>OW804102.1:37136909-39791909 GCA_942159475.1 Sthenelais limicola
CCCCAGCTAAGAGAGCAAGGTGTTGATTATTCCAAAGCATAGAGTGAATGCTTTCATAATACATATCATGAGCTTCCCAAGAATTAACATGTCGAAGAGTCTGTGTATAAGTATATAAATTAGATGAATAATCAGTGCTTTTTACATAGATCAAACCATCAGGTGCACAACAAATTGATGTATCCCCATTACATCTGACATTATATTTGACCAGTGGTGCAGGATTTTCTTCCTTGAGATTAAGCTCAAGCCTTTTAAGACTGTAGTTTGACAGCATGATCAGATCTCCATCAGTCGTCCAGTCTATACCCACTAAGTTCCCTTCTGTATTCCTCCATTCTGATAGTTCAACCATTCTATCTGAAAAGAATCAAATTTTAAAGATTCTATCATATATCAGACCTCCAAGATAAAAAGATATAAGATCATACAATTTGGATTGATTTGGAAATTGTAATTGAATAATATCTCCAACAGCAAGAATTATAAACTGATGATGAAAGAACTAAGAGACACTAATTAATGTATACTTGTGGTGTGCGAATAATTTGGTATATATCTGAATAACATTAGAAAGTGAAGCAAAACTCATAGAATTTGGCAAACGCGAAGAGGAGCCATTTTCATATTCTAGTTAAAAACACCTACCTGGTAATGTGGCACCTTTGGTTATGGCCAGTAAGTCCAGCTCCCTGGGTAAACAGATTTCCTTTGGTACATCTACCCCATAATTGAGTTGTTGTAAAAAGGAAAGGACTTCAGGAGATGCATCCTTACGCTCAGATGGAGACTTTAGTTTTGTAATCTCTGCAGTCATAGTTAGCTGGTATGTACCAGTGAGAATAGCCAAGTCTTGATGTAACTTCATCCACTGGAGGGCTTCAGCATGGATGGTTTTTACCTGGAGATAAGTGCAAAGGGGATTGAAATTAGACATCATTAATTGTTACCAACTGTGACTGATCAAACATCCTCAATCTTCATGTCTGGCAAGTGCATAGGATATGTGACGGGAACAAAAGACACTGATTGCTACAAATCATTTCTTTTTTGATTGAGAACAAAAAGTACAAGAAACATCAATGATACAAACGTTATATATATTCTGCCTCTTGCACTTCTTTTTTTCCTTTGCTCAAGACTTCAATCATGAAATAGAATTATAATCATTGATTTTTTAATTTCCTTTTAAGATGTATACCTCTTTTGACATGTTGTGCAGAAATTCCTTCTGTTCTTGGTACCATTGCTCCACCCAACCAACCAATTTTAATCTTGAGTCTGCACAGTATCCTTCAAGCCTTGATATGTTGGTAGCAATTGTATCAAGGTGTTTCTGATAGGTCTCCTCTTTAATTTTCACAGCAGATTCTCTTTCCTCAAGGAACTTATTTAGTACAGTTGTTTTACCATCTGTCCTCCTTGTACCACCATCAAGAAGCTTTTGGGCATTACCTTTCACTAAATTACAAATCTGGGCATACCCATCATCCTCTGGTAGACCGATGGCTTTCTCATCCGATTTGCTGATTGTCTCAGTGGATTTGCCACACTCAGGAACAGGGCAAGTGATTTCCTCTCTGCCATTATCTTTGCACAGGAACTGTGCACCTTTTGTACAGGGGGAACATATGTAATGCCCACATTCAGACATAATATATGCCTTACCATAGTATTCCTGACAAGCAGGGCAGAGGAAGTGTGAATGTCTGAAATACAGAAAGAATAGGAAGACGGTAACACAATATTTTGGACTTGAATCTAAAAAGTATAAGGCTTCAAGAGGGTTTTGTATGGCAAATGCAAGTGGTTGGGACCACAGTACAAATGACCAAAAGTAAGGCAAAAAAACCACATGAGAACAATTTAAATAAAGAGCTGCGAGAAATGGGAAGAACCTGGGGTGAAGTGAAAAAAAACCCACTTAATACAGTGTATGTTTCCTCTTATATTTTTTAATGCTTTACTTACCTATGAAACTTATATACTACCTGTCCATGAATGTGGAAGTGTACTGATTGATTTAGGTGCATAAAGACAATTAACATGTAAGAAGGCTGCAATTAGTACAGAATAGTTGCTTAAGAGCTGTTACTGGTCCAAAAACAAATAGAACTGCTTACAGAACACCAATGGTAGAGTTACATATTAAAAATAGAATTACACCTTTATAGACGATGGCAGCGTTTTTACAGTTTATTCAGATCTGAACTTTATTTTGCAGACATCCCAGTATAACAATACAATTTAAGAGATTGTGAATGACTAGAGGTGGACAATAGTAGGAAGGAGTATATCCACAGGAGTTTATTTGGTAAGATTAAGTTGCTGTGGAACACTTTAATTATCTATCTATCTATCTATCTTTCTATATATCTAGTATTTTTTATTTCAAAAGAAACATTTAGAGTATTTGTAGGAAAATATTTCTGGAGTTGAATGAAGTGTGGAGTTTGCCAGAACGTCTTGTGATAACTTAATATCAAATAATATGTGATGGAATAGCCTTGTCGTTGTAGTGGTAGAAAAGTATTATTATGAATACTTAGATAGAACTGTATGAGAAGTTAGAACTATAAGTGTGATTCATTGGCTCGAGTTTACACTTTATTTTGCATCCAACAAGCGGCTGCACGTTGCGCATTGAATGCAAAGTAAAGTATAAACAAGAACCATTGAATCACATGAGTAGTTCCTAACTTCGAGTACAGTTCTTTCTTTATACTACAACTTGAAAATAATAGAAAATCGCCATTCTTATGCTTGTAATAGGCTGGAAGAAGCAGTTCACAACAGCCTTGTTTTTCTTAATGTGCCTCATGGCTAAGTAAGCTCATCTCTGATTGGTCTGATGTCATCAATGATGTGGATATAGACCAATCACAGATGCACTTACATCGCAGTCATTCCATCTCTTTATAAAACAGTACAGAATTGGCAACACTATTAGATGGATGTATACTTCCCGCCCGAAGTGAGTAACCCATTCAGTCATAGTATAAATGACACATATTTAGATTAGATGGTGATGCTATGTTTATCATGAATTTGACATGGCGAGGGTGTAGGCATGTTATTTTACTTTGTATTTTTCTTCCCTTTCATCTATATTTTTCGCCTATTATAACTCTTGAATACCCACAATGAGGCAATTTTCAGGTTTATTAGAACCATTTATTGTTGGAAAATTCATTGATGTAAGGAGAGTGTATCATTATAATGATTACTATTACTAAAGATTATTGATTTGAAATTTACAGCCAGTACTGTACTGAATAAAATGTTTAAAATTAACAGATCTCTTGTCAGACCTGGACCTTATGCACTATGTGGATTTAAAACTAACAGTGAATAAATTATTATCACAGTGGATGATGGTGGATATCAAAAAGAGAATAGCTTAAATTTAATAACTGTAGACATGATTACACATGATGGCAAGGTACAGCAAGTAATAATCACCAATTTTAACATAATTAGAAGAATAGCTTCTATTTTCATGGTAGACCTCTTCACTCATACATCAGACAAGAAAGTACTGAAGTTAGAGTTGAATTACAAAATAGCAGGAGTAAGAGAGCACAGTATGATGAGGTGTAGGACTAGGTAAGTGTCTCCTACAATTAGTTACGAAGGTAATAAATATTCTAGATTATTCCATTGGAGATTAAAAAAGATAGAGGAAATTAACAGAAACATACTGTATAAATAGGGTATCATCCAGGTAGATGCTGAGGCTGAATCCTAACTTCTTCGCCAGTCTATACTGCTTTGAATTGACCAATGCCCAGGCGAATCCATGGAACTTGTAGACTTCTGCATTGACAATACAATCATCAAGGAGTTTCATAACTCGAGACTCCCTGGTTTTGGCCTTCTGAATGAGGGAAAGAAGAAGTCATAACTATTTTTATTCTCAAGCATTATTTTAATTTCAAAACAGTAACTGCTAGCATCTGTTCCCTTGGAAGTATTCTGTTTCTAAATAATCAGATTAAGAAAACATTTATTTAAATCCAGCTTGTGGGAGGTTTTCAGGCCCTCTTAAGTAGCTTCCAATGGATGTAATAGTGGACAATAACACTTTCATCAATGAAGATCAATATTTACTTACAAGTATATTAGCCTTATCCTTTTCATTGACAACAGATCGTTCTTGCAGCAAATCCCAGAACATATTTGAATATTCCAGAGAGGTCAATAATTCGGAAAAATTACTAAAAATCACATCATGGTAGAAAGGAACCTCGCTGACCAATTTCCCACCATCTGGATGCAAGGGATCCCAGGGCTGGAGTTTCTCTGAATGGTCAGCAGACCTAAAGGTTGTAATGAGAAATACATATGTGAGTATCTATATTAAAGAAATAGAATAAAATAAAAAAGATTTTAGTCCAAAGTTAATGTATACTGATTTTAAGTTGAATGATCGTAAAGACAAGTCTTTGGCATGTTCCCTTAAAATCTCAAGTCAAAATAAAATAATACTAACAGAGATGACATGATAAATGCACCGCCTACCTGCACTAACATGACCATTTTGACGTACATTTTTGGTGCATTTTAATAAGATTATTAATTCTTTTGAATTATATTAATTGCCCAGTGATACTAAACAACTAAAAATATGTCCATTATAGGTTAATGAAATAATCTTTATAGTAGCAAACCTTACTGTTACATGTAGTATGCCTACATGGAGCTACCGGTATGATGTATCACAAAGTGAAACATGTTTTATTGGATTAATAACCAAAATTGAGGGGGTGCTGGTGCACTGTATTCCCTAGGCAAACCCAAGTGATTATACACAATCAGCCCTAAGTGATAGCCCTAAGTGTTTCAAGGCAGTGATTGAAGTCTACCAGACTAAGTTACACTATGAGTTCAGCCAGCTTTAGACGGGGTCCAGATGCTAGGGCCCAGAAATCTTGATTGCTAGGGCCCAGATTCCAGTCCAGACAATAGGACCCACCACTGGGCCCTAGCATTCTGTCTGCACTGGGCGAAAAACCTGCTTTCCCCTTTGCGTATAGTATAATGCAAGCTCTTATCCCATCAGTATCGCAGCTGCTACATGGTTAACATTTACACGGGACCGTATAGCGGGAACATGGTGTCTAATTACTAAGTATTCAACCATGGAATTCTAGAATAAACAATAGGGACGCACTGTATGTAGGTACATCGGGACCTATCATTAACCTCTGTTAATCCCTTTCCTGGGACCTTATATTATATCGCAGGGTTGGGGAGTAACCTGCCGGGGTTAAATACTAGCTATTAATTCTATAAACTATTCTATAAATTATTGCTTTTCTTAATTCATGATGTATTACTTCTAAGGTGTAAGAGAAGATTGGTTACATGTGTCATGTGTTACAGAAAAATGAGTCAGAAGTCCCCAAAAAGTGTTTTCTTTCACAAGAACAAGTCATATATAGGAATGTTTTGATTTTTGGAGTGTTTAAGGACCTTAGGCATAGCACCGGGCGTGGCAATGCATGTAGGCCTACCAAATTTCAAGTTTGTATATTCAATGTGCGTTGCATTCCCAAGGTCGTCATAAGGAAGTATTGTAGAAAATATCCTAGCTTCTTGGGTCGAGCGCAAGAGCAGGAGCAACTCTACCAGCGGAGGGGCCGTGTCCCGAGTTGCCCGCCAGGCCGGCTTCAGGGTGCAACCTTGTTATGATAAACCTTATAAGGGAGTATGTGTTAATGAGTGGTTAATGAGAATGGGGGAGGGTCAGTATGATCCTTCCTCGTTAAGTAATTATAAAGAATATTAAGTTGAATAATAATGTTTGATTGTGTGATTGTGGTTTACATTGATAATTATGCTATAAATTAGAATTATTGTATCGGTCTGGCGCTCATAATATTTAATGAGAATGTTTAGTGCCTCCTACCTCCCCTCCCTCCTGGTATAATAAATGAACCCAAGGAGAGGAGAGGGGCTCAGCCAATGAGGGGGTAGGAGGGTGGAACGAGGCCGGCCGGGCGAGCATATAAGCAGAGTTTTTCTCCAGAATTAAAGGTTGATTATTCTACCAACCAAGCCTTGACTTCTTGACTTCACAACTTAACAGTATATTTAACCTATTTACTAGTGATTGACATGTCCATCTAGAAATATCAGTATCGTTTTTTCAAACATACACAGATATAAAAGTAGGCCTATATAATAGGGGACTTATTTGGAGGCGAAGTTGAAACAGTGCACCATCCAGGTGAGTATCCGCGCGAGAATTTGTGTACGATAACTGCTTGGCTGGTTAGTTTAGTAAGATTATTGTCATCTCTCTCTATATGTTATATCGATAGGAATAATCAAAGCTTTTAAAATTATGGTTTCGGCGACTGCAGAGCCGGGGGGGGGGGGGGACCCGGCTAAACTGAAACAAGGGTTGCCTGGACTCGGTGTTTTTGACGAGGTCTGCAGGCGTCTTCATGGCAGCGCCATGATACACCTGCACACATTAATATTTTAGCAAAAGAATATATATTTCATTACCTTTTTAATGGAATAAATGATAATCCCGGAGTTTCTAGCTTTGTTTATCTGATTAGAGCTAGGGCTTCCCCGACCTGCCGCTATATATGACGTCATTGTGCCCATGGTCATGTGATCGTATCTGATGATCTGATTGGCTTAGAGTCGCAGTGGCTCTTTCTTCCATCAACCTTCTGTTTTGGCGGCCATTTTGAATTCTCCGGCTCCGCTTCAAGTACGCGGTTAGCGAGAACTTTTTAATTATCGCTCAAATCAAAAATGTTTTCAATAACACTCGTATCTAATTTTTGCAAGCCAGCTTTTGAGAGTACTTTAAGAGGTTCAACCTATGATGAAAAGTCGAGTTTTAAGGCAGCAGGTAGGGGAGCGTTAGATATAAGGTTCGACCTTTAATGGCGGCGTGACGGACCTTAGATTTCGTATAAGCCTTTGGCTTTTTTTCCAAAAAAGCGCGGGGGTCACATTTCGTCAAGGATTCAATTTCAAGCCCGAAATGGAGGTCGTTAATCTTTTTAAGGTTTTAATCTCTGCCTTGAGTTTTTTATAGCCCCAAGACGCTCAAAGCAGTGATTAATACTATAGTCTATAGTCACAACTTGGCACAATTCAAATGTCAAGTGAAATGACAAAATAACAATTTTAAAGTAGTAGGCCTAACAGTTAAAATCGAGATTGGTGATATTAGGCCTAGGCCTACCCCGGGAGGCCTAGGCTATAGGCTACTTACTTTGCCATGGCTATCCTCAGGGAATATCCAAAAGAAGATTAGGTTAATGCCTAGTACCAGCTCTAGAATATAGGTGTTGGGATCCTGACTGTCTACAGTGCTGCTAGTCCATGAACCTGGACCCTCGCTCCGCAGAGACTAAGCCGTAGTGTGGGACTGTACTAGAGTCTACAGTGCTGCGGTACAAGGAAGACCCACGAAGACTAGTGGCAGTGGCAGTGGCAATCTGAGCTAATCTGACTAGACGTAGGATGTTTCGCAGGCCGGAATCGAGTTCTTGGACGATGTCATGGGTCATTGCTTGCGTCTCGTGGAATATTAATCAAAATGAATGAGGTTCTCCGTATCCAAATGAAGGGATGCCAACGAAATAGCTTTGAACAGAGCGAATTTTTAATGGCGAGTGCTTTTGCCGCAGCTGCTTGAGCGATAATCAGTAGTTGGAAACATCTGGTTCAATTGATTAACAAGAGAGGGCGTGCGAGACGGAGATTCGGTTATCTGTTGAACCACTAGGTAGCGACAAAAATCTCCCGCCCAAAAGTCTGAGGAGAGAATCGATGGAAGTTGGCTAGCACCAAGTCTCAATGAGTACGCAGCCTGGGCCCACTCATGCTTGGGCAGTATTGAGTAAGAGTAATGATAGTATCTAATCATACTAACGTTGGGAAACAATTAGAATTGTTAGTTCCATTGTTTGTAGACTTGTGTAGACCTAAGTCTTCGACTTGTTTTGTTTAATAAACGGAATCTTGAAAAAAAAGAAAAAGCTTTCATAATATAATCACTAACGTTATACTTATTAGAGTCAGTGTAGGCCTAAATTCTTTGCTGGGTATGAAGTTATTATATAACAGTGAAGACTAAAGATACATGTATCGTATCGTTTATTATTGTTGAAGCAGTTGAACTATTTCAGTCGACAACCATTGAAATCAACAGTGGAAGAGTAAAGACAGTTTGGAAATTCCCCCCAAAAAGATACAAAATGTAAGGGACACGACTCATTTGTCATTAGAAATGTAAGAGCCTCGATGACAGGTTAAGTTGAATAAAACCTTTTAAAAATTATCAAAAAAGAAGATATATAGAAGATATATGTAACATTTTACACTTTACCCTGACTTGTCAGATATAATCCCGATATAAACACCCATACATAGATATTCCCCACTGGAAAGTAAAGAAGTCTTATCTTTTGTAAAAGGTTTTATTGAGCACAATGTTGTGTAAGCTATATTCTCATGTTGACTACTGAATGGAAAGTTATAATTTTCATCACTTTCGAATTATGTAACATTTTAACATCCGCTTCCTGGCAACTGAGAAATACATTTTTGACCATCTCAGAATTATATATATTGTACAAACGCTATCAATAGAATCAACGCAGCTTAAATTCACTCTCTTCTTTTTTCTCCTTTCTGTATTATCATACCAACATGTCTCCGTATTCGTAACATCTTGTACATCGGGCAAGTTACTTACAGAGTCGGCATCATAGTCCACAGCAAGGTAATTAGATCTGAAGCAAGCAGTGTTTATCCGGATAAAAAAGTAAATCTTTTATGGGAAAATGTTATCAGATACAAATTCATAATGGCAATACTGCAATAGATACTGTTTGATTAAATTTTCAAACATGTGTGGATAGGATCGGACATAATTCATTAATTGTATCGTTACTTTATGGATATTTAATCAATCACTGATTTTTACTGATTAAACACTGCAAACACAAAATGGAACAAAGAAATGGGGATCCCAACAAGAAAATACAAAACAGTAGGCCTACTGCACATATCACATTCTAAGGTTTATTCACATATCACATTCTAAGGTTTATTAAAACGTTATGAAATAATCCTGAAACATATTCTATTCAAAAAGGTTACAGTCCCAGATTTTATTCTTGGATGTAATAATGTGTACAATGCTTGGCGACAACAATATTCTGATTGATTAGAAATATACATATCATATACTTTTAAGATTTTTAGATCTACACATCGAATATTATAGTTGTTCTAATCTACTATTGAAACTCCATTATGGATATGCACGGATAATGTTCTGCTTAGCACTCTAACTGACTAAAGGACTAAATTTGTCAACACGTTATTTAATAATGCTTGCTAAAGCATGCTATGTACTTAGTTAACAATAGCATGGTCTCATAATACCATTTGATGTTACTGAAAGCTACAAAGTTAATGAGACCCATATAGATATGTCGCATATGATCAGATATACTTTATCACTTACTTAAGGCAAGGAAAAAAGAAATCAAGGTTTTGAAAAATGCAGCTTCTCATGTTAAATATGATGCCGGTTCCCTAGTAATTTTGTTTCGACATCAACACATTCAGAAGCCTCTATTGATACAACAGCACCAGCCCATGCAACCCAAAAGATGTCAGTCAACTAATTTCCCTCCTATAGAATACCTCTCAACTTTCTATTCTATATTTCACGAAAGTGCATATATTTTGATGGTATTGTTTGCCACTGTGGCTAGATATTTGGGTGGTCCTACCTTAGGATAGGCAGACAGACACAGCAGTGTTTCATTTAGATCAACTCCGTTCAGTGGTATAACCTCGTGGGAATATTCACATTCAGCGGTGTATACTTTGATTGTTGATGGATTTGATCCATAAATTAGAAAATGCTCATCACCAAAGGGAGCACAAGCGATAGGATTCCTAATGCTTTCTCGGCCGTTTTGTACCAAAGCTTTAGTAGTGAACTGAAGTGTTGTAAGGTTTAGAATAGAAAATTGATCATTGATACATATCGCAGTATTTTTAATCATGCAAAGCTTTTGACCTGCAAATCTGATAGCGTGCCTGTAGCTTCTTTGCATGTCATAAAGAGAGAAAGTCAGAGTGCTTGTACTGAAAGCAGCTAGGTATTGGTTATTTGAAAATATAGAGGCTACCACATTACCCCCCAAATGCGGTGGTTGCCAATTACCAACATTAAAAAGTTTCTGTGTGTAAGTATATGCATATGGATAACTTTGGGATGTTACATAAACCAAACCATCAGGTGCACTACAGATTCTTGTAAACCCCGGAGACGAGGTATCATATCCAACCACTGGTGCACGATTTTCCTCCTTCAAATTAAGCTCAAGCCTTTTAATGCTATTATTTGACAGCACAATTAGATTTCCATCATTCGTCCAGTCCAAACCCAATAAGGTCCCATTTGTATTCCTCCATTCACATAATTTATCCATTTTATCTGAAAATAAGATATTCTATTATATTTCAGACATCCTAGCTAATTTGATATGAACAAGTTGACATATTTCTGGTGGTTTGGAAATTGAAATTAAACAATACATCCAAGAGCAAGAGTAATAAATGTATAACATATATATATATGATATATGATTGAGATACATTAGCAAGTGAGTCAAACCCCATATACAATAGTGTGAGGCAAACTTGAAGAAGAGCCATTGCAACATTCTAGTTAAATACACCTACCTGGTAATGTAGTACCACCTGTGGTTATGGCCAGTAAGTCCAACTCCCTGGGTAAACAGATTTCTTTTGGTACATCAACCCCAGACCTGAGTTGTTGTAAAAAGGAAAGCACTTCAGGAGATGCATCCTTAAACTCTGTGGGAGTTAATTTCAAAATATCATGAGCCATGTCATCTAGCTGGTATGTACCAGTGAGTATAGCCAAGTCTTGATGTACCTTCATCCACTGTACAGCTTTAGCATGGATGGTTTGAACCTGGGGAATAGATTAATGGAGAATGGAGAACATAGTTCAGATTCACTACATAGATATGTACATGATATTGTTTGTACCTTACAATTAATTACATGCTCTGCAAACCATTGCATATGATGTGATAAGGTCAAAACACTATTGAATATTGAGGGTATATACAATGCTTATATAATCATATCGCAAACGTATGAAAACTTTAAATTGAAAACCAAAGACTACTTGTTAAATCTATAATTGTGCAACATGGCACAAAATATACTGAAAATATCAAGACCAATTATATCAAAATACATTTGTAAGTGGCGAAATTAATTCATATGCCACGCTTCTTACATTTCCAAATCACAATATCACTTTATGACTTCATCAGGAGATGATCCAAATGTAATGTTATGCTGACAACACCAATGGTTGAAGGCCATAATACAGCATGAGAAAGGACTTGAATTCAAAATCACAACACAATATTAAAATGTAGTTATTTGTTATTTCTTCTGAAAAATGAACAACAGAATATACCTCTTTTGATGCATCGTGTAGAAATTCCTTCTGTTTCTGGTACCATTTCTCGACCCACTCAACTAAGCTCAGTCTTGAGTCATTGGCATATCCTTGAAGTCTCTGCTTGTTGGTAGCAATAGTATCCAGGTGCTTACGATAGGTTTCTTCATGAGTACTTGTCACAGTACCCCTTCTTTCAAGGTCGTTGTATGTTGCATTTGTGCCAGCGTCCTTTTTCCTAATGTGACCATCAAGAAGCTTTTGGGCGTTATTTTTCACCAGTTTACAAATCTGGGCATACCCATCATCCTCTGGTAGACCTATGGCTTTCTCATCAGATTTGCTGATTGACTCGGTGGATTTGCCACACTCAGGAACAGGACAGGTGATTTCCTCTCTGCCATTATCCTTGCACAGGAACTGTGCACCTTTGGCACAGGGGGAACATATGTAATGTCCACATTCAGACATGATATATGCCTTACCATAATACTCCTGACAGGCAGGGCAGTGGAAGTGTGAATATCTGAAACAAAAGGAAACAATGAAACTTGAGCACAAAGCTTCTGATGTTCATCATTCATAAGAATAAATATTTAGTTACCATTGTCCAATGAATATGATCATTGGATAACTTTTTCTTGGTATATTTAAGTAATGAGCAATCACTTTGGAATTAATCTGTAAGTGATTGACATAGCTCCATCTGAATCTGGCCTATCTCCTTATCTTACCATTTCCCCATATTTGTCCTTGTTGCACAATTGGGGCATTGACATTTGACATGAACTTGGAAAGATAAGGAAGAAATAGTTCAGAGAGAAGAAATATATTGTAGGTGCAAGAAAGAATTAGAAGTCACCCCCTAATTAGTACAGCCAATCAGTTGATCTCATTACCTAATTAAGTGATTTGTTATTGTGTCTTATTGTCTTAATCCCTACTTAAGGATCGTATGTAACATTGTATATGTGAGTTGAGCCAGCACCAATCCAGGTTAAGTTCCATCATTATCCTCCCATCTCCACCCTTTCTACATCCCCCTCACACTCCAGCGTCAGAGTAGATCAATATACAGCGGAAAGGTTGGGAGAAGCTGACTGTAAGTGACAGTGAGTGTTCCTGAACGTTAGAGTGAGGAACTCTTGGATGTCCCCTCCCAGACCCACCCACCCCTCCTCACCAGCCCCCTTCCCCACATTTATGCCTAGACCTTGTTCCTTGTATAAACGCATAATTAAGGGTAGTGGCGATGAGAAGTCGATGAGATTCCACATATTAAAGCATGTAAATTAGTTCTATAGTTCTATCGCTGGCAATTCCATGGACTTTGCATTGACACCATTTTGTCGACAGTGGCCAGACCGCTTAATAGTAATACATATATATATAATTTGATTATTAATAATACATTCGATCATTCCGAGTAGTATGAGTTGCAAAAGTCATATTTACATATAGAATGGGCACTAAAAAGTAATTAAGAAAAATATCTTTTCAACATACTCTATGAATAAAACATCATCGAGGTACATTTGATGACTGAATCCTAATTTCTCTGCCAGTTCATACTGCTTTGAATTCACCAAAGCCCAGGCAAATCCATGGAACTTGTAGACCTTGTCAGAGGTGATGATGTCAATGAGTTTGATCACTCGGGTCTGCTTTGTTGGGGCCTTCTGCATTTGAGAAAGGGAAGCAAGGTATAGATAAAATGTCTCCAAGCAATTCTCAGTAGTTCAGCAAAAAGGTTAATGCAAATCAGTTTTAAAGTATCAAATAATATCATAGATATAAAGCAGTAAAAATCTCTGAAAAAGTAAGGAATTTTGCTGTTTTTCTAGGTTGATGTATATTAATGATGTGTAGGTGTAACCCTACCCATTTTGACTAAGTTAGGTGATCTCCTTCAGGGGTGTCATACTTTCATAATAGTTTCGTAATTACAGTAGAGGGAAGAGGGCTTGCTGTATATCGGGGAGGCTGGCTTAATTAATTGATGTAATGATCGAGAGAGCATAATAAACTTGATTCTTGTTTTATTTAGTTTCTCTAGCTTTCGGGCGACTTGCCCTTCTTTATGGTCTGTTTATGTAGTTTCGTAATTGTAAATCATCTTGGCTCATGATTTGCAAGGTTACTTACAAGTAGTGTAGACTTCAGCTTCTGATCAATGACCGAGCGTTCTTCCAGCAAGTTCCAGAAAACATTTGAAAACTCTAAGGAGGTCAATAATGTGGAAATATTGTTGAACATAAGATCATGGCAGGAGGGAACCTCGGTGGTGGACTGCCTTCCATCTGGATGCAACGGGTCCCATGGCTTGAGTTTATCTGAGTCATCTCCACACCTATGAATATATGATAAGAAATATTAATAGGCAAATGCAAAATATGAGTGAAGAGTATATAATAGGTAGAAGTCACCTCTACCACCATCAGTCAATATAGAATTAATGACTGACATTGAGTACATGGAGAGGAATTCGTTGATAATGCACAAGGTGAAGTTGACGGTATTATCAACACAAGAATCAGTTGCAGTTGATATCTTATAATGTATATAATATAATATATGTGTTTTATTACTGTTTTGCCGTTTTAAAGTATTCACAACTTGAGTCAGCTTAATTCAATTAATTTCTGTTTCCATGGAAAACGTTTACAGATTTAATTTAACCTAATTGTAACTAATCGTCAAGTGACAGTTAAATATTGTCATGTATTATAAATTAAATTTTCATCATATAGATAACAATTTACTATCTCCAGGGTTCGTAGCAAGGGCTTTTCTTTTAAATAATGAATACATTTTGCTGTGGATGAGTATCATTGGTACCGTAGTGCACTTGTCCACACTTACGAGTACCAACACAGGGCAAATTAAAAGATAGTAAATTCCTGCACAAAGTTTCATTGAAAACAAGAGGTAGTTGAAATTTGATATTTGTAGACGAGCCAAGAAGGAGAAATAAGTGTTTGTTCGCAAATACTTAAGATGGCCATAATGTTTCTTGCGATGTAACAATAAGATGAGATAGAAAATAAAATTTTAGCTCTCTAAACACTGAAGTTGTTATTTTCCCTTCTACAATTTAGTCAATTTGATCAATTTTGGATAGGTTGTAGACAGGTGCAAAGTGGTTGTGGCAAGTACCTCCATCAGTCCACTCGTCCACAATACGAGTACTGACCCAAGGCTTACTATGACCTCTGTATTTGTCATGTTAAAGTGTAACTTTATGATTCAAAATTTTTATTGTTACTTGTAACATTGAAAGCATAAGTAATATAACATGTTTATCTTATTCTGAACAAAACGTACATCAAGCTAGCATAACAAGTACATTGCATGGTTTCTTGGTAAAACCGATGGTAGCTAGGGGGCCGACCGATGGGTCATTCCAACCAGTAGAACAGGCCCATTAGAGGGTAGCATGTTATTTAAATAAAATACCAGTGTCGTCAGCACTGCTACGGGCGGGAATTCAAGGAACTAATGCATGAACAAAAGGAGTAACAATATTTTTTTCAAACCTTGTCTCGAGAAAGAACATGGTTGTGTGAATACAAAAGGCAAAAAAACAGGATGTTATTGTAGTAATACTCTAGTATAAATTGACAACTGTACGCCTTGTTAGTTCTTAGTCCCCGTTCTTAGTCAACTGCCTTTATTCCGGTAGTCCAGTGGTTAGTTGTATTAGCCACCAGAGGTGGCAGCACCTTCTAGCCTATCTAGACGAGGAGGTGCTAGTGGCAGAGCAAAGCAATGCCTGCATTTACCATGACGTCATAACGCACCCCGCCCACCCGGGGGCTATTTTATAGTCTAGAAAATCCATCTCGCTCACCCAACTACCTATGTTTTCGCCGTCCATGGGAGAAACCAAGTACGGATTGGCCATCCTTCACATGTTTGCGAAGTAAAACGTCTGGGTTCATATGGTCTTTACTATACTTGTAATGCACATACCCTGATTTCCCAACACATGTCTAGCGATGTCCAGTGCTTAAGCCTTAACCCCCCTCGGCCGTACGAATACTCGGTAACACTCGGTTACGTTCGTGTAATGGCGTCATAGTCGCGGGGATTCCCCACCGGAACCCAGGTCCCTACCCAGAACGAGGCCCATGTAATGACGTCATAGCAGCAGGGAATCCACAGCGCCGATCGCGATGTGGAGATTAAAGCTAAGAAACGAAACGATTTGGAAGGCGTCGGGAGACGCCATAGGAGGGAGGTGGGCGGGATGGTGGGCAATGTCAATGTACAAAAACATTCCATACTTATGAAAGTAAATAGCCCAAGACATCCCTTCATTCCCATCAAATTGTGACGATAGTTCTAATCTGGTGCCACACACCCCCCTGGACAGTTATCATAATAAATGGGGTATCCACTTACACAACAATCGACGGCCGACAAAGGTGACCGACAATCCGTTCCCTACCATCGTTGGTCACCTTCGTCAGTTCCTGTCGGTTCCCGGTATTTACTTGCACGACTAAAATGGCTCATTTGGTCACCGATTCCCAGGTTTATTTATGTAATAATAATGTCTGTAATAATAATGATTGTCTATATCAAATAAGTTTCCAACGTGTGATTACTACCGGGGATAGCTCTGCTCAAACAGACTAAATATGTGATCTATAGTACCAATTATAGGTTTTAATATATTTCTATATGTTCTTTGATATGTTAAATAATGGAGATCGATCAAAGAACAATAGCAACAATAATACAATTATGAATTATGAACATGTATTGTGTGGACACATAGAGAACATTTCCATAATAATTTTGCCTCGAAATACTTAAATAGACATTACCATTATTATTTCGTTATTTGGCTGTAACCTTTCTTCTAGTTGGAATATTTTCACAAAGTAAAAAGCATTATGACCCTTATGTCGGGAACTATGGAGTGCACAATAATTAAAAACATTATGTGTGTAGTAGATTTAGAGTGGACACAGAGTTGTCATTAGTAACTCTATTCTACACTAGGTCGCCTACCTGTCCTGTGCTTGTAGTGTATACCAACTCACTCTACTAGAGGCACTGATGTAGATCATATCCTATGTTTTATCCAAGTCTGTATCATCTTATTCCTGCTTCACAGGTTGCTGTTATATCTATTACAATTACTACAGATTGTATGTTATACCTTTTCTCTGTATGTATTACATTGCTATTGTAACCTGTCTTATACATTAGATCATATTGCCATGTTACTCTTGTACTACCCTTTTATACTGCTTGCCTTCAATGGTGAGTCTCCCAATGAACCTGACATTGATGACTGACTACTGCACACCACTGGTGTTACAGGGTTGTCCAAGATGTGAATAAACCGGTGATACTAACAGAACTGTGTCTGGTTATACTTTGCCATGTCAAGATTGAACTTGAGTTTGGGTGAGACCTGATTCACTGCAATTGGTGTGGTGACAGGTTCACTACATGTGCATATTTCTTTTTACTTATTTCTAATTTATGTAGAAATATGTACACTTCTTCTGTGCCCTTATCAGCTAGTTCCCGTCACAGACTCCACAAAGCTGCCCTGACTACAATATTTATTATTAACTTTCCCAATTGTGTCTATATTATCAGCAATATGTGTAGTTTATGTATGAAAAATAATAAATCAATAGAAACAATTTAAAAAGAATAAGAATTTTACACAGAATAAATAAGAATTTTAAACAGAATAAATGAATAAATTTAGGGTCCCGACAAAAATATAGGCTCCTGACAATCGGTCACCCCTCCCAACGATTATTAAAATTTTAAGAATCGTCGGGACGGGTGACCGATTGTCTGGAGCAGGTGACCGATTGTCGGTGACCAGGGGTGGATCCATAGAAAGGTTACGCATTGCGTAAACCCTATCCTACTCTATTCTGGGGAGTTCGTACAACCTTTCTATGGATCCACGACCGATTGTCAGTGACCCGGTATCCACTTGCACGATTGTTGGTGACATGGGGTGACCGATTGTCAGTTACCCCAAAGTGACCGACAATCGTGCAAGTGGATATCGGGCTTTATTTTAGGGACAACTGAAGTTTACTACCAGGTACCATTGGCTGGTGGTGTTGACATCGAAACTGCATGGGTGCTTGTGAAACTGGGGATGTGAAACTGGGGATGTGAAACTGGGGGTTTTCCCAAGAGCGCCAAGCATTGCATCAGCCCACAGATATATGCCTAAATGGAATAGGATTGAAACACTGTGGAATAGCTTCAAAATCATCCCCGGACATGCTGATGCTCAGCTAGTACCAGCTATGCTCCCAGTCTAATGGGTTAATGAGGACAGTGAAATCTACGGGAAAGCTATACTAGTGAATACCAGGGTAGATATTCGTGGCTACAGTGCCTCAAATCTGCGTGCCCTATGAATGATCATATAATATGTCTACCAACCTGTGCCAGAAATATGGAAGTCATTATATAGGCATATAGGCCCTGTTGTCATCCCAACGTAGAACATTGACATAACATAAAATAACGTAGACAATAAGACATTACATACAGTATGTTCTGAGTACTTACTTTGCCATGGTAGTCATTATACGTAGTTAACTCGGAAATCGCAATGTGTAGTGTCAATGTGGTAACTGGTATCGGTTTCGCTGAACTCAGTGGGTTCAGCTGACATAGAATCACGTGCGTAGCCATGTGCGTGAACTGGCATAGATGTGGGCTTGACTGCTCCTATGTATAGGA
Source organism: Sthenelais limicola (assembly GCA_942159475.1). Taxonomy (NCBI): domain Eukaryota; kingdom Metazoa; phylum Annelida; class Polychaeta; order Phyllodocida; family Sigalionidae; genus Sthenelais; species Sthenelais limicola. The sequence goes on from OW804102.1 coordinate 37,155,145, forward strand.
GTAGTCCAAGTGGCGCCCTCTGACAGTTCAAGCCCATGTGCGCAGCAGACAGCACGAATGATAAATCACATTATTAGGTCAGACTTTAACAATCAGGAACTTGTTGTTTGCTTATACCGTAGGTCTAGAATCCAATGTAACAGTCAGAAAATGTGTGTCGGAGCACTAGTAGGCTACGCACCGACAATCTTTGAATCCTAGGAAATGTCAGTAACACCGAATTCTCGCGCTCATTTCTCCAGTGTAAATATCTAACAGCATTTGCCCCGCAGAGTTGCGTTAGAAACATCTGGGTCAAATGACCGGCTATATGCATGTACACGTGTTAATGTGGTAAATATACTTCACAACAGGGGGAAGCACTAGAGGTAGTAGGATACTAAATTGCTAATATGAGTACGGTAAAAGTATGCAAGGGCGGGTCCAGGGGTGAGGCATGATATGATAGGGTAATGGGGGAAGCCAATGAGGGGCTAAAATATTGAAGTAACTTGTGAGTTGTGTTCATGTCATTGAGTTGCTTCCTCACTATTATTATTTATGCATTCCATTTGAGAGGTGCAATAAGTGGGGTGCACTAAATTTAAAAAAATATTTTTGTCGTATGTGTACGATAAAAATTCGAAATCGGTTTTCTGTTAGCTTTTACATACTTTATGACGATTCAAAACCCAAAACAAAGGTTCAAACATCAATATGTGTCTATGCTAGAGGGGCATATAATAAATAGTGAATGGAACACGATTGCTACGCTTACTCGGTCAGACCAGGGAGCCTAGATACAATAATTTGATTATCTAACTTGTACCGAGACGAATGTTTAATATACGAATATCGTTATAAATGACGACAGAATTCACTGAGAACTGCTTCCTTGATGTAATGTTTCTCCTGAATAAACAAATCGGTAGGGGGTAGAAAGGGAGGGGAATTCTCTTTCTTCTAGACTTTCCATCCAATTGAAAGCCCGCACCAGATATTTCTTTCTGACAGGAACCCAACTTATCTATTTGGTTGAAATCCTCACTGGTACACTTAGCCCTTGAAATTAGGTTGAAATTAACTATTCGATGGTGAATGGTGATAGTCTCCCGGGGCAGTGCCTCTCTATAGGAACATTCATGGTGTATACTAATAGTAGGAGTGATGTATGAAGCGTTAATTGGGAAGGATGGTTAACTGCTGAGATTATAGTAACATTTTAAAAATCGAATGATTGGTAGGTATTTCCGATAAACACAATAGGGGTAGCCTGAGTTTGGGAATGGCTATGGGCCCAGGGAGGCCAGCGCAATGCACCATGGGAGATTTTAGCAGGAAGGTAGGCCACATCCATGGTTTGTTTACTTCCGCCCCATAGCTCTCAGTAGGGGCTGGGAGTACACATCTTTTAATTTTTAATTTAAGAGAAATGATATAGCTTAGATCACCACCAAACTAAAGGATGTTGAAGAGGAAATGATGCACTTTAATTGTACTGTCACTGGTTGTCATGCATGCTCCAGGAAAACAACAGATTGGATAAGTATTCATCAAGTTCACAAAATACAGAATACAAGGGAGAGAAAGATTTTGACTGAATTAATTATAGGCAAGAAGACTTTACATCTAGTAGGCTCACTAAATTGTGTTCAAGACCATTTTAAGGATGTGCATTCAGCAGCTGAACACCCACATTCAACATTATTATCATAGAAAATTATTTTAAACAAAAGCAAAAACATCCTCTGCCCTCGGTAAAATATGCGTCGGCCGTGACGGCCGTCATGCAGAGCGTGGAGGGCAGGGGAAGCTACCAGAGGCAGGGCCGGAGCTATGGCCAAGGGGTGCGGTAGCTACCCCCACCAAATGTGGCCTCCCTGCGGCTCATAATCTGCACTGGAAGCACCTTGGTAAGCCCCTCAGATGGTAACTCGGGATACGTCTAATAGACGTATCCCGAGTTACCATCTGAGGGGCTTACCAAGGTGCTTCCAGTGCAGATTATGAGCCGTGAAGGCTTCTGGACAATATGGCTGTGCGTGTTCAATACTATTCGATTCTATGCAAATAGATACTTATTTCGTCCATGAGAGGCTTATAATTGCAAATATTTATCATATTTAAATATGTCTCCGTTATGCGACATAACTGACCCCAAATAGGCACATAATATATATATTCATGCACGGTACATTTAGACCATTGCAAATAACATTATATCAAACTTTGATATAATTTTTTTTTTTTTAAAAAAAAAAGGTTTTATTCAACATATGCTGCCATCTGGGGTCATACAATTCTAAATGTCATCAATGTCGCGTACCTTGTAGATTTTTTGTTTTTTTTTCTTACATTTTCTTTCACTCATCATCAATGATTTGATATCTCAGTTGTTTATCATTTGTACAATAACGACTTGGTTCTGACTTACAGACTTCTTCACCTTACAAATTTGAGAAACACATTGTGGACTATCTCTTACATTACGCGAGATATTTATTCGTCCCCTTCTAACTCACCCAAGATTTTATTCCAATCATTTTCTTTGGATTTTCTTCTCATATAAATTGAATGTGTTTGCAAGATAGCCTTAATTACTTTTTTGAAACAATATTTTTGAAACATTTTTGTTGAAACATTTTTTTGTTGAAACATTGTTTTTCTCTTATCTACAGAAAACAGGTGAACACATCGCTCTTTCGAGACCTTCCTGGCCTGGCTAATAAGATAAGATAAGAACTACTTTATTCATCAATTAATACAGTTACACGATAAATGGGTAAACAGACATCTACACTCTTAGCTGGAATCACATGGGATATCCGTGCGCCGACAGTGCGGATCCGGAAACACGGAATGCCGGTGCGGTTCTGTCACATGGCACCGTCATAGGGCACCGTCGATGGTGACGGTGCCGCTCTGACGATCGTGACGGTACCGCTCCGTGCTGGTGACGGTGCCGCTCCACTCTAGTTAAGGTAACGAAGCTGGAGGTGATCTATAGATCACCTCCAGCTCTCCCCGTCGTTACCTTAATGCCATGCCACTAATTACTAGTATAAGTTATAACACTATACCCACTTCGTTCAACCTGTGATAAATTATACATTAATTTGTAGATGTTTATAATGAATCCTTTTATTTCGAGGCAAATACAATAAAGATAAGGAATTTTTTTCATTAGGTCTTCATGTCCCAGTTAAGTGACAGACCATTTCTCATAGTTTTTTTTTTTCATAATTTAGACTAATATTGCGAGCCCTTATACACAAAAAGCTACCTATACAAATGCTTCCATACTTGAATTTTAATTTTCACATATATCTGAATATGTGAAAACGCAAATAGAGCTCACTGGTCCAAATTATTTTTTCGACGATTCTGGCCCGGACCAAGGGCCAAATGGTATAAACGTAAATGGATCTGGCCAGGCACACCTTGTGAGTGAGGTGAACCATGTAGCATATATAAGTAAACAATCTGCTCCTAGCAGAAATAAAAGCAATATTGCAATATAAACCTTTGTTCTTGATCCTGAATCCCAGAACATAATATTATCTAAATGTTAAAGGAAAAACAACTCCGAGTGTTTATTGTTAGTATATTTTTATTGCAGCCACTGTTACTGAATGTTACTTGTAAGACCAATGTATATTTAGGCATACACAGAAGAACCTGGGTGTACATATATTCAGACATTTCTAGGCAAACATAGATGGAATGCAATGGGAGAAGTTAGTTTGTGAGTTGTTGTGTATCAAACATGTGTTTTCCCTAAACAAATTATACTCTGCGACGATCTGCCTGTTACCGATATAGTAACAAGGTAAGTTGTGATATGGGTCAGATTTTCAGAAAATGTACAATTCAAATGTGCCAATCTTCTTAAATAACCCAAATTTCAGACACAAAGATGGTTCAAAATTGCTTTAATCAATGCAATGCTGAATATACTCGAATTTACCCAGTATTGACCAAATTGCAGCCTAATTTAGCAGAATTTACTAAATGTGTGTACAGCTGCCGATTGTACATTTTCTGAAAATCTGATCCGTATACATAGGAAGGCCTGGATGTATATATTCCGCCGTGTTTTAGGCCTACATGGGTAGACCTGGAAGTACATGTACATGTTCAGATATATTTCAAACATATAATTTACATTTTATTCAAGGCAAAGGAAATCAACAAATGTCTGACATATCAGCTTCTCATAGAAATGATATGAGACACATCCAACTTCATATCATTATACTTTAGGGCTTAGTAATTTACACCACAACAAATATAGCCAACCTGAAAATGGCATGCGTAGGTAAATGGTTTAATGTTCTTTTGGACATATTCATAATCTTTTCCATTATTACCGAAATAGGTGGCAAGCATTTGATGACAGACCTTATTCAATTCAATTCAAGGTATATTTGTTTGTACCTCCAAATAGTAGTCATACTTCTGAAATATGTTCCAGGTCTTCCAGTATGTTCCTTGACTACAAGAAGGGGGGGTAAATTAATTTCAAATTGTAGAGGCCGAAAAAAATGATTATTGTAGCAGTAGCCTACTTACTGAAAGTTTCGGAGGCTATTGTCTTACTAAAGATCTAGTCCAAGGTGGGTTGATTTCAAGGGAGAATAGTTTATAATAGATAACCATTCCGTTCTTAACTAGCTAACATACAAGATGATCTAGATAATACATTTCAAGACATTTGTATTTTTTTCAACGGTTATCGGTTAGTACCGATCAGACAAAGCAAAACAAAAACAAAACAAAGCACAAATTCCTAGCAGATCCAGATTACTTGATAATTCAGTGACATGTTATTTGGTAATACAAGGTATTACATAATTACAAATACAGTAATTATAAGTTAATTCTATCTAGACATTCAATGATGAATTTGCAAAATGATTTCCAGTGCTCTATTTGAAGGACAAGAGCTTCGCGCGATTTCGAACATTTTACTGATATCTAAGTAAATGAATTTGATATTTTTCTTAATTTTGGTTGAAGTATTTAAAAATGTCTTCTGACTTTTACATTGCTTGTTGTAATAGATTATGTAGTCTATAAGATTTGAAAAAAAAACTTATTAATCTGTCCATACAATCAGGAGGATATTTGCAATATGCTGTGTACCATTATGTTAAAATAATATATTGAATCTATTGGGTTTCTGAGTCTATCATTTGATTATATATGATTATTATTAAGGGTCAAAAGCAAGATGGCGCCCGTTTGTGTATAACTAGGGTTTTTGAGGTCTCCTAGAGGTAGCTTTAAGAGGATTATAACTAGGGCGACCCTTGGAGACCTGTTACTATGTTACCTCCACTGTGACATGAATTTACATGATTTATACTGTATTAAGGGTATGTTCCTGAGAGTTGTCTGGAGAATACAAACAAACATTAGCAGGTATATAAGGGGTGGTGTGTGGAATGAGAAGGCATTCAGGTTATAACCAGTAGCTCTGACCCATCTCTACACAACACTAGGCCTTTTGCCTATACCTTATTATACTTAGGATTCTCCAGGAAACTCTACAGGACTTAACCCTCATTGTTGGACATATAACTTTGAGCAATACAAGCAATCTTCAAAAACAACTAGAATCTGGACTTTGTGAGTGCTTTTCTTTCAACCTGTTTCTACCTGACTCATATCTACTGCTGTTGCCTCGCTATAGGCTATTACATAATATTGAACAATCGTCATACAGTAATTACTGGAACATTAATATTCGCCCTGATTATATAACTCTTATATAATCATATTTAATATTCATATAACCCTAGCCGTCAGCAACGAAGATCTATCCAGCTAGCTATCCCCTACATGAACTCTAAAAGTCGATCTAAGACATATAGTAACTTATCAATTACCAATAATAATAGTAGACCTATACAGCAATACAGTGGCACTGCATTAATCCAAACACAAACATACCCTAGTAATTTGGTGTGGATACCAACACATTTAAAAGCCCAGATGAACACTTCAGTGCACCTACCCCAATTTATTTCTCTATACTAGAATCTCTTTCTGTGAACTTTCTATACATTTTTCCATCATTGCCTGGACTAGCACATTGATTCCCTAGTAATGTAGTTTGGATTTCAACAACTTCAGAAGCCCAGATTGACACAACCACAACAACCCAGACAAGAAGATGCCAGCCAGCCTATTTATCGACTATAGAATATTGCTTAACATTCTATTTTGTATATCAGGAAAGTGCATATATTTTGATGGCATTGTTTCCAGCTGTGGCTAAGTACTTGGGTGGTCCTACCTTAGGATAGGCAGCCAGACACAGGAGTGTTTCATTTGGATCAACACCATTCAGCGCCTTCAATGTGTGGGAATATTCACACCCAGCTGTGTAAACTTTGAATACTGATGGGTTTGGTTCATATGTCACAAAATGCTCATCACCAAAGGAAACAATAATGGCAGGATTGCTCAAGCTTCCGCTACCAACTTGTACCAAAGTTTTGGTAGTCAACCGATATGTTTTGAGATTAAGCATAGAAAATTGATTGCTGACACCTATTGCAGTGTCTCTAAGCATGCAATATTTTCTTATGCCATTATATCCAAACTGGACACATTGCTTGTAGTTCCTTTGCATACCAAAGAGGTATAGATTTGGATTATTTACAGTGAAGAGGGCAAGATCTTGACTACTTGAGAATATAGATTGAATTCCGGGACCAACACTCTGAGGTTGCCACTTACCGATATTTAAAAGGGTCTGTGTGTAAGTATATGGAGTAGTTGGGTAATTGGTGCATGTTATATAGACCACACCATCTGGTGCACAACACATTGATGTACCCCCATTAAGTCCCACATTATACTTTACCACTGGTGTAGAATTTTCTTCTTTCAGATTGAACTCAAACCTTTTGATATAATTGTTTGACAACACCATTAAATTTCCATCAGTTGTCCAGTCCATACTAACTAAGGTCCCATCTGTATTCCTCCATTCACATAATTTATTCATTTTATCTGAAAAGAAGTTGTATATTCTATTATATTTCAGACCTCCTAGCTAAATAAGTTAAAACTAGTTTAGATATATCTTGCCAATTTGGAAATTGAAAAAATACAATACATAATTAGCAAGAGTAATATATCAATGACCGTAAGTGAAGCAAACCTCATAGAGTGTGGCAAACCTGTTGAGGCGCAATCGCAACATTCTAGTTAAGAACAACACCTACCTGGTAATGTAGTACCTCTGGTTAAGGCTAGTAAGTCATGCTCCCGGGGTAAACAGATTTCCTTTGGTACATCTACGCCAGAATGAAGTTGTTGTAAAAAGGAAAGCACTTCAGGGGATGCATCCTTAAACTCTGAGGGAGTTAGTTTTAAGAACTCCTGAGCCATGTCATCTAACTCGTATATTCCAGTGAGAATAGCCAAGTCTTGATGTAACTTCTTCCACTGCATAGCTTTAGCATGGATGGTTTGAACCTGGTTGAATGGGTAATGTAGAAAACAGTAGACATTGACCACTTCATTTTCAGCAACTTACAAATGAATCCACTGAAAACCATGGCATATCATGCGATAAAGTTAAGACACATTTGAGCATTGACATGTATCTAGAGAGAATACTTTCAAAATATTAATGGAAATGTATGACATCTGTCATCAGATAGTGTAATCATTGAATCTATTATCTTACATGGCACAATATAAACTGCAAATACTACCAGAGACAAATTATTTCGAAATGTATTTGGGTCATTTTTTCTAAACGTGTACAATTCAGCCAGACGTATGGAATTTCAAAAGGTTCTCCAGATCAATTTGAAATCTATATATCTCATAAGTCCACGTTTAGAGGTTTCTGCCAATACCCATTATACGCATTTCCTCCAAGTGGTTCAGTTTTTATGATATGTCAAAATTTGGGGTTCAGAAATTGGCAAACGTCCGTCATCATAACTCATTTAAGATGAAACACACACCTTATAGTTAATTCAATTTGTGCATAAAGTCTAAAAGTACACCACAATAAGACAACATGGCATTGAATCTGCTGTAAAAATTGTTATAACCTAGAAGTATAACTTCATGACGAAATTGAGCTGAGTGCATCGGCCCTATTTCCTCAAAATCCTCATCATCCATTTGTTCCCCATACCTTGGTTTCAAATACTTGTAAAAAGGTGAGTGAAAGGGCTTGAACCTTAATAATGCATCTGGGTAATAACAAATACATCGTCTAATACTTCCCAAAGTTATAGGGCCTTAAACATAGTTGTGTTAGAATGACTGTATCCCAAAGATGTTGTATTTCACTGATGGGCGTTTGTCCCAATAGCATATTATACATAATGAAGTAAATAGCACATCATCAGTCCTATTTCGTTATGAATGAACCTGAAATGGTTCAATAGTGCTCCATATTGATTAAGCACTGAGAATAAAATGAGACAAGTGTATTTCAATTAAATCATATACGAAAAAAGTATACTTTAGGTTATTGAGTATTAACAATAGCTACACATGATTTCAAGGTACCAAAAAACAGACTTTCCTCCCTCAAAACTCCAACAGGGAAGTAGTGTCACCTGTCATTACAAATGAAGTACTTAAATCATCAAAGAAAGAATATATAACCCTTAAGCTGGCCTTATGAAAGACTTCTTATGATGGGCGTTAGGTTTTCAATGATGGGCGTTTGTGCATGTAGATAGGATATCAAACATCACCTAAAGGAATTTGATAATAACCATACATAAACAATGCTTTCAGGAAACATGCCCAACATGTTCTCCAGTACTCCTACAATGTTTCAAAGACATCAGCTACATTTCATGTCCCGTGCTGCTTCTTGTCTTCTATCTAGTTGGTTCCTTAAGATGGGTCCTGCTCACTCTCTTACCTACTGCTCAGGATGACTTCAGGATTGCATGGATACCTTTAGCACAGCCTTAGAATATTTATTAATACTGATACTACAAACATTAAACCGTCAGGAAATGAAAATATTCTTTGAGGGATTTCTTGTATTAAAGACATTTGAAAAAAATATCCTTTTTGCGACTTGTGACCCATTTTCTGAAGCACATCACCTTTAAAACCTTTGGAATCTTTAAAATGCAACTATATAAACTGATGGTGGTCGGCCATAAACAAGTTAATATCATTATAAAGCTTATAGGGTTTATATGCCCCATCAATATCATAAATGTATTTTCATAAAAAGTGACATTTTTAACTTTCATTTTCAAACATTATTTCCTCTGCCACTCATTGTTGAGGGCCTTCTAGGTCTTGCTGGTTGCTACCTTCCTTCTCCAGTAGTGCCTGGATGACTCCACTGCACTTTTATAGTTTGTTAGTGGTGGTAGTCAAGCCATGTTGATCAGAAAATGGGAGTTCAACATAAAACCCCATAGCCCCCCCCCCCCCCACACCCATAAATGTGAAAACATTATTCATAAAAAACAAAAAGATTGTAATGCCGTTTTATAGAGCATGATATCATGCATTTATGGTTTAAATTTGGAGGTGGTTGAAAGAACCCTTCATGGGCTGTTGAAGGTGAACATTACTTGGAATAACGCCCATCATGGAAATTGTACCCCTTGTACTAAAATAATAGTAATAGTTTCACCCTTAACAATTTATATATAATTAAACAGTAGTTTATAAAACATAATATTGAAAGAAAGGCATTGAAAAGTGAGTAGGGCTGTTGCTAGACCCACTCCATATAATTTGCTATATTCACAAACGCCCATCATGAAAAACAATGCAAACCCTGTACATTACAAAATCCATTGAATGTGACCATGTAGAATATAAAGAACATGTTTCGATGATTGGATGCAATGATATGCATACAGGGGCATTTTTCCATGTTATTAGCACAGACAATATCTAACATTTACTGGGTTATTTTTCATTTAGATGATGGGCGTTTGTCATAGCAAGTGTTAACCTCATTGTATATGAACTAGACTAGCCTTTGGGCATTGATCAACCACAAGAAAGTATTTCTCTCATACCAATACAAGTCATACAACATTAAAACACAAAGATATCATAGTTACACTGATTGTTAGCACCAGGAGAGACAAATTAGTGCCCTTATCATTACCATGATGGGCGTTATGCTGATTTACACCAAACATGTGCAGTTCTGATCAGATGAGTAAAGTAATCTGGCTCTGTGTAATGATAAAATTCTTTCAACCATTGACTTTTAAATACAATTAACAAAAAGTATCCAAAGTTTCAAAACTTTCTGACCATTTCACTTGACCCTACAGTACATTAATCATTATCCCTCACACAATTAAAATGGAATTTTCAGTTTTTCATGTTATTTTTGACAAAACAAAGTAAGGTTTGTGCTAGAAAAGTCTGGTATTTACCACTCTATGTTTCCCACTAAAGATGACTCTTGTAAGCAGGTAAACATACTGAGCAGTGCTAGCTCAGCAGAGAATTTCAATGATGGGCATTATTTTCATGATGGACGTTTGCTTCATTGGAAATCTTGCATTAAAATCATCCAAAATCCCTTTGGATTTAGGATTTTGCATTTTCCATGTTGACTTAAAGGCATATCATTCAGAAATAACATCATTACAGTTAGTTTGAAATGAATTGTGTTGCCTGAATAACACATTTCTTGTCCGAGTTAGTCCAGCAAACGTCCATCAGCATAACTGGTATAAACTGAAGATGGTTTTGTGGATGCATTGTTATTTTGTAACAAATGGGAGTAGAGTTGTTTCTTTTTTTATTTTGTTCATAAACAAGATGCTTAATACATTCAAGTGACTTGTAGTATGGAAATATTATGTAGATTTTTTCTAGAATTGCAGATATTAATGATGACGGGCGTTTGTTAAATAATGGTTAAAATTTCTCTTGGCCCCCAATAAATAACCCTTGATACCTAGGTCATACCATTCCTTCCATAGAGTTGTAGATCAGATCTATACTTGGAAAAACAAAATAAAACGGGATCAACGATCAAATACATGTTTGAATATAAAATTCAAACTTCTTAAATTAAGAGGAGAACCTGTAAAATGCATGCTTTTTTCATTTCGACCCTAAAAAAGAATATGATGTCATAGTCATAGTCATATAAAAGTATATATTTCTAGAAAGCTTATTTTCTTCTTGTTACGATGAGATATATTGCATTAATGTGAATGCGAGACTGTGGCTGCTATGGGTGGGAGAAGCGACACAAGTGAGGAATTTGCCATTTGTACACGCTCAGGAAAAATGACCCATTTGTAAATGGCAATATTGATTCATATATGTTGTAATTTTTATACATCTACATCTCAATTTTGTTCATGCCTTCATCAGGAGATGATACATATTTTAGTCTTATTCTGACAACAAAAATAGTCAACAATACAGCATGAAAAAAGCCTAATGATGATATCAAAATGTAGTTATTTCTCTTGAATAATCAACTAAAGAATATACCTCTTTTGATGCATTGTGTAGAAATCCCTTCTGTGACTGGTACCATTTCTCTACCCACTCTACTAAGCTCAGTCTTGTTTTATTGACATACCCTTGAACCCTTGGTACATTTAAAGCAATAGTATCAAGGTGTTTTTGATAGGTTCCCTCATGTTTACTTGTTACAGTAGCACTTCCCGTGAAGATGTTGGGTGGTACAATTTCGTCAGCATCCCTTCTCATAATGTGAATATCAAGAAGCTTTTCAGCATTACTTCTTGCTAGATTACAAATCTGGGCATACCCATCATCCTCTGGTAGGCCAATGGCTCCCTCATCAGATTTACTGATTGACTCAGTGGACTTTCCACACTCAGGAACAGGACAAGTGATTTCCTCTCTGCCATTATCTTTGCATAGGAACTGTGCACCTTTGGCACAAGGGGAACATGGCCATTTCCACCAATTTGACAACATTTGGGCCCCTAGACACCCCCTGAGTACCCAAAAATATTTTTTACATTTATCAGTTGATTTTTTATTTTCTATCAACCTTATATATATGCACATTAAACTGCTAAGTTTGGAACCATTCTGATAATTAGGAATTTGTTTCCAGGGGGGTCGAAAATAGATCCCAAATATGAAAAAAATGCTAAAAATAGCATGACGAATAATGGTACATATTTCTACATAAATGAGTATTTAAATTAGAAATAGATAAAAAAAATATGCACATAATGTATTGAACTATTTTGTACTTGATAGGTCTCGACATAAGGATCATAACACCTTTTATTTGGTGAAGATATTCTAACTAGAAGAAAAGTTACAGCCAAATAACCATTCAGTAATGGTAATGATAATGGCAGCGGCAAGGGTGACAGGTCATTGACCCTCTGCCCACATTATAATGTATTTATACACATTATATAACCCATTATGTTTAAAATATATATAACATTCATTACCCTTGAATAGGTTTTTAAGTTGACTCAAATACTTGTATTTAATGTTCCTGTTCTGTTTAAGTATTTAGAGGCAAAATCTTCAAGGATAAACGTTCTAATATTATGTATATATGTTAGAGATATAATTTCTGATATTATGTGACAGCATGCGTGACGGCACACGACGGCATGCGTGACGGCACACGACACAACGTGACGGCAAATTTTTAAAGCATTTTGCCTTAAGAATCATGTAAAAACTGCACAGAAATCATGAATTCCAATCTACAAAGGTTGATATCAAGCAAAGTCAATTATAAATGTCAAATTTAGAGTTTATTATTAAATTTATGCCTTATAAAGCTCTAAAAACCCTAAAATATGCGTGACGGCACACGACATGAACTCTGGGACCCACCACCTTTTGCCACCATGTTATTTCTCTGCTATGGTCCAAGAAAAACTCAAATAAATACATTTAATGTTTTTACATATATAATCCCATGCATTTTATCATTATTCATAATAATTTGATAGATATATATATTTTTTATTTTTTTATTCCACCTTAGGCACACTGCGTGACGGCACACGACATGGGGGGTGCCCCACACAAAAAAAAATTGGTTTTTAATGGCTTTTGGCGAAAAAATATTTTTTTTTGCATTTTTTTTTTACACAAATCATGTTCACGTAACCTACTATCACAACATATAAAAAAAATGTTCAATTTTGAACATTATTTAGAAATTCAGCAATTCCATGGACTAATGGCAGTTTAAAAAAATGAATTTTGCCCCCAAAATGGGATTTTGAAATAAAAAAAAAAAAAAAATTTGACAAAAAATGCCAAAAATGTGGTTCCCCAGGTTGGTAGAACCATCCAATCAAAAAAAATTATCAAATTGATAGTAATTAATTTGATTTAAGCCCATTTTATCACTTTCCACGGTTGGGGGCCAAATGTTGTCAAATTGGTGGAATTGGCCACATATGTAATGTCCACATTCAGACATGATATATACCTTGACATAATACTCCTGACAAGCTGGGCAGTGGAAGTAAGAGTGTCTGAAATAAAAGTTTGTTATGTTCATTATACCTTATATAATACATATAAATTTCAGCTAGCATTTATTGGATACTTGTGATCATTGGACAACTTTATAGATTATATATTTTGATACTAGGTATGTGAGCAATTAATCTGGAAGAAACTCCAGATCTCCCCTCCTGGCCTTGCATGACTGTGTTTATGGGCGAAATTGAGGGATTGAGTGGACAAATAGAGAAAGGCAGGTGATTTCTTCTTATGATGATGTTTCATTTAAGTAAGTATTAGGCTTTTTCATATACCAATGAATATTTATCCTTGAATACTAATACACAACTAAGTTCAGTAAGTTGCTTTTGAACATACTGTATGAATAAAATATCATCGAGGTACACTTGAAGACTGAATCCCAATTTCTCTGCCAGTTCATACTGCTTTGAATTGACGACAGCCCAGGCAAATGCATGGTACTTGTACATCTCGTCATAAGTAAGGCTGTCAATGAGTTTCATGACTCGCATCTGCTTAGTTGGGGCCTTCTGCATTTGAAAAATGGAAAACAAAGTATAATTAAAATGTTCCATTTAACCCCTATAATCGGAGAAATGAGTGCGCATTAAAAAGAGATACATGTACCTTCTTTTATAATAAACTATTAATCAATATATTATGGATTATGATAGAATGTAATTAGTTGAAGAAGTGGCTATAATATTTGTACTTAAAACAATCATTCCGACAACTTTCGCCCCCATACAAAAGAATTTGGAACAAAATTAGCAATATCTAAATGATCGAGAAGGTTAATTTGAATCTGAATCATAGACATTCAAGTAATAGCACAATTTAAAATTATCCTAAATTCTATGGTACCATTTGCACTAATTGTTTCATGATATAGTAAAACGCCTGCTCTTAAATAAAGGAAAATATATTTTTCTCCATCACAATGCATCATTGTTATGTCGAGCTGTGTCAGCCTTCTACCAAAATACGGTTTCTGAATCATCAATGAAAATCAACATTTACTAACAAGTAGTGTTGACTTCAGTTTTTGATCAATGACTGAGCGTTCCTCCAGTAAGTCCCAGAAAACATTTGAAAACTCCAAGGAGGTCAATAATGTGGAAATATTGTTAAACATAAGATCATGGCAGGAGGGAACCTCACTGACTAACTTCCTTCCATCTGGGTGCAATGGGTCCCATGGCTTGGGCTTTTCCGAGTTATCCACATGCCTATGAATATAGAAAATATGAAATAGTTATAGAAGAATAGAAAATATCAAGTGAAGAGCACAGCTGAAAATGGCTCTCAAGCAGCCATGATGGCCATCTTGCACTACCTCCAGCAACTGATCAACCATCTGGGGTATTTTTTGTGGCAGTTCGCACACAAACAAATTTATCAACTATTCTACCCTGAAACCCTAAAAATGAGGTGCCTAAATACACCATCACTGTTCTTTATAGTATTTCCCGGTGTTAACGTGCGATTCCACTGGATCACTTGTATCTGTGCTCATGGCTCGCTCTTCCTTCGCTAATTCATAGTGGCATTTTTTTCGCTCTTCATCCGCTTTTATTTTGAGCGCAAGACAAGTGAAGAGGGATTCTACTGGTGCACTTGTTTCCTTATGCAATCAATAGCAAGTCTCTTGGTCCACTCTCAATGCGCTCTTAGGCCGCTACTAAAAGCCATGGAAAGAGCGTCATGTTGCTGCACTCAAATCAAACACATCAGATATTAGCACAGTGTCAAAAAGTAGCGCCAACATCAAATTTTAAAAGCGCATAGGAAGCACAGCAACCAATTATATTGGACCGCTCTGGGTTTGCTTTGCCTTTGCTTGTTAAGCGATTGGGGGAATAAAAAGAGCGGGCCATGAGCAGACCAAAAGAGCGAGCCAGTTGAATTGCAGCCTGAAAGTAGCTCAGATTGCTATTTGGACCATATATCATTTTGAAATGTGATTGCATATTTCTAAGACAGACATAAGAACGGGGGGATGAGCAGAGCTATTGATTGATTAGACTACCCACTACTCTCCCAGAATGATTTGAACCAGAATATGATTACATTTCAGAAATAACAAAACTTAAATATTCCACAAGGTGAATCATAAACATTCAAATGTAATAGAGAAGGGATTGACATAATCATGCCAATAAACTAGATAGATAGAATATGTTGCGAGTAGGCTACTTACTTTGCCATGGTAGTTGTTTTGAGTAGTTAACTCAGGAGTCACAAGATATGTAGTGGGTGGGTGTCATATCAGTTTCTTGATAGATATCACATTAATAGGTCAGACTTTAGCATTCAGGAAATGTAATCTCTAGGTGTTTGATTATAAGGCTAAAGTCCAAAAGAACAGTGTTTGTCAAAGTGTTGATTATGTTTCTCATATTCTCTTATGATTTGATAGCATTTTACTTTTTAGATTTGTACATGTAAATGAGGTTTGCCAGACAAAATAAAGTTAGTCGATCAATAAGGCACCAAATATACAGAAGTGAGTGTAGAATGTAGGGCTTGGTAAAAACTAGAAGTATTGATGCATTTTCTAATAGTAGTTTATTCTTGTAGTATTATAGGAGAAGAAATGGAGAAAGCGTGTTTAAAATTATAGGCAACGTCTGAAAATCTCCATGATGGATATAACGTCTTTTTGTACCTGTTAGAACGAGAGGGAATAGAATGAGGTACTAATAATTGTATATTTAGTATATATAATATTATAAGGAATCAATTTAAATAAATATTCAATTATTAGTTCCATTCACTATTCATGCCCCTAGCAAAGAGGAATAAGATATAACTAAACGCGAGCTGCATATGGGGCAACGTATTCACAAAACGCAAGTGACTTTTGGTGAGTGTCTTTCACAAGTGCCATAGCACGCGTGAAAGACACTCACCAAAAGGCACAAGCGTTTTGTGAATGCGTTGCCCCATATGCAGCTCAAGTTTAGTTATATTTTTATGCCATGATATATATTTAAGAGTTATTTAAGAGTTATTTACCTTCATTTCATGTCTCGCAACCCTCTGACTCGGCAAAAACAAGCGCCTACAACGTTGCGTCATGAAATGAGCGTCATGAAATGAGCGTCATTGATTGGGGCAGCTAGAATTACGTAACCAATCAAAATAGCGGGAGTAAATTGGTTGCATTCGAAAAGCGGATTCCGCTAGTGAAATCCAGGCATGTTTATGCCATGGTCTAATCTGGCCATGTTTTTGTGGATACGCACAGCTATCATGGCATAATATTTTAGATTCCAAACTCGATAAAATATCTAAATGATAAATGAAAGACAACTTCGAGTTTTTATTGTACTTATGTTTATTGCAACCCCTTTATTGCACCTTTTTTACAGCATGACCATTATAATAATACACAAATACAAATGTCTAAATTTCCTTTAATCGCTTTCCTGACAGTAACACAAATAAAAACTACAATATGTCCAACGTGTCGGAAAATGGTTGAGCTTTCTTATAATACAATATATACATAAGTATATCTAGCCTGAAGATATCAAAATAGTTTTGTCGTATCCGATGTAACTATTTCTAATTAACGTTATACCCTAACTCATTATATATGTCTATTTACAAATGTTGTTTTTAATCAAATACGACGGCGTTGGTGCATAGTCGTTACAAGGAATTATGTCTCCTTGGTGGGGATGTTGCAAAGCCAGTATAAATAAACAAATTAAAAAGAAATATCTTATGTTAATCTAAGAATCCTACAATGATCTTAAAAATAGTAGGAGATTCTTACAAATGTTATGCAACAACCCAAATATCACAATATGTCTTATCTCATCCACTCATTTCATGTAGTAACTGTTATCATCTGTCAATAAAGAAGTGATAAAAAATAATCTTCTATATTTTCTTTTCAATCCCTTTGAATTTTAGAGATAAATAGTGGTGTTGGTGGTTCACAGGGACTACTAGATTCTCGGATGTTAATTGTCCTCACCTAACATTAAGTAGGTATCGTTGCTTAGTCGATGTCTTTTTCTTCATCATAATGTTATTTATCAATTCATCTTGAATTCGAAATTGTTAAATGACATGATTTAAAGAGATCCTTATGAAATATTCCCATGAAGCTGTGCCTTTTCATTCTTCTCTCAATACTCAAGTTGTAATGATACTTCGCGGTGTATTGAAACTGAATTCATTAACAAGTTGAAAACAAACCAATTTATAAGTTTAAAAGGGAACGGCGGTTATACACATTTTATATTATACTATACTCTTTTGTTAGGTCATCAGAAAATGTACAATCGGCAGCTCTACACACAGGTTTGGAAAGCCGCTATAACTCCACACTCAGTTATGATAATACCGCTTCCCCACCCTCTGCTGCATATGCTATGAATGCATTTAACCCAAGTTATCAACCTGTCAAGCAGAAAACGCATCCGTCCATCTGTCTATTGCTTGGAGTATGAATAGCATTGAACGGACGTACATTGGAAAATCCTTTACGCCCTTGGATTAATTTGCAGTAATATTCACTTTTTCTATTACATGTGAATGGTCACGAAAGCTATGCATGTTTGCATATTTGAAACTTAAGCAACGTTCAATAAGGTTCATGGATATTTAGAACAGTCTATAATTAATAGTGACCTTTTCATAGGGCTGGCATGTGTAATTCTGTAAACGTTTAATGGGATATTGCTGCCAGAAACTTATGCTGTACAAATGGATTTGGTCCGATTTTAATATCGTTTGTAATAAATGGGATATTTGCCTTATCAAGATAGCAAAACTGATTTCAGTTTCCGAATTATCACTGGTATAACCCTCGTGTGTGTGAACAAGCTCAGTGCTATCTCATCTCAGGTACCACCCAAGATAAACAAACAGATTTTCGCATCTTTTAATTTGTTGAATATTCTGAACAATTTCAAGACTTTAGGTCTGATTTTACTTATCATATTGACCAGATAAGACCCATCCTTGGCTGTGTATGAATATAAATGTTTGCTTTCAGTTTAAATTGATAAATGGAAAAATGTACAACACCAATTATTAATAATCTCTGTCTCTGTATCTGAAATTTGTCCTCGATTCAGAAGCTGATTCATCGTCCCCTGACCCATCCCTGTCATAGCGATCATATCGATCATCTCTGTGATCGCGATCACGATCGTGGCGATCACCACGGTCGCGTCTATCATAGCGTCGATCATCTTCCTCCTCTTCCTCATCGCGTTCACGTTCACGGTTACGTTTTGGCTTGCGTTTCTTCTGCCGTTTACGTTCAGCTTCTACGTCAAGTGGGGGAAGGGCACCAGCTCTGGAGCCAATGGGGTTCTGTGAGTGAGGGCTGGGTGTTTTGGATCTTCCTCTTTTTCCACTGTTCCTAAAACAATATTGAACAATTCTTTAAATACAATAAATATGAAAAATTGTTTTATTTTAATCTTTGACTTCCCAGGGATGACGGCTGTTTATTATAATATCAACATCAGAGAATCAAGCAAGTAAC
This sequence comes from Sthenelais limicola, assembly GCA_942159475.1. Lineage (NCBI taxonomy): Eukaryota > Metazoa > Annelida > Polychaeta > Phyllodocida > Sigalionidae > Sthenelais > Sthenelais limicola. The sequence continues at coordinate 37,174,115 of OW804102.1, forward strand.
ACTAAGTGTTATAAACAGTACAAATATACCCAGAGGCTTGTTCAAATATTGTTATACATTCATTTCGAGTTAAGTCTGAAACAAAGTCTTTACATGTATGCAAGTATATTGACAGGGATGATTCCGTCAGATGGAACTAGAAACCTGGGGGTTACAATTTTGGTATTTTATATTTTTAAGAAGACAAAAATATGTACTAACATACCAGGGGACGGGAAAAGAACATAACCATTGTGAAGACGAATTGTTTTATTTTAATTTGAAAGAGCACCCTACCTATGCGTCGGAACATGTATGTATACATTCGCCAGATAATTCCGCTACATTGGACTAGAATATAATTAACTACTAGAAATATCTAAACATTTGTGGTATTGATCTGTTCGATGATTGTGAACTTTATTTTGAACTTCATTTTGAACTCGTATTTGTGTTATTTTACTTTTGTAGATTTTCAGGCGACCTTTGCTATTATATATGTTAAACGAATTAATATAATACACTCGGAGGATGAACCAATGACATTCGATTAGGTTAGAACATAAAGGACATTTTTGGACTGTAGACTTGGATTGCTGGTTCAATGTTTTACTGTATAAACAAAATATTAACTTCATCAATTGACCGATCCTGATTATTTTGAGCGATGCCTTAAAGGGGTTCTCCACTGGCTGTGGTAAGCTCTGGGGTGGTAAGCCTTGTGATGGTGTTTTGATTGTGAGAAGTGGCGAGGTCCTGCCTACATGCCTACATGGCAAGTGAACCATGTAGTCAGGACCTCATCATTCTTTTCCACCTATAGAACCAGCACAAACCATCACAATTAAGGCTTACCGCAGAGCTTACCGCAACCAGTGGAGACCCCTCTTTATTCTAAACCTTTAATCTATTTTTGTCCGTCCAACATTAATGTTAGGTTAATAGCATAAGATCATGCATAACTATTCTGCCAGGCTCTTATAACTGGTATCTTCTTAGCAAAGTCTATAGTACTTAATATTCAAAATGAAACACATAGGATATAGGAAAAGTGTGCAAAAGGGCCGTATATCATTTTTTAGGACACCAAGAACTAAGTGGATTGATAACACTTTGAAATATATAGAAAGGTATTTTGGTAAAAAGAAAAGAAAAGGGGTTTTAGGTAGAATTGAATTTAGGGTTAGACGTTTGATATGTTAATGAAGTGGCATGATGTACTCATGATGTAGTCCTGTTTCCCGCTATGATCCCTACTCTTCCTCTACATAATTGTTATGATTACAATTTTAGAAATTTACCCTCCGATGGCCCTCCGATTTGAATATGAAGCATCCGATCAATATTGTTGGCGGGTGGTGAGATTGTTTCAACTAGTAGACCTTCCCAGGGGAATCAAAATTCAATACTTCATCCTTTTTGTTTCTCAAAAATTCCTCGTATAGTGAATTTGGAGACTAGCCAGAGTGAGTCTGGTTATATCCTAACACATTGTCCAATTAAAATATTTCATTTTGGCCACACTTAACCTATCTAGAACCCTGATAATACTGAAAGCGCAGTGCTGGCAAGGTCCTGCTATACTGTGCAAAGGATCCAATGGAAATATGCAAATAGCCCTGTTAAGGCCCTATATCCACTGAGCTGTTTATCGCGATAAAGGCAGTCAAGGGATGAACAATGTGGTCAGGCCAGTGGAGATGCCTGCATAATGAAGGTAACTGAATGTCAGCCATCACCCAATTACTGCCTGCTAAGATTCCATGTGTCAGATCATTAGACTGTTTTTGCCTTTGTCAGCAGACCGCCTACCTTTGGAAAATCGGCTCAGTGGATAATGGACTTAACCTCACAGTGTTGGAAGAATTGGTGCAAGTTGTCATACAGTTGACAATATTTAGTTTATATAGGAAGCCAGTAGCGCTTCATAACGACAGAAGGAAACTTGCTGGAAAGGAAATACTGCGGAAATGATTTGAACATTTGAAAACTCTCATACCCTAGGCGATAGAGATAATTCCCTCTGAAATTTAAATGGAGTCAGTAAGAACATGTTTATGTAAAGTAGTATGTCCAAGATGACATGTGATTGCATTGGTTGTTAACAAGTGTACCATTAAACTGGCTGTCTTCATTGATACAGATCACAATAAGATAACCAGCTAATATGTATTGTTAATATATACTACTTCTCCCATATAGCCAACCACACTCAGCTTAGACCTTTAGAAAAGTAGCCTTCAAAATTATTTTTGGGCTATGAAATTTAAATTCGAAATTTCTTTTATCATTTCCAAGTAGTCAGAAACACGCTGGAAGACTGACATATACTTTCAGATATGTGTCTTGTTTTTGTAACTTCCTTCATGTACAAATAAAAAATGCTATGAATTGAATTGCATTTTCTCTCCTTTTGTTGGTCTTAGTGTATTTGCCTTTTGGTGTCCCCCATGTTGTTACGCCTTAGATAAATGTTCTAATTAATACAATTTTCAATAAACGACTGCCACTCAACTGTCAACAACGTTTCAAAGGAAATAACTTGCGTCACAATTTTGACTTTTACTCCAGAAAACATAATAATTGAGCTGACATATATATATTCTTTATTGAAAAAGGGAGCAAAACTCTAGTAAATATTTATAGACCAGGGAGGAAATTAAATAACAAACCCCTTCTGAGCACATATAGTTGCACATTTTGACAATTTTGCCGGGAGTATTTGTGATATGAAAATATTTTGTAATGTAATGTATTGTGCTAATGACTTATTTCTGCTTTCAACGTTCAGCTGAGAATACCATTAATGCAATGTTAGATTAACTAAATAGAAATAAAAATAACATCAATAAAACAGCCTCACCTTTCGTCGTCGTCATCACTCTGAGATTTGGGCGTGTCGTCGTCATCACGTGATACAAGATGGCGGCTATCCGGGTTGGAGTTCCGGCGGATGTGATGGTTTTTGGCAGATTTTCTTTCCTTCTTGTCCATCTCTACCTCATCTGCATAACTTGCTGCGTATTTAGCCGGGCTGTAAAAATAAACAAAAATTAAATCCATATATACATACTTATTTCTTCATTAGAGCACATTGACAGATACCCCCAGCCCTGTTACTACTTAGGAGTAAATGTCCATTTTCTACGAATGCTAAGATTCAATCCAACAATAGAATTTGTATACAGATCTTTCATCGTAAAGTAGATATTGTATGAACATTATGTAGATATTGCTCAGTGTCCTCACGATTTTGGGTTGTCTCCGCCTTTCCCTTTCAAAACATTAGTAAGATTTTTTTGCTGCAATTGATGATCTAATATATTGTTCCGATTGTTGTTCCGATTTGTATGACTCTTTCCTTTACAATATATGAATCATGTAACTTAATGTTTCCATGCTGACTTATATTGTGCACAGATTGACATACTAATCTAATAACCAGACATCTAATAACTCACACTCAACATACTGCCTTAAATACGAGCCCAGGAGGATTCGAGGCCATTTGAGAAATCATTACATGTTATGTTATGTTGGGCATCCGAGGTAATATCAGATTGTAATCACATGATTGTTAATCATGTGATTACATGAAATGTAAATTCCTGGAAAATTCCTGTCCTGTGGGAATCAATGTGTATCTAACTAATCAAGGAAAGACAACAGTATAGTTTTGCCTACATCTTGTTACAATTTAGAATTCCTTTTGAGGGGGTTGGGCCGCGGCCTGCTATAATAAATATGCCAAATGAAGAGTGTAGTGTTGATCTTATATCTCATATCCACTGAGCCTAGCTATTCAATGTGTGTGGGGGGGGGGGGGGAGGGGGGGGGGGGCGGGGAGGAGTGTGGTAGTGAGGGGCAATCGGAGGAGAGTCAGAGGGGAGTCAGGCCAGTGAACATGATGAATGAAGGCGGTGTGAAAAGTGGACATCAGAATAATGTCTCGTGTCACAATTGGATGGATTCAACCATCAGGCCATTTTCCCCATCAGACGAGCAAATCAGACTGAAGAAAATTGCTTAGTGGACTCCTGGCTTTAGTGGACGACGCCAAGCATTGGATTGTAAATATGCCTGTCTACTTGCTATACTCAATAGGGTACTTGAATCAGCCACTGTTTATTGCTCAATTAGACGATTTTCAGACAAATAAAGTCAAGATGTAATTTAGATAATGGATGGTTCTAGTTTCCTTCAAGTTTCTTTAAGGCAAAACATTTTAATCTCAAAACTTGTTCATTATACTCCTTGTTTCTAATACGCATTTGCTTTTCTTTTGAATGAATGTTGGTGGTTTAGGTTCTATGAATGTTATCTTGGAAACTGGTTCCCGTGGTTCCATAGTGTTTGATTTGACAGTGGCAGACTACAAACCCCCTATGCTATCTACTGGTTCTACTCCTAACTGCATTCTCACCTCCAAGCGTCAGGGTAGCCCCTGATGCATTACACAAAAATAAAATAAACAAAATTGTCATCAGGGATTGTTTGTTAACAGATAAAAACATTCTGAGTAATAGTATCTCTATGATAAAAACCTAAGGATATAAGTCATTCCATAGTCTAAAAAATGTATGTGCCTGTGACAATTTAAAATTCATGCAAGAATCTTATGTAGAACGTAAATCGATTTCGACACAATTCAATCAATGTTTAAAAGAGATGTGACTTGAAACTGTATATCATAGCAATAATTCAATAATAATAATATAATTCATAATAATGTATCTTGCTAAAGTCAATTTACCCATGGCCATTGTGTGTATCCTTCTCCCTGTCCTTAACATCTGGATGAACTGCATTTGCAAAGCAGCAAACAAAAGGCCCTTCGCCTCCTGTACATTGAAAGTAAAGATAATCAATAATTATGTGATGTGCTACAGAGAAATAGGTCATAAGTCGCAAGAGATAGATTTTAAGATACCATCATATTTCCAATGATAATAAACACTAGGACAGCTATTGAATGTTCCTATATTTTAAGGTTAATATTTTTATTTTTGAAAAACAAAGTTTAAAATATATCTTGGCAGATAGTGTTATGTTGCTATGTACAGGAGAGGATCCACTGGGTGGAGCCACTGTAAGGCAAAGGAGTGGCTGTGGCTGGGAGAGTTATTTCTGGGATTAAACAGTTTACTCCAGACCATCAACACATACAGATCGTTGACTTATTCACTCATCGTTTATATCTTTAATTCAGTACTAGTATACACAGTAGTATAACATTGGTGGAGATACCCGGCTTCAAACCCTGTACCAGGCTTAAGGACATATATAATTATAAATACTGGATTTTTCATTCCTGGGATTAAACAGTTTACTCCAGACCATCAACATATACAGATCCTTGACTTATAACTCATCGTTTATTTATACCACAACAATCAGGGGTTGTACACACTGCAAATGAGTGGATACATGCAATTGTATTTTGTTGAATGGATCCACGCATGAAAATATGACCCTTTTTTTAGCCTAAGTGTAAGAAGCATCCTTATTGGTTGACATTTTGCTTGCTCATGACGTCACGCCCATTCATGACGTCATATGCCGTCCATGCCATCATTGATTAGCCAAATCAATATGGTGGGTCAGCAGAGCAGAGCAAGATAAATAAATAGCTTGTTTATTCATTTTGTTTTACAATATGAGATTGTGGTATAAAAAAATACCATGATGTAACTCGGTTAGTTTCTGACTTAAGTACTGTACATGCTGCCCACTCGTTTTTTTCGACCAGGGATCTCACTCGAAGCCTGCTGCTTCTCTTGAGATACCTTTAGGTGTGGTCAGCAAAAAGGTATATGTGCAGGTGATCCATCACCGTTCATATTGGTGACCGAGCCATAGCAACGCCTCCTGGGAACCTTTAATCTGTTCATGTTCATAAACAAAGAGAAATAAAATGTTATTTATAATATACTTACTCTTGCCCTTGTGGAGCAGTAGGATGATCAACACGACTACAACCACTATGATGATCACTACGATCAATACGATCACGGCCAGAAGCCAAGCAGCCATTCCTTTCTTCTTCTCACAACAAGTTGGTTTGTTTACATCATCTTTGCCTGTAAAAAATTATTATAACATTTATTCAATAATTATTCAGCCATCTCTTCACAATAGCGGAGTTGCATTTGTGACAGCGCATATTTGCAAATTTAAGTGTTTTTCCCAATGTCTAAAAATATAAATATACTCAGCTTGCAGCTTCTGGTTATTAATTCGTATCAAAAATCGCTAGCATACTTAGGTATCTTGCAATGGAACGCCTTAGAAGAAGATATAAAAAGTATTGAATCACTCTGCAGATTCAAGTACAGACTAAAAAATGGTATCTTAACAAGAACCATCTGTGTACCTAATGATTAATTGATTAATGAGATATATTGTTATCCAATAACTCACAAGGTAGCATTATATACCCAACATTACCATCCCAATTTATCACCAACCGATACTCATCTCATCTCATTATTATCCTTCACATACTTCTCTCCATGAATTTGACTAGATGTTAATTCATAGTTAATTAAGTCAGCTATAATTTTGTTTAGCCAGAAACATGCGACAGTTCAGGTTAAGGAGGAAGACCGGGATTACCCGAACCGCTAAAAAACTTTGGCGCATGCCACTTATCTTCCTGAATAAAATTCGTGTAAAAAAAAAATTAAACTAAGGCTTTACTTACTTATTGTTATAGTATAGGCCTTGATGATCAGATCTTCATCAGTTAGGTTCAGCAGGTTGGCTCTGCATATGTAGATACCCGACTGGTGCTCCTTTTGGGCATCTAGAATGAAGTCAAACGGAGATTGTCTCATGTCTGTTAGCCTGGTGACTTGAGGTTCTACTGTTGTTACTACAGTTGCTTCTGTTGTTGTTGTTGTCGTCGTGGTAGCTGTTGTGTTGCTGTTCTCACCTGCATCCGGAGCCTCTGTTTGAGATTTCTGAAAATGAGATATCTTACATTAGAAAAAGGTGAAAAAAGACACAATGATTCTTAGCTTTTGAACAAACTTCCTGAGGTCCTCAAGATCGTTCTTTGATATCTTAATGGGGCACATTGGTAGCATTGTTGGTTAGATAATATGGATATGGTATTTTGATATGACAATCACAATACGAAATGCACATTACTGCTTCATCAATTCATTCAGAGGCAGTAATCAAAACATCCTAGCAGATACACTGTTCAGCTGGCGTGGTACCTGGTGACTACCATGAGTCCATCATAACATTGCCTATATTTACCTGTGATTGTCCAGCAATGGGTTTAGGGATAAACTCCCAGTACAAGAGTGGCTCCGGTCTACCCTCTGACCTGCATGTGAGCACCTCCTCAGTGTTGATCTTCACACTCAGCTTTGCTGTTGTTGTCTTGTTTGGCTGGACATCTACAAAAGCATGAAAAGGGCATGTATCCATAGTAGGTCTTCCATTGAGTCCTAAATAATATTAAATTAACATATCATAAAGTTTACGCATATAATTACACATGAGTTATGCTCCTTGATCAGAATTTTTAGTTTTCACATACTAGGAAGGTCCAAGACATTTTCATGTATAGTCATACAATCGCTATAGTAAAAATACCTTAATTTTTATTTAATGGACGTGAACGAGGTCCATATTGAAATATTGCCATTCTTTAATTAAACAAAGGTGATGTGCACACAGAAATATTGCAAACGCTTTTCTTCAAAAATAAAAATATCAAATTTAGAATAAAGAAATACTTATTACATGTTTACCATCATTGTGACCCACTTGATCTCATCTTTTCAAATATGATGGTATCTCAAAGTCTTTTTTTTTGCAACATGCCACTCATTTTCCCTGTAAAGGGCGGTCTCCACTGGCTGCGGTAAGCTCTGCAGTAAATCTTGCGATGGTTAAACTGGTTCTGTAGGTGGTAAGGAATGACGAGGTCCTTGCCTACATGGTCAGTGAACAATGTAGGCAGAACCTCGCCACTCCTCAACAACATAGCACCATCGCAAAGCTTATATTACCACAGAGCTTACCGCAGCCAGTCAAGACCACCCTTAACACATCACGAATAACTTACCTATTATCATATGTATACAAACAAATTTACCTACCTAATATCACATCTAGCTGTGTTGTTGCACTGGTTGAACAAGATCCATAGAGAACACACTTATACGTGCCACGTGTGTTAACGTTGACACTGGGTATGTACAGGGTCTCATTGTCAGCCTGCAGGAGTTCACCGTTTCTGTACCACTTGATGTAGACAGGCTCGATTGATGGTAGACCACAGTGCAGAGTGTGCCTATCTCCATACAGCACTGATATCCTGGGTTTGGGAGGGTCTCTGACTGCACAGACTGATGGAAACAAGAAAACAGCACACCTTTATATCTCCTTGTGTCATGTACCTATACTAGTTACTAAAGGGTGGTCTCCATAAGCTCTGCGGTAAGCCTTGCAATGGTGCTGTGTTGGTGAGGAGTGACAAGGTCCTCTCTACATGGTTCACAGACCATGTAAACAAGGTCCTCGTCATTCCTCTCCACCTACAGAACCAGAACAAACCATTGCAAGGCTTACCGCAGACTTACCGCAGCCAGTGGAGACCTCCCTTAAATCTTCCATACCTTTCATGTTACTCCTATGGTGGCCCATGTCAATTGGCCTGGTGCGGGTTTCTTATTGGATAACCTGCACCTGTCCAATCACAGATAGGGCTAATGAACCATTGTACATTAGCGCCAATATAAGGGGGCCATCCAGCCATTGTTTAATTAATAGTTACCTACCAAGGTTATACCATAACGTATATTATATACCTGTACCAGAATAAATACACCTTTAAGGGAGGTCTCCACTGGCTGTGGTAAGCTGTATGGTAAGCCTTGCGATGGTTTGTGCTGGTTCTATAGGCGGAGAGGAATGATGAGGTCCTGCCTAAATGGTTCACTGGCCATGTATACGCAGGAACTTCTCATCATCACAACACCTTCGCAAGGCTTACCACAGAGCTTACTGCAGAGCTTACCGCAGCCAGTGGAGACCACCCTTCAAACTTCTTTGTGTTACCCTCATTGTAACAACCTAACATTAGGTGCATGGATGTGCTCTTATTAGTTATGTAAAATTAAATGTATTTCATGTGTGCCTTTGGTATTTGTTAAATATATGGACCAAAAAACCAAAGTATTTTATGAATAGGCAATTGCATATCCACCTATCATTTAGTTCTATTGAGACTACACTTGAATATGGTGAGTCTATGCTAATCCTATGGAGAGTAAACTGTAGTATGTTCTGATGGTAAAAGTAAAATGTGTCATCCCGGTCTGACTTACCTGTTGTACACAGACTTTGGATGCTTGCACACTGACAGATGTAGCTGGGGCATGTTGCAGCACACGCAAACCCTTGGGCACATGTGACGTTTTCGCATGGGTCCATCATTGCTATATGCATAAGAACATGGATATTATATATATCATAGTTATGACTATTTCTAACTTCAAAGATTTATCTAATATCACAACAGCATGCATAAAAAAATATAGAAGAACTTGTTACATGCCCCAATGTTTGCCATCCTTGGAATCCGCTTTATCTCTTTTCAGATATGATACTATCTCAAAATCCATTTTTTCTATCATACTTATCATACATAGTATAACTATTACTTACTATAACTTATATTCTATATTGTTACACAGTATTTGGTTAGAATCCCACTGTGGCTTACCCATGATTTAATTAACCTTCCACCCATGGCACTTTTATTTTAAATTTGGGTTATTTGAGAAAAATACCAATTGTACATTTTTAGGCGAATTCACCCAATCAAACTCTTCCCTCTCGACCCCAGCATGGACAGGAATAGTGTCTTACCCTGATCACAGGTGGTGCCATTGTAGCAATCTGTGCAGCCGCAGGTGTAGGACGTTTGGTTCACATCCTCCCGACAGGTGCCACCATTGAGGCATGGGTTAGAATCACAAGGAGATTTGGGAGGTGCTGGCACTGAATTATATAACATTTTAATTTGTTTTGCTCATCAACTAATGCCAATATTCTGCATACTGTAAACGTATTAATGTTCATGCAATATTAATTTTTGCTATTTTAGCGCACCCACCTTTGTGTGCGAAAATACATCCTGCGCGAAAGGTATAATTATAGTAGAAACAAGGTGTGAGCCTTCCTTGCTGCACAAATTTAAATCCGCGTGAAAAGGTGTCAAAGAACTCAGGGCGCGAAAATGTATATGCGCGAAAAGGATATCTTGTGCTTGACTTTGTATTAATACATGTACCAAATTTCAAGTGTCTTAAATTATATCCTTGCATTTCGAAGGTCATCCTATGGTGTATATTTAGCTACTTTACTAGTATGTGTCCACCCAGAAATATTGCACACTTTCTTTTCAAAAATAAAAATATGAAACTTAACGGATAGAAATACTTATTAGATGTCCTACTGTTTACCATAATTAGAATCGGCTTGATTCCATCTTCTCAAAAATAATGGTATCTCAAAAAAGAATGTGTGCTATTTGCGACTCATTTTGCAGTAACACAGGTCATATATATGATCAATATACGTTCATAAAAGCATGTTATGTCACAATGAGAAAGAGAGAGAGGGATAGAGAGAGCGAGAGAACGACATGGAGAAGAAGAGAAGGAGAACGTCAAAGGATGTGTGAAAAGAAGAGAGGGAGAGAAAAAGAGAGATGTAGAGACAGTTCTAAGGAAGGAGAGCGAGAAAGAGGGGGTTAAAGAAATACACTAGTTGTTATCTTAAGTGCCTAGTCCACTAAGCAGATTCTCATGTGATTCTCACAGAATTTAGTGGAAAAGAGTCCTCTGCGGCGCAAAATCGCATGAGAATCGGCTTAGTGGACTAGGCCCTTTAGAGTAAGATAACAAGAAGTAAATATATATATGAAAATATACATATGGACAGTGTTACAGTCACGTCAGACAGTGGAGTACATACCTAATTCACAGTAGGTACCCTGATACCCGGTTGCGCATGTACATTCAAACCCTAGCATGGTATTGGTAGTATTGGTACTGGTAGTATTGGTACAGATCCCATTGTTCTGACAGGGGGACGATAGACAGGGATCCCATGTGGCATCTACAACAACAACAACAAAAACACAATCATTTAAGGGCCTAGTCCACTAAGCCGATTCTCATGCGATTCTAATAGAATTTAATGTAAAAGAGTCCCGTGTGGCGCAAAATTGCATGAGAATCAGCTTGGTGGACTAGGTCCTTTTCACATCATCACCTTAGTTTACTGTTGAAAATGAGTTTAAAGCCTCCTAAAAGCTGTGTTTCTCGTTACTGCCTCCAACCCCTGCAGTACTTGTTGTCCCTGTCAAATAATTTTTCGATTGTCTTTTACCAAAACATGTTAATAAAGCAAGGAGGGGCACTAGCCTCCTAACCACAGACAAACACTCATCAGCTACATTTCCTTTGTTTAACACAAATCATTTTCAGTTTCAATAGAAGGCACACGGTATTATATATAGAAAGAAGTTCCACCAGAACCGGTAACAGATGATCTTAACCATATAATTGGTGATATGCAGCCATAATTCACCTTAGATATGGTAGTATACAAATAGAATTATAGAATGCAATATAATATACCAAGTCTCGTATCTTAAAGTCCGCACAATCGTAGATTTAAGAGCAACCACAACGCACTAACACGACACTGACGCATCCACTTACTTTTAGTATATTATTACCGTTGTTGGGATATCTCGAGAGGCCCGCAATGCAGATGCCCTCGGCCTAGCACCTCTCAAGATATCCCCACAGCAGTGGTAATGTACAAATAGTAGTGGATGCATTAACGTTGTGTTGGTGCGTTGTGGTTCCTAAATCTCCCTAATCTTTTAGACTTGACTTCACTGACGTTTTCTCTCAATGCAGTGGTTGGGATTTCATTCTGCAGTATATTCTCCATCCAAATATAATAATAAATGGAGTTGGTCAGAGGAGAGTCTTGATAGGTTGTGCAACATAGGTTCTTTATGAAAACTAATAAAATGATAATATCAATCAAATAACTATTTATTAGCTTCAATTAACACAGTCGGTGCAACTCTGCCTTATCGCAATCTCTCCAGAGATTGCATGAACACAATGTTCAATTAAGAGAACCATGTTTCATGCAGTGTGTATTCTGCTCACTGCAGTTTAGATACAACCCGGGATACAACTATTCTCAAGATTCTCAAAAATGTTGCCGTAAGAAGTGAACACTTTATTTACCATATAAATTGATTGCCAGCCTTGCTTCCCGATACCCCGTCGATGACCCTTGAAAGGGATATATCTGTTGACAAATGACGTCATGACTTCCGAGAGTTGACTCTGTGACGTCAAGCGATACCGTGACAGTTGTGACGCCATGCGCTCCTGTTGTTACGGAGGCAGTGGCATTGTCTGTGAGGTTGGTGAGCGTTGTAGTTGCGGATGAATACAGACCGAGAAAGTAGTCCGACTGTGGGTATGAACTTGGTAGTGTACATGAGATGGGGAAGGTATATGGGGCAAGACGGTAGATGGAGACAGGGGTCAGAGATGACACCCCTTCTGTGTCTATTTTTAGGCTAGAAGCTGGTGCAGTATCTGAATCAGAAGAAGGTATATAAAGCATGAGTTAACAGAATCTTTAATAGAAGGTTCATTATTTCCTGTGAAGAAGAACTTCAGAACTGACCATTACTAACAAATGTTAACTTAATGACGTATTTTAAAAAATGGATTCATTTAATTTATTGGAGCTCTGAGAATATTAGGTTTTTGAAAGTCGGATCAATGAAATATCTATATAAACCAGGGTAGACATATAAACAAATCCATCAACAACAGTATGTGCATCTTCCAGTTCCATATAAACACAGTCTATAATACTTGATGATAAAAACAGAATATTTCCTATTTTGTACCCAAAAATTCCATTTCTCGATTTGGATGCCATGGTGACCAGGTTTACCAGGTTCTACATTTCCAAGATGTTGGACGCAGTCCAAATAAAAGAGCATAACATTCGGTGTAGGAATCAATCCTCAAAACGTATTACCCCGGCAAAAAATGGGGCTGATGTAACTATAAAAGCCAAATTCCTTATTAGAATGTTTTCATAGCAACCATGGCCAAGGAAACAAAATTCCAGATTGGGTCTATAGCTAAAAATGATCGGCACATCAAAAAGTACCATTATGCCAAAATTCATGCTTTTATGAAAAAGTGCACAATTGTTTGGATAATCAACTGGACTATATAATAAGAATAATGAATCTTTACACAATGAAAGTTCTTTAAACTCACAATAGATGACAAGGTCTGTGACGTTGGTCACTGTGACGTTGTTGACATCAGATGCGGCGCAGTAATACAACCCTGCGTCTGCCATTGTAGTCAAACGAATACTCAGTGAGAAAATAGTCCCTGAGAAAGACCCGCTCACACGACTGGAACTACTTCCCTTGGCCGCACCTGTAGATGTGCTGTTGTCATACTCGTATATGGTCTCGTTTGTTCCCCCGATATCTCGAGACCACGTGATAAATGTGAGAGAATCTTGTAGTGTGACGTCACTTGTGATTAATGCAGTGGCTGGTGCATGGACGGGGCTTGTTGGTACGTCGACCATCACACTTTGTGTCACTGAAATTACAAAGATAAAGTTGTATTGAAGGACATTTTTTTTTATTATTTAGTATTTTTATACAGCACATCTTCTGTAATAACGACAGTTGAGTTATCAACAAACAAGTACATTGTACAATGAAGTTCTAATAATCAATTGAGGACATTAACATTGAGATATTGGCTCACAGATGATACTTCAATACAGAATAACCATGGTCTTCCGCCCACCGCGCTGGGTCTATCTAGACCTAAACTCTAGCATCATTTAATAGAATCTGCTGTAATGGAAGGCACTCATGTATAGTAAGCAATGTCTGAGTAGTATTGGTCAGCTAGCCCTTTCCTTTCTCCCTCCCCTTAACTGCGTTCCCTCTCAAGCCTATATATAAAGCCTATAATTATTGTGTTTTCTCCAGCAAAAGAGGATAATCAATTTATTCATGGCAATTTATACATGCATGCAGATAGAAATAAATACAAGAATAACTGCCCCTGATTGGGTTACATCACTTGACCACTGGTCAGTTCTAACACAGCAGGGATTCAATCAGGGATCCAGATACATAGATACCAATTATGGAAATGTGTCAGAAATGTTAATTAATTATGCATGAGCAATGTCTGAGTAGTACTGCTCAGCTAGCTCTCTCTCACCTGCTTTCCCGCCCTCCCCCAGATAACAAATATATGAGACCAGGTAGTGACAAAGTATCTGGTGGGAGTGGGATTAGCAAGCGGTGGCATGATAAGCGTCCGTTCTCTTGATGTATTGATGCTCCCCAAATAAATTTTTACTTAAATTTCTACAGTATAATTAATGCTATGAACGAGAGGCTCCCCATGTATCACGGGTAGGAATTATAAAATGTAGTTCACAGGGGCGGTGCAAGAACTTTCCACGTCTCCACCTCTCTACACAGGGTGCTCTCAGGGCACAGATGAGTTCCAATATTATTCTTGTGCCTGCCGCAAATCGCTTCGTTGCAGAAACGAATTCAACTTCTTTAAAACAGATATTTTGGAAAAGCCAATACCCAGGTAACCTCACTTGAGATATATATAAGCCATCCCGAAAGTTAGAGCCGTGTACATACAGTGAGTACAAACCCTTTCAAGGGTTTGTGTACATTATTCAATGTCGTACACGGCAAATAATTAGTGTGAGGCAAAATGAGGAATGGACAAAAAGGGAAAGGTAGATGGGGGATAAATGAAGTGAACGCATAAATGAAGTGAGCTATTTTTCAAGATGGTCACACACTATAATAAAGTAAGTAGATATACTCCTTATAGGAGAACCTCAAATATGTATCATTCACCGTCTTAAAATGAAAACGTTCTGAGCAAGTGTTCTGGTGGAAAATCATTTTTGCGACTTATGACTCACTTTCCTGTGATACCACCACAAATAAACACGTTGTCAGTTGGATAGTTTTTGATGTTATTGACGATAGGTGACGGCAGTACCTAATTTTCAATTGGTTTGAACTGGAAAAACACTATGTTGGATGCTGTTGCATTCTGCAAGGCGACTGAACTTGCATCATTTTTGCCCGCAAGTGGGAAAAAATCCTCACAAATAAAAACTCCCCTAAACTTTGTGGTGACTTTGCAACCAAATAACCAGGGACCTGTTGCAAGTATAAGCAATGGAAAGAAAAATAATCATGTATGGGAGTTCCTAAACTGTTGTTGGGGAGGAATAACAATTCTTTAAAAAATATTTTAAAATGAAATACTGTGGGCAAAACAGAAACGTGCATCGATTGGACATGTAAATAGCTTTTGTTAAGCCCCAGGGCAGTCTAAATGTATTTAATCTAGCCAGACAACGTTTACCCACCCATGTTTACATTGGAATACCATTATACGAGCCTCGAGTGTAATCGTTAAAACAAAAAAGTAATCTGAGTTAAATATGTGATGTGTTCCAGGAAAATGCGTCTCAAGTCGCCAATTTGATATTTTTCAAAGTGATTTATTCACAAGATCCCTTGGTTGGAATGATTTCATGTTTTGTACTCCTAGCGCTGTTACTAGCATGAATACATGTACCCAATTTCAGGACAGTGCATTGAATATTATATCCTTGCGCTCCTAAGGTCATCCCATGGAGTATATGTAGCTAATTTACTAGTAACTGTCCACTCCAAAATATTGCAAACTTTATATTCAAAAATAAAAATATAGAAATGAAAATATAGAAATACTTGTTAGTTTTCCTAATGTTTACCATCATTGCAATGCGCTTGATCTCATCTTTTCAAATTATGATGATATCCCCAAATCGAATTTCTGCGACTTGTGACCCATTTTGCGATAACACGTCACATATTGTTGTTTATCATTAGTTCCTAATATAATATATTAAGAAAATATACTTTCAATTTACATATATTGTCATGTTAACCTGAGATTATGAATATACAAAATTCATTGACGATGAAGGTTCCAGTAGCGAATCTATTTAACTTTAAAAATCATTCTCATATCAGAAGTATATACCATTGATTAAAAAGAAATTAATTATGATGAATAATTTGGTTTTGCTTAAATAGATTATCTTGGAACAATGTTAGTGACACTTTAATATGAATAATTAAGGTCAAACAAAATGGGCTACATGTCATCCAAATCAGTTGAAGTAAAACTAAAGGGCCTATATAGATAGTCCACTAAGACGATTGGCATGCGATTTTGCGGCGCAGAGGACTCTTTTTCACAAATTCTATGAAAATCGCATGAGAATCAGTTTAGTGGACTAGGCCTTTTAGTTACGATAAGAAGCTTGAGTGCAGAACAGGCTGAGAAATTCTAAGAAGTTCATATCATGATTTTAATCTTTAAATTACTGTTCGCTTTTTGTTTGAGATTATCAAACTAGAAGCTTTATGAATTCCTTTCATTATTTCATTTGTTAACTACACAGAGAAACATAAACGAGTCATATGACTCTAAATCTCAGTCCACCTCCTCCTAAAAGAGTCAAATCAAGTGACTCGTTTTGCGTGACTCTTTTATACCCATTTCTGACCCTAAATCAGAGTCACATTGACTCGTCTTTTTGGTACATCAGCTGTGACTCTATTTTTGACTCTGATAAGAGTGGAAGTTCAGGGCTAGACTCCAAAAGGGAGTCAGGGCCCTCATTCCCAGTCACAGCCCTCTAATAGTATTTTTCATTGTACACTGTACTTGTATGTTAATAACGAAACTGTTGTTATTACTGAAGATTTGCTGTATAAAAATACTAGATAAAAAAATCTGTATTTAAGAATATCACTAAAATCACAAACAACCACAAATAACTTGGTGTCCTATTCTGATACATTCCCCTATGCCCTTATCAAAAATTGCCAGACCAGACAGCACATGTATATGATTTTTAATTTATCACAGATCAAAACTTTCTAATTATATATGTTTAATCGTTATTACATGATCCTTCTTATTAATATAGTATCAATGAAATATAAGGTATTGAACTTCTCTCCAGTCCCATTTCCATTTCGATAAGAATATTGCCTTGAGCAAGTGGTTATAATTTTGTAAAAAAAAATCATAATCATTTTGTAACTCCTGTAGCTATATGATTTTGATATAATATTTGTGGCATGTGGCTACTGTATTGGACACGCTGAATAACCCGGAAGCAGTGGTAGTGATACAGAATAATTGGTTTTTGCATGCAGCCACATCGATCATGTACAGGTTGTCATAGAGAAATGCATTAAATATTAGTTCCCAGCAAAGTGCTGATTGAAATATAAATCAATACCGACAAGTATCTTCGAAATTTTGCAACAACTTTTAATTATAGATTGTAAAGTATGAATTATAGATTATGTCAAACTCGCTAAGTGAGAGAATCAATGCATAATCACTTTTTCAATACAGGTCCATCGACCCTATGTATTGTGCAACTCCTTTGTAACAACTTTGATTGTTATTAAAGGAATATTGCTCTATTAGAATGGCGCAGCGAAATTGTTTCTTCCTCTTAGGCATTGAGTCTCGCAACCACTGAACCGATTTGTATTCATGGGGATGAGGGGGTGGAGTGGGAGGGGGCCAGTCAGGGAATGAAGACCCATACCTATTACCACTCAAGTCTGATATACATTTAACAAAAAAGAAATTATACATTGAGCACTAGCTTGAGTATATTTGATGTGTTTCAGGATAATGAGTTACAAGTGGCAAAAAATTGATTTTGAGATATCATCACATTTGAAAAGATGGGATAAACCCTTGGTAAGACAATAAAGTGCCTTCCTGTCTCTTTCTCTGTCTCTCTCTCTGTCTCTCTCTCCCTTCCTCTTTATCTCTATTTCCTGGGTAAAATAATAAACTGCCTCCCTCTCAGCTCTCCCGCCCTTGATATAACCTTCAATGTGTTCATAAGGGCGTAAAGCAACAATCTCACTCACTCCGCTTACAATGATAGTAAACATCAGGAAAGCTAACAAGTATTTCTAGATTTTAAGTTTGACATTTTTATTTTTGAAACAAAAATAAATGTCTGCAATAATTACGGGTTTACTATTACTAGTACCGTTGCCAAATATAGGCTGTTCTATAGGATGACCTTCGAAATGCAAGAATATATTTACGTTAAATGGTACATACTCCGAAAATGAGAACATTCCTATAAAGAGAATGAATCACTTTTTATGACTTGTAACGCATTTCCCTGGAACACATCACATATGAGATCCGTTTTAGGAAAATGAGCCATAAGTCGCAAAAAATGGATTTTGAGAGACCACCATATTTGTAAAGAGGAGATCAAGCTCATTCCAATGATAGTAAACACTAGGGCACCTAATAAGTATTTCTATGTTTTAAGTTTGATATTTTTATCTAAAAAGAAGAAGTTTGCATTGTTTCTAGATGGGTAATTACCAGTAAAGTAATTAGAAATATACTTAATACAAAGGCCTTCAAAACGCAAAGACATATCTAATACAATGTCCCGAAATTGATTACATTGATTCATATGACCATAAGTTCTAAACCCTATAAAAATCAGAGCATTTCAATACGAGAAATTGTGGAAAAAAACCCTTTGAAAAATATCAATTTTGCGCCTTGTGACTCATTTTACTGGAACACATCACATATAATATACAATACCTATGACACATCTTTAATCGTTTGAATTCTCACAATGAAACAATGATATACTGTGTAATGGGCACACTAAATAATTTAAATTGTGGGGGCGAGAGCAGCGCTATTGGTTCTAAGTTATGATATTTGCTTCTGCCAACTTGGTGGGGCCAAACCTGATTAATAAATCATTCATCTGAAACAGTAAACCGTCCTGTTTGTTGCTGTATCCATGCTTCCATCTCTATGTGAACTGGGAAAATTTCTTCCTCTGCCAGTGGCGTGTTGTACAACAAATCCTTATTTAAGATTTCCCTTCCTTGGATAACTTTCCTTGCAAAGCAGCTGGTAAGGAACATTTAGGGTAGGAATTTGCTTTAAAGACAATCTGATGTATATGTCCACCTAAAGAAGGGAACGTAGCTTAGCAAGGTACAATCTAAGTAAGGGGTCGTTATGCAACAGGCCCCTGATGGATCATAGCTTAAATTTTTGATGAATTTTTGATAATAAAATGTTTTATTTCATGATTCAGTGGCAATTCCCAGGAGCTGTCATTCAGGGGAATTCTACTGTATGCGTATCTCTTTGTATAAAATTTTACTTTTTCTTGAGTAAAAATACTATTGTCTGGCTCGTGTAAAAATGTTTATTTGAACGTGTTAAAACTGTTGTGTGGCTTGTTTCTCTAAATATTTGTGTACTGCCACTGACGGTACTGCCCAAGTTTTAGTACCACCCTTTTCTTCACTGGGTGCGCATTTTACACTGTTGCTGCTTTATATGCACTGCTTCTTTAAAATGCTTCTTTTAAATAGGTTCTTTCTGATTGGACTTAGTTTAAGTGCTGCTGCGGCATGCAATTCCCTTCTGCGTCGTGCTGTCTCTGCCTATTTGTCTTCCACTATTTTATGTGCTAATGTAAGCAAAAATGGTCGAAGGTTTTTCGGTTTGTGCCCGAACTTGTTGAGGATCATAGCAACCGAAAGATATAAAGTGAAGCGTCATCCTTATTTATTTATTTATTTATTTATTTATTTATTTATTTATTCATTCATTCATTCATTCATTCATTCATTTATTTATTTATTTATTTATTTATTTATCATTTTTAAAGCCTACCTTTCTCTTCGTTGGTCATTACTTCTAATAGTAGCATATCAACAAGTATGCCATATCGACATAGTTTGATGCTTTCAAGAAGTTGGTGAATACTTTTAAATTAGTAAGGGCCGATGGATATTAGAACTAATATCGACTAATATCGATTCAGCTAGAACATGCAGTCTGTGTACATTTAGGGCTGAATTAGACATAAGTCATTGTATTGCTTGTAATTACTTATTTCCCTGGGGGTGAAATATATTCACGCCTGATTGAATAATATATTCTGATTCATAATTACATGTGCATTGCCACGCAATCTAAACAATTAGAATGGTATATCTCACATTGTGCACGCAAGCCTAAATGTGTCCTGACACATTTTGCCTCTTCATAATAACTCTGTATGACCTTGGCTGCTATTACATTATATGTAATTCGGCAATCGTGTCAAATAATGAAAATAAGATTCAAAATACAGTTTATAATATCAATACATAATTATAATCAGAACCACTAATTATGCTAAACTAAGCGGAACAATACAATTTAAAATTCAGAAAAAAACATTACATCATCGACGTTATTCTCAGTGAATCTGGTTGGAATTAAGTTATTATCATTCACATCCATTACGCCATAACCTAGGTACAATTATTAATTATATAAACAATATAGACGAGAGAACTAATAAATTCGTTGAGGATCATAGCAAAAATGCTGAGAATATTCGAATATATTTGGCATTGAGGTTTAGGTTGAGCTGTAATAATATGAACTTCATTTCAGTCTCAGATTTGGGTTATTTCAGAAGATTTCTGCAATTTCTGGAAGCTTTCCGCCACCCTGACCCATATGGTTAGAACTGCCTTTCAATGCTGGATAAGATGGGCGAGCCTATGTGATACATTAAGGCCCATTCACATTACAACGACCGACTTGGTGTACGGCAATCGCACGATCAGAAAAACCAATGTAGAAGATCGTGGTAATGGCACAACAAATTGTCGCTTATAACTCTAGAAATAATCCCTATACAGATTGACTTAAATTAAATCAATACAACTAGAAACAATTGTATAGGTCTCTATTCGCAAAGATATGATACATTTAATATGCAAAATTCAAACCTGAAAATCTTAAAAAAATCAGTCATGTAAGGTCTTAGCTTCCATCAAAAAGTTTATTGTCCATAAAGTTTGCTTTCATTTGAGATGAATAGTGTTGCTCTATTTCTAATAATCGATGTTTGATGAATCCCACCAACCCCTCCCCACGACCCCACACCCCCATGCTCTTCCCCACAAACTCAAGATCACTGACCATCCCTTTAGTTTTAAAGGGCCTATAGTCCAGTAAGCTGATTCTCATGCGATTCTCGCTGAATTTGGTGGAAAAAGAGTCCTCTGCGGCGCAAAATCGCATGAGAATAGGCTTAGTGGACTAGGCCCTTAGGACAGATATTATTTTCAAAATGCAGTTTAACATAACCGAACAGGTCTTCCGAATCATATTAATACCAAATAATACTCTGCTGGACCTAGTATCTATTATTTTCCAGCCTAATTTCGCAGAATTGACAAGACATCTAGAGCTGGCAATTGTACATTTCCTCGGGACCTGACCCATACTCATTTCTTAAGTGGTGAATACATATCCACGATTTGAGATTCATCCACGATTTCAGGTTCTACGATTAATCGTGCGTGCTTATTCGCCTGAAATTGTGCCAGAAAAAGGAGATCACATAAGTAGTAAATTATTATCTAAACTGATCCTGATGAAGGTCGAATGTGAGACCGAAACGTAGATCGCCCCAACATATTAAACCTCCTTCAAATACAAACATCTGTGTCCCTTCGTGTTTTGAGTTGTCTCAATCACTTAGAATTTTATTATCTAAACAAATTATCAATATTATAAAAGGGTAGTAAACCTTGCAAATCGAGGCAATCTCGTAGACATTAAAACCACACACCCAGGACAGTTTGGGACAGGCCATGTTCAACACTAAAAAGGCAAAAATTCTCAAGAATACACGAAAAGAAATATATTGAAAATCAACGATGTGCAAAAACATCAATGCGCTACAATCAAATGTGCTTCCATCTACAGGTTGATTCACTAAACAATAGACTCTATTTTTTTCTCTATTTATTCTATTGAAAAAATAAAAGCAGGTCTTCCGGGCAACACTAGTAGTAAATGTCTGAGTCTATTTTTTCTTTAACATGTTGGATATGATAATTGTGACTGGTCTGTTATTTACGATTATTATGAATAATCTCGTGAGACGATTTGTGTAAATGTTTATATCATTAACGTAATAGCTTGAACCTGAATATAAATATTTCCATACGATAGAATTAATATTTTCAAAGAGTAAAATTTTAATGTCAGAAGCACTTCTCCGAGGATGTTGTGTCATCCTTAGAAATGTTCAGAAATTAGCTGAGGGTGGAAATATATACCACTTGCTTGTCCAGGCGGGGAAACCCTATTGACCTATGCCTTAAGGAAATATTTGTTCATATAATTATTATTCCCATTAGTTTGGATCTAATATAAACGTATTGCACCCAAAGGCCATCGTTCACTGACCCTCCCGCCATGAATAATATAAGCAATATGAATATTCATATGCAATGCTGGATCAGTTCTAATATTACCCACGCGTCAATAATATAATATAAATAAGAATTTACACTTGGCCGACCATCAATAGGGCCTATGAGTCTGGGCATCAGTAAATGTACGATCGGCAGCTCTACACATAATAAGAATACGAATTTTACGAATTCTGTTCTCAGTAAAATAATGATATTTCTCGACTCATGATTATGAGTCTGGTATCAAAACAAAAGCAAACGAAAACTTAACAAACCACTCAACAAATACCACTCAAAGTGTACAGGGAGGACTAAGAAAACCTGTGTCAGCACAGATAGTTTTGAATTGATTATTGTCATTCTGTGTCCCTTTTTCCGGAAATTGCATTATTACTACGTAACTGTACGAATGGGAATAAAGTTATTACATACATGTATACATACAATACCTCCCGACGCATCCTTATGCATCGTGACAAACATAACTTCTTAATTCAATATTAATTATCTGTTCCTGGGGACAGCCCACCGTATAAAGGGCCACATTATCACAGAACTTAGTGCAACAATGTGGTCCCTAAAGTGAATTTAATGGGTTCCCTAAAGTGAGCCATCTCTTTCATTCTCTAAAAACAGTTGTTGTTTCAACATTTATTCGCCAACTTCAGGTCAGTAGGGTCTAACTCCCTTACACAGCTGGAAAATAATTCAAGCTTAAATACCAATTGACTAAATAAAAACTTAATTTCCAGGGAGCACTGAAGGTATGGGTTTGTTTCTATGCTTATACTTAGTTACCCTACATCAGGGACAGGTTAAATTTCTTGTAATCGCTGCCATTATAAGGTCTTCAAAGGTACCTGTAAATGGGGTATCTAAGTCACTACAAATGAGCCACACATAGACATTGTAAAGGCTACATTCAGGGCCCGGTCTGATTGCTGATCAGATATTATTGATTGGTTATCGATTAGCCCACCACCTACTACCACCGTCTCTGTTTACATCTTCCTATGAAATGTCTCTTGGGATTTATGAGTATCAGCAGAGCAAGAATAGTTCCTTGCAAGTTGCATGTTGTTCTTTTCCTGTATCTTGGTGATGCATGTGTGTAAGAAAACAACCTGAGTCTATTTATAGGGGAGTTGCATAACCACCATTTTGAATTCTGATTCGCATGTATTGTCATTGTATCATATCCTTCTTATCTTTATCCTATGATTTCAAAAGGGATACCGGGAAGATCTAAGCGTAGATATTACATTGAGAGGGACCATTCCTCTTCACTATTACATTAAACAGAAATGTAGATGTTTATTGAATAAAAGTTTTATAATAATAATAATAGTAATTATGGGACTAATTGTACAATATAAACTCTTGATCTATAGAAATCGATGCTATGTTCACTATATGGGATATTTATCAGTTCTCTAATATCACTATTTATATGTTATACATGTTTCCATAACACAAGTTAAGTCCCCACCTTTTCCATCATGCATTTGGTTTTCATAGATGATTATAAAATTTAATATAATATTGGTGAAAATATTCCCTCAATTTTCGATAAAAATGTTGCCAAATATGTGTATGCCAGATTTCAAGAGAACCCATCCCATGATGCACCGTTACAGACATGCGCAGTGGCACATGCAAATCCCCTATTGAACAAGGGATCTTTATGTTCACCATCTTAAATCCCAATTCGCATGGAATCTTATGAGAGTTTTATGCCATTGTAAAAACTGTAGAAAATAAGTTATGTTCAGCATGGACTATTCAACAGAGATCTCATGTAAATAGCCATGTGCGTTACATGTGACCATAAACAAGACTTAATCTTTCTTTTATGTATTCGTTTTTATAGATCATTTACACAAGGCTGATATTGTTGAAAAGATTCTTGCATTTCTTGATAAAAAATGTTCCTAAATAATTGTAGCCCTACTGAGGGCTACCAATTGGAAATGGATTTCACAGTTTCTCAAAGAATATGATAGAAATAGAAAGTGAAGTTGCAATATGCAGAATAAGATATTGTTATGTAACATGACGTAATATTGCTCAACATAATTATAATTATATTAATTATCAATTTACAAACAGTGATTTACGCATAGTGCATATTTCACTAGTGATTTACGTGGGGTTGTCATGGCAACCAATCTGTCTTTTTTTACTAAGATAATCAGTAAAATTCAAATTTTTGACTCGATTTTTTTCTATTTTCATGATTAAAAGCATGTAAAATAAATCTGTTAACTAACTCGTTGGTTTCAGTCGTTTAGAATGTTGCACTCGTTGCTACACAACTCGTGCAATATTCACACTCCTTCAACCGTTAGTTAACCTGTATTTATTTTATATTCAAGTAAAAGTTAATATCTCCACTCCACTCCTCTTCATGATACTACAACTAATCTAATCGGATTTTTATCTTGGCTAAAGTATGAACATGACTTATATTTACTAGTCACTGCCTTCGTTGTAATAATTGAGTCTTTTAACGTTTTATACCATGATCAGGGGTAAACACAGCTAATGAGTGGATACATGCCATTGTATTTTGTTGAATAGATCCACACGCGAAAATATGACCCTATTTTTAGCCTAACTCTAAGAAGCATCCTTATTGGTTGACATTACACTCATTTGTGACGTCATGCCCATTTGTGACGTAATATGCCATCGTTGATTAGCCAATCAGTTATACGCTTGTCTAGCACTTTGGTGTCAAAACTCAATATGGCGGATCATTGGGGCAAATCGAGGTAAATAAATAGTTTATTTGTTCTTTTATTTTACAATATTAGATCGTGGTATAACAATAGGATGTAGGGTATATTATCTGAGGATCTGACCCATATAGTAATTAGCATGGTAGGGTAGATATGCGATTATACATAAACTCTAGATTAATATGTCAAATACAAACAAGCACTTTTCGTATAAGAATAAGATATCTGATGACACATAATAGAATCCTTTGTGAAGATGGAAATGAGTGACAACCCCATGCATCTGTTCCCGAGGCACCTAGTATAGCTCGTACTATACTCACTTATTTGGGTCAGATTTTCAGAAAATGTACAATTGGCAGATCAACACATTTAGTAAATTCTATTAACTTAGACCTGGAAATCGTCAATGCTACGTATATCTGAGTATATTTAGTATTGCCTTGATTCAAACAATCTGTTAGGTTATGTTGAACTGTACTTTGAACCTGATTTTTGTCTTTAATTTGGGATATTTGAGAGGATTGATGAAGGCGAATTGTACATTTTCTAAAAATCTGACCCATTTATCCAAATCCCAAATAACAGAGACAAGTGGCAGAAACAGGGCATGAAGTTGCTATCCCT
Source organism: Sthenelais limicola (assembly GCA_942159475.1). Taxonomy (NCBI): domain Eukaryota; kingdom Metazoa; phylum Annelida; class Polychaeta; order Phyllodocida; family Sigalionidae; genus Sthenelais; species Sthenelais limicola. Next base: position 37,199,972 of record OW804102.1, read on the forward strand.
CCTTGTGTTATATTTAAGGTTTACCCTAAGATATTATACTGAATCGGGATTTGTATTGTTACCTGATAGCTATAACTCTATATTTGAAAATGTACAACTGGCAATTTTACACATTTAGTCAATTCTGCTAAATTAATAGGCTGAAAATGAATAAATACTACGAATATCTGAGTATATTTGGTATTGTGTTGATTATGAATATCATTTTGGTTATGGTGAACTGTGCTTTAACCTCATTTCTGTCTTGAATTTCGGTTAATCTTTTCATATAACCCAAATTTCAGACGAAAATAAAGTTCAAAATAGAGTTCAACCTAACCAAACATATAGCTACAACCATTGCAATGCCGAATCTACTCAGATTTACCTAGTATTGACCTCATTGCAGCCTAATTTTGCAGAATTTACTAAATGTGTACAGCTGCCAATTGTACATTTTCTGAAAATCTGACCCATAAGTGATGTCTGTCAGTTTGGTGGTGCCTGAGTATACAGCCTGACAGGCACACTGAATAATGCTTTAACGATGCAACATTAATGTTAATTCTTCCTAGCGTGTTCTGCAGTAAAATATTTAATGAGGGTGTAGGGGGTGGGGAGGAGGAGGGGGAGGGAGGGAGGATGCTGACCGAACCACTTCAACTGGGTCATTTGGGGTCAGGTATTGACATATTAAGCTTCCTGATGAGAAAACAACACAAACAGAATGAGAAACTCATTATACATTTAAACTGAATATATCACTACTAACTAGGCGCCCTAACACACTTGTCCAAATTCTCAGTAATACTACATATCACGATGCTAATGTCAGCGTGAAGGAACTGAGCTGGGAGAAATATTAATGATAAGATAAGATAAGATGCTTTTTATTTGCCTTTTCGATGAGTACAAATGAGTACAAACGAGTACTATATAAACAGACAAAAGGGTCGACATACCTTTATGGACTACCTAGAGTACATTTCTTCCGGATGTTACCATAATTTTGAATATGTAAGGGTGAACTTGACTAAATGAGATTAGAGATATAATAAAATATAATAAACATATAGGTACGAAAATGACAAGATGAGTGGTTAGTCGAGCAGTACAGCACCACTATATAGGCTATATGAGCTGCCCAATATTTATAGGGAAATGATTCTAAATCATCCAGAAACATATTACAGCGTTGAGCTTTTTAAAACTTAGATTAAAATCGTATTTCTATGAATGGTAACAGTCAACCAGCCTTTGGAATTATGTTAGATGTTATTTAATATGTCTAGATTCCAGGAGGCGATGCAATATTGGTTTAAACACAGAACTATACTCTATTTCTGTGGTCTAAAGCACTGGGTTGGCGCAGTGGCATGAGTGGCATGTTGTGGGTTCAAACCCGGACACGGCTGCAGTTTTACCTCCACCCCCAGGTACTAGTGGAAGACCACCAGTGTGCTTAAGGTAGGATAGGATAGGATAGGGTAGGATAGGAAAGGATAAACCTTTATTTCGATTTTTCATCGCTATATAAGACAGCTTCTCCAGTAGAAGGGAGGTTTTCAAGCTGTCTTATGTATGTTACATAGGGAGAGTAGATAATAATATCGCTTCCGTCAATGACTGGAAAGTGATCTATCTACTATAATTCGTTTTGGTATAATTGCAGTTTGTTTTCACTATGGCGTTAGTAGAATAATGTACAGTTGTTGTTCTCTCTGTTAAATATACAGTTGTATTGTTTCTTATAGTTGTATTGTTTCTTATATACAGTTGTATTGTTTCTTATATACAGTTGTATTGTTTCTTATATACAGTTGTATTGTTTCTTATATACAGTTGTATTGTTTCTTATATACAGTTGTATTGTTTCTTATATACAGTTGTATTGTTTCTTTCTTAATCAATAACATTTTCGTCAGACCAAATCAGTTGTTTGGTAGCATATTTTTTAATCGTTTTGGAACTATGGTTTGGTACTATATCCTTTCTTCTATTTTGTGTTGTTCTTATTTCCCTGTATATTAATTGTATCTTGGATATTATTCTGCTAATGAAGGCATAAAGGGAGTTCATTGACTCCCCTGAAAACGAACAGCCTGTTGATCGCCCTAGTGAGGCGTCAGAAAAATAATATCAAACACAAGCACTAAATCAATCCTGCAGTCAGTAAGTGATGGTGCTATAAGTGTAGGTGCCAGTTGTCTTTGGCACATTAGGGGAGTTTCCATGGGAGCTAAGCACCGCCCTTACATCTGTAGTATAAGTGACTGACACATTGAGGTAATCGATGTCCCTGTATTATACATAATGATACACTGTACGATCCACCCACCCCTGGGTCAGGACGTCAGCACATGTATGATTGGCCTTCACAAATGTACGATTGGCCTTCACAAATGTACGATTTACCTTCACAAATGTATGATTGGCCTTCACAAATGTACGATTGGCCTTCACAAATGTACGATTCCCCTTCACAAATGTATGATTTACCTTCACAAATGTATGATTGGCCTTCACAAATGTACGATTGGCCTTCACAAAATGTACGATTGGCCTTCACAAATGTACGATTGGCCTTCACGAATGTACGATTGGCCTTCACAAATGTGCGATTCCCCTTCACAAAATGTACGATTCCCCTTCACAAATGTACGATTCCCCTTCACAAATGTACGATTGGCCTACACAAATGTACGATTCCCCTTCACAAATGTATGATTCCCCTTCACAAATGCACGATTTCCCTTCACAAATGTACGATTCCCCTTCACAAATGTACGATTCCCCTTCACAAATGTACGATTCCCCTTCACAAATCCTCTCAAAAAAGGTAAACATATAAACAAGGGTGCGTGATCAGGTCTATAGTAACTGGGAACTAGGGTGGAGGTAGGGGTAACCTTATGAAACAACCATTCAGAAACTAACAAAAATAACTATTTTGTAATAATTGTTGTTATTAACAAGAGAAATGTAGTTTTTAATGGTTGACCAGCTTGCATATGTCCTGGGTTTAAATAGCTCTTTCTTAAACGAATCAGGCAAGGCTAAACATTTTTCGGGGCAAGGTTGTTCTAGATACGGTTATGGTTAAAACAACGGACGGGAGATGTGTTGAATAATGGTAATACTGAATATACTGAGGCATGCTCAATTATATCGTAATTTAGCCTAATTTACTAAATCTGTAGCACTGTCAATTGTACAGTTTCTAACGTACTGGCCCGCCTACTGGTCCATACTGATTCAGGCTTACGGGATCACACGAATTGATAGATTCTTTTTTTATGAAGCTGGAATTCAACCCAAACCCGGGCTGGTTGTTTCCCCATCCGAGTGAGTGAGTGGAATGGTTGCTTTACGCCCTTATCAACACATTTAATATGGTTATATCAAGGGCGGGAGGGCTGAGAGGGAGGCAGTTTATGATCATACCCAGGAAATAGAGATAGAGAAGAAGGGAGAGAGACAGAGAAAAGAGACAGAAAGGTTTCCCCATCCGATGATACGATGAATGTGTATTGCTGAAATATACACACAATATCATGTTAAATGCCAACATGCTCATCAAATGAGAATCTAACAACAATCTGTAATACTATTTATAAAGTTTAATTTAATCGCATGACACTTCGGTCAACCTTATTGCCACGTGATAAAATGAAAAACTAGAATTCCCAAAATTCCCCCGCCGAAATATAAATGTTTCAAAACATTTGGGACAATATGGAAGCCAGCATAAATCGACTATTTTGATAGTCTACTTTCAATTTCTTTCCAGTGTCTAAATTCCTTAGATTTATCAAAATTATAATCAAGCAAGTAGTTAGACACAGCAGTAGGCGGAAAACAATGATTATTCTTTGAATTATTGTCCGTGAGCCCATATCCTGATATGTACATGTCTTCAATTGATTATAAGTTTCATTGTACATTGCGCATTGCTTGTTTTTGTTTACTGTACACAAATACTAAATGAAAAAAGCAACAGAATATTACAAAAGAAATATCCCAATTGTATGTTTTCTAGTTTTGACCCAGTACACAGTTTATCGGACGAGTAGCTCGCAGGCTGTAAGAGCAACCCATGATTATATCTGCTGGCTGCAGTCCATTACCGTTAATAATTGAACGCGGTCTCAGACGGCGTTCTGTGTATAGCCCCAGCAACAGGTTCTTAACCATGCAGTCTAGGCCCAAAGTGGAGAGAGTCCCTTCAAACGGAGGAAAATCCTCTCGCCTCAACCCTTAAAGTGCCATTATAATTCTACTAAGACCGCAAAATATCCTTATATTGCCAATTAGAATGCCAAGTCCTAGGCCAGGATACCAATCAGCGTCTAATCACTGACATACCATTCTTATCTGATCTGAGGGTTTGGACCTAGACTGCCTGGTGGCAATGGGTATTTGTGGGCTGACTTTACGACCCATCCAGAAATCAAAGTGAAGATTTAAGGGTGGTCTCCACTGGCTGCGGTAAGCTCTGCAGTAAGCTCTGCGGTAAGCCTTGCGATGGTGCTGTGATGGTGAGAAGTGGCGAGGTCCTGCCTACTTGGCCAATGATTCATGGAGGCAGGACCTCGTCATTACTCTCCACCTACAAAACTAGCACAAACCATCGCAAGGCTTACTGCAGCCAGTGGAGACCACCCTTAAGAATATTCATAGTGCAGGGGCTCTAACCACCTTAGGCAGAGATTAAAATGATTACTCACATCACATTGATTTTAGACCTGCTGGTGCCCTGTGCATAGTTACTAGTTGGTAAATGATTAACTATATAACAACTTATCATTATGATCCCAACCACAAAGGGCAGTTCTTTGATATAAGTAATTACAACTCTATCAATTGGATATGTCCAGCGTGTTTCCGACATGATATGTGATGTGTTACTGGGAAATGACATGCATTTATATGACTTAAGGTACAAACTCTCCAAGAATTAGAACTTTCCAACAAAGAGACCGTGTGAATAAATCACTTTGAAAAATAACAATCTTGTGTCTTGTGACATTTACTCCCAAGTGCATTGTATGTGTCTTTTAATCTTTTACTTGTCTTTTGATTTCGATTGATATTAATGGTAATATTAATAGGTAATGTCTAGTTTATGGTCCTAGGACTGTATGTATGTGTATATCTCCTTAGTAGCCAATACCCTCCATATATTTAGGTGATACAAGTGTGTGAATTTTGGTTTCCACTACTTGTGGTTGATATGACACACGTTATGTGACATGATACATTTACTGCTGATGTTACATTTGATCAATAGAGGGAGTTGCGAGTTGACATCACCGAATAATAAAGATTTAAACAAACCATCAATAAACATGTTGGGGAATATTCAGTCGAAGATTCTAAACTGGTATCCCTAAATTACGATAAGTATTCATTGTTGCCAGTTGTCAGTGATGATTCAGATGCTTATCCTCTTTTGACGCATGTAAATATGTCGCCTTTGTGGTTGTGGCACTGGTACTGTAACCGCTACTACGTGTGTTGGCACCAGAGTTCTTTGTGTAACAAATCCTTACTAGTTATATATTTTTTCCTTAGCTACTTTCCACTGCTAAGCAGCTGGTAAGGAACTTTTAGGGAAGAGATTTGCTATAGAGACAATAGCGGAGTTGGATGTCTCACAGTGCATTCTGGAACAGATTCGGATCAAACCTGACATACAAATATTATTTTTGGCAGCATTTTTATCGAATAAAATATAGTAGTATATACAATAGTATATCAATATCATAGCATTTAACCAAATACACGATAGGAAAGATGGAGACTTGTTTTAAAGAAACATGTACAGCACATGGATTTTGACATTAGAACATTGATAAATAGTCCATGCTGAACATGACATGTTTTCTATAGATTTTATCCTGTACCATTAGTCTATTAATTCCATGCAATGTGATTCAAAATGGCGGCTATGCAAATCCCCTATTGTATGGTGTATTCCTAGAGTAGGAATGTCCTACATAAGCAATTAAGGCAAATAGTTTAGCAAGGAACATCTTAAGGCCAACAAAAATAATAGGTCTGTTTCCGATTTACCCCCCCCCCCCCTACCTAGAAAAACCTTACCCTACCTAAAAACATTTTTACCAAACCTGAACATCATATCTTAGTTTTTTTGGATTTTTTGACAAAAAAAGCTTACAAAAGCAGGAAAACGGGTTTTCCTAACCCTAAACTGTCAAAAAGCACATTTCCCATGTTCAAAACAACCATTGTTATGAAAAAGTCATTTTTTCCGTTCCTGGGAGGTGGTTTCCAAACAAAAAAAATTAACAAAAAAGAAAAAATTACCACCCCCCCCCCCCTACTTAGTTTTCAGCCAGATAAATCGGAAACACACCTATTTTTCTTTTGGCCTAAGTAAAGATTTCTTATGCAACAGGCATTTTTTTAAAGCATTTTTAATAGGCAGATTTTCACAATGTGATATGTCTCATCTCCTATAAAGGTATTTACAAGTTTATCGATTAGCTTCATTACTTACATGACAAATAGAGTGAGATTTTAATTCTCAATAATTGCAGAATCTAGTGACTGAGTCGTAATCCAAGGGTCGCTTTGAGGGGGAGGTTATATATTTGGTTGAAATATAACATCGTTATAATCGCCTCTGTATTGCTTTTAAAGATCATTTGTAAATAACAATGCAATATAGTATCATTTATCCAGAAAGATATAAATAACCATGACTTGACAATCCAATATATAAATGAGAATATAGGTAAGGAATCTGCAGTCACGAATTGCAAAGCATTGTTTCATGTAAAATGCGTAAACATGACATAGATTTTGTCAAAATCATTTCTAATCATTAATCTATCAATGTTGGCCCGCATGAAAGCAGTCAACACGTAACTACATATCTTTGTCCACGAAATAAATTGTATACAACCAACTGAACTACCGGTTTTTAAATTCTAACATTTTCTCAACGCAGACTTCCAAGCGTTGTGTACAATGATCATGAATGCATTCAGGACAGCGAGTCATGCCAAATGCAAATGCTTCATTTGGTAAAAATGGGGTCTTAATTATTTATTCATTCGACCGGGCTAACCCATTTCCCATTGCCCACCCTAGCATAGAGAATGATTCACTGGGTCATTTAATGTCATTTACGAAATAACAGACTCTAATATGCACCAGGGAATAGACAACATCTGGCCTCTCTGCGATCCCAATTACAACAAAAAGGATTGGTTCTTTACATGCAATATGGACTACATTGGGTTCTGCATTTCTATCATATTGTACCTTTCTTCACATGTTCCCCTATCTTATATGAATTAAACCTTTTAGTTCCCTGTGTCAAAGGTTTGTATCCATGAACCAGGGGCCTGTTGTATGCAAAACCTTACTTAAAGCCGAAACTTCATAGGATATCATGTATACATTTTCTGGGCAGGGAAATCGTATCCAACAACCTCATCTATATATTTTATGTAATTCTCACCTATTAAAGAAGTGGGGAGCTATTTTACATGGAATTAATTATAGCAGACAACTTGTATGGAGGCCGCCATTGCTGTAAGTCATGTGACCTCTGATGACGTATATGAACCACAACTCAGAACGAGGCACAGGCCTTTACCCCTGTCTTGGACATATAATTTTTCAATTGATTTAAGGCAGTTTTTGGTATAAACGAATGACAAGCATTGCACAACAGGTTGCCTTTGAGTCTGAATAGCACATAAACAAATGCTGGGGAAGGTGTTGAAGCTAATGGGGGTTAGGGTGGGCAGGGGAGAGGATTGAATGTGTCAAAACATTGCCGCCGCCGCCATTTATGGCGTTCACTTTCGGCACAGCAAGAGGAGAGTTGCACAATAAAATCGGGGGTCTCTTGGGTAAATAAGGTGTATTTATGATCAGTTTATAATGGTATGAATATCCAAATATTCTCAATGTTAATACATCATATAATTATGTATATACCAATGATTCAAACTAAGTAGCTGTAAGTTCAATGTTTGTGTACATATATGCCCCGAGTAAGGTGACCAGTCACAACTAGTGGTTCAGTGACGTCATCAATACACGTAAATTACCACCAGTGGCGCTGTTGGTCACCAATATGTCTGCCTCCTTGTAAGAGAGAAACTGGCTGTCTTTTCTTATGTTTCTGGTGGTAAATAATGATGTCGATCATTATAATGGTGCATACACACTCTGAAGACTATAATGTTCCTGCTATTTGCAACAAAAAAAATATTGTTTCCTAAATAGTGTTTCGGCTTTAAGACTGTCAAAGTATGTTGATGGAATGGATTGCAATACATTTTAACACTATCTGTAATTATTAGAATAATGCTCAAGTCACTATGCTGTTTTTGTATCTAATATATTTAAGCTTATTTACCTAGTTAACTCTCTATCTACTACTTTGTAAATGTATAGTAAATCAGGCTATTCTGAGAATATTTGTACTTTATGTATAAAAATGTCTTCGACCTGAATAAAATATTTTTCAAATCAAAATCAAGCAACCCTTAGCAACCTTTCCTTGCTAACCAGCTAACAAGGAAACTTTAGGAAAGGAATTTGCTAACTTGTACACTACTATTCCTGTGGCTGAACCTTCCTACCTAAGCAGCGACAAATATAAAGATTAGCAAAGGACATTTTAGGTAAGGATTCTTTATGCAACAGGTCCATGGAATCTTACTGGTTATGCAGGGTCAAGAGTACCTGACTATGCCCTGGATATCTCAATACCTGTGCTGTACCTCTATTCCTACCCGAACTGAATCCAGTGTATATCAACACTGTTATTGAAACCAGTTAAAGTATACTCTGTTATCGAAATCCCAGTTCATATACATATTCTTATTGAAAACTCAGGAAAATAGGAAGGTTATTAGAATAATACCTAACCCTGGGAATCTCTGCACTCCTGAACTCAAAGCCATACTTAACTTATCAACTATTTCGTACACCATAAATTATTGTACCTCTCATTTTACCATCTCATATCATTCAAACTTTACTAATTAAGTACTAGTCTTAGAAAGCCTTAGTAACCATGTAACGTAATTAATGATCAAAACAAGAATTAGGCACCCATCGGAAGACCTATCTAAACATCTGTTTATTTAGAACGTTGGACCACCTTATTGTAACAGCGAGCTACTGCAATAAAGGATTCTTGAATTGAAGAGAGGGAGGAGACAGGTCGTCAATGGCGGTAAGTATCCTCCTCTTTTAATACTATTTATGATCTTTTGTTCGTAGCAAACTCCCAAATAACATTTTACAACTAACCAGGTCTGCCATAATTAACAGAATATATATTTGTATAATTACCCCCAACCCCTAAAATTAATACCATCACACATGCACACATGGTTGACACGCTTTAGGGGACAAAGGCCTGCTTACAGAAAATAAAGGGAATTTACAGAATCACTGGCGACTGTCATATATATATGGGCCAGATTTTCAGAAAATCTACAATTGGCAGATCAACACATTTAGTAAATTCTTCTAAATTAGACCGGAAGATCGTCAATACTACGTATATCTGAGTATATTTAGTATTGCCTTGATTCAAACAATCTGTTAGGTTATATTGAACTGTATTTTGAACCTGATTTTTGTCTTTAATTTGGGATATTTGAGAGGATTGATGAAGGTTAATTGTACATTTTCTGAAAATCTGACCCATATATGCTATATTGTGTGTGGGTATTTCCCCACTTTTCCCCATTACTTTGGCGGGTAGGAAGAAAATAATACACTGTGTGTATAGGCTATACCTACTAGCTTGCAATATCACGTAGGGCGGAATATTTTCAACATGTAAATGGATGTCAACAATGGATTTCAGAATTCAAAGTAGTTGACAGTTTGAAACCACCTGAGGAGTATTGTTGGTATTTTAAAGTCAATGTCAAGTGTGATATCATATCTGGGTTACTTTATAAAGTTGTGTCACCTTTACGTCTCGTCTAGCACCTCATGTAACTTGATTACATTTTGATTCAACTTTATGTAATTATGACAACAACAACAACAACAACAAACATAACATAAAGTCGTTCTTGTTGTGATTATTGATTTAGGAAATCCGAAGATGCGTCATCATAAGAAACATTTCTTCATTCGTGACGGATGACATGAAGCCGGATATGAAGACACTGATTATACACATAAAAAAGCCCTTTTAAAAAGATGATGAATGGGGTAGGGGAATTATATATTAAATCCTTTAAATAGAAATCATTAAGACATTCTATTATGAATTATCGAAAATGTAAATGAATAGAATAGTTGTATTGTCTTACCCGCTCTTTCTATATATATACTAAGTAATCCATATAGCAGTAAAATCCACTCCATCCTCATCTACTTAGAAAAATCCTCTCTGCTAAGTCCACAATCTTAATCAATATCTCTAAGTCAATGCGTACGATTTCGCAATGTCTTATCAATAACACACAATAATTCCGTTAGTGTGGGTGTAGTTTAGTGTTAGGTTTTATGTGAATAGACATCCAATCACTTCTATTTCCTCCTCTGATGCTGCCTGTATTTCCTCCTTCCATGATTTCTTTTGTTGTGATTTTTCAAAGTTTTTGTTTACACAACCGGTCTTGTAACTATGTTGGTTGTTTGGGTCTCCTTTCCACCTCCTGCTCTTCCTCTTCCTCCAGTTCCTCCTCCTCCTTCCTCCTGCTCCTGCTCCTCCAGCTGCTCTGGAGTGCCTCCTGCGTTCCTCTGGCGCCTCCAGAGAGTTGCTGTAACCCCTGGAGATACCGTGGAGGGAGGAGGTACGCTAGCTGGAGCGAGCACGTGGCCTGGCTGTGGAGGGAGAGTGCGTGGTGGAGGAGGGGGGGGGGGGGTGCTGAGGGCCCTGACCCCCCACCCCCTACTAGGACTGACTAAGTTTGTTTTGTTTTAAATATTTTATTCAGCATTGGACATTATGTAACAATTACACTATATCTCAGAACAAGCTGATTTAATGATACAAAATGATCAAGTAAAGTTATATTAAAGAAGGAATAGATGAAAATCATAGTCATAAAGTTACAAATAACATAGTGCGTGTCGATAAAACCATAAACAGGGGCTGTATCACTAAGTAAATATACCAATAAACATTAAGTTAATCGGTAATTATCAAAATGTAGTATTGTATACACACATGGGTAAAAATAAGATATATGTCAGTGAAGGATTTGTTTATATCATTTCAGTACGAGTTTTGCAGTGAATAGCAAACACATCTGTAATGCATTGTGTTCCCGAATAAAGATTATATTAAAATAAAACATAACATATTGAACATAACGTTTTATTCGCTCTAATATCTATCCATAACATTATAGTCTTACGATTTGTGACCGACCAAATACATATATCTACGCTGCTTACATTCTCCTTCTTCTAATCATTCTTTCAAATCACTTTAATTTCTTCTACTTGTACATTGTCAAATGACATTAATAGTTCATTTTATCTTCAATTGATCCTTAAGTTCAAGTCCAGGATGGAGTCAATGTGTGTATGGTGGAAAGGAGTATGTTTTCCTCGGGAATGAACGTCTGCTGGGAGGGGAACTTCCGAGTTTCCTTCCCTCAGTTAAATGCAGTAGTTCTGTCTCTAGGTATTAGGGAGGTTCAGCAAGTCTTGCGTAAACGTAAACGTATCTGTTCGCCTGATATGCAAACATACATTAAAAGGAAGAAAAGAGGTTCAGCGAAACATGGAAGGAAAGACGTAACGAAACATATCAAGCAAAATGTTCCATCAAACAATTTATTTTTTATACATAAAAATGCGACGTAATTCACAAAAAGGATACGGATATGGTTACGTAATTAAGATAGGTTTGCTTGTGGAAACTCCCTATTGGGCAGATTCAGATGTATCCTGATACACACACCCCCACCCTTTTCAACACACACACAATTCAGCATTAGCACACTGGGCAATAGTAGACTAAACACCGGAGACCGAGGCTGCACGTTCCGCATGGGTGACTTGTCTGCTACACACTAAAACATGCAGCCACAACCCTGCCAGTGTCAATGGTACATTTGCCTATGCTACTATGTATACATGTATCAATGGTACATTTGCCTATACTACTAGGTATACATGTACCAATGGTACATTTGCCTATGCTACTAGGTATACATGTAGCAATGGTACATTTGCCTATACTACTAGATATACATGTATCAATGGTACATTTGCCTATACTACTAGGTATACATGTATCAATGGTACATTTGCCTATCCTACTAGGTATACATGTACCATTGGTACATTTGCCTATACTACTAGGTATACATGTGTCAATGGTACATTTGCCTATACTACTAGGTATACATGTGTCAATGGTACATTTGCCTATGCTACTACGTATACATGTAGCAATGGTACATTTGCCTATACTACTAGGTATACATGTATCAATGGTACATTTGCCTATACTACTAGGTATACATGTACCATTGGTACATTTGCCTATACTACTAGATATACATGTAGCAATGGTACATTTGCCTATACTACTAGGTATACATGTAGCAATGGTACATTTGCCTATGCTACTAGGTATACATGTAGCAATGGTACATTTGCCTATACTACTAGGTATACATGTAGCAATGGTACATTTGCCTATACTACTAGATATACATGTAGTAATGGTACATTTGCCTATGCTATTGTGGATGTGTCTATTTCCCATGCATAGAATGTTTACCACAACTCAAGCACTTCTCCATGTTATCTTCTCCAAGTTTATAGATGTCGCAGAAGCATCCCCTCTCACACCAACTGTTACTTCCTCCTACTCTCCTCCTCCTCCTCATTGCCCCTCCCCCTCCTCTTCCAATACCTCTTCCTCCCCCCCCCCTCGTCTACCTCCCCCTCCAATACCTCCTCCAATACTTCTACCTGATTTAACTTCTCCTCCCCTCCTCCTCCCCCTCTTCCTCCCCCTCCTCCTCCCTCTCCTCCTCCCCTCCTCCTCCCCTCCACCTCCTCCTGCCCCTCGCCCCCTCCTACTCCTCTTCCCCAACCTCCACTTCTCCTCATCCCCCTCCTCGTCCTCCTCCTTGTCCTCGTCCTGCTCATCCTGCTCATCCTCCCTTCGGCCATCCCCTCCTCTTCCAATACCTCCTCCTCCCCACCTGCTCCCTTCCTGCTAATTCCCTCCTACCCCTCCCCTCCCCTCCTCCTCCCCCACCCCTCCCCTCCTCCATCTTCTCCTCCTCCTCCTCCACTTCCAGTACCCCCACCACCTTTACCTTCTCCTGCATCTCCCCCAGTGCATGATTGTTGATGCGTGATGTCAGCCGTTGTCATGGCGACGTGAACGCTGACCCGTGGGAATTAGAGCGAGGAAAGAGGTGGTGGATGTGGTGGTGGCCCTGTGTGGTGGTGGAGGTGGTGGTGAGGATTGGGTGTGAGAGATGCCGATAACTGAAAGGTGCATTGGTATAGGGGAAAAAAAACTAGGAAAGACGAGCGAGTGAAAGAGTAGGCAACCAATAAAAAAGTGCACAGCTGAAGAGATTATTAATGGAAGAAGGAAGATAAAAAGAGAAAAAGAATAAATATTTACATAGAAGTGAAACAGATTGGTAGAACGGAACAGCGGAACGGAGAAGGACAACTTAAATAATTAATGAGAGAAAAAGACACACAGAAGAAAACTGGATCGCAGAAGAAAGAGAGAAAAAAGAAAGAGAATAGAGAGTAGTAGTATGAAATAGTGGGAAAGGAAGATGGTTTGGGAAAGGGTACAGCCTGATGTAAGTTGTTGATGCGTATTTCATCAATGTATAAACTAATTTCCTGATAAGATAAACATGTAATTCCAAACCATTTGCACAGAAGTACTTGTGGTCCGGTAGCGCCCTCAGTAGTTAGCCTATGGAACTATGAGATTGGCACCCCTTCTTGTCATTAGTTTAGTTCTTTCGATAACCAAGAGAGGGTGTATTATTCAGGAGCTATAGAGACAATGTGGAAAAAGTCGATTTTAGAACCACTTTGGCTTGATTGGCAGTTATAGTTGACCTCCGAACCAGACCAAATTCTGACATTGCATGGTGGTAGGCTACATAATCGTTAGCATTTTGCAAGGAGATGCAATCAATGGTATCATCTGATGTCAGATGTCCTATCTGATCAAAAAACGTTGCAAGTTTACCCTGATTCAAACAGTGATTGGCACTTATCTGGTTGATTCAGATATTTCGAGGAATCCTCAAAATAAAAAGAAAAGAACAACAGGAACAGCATAATTTTGCTTGACAACTTCTTGCATAAACATAACAGCAGCTGAATATTGATTATTTCAGGCCTATAAGTCATAATTTATGAATAAATGTGGCAAGATTATGTTTGTTGTAATAGTTATCAATGCAGCTTTAAACATCGGTAAAAAAAACTTTCAAAGCCATTTAGAAGCCTTTGACTGTTGGAGGCAATTTTTCTATGTTTGTTTTTGCAGCAGGCCATTGTGTGTCCACATTAATATTTCAGAGAATTATGGGAGTTGTATGTCAGTGTAAAAGAAAACATGGTATATTCAGGATGATGCTTTTAGCAATGATCTCATGTAAATAGCCTTGTGTTGTACATGTGTCCATAAATCAAGACGATAAATTGTCGATTAGAGCATGCACTGTGATATATACATGCACAAAGTTTTCTTTTACAATGACATGAAAATCTCCTATTGAACTTCAAATGCCAGATTCAAATGCTTGTATAAACATATGAGGGTAGCAGAACATTGATAACGTCAGTCCTGTTGGTGGAAGGAAGGGGAGGGAGAGAAGAAACAATGAGTAATACATATTTTGGTAAGATTGTATTTGTCGCAATAGCAGAGAATAAGGCCTTCATCAAGTATTCTATCTGCTACAACCCTCTCCTTGGTTCTATTGATGACCCACTCATTTTCCAGATTTTCATTTTTTGTGTACATCGGAATATAATAGGTATGCCCTTCCTCTTAAAATATTTCTGAAAATTCGTAAATGGGTCATTCACATAACAGTCTTGCAAAAGGCATCTTTGACATTTCTAGTGCTCTGAAGCTTAGGTGAATATGATTATAGATTGTATTTATAGATATTTGAGTAAATAGGAATAATATGTGCCATTAGTGTTTTTTAATATTTAGTTTTGTATATCTACGATGGTCAAATCCAAGGTCATCTGGGGATTCAGTATGGAGAGCAACCTAAGCATGTCATATATGTTGGATGGCTTTCAACATTCGGGAAATGCCCTTCCTAATGACGTCACTGTGTGAAGCCTCGTTCAGAACTGCTAGCATTGGTTAAAACAGGGTCAGCTTAGAATAATATGATAATGATTTGACAACGCACTCCATGTTTGACCCTTTGAGGTTCATCGATAAAGAAAACCCAACTATCAATTCAGGTTTTAGTTTTGATGTTTAGAATGTGTATACCGTATTGGGTATGAAATAGATATGAGACCCGTTCTTGTTCTCTAGTTGTGAGAATACATTTTCTACTGGCCATGTTTTACTTTGATGAATTACTTTGAGTAATGCATCCCTTCTCGGAGATTCCAAAATGAAAACACACAAACGCATAAGTTTTTAAAGGTGATTTTATTAGAGTTTAGGAGGTTGTATGAAGCACTTTACAGTTTCTTTAGAGACAAATTCCTTTTTGACAGCTAAGCCCTAGAGTAAGCCTCTAGTATACACTTTATATCTATGAGCAAGAGCAAACACTCTTGTCAATTTCTAAATGGTGCACAGTTACAGACGAAAGTATTATTTTCTTGTTAGCATACATTATGAGATTCCAACTTTGGATGTACATCTACACAGGGCAGTTTAACATTGAGCCAGTTCAGTCATTCTGAACCCGAATATTAAAGGTTTTAAGTTAAAACCAAAAGAAATATACATTTTAAGGCCTCAATTATCGATTTTTATCCATTTATTGCCATTTCTGTGAATTGTATTCACATCTTTTTATTATTAATTTGTGATGGATTATTAGGCAATAAAACCGACCTCCACTGGCTCATGCTGATGTTGACATGTCGTCTGCCCCATATGATATAGCTGAGCTCAGCATTTGCCACACATTTTGGGGCAGTCCCCTGGGACATTTGAGTATTTACAATCAGGTTTGGTATAGCCATAGGGCTGTGGTGTGCCACAATAGGACTTGTCTGAACATGCTGAGGTCTCTGCAATATAAATAACATTATTATCATTATTATTACACGAGGAATTGTATACAAGTTCGACGATAAAATGAGTAGGTTAGTTCTTGTTCTACCCCTAGTCAAGTATCCATAGGCTTAATAATAAATGTTGAAAGAAGGTTTGACTTTTCATGTCTATTTCTAGGTTTGTCGGTTTCCTTAATGAAATAATGCAATTCAGGTAACGTTCATTTGGAGCTATATTTTAATGTCTTTGAACTTGAAGAGTCCAGGTCTAGGGTAGGCAGACCCTCCTGCCCAGCTGCTGTTCTAAGAAATACCAAATTACAGGCCTTCAGGAAACGGTCAATTTCTTGATTGTATTTTTCACATACTGCTCCATTTCTTGAATTATAAAGTATTCATAAGCTGCCCAACCTAAACCACAGAACTAAAGTTATGTGCCTAAACATTACTTTAAAGCATCGTAGTGTGCATTCTTAGCTTGGGAAAATGCGTTGTACCTAACAATCATAACAATCACAAGTTTACTAATGTTGCAAAAGTTACTTAAATTATTGCATCTGCGACCTGGGCCGGCAATCAATCGATCACACTCTAACATGTTTATGTATTTCACTCAAATGAATAGTTGAACCCATCTTAGAGAAACATGCTTTTCTGCTTTAAAGCTCTTTTTCTCAGCTTTCCAAATTCCTACTTTATTTCAATGTATTACATGGGGAAACAGTTGAACTATTTAACCATGTAAACATCATTTTAAAATTGATATATTGTTGAAATGTACTAGTTGTTAGCTTACTAAATCGTAAAACACAGTATCCTGATTGTAAAATAATAATTGATACATTTTTGTATTGTTACTTAATGTAACCTTTCCAAAACAATCTGAAAATAGTGATATTAAAATGTGATAAATACACACAAATATTAATTAAAACCCTTGAAGGAAAAGTATTTGAAGAAACAAAATATTTTTTTCAAAATACTCACCCATCTCTGTGCAGGTATCACCTTTGTAGGGTAGCACACATTGACAAGTGCAGTCAGATTTGAGAGTGCCTCCATTCTGGCAGGAATTTATGGCCTTGCCTGGGCACACCTCTACATAACAGTAAAATCCAATTCAATTAAAAAATTCTTTATTGCAGATGTTATTACAATTTGGTTGTTCTTTTCTAAAAATTAGTTCTTCCAAAGAGTGTCGCGTTTTGGTTTAGAACTTAAGAGTTGAGTTGCAAGTAAACTAAAACTATCAGGCTAAATAAGGACTAGTTATAGTACATGTGAATGAAATAAATGGTTAATTACAGTGGGATTGTGACACATATGGTAAGGAGTGGTATAGCTAATTCAGTTTGTGATAATAAGTAGGTACAGTGGTAACGGTAATACAGACATTTGGGCAATTTTCTGAATTTTTTAAACTGAATTAATATACTGCTTAAATATCTACATTCAACGTTATCTTCTTGTAACATCATATTTTTCAAATTATGTGCTAAGGAAATATTCAAAAGAGAAAGAATAACTATTGTCTGATTGAGGTGCATAATATTTTACAATACATTCATAAAGTTTCATCAAACTCATCATCTGAAGAAGAGCACTGGTCAAAACGTCTGAGAGAAAGGGGTAACAATATGGCAGGTCTAGATTGGGAGAATGCCTTGGGAGAATGCCCTGAGAGAATGCCCTGAGAGAATGCAATTACAATGCATCAATCCAAGCCAAATTAAAACAGCAAATACCAAAGTTCAAGGTATTTTCCTTTATACATGTTTGATAAATTGCTCATCCAATTTAATATTAGCAATTAAAAGTTTTAACAAGCTTAAACTACTTACCGGGGCAGAAGCCACAGAGAATGGGACGTGCATCAGGTACGTTGGAATATATGGAACATTCTCCTTGATTATAGGAGGTGGTTTGATCCACAAATGGGCAGGTTTCTGTTGGATTCAGTGAGAGCAGAGAATATATTATGGAGGATAACCATATTATTACATTTAGTACATTAGCAAATAAAATAATTCTAGATAAAGGCAAATTTATATTTGGATATATGTTTAGTAGCTAGTGCATATAAATATAGCTTGATACTTATGAGGTCAGTGTTACAACAATGTTTCGTTGCAGTGATTATTCGCGAAATAATGAGCATGTAGTTATTTCCACCTCTTGTACCCTCACTGACCCAGATCCCATGAAGCTCAAAAGGTTCTTTTGATAAAGTGCAATGTCAAGTGCTCAAATCATCAACTCCTCTTAGTAAGTAACCTTCTTACATATGGATGGAGGTGTATGTATACAGTAAACTGGTAAAAGGATAAATGGGTCCGAGACAGACATAGATTAGGTATAGAATGTAATACACAATATACAATCTTGTAAGGTTCTAGTCATGGAAGTCAAAGATTGGTTGTAGTCAGAGAACAACATTTAATCTCAAGAAAACGCTTGTTTATATAGGGCCTGCAAGTGTGTCACGAGATAGGCCGAGATAGGCCAAGAAAGGGGCGGGGTGGTATCTGTCAAAATGCCAGGACTATAGAGTCACTATGGGAGATAAAGAACATAATCTAATACATCATTTAGCGTGGTCACTGTCTTAACCGTTTTTTGATTATTGGTAACTAACACATTTCTAATGAATTCTAGGCATTTACATTTATTATCTGATCTTTATATTTGGGAGAAAAACAGCTGTCATTTCAGACGTAATTTCATGATATAGGGGTCACCAACGCATTAGTCCCCAAGTGGGGTGCCATCAGTGGGGGTTTCCCAACCTAGTTAGAATGAGGTCACGTGACTTTCAGCCCCTATTCTGGTCTGGCTGGCCTCGAGTCCTCCTGCTAGTTGGTGGAGCCCCTCTCCTCTCCTTGGGTTAAGTACTTTATTATACAAGGAGGGAGGGGAGCTAATATGGTTAAGAATAACAATCTTGCACCCCACTCTCCCTTGAAGGAGCTGGGCCTGGCGGGCAGCTCAAGTCCCGCCCCCTCCCAAGTAGAGTTGCTCCTGGTCTTGCCACCCTCTACAACCTAAGAGAATTAGTCTATTTTCTACAATCTGATGTCAATGTTATGTTATGCAAATGACGTTCAGATTGGGTGGGTAAAGAAAGGAACAAATAGCAGATGTAGATCTTTACTACTTACGACATTCATCGCCAGTGAATCCGTTAGCACATGTGCATGTGCAAGCATTCAAGTCCATCGTTCCTCCATTCTTGCACATCTTACCGTTGCAATCTATTGTTATGTCAGAAGATATGGCCAATGATTAGTTTAGAACTTCATGATTAACTACAGAAGTAGGATGGATAAACTCATTGTCATTTAGCTCATGAAAGAGCTCCCGGTTTCAACCCCATATATAAATTATGATGGCTTTCCTACTATATTTTATATACCTTGGTATTCATATCAATAACCTATTCATATGGTGGCATAGTTTTTTCCATTATTTTACCATCTTGAAAATGGAAATAAAACTGTTTACTAAAGCCAAGAATGTTTACTTAATAATAGAATAATAGAAATAGAAAAAATGTCTGTACAAAGGTCAGGATTGGATGAAAAGTGGTCGGAATGCTTTCATGCATATCACAATTTTACCTTAATAATAACATATTTCAATCATGAAGACATTTCTGAATAGTTAAATAACGTGATTATCATTGTCTCAAATCCCATATTCATAGCAACATTATGTGATATTTCTTTCACGATCAAAACTTTGTACTCTTCTTGAGGAAGGCACATAGTTCATAGCCATTTTGAAAGTCAAACATCTCATTATTTTCTGTCTAAATATTAGCCATACAAACCACAAAGTTTGTTTTTGCAGGTGGTTTGGCAACTGGAACAGGATGTGTCTCCTTTCGCGTAGGGGTGGTTCAGGCCTAAGTTACTGTAAAGTACATTGTATTCAGGGCATTATGTTGACATATCATCTAATCTTCTTTATCAAGGTTTTTTAAGTACATATACATTTTTTAAAAAACATGATTACAAATGTACGTCGTTTTCAAATAGTCATAATTTAGTTGTTTTTATAGTTTAATGAAAGACCAACACAAATAGCAATGTATCAAATGAAGGAATGTCACAGTGCTGCCAGTGTTGCTATGGTAACAAGGTTTGCCATTAAGCCTCACCCCTTCTAGCAGCAGAGTTCAATTAGGAATTTAATCAAATATAAAACATTTGAAAGAGAACATCATTTCTAACGTATAAATCCAGGTTTTGTGGTGCTGCTGGTCCTTGACCAATAGAGAACCAATAGATACAGTTCTGCTTTAGCTCTTCATTCATAAGCGTTACCCCTACCACAAAGTCTGTGTCAATATTCATAACCCTACTTAAAGCTATGTACTTATTAACTAACAAGCAGTTTTCTTGGAAGCTATCTCCCTGAAATAGCAATGGACAAGAAACACACAGGAAATAATGATAAACACCTTAATATAGTAAAGGGTAGGATATGATAGATTATGCTTTGTTACCCAGTGATAATAACTAAGTACTTCTCACCCCCAAGCATAATTGCAGATGTAAACAGGAACACCACTGCACTCCTTGTATCCACATCCAACAAGAGGACTTGCACCCCACACAACCTGTATCATGAGACAATGGAGAATGTATAGTAAAACTATTTTAGACATTTATAGTCTGCCTTAATTATGTAGTAAAAGGTTGTGATCACTAGAGTTACTTGTAGCAAACCTTTTAATATGTATTATACTCTCATGCTTTATGAAGTGTACACCGACAGGAATACAATAAATACATATCTGCAGCAGTCCTGCAGACCACACCTTGCAACGCCATCTACTGAGTATAAAGGGTATTGCTGCTTGTGCTAGTGTCAGTTAGTGCCAGTAGATGGAGGCAAGCTTCACAGGAAGCAATGCCCAATGAACACACCCTGCTACCTACAGTAGACACTGTAGATAGTCCTGTCCTAATTGTGTAACCATCGCTAATGTTATGCCATTGTAATACTACTAAAATGTAATTATTTTATTACAAACCTCATACAGCATGGGCATGTCATAATATATAATGTGATACCAATACATTTCAAATCGGACTAGTCTGTTGAATTTTATGGTAAAATAGTTCCAAATTGCCACCATCTTGAAATAATGACCGCCCTCTTTTTTCATGTTCATGGCTTTAAAAAGTTGTGTTGCTTATATCATCATATGTAGTATTACCGACCTGAGTGTAGTGTCCAACATCACTTCCATTAGTGGAGCCTGCGCCATAGGCAAAGTTTGCTACCTCGGAGTGCCACCTGCGGACCACCTCATCCCAGTCCTTAGTACCAGGATACCCAGTGGCATAGTTCTGCCCAACAGATGCTCCGATATCTGACATAAAAGTTGTAATTCATTTTGGCATTAGATTTAGGCATTATGTTTTGAGATGCCCTTATGGTAATTCATCTCATACTATCTCATACTCTGTACATTTTCGTTCTTGTGTACACATAAAATCTCTTGTAACCTTTCTCAAGCATAATTACATATTAAAGGTATGGCAATACATGATGTACAGAGACCAAACATTGCCTTTCCAATTGATGATTACTGAAATGGGTGTAATGAGTGTAATGAATGGGCCAGCAACTCAGGGATGAACATTTATTATGTTGAATAAATCCTATCATACTCATGGTTGTGAACCATTCATCATGATCGGAATCAGTACAAACTAATACTAAGATACAAAATACACCACACCAACACAAACCTTATAAAAACAGTAAAAACAAAGTAACCTGATTGAAATAATTGTTGAAGTCTTTTGATATTTCTCGATTGGCATTTAGTGTAACAATTTAAGAACAATCTGACAGCAATGATGAAAAATAGTTAGCAATGTCTCTCTGCTATTAAATATAGGTACATATGGCTCCCACTATCTAAACCTCAACATGAATTTGTTCACACCCTCATGTGTCCAATCCCCTCCTGCATATATTCTCATATTATATTCTGGGTATATAATTAAGCCTTACTTGTATTCTTTCTGCGTGTATAGTCATTGTCATGTCCTGATGGGCAACTGTCCACCCAAGCTTGTGCTGATGATGCCAGTTTGGCATTCCAGTACTGTAGGAATGATATTGGGTAGAGTGGAAAATGATGTAACTTCGTATATGTGAGGTGTTTCAGGAAATTGAGTCATAAGTCGCAAAATATGGATTTTGATATATCATTATAATTATTTGAAAAGATTAAACCAAGCCGATTCCAATGATAGTAAACAGTCTAATAATCTAATAAGTATTTCCAGATTTTAAGTTTGATATTTTTATTTTTGAAAAGAAAAGTTTGCAATGTTTCTGGATGGGTAATTACCAGTAAAGTAACTATATATACTCCATCTGATGACCTTTAAAACGAAAGGATATATTAAAAACATTGTCCTGAAATTTGATACACCGACTGATGTAACTATAGGTGATAAACACCCTACAATTCAGAGCATTCCAATAAAGTGATCTTATAAAATAAACACTTTCAAAAAATCATTTTTGCAACTTATGACTCATTTCCCATGAACACATCACATATCGCCAACTGGTTCGTGATAATTTCAAAAATGCATATATAATCTATATACATACAGACATACAAATATTTGGCGAACTCGCGATTAGTTTTAACGTTTTTATGAAACAATAGAAACACAGACTCAGAGCTCTCAGGTTGAGTCAAATCTTAAAATGATCGCAGAAGAGAAATCTAAAGTGTGGAGAAAGACACTGAATCAGGTAAAGCAGTTCAGTAATGATAAAGGAATTTAACAAATAATTGAAAGATAACACAAAAGTAGCACAGGGTTTACTACAATAGGATAGACTAGATTTTTAAAATTTGTTATCTACAAGAGTAAGAACTAAATGGAACAAAGTTATAATGAGCTGTTTTTGATATTAAGAGGTACTATTCTTTGCGCCTTGTGACTCATCTTGACACATGGCATACTATAGCGAGAGGCAGATTAGATACTCACAATTTTATACATATTAGTGGCCTTTGGGCTGACTCCCTGACGGAGAGCATTGTGAGTTGCCAGAATGATGGTTTGGTCATCTGTGATTACCGCTGAAAGTTATAATACACATGGATCATATTTAATTACTTATATATGTGGGTCAGATTTTCAGAAAATGTACAATTCAACTTCGCCAATCTTCTCAAATAACCCAAATTTCAGTCGAAAATAAAGTTCAAAATACAGTTCAACCTAGCCAAACAGATTGCTAGAATCAATGCAATGCCAAATATTTCTAAATTTAGCTAGTATTGACCAATTTCAGTACATCTGAAAATCTGACCCATGTGTATGTCAGCGTGGGAAGGTTGTTCACCTGACGTTATGAACCTAGTAACCTCATGATACATAACAGGCACTGATCCATATTGCACGATTATGTTATCAAGCCATTTTACCAGATGAAAAGTCACACGTTGAAAAATCTATGATCAACATAAATTGATTGTGATGGTTTCAACAGCTGGTGGGCAGCTTCATTGTATTCGAGCATGGACTCGATTTGCCTTGCACACTAAACAAATGTATTTTTTACAGACCATGTCAATAAAATTTCAGAAGACATTGATTATCTGAATTAGATTCAGAATTCAACTTTTATTTTTTATGACATGCAAACAATTGAGATGGGGTTGCCTTGTACAGTAAACAAATGTTTTTTCTCAGTTCAAATTCAAGTGACACCTGCAAGTAAGCTCCCATTTTGGGAAAGTTTGCTTGAATTTCGACAATGTGCTAGACCAATATACCAGTAATCCACACTCGGGATCATTAATGTATGAAAAACATGTATTTGGAAAATGTAAGAGTTTAAAATTCCAAATATCTACCATCCCGCCGG
This sequence comes from Sthenelais limicola, assembly GCA_942159475.1. Taxonomy (NCBI): domain Eukaryota; kingdom Metazoa; phylum Annelida; class Polychaeta; order Phyllodocida; family Sigalionidae; genus Sthenelais; species Sthenelais limicola. The sequence goes on from OW804102.1 coordinate 37,224,095, forward strand.
CTCAATGTAGTCTCTCAGACATGGCAGTTGGAAGAGGTCCCCACTGCCTGTATGCATATTATCTTAATTAGTTGTGTACTACCACCTGGCTGGGACAGGGTAGATATGTGACCATGTACCTCCTGACTCGCTCTTACTTCACACCTCTCCACCATGCTCAGAGGTCAGCACTCTATTGTCAAGTTACTTGCCTCTCTCAGATTTAAATTCCCCATTGGAATCCCTGCCATATGCATCAACAAATATAACATAATCTTAGGAATATAGAACTCTGGTATTCCACGTAAAATGTCCTACTTATGCAAGTTATCGAATACTACAAACATGTTTCTAAATGAAATCAATGAAGTCAAAATAGTGGTCTTAGCCAATTTAACAAAGATATCAAAGATTTTCTGAATAAGCTCGAATTTTGAGAGATATTGGAATGAAATGTCTGTGATCTCTTGCACTGCATAACACTTGTTCCTCTGTCAAGTGAAATCCAGGTAAGTAGCAACCTTCTTGGACAGAGGTTCAATACACAAATATAATAAATAGAAATAGTGAAAATGAGGATTCCTCCTCATATTTAGTTTCTACATTTTCCATCCCAGAGTGCTACAAATCAAATAATATATATATAGAATTTTTATTCATGAAGTATACAATTACATCGTGAAATGGGTAACAATTCTCCATGGTAGGTCTTCCATTGCCTCCGAAAGAAAATCATAATAATCGGTGGGTACAATTTACTTATTAATATCCAGCTGGACAGGAGTAATTCATTATTCTCATAGATTGAGTAGTCTTAGAATTTTATGACAGTTATGTAGGATACGATTTTACAGTACATAAGAATTCTTACAATGTTGATGAGTATTTATAACATACAATATAGTATACATAGTATATATGGACTCTTGTACATTGATATTAGTATTAGGTATGGCACTATACTGTGAATCCTAGTGATATGACATGAATCCTAACCCAATGAGTCAATGAACGACTCACGATAGTACTCTTATCAGTACAGGTAAGAGTGTGTCAAGTTAATTCAAAGGTTATAATCTGAATGTTAGAGAGTATAATATAATATATAATGAAAGATGTAGCAGATAATCGAGCCTTTAAGATCATCTCCCCCCCCCCTAAAAATCCCAATCATCCGTCCAAACCTTGTCCATCAATCCTGCGCCAAAATACTGTTAAAATTACCATGTATGTCATTGTTCCTTTGTTTCATCATTGTCATCATTACTCATCTGTTGTCTGAATTCCATACTTGTTAGCTTGATTAGCTCACTTAGCATAAGCCGTTTTTTATCCTTTAAATTGATAGCCTTAGATAATTGCACATCATAGTTGTAGCTCTCACCTCAGCAGCAAGTCGAAACCCTTGTTTTCATTGTATAAGAAACTTGTTCTCATGTTAACTCATTGGAGAAGCTGTTGAAATAAAGTCTTTAAAAAAGAAATCTTTAACAAAATATAAATAGATGGAACATAGCAAGGGGGAAGTATGTACACTTATTAGTGACCGAGGGAGCCCGGGAAGTCAGAGGGCGTTAGCCCGAGATCTTTTGCGCTCCCGAGGTCACTAACAAGAGTACAGACTTCACCCGAGCTTTGTTCCATATTTATTACACCCCATTAATGAATAAAAAATTTAAATAAATTAAAACAAAAGAAGTAATTTCAGTTTTTGGTGGACCTTCTTGTTGTATGCGCCAAGGGTGGCATAAGTTTTAAGTTATGCACCACTTTGACCAAGTGTGGCATACAATGCTGAAGGTATAGGCAACTACAGCACAGGGGTGTAATAATATACCATGCTATATTATAAACAATGTTTTTGACTATTTACCTGCGGAGGTGATGGCAGCAGCTGCACAGATGATGAGGCAGGATAGGGTGAACATGACTGCCATGATGTCAGGTGTCTGTTAATTAGAGATTTAAATGTTACATCAGTTATGTTAGAGTAAAATGGTAAAAAGGTTCTTAATGTATTAGAGCAGGCTATGGCTATGGGGGGTCTAGGAGGCCAAATGTTGTCAAATTGGTGGAAATGGCCATGTACTGTATATAAAATGAAAGCTCGAACAGTTCCTTTTTCAATGATGTGTAGCTTTTGGTAGTCACCCATACAGTGCGGTTACGCACATGGATTATGCATATCATTATGAGTGTTGTCACATATAACCAGAGCTTGAGTTTGGTCACAATTAGCATTACACTGATCAGTGATGGAAATTGGTAAATACAGCAAATTCCTGGCTTGCTTTACTTTCTGCATGTCCCCTACAGGTTAGTTTGGTCTCCTAATTTGTTTGAAAAGTATGCTAGTGCGAATCGGGCCAGCAAGAGACTAAAAGTATTATTTCCTCCTGTGTTTGGCACTCTCATGACTATCAACCAGTGATCCCTGGACCCACCGGGCCTTGGAACTTGCTGGCCCATAGACCCAGCTCTGGCCCAACAATGTGGGAAATAATGCTGAATCAGTCATACCTGATTATAACTGTACTACCAGACTGTTACTTTTACAGAAAATGTACAATTCACCTTCACCAATCCTCTCCAATAACCTAAATTTCATGTTTCACACCCACATTACCTTCAAAATACAGTTTAACACAACTTAGCAAATTGTCTGAATCGACACAATACAAGTTATATTTCAGCCTAATTTTTGGAAGATTTACTTATGTGTGTGTAGAGCATCCAATTGTACATTTTTGGACGATCTTACCCATATATACATGTACTTCTGAATATGATGTATGTAATCCATAGGTACTTAAGTGGAATGTTAAGTGTTATTATTGAAACTATGTAATGGATTCTGTGTCAGAACTTATGGAAAATAAACTGATGTAATGTTTGTCTCTGAATACAAAATAACCAATCAAAAACTATTAGCATGTTTCCTCCCTCGCCTTGACATGACCAAACATATATATATGAAATAATAGTGTTAAAAAGTGTGTAAAGCAATCAATTCCCTCCATACCATGAGTAATATAGTGTTGCCATATCCCATGTGTATAGTAATAATAGTATGGAACTATGATAAGTGGAACTATATACCTGGTCTGGTTGTTAAGCTGGTTCTGGTGTAGAGTGTAGATCTGGTGTTCTGGTGATGCTGAGCGAGCAATGATGCAAAGACAGAAGATGTAAGGGTTTATATACCTCCCGTGTTTACACAATACATGGCCATTATGTCTGAGATAGTATCACATTAAACACCTGTTCCCATGTTTAACATAAACTGCAGCCATCGGAATGGACAAAAGATCAATTGATATGAAAGAATTTACATTACATTTGACAGGACATCTATGTCTGATTAATTTAATTATGTAAAGTTGAACATTAAAGTTAAAATATGCCAATATACACATGTGTCCTGGATTGATCCGATAATTTGATTCAAGTTTGTAAAAGCCAGATCTGTGAAATGTGGTGCTCTGTAATATGATGGAACATCACACACAATATCCATATCATAACTTATATTAACTTTCTATCATATGATTCTCTCGCTTTAATATCCCAATGTATGTTAACAGCAGTATTGTCAGAAAGAACAGTAAGTCCTTGGATACTGGTATTTACTTCACTTTAATAAGTAGATTATTAGTTAAAAGATCTAGTACAAAATATACACTGCTTGTACTTGTCTAGATGTACCCTATTACATCTAGATGTTTTAGTACATGGTACACATCAGTTGTATGCCTTCTTTTTGAATCTCATCAAATGCAAAGATAATATGTTGAATTGAATTTTGTCTGAAAAAAACACCTTGTAACACCTTTCTCACGATGACAAAAAAACAAGAATAATACAATAGAAGACAGTTATTCAAAAAAATCCTGGCTACTGAATTTGCCAAATTTATCGACCACAGATGAATCTTAATCTGCTTCAGGACAAGCAGAGTTTCATTCAAATATATAACAGTTCTTGCTTAGTATATTTGATAGCAGGTAACACATAAATTTATACTTATTTCTTATCCATTCCAATAATTTATAGATTAATATTTTTATTTTTTAGAGTTTTTCTTGAATTCATGGCTTTTTCTAGAATATTTTTAGGATTTTGTTATTTGATCTACCGTGGCAATCTGGATCAAATTGGATTAATAGTGCAATTAGTTGGCTTCTTCATATAAATATATCTAGCCAGTGTTAATGAAAGAGAGTCAGACTAAAAATAATATTATTGAACAGGTCAAAATCCGTTAATACTTTATCTGGGTGACCTTTGGATTGGTCTGGAGGGAATAGACCATTAGATAGACCATTTTTCTTTACTGAAGTTAGCAGAGAATGCAGCTTTAAATGATCAAAGTACAGGGAGCATTCACAGATGTAGTAATACGCCCACGTTTGTTCCATGTTTTGTAGCCTCAATTGAAATGTTTTGCAGCAAAATTCTGCATCAATGGAAAGCTACCCATACTTTCGGTATCAATACCTTAAATAATAACTTATGCTAATAAAATTCTTACAAAGACTGCAAGGTTATAAGAACCTACTTCAAAACTTTGTTACCCAGTATCAAATTTTATTGGTAGCGATATATAAGGGTCAGATTTTCAGAAAATGTACAATTCAACTTCGCCAATCTTTTCAAATAACCCAAATTTCAGACAAAAAGAAAGTTCAAAATTCAGTTCAACCTAACCAAACAGATTGCTAGAATCAATGCAATGCCGAATATACTCGAAATTACCTAGTATTGACCAAATTGCAGCCTAATTTGACAGAATTTACTAAATGTGTACAGCTGCCAATTGTACATTTTCTGAAAACCTGACCCTATAGTAGTCTGTAGAGCCTCTTGCTGGAAGATGTCCATGACTGAAACAAACACCAGTTTCCACGTGGATAGAAAGTCTTGATGTTACTTGAAAAAAAACTGTAGTCCATGTTGACATGTATAATGATTCTACAACAACATGAATCTTAGAAAAACTACAAAGCTTGCAAGATGAATAAATGAATATTAATATCAACACTTTATCTGTGATTTTTCTATATTTTAAGCATAAAGTAATATGATGTTTTTCGCTTCACATTTACTGCGGTTATAATATACTGCAGCTGTCAAACTAAGAGAAATTCCAAAATAAAAAAACAAACAAATAAATTGCACTTTGTATATATCAATATAGATAACATATGTATTGCGCATCAAACTACAAACAGATGTTCACTGTCATGCTCAAACATGATGTGACATGCAGTAGTAGATACCATCAGTTATGTTACATATTGTAAACTGGGCAGATAACCATGGCATAAATTTGGTTATATCACTACAGGCAAATATATACTATCATAAGGAAAACCGAAAGACCCATTTGGCTATTACAACAAATAACTTATACTTTGAGACTGAAGTTATCAATATTCTGCTGCTGTTCTATATTTAGACATTAGTGAGCGATAATAAGTGAACTAAGTGCAGAAAAGGATTTGGGCGGGCCTCCAAATACAAACGGGAACGTTTTAGGAGATCTGTAGTAAAAACAACTGGTCAAAATCCTTCTAAATGTTGATCAAATCACATTTAGATGGTTTGAAAAAGTGCAACTAAGAAAAAGGACAGATACGGAAATAACATGTTCTTCTTTAATTGGGAGGCTTCCGACCCACTTGTGGAATTTATGAAATCAACTATCGCAACTAATGTTGGTAGATTACGAGGTCAGTACAAAAACGCTCCAATAATAACATGCCCCATCATCGGGGCTGATTTGAAGAGGTTCTGTTCTAATTTTACTACCGAAAAACAGTCAATACTGAATGAAGCGATCATTGTCATCAACAGAGAAATACAAGAAATCAACACAAATTACCATGTCATCACTCCGTGGATTACACGACAAATTCATATGACCAACGGAAGAACTATTAAGCACTGCTATGCACTCCTGGAGGACGGGATCCATCAATCACAAGAACTCATTGACAAACAAAGTTGTACCTTATGGAGAAACGTTGAAGCGAACATATTATTCTTTATGGAAAATGATTACTTCAAAGAACTGACTTCTAACCTATCTAGGATTGAGTTTTTTAAAGCCTAGTTTGCCTGTGTGGTTTAGTCCCGGGTAATAACACTAGGACTAAAAGTTACTATACACTGCTACTATTCTTAAAGTGAGAAGAAAAGTAAATTAATAACACCTGTCTATGATAGCCTGTGTGGTTCAGACCCGGGTAATGATAATATTCTATGATCGAACACCTATCTATGTTTGCCTGCGAGGTTCAGTCCCAGGAAAAATATGTCTAACTGTTACCTATTTGTTAATCAACTATTAATAATGAAAGAAAGGGTAGACTAAACACCTGTGTGTTCAATCCCAGGTGTATACCAAAATGGTTCCTAACAGTGCCTACAACTCTGTAAAATAGTGATGCCGACGATAGCTTTGTACCCATGCCTTATGTACATTATTAGTTTGCATGATCTCTATGTAACGTCAGTTTTATTTTGTTTGTCTTATCTTATCTTATTCTAGTCTCTTGAGGATAGTCTGAAAAGACCTAATAATCCTTCTAGTCCAAGTTTTAGTCATTTATTTGTACTTAGTGAGTTGTAGAGAGCGCCATTAACTCTCTACATATTTCCCTACTTGCTTTATTCATTATTGGGTGTGTACTCACATGCCTTCATCATCCTCATTATATATATATATAAAGATTTTTATTCCGACTTTGTCTGCAAATTATATTATAGGTGTACTGAGAGCAATGTAATCCCTAGTTATATTTCTGATGGGTGACAACGCAAACCCTGTAATCAATGGATTCAGTATCATAAATGTAAACGTCCGAGGACTCTAAAAACTAACCAATTTAATTTAAAGAATGCTATTAGCCCACTTAACCCTGATATCGTTATCTGTACAGAAACATTCTTAACAAAATTTGACAGATCACTAGATCATGAAATGCAAGGTTACAATGACATAAGAAATGACAGAGCTATACTAAACAATGATTTATCTACCAAAGCAGGAGGTGGTATTGGCTGCTACATCAAAAATGGAATTACATATAAAGCTGTACAAAATCTCAACAAATCAAATGCTAATATTGAAACATTGTGTTGCACCATTATGTTTGAAAATAAGAGAAACCTACATATTATAGGGGTCTACAGGCCTCCTGATGGAGATCGTAATTCATTCCTCCTAGAGCTTCACGATCTTCATTTGATAATACCAACTGTGATATTGTAGTAGCTGGTGACTTTAACATTAATATGTTTGAAACAGACAACCAATATGTTATCGGATTGATTGATGTTGCTCATGAATTTGGTCTCACACAACTAATTAAAGATACTACTCGGTATGATGTAAGAATAGATAGGGACTTAGTCTCAGAGTCTTGTATAGACTTAATCCTTTGTAAGGAAGATTATATCAACTCTAGTGGTGTGATAGATGTATGGGTCGCCGATCACCTTATGACATTTGCTACTTTGAAAAAACAAAAATCTAAGAAGAAGAAGTGTAAAATAGTAGAATACAGAAACTATAGAAAACTATAACTCTACTGACCTCATTAATGCAGTACGTTATACCGACTGGGACTGTGTATTGGCTATTGATGATCCTCAAAAATCTTGGGATCAATTTCTCTTTATGCTCACTAATATTTTAGACAATTTATACCCTGTAATGAAAAGAAAAATAACTCCCCCCAGAGAAAACTGGGTTACCGATGAACTACTAATATCTATTAGAGATAAAGACAGAGCGCTACGTAAAGCAAAAAAATCAAGACGTCATGCCGACTGGTTGGCTGCAAAAAATATGAGAAACCATGTTACAAAACTATGTAGAAAAGCAAAAAGAAAATATTTGTCTAAATTAAGCAACGAATGTATAGACAAAAGCAAAGATTTCTGGGCCTTAGTCAACCAAATTCTACCCAAAAAATAAGAAAACAGTGATAGAGAACTGAATATAATAGACGGTCATTCAAATTTGCATGTTCCTGTCACGGAAGTAGCAACAAAATTTAACGATTTCTTTGCCTCGATAGGTGAAACTCTTGCTAGCCAAATTGATGCTCCGTGGAACTTCAGAGGGCAAGAATGCCAAAATTCAATTGACACCATATCAACCTCCCCAGAAGAGATATTGAAGATTATTAAGGAGATTAATACAAATAATTCCAGCAACATAAAACTTATAAAATCTATGGTGTTTAGAGATGTTTTTACGGCGATTCCATCCACTCTGTCACATATCTTTAATAGAATCATGTCTACCTACTTTATACCTGACTCATGGAAAAGGGGCACAGTTTGCCCTTTGTTTAAAGGAGGTGATCAGTCGTGTATGTCGAATTATAGGCCTATCACACAACTACCTATCCAGTCGAAACTATTAGATAAAATTATCCACAGCAGATTGATAGAATTTTTTGAAAACAACAATGTTATTTCTGATAGACAAAACGGTTATAGAAAGATGAGGTCGACTCTCGATACAATAGCAGACTTAACTGACGACATATTTAATGGAAGAAACAATTGTGCCACAACCTTTGCCATATTCTTTGACCTGAAAAAGGCCTTTGATACGGTAAACCATCACATTCTCTTGTCAAAGCTAGAAAAATACGGTATTAAAGGCAATTTATTGAACTTACTGCGCAACTACTTATCAAACAAAACCCAAGTCACCTCTTGTAATGGCACTTTGTCAACTGTTAAAAATATCTTGTATGGGGTACCTCAAGGTTCCATATTAGGTCCTTTACTGTTTCTAATGTATATAAACGATGTTGAAGACTGTCTTGTGCACTGTAAGGTCAAACTATTTGCTGATGACACTGTTATCTACTGTACTGAAAATAATGTTAACTCTCTAAATGCTAAAATACAAGAGGATGTGAAAAACTTTTTCAATTGGTGCCAGGCCAACAAGCTCACACTTAACATATCAAAAACCAAATGTATGCACTTCAGAGGCCCTAGATCGAGAGTAGGTCATGTCGAACCAAACCTTTTTATAAATAATACCCAACTAGAAAATGTAACAAATTATAAATATCTAGGCATCACGCTGGATACTGCACTGAAATATAACGTAAAAGTTAGAGAAACCCACAAAAATGTCAGTCACAAACTTTATTTATTGAGAAGAATTGCTAAGATGGTTCCGAATTATGTCTTAATGAAAATTTTCAAGGCTCATATCTAACCTCTATTTGACTATGGTGATGTTTAGTTATCTATAGTGGATGTGTAGCGGGTAAACTGGACAGACTACAGATCTTACAAAACAAATGCTTAAAGGTGGCTCTAAAACTACCTAGGTTAACTGACACTCTTTTTGTTCATCGCTTGGCCTGTGTGCCCAAACTAGACGACCGTAGAAAAGCTCATGTACTAAATTTTGCTTTCAAGAGGAGTAGAAAGCCAAACTTCCTCAACAATAACAACCGAAATACTAGATTATGGGATGGTCCTATTCTTTTGACACAGAGACCTAAATCTACTTCTTATGACTTTCACTGTGTTCAAAGAAAAACAGCAATACTATGGAATAACCTTGATGCTGAATCGAGAAATATCGAATCTTATATAAATTTTAAGGCCTTAACCAAGGCCGAAAGCTTGGTACCATTGTACTTATAATGTCACTTACTACTCCTATTCTTCATCCATCACCTTTTCATCATAGTTTTCTTATAGCCACCTAGATAGCCCTATTTTTTCTATGTGTATGCTACAAGTTATAGTTATGTTTTACCATCAGGTAATGGCCAATCATACCAGACCTAGTTTCACTAGGACTGAGGCTATTTCCTACCTCTTGTATACAGGTGATATCTTATGTATATTGACATTGTTATATTTACTTATACATGTACTTGTTCCTGTATCGATTGACAAATACTCTTAATAAATCAAAAATAAATAAAATGAAAGTAATACGAGAAATCAGCAAATTCTGAAAATAATGTACTTGTACACAATGCTTTTGACTGAATAAAAATCGTTAAATACAAATACAATGGTGCAAAAACTAAACATTTGGAAGAAAATGGACACCCGTCTCGCTAATTCTGGATCTATTTTGATAAAGGTCAAATTTGCTACCCTTTCACTACCACTACTAAATACTTGCGTAATGCTGACATTGTTGTGAATTGTTTGATATATGATACTAATTCATAGTGGGAATATTCATTCTTCTGTGAGATTTTTACTATGCGAAAACGTAGCATAGCACCGGTCCTCAGTCCTGCCCCCGCTACGCTTAGTCTTGCTGGAAGTACTGCGAGAAGCCAGAGCATCGCCGAGAGTACTTCCAAACGTACTAGTGTTATATGAAGGTTTGTCTATATTGTATATGGAATGGTTATAGAAATATTGTAGGATAAACAAGAAGAATATAAAAGAAGTCCTAAGGCTGTGATCCTAAGATCTAGGATACTGTTTTATTGTAGACTAGGTTTACAGGTGAGTGGTTGGTCCATGTAACTATTGCTGATTGGAGGAATATATAATTAGGTCAGAGGGCTACCTGAGCCTCAACATTTTACTGTAATTACTGCAATAAATTTCTGGGTAATGGTACCTTATGGGTTATGGACATATTACTTAATTAAGGTAATAAATATAATCCACATAATTAATAGCCTAATTACGACATCGAGGGAGGAAAGGCTCCGTACATGAGCCATGTAAATTTCCCAAACTTTCCATGCAGGTTACTTTGGCTTTGAGTGAGGTTACCACGGCCTTCGTTTTCCTCGAACAATTTTTTCAAGGATGGTAGAAGCGAATTTGTTTAAATTACCGTAATCTGCCTGCTCCCTGTGCTTCGACCGACTTACATTGTATCATTTGGCGACGCAACATTGGTACTTCGGCGACGCAAATTAAATGCGCCCTCCTATTTGGCGACGCAACATTGTTGTTGTCATAGAAACGCTACCTAGCAACATGACACACAGTATGTGCACATCATAGGATGACACAGTGCCTCACAATTTAACATGCCTGACATAGATTTCACTAGTTTCTTGCATGCTATAGGTCCTGTTTGGACCTTTATTCTATCATTTCTACCCATGGGAAAGGGAAAGAGGGGATGTCTACCCGTTACCCGCAGCTAGTGATAATAATAATAATAATAATTAATGATAATTATAGTCATAAAGTGGTTTCCCATTGTTACATCATTATTGCATAACATGATTTAACACAATGCGGCGGCTAGATCGAATATCGGGAATCGGGAATCGTTAATCGGGATTACAACAAATTTTCTGAAGATCTGACCCTGTTGTGAGGGAATTTCTTCACTTGCACGAAGGAAAACATCCTTCATACATGAGATTTTCAGATGGCAGGAATAGTGAATTTGTATTCCTACCCACGGAAGGAAGGGTGACAAGTTCCCACACACGCTTTTCCGCTTCATTCCTTATACAATATACCAACAAGAATGGAAGTCTCATTGAACCTACACATGCTGTCAACGAACGCCTTCATACAAATACAAAATACTGATCTTGTATGTGATATATTTTTATTTCAGTTATTGCATAAGGTATCCTCATGATACAACATATCTGTAATAATGATGTGGACATTAATATATTGGAGATATTCTACCATCAACCTTAGCTGTCTAAGGCGTCATTGGCAGAGCTTGTATTTTATTCATTGACCAATTGAAAGAATATGCCAGTTAGAAAAGCATGGCTCCTCCGAAAACTATTCAAAGTTCACCATTGTATTATAAATAAAGTTTAATATTGTATTTACCGAGAAATAGTTTTTAAATCGACATTCGTCAACAAGGAGTGTTGATTTCATCATCATAGAAAATAAATGGTGGTAATCCCCTTTCAAAATCTGATATTGGGGGCTTTCTTTTATCTAAATTTAGTTTCAAGATCCTGGGTAAAAAGAAGAGTTTTCCGTACAAAAATAAATAAATTATACAACATATGATACAAGATACGAGATACTGTCTCGGACTATACCAGTACACAACAATAATGATACAATCTTCTACTCTAATGGTATTTCCACATCAATCAAATGGGAAGGCACTTTGTACAAAATATCAACATTCATCAATTTCCTCTTTGAGTGAGCGGTTTGGTTTTGTATGATTGCCATGCAGCCTAATATCCAGTATACGGGTAAATTCGACGGAAAATGTACAATTCGCCTTCGCCAATCGTCTCAAATAATCCAAATTTAGGACAAAAGTGAGGAATAAAATACGGTTCGAGATAAACGAATAGATTGTTTGAATGAAGGCAGTGTCAAATATACTCAGATATACCGAGTATTGACCATTTTACAGTCTAATTTAGCAGAATTTATTAAATGTTCTGTGCCAATTGTACATTTCCTGAAGATCTGACCCGTATCCTAAAAATGATACTCGTTCATTTACATATGTATACATATTTACACTATACATACTTTGTCTTCTCCTTTTAATTTCATTTCCACGTACAAATAAACTGGACATGTGTTATTGGAACTCAGGTTCTTCTGTCAAAACGGTTTCTCTAGATACATGCATTTGTCAACCTGGAAATCCACTTTTTTGTGTTGTTTTCCAATCTCAAAAGGGCCTAGTCCACCAAGACGATTCTCATGCGATTTTACGCCGCAGAGGACTCTTTTGCACTAACTGCTGTGAGAATCGCATAAGAATCGGCTTAGTGGACTAGGCCCTTATGTTGACTCTCTACGCGCCCATAACTGATTTCCATTATTATTCCAATCTATAAATGACCCAATTAATATGTAATTTATTTCCTTATGCATCGTGGATAATATTAACCTTTCTATATTTGATATATATGATCTTAGATGTAGCATTTCTATCTTTATTAATACATATTTAGCTTTGTATTATTGTTTATTTGTTTTAGTTCCAACGAACACGATGAAGACACTAGTCTTCTCTCCTACACTTTCTTCTCCCACTGCAATTTCATTCCCATAGAGAGATAATATTTTTTGTTTGATAACCTCAGTTTTTTTTCCTCCCTGAAACAGTAAAACGTTTTATCCGCATAATACAACATAATTATTGGCAGTTAGAATTATTTTGCACTGGCTTGAAATGGATTCTTTTTGTCTATCCTTAGGTATGTAAGTCCAACATATTTGAGCTGCACTTAACGTCAGAATAAACTTTCTTCTAATATGCTAATTGTACACAATGAGTCAATTCTGGGGTTGGTGTTGTTGGCCGGCTCTCTTCTATAACTCTATTAGGAATACCTAACAGGTATTTCTGCTTAAACATCTGTGCACTATTTTTTGAAGTGCGCAGGAAGTCCAACTTGTTATTCTCCCCCTCGCGCACTGATACAACTTTGTTAAATTTCACCCGCCGTTTCTGAGACGCGGGAGGAAAAGTTTGTTCTGCTTGGGAAATGTCGGTCATTTTGTGACTGTGTAGATCTGCAACACTCTGAACACATTTATTTACAATATTACCATGAGATACAGGATTTTGAGCGGGAAACATATACTCCATGCCGGGCGCCATTTTCACCCTTGGTTTGACCTTGAGAGCAGGTGTCGTCTGCTTCAATGAAGACGCCATTTTGTTATTCGATTCATGTGAAGGAGATTCCTTTGTTTTCTGTTGATAATTATGTGGATTGTACAAATTCATATGTGATTGAGAGTCCGTTTCAGATTGTTTTTGTTTGTGTTTTATTCCGTTTTTTAACTTAATATCAAGTAGTCTCTCAGCAACCGATTTCCTCTGAGGTTCTGGTTTCCTGGATACATCTGAACACAAAATCTCTACCTTTTCACTTTTCACCGTTTGCTTGCGGTCAACATCCTTTCTAGAATCTATACATCCTTTTCTATGTTGAGTATCATTTGCATTTGAAGCCTCAGCACCATGTTCAAGAGTGTGCACGATTCTCTCGCTATGGCGAGAATGTTTTTTGTTTCTTGGCGCTTTTGATACTTCCCATGCTGTGATCGGCGGCATATGCCTTTCCCTATGCCGCCGCAATTCAGAAATGTCAAACGTCTTCCTTGGGTTTATCAATACTCCATTTATCTTGTCAAACCCGACGGCATTGTCCTGTGCTGCTTCCGGTTCCTCTGAATCACTTTCCCATAAATCTACCATCTCCAAGGAAAATGTCGTACGTCTACCTCGACTATTCAGATCACGTGAGCGCGGCCGGAACGCCCACCATGACGTCACATCCTTGCTTCTGACGTCATTCTCGTGGATTTGGCTATCATGGTTGATCTCCACCGCCTTCTCCACTGGAATTTCTCCTGAAAATTCGTTATTGTAGTGTTCATGCTTTACGTCATCGTCGTCGTCAGTTGGCGTTCTCTGACGTTTAATGACGTTGTCCTCGTTGCTGGAGAAAATTACTTCCTGCGTCTGCTTCTTTTTCAGCTGTTCACGTCGCAGTGTGTCGTGATGGACTGGAAATACAAATAAAAACGTTGATTAATCTATAAATCGGCATTGCGCTACGGGCTTACTTTAACAGTACATCTGAAAAAAGATTTAATATTTGGTTATTCACAATGTACATGAAAGTAAGGCTAAGAATATTGAATGTTGAATACTATGAGTATTTTTTGAAAAAATGTAAAAAAAAACAAACCGAAAAATAATGACTCAGAATTTAAAACGGTTGTACAGATTGGTTTTAGTTCAGATTTGATAAGCGATGTGTCTGCAGGTTTTCATTAAAATATTTAAATGATATAATTTGAGTAAATGGAAGTAACATTATTCAATGTGTAGGAAAACGTGATATTACTTGACATATATTAATGTATTCCAAAAATGAATTGTTGTAGTCTGATTGGATAGTTATGTGCAGTTATGACCATGGGTCAGATTTTCAGATAACGTACAATTCAACTTCGCCAATCTTCTCATACATTACATCGCACCAACGAGATTATATTGTTAATATAATCTCGTTGATCGCACACATACCCTCACATCGGCAAGTTAGTTCAGATACTTTGTGATAGGTGCCACCACTATCGGGATCAATGGGAAGTTTTCAAACATGTTCGCATTTTTCTCGAATGCTCCTCAATGTGTATCTATACCAGTAGTTCTTTAATTATTAAAAATACACAACTTTTCGCTCGTCCTCTATCTCATGCCATAAGACTCTTCGCTCCAAACCACAACCTTCTAAGTCCATAATATAGAGCTACCAATAGGGGATTTGCATGTCCGCCATATTGAATCAGTATAAAAGCTATAGAACACATGTTATGTTCAGCATGACATATCTAACAGTGATCTCATATCAATATCCATGTGTTTTACATGTTTCTACAAACAAGACTTGATCCTACCCATCATGCATCTGGCTTTTATAGATCATTCATACATTCTATGATATTGGTGACAAGATCCTAGAATTGTTTCATTAAAATATTTGCTCGATATTTTTATGTCAGATTTTAATTGGATCCATCCCAACATGCACTGTAAAGGGTGGTCTCTACCGACTGTGGTAAGCTCTGCGGTAAGCTCTGCGGTAAGCTCTGCGGTAAGCCTTGCGATGGTGCTGTGTTGGTAAGGAGTGGCAAGGTCCTGCCTACATGGTTCACTGACCATGTAGGCAAGGACCATGCCATTCTTCACCACCTACAGAACCAGTACAAACCATCGCAAGGCTTACCGCAGAGCTTACCGCAGCCTGTGGAGACCACCCTTAATAGATTTGCGCAGTGAGACATGCACCTCCCCTATTGTATCTTCTGACACGCTGATCCTTACATAAATTATAAGCTACTTCTTATTGTATTTCTTCTTCATTGTGTAACGAACTCCTCACACCGTAACTATTCTTGTTAGATTATGAAACCAAAACTACACTTTATTCCTTCTTTAGTGTATAAATGAAATCTTCACAGCTTAACCAATTGTGTTAGATCATGAAACTGAAACTGCACCACATTTATTGTATACATAATGAAATCTTCTTCACAGATTAAGCGGCATGCTACCATTATGCTGCCATATCAGCTTATACCAATCTAAACCATGCCATCATATTATATTTCATCGGATTTACCAAATAGGGACCACCATTGAGGCATTGGCTCAATGGTGGACTGTGTCCTTATTCATTTGTAAATCGTAATAGATCCAGTCGGACTTGAAACCCTCCCACTTGCAGGGAGCTTGACCCACTGACATGTCCTTCCTATTTGACAATAAAAGTTAAACAAAGAAACAACCAAATGTATGTCTCTGGAGTGGAAACTAGTTCGAGCAAGGATATCATTGATCAGAGAAATAAACCGGTCCATTTTTGTTACTCAAGTCCTCACACGAATTTAACCTAATACCACGAGACAACAGAGTTCTGGCAAGCGGGACACGACATGCCAGTTGGAGACAAGGACTGGTTCTCCAATTGTATCCATGGCAACGTTTGTGTTTACATGTAAGGATTAATGGTCAATGCCCCCCCCCCCTCCACACTCCCCCAGGTTGATGCACAGGTCCCCGCCTGCCCCATACTCGGGTCCTGGTATACCAAACAATCTGCCAATATCCTAAATTTATATGGGTCAGACTTTCAGAAAATGTACAATTCGCCTTCACCAATCCTCTCAAATAGCCCACTTTTTAAGACAAAAATGAGCCTCAAAATGCAGTTTAACATAACAGAACTGATACTTTAAATCAATGAGATCCCTAATATACTCAGATATACCCGGTATTCCTCATTTGTCAGCATATTTAGCAGAATTTCCTAAATGTGTAGAGCTACCAATTGTACATTTTCTGAAAATCTGACCCATATAGATATGTCTTTAAGGGGTGGTATTGTGAACTAGTTTCAACGGGTAATCCATCAAACTCAATCTATAGTGACAAAAGGTATAATATGATCATGCTGAGATTCAACGCTCATTAATTTATCTATAGGTTAACTAACGAGTTTGCTGAAGGAGCGCGAATACAGCTATAATATATTTCTCAGTTATTGCTTCCTGATATCCTTGTAGAATTGAATATTTTAATACTGAAACATGGAAAGAGTGCTGGTCGCAGTTAGGAGTGAGCAGTGTTGCTAGTGTCTTGTATTACCCTTTGCTATCCTAACATTTTAAATCTAACCGAAGATGCCCTAAATTTAAGATGGAATAGAGCCATTGGCAAATGTGGGGATAGTTTTCACCGAAAGTGAACGAGAAGAAGAAAAAGAAGAAGAAGAAAAAGAAGTAGGAGGAGGACAAGAAAAGAAGAAGAATATGAGGAGGAGGAGGAGGAGGAGGAGGAGGAGGAGGACGACGACGACGACGACGACGACGACGACGAGCTATTCACTGAAATGAATAATCTTTGGCATATGACCTTTTATCAAGAAGAACAGGCTCAACTATTTTAAATAATATTCTATCTTGGTGACTGTCGTACGTGGTGTAGGAATGAACAGACCACAAAGCAAGAAAATCTCATTTTGACGAGAAATAGTTAGTAAGGCATCTTGCATATATTGCTCCCAGAACTTGTGAGGCTTGAGTGTGTGAGGGTATTGTATGCACTGGTCACTGTTGACCAAGTCTGGCCCATGTTTGTTCAAGTACTTAGATTAATGCACCACCGTGACTGGGTTTGGATCAATATGTATGAATTATTGGTGCTAGTAATGCACTCTTAACGTATACTGCATTGGTATAATAACCAGAGAAAATGCATTAGTGGTACAGCAACACTCCTCTGCCTTTCTGCATATATCATTCCACCTTTTACATGAAGTAACTATGCATTTCAGTCACACCGCATACCAATCCACATTTGTATTCTACCCTCTCTCCCCTCTCTTTCCTTTCTCTCCCTTCCCTCTCACTGCCCCCCCCCCCCTCCCTCACCCCTCTCTCTTCTCTCTCTGTCATCGCTCCGTGACTCCCTTCTCTCTCTTCTCCTCTCCACTCTCGCTGCAGACTCTCTCTCTCCTTTCCCTCTCCTTTCCCTATATGTATTATATATCTTTCAGAATTAGCTTTCTCAATGTATACATAATTATATGGGTTCAACCAAGCACTGTTATATAATGAATATAGCTTCCATAGACTATATATGTGGCTCTAAATGTCACCAAGCAATACTACACCTAGACTGAAAGTAAAACCAGGGTATCGCGTTAGTAAATATCATATATTCCCATACCCGAGCACACGACAAAGGCCTGTTTAGGTGTACTAACTGTGATATACTGATGTGATACCTGACACCAATATTGAAATGGGACTGTGCTGGAGGTAGGGTAATGCTGTGTTAACACCTGCCGTGTATAGTGACCTCTATAGTGACCACTGGTTCCACACCAGCAGGTGAGAGAGGTCAGGGCCGAGTGGACTGAGTCACACACATGCTATAATTGGGTAACACCGCACATGCAGTATTCCTGAAATTTATTTCATTCACCCTAAATAGACTAATTAACATTGCACGAAACATAATGAGAACACGAAAGAGAACAAATTTGCATGGGTCAAATCGCCAGAAAATTTACAATCGGCAGGGCTACACAAATAGTAAATTCTGATAAATTAGGCTTATAAATGATAGATAATAGATAAATCTGAGTATATTTTCTATTGTGTTGATTTGGAATATATGTAAGGTTATGTTAAACAATTTTATTTTTGTCTTGAATTTGGGTTATTTAAAAGAAATGGTGACTTTTTATATTTTCTGACGATCTGGTTCATATATATGGGTGAAATGTGGACAGAAAATGTACAATTCATCTTCACTAATCCTCTAGAATAACCCAAATTTAAGACATAAATTAGGTTCAAAATTCAGTTCAGCATAACCAAACAGATTGTCTGAATCGAGGCAATGCCAAATATACTCAGATATTACTAGTGTTGACCATTTTTCAGTCAAATTTAGTAGCATTTGCTAAATGCGTAGAGCTGCCGATTGTACATTCGTTTTCTGAGGGTCTGACCCATTCAGGGTTCTCTCCTACGCCCAAGATGACTGTTTAGTTACAATATATTCCAGTAACCATTAGTTATCATTTTAAAACAAACTGGGATTTAGACGATCCTGTTTTCTTTTTGAACCTCCCTATTGGCTGTACCTGGATCAGACTTTCAGAAAATGTACAATTGGCAGCTTTGCACATTTAGTAAATTCTGCAAAATTAGGCTGTAATTTGGTCAATTCTAGGTAAATTCGAGAATATTTGGCATTGCATTGATTCTAGCAATCTGGTTAGGTCGAACGGTATTTTGAACTTTATTTTTGTCTGAAATTTGGGTTATTTGAGAAGATTGGCGAAGTTGAATTGTACATGTTCTGTAAATCTGACCCACCTACATTACACAAGTATCACAACTTCCATGCTCTACAAAAGGGCCTTAATGCTTCAGGTGGGGTCTGGGCTATTTTTATACACACTTAAGCATACACTCAAATCCGCAATCAAACTGTAGTCACCCCCACCAGCACTTAGGCACTCTGTACCTTCCAGCACCCTTAAAGAACTACTCGCAGTATTCCTGGCTATATTAAACAATACAACAATGTACAGAACCGCAATTGACTGAATTCAATTATTTAAGTTAGTTGACATTTAAGCAATTGTATAATATTTTTTTCCAGAAAAATTTCATTGAGTCCAGTTCCGTTGCATTGTACAATGGTAATCTCATGGAACCCAGTCAAAATGATATTCAATTATTCAATTGTTGGAATTTTTCTATTAATTTTAATCTTTAACATCGAAGTACCAGAACTTAAGCTTTATCACTGATATACAACGATATAATGTAACCACATCTTGTTTTAGTACCATATAGTGTTTTTATTTTCGCTATTCTTTATGCCGTCATATAATATTTCTATTTTCGCTCATATTATTAGAGAAGATTATAAAGATTTGGCATCTAAAAGGACAATTTACCTATATGGCAAGACAGTCCCTTCACTTAATGACGAACAATTAATTGATCTTAAAGTTTATAGCAAACACAACATGGGATGGCACTAGACAGTGACGGTCTGTGTCAACCGCCCAAGTACAATTTACAGGTCAATTAAACATAGCAATATCCAATTGTAATATTGCTTCGAAATAAAGTAAACAAAACTAGAATTGTTGTGTAACAGAAGCAGCACCCCTTTCCACGAGCAAATCTATTGCATCCCTGTCAGACTAGGATATTTTGCCCTGGGCGAATATTTCTCAGGACTTCGTTTAAGGCCATCATGAATGAACGGATTTGTTATTCATTGGAATTTAAACATTTCATCCAATGTAATCGGGGTGATGCTTTCAGTATTTGGGTGATTTTGAATAATTAATGACCTTAACTTCACCCCAAGGCTGTCCACTCCTTGGAGCCGTTTTACCGGCAGGATAAACTTGCACTAATTTATTACAATCCTCGGACACCACCCTTTGGTCATTAGGAACTAATGTTGGTACATTCCTCGGTCAAATGCAGTCTACGAAAGGAATGTTTTTGTTCACATGTGGTGTGTTACAGTAAAATGAGTCACAAGACTTTAGATTTCATAGATTTAGAAATATTTTATTCAGGACAATGAACATTTTCATACACAGGTACAACTATTCTCAGAGCAGCCTGGATTACAACACTTTCCGATAATATGATATTTAAGTACACACGAAAAATGAGAGAAAAGTCAGTATTAGATTCGTTGATACAACAAGTAAATATATTAACTTTTATAAAGTCATTAGATTTGTAAAAGTATTAAAATATATCTTTCAATCCAGTACTCCAAAAAATACTTACTTTGAGAGTATATTAGAGTTTTTTGGATGTAAAGTCAAATAAATCCCTCCACCCACGCCGTGCACATTCGCAGTGTCCAATTTTGATACATCGTGGACCATTTCAAATCTCACATTATTTAAACGCAAGTCCAAAGAAAGAGGATATCTTATGGGTTTTTTTCACAGGAACCCTTACTCCGAATGTTTCCACTTTTGGGGTATTAAGCACTGCTAGTAGAATGTATACATCTACCATCTACTATTTGTGCATAGCTGAGGTTATCCCAAGGAGTATATTTAACCACTTTACTAGTGCACGATTGACCATCAAGAAATATCACCACCTTTATTCCATGTATACAGAAAACAAAAAAGTATTTATTAAATGTCCTTATGTTTACCATCATTGGAACCCCCTTGGCCGCATCTTCCCAAAGATAGTAATATCTCAAAATCCATATTTCAATAATTATGACTCATTTTTTTGTAACACATCACATATATTTCTTCTTATTTCATTTACTTTTGTACAATTATGCAACCTCTTCAGTAACCGAATTGAAAAGGTATTAATCTAACCTGATATAATTAGTGTAAGTGCGATAATTAGTGAAGTAATCATAGAAAGGGATTCAGGCGGGTCCTCCAAATACAAATAAGGGCGTTTTAGAAACCCTATAGCAAAAGTAACCGAACAGTATCCTCCAAAACCTTAGTCAAATGACGCATAGATGGGTTGGAAAAGAATGAAAGAAAATGTAAGAAATATTTACTTTCTTACCGCCGTTAGCTGAGAGTGCTGCTTTAAACACACCCTTGTATTAAGTCTTCATATTGTAAACGTATTAATGTTCGCGCAGTATTTATTTTCGCTATTTTCGCGAAAATAAATCCTGGGCCAAAAAAAATAGGTGTGTTTCCGATTCATCTGGCTGAAAACTAGGTGTGTGTGTGTGTGGGGGGGGGGGGGGGGTAACCACCTCCCAGGTACTGAAAAAAATGTCCATTTCATAACAATAGTTGGTTTAAACATGGGAAATGTGCTTTTTGACAGTTCAAAAAAAAAGACAAAAAAAGTAAGATATGATAAAACAAAAATCAGGAATGGTAAAATTTGTTTTAGGTAGGGTAAGGTTTTTCTAGGTAGGGAGGGTAAATCGGAAACACACCAATTTTTTTAATTTTTTTTGTTGGGGGGGGGGGGCGGGGGGCCTTGCATAAACAAGGTCTGAGACTTCCTTGCTGCGCGAATTTAAATCCGCGCGAAAAGGTGTCAAAGTACTTAGTGCGCGAAAATGAATAGGTTTACAGTACTTAGATCAGGTGAATAGCAGATATAGAAAACAGAGTGGTTCTGGCACGTGGCCAAGTATGCTTAATAGCTAGAATAACAAACATGTTTCGGTGGCACAAGTTACAAATTGGAGTCACTGTTCGGTCAGGCCAGTCGTTATGGAGTGGGGGTGGGGGTGGAGGAGGGGTGGAGGGAGGGGGAGGGGGTATGGGGTTGTCATGGGGGTGATGTTTTGATTTGATTTGAAGGTTTCTTAATCATTTCTGGTGCAGATTTGAACGGTTCTCAATGTACCCGGCAAATAGTCTTTTGAGAGAGATTCTTGAGTTTTTTTCTGTCAACTTTGTAAGCTTTTCTTGATTACAACTGTCAAATCATACACTTGTAATTATTAATTCTTATTTGCCAAATAACATACTCATCGGATTCATAGATTAGAACCATGCATTTTCCTAGATTGAATAACGGTCTCACTCTGTCTCTGTCTGTCTGTCTCTCCTCCCTCTCTCTCTCCCTCTCTCCTCTCTCTCCCTCTCTCCTCTCTCTCCCTGTCTCTCTCTCCCTGTCTCTCTCTCTCTCCTCTCTCCCTCTCTCTCTCTCCTCTCTCCTCTCTCCTCTCTCCTCTCTCCTCTCTCCTCTCTCCTCTCTCCTCTCTCCTCTCTCCTCTATTGCTCCTCTCTGTCTGTACGTAGCAACGAGAATCGAAAATTTTAATTGTCTTCCACTCTCTTTAAAATTTGCCTATTGGACGCGCCCTCCCGAGAATGTATGTATTTCCCCCCTCTCTCCTCTCTCACTCCTCTCTCTGTCTCTCTCTCTGTCACCTTCTCTCTGTATCTCTCCATCTGTATCTTTCCGACTGGTTTTCTCTCTTCTCTCTCTATTCTCTTTGTCTCTCTCACCTCTCCCTCTGTAAATTGCGCGTCTCCTTTTCTCGTGCCCTCGCGCTAGACTCATATGACATTGCAGACGCAAATTACTCGCACACACAACCCTCACAATAATATCGGTGACTGCCAACAGGGGAAATCAAAACAAAACATGACCTGAACTCACGTGTATAACAATCTCATTATATGTAAAAGTCGCGATAATGCCGCACCTATATCAATTTAATTGTGTGTATACATACATGTCCCTACCTCGACCTGCTATAATTGGAAAAGTCTGTTGCAATCGGATACTAATTCTAAATCGATATTTATTTCTGTAATGCGCACTTCCATGGACTTGGCCTTCATCTCACCTTATCAGAACAAGAGCTTCAATTAGTTTGTGGGATTTGTCCTGCTCCGAACCATCGTCTATACCTTTGTTATCCATGCATGTATATATACATATGTAAGGTCATTCTGAGGACGCAGCCTCTTTATTGGTTTATTAAATGGTTTTAACATCAAAACCAGACAGCTAAGTTGTACCAATACGGTAGAGGGGCAGAGTAAAGAAAGGAAAAGAGAGGGAGAATAGGGATGCGATGGAGAAAGCAAAGAAACTGGGGAGAGGTCTTTTTACTATAATGGGTAGATACTTAAATGTAACCATAATTGTTGTGTCCTGAATTAATTTCTTTTCAAATCAAATCAAATCAAAATAATAATAATGGGTATGAAAGAATTATTTCCCATACATAAATTTGGTATATAATATGCAAGGATTAATTATTGATATTGAGGGGTTGCTGGTGCCCAACAGCCTAAATTATCAATACAGGTTCTTTTTATGTGTTTCAATAAAGGTATTAAAACCTGTATACATACATGTCCCTACCTCGACCTGCTATAATTGGAAAAGTCTGTTGCAATCGGATACTAATTCTAAATCGATATTTATTTCTGTAATGCGCACTTCCATGGACTTGGCCTTCATCTCACCTTATCAGAACAAGAGCTTCAATTAGTTTGTGGGATTTGTCCTGCTCCGAACCATCGTCTATACCTTTGTTATCCATGCATGTATATATACATATGTAAGGTCATTCTGAGGACGCAGCCTCTTTATTGGTTTATTAAATGGTTTTAACATCAAAACCAGACAGCTAAGTTGTACCAATACGGTAGAGGGGCAGAGTAAAGAAAGGAAAAGAGAGGGAGAATAGGGATGCGATGGAGAAAGCAAAGAAACTGGGGAGAGGTCTTTTTACTATAATGGGTAGATACTTAAATGTAACCATAATTGTTGTGTCCTGAATTAATTTCTTTTCAAATCAAATCAAATCAAAATAATAATAATGGGTATGAAAGAATTATTTCCCATACATAAATTTGGTATATAATATGCAAGGATTAATTATTGATATTGAGGGGTTGCTGGTGCCCAACAGCCTAAATTATCAATACAGGTTCTTTTTATGTGTTTCAATAAAGGTTATTAATACTTTTAGTCTCTTCCCAAGGTATACGTATAAATCCCTGGACCGTTCGAGGTAAAGACTCAGGTCAGTTCTCAGGAGCGCCTTACTATCGCCCATTAACCCTTATATAATACTATATGGGGATTGATATATAAACATCAGGTCTATGGAAGCTTTCTCCGCGGATACCTTTCACCCCTGTCTTCATGCATAGTCAGTAAATATCACAATAGGCCAGCAATCCTTGGATCTTTGTCCCAAACAATGGTTATGTAACGGAATACCTTTCATCTGCTTGTACAGGGATTTCTAGTTGTTTTCCCACGAAATGGCAAGTTCCGGCAGCCCCCTAAAGGGTCACATAGTGAATGCCCATGAATACATCTATACCCCCTATAGCTTAAATCTCATGGTTGGGAGTCCCTAACAAGTACAATCTTGTGCATTACATACATTTTTGTGAATCGAAGTTTCTGAATTAATATGACTGACAGTTTTTTGTAATGTATTAAATATTATATTGGCCTTAACGAAATAAAAATAGATAATAAAAAAATATTCAAGCAATGTTGGTGTTCTGGCGTAGGCATAATTTGATTCAATTAAACCAATTAAAATATCCTAGCTATGTTTTATTTACGTCAAGTAATTTATCTAATTATGACAGAATACAAGGAAGACGTGTGCAATGGTAATTAATAAGATTCATTTAAACAATGACAATTGTATTCTAAGGGACCATTACAAGTTACTTTAAATATGACAATGTCAGCACTATTCATTTCGATATAAGTGACAATAAGTTGAATACAAAGTTATACAAATGATGAAATAGGTACATAATCACCAGTAAACAGTACTCCTATAGGCTTATATAGAACTAGCAAAGTACCCGTCCTCCGGACGGTCACCCTCTATCGCCACACTTCCCCCTCTCCCTCTTTTCCCTCCCCCTCTTCTCTGACTTTCATACCTGTTTATCTCTCGCAACCCTATCTCCGATTTCCCCCCCCCTCTCTCCCCTCTTCCTCATGCTCCCCCTCCCCGCTTTCTCTCCCTCCCCTCTCTCCCTTTCCCTACATCATCTCCCTCCTCCCCCCCTCTTCTTTCCCTCCCCCCTTTCCTATTCCTACACCCTCTTCTTCACTCTCCCACTCCTCTGCATGCAGTTACAGAGTGTAAAATTAACACCCACCCGCGGCCAAATGCGGGTAAAACATTATGTGGGCGGGTAAACTTGGTGGGTGAAGAAAAAAGTTAATTTCACCCACTGAGTTAGGTCTTCCTGGACGTAGGTTGTGGGAAATGACGTAGTATCTCACAGGGGCTTTCCCAGGCTATAAATAGAGTGTGGTTATCCCGATTTAAAAAAGGCTTCAAAATCACATTTCCACCCCAAATACCTTCCCAAACCACATATGACGACATCCAGAGAGGGGGGAGAGACCTCTAAAGATGAGTAAAGTGGTTTGTAAAACAACAAATTCCGAGAACATTCTGGACAAAGAAAACCTTCTTTCTACCATTTCTTTTCTACCTCCTTTCCTAGAAATCACTCTAGCTTTATATTATATGGATTATGGGAATCGTAGAATTCTTAAGAAAAACAATCATTGGATAACATAAGAAAGGTCTTACATTAAGCGCTTGTCATCTAAGACCCACAAATACCCTAAATATGCATGTTTTAGTGGTCAGATCTAACCACACACACAGAGTCCCACACACCCCTTAGGGGGATCAGCATAGTGCACCTGAACTCATCACAAAGGTAATACCATGAGGGAAAGTGGTACAATACGTGAAACAATGGTCGGACCTCGTGGTGTGAGTGGGGCTTAAGTTACATAATCTCATTGTGGACACAGGAGATGTTTGTCCAGGGTGTTTGCACAGTGGACAATGGTCAAACATTGGTGTATTGTCCGTCAGAAACACCCCGCGTTCTCTCCCATATGCCCGTCCAAAGCTGTCAATCAACCTGCTCCATGTTCGACCCAGTCTAGGCTCAAAGTTGAGAGAGTCCCTTCAAACTGAGGGAAAGCCTCTCGCTCCGAACCGGAAAATCCCATTAGGACCATAAAATGCCATTAGAATCCCATTAGGATCCCATTACGACGCAACCTCCTGGACAAGAAAAAGCTATTAGCGCAGTAGGTGTCCAATCACTGACATCTCCGTTTGTGATCCGTTTTAGGAAAATGAATCATAAGTTGCAAAAAATGGATTTTGAGATATCACCATATTTGAAAAGATGATTCCATATTTTAAGAGTGATCTTTATTTTTGAAAAAAAAAGTTGGCAATGTTTCTAGATGGGTAATTACCAGTAAAGTAACTAAATTTACCCAATACAAAGACCTTCAAAACGCTACACTTTGAAAAATATCAATTTTGCGACTTATGACTTATTTTCCTGGAACACATCACAAATGTGTATATCTGCCAATTGGAATGTTCTCCCATCCTGACCCTTGCTCTTTTATCGCCCACATTCTGCTCCCAAAACATTTTACACGTTAGAGTTAACATTTGAGAGTTTCAAATGTATCTTATTTAACTTTTCTTTTTAAAAAGTGCTTGGAATTATTTGACGGTTCTTATAAGAGATCAGACATTTAGTAAAAAGATTCCTGAGCGTGAAGTTTAAACGTGTCCAAAATTAATTTCAAACTTGAGGCATTTTACTGGACATGTCCGAATCGGGGGGGGGGGGGCGATGGAGCGTGTTTGTATGTGTGTCTGTGTGTGTGTGTGGGGGGGGGGGGGTAAAGTAATATTCTAATTATTATATTTATAGGTCAGGTTTTCAGAAAATGTACAATTGGCAGCTCTACACATTAAGTAAATTCTGCTAAATTAGGCTGCAATTTGGTCAATACTAGGTAAATTCGAGTATATTCGGCATTGCATTGATTCTAGCAATCTTTTTGGTTGTGTTGAACTGTATTTTGAACCATTTTTTTGCCTTAATTTGGGTAATTTGAGAGGATTAATGATGGCGAATTGTACATTTTCTGAAAATCTGACCAATATAGAGGTATCTGGAGGGGGTAATCCCCCGCCCCCCACCGCCTTCCCCGCCCACCTTTATGCTCTCAAGAACCCCTGTCGCTTTTCAGAACAAGTTTCATGGTTTCCAAGAAATTCTAGGAACCACCTGTTAATTACAGTATTGAGGCACAGGTGAGTTATTGAGTGAAACACCTGGTGGTATACCCCCCACCCGCACCCCCTCCCTCCCACACACCTCCTCCTCCAGTACAAACAAAGACATAGGGCAAAACAATGAAAGTTACTTCGAGTGCCAGAATCTTGATACCATGTAGAAACATTCATAGGGCAAGTTGGGATGTGCTCTTCCCTGTAGAAACAGGCATTTTCTTGAGTTTTGTTTAGTTTAACTTATGTTTATTCCGTCGAGCATGTATCAAACAGACGCTATTCGCAGCTCGTCCTGATACACATATCATACAATTGTCATATATTTTGTGATGTGTTACAGAAAAATAGTCATAAGTTACAAAATTAATAGTTTTCAAAGTGTTTTATTCATCGGATCTGCTTGAAGGTTAAACATTGATCTGCTGGGATATCTAGTGCTATAAGTCGTATCAATACATGTACAAAATGACAAGACTGTTTATTGAAAATATATCTATGCATACCTGAGGTTATCCTAAGGAGTATATTTAACTAGTGATTGACCATCAAGAAATATAACGCTTCTTCATGCATATTTACCATCATTGGACTCCGCTTGATCCCATCTTTTCAAACATGGTGTTTTCTCAACATCCATTTTTTGCGACATATATATATAGTATAATGATAACCCTTCTCGTGAACTCTTTATGGCTTATTATACTTGTTTGTCTATGAGATATAGGTGTGTCTATATGATATAGAGTGTGTCTATAAGATATATATATAGGGACATTGTGTAAGCCTTGTTATCACAGTGTATGCCTTTTGTACATACATTACGCGAGCGGTATTTCCCATATCATTCTCAATACAAAGGACACCTAGACTCGAACAATTGATAACCTTTCATTTTTTTCACAATATCAAACAAGATATAGGAAAACAGAAATAAGGAATATTTTCAGATCGAGTCAGGGATGATTTATTGCAAGGACGACAGACCCGACCCCTCTCTCTCTCTCTCTCTCTCTCTCTCTTTCTCTCTCTCTCTCTCTTTCTCTCTCTCTCTCTTTCTCTCTCTCCCTCTCTTTCTCTCTCTCCCTCTCTTTCTCTCTCTCTCTCTCTTTCTCTCTCGCTCTCTCTCTCTTTCTCTCTCTCTTTCTCTCTCTCTCCCTCTCTTTTGTTCTCTCTCTCTCCCTCTCTTTCTCTCTCTCTGTCTCTCTCCGTCTCACTCTCTCTCTCTCTTTTTCTCTAGCCTCAAAGATAAGAATCTTCATGTAAATGCCTTTGTTTTCAAATATCACTCATGGAAAGATAAAGCCTGCTTTGTTTCTGTTATCTATCGATACTAAAAGCAATTATAAGATAAGAATTATGACACTTATGTGTCAGGTTCTTATCTTTAATCTTCCTAGAAAAAGCTTGAGATAATCAGGAAATGTAGCGATTATCCTGATATGTGTTTTGATAATTATGTGAGAGGATGGAGGGTACATAGCTATTGTATAGCTTATTGTTGGGATGACATGCGTCTTCTTAAACATATAACATGTATACATCTCGGGTCGCAAGAGAATGTACAATTGGCAGCTACATGTCTATTAAATTCTACTGTAGTGGCCTGAAAAATGATAAATGGATCAAATTTGTACAATTGGCAGCTGTACATATTTAGTAAATTCTGCTAAATTAGGCTGCAATTTGGTCAATACTAGGTAAATTCGAGAATATTCGGCATTGCATTGATTCTAGCAAGCTGTATGGTTAGGTTGAACAGTATTTTGAACTTTATTTTCGTCTGAAATGTGGGTTATTTGAGAAGATTGGCGAAGTTGAATTGTATATTTTCTGAAAATCTGACCCAAATACTAGGTATATCTAATTACATATAGTATTGCGTTGATTCAACACACCTGTTTGGTTATTTCGAACTGAACTTTGAATCTCATTGTTGTCTTAAATATGGGTTATGTGAAATAAAGGGTGAGAGTGAATAGGGAAGTTGCATGTCTCACTGCGCATCTCTACTACAGTGCATGCTGGGATGGATTCTGTTGAAAACTGACATACAAATATTTGGCAACATTTCTATCAAAAATTGCAAAAAGGTTTTCACCAATATTAGAACTTGTATAAATGATCTATGAAAGCCAAATGCATGATGGGAAAGATGGGGACTTGTGTCATGGAAACATGTATAACACATGGATATTGACATTAAAGAATTGATAAATATTCCATGCTGAACAGGGCATGTTTTCTATGGTTTTTAGCTAACATGTATAACACATGGATATTGACATTAAAGAATTGATAAATATTCCATGCTGAACAGGGCATGTTTTCTATGGTTTTTAGCTAGGCGACTTTATCCATATATAATATTATAGTATTCGCATGGGCGTGAATATAAACGAATAGACTTGTTAGATTCCACCCAAGATGGTGGTGCTGATGTTTCATTGTTCACTTAGATTTAATTACTTAGCTGAATGGTGTGATCTCCTTGTCACCCGCATCCATATCATTTAAAAATGGGAAATAACAGCCTTCTAAGCTGAGTATATTGCCAAGAGTTTATACCAATAGTCACCGCCGTTTTCAATGATAGATATTAAGAAGGGAGCAAGGGGCAAACTGAGGACATTATATTTATTTGTTTAAACTAGAAAAAAAAAGTTGTAGTATTCTACTCTGAGCAAGAAACAGTTTGGTAGTATGTGCCTAATTTGTATCATCGTTCAGCCCAATTTAGCAGTAGTCACTAAATATAGAGAGCTGCCGATTGAATAAATTTCCCGACGACCTGATAACGATACTTCATACATCCGATGCTATTATCGGTTATACCAACAGTTAGCATATATTTCAAACACACAAGATAAGTAATTGCGTGGTACTAATCGATCTGACACCTCTCAGAAGTTATATGGTAACGCAGGGAGTGTTTTAGCACAACAAAACGTGTAGCAAGTCTGATGCAATGAATCACCCCCACTGCTACTGCCTTGTATAATGGGATCCCTCGTGCTTACAATGTGGTGTGGCCAGTTTAATAATGGGCTATTTATAGGAATGGGTCGATCACATGTCTTGGCACTTAAATGGAACCAGGGTCTATGATGGGAAAAGTCGCCTGAAAATGTACAATTCGCCTTTAACAATCTCTCAAATAAATTGATGAAAATTTAGACAACTCAGGACACATCTTGGAGTGAATCGTAAGGGCCTAGTCCACTAAGCAGATTCTCGTGCGATTCTCAGAGAATGTAGTGCAAAAGTCGTCGGCGGCGCAAAATAATTATTGGCCCTTTAGTTGCATTTTTATTGGCGATTCTATCCTAACCTCTCAAATAACCCAAATTTAATATAAAAAGGGAAGGTCAAAGTGCAGTTCATCATCATCGCAATATCAAATATACTCGGATTTTCCTTGTATAAATTTACCATTTTAAGCAGAATTTAGGAGAATTTAATCAATGTTTAGGGCTGCCGATTGTGCATTTCTAGGGGTCCTGACCCATGTAGGTAGGCATATAGTCGACGGTTATCAGAGATTGTAACTAAGCGTACATTTGTCTTTTTTATATTTTTTAAGAAGCTATATATACAAGTTCAGTTGGATAACGTCGGATTTATAATGCTTCCGTGTACTGATAACGTTGTTATGTTTTTATCAATACATGATGTTCTGTTTGAGGGATTCAGAATGGTGTATGCGACAACAGAATTCCCAATGAAATAACATTATTTAAGCTAAGGTTAATTTTATGTACATGAATCTATGTGAATTTGCGTTGTATTACATTGAATTACAAGAGAGAGAGGTAGGGAGATAGAAAGAGGGGAAGGGGAAGAGCAGGAGAAACAGAGAAAGGGAATAGCGAGAGGGAGGGTCAGAGATTGACAGAGGGGGCCAGAAAGAGAGACACTCAGAGAGAAAGAAAGAAAGAGAGAGAGAGAGAGAGAGGGAGGGAGGGAGAGAGGGAGGGAGAGAGAGAGAAGAAGAAGAGGAATGCCTCCCACCCCAAATTCATAATGTGCTGAAATTTCTATTAATTTCTGGGGCATCATATCATTTTATCTAGACAGTTATATATATGTGGCATCCTCTCGTCTAATTGGCCATGGCATGGTATCTAATGGACTGTTGCAGTTTAATTCAATTTGTGTTGTGCAAACAGGAGAAACATCAACATTAATTATGTTGTCCCTTATATTGTAGTCTTGGCTACAATTTGATAATACATTCACCAATGCCTTAGAACTACATCCAGAGAATATGGGTGAATTCGCGTTGGCTTCAGGGGAAAAGATAGATTCAATTTGAAAAAAATAATAAAAAAGATATTGTAATATCTTTTTCTGAATTAAAGTTGAAATAAAATAAATATATAAAATGTCCGACATGTGGTTGGTTGTTTACACACATTCAAATATAGTGAGTTAATCTTACCAACATTTCGGACATATTGACCTTTTTTAGGGTACACCTACCACTATCAAAAGTAACCTAATAAATAAACTACGCACCTGTGTCAGTTTCGTAATTCTCTTTCCTCTCTTTCGTCGCCCTCCGACTAAACCCATTGGCAAAAGTTGGGGGGAACGATTTGTGCATCCTTGTCATCGACATCAAAGGCATCTTGAACGATTGATTGATTGAGTAATTGATTGTTTTAGAAAGGGCTCAAGTATCAAGTGTACTTTATTGACTTGCTATCGATTGGTGAACATATGGTGGCCGTGGTAATCGTGCTAGGCTAGCCAGAGCACAGATTTATCCGGATGAAACTTGAATCCCTGACGCCGCGTCAGTTTTGCGCGTTTAAAAGTCGTCTGCTTCTTAAATACTGAGTATCCGGATGTGTTATTCAAAATATCACCTTAAATTATTTGAGAGATAACTAGTCAAATGTCCTATGTAATGTCCTTTCATTGTTTCGTAGTTGTTTTCAGGTTTTGCAAGTATTTTTGACTGATGATTTTAGTAATGTGGCCTGGGGCTGAAGCTTTGGTTTCTCAGTGTCCGCTAAGAACCGCGTGGTCATACGTCGTTCATTGATCCAAGATGACAATGTTTTGTGGTTCAATATATATGCAATGACAAACGGTAAGTTTCCAGACGGGTGGAGAAGAAATCCTATGTTATGAAAACTATTGAAACCACTGCATGTCCCTTGATCTCTTTGGTTTTTGTTGTGTAAGTACTTTGGGCTTACACAGGTCTATATCTCTGTCAGTTCAACCCATGACAGATCCTAATTACGACTTGTTAGTGAGAAGCCATGGTGACAAACATTTGTCTAATAATTATGAATAATTTCATTGAAAAAACAGCCAAGTTTCAGACTCAATATTCCTCTTCAGCAAAGATATACGCTGTTAATGTGATTCCTCGGTAGAAATAAGCAGACTATGCATCTCTGAGCGTTAGTCCCGTGGAAGATTAACCAATCGTACATGCAAGTCTTTGATATAGGCTTGCAATGCAAGTCTTTGATATATATATATCCCTAAGTTCCAGCATTCACGTCTGAAATGATTGCAATTGTTGACAAATTACCTTGCATGTTGCAAGAGCTCATGTAAATTGCTTCTGTGCAATAGATCAGTATTGACGCTCTGTTCCTATCGTGGTTGTCCTCCTTCTCTGGTTGTTATTGTTGATATCAGTTCGTTATGGAGCCAGGTTGTGGTGACGTCGTGTTTGGTGGTGCTCTGTTGGTAGATCTGGCATGAGGCCCAGGTGTAGAGGGGAGTAACGTTAAATAGGTAGAGCTGGCTGGTTATAGGGTCTCCATGTGAGGTGGTTGTGTGGTGGTGTATATAGGTGTTGTGACTGCCCAGTTCCCTTGTCCACTCTGTATGAAGCAGAGGTGTGTATACATGTATGCCTAACTGACCACTACCTGACTGACCACCCGCTGGACTACCTATACTATAGGGCGCATGGAGGCTGTAGGTATAGGGTGGTTGTCCTGGCGGTGGGAGGGTGGGTCAGGGGGGGGGGGGAGACTTTTGGGGGTTGTATGTTTGGGTAGGATTAGAAAGGGGGTGGGGTGGGAGTGGATTAATGAGGATAAGACGGGACAGGTGTACATGGGTCAGATTTTCAGAAAAATGTACAATTGGCGGCTTTACATATAGAATTTTGCTAAATTAGGCTGAAAAATGATGAATACCGGGTATATCTGCGTATATTTAATATCGTGTTGATTTGAAGTATCTGTTTTGCTATATGTTAAACTGCATTCTGAAGCTAATTTCTGTCTTAAATTTGAGGATTGGTGGAATTGAATTGTACATTTTCTAAAAATCTGACCCACATGCGGTCTGTGGAGCAAAGTTAACAGTCTAAGCAGGGCGGGTACATACTTATCAATAGTTATTGATATCAATAATATTATTAAATTTTGTTTTATATAAAATTAGGAAAACCTATTAAACAAATCTCTTCGTGTGAATTTGTATGCTGTTCCTCATACAATGCACCATCATATTTTATATGATATACTATTTATTGACTGAATGATAGCTATGGTAATAAATATGGTCAATGTTCTTAAATTTCTCTCTGCCCCTTCCCCCGACCCACGCACACAAATAATTGGACTAATATGAATACCAAAGTTCACTGTTCATTAACCAGATTATATTTAGGAATACAAATCATCCTACATACATTTACATTATATTTTTGGCTAACTTCGTTGCATTTCTCCCTAAATTTACGTTTTTTAATGAAGACAAAAGAGCGTCCAACCACGCGAAAATTTCCCCAACGTAGCAACTCTTCAATATCGCATCCATAAGGTCAATAAGGAAGCACGGCGCGAATAGAACAAAGCTGAGAATGCGATGCGAATATAAATAGAGGCTTTATGCAGAGTTCCCCTGTGAAGTAGATGCGAATATCAGAGCGACTTAATGCCCTTATTGAAGTCATCGCGCGAATTATTCATTCGTTGGGAAAGGCTTCTCATCGCATTTGTTGTCTAAGATGCATTCCCTTGCTTGAACTCGAGCGAAAAGGGATTTCTCTGTGGAACAAACACAGACCGGGTAATAGTACTTTGCTAACCTGTTTGTCTCTCCTTCCTTTCTTTCTTTCTTTCTTTCTTTCTTGGTATAATATATTAAAGCAGAAATCTCAGTTGACACCGATCAAAAAGTAAAAGGTTTTTACCTTTTATTCAGTTCGTTTCATCTGAAAGTCATTCGACTTTGAATATTGCTTATTGCTGAGTATGCAGCTTTAACTAGTCATTTTGATATGTTGATTTATGAAGAGAATTCATGTTCATAATAAAAATATCTCAACTAACTATGTCATTCGTTTTTTATAAAAGATCATACTCAAGCATGTAAGACTTGAAAAGACGGAAACACCGCCAAATATATATATACCTCTTATTATAGCTAATCGACAAATTTAATAAGATGTTCCTTACTATCTAATTGTTTCGCATAGTGTAGTTTTATGTATGATATATTGTATTTCTGTACTTGATTAGAGAGACAGTTCAGTCCCTCAATAAGATTATCACTGTATTGTATTTTTATATTTCTACCGACTAACGTACGTAAAACCAAGCCATAGTAAACACAGAGGGTTCGCGAGGAAGATATGTACTACACATAGACCGGTTATCCCAGTTTCCTGTAACATTTATAAAGTCTAGGAAATAAAAATTCAAATCAATCAATCAATCAATCAGGCAATAGAGTGAAGGGAGGGGGGGGGGGGGGGGTGAAGGGAGGGGTGAGTAGAATAACCTCAATCGCACCCCAGATCTAAAGTTCAGAACACAAAACAACTTTACTAAAAGGGATGGAGAATATTTATTGGTCTTATCTATATTATAAGCTCTGAAATTGACATTATAGGTCGTTTATCACAAGGTTATACTAATTATACAGAATATTATAAATAGCTGGGTATCCCTTTTTAAAAAGGTAACCCTCAGCCCTCCCCTGAAAAGAATTCCAGATCTCGCTATTTGTTATATTGTCTATAAGTAGGGCTTATGTCTATAGTTATGCACCCCACTTGGAGGTCCAAGCGTCCGGATATTCTCATTAAAATCCGGCTGATCCGGATTATAGACCTCAATATCCGACCACATGGACAGTCCTATCCCAATACACATCTTCATTTCCCCTGTTTTCGCCCACAACTTTCTGAGTTTAGGTGGTTCGGTTTACTTTGCATCCCATATAGAAATAATATCCTCACATGTTTTGAATGTTTTGATTTCTATCCGATCTCAGGTAACCGCGATGAGTAGGGATAATGCCATTTTTATTCAGGTACATACAGTCAGAACACACTCATTCATGTAAGGTGTTTTTCATTGTGTTCTGAGTTATCATGCATGAATGGTTCCAAATTGTGGTTTACATATTGCTTTTAAGTATTTGTATGCATATTTTTATCATATTAAATATAAGATATTACTGTAATAATATGATATTGGTGGATGCGTAATAGGTGAAGGCTCCTGCCTATCATTATAATGATGAAAAGATGATACATCCATAACTAGTTGAACGTTTCCTTCTTTCTTTTATTATTACTACATAACTAGGTTCATCTGGTAACTTACTGCTGTATTTTTGTTATGCATAGACAACACGTATAAGTGAGATTTCCCGATGGGCAATCACTAGTATATAAAGCAATTGAATATACGCAGTAGGATAACCTCAGACATGCATATGGGTCAGGTTTTCAGAAAATGTACAATTCAACTTCACCAATCCTCTCAAATAACCCAAATTTCAGACGAAAATAAAGTTTAAAATATAGTTCAACCTATAACATACAGTGGTGAGGGCTAATAAAAAGCTAAAACTTTCCCAAGTTGTCATAAATATGTATAAGGAATAAAACCAGGCGAAATTTGATACCTAGAACTGTTACTTTTTTTCAGAATGGAGGTATAACGTGAAGTGAAGTCTGAGGTGTTTTTATTAGGAAATCAACATTTAGAGCGATTTATTGCATACAAAACTTACGAATATGTACGCTAATGTGCACATTTTCGTAAAGCTTAGGATGTCTCCTTCAAAATGATACCAGGGTCATAAGGATTGATTCATTTGTCTGCAATACCTTTTCAGTATAATGTGCAAAGGTTGCAAATTTCGCAATTGTACATTCAGGAAATTATGATGTTATTGAAAAGTGTAAGCTTCCGAAAATAAAAACATATACATACATACACAACCATTAGCTCTGATAATACACCAACATGTCCATTAGATCTACCAGCTGTGATATCTTAAACCAGAAAAGTACATTAGGTGGCATGGATGTTGAAACCCGCATTTAAGCTGGAAGCATATAAAATAGACATTCTCACCAGTCTGAAGCACATAGCGCATGTATTCACAGTTGGAAGACCTTCTTCACTCTACATACCCCTGATCTACACACCTGATATCATGGCCGGTAAGATAGGTTTATTTGAGTTTTGCTATGGTGCTTGTACTTTTTTTTTACGGCAACACACCTATATGGTTCTTAGAGCTGCATTTCCCAGAAATTTCTGTCAATAACTGAAATTCTCTATTGTGTGGTCTATTCATTCCCCACCAAAAAGTCACCAAGTTATAAAAGGGCCTGTTCTTCTTGTTGTGAAATCCAATTAGCAAAATGTTTGTCTTGCTGACCCAGTTAAATGCCATTTTTTCTGAAATCTGACTCAGTTACATGTTATATATAATTATATCAAGAAATGTTTATTGCAGGAAAAGTTATTACTGAGAAAGATCCCATCCATTCAATTTCAACTGGGAGGGTAATTCCACCTAGTGATCCAACCATTGATGGATTAGAGGACTTTTATGCACGTACCAACCAGATGAAGAACATTGATGATTTCTTGAACTCTGGTAAAGTGTGTTCTTTACTTAAATACGACGAGATTTCAAGGATTCTTAGCATTGGAACAGGTAAATATCTCATACTCACCAATAAATAATCATCAACCAAATTATGTGTAATCATCTGATTAGTATACAAGTGTAAAGGAGCTATCATTGTGAATGAACCACTCTATTCCGTTTCCATAATCTATCTGCTTCATTGTTTATATCAAGCAAGCCTATGCCTTGCTGCCCACTCATTTAACCAATATTGTGTTTTTGACTGCTTGTTTTTGCTATACCTCTTGTAAACCGTCCTCATTTGTATTTGGAGGACCCACCAGAATCTTTGCTAAGACGACTTCACTTATTATCGCTCACTGGCAGCTGTTTTCTCTCGGCAGATTTACCTTAACATTTTTGTATGAACAAATAATAGAAGCAGAATATTAATGAATTTAGCCCTATATAGGTCAAATTTTCAGGAAATTCTGAGGAAATTAGGCTGCAATTTGGTTAATACTAGGTAAATTCAAGTATATTCGGCATTGCATTGATTCTATCAATCTGTTTGGTTAGGTTATACTGTATTTTGAACTTTATTTTCGTCTAAAACTTGGGTTATTCCATAGATTGGTGAAGGTGAATTGTACATTTTTTTTAAATCTGACCCATATGAGTGAACATTGTAAGATCTGTGTTGTCATAATAGCAGAAAGGGCAGATTTAAATAAGGTGCATAGAATAGAAAAGTCATAGGCAGATTTACATACAGATAAACATCATCAATAACGAACAAAACAGCTAATAGGCAGATTATACAATGTTATATTTTGTCAATTGTGCTACCCTTGGCAGGCTGTAGTTTCCTCCAGGGTATTACTGGTGCTTTAGAGCAGAGTTCAGAGTCAATGTGGGGCTATAGATGTAACAATCTCAGGTACATTTTCCTTGTTTGTTTCAGGCTTGGGTGATATCGAAAGTGATTTTATCTCTTTGTGCAAAAATGCTGAACAATTTGTTGGAATTGAACCAGTTTCTACAAGATGTGATGAAGCGCTGAAGTGCATTAGCACTAGACACCCTCACATTAAGGTAAGCTTTATTTGGAAAAAATGTAACAGAAATGGTTGTTTATATTGTCCATGGGCTGCCACATGAAAATTCCTTCAGCTTGTCTTTGATCTGTTAACCTTTATATCATAGCATTTGATCCAATACCCTGCATATTTCTTGTGGCAGGTGACATTTTATAATGGAGTCTTTGAGGATTATGAAGAGCCAGATGAGAAGTTTGATATTGTGATCCTGAACCATGTGTTGTACCACTTCAAGGAGGACCTGAAGAGTACAATACAACGTGCAGCAGCAATGTTGAGAAGTGGAGGGAAAGTCTTCATCCTCACTGGTCATGGTAGTATCCATGCCAACCTAGGTCAGTTCTACATAGCATCTTGATGAATGATAAATATGTGAAAGAAGTGTCCTAAGAGTCCTAAGTCACAAAACTCATAATTTTCAAAGTTGTGTTCCACAGGATGTCTTCATCAGGAATGTTCTCATCCTTTTAAATGTACTTGTATCTCATTGATTGATTGTTCCGATTTAAACTATCTATATATACCTTTGGCAAACCAGTACTGCTAAGAACAGCAGTACAGCACAGCATGTATGTGCCTTTATGACAACCTGAAAGCACCCTTTAATGGGCCTCTAGTAACGGAACACAATATAATAATAATACATGACATTGTTATCATGCGTCAATTTTTAGGTTAAATGCCCTTTCTGTGAAGATACCTTAACAATTAGGCTACCAGGTTCTGAGTGAGAGCCACTACACAGAACATACTTAAGATTAGTTCACTCATTGACGTTATTTCAGGGTCAGGTGCCAGCATTATTGATAGGAAGATCAGGAAGGCCATAGAAGATAATGATCTGCTCTACACTGAAGGTACGAACCAACTTTTATTACCTATGTAAACATGCAATACAACAATGTTCTTTGTCCTTCTGATAAACCCATTCCAACCGTTTCTATCATGGCTTTGATGGCATTCTCAGTTATTAAAACAAAATAAATTGCCAAATTTATTCAATGTGTGACCGCTAGGACTGACATTTCGAAAAACATTTTACTAAATATTTATATGTCAGATTTTAACTGAATTTTGAATTAAGGCTCATTTTTCTCTGAGGCATCAGGTATTATTTGTGTATATTTCTCTCGTTTAAATTTTTCATTTACATTCATTTTCATTTTCATTTACAGAAGCACTGCCTGTTTCTGAGATTGACCTTACACATGAAGGGAGGGGTTATTATGACTTTCTTCATATGTTTGTGAAGATAGCAATGTCCATTGAAGAGGTAATTAGAGCGAAGTATCCATTATTGTGCTAACCATCATCAGTAATACAGGTTTTAGTGCTGCTAGATTACTAGAGTTGCCACCTAAGTATGTGTGACATATTATCTATATGGATATGTATGAGACAGAGTTTCTTTTAATTCAGAGTAATTCAAGATGCAATTGTTACATATAACATATCAGTATTATAAATAAATCAATTAATAGCATGTCATATAGGGAGACCCAGTACTACGATTGGTTATAGCTACCACTGTCTCATTGGCCTCTCATCTGATATATGATGATAGCGGGCTAGGGGACCTTCCAGTCGTCTCCCAATGACCAGATAATAAACAAGTCTCATTTAACATCTAAACCTTAACATGTCCAGCCATACTTACTCCTTCCCTCTACTTCTAGACTACATTGATATCGAGAGTATAACACAATAACTCATTTGAGTTCTTTTAATGTGTTGCCATATTGTTTTTAGGGGATGAAACACCACTTAGGAGGCTCGAAGACCAATTACAATATGAAGTATTGCTTAGTTCAGTATTGTACTTGCCAACATGTATATTTTTGTGTGTGTAAAAATTGATTGTTTCTCCACATATGTATTGCAGAGGAAGGAGTTAATTGGTAAACTCATGAAGACTGTGGTCCCTGGCACCAACATTGTCCATCAGCAGCATACAGCTTTCATCATACAGAAATAAGAAGATCAGGATATGCATGAAATGAAAAATATGTGAAAATTCCCTTACACTGGGTCACACCTTGATTTAAAATATTCTCGCATGTTTAAGAGAAAAAAAGAAAAATGTTTTTTCTTCATACTATTGATTTTAAAAATGTTTTAGAAATGTAGAAGCCCAGAAGGCAGGATATGATTAATAAACATGTTGTAAAAAAAAAAAAAAGATCAGGACTTGCAGATTTGGATATTTATATCTGTTATTCAACACAGGAAGCATAATAATTCACCAATCCAATCTATTATTATTATGATTAGATTAAAAAAATAAAATTTAGCTGGAGAGAAGAGACTTGTAACTACTGTTGTTTCCACTAGCTGTTTACTGTGATTTTATTGTATTAGTATATAATTATATAAAGTAGTAATATTACGACCATAGACAACAACAAAAACAATTATAGTTGGGTCTCTAAAATTATAAGGTTGTGCCGGTAAATTTAAATGTTGTTAGACATGCCTCCTAAATCTAATACGGGCTTTTAATTCGTTCTCAGCACATGATACCCATTCGCTTCTCCATGGGATTATTCACTTGCAGCCCCTCAATGTCAGTCATTAATCCTTTAATAGTTTGAGCATGAATATTTATA
Organism: Sthenelais limicola; assembly: GCA_942159475.1. Taxonomy (NCBI): domain Eukaryota; kingdom Metazoa; phylum Annelida; class Polychaeta; order Phyllodocida; family Sigalionidae; genus Sthenelais; species Sthenelais limicola. The sequence goes on from OW804102.1 coordinate 37,265,272, forward strand.
GGAAATAGAAACATTATTATGTACTGTGTGGCTGATCAATAAGAGTTGATCTTTTTAAAGACCCACTGACACGTAGAACACAACTTTATTGAAATGAGTAGACATTTGGTTAATGAAAAGTGACCCACAGTTGATTTTTGAAAATTCCTAAGAGTAAGTGAGTAGGGACGCAATTTGTGTGCTGAGTCACCTCGGGACTCTGAGTACAGCTGGGGGTGTGGTAGATTACCCTGTGACGTCACCGGTGGAACTCACTCCCGGCGCGCTCCAGCGTGTACCAGCTAGTTTCAATGAGAGAGACACTAACGCACACTGGGCTACACATGGAAACAAAGCATTCAAGGATTAGAAGGATGTATAATGTTTACCATCATTAGAAGTGGCTTGAGCCCATCTTTTCAAATGATCTCAAAATCCATATTTCTCCGACTTGTGACCCATCCCAATTGTTCCGTGCAGAGTGTGAAAATAACACCCGCCCAAAAGGTACCCGCCTTCCTTGCCGGGTGAAGGAAAGTGAGAAAGAGAGAGGGAGAGGGAGAGACAGAGGCGGAGAGAGAAGAAATTAATATTCACTGTGATGTGTTTGAGTGATTCAGTGTACATAATATAGTTATAATGATCTTGCTTAAACTATTATGACAAAATATATCTAGATTAAATGTAATTTTTGTACTGAATAGTAGGAAATTCATAGGTTGAAAATGCGTGAAAAGAACCAGTAGAAAGTTTTGCATTTTTTGTTAGTTTCTTTATAAAGTTTGGCCTTTATCTCGTTCCATAATTGTCGCAGATACTTCCATATTTTATAAAGAACTTGTGTTAAAAGATTCACCCAATTACGATAAGTTCAGACATTGGAACAGGTTACTACAAGAAGAACATAATAGATCACGAAAAGGATAAACTAATTATTGCGTGTTATTTACAAGATCCCTTGAATTCAATCTCTTCAATACCTTTTTAGGATTAAAATCGAAGATGACGACGACCTAGGCCACTTTACTGTTTATTGTGATAGTGCTGAGAAATTTTGGAATACTCTATATAAGTGGGCCATTCTCAGAAAAGTCTTGCATTTCAGGGTGAGAAATTGAAAAAAATCGAATTATGATGAGAGGTTTGGGGGTATTATTTCCTGAAAATGTATATTCTCCTCTATATAAGCCTAACAAAATTAGCATTCGAGCTCAAATATTAAGGAATCTAGAGCCCAAAACGTGAGGTAAGTGATAAAGTAATATAATTAAATTAGACATTTATTTCGCTCTACTTTGCTCCATATTCAACTTTAATATTAGGATATTATTTCTCTCCCACCCTACCTATTTCGCTAATACCCTTTACTAATCTATATGATTAAATCTAAGGCTAGCAACCTACCCTCTATTAAAGCATGCTATGGCGGCGATTAGCTCTAGTGACTGTGTGTATTGGAAGATTAATTTTTGTTTATTTTTCACCATTATTGCTGTATTTTCTACCTCTCCTATATTGAATAAACCTGGACCAAGGCAGGGTTAGCAAGGGAACCAGTGAGATTAGTAACCAGGTCTGCATTATTGCCATATTACAAGGACATTAGAAATATCATTTTTCAAAATCATTAGTTTGCAACAAAGCACAAGTATCCCCATACCTCTTGCCAAGCTGCTCCCAACGAACGAATGATATTTAGTTTATATTCATTGAATTAGATTACTTGACTTAACCTCAAGTCATTATTGTAAAGTAATATTGGTTTTGCATTTTTTTGGTATAGGAATAACGTACATAAAATCCTGTTGGTAGCCAATAGTTTTATTCACAGGCAAATACGTTTTTATGATATTGAAATTGGTGTCAGACCCTTTCTCAGTGAAGTGTTCATGACTGGGCTCATGCTAAGATTTTACTCCTTTTCACCACCATGGCGCAAGCCCAAAGAAATATCATCACCACACTGACTTACTTTTCGCCACAAAAAGCACATCACAAAAACGCACTACTCTCTCCTTCCCTCTCCCTCTCTGTCCCAATTACTTGTCTCTCTCTTTCTCTTCTTCCCATCCCCGCCTCACTGTTTCTCATTTTCCTTCCCTCACCACTCTTTTCTCTTCTCTTCTCCTTTCTCTTGCGGCAAGAGAGAAGGGGGAGAAATGTTATCGCCTCTCCCTTCCCCTTCCCCGCCTCGTTTTCATTTACTTTTTCTCCCCTCTTCCCCACCTCCTCCCTCTCATCTATATTTTAAAATATTTATTTCGTTAAAAGCTAATACATATTTAAAACAGTTCCATTGAAAAAATGCTATACCGAAGTTGTGTGTTACCCAATGGGCACCGCCATATTGTGCGCGAAAACGATGCGCAGTGGTCGTGAGTGGACTTGGGGGACAACTTGACACTTATGCACAATGGCTGTGCATAGCTAAGGCGTTGGCGGACTTCAATTATCATGCTCTTATTGTTTTATACTGTTACAACCTATAGTTTTCGTCCTTCTTAGAGGTTTGGCAAGTATACAAGAGCCTGTCCTGGCGATTTGGTATGTAAAAATCGCAGAGGGCAAGGTTTTTTAGCTGTCAAACTTTTCAGTCAAACTTGAAAGTAACACTCAAGTCATAGTCTATAGTACCAGGGAGGGTTGCGCGACTGGTAGGTGAGAGGCTAACGTTATATGATGTGTGAATGCCAATGCTTCAGATACGCATATTTAGCAAGTGGGATGCCAGATTTGTTAATATGTTTTATCTGCCCACCCCGGGCTGCCCACACGATAATTTGTGTAGACATATTGAATAAAGATCTGATGTAGGAAAGAAAACATGTATACGATAGTGTATCTAAATTAATTAATTAACCAATCTACATCAATCATAATTGAATAATCATTGTACTATATGATGTATGTATTATAATGTACTCCAAAATACTCCCAACAGATTGCTACAATCAATGCAATGCCGAATATAATATACTCGAATTTTCCTAGTATTAACCACATTGCAGCCTATTTTAGCAGAATTTACTAAATTTGTACAGCTGCCAATTGTACGTTTTCTGAAAATCTGACCCATATATCTATTAAATATACCGTCGTGAGATTTGGTACATGTATTTATGATTATGTCATTAGCATCGGTATACATATTTAACACATGAAGACATTCTGACCAACTGGGGTGCCTGTGAAAAAACACTTTTGAAAAATATCTTTTGGGGGACTTGTGACTCATTTCCCTGTAGCACATCACATTTAATCATCATTTTGCAGCGACAATAGGTGGTATTTGAGTCAATTCGCGCGTTCAATGCTTTACATTGGGCATTTCTAATCTAAGTTGTCAGGTGTCAATTAATGCATTGTGATGTGCCACAGGAAAATGAGTCACAAGTCGCAAAATAAAATGAATTTTGAGATACCATATTTTTAGAATTCAGGATGTTTATACAGCAAGTCAAACAATGATAATCAAGTATGAACGACATAAATCCGTTTCTTATTTCTACCTTTGAAAAAGAAATAGTTTGCAATATTTCTGGGTGGACCATTACTAGTAAAGTAGTTTATTTGAATATGAAGATGATATAATAAAATTGTAATGTAATGTGGCCAATAAAAATATTTAAAAAAAAAAAAAAAGTAGTTAAATATATATCTAGAGGATGGCCTTAGAAATGCAAGGATATTTTTAATACACAACCTGGAAATTTAACCCCCAAAATAAGAACATTCCTACGGATAACTTTTGAGAATAAAACAATTGAAAAATAGCAATTTTGCGACTCGTGACCCATTTTCCTAAAACAAATGACATAATTATGCGTTTACCAATTGATTACAAATTAACTTGTCCGGGAGTTGTGAACTATAAGTAATCCATTGTCTCGCATTAATACCCCGACGTATTATCCATAATCCCCGGTAAAATAATGTTTATATAAGGGGGATGAAGACGGGAGCTATGAATTGTATTGAGGACATGCATCGGGTCGCTGAAAGTTGCATTAACATGTCACAAACAAATCAGAGTAAGTGGGAATATACATGTACATGTCCATTGTGTGGGCCAGGTCGTCAGAAGTTGGACAATCGGCAGCTCTACACATTGAGTGAATTATGTGAAATTAAATCCATCCAAAGGTCACCCAGATAGAGTATTTAAGGATTTTGATCTGTTCCTCATAGTGTAAACTCCCTTTATAGATCTGCCCAAATAAAATGTTATTAAGAGGACCCGCCGAAATCTCTTTTTTTAGTCTGACTCCCTATATACATACTTTGGGAAGCGTCCAAACCTTTAACACTTCGAGGACTTGTATAATATTTTCACAAATAAAGCACAACAATGATACATGGCGGGGGTGATATGACAAACTTATAAGGATAAATGTAATGCATTTATCAGTAATTGATAATAAAATGTAATAGCAATTATTGAACAGCGTTATTAATGCATTGCTCAATAAATGCTCCTATAACTAATTATAACCAGCAACGGCTATGTATTTGTAAATCTTTTTTGCTGACACATTAAATAATTAAAACATGATTTATCGCATTTTAAGGCCTGGCAGGTACTGGTAGGTTCAGAGTTATATATATTATTGAATTTGTATTCATATAATAACAGTTACAAAGCATGAAAAGGTTCAGTTGATGATCGATAGGCTCTAACAGTCTAAGCATTTATTTTCATTCACTCGCATGACATGTACCTACTCAAGACTTCTTTAAACAACACAGCCCTACCATGCACACTTCTCACCAATTTAATGCTTGGCAACCGCAGGCACCATCTTCAGAATACCTCACCATAGCGACTGTCAATCTCCGCACCCCTAGCCACACCCCCTTTTCCTTATATGGTAATTGATGTTGGGTCATGTGATCCTCAGCCAATATCGGCGCCATTAGAGACGCCGCGTGTTGTTGACGTTGAATAACCACGTGGTGGTGCCATGTGGGTAAGATTTTCAGAAAATGTACAATTGGCAGCTAAACACATTTAGTAAATTCTGCTAAATTAAGCTGAAATTTGGTCAATACTCAGTAAATTCGAGAATATTTGGCATTGCATTGATCCTAGCAATCTGTTTGGTTAGGTTAAACTGAATTTTGAACTTTATTTTTGCCTGAAATTTGGGTTATTGGTGAAGGCGAATTGTGCATTTTCTGAAGATCTGACCCATATAGTAGCCGAATCTGGTTATGGCTGGTTGAGTACTTGACAAAACATCTTGTTCTTATATTATTGAGCATTGGGAGGAATGTTAGTCATTGGGTCAGGTAGCTTATCACTTTGAGCATAAGAGCAACAGAAAGATTAAGCTGCAGTATAAGAATTGCGATTGACCAACTGAATAACAGCCAGACAGTGTCTGCACTAAAGAATGCTTCCAAACAACCACAATAGTTGTTTTGTAGCGTATAGTGTTTTTTTCCAGAACCAGTACAAATAACATTTCAATATAATAATAACAATTCCTCTGGAAGAGGGGTGATTAAATTAATGAGAGAGAGAGTAAAACAGAATTCAGGTGGATAGGGAAGTAAAACTGTGTTGTCAACAAAGCAGAGAGATACTTTATGGTTCAGCAATACCGTGTTTTCAGTGCATAGTTATTCTGAGTGCTCTGATGATACCACATAAGAAAAGATGTGACAATAATACTCAGATATTAGCATTGTAGAAGCCCCGATGTCACTTAGACAATTCTTTTCTCATGAATTTGTCAAAATTCCTTCGTCATTCGTCACTAATTACTTCTGTCGATCCGTCAATCATGAGAAATATACTCTTGGGAATTTCCCACCTGGAAATATAGGTTAGAGGCCAGAGGATCATGTGAGGCTATAGCTATGCCACAAAGAATCATTATACAATAATAAGGTCACCTAATAATATGTTCTGGTTTATATTAATTCTTGGCATTGACGATTGGTCCCAGGTAAGAAGAACCAATCTAGATTTGGACCGATCGTTTATAGGCACAAAGCCAGATGTGTAATAATATATATAACGAGGTCTGCGCATTTAATAGCGACATAGATCTATACAAGGGTACACCTCCAGATGCGAGGTATCCAGAAAAAAGAACATTTTTCTTGTTGCCGTTTTGCAATTCCAACCGTTGGCACCTGACCGATTTGGAATCAGCTGGTTCTGGAGATATGAAAACAGTAAGAAAAATATTATATCATCCAAAGTGCAAGGTTCTGCCCTAAAAATGGAATGAAATTGATGTCGAGGATAAAGGTCGAGGAATCAACAGATGAATTGGAATAATTCTTGACTTTTTATCAAGTCAAAGAAATAAAATATCGCATATATATGGAAATTTTAATCACACTTGCCACGATTGTCACTGTGCTGTTCAGAATTGAAGATGAGAGACTGAGTCCTTTACTCATAAAGTTTTTGTCTTACTTTGAGTCATTCTATTCATAGTTCTTTTTACAGATTTAATCACAGCAATAGCAATTATAAAATGACGAACCCAACCTATCGGTGGGATTGATGTTTTAGCTTTTAAACCATCGAACCATAAACCTCGATGAACACCCACTAAAAAGGTTGAACTAGAAATGGTCTGGTATTCTTGTTCCTTTTGTAAAAAAAAGAAAGACTCCTCAACCGATTCAACAGCCACACAGTAGTAAACAACAACGATCAATATCATAGATTTAAATCACATTTTAACTAATTGTGCTTCATTAAGATATAACAAGAAGTTCTTTTGTCATAATTCTATTAGATATGGCAGGATTCTATTTCATTGTGTATATTAGAAATCGATAATGATTAACGTTAAATATATATATAGCTCTGCCGTAGTCAACTTTGTGAACATATTTCGATGTTGAATGTTATTCATCAACTTTTTCCTTCTGCCCATGAGATTGTCAGTTCGCTGAAGCTGGCGCGCAATAACTGTCGCGCGCGCAAACAAATAAATATGTATTTATCTAGGTATTATGAAAGGGATGTGGCTTTTGCCATCCCTAATTTTTCTTAAATGTTAATAGGTCATAAATACTGCTTTGATATCCTCATTTGGGGCCCATTTGCAGCACTATTTCTGACAAAGTCGAATTTTTATAGGACGTGTACTATATGAATATTTTTATAGCACCCCACTTATTGCACCTCTCAAGAGGAATGCACGTATAATAAATTCACTTTAAGAATGCCTGGTATGCTATAATTACCCATGCAGCATTCATCTACATACCGCCTAGGTAGTATGTATAGATTAATCTAGATCAAGGTAGGTGGGTATATATATATATATATATATATATATATATATATATATATATATATATATATATATCTGCACACCTTCCTGGATCTAGATAATCCAAGCATTTAATCTTCTCACGTGTGGCCACGGCAGTTACCATTTATTAACAGTATTAATTCAGGAGTCATGTATATTACTGGATTCACTGAATTAAGCCGTGGCCACACAGGATTTCATTTCCAATCCTAGTTGATGTTATTTCAAAAACATAAACCAGGACTTAAGATGAAAATATAGGATTTATCGGGAGACCAAAATCGGGAGGCACTCGGGAGCAAAATCGGCTGTGTGTGTCCAGGGCTTTAGTCGGTTGCATGACCTTACCCTGCATATGAGGTTATGGGTGAAGTTGGTAATAATAAAATAATATGAAGTTGTGAAGCTTACTGGGGTTTTAGAGGAAATTGTACCTGTACCCATAAATATAGATTCCCCCTTTGTGTGGTAGGATGACTGTGTGGGAGCGTGGGTTCAGTAATTGTTGTCAATATCTTATGCTGTGAAATTTGGCACTAGCATCCTGTAATAGGAAGTGCATGAAATGACCTACCCAGAGTGTTGAGACATCTGTAGAACTGGTTAAGGAGCTTCTATATAAGGAATCTTGGAGACTGTTTATAATTTTATAATTGATGGTTATGTCTAGATCGGATAACAAGAAGTGTGGTTCAATCGCGAGGTTTCATTTATAGTTGGGTACCGACTCCCCTTTTCGGGGTACCTAACGCCTCAAGTCGTATGAATACACGTACCAAATTTCAAGCCAGTCTATTAGATATATCCTTGCGTTTCTAAGATCATCCTATGGAGTATATTCAGCTACTTTCCTAGTAATTGTTTATATGTATATCTATGTAATCAAATCAACTGCATCTTGGCCCGACAGAACTAACTAATAAAATGAGAACATTCCCATAAAGATATCTTGTGAATAAATCACTTTGAAAAATATCAATTTTGCGAATTGTGACTCATTTCCCTGGACGAGATCACTATTGGTTGTTTATATATTCTAACAAATCCGCGTAAACCCTTTTCCAGGTTAAACACTATTTCTGATTAAATACTTAATTCTCTACTTCGTCTAATATAGTTCAATTAACCAACTTGGCTCTCTATCGTAGTACAGCAGTCCACTCCTTGGGACAAGGCCTGTGACTCATATATTTCACAAGATTCAGTAATACAAACAGAACAATTATGACGTGGTTGAGTAATGGACTCTAATTCTAAGGGAGTCAGACTTTCAGAGAATGTACAATTCGCCTTCACCAATCCTCTCAAATAGCCCACATTTAAGACAAAAATGATCTTTAAAATGCAGTTTAACATAACAAAACTGATACTTTAAATCAATGCCATACCAAATATACTCATATATGTGCCCAGTATTCATCATTTTTCAGCCTAATTCAGCAGAATTTCCCAAATGTGTAGAGCTGCCGATTGTACATTTTCTTAAAATCTGACCCAGATATACATTTCTCACATTGGAGTTACATCAGCTTTAATCCATGACCGATGAAGAAATAAAATATTTTAAATTGTCTGTGTATTATCTCATCACCTTAGTTCATACAATGAAGGTTTAGTTTTGTTCGAGACAAGTAAAATATTCCCAAATGTTCCCATTATTAGGATATATATGACGTCGATTCGTATCAATACATGTACCAATTTTCAAGACAGTGTTGCGTTTCTAAGATAATCCTATGGAGTATAGTTAGATACTTCACTAATAATTGTCACCCAGAAATATCACAAACGTTTTTTCAAACTCCAAAGAAAAATCAATCATGACATATAGAAATAATTTTTAGATTTCCTAAGTGCTAACATGCTTTAATTCATTAATTTGACACCTCAAATAGAACCTGAATGTCTACCGATTGTGGCAAAATTAATACAATCTTGGTGCAAGTTGTACATCCTTACAGAGAACGGACGGAATATCTTATAATATACACGTACTTGCCATGCATCATTATTGATGTTTCACATTTTGCAACCTCTATTAAACTACATCAATAGAATGAATCTACCTAATGAAGGGCCAGTCAGCTCGAAAGCTTGTAAATATTTAAACCATAACTAAACGTTTCCTTCCTCGACTGAAAGCCATTAAGATCACACTGGGATCTTTGATATAAAAGCGATAATTTATCTACCTCACTATAAATATAAAAAGTATAATATGCAGAGATAATTTATTCATGACGTTCACAACATTTTCCTGGTGATTACAATACGGAATTCGAAATTGGATTTCCGAGGATTCCCAAATCAAAGTCAAATCGTATCCTCTATTTGCCATTATATATAACATTTCATATTATATGTCTATGCTCATACATGTATGTATACAGAATGACAGAATAAATCATCCATTTATAAGTACACATTGTCATAAGGCAACAAAAAATAGGATTGTTTCTGATTTATCTGGCTGAAAACTAGGTGGGGGGGGGGTGGTAACCTTTTTTTTAAAGGAAACCTCCTCCCAAGAACTGAAAAAATGTATATTGTATAACAATGGTTGTTTTGAACATGGGAAATGTGCTCTTTAACAGTTCCGAGTCAAGAAAACCTGTTTTCCTGCTTTTATGAGCTTTTTCAATTGAAAAATTAAAAAAAAGTAAGATATGGTAAACAAATGCTTTTATGAGCTTTTTCTATCAAAGAATAAAAAAAAAAGTAAGATATGGTAAACAAAGAATCAGGTATGGTAAAAAAAATTTAGGTAGGGGGAGGTTTTTTCTACGTAGTGGGGCGGGGGGGGGGGGGGGAAATCGGAAACACACCTATTTTCTGTTGGCCTAACGGCGAGAATATACATGTACGTACAGCACCATATGTACATTGTCATGACTATGGATTGTTTACTAACGTTGCTACGGAAACCATCTATTCAGCTTAAGATTAGTTTAGGGATTAATGAAAACCCTTTTGTATGAGGACTATTGTCAGATAGGGGGTAACGAGATCGCCGGAGGGATTGAAAAGAATGATCCAAATTAGCGTAAATGGAGATGGTGGGCGGGGGGGGGGGGGGGCGTATTAACTAGTGATTATTATTCCAATTATGGAATACAATACTGATGAAGGTGGGGGGTCGGGAGTGAGGGGGATGTCTGCATATTGATGCCTCTAAACAACCTTCCTAAATATAGTTTAGCGCTCCTTTCCTTTAGAGGGAAGTGGGAAGGGGTAGGTGGAAGGGGAGGGAAGGCCATATATCCTATGGTCATTTAGGCATCATTTTATGATTTTAAGTGCCATTAAACGTCGCCTACTTGATATGTGCTATCATGACTTGGCTTAGATGGGAAAGGATTAAATCTAAGACAGGAGGAACTTCCCCCAAATTTGGGTCGAGGGTGGCGAGCCCAGCTGTTTTTTTATGGGGATGTGAACTGATTAAGAGGAACTAATGGAATATGCCTTCTTCCATACCTCGACATAAGAGAGAAATCCCCGCTCTATAATTACCCTGCCATAAACTATAGAACTAAGGTTGGTATGCGATCCCCATCTTGATTGACAGAAGTTTCGACACGTTGATGCGCGACAATACTCTTTGAGGCCACAAACACTGATTGTTTTCGCAGAATTTATTTTCGCGCACAAGGGTGGGTGCGCTAAAATAGCGAAAATAAATACTGCGCGAACATTAATACTTTTACTCTCAGTTAACGTCGGTAACAAACTAAACATTTTCTTTTCTTTTGTCCCATTCTTTTCCAATCCATATGGGTCAGATTTTCAGAAAATGTACAATTGGAAACTGTACACATTTAGTAAATTCTGCTACATTAGACTGCATAATGGTCAATGCTATGTTATGTATGTATATCTGAATATATTTGATATTGCCTTGATTCAAACAATCCGGTTGGTTACGTTGAACTGAGTTTTTAACCGTATTTCTGTCTTAAATTTGGGTTATTTGATAGGATTGGTGGAAGTGAATTGTACATTTCCTTGCGATTTAACCCATATAAAACTCATCTGGCCAAAACTGTAGAGCATTTCGTCTTTTTGTATTTGCTACAGGGCTTCATTAAACGTCCACATTTATATTGCAGTGATCTCTCCTGGCATGGCTTCACTTATTATCGCTCACCGGCGACCGTTATAGGCGGATCCGACTCCAAATTATTGATTAAACATATATATACTAGAGCAACAGAATATAGATAAATCCAGTCCTGTAAGTCATAATACGAGTAAATCTGGTAGGATTTTGTTTGTGATAATAGCTGAGAATGCAACTTTTAGGTAATTAGTGGTTTCACTAATTACCCTGTATCCGTCTAATGGGAGGACAGAGCCCACTACACCTGCAGGTGTGATGTTTCTGGCTTAGTATAAACTAATGACTGTTGTTACTCAATGTGTTAATAGAACAAAAGGAGATTTGAGTCAAGGCCCAAGTTTGGAATGTTAAATTGAGTAAATGCATGTTGAAGGATGCAGTCCGCTAAAGCCGCATTCGCTACACGTATATATATATGTGGGTCAGATCATCCGAAAATGTACAATTGGCAACTCTATACGTTTAGTAAATTCTACTAAATTAGACTGAAAAAGGATAAATGCCGGGCATATTCGGTATTGTGTTGGTTATGATCTTTGATTGTTATGTTTTGGGCTTTTCTGAAAATCTGATCCACGTATTCCAGGCAATAGGGTATTTGCATGTTTCATTGTGCATGTCTATTACTGTGCATCCTGGGATGCGTTTAGTTCAAATCTGACACACACATATTTAGCAACAGTTTCATTGAAAAATACAAGAATCTTTTAGCCAACATCAAAACTTTTCTAAATGATCTATAAGAACCAAATGCATGATGGAAAGGATGAACTATTGTTTTGTTTTACGGAATCTTATATAGGACAATTTTCATTTTCTTTAGATCATATTTAAATATCCCATGCTGAACTTAACATGTTTTGTATAGCTTTTACACTGACATACACGTCCCATAATCCTATGCGAATAAAGATTCAAGATGGCGGACATGAAGGGCACCACTAGATAGAATATCAGAAAGGTTTGTGTGTCCTTAAACTTAAAGGGAAAATAAAGTCCACTTCATTTTGTATTTGGTAGCACTATAGTATGCTAGAGGAAAAACGGGGGCGACAAATTTTCTTGTTGCCCACTAACAACAGTTCATTTCATAATTTGTTGGCGCCGTTTTTTCCTCGTGCATGAAGTCGCCACCAGGATCGCATTGAGCACAGTCGCGTTTGCCTTGCACACTTTTTATATTGCACACCATCTACTTTCCTTCAACATTTCATTTTGCTTGGGAGTTTTAGAAGACCTTACAGTCACAGAGAGACAGGCTGAGTCAGTGAAAGAGGCATCACCTGTCCTAACAACACATGACCAAGCTTTGTAGTCTTGACGGAAACAAAGTTAGATTTACCCACAAGTGTCCTAGAAGGATGGCAGTGCGACCGGCAATTTACTTGCATGTCTCACTGCGCATGTCGTTACAGTGCATCATGGGATGGATTCACTTCAAATTTGACATACAAATATTTGGCAACATTTTTATAAAAAATTGCATGAATGCTTTAACCAATATCATAGCTTGTATTAATCATGTATAAAAACCAAATGCATGATGGGAAAAATGAAGTCTTGTTTCATGGAATCCTGTAAAACATGTCTAATTACATGAGATCATTGTTAAATATTCCATGCTGAACATAACATGTTTTCCATCGATTTTACACTGTACCATTAGTCCCATAACTCCATGCGAATCAAGATTCAAAATGGCGGCTATGCAAATCCCCTATTACATTGACGTCTGAGTAATCAGTCAGATTGAAGATACGCTGCGGGTCACATCTTTTGGTGAAACACATCTTCTACTATTGTACCTCCTTGCCCAAATTGTGGTCTACAGACCCAGAGGGCCAAACGACGCTGGGGCCCATGCCACCCCTCCTCAGACGCTAGGGCCCACCCACCTTCAGATGTTAGGGCCCAACCATCGAATGTTAGGGCCCACCCCCAATTCTGAAATATTTACTTGTAAATGTCTAGGTATAATGAATTTTGATATTGGAGGTGTTCGCAACTGTGACAGTTATTTACAGTCAAACTATTCGGAATATCAACCTAATAGTTCCAAGCATTAGAGATCAATGCGATCATTTGTAAAGCTGCGATTCCACTGGATCACTTGTATATATGTGCTCATGGCTCGCTCTGGCTTTGCTTATTCATAGTGCGCTTTTCATTCGCTCTTTGTCAGCTTTTATTTTTAGAAACAGGCAGAAAGAGCGTATAGTGTAGTTGCGCTCAAATCAAACACAACAGATATTACCGCAATGTCAAAAGAAGCGCCAACATCATATTTTAAGTACATACAAAGTGCAGTAACCGATTTCATTGAACCACTCTGGTTTTGCTCTATCTTCACTTATTATGCATTCTGGAAAAAATAAAAGAGCAGAATATGAGCGGCCCAAAAGAGCAATAGTGGAATCGCACCCTAATTATCATGGGTATAGATTGATTTTTTCTAGTAACTAACTGCAAAGACATTCTTCTTCAACTATTATAGACGCATTGCTCTGAAAACAACGTATTTGGAGTGAGTTACGCATTTATGTGAGTATTTCACTAGTGAGTTATTGGGGTTGTCATGGCAACCAATCTGGGTTTGTTTTTACTAAGATTACCGCTGAAATTCAAATTTATGATTCAGTTATTTTCTATTTTCATGATTGAAAGCATATATAATAAATCTGTTAACTAACTTGTTGGTTTCAGTCGCTTAGAATATTGCACTTGTTGCTAATATTTGAAATATTCACGCTCCTTCAACCAACTCGTTAGTTAACCTGTATTTATATGCGGAAAACTCATCCGACCCTCCAGCCGTGCTTCAGACACCCTATCAATTGTCAGCTCTCATACCCCAGTAAGGAAAAACACCAGAGAGGGACACTATGACTCTGTGCGACCTCACAGATAATCAAAGCTCTAGTGAAACTACAGATTACAGTGTTATACTTTATTACCACATAAATTAATTACCATCAACCAGGAATACTTCTATACTCTACGATATTTCTTCCTCATCAATTGTGTTAAACTATGTATAACAACAGAAAGAGGATTTTTTAAATATATACTGAAGGATCACCTATTTACATTGTATACAATTTTAGATACAGTGGTACCTCTCTATTAAGACCACCCTTGGGACTGAATGATGTTTGGTCTCATAGCGAGGTAGTCCCTTTAGAGGGCTCTAAATGTAATAAGAGGGAATAATTCGGGACTGGGATAACTGGTCTTAATAGAGGGGTGGTCTCTTTATTGAGATGGTCTTTATGTGAGGTTCCTCTGACTGTATTTGGGCTATCTTCGGAATGGCTGCCTCAGCATAGTCCCCCATGCACATTAGTAATGTCTGTACACGTTCCCACTTTTTAATAGGTTGGCGAGGATTAGGCATTTTATTCCTGGGGTTATTGCAATATTAATTTACAAAACCTAAACTGCCTGTGCTCGAGGTTTGATGTGTAACTATAGACCTTAGCTGTCTAAAAGAGTCTAAGAGGCTGCAGATCATTCAGAATAATTGCCTAAGACTATGCTATGGTGTTAGAAGTAGACGTAATGCCTATAGAAGTAATACAATTAAAACCCATCAAAAATATAATCTTATTCCACTCTGCTATAGGAGGTTACAGCGGTTTTTTTTGTAATTTTACTGAATGGTCATAATTAAAATGATATTTTACCTCCATATAACTACCATATGAAGGGAAATAGTTTGCTATAGAACCTTGGAAAAAGGAGAAGATAAAAAAAAAAGCCTTTTTGGGAGAATTCGGTCATTGTGGAACGCTTTTCCCTTAGAGGTGAAACGAATTGATGATATTGGCATTTTTAAGAGAGAAATAAAAAAGATGTATTAACTCCTTTTCGAACAGTCAAAATATATGGAACTTTCCGGAACCAGCCAATTTGATTTAAAGATTAAAATATCTGTCTATATTAGATAGAATCATCCTTTTGTTTGTTGAATTTATTTAAATATTGTATGTGTTGATGTTTGCTTTTCCTGATACGTACTGGACTAGATTGTACCCCTCAGACGTTGTGTTTTGTTTATTTGCAATGATTGTACCCTGTAGATACTCTTTGGACTGTTTTGAAGTGATAGCGCCCTGGTGGTGGCTTCTTACAGATCATTTTTCTTTTTTCTGAGTTTATTTAATTATTTTATACTGCCTGTATAACTTTTCTAGAAGCGACTGTGTTACACACTTTGTAGGTTATTTTTCTATATCAACTGAGACTGAGACAAATGTATAATGTTTTCAGCTGAATAAATATATTCAAGCAAAACAAGCATGTATCATCGGATCGCTCCGCTAAATTATTAACGATCTGGACACGACAATTCTCATGCAACACTGGAAAAATAATATCGCCGCTTTCCCGTCGCCGCCCTGTTAAGTTTCTGGTGCAACGAGCCCCCGGTCGCTATAGGACAAGTGGGTCAGATTTTCTGAAAATGCACAATCTACAATTCTGGAAATCTCTCAAATTCTGCTAAATTAGCGTGAAAAATGATAAATATCTGAGTATATTCTGTATTGTATTCATTCAATAAAACTGTCTTGCTATGTTGAACTGTATTTTGAACCTGATTTTCATCTGAAATGTGGGTTATTTGAGGGGATTGGTGAAGGCCAATTGTACATTTTATGGAAATCTGACACAAAGTATGCCTACTCTTTCTACCAGGTGGAGGCATTAGTTGCTAGAGCTATCTACACAGTTAATACTAAATACACAGGGCATACCAAAGAACATACACAAAACATACTTGTCAGTGACTTCTCATTTTTCGTTGACTTAACCTATACGACACTCCAGAATAAATTAATAAATGTATTATAAAATGTGAAGATTAATACGTGTTATTAAGTGGATTAATAACATAAGATATAAGGGTAGAAACACACATAAAATAGAGTTGTGGCAAATATGTCTTTTTTTGAAGATTTTATTTACACCGGGTTAGCATTATCCCAGTTCTCCAGGCTCTTCTAATGCGCCCAGTTTACATAGGATAATTATGATGGGTATATTATGACATCGAGATTTGAAGTTACAATTAGCTTTAACAGTTGTTGACATTCTCCATATATAAATGCTTGACCATGTAACTTAGACTATCGACTTGAGAGAGTCACTAACGAGGAGTGTGGCCCAAGAAGAGTTAAGTGCTATAGTGTGACGCGTACAACATAACCCATCTTAACGTAAGTTTGACGGAATATATGTTAGATTGCTAGGGCAACGATCGAGTCCACAGTAAATTATATATGGATACTCATGCCTTTACATTCTAGTATTATCTTATATGTATCATATAGAGAGAGTTAGTAAATTATTATATAAAAAAAAGAAAATTTCTATTGCGCTCATACCAGCAGGAGAATTAATAGAATTAAAATATAGAAATAAATAAATTGTCATGCTAGATGCCTAGGTTACATGTGGTATCACTTTCTTTAGGACTCTAAGCCCAAATATGCATCTAGGGGTAACAATGTTTTAGACCAGTTTTGATGAAATTTGCATAGAGAATAAGGCATCACTATTTTTTGATTGATATATATATTTATGTGATGTGTCACAGAAAACTGAATAATCTTTTATATCTTTTCAAACTGATGTATTCATAAGATCTCTAGGTAAGAAAGTTCTCATTTTGGGGCTTTTGCGACATATGAGTACCAAATTTCAAGACTGTGTGATAGACACATAATATTATATTCATACATGTGTCATCTTATGGAGTATGTTCAGCTTCATAACCCAGGAGAACGTTGACTTGACCACGAGAAATACCATTTGCTAATGATGGTCCGTATTATGCTGTGTCAGCCTATAGATTAATGACTGAGAACCTATGTATGAATTATCAAAGCACAATAAAGAGTATTATGCCATGATAGGTGTGCGTATTCACAAAAACATGGCCAGATTAGCCCATGGCATAAACATGCCTGGATTGCACTAGTGGAATCCATTTTTCGAATGCAACCAATCTACAACGTTATTTTGATTGGTTGCGTAAATTTAGTTGCGCCAATCAATGACGCTCATTTCATGACGCTCATTTCATGACGCAACATTGTAAGCGCTTGTTTTTGCCGAGTCCGAGGGTTGCGAGACATGCAATGAAGGTAAATAACTCTTAAATAACTCTTAAATATATATATCATGGCATAAAAATATAACTAAACTTGAGCTGCATATGGGGCAACGCATTCACAAAACGCTCGTGGCTTTTGGCGAGTGTCTTTCACGCGTGCCTTCGGCACTTGTGAAAGACACTCACCAAAAGCCACTTGCGTTTTGTGAATACGTTGCCCCATATGCAGCTCGCATTTAGTTATATCTTAGTATATGCAAGAACGTGACACAAAGTGCGAGACAGTTAATGTAATGAATAATAAGTGAAACCCCTTCCAGAAATGGTTGAAGGAGAGAGAAATAAAAAGGTAGATACCTAAGAAGATTCCAAACTGTCACAAGAACAAGAAAGTAAGAGCTCTAATCAAAACGTGTCTAATATGAGAAGTCGTAAGGTTGTTGATATTATGCGCATTTAATAGATTTATAGCAGTAGGCCAAGATGTCATCAGATAAGACACAATAACAACGTTCAATCAACCACACATTAAGGATGCGGAAGGAAATAGAAACAAAAATTCATGCTTGACTGTAGCTGAGATGTATGGACTGGGGTACATAGACTGGGGAAACACATTAAATGCCTTCGTAGAAAAACTGACGGTGGATGATATTGCAGTCGCTATAAGGAAAACGATGCAACTTTTTAAGAATTAATTATCATCCCATTCTACTTCTTGCATGTGAATTGTATGAGGATGTATTGAAGACCTTCCTGATATATGGTGAGGTTTGCAGGAAATGCACAATTTGTCTTCACCGATCCTATCAAATAACGCAAATTTAAGACAGAAATAGCTTTCAAAATACAGTTTAACCTAACCTAACAGATTGCTAGAATCAATGCAATGCTGAATATACTCGAATTTACCTAGTATTGACCAAATTTCAGTCTAATTTAGCAGAATTGATTATGTGTAGAGCTGCCAATTGTACATTTTCCGACGATCTGACCCATATGTAATTAATAATTATGCATAATCAGAGATACTTCAATTTAGTACGCAGTACGTGTACAGTACAAACATGGCATCAACGTGAGACGTTCTTCAACATTGCAATAAACAACCAAAGATCTTTCCCACCTGTTCCACTAATCCACAAGTCATCATTTCCTTTTTTATTTCTTAATAGAAATATTACGATTCATTAACATCTACAAAGAGTAGGTCTTGGTACCATGACCATGAAAAGCCATATAAATATGGGTGAATTCGCCAGAAAATGGATAATCTGTCGTCACCAATCCTCTCACATAACCCAAATTTAAGTAAATAAATTAGGGTAAAAAAGCAGTTCATCATTTATAAACAAACATATATATGTTTGATACAACCTTGAGTCAACATATATATTGAATCAAGGTAGTATTAAACATACTCAGATATACCTGGGCACTTCTTATGAAACGTTGACAACATTCTTAGACCTGTATTTCATGATAATGAGACATTTAGAAGAAGAATAGCTTGGTATCAGACTTCTTCCAGTCTCAGTCTACGCTACATGCATATGGGTCCTTAATATAAGCAGCAACGGATCGAGATAAGTAGTTATCTTTATTTGGTCTCAAATGCGGGGAAATCTGGATTTATAGAAGAATCTTTACAAAAATTGATATTAATGAATAATGTTTTAAAAAAAAAGAAATTCTATTTAATCTATTAATTTTTTCATTATTCAAATAATTTTACATAGGAATGATGACCGCTTCAGGGTGACCTGGGGATATAATATG
The DNA here is from genome assembly GCA_942159475.1 of Sthenelais limicola. Taxonomy (NCBI): domain Eukaryota; kingdom Metazoa; phylum Annelida; class Polychaeta; order Phyllodocida; family Sigalionidae; genus Sthenelais; species Sthenelais limicola. The sequence continues at coordinate 37,284,548 of OW804102.1, forward strand.
TATTATCTGTATTTGAATTTTAAACACGCATCATTTATGTAAGCTGCCTGGATATATAAACGAATTAAAAAAAGAAATATGAAGGACAAAAAATCCTCCCTTTGCGAAGTTCTCAGTTGGTATAGGAATAGCCTCTATGCACGCAATATTTGTATTCCTACCAACCGAAGGAAGGTGGGGGGGGGGGGAATTGCAGGAATTCCCCCACACAATTGTCCTTTCCTTAGATTATACAACAGGCCCCAGTAACTAAGCACAGATGTAACCCAACTGACCAGTGGGCAGTAGTGACGCCGTCCAGCCTTGGGCCTGTTGCATAGGAAAGTTATCCTTACTTAAAAAGTCCCTGCATGCATTTAAATCGCGGAGACTTCACATTTAGCTCCTTTCCTCTGCTAATTAGGCTGCTCGTATTAGGAACATATGTCAGCAAGTTTCTATACATGTATACAGTGCTATTTTTGCATTCTATGGCGGAACTCCCCTAGAGGTAAAGACGGCGGCAACCAGTTCTATTTTGCCCACGAATTACTGGCAACACGTCTGACACTCCTCCATTTGCGTTTTCATTGCAAACAAGAAATGAACTGTTGTTAGTGAGCAATAAAAGAATGTGTTGCCTCTGTTTTTCCTCTAGAGGAGTTCCGATATTGAAGTAGGACATTTCTACCCAATTTCATTTCATTTCAAGAATTCTTTATTGCAAAGATGGAAAATACAACCGGTCGTTCAATCAATCATGATATTACTATCATTTCTCCCGATGAGTGCCTTAGTTTTGCATTCTGAATTGATGTTTACTCACAAAGTTACAAGTTACAAATTATCAAGAAAAGAAGATGTGTACAGCTGCTCATTGTACATTTTCTGAAAATCTGACCCATAAGTGAAGTTCAACAATTACAATAGTCATGAGATAATATATGGTACTGAAAGATGGTGTACATGAGGTTTGATGGAATTAATACCGCAGCTAGGTTCTAATTCCATTTTATAAGATACTGATAATACAAGATTAAATGATGAGAACTTTCAGGTTGAGGTTACACTGGTTAAACAAGAATTTCAGTTTGAGGCTATATTGGTTAAGAAAGGGGACAGAAGCTGCTCGGTATATTTTTTGAAAGCAAACTTATCTTCAATCACATGTGTCTCTGGGCCCAGCGTGTTTGACATTTATAGGTCAAAGAGTCTGTAATTTTAGTCAATTTTGTATTAAGTACTTTTAGATTCTTTCTACCTTTGGCAGGGCTTCTTATAGGTAAGCTACGTAAGTCAAGATTAGATGGACTTTGTGCCATATAGAAGGCCATGTCTAATAAATGGAGGTGCGTTTACCCCGAGTGTAGCCGCGCAGAGCCCACCTTGTAGAACCCAACAGGATCCGGATGTAGAAGCGTTCTGTGACCCAACATACAATAGATATACTATATGTACTTAGTTCTGAAGTGGGGGGGGAGCGGGGGGAGGGGGGAGCGGGGGGAGGGGGGAGGGGGGGAGCGGGGGGAGGGGGGAGGGGGGGAGCCGGGGGAGGGGGAGAGCGGGGGGAGGGGGGGAGCGGGGGGAGGGGGGGCGGGGGGAGGGGGGGGCGGGGGAGGAGGGGGGCGGGGGAGGAGGGGGAGGGGTGATAAGGGGGGGCTGGGGGAGGGGGCAGGTGGCGGAGGGGGAGGGGGAAGGGGAAAGGGGTAGTGGAGAGAAGGGGAATGAAAATGTCAATTGAAAGAGGGGAGAGGAGGGGATAAGGGTGTGAGTTAGAGGGAGGGGTCATTGTGTGTTGGGGGGTGGTCAGGGAGGAGGGGATAAGGGGGAGGTTGGTGGTGAAATAGACATATCCTCATTCATTGACCAATAATCAATTGATTACATTTATTACTTTTAGATAGACTCTGAGCAGTTCATTAAATGAACTTCTTTCTTCTCATAGAAATAAAATAATATCTAGCAAAGTACATACCATAGGCAAGTATATATGTCAGGATGTAAGAAAACCTTAAAGTTTAATAGATTACTTTAAGAAAAAGATCAATCCCCACTGCTTCTTCCACAAAGAACCACATTTGTTAATGGGGCTATAAAGCATGTTTAATGGGGCCCGCCATTGTGGTCAAAGTTCACCACATGATACGAGGAGGTTGGATGTTTTCTTCTGCCCAATTGAATTGTTTATAAATACTTGGGAATAAGACAAATTATTTTTTTTTTCAAGTGGATTCAGTTACTAGTGTATGAAGTGGGTAATTCTCTCAACAGGATGTCATTTGGTTTCCAAGCCTATGGTTTGGACAACCTGTATTTGAGATGATCACACATGACTAACCATTTTCGTTTTATTCCTTGGCAAAAATAATGTTGTGGGAACCCTACTTTTAACATTCCAGAATTCCAGAATCGTCTCTTTTTAGGCTAGAAAATAATAAATTACTTGGTAATTTGAATAAAATATACAGGCACATATAGAAAATATAGTACATATATGCTGAAACAAATGAATTGTACCTAGAAATATTGCTGCTTATTTTCAAATAATATTATGATGAAATCCATTTTTTGTGACTTGGCCTCATTTTCCAGAAACACATCACCTATATTCTATATCTATAGGAATCTTTTTATTTGTAACTGAATAATATTTTTACCAGTTATATATGTACATAGATAGACTTTAGTATTTAAGAACTTTTGAGAAAGAAGTATTGATGTGTTGCCATGGTGAAATCACTGCATGTGAAGGCCACTACTGAGATTTGTTAAAAGTCTCATTTCTGAAAGTTCACCCCAAGAATTCACACATTGCTACCATTCTATTTGTGATGACACATTTATCAGACCATGGACAAACTATGATCAATGTCTGTGCCAAAAGGTGAGTTTCTAAGTACCAAACTCTTGGAGAAAATGGAAAAACTGTGTAGCTGTCCTACATGTAGGACACTGGAACTATGGGTATGAAGAATAACAGCATTGTGTCAAAATGGGCCGTTTCTACTGGAAATAGTGATAGTCACTGAAAGCCCTCACTGGAGCACTACAGAGCCTATAGTCACTATAAACCCCCATTGGAGCACTACAGAGCCTATAGTCACTATAAGCCCCCACTGGAGCACCACAGAGCCTATAGTCACTATAAGCCCCCACTGGAGCACCACAGAGCCTATAGTCACTATAAGCCCCCACTGGAGCACTACAGAGCCTATAGTCACTATAAACCCCCATTGGAGCACTACAGAGCCTATAGTCACTATAAGCCCCCAGTGGAGCACCACAGAGCCTATAGTCACTATAAGCCCCCAGTGGAGCACCACAGAACCTATAGTCACTATAAGCCCCCACTGGAGCACCACAGAGCCTATAGTCACTATAAGCCCCCACTGGAGCACCACAGAGCCTATAGTCACTATAAGCCCCCACTGGAGCACTACAGAGCCTATAGTCACTATAAGCCCCCACTGGAGCACTACAGAGCCTATAGTCACTATAGGCCCTCACTAGAGCACCACAGAACCTATAGTCACTATAAGACTCCACTGGAGCACTACAGAGCCTATAGTCACTATAAGCCTCCATTGGAGCACTACAGAACCTATAGTCACTATAAACCCCCACTGGAGCACTACAGAGCCTATAGTCACTATAAGCCTCCATTGGAGCACTACAGAACCTATAGTCACTATAAACCCCCACTGGAGCACTACAGAGCCTATAGTCACTATAAGCCCCCACTGGAGCACTACAGAGCCTATAGTCACTATAGGCCCTCACTGGAGAACTACAGAGCCTATAGTCTCTATAAGCCACCACTGGAGCACTACAGAGCCTATAGTCACTATAGGCCCTCAATGGAGCACTACAGAGCCTATAGTCACTATAAGCCCCCACTGGAGCACTACAGAACCTATAGTCACTATAAGCCTCCATTGGAGCACTACAGAGCCTATAGTCACTATGAGCCCCCACTGGAGCACCACAGAACCTATAGTCACTATAAGCCTCCATTGGAGCACTACAGAGCCTATAGTCACTATGAGCCCCCACTGGAGCACCACAGAACCTATAGTCACTATAGGCCCTCACTGGAGCACTACAGAGCCTATTCTCAGTATATAGTCTCCCTTGGAGCACTACAAAACCTATTTTCACTACATAGTTTCCCTTGGAGCACTACAGAGCCTATCCCCAGTACATAGTCTCCCTTGGAGCACTACAGAGCCTATTCTCACTACATAGTCTGCCTTGGAGCACTACAGAGCCTATTCTCACTACATAGTCTCCCTTGGAGCACTACAGAGCCTATCCCCAGTATATAGTCTCCCTTGGAGCACTACAGAGCCTATTCTCACTACATAGTCTCCCTTGGAGCACTACAGAGCCTATCCCCAGTATATAGTCTCCCTTGGAGCACTACAGAGCCTATTCTCACTACATAGTCTCCCTTGGAGTACTACAGAGCCTATCCCCAGTATATAGTCTCCCTTGGAGCACTACAGAGCCTATTCTCAGTACAGTCTCCCTTGGAGCACTACAGAGCCTATTCTCACTACATAGTCTCCCTTGGAGCACTACAGAGCCTATCCCCAGTATATAGTCTCCCTTGGAGCACTACAGAGCCTATTCTCAGTACAGTCTCCCTTGGAGCACTACAGAGCCTATCCCCAGTATATAGTCTCCCTTGGAGCATTACAGAGCCTATCCTAAGTAATAGGCTCTGTGGTGCTCCAGTGAGGGCTTATAGTGACTATAGGCTCTGTAGTGCTCCATTGAGGGCCTATAGTGACTATAGGCTCTGTAGTGCTCCAGTGAGGGCCTATAGTGACTATAGGCTCTGTAGTGCTCCAGTGGAGTCTTATAGTGACTATAGGTTCTGTGGTGCTCCAGTGGGTGCTCATAGTGACTATAGGCTCCGTAGTGCTCCAGTGGGGGCTTATAGTGACTATAGGTTCTCTAGTGCTCCAGTGAGGGCTTATAGTGACTATAGGTTCTGTGGTGCTCTAATGGAGGCTTATAGTGACTATAGGTTCTGTAGTGCTCCAGTGGGGGCTTATAGTGACTATAGGCTCTGTAGTGCTCCAGTGGGGGCTTATAGTGACTATAGGCTCTGTAGTGCTCCAGTGGGGGTTTATAGTGATTTTAGGTTCTGTAGTGCTCCAATGGAGGCTTATAGTGACTATAGGCTCTGTAGTGCTCCAGTGGAGTCTTATAGTGACTATAGGTTCTGTGGTGCTCCAGTGAGGACCTATAGTGACTATAGGCTCTGTAGTGCTCCAGTGGGGGCTTATAGTGACTATAGGCTCTGTAGTGCTCCAGTGGGGGCTTATAGAGACTATAGGCTCTGTAGTGCTCCAGTGGGTGCTTATAGTGACTATAGGCTCTGTAGTGCTCCAATGGAGGCTTATAGTGACTATAGGCTCTGTAGTGCTCCAGTGGAGTCTTATAGTGACTATAGGTTCTGTGGTGCTCCAGTGAGGACCTATAGTGACTATAGGCTCTGTAGTGCTCCAGTGGGGGCTTATAGTGACTATAGGCTCTGTAGTGCTCCAGTGGGGGCTTATAGAGACTATAGGCTCTGTAGTGCTCCAGTGGGTGCTTATAGTGACTATAGGCTCTGTAGTGCTCCAGTGGGGGCTTATAGTGACTATAGGCTCTGTAGTGCTCCAGTGGGGGTTTGTAGTGACTGTAAGTTCTGTAGTACTCCAGTGGGGGCTTATAGTGACTATAGGCTCTGTAGTGCTCCAGTGGGTGCTTATAGTGACTATAGGCTCCCCAGGTAACAATTCACGTTAAATTAACGTCGATTCACGTGAATCAAAGGTTAATTTATTAACGTTAACGTTTTGACGTGAATTTAACCTCAATTTCACGTTAATCTTTTCCACGTTATAATATTTGCGTCAATTTAACATTAACTTAATGGTAATTTCTAAACATTAACTTCTCAACGTTAAGTCAATGGTGACGTAAAATTAATATATTTGACGTCAGTTTTTTAACATTAACTTACTGATAAATCAACGTTAATATTTTTTACATCAATTATTTTACATTAACTTACCGATCAATCAACATAAATAATTTTGATGTCAAGTTTTTAACATTAACTTACTGATTAATCAACGCTAATATTTTGATATAAATTTGTTAACATTAACTTACCGATCAATCAATGTTAATATTTTTTATGTAAATTATTTAACATTAACTTACCGATCAATCAACCTTAATAATTTTGACGTCAGTATTTTTAACATTAACTTCCTGATAAATCAACTTTAACATTTTGACATGAATTTTTCAACATTGACTTACTGATAAATCAATGTTGATATTTTTAACAGCACATTCTCTTGAATTTGCTGTCAAAGACATCATGACAAAGAATAGTAACTTTAAGAATTTATTATTGATTCAAATTTGAATAGTTTATACTAGAGATCCTGGCATATTGAGTTGTTGTAATCTGGCTTTCAGGTAAATATAATTCAACAGAGAGATTCAGAGGGAGAGAGGGCGGGGATCTTGAGAGGGAGAGAAAGCAGGGATTCAGAGGGACAGAGGCCAAGGATAGAGAGAGACAGAGAGCAGGGATTTTGAGGGACAGAGGTCGGGGATAGAGAGAGACAGAGAGCGGGGATTCTGAGGGACAGAGGCCGGGGATAGAGAGAGACAGAGCGGGGATTTTGAGGGACAGAGGCCGGGGATAGAGAGAGACAGAGAGCGGGGATTTTGAGGGACAGAGGCCGGGGATAGAGAGAGACAGAGAGCGGGGATTTTGAGGGACAGAGGCCGGGGATAGAGAGAGACAGAGAGCGGGGATTTTGAGGGACAGAGGCCGGGGATAGAGAGAGACAGAGAGCGGGGATTTTGAGGGACAGAGGCCGGGGATAGAGAGAGACAGAGAGTGGGGATTTTGAGGGACAGAGGCCGGGGATAGAGAGAGACAGAGAGCGAGGATTCTGAGAGACAGAGAGCAGGGATAGAGAGAGACAGAGAGCGGGGATTCTGAGGGACAGAGGCCGGGGATAGAGAGAGACAGAGAGCGGGGATTCTGAGGGACAGAGGTCGGGGATAGAGAGAGACAGAGAGCGAGGATTCAGAGAGAGGGAGAGAGAGAGGGAGCGGGAATTATAAGGGAAAGGGGCAGAAAAGTATAATATAGATTTAGGGCCTGGAGAGAGAAAGAGAGAGAGAGAGAAAGAGAGAGTGGGGAGAAAGAGGCGCCATCATTTATTCATGTTTTATTCATTCAAGAATCTTACAATTTTCATCTTTATGAATAAATGATTAAAACCAAGTCTCAAGCAGACAAAGAACTTTTACCAAGGTTAAGCCAGTACAGTACTCAGGTCGGTGCAAGTGTCAAAAGGATGCGATTCCAGGAAGTACCACTGAGTCACATATGGCCAGTCCTCCAGCTTGGCATTAGATGTGTTATACCCTCTAGATAAGATTATTTTCATTTCTTTCCTTCAAAATCCTAATTAGGCGGATGGTTTAATGATGAATATATATAATGCATACTCTTATTTATAGCTGGACTTGTTAGAGTCTGTATCCATGACAGTTTTGCAAGCCTATTTCGAAATCTTGTACGAAATTCATATTCCAAACATGTCTTGGAAAATGTTCATGACAAATAGAGAGCAATGCCGAGTGTAAATCCCTTAGCATCTACCATTGCTATCACACCTACCTCACAGTAAATACAAATATTATAATGTCGCCTTAGTGGAAATATCCAGACCCAACTCATGTGAAATCATATCATTATCAAAGACACAATTTATTACTTTAACTGAAGTCTAACTGGGTCCTGTGCTAGTCTATTAACTGTAAGTCACTCTCCCGCGCATTCCTCTGCACATGAGATAGATCCGGGTTTGGTTTGACACTTGCAGCAAAAGGAACTGAGCTAAAGGGTCCAGTGAATGGACTAGGTCTGGTTTCCTATACATGGATATACCATACTTGTATTTGTTGGAATGAAGGTTTCCCTCACCTATCTACACAGACTAGGTCGTTTAGGATGCAGAAATCATTCTCCAAGGTAAGGCAAACTAAATTCAGAATATCGGGGCAGGAAATTCGAGGATATTGAATAGCTAGAGCTGGAATAATTTCTTTGTATTAATGTTTGTATTTAACTTTTATAAAACTGCAATAATAGCCCATGGCGCCGGGCTCCCGATGCCTTAAATCAACAAATTGACATAGCCTTGTATTTGGTAAATGACAATCCTCCATAATAATATATTTCATTATAGAAGAGGTGCCACATGACGTTTTTCCTCCATACTATATGAAGCAGGGACCAACGAGAGCAGGGACAGACAGACGGAGGCAGAGTTCTATGAGAGTTGGAATCAGGTAAATACTTTTGAGTTATTTTATTTTACACATTGTATTATAATATTTGTATTCAGGTATTATTTTGATTTTACTTGATTGTGTATAATTAATTCATATTTTGGTAGGCTATAGACTATTAGACATCTACCCATGATTATTGTCTACTCAGAATTCATTGGCATCACCCCACACTATCCTATTTAAATATCAATCGATTTTAGTCTTAGTACCCTTAGTTATAAGTTCATCATCATGACATATCATGTTTGAATACCTTTCCATAAAATTTGTATCAATCTAGGTTAATAGGTTTGATATTATCATTAATACAACCTCGCTCAAATTCTCATATTATTCTTGTGATATCATTGTTCTTGCTTTTCCTATTTATCTTTATAGCTCCCTGTGCACGACAGAACCTGTTAACTTCCCTCAATATAAGCTAATCGGATAAAGCTTAAAGATCCGACTTACATTTACAGCTGTATTTTGTTCTTTATAGGAGCTAGTATGAAGAGGAAGTCCAACAAGTCCAACAACAATAAAAATGATGAAACAAATTGATGTTAATAAAAAATGTAATTGACCCCCCAAACAACGTCAATATTTTGCACAGAATTAGGACTAGAGTAAATACAGACAGGTTAAGTTAATGTTAATAAAATCAACCCAAATTTCACGTTAAATTTCTATAAACTAGTTGGTGTTAAATTAACATTAATCTTAACATTAATCTGAACGTTAAAGTGAGGTTAATATCAACGCTAATATCACCATCAATCTTACGTTAATGTTAACGTTAAGATTGACGTTATTATTGACATTAAGTTTCCGTTACAATTGACGTTAACTTTGCGTTACAATTGACGTTAACTTTGCGCAAAATTGAGTCCACACATTCACGTATATATTAACATAAACCATTAACGTATAGTAGACCTTAATATTGACGTGAATTGCCGTTAAGTTCACCTCAATTTGTTACCTGGGTCTGTGGTGCTCCAGTGAGGGCCTATAGTGTGACTATAGGCTCTGTAGTGCTCCAGTGGAGTCTTATAGTGACTATAGGTTCTGTGGTGCTCCAGTGGGTGCTCATAGTGACTATAGGCTCTGTGGTGCTCCAGTGGGGGCTTATAGTGAATATAGGCTCTGTGGTGCTCCAGTCGGGGCTTATAGTGACTATAGGTTCTGTGGTGCTCCAGTAGGGGCTTATAGTGAATATAGGCTCTGTGGTGCTCCAGTGGAGGCCTATAGTGACTATAGGCTCTGTGGTGCTCCAGTGGGGGCTTATGTTGACTATAGGCTCTGTGGTGCTCCAGTGGGGGCTTATAGTGAATATAGGCTCTGTGGTGCTCCAGTCGGGGCTTATAGTGACTATAGGTTCTGTGGTGCTCCAGTAGGGGCTTATAGTGACTATAGGCTCTGTGGTGCTACAGTAGGGGCTTATAGTGAATATAGGTTCTGTGGTGCTCCAGTGGAGGCCTATAGTGAATATAGGCTCTGTGGTGCTCCAGTGGAGGCCTATAGTGACTATAGGCTCTGTGGTGCTCCAGTGGTGGTCTATAGTGACTATAGGCTCTGTAGTGCTCCAATGGAGGCCTTATAGTGACTATAGGCTCTGTGGTGCTCCAGTGGTGGTCTATAGTGACTATAGGCTCTGTAGTGCTCCAATGGAGGCTTATAGTGACTATAGGCTCTGTGGTGCTCCAATGGAGGCTTATAGTGACTATAGGCTCTGTGGTGCTCCAGTGGGGGCTTATAGTGACTATAGGCTCTGTAGTGCTCCAGTGGGGGCTTATAGTGACTATAGGCTCTGTAGTGCTCCAGTGGGGGCTTATAGTGACTATAGGCTCTGTGGTGCTCCAGTGGAGCCCTATAGTGACTATAGGCTCTGTGGTGCTCTAATGGAGGCTTATAGTGACTATAGGTTCTGTAGTGCTCCAGTGGGGGCTTATAGTGACTATAGGCTCTGTGGTGCTCCAGTGGTGGTCTATATTGACTATAGGCTCTGTGGTGCTCCAATGGGGGCTTATAGTGACTATAAATGAGACTGAAAAATGGTCAGTCCTAGGTTTATCTCAATATATTTTGTACTGCCTTGTTTCGTACAATCTGTATAGTCATGTTGAATGGAATTTCTAATCTAATTATTGTCTTAAATTCGAATTATTTAAGAATATTTGTGGAGACAAATTGTACATTTTCTGACGATTTGGCCCATGTTGTGGGTTTTCAACAGGTGTGTAAGTACAATTTCACCTCCCCTCCCAGGACTAGGGAAAGACCACCATTCTTGTGATCTAGTCCTTTTATTCCTGATGAGACTGCATACAAATTACATATCATTTCCCCTTTTTTAACCTTAATAATACAATTATTTCACATTAACAATTATACAAATATATACCTATAATTATGAAAAGGGTTTTGATAAAAGGGGGAATTACTTTTAAATGATACCAATTGAACCATTCCCTGAGAATGGATCCACACTCTTATTTAATTTGGGGAGGGGATGAAAACATCTGAGGTTTCTCCTAGTGGTGACCTTTGACCACATAGGCGGGCTCAATTAAACATGGTTTATGGCTGAAGTCAAGACTGTGGTATTGTGTGGAAGGAGGAGGGGGAGGTATGGAGGCAGCTGATGAGGAGGATGTTGTAAAGGAATTATTTTGTAACTTTATTAAATGTGAACCTTTAAGGAATATCAAACAGATGTGTTTAAGTTAGTTAGACATTTTCAGTAGTCTTAATATGGGCAGCCAAACAAGTTAAAGGTGAGGAGAAAAGGGAGGGGGAGGAAAGAGAAAGAGAGGGATAGGGTAGAGAAAGTGAGAATAGAGGGGGATGCTGTAGAGGATAAATGGTCCTTAAGTGTAATAGGACTTCACAGGGAGAGAGTGTGTGCTTCTAGTACAGGGCACAGGGCCCCAGTGCAGCCATAGGTCCTAGAGCGCTCCAAAACGCCTCCCCGCCTAGGTAAGGACAGGTGGGTCACAGAGCGCTTCAATGGAGGTATACCCAACTGAATAAATGGGTCAGATTTCCAGAATATGTACAATTGGCAGCTGTACACATTTAGTAAATTCTGCTCAATTAGGCTGCAATTTGGTCAATACTAGGTTAATTCGAGAATATTCGGCATTGCATTGATTCTAGCAATCAGTTTGGTTAGGTTGAAATGTATTTTGAACTTTAGTTTCGTCTGAAATGTTGGTTATTTGAGAGGATTGGTGAAGAAGAATTGTATATTTTCTTAAAATCTGACCCAAATGCCTATCTATTCTATCCTGAAGTGGCCAAATGTCTAAAAGTTTATGCTCAGTATCAACGTTCTCATACTTATTTTTGTTGAATATAATCCTGAGCGCCAGGTTTTGCTGTGATTGTAGTCTTTTCAATAGAGACTGTGGAGCAGAGTCGTAAATAAAATCACAGAAGTCGAGGTTAGGAAGAATGGCCATCTTGTAGAGGTCCTGCTTTGCTTTAAAGGTTAAGGCTGGGTTCCACTGGCCGGCTACTACTCCCGCTACTCTTCCCGTTTCTTTGCTCCCGCTACTTTAGAAGCGGGAGAAAGCAGCTGAAGGTATACCGGCTACCTCCCACTACAAAGTAGCGGCCGCTTCAAATCAAACATGTTTGATAGAAACAGGAGCACTTTATGCTTCGAAAACGCTCCAAAAGATGCGGGAAGTAACATGGCTTTGTAGCGGGGCCTAATAGCACCCATCCCCCTCACTCTCCCACGTCTGCTCCTGCTTCTTTCATCAAGAAGCGGGAGCAGTAGCGGGAGAAGTAGCCGGCCAGTGGAACCTAGATAGTCAGCCTATCTCTCAACAGTACCGCTACAGCGATAGCACTGTAGGGTTAGCATCAGCCTGACTAGTGGAACCCAGCTTTTAGGGATACAAGTGGCTTCGCCCCTTGAGCCCACAGGTCTATATCATATAGATGCCCAGAACGAAAACACTGACAGAAAGAGGTTTAAAATGATTAGGCCTATGTATAATATGCCTTTGCTTAATTTTGCTAAAGGAAAATAATATTTTAAAATTGTCTTAATACATTCTGTACATCCTTGTGGGTAAACATTACAATATCCAAAACTTTCATAAGAAGAATAAAAAAAAGTACAGTGCGAGATCACCCCCCAACTCTGGGGTGAATGGTGGATTTCTATATATAGGCAACTATGATGTTACAAAGCATATCCCGAATGCAACCACTAAGGTCTGTATATTGGACCACCAAATATTTGCTTCCCAAATGCAACCACTGACAGTTTGGTAGTGTTACGTAACACATGCATGCTGTACCCAGGGACCCGTCTCTGTCTCTTGAGGGTTCCCTGTTTCTCTTGCCTCAAGGAGTACATGGTTCCCCCAGCCGTGGGAAACCTCGTTTGATGCGTGGAATCACGGGCAAGTAGAGCCTCGGGGCCGGACCGATTTTACCTTATTGGTCATTACCCAATCAAGGACACCTAGTCAAGCAAGGACCAATAGGAGACTTGCATGTGCCAATGTGCATATATGTACAGTGCATCATGGGATGGATTCTGTTGAAATCTGACATACAAATATTTTGTAAGATTTTTATCAAAAATTCCAACAAATGTTTTCACCAATATCGTAGCTTTTATCAATCATCTGTGAAAACCAAATGCATGATGGGAAAGAAGGGGACATGAGCACTGATAAATGTTCCATGCTGAACATGGCATGTTTTCAATAGATTTTAGACTGTACCGTTAGTCCCAGAATTCCATGCGAATCAAGATTCAAGATGGCGGCTATGCAAATCCCCTATTTCAGTAGAGATGTCTTCCAAAACAAGCCCCAGGAGGTGTGTGTGTGTGGGCGGGGGGGGGGGGAGACCCCGGATACATTTTTTGCCCCTATATATTTATAATAAAGGGCTCCCGAGATGGCAGGAATATTGAATAAAAGCGTTGCAAAAACAAACAAAAATAAAGGGCTCCCACCTACTTAACCATCAAAAGCATACATTCATCAAAGTGGAGGATTACTGACTGCTGCAAGGTGCTCACTCATCTGTGAAATGTCACTTGGTGTATAATGGGTCGGGACATAAGAAAATGTACAACTCACCTTCACCAATCCTCACAAATAAACCAAATTTAAGACAGAAATGTGTACAACATAATCGAACAGAATTTCTTATTCGATACAATACCAACATATACTCAGATATAATATACCTGCATTTGTTGTTATGATTTACTTTGCTTACTTTAGCAGAATTTACTGAATGTGTAGAGCTGCCGATTGTACATTTTCTAACGGTCATATATAAATCAGTTCATCACAAAACACACTTGTATCTCTGTGACACCAGCCAGTGTAGAGATGACAGGTTTTGTTCAACTTAATATGAGGTTAGGGTGATTTAAAAGCATACATGTAGCATATTTTCTCTTTTTCTTATTATAACCTCACGCCCATTTTATTCATTGTGAACTGTTTATTCAGTCATATCACAATTATATGTCATTTAATCATTTTCGTAGTCACAAATAATGCACATTTAAAGCTGCATTATCAGCTATTATGACAAAACAAATATTCTGCTGCTGTTATATGTTTATACAAGAATTGGAAGTGGAATAGGCCGAGAGAAAACTGCCGCCGGTGAAGTGAAGCGAACTCGTCGTAAGAAAGGATCCAGGCAGGTCCTACTCCAAATGAGGACGTTTTTGAAACCTGTAGGAAAAACAACTGGAGAACGTCCTCCATAATTCTGGACCAATGACTTTTAGATGAGTTGGAAAAGAATTGAACAAAAAGTAGAAAGTGTTTAGTTTTTGACCGACGTTACACATGTTGTTTGGAAGGTGCTGCTATACAGTTATTGTACCAGTACTCATAAGGTTGGAACTACTTTTATAGCAAGAAAGCATTTTGATTGGTCTAAAACATTCATCTGCTAGCGTCGACCGCCACAACAGTCAAGAACAGATTTAAGCTTTATTCAATCCAAAATAGCTGTACATACAACTTTATAAAAAATACTTCTCTCTGTTAACATTGTACAGCTTATATCGCTATATCTTTCTGTACGTTACATACAAGAGATTTCTAACACATTTTTCATTATTTTTACACAATTAATTTTTGAGATACATAGAATTTCACAAGTACCGCTTAAATCAGCATATATTTTTCACCATACCTCTTTTAAGCTTGTACTCAGGTTTTGAACCTTATTCTGATATACCATCTCATTTTCAACTCAGAGATTAATATATCATTTTAAAAGGTAGTTCTCCTTCATGGTTAGGATAGCCAGTATGTATAGGCTTCTATATCAGAGTGGCAAAGCTTTCACATGACCTTGACATTCCGGAAGTGGTGGTTGCTGGGGCGACAACACAACCGCCAACTCTCTATTCAAAGCTGGACTTTTAGTCGGTTCGCATGCAGATATTTTTTATTTTCTTCTCAATTCGTATAGAGAACTGTCATCAAAAAATATACATGACCCGAGCCAAAATAAATATAGATATTTCATTATTCTACCTTGACTTTGAGTTCCATCTTTGAATGTCGATATCAGAGAATCCTGCAAATAAATGTCAATATTGGGTACATTTTCAGCAGCAGTCATATTGTGTTGTCTGTATGTGTGTGTTTTAAAAGGTTCTGATGTGAGTATTATAAGTGGAACCTCTTCTAGAAATTGTTGAAGGAGATGCTAAGATTGAACTAAAAATTTAGTCAAAAAGTCAAATCAAAAAGTGTCTAATATATGACAAGTCGTAGAGTTGTTGATAGTATGCACATTTAATATATAGCACGGGATAAGACAATGGCGGAATAACACAAAATAAAAGCCTTCAATCAACCACACAGTGAGAATGCGGAAGGAAAAGGAAACAAAAAGAGAGCGCTTCTCATACTGTCAGTGTCATGGAGATCTGTAATCCAGTCAAGCTCTGATAAACATTGCTAGGGAAATGCAGTGAAGGGGGCCGGGAGAAGGAGGGGGGGGGGGGCAACTCCACTGATCTGTGTGGAGAGGGGTAGTGCAGTTGAGTCATACTAAGGACCTGTTTTTTTTTACTCTGCTCACATATTACATCTATAGATGTTATTTTCAGTGGATACAGATTGAAAGCGAAACCAATATGAGAAAATTACAAGCTTTCAACGTTAACCAGTTTATTTACAACATAATAGAAACAGTTTCTGCTTAAGGTTGTTATAGCACCAGGATCCTTCCAAGCAGTGACTAAAGACCAATGGCCTTATATATTAGACCAATGACCACAGACCAATGACCAATGACCAAACACCATTGACCAATAGCCATAGACCAATGACCAATGGACATAGACCAATGACCACAGACCATGAATCAATGACCGCAGAATAATAATAAAAAAAGACTAATGACAATAGACCAATGACCACAAGACAATGACCATAGAATAATGACCTTAGACCAATGACCATAGAATAATGACCATAGAATAATGACCTTAGACCAATGACTATAGAATAATGACCTTAGACCAATGACCATAGAATAATGACCTTAGACCAATGACCATAGAATAATGACCTTAGACCAATGACTATAGAATAATGACCTTAGACCAATGACTATAGAATAATGACCTTAGACCAATGACCATAGAATAATGACCTTAGACCAATGACCATAGAATAATGACCTTAGAATAATGACCATAGAATAATGACCATAGAATAATGACTTTAGACCAATGACTATAGAATAATGACCTTAGACCAATGACTATAGAATAATGACCTTAGACCAATGACCATAGAATAATGACCTTAGACCAATGACCATAGAATAATGACCTTAGAATAATGACCATAGAATAATGACCATAGAATAATGACCTTAGAATAATGACCTTAGACCAATGACCATAGAATAATGACCATAGAATAATTACCTTAGACCAATGACCATTGACTATATTGTAGAACATAGACTACTTTATTGTAGAGTGCCCCCCCCCCCTCACACACATACTTTATCTCCTAAGCAACGCTTTCTCATGACCACATCAAAACAAGGGCATTTTGCTGCGTTATGAGAACACTTGTGCACGACATCCCTTGCTGCATCACACACTATCAGTCTTCTCATTACGGTGTCCTAAGAGTAAGACGTATCTAGTTCTTGGCAACGGCTTGCCGGTGGCTATTATAAGGTAGGTTCTCATCATTTTAATTTGATTAGTATTGTTCTGATTCTTATCTTTACAATATATTTAATTCTGGTCGAGTCAGGCATCGCATATGGATATATCATATTACACATCACCCACTCACTCCAATCATTACGTAACACTATTGCAATTTTGATTTTGATTTCTCCATAAGATAAGCTTACATTATAAGAATGGTATTCTCTCTTTTAACTCTGCCCACACACAGCCGATTTGCCCCCTGGTTCAAATCCTGGTTCATGTTTTTGAAATAACATAAACCTGGTTGGAAATGAAATCCTAGAATTCATCGGGAGACCCAAATCGGGGGGCAATGGGGTGGGGGCAAATCGGCTGTGTGTGGGCAGGGTAGAAGGTGTAAAAGAGAATTAATCCATTAGGACAGCCCTGTACACATTGCAGTGTTTATAGCATTACATATAAATTAAAGTGGAAACAATTGCTAAGAAGAAACTTTCATTTCTAAGCAATTAGGGGCATGAAACTATTTTTGTGGTTTTTCGAATATAATTAGCGGCTATTAATTAATCCTTAGAGAAATATGTGAATCAATGATATGTATAATATGTAGTAAACGTTGTGCGACCTAACAGAGATTTCACAGATTCCTTATACTGAGGTATACCATGTAATAGAGAACCATACAAAAAACTCGCGAAATGATTTGAAATGGAAGGAGCCCACCAGAGGTATAGCCAATTGTTATTTACTATTTGGTAAAAAAAAACCTCTGCCTACCCCCGCATACAAGAGGCAATGTACAAATTGCCCTTTTACATGATACGTCACATAATTGACGGATTAATCATTAAACTAATGATGGGCAAATTACAAGTGTTTTTGTGTGCGAAAAGCCAAACTATTCCCACACGAATATTATAGTTACCGGCATTCTCTTATATGTTTTTTCTGTCTTTTTAGCAGCATGAGTAAAGGTTCATACATAATTAAAATTACAGCCGGTATTATAATCTAATTTCAGATACACATTAAACAATACAAACCAGGAGGCCTTCTTGTGAATTGTGTCACCTTTGAGTATATATCATAAGAAAAGGGCTGTTCTGAGTATCGCATAATCAGAGCTGGCTCTACATGAACATAAGTAGATCTACATTTATATAAACATGAACATAACTACATAACTACTTTGTGTATTCCTTTGACATGTACACCGACAGACGAAGTGACTAAGTAACACTTTTACATAACTAATATGTTATCAGATACACATTGACAGAGTAATTAGATAATAAATACAAGAGCTAGTATAGTTCCCTGTCGAGGCTCACAGCCCCTCAGATGTCATAATAATGGTCTGTCAGTGATTGGACTCGGTTTGGAGTGGGAGAGGCTTTCCCTTAGTTTGGAGGGACTCTCTCAACTCTGAGCCTAGACAGTTCTTGACCTGCTATTGACCTGCGGTTTTTCACCCAGGTTTTACCATAGATTTGACTCTACTTCATTTTCTCACACACATATACTTTATGTTCACCAGTACACCAACTATTAATCAGCGTGTGCTTTTTTGTACCATGAACGCTCGAGAAAGATCGAGAAAGCGGAATTGAAGTTTCAAAGAGGAGACTGAAAAATGGGACAGAGAGAGACAACAAACAATGAGAAAAAAGATGAATGGAGAGAGGGAAAATACCACAGAGAAACTATACAGCAGATGGGTTATAATGGTAATGAGAGAGCGAGGGAGATATATGGAGAACGTGGGAAATAGAAAGGGAGGGAAGGAATGGGATAGATTTGGAAAGAGAGAGGGAGGGAGACGAAGAGAATGGGAAATAGAAAGGGAGGGAGATAATGGGATAGATTGGGAAAGAGAGAGGGAGGTTGGGAGGTAGACATACAAAGAGAATGGGGAAAAGGAAGAGAGGGAAAGAATGGAATAGATTGGGAATGAGAGAGAGGGAGAGAATTTGATAGATTGGGAAAGAGAAAGAGAGGTAGACATAGGGAGAGAATGGGAAGGAGAAAGAGAGGGGGAGAATGGGATGGAATGGGAATGAGAGTGAGGAGATGTAGGGAGAGAATGGGAAAGAGAATGCAAGGGAGCGAGACACAGTAAGCGAATGAGAAAGAGAAAAGGAGGGAGAGAATGGAATAGACTGGGAAAGAGAACAGGAGTGGGACACTGGGAGAAAATGGGAAAGAGAAAAGGAGAGAGATAATGGAATAGATTGGGAAAGAGAGAGAAAGACTCAGAGAGAAGAGAAAAGCAGGGACACAGGTATAGAGAGAGGAAGTATAAAAAGGTCAATTCAGCAGTTACAGTAAGGACATTTTCCAATTTACTACTAAAGCGATGGATATGAGTACGTGTATGTACACATACATGTATATGATATATTTGGAGCATGCACCTCATAATAATCTGTAAACAACCGTCCTAAATCGCCATGATTCATTTCGTGTGGACCATGACTAACGAGGTAAAAGAAAGTTACCACATCAAACCAACCAAAAAAATGAACAGCCCAGGAGGAAAAACGAAAAATCATGTAAGGTGTGTGGGGTTTGGGGTGTGGGTGTGGGTGTGTGGGTGTGTGGGGTGTGTGTGGGGTGTGTGTGTGGGGGGGGGGGTAGTCCGTGCAGACCCTGCCTCTCATCGAGGGTGTAATTAAAGGCCAAAAGATAAGGCTAATAAATGTTTGGGCAACAGGTGGCAATAATAAAACGCTCAGAGTAAAAGACTAGTTATTGTTATATGATTTATACTAGCTAATATCCATACACATTGCGCTCTTCCAGAAGTATATTCCCCATATTCCTAGCATAATTTGGGCAGTCGAATAATCTTCCTACCTCAGTTGGAACTCAACTTATAGGTAGTTGCTCCTTTCCAGTATATTCTAATCCCATACTAGGGGGATTTGTATATCTGTTGGTTTGTTTGTTTTTTATTTGCAATAAGCTCTCATATTTTCAGCTTAAATCATTAGATAGAAAAAAAGGATTAAAGAGTTACATTAAATTTCTTTCATTCTACTATTCTTATATCACTTGTCTGTTCAGTTAAACAAACACGCAATATCTAACCTTTATACTAAAGCACGTTTAAGAAGAAAAAGAAGGAGTGTCTGAGGAATGTAAGACAAATAACAGAAACATAAAGTTACATACAGGCAGTTAAACAGAACAGTAACATAAGGATATCTGCCCAGGTGTAATTAAATAGATATAATGGGAAGAGGTGGCCAATACATGTTTTGAAGACAGACAAAATGCTCACAGTAAAAGATTACTAATTGGTATTGGTTTTGGTATCAGCCTAACTTAGCAAAATTAGCTAACTGTGTTGAGCTGCTAATTGTACACTTATAAATAGTTTATATAATCAGGATGGTATAAGATTGACACAATACCCAATAAGACACTGAGAGATAAAGTTTTGTTGTTGTTTATTCATTCACGACCATACATGTTTCGGAGATGGGTTGTCTCCTTCCTCAGTGGTGATATAGTAGTTTATATAGTTTATTAAATTAGGTATTACAGTTTTATGAGCCTTGTGCTCCAAAGTACTCATTCTACGGTAATTTAGGCGATAAAATAGTGTAAAGAATTGTATTCATTGGGTGGACCATTGACCCAATTAACTCACTGACCACGGCTGGATCATGCACGCCACGCAAGAGTCTAGTTGGAAGGGGAGGGATGCTCTAAGTATATTTTACAATAGCCTTTGAAATGGGCACACTCCTACATTATGATTCCATTGACAGTTGGCAGCTCTAGTCATTTAATATACTTTATTGTATTAGGCTAAACAAGTATGAATACTAGGCATATCTAAGTACATTTGGTATTACACTGATTAACAATGTAATATACTAGCTGCCCCTGTTTATCACCGGGTAGACATCCCCTTTCCCTCCCCTGTTCACCCAAAATTATAAAGTAATACATTCAAATGCCTAGTATCAACAATCCTGTGTAGGCCCATCCTTCCCATTTCCCAAGCTCCATTATCCCCCTTCCCCGCTCCCCATCTCCCCCGTTCCTTCCCTCCCCCTTCCTAAACTTCCCCTGTTCACATCACATTAAATATAAAGTACCGGTAAGAAATTTGAATTGATACCTAGAGCGCAAGGAAGCTCAAGGAAAAGAAAACAGTGGGAAAACTATGTAAGTTGGTCGGTAATTTAAATAGATTCACTTCTACCTTCCTTGAAATAATTAATCGGGAAAAACGAAGGCCAACCTCACTTGAAGCCAAAGTAAGCTGCGTGGAAAGTTTGGGAATTTTACATGCCTTTTGTTCGGAGCTTTTCCGACTTCGATGTTGTAACAACGCAATTAATTATTGCGGCTGTTCTGTTGATGCTCTAACATTAGTGAGAATGTTTGAACGTAGTTGCTTTATTAGCCTTTTACCAACACTCCGCCATTTCTCACCACCCTCCCCCAAATTACTCATTACCGTATATTCATACTATTCCATATTCTGGGAATGAAACTGAAAACAAAGTGTACAGTGTCAGAACCGTTTTCTCAGTATATATATACAGTGTCCTATAACATACAAATTCTGAAACTGTGAAAGGAGTTTCATCTTTGATTGTGCAAGGTTGATCTCAGGTTTTAGGTGCTCACTATAGGTCAGCCTATCATCAATTGTTAGCCCTGAATAGGTGTAAACACGGGCAGTTTCTAATTCATACCTGATAGGAATTTGTTTGACTGAATGGGATTCCTTCCCTGCGAGATTAACCTAATTTTACCTTTGTTAGTATTCGTGATTACATATTTAAATCCTTAGATGATGTAGGCTATTATCATGTTCAGGAAAAAGCCTGTTAACATACAGGTTAGGCGCTTTATGCCTTGTCTACCTATTATTTTGTTAGTACCGTATTTGTGATGTGTTTCAGGAAAATGTGTCACAGGTCGCAAAATTGCTATTTTTCAAAGTGTTCTGATTTGTTTGTGGGTGTAGCACTCATAGTCATATGAATCCATGTAACAAATTTCGGGTCATTGTATTACATATATTTATATGCGTTTTGAAGGCATTCATATGGAGTATATTAAGTTACTTTACTGGTAATTACCCATCCACAAACATTGCAAACTTCTTTTTTTTTCAAAAATAGAAATATCAAACTTAAAGTATTGAAACACCTATTAGGTGTCCCACAGTTCACTATCATTGGAATAAGCTTGATCTCTTTTCAAATATGATGGTATCTCAAAATCTATATTTTGTGACTTATGACTCATTTTCCTGAAACGGATAGCATTAGTGAGATTTTGTTTATTATGCACCAGTTTTGTCAAGATTTCCTTGTGAACTCTGCGACCCCTCCTTACCATCTTTCCCTCCAAGTCTATTATACACTCTAGGTCCAAACCCTAAGATCAGATAAGAATGGTAAGTCAGCCTACTTCACTAATCGGTTTTCTGGCCTAGGACTCGACATTTTAATGGGAATATAATGCCATTGTGCGGTCTTAACGGAATCTTAATGGCACTTTGTGGTTTGAGTATAGAGAGGCTTTCCCTTCGTTTGAAGGGACTCTCTCAACTTTGGGCCTAGACTGTATACAATACTGTGTCCTAATGTTGTACCTTGAGGCACGCCACACCTGACGGATTCTTTTGCAGGGAATTTCACGGAGCTTATAGGTCTATAAGCAGTGGCCTGTCTTACTTCCTTCTTGAAATATATGGGTCAGATCGTCAGAAAATGTAGGCCTACAATTGGCAGCTGTACACATTTAATAAATTCTGCTATATTAGGCTGAACTTTGGTCAATGCTAGATAAATTCGAGTATATCCGGCTTGCATTGATTCTAGCAATCTGTTAGCTTAGGTTAAACTGTATTTTGAAAGCCATTTCTGTCTTAAACTTGCGTTATTTGATAGGATTGGTGAAGACATATTGTACATTTCCTGAAAATCTGACCCATATAGGCGTGATGGTTGCCGCATCTCTGGGTACCAGACATTTTCTTAATTGATGAGAGATGACAGCATTATATGTACAGTATGTCTAGAGAGTATAATGGCACCAGTAGAGGCCTATCGTCACAGTTTGAGGGGAAGTATTGGGCTATTTACACTGCGTTACGTTCATAAATATGGATTCTTTTGTTAGATTAACACTGTCAACACCCCACCTGCTTCCCTCTCCCATTGGCGTCTCCCGACGCATCAAAATCATTTCGTTTTTTAGCTTTAATCCATGTGGACGTATCGCCGATCACACGGCAATGCCGTCCACTCCAGAGTCAGAGTTAAACAACTTGTGATTGGCTTAGAGGTTTGAGGGTGTCCCACCGGCTGTGATTGGAGGGTTGTGCGTAGATGCCCGAACCTACCCGAGGTGTAACGAGGACGGCCAAGTGTACAGTAGTGAACCCGCCGATGTCGGATTTCGAATCTTATGCATAGGCATAGGCTTAAGCATGTAATGCTGGAACTCCGTATTCATACACGTAAGCGCTTAAAATTATAGGTGAAATGTCTCTTAGAATGCATAATGTTGATACTGGGACAGGTTTGAAGTGTGCGGACATATTAAGAGAACATAGGGATTTTTGGAAATTATAAACCATTTTTCCCTATAGTGTTGCGCCAATGAGCTTGGGTCGGAGTTTCGAGTTGAGGTGTTTATGCATGCATAATTAATTATGCCATTTTGCGACCTCTCGTCAAGCCAGCCTCTGTACATATCAATTAATCAATTATGCTGTAATCAGAACAGAACACGGCGCAAAGATAAAGAACAAGATCAAAGGCATATGAATATACTGTAAACGTATAAATGTTCGCGTAGTATTTATTGTTGCTATTTTGGCACACCCACCCTTGTGCGCAAAAATAAATCCTGCGCGATACTGCATAAACAAGGTGTGAGACTTCCTTGCTGTGTGAATTTAAATCCGCGCGAAAAGGTTTCAAAGTACTTAGTGCGCGAAAATTTATCTGCGCGAAAATAAATACGTTTACAGTAGTATGAACCCGAAACTGTATACTAGTTGTTGTTGGTGTTGTTGTTGGAACTTTTATTTATCTTTTAAGCGATACTGTCGGTGGGTCTAAGCTCCGAGCATAGGGAGGGTTTCAAGCCCTACCGGAGACAATGTTTTAATAAAAAGGGTAACAATGCGCCTAGTACGTCGACGACACACAGGCGGCCCTTATAGAAGCTGGGCTATTTAAATGATTTTGTAGATAGAGTTCTTAAATGAACAACTCCTATAAGTTTTATACATGCCTAATTATGCCAGTAAAAAGTTCATGATCCTTCTCAAATCTTTGCCTCGTTTGGCTTTTTTTAAACAGATTTTTATTCAGGTTATTCATTACATATTAAACACTCTCAACCATTTAGGGTGTTTGTCGTCGTGCACTGAGAAAGTGCTTATTTTTAACAAAAGTTGTGATTAAATTAAAGACAGTTGTTTTACCTCGTTCACGATACAATTTCTTCTTGTTAGCTTATCTTTACAAGATTATGGTAACATTTGAGGTTTGGTTGTATGAGAAGGTGATGATATAATGTGATGAGATGGGATGGGGTGAAAAAGAAACCTAGCTAGTGTATTTCATTATATATATTGCATTTTTATTTAGAACAAACAATAACATTCCGAAACTGGATACAGACGTTCTGCCCAGGCAGGTCTTCCTGAAAGATTCATTCCCTACAAATATTTCGATCGTACCTGAAGTTTTCTTTAAAAAATATAGGATTATAACTCTTGTAATTGACTTATTATCATTGTTCATTTCTAAAAAAAATAGTGTTGAAAGATTATATAAATTCTTCTCTGAGATTTAGATTGTTGTCTTAATAAATTAAATTAAGTGTGGGTACAGTAGGATTAATTAAACAATAGCTCATATCTCAGATAACTATGAGAAACCAAGAGTGTTTACTAAACTCCATGAAAAATAGAACATAGTTGTATCCCGAAAAGAAAATCGTCAGAATGATCAGAAATATATAGCTCAACACAATGGTACCAACAGGTAACCAGAGCAACAAGGAAAATAATCATGATGAATGTTAGCCCCAAGAAGTATGCAGAACTTTAGTTAGCAAAGGCGTGGCAGTTGTGACGGTATGACGTCATAAAGTATGGGGCGCCAAGTGTCAACTTCATCCTTTTGTGGATGCGGGCGCACACTAGCCGCGATAAGCTTTGCAACAGGCATCTGCAATAGAAATGAAAATATTTGATCTTGGTGTGTAGTCTATCGCAGACGTGTGGGCCCCTTTTGCAACAGGCTCTGCCATAGCCTTTGCAACAGGCCTCACGATAAGAAACGCGTCGCCGTCTATCGCAGGAATATTAGACATGTTTAATATTTGTTGGCGATAAGGACTGCATTGTGGACATCACCATGCTATTGCGATCAATTGCAAAGCTCTATTGCACAAGTGTGGCGACGTTTGCAACAGGCCTTCCCGATAAGCCTCTGCAATAGCCGCCTATCGTAAAAGCCTGTTGCGAAGCCTATCGCAAGGCTTATTTCGGCTAGTATGGCGCCGGCTTAACTAACCATTTCCGTCAACAAAATGGTCCTTTAAGAACAACAAAATCGTTTATTGGGAATGAAATTATTATTTTGTTCATTAACCAATCAATGTCGTGGACAAACACGTGTAGTAGGAATGATCGATAGTGATATTGTGTTCATTTTGCAACGTTTTCTGTTGACAAAATGGACCTATTGCAATGTATTCCGTTGACAACATCATCCTTCAGGAATACAAATTGTCACTTTGTGCGTTTTGTACTGATTTTGAAATGGTGCTTTTGGAACAAAATTAGAAAAATAATTGATAATTAACAAAATTTTGTTAAATTTCATAATTTATCATATACTTGATCAGTTACTACAGTTCCATTTGATGGTTTTGCCTTTAGCTTTTTGCAATAGCATGTGTGTGCCGTTACACTTGCCATGGTAACACATGACCCAAATGATGCAATTTGATTGGTTTAGCGACATTGCACTATCAGCGGGAGCTGTTGCTGTTGCTGGCTTGTCAGTTTCAAAAGTTTTCTCAAGATTATACTTATTAATCAGGTACATACTAAATAAATAGCCAAATCAGTATGTAATAAATACCAAATGGCACTCTGTACAGTTTATTAATGGGTGGAGCCAAGCTGAAGAATGGACATTCTACAAGCTCGTCCCGACATGACTTTAAACCTACATCGTGCCATTTGGTATACTCTGTCAACGAAATAGTGCATCTGAAACAAAATTAATATTTCATTCATTTCATACCATTTTAGAAAGAAATGGTTAGGAAGAAAACTGTTGTAATCTTTATATTGTATCAAATTCCATTGAGAAAATGGTGTGTTCCCTCTCCTCTTTCCCACTCCTTCGTTGTCCACTCTCCCTCCCCTCTTCTCTCTCCGTCTCATCCTTTCCTCTACTCTCTCCCTCCCATATTTTCTTCCCCCTCCTATCGTTCTCTCCCCTAGCTCCCTCCCTCCTCTCTTCCCTCTTGTCTCCTCCTTCTGCTCTCTTCCTCCGCTCTTCTCTTTCGCCTCCTCTCCATTTTTTCTCTCTTATCACTCTTCATGCATCTCTCTCTTCTCTCCTCTCTCCATCTCGTCTCACCTCTCCTCCTTCCCTCACGCCCCCGTCCTTCCTCTCCTCCATCTTATCTCTTCCTCCTCCCCTCCCTCTCCTCTCTTCCTTCCTCCTCTAGTTCCTCTCTCGCTCCTCTCTTCTTCCCCTCTTTTCTCTCCTTCCCCTCTCTCCCCTCCTCTCTCCCCCTCTCCCTCCCTCCCTCTCCTATCTCCACCCCCTCCCTCTCTTCTTTCCCTCTCTATTCCTTCCTCTACCCTTCCCTCTCTTTTTCCCTCTTCCCTCTTTCCTCTCTCGCGCTCCTTTCCCTCTTTTTTCTCTTCTAGCTTCTTCTCTCTTCTCCTCTCCACTCCTATTTTCTCACCGC
This sequence comes from Sthenelais limicola, assembly GCA_942159475.1. Taxonomy (NCBI): domain Eukaryota; kingdom Metazoa; phylum Annelida; class Polychaeta; order Phyllodocida; family Sigalionidae; genus Sthenelais; species Sthenelais limicola. Next base: position 37,311,063 of record OW804102.1, read on the forward strand.
TCCTCTACTCTCTCATGCTCCTTTTCCTCTCCACCCCCTCCTCTCCCTCTCTCTGCCTTTCGTCCCGCTGTACCTCCCGTTCACCTCTCTCCCCTATCTTCTCCTTTATTTGAGAGGATTGGTGACGGTGTTTTGTACGTTTAAATCAACTTGTACACTTCTCAGTAATTCAGTCGTGTCGTCAAGTACTGTGTCGTCCCAGGCACTTCGTTTTGCGTCCTTACATACTTCCTCCTTCTGCAGTCACGACTTGTACCACACCATATAAATCGCACTAGCTCACTTGGTAATGCATGCATGGCTAACCTTCATAAACGCGATGAAAATATCATATATGTAAGCCCTAGAACAACAAGTAACCCCCCTGCACCGTATATTCATTCTTTAAGCGTTACTCGAAATAAAATTTAGATAAAGCTTTGAATACGTGTGTTGGTGTGAGTCTCAAACGTCTGGGGTGGGAGGTCAAATAATTCACTCTGGCCTTTGTTATAATATTTCATTCTGTATTCACTCTGTAACGTAAGCGATACCTTTTTGATAAAGAGTGCATTGTGGCAGCAATTGAGATACATTATATAGTATCGTTTCGTGAATATGTTTGTTTTAAAGGTAGTAAAAGGCAAGGGGGTGTTTCATAAAAGTAAGGTGAAATTGTACAATATAATATACATCATACTAGGTATCTCAGAAACCATTACGCCCAAACGTAAGATTCATCCGTGAAATGCTTGCAAATGTAGGATAAGTTCTTAAATAATGTGCTTCATTATTTAAGTCCCACAAGAATGTTACTTTGTTAATGAATAAATAGGCCTATTGATATAAATATATCTATATTAATTTATGAATCTGTTCCGATTGTAATTAACAATTTTATAGATTATCGTAATTAGTGAGATACCTCTTAAAATAGTCTTAGGCTGAAGACTTCTTGTAGATGTTTTTAAAAGATAAATACTGTTGTAGAAGTAGAGCGAATGAATAGTCGGAAGAACTGCTGCATCAGGGGTTGTATCTGTAGTTAACAAAAGACATAAAAACGGTGGAAATAATGATTGATACATAAATAAGTTAGATTAGTAAGCTTTTTGTATGAAACACCTTATTAAAGACATGAGTACATATATACACTATGCTATTTCCCGACACTCGCGGCAGACAGAGTATATAACTGTAATATTGTAATGTCTGTAATATGGGGTGAAGGAGGATGTGAAATTTGGGAAATTTCCACACCGAAGAGTCAGAATGTGAGGATAGGATAGAGAGCTTCGATTGATTGGTTGTTACTCGCACATTTTATTTATAATTCAGAATATATTGGCCGGAAAAGGAGTTCACACTCTGATAAACACAGGTCTAAGTGTGCCATAACATAGATTCAACTTAATTGGTTGAATGTGGAATATTTGCTGTACTAGTGAGATTCCATGCCCTTCTATAATAGATAGAATGTTATTAATCCTCAGCAGTTACTTCATGTATTCATTATACTTATTATTATTATCATTTTACTTTATTTCCACAATTACAGGTAAACGGTAGCATGTTCTCATAACAAGTCTGTAAAGACAGTTTTAGGTACCCACTAGTGAAAGCCTCTGCTACTGCAGTTCTCCCGGCTATCCCTGTGCTAAATTGTCTATATCTAGAATAACAGTTAGTATACAATCAAGTTGTACAATTACAAGTCTGAAGAAAACAGTATATATAAACATAGCAACAGTGTATAAGGTCAACTTCTTGTTTGATCCTGTTTGTTTCTTCTCTTGCTCTTGGCCTTTGCATTTAATTACAGCCTTTTTATGTTCTTAATTTTGCTACTGTACCATGTGCGATTTAAATAATGTCTTAAAGTTACAGTCTCAGCAAACGTCAGTCAAAAACTGAACATTTTCTATTTCTTTTTTCATTTTTTTTCAACTCATCTAATAGTCATTTGACCAACATTTTGGAGGATTTTCAATTGTTTTTGCTAAAGCTAGGTTTTCTAAAACGTCGTCATTTGTTTTTGGAGGATCCGCCCGAGTCCTTCCATGCAATAACTTCACTTATTATCGCTCACTGTCGCTAGTTTTCTCTCGGTGACTAGACTTCAAATTCTTGTGTAAACATAGGCCTGTATATGATATATATACAACTGCAGAATAAATATAGAATAAATCCGGTTGTGTAAGTCATAATTTGAGTGAATTTGGTAAGGTTTTAATGATGTTAGACTATACATGTATCATATATTATATACATACTTTATGATTTGGAATAGCGTCGCAAAAATCCTCCAAAATAACCTACCTCCAAGACACAATTGGGGTTATTACAATTATAGTTCAATAATCATAAAACTGAACAGGTATTCTGAATGACCGCAGAACCAAAAGAATTGGGATAATCTTGGTATGTATCTTTTTTTCAGCGTAATTTAACAGAATTAATATACAGTGGAACCTCACATAAAGACCACCTCATTATAGAGACCACCCCTCTATTAAGGCCAGTGTTCTCAGTCCCGAATTATTCCCTCTTATTAGATTTAGAGCCCTCTAAAGAGACCACCTCGCTATATAAGACCAAAAAGTATCCAGTCCAAAGGGTAGTCTTAATAGAGAGGTTCCACTGTATGTAGAACTACCCGATTTTCTCCCCCAGACCTCTTACTGTGGCTCACAGCAGGACAAAACTAGCTCAGGAAGCAGAAGCAAAACAGTTAAACGTCTTCTTAGTTTTACTCTCGTTGGTGTACAATAGAAATTTGAATTGGGGTTTCTTTTAGCTTTTAGACACTTTATGACGATTCAAAACCTAAAATCAAAGTTGTATATATAAATATGTGTCTATTCTAGGGGCATATAATAAATAATAAATGAAACTCAGTATTAGTACTAGTAATATTCATTGGACTTGATTGCCACAGAATCTCGTCCAATAAATATTCAATTACTAGCACCTTGTTCAATTCGCTCTATTGAGTAAAACGTAACTAACGTCACGTTCTCGGGCAGCGTCATCTGGGGCGTTTAATAAAAATAAGACAAAATCGTACGATATAAGATCTATGATATGATATAAAATGTATCTTACGATGTATCTTACAATATAAGATAATGTCTCAAATGTTACTAATCTGTTATTATGAAGATTTATAATGAGGGGGCTCTTATATTATGCACATGGGTAATTATCCTCAATATTCTTTTTCTGTTTATGTTCCGGTTTCCTCATTAAAACGTTGTTATCTCAGGAGATATTTACTATAATGTAAGGGGAATTCGTACGAAAATACATTTATGTCATAAGACACTTTTAAATCATTTAAGCATAAATGTACCATAGAATTTATAACAACTTCGGACCAGTTGTAAATATCCTTGTAAATTTGATATCTCATATATAATACATTTGTAATGTACATTATCCTATAGAGGGAGTTATTTTACTGAAATAACATAATATGAAGTAGACTATAAAAGCCTGTAACAACAGCAACTACTTTCGAGTAGATGATCAATTACAACATCTTTGACCCAATCTTCTTTGCACAATGTCCCATGCAACTATACGGTACACGTACATATTATGATTTTCTATATGAGGTGTCTCAACAATTAGAGGATATCTTAAATTACGACTGAATGTAAGATATATTATCGAAATGCTCGTACATTATTGGATAAGTTTTTAAATAGAATGCTTGGTTTTTTAAGTGTCACAACAACCAATATTATTCTGTTAGTGAGAATCTCTGAGGAAATTATAAAATAACTATATCTACATTATTTCGTGCATTAAATAACCGATTCGGACCTATATCAACAGTTTTATAAGGCCATCATAAATTGTAAAATACTTCTCAAAGATACTTCTTGACTCTTCCAACACAGTGTCGCCCACTGGTGGACATTGCATGAATCATCAGTCATTTACAATCCTATTACCTTCTCATGTCATACCTCACAATCAAGACCAACTTTCATGAGAATGTCTTTGTTTGTATTCAGATGGCACCTGTGTCTGCTATAGTCATACTAGCTGCCATACTTGCAGGAGTTACATCACAAGTAGGACCTGTAAGTTCACATTTTTTTAAACATCTTTATTTAATCAGTAACTATACAGCAGTCTCCCTGTTACAAGTGATTTGTATAGTGCCCCTAAATTATATTCTACAATTATGACATACAAACTATATACATTTATATTTCATGACAATGATCGTTATTATACTATACTGATTTGCCTATCATGATGTTTTGTTTGTATTGATATGCTGTGAAGTAGAACAATGATTATATATATTCTACAGGCACTACTGATAAAATAAGTAATACAACCATACAGCATTAGTGTAATTACTTTAAGATATTATATCGACTCAGATGTGGTCTATAGGGGCTCTGGTCCATGAGCTAGGGCATCACCAAATTTACATAAATTTGTCAATTATACACATTTAGTAAATTCTGTTCGAGTAGGCTGACAAATAATAAGTACTGAGTGAGTCTGAGTGTACATATATGTTTGGTATTGCGTTGAGTCATGAGTAACTGAGTGATATAATTTCATGTTCTAAGATGAAGAGAACAAAAATGCGATAAATGTGATGTGTTACAGCAAATGATTCACAAGTCACACAAGTGATAATTGATATTCATATGTGTTTTATTCACAAGAACTTTCTGTAGGAATGTTCCCATTCTTTGGGTATGTATCGTTTAACGTTGTATGAATGCATTTACCAGATTTCAAGACTATGTATTAAAAATATTCGTGCATAAAAAAAAATATCCTTGCATTTCAAAGTAAATAGTAATGGTCCACACTGTAATATTGCACATTTTGTTTCAAAAATAAAAATATCAAATTTACAATAATAGAAGTACTTATTAAATGCCCTAATGCTTACCATGCATCATATGAATCTCCTTGATCTCATCTTTTCATTGATGATATCTCAAAATAATTCCATTTTCGTGCGACTTGTGACTCATTTCGCTTTAACACATCACCAGTCACCAATTCTGACCATCTGGTCTTTCTCACCCTTACACTTAGATATTGTTACGATTTTCCTTTTCCATATGTTGCCCTTGCTTCATAAGTTGGTGGGTCTGGGTGTTGTTTCATAATGATTGAGACATAGAAAGATTTATTTGGAATTTCTGCGAATGGTGTTCAAATGTTACAAATAATGTCCCTGCCTGGCGTTTCATAATGTAGGACATTCGCGGGAACATTAGTATTTGCGGGAACATTTCGCGGGAACATTCGGTGACGGGACTGGCCGTGCGAGTTGTCTTATTACGTAATAACCATACACTCAGACAGGGAGGCATACACTCAGACAGAGAGGCGCCATGGGCTGAGAGGGATAGCTCTAGAGTGTACTCAAAGTCGCTACGAATTTTTCTCAAAGTCGCTACGGTTTTTTCTCAAGTCTTCAACTTTGATTATGAAACGGAATTTGTCCCAAATGGGATGTTTTTTCCACTTAATTCCTATGTCCCTGATTTTGAAACAGGCCCCTGGTCTTCCAGGGTCTCATCCCACAGGTGGACGTGTGAACCTGTCGAATATGCCATAATAAATGCACTGAACTAAGTCGAATCTGTCTCCTGGTTATTCTCTAATCTTTATTATAGTCGATATTCGAAGGAGCTATTCAGCGCTCTAACTTTCCGCAAGGAATGGATTCAAAGAGATGTTTACAGCTCGGGTTTCAGGTTTATTAACCTCTCCACGAACATCGAAGGTCCACCCCCTTACGTAACCGATAGCCAGTCAGCGAGCTTGAAACCATAAACAGATGTGGCCCACATGGCCATGTATTGCGCGCACTGCATGTTGACAAGTGCAACCTCAGACACAAACGTCAACACAGCCTATACTTTAACATAGGAAGATCCCATGTTTTGTCCAAAATATAGGATTTTTCATTGGATTTGAAGTGTTTTGGACTATTATTTCGGTAGTATGGACCCACCAATACCCCCTACTCTCATCAGGGCGGCTGGTTTTAAGAAACATAAAGAAAATCAGCAGAATAACAAATAAAACTTGTAAAAAAACATAGATCCCTTCTTAAAAATCTCCTTATACAGGAGACAAATGTAGATAACTAAGATCTAACTTACACCTTACATCTGTAATAATCTCTCTCCATCTCCTTAAATTCCTTTTTAAAATCTAACTATTGATCAATTAAACATTCCACTAGATATATTTATACCTGCTGTTAAACATGGTATTATTCATCATGGAGTGTTACTATTTCATTTCAATTATTTAGGGCCAAATATTTAAACAACTAACATTGTTATATTAAAGTTAAACAGTTCTTCTTTATGAGTTGCCAATCTTCTAGTATTCAGTAAGGATACTTCCTTACTGACGTTTTATCTGAAAATATTTAACAATAATCATACCATTTTATGCAAAATAATAATACAATATGCTTGATTACTGACTCACTCAATCTCCACAATGGATGTTAATTTCAATTTTCAATAAGCCATAATCATTATGTTACTGATCTTTGTTATCTTACTGCCTGAACTAATCTCATACCTGTGATACCTTTCTCCAAGGTAAAACTTTTGCCTCTTTCTCTATATCTTATGCTATCAAACATATTTTCCGTTGCCATTGAGACTTAGTATATAATCATATCTTTTGTGTAGATGTCTATATGTTGTATGATGAGAAAATATCAGCGAAATTTAGTATCTGGGTCCAAATTAAGATCAAAACACAGCTCTATATAGGCAGTTTTAATGCTATACAGTGGCCGTCGAGGGTTTGTTTGTCTGAGGTGGCACCGCGTGGAGTCCCGGGAGACGGTGGGCGGAGCATAGCCCCGCTCGTGGAGAGGTTAATTGTGTGGGAATCGTGAACAACAGGGTTTATATAGTACAGGAGAAGTGAGTCGTCATCATCAATCACCATTCGTCTTTCGTTACAATCATATTAATTTTAATTAATTACTCCTAGGAAGATTCGCCAAAGAAGCAAATCGCCAGATGATTTACCTGTTAACATGCAATAAATACTGGGGAAAACATACCCCTATGGTCGATCCCATAACAATTATAAGACTATTATATATATGATTTCATGTAAGAATCTAAGAGCATTTGCTCAATAGGTTCGGTGTTGTATGGAGTAAAGCAGACGTCGGAGGTTGGTTGTCAATTAGCCAGGCAGCAAGGTCTGCACATAGCTTGGCTGTCGGCCTTTATTTATACTATAGACTGGGAAACAGATGAGAAATTCTTAATCCTAGGGGCATTTTTGAGTACAAAAGTACATTAGCACTTTTCTGGCTAATTTGGGTCTGCTGAACACGGAAATCCCTGTTGGACAGCTGAAATCTGACTCCTTCCTTGTCAAAAATCAAAAACAAAATACACAAGGCAGTTCTTCAACTGGTTGAACTATGATGTTATAGCCAGAAATGTATGGACTTTTTATTCAGATTGTTTTGCGATGATATGCTCTAATATGCTACGACATGTCCTGACAACAATGAGAATATCAGAAATGGATTCCCCCCTGCATTACCATCATTTTGAGGTATCACATGACCATATATGTGGGTTTTTTTATGATTTTTCTCAGAAATGTGTGAAAAACACATATTATGTGTGGATATATGGTTGTCATGGTAACCACATTGCTGTGACATCCAGGTTAATGTGTGAAATGGATTGTCCTGTGAATTTCCATCATTTTGAGGTATCACACGACTATATATATGTGTGTTTTATGATTTTTCTAAAAAAAAATGAATGGCAGCTATTTTTGTTTCTGATTTTTGACCAGGAAGGAGTCAGATTTCAGCTGTCCAACAGTGATTTTCGTGTTCAGCACACTCAAATTAGCCAGAAAAGTGCTGATGTACCTTTGTACTCAAAAATGCCCCTAGGAGTATTGAGAGTGATGTTTATGTGGATTTTTAGCACATACTAATTCATTCATTGCAGACAAGTGGTCCTCAATGCGCTGATGGATCAAAACCTGAAGGAGGATCTTGTCGAAGTAAGTGAAGCCATGATGTTTTCAAATAATATGATCCAGAACAAAAAACAACTGGGGCTAGAAATTAGGATTGGTTTATTTTAGCAAGAGTCCAGACGTTAGGGTCCGGAGTCCTGATGCTAACGTCCAAAAATATGGTTACATACGGACCCTTTATATAATATATGAATCTGAAATCATAATTTATAGCTGAGGAAAATTGTGGTTTCTTCAATCTTCTTATATCCCCCAAGGGTACCATGATTGTAAGATTACTGGATAAAAAACAATGGGAAAAATGATATACTATGGAACTCATTTTAAAGCTATGTTGGGTACTAAAGTCTAGTAGGATATGAATAATGTAGTTGACTCAAATATCGTTTTTCCTTATGTTATTCTAGTATCTAGTTCTAGTTATTACAGCCTATTAATTAATATAGATTTAGCAAATCTAAATCTATTTGTTCATGAATAAATGGACAAGACAAATTTATGCATTCCCCCAAACTGTAGTACTTGAGAATGCAGCTTTAGAAGCTTATTGAACTCATTTGCTGTGAGGCTCCACAATGGAATAGGTTGGTCAGGTCGTGAGAAAAATGTACAATCAGCAGCTCTACACATTTAAATTATTTTACTATATTAAGCTAATCAATCATAGATCTGAATATATTTCATGCTGTGTTCATTAAGAAAATCTTTTCAGTTATATTGAACTGTATTTCAAACCACATTTTTTGTCTTAAATTTGGGTTTTTTGAGAGGATTGGTGAAGGTGAATTGTACATCTTCTAGTGACTTGACCCAGGTCTGTCAACTTGTGGCCATGTATTTAGCTGAGTGTAAGAATCAAACCCTGTCCGTGACACCATGCAGGTCAATCATTATATATTCAAGATAGACATAACTGCCACATATTTATTTTATTGCAGATCTTTATTCTCTGTTTCAGCATGTCACACAGAAATAGACATCTGTATTTTCCTAGAATTATATGAAGTTGAAGGTGTTGCGTTCCTACATACAGGCGATATGCTAAATAACTACTTCGAGTTGCTGACTCTTGAAAGGGATGTGGTGAGTTATATTTTGGCATCTTTTTTAATATCTTTTGAAGATGGATTCCGCAAAAACTGAAGGTAAGTTCTAGTAAGACAATGATTTCTTCGTATTCTCCACCTCCAACACACCTTTAAGCACACACACTTCCAACGTGTTTTTATTTGACCTTAGTGCATGGTTTTCAGAGTTATTAGCAAAAGGCCTAAAAAGACCACCTTGACCGTTGACCCTTGAATGGTCTTTAGTGGTCACAATGAATCATCTTTTCATTTATTTATTTTTCAAATGTCTAAAATTAAAAATTCCTCAAGGGTTACAGAGTTGCATATTGCAGATAGGGAACCAGGAGAATCTGGATCTATATGGTATGACCCAAAATGCAAGGTTTACCAAATTAATGATATTCTGCCCATTATTCATGGACAATAATAATGTTAACATTTCTGCAGATGAAACTATTCTACAAATATATCAGGCAAGGGAGCAGTTGCTTGGTTTCCATATCCATTAATTTAAGTCATTAGCAACCTGTCAGCCACGAACCAATCAGAGACTTCCATTAAGTGGGCGTTGTCCATTAGAACAATATAAATATTGCTAGCTGCTTCAGGTCAAAATTTTAAATGTACACAATTGTTTTGTTTATGGTGGAATAAAGTCAGTATAGTCGCCAACCTTCTCTCTCAGCCTCATTTCCTCACCAGTTGATATTGTAGTAAAATGCCAATCAATATCTCATCTCTTATAAAGAATATGCCCCGCCTAGCCATCAATTAGGGTGAAATAATTATGAATGATAATCTAGATATATTAAATAATGGTCATATTTTGCATATAACGTACAAATATCTATAAAATGTAAAACAATAAATTTCTGTCCCTAAATCACAATCCTCATTTTTTATTAGCCATCCTGAACAAGATAATGGAGGAAAAGGGACCCGTCAGGTACACATTATCATGTGCTCCCTGCCCCCACCAGGAATCGGTTAATTATTGTTAGACATTACACCAAAATGGAAATAAACTTTCATGTGGCTATCCTTATAAATGCCATATGGTGTTATATCGTACAAGATCACATAACCACCATGCATCGTCCAAAAATGCACAAAGGGAAACTAATTATATTTAGTGTTTTCGTCCTTTGGCCTTAAGCACTAATATCCCATAGCAGGGCCTCCTCCACCAAACTTTGTTCACTAACCCTTTAAAGGCAAACGCTACTATTCACTGCCACGCCCCCCCTTTTCCATATACCAAATCTACGGGCATTTTACTCACTATTCCTTTAGCATTGCAGTCTATGAGGAAACGGCCCATTTTTGCACATTTTATAGGATAAAACAAACAATTAATGGCTACTCCTACTGTCCCAAAATTGTTTACAGATACAGTTCAGGTTATATACTACAGATAAAAAGGAAAAAAAATACATGTCATCGCGTTCGATTTTTTTTAATAGCTGTATGAAATAGACATGTTTGGGAAACAGAGCTAGCTATGGGTACTCTCAGTTGTACCCAATTAGCATGCAAGTCTATTGGGAAATGCTGCATTTTCCTTTCACGGTATTGGGAATAAAACAAAAATGGATACTCCAAATGTCCCAGAATTTTCTACACATATAGTGCAGGTGATATTCTACACATATATAGGGAAAAAAATATATGTCATCACGTTCAAAAAATAATTGTAGCTGTCTGAAATAGACATGTTTAGGAAACATAGAACACTTTGAAAGCAGCAGATTTTTGGGTTGTCAGCCATGTTTCAAAGGCCCATAATTCAGAAACTAGCACGGTGACCTATTATTTTTTTATCAGTTTTAAGAACACAAATACTTCAAAAATCATATACTAAAGAATCAGAAAAATGACATTTATTTTCACTGGGGAGGAAAAAAAATTGTTTTTATAAAAATGGTGAAAAATATTGAGTTTTTTCGAGTTTTTAATTTAAAATTCACATTATGTATTTGTTGTTTTCAAAATAAAAATAACAATGCAACCTATAGAAAAGAGGTATAGAATTATTGGCCAAATGATACTGTCTATGAAACTGTTAATTTTACTTAAATTGACTGAATAAAAATAGCAAATATGAACTATGAAGTTGAGGTACTGCAAAATGGGCCCCCCTTTTGGTCGTCATTGGTACTTTTGAGATGCCAAATTTTGAAGCACTGTAATTCAAAAATGAGTATGGCGACCCAATGATTTGTTTCCATCCTTATGATCAGAAACACTTCAAGAATCATATACCAAAGTTTCAGAAAAATGACATTTATTTTCATTTTCCTCTAGATAGTAGCGTTTGTCTTTAATATCCTGTTGGGAGAATTATAAGTTCAGGTAGAACAAACTCTGAGCTGCTATACTGCTATACTGCAGAAGGTGACCGACCCATTTCTTCCAGACCCCTGCTCTCCTACAGAACCCTCAGGAATAGGCCGTTTCTATAGGGGTTCTATACCTTTCTCCTAACCCTTCGGCACAGCATTAGTCCATATATTTCTCCTCAGGTAGAGAACCAAGTTAGATTGTCTCCTGCAATGTTTTCCGCGACTCTTAAAACAAGCCAGCCTACCTTTCACCTTTTTCATTTCTATGACCAGAAATGCTTCAAAAATGACATTCATTCCATTTTGGCTGTAGATACTCAGAGAAATTGTGTAGATATGTTTTTCTCCATTCTACTGAGAATCTATGGATCTATTACCTTATCCGCCTTATGATTTATTTTGCAGACACGCATTGGCATCATGGAAATTCATGGTGATTATCCAGATATTAATGTTCATGTGGATCTGCAACCTGACCGTAATAGATATCACTATGTATATGGATATGGATATGGTCCATATGGTCCATATCATCTTACAGCAAGTGAACGCGTTGTACAGTTGGTGGAGTTCCTAAATTCTACGTCTGCAGCATGTGTCAACTCTCCTCATAATCGCCCTCATGTTCCAACAGTAGCCATACTGGTAACAGACTGTAAGCATTCATCCTAATATCATTCAGTCTTATTCAGAAGGTAACGTTAATGTTCCAACAGTAGCCATACTGGTAACAAACCGTAAGCATTCATCCTAATATCATTCAGTCTTATTCAGAAGGTAACGTTAATGTTCCAACAGTAGCCATACTGGCAACAAACTGTAAGCATTCATCCTAATATCATTCAGTCTTATTCAGAAGGTAACGTTAATGTTCCAACAGTAGCCATACTGGTAACAGACTGTAAGCATTCATTCTAATGTCATTCAGTCTTATTCAGAAGGTAACGTTAATGTTCCAACAGTAGCCATACTGGTAACAGACTGTAAGCATTCATTCTAATGTCATTCAGTCTTATTCAGAAGGTAACGTTAATGTTCCAACAGTAGCCATACTGGTAACAGACTGTAAGCATTCATTCTAATGTCATTCAGTCTTATTCAGAAGGTATTGTTAATGACAGTTATTTGTGATGTGTTACAGGGAACAAAAGTTTGCAAAAGTGATATTTCTCAAAATGATTTATTCAGAAGATCTCTTTGTGGGGATGTTTCCATTTTTTGGGTGCTTAAAGCGGCGGACACATATTTTTTTGATTTTGAAAATATTTTATTCAGGACACAGACATTTCCATATGACTGTATGAATATTCCCAGAATAGCCTGAGTTAGATTTACTTTATGTTTATGAAAAAATAGTACAATACAAGTAATGAGTAAAAAATGAGATAAACAATAGAAATATGATATCTACCGCTACTTTTTTGTTTACCTAATTGCATATCGACGAATGATCCGATCGCAGCATTCTTGCTGTTACTTAGTTATACAATGATACAGGAGAGTTCATATCCGATTTACCCTTTCTGATAACCTAGATATTCAACTAACACTTGTATAGATCAGACACATTTTATAAAAACAGGTATACATATAAAACCAACAATTACACAGTGTTCCGCTTTAAATAACACTTCTTGTTATTTAATGATTTTAACACTATTACTTATTTGTCATCATCTCTTCACTGTTAACATGGGCCTGCTCGTGAGATGTTAAAGCTTCAATGCACACATTCAAGGCACCTAGAACATTTTCACATCAAAGAACTTTTCTGACATCTATCAACGAATAGTCAGACAAAAATTCTACTACTTACAAGCATTCAGTTATCCATATAATATAAAGCTAGAGCGGTTTCTAGTAAAGGAGGTAGAAAAGAAATGGTAGAAAGGAGGTTTTCTTTGTCCAGAATGTTCTCGGAATTTGTTGTTTTACAAACCACTTTACTCATCTTTAGAGGTCTCTCCCCCCTCTCTGGATGTCGTCATATGTGGTTTGTGAAGGTATTTGGGGTGGAAATGTGATTTTGAAGCCTTTGTTAAATCGGGATACCCACACTCTATTTATAGCCTGGGAAACCCCTGTGAGATACTACATCATTACTGCAGGGATGCAAGTTGTCCTTTAGTTGACAGATTTCCTTCAATCTCCTCTTTACCAAAATGTGTATATTAATTTCCCATACAATTTCCCCCAACCTATGTCCAGGGGTCCTAACTACATGCAGAGGAGTGGGAGAGTGAAGAAGAGGGTGTAGGAATAGGAGAGGGAGAGGGGGAGGTACATTCAATATATGAGATTTACTGCCTGCAGTACCTCCAACTTAGTCCTTTATGTTAGATCTAATATATTTTAGCTATTACAACTAAGGGATAACCTTAACCCATATGGTTTCTGTATATTCGTATACTTTTGCACTTTAGAGGGCGGGGGGGGGGGGGGGAATCAGAGATGGGGTTGGGAGAGAAAAACAGGTATATGAAAGACTGAGAAGAGGGGGAGGGAAAAGAGGGAGAGGGGGAAGTCTGGGGAGAGAGGGTGACCGTCCAACATGCAGAGGAGTGGATGAGTGAAGAAGAGGGTGTAGGAATAGGAGAAAGGGAGGGGGAGGGAAAGAAGAGGGGGGGGGAGAGGATGTAGGGGAAGGGAGAGAGGGGAGGGAGAGAAAGTGAGGAGGGGGAGCATGAGGAAGAGGGGAGGGAGAGGGGGGTATCGGAGATGGGGTTGGGAGAGAAAAACAGGTATGAGAGACAGAGAAGAGGGGGAGGGAAAAGAGGGAGAGGGGGAAGTGTGGGGAGAGAGGGGGACCGTCCGGAGGACGGGTACTTTGCTAGTAAATTATAATAACCCACACATTAGTCCTTTACATTTCAATTATACCAGAGTCGATGAATTTTCGATAGTAGTGTATCTTAATCGAGTCCTTAAACCCGATATCCCCTTCTATCGTTCTTATTTTCTCTGGCAACTTATTCCATGTATCTGTTACTCTACCTAAAGTGGTTCGGTTAATTTGTTGTTTCTTCCACTTTATTAACTCAATTTTTTTCCTATGACCATTCCTTAGCGCATGTCCAACATTATTATTATCAGCAAAAGTACCAGTTCGCCTTAGTAAACAAATGGCTCTTATCTCTCGTCTAAAGGATAGTGGTTATAACTTGCTTTTTACATGCATGTTAAATTTCCCTTCTCTATAGTAGGTGTTACCATAAATAATACCAAGTGCTTTATTCTGCAACTTCTGTAACCTTATGTAGTCACACTTGTTAGATATATCAATAAATACACAAGATTTCTCTAGTATCGGTAGTATAAAAGTTTTATATATCAATACTAGTCTTTCTTGGTTTAAAAGGTGCTTGACCTTCTTCAACCGTCTAAGATATCTGCTCCTCGGATTAGCGATCCCATAATTGGTACTAACCTGTTTTTTCATAGATAGTTGACTATCGAGTCATGTACCTAAGTACTTATACTCTTCTACATGTACTATAATTTCTTCTCCAAGATGGACTGGCAGAAGATTTCTTACAAAAGCATCAAGATTTCCTTTGAAGACTAGGATCTGGGATTTTTTTGCATTTGCTTTTAGATAAATATTATTAGACCAATCGACGAATTTCTGCAGATCTAATTGCAGCAATTTAATGGAATCTTTATTTAGAATGGGCGTACATATCGCACAGTCGTCGGCGTACATAATTAATTCTCCGTGAAAGTCGACTTCTGCTAAGCTATTCATATAAATTACAAAGAATAACTGTCCCAAGATACTCCCTTGAGCCACTCCTGCCTTCATAACTATTTTATTTGAAAGGAAACCATTAAAAACTGTATGCTGTGTTCTACCAACACAATAAGATCGTAATAATTTTAGTACATTTTTTGCAATACCTAGAGATTTTAGTTTTTCAAGCAGAAGGGCAATGTTAACGCTATTAAACGCTTTGGAGATATCTAAGAATGTAGCAGCTGAATTTATAGAATGATCCTTGTATAATAATATATTATCCAACAAGGATTTAAGTGCAGTATCGGTTCCCTTTCCATGTCGAAAACCATGCTGTCTATCGGATACCAAATTATTAGTTTCCAGGTAGGCAACCATTTTTTTCGCTAAGATCTTTTCAAACAATTTGCTAACTATAGGGGTACAAAACAATAGGTCGCAGGTTGTTTATTTTCCTGCCGTTCTTAATCTTGGGAATCATAGTACAGACTCCATCCTTCCAGCTCTGAGGGAAGACTCCTGACACCCTGATGCGGTTAAAGAGGGAAGTTAAATTCTCAATATCTGCTAGCAGAAACATTTTGAGTAATGGTGACTTCAATCCAACAATACAAGACGATTTGGAGAAATCAGTGTCCTTAATCACCCGTATAACATTTTCCTCAGAGATCATTTCATTCCATGAAAAAACAGTACGAGTATTTTCTCTGATGGGTTGTATATTAACAGAATCATGAGCTACTCCTAAATTACCAAAGAATTCGTTACCACAATCAGCAGCAGCTTTATCCATTAGCTGTTCTCCCTCTGTATTTATTACAAACGGAAGGTTTGTTGTAACAGGCTTATTACTATATATACCAGATAGAATCGACCAGAATCTCCTCGGATTAGCAATATTATTGTCTAATTCTCTTGACAGATATTCTTTCCTATTTTTCAGTGCTAGGGATTTTACCAGCCTTCTTAGTTTTTTTGCTTCCGACCATAAACCTGGGACATTTCTAGCCCTTTTGGCTCTTCTGAATACCTTATTTTTTTGACGAATCAGTCGTCGCAGCTCAACAGAACATAAATTTCTATTCACATTCCTCTTCTTAGCAGGTGTAAGAGGAGCTACTTTGTCTAACACTTCAATATAATCTCAGTACAATAATTCCCAGTTTTCTTCTGGGGAACGAGGGACATTCGTATTTACTTCTCTATCCTCTAAAGAGTTTAAAGACTCTCTAATCATAGGCGTTGTTAGCCTTCTGCAGTCCCTAACACTCTTATCATTATTATGTACTATCCTACATTTTTTTTGAATGCAATATACTAGACTATGATCGCTGAGGAGTATGTCCAACACACCCGCTGCAGATATATATCTACAATTCGAAAACACAACATCTATAAGTGTACTCGAGTCAACTGTTTCCCTAGCTGGGTGCACAATTAGTTGCTTGAGCCCATGATGATTACAGATATTATTCATTCTTTTCGCATTAATATTGTCCTTTGCTAACATATTGACATTTGATGTGGCCAATAAAAACATTTAAAAAAAACAAAACATTTATATCACCCGACAAGATTACCTCCATTTTTTCTCTGTCTAATGCATCAAGTATGTTACTGATCGCTTCAAGGAACTTAGTGATCCTTCCCTTTGGGGGTCTATACACAGTCAAATATATTACAGGTTTGCAATGTCCAGCCTTGATCTTAACTGCTAACAACTCAATATCAGGCGTATTAAGGTTGTATGTAGGCAACTCAACACATTTATATGAGCTCAAATAGTACAGCATGATACCACCCCCTCTATTATTTTCCGCTCTATCCTGCCTAACGTAAGAATAATTCTTAACATTTAGCAACAGAGGGTATTCATATAGCTGGTCCATCCGTATTCCACGTTTCAGTGAGCCCAACTATGTCATACAAACCGTTTAGAATCTCTAAACGTAAATTGTCTACCTTATATAGCATACGGCCAATGTTAAGATGTACATATTTCAGCCCCTTACGAGTACTGATATCCTCATTTTTTTCTACCATTGTTGCATTAATAATGCATCATCTTTGTGCACGCATACAAGAAAAACAAAAATTAAAAACACATAATCACACCATATTCCCATTACCAGCTGTGAGATGGTCTCCACGCCAGACCCATAGGCCCAGCGTCGAGTCAAAATGACATAGTGGTGTGGAGTACTGTATGCTGGGTCGACCGGTGGAAAAGAATAGCCGGCGACTGTATAGCTTACGAAGTACATTTCTCCAAGGCACAAAAAATATTACATGGGTACAATTGAGTCTGGATGATTTTGCAAATCATATGACTTTTCTATGATGAATCATGGGTTCAGATTGTGATGATTTTAGCTGAAATCGCCTTGGTTTTTATCTGCACACATTCATGATTTTACTGCCATGAGTGAGTGTTAAAAAAGACATATGAATAAGCATTATAACAGTGCACAAATTTTTTGGATTTGGAGCACGATTTGAGTCCAGATCGTGTGTCAAAATCGTCCAGGGTGTACGATTTGGATCACTTCAAATAATAAAGTGATTTTGCGAAAATCTTTTAATTCTTTTTAGCGACGATTGGGAGAAAAAGTTGAAGGAATAGGTGCATGATCACAAGATTTCAACATAACAGAAACAATATGTCTAGAGACGTCATGTAAAAAAGTCTCTTTGATCCATCAGACTGGTGAAGATACAGCAGTTCAAATAATCCATGACTTTCCATCATTATGGAAAGTTGCCGCACCCACCCACATTTGGTTGTGCACCATACCATTAGTGCCTACGACTAATCGTGGGTAACTGCACACATGCACCATTCCTCGTAGGAATCACCAGATCTCAAACTTGGAATCGTGCTCTGAAATCGTGCATGTGTGCCCCGAAAACAAGGCCTACAATTAGTCATGTATATATAGGCCATCAGCTGAGCCTCAAATATGGCTAGATAATGATTTTCATTCCGGATCACCAGAATCAATGCTAAATTCCTAAAAAAAAATTGGCAGAAATTACATGGAGAACTTTTGACATATCATAATATAGGGTATTAGCAATTGAAATATGTTGACAAAAAGTAGAGCCCACGACCCGGAACAAAAACCACTCTTTTGAGGTACAGCTGATTGCCTAATGTAATTCAGCGCACCTATGTGTGCCCCTATGAATGAAGTCAATCTAATCAATAGCATGTCAGTATACTAATACTGAGAAAAATGAAGAAAAACTACCTTGAATGCATCAGGTGAACTCAAGAAATCTGTTTAGGTTGTATTGAAAAAATGTTCTTCCTTTTTCTGAGTATTAGAATACTAACTTGCAAAATATTGATTAGATTAACTTCATTCATATTCCATTGGATTCCTCATGTCTAAAAACATGGAAAAAGTGCATTCACACTTGATTATAATATTTTTATAACTATGGTGTTTCAAAGTTTTAGTGGCAGCCTTTTTTTTGTGATTTTTGGCATGTTCCCCGACCTAGATTTTCTGGGACATTTTGTTTGTTGATAAGGCATATTATTATTATCCAAAATAGTTCAGAAACTGTCTTTTGCAATTTATCCCAGGGCTAATTTCTCCTAAACTAAATCCAGAAGGCCATCAGTCTGAATAGTTGTTTGTTCTTTTACCGCTAGGGGGCTTTGGGGGGCTGAATTTCTCATGTGTAGTGCTGACTATGGCTGTTCCACTTGTAGTTTAACTTTCCATAAGTCAATTCAGCATGAAAAGAGCTTTCATAAGAGTCTATTAGGAAGGCTCTGTGATGATTTGAAAATTTGACCCTTGTGAGCTGAAAATTGTCAGCCATCATGGATTTGAGGGTCAAAACAAGGTCTAATCATCAGACTGATATCAAATAGGAATTTCTCAACCCCTAAAACCTTAATTTCCATACACTGGACTTTATGGCGAGCCAAACCATTGAAATATTAGTTGTCAAAATGGTGGATGGTGGCCATTTTGGATTTTGCACTCCCACAGATTTTCCCCGCACTTTCGCATGGGTCGGCCCGCTCAATTGTGTTATGTACAAAAGAAGTCACAGAAGTGGACCCCCTTGTCCCATTATATGTGATTGTTTGATAATGTCCCCTGTTTATTATTTATTACAATTCATTTTAAAATTCCATTTAAGACCAATATTGATATAAATATTATGTGTTTATGCATGGATTAGGATTACCACAATACCAATTGCCTAATTAGTAATATGCTACTTGTTACTACTTATGGTAGACACATGGACACACATTGTCTTACATCATGTAGATCAGGGGGTGGGGATGTTTCATAAAAATAAGATTGAATTGTATGATATAAGATACATCATACGATATAAGATGTGCCATACAATGTATCTTAAAATATAAGATATTTATATTAAATAGCTCGATGTCGATGTCAAATCAATCGCAACGGAGGGTCAAATCGCACGACACCCTGAAGGGGTGGAGTGCGATTTGACCCGACGTCGAGATCGATTTGACATCGACAGAGGGCTATTTAATATTTATTTCATACGTAATCAACAAGAGAAAGACAATTTTAATGACATTTTACCTTGGTTTCCATCGAGTTGGTTTTTTTTATAAACTTTTATTGACATATTTCACATTCGTGATACATTTCACGTCGAGTTTGCGGACATCGGTCTTGAACTGAAGCCATGATGGCGGAAGTAAGTTATATCATTGCGCGCTTAGACTTTTCACTACCATGGCTTCATTGTGAGATACGCGTTCGATTTTTCTTTAATATATCTTTCTACGTCTGATTTCTTCGGAATTAATATATCTCGAACTTGACATTAAAGTTATGTATTTGGTTTTCTACCTTATGGATCTCAATATATCGCTTGAAATTCATCAGATGGGGGACTACTTTTTCTCTCACTGGTTACCAAGTCATGATACATTCACAAAAATGTCAACAAACCATAACTTTCGTCTTTATTTAGACAATGAATAAGCAATACATATCATATTTCTCAAATTACTTTCTCAACATGGACAATAAAACTTTCGTAGCTGATGTTAGCTCCGGCAAATACACATCTTGCTGTTTGTTGCTGGTCACTTGAACTAGCGAATGTACGGCCGTGCCGGCATTGAAAAAGCGGGGCAAGCAAACAATTTTAATTCTGGCTTCTCATTGGTCAGATCAAGTCATGTGATGCTCGAAAATAGTTCGGTTGTAATCACATATGTATGTGATACTAGATATGCTCTTGTGCCATAAATAAATCATTTAAAATCTTCTCCAGATATATAATTAATTATCCTAAAGTATGAGATACTATCTCAAATTCGTACGAAAATACGATTACAAAATAAGATACTTTCAAATGATCCTTCTTCTCACATAGTAGCCTTTACCATGGTTTTATAAGAGAATTAACAACAACTTGGACCAGCTATATGAATACCCTCGTAAATTTGAGATATTTGTAATTAGATGTACATTATCATCTAGAGGGAGTCATTCAAATAGCTATTATGAATTATAATGTTCAGCCTATAACAACAGCGATTCAAGTAGATGAACGAATTGCGAGTCAATCACAACAACATTTGATTGAACCGATGGTCGTAGGACAATGTCCCTAGATACATACATATGTAGTGAACTCGGTTCGGGACTCTTAGCTTAGGAATAAAACGGAACAAGGATTACTCTCGTACTCTGGTTTTATTGCCACACAACCCTAACAGACCAACCTTTGTGGACCAGCCACAAAGGAAACATATACACTGTAAAACAGTATAAAACAGGGTGTGGAGAATATTCACATATCACATATTCTCATAAGAGCAAAGTTAACAATAAGTAAAACCAGAGATCGGGTAAGAACACATAAAGGAACATTTGAATAGTATAAAATGGCAATATACAAGGAGAAGACACAATATAAAGAGATAAATACAAATAATAGTAATAAGCCACAGACCACTCTTCCAGGGTCTGCGCTTTGGATAGATCCGAGAGCCCTCAACTGCCCCCTGGCGTCAGTCCGAAAGGACTGGAATCAACCAGCGGACAGTCTCGGACTCCCGGACTGTACTATTTCGGAACCCGTAAAATACACGACCACTACACATACAATCTTCTATAGGAGGTCTCTCATAAATGAGAGGATATCGTAAATTGCAACTGAATGTACGATAGGCACGGTAGAAATGCTCAGACATAATTATAGGATAAGTTCTTAAATATTGTGGCTCATTAATTAAGTGACACAGCAACCATTATCATTTTGTTAATTAAAATCTCTGAAGAAATGACGAACTAGATATATCTACATATATCTCACAAGTCAATAACCTATTCATACTGTAATGAATCGTTTCATAAAGGTCATTGCCAATGGTAAGATATTTCTTAAAAATGGTCTTGAATTAACAAATTCTCGTAAATGTATGTTTACTATATCTTAAACCCATATACAACCCTCTTAGATTTAGGATTAGGTCATACGATTTATGAAACACTTCCCTACATTCCTTTGTTACACCATGCCACCCTTTGCATCAATATCGATACATATCTATTATATTTTGTAACCTGATAAATTTTGAGCGGCGATATTTCCTTGATGCAGATGTGTGGAAGATGGAATGCCATTAAATCTCTCGAAATATGTCACCTCCTCATTAAAACAACAGCTGGGTTAGGGTGGAGGAACTGGGATTTGGGGAAAAGCTCCCCCTGTCTTATCATAACCCTCTCCCCCACAGCCCCAGTGAGGTATATCAGGTTGGCGGGACTAATTACCAACACATCTAGCCCTCCCTCCCTTCTGAAACTTATTATGTTTAAGACTATAATAACTGATAAAAAGATAGATTTCTACTGCAGATATGCATAACATCACTGGTGTACCGCAAGACTTACTGGATCAGCTAGAAGAACAAAAGGCTGACATTGATGTCTTCCTTCCTGTACTGCTGGAGTATAGCTACGAGTCTAGCGATGCTGACAGCTCACTGACTTTGCTAGCGAAGCCTGAGGGACGTTATCTCCATTACTACCATGAAACAAATTTTGATTATGTTTATATAAATGCAGCAGCACAAGATGTAGTAGAAGAGACATGCCCTCTCCTAGGTAAGTGTTGTTATATAAGTTTTTTTTATTTCCATAATATGAAATGGGCTCCAGACGTTTGGGTCCAACAACGCTAGGGCCCAGACGCTAGGGCCCATTCCCCTTGGACGCTAGGGCCCAAAGCCCAGATGGTAGGGCCCACCCACCTTCAGATGTTAGTACTGTTGTTACGAAAGTGTTAACATAATATCGTAACATGGTGCCACATTCTCTAGTTTACCAAAAACAAATACCAAACAAATGATGTGTTATGAACTTTAGGTTTATTTACATTAAGAACGTGATAATATAAGGAAGAGGTGCAATGAGGTGATAAGATATCAGGTAAATGACTGACATTGGACATGTTTGTTATTATGATGTGTCTCCTGAATCAATCTGTTTTATCAATTTATAGATGAGTGCGAGGGTAGTATCTGCCCACCTGAGGGGACTTGTGTAGACACAAGATATTTCTTCAACTGCTCCTGCCCAATAGGCAAGACATTTCTGCCTGGTGCCTGTGTAGGTAAGGGATGAGTGATACAAGGCTCAATTCATTTACTTCTTTTGCAATCTGACTGCTGTTCCTCATTCAGACAATATGTTTTCAGCAGCTTGTGAGATAATTAGGATGAGTTCTCATAGGATGCACATGTATACTCTCTGGGGCTTTCAAATGATATCTGAACATTGAACACCACTGTAATTCTACCATGCCCATGTTAAATACCAATGCATTTTTTAATGTTGCATCAACTGACACAGTAGGCAATTATAATAATGTAGAATAAGTTTAAGACACCTGACCTGTACTTCAGTGTACATGTAAAAAATATTTGGTGTAAAACAAAAGAAAAAATAATGTTAAACAAAGAACCAACTAAATATCTTCTACATCTTGTACATTTCACAACTAGCTACAATAACTATACATGTAGGGTTTCTTGTTTAATTGAAAATCTTTTTCACTAAGATATCTAATTGATATAAGGCATGTATTGGGCTTAATTTATGGTCATCGGCATTAGCCAAAGATATTTCTCTTGCCTGATGGTATGCTCCGATGCAACGTCTTTGTTATTGTTTCCTTTTATTGCAAGCAATGATAAGTATTTGTACACTTCTTGCAGACATCAACGAATGTGCGCCAGACCCGTGTGTTCATGGGACTTGTTCTGAATTGGACCCTGTGGGATATGAGTGTGATTGTTTCCGAGGATATTCTGGCATCAACTGTAATATAGGTCAGTCTAAGTTTTACACCACATGAAAAGCATTTTAGGTGAGCACAATCAAATATTAAATGGTTTGGCCATGCCTTTCATTATGTAAAATATCATTATTTCATTGCCTGGGTAGTGATAGGTACATTGCACTATTATCCTATTTGCCCTATATTACCATGTGAATCAGCAACCAAATCGATAATAAACCATTCGAGAAATAAGGGATAGAATCATTAGAAAATTTAAGTTCAAAGACACCATTCTTTATTTTCTGTTATACGCTATAGGTCAGAACACCAAGCTCATTTATTAAAAAAACTCATTATTTTATTAGTTGGTTTAAATACAAGCTCCTCATTGATTTGACACTATATATTCAATGAAACGTATCTTCCTCCCATTCTCATAATTGAGCAGCTGATGAGAGCTTCTCCCTAGCTAGTAAGTTATAATAAGCTACAAAAAGTAATGCTTAGGGCACTTCGCATGTCTTTTGGTAAAACCCTGAATAGAAGAGAACTATTCATCAAAGGTGGAATATTGCCTCTTGCTATGCGGAGGGAGATTGCACTACTGAAGCTTTTGTTTAACTTAAAAGATAAATACTGTAACAACAATGAACTTCTAAACCTGCGTGATAATATGGGCACGAAGTTTAATACCTTCATTCCCAAGAGTGAGAGGATGAGAAAAAGTGCATTCTATATAGGACCCAAATTGTGGAATTGTCTACCCAACGATATCAGAAACTGTAATGAAAAAGAAGAATTTGCGGTAAAACTGATTAAACACTATTGGTCAAAGGTTGAAAAAGGTATAGATGAGCATATAATGGAAATGTGACAGAGATAGAAATATGAATTGTGTTTTATCGGTCCCACACGTTTTTAACGTAAGGAAATGCCCTTATAAGGGCTCAGGCGATAGTTGTGAAGAAAGAATATAACAACGCAATTGATTATATACAGAAGTAAAACGAACAGACGAATTGTATTGCAATGTTTAATAAGATGGAAAGATATGGAGAAGAACAATGATGCTTGTAATTTCGAATGAATTTGTTGAAGATGAATTGGTAGAATACTGGTTAAATTGTATATGCTATATAAATGTGTAATATGAATTTAAATAGTTTAGAATCTGGAAGACAACGCAACAAGACATCGGCAGAGTCGACATGCGTATTTGTTATGATTGTACACTCTCCCGCGCACCGTACCCGGGCGATACGGAGCGGCGAGCATTTTCGTCTTCAGTGTGACGATTTTTGTCTACCGAGCACCGCGAACGCTACTGGTGAAGTGTGGTGACGAAATTGCCTGAACTTCTGATACGAAAAACGGTCATTTGAATCACGGAGACGAAATATGATATGCTCCGTATTCGCGCTCCGTTTTTCGTATTGAGTTTTGATAACTACATAGGTGCAGAAATGTCTAAAGATTTTTTTAGAAAAAATAAAATTCATTGAATCTCTACAATCTTTGGTGTACATATAGCAGGGTATATGAGCATAATGCATGTGAAGTTTGGGAAGGCTGGGACCAATATTTCGATTCCTACACCTATGTTTCAGATACCTATATTTTCCCTATCATTTTGCCATATTTCGGCCTCATTAAGCCTGATTAATCACATGATTTAGTGTAAAAATGAGACATATTACTCACTAATTCGTCTAGCAAAATTAAATGAAAAATCAAAGCTAGAGAATGGATTACAATGCAGCTACAATAGGACCCAATACCTGGCACTGCTTACTCACCTAGCATTCACACTTACTGTCGCACATCTCCATTCTTTGACACTCATACTCACTCTATGACACCAACGAAGACATTCTCTGGCACTCACACTCAGTCTCTGACACTGAGTCATAGAAAGTAAGTAACAAAATCATGTTGGTCTATTACAATAGATGTCTCTATATAAATATTCCCTGCTCTTCCTCTCCTTTCCCGCCCATCTCTTTCTTACTTACTTTCAATTGCAATCCTCCTGTCTGCCTCTCCCCCTCTTTCTCTTTCTGTTCTCTATCTTTCTGTTCTGACACAGTATTAGCATTCAGATTGATTAGTTGAGGCCATGTTGATAGCTGATTCAGTATAGTATAATGGTTAAAGCACTTGATTGTAAATCACAAGGTTGCTAGATCGAACCCAAGCATGGGCAAGTTTTTTTTCTCTGCTTTGTCACATTGTAATGGGTGAGTGCACACTCCTTCACGCACTGCCGCACTCCAGATGCGCCAGATGCGCCAACTCTTAACGCACCACCGCACACCGGGGATTAAAAGATTTAGCTTTCCCAGGTCTCGCCGAATACGCTGAGACGAAAAAAATCGTATCAAAAGTGGGTACAAGAAATTCGTATTCATTTTCGTATAGCGCGGATACGTTGCGCGGGACAGTGTATTAAATGTAAATGGCCTTAAATGTAAAAAGTACATCACTCCTCCCCTCTATTCCCCCCTCCCCTCACAAACATGCAGAACACTGGAGCATTGCATGGGTCAATGCTCATCAGTAAATCTAAACATAGAAGATATTGCTGAAATGAATCCGGGGCACTGATTTGACTTCGAGCTAAGAATGTATTGAATTAAATGATATATTAAGGGTTGATTCTTGGCAAACCATTCACTGTGGATTATCATACATATATATAGTCGGCAACCTAAGAATAAATAAAATCTTTAAAAAAATATATAGTAGCACCAGAGTGCATCAATACGCACCTAAACTATGATCATGATGAACTCCATATTTTGCAGTATCAATAACATTTACATTTAATTCCACCGCCCAAGATACCATCATATCACTAGCATCCCAATTAATATAAACGATTTACATCTACCTAGCATTTCTATATTCAAATCTATCTTCCATTCTATCAAGAACAGAGAAAGAACTCAAGAAAAATAATGCTGCATTGATGCTTCTTTATACATCCAGCACTATCATCAAAGTGAAATACTAAATATCCTCTACTTTTCATTACATTGCAGTGTGCCATGCTCCTATCGACGCATGTATAATAGGCTACTTTGATAATGAATCGGGTTATGGAAATATATACACTGTTCCCCAAGTCCTCATAACAATCATAAAAGCTTTTATGGGAAGTTTAAACCCTTCTCAGGTATGTTTTGTTTGAATGAATACATATCTCTCATTCCTAAAGCTGCATTGTCAGTAACATCGGTCACAATTATTTACCTCTTTGTTCCGTTCTTTTCCCATTTTCCATGAATAGAAGTTCCAAATGTCAAGCCATCAAGAAATATTGCAAAGTATATTTTCAAAAACAAAAATACCAAACCTAAAATATGGAAAGTTGTGACTCATTTCCTGGAACAAATCACAATTATATAGAGACTATCTATGTAGGGTTGACTTGTATAGTACATGAAATGACATAAATATTTTTTTTCAGGCAAGAATAGGTAGTGTGTATGGCTTTGGGAACCAAGCAGCAGTATGGTATGATGTTGGCGACTTACCAGTGAGTTCTTCATTTTACAACATGTCGGCCTTGGAACTTGCGACAACACACTGTTTCAATTCTCAACAGACTGATGGACTAGATGTGGAAAATATAGCCATACTCATAACAGGTCAGTTCAAACATTGCCTCCTCATGAAGTTGCTAGATTGTGTAACCTTAACCACCATTTAGTGCTGCCGTCTCGTGTTATTTAATACTAACAAAGTACCCGTCCTCCTCTCCCCACATTTCCCCCTTGATATAATACTGTGTGTCCCCAGTATTAATGCTACGAATAAAGGTAATAGTCCTAAGACTATCCTACAGTTTAAATTTTGAATAGATTCGGTGAGAGAGAAGAAGTGCAGACACGGCGACTGTAATATTATAAGTGAGTAGAGGCGAGCTCCCTCAATGTATTTATTCCAAGGTTCTAGTGCTGCCCGCGTGGACGCAGCCACGCCCCAGGCCTCCCGAGCCTTCCCAGAAACCCACTACTGTAACATAATGCTGTAAGTGATGAACTGGTGCATACCTGTACAATGGAACTAGATAGGATGGAGATAGACCATAGGCAGGAGGTGAACGAACTTAGGGAAGTGATAAGAAAGCTGCAGATAAGAAACAGACTATTGGAAGGTAATGTTGTAACCTGGACCTTCTTCCACATGTACTCGTGTGGGCCTCGGCCTTATTGGGCTTATTCCCTGTACTGGGAAGGGATCTCTGGAACTCTCTCGTCCTATTGACTGCTGTGGGACATACACACTGTGCCTACTCACGCTTTGATAACCATCCAATTTAAGAGGCGCCGTTGGCCTTGGAATTTCTCGTCCCAGGTCTCTATTATACGCCGGCGGTGGCGTGTTTTGAGGGATATCCAACCTGTTATTTAATCCCCTTATTGATGGGGCTGGAGGCTTAGCTGTTCTGTAAATGCTACCATATGAATCATTTATGTCAAAGTGATGACCTGTATCTTCACATGGGAACTGTTGTGGCCGCGGCAATTCACTCTGGATTGTCTGAGTTGGCCTATCCATAGTGGGCACTTTTGGTGTAGGTTGGTGCACTGCCTGAACTTCCAATAGTCTGTTTCTTATCTGCAGCTTTCTTATCACTTCCCTAAGTTCGTTCACCTCCTGCCTATGGTCTATCTCCATCCTATCTAGTTCCATTGTACAGGTATGCACCAGTTCATCACTTTTGTACCTGCACATGTCTAACTCTTGCCGCACAACATTGTTCTGAGTTTCCAAGTCAATCCGGTCCTCTCTGAACTGTTGCAATTCACATTCCAGATCTTGAGCTCTTTTCTGCTCAAACAGAATCAGCTCATCCCTCCTCTTTAGTTCCTGGATGTACTTTCTTTGAGGATCCATTTGTGGCACTGCACCTGTTCCTTCCAGGTGCATTGTGGCGTACGTTCTGAATCTGTCTGCTGCAGATTTTGCCTCAGGCACACCACCGGTCGCACCTAATGCTTCAGAACGCCTACCTTCACTATCCTCTTTGGACGCCATTATGTTTTCATAAGTCCTAGCAGGCCTGTTTACCTTCAGGGTGCCATCACCATTCACATTAGAGAGACTCCAATCTGAGAATGAAGATAGATCCAACCGATCACCTTCCCTATTGTTCTTGGTTTGTGGGACAGTCAAGTGATCCTGTTGGTTTCCTTCACTCTCATAGCCCCTTCTATTGGGATCCTCCCTGAACTGTTCTCTGCCAGTGGTGTGATGTTTTCCTGGCGTCAGCACTGACTTATACTTCGATCCCGACAGCGTGGATTTCTCAGAATCCCCGTCGTCGTCATCCGGACCTTCTTTTAGGGGACCTACGGCACCAAAGCCCCCTGCCAACTCATTGTCTCTTTGCCAGTGCCTTAATTCCTCTAACTCTGGATATTGTACTTTGGTAGGAGTACCCAAAATATCCACAGCTAGCGCCCCTTCATCCCCTTCTGTCTTGACTTTCTTTTCTGCAATTGGGGTTGAAGTAGAGGGTTGGACGCCCTCAGCCGTTGATGTTGACGGTTGGGCGCCCTGACGCAATGCTCTTACTTGGTCGTGAAGGAGTGGTTGCTCTTGAACTTCATTCTCCTCGTCCGTTTGACCACGGGGAAGCTGAACTTTAGCCAAATAGTTTCCCCCACTCCTTAGACGTTTCCAGACATCCGAAAACATGTACCCCGGCCTAGGCTTCCTTGGGGCCCTTGTCTTCCGGGTTCCCATGATGGACATTCATGGTTCCCCCAAGTCCTCCAGGCTATACATATACACTACACATATGAGATCGATGGTAAAGATCTCACTTTCCCATCCCCTGGACTTGGCACAACTTGATTGTCTTTAAGCTTTGATATTAATCCAGAGATGCACTGTGTAGTTGGATGTCTGTCTATCCTTCAGTCACTCAATGTAGGAGTCTGTTGTATCTTCCTCCTACATGACTGCTGCTTACTCCTCTCAGGTCTCCTTACACCCAGAGAAAGCTGGCTTGCCTTCCCCAGGTGGGCTATTTTTAGCCTCCCTGACTGGAGCTTCTCTACTCACCAGGTAGTGGAAGGGTTTGCTCAATTTCAGCAAACTTTCCACCCCTTAAGTTAGGGGATAATTCGTGTACAAATACACAATTAACCACGATCTTAATTGGCTTCTCCACCAGTGATATAATACTGTGTGTCCCCAGTATTAATGCTACGAATAAAGGTAATAGTCCTAAGACTATCCTACAGTTTAAATTTTGAATAGATTCGGTGAGAGAGAAGAAGTGCAGACACGGCGACTGTAATATTATAAGTGAGTAGAGGCGAGCTCCCTCAATGTATTTATTCCAAGGTTCTAGTGCTGCCCGCGTGGACGCAGCCACGCCCCAGGCCTCCCGAGCCTTCCCAGAAACCCACTACTGTAACACCCTCTCCCTATTTTCCCTCCGACTCTTCTCTGTCTCTCAAACCTGATTTTTTTCTCCCTCTCCCCCTTCTACACCTTCTCCCTCCCCACCCCCTCTTATACCCATTCTTCCCTCTGAGTGACGTAGTAGATTGTGGTAAATGACGTAGTATCTCACATGGGCTTTCCAAGGCTATAAATAGAGTGTGGAGATCCCAATTTAAAAAAGGCTTCAAAATCACATTTTCACCCGAGATATCTTCACAAATCATATATATGTCCTCCAGACAGGGTCGATGGACCTGTAGAGACCAAAAATACATATATAGAACTACCCAGGATTCGAGGCGGGAGTGAATATTCATCAATGACGGTCCAGAAGTATCAAACCGCCCATAATGTTTTTTCCTGTGATAAATGAGGTGCTTGTGACTGATGTTTACCTTACAGATTGTTGAATGATCCCCCGCCCCCCCCCCCCCCTCTCCTGCCCCGTCCTCCCCGCACACACGGTGGTGTACTGTGTGCGGGGAGCACGCTCACTGGCTCACTGGCTAGGCCTGGCCTGGCCTGGGTGCCCTTAGGGCTCCAACGGGGTGGCGCAAATGGCGGTCGGCAGTCCCAACGCATCCCAATAGGATTAGTATAGAAATATCGAAAATCTATTTTACAGCGTAGATTGATTATTTCTTCGGACAAAACTTGTAGAGGACATCCTATCGTTGCGATTTCTGGGTAAGGATGTCGGCTATCGGCTATCGCGGCCAGGTTGAGATGTGGAAGGTATTGAGCCATGGCTGTGAAGGCCCGGGGCGACAGAAGGATTCGAAATATGCCTGCTGCGCACCGCCTTTCTCAAGGCGGTTTTTGGTCGCCTCTCGTCCAGAGTATTACCCCGAGATTAATTTGGTTGTGGTGTCTTAGGCTATGTACTTGTATCATATAAGTATGGAATCTTTTTCTTATTTTCAATGCTTCCCACCACCCCACCCCCCAGCTACCGTACATTCATGTAAACATGGATGTACGGTAGCGCCAGAGCGGCTTGTCTCGGAACTAAAATGCGGCAATCGCGATCGATTCAAATCATAACACACCAATCGAAAGTGGTAAATGGGCTTATGTCTTCTTTTCTAGACAATATTGTTCCAGTAATCACTAGCTAATATCGTTGCTTACTAATATACGGTAGGAGTGAGCGTGGATACTAAGCTGAATAAGCATGTATTTGGTGGGCAGAGACAGCTATAAATGTCGTTCTCGGTATATAGGCGTTTGACCGTGATAACCGGTACGACTGCTTTCGGCCTTTTGATTCTGCCGTTGGCAGCTTCTGCTTACAGAAGCGGTGGGTCAAGGGAAGTCAAGGGACGGTAGTCCCGCGACTGTCCTCGGAGAATATTCATGACGCCGAGAATACAAGGGTTGTTCCAGATTCCCAGAACATGCACGACAAAAAAACCCTTCTAGACCTTTATATATTAGATAACTATGCACTAGAAATCTGGAAGCGACTAGATACTACACACCAGGCTACTAACGAAGCTATGTTACAATTATGCACTATTTTTTTCTCAGCGTCCTGTAAGGTAGAATACAGCCAATGATAGGGACATTTAGCACTGACAACGCAACAGCACAACGCTAACGTAAACGCTAGTAGCTCACGATAGGGTGAGTCGTACGTTGTGGCAGCAGTCAATACAATTTTAGACTTTATAACAGCCGGAGAAGTGTTTTCAAAGGGCTAAAAAGCACACAATTTTATTGAGGTGAGTACTGTGTTACACATGAATACAAAGAAAACAACTCCCGCTCATTTGTACATAAAAATGAAATCACAATTGATCATCATTTTAGCTTGAAATAGACATACGTTGGGAACGTATTGACCTGCCTCTTAGCGTAATTGACGTCCATATCTCAGGTAGGCACGCTAAGAATAGCACACCTAGTGATGATGTATTCCTCATAAAATATATGTTAGCGTTAGTGTTAGCGTTAGCGTTGGGGTTGCTAAATCAGCCTACTAACTATAACCCTAACCCTAACCTTAAATTGGTGGTCGTAAGTCAGTGCAGATAGTAGATATTCTACATTAGTAGCCTACCCCAAAGATTGTTTAAGGTCAAATTACTGTTTTAGAAGTAAAATTATTTCTGTGTCTGTCTCTTTGACATTAGCCTTGAATATCATAATCTGTTATTGCAGCCCCATCCATCAACATAGAAATAGATCACCTGGACCTGCTTAAGGGACATGCAACTGTCGTTTATCCCATAATTGTGGACTTCAATTCTTCTTATTATCATTATGAATATTATTATGAACCTGACTATGAATACAGCGATGAGGAGATAGGTGCTCTGGGCAGACTTTTAGCAAAGACCCGCTCAGGTCTATCAGCAGGTCCAGACGATTACATATATATTCCTTACTATGATGTTTCTACATTACGTTTTGATGCTTCACACCTTGAAGAACTCTGTCCACGTATAGGTCAGTATACTGTGTTCATATAATATATGAACATTATATATTATATATATATATACACGTTAACTAACGAGTCGGTTGAAGGAGCATGAATGAAGAAGCTTTTAATGATATAGATAGAAAATATTTTTGAGTCGTGAAGTTGAATTTTGGTGGTAATCTTGGTGGAAAACGCATTGGTTGCCATGACTACCACACATAACACAATAGTGTTATGCACTGTGCATAACACACTTTAGATTTGTTGTTCTCAGAGCAATACATACACAGAACTACCCGGGATTCGAGGCGGGAGTGAATATTCACGACACCGAGAATCCAAGGGTTGTTCTGTGTTTATTTCACGCGCACACTGAACTAATGTTAAATTAACATGATCTACAGCGATTTTGAGAAATAAATTGGTAAATAATTAGTTCTTTAGCTTGATTCGCTTCGAAAACATTGGGCGATTAGTCCCTGAAGTTGTAGGGGGGGTTCGTTGTCTGTTTGCTTAGGGACCAACGAGGCGAAGCCGAGGTGGTCCCGGCAAACAGACAACGAAACCCCCCTACAACTGAAGGGTCTAATTGCTTTAGTCCAGAATTGTTGTGATCCACAATCAACCACCAATTCACGAGTAACTTCATGTATACACTACCTTTGCAACAGAAATAAATCATTCACAGCCATACACACATCAGCACACAGTGACACATAATGAATGGTCCTCCAAAAAAAAATCCGATCGTCGGGCAAAACAGGGTTGCGTAATCTAACCTATAAAGGCATTAGTATATTATCAAAATGCATAAACCTATATACGACTGGAAAGAGAAATGTCTAAGCTTGAATCTGAACTGGTTTATTTTTATGTAGCTCTTTCCGTAACGACGTGAGAGAGCAATGAAAACTTTGTTTTGATCGCGGGGACTCTCATTTTTCCCACTCGCACAACCCCCGTGATAACTAACAACACACGCTCTCCCCAGTTATCCCTACACGCATCAAAACAACAGTGGGATGGGCCGCGCAAACGAACCTTGATGCGTTAACATGGACATGGGAAGAGCACCTATGGGGGGCAGGACAGCGGGAATTTCGATTTAATTACTTTCACCCGGTTCAGTTTCATCATTTAAACAACCATTTCTACAAACAGCTAATTGAGACCAGGCGGCTCAATCCCTAGCCTACAGTACACCCACTAGGCCGGAAATACTTCACCGTCACGGTCGGCCGCACAAATGCCACTGGTCAAAGCGGATGTCCACGCTACAATAACACAACCAAAGATCACAACAATTCGGGACTAAGGCTCCGTAGAAGGACCGGAACTGGCGAAGATCAGAATACACGCATGCGCAAAGTGTACAAAAAACTAGGTCGACCGTGTATTGCCCGCGTGCAATGTCACTTCAGTTACTGACCAGCTAAACAATATACAGAACCTTTTGTGTCTCTATGGGTTGAGCATATCGAGGGTGAAATAAATACTAATATTGAATAAATAAACAAAACAGTTCGCCCCAACATAGAAAATACATCATTGAACACACCGTGATTGATACATTTACCGTGAAGAAAGAAATATAAATAATCAAACATATTAAGTGAATCTCAAACATGAAGGGCGACAGGGCCTAGCTAATAGAAATGTAATGAATAATTATCAGTGATAAATTTCCAGATGAGTGTGCAACATCTTCAACCTTGTGCCATCCCAACGCAACATGTAATGACACCAACCTCTTCTATGATTGCTTCTGTAAACCAGGATTTGTTGGACTTGGATCTGAAGATTGTACTGGTGGGTATAATAATGTATACAGCTTCATGAAATAGGGGACTTCCATGTCGGCCATCTTGATTCATATGGAATTATGCAGCATGGATTATCTATTGGTGCTCCAATGTCAAAATATATGTTATATATATGATTCAAATGTTAGTAGGAATATAGGATTTCTGAATTGTATGGGAGACGAAATTCAAAGAATCAATTTGACTCCGTAAATTTTGATGTTATTGATACTCCGTTCTGTTCTTGTACACAAGATTTGATATTGGTGAAAGATATGTGCGCTTATAGATATAAATATTACTAAATTTTTACATTTCAGACCTGAACTAAATTTATCCTAGCATGGACTGTAACAGACGTGCACAGTGACACATGTTAATTCCCTGTTGCTGAATAAAAAAAAAACTATTTGTCTCCCATCCATGCGAAAGTGAGGCAAAACAAATAAAAAAGAATGTAATGTTTAGCAAATTATTTGAGGTTGCAGCGAAGCGTAGGGATAAATAATTATCTATCGTTCAGCCGATTCAACAGTAAACTAAGATATAAACACAAACAGCAGCCGAATGTTGATAAATGCAGCCCTGTAAGTCATGATATGAGTAAACTTGGAAAGATTATTCTTCCCTGAAATAACTTTAAAAATTTGCATTGTTTTTTGTTTCTCGAAAATCAAAGAAATAAAAAAGATTAAAAGTGATTTGACTTTTTCAGACATAAACGATTGTCATGGACTGACCTGCCTTCATGGAGGGACTTGTGTTGATGGTATCCAGAAGTTTACATGCATCTGTCCAACGGGTTACAATGGCACCTTTTGTGAAACAGGTAAAGAATTATTATTCAATTTTAATTATAGAATTTTGAAGCCACTTAATGCATGAACACCCTTTTCAAAACTGGACCCAAGAATGATCTATTCTACATCATTAATCGTAACTACACACCAATAAGTATCATCCAATTACCAGCCAATATATTAGAAAAAACTATTCATAATCAATTTTGTACTTTTGTAAATTTACTGTTCAAGCATCAGTACAGCTTTCAATCTGAGCACTCTATAAATCAAGCACACCACATATTGTTTAAACATATACCAGAATATAAATGTAAAAAAAATACTAATTTAGCTTTTCTTGACTTGAAAAAAGTATTCTACACTGTAGCGGAACCATCAACTCTATATCTTGCTACTGTGTACACGTGAATAGGGTTGAAGAGCAGCCTATACAAAATAAGTACGAAATACTGAGACCTTGACATAGCGGACCTAATCTTTGCTTATATATGCCCAAAATAAATGGGAAAATGTATCTTTAATCTCTCTGATTGTAACCATGGTCAATGTGAGCTTATTTTGCTGTATACTAAGAAGAAATGGTGTTTTAAAATATTTTTTTTTTGGAAAGCTTTTATTCAGGGGTGCCTTGCCACTCTCACTCCGGAGGTGATTTTCGTAGCGTAGAGGCATTGCTACTTACAATTTTGTACATCGGGGCAGTACTTTCTATATTACCTTGATAAGTACATTATACAAATACAAACAAAATACAAACATGAGTTTCCTAAGCATTAATAGTCATGGATTAAATTACAATATTCTTACAATATTTTCAATGATCATCAGTCCTGGTCAGCCTCCGCTGGAGCTTAGGCCTATGGTAGGCCTACTGAGCAGGAGCATTACATGCTATCAGTACCAGTGCATATTGTCCGTTTCAGCACTGACTATGATCTATTTCAATCGTTATCTTGAGTTGAATTGACCTCAAGTCAGTCAGATTGTTTGGTATAAATATAGCAAAATATATCATTCACCCATGCTGCAACTTCAATATAGACATGGACATATTCAGTGGTAACATCTTGAAAGTTTAATATGCAAAGTGACAATTTTGGAAATTATTACATAGAGCACTCTTCAGCCCAGTCACTTCAATGGGCTGTACAGCTATCAACACTGTTGATCAACATTTGGTGTCCATGAAATAGTAGTGAACGGTTCAAGAACTATCTTACACATAGATTTCAGATGATAAATATTAATAAATCCTTATCCGGTCAACAGTTGGTTACATGTGGAGTTCCTCAGGGAAATGGGTTGGACCTTTACTCTTATTATTTTTATATAAATGACATGGAAAATGTTATCTTAATGTCAAATATCCAACATTTTGAGGATGATACTGTATTATATGTTTCTGATAAATCAAGCAAAGTGGTAAATGTGAATCTGCAGCCAAGGCCTGCATAAAGTAAGCCAATGGTGTAGAAAGAATAAAGTATTAATACATATAGATAAAATTAACATACGTGAGATACTTGCTAAATCTGCAGATTTAGCTAGTCTGGCTAGATGTGACATGCAGTATACCGAGATCTATACATATCATGGCCTTAAAATTGATAACCAGCTAGATTTTAAAGAACATATTCAAAATAAAATTTCCCAAGTGACCAGACGTTTAAAAGCAATAAAAACTTTGAGAGAGCATTGACAACAAATAATATATTAGTTGGTGGTTGAGGGGGGCCATCTTTCCTACATGCTGCTGGGACCCCAAAAAGCTGCACTCCACTTTGGTATTCACCTGTCTATGGTACAAAAAGTGCCACTGATGCTGCATTCTGATGGCACATTTGGATACTGAAAATCATGCTCATAGAACCCTAGCTTAACCGTGTGATAGATAAATTAGAAGTTTGAACACTACATCAGACAACTGGTACAGTTCAGTTCATTTCTTGCTTTTTAGATAGTATTTACAAGGATTTAGGGAAGGTCTATTGATTAATCAGAGAAATACCATCAGACCCTGCAAACATAGTATAAAAGTATTTTAATGTTAATTGGTCACAAAATTAAAAACTCTATTTACAGCGATGCTGAGGTAGCTAAAAACCAATGAATATCATGAATGTACTCAGACATATCTCTTGTCACACGTTACCAACATGGCTTGAACCACATAATTAAATCATTATTTTATAGACATCGATGACTGTGGTAGTCCTAGTGTTTGTGAACATGGCAGTACATGTGTAGATCAACTCAACGCCTACCTCTGTATTTGTTCATCTGGATATACAGGCTTGAATTGCTCAACAGGTGAGTCACATTGCCGCTAGATTTTGGGTAAAATACAGAGAATCTGTGATGGCGAAAAAATGATTGATATTTAAATTAGCTCTTCAAAAAGAAAAATTTCCTGACGACAAAAATACTCAATTCTAATAAAAATAACATACTTTTTCAAGGAGGTTTCTTGTTTCAAGATGAAAGCTTAATAATGTAATCTTCTGCACAAACACTAACTAAATTTTGAATAACAATTTTTTTAAAAAGAAATATTTTAAGGAACTACAAAGAAGTCCTAAAATGGTCAAGAAGTTCCCAAATTGTGCAAAGTGTTTCAGATACCCCTAACTGTAACTGCCTTAAATTTAAAGTTAAAAGCCTTGTCTCCACTGACCCATTTTCCCTTGGGAGGCAGGTGTCCGGTACTTTCATCGTTCATGAATCAGCACCCTATAGTTCACCTCCAACTTTTCCCCGTTGCAATAATTGGCTCGGTGAACAAGGCGCCTAAGGCACATTTCTCTACAAGGCAATAATATTACTACAAAAAAAAACTAAAATTCATATTTTGAAGTTTTTTCAGGAGAAAATGGCTGCTGGCCAGTCATAATTTGTTAGGTGAAGCCCCAAAGGGAAAACCTTATTGCAACTCTACAAAATATTTGTGCGAAACTACATGAACACAAGTGGACAAAATCCTCAAAAATTAAAAATCTTTTGTTTCGAACCAATGCTAACTGAGAGTGCAATATTTGCCCATTTTCATGACTAGTGTAACTTAAAAGGTAAAAAAGTAAAGTAATGTTTAGATGATGTATTATTACTGGTACAGGTATGATTATAGATATGAATACCTACATGGTGGATGGTAGATAACTGATTAGGCTTACTGAGAGGTCTACCTTATATGCAGGGTAATTAGCTGCACCTTGATTGACAAGTCTAGTCTGACCAATGGGTAGCTTTTCATTATGAACCCCTTAGAGGTAACATGTAAAGGAAGAGAAAATTCATTTTTATTCGCACTTTACAGAGATAGATGAATGTGAAAGCAACCCCTGCATTCATGGTGTCTGCAATGACACGCTTAATGATTTCTACTGTGAATGTGACCCAGGCTTTAGAGGGGCAACATGTGCAGAAGGTGAGTGCTATCAATGACTCAACTGAAATGAAACAATTTGAGATGTGTTTGGGACCCAGAGGACCATTAATAGGGGAGTTGCATGTCTCACTGCGCATGTCTGTCACAGTGCATGCTGGGACGGATTCAGTTCAAGTCTGACATACAAATATTTGGCAACATTTTTATCAAATGCAATCAAAACCAAATGCATGATGGGAAAGATGAAGTCAAGTATTGTGGAAACATGTATAACACATGGATATTGACATTAGAGCATTGATAAATAATCCATGCTGAACATAACATGTTTTCTTTAGATTTTATACTGTACACTTACTCCTATAATTCCATGCGAATCAAGATTCAAAATTGCGGCTATGCAACTCCCCTATTGCTAGCGGGCAGCAGCAACTCAATGGCAATACTATATTTGATATATATTTGATATGGCCTTGCTTTTTGGAAAAAGCAAATCAAACCTTGATAGTCAAGTGTTGACAATACTTTGTTGTTGGGGGACAGTAATACAGAGCACAATTTGTCAAGCTGTAAATCACTACAGTAATATATAACATCAAAATAATATGTAAGGTGTTGATGTAAGTGTTAGTAAATATTAGTATAATTTTGGTCCCCCATCTTGCTTCCTGTAAATTATTTTAAGCACAATTAAATACAGAATCACAGCAACTTAATTTTTACCATTCATCCAGATATAAATGAATGCGAGCCAGAGGAGGAGGTTGAGCCTTGTGGTAATGGAGTCTGTATCGACCAAATAAATGCCTTCCGGTGTCTATGTAATTCAGGATTCACTGGCACCTACTGTGATGAAGGTAATGTATGTTTTGTTTAAAATATTTTTATTCAGGCTGTGACTTTGACATAACACTATTACTTAACTTATATCAGTTAATTATATTTTGGTCAATTGACCAACATGGCATTCTGAAAGCAAGATAAAGTTTGGACATATGGATATTGGTAGGATGTTGGTTTCTGAAAACTCCACCAGGTCCGGGATTCAAACCCATGTCCCCCACATCAGGCACAGCACCAGCACTGAATGCTGAGAACCTAACCAACTAGGCCACTGGGAACTCCTTAAAAAGCGAGGCCCAATTAAAGAGTGTTTAGACAATGTTCATTCAGTACCCTGAGGGTAGACACATGCTAACATTATTATAGATAATTGTTAGATCTTTACTCCAACACTTGTTTATGTTTTCCCTATTTGATTAGATGTTGTGTGTAACATATCTTGTACTTTTACCTTTACTATTTGATGCTTTCTGTTTAAAAATTTGAAAGAAAAGCATCAAGCTGATGCAATGTTTTTTCGCAGACAAAGAACCTTCAATCAGTCAAACATTTTACAAATTAAGTACTACTTTTTAAACACATTCTACATAAATTATACATATTTTTGGTAACTCAAACTTAATATGATTATTTATAATGATAATAATTACATAGTTTGAACAATGGAGTTTCCAACAATTTTACATTAGCAAATTCCTTACCGTCAAAACCGTTAAAAAATGTAAGAATTTCTTAAATTGGTTGTATGGCTAGTAGAGGTAGAGGTAGGTGGTGATTGTTTTCTGGATACCATAATTATGTTGATGCTGTTTGAGTCCTTTTACTCAATGTTTGATATCCACTAATCATTCCTGTAGGTACGGAGGCAAATTGAACAAATCTATTTATACCATTTCCAATGAAGGCAGTTAGTCAATGTCTTGTTCATTTATGGGCGTATATAATCATATGTATGCTGCACAA
This sequence comes from Sthenelais limicola, assembly GCA_942159475.1. Taxonomy (NCBI): domain Eukaryota; kingdom Metazoa; phylum Annelida; class Polychaeta; order Phyllodocida; family Sigalionidae; genus Sthenelais; species Sthenelais limicola. The sequence goes on from OW804102.1 coordinate 37,351,214, forward strand.
AATTGCATAACACATAATTATGCCATCTTCTTCAAAGCTGCACTCTCAATTAACTTCGGTCAAAAAGTAAATATTTTCTACTCTATATTCCATTCTTTTCCAATCTATCTAAAAGTCATTGGGCCGAAATTTGGGGGAATTTAATTTTACTACAGGGCTTCTAAAACATCCGCGTATTATTTGAGGGCGAGCCCAAATCCTTTCATGCGATAACTTGACTTATTTTCGCTTACCGGCAGCAGTTTTCTCTTGGTGGTTAGACTTCAAATTCTTATACAGTCCTATAAGTCATGATAGTAGTGACTTTGGTAAGATTTGTTTTGTCATAATACCTGAGAATGCATGCTGGTTTAAGTTGAAGGGTATATACAATAGACCCCCCTCCCCATCCACTGCCACACACATCCTGTGTTTAGTTTTTAATCATATAACTTAATTATAACTTAATTATTAACTTGCAGATATAGATGAATGTCTAACAGGCCCGTGCCTGTATGGAGGCCAATGTACTGATCACATCAATGGCTACAACTGTACATGTGCTGCTGGTTTCTCAGGAACCCGCTGTGAAATAGGTAAACCTTAAACTACTCGGCGGAAATTCTTTCAGACAATTGTTTTACTTGGCAGAAATATTTTTCCACTAAATGGTCGAATTGGCAGATATTATTTTGCCTGATATTCGATGCTCTAGTTGGAGGAAATTATTTTCGGTTATGATGTATGTAAGGATTTGTCTAATTTATATTATTTATCTAAATGTATACACTTTAAATTTCTTATTTTTATTTTCTGCTAATTGACAGATTTGGAAGAAAATCTTTCTTTCCACCAAATTTATTATTTGGCAATTAATTATTATTTCTGACAAGTCGTCAACTTAGCAGAAATACATATTTCTAGGTCTTCTTTACAAACATCATTTTAACTAATATCTCATGACCTAGGTGTGGGAACTTATTGCCATACTTTACTATATGGAAGGAATTGTCCAATTGATTATGTTCAAAATTGTATCTTGTCTGCAGGAGTGATAGAAAGGCCAATCTCCTAAGTACATTTCAAATTTGATATATATATTTAATATGACCAGGGTGGGATTAAGAAGGGATGAGGAGAGAGGAATGAGAAATGGTGGGAGGAGGGAGGAGGAAAGAGGGATCAGAAATGGTGGGAGGAGGGAGGAGGAAAGAGGGATCAGAAATAGTGGGAGGAGGGAGGAGGAAAAAGGGATCAGAAATAGTGGGAGGAGGGAGGAGGAAAGAGGGATAATTTTGTGTCAAGTACTTTATTTGACACATTGGCTTCACTTATTATCGCTCAACCTTGGGCGTTTTCTGTTGGTCATTTTGACTCCAAATTCTTGTATGACACAATTATATACAGCAGCAGAATATTGATGAATCCAATGCTATAAGTCAGATTATTATGAGAACATTCGGTAAGATTTTCATTGGTCATAATAGCTGAAAATGCAATGCAATGTATGTAATGTGATGTATTAAGTAATGGACATTCCGGATAGTATTTACCCTTTAATGATCGCATTGTATTACAGACATAGATGATTGTGCCTCTGGTCCCTGTTCAAATAATGGCATATGCATAGATGGAACTAATAATTTCACATGTATATGCACAGAGGGATTTACTGGACATTCATGCGAGACAGGTATTGTGTTCTTCACTATGAATATTATTTATTAATATAAACAAAAATGGAACAAGAGGGTAACCCATGCCTGTTTCATTCCCCACATCCTTACCAAAGAACATTATTGATCATAATATTTTATGAATTGCCTTTTATTCAGAATCACCAAAAATATCTTAGTGGGTGAAGATAAACAAAGTCGACCTCATAATGTACATATAATATGATGGTTATGCCTTACCTTTACTGCACTTTTTACACAGCATAACCATAATTATAATAACGCTATCTAAAAAAAACTAGCTATAGTACGTCATTGATCATTGATATATCAGAAGGTCTATCCCATGACTTGTATTTATCTTCAGCTCCTTTATCCGACACAGGTGTTTGAAGGTTTTGACAAAAACTGCACACTAGAACCAAATAGAAAGACTTTCCACCTTTTGAATTGCAATAGTTGTTATAGATAAGAATAAGTTTTTTTCTGCTATAATGCTGAAATGCTAATGTAATTGAGAACATCTTATTTAGTCGTTTTGCCCTCTTACATGAGGTATATTATACACTCACAACAATACTAAAACTGAAAAATGATTCCTTATTCACAATTTTGTTGTTGTATTTTCCCCTCTGGCTCAAGTGCCTAGCTCAAGCTATATGCTTGCACAAACAACTGATTTGAACCCCCTAATAGCTATCTACACATATAGGTCAGATTTTCAGAAAATCTACAATTCAACTTTGCCAATCTTCTGAAATAACCCAAATTTCAGACAAAAATAAAGTTCAAAATACAGTTTAACCTAGCCAAACAGATTGCTAGCATCAATACTATGCCAAATATACTCGAATTTACCTAGTATTGACCAAATTGAAGCCTAATTTAGCAGAATTTACTAAATGTGTAGAGCTGCCAATTGTACATTTTCTGAAAATCTGACCCATATATATTGAGTGATCAGTTGTTTGTTGTGCAGGGATTCTATTTGGCAAGCCATTAAACAATAACTTACAGAACTTGAAGACCATTATTATAGTTACAACTATAGTTAAAATAATATAATAATATCATAGAAAATAATCTAGTTAGACGAATATGAGTTTGTATTATATAGATACAGCTCAAAGTATTAAATAACATTAGTTTACATCACACCTACTGGAATCAGTAAAATAACTTGCGAGTGCTTATAAAGAGTAGATCTATTCTGATATTGAAAGATTGAAATAGCTTGATAGTGTGCAAAGAATTGCATTCCTTTGGGTTGATCACTGACCCAATTAGCAAACTGACTACGACTGGGACCATGCATGCCACTTGTGATCCTAGTTAGGCTCGGAGGTGTTTGTGGGAGGGGGAGGGGGATTTGCTTATCGGGATGCCATTGGTTTTCTACATGGACTGCTAAAGGTTAACATCGTTGGAATCTGCTTGAAGCTATTTCTTTTATAAATATATATGATAGTATCTCAAAATCCATATAATCTTTTTACTTAAAATTCATTTTTCTGTGATACTGAGTGTTTATGATAACCATAGGAGGCATCATGAATGAAATGTTTGATAAATCTCTTTATGACACGCTTAATTAAGGCATTTATTTCCTTATTTCAGTCATAGATGATTGCGCAGAAGTCTATTGCCCTAACAACATGGTATGTGTTCCGGATTTGAATGGTTATTCATGTGTATGTCCCGTTGGTTCGCAATGCGAAGGTATGTGTCTCAAGGTTTCCAACATCTATTCATTTATAGTAACCCTGTTGAAAAACAACTTGCATAGATGGGGAACCAAGACCCAAACCTTTGGATTTACTTTCAAATGCTCTACTTACTGAGCTATCCAGAACTAGATCCTACCGCCAATAACACTACACAGCCCTTCCAACGAAAACCATATTGTTTTGGCCAAGTACAGGGCCAAATACAGTGCTGACCCCAAATGTCTGGTCACAGTACCAAGTGCTGAAAATGCTTTTGCCAAGATGGGGAACCGTACTCTGGACCTTTGTATTTATGTTCCAATGCTCGACCTACTGAGCTATCCAGGCTGGCACACCTTTAGCTGGTCACAACCCAGGACACCACACATCTAACATTATCCCCCAAAAAAGAAGTGGCTCTTTTTTAAGTATGCGGGTGCCAACACATATGCCACCTAGCGGCCCCTATTTAATCTTGAAATGTTTTATCTTTTTCATCAGTGTAGATGGCTTTGTGCATGATTATTATCATTATGCAATTCCATTGTCTGTAATATTGTTTTGAGATTAATTGAGTTTTCTTGATTAGTTTATGATCTGCTACTGAAATTGGGTCAGATGGTCATGAGATTACCGCAATTTTGTTTAACCCCTGCAGCTGGGAAACTTTATAAAGGTTCCCCTTTTTTTCATGGGCGCTGCCATTAAGGGTGTTTATGCCACAAATGTCTGTGATGTGAGTATTTATAGCAAAACACAACTTTGTCTCTTGCCACCTGAATTTCAGACACACTTGTGTACACATCATGGGAAACTAACACTCCCACAAAGTAATCAAAAATGCTATTTCTCCTCAAAATAGCCTACATTGCCAAAATATTGAAATTCGGAAAGAACACAACTTCCTACCCCAAATGTGTAGTTTGATCAAATTTAGTCTTTAGATACGGAAGATAAGACACAAACTTCATTGTAAGGCCTATATCGTGCAGTAGCAGCTTCAGTTTTGAGGAATCTCTTTAGCAAGTATCAATTGACACAAATTGCGTAGGAAATGCTATTTCCCCACAGAATACATCCAAATGAAGTAGAAATTCGGAAAGACAAGCCCTTCCTCATATCAGATATATATAACCAATTTACATTTTACATGTATAATACTGGGGGGTAGATAAGGAAGATGGGAGGTAAAGTATAACGTTCCTACCCGATGCCGGCCAGGATGCAACATTTAACATTCTATAGGACTTCGTCATAACGTCTTTTAATTTACATTAGTGACGCGCTTTGTACTTGACAACGCTTTTCCGGGGCGTGTGTTGGGGGGCACAAGTAAGTGTGAAGGGGGGTTGGGGGGCAGGCAAGGTCAGTAAAAACTGTGCAATTAGTCGGGTTTTTTTCCTTGGGAACATCCAACATTTCTTGATTATATAGTAACATGTGAAAGCACACCACATTTCTCATAGACTTTTATTTTCAGGCGGCAGTAGAAAAAGAACTAACTTAGTGAGATTTATTTTTAGATCTATTTAATGATAGATCTTGTGAATAAAACCCTTTGAAAAGTATTAATGTTGAGAATTATGACTCATTTTTCTGTAAAACATCACATGCAACATAATGGAAACTGTAAGTAAGACAAACTCGGTTTTTTGCTTTTCCTCACAGATATCGATCCGTGTGAAACTGTAGTCTGTCTGTATGGAGTGTGTATCAGCAGTGCTGGTTCTGGCGACGGGCCTGGTGAAGGGGCTGAGTCAGATTTAGCTTCATGTCAGTGTCAACAAGGCTATACAGGAATTCATTGTGAACAGCGTAAGATCTCCTTAAGATACTCGTTCATCCAAAATAGTTCAGGAAATCTCATCTATACCTATATTTCAATCTAGGTTTCTGGAACTTCTAGATGTGATTATATAATAAAAAACGTGAGCTTGATACTTATCTGATTCTTCTAATATTTTTTACTAACTGATTAATTACAAAATCTTAAGGTTTTCCTTACTTAGCTATTTTCCCTACGAAAGCAGCTAGTACTGAAAATATAGGAAACATTTGGTAAATATACGCAATTATAGTGAATTGTCAGCTTGTAGTGGTTACCCCCGGTGTGGGCTGGCTTCGCTCCGGTGCTTCCCGGGGGTTTCACCGGCGCAGCCACAGGTGACCAGCATGCAGCCAGTGTTTGAGGGCTCATGAGGCCTTGAATTCAACAAATCAACATGGCCTGTTCTTATGATCAACAAATCGACAAAGGCAGCCAGAGACAATCAACAAAACAGTTTCTTAGCCTGACAAATTGACAAAGACCTTCATAGTACTTCATACTTCATAGCGACAAAAATTCAGCCATTTTACAAAAGTTAAGCAACACACGACAACAAAATTTTCTTAGTGACAAATGACAATTGCTGTGTCTTGGTAGTGACAAGAGAAATTAGATCTAATCTAATGGGTAATTTATCATTATCTCTTATAATGATCATTGCAGGGATAGGGTTATGTTCCAGTGGGACCTGCTCAAATGGTGGGACATGTATAGACATTGAGGATGATTATACCTGTCTCTGTCCCCCTGGATATCACGGGAAGAACTGTGCACAAGGTAGGGACAAGCAATTATCTACTCTACACATGCTCCACAACACTAATCTGTTGAACACTATTGAAGATTATGCCTCACAAAATATCCTATATATGCTTAAAGCTGAAATTATACTACATCTGTGCAAGTGAGAATTCCACTGGACTGCATCATTATCTGAGTTGAATTCATCTGGTGCAGAGTGTCAGTATATGGACTATTGGCAGCTGTGTTCAGTGCATTCTGTTAATCTAGACTAGCAAATAATAAGCACTAGGTACTTTCGAGTAAAGTTGATGTTGTGATGCATTAAACACAATATGTTGAGCTATATTTTTAACCTCATTATATCTTAATTCGGCATATTTGAGACATTTGCTGGAAGAAGATGGTACATTTTCCGGACATTTTCTGATGCCCTGCACCATTTACTCTAATGATGACCATATTATATTGAAAAGCACCTGATTGAAATGTCTTTCATATTTTGCTGCCAGTCAATGACCCCTGTGAGGATGCAACCTGCTTCAATGGTGCCTACTGTGAAACCCTCAACTCCACCAATTACGAATGTGACTGTGCCATTGGCTACGGAGGTAAATTCTGCGAGCAGAGTAAGTCATCGATAACAATTACTGAAATACATTTTTATCAAGGTTATTGTGCAATACTCTCTGCATTAAATAGTGGAACATTCTAATGTGGAAGATTTTAATCTCTATCTTGAAACTAATGAGGCTAAGACCAACTATGGAAGTGGTTAAAAGGAATAATACCCTCCATTTTTTCGGCACTGTTCATGTATAGTCCCTTGGCTTTGCATCTGGCTTATACACCAAACAGTGTACCAGGAGCCCCTCAATGTTGGTCATTAATCTCTTAAAAGTCAGCTGGTGGCATTGGAAATGGGCCTTAGGAGTACAGAATACAATCAAATATAATTTGACATTCTTAAAGGCAAAAACCACCACAAGTCTACATAAGGTAATTTCATAACCTGTGATTTTACACCACAGATATTGATGACTGTTACGAGGCTGACTGTGACCCTGCTCAGGGTGTGTGTGTAGATGGAGTAAATAACTATATTTGCGAATGTCTTCCTGATTTCCAGGGTGAATACTGTAATGAGAGTGAGTATATTCTGGTTTAACAGAAGCTAGCAAAATATTCCCTGTACAATGGAGATAACACAAAATGTCAGATTGTAATCTTTCAAAATGGTCTTAGTAATCATACAACTATTGTATATTACAATCATGAATGGAAACTACGGCCACCTTTTGAATTTGAGCATATTTTCCCTACTAAATCAAATAATACAATAGTAATAAATATGAAAAACGTAATTCTAAATTCCTCAAGACAATAATAGTACCAAAGCTTTTCCCTATTTTGGGGGCTAACCCAATAGTAACAAAATTTATTTTGGATGTATTATGGTGGACGACGTTTGAAGCAAAATAGCCTGATAAGTACTCATTGGATGTGTATTGCTTCCAAACATGTTGGCAATTTTGTGAACTTTGAAAGGCACCAATTTTTATGGAGATATGCAGCCGGTGGGAGTTTACTGTAATATAGAAATTCAGCTTAATATCTGCGTTGAATGCTAAATCGTCTGAACCGTGTCATGAAAATGTACCATACTGTACTAAGTATTTCCTATGGCTCTTGTTCAAGAATAAAATTATCTATACTATCTTAGCTATAGATAACTGCATTGGAGCCATGTGCCTCAATGGTGGAACCTGTAATGATGGGGTGGATGACTACTCATGTAATTGTCCCGAGGGCACTAGCGGGCAGTACTGTGAAATCAGTAAGTAAATTACCCTTTGTAAAGGTTTCTCAGAAGCAATGTATGGGCCTTAACCTAGGCATGCAGACTTTGGCATCTACATTATAAATTCTGCATCAGACACATACTTTCTGATATCTGAAAACCCCTGCCATGAACAAAATATAAGCATAGCCAGTTCACTCATATGAATCATAATACAGCGTAAAAGGAAAGTCAAGACAGAAGCTATAATATTATAGTTCCTCTTGCCACTAAATATTGACACCAGAATACTAAAAATACTGTAGAAATCATTGTATTACATATCTCCACAGACATAGATGACTGTTCAAGTGGCTTATGCTTCAATGGAGGGACTTGTTTAGATGAGATGAATGGATATACTTGTGTGTGTCCACCTGGCTATACAGGGACTGACTGTGAACAAGGTGAGCAGAGCTTTGTCGTTTCCAATTACAGGGTAAAAGATGAATCTAAAGTTGCAAAAATGTATTTTTCAAATCTTCACTTTACAAGAACCCATTAACGGGATATTCATTTTTGGTGTGCTTTCAGTCATGTAAAAGTATAATAAGCTCTTTTACAGGAAGGGTGATGTTTTGACCTTAAGTTGCCTGTATTGAGCAATATTTTTCCTGGTAAAAACATTTTTGCCACTCATGTATGGACTTATTTCTATTATTTAACCCCATAAAATATATCACCTACCACAATGATAAAATAAATGGTTCTATTTCTAATTTGGTTCATAATACATACTAAAGGAATGAGACCAAAGTTCCCAACCATAGTACATTCATTAGGAAGAAAGTGGAAAGACACCCTTTTTATTTTCATTGATGTTAATTGATTAGTGATGATCAGTATACTATAAATTTTCTTCATGATAGTCCCAGAAGTTGCTATCTAGTTAACTAGCATACACCGTCTGCTCTAATTGATAAAAAAAACCCACTAAATTTCAAGACTATGTAAGTAATAAATCCATGCAGGATCCATGTAAGACAACTTAAGGGAATATCAAACTATCTAATATAATATATTAAACTTTACCAGAGATTGTCTATCGACAGATATCGCTCATATGTCTTCCAACATGAAACTATTATTATGGAATACAATATATTGCTATGGCTTTGAATTATAAATGTTTTTTAAATACGAAACACAATTCAATTACTCTTTCTGAGTAGATGTGGATGACTGTGAAGGACCCTACATGTGTCTACATGGAAGTACATGTGTAGATGCTCATTTGAGCTACTCATGCAACTGTGCAGGGGGATATACAGGCGCCTATTGTGAGACAGGTGAGTCTACACTTTCTCTCTCACACTCCAAGCATGATATTTTGTTAAAACTTCCTAATGAGCCCCTACTCAAATTTTGGTTGTAAACAAGTTGTTAAGCTTATAGCAAATAGCATACACTGGACAACCTGATTTGAAGTGTGGCTTGCACAACCCTATGCCTAATGCAAAATCGATTTATTTTAAAACCTAATTTATATATATTTGCTTCCATATTTTTATTTCCCAACAGATATCTATGAGTGCGCAAGTAGCCCATGTGGAGGTCAGGGGATATGTGCAGACAGTATCAATAGCTACCAGTGTGTCTGTCAACCTGGATTCACTGGAGTAAACTGTGAGACAAGTAAGCAACTCCTTTGTTTCTCTTCCCATGCTGTATCTTTATTTCCCACTGTTGTTTCTTTTTGGATTTTGTGCAGCACAACAACATAGGTCTACTCTCAGGCTTTGCTGACAATCATTATAGAAAATTCATAAACAAACATAACATACAGATGATCATATCATATGATTAATTACCTTACTATGCAAATATGGGTTTATACCATACAGCTGAGAATCTAATGCAGGGGGATGCTATTAGGTGGCTGCCCAACAACTGCCCTTTATTAAATAATAATGACAAAACAAATCTCATAATTTGTACCCTGCTGTTGCTGGTGTGATATTAGATTTCCCATGAGTCAGTTGATGATTGTGACCTGGTCATGTGCTGTGATGTGGCCAATCTGGTATATTGTCATAGTTGCCACCTATGTCCTGACATTTACAAATATTAATTTGGATGACTCACATCCTCTTACCATTATTATTTTGTAAAAAATATAACTGAGCTTGAAATGTAATCACTTTCAGATATCGATGAATGTATGTCATTTCCTTGTGCAAATGGTGGGACATGCGTAGATGGTGTGAATGGATATGTATGTACTTGTGATGTAGGATTCACTGGCACTTCATGTGAAAGAGGTATGTACATGATCTCTTTGACTAAGGCTGCGATTTCACTGACTCGCTCTTTTGGTATGCTCATGGCCCGCTCTTTTTATTTCCCCAAGCGCCTAACAAGCGCCCTCAGAGCAGTACAATAGAATCGGTTATTGCGCTTTCTATACATTCTTAAAATTGGACGTTGGCGCTTCTTTTTGACATTGCGCTCATATCTGGCATGTTTGATTTGAGCGCAGCAACACAACGCTCTTTCTACCTGTTAAAGTAGCGGACATAGAGTGCAGTGAGAGCGCACAAATGCATTTGCAATTGATTTCATATAGGAAACAAGCGCACCAGTAGAATCGCTCTGCGCTTGTATTGCGCTAAAAATATTAGCGGATGAAGAGCGAATGACAAGCGCCCCATAAACAAGCGCAGCAAGAGTGAGCCATGAGCACATATATATATGCGAGCCAGTGGAATCGGACCTTAAGCTTTACCTTCTGTCTTATGGGTCAGTTATAATATAATCAACTTATTTTATAAAAATTTAAAAACCTGCTTGTGAAGTGCTGCTGCTTTGATCTTGTGTTCTGAACTTTAATAGTAGCTGTATATTCTTCCAGATATCGACCACTGCGAGAATGCACTGTGCCTACATGGAGGCACATGTCAGGGTGATAATGAGGGGTACACATGTGCTTGCCTTGTAGGATACTCAGGCACAAACTGTGAAACAGGTAAGATTTTGTATTATGAATTAAACTGGTGATACTCCAATTCAACATTACTTTCTGGGTTCTTTGGCAATAGCTATACCTAGATATTCCTGAATAATTTGATTGACAGAGTGATAGGTATCTATTTCTTTAACCGGCAGTTTGCCAATATACATTTATCAAAGCAAGGTTATGAGAGATTGTGCTGGTGCCCTGTTAGGGGTATAATCCCAAGGAGACGCAAAAGTGATTATGCACAATTAGTCCCCGTTTCTTGGGCTGGCCAGGGCAGTTGTACACATACAGACCAGTTGTACCAGTGTTTGACTTCCGTTTCCGGCCGACCGATTACATCAACAAAAATACAAAACAATATTTACTGCTGAAAACAGCAAGATCATGGCTTTCTACTGGTTCATTTTGCTTTGAGATCATTTGTAAATTGTTGTTAAAGAGAGTAACAGCCCAATAAAAGCCATTACTGGACTGGACTAAAGCCATTAAGGCTCCTGGAAACAAGCCTCAGCTTCACCTTGGCTGGGATCCCAGGAGCCTTAGACAAAACCCACAACCATAACTGAAGGATCTAACTGCTCAACAGTGCACCAGGTCCAAGAATTTAGGCCTGATATCAAAAAAGGGATATGACGTTTGCATCCTGGTCACAACCAATTTGGTACTTTTCCAGTGACAGGGTCGCCACCTGAGTGGCCAAACATCACTGAAATAGTGAAGACTGGGTGTTGGTCCCCCAACCTAATCATGACAGCTAGAGTCTGAACCTAATATTATAATGTATCTTTATAGAATATGGCAGATTGCCTTGAAAATAGCCTGAAATCATTTTTAGGCGACATGTTTGTCTGCAAATTTTCTGTCTAATATGAAAATAAAATTCTTTAAAAAAAATAAAAATGTAATGATAACACAGGAATCTGCCACTCATTTAATACTACACATGGTATTAAATTGTGATGGCCAAACATCCACACAAGTTATCCACACATCCTTATTATCAGTTAATCCCCTACATCATGTAACCATACATGACCTCAGAAGAAAGGCTTCTGTGAGATTGTTTAATATTACTGCTGAATTTAGGTAAAAATGACTTATAGTTAATGCAACTTTGGCTGCATTGACTATAATCCCACCTTGACGAAAAGTCGCCAAGTGGCAATGCCATGCATAAAAACCTCAGCTCAGCAATTCGACCCAAGCTCATTGGCCAACACCTATTGCGCAAATCTGCAAATAATTTCCAAAAATCCCTACGTTCCCATATGTACACACACTTCAAACCTGTCCCAGTCTCAAGCTTATTGATTTTAAGAGACATTTCACCCAAAAGTTTTAGGTCTTACTAGTATAATTACGGAGTTCCAGCATTGCATGCTTACACCTATTTCTCTCTGTTTCTGATCGTTGCCGACATTACTCGGCTCACTATCACATGCTCGGCCACACTCGGTGAGCTTCGTGTAATGACGTCATAGGCGCGGGGATTCCCCACCGGAACCCTACCCAGAACAAGGCCCATGTAATGACGTCATAGCAGCAGGGAATCCACAGCGCCGATCACGATGTGGAGATTAAAGCTAAGAAACAAAACGATTTGGAAGGCGTCGGGAGACGCCATAGGAGGGAGGTGGGTGGGATGGTGGGCAATGTCAATGTACAAATAATTCAATGTTTAGTAAAGTGAATAGCCCAAGACTTCTCCTGTTGTGACGATATCCTTCCGATTCCTGGTGCCACACATACTCTAGACCCGACTATGGTCACATCCATTGCAACCATATTTTGACTTCACCCCCTAGACTCTGTCAATAACTGCCAACAGCTGCCCTCTAAGGTTGTCTATTGAGTGCGAATATAAGTATAACTTGGGATTTCCCGTTTATCCAAAATGCCCAGTGTATCATTACACCATATGACTGCCTGACCTGACTAAATGGTAGCTTCAGAGCAGGCATAGCGTTTGTAGTATTAGGAGGACCAGAACCTTTTGTCTTTGGAAATAAAAGTTTGAATGGGGTTTCTATCCAAACTTAATTGATATATCTGTCTAAATAAGTAGTGGTTATAGCCACTTGACTGTTGAAGGCTAACACTAATGGATTCATGCTATCGATATATTATTGCTAAGCTGATGCTACACTTCACCACTGATTCGAATCTGGTAAGAAGAAATTATATATTCATGATTTGCATATCTCAGATATTGATGATTGCGAGCCAAATCCATGTGACAACGGGGTGTGCTTTGATGGAGAGAACGCATATTTCTGTGATTGTCCACTTGGATTCACAGGTGACACATGTGCAGAAGGTAAATACATATTGTTGAATTTATTAATTCCTAAGAGTTAAATGTGAGATCTGATAAGTGAACATAGGTTTTGAATTAGGAAATGCTGAGGTGAGATTTTAATTTCTATCTGAACACAAAACTTCACCCTGACAATTACAATGTAATAATTGAAAGAATGAGGATCAAAGGAAGTTATTTAATTCACAGTTATATTGAATTAATTTCAGAATATTTTGAATTTGTTTCATGAAGTATGACACGTAAAAGCATGTAACTCATACCGAATTGTTTCGGAATGCAAACTAAAGTCGAAATTACATGTTTGCTTTGATGTATTAAATTAATTAATAATATGTATTTAGTTTGTCACATATTGCTATAAAGATTTTCGATCATTTTAATTCAAACTTTCAGAAATAGATTATTGTGATCCTAGTCCATGCCAAAACGGCGGTACCTGTACCTCTACACCAGCCTTCTATACATGTCAGTGCAGTCAAGAATACATGGGTATAAACTGCACCACAAGTAAGTTACATTGTTTAAATCTTAAAAAGGCCTGTAGATGGTTATTCCCAAATAATTAATGGGCAATCGCCAGTGGTGTGATATGGTGTGTGATATGTGATGCACTTTATGTCACTTTTAGGTGTGACGACGTCACTCCAATGGAGATTGTTGCATGAGACAATGATGTTTCTGTCTTCTATGTCACAGAAGTGATGACAAAGATGAGACAACTCTGAAAGGAGGCAGAGTTATGGTACCTTGTCTCTCAAATTCGCGGGAATTGTGTGTTGCATTCTGTGGCTGATATTGTGACATTCTCTGTCTGTTCAATGGAGATCAGTATCTAATCATGTCACCGCTTGTCACTTATAATTATGTGTTTATACATGTATAATGTGACACTGTCTCATCAATGAGAAAAAAAGTTACTTCATGTGGCCAGGCATGTCTCATGTCTCAACATCCCTTGTCACATTAAATATAGGAGTGACAATGTCTCATCATGTCACACCAATGGACATTGGCTTTAAAGCATCATTGTTTTGAAATAATTGAAGGAATGGTAGACAAGTATTTAATGATGATATTTAAAAAAAGGACATGGAATAATAAACATAACAGGTAGTTGGAAACATCGCTAGAAAACCTCTTCTCCTATTTGAAATGATCTCATGGGAGATCTCATCTTTGAATTCAATATTTTATCATCTAAAATCTGTGATGATAAGTTTGCATCGATACAGACTCATGAATTCTCTTAATAAACAAGAGCTTTGAATAATATCATGGTCCCCAAATGAATTTTAAAGATTTCCGATTCAGCAAGTTTGTATTATATATATAAACATTTTATTAAAATATCAAATATTTTTATAGAGATAAATGAATGCAACTTCAACCCATGTCACCATGAAGCAACATGCACAGACACTCCAGATGGACATACTTGTACCTGTTCACCTGGCTATTCAGGGGCAACATGCCACGACAGTAAGTGCCACCTGTTCATGATTTCAAAGCTGCTCTCTCGGATAAATCTCGCGTTTTGTTTTTTCTTATATGGCGAACATCACATGATATATTTAACAGTGATCCCATATAATCATGTTTAATACACGTTATCATACAACAACCTTTCATTCTTCCAATCATGCATTTGATATTGAGAGGAACAATTTTGCAATTTTTCATGAAAATGTTTGTATTCATCCCCTTTTCCCCTGTAACATTAAAAGACTGATCTCCATGCAATCATCAAATTAGTATGAATTACAGATTTGTAATGATATCGTTCGTCTATAGTTGTTTCTCAGCGAATTAAAATATGGTACAAGTTTTTCATTGTTTTCTTTTAGATATTGATGAATGTGACTCCGACCCTTGTGAAAACGAAGGCCAGTGCATAGATCGTGTTAATGATGTTCAATGTGTGTGTAAAGATGGATATGTTGGGAAACTCTGTGATACAGGTGAGTGAATATCATTCCATCTCTTTGGTCAAGAATTGGACAGTCTGCACGTAAATATATGTTATAATGGACTGATAACAATATATTAAGCCATTGTGTGAGTTTTTTCATGCCATAGAGCAACAGCCAGAAAATGATAGACAAGTTTGTGTTGACGAAACAAAATAGACCCCTCATTACCTACGGCCCTCCTTACATGTGGTATGATATTGACAAGTATCTCCATACAGTGACACATTAGCTCTTCATATTTGGGCCCTTCTACTGAATCCAGCTGAAACATTATAACTAAGGACATCTCAGATTATTATATACGCATTGCTCTGTAAAGGATTTACAGATCCAGTTATGCACAGCCCGTATTTCACCAGTGAGTTATGAGTAGTAGTCATGGCAACCAACTCATTTTTTAACCAGTTTACTGCCGAAATTCAACTTCATGGCCGACCAAGATATTTGATTCATATCATTAAATCCATACAATCAAACTGTTTATTAACTCGTTGGCTTTAGTTGCTTAGAATATCGCAACTTTGACTCATTTGAGAAGATCAGTAATGGTGAATAATACTGCTCCGGAAATTTCATGCTGATAGAAATGTTGCGCTTTCAGTGCGGCTGTTTCGGGCTGTTTATGATGTTCACCTGAAAAGTGTCTCTTATTTCTACCTTATTTCTACATTATTTGTTTATTATTTATTTATTTGCGTAACTCATGCAATGTTCTAAGAAGCTGATACCAAAGTGTTGGTTAAATCCTTATTGTGAAGAAATGGACAAAATAAAGAAAGGAAGAGATGACTTCCACAGTTAAAATGAACAAAAATACTACAAGAAAACTATAGAAAATTATCCTGCACAAATTGTCTCACATCACAACAAATACTACCATGGCTTGCCATAAATATTAGCCATGAAGATGGTTTACTCTCATATATTGACAACTAAACATGACTGTTTTATTTTACAGATTTTGATGAATGTTCCTCATCTCCATGTCAAATTGACTCTACATGCATGGATGATATCAATGGATACACATGCATTTGTTCTGAAGGATATACAGGGAGACATTGTGATGTTGGTAGGTGTATAACCAGATTGACTTATTCACATACCTGCAAGAAAGGCCACCGAAGTGGAAGTCATTAATCCTTTTAGTCAAAGCTCCAATTTGATTTATTTACCAAATTGTCCAGCCTACCTGCCCGCTGACATGAGTTGGCTACCAGAAGCTGTCTCTACCTAATCACATTTGAAACATTTGTAATCAGTGGTTTGATCACTTTACATAGCCTTATTCTTGACGTTGCAGCCAAGATTGACCCAGCATTGGAGAGGAAATTCTCCTAGCTTTCATATCAATTATCTGTATGTTAACCAATTATAAATCCTTAATTGTTGGCAGGCAAACCCAACAAATACACTCAGGCTTCTTTTGGTAGGACTTTATGATGCTACGTGGTTACTAGTATCACAGAGCTACTTTTGTGTGGTTGGTGTGGCCAATCATAGCACATCCCCACAAAACGAGCATATGCTTTTTTGGCAAACAATGCATTTGACTATGAGGCAACCTCCAGATCGCCACTGGCTTCTATACCCGTCCGAGGGGCGAATATAGCTCCATAACTCAACCTATCCACCCTGAATAACTCCACTAATGTTCCACTGAATGAGACTAAACTGAAATAGCAACACCCAAAATCTTTTGAGTGGTGACTAAACAGTATTTATCCCAGAGGCAGCAATTAAAGGATTAATAACATCCTTTTCCTGCTGTGTGTGCATTAATCCATCAGCAATACACCAAACAGTGCACTAGCAGGTTATTAATCCCTTAGTGTGGACACCTGTGTATTGACTTGGGTTTACATAATAACTGCACATATTTCATTATACTGGTCAATATAAACTTGAACACTTGATCTATTCCAGAGATTAACTACTGTGGGGCTGCTTTCTGTTTCCATGGAGGGACCTGTAATGAGTGGCCCCAAAACTTCAATTGTTCTTGTGTTGAAGGATACTCAGGGACACACTGCGAAACAGGTGAGTCATTTTTGTGAATTACCTTATTAAATCTTGTTATTCGCAACCTCTCCTAGTGGGTCTACAGCTGTTAGGGTCCAACGCTGCCAGGGCCTAACAACGCTAGGGTCCACTCACCTTCAGACACTAGGGCCCAACCATTGGACGCTATGGCCCATCTACAATAAACCATCAAATAAGTACTCTATCAGCCCATCCCTGCTGGGCCCTAGCGTCCTATCATCTGAAGTATTTACTTGAAAATGTATAGGCCTAGTACCGACTTGTTAAAATAAATTGTAATATCATGGGAGGTGATTGCAACATTTACAGTTATTTACAGTCAAACTCTGAATATCAACCTCAAATTTCCAACATGTCTTGTTTTGAATAGAATTATGATATTTTTAAGTCAACTTAGACCCAGTTGACAGGTCTCGCTAGTGAACACAAGTGGCCGCCAAGCTGAGTTTTATGGTGGACAATATTAGATGAATCCAATCGTCTTATGGCGTGTCGGAAACTGGAGCGAGTCATCTGTCTCCTTTGTTGACACCAACTCTAAAGGTGTTAGAAAACATTCAGCATGGAATATCTAACAGTGATCCAATGTAACCATGTGTTATACATGCAACCTCTCATCCTTCTACTCGTGCATTTCTTATTTAAAACATTCTTAAAATTTTTCATGAAAATATTTGTATTTAACATCTCCAATTACCAAGACAATTAGTCGAAAAACAAATTTTTAATGATGTTTGTACATATTTTTCTCTATAGTAGTTTGTCAGCGAAGTAAAACAAGTTACACATTTGTCATCGTTTTCTTTAGATCGATTTAAAGAGATAAACACCAAAACCGTAAGAAAGACGATGTCAAGTTGATATTTGCTTGAGTTGTTTTATTATTATGCATGACCAACGTTTCTTTTAGATATTGATGAATGTGACTCAAACCCTTGTGAAAACGAAGGCCAGTGCGTAGATCTTGTTAATGATGTTCAATGTCTGTGTAAAGATGGATATGTTGGGAAGCTCTGTGAAACAGGTGAGTGAATATCATTCCATCACTTTAGTCAAGAATTGGGCAGTCTGTGTGTACATATGTTATAATGGTAAAAGTATATCAGACAATTTTGTGCTTTCTTCAAGCATTACAGCAACAGCCAGAAAATGATTCTGTGTTGAATGAAGGAAATACATACCTTGCTCCTTAAGTCTTTAGCTGTTGTATTTAATCAATAAAATGTGCCCTCTTCCGTTAGTATCAGTACATTATATCACATAACAGTTTTGGGCTTAGAGACCCTCATGATATATTTATTTAATAAGTATACAGTCTGTTAATAATGCCATAAAAGAGAGACACAATTATTAGCTCTTGACATTTAGTAGGCCTACATACTGTTGAGAGAAAAATTATAAAAACTACGATTATCGGAGGTTATTTCATATTTCGTTGAGTAAAAGAATCAATTTGATTACATTGCACTCTATTTTGAATGTCATTTCTACCTAAAGTTTGATTCAATTAAGTTGACCAGTGAGGATGCATAGTGCTGCTTGGGCGACTTTGGTAGAATCTGGGACATTTCATAGTGGTTGTTTTGGGCTGTTTATGATATCCACCACAAAGTGTCACTTATTTGTTTCGATAAATAGAGGCTAACTAAAAAGCTGTTTGAAGGAGTTTGAATGTTGCTCCTGGATTGTTGCAGTGAAAGCAGTGATGAAATAAAGAAAATAAGAGTGGACGTCCACAGTTAAAATTGACAAAAATAAAACAAAGATTGTCAGAAAACTACAAAAGAAATGCCTGTTAGGACTGTCTTATACCACAGTAGATAACAATTGCCATGATTTTAGCCATATTGATGGTTTACACTAATATATTCATATGTGAACTTGATTCTTTTTTCATACAGATTTTGATGAATGTTCCTCATCTCCATGTCAAAATGGTTCTACATGCATGGATGAGATTGATGGATACAAATGCATTTGTGATGTAGGATATACAGGGATACATTGTGATGTTGGTAAGAGTATATCCAGATTTACATGCAGAAATGTGAATGACCTATATGTTATCCATCCCTTTGTATTGAAGCCTATACTTTCCTGAATCCCCCAAATTCCCTTATGATGAAGTAAGGTATGCTATTTTTTTCTTATACCTGATATCTCATGTAATTTGGATATTTTTGTTTATATTTTTAGTATATATATTATAGTTTATATTTGTAATTATTTATTTAGGTCTTATATCCATGTTTTTGTATGATTAGTGACACATAGAACTAGGCCACTTATTAAGTGAATAAAAAATGATGATGCAAGCATATCTATGTTTATGTTGGTGTTTAGTTGATTCTGTATGTGTGGGGGATGAGTGAGTTCCTCCCAACATGTTCTGCTAGCATCTAGATAGAACCACCCAAGAGTTATTTTGTACTGGATCTAACAGTCATATATAGCCACATGATCACAAAGGCAGCAGTGTTAGGACTCAGTCTTTAGATGCCTAGAGCAACATTAAGCTAGACTGGTCACTTTATTTGACCACCTTTGTGGAGGTTGTTCCCAAAATATTGGCTCTCATCATCATATATAGCACTCTAACAGTTTTGGGGTCAGACTCAGAGTTTTGGGGTCAGACTTTGCAGAGATGGTGCAAAAGATGCTGCTCAACTGGAGTAAGGGGCGATGTAAAACTGAGTGACGACCAGAAAGTGACAAGGAAGCGATGTGACATGGACATGTCTTGGTTGTCATATGCCCTTGTCACTCAGTAGGACGCAACTGTGTTTCTACTTTGGATGTGACCATGGATGTGGCTGTTGCAGCCTCCACAACCCTATTTTGACATCACCCCTCATATAACAATCCCTACCAGGCTTGTTCGTGTATGGTGCCACCTGATGACATAGAGATTATATGGATTAGTAACATCCATTCAGGGCCTGGTGTTTGTGCATAATCATTTAGCAATACACCAAGCCATACCCCAGCAGCCTCTGAACATTGGTCATTAATCTGATAGTGAGGACATGGAATGTTGTGAGCAGGTGTTACACTATAATTGGAGATAATATCATACACTTGATCTTTTCCAGAGATTAACCACTGTGGGACTGCTCTCTGTTTCCATGGAGGGACCTGTAATGAGTGGCCCCAAAACTACAATTGCTCTTGTGTTGAAGGATACTCAGGGAGAAACTGTGAAATAGGTGAGTGATTGTTGGCCTTCCCTATTAAATCTTGCTGGTGGTAAGGTTAGCAAATTGTGATGTTATACCACCTCTTCCACTTTTAGCATATGTATTAGCATTTTGTAGTCCAACTGAACTTGTCTGAAAAGCAGGACAACCATCTCTAACCAAACCTGGCAAGTTATTCAATTAAGGCTTCAAATGCAAGTCAATGTCAAATACATTCAAAAACGGTGCCGCCACCCGCCTCTGTTATGTCTGTATTACCATGTAAAAAGGAAGCCAATATTTTTAGTTATTAAAACAAGACCTCTCAAAAGAGTGATTGTGAGAGTATTACTAAAGAATAAATTCCTATCCTGTGAGAATTCCTCATGCACAGAGGTTACTGTGTTCAACATTACCACCCTGTTATATGTCATTGATACCAATCACTATTATTACCAACTGTCATATATGTTGCTAATATTTATCCATCACAAAGCCACTCTACTATGACTTCTTATTATAATTACGTTGGTACAGATTGTATCCGGGAGATCTGTATTGTTATGACTTATCCTATTTTACTTGTTATAACCTTCCAGGTCATTTATTATAAACTCTAAATCCCATTTCAGATAATGATGATTGTATGGACAACCCATGTTCTAATGGTGGTCGATGCTTTGATCAAGTAAATGGATATTTTTGTGATTGTCCTTCTGGATTTACAGGAGGCAATTGCTCAGAAGGTATGTTTTCTCTCTATCCAGTCTATGAAAATAGAAATTAAAGGTTAGAAATGATAAGCAAATGAATGAAAACAAAATATGGAGGAATATAATTAGCTTAAGGAAACCTTTACCTAATCATGAATAGGTATTAGAAATATTTTGATTGATTGATTCCCATTTATTAGAGATCAAGCCTTACAATCTGGGGGTGCATTCTACAATATGGGATGTTTTCAATTCCTACTGAAGCTCACATGATAACTATTAATATTTTAAAATGTTGTATTGGTTTAGTTTGGATACGTTTTTATTTATACTTTTCATACAGGTACATCTCCTGGATTTCTCCATATTTTCCTCAGTAACCTGTGACACTACCTATTTTTTTATTTATTTCTTTTTTTTTTACTAATACATTATAATACAATATCTAGTACATTTTCTTCAGTTTTTGTGTACATTTATATAGATTTATACATTATTAATGAAGATTAAGTATTAAGAATATCTGAAATATCTATTACTATTTTCTAATTATTATGCTTTGATTTTGAATTTCAGATGTTAATCATTGTGACTCAACACCATGTCTTAACAATGGTACCTGCATCCCATCTGCTGACTTCTATTTCTGTGAGTGCGGTCGCAGCTATATTGGTAGAAACTGCCAAACTAGTAAGTTGCCATTGGATAATGCCTTCAAAATAAGTATAAGGACTGATTGCCAATATTGAGCACTGAAATGGAGGTTATCAATGTAGCCTTTGCTTGAGGTTGTTGCAGCATCTCAACTGTTGAAGACAAAGACAAAAATGCAATAATTGATTTCAAATTCTGAGAAACAATTTTAACAACAAAGATTAAGCACTGTTGTTTAAGAACATTTTGACCAGATTGAAACTTCTGATATATCCGTAGGTTAGATGTGCTATACAGGTTATACAGAATAATAAATTGGTATCTTCCTGTGTTGGATAAGATAAGACCAGGTGCTCCCTGGTAGTTGGGGTGAGAACCACCTCGTCAGTAGATGGCTGATATGACACTTCCTATGCAAAAAGAATGTTATTCAAACATTCACACATTTCTATTGTCTCTGAGTATGTCCCAACTTAGTTCTAGGTTGGCTGAATGGATTAAGTAACTTGTGGGTTGATATGACCTCTTGTGGGCTGCAGTTTCACCTCTTCCCCAAGGTACTTTGGTAATAGCACCAGGGAAATAAACCAATCCTGGTAAAAGCGTATATATATGACATTAAATGTTGTGTCACAGACGTTCATCGAATAATCAAAATTGGATTGTTTTCATACAATAAACAAAGAAATCACCAAACCACTTGGTCATATATTTCTTGCATAACAACTGAGTCAAAATCCTCTTTCTAGAAATTAATGAATGCAGCTACAGTCCCTGCCAAAATGGTGGAACCTGCACTGAGACAGCTGGAGGCTTTACATGCACTTGTATCCCAGGCTACACAAGTGATACCTGTAATATTGGTAAGTTGTACAACTTAGTATGTAGAGTTGAGGAAAGCATGTAGAGTTGAGGAAAGAAAGTTCAACACAAACACAAAGTAAAGAAAGTTAGAAGTCAGAATTCGTATTGAACCTCAATTTCAATGTTTAAAATTTCACTGAATCGATTCCTTCAGATATAGACGACTGTAACTCAGAACCATGTCAGAATGATGGGGAGTGTGTGGACCTTGTTAATAACATCCGGTGTCAGTGTAAAAAGGGATTTATTGGCAGTCGGTGTGAACAAAGTAAGTACTCACTAATCTTATATTTTCAGATTGAATATCATATAACTATAGCTTTTCTTTATCCCTCATGTATTACGGATGAATATTGTCTAATAACAGCCACAAAATAATCTTAAATGTTTGACATATATTGATTATATAATACATATTCATATCCGGAATAAAGTCTCTAGTATGATAGCATTAGACAACATGTTAGACAGAAGTAAAGACGACACAATGCCTTCAACCAGAGAAATACTTAGTTGTCTAATTGTTTTAGTACACCTAGCACTAAGATAGCCCTGCCACATAATTACAGACATCTACTGCCTGCCCGACAACCCCTGTATGAATAAAGGGACTTGCAGTGAAGGGACAAATAAACCTGTCTGTGCTTGTCAACCAGCCTTCACTGGGGGACTTTGTGAAACAGGTAAACTTAAAGCTGAATAATGAATGTTATCTTGCTGAATTCTATCTTTCTTTCATCCTTAGTGCTGTAGGATTGACAACTTAAAGGCTAAAAATAAATTGAACTTGCAAAAGTGCATACAGTCATGTCTTGCCATTTCTTAAATTTAACATTGTACTTGGTAGTCTTTTTTTTATCATTGTTCTTCAATATAGTTACCATTGCTCAGTGTCATAATTACAATAGTGTTCATTTGTCAACACTTTGAATTTACCACTGTACTATGTACTATGTTTGGTCAGCGTTGTACTGTGAACCAGAGAATCCGTGTAAAAATGGTGGAACCTGCTCTGAACCAGCTAGTGATAATGGTGTACAGTGTACCTGTGTGGCACCTTACATTGGAGCCCGGTGTAATCGATGTAAGTATACACTAATAACAATACATTGAAAGTGTCATCAGGCCAACTGCATTTACATGATACCAATGTAATAAAGATGAAACAATAGATTATATAATGATACTGTTCTAAGAATACACCCTGTTGATAGAAAAATCTACAAATGGAGTATGTGTTATAACATATATCCTTTTGGAATGCCCCAATCACAATTGAAAGGGATATCTTAAGCAATGAGCGGTGGAGAAATGTGAAAAAAAAATATGCTGGCTCATCCCTGGCCATAGTGCATGCAACATTATTGAACACAATGTTGTGCAATAAATATTTAATAACTAGCACCTGGTTCCACTATGGCTATATATATTTGTTTTCGTTTTTTGGTACAACAGGTTTTTATCATTGAGGGCAGATGAGATGTGTTTCACTTCAGTACATCTTGATCAATGTTAGAAACATTGCTTGCTTGAAAAGATACTTGCATGAATAGATTCAACTAATTTCAAGACTGTGCATTGAATATATCTATGCATATCCTAAGTTATCCTAAGGTGTATATTTAACTAATTTACTACAGAGAGTGACCGTCAACAAATATCGCATATTTCCTTTTCTTCCATAACAAATATAGAAGTGTAGTGGATTCAACCTTTAAGAAAGTGTTCCTATTGTCTAATTGTTACTTGTCCTAATATCCATCAGGTGCACTACTGTTTCACCATATGCTACAGCCCTGTTGGCGACTAGAGTAACTACCAATATGTTCTTACCAAGTCTTATTGTCTCTAATACCTAGTTTCCCCCTTTATCACATGTCCTGTATAACATAATGTTAACATCAGATTGTCTATTGTGTATGACATTACTCTGTATCTGTTATCTGTGATTGTTATGGGTCTTTTATGACATTTACCTTTACCTCTGTACTGTATACACCTCCTTTCACTTATGTGAAGCTAGCCTTCTCTGAGGAGGCAATGCTTAGAGGACCTGACATTGCACTTTGTCAAAAGGACCCAAGTTGGAAAGAATAAGCTAGTGACACTAACAAGACTTGTGTCTGGTTTCATTTCTTTCCTCTGTCGAGTAGAACTATATCCTGAACTGGGTATGTGAGAGTACAAGGTGGAAATCACTACAGAAGTACTTATTAAATGTGCTAATGTTTACCATCATTGGAATCCACTTCATCTCATCTTCTTGAATATTATGATATCTCAAAATCCACTTTTTGCGACTTGTCACCTATTTGATTGTAACACATCACATATAAATTATTAAAATTAAATAACAATTTACTATTTTCAGTGGTGATTGAGGCCACCATTGCGTTTACACTAGATGGCACCTACGATTCTGACCTGGTGGATGAAGTTGAATCAGAAGCAAAAGCAGTAGTGAGTTACTATTCTTCTTTATTCATGGGCACTGTGATTAAAGGGCATGATTTGCTATCCGAAATTATTTAGTTTTATCAATGCTGGTATTTAAATAGAATGGGATTGGGATTGAGATTGGGTTATATATATAATATTTACCGATAAAAGTTACATAGTAGAATCCTATGTGTATCGTTATCAATTAGAATGCTTCAGTAATTAACTACTGACCAATTCTAATTGAAAAAGTAATTACATATTGTTTTCTAGACTGAATCTTGTGTATGATCTTGGTTTACATGTTAAGTCTATATGCCTTGATACATAAATCACATATTTCACAGGTTAAGAATATCCTAATTGAACCGTTACGATCAGATATGACTGCTATAATAAGGTAAGTAATGTATGCATCATGATAGTGGATATATAATAAATAATTTATTTATATTTATTTATTCATAAGTTTGGAAAAAAAAAGAGATGTCCTTTAGGAACTTAAAGCTGCATTTTTAGCTATTGTAGGAAAATAAAATCTTCACAAACTAACTCATGTTATGACTTATCGAAGAGAATTCATCAATATTTGGCTGCTGTTATATGTTTATAAATATAAGAATCGGAAGTGGAATAGACCGAGAGAGAATGGCCGCTGGTGAGCAATAATAAGGAAAGTCATTGTAAGAAAGGATTTGGATTTTTGGCCCTCCAAATAGAAATGAGGACCTTTAAGAAGCCCTGAAGCAAAAACAATCAAACAAAATCCTCCAAAATTTGAAGTCAGAAAAGAATGGAACAAAAAGTAGAAAATGTTCAGTTTTGCACTGAAATTAGCTGAGAGCAGGGCATACCAAGGTAACACATAATGTTAGCAGCAAGAGACTGCTTCAGTTGTTTGTCATTCATAGCCTAGGCCCCTGTTGTATCATCTTTGCTGTCGTTATTGTACTCCATGTCAGCAGTTACTCTTTATGGCATTAAAAAGAAATGCATTTCTCTACAAGCAGAGCATTTACACCAACACAAAGCGCTATTGCAAGGAATGTTCAGTTGAGGATACTGTAAGTGTATAACTCTTAAGAGGGGCCTAAAGCTAAATGGGTAAATGGTCAGATGCAGTGACCACTAAGGAGATGGAGGACTCAACCCGGTCGCTGACATGCCTTAAGATGATTGGATTCATCTGATCTTGTCCGCCAGAATCCCAACTCAGTGCTAATGTTTGGCAGACGCTTGGCAGCTACTTGTGTCCACTAGTTTATTAAACAGCCTCCAGGTTTGGGAAATGTATTGTAGGAACCTACCCATTAAACCTACCCATAATTATAACAACATACTTTGGTATATGTCAAATACTGTGCAGCTAAAAATAATTGTGTGGTAAAATACAGTGAAATAATATTAGGCACTGCCAAATCTTTTCTCCGCGAAACTGGGGTTTCACATATCAGGTGCGAAAGTGTTTCTCCACAAAACTTTTTGAAATGGCCTACCGCAAAATCTTAGCACACGACAATTGTTAGTTGTATGGTCATGCATTTCATGTAAAGGGCTACTTGCAATAGTAGTAATAATGACTAATCTAACTAATCATCTGATACGCTTATGTTGACTTTCAGGTCTGGTAGTATAAAGGTTGAATTGATGACATCTATGTCTGATGAGGACATCAGGCCATCGGTTGCTGCCTTGGAAACAGCTATGTATGATCCAACCTTCACAATAGCTGGATCTCCAGTGGTCAATGGGTCTGTTGATGTCCTTACGCCAGGTAGGTGTATCTACAGCTCTGCTCACAGAGTGTCTTTTTCTTTAAAGCCAATAATAAATTAAATTCATTAATAAAGAATGGATGTTAAAGTGTTGCCCTTTACATTAAAAAAATGAATAAATGACATTGTGTTTTAATGCATTTCAGAATGTATGCTTTTGCTAGATAGGACATAAAGAAACGTTTCTTGTTTCATTTGTAAGAGTCCCATATAGGTTCTGACCTATAATAACCGCCAGAGTTGCAGTTGAGAAGTAACTCAGGCTTGATTGAGTGGCAAAGTCTTCCCTTGGGGCCAAGCTTTGGTGGAGTTTCTCTCCACCTCCCGGCCTCAAATCCTGCACGCTTTCACCTGTACTTTAGGGGCCTAGTCCACTAAGGCGATTCTCATGCGATTTTGCGTCGCAGAGGACTCTTTTGCATTGAAATCTATGAGAATCACATGAGAATTGCCTTAGTGGACTAGGCCCTTTAGAGGCTGGTGTATTATCTGCCTTTGCCCCCTATATTACAGGTCGCTGTCTGGCAGGGCAGGAGTACTACCAAGGGGCATGCTATGACTGCAGTGTTGGCTTTTACAAAGAGAATGCAGACAATGTCAGATGTACACCATGCAATGCTGATTCCACCACTGAGTCTCAAGGGTCAACCTCACAGATGGATTGCTACAGTAAGATTTTTGTTTATTTAGACTTTCCATAATCGACTTTAATAGTCATTGTATACATCCCAACATGGTGCAACAATAAACAAAAGTTTCTACAAGTTTCTACAAGGAAACAAAAGTTTCTAAATTGAAGAGACAACTTTTTAAAAAAATATCTCAAATGAAATTAATATCTTCCCTATTTACAGAGGTGTGTGAGCCAGGAACTTTTAACCCGTCCAAGTCAGGAGACACATGTGAACCGTGCAGAATAAACACATATGCTAGTAGTCCGGGCGCCCTGTATGACTGCAGACCTTGTGCTAAGAACAGGTTTACCAACATCACTGGTGCTAACACTAGATCTGCCTGTATAGGTAGGTATCAAACAATTTACATCTGGGTCTATACCTATTCACTCAATCTATATCAATCTGCAATCTATATCAGTCACTGACTCCAGAGGGTGTCTGCGTTTGTATATGACTAGATCAGGGGATATAACACTCCAAGGCAGAAACTAAAAGTATTGATAATCTCAATTTCAGGCCTGCTGGTAGTCTTGTATAACCCCTTGGCTTTGCCTCGGAAATATACACCAACAGTATATCAGCAGCGCCTCAATGTTGGTAATTAATCCTTTTATGAGTATCTGCTCTATATATGCACAGTGAACATTATAAACATCCTTTTCAAAGCAGCTTAATCTCTGAGCAGAAAATTCTCATCAATATATCAGGTAGACAAACGCATGCCCCAACATTGATTTTTTTACAGCTGTGCTACGATTCTACTGATACATAATACATTTTGTAATATTTTTTACGAAAATCATCACAAGCTGGGGAGAATATTGCCATTGATTTGTGTAGCATTTTGTATAACAGCATTATATCCATACTTAGATATCTGCAAGGCAAGGCCAGGCTACTGCAAAAATGGCGGGAAATGCTACTTCCTTTTGATCAATGAAGAGGCAACCTGTCAGTGTCTAATAGGATTTGCTGATCCAACCTGCAGTAGTAAGTATTGATTGATTGATCAGTGTAAATCATTAATCCTATAACATTGAGAGAATGATAGTGCACTGTTTGGTCTATGACCATGATGCCATCTTCATTAACATTATTATACAAATAGATTCAAAGGGAGTGAATTCAATCCAAAACAAGAAAAAAGCAGGATGTGGGGCATTTAAGTGTTGGTTTTGTTTATTGGGGTTCCTACGTTTCGGGCAACATACGCCATTTATCAAGGAGGATTATACAAAATTGCTTTTATATATGACTGCATTATAATTCTCAAGCCACATTTTTTTTCTTTAAAGAAATTTTATTTGCAAACAATTTCAGGGTTAACTAGAGATTCTTCTGTTGTACAATCAATTTAATTCAGTAATCAATTTAATCATCCATATAATCAACCCTGGCTAAACCAATTAAGTATTTAACACCAATCATTAATAATGTTACAAGATCTCTTTAATGAAATGTTCTGATTCTTAGAGGGCTTAGCAGTCATGGTCATATAAATCTGGGTAACAAATTTCAGGACATTGTATGAAATATATTTTTGCATTCTGAAGGCCTCCGTATGGAGTATATTTAGTTACTTTACTGATAATAATTACCCATCCAGAAACATTGCAAACTTTTTTTAAAAAAAAATAGAAATATCAAACTTAAAATACATAAATACTTATTAGGTGTCTTAGTGTGTACTACCATTGGAATCGGCTTGACCTCCTATTTTCAAATATGGTGATATCTCAAAGACCATATTTTGCGACTTTTGACTCATTTTCCTAAAACGGATCACAATTTCTAGCAAAAGTGAGCGCCATAGTATCGATCACTCCATCACTGGGACCTATAGCAGGAGATACAGTAGTGAGGATAGATGGCGTGCATCTCAACAGCTCCAGTGACCCTCATATAATCCTCGGTGACAACACAGGCTGTGATGTCATCAAAAGGTTAGTACTACTAAATAATTATCAACTAACACTGTTTGACTAATA
The DNA here is from genome assembly GCA_942159475.1 of Sthenelais limicola. Lineage (NCBI taxonomy): Eukaryota > Metazoa > Annelida > Polychaeta > Phyllodocida > Sigalionidae > Sthenelais > Sthenelais limicola. Next base: position 37,380,562 of record OW804102.1, read on the forward strand.
AACCTGAGAAGATTTTTAGCTCCTGTGGCTTGTCCGGAGATGGGTCAGACCCTTCCTCCAATGCCCACAGTGTCATCAGCATTAAGAGGTCAGATGGACACTGCAGGTGTTCTGCCTAGAGAAAGGGGTAACAATGTGGCAGGACTAGACTTGGAGAATATTGTGCTGCCTTGCGAGGCTGAAATGTAAGGGAATATTTATAGTTGTACAATTGGGATCTCTCTTTTTTTCTCCAGCGAGGATACATCTATCATATGTTTGACACAGTCGGTGGACCAGTCATTCGTTGGTGTGCCTTTACCAGTAAGGATTTACTGGTCCAAGACTGGTTTTGTCAAAGCCTTCCCATTTGTATTTGAATATCGACCCAACCCACAGGCCATCAGTATCTACCCTCTCACAGCGCCACTCAGGTATTGTATCTAGATATTAAATTATCATTTATTAATCAAAATCCCCAGTGCACCTACATCCTACACCAACAACCTATATAGTCTTTATGCTTATGTATTCAATTCCTGAAAAAGACGCACTGCAGTTGAAACGTTGAAAATGTTTTTAAAAAACCCAAAAGGGTCTAGTCCACTAAGGTGATTCTCATGCGATTTTGCATCACAGAGGACTCATTTACACTAACTTCTGTGAGAATCGCATGACAAACAGTTTAGTGGACTAGGCCCTTTAACCTACTTTCCATCTTGTATTGTGGTAAATCCATAGCAGCTATTTTTTTAAATTAAAGCTGCATTCTCCATTGTTAGGCCAAAAAATAAATGATTGATTTGATTGATTGATTTTAAATTATGTTTATTCAGGACAACAGAAATACATTTCAGCGACAAGCGTTGATATTCTCAGAAGTTGCCTGATTGCATAAGGCAAAGGTGTTAAGTTTTTCAGTTAAGGCATAGGCCATCGTAAGAAGAATTTTATATAAAAAATAAACATTTCTAGACATAAGGACGTAGTCATGGTGGATACATCAAGATCCTTTTCACTATATTCATAAGCGTTTTTGCTTCGATTCATATTCTAGAAGACATATATAAAAACAAATGAGTTAACTATCGATAATTCGCGTTGTGCTCTTACATATATGCCATTGAGTATTACACTTTGATTTATATATTATATCATCTAACATTTAATCACAATAGTTTTTTGTGTTACATTATGTTTACACAATGATTTGAGGTTGAAGCAGATTGTCTGATCGAGTCATCTCATCTCATTCTACTTGATCTCATGTTAACTAAGTCATCCTGTACTAGCCTGCAACTGTTTATTGGCCAGGAACATGCTGAGATTTATCTATTACAAATTACAGTGGCGGCACTACATTGATGGTAGAAGGGAAGGGATTCATCCTGAGCACAATACTGGAATTGGAAGTTAATGTAACATCCAATGATGCACAAAGTTTCCAGTTTCTTGGGGTAGGTATTGGTTCAGTGAGGGTGTATTCAAATTCAAATTCAAATTCAGAAATTCTTTATTGGATGCTTTTGTTCACAATAGGTTGGTCAATTCTGACACCAAGACATGTCAGTTCTTCCGATGACTGCCTCATCTTGTACTAACCATGTTTTCTATACCAGTTTATTGCACATTTGAATGGACTTTTTCTTAGCACTGGGAGCGCAAATCCTCCCCCTGCCATATGAGGCCTGACTCTGAAATGGAATAAATATAAAGTAGTAACGATATCAGTATTTATAAAACAGTAAGGCAAACTAACCTTACATAACAATACTTTGAATATACTTAAATGTGTATTTGCATTCTAAAATTTAGTCCACATAAATATGTATTCATGGGTAAATGTCGATGATCCTGTTTATATCCTGGTTAATTAGAATAATGATAATAATAATGACCAGTTTTCCATATTAAACTTATTCATCGTCTTTCTCATATTCTGTTTGGGAAAATCTAAATGAATCTATAGTAGCCATAAATAGACTATGGTCTCTGACTTCCACCTAAGAGTAGTGTGACCTTTGCAGTGCTCCACCTGCTTAGTTAGGGCTAACCTACCTGCTACACCTTTACTCCTTATATACAAAAGATTATTGTATTTTCTGGATTACGTCAGAATTGATACATCGCTTCATAAATCATCCTAGGGAAGGACAGACAATGACATACTACTCACAAGAATTTATAGGAAGGGATTCCTCTCTCCCAACATCTATATCATACAAATAACCAAATAACTTTCACATGTTACCAAATGCCTCTCCTGCTCATTGACCTTCCTAACAATAAACAAAGATACATGGCTGTTGAGTAAACATCATAGCAGAGATGACAGGTGTCTCTATCAATTTCGCTTCTGAGGCAGAGAGGGGGCGCATTTTTCTTACACATAATAAAAGGCAGACCCAGAACTACAAGAAGAATCACATGAAAACCAAAGAAGGACCAGCCATGATAATTATAACAAAAGACAAATAAAAACTAATTTTCATTTTCAGCCCTGCACTATTGCTTCAACAACTGATGCAGCATGTATTTATCCCAACATGACCAGTTTGCCTGAAAGCATACAAGAAACCATACGCTCCCAGAACAAAGGGATATCCACAAGACGTCGCAGACAGACAAGTAAGGTAGATGTTACACTTGGCCTCAGGATTGGTGCATTCAGGAATTTCACGAAGGAGCAAAACATCAAGGTACAACTTGTCATAGACCCCGATGTGCAGACTTTCGAGAAGAGTAAGGTCTTCCGAGGGTACTGGCCATTCAATGATGCCTACATTGATATTCTGGTAAGTATGTCTTTGAATTGAATTAAATTGAATTGAAAAACTTGTATTTCAGCACTCGACTGCAGTTGATAGGACTCTCCAGCTAATCAGAGGTTTTCAGTCCTCTGAGTCTCCACATTTTTTTTCAGCAGAGGATAATCCCGCTTCAATCATTGACTGAAGTCGGGTCTCTGCTATATCTCCAGTTGTGAAATACAGTTAAACATGATTGCATAAGTTATAGTAACACATTACTCAGGATGGTAATAGTTTTTTACCCTCTGACATATATATTACCGTGTAAAATAATTATAATTTTATATCTGATCAGTACACATGATCAATGCAATTATTACCTATCTAGACTTAGGTATAGAGTTCAATACTATTTACCATAATTTGTCAATATGTGTATTAGTGTCTGTGATTCATGCTTAATGCCTCAACTTGTATTGTTTCATGATATCTCTGTGTATGTTTGCTATGTGTTTCATTAAACACCTTGAACTCTTCGGGAGGTAAATTGCCTAGGAGCCCTCTGGGCCTAGTTTCAGGCAAGGGGCTGGCAGAGGGTTGAGAAAATAAACCTAATATTGGTCAACGCTTGTGTACTGTGTTGTTCTTTGCTAAGTCCGAACCTGAGTTGTATTGGAAGAACACTGCATATATATCAGGAGTCATTTTAAGGTCTTACAATCTAGTGTATTAGAATGTAGTGTTTAGTGGGATTCTTTAGTTTGCTTGGTTTCAAAAGCACCATGCTAAGGTTATCAATATAGTTTATATCTATATATTTTAGATGGATTACATATACATGTGTAGTGTTTGAAACCGGCTATCATTATGTATTTCACATTAAAATATATAGAGAGCAAACTATGAATGTTGTCAAATAATGTTACTGCTTTTACCATTTCTATTATGCATCATCATCAAATATATCAAATCTTGTGAAATTAAATGTTCCACATATCAAAACAGCTGTAAGAGAAAATGATACTGAACCTATTGACAATCATGCACCAACATTATATCTACACTGACAATAAAAATGTAATATTTAATAAGGAAAATGGAGCCGCTAGGTGGCGTGTGTGTTAACACTCCTCTATAACTTTAATAATAGATGATTATCTTGATTTCAGGGTGAAAGATTTGACACCGCGCTTCAGCAGGACGTAAAGGTGGAAATAGGCAATGGTTACTGCAACAATGTCATTGTATATCAAAACAGAATTAGGTGCATTCCACCGGAGAAAAGACCAAGCAAGAAAGACAAGAAAAGTAAATCAGATTTGAGGCAGCTATGTGTAAGTATGACTACTAATGATCATCCATGTCACATCCAAGTAAAAAGTGGTTATTTTATTGTGAACTATTTGGGTCAGATTTTCAGAAAACGTACAATTCGCCTTCACCAATCCCCTCAAATAGCCCACATTTAAGACAAAAATGAGCTTCAAAATGCAGTTTAACATAACAGAACCAATACTTTAAATCAATGCGATACCAAATATACTCAGATATACCCGGTATTCCTCATTTTTCAGCCTAATTTAGAAGAATTTCCTTAATTTCTAGATCTGCCAATTGTACATTTTCTGAATTCTGTCCCATATGTTTCATACAATACTAATTTGAGTAGAACTAATACTTTTTACATCGATTCTACAGTTCATGATTGAATTGGCATTTGTTTGTTTGTCTGCTACACCAAGATCGATACTTACCTTATAAATACTTACTTTATTTAAAGTCACCCAACTGTTACAATGTTAAGCGAGTGAAAGAACACACTATGTCATAAGTCATATTGTCAACAAAGATTCTATTATTAATTTAACAGTAAACTTTTGCAAGAAGCCAATTAACAGTTTATGATTAAATTGGCATCGTTTCTTGTCATCAACCCTTGCAACTGTAAGAGCCCCAGAAGAAGCTGAAAACGTCTCCTACGCTGGAGAGTATTTTCAAGCGTGGTCCACAACCTGAATAAAATGTCTTCTAAATCTAATTCTGTTAATGTGTGCAGCACTACAGGTGGCCTGTTATATCCTGTTGCATGTGTAACAACCTTACCTTTTTTTAAACGTATATTATTCAAGTTTAAAACAATTCAGTTACACTCTCACTTTTCGTTGTGTCCTGGTCTCAATCTAGATAAGAGTATTAATATGCAATTGAACTATGGTGAAGTTCCAGACTGTTTAAATTGCACAACTTTTAGTCATTTGGCTTTTTAAAAAAAAGAAAAAAGGGAGAAATGAGATTCCTCACTCCCTCCTACTTAATTTACTCTGCTATGAATAACATGGAAATTCAGCTCCCATGTCTATTGCCACACTCAAGTTGTCACAAGTTTAAGCTTAATTACTGTGAATGTGGTTGCCTTTGCTGCAATAATTTTTACTATTTATTTCTGCGCTTTTCAGATCAATTTTGGTGCAAGTATCAGACATTGTGCAGGGTTTATCAAGATAGAGGAGCACTTCCTCGAGAATGTCATGGGACAAGCAGGTCTGTAAGAGTTTTCATTTTCAATATTCAAATATTCCAATCATGGCCTCTAAAATGTTTACATGTACCAATCTATATTGTGTACATGGAATGAATGCAGTAAAACATAAAATATGATGCGTAATATCAAATATCATTAAGGAATAGAAATGTAATCAATAAATCAGATTATCATCCCTTTTGACAGGAATACAAAGAATAAAATCATTGTACAATATTTGACCTGAACTATATGCCCTTTGAGTTAATTTCATCTTCATTTCATTTCCAGTGGTCGGAGGAAGTGTAGGCATCTTTCTTCTCATAGTTGGCTTAGCAACATTCTGCATAATTAGGAGAAGGAGAAAAAGGAGAGTAGGCTACCAGAGACAAAGGCCGCATGCTGATACCCCTCCCTCCAGGCGTACCAGCGTTCCCTCCAGCCTTGCTTCGGACACCCTATCAATTGTCAGCTCTCATACCCCTGTAAGGATAAACACCAGAGAGGGACATCATGACTCTGTACGATCTCATAGATAATCAAAGCTCTACTGAAACTACAGCACCTCCACAACACGTATATCAACATTTTCTTGCGTTTAAAGGGGCAAGTCCACCAAGCCGATTCTCATGCGATTTTGCACTGCAGAGGACTCTTTTCGACTAAACTCTGTGAGAATCGCATGAGAATCGGCTTAGTGGACTAGGCCAATAACACAAGTGTCATGGTATAAGTATTTTCTTCTGAGCAAATCTTAGGACAAATTTAGAAAGTTCGGAAGATATTTACCATCAGATTCCACATATGATGCATGCTTGATGATGTTCATTTTTCCCCTAATAAATATAGGGTTGATACATAAAAATGGTTGCCATGGTTTCCGATTTCATATTGTGGATCCTTTTAAAATGCATGCTGGAATAAATTCACTTCAACACTGACATACAACTATTTTACACAATCTGTATCGAAGAATGCTAGGACTTTTTCTTCAAAATCATAGCTTGTGTAAATGATCTATAAAAAACAAATGCATGATGGGAAGGATGAAGCCATGGCCCGAGGAATCATGTATCACACATGGCTATGTACATGAGATCATTGTTAAATATTCCATGCTGAACATAACATGATTTATATATCTTTTCCACTGACATAAAACTCCCATAACTGCATGCGAATCAAGATTCAAAATGGTAACCATTTAAATCTCCTATTGAAGAAATCTAAAAGAAAATCCAGGAAACATTTACTGTTTTCTGTCTGCTAGTGACACTAGATAGAAAACTCAATCGACTATTTGGCATACCTTCTTCAACACAATTATAAGACGGGGGGGGGGGGATGTTATATGACCAGTCATATGCTGTGACATGTGCTCACATATATATCACCATAGCTAGTGACCTTATGACCTGACATATAACATATACCCATGTCGTCATTCATCCAATGTATTAGATTCCATATGCAGATAAGGATACAACTCAGAGAGATATAGTTGTGGTATCTCAGAGATCGATATTTATTAATAGATTCAATTCCATGTTAATGGTTATAATCATGTGTGATCAGCCCAAATACAAGTTGCAGACACCATAGGCTGGAATGCCCTATTAGGAGAATTACCCATTATGTCTCAAGGGGGTATAGAACTACTAGAGGAAAATGAAGGTATCTGGAATTTGGTGTAGGAATCGAAATATTTGCCACAGCCTTCTCATACTTTGCCTGAATTAGGATGATACTCTCGGCTATATGTTTGCCAAATGTAGTGATCCCATCCTTTTACCGGTTGCGTTTACCGGTGGCTTTTTACCGGGTGGCAATTCGCCATTTTAGTCCACATAAATGAGAATAATCTCCAGTAGGCGACATTGTAACTCCATTCTGCTTTGCAGATATCTCATTGAGTGATTGAGTAAGTGCAGGAATCATTATTAGCAATTCATAATGTCATTTTGCCATTCATAACCAATATATCGTCCACTCCATAGATTGAATGTGCGATTTACTACCTCATTTAATTATTAATCAATAATCATTCGGTAGCTTATAACATTTCTTGCCATATTAATTCAATTGAATGCATTTTTTATTCATACAAGAAAGGTGTACAAAAAGAAGTCATTCGATAATCAAGATTTTATTTCATTTTATTCCATCCTGATACATTTAATGAATTGCATGTATATTACATTCTTCACTTTTGTAGTCATTAATCCATTAACTTATACCTAAGTAGTTTCCCCTCATTACATTCATTTCTAATTCATGTAATCATGACATTCATGCAATCATTTATTGTCATTATTGTGTAATCTGACATTGATATGAAGGAATTGTTCAGTTGCATGTGTATGCATACCCTGGCATTGACATAAAGACAAATAAAAAATGACATGAACAATCAGTTCATAGGGAAGCAGTTCACTATGTCTCTCATTTAATTATCATATCAACAATTATATAATTGATATATATATGACATGTGTGGGATATATCAGTCCAATTTACAAAGGATTTTCCTGTTTTGTATCACTATTTGCAGTACTTTTGTGTTTAAATATTCATCCAATGTATTAGAAGTCAGAATGTATGGTTATTCAATACCTGTTTACATCTTAGGATGTTTACATCAGTCAGCAAAAATGGGATTATGTAAAAAGAAAGGTCATAAAAGTCATAAAGGTACCAGTGGTCATTATTGAATTGTTTTTTATGCTCTTTTTATGTTTTAAAACCTCTTGGATTAATGAATAAGCAGAGAATAATCATGTCCACAATGGTGAGCCTATGGAAGTGTTGTACTACATTTAAACAAAGCGTCATCAAACTGGTACAGTGGCGCCCCTTAGTGGTGCGCCCCCAAAATCCACTGCCCCATGCACTCCATTTATTTTATTTTATTAAGAGTATTTGTCAATCGATACAGGAACAAGTACATGTATAAGTAAACATAACAAAGTCAATATACATAAGATATCACCTGTATACAAGAGGTAGGAAATAGCCTCAGTCCTAGTGAAACTAGGTCTGGTATGATTGGCCATTACCTGATGGTAAAACATAACTATAACTTGTAGCATACACATGGAAAAAAATAGGGCTATCTAGGTGGGTATAAGAAAACTACGGTGAAAAGGTGATGGATGAAGAATAGGAGTAGTAAGTGACATAAGTACAATGGTACCAAGCTTTCGGCCTTGGTTAAGGCCTTAGAATTTATATAAGATTTGATATTTCTCGATTCAGCATCAAGGTTATTCCATAGTATTGCTGTTTTTCTTTGAACACAGTGAAAGTCATAAGAAGTAGATTTAGGTCTCTGTGTCAAAAGAATAGGACCATCCCATAATCTAGTATTTCGGTTGTTATTGTTGAGGAAGTTTGGCTTTCTACTCCTCTTAAAAGCAAAATTTAGTACATGAGCTTTTCTACGGTCGTCTAGTTTGGGCACACAGGCCAAGCGATGAACAAAAAGAGTGTCAGTTAACCTAGGTAGTTTTAGAGCCACCTTTAAGCATTTGTTTTGTAAGATCTGTAGTCTGTCCAGTTCACCCGCTACACATCCACTATAGATAACATCACCATAGTCAAATAGAGGTAAGATATGATAGCCTCCCTATAACTTATGACCATAAAGTGGTCCAGCTCTCCCGCCCTTGATATAACCATCTTAAATGTAAAGCAACCAATCTCACTCACTCCTATAACTTATGAGGAAGCTTCTCTTTTCCATTCATAGGAAAGATAAGATGCTCTCTACTAATTTAATTGGGATCTGTATACGTATAAGTGTAGTGGTCCTGGTGGTTGAACTTGGGATTGTGACCTGCTGAAGTTGTGCTTGCCGCGATAGCTCAGTTGGTAGAGCATTGGAGTGTCAATCCAAAGGTCTGGGGTTCGGTTCCCTGTCAAGGCAATGGCATTTTTCAGCAGGTTCACTACAATTGGTGCCGTGACCAGCCACCTGAGGGCAGCACTGTATACCCCAAGTTGGACGAAACCATATGAGATGAGTTTCGTCCATTGTTGGAGGGGGGCAGTGTAGTGGTCCTGGTGGTTGAACTTGGGATTGTGACCTGCTGAAGTTGTGCTTGCCACGATAGCTCAGTTGGTAGAGCATTGGAGTGTCAATCCAAAGGTCTGGGGTTCGGTTCCCCGTCAAGGCAATGGCATTTTTCAGCAGGTTCACTACATAAGTATGATAAAAATGCCAAATTTATGATTTTGGTCTTTGACTGGTTTCAACTGGTCCACAATATGCTATATTGTACTAAAATTTTCCAGTTTTGGCTTTGGTGATAGGACAACATTGTATTTCTCTGTAAGATCAGTTTTCAATGAAGGTTGATTCATCACATAGAGAAATCTATGGATTTGTGTATATAATCTATTTACTGATTTAATTCTTAAGGTTATAACCGAGCAGTATTATCATTATTGTTTTTATTATTATTATTAAAAAAACAGCATTTGCATGGCACTCATGCCTGCAGGCTGGCAATGAGCGCTTGAAATACAAACGGTGATATATAGATCTAGACAAAACAAAAAGCTGAATAAAAAGATTAAAACAAAAACAGTCAGAAGGATAAAATTACAATGATATATTGTTTGTAAAATGTATGGAGAATAAAGAATTAAAAAAGAAAGAAAGAAATTGTTATGATAGATTACGAGTTTGCCTCTGGTATAACTGTCTTTAAGAGCCATATATGCAGATCTTTGAATAGAAACGCTTTAGACCAACTTTCTTCAAAAGTCGCTGAGAGAATTAGGCATCAATATATTGAACTTATACTACAACCGAATGGGTTATTCCCTACGAGTGGGAAGAATACACTCATTTAATAGTATAATGACTTTTGTATGCAATTTAAGGAATTCAGAAGCACTGATGTCATGAAATGGTCTGACGTCATCAATGATGGCCGCTTTGACAGGTTCCAAGAGATTTGAAAAGAGCCACTTTAATCAGAAACATATAACAACGTGTGACTGGGTAAGAGGCAGGTTAAGAGTTAAGAGATATATCATTGAAGTAGGAGGTTCACGCCGAGCGCTCAGCTATGTGATGAAGTCGCAACGCTTCGCGGTTAGCGCGCGATGAACTGTGTACGCGCCGCCCAGGCTCCCGCGCGGCAAAAGTATGATGGCTGCCGTGGTGAGTGCAAATGGCACTTCAAACTCGGAGTCCTTCTTCAACTTTAGAGATCGTGCGAGAAGCCTTCTGCCTGTAGAAATGAATAGAAAATGTTGTCTAATGTCCAAAATGGCGTGTCGGTCCTATCAAGAACATATATTATATTTGCACAATAATATGTAATGTTATGAAATATTACATAATAAGTATAGAAAATGGACATTAGACTGACTTAGAAAAATATAGTTTTAGCTGGAGAATCGATCTATATTAATTCGAGCTGTAAATCACGGGTGTTTAACATATATAATACATACATGAATATAAAAAAAACCCAGTACAATAATAACTACAGAGCAAGAAGGATAACTTTGACGAGTACACAACTATTTACGCGGGGAAACACGGAATACTATATATCAGTAAGGCATTTAAAGACGATAAACCCTGGGAAAGTACACAACTGAATGAGACCGTGCGAGGGTTGTTTTAATATGGTAAACCGCGGTATAAGGGGATGATATATTCAGTAGCGTTGGCTTCAGTAAATTGTATGATGTTGGTATGAAATAAACCGTCAAGGCAAAAACTTTCCCCAAACCGCAAAAGTTTTTATCTGAAGTCAATTATTGCGTGAGTTCTGTTCATGACCGCTTGGCGATCCATTTCGATTTTCCTGATGAAACTAAGCTATGGGAACTCACCTTTTCTCACAGAACTCTCTTCAGTTCTGTGTTTTTTCTGAATCCAAAAAGTCGGAAGAAGATCACCGTATACTCGGACCTTTTTTCAAGGTCCTGAATCTGTATCCTTCAAATATTTCGTTGACCTCTGTAGTGATAAGCGGATGTGGGATTCTTGGTACCGAGCTCTTGTGGTTATTATCTGTCGGATATAAGTAAGGTGAAATCCAGTCTCTAGTCTTCAGGTTTGGTTGTGACGGGAGTTTGAGGATGCTGCTTGCCTTACAAGTCTGATACATGTATGCTGGTCAGTCATCAATAGTTCGCCAGTGTCATAATTATGTAGTCTGAGGAAAAGTATGCTGTTTTACTGTTGTCTCAAGAGATATATGAAGGATTAGGCAAGATGGACACGTCTATACCCTGCCCACACACAGCCGATTTGGCTCCCGATTCCCCCACCCCACCCCCATTTGGATCTCCCGATGAATCCTATGATTTGATTTCAAATCCTGGTTTATGTTTTTGAAATAACATAAACCTGGATTGGAAATGAAATTCTAGAATTCATCGGGAGACCCAAATCGGGGGGCAAATTGGCTGTGTGTGGGCAGGGTTTATATTGTAAGGATCGCTAAGAAAACGACATGGAAAACGCTATATCCTCTCGGAGTACAACAAAATAAATTAAAGTAGAAAAAGCATCATTATTCCCACGTCTGTAACCTCATCAATGTTGGTTGAGGAACTAAGGGAGATGTGACTGAATGTTCGCTCTTGCGACAGTGCTGCAATATTCGCCGCCCATCCACCTCTGCGGATTATGTTATATATAACACCATCATATTTATTCATTACATTTGCAGCAAATGTTTAAATTGGGCGTTCCGCGTATTCATGTTTAATAGAAATATAAAAAGTTATCAAAGAATAATAACTTCTACTACTACTTCTTGATTTCCCTATTACATATTACAATTGATTCTGCAGCATAGGAACCATTTCTCACCTTTGACAGTAGTTTATTGTTTGGGTTGGACCATCATGACAGAACCTTTAAGAAAGTAATTATACTTATTCTTCAAGGTGTACCAGCTGAATCCGTATGTGTGGTTGGCATTTGCTGATTCCCGGTATTTGCCATTGAGGTTTGACATCATGCAATTGCCGTACCAAGAGGCCCCGGTACGCTCTGTTGCACATTGACGGCCGCTGACTGACCTCTGATCATTGTCTTGATCATAGGTTGTTGTATAATTTTCACAGCACAGGTAAGAGTATAGGCCAATGGTGATAAACTGGAGCCCCATTGTAGCGATTCTTGTAGATATAGGCGTTAACGCCCCCTTTGGGGTAGGAGTAGTTAACAATTATCCTCCTCTCAGTTCCCTCTGTTTTCGGCTGAGTCATGAGAAGTTAAGGTTATAAAACATGCCGTCAAACCCGGTAATAAAGGACGGTTCTATCATACATTAGTCTTTGCATTTCAACGTAAATCTGAGTAGGAATATTTTCGTATCATATTATAGCATTATATTGAGTAGTCGTTCGCTAGCGAATTTCTTTCTGGTTTAGCAAAATATACATTGACATCTATACAGTATTTTAGCATAATATTATGGTCAATTCTATTTTTTAGCGTCCATAAGGTTTTCACATGATATTTTCAGGAATAGTGACTTTATAAATGATTGATGTGCTCCATTAAATCCGCCATTGAAAATGCTACAATCCGAACCCTAGTTTGGGGGCTCTAAAATGAATATTGAACATACCAGCTTTAAAAAAACACCTAAAATGGGTCATTTTTACAACAAGGTACAAAAAAACTCCATTTGCTGTGTAAAAAGAACATAATGAATGTATATAATTATGTAGGTTAAATTTATAATAATTCTGTAGGTATGTAATAGTCAACCCTAGGTATACCGTGCATATACCTAAACATTGTCTTCACAATTTTATAATTATCATAAAGGTTGTTTAGGTGAATATGTATTTATATGATAGTAGAACTACTCTAGTTTTGAAGGAAACCAGAAAAAAATATCAAATATTATAGTACAAAGTTTCTGCTATTAGATAATTTTTCTGTTGATTATTAACATGATTTGAAAGAATCTGGCTAGAAAAAACAAGCCTCCCAAGCTGGGATTCGAACCATGGACTTGAGAGGTGAACCTGTCTGGGGAAAAAACAAGCAGCACTGGGTGGAGATTGAACCACCGACCTGAGAGTTTCATTGTTACCAATTGTTACGCATTGTTATCAATTGTTACGCATACTAGCCAGTGACGCTAAAGCTCCAAAACCTATATAAAAACTGTATTTACTTAGCTACTTGTTGTTACAACTTGAAGCCCCGGCACTAGCCGGAAGTAGTAGTCTTACGGCGATTCATGCGCACATTTTGGCGACACCTTAGATTAGGCTGGATAAGAACCACTTGAGTAGGCCCCTGACCTTTGGAACAGAGATAAGGGAGAGATAAGGGTCAAGGGTACTTGACCCAGTAGATAAGACCCCCCTTCAAATTCAAATTCAAATTCAAAAATCCTTTTATTGCTGTTGTTTTTACAATGCGGTTGCTCTGCATCTACAATTTAGGTCTTCCAGAGGATGCCGCTTTTACGGACTTGAATCTTAAAAGTAACATGAAGGTTGCAGAAAATTGGTTTTTAGAAAAGTTTGAATGAGATGAGGTGAAGAATGGTTAAATTACAATGAGAACATCGAGATTAGGTGACATAAGGTATTGTACATAGTGGGTGTTCAAAACCCCTAATCATATATTGGTTTATATAGTCGTCTATATTAATACAAATATAAACAGCGTTCATAATGATTAGCTATTTGCAGTAGGTACATAAACAAGCTAGACACAGAATTGTATGCGTTAATATAGCATATCCATTTGTTAATAGAGAAATAGTATGCCTGTCTGAAGCAAGTGACAGACCGATTATCAGATACAGAAGGCAGTAAAAAATACTGATATATAGCAGCATAAGTTGTTACAAGTATGATCATGCAATGAGGTATAAAAAACAGCAGTATGTAGGGGAGGACGTACCACCACTCTAACAATTAAAGTTAGAAAGGAGAGAGAAGTTTCTCTGTATATTTTTTAAATAAGAATTTGTCATCTATTTTATGGGCTACTAAACCTAGTTCGTTCCACCTAACTTGTGACTTGTAAATTACTGAATTGGTGATATTAGTTTTTAGATTTTACCATGACCTAGTGCAGGTGTACTGACCTAGTACAGGTGAACCTAAACATGAGTGCCCTAGTTACCTGTGACCCCTAACCTAGTACAGGTGAACCTAAACATGAGTGCCCTAGTTACCTGTGACCCCTAACCTAGTACAGGTGAACCTAAACATGAGTGCCCTAGTTACCTGTGACCCCTAACCTAGTACAGGTGAACATAAACATGAGTGCCCTGTTTACCTGCGAACCCTAATCATGGGTGACCTAGTACAGGTTACCTGCCCTAGTGACCTGTGAACCCTAAACATGAGTGCCCTGCTTACCTGTGACTGCTAAACTTGTCTTAGAGTACAACATGGATAACCTGAAACCTGCCTTTGAATTGAATGTGTGTGGAATATTAGCTTTAGCCAGGTAAAATACCCTGTCCCCCAATTGTATGTACTACTCACGCAATATGTTATGAATGGGGGAGATTGTGTAAAGGAGTGAAACAGAATACGAAATGGGTGGAATGGGAAGAGAAAGAGGGGAGAGAAGACTGGGGAGAAAGAGGAAAGTTGGGAAATAAAGTTTGGGAGGTGTTGGATGTTTAAAGATTTGAGGGAGGAATGCCATAAGGTGTTGACCTGTTGTTATGACTTAGCGTTGAGGAACACCGAGGAGCGAGGGGTTTTTATCGCACTGTTGTTTGGGAGTGAAAAGGAACACTGGAGATTAGAGTCAATTGTGTTAGACTGATCCAATAATCAAAGTTGACATAGATACCTTTTGAATGATATAGAAAAAAAATAAATTTAGAATTAATTAGAATTATGGATGGAGTAGAGCGTGCAGATTCGAAACCCATAGCTGGTAGCAAAGGTTTTTGGTTTTCTTTTCAGTGCTGTTTGAGAGAACAAATAAAGTAGAGGGGTTTAGACTAATGCTAATACTTTATTAAGTAGCTTTAGAATACACGTATTGGTAAACATGAGTGACATGAGTGCGTAGAAACATATAGTGTTCTAACTGTTGAACCACAATGTTATTGAACAGAACAATACCTGCTGTATTTGTATGTTTTAAAGGTTTTCAATAGAAGCGCGTTTAACCTTATAGTAATATGAACAATAACCAAGGTGATAAAGGGAAAAACAATGAATAGAATCACATCCATCGACATAGAAGTCGATTACCGAAAGGCTTAAATAGATAATATAAGCTTGCTGCCGATTTGTAACTGAATGATATCAGTTGTGTGCATTAGTTGGCTACTACAGTTTGACAAGGTAAGCACCATTTGTTTAACCCTGAGGTTAATACTGACTGTAAACTGTTTTGAAGGAAAACATTACACACACATAAATAGCCTAACCCCTGAGACTATGATATAGAAAAAAAAGCAAATATGAACAGTACGGTTGTTAGCTAGTAACTGTATAAATGACTATACTATCTATAATAACCACAAGAACAATAGTAAATATAAAACCGTTTTGATGTCAAACGTGACACACATAAACAGCATACAGAACTGTTATTTATATTGAAGATGAAGATTACATACCAAGACCTGACTGTTATTGCCATTAAGGCAGAGGAGGGTTATATTGAGATTCTAATATCGCGACCGAACGACAGCTGCCGCATGACAGTCAACCCCCATGATGTGTTCTGGTATGAACAAGAGTTTGGGATGTTACATCTCACAATGCACTTTAACGGGCCAACATTCACGGTGGAAATTGTGGATGGTGAAGAAGATAAGGCTTACGTATGTGAGCTATAATTAGGTAAGCTATTAATAGTCACATTACCTACGAAATACAAATATTGGTATAGGGATATGACGTAGGACTAAGGTATAAAATAAGGTATGGCTGAAACTGGGTAACTGAGTTAGTATACTGTAAACCATGGAGCTAAGCACATTTGTAACAGCCCACACAGCGGAGACAAAATGTTAAGTTTGTAAGAACCAAAAGTGATGGAAAGACACGGTTTGTGTTGATTCCAAATCACATAGTTCAGGATGCAGTTACACACGGTGCAGAGGTACTGAATACAGGAACTGGACTGGTTAGAGGACTATGGGAGTTACAGTTGTCAGAACACATGGAGGCAAAGTATTTGGCATTTGTGAAAAAAGACGAGGAAGGCAACAGAATACCGTAAGTTTACCTTATATATATATATACATATACAACAATACATTTGTAAACACTATACATGTATAACTAGAGCTGTGAAAAAATAGAAGTATATTACCCGTTGAAACATAACATTGGCTAAAAGAATTTAAATAGTGTAAAATAATTTGTTTGTGACTTTAGGTTTGACTGCTTCAATATATCGCAAGCGGAGCACAAGGCACTGTGCGAGATGAAAATAGAAAAAAAGAGCAGAAAAAGGAAGTTTAGTGATGACAAAACAGAGCTAAGCAGTGTTACAGAATCCACATACAAAGAGTACCATTGGCATACGGAAAGGACGACCAGCGCCTTAACCTTTCTGACAAGAGAAGTGTGCGTTGAAAATGCGGAAAATGAGACAGGCTGCGCCAAATATACCGTTGACGAAAGAACAATGAGCAGTCCCAGCGTTAAGGAGCTGTTAAAAATGACCTACAACTACATGATGAGAAGAGAATACGAGGATAGAATTCGAAAGTACTGCCCTGGGTGTATTATATCGGCACCTGGGCAAGAAGGTCACATGGCTGGCTGCATGTCACACCAAGTAATAACAGAGCATGTTAAGTTATGTCACCTAAAGATGTCTGTAATGCGACTAAGCTTAGCAGCTCGCCGACTTTGCTCCATGTATAACATAAGGTATGGCGATGTTTCGTTTGAAGCAGCCGGACGTGTTTTAAGGGAAATGTATCACAACATATGCAATGTAACTTCCTTTGAGGGTACATGGCCAGCGGAATATAAAAACATTGATGACATGTAGAAAATACAAACATTTGGGAAGACATGCACTAACAAAACAAGAGAAGGAGTATAAGTGAAAAAACAGTATAAATCTAATATACCTGTAACATGCTTTACAAACTAATAAACAAGCAAATAAAAAAAAACCCAGCCTATGCCTGTATGTTTTCTTGTTGCGATAAGACGTAGATACGTTTGCTAGCTCCCTATGTGAGTCAGATCTTATGAAAATGTACAATTTTTGTCCACCCATTTTCTTAAATAACTCACATTTAAGACAAACATGAGCTTCAAAATGCAGTATAACCTAATAAAACTAATGCTTTAAATTAATGCGATACAAACTATAGTGAAATATACTTGGTATACTTTAATTTTGCAGCCTATTTTAGAAGAACTTTTTTTAAATGTGTAGACCTGGCAATTGTACATTTACTGAAAATTTGACCCACGCATAACCCTGACCACTAGATGTACACCTGTAGTTATATGTGGCTATAGGGTTAATGTTCACCACAAAATGAAACAATTTATTTAACATGAGTGAAACACCTGCTCACGCAAAGCTGAATTTGGTGTGTCCTCATAGCTTAAAGCGCGGGGTGGACGATGAGCAAGACCTGGCCGACCTGCGGGAGTTTTTCTACAGCTGCTTTGCAACTCATACATGTCAACAGTTGGGTCGTTGGTAGCCTTGGCCTGCATATAGGCCACAGCCTTTCGAACATAGGGAGCTAGCAAACGCATGCCTATATCTTTTAGGTTGCCGGTCAGTTCCGGAGATAGATCAGACTCAGAAAGCGACCTCTTAAAAGATCTACGTGAGGAAAGAAGGGGTGTAGTTCCACCTAGTATGTTCTGTTTGTTCACCCTATGAAAACCAAAAGCATTTCTGCGGCTAATGCGCTTTTTAATCTTATAAATGAAGCCTATGGTGGATAACAAAGCCGACAAACCTGCAGCTACTAAGACAATAATTCGCAGGGTTGTCGACTCCCAGTTGCTTTTGTTACCGTTGTTGTTGTTGTCGGGGGAGGTAGGTGAACGAATGGAAGCTATGTTAGATGTTCCTTTCTTTACTGCCGCCAACAGCACATCCTCTACGCTCTTTATCTTTGTCAGCATTTCAAGTTAATCCTTTAAATAAAACAGCGCATACAACTAACAATATGAATATGTGACAATGATAACTAATATTATTGGGAAAAGTGCATTAGGGCCTAAACCAAAACAAAAGTGAATACTAAGACATAAAACAACAACATGTTTAACAGGAAAGAAAATACATAATGTTTTTTAGAAAGTAATGGTTAACTCGCTTAAAGTAACATGTAATGTCCATACCTGTGATTTTTCTAATATTATTGGAAAAAGTGCATTTGGGTTTAAACCAAAACAAAAGTGAATACTAAGACATAAAACAACAACGTGTTTCACAGGAAAATAAAATACATGATGTCTTTTAGAAAGTAATGGTTAACACGCTTAAAGTAACATGTAATGTTTATACCTCTGATTTTTTTAGCAGTCCTAAAAGAGCATCTGAACTATAAGAAGATGCTGCGACTTGGTGGTCACCAATCATTTTGTCCTTTGTTGTCGATTCGCCATCCAAGGGTGTAAGACCATTACCAATAATACCATTTTCATCCTGCAATAATTATGGGTTGATATATATATATAAAATAACAAACCCAATGTGTAATGTTAACCAGAGTCTTTTTTGTTGCTTTCTTCCTGCAATATTTATGGAATAATGTGTATAAAAGAAAATGTGTGCCAAGTAATGTAAATTGTCTATCCCAAAGTGTAATGTGAATAGGGTATCAGAGGAAAAGGAACAAACAACGATTCAAAGAACCACGTGCTTTACCAAGACGTTATTAATATAGGAAGGTTGATTAAGTTACTATAATAGATTTCTTACCTTGGGTGCTTTACAGTCGGTTAAGACATTAATCATGGTGGAACTGAGAACGTCTGTGGTAAATTTCACACAGTCCACATTTGTGCGTCGCAAGTCCAGTTTGTTGAGCATTGGCATAGCCGTTTTGAGTGATGCAATTTCCTCTACCGAATCTATTGATGCCCAGGAGTTGAGCCGCAAGTCCAACTCCGTAATCCACTCAATCGGATCTTCAGAAAACAGCACTGCCTTTCCAGCAGACCGACACACGGCCCTACCTTCCTCAGGTGTACATATGCACACACTACAAAAACTAACCTGCGCTTGGGTATAGATAACTAATTTTGCCAGCAAGACAAAAATAACTATAAGGTTTGACATCTTCATGGTGTCAACCTCGTGTATGACGCCAGTCACCTTAGCGGGTCAGAGATGCGTTGGGGATCATAAAACAATAAACATTGAGCGGCGCGAATATGAGAGGTGGAATTCTGGGTATAAACAATAGTTACATCCCTGACCTTTACTTTTGTAAATACAGGCTAAATGCTTTATTTTATAGTATAAATATCTTAGTATGAGCAATGGACAAAGTAACCTGGTTGTATCGACTAAAACTAAGACTAACTATGATTAATCACACACACACACAAGCGAGTCACTAACTAGCTTCCGGTAGCTGGCGGCCATGACAGTGACGAGAATAAGACCTGTGTGTTGACACCCCGACTATTGAAATCCGAACAAAGACAGGCGCGTGGACAAACATGTTTAATCAGGGAGTATATGTATCAGTTATTTGAATGGTGAATATGTATATGTAAACTGTTGACTGCTGAAACAATGGCATTGAAACTAGGGCGTATATATAGATATGGTGTCAGTCGAGATATACCAATGTGGAGCGAGGCTATGCTGTAGGACTTTGTTATCCGAAGGAGTGCACGTGGATTGTTAAAACTGGGTGACCGATATCTGTTAGCTTGTGACTTTCATTGTGTGATTACAGTAAACACCCAAAGTAACCTGCAATGTTTGATTGAACTATAATATTTATTAGCCACACAATGCAAGGGAGTAGGTGATTAGATTAGAACACAGATAACAGTATGGTTAGTGTGACAGTGAGGGGGGCGTGTTTTGATTAATGGACTAATGTGCGAGTAGAAGGAGGCCTATATTAACAAGTAAATTGAAAGGTTTGCCTGCAAACACGATAAAGTAGTCTTTTGCTCACGGAGACACTATGCATTTGTTAATAGTGTTGTTGGGGGTTGTTGGTATTGTGATGATACATGGTCTGAAGGATTTGTGTGTGGATTTTCCGTTTGAGTGTCGTTGTAGTATTGAAGTTTTGGATAATGGCCTAATAAGGAGAACTGTAACATGTAGACTGCAAGAGGACGATCCGCAAAAGTACATGGCGCCCAGTGTATATACACACTTTGACTTTAGAATGTGTTCAGTGAGAGCATTTAATCCACATTTTGTTCAACAGTTTAAGCAAGTTCACCAAATAGATATTCGCCAATCAACCAACACAATTGACTGTTCTACTGTACTTTGTTATGGAATTAAATATATTTTGCTGGCAGACTGTGAATGTAAACACCTGTCCACAGTTTTACCGACGTTAATCACTGCAGAAAATACTAATAATGACTCTGTTTCATTTAGTCAAAGTACCTATTACAACACGGTAACCAAATTAAATGGTGGTAGCGACGCCGGACATACTAGTTCCACAAACTTAACCACCACTCCTGTCAGTCTGTCACTGTCTGTCACTGTTACACCTAGCACTGAAGCGATTGCCAATGCAACTGAAAGCAACGAGTATACCACGCTGACTAATGTAACTACAGTGGAAACAGTAGTAGAAGCCAACAAACCGTTAAGTGTCGGGCTAATTATTGCTATTAGTGTAATAGTTGTTATAGTTATTGTTTTTATTGTAATGCTAATGATGTTTACATTATATTACTGTAAACACAGAAATCGATATGTGGCTGGCCGTCGAATATATACGGGCAATGAAGTATATGAAAACATCGTACTGCAGGACGTGCCTTCAACAGACAGCGGAAGCAGCTGCTAGGAATAATCTAAAATGGTTTGTACACTATTCAAGTAAGAAAACAATAGTACTGTTATAATATTTATTGACTGTATATACATTGCAATATTGATGGATAAACGAAGAAAAGAGTACAGTAATTAGTTTAAACACAACTTGGTGTACATGTAATTAACCGTGTAGTCGTTTTGCAATAGACATTCATTCTTAAACAAAGACATGTAAGACTCCATTGACATATTAAGTATGGTTCCTAGCTTAATAAACATAATGCAATATTGTCCACAAACCGAACTCTGATTGCTTTGCACCTGTTTATCATTGTACTTGTATGTTGGACCGTTTAATTGTATGCAATTAATCACCTTTTCACTATAAAATAATGGCCCGCGCCCTAAAGAATCGAATAGTTCTACAGGTCCTGAGGTAGGAAAGCAAACCAGTGTTCTCCCTTTAGGTGTTTAGGCGACGAGTTAACAACATAATAGCACGGACGATTATAAATTAATTCAGGAAGATCCTCGTAGGAAATGGCACCGTTAAAACCATTAACATTGTTCAAACATAACTCTATGTCAAGTTCACTTAGTCCCACGCCGTACATAAGGTTGTTAATGTTCGGTGTATACATTGCGAGCGTGGTCAATCTTTAACAGTGCAGGAAGTGTTCTGTATGCGATAAGTGTTACTGGAGCCGTAAGACTTTTGCTAAATGATACAGATAGTCTAGTGTGTCCTTTTTTCATAAGAGTTGTAAGATACTCTTCGGTCTTGTTTATAGCGACATCAAGGCAGTACAGTGTACAGCCGTCAATATAGTCTGTTTTGCTGATTGCCGGGCTTTCCTTTTGGTTGGCTGGGCGACTCTCAAACAGGGATGCATAGGCCTCTGTTACTTCCTTTTTGGCAAAGTTAGGCTGTAATGGCTTTGCAGGAACAGACTTTCCATCCACCTCGAAGCTAATCCTGTTTAATCCAAAGTTCTGGAAGTAAAACGGGTTTCTCTTGTTGGACCCGTTGTATGCCTCTGCTAAAACCAATCCAACAATAAGCTGCCTGGGGATGTTGTCCTGGAAAAGGTTTTCTGTGCTCCACTCAAGGTTTGTGGTGGGGATCGTAAACGATTTTACGTCACTTCGGGTATACTGGTACAGCACAGGTTGTTTTAGATGCATGGCATTGTGTGACATGAGTAAACCTGGATTAACTTTAGCAAAGGGCACACGCATCACAACCTCCTTAATGCTAACTGAATAGTCCTTTGACGTCTGAGCCTGTGTAACTGGTTTTTTACTGTGAGCCCCTTTATGTAGTTTTGGACGTTTGGCTGGGCGTTGGCCTCCTTTAGCTTTTCTTTTCTTTTTGGTCTCCTTCTTTTGCCCTTGCTTCTCCTCCTCCTCCTCCTCCTTCTCCTCCTTTTCCTCCTCCTCCTCCTCCCCATCACCCACAACCTCTTCTTCTTCATCCTGATGTTCACCTGACTTGGCGTATGATAGCGTGCCGTACAATAGTCTGAACTTGTCCTGCGTTGGTATAAGCCTAATGTTAATGGGAACCCCATTTACGAGTAGATCGGCAATGTCACAGGGTAAAAAGGACATTAATGTTGCTTCCCTGCCCTCCTTTGTAAGTTTATGCCTCTCTGTTAGACCTGTATTGGCGCTTGTAGACGCAGATACATCATCCCCGGCCCCGGCCGTATCCTTAAAAAATCCTCCAATGCTAAACCAACTAAGATGATCATTGACTCCGTATCACAGAAGTGTGTCTATTACAGCTTTGTAAGGTAAATTAGAGCCACAACTGTTGTTGAAGCATGACCTCCATCTGCTTGAATATTGTTATTGCTGGCATGTTAATAAGACTGACGTCATCGTCAGCTGTTATGGCTTTACCTTCGTCATTCAACAGCTGAAGCTTTACCATCAGCCGAATGTTTCGTAGATCAATGTAGTCGGATGAGTTGTTTTCAATGTTAAACTCTACGGGAGATGACCCTGTAAATGTTCCCGTTGGTCGAATGTCCTTTAAATGCACT
Source organism: Sthenelais limicola (assembly GCA_942159475.1). Taxonomy (NCBI): domain Eukaryota; kingdom Metazoa; phylum Annelida; class Polychaeta; order Phyllodocida; family Sigalionidae; genus Sthenelais; species Sthenelais limicola. The sequence continues at coordinate 37,403,800 of OW804102.1, forward strand.
TCTCCAACGGATGTGTCGGCTGGTATAAGGGAGAATAGGTCTAGCCTATTTGAAAAGCCCTCCTCTGCTTTGTCAATGACATAGGTCGCCATAGCTAATTCTTGTTCTTCTAAACCGCCTTTTGTTGGAAGAAGAAGTACTGGACCGTTTTGTTCTGCGAGACTTGGCTGGCTGTTTTCTTTTGCGTCTCTTTGTCACCGATCCGCTTTTTCGTGTTCTTTTTGGCTGTGTCTTTCTTTTAGATCCCTTTCCACGACCTTTTCTTTTGGTTGAATGACTGGTTGTTCTCATTCCTGATGTATTTATACCCAGTGCAAGAGCAGCTTTGTCCACGGCCTCCTCGTGCTCCTCCTTTAGAACCGCTTTAGCTCGCTGAACAACTTGTTGCACCGGGCTGACAATAACCGTTGAACCCTTTCCCTTCTGTACAGTGTTAAAATGGCTGTGTTGATGCGTCCCTCCTTAAACTTGTAAATGGTTTTGAATGGGGGAGCCCGTCGTTTTCTCTTTCCTTTGGTTAAAAATGACTCGCTTTTCTTTCTACGAGGAGCAAACTGTTTGTTCCACAGGTCAACTGTATTAGCTGACAGCGCTTCTGTAGGGGTCATGCCGATACTGCTGTGTTCGCCGTTATTGTATGCGCTTGTTATGTCCTGTAAAATGTCAATCCAACGCTTTGTTTGATGGTAGTACATGTATCTGGTTAGTTTAGTCTTCAGTGTTTTAATCACTCGTTCTGCATAGTTTGCCTTAAACTTTGGGAATACTTGCGTGGAACGACCACCCTAGGTCTTTCTACTGTGTTGGGCGCTGTTTTAAAAAGGGTATAGGTTTCCTGTCCCTCCAACCAGTGTTCTACATCAGCAATTGGAATGTTTTTTCCACTTTCCTTTCTGGCTCGTGTCCGAAGTTTACCCGCTGTTGAAAAGGAGACAGGGTTGGATGGGTCGTAGTATATATCAGACAACAGGTCCGCTAGCGCATTGGTTTCCATAGTCTAACATAGGTCTCCAGTGAGTTCTTTGGCTTTCTTTTAATGCGACTTGTTAGGTGCTCTCTTGAATTTTTTGTACCGTCTCCGCTCATGATACCCTTCTACTCCTCCTCCTCCTCCTCCTCGTCCTTCTGTAAGGGTGTAAGTCGTCTTTTTTTTCTAGCCCACCACGTCCTCATCCTCATCATCACCATCACACTGGCCGAATAATCCCTCATTGATTTGCTGTGTGAGTTCCGGTGTGGGGATGCCCAGTGTTACAAGAGCAGTGGCTGCCTCTTCTCTGTGAGTGCATTCCTCTCTGCGACTGTTAATGCTGTTAAAGTCGAACTGTGTTTCCATGCTGAGGGAACGCTGGGCCAAATCTGAGAAGGACATGTTGTCGTTGCCAGTCGAGTTTGTAGAAAAGATTTGAAATGGACTGACCACTGCGTACGGAGGAGGAGGAGTAGGCGATGAAGAAGAAGAGTAAGAAGAAAATGTTGAGGAATAAGAAGGTGGTAGTGGAGCTGGTGAACCAGAGTCGCTTACCACCATGTTTGGACTGTAAGGTGGTGGTGGTGATGAGCCGGAATCACTTACCACCAGTCCTGTTGTTGTTGCAGTCACACTCCACCCGCCCGTACGTAGGTAGTCGTCCAAACGCGGGTTCTCGGGTAAAGCCTGCTGTATCCAGTCTAAGAGGTCTGCGTTGAACGTTCTTGTCTTTCTTTGGGGCGTAGCAGGACCGAACTGGTGGTTGCCGTCCAACGGGTGTAGTCATAGCATACGCCGAGGCACCAGCAACAGCGGCGGACGGCGATTGACCATGGGATGTAACAGTTGAGGGTGAGCGAGGTGCGTTGGTCGGGAAAGGAGTCACTCTATTATGGATATGTGGAAAGGAGGTCATTCTTCTAACATCACCCTCCAGGCGGGCACAACGCTGTTCCAGGCGGTCGGCCCGCTCGTCGGCCTTCATCGCCTTTCCACACATATAAACAGCTAGCTGCGTCAGACTCCGTGTGCTGTTTTCCAGCCTTTGCTGTGCAAACTGGCACTGTGGAGAAAATCTAATGTGCTCAATCTCCACGACGTCCGATGCCTCCCAGGAATGAATACGAATGCCGCACTTAAAGCACTGTACAGCATCTCTATTTTGTAAATACACAAATCCATTAGAAACCAGGTCCATACAGTCAGGGAAGTCGTTAAGCCAGGAAATAAAAGACATTATACCTCTTATTGGTGCTGGTAAATTCAGGAGCAGAAGTACGTGCAAAATCCATAACTATAACAGTGGTGACAGTTAATGTAGCAAATTGTGTCTTTACTGGCTTCTCTTCTTCTTGTTTTGCTTGACTTTCAAATGGCTAATGTCTGTGCGAATGGAGTCTCAACAGTGGTAAAGGTGTAAAGCAGATCAGTAGCTGAGAAGGTGGTCGTAGAGAACAAATGTGTGATGAGTAGGTCCCAGCGTTTCAGTGTCTTATATACCTAACGTCAGGTGCTTGTAATCAGTGTGTGTGTGTGTACACAATTGTGTCCTCGTCCGGAAACAAATGTGTCAACAGCTTAATGTCACTGTGATTGTGGGGTGAAAGGTCAACCATTAGATAGCCATAGCTTTCCTGGTAGCATCATTAAACGCACGAACAAGGTCCTCCTTCATTCCTGTTTGCGCTGCTAGTTGTCCTATTTGAAGCATATCTCTGGGATTCCTAAACAATACATTAACATGTGTGTTAAGTGCAATGGACCTGCTTGATTTTCCTTGACAGTAGATGTTCTGGGAAATGTAGATAACCGATATGTTCAGGTGATGACTACCTCTTGTAAATAACTGCTCCGCCTCCTTGTTGCTACACACATCTGACATCAGATCATCTATTATCCACAGGGAGTGAAAGCTGCTGTCTGCTAGTGAACCAATGTTTGTAGGTAGTCCTTGAATAAACTCCACATCCTTTATTTCTTCAAAGCCCTTTTGCCATATCCCATAAAAGTATATTACTTTTGACGGTGCTGAGCTAAACATGATATTGCGGTGGTTTAAAATTCTCTTTACGAATTCCGTTTTTCCAGACGACGTAGCTCCACTAACACAAATGGTTGTTGGAGAATAAAACACAAATGGATGCCTCATAAGCTCCTTCATGGCGATGAATAACGCTCTCTAATGTTTTTCCAGGCCTCCCCTAACTTGCTGTTACCGGCGTACTCCTCTGGAAGTGTATAATAGGCCAGCTTCTTTTCAATACCTGTTGACCAGTATCTGTCATGCGAATTAAAGCAAACAATGTCTTTTGTTTGGGAATAATTAATAGCCTGCTTAACAGCGTCCTGGGAAAGATACTTCAGCTTGCAAATTAGGTCCATGCACTTGTCTTTGGCTGATTCCTCGCAGTGCAATTGCCGGCGTTAGATACACATGTGTGGCCCTGTCAACACTCTTGTGGTAAATGCATAGTAAAACAATTGTTCGGCAGAGTAAAACAGTTTACCCTCGTACTCAAGCTGACACAAATAGTCTAATGATAAGGGGTCGGTTTTGTCTCCAAACGGGTAAATGTTTAATGACTTCCATGGGCATAACGTCATATCCAGTGGCTTGGTGTTAATACCGTCTGGCAACACCTCCCTTTTGCAGTAAAAATAGGCAAATCCTCCCCTGGCCTGTTCATATGTCATAATACCATTGGCTCTAGCTCTGAAACCTCTGTTCGTCGAGCTAACTACCTCCTTAGTCTCCAGCACATGTCGATATATGCTCAATGGGTCTATCACCCTGCGGCGACTAACTCCCTTACACGTAACCTTGGTTGTGTTGTCCGCTTTACTGTGCAAAACATAGGTTTTGCTGGAAAGGGCAATAAACTCATCGCCCTCAGCTTCCAGCTTAAACGCTCCTGGACGACGTGCATCGGTCCTCTTGTGTTCAGCGCAACACATTCGAGGAACCCACTTTGGACCTTCACCATCACTGCATTTAGAGTATATGTCGTCGGTAAACTCTTTCAATAGGTTGGGCTTTACAACATCCTGAAGTTTGGAGGCGCTTATGGCAAAGTAAAGCGAGTCTGTGTCGGTTTCGCCTAAAATATAGTCACTACGGTCAACATACATGTCAATACAGTCGTAGTAAAATTCCAACATTCTTAGTTTTGCATACTGGAGTATAAAATAGCCCAAATGAATGGGAAGGTCAAGCACAATCCTACTCTTTACATACTCCAACTCGTAGTAGTCGTCGTCCAGCTCTGTTAGCTTTCTAAACTTTGGACTGTTGACAATTCCCATTGCACACTTTTTACTGTTCGTATAGGCAACCGTGTGATGTTTTTCCTTCGACATAATAAGCCTGCCATAACTTGAGTTACCGATTAATTTCATGGTGTCTGCGATTATCGCCTGAGATGGGTCTTTGTCTCCAAGCAAACGTGCATTTGTCACGTCGGTAGTAAAGTCGGAAAAGCAGGGGAAAGGGCAGAACTCAAGCACCTGGTGAATGTTGTCTACTTTCATGCCGTGCGTCAAATACCAGTGCAGCAAGGGTGTAGCAATAAGCAGTCTTTTTCCCCTTGTTCCTCCCACAAGAAGCCTGCGGTCTGCTTGGGAAAGGTCCTTGGAAATAACGTGTTCCTGCATATGGGCTCCTATCTTGCTAAAGGAAACGTCTGTGGTACAAAAAAGGGGGCACATTTCCTCAAAGTACCTGTCGGGACTCATTGCTGGTGGTGAGGACGGCGTAAATGATGCTTGGCTCCAGGTGGCCAGCGTGCTCAGGCTCACTTCCATCATTCCAAACAGCGTACGGTCATAAACAGCCTTTAAAAGAGTTTCTTTGCTAACCTTTCCCTTATGTTTTTGAAAGAACTTGGGGTAAAACGACTGGGAAAACTCCCTTAGTTCCTTGTTCTCAAAGATCTTTTTCCTAAGTTGACACTCACATATTGTCTCCACCTTGTACCCCCACCTCGTTAGATCATCTCGCTTGCGTTTGGTGTGCGCTTCTTTCTTAAGACGTTCTTTCTCATTCATTCGCCCAACCTGGCATAGCTCACAACCGTGAAAATAACACCCATCAACCTCGTAGGTGGTGCGTGTGTTTACACATATTGCATCCAAATAGTAGCATCCAACCCTAACTTCCTCTCCATATTTGCTTCTGTGTTTTAACTCTGGTTTGCCACAAGCCCTTCTCTCTTTGTTTAGCCATTCCAACCATATGTACATTAGCATGTGGGACTGAGCTTTTTCGGGTACAAAACCTGTTTCCGCTCGCCTCCGTACATAAAACCCTGTCGGCATGTCCTGTCCAATGGCCCAAAGGTTCAGTGCGTTGGCGTCATAACCTACAATCTTTTGACATGTTTTGTTTCCTCCTCTAATACGAGTCTCTCCGCTAACCAATTGTCTAGTAAAAATAATGGACGGTCCACCTACAATATTGCGTTTAATCATGGCATGTACATCCTTGTCTTGTGATGCTATCCAACAAAAAAACTGACCCTTTTCCTGGGCGGCCATGTGCAACATTCGGCGAGCCAGTCCAGAAACAGAAATGGCCAGTTTAAACACATCAATTTCCCTCTCAAAGTAAAACTGCTGTAACTTGCATGTTGCAATAATAAACCCCTTTGTGTCCTGGTTGTTATAGTAAATCATAAAGTCCTTCATTGTTGTCATGTTATTGTCTTTCCATACATTCTGCAACCCGTTGTACTCATCTGCTGATATGTTGCTGTCTTTCAGCGTAGAAAAAAATGCATCGTGTTGTTCAACTTGGCTACACTGACCATGTACTCGTAGGGAAAGTGTCCTTTTAGATACTTTTCCTCCACTCCGTATGCTCTCAAAAACTTGTCGTACGAACACCCAGGAGCTAAAAAGTTGGCTATATCTAAAAACTTGTATGTCCCGTTTTCAATAACAAGGTATGCATTGTTCCTTTTAACAACAAAGCTGTTTTTCTGTACATCTTCACACGCCAGGTCCAAATATTTGAATATCTTGCTTTTCACCAGGTTAATGTCATAGTTGGCTGAATTAAAACCAAACACAGGTAACACTGTCATGTATCTCAACAGCTTTGATTTCAGTGACAACAAGTGCCTTGTAATGGGTTGTCTTTTCAGTGGATCCTTCTTCGTTCCTAAAGCTTTATGACCGACTGCTTTGACTCCCTCGTTCCCTTTGTCCTCCGTTTCCTCCTCATCCTCAGTCTCCTCAGTCTCCTCAGTCTCCTCCTCCGGATTGGTTTGTTCAGCAAGCCTGCTGTTTAGTTTTTTGGTTTCTCTTTCCTTCCACTCCTTTATAAGATGATCTAACTGCGTAAGCATTTGTCCCCACCTCTCGCTGGCAAGTGCAAAAGCCTTTCGTTGGATGCAGGAAAGCTTATCAGACATCTTTTGCAGCAAGCTGTCTAAATCTTCCTCTACATAGCAAGTTGGCTCCGTGTAACCTTCAACATTGCTGCACACAGACACAGATATTGGTCGGTGGCGCTGAAACCACACCAGCTTCTCAGAGTTCTGTATATGTTCTCTTTCCAAAAGGGCCTCAAAGTCATAGGCAGCAAAAAATTCATATGTTTTATAGTCTGTAAATACACCAACATCTTCTAGCTCTTCAAACACTGTTTTCGGCTGGCTGTAAATGCCTCCTTTATATTTAAACTTTGTTCGCGCGGTGCAGGTTAACCTGTGACTTGAAAGCCTGCAACGTTTGCTAAAGTGACGACTGCACACTTCACACTGAAACTTTTGAGCGTACAGACCAAAGTCTGTTACAAACGATAAATGACCTTCATACACGTTTAACACCATCTCGCTTTCAAATCCGGCCTTTGACAAATATATCAAAAACACAGAGTCGTCCGGCTGTAAATCGTACACATTAATGTTAAGCCTAAAACATTGCTCAAAGTAGGGTAGTTCTGTCATGGATAATCCATTAAACGCAAGTGCTTCCTTTGGAATTTTCTTGTTGTCCACTTCCTCAATGTATATACGCCATCTTTCATAGTACTCTAATACCACATCTGTCATTGAGTTCATGCTGTAACCATAATGCAAGGCCAAACAACGAAACGCACACAGGTTATCTCCAATAGGTTTCTTGCGCAGTTTATCACGATCTAAGCATATTAAGCTTTGTTTTGTGCGAAGGTAGGACGGGCAAATACCTTTTCCCAATGGATAGGCTGTAAATGTCACAAAATAGGTTATATTGGTAATCATCCACGGTTTCCATTTGGAGTCGGGTCTAATCATTCTCATATAGGTGTGTATGTCCAGTTGCTGCATTTTGTTCTTCAGAACAGCTACATCGGCTCTACGCGATACAGAAAAGGGTTCTGGAAACAGGCTTGCGTTTGTGTATGGAATAAAGTATCTAACTTCATTGGTTTCACTGTTCCTAAGAACTGTCCCTACAGCAACGTCAATTTTAAAGGCAGTGTCTACCTGAGACATAATGTAGTCAATATGATCGTTAATCTCTGCACTTCCTCCGTCCAGGTCATTGGTGGGAAAATTAAACTGGGCTGACATGTCACCCCTTCTGTGCGGGCCTAGTATGTGACCCCTGTTCACATGAAATATTTCAGCCATTGCCTCGTCCATTACTTCTCCGTCTTCAGCAATCCAGGGTGCTCTGTTCCATGCAGGGGGTTGCAATACGTCTCCTCTACCGTGCAGCAACTGTCTGTGAGCGTAAAGCTTGGCTCTATTGCTAAAGCACTCGGAACACGACTGACACTTGTATTGTTTTTCGTGGTGGGTAAGACGGTGCAATGTAAAGTCCCTGTTGTTCTTCGCTTTATATCCACACACTGTACAACACGGTTTCTGCGAGCATTTATGTGTGTGTTTGTACAGCTGTCTGTGTGATTTATATCCAGACTGACCGCAGTGTGGGCATTTGTAAGCATTAGCCTTCCCTTCCTTTTCGCCTGTCTTCTTATTCTTTTTCTTCGTCAAAGGTTTTGCAGCATTCCTTTGTTCTTCGGCATCCTATTATGTAAAGCAATATCACCAACATTACACTCTCAACAAACCTCACTACAACTGTATATTAATTATATAAATCCCACAAATAGCGTCATAACTTCAATTATAATTTATAATATAAACACTTTTAGTACCTTGTTTGTTTTGTGCGGACACAGGTCAATATGCTTTTTAATGTTGTGCTCCCTCTTAAATTTACGACTGCAGTGGGGACATTCATATTCCCCTTCTGTGCGCAGTGGTTCCACAGTGTTCTGTGCTTTTTCGGAATCTTCATGGTCAGCTCCCTTTTCGTTACACTCCATGGTATGCTTTGCAAACCTTTTACGTCCATTGTAGGTTTGGTGACACTTTTCACATACAAACATCTATTTCAATAAATAAAAAAGAACAGGTATAACTCAATTTCTTTCTTTCAGCTATAGTTCGCTAGTCTTACAACAACACAACAGTTTCTATCTTGTTATATATTTCAGACACTGTACCCACCTTTTGATCTACCAACTTTTTAAATCTCTTCTTGGGAGGGAGAACTGATGCACCATCGTCCGGAATCTTCTTAACTTCATCCTCGTCACCACTGTATAACGTTGGATCCAACCTTTCTATCTCTGTTAGCACGTCGGCTACTGCTCGCGGACTTACAACTTCCATATCATGACGTCCAAGCATGCAGATCACGTCCTTAAACACTCCATCTGAACTCTGTGTGTATGCAATAATAACTATATGAGTAAGCAAGTAGTCTATTCTTTTGTTGTTCCTGTAATTCTAAACAAACTTCTGTCCCTATATTCACAAAATATAAATACGTTTTGTAAAGCATTACATTATAGCTCACCTCTGTAGCAATATCTGGTTCCACGCTTTTGCTGCTATCGCTATGTTCACGACTGCAGCTAGCTTCAGGTCCATTACTTTTGACGGCGTGTGTATCATCTCTTTCAATCTACACATACATTTCATGTTTTATATTTAATATTGCGTCTCTATGTTCAGCTATAATCAAATTGTAAAGTCACAAAAGTATACAGAAAAGTAGTTAATTTTATTACCAGCTCCAAGATTGTTTCCATGTCGGAATCCGGGTGCCTGTCTATAATATCTGCCAGTGTGCATGGATCCTACAATCATTTTACATTCCTAATTACTATTCACATCTTTAAAACAGCGTCATATTTCTCAAACAATGTATAACCAATTAAATCAAAATTAATAAAGCAGTCCTTCTCAACTTACCGCATTTGTGTTCTTGAATAAATCGCGCCAAAACTCCTCATCTTCCTGCAAGTTGTCCATCGCTATTCAACTCTAAATCTCCAAGTTTAGCTCTACTCACCTGTGCTGTTTGCACCTACTTTTATACCTACGCACCCTTATCAACCCATTCAAGTTTTACCCACCCACTTTCTTCATGTAATCTATATTTAAATCTTCGCAAACTATTCTATTTATAAGTCTTAACAAAGGTTAATCTTATTATTCCCACTTATCTATAAGTGTGGATACACATAGTATTGTTCGGCTCTCCAAACCCTTATCTGTTTTCATAACCCGCTGCCTTCTTTCCTTATCCATGTGTGTACGCACACATAGTTACCGTAACATTTATCGCTTCCCCGCACCTTATTCGCAAACAGAATCAACATTCACAGCAAAATGTGAGTAGTACATACAATTGGGGAAAATAAAGTTCAACACAGCTTGTCGTGAGTAGTACATACAATTGGGGGACAGGGTATTTCTCCTGGCTAAAGCTAATATTCCACACACATTCAATTCGAAGGCAGGTTTCAGGTTATCCATGTTGTACTCTAAGACAAGTTTAGCGGTCACAGGTAAGCAGGGCACTCATGTTTAGGGTTCACAGGTCACTAGGGCAGGTAACCTGTACTAGGTCACCCATGATTAGGGTTCGCAGGTAAACAGGGCACTCATGTTTATGTTCACCTGTACTAGGTTAGGGGTCACAGGTAACTAGGGCACTCATGTTTAGGTTCACCTGTACTAGGTTAGGAGTCACAGGTAACTAGGGCACTCATGTTTAGGTTCACCTGTACTAGGTTAGGGGTCACAGGTAACTAGGGCACTCATGTTTAGGTTCACCTGTACTAGGTCAGTACACCTGCACTAGGTCATGGTAGGGGGGTCTTATCTACTGGGTCAAGTACCCTTGACCCTTATCTCTCCCTTATCTCTGTTCCAAAGGTCAGGGGCCTACTCAAGTGGTTCTTATCCAGCCTAATCTAAGGTGTCGCCAAAATGTGCGCATGAATCGCCGTAAGACTACTACTGCCGGAGAGGGTGCTTGCACACCCACCTGCATATATACGTACACTTTTGTACGCCTTATTTGTACCTTATTCTTGTCATGCACATGTATTCTACCATGTATTATGTAGCTTACTAGTCAACTGATATCACCAATTGCCATTATTGTATCAGTATTTATTCCAAAAACCGACGGGGTATTCGGAAGAGCTGTGACTATCACAGACAATATTCCTTTTCCATTCATCTTCTTTCAATTTAACCTGTACGACTGTATATGTGAAATGGAAATAAAATCTTATAATAATAATAATCAAAATTTGTCCTTGACCCAGTTTGTCTCAATTGTTTGTGACTCAATAGTGTTGATTTCTAGTGAGAACAAGGCATGTCTCCTCATTTACCATGTACCTTAAAGACTGTTGTTTGAAGTAGGCAGGGGATATTGAGTGGTTCAAGGAGGGAAATGCTGTAGTAAATTCCTATGTTATTACCTGCGCTTGGTGGGAAGGAAAAGTCATAGGAAAATTCCCAGAGAAACATAATTGAAACTGTATGGGACTGGACTGAAGGAATTCCCCCGTGAGCTGCTATAGTTTCCTTGCTTAGCAGCTGGGAAGGAATGGTTCAGGGAAGGAATAGCCTATACACTCAATGCTTTTTAGGGTAGGAATTTCCCACCAAAGTAAAGGGGAAAAAACGTAGGAATTCCCACACAAAAATTCCTTCCTTAGCTTATAAAACAGGGCCCAGGTATTAACATATGTATATGTCTAAAGCTTACTGAGATATTGACTAATTTCCGCTCAGCCAATGATTATTTCAGCCAATTTGCACAACCAGGGCCAAAAATGCCCTTAACATTGAAACCATTGATTTTATCTTTTTCAGCACCACTTGAACCATAGATTCCTACTCAAGAACGAAAAAGAAAAGAAATATTTTATTCTTGACAACTTTTTGGTTTTTTGATAAGTAACTGACCCATCACTGATCACCATGGAGGAGATGTTGCTAAGGAACAAGTCTATGTACACAAATTCTACAAACCCCATCTAGGGGCAATTAAGCAATGACGTTAATTGCTGTTAAAAATGTCATTTCTAAATAGATCAACTTAGTTCATTTGCGACCATGGAGCTCATTGCTTATCAACCTAACCAGATAGAATATCTTCGATGGCACCATTGTATTCTTTGGGGTATTAGATAAGGGTTAACATTCATTCATCATCTGACATCTTGCTCAAGAACAAGGTCATGTATTCAACATTTTAACCTTCCCTGGCAGTTTAATTATAGCAGATCAGAAAAAAAGACCTCAGATTTCAGTTGATGCTTTGTACTATTGTGGAGCATGTGGCGGCGATAAGCTGCTCAGAAGAGTGGCAGGTATGGTCACAGTTGAATAAAAGTGTCCACACCCATGACCCTGCTGAAGAGCTTAATGGTGGCCCTGCTCTACAATAGAGTACTAATGGTAACTATGGAGGGTATTTGTTGCTAAGCAACTAGTGATTATGAAAAGAAATCTCCATTTGAGTTCATGGAGTGAATTTAAGCAGGTGATAAATTGCTAATTGAAAATGTCATTTTTCAAAAAGTGATCAATATAATGGGCTGATTCCCCTTAAAACTGTGTTTGTGACCATGGAGATCACTCGTTGCTAAGCAACCAATGCAGATGGAACATCAAAGATACCATTGGATTCCTTGGGGTCAATTTAGATGGGGTAGGGGTTATTAAATTAGCTGTATCTCTAAAACCAACTGAGATATAAGCTAACTCCCTATCAGCCAATCAGATTTCAGCTAATTTCCATACATGACCAAAAATGGCCAAAATATAGAAAAAAAAGAATTAGCAACGATCTCATCTTTTTCAGTACTCTCGAAAACCCCTATTAAAAACAATGACCTTGATGCAAACAGAAAATACACATTCACAGTAGGGTTTCATGGTTGTACCTAAGGTAGGGTACTTTCACCTGGAGGCCTATAAAAGGGCCAATACAAAGGTAGCAGACATGAAATCGGGTCCAAGTTTGTAGAGGCATACCTCAGTAACCATGACAACCAATGGAGATTTCTATATATCAAATTAAAGCTAAGGAGCTGGGCTATCCAGACAATATATTGAATAGTTGTTGGGACCATGATTCAAATGTGAAAATAAAGAGTATATCTGACCCAATATGACTAATTTTTCAGTGGACATTTGGTTGCCATAGTTACCAGAACGTGTAAAGAGGTCGTTTTAGAGGTCGTTATTAGGTGGTTTGTCATAAGCATAAAGCATAAAATTCTGTATGGGAATCAATCCTCAAAACATACTTCCCCAAAATAAAATGGGGCTGATGAAATGCACCCTACTATAGGGCCCTATCCAGAAACAACGGATGGTAACAAGTATCTTATAACGGTTGTAGATCACTACAGTACATGGCCAGAGGCTTATCCTGTCCCTGATAAGACAGCTCATACAGTTGCACGCATTCTCCTCACACAATTCATTCCACGATACTCTTGCCCTAGGCTGATGATCTCTGATCAGGGCACTGAGTTCTGTAATAGTGTCATCAACTCTCTCTCGAAACAAATGAACATCAATAGAATCCGAACTACCCGCTTTCACCCACAGTCTAATGGCAGGACCAAAAGGTTCCACCACGTCCTGAATGAAGTCCTAGCCAAGTCAGTAAATGATACGCACACCAACTGGGAAGTCCTGGTAAACATGGCCTTAATGGCCTACCATACATCAGTCAATAGTAGTACAAATCATACACCTTTCTTCCTCCTCTATGGAAGAGACCCTGTCCTCCCTCTAGATACATTACTGTCACCCTACTTCGGTACTATGAGGATGACTACCTACCTATTATGTTGGAGAGGCTTCATCATACTTATAGCATAGTCAAACAAAACCTGACTGAATCTAGAGAAAAGAATAAAGGATATGTAGCCAAAAAATCAACAGACCAACACTTTGAGATTGGGGATGCAGTGTTCTATCATAACGAGACAAGAACTCCAGTTACATCAACCAAACTGTAATCCTCATGGAAGCCATACTTCCGCATTGTGTGATGGAGTGGAATTATCCATCACACAGTATTCAGACCTATAGTCCAGAGATAAGTCATATCAGGTCAGTGGGAGTAATAGATACACATGGGGGGAGGGACCGTACATACTTATGAATATAGATTGTAAGCCAGACTCCACCTCTTCACCTGTACGCATGACTATTGATAATTTGATATGATATATATATGAGCTAGACATATTAAAAGAACAGAACCTTTATGGAATTGAAACTGTTGTGTCTTTCTTACTGTGCTTATATTAGAGGATCATACATAGACCAACTTAGAGATATCCACTCACATATATACCAAAGGACTTCTAGTATACATTCACCCAATATCGATCTTAAAGTATATACATGCATATCTACAGTCTAGTGGACGCATTGTATCATTGGTGGAAGAATCCGGATTGGGTTTGAATTGTATTTCTGGATGTCTGAGAGTGAGGGGGATTCTCTGGACTCTGTGTTGAATCTCACAGACACCAACAGAAATATTCTCAACACTACTGCTGAGTTTATTGTTACTACTCAGCACACAGTTCAGCAAAAAGCACTGCATCTGTATCTCATGTTGACTCTAACTCTAAGGGAAGTGCTCCACCTGCATATGGGGAATCTGTGGACCATAGGGTCAAGCCCAGTGCAACAAAACCTAAAACACCATTAATAGAATTAGGAGGGGGGGTAAGCAGTACGTATTTGGGGGCTATGGGATTGGGACAAACTGGGGGATTTGCACAAGACACTACGGGACCTTGGGATGAATGGGACAATTGTGCACATGAATTTGTTGGTCATTCACAGCCCACCTATCACCAGGCCGCTATTTTGGTCCAAGAAAACCGCCGATTAAAACAGGAGCTAGATCGCACAATAGATGCGGAGCGTCAGCGTCAGCACGACTACGAAGACCGCATCGACGTCATTGCGCAAGAGCTGCGTGACACAAAACGTACGCTAAAAGAGAGTGACGCAGATAGAGGGGCGCACATCAGCCATCTTAAGCGTGAGCTCATAGAAGAGTCAGTCAAGAGGGACCAAGAGCTCTTGGAAGAGAGGAGTGGGCACGAGCGCAGGGCGGCGGCCCTGGAGCAGGAGTTGAAGATTCAGGCGGAGGCACTAGCCAAAAAGGACAAGGAGTTCTGCTTGGCTAAGGACAGGTACCGCCAGGATCAGGAAGACATAGAGCGGAGACTCGTCCTCCTGAGACAAAGACATTGCACACACGAGAGCTGCGGGCGTGGGCGGTGCCCGGAGATGGCTTGCATAGAAAGCAGGCTGGGCTCCGAGTCAAGTGGAAAGGTGACACCAGAACTTCGCTCGCCCTTCCAGTTTACGACAAGCACCAAGGGTCCTGACGCACCGGAAGGCGCTCCCAGGGGATTCGTCAATATGGATCGGGACGCGGGAGACGCGGCTATGCGTTTCTTCGTGGAACCCCCGGATAAGTTCACGGAGTCAACGGCTCTAAGATCGGTGGGGGAGTTTTTCGCCGAATACGAGGCGTGGGCAACAGCCCTGAACATAAAACAGGGTTTTTTGGCTCCAGGGGCTGAGCGCCCGCCTCGAAGGCTCGGCGCGGCACTTCTATGAGCAGTTGACAGCACCTAATCAAGGTCACCCGGTGTACGATGACGTCAAGGAGCGTTTCCTCGATAACTTCAAGGAACTCCCATTCGGAGAAGTAAAAGAGGATTACAGCCGGCGCCGCCAGGGAGCTAAGGAATCGGTGAAGGAGTATGCCGACTCCATGCTCACATTGCTAGCAAGAACTTCCCTCATGGAAGACGAACGCACTAAGGCCTTCTTGGCAGGGCTGAAGGACGGGTTAATGGAGCGGGTGCTCACTGAAAACCCACGCACCAGCGAGTTGGCCCGCAGAATTGCGCTCAAATACGAGATGTCGGATATACAGCGTGATAAGGCTCTTGAACGCTTAATGCCCGATGCAACTGCCATGATAGCTGCCCTGACTATGGCAGGTTATCAGGTGGAATCAAAGGAGGAGGGCATTAACTCGGTGCAGCAATTTGCGCCATCAACAGGGGGAAAGAAGTTCTGGGACGGGAAGGGCAAGGGTCAAGGTGGTTCGCAACGCGGCGGAGGCCGTGGTGGTTACCAGAATAACCAGAATAACCAGAGTTACCAGAATAACCAGAGTTACCAGAATAACCAGCTTTCGCGAGGTGAATTTTATTAGGTACTTCGGAGCTGGGGATTTGGTCCAAATGGCACCCATTCGCAAGTAGGACTGCTGGACCTATGAAACCACTCCGGAACCCATATGGCTTAAGGGGCTGGTTATAGAAGACTGGGAGGATGAGGTAACAAAAAGGGGGAGCAGTTCCTTCGTTCTGGGGAATGTGACGGAGGACTGTGAAATTTTGAAAAATTCCCGTAAGGTTAAAATTATCTAGGTGCTGAACTAAGTACAAAAAGCTGTTAAATTCTTTTACTAAGGTCTTAATATTTTGTCAGCGAAATTTATCTTGCCGACCAGTTTTGCAGTTTTGTATTTTTAATACGAAGGGAATCTTGCTTAAAACTTGACCTTGCTCTTGCTCAACAGGTATATTTATGTCTCATAGACTATAAATAAGTCGCACTTGGAAGGTTAACACACGTACTTGGTGTTATATTGAGTTGGAAAATACCGAGTTAATTAGTATTCTACATTTCTGAACTGGCGCGGGACTTTGCCCTGTGATGTTGAAAATTGTTGGCTGTATATTGTGTTGCTAAAATAGAAGACTTACATGCTTGTCTCTACACGAACAGTCATGAAGGGGATTATGAAATCGATGGGGGAGGGGGGAGACTAGATGGGGGAAATTATCAACGACTGGATTATGCTAGAAAGGTGTGGATGACCGCGCTATGACCCCTGGCTTTCAGTAAGCCGGTCTATATATATATATATATATATAAGAATTTTTATTCAGAATCAAAATGATACAAAATCGGACGTTCCCTCTACAATGTAGATATTCCAGGGCACCCTAAACAAAGTGGAAATTAAGTAAGATAATAGTATACATGGTACATCACTTATCGATACAATGGAAATGCTACGAGGGTTTACAATGTTTACTGTTATGATTCCGATAAATTCAATAATAGTGTTCTTTCAAATGGTAGATGACTTGCTTTCACTATATATAGTCTGTAAGTCAATGATAATGCAAGTGTGGTTATCTCAATACTGTTATTGTTCTGTTTGAGTGTCTTTAATACTTGCGCGACTCATTTACTTTGACTTTCATTAGGTAGTAGATTAATACCGATACAATTAGTTACATTTTAACAAATATCGCGTTTCTACATTTGTTGAAAAATAGTGTGACTGGTTGTTATTTTAAGGTATCAACAATACAGTTGTCCTTTACAGACTTGAGGATTCACATTGTACATTTTTATATTATAATACTGAACAAATCTTCCTAGACTGGAGGAGTCCGATCAGTTAATACATCACATTCGTCAAATTTAAATTTTGTTGACCGTATCCCTTCCTATACTGGAAGTTAAATGTAGTATCCCTGTACTGGGTTAAATCAGGTGAACAATTTTACATTTTTCCTGCATAATACAGTGGACATACAAGGACAAACAACAGTAAATATACGTAAAAACGTATAAAATTTCCCCCCATCGAAATAAGTCGATCATGGTAATCATAGAACTTACTCGTCTATTTTCATCCCCCCTCCCATTCAACCTGTTTACCTGGCAATTGCCAAATCCTGTTCCGTTTTTAAATACTAAGATACTTAATCATTTAATACTTAAGATTTTTCTTTTTTTTGGTAATTTTGTAGTCTTCTATTTTTGCAATGAATGGGGCTGCGTTAAGATTCGATTTAATACCTGATGAAAAGCCTTCTATATATAGGGATGTGCTTGAGCTGGGGCTTACAGACTTTGAAGTTTGGTATTTCGAGACATTTGGGAAATAATTCAATTAAGGTGAATCTGGGTGTAAACAAGGGGATGTGTTTGTATGCTGTGTTATGGGTAATTAATTGCTGAAGATTCGGTGTCCGGCCAAACGGTCATGGCAGGCCAGGACACATTACAATTAGAATTAATAGCCATTAGGCTAGATTGGACGAACACAGCCCCGGTTGTCAGCAGGCAGGGGACAAGTTAACACTGTGACACGTAGTTAAGATAAGATTGAATTGAGGGAATATAAATGCTGGCAGTTGCAGGGGAAAGTAATGTGGGAAACGAATTTTTACTGGGAAAAATTATGGGCGTTATACAGCAGTATATAAAAGACAAGGATGCGTTTTAATTTCCCGTTCTGAGCTTTTATTTATAAGAATATAGAAGGTCCAGCTTCATGGCTCGGGCTCCAGGGCCGACGGGGCAGTCACGGGCGGGCGTCTCTCACACGTGCCTCGACTTCACTCGGCCTGGAAAAGACGGAGAATATTTAAGTACTGGAGCGGGCGGCACAAACTTTTCTAAGTTAGGGGTTAAATGAGTATCCAAAATTATCAATTCAAATTCAATTGATAACAAATCACTTATCTTATCAATTCAAACTTATCGAAGAGTTCTAGTTTCAAGAATTTGGGGAAACAATATATCTCGCTAGGAATGGTCTTGGAAAGTGAGCAAGAAATAATACACTCTAATCATCAATGAATTAATACACGAATGAAATGGTCACATAAACATTAGCTTTGAATATATAAGTTGAATGGCTACACAGATAGCTTTTATATCTGTTAGGCTTGCAGCTATTTTCTGGTGTTGGGAGTATAAGAATAAGAAGGAATATAGCTAAGCGGCCTAACAGCGGGCGGCGCTCGCTTCATGACATCATTAGAAATAGGAATAAGCATTGGTTATAGACAGCTAAGGCATATAATTATATTTGTTTAGCTAAGTTCGTTAGTCAAGTTACTGGTTGGAGAATAAAGAATCAAGCTATCACTTAGTTTGGCAAGGAAGGATTTAATGGGAATTTTAGTTCTGTCTTAGAACAAGGGAAAGATGGAGCTTGTTATTTCTTTTTAATAAAAAAGGTTCAGCTCTCGAAGAGCTGGGGGTTAGAAACTAGGTACAGCATTTCAGTATTAGGTAAGATGTTGGAGCACCAGATTAATACACTGGGGATGAACTTTTGGTGACACCACTAGGGGGAGGGGGGAGGTCAATTTTTGGAGCTGTCTGACTTATGTTTTCCAGAATTTGGTCGCCATGCTGAGCTTGGAGACAGGAGCTGGTGGAATTTACCACGGGGATGATCGTATTTTCAACGAGCCAATAGGGTGGCATTTCTGATACAGGGCACTGTTGGTTTATGACAAGGGGGTGGGTGATTTATGAGAAGTATGCATTTGTGCATACTAATGAGAGGAGGTGCAGATGGGTCTATGCCGAGGCCCCTGCATGAAATCACCAGTACATTTCCCTTGTTTATTATTCATGAAAAACATTAGGTGGTATAATTATAGCTCGAAACAACTCCATGGCCAGGAGGAGCCGTAACTGCCTGTGTTTTGTCAGGTGTTTTACTTGTGTCATAAATGTGAGGATAGGATGCAAATTTGCAGAGTTGGAGGTCCCTAGAATAAACGATGCACCAAAAACTGGTAACGCCCACTGCTTGGGGACGAGGGGCAAGATCTGGACGCCACTGTAAGGGGCGGCCACCGTGGAGCTGCACCGACCAACCAGAAAGGGCTATGTAATTGACTATGATTATTATTAATAGCGCCCTCCCTGTGGTATATAGTAGCGTCGGGTAGAAGAACAGCCCTCTTTGCTGCTTCAGACTCACTGGAAAGACTTGAAAACCAAACGCTACAGGAAGTTTGGCAGGACAGTCATATTCACTAGTATATATAATATTTTTTTTGTGTGGAACTCCAGGAGAAGAAGCATGGCTTGTTTGGCTCTGTGGTAAGTCTTGTACTTTCTAAAAATCCTCTAAAAATGCCTGTCTTTTAAGACTTACAACCAATATGGAGAGCATAGGTCGACACTAAATTGGGGTGGGTAATAATGCATGACACTTTATGTTTATTTTAGGCTATTGATATGTGGCATGCTTCCCGTCTTTGTGGCTCCAACCTTGCCAAGAATCCGCCACAACTATGGTATCGTGTTCTCTCCACAAGGGAAAATGGTAACAGGGGTGGAAAAGGTAACTGTGGGCTTCTTGAAGGATGTTAAGATCGATCCGCCTGTTGCAAGTCGCACCAGCGAGGGGCCTAGAGCAGGGCCATACAAGCAGCTGGCGGACACACTAAATAGGAGACTGGCTGTGGCCGACTTTGAGGCCAGGGCATGCTATGAGAGAATCGGTGACATTCTGGGCTCAATACCTGCCAAGGCTAGGAATAGGAGGGCTAAGAGGGAGGCTCCACTGGCTTTTTTTGGAAATATTTTTTCAGAAATTTTTGGGACCGCCACTAATAGGGAATTAGACATAGTCTCGAGGCGAATAGGAAAAATTATACGATTAAATAGGTTGGGAGAAATTATAGACCATAGCAGGGACGAGGCTATTAATATATTGGCAGGCAACACCAACGCTTTGCTCGCTTATCTAGAGCTTCATACCAACCAAAGCAGGTTTATGTTAAAAACTATGAATAACAAGTGGAGACTTTTTGCAAATAAGATGGCGGCGCAATCAGATAGCTTTCACCATGATGTGCACCAGGCTAATAGGATTTATCACTTCTTCCATACGAGCATGTTGGGGCATGTGGCGGTCACTGAGTATATCGAGAAAGCCAGGGCCATAGAAGCCACATTAGAGGGTTTAGTGGAGGGGAGGGTCTCGCCTGCGCTTATGAGGGAATTTAAAAATTCTCCTTGGATGGGAAGGGTACGTGCTTTATATGGGACCAATGCCACGCTCGAGATTTTAAATACTGAGATCAATTGGGGAGTTACAGACAAGGTCGTTAGAACTATGGATCAGCTGGAGATAGATATCACCGTATATGTAACCAGAAATCCCAAAAGATATGATCTTTATAAGATGGAGGCAATGCCTCTGCCCTTGCACGTTCATGTAAGCGATATGAAGGGCTATACTATATTGAAGGGGGAAGGGAAGAAGCTGTTGGCTCACAGCAGGGAGGGAGGGGAGCTCTTGGAAGTGGGGGATGGTCGCCTGGGAGAATGCAGTCATGACAAGTTATATATGTGCGAATTTCAGCTTGTGCCCTCAAGAAGTCGAACCGAAAGGTGTTTTACTGCTTTATTTAACGATATGCCTGCATCAGTTAACAAGTCATGCGAATTTTTAATAAAACCCAATGTAACAGCAGAGCCTATGGTTAGAAATATAGTAGGGTCGCTGTACCTAGTAATTAATGCAGGGGACAGGGGATTAATCACATGCAATGGGAGTAACTTTACGGTTCAAGTAGGTGGGATTTCTGTGTTCAATATTGCTTGTGGCTGTGTACTTAAAATGGGGGGACATGATCTATTCCATGCAATTAGTGACTGCCCAGCAGCACCCATGGAAGAAGTCACAATAAGAATTTCAAATGGGATCAACTTGGCGTTTGCAACAGCCTTCAATGTCCCTATGTTCAACTTGAGCGGAGGCAGTCTTACCAATGTCTTAATCCAACTTAGGATACCGACAGGGGAAGAACTAGTAAAAGGCCTTGACCACTTGCCTAAAGGAATGATAGATAGGGGCGTAGAACTAGATAGAGTAGTAAGCATGCTGCATGAACAAAACAAGATTAAAGAGTCTATGATTTCAACCGCATGGAAATGGGTCTCTGAGGCCATCACAGTACCACACGTGACAGTGGGAGTGTGGTGTTTTGAAATATTTCATTTAGTATTAACTCTAATTTTATGTTATAGGGTATGGCGCCTTTCAGCAGTTCTTGCGATGATCCATGTATCAGCAGGCCAGGCGGAGGATGAAATGGATGATTTTCCCACCTACCAGGGGATTGAAAAGGTTCAGTTGTTCCCTATCAAGGGGTTCAACTCATGGTCTCAGGAACCGCTTCCTACAATCCCAATGCCAGAAATGCCTGAAATAGGGGGCTTTAAGTGGGGTTATGTTGAAATGGCGGGCACTATTTTTGCGGCTATCGTTTTGTTCAAAATGCTCAGGTGGGCCTATCTAAAACGAAGGTCAGGGGGACTCACAACGCTGCAGGCCCGTAACTTTACCAACTTGGTCCTGAGAGTACAATCCCAAGAAGCATCGGCCGAGATTCACTTATTTAAACTCTTGTACCCAGTCAGCATGTTGGAATCTACGAATACACCTAGGGCGGTGGGTATGGTGGCAACCAGAACCTGCTGGGGGCCACTGGTCAAGGTTTCGATACGTTGGGATAGACCATGGGAGTACTCTTATCAGTCGTCACCAGTATCTATCTCGACTTGATATCAAGGTTGACCAGTCTTTGGAAAGCTCAGTAAAGGGGGCGGGGGGGGGGGGGGGGGGTAGAGAAAGCCTTGACACCCAAGGTCACACACAGTAATCCTCAATATACACCCCTGACACGCTGTCACGCTGTCAGGCTACACACGTGGGATACACATACTAGTGTCAACAGAATAGTCAGAATATTACTAGGGAAATATTCCCTGCGTTTATGCGACAATTCCGGTGTAACCTTCCCTCTCCCTCAACTAACAAAATCATGAGATAAATAATAAGAACCACGGTCAGTGATTATAGAGAATCCATATAATACAGAGCTTCATGTGATTTATACCATAAATAGGGAAATATTCCCTGCTCTTTGTGTGACACTTCCAGTGTAACCTTCACTCCCCCTCAACAGACAAATTGACAAAGGAACCAATACAAACCACAGTCAGTGATTAAATAGAATTAATATATATATAATATCACAGTTCTCTCCCTGATCAAGGAAATAGATCCATCAAATAAAACACAAGAAAAGAGTGAGTGAGATTGGTTGCTTTAGGCCCTTATCAACACATTTAATATGGTTAGGCCTATATCAAGGGCGGGAGAGCTGAGAGGGTGGCAGTTTATGATCATACCCAGGAAATAGAGATAGAGAAGAAGGGAGAGAGAGACAGAGAAAGGGACAGGAAGGCACTTTATGATCATACCCAGGACCATCACAAGAAAAGAGCAAATATAAACTTTATCACTTTGATGATCTGGGTCAATCACAACTGCCAGTGATACAATATTCAAATTGTCTCCATATCCAAACAAATCCAAAAGAAGAGTAGGCCTATATATTATAGAATAGAGAATAGATTAAGAACAAGCCCCTCAACCATGCCCTCTCAGGTACCGTAATAAAGCACCTAAGAGGGCGGGCTTGGTGTCCCTATGTATAACAGGTAATAATATACTCACATAGTCTCCTCGACCCTTTGTCCTTGAATGACTAAATGACGAGAAACGACGAGGACGCTGGGTATTATTCTACGCGCATGCTTGAATAGCTGGTGATATCACGCTTCCTTATCTAACTGGCGTTCGCTTATCAGTTGGGGACGACTATATATGTATATAACTGTGTGAAGAGTAGTATACTTTGGACGCGCACTGTGTGTACGTGTATTTGTGATGTGTCACAGGAAAATGAGTCACAAGTTGCAAAACAAGAATAGGGGAGTTGCATGTGGCACTGCGCAGCTGCGCATATCTGTTACAGTGCATTCTGAGATGGATTTTGATGAAATCTGACATTTTATCGAGAATTGCAAGAATGTTATCACTAATATGATTGCTTTTGTAAATGATCTATATTAAGCCAAATTCATGATGGGAAAGATAAAGTCTTGTGTTATGGAAACATACATAACACATGGATATTGACATTAAAGCATTGATAAATATTCCATGCTGAACATGGCATGTTTTCTATAGATTTTAGACTGTATACCATTCGTCAAATAATTCCATGCGAATCAAGATTCAAAATGGCGGCTATGCAAAGCCCCTATTTTGAGATATCATCATATTTGTATAGATGAGATCAAGCCGTTTACAATGGTGATAAACATTAGGGGCATCTAATAAGTACTTCTATATTAGTTTATGCATGAAAAAGCTATATTAGCTAGTTAGCTATATTTCTTGAGGGTCAATCATTAGTAAATTAGTTACATATAGAACGGTACCTTCAACACTAACTCAGGAATAAAAGCTGGAGTTGTAGATGTATTTTCTCTATATATATATTCTTATTTAACTTGGAGCAATGTTAAAACAATATTATCCACCCTATACCATTGATTCGGAGATTAGTTCTTTCCCCCACTATCCTTATTAAATATATTCATAATATATTCTCGCAGAAGTAACCTGTACGATCACGATCATATTGTTATTAAAAAGCGGTCGTGTTTAAGCCCGAAAGAGATCCGGAGGTGATATCACAGACGTGCAACACTGGCTCA
Organism: Sthenelais limicola; assembly: GCA_942159475.1. Classification (NCBI taxonomy): domain Eukaryota; kingdom Metazoa; phylum Annelida; class Polychaeta; order Phyllodocida; family Sigalionidae; genus Sthenelais; species Sthenelais limicola. The sequence goes on from OW804102.1 coordinate 37,427,548, forward strand.
TCAATTCAATGGAAAGAAAATAGGCTATGATCACAACATTAGTTGGTTTTGAATGCTCATGTGGTAATGCTCAATGCGATCCTGGTGGCAATCTGATGATCCGGGATACAAATTTGAATTAATGGTGGATCAGCTCTATCTGTTGCAGTGCTGTAAGATTTCAAATAGGCCAAAGCTTATAAAAGCAGGAAAATGTGTTTTCCTAACCCGAAACTGTCAAAAAGCACATTTCCCATGTTCAAAACAACTATTGTGATGAAAAAGACATTTTTTTCAGTTCCTGGGAGGTGGTTTTCAAACAAAAAAAATTAACAAAAAAAAAAGTTACCACCCCCCCTACCTAGTTTTCAGCCAGATAAATCGGAAACACACCTATTTTTTTTTGGCCATATTGAAAGTATTCATGTAAATTTGAATTATATAATCTTTAGAAATTCTTTTTTTCTTCAGGAATTTTACGTTGGCATTTACATTGGTGTTAAAATTATTGTAGTGATGGAGGGAGGGGGGTATCACTTAAATTCAATTATTCAATTCAACAAACAGCTGGAGAATCATAGATAAATATATTAGATTTTCAGAAAAATGACATTTATTTTCATTTGTGACTAAATAGTAATGTTTGGCTTTGATATACAGTGTGGTGACAACATCATTCAAAGTAGATGGGAAAGAGCAGAGCTTTCATTAAATCACAATAACCTATTTTGTGTAGTTAGTTTAATCACAATACACTATAATGATTGTGTTACCAGGAATTTAAGTACACTATATGCGTTATCAGATTAATTTGAATTTGCATATATAATGGCATTTCTTCTGACCACATAATACTGAGGGCAATATGAGATATAATTGATATGATATTGTAAAAGTCTAATACTGGGTCATGGGATTCATCATAATCAGAATTTCATGATAAAGTCTTTAAATATCACTTGTACATTTTTTTTGTAAATGATTTTTAGTGTTTGAGCGGTGATTGTAGTCACTGATAGAAACAGATATATATAAAAAAAATTAAATGTTCACAGAAATATAAACAAAAAAAATTCTGTCTTTCATGATTTTTTTATTTACATATTTTTTGTTCTTTTAACTTCTAATAATTTATACTCCAGAGACTTCACGGATCCAGCTCCTTACAAAGCCAATCCTGGTGTAGACAGATGGGTAGACAGTGTAGCAGCCACGGATACCAAAGGAGGTCACACCAGCAAGCTTGCCCTGGCACACAAGGGGACCACCAGAGTCTCCGTTGCAGGAACCACCAGCTCCCTGTCCACCAACACAGATGTGTCCCTCATTGACAACATTGAATCTGGCCTTGCAGTCAGACTGAGACATGACTGGCACATCAACAGCCTGGAGGACAGCTGGGAGGGAACCGCCACCCTCAGTGTTGACTCCCCATCCAGAGATGGTGCAGGTCTGGCCTACAAAGTCATCACTGTTGTCAGCAAGACCAGCAATAGGCTTGACGTACTGGTTGGTCTCGACCTGGTCGATGAGCTTGATCATGGCAGCATCAGTGGTTCCAATCCGGCCAGTCCATCCAGGGTGGCTGATGATGTCTTCAATGTAGTAACCAACTGGAGCACCAACATCAGAGTTACCACGCTCATGGAGACCCATGACAACATAGAGACCGAATGGTCCAGCACCAACACAGTGAGCAGCAGTGGCAACCCATTGGGCAGATACAAGCACACAACCACAGGTGTGTCCAGGGTAGGTCTCAACAGCCAGCTTGCGGCCCAGACGCTGGAGGGATCCCTGCCATGGGAACTCTCCTACATTGGCATCACGGCCACGGATGATATGTGGATGCACATATGGGTTGTGGGCACGAGCCTCAATGGAGGCAGCACACACTGTAAGAATAGCAGCTACAATAAGAGCGTTCATCTTGATGTCTATCCCTCAAGCAGTAATGGAGAAATGCATGCCTCTAGTCTGTACCTCTGCCTTTTTATATGATCTTGTTCCTGTTGGCGTTCTCCTTATCACAGTAATCCCTGATTAAGGCTCTCTTCTCACTATGAGGATGGATACCATAAATATTATGAAATCATAACCTCAGGTTCTTAGGTTTCCCAGATGAAATGGTTCTTTAAGACTGTTGGAAAATAAGGAGCCAATTGACTTTTCACTTCTGGAATTTATATCAATTTACAATAATTAAGCTTCTATTCTCATACTAAAATGATAGTTGGTTACAAAATATTGTACAAAGGCAATATCCTATGTAGTTTACTGTACTGACTATCCTGAAGTCAATGAGATCCTTATCAGCTGTGACATATGGGTGAAGCCACCAGAAGTTGTACAATTCACCTTCATCAATTCTCTCAAATAATCTTAATTGAAGATGAAAATAAGTTTCAAAATATATTTGAATGTAATCTAGCAGCTTTATTGAATCTAGCCAGTACTAATATATTCAGATATACCTAGTATTAATAATTTTCAGCCTAATTTAAAAAAATTTACTAAATGTTTGTTGCTGCTGATTCCCCATCTGTAGTTTACATGACCCATATAAGCCATTCTGGCTTTTGACCATTAATTGGTTGTAAAACAGGTCATGTATCTTTATATATAAAGCTGTTCAGATCTTCAGATCATAACAATGTCTTTTGATTAAGGGTGTATTTAGAAAACCAAACAACTTCTCAGATTCTGAATACATCAACTATGAATTTAATTTAATGTTAATTGACTAGATTTCTCAGGCTATAGGTATATATTTCTTTATGATAAAAGAACATTTATTTGGAACAATAGATTTTGATGTATCCAAAGATGGGGATGTTTGAATATTTAGAAAACATAAGGCCTTGGGACATCCTCATTTATATCTAGTAAATGTTGGGCCTGATATCTAAGCTGCATTCTCAGCTATTATGACAAACTAAATTTTATTATGACCTATAACACTGAATTATTAATTTACTGCTACTGTTATATATATATTCATACAAGAATTTCAAATGGGATTGGATGAGAGAAAATGGCCACCGGTGAAATTAGCCCAGTAGGTGGCTGGGAGATTGAGTGGATCACTCTCTCTTAAGCCTCTCAAATCTGCCGTGAACTAATTTGTTGTGGCTGTAAAAGTGGCTGCAAGGGACAGTGTAAATGACGAAAGGCTGCCTTGCCCTGTACAGCACTGTGCAATTGTGCAGGCGATTGTGTGGACTGATGAGAATAATTGATGTCATACAAACGTATCTGTATTGTAAACTGCACTGTTATGAAAGAATGAAAGCATGAAATGACTGAAGGTTTTGTGTATACGAAATGAAAGATGTTGGAAGTATTTCTTATTGTTTTTTTTTAGGAAAATATGTGAAAAATGACCTATAACGCCTCCTAGCGGAAAGGCATCATGTGCCATGGATTTGATTATTTCATTGGATTTCCTGACATGGAAAACATAGAAATGGACACCAAAATCATTCATTTTCATTAATTAGAACCAGAGTTACATACATTTATAGTCTGGGCAGCCATCTTGGACGCCATCTTGGATTTAGGCATGATAAAATGTAGCCTGGCAGTGCAAATCATGCTCAATTGTTGACTGCCTATAAATTCTTCAGAAAATAATCAGTAATGAAGTTTCTTCACTGGCTCATGTAGGTAGGACTACAATGAAGCTTCTGCAATTGGCCAAATTACTGATTGCAAACTCTAGGACAAACATGGAATAATGTTGACCTGAGAACAATTTATTTTCTGTACATAGGCCCTGCCAAGAGATGAATAATGTTGATGATCAGTTATCTGTGCTGGGATAAAATATTATCCCCACTGTAAATGTTTCATGTTGCTTTCATCACATATCCTACACTTTAATTGAAGTAGGAAAGATAAGGATCTTTTCCTCAGGACTACCACAAATAAATCAGGACTACCACAAATAAATACATTAGTGTATGCCGTGATTGCCATAATTCAAGTTATTGTGGAGGAGTGTATATTCCTGAAAGATGTATTGCCACAAAAGGTGTTCTATAGGAATTCACCGACAATTGGTCAATTAAGTTTAAGGTGACACCCAAAATTCTTGCTTGCTCAGTCCCTTTTGGTCCCAGCCTTCCACTAAGCCTCAGTTCTCCATTGACTGTCAACTGAGCAACTCTATACAAATGTGGTCTCATGTGAACTAGGATGAGTCTCTATAGTGAATAATATTCATATAAAGAACACTGACTGTACCAGCATTCTTAAATGCTCAGCACCAGAGAATTACAGTCAGAAATATTAACTAGTTATCTTCTATGAATTGTGCCAATATTGTGATTGATTATGTTTTTTGTCCCACCACTTGTAATGTATACAATTTGTAATATGTGATGTGTTCCAGGAAAAGGAGTCACGAGTTGTAAAAATAATGTTATTCAAAGTGCTTTTCCCACAAGATCTCTTTATTGAAATGTTCTGATTTTCAGCAGGTCTAGAACTTATAATCATACTAATCTATGCAACAAATTTCAGGACATTGTATTAAATATATATCCTTGTGATTTGAAGCACTTGGTATGCAGTATATTTGGTTACTTTACTGGTAATTACCTATCCAGAAACATTGCAAACTTCTTTTTTTTTTTTTAAATTAAAAATATCAAACTTATAAGGTGTCCTAGTGTTACCTATCATTGAAATCAGCTTGATCTCCTCTTTTCAAATATGGTGATATCTCAAAATCCATATTTTGCGACTCATGACACATTTTCCTAAAACGGATCACATATGAACAAATATAACATTGATAACTTTTATATACATTTTGATTCATAGCAAGTGGTGGAAAAGGTCCATAAAGTGAACCTCCCAATTTTATTTCAATGTATACAATTATATTAAATTTTAGGAAATTAAAGGAATGGTATAAAACATACATCCTTGTAGCATAAAGAAGTACACAAAGTAACATATAGCCTGGAAAATCTAGTCAATTTTTATAGCAAATGGCACGATGGAGGGTTCAAACTGATCGAGACCCCTCAGAAAACTGGACGTACCCCGAAGGGGTGAGTTCCCGTTTTCTGAGGGATCGAGATCAGTTTGAACCCGAACAGAGTGCCATTTGCTATTTATTACACACTCTATTTGGATCTTAAAAAGTAAATTTAACTTGTTTAGCCTATAGTTTAGCTTGAGGAAGCTTGATTCACCGCAATTTGTAGGCCTAAGTTACGCGGTCGGGACGACGTCATCTGGCCTACGCTGCACCAATGAAATTGCGTTTTTGGCCGAACTGTACATGTGAACGATTCGGATCGACCGAACTGCACCCCCAAACTGCACCTTGCTAACTGCTCATGTGTGTAATAAAGATGAAATTCTATACCTTGGAGGTTTGAACTTCAAAATTCACCCACACTTAAATACACTGTTATGATGTAAAAACCTGAACAGCAGGAGATAAGCAAGCATATAAATGTGTACATAGACATAGAAGTCAGTCTGAATGGGCAGTCACATGATCTGTTGTTGTACAACCAATTAATGATAAGAAACCAGAACAGCATATGGGTTAGGTACACTACATATGGACAATCAGCAGCTCCAGACATTTTAGAAAATTCCATTAAATTAGGGTGAACATTATTAATAGTATAATTGAGTGTATTTAGTGTTGTTTTGTTTTAGTATTTTCTATTATTTCAGTTAAAGGCCAATCACATTTGATAATTACATTGTATTATTCAAATGAAAAAACACAATGCCCTTCAAGGAGGTTTACATACGTTGGCTATATGATACTAAATCACAGAAAATATGACAAGAATATCACAACGATTTTTAATTCAAAGTAAATAAATTTTACATCCATTGAAAATATATTAGCTCTTGTCAAATTACACATTTAAATCATAAGGACTACATACTTTGCAAAAATGCATATTAGATCACAAAGTACATAGCAAATCCCTTTGTTATCAAGACTATGTCATTATCAATCTCTCACCACAAAAAAAATTACAAAAATGTCAATACCATACCTTATTCGAACATTGAGCATTTTCAACATTCAAATAAAGATAAATTGCATTTACTACTCAACTCTCTCTTTGTGCCTTCTCCTTTATTCATGTGTAGTGAACCGCAGATTCGTGGGCATGAGTTTACGAAATTCCGGAAAGAATCACGAATACGAGGAGATTCGTTTGAACCTGGTTTTATTTCCCAAAGGTATACAGTTACAAAGGTATTGTCACTGAACAAGGGTGCTTAATTTGAACAACAGAAGTATCTCGGTCCGCGGTGCGGCTTGAGTCTGTAGTGTTAAGCAAAGCCTGGCTCCCCTTGCGGAGGTAGTAGTATCCTCCACCTACCGCCCGTTGGAGGGTGTCTGCAGTGTCGTCTGCGCGGTGGTGAATGTTGCCCTCTGACGGAAGTGGCCGGAACTGGTGGTCGTCTCCGGCTCCGGTTGAAGTGCCCCCGCTGTCGTAGCCTGGTTGGTGTTTGGCGATGGTCGACAGCCTCGATGTATTCCGGGTGGCGGACCCACTACACATGTATAATAATTTAACATAGGTGTCACAAGCAACTTCTGTTCTCAGACTCAGAGATATGTTATTCCATAGATGCTTGCCTTTAATGAAAACACTATTTCTCATACACTCTTTATGAAACAGGTTAATATTCAGCATTTTCTCTTGTCTATTGCTTAGAATTATATTCATATTCACAAGTGGCTCATACCTTCTACCAAGAAAATATATCTTGAACCTTATTTTCATCTTCAATTAAGATTATTTGAGCGAATTGATGAAGGTGAACAGTACAACTTCTGGTGACTTCACCCATATGTAACCTCACAGCTGATAAGGATCTCATTGGCTTCCAGATAGTCAGTACAGTAAACTACATAGGATATTGCCTTTGTACAATATTTTGTAACCAACTATCATTTTAGTATGAGAATAGAAGCTTAATTATTGTAAATTGATTTGAATTCCAGAAGTGAAAAGTTGATTGTTTCTTCATTTCCCAACAGTCTTAAAGACCCATTTCATCTGGGAAATTTTACAACATGAGAACCTGAGGTTATGTTTTTATAGTATTTATGGTATCCATCCTCATGGTGTTAGAAAAGCCTTAATCAGTGATTAGTGATAAGGAGAAGCCTGAGAGGAACAAGATCATATAAAAAGGCAGAGGTACAGACTAGAGGCATGCATTTCTCCATTACTGCTTGAGGAATAGACATCAAGATGAACGCTCTTATTGTAGCTGCTATTCTTACAGTGTGCGCTGCCTCCATTGAGGCTCGTGCCCACAACCCATATGTTCATCCACATATCATCCGTGGCCGTGATGCCAATGTAGGAGAGTTCCCATGGCAGGGATCCCTCCAGCGTCTGGGCCGCAAGCTGGCTGTTGAGACCTACCCTGGACACACCTGTGGTTGTGTGCTTGTATCTGCCCAATGGGTTGCCACTGCTGCTCACTGTGTTGGTGCTGGACCATTCGGTCTCTATGTTGTCATGGGTCTCCATGAGCGTGGTAACTCTGATGTTGGTGCTCCAGTTGGTTACTACATTGAAGACATCATCAGCCACCCTGGATGGACTGGCCGGATTGGAACCACTGATGCTGCCATGATCAAGCTCATCGACCAGGTCGAGACCAACCAGTACGTCAAGCCTATTGCTGGTCTTGCTGACAACAGTGATGACTTTGTAGGCCAGACCTGCACCATCTCTGGATGGGGAGTCAACACTGAGGGTGGCGGTTCCCTCCCAGCTGTCCTCCAGGCTGTTGATGTGCCAGTCATGTCTCAGTCTGACTGCAAGGCCAGATTCAATGTTGTCAATGAGGGACACATCTGTGTTGGTGGACAGGGAGCTGGTGGTTCCTGCAACGGAGACTCTGGTGGTCCCCTTGTGTGCCAGGGCAAGCTTGCTGGTGTGACCTCCTTTGGTATCCGTGGCTGCTACACTGTCTACCCATCTGTCTACACCAGGATTGGCTTTGTAAGGAGCTGGATCCGCGAGGTGTCCGGAGTGTAAATTATTAGGACAAATTAACAGAACAAGCAATATGTGAATAAATATATAAAAAAGAAGGGATTTCTTTGTATTTGTTTCTGTACACATTGTCTTGATACTAGTTCTATCAGTGACTACAAATACTGTTCAACAGATGACATATTTATAGCATAAATATAAGAATAAAGGCGATATTAAAGACCTTGTGCCATTTCAAATATCAAAGGTCATAGTGTACCACACAGTTATATGCAAATTACTCTGATACAGGGATGAAAGTGGGGTCCCAGCAAAAATACTGCAACATTCCACCACCCCCCCCTGTTTTCTTGAAAACACTCTTATAATGGTACATTCTAGATCCCTTCCGTTGTTAGTGTCTATGAATGCCACAAGATGGCAGTCCTCATCTGTATTTCAGTAGTTTTGTGAGTTGTGAGGCCGCCAAATGCATGATACTGAAGCGGCATCAGTATCCATAGAGGGACGGCAAGCATGGTCCCGTCTTCTCGGTCTCTGAGCACCACTGAATTTGTTGAATCCAATTTTTGTGAAACTTTTTCTTGAAAATTCGAGAATTTTAATTTTAATTTTAGGGTTAAAAATGATGGAATTTGGAAGAAATTTGACAACTTTTAGAATTTCAAAAATACTGATTACAGTAGAAATACTGAAGACTTTTATCCCTGCCTGATATGACCAATATGTGCACTACATGCATAGACTGCCATAGGTTATTGTAATTAAATTTAACGCAACTATTCCCAACAAACTGAGTACGATGTTGTAACCACTCTTTCATAAAGTCTGAATCAGATATTTAAAGACAAGCTATATTTTCCTCTAAATGTGAGCTATATTCGCTATTATTACTGAGTAATTCCAGCACAGCATTAAATGGGATTTACATACATTTTTATCAACCTATCATATGGCATATTAGTAAGGTTGGCTAAACGAACTGCCTTTTTGAATAAATTGAAAATAAATCATTTGAATGTTTTATATTTGAGGCAAACAGTCTGTCTTGGAACATTTATACCAATTAATTTTGTCCAGGAAGCGTGCAGAACTAGTCCTGCATGCGCTTATTATAGAAATAGAATGCAGTTGCAAGATATATTTTCATGATTAGTTTGAGTTATTAAGTCAAACAGAGGGACTTTCAAAGATAGTGCATTTCCCCCATTCTCCTCAATCCTCATAAGGAAAATGGGGGACTTAAGTAAACCTTAATTGTGATGAATCAATGTAATTGTTTATATGCATGTACCCTTCTATATTCCCCTATACCCTAGAGGTTAAAGCTTTGGACTTCCAAGCAGGATTGTGAGTTCGAGTCCCACAGCAGACAGCCTTTTTACATTTGAGTCGAGTCATTTTATTTTTTAATTTCACTTATATCTTCACATCTGGAGCTCAGTTTTCTTATAAACTCACACATGTAGTTTCATATGCAATTCCCTTTCGATTTGTCAAAGAATTAGAGGGGTTAAGATCGAATTAAGTGAGAAAAGGGCGTTGGATGGGGTTTGGTCATATATAGGTTCTGTTATAGAGGTATGGGTGGCGGTTATAAGCTTGTGTTTACTTTCGGCGAAAATGGTTTTCGCACGGGCCACGATTCGTCCAGGTGATTATAAACACCTTGGAGACATTTTGGTTGCATTTTCTCTCAAATAAGGTTGAGTCAAATCGAAAAAACTGGCCTTAAAAGATATGGTACCAATAACAACGATTTGTTTGAGCCTGCCCCTGCCATAACTTGGTTCATACACATCAATTCACCCTAAATAAACAAAATGAAAGACGGAATTCCCATATAAAGATAATAACTGTAAACAAGAGTTCATATATTCAGTATTTATTTACATATCTAAGCATTCATTACAGTATATTCATATATTGCAACCAAGAGGATATCCAGTATTTAGTATGAGTTTTTGTCTTTGACAAGATACCTGCTGTGATATACATTAATATTATCATTATAATACATAACCTTTTTTTTACAGTATACTACACAATATCTTAGCATATTCATTAACACTTTTCTGCCATGGCCTGGCAAAAATATGTGGCACTGATATTTTGAACAGAAGGGAATAACCTAGCGTAGCCTATATTCACACTAGCTTCACAAAATCCAAATATTTAACCCCTTGGAATCGTCCCAGTTCCCACTGTATTATTTACATACTTGATTCTATATTAGGTCAGCACTAAAGTATTTCTTACCAGTCATTAGGGATGGAACAGGTACACAAGAATGATACGAATCTGATTCTTTCATGTTACACAATGTCCTTAACTTTAAAATATTTGATCAAAAGATTTTCTGTAAAGAATCGGAACTCATGTGATTGTAGAATTACTGAAAAGGGGGTCTATCACAAAGCTTCACAATGTGAAACATCCAAGAACTAATTCAAACAATGTTATTCATGGCTACAAAGGTCACATTATTTCGTTTATCCCATAATATATGATTCTGTTCCTTGTATATTAAGTGAGTTAAAATGAAGATATATCTTATAAAGCAAGGTATCTCATCTTCTCATTTGCAAGTTAATTTTAAATTGAAACAATTAAGTACAGCCATAACTCTTCAGTATAGAGTACCACTAGTATAATATAGATAGAATAAGCAGGGTATCATGAACATAATAACCTAAGGTGAAATATGCCAGAGAACACTACTTGTTTGACTGCACTTGAATAATGAAAGCTAGTCAATAGTCTTTTCAGCATTCCCACCCCATATATAATTTTTTTTCAAAATAGAAAAAATTCTAGTGTCAGCAGAATTACCCACTAAATAAAAATAAAACAAAAATACCCCAGATATTGGGGGGGGGGGGGGGGGGGGGGGAGGAGAGAAAAATTCACATATCAAAATTACACTTATTTCAATTTAGTACATAAGTCTTTTAGTTATTCGTTATGTGTTCGAAGAATTAAAACTAACAAACTGGCATACTATCGCAATAATCTTACATTTCGAATTATATTTGTGTCCATTAGTTCACAGAAAACACAGAAATACATTCAATGGCATTTTTGACAACATAACTGCGATGCAAAAGTCTTATACTTTCAACATACATGTATTTATTAACTATTGCTTTAATCAAAACATTTGTTTCCAGGACTATGTCTAATCTCAATCAATTTGATCAATGGGTCAGATCGTCAGAAAATGTACAATCGGCAACCCAACACATTTTATATATTCTGATGAATTAGGCTGAAAAATGATAAATGCCATGTAAACCTAATTATACTTGGTATTTCCTTGAATTAAAATATCTGTTCGGTTATGTTGAACTATATTTTGAACCTAATTTTAGTCTCAGATTTGGGTTATTTGAGAGGATTGGTAAAGGCAAATTGTACATTTCCTGACGACTTCACCCTCATGTTCTCGTACAAGTATCACACAGCGAGGATTTTAAGTAAAATCCCAGAGGAAAATTTAGTTCAGCGTTCAGTACATGGAATTAGAGAGAAGAGATCTGAGGAGGAGGGGGAGGTAGATGGTTAAAACTAGGCGACAGTAAAAATACAGCAATGCCTACTAAGTCTACTACTGACAGTCCAACAATCTGCAAAAGTCCATATTCGTGAAAATGTCCTTTTCCCTTTTTTCTCCATCCAAAAAGCGCTCATTCACAAACTATCATGTATTACACCAAATTAGTGAATCTAGTTTGATTCTGTTTCAGCTACAACATTTAATAAAACATCACCACAAATTAGACAAAATTTAAACTTCATGTTGAAAGTGTGTTCTCCACTATGATTTGGCACATCTCTTAATAAATCAGATTTATTTGAGGTTGAGGTCATACAATCAAGATGTGTATTAGCTAACACTTAGTGTTAACCTTCTGCAGCATAACTAACAGTCTCGGATGGCATCAATATACATCAAGTTTTCATTAAATTCACTTAAAAACATCGTCCCTTTCACCAAGTTCATTTAAAAAATTCGTTTAAAAACATCTTCCCTTGCATTTTCTTACATCATAACATTTCGCCCCTATTGTAAAACAGTTTTGGTCCAATTGATCGTTTCGGTCCACTAGTTCTGTATCAGTTTAACATTATATATCTTACATAGATTTATATATATAATAATTTATATCAGACGAGTAGGGGCCTAGATGACCCCCTTTTCTGGCGCCTGTTTGTGTGCTATGTAGAGGAAGCCTATAGAACTCAGGGCACTGACTAGGAAGATTACATCAAACCAGCGATGGTAGAAATTGAACTGGAGCTCTCCTAAAACCTCTGTAATGATTAGCCTGGAAATAAACAATAGGAGTGAGTGAGAGCATTGTTTAATGCAGTAGGAATAGAAGATGCTACAAATGTATTGTGCATTGAGTGGGTTTCTGGGTGAGTGAGTGAGTTATTAGTATAGGTTTGTACTGGCAACATGGTCTAACTCCTTATTTCTTTGAGTATGTCGAAATATAATTATTTTATCGGAGAACCGATTGTGAGAAGTTTGTCAGTCAAAGGTAGATCTTGCTTTTGGAACTGAGTGTTTTAAGGATTCCTGACAAGACTAAATATATTGCACAATCAGCTTGCATTTCAGCATTATTTCATGCAGTAGGAATCGAATATACTATAAACTAAATGCATTGTACATTGTACCGGTATATCACTCACTTGAGTTTAGAAGAAACTAACATATCGGTAATATTTGAGTTTTTCCTGTATCTAGAGAATAGTCCATCCCTAAATTGTCTCGGATATATATGAACCTTGCAGGTTTGTGTATGTCTTAGTGAGTGAGTGATAGTGGTTTAATGACGAGGCTTACCAAAAGATTATAAATATACAATATTTCCAACATAATGCATTTTATTTGGGATAAAATACTTAATTTTTACAGCGTTTCTGAACAAATTTCTAACTACAGAGGAAGAGCCGATTTCGCGAAATGAAATGGTTTTTTTACCTAACAGGTAATACATTGGGAGAGGGACTTAAGCCATACAAGAAATCAAATCTGTCCTTTAGAAATTATATCGATCAACAGTGTTTAATTCATCAAGTGAGTTGAATAAATACAACAATAAATAAATGGCAATTAATTATAGTCTCACCTATATTCTTGAGGCATGTTCATTCTCATTAAAACTATCATAGATACGAAATACATTCCCTGCAAAATAGAATCAAACATAGGTGACGAGCTGTTTCATTCAGCAATATTTCTTGTTGTTGAGGAAAGATTTCTCTTCTCTTTATTTAAAATTTCCAAATATTCAGTAAGTACAATATATCCATCCATAACAGTAATACATAGATAGTTTTTGATAGTTTTACACGACATTTCAGTCTAGGCTCAAGGTTGAGAGTCCCTCCAAACTGAGGGAAAGCCTCTCGCTCCAAACTGCAAAATGCCATTATAATCCATTTAGGCTCAACTTTAGGACGCCTACTCCAGGGCCAGGAAAGCCATTAGCACAGTAGGTGTCCAATCAATGACATACATCTGATCTGAGAAGCTTTGAGCCGAGACTAATTTAGCAAACAGTAGTTTCAAGCTAGCTATCCCACTTTATACATTTGAATTAAATAATAATTTATAATTAACACTCAACGAAGTACTAGAAGTGCACTTACCATAATTTGGGCAAGACAAAGAACAATGATATTTGATGATTTACTGCTAGCAATGGCGTAGAAAAACTGCAATAAATGGATCATAATCTCCTTTAACATGTGCATGGGTAAAGTTGATTAAAATGTCAAAAAAAGTAAAAGTTTTCTACATTTCTGTCCATTATTTTTCTACCTATTTGAGATACCCACCTTAGTAAGGGTGATGAGGAGACCTCTAATAGATGTAACGATAATGATTCCCACCAACCAGAAGGAAATATGTTGTGACCAGAACCGTACCTAAACACAATGTTCATTGTTTACATCACAATGTAGATGGGCATGTTCTAGCCTTCATTACAAGGTAGCTGAAGGTAACAACTATCAAATAATGAAATATATTAAAATAATTTTCTGGCGACTTCACCCATATATGCAGTGATGTTTACATAACCAATCACGAGTTGTAGTTCTATTTAGTATAGTATAGTAGTTTTTTTATTTCTATGTTTTAAAATACAAAGTTATGGAAAATGGTTAATGCCCTGCTTCAACAGTTCTTTCAGACACACCAGAAAGAAAGTACATAATGAACGTTGTTTTCTTAAACTAACAGAAGATATTTTTATAATCCAAAGTGGATTCACACATCACGATGCTAATGTAACGGATGAGGGGAGACAAGCTATGTGGTAATGACAACATTATCTCATGGATTGTACCACACTCCCTCCCATACAGTCAGCGTGTGCTACAGACTTCATCGTCGCCTGAGTAGGATACTTACATCAAACTCTATACCAAAGTAATCCACAGCTATCATAATACCCCTAGTTATTGGATCCACTTTTCCTACGCGGTCAAATATGATGTTTATAGTGGCCTGAAATAGGAAAACACTTGTTAAAAGAAACATCACCATATAACAGTTTAAGGGCAGCCTAGGGAAAACAACAGAATTTTGACACATCAGGGTCTCCGTGCTTACAGGATTTTTCAGGCCCATATCAATGTGTACAGTAAGAGTCTGAGAATAATCGAAAAGTTCAAGGCTATTTAATAGATTCCAACAGGACTCAAGGCAAATAATTATGATGATTTTCCAGGCCCATGTTCTAGGCTTTGCGAGGCGTTTAATTTATTTTTTCAAATTTAAGGCTTTTCCAGGCCCTGCATATGCAGAAATTAAAAGATCTGGATACAGTCCAAATATCCCAGCAAGAAGAACAGAGGGACAAGGTGAAATTATCCAATAAACAATGCATAGACTTAACGGTTGAACATGAAATACCAACTTACCAACATGATTTTTGTCACACAATAGATGGAGAAGAAATGACCAAGAATGTTGAAGTATTTCCCTTTGAATGTTTTAGAGTATTCTATTCTCTCCTGAAAAAAGAAAGCAACAAATTATTTAGTGTATAGTGTATAGCAAATGTCCAAGTTATATGAAGGCGACACATCCAAATCCATTAGTGATCTTCGTGAAGAGGTAGGCTTTGGAGTCACCCAAACTTGATCAATTGCGACGTGGCTAATATGGCCAGTACTTACGAACAATTTTGTGAATTTTCTGATATGCACAAAATAATGTAGATTTTAAATTTTAGTTCTAGTCTACGGTACATCAAATTTGAGACCTATTTTTAGATGTGACCCTTGACCCTTTCTATTGATTTTCCATTCTTTCATATATTATCTCTGTCTCTGTCGCTCTCGGACACTCCCTCTCTTATTTCTATCTTCTATTCCTTCTATCTTCCTTCCTACTCTGGAGAGTAAATTACAGCTACCCTTACTTTCTATCTGTCTGTCTTTCTCTCCATCTCTATCTTCTAATCTTTCTTTCTATCTAGCATGCGTTCTGCTCTAGCTGTACTGAAGAGAGTAAAGCTACCCTAGTCTCTACCTGTTCATTGTGTAGATCAACGGACTCTAGGAACAGCTGGCGGCTCAGCTCCTGTAGTGCATCAGCTTCCTGTTGGAGGGCGCTAATATCTGCCACAGTTAAGCATAATAACACACGCGGAATATGTCAAGTAATTACAATATATCTACCTTGAATGGTTATGGGGATATAACCACATGATGAGGTATGAAGACTAAAAGTATTAGTAACCTCCATTTCTGGCCAGTTCTGCACTAATTTCACCAGCAGGCCCGAAATTTCAGTGAAACATTACATAATCGTAGAAATCATTGCCATTGTTTTGTCTCTTTGGAAATAAGGTTAAAGAATTGATGGTAAACATTACCTGAATGGAAACATCTTGTAAATCAATGAAATTCTCCTTGAACAACGTTCAACAAACTGGCCATCGAGTAGTCCATTTTGCTTGCCATAATTAGATTAAAGATTCTCCTGGGCAAAGGATACTTTCTCTGTTGCCAGATGAAGTGACACTTTTCTTTATCATCCCCCAGATGCCGCCACTGTCAGAGCTCACTGCTGCCCTCTGCAAACTGTCTCTCTTAGCCAGCACGATCCTGAGCATGGGAATAAGATGGCGAGCAATCAGCAAATATTATTAATAATATATGGATTTTATTTCCTTTTTTCAGACTTGCATAACAATTACATTATCACATCTTCTCATGGGAAATGGGTCATATTCTCTGTGATACCAGAGATTCCAAATATGCCTAAATTAAATTGGAACTACAATACAATAGTGTTTGTTAACACAATATTACAATTTTAAAGCGTGTTAGAAGAAGATATTGAAGATCAAACATGGTTTGTTTGGGGTAATAAATTGTTATCCTAATTCTTTTGCAGTTTGGACGGGGAAACGCATGAAAAATTATCATATTATACCTATTTAGTTGTCTTGCAAAGATAAATAATGATTGCCATAATAAAAATGCGGTATCCGAATGAATAACTTAGTCAGCCGTGAGCAGAAAAAAGGGATAAATCCGATTTACAGTACTAATTTTCAGGGGGAGATTTATTGCTAGTGTTGACACGACTATTTTACCGTTTTTTCTTCATGATGATCATGTCCATTGTCTGCATGAGGCGACGTTCCAGGGCCTGGATGTCGTTATCACTGACTGGCCTGTAAAACACACACGACGTTACTAACGGTCTCCATACACATTTTTTTAATACATTTTTATTGGACAAAGTTTCACTGGCGTGATAGTTCTCATAGCGGTAATGGGTGGCATACTATCAGACCAGATCCACGAGTCCAATTAAGATTCATACTAATATCAAAACAAATTTTCATACAACAGGTGAGGAGAAATACAAAAATATAACGCAACCCAAAGTAAATCACTCCAATTAGCATTCAATTACTAGCACCTCGTTCCATTCATTATTGTATTATAGAAAATTATTGAAAAATGAATTATAGAAGATTATTGGAAATGAATTATAGAAGATTATTGGAAAATAAATTATAGAAGATTATTGGAAATGAATTATAGAAGATTATTGGAAAATAAATTATAGAAGATTATTGGAAAATAAATTATAGAAGATTATTGGAAACTAAAGTTTTTTTTTCTGATTCCCCATAAAGTCTCTAAAAGTTTAACGAGTCTATGAGTCTGTTGCTCATAAGGAGGCGATGGTAAGGTACAGTACTCAAGCTGATGTTCCATATAAGACCTTAACATGAGCCCCTCATAGGAGCAGCTCACATGCTAGCTCCCTGAGGGGACGTGGTCCTATTCCTGATTGACACGCCAAGATGCATGAGTCATGGAGGAGGCAGTCAATGTCGGGACCAGCTGTATAGCATTATTATTATTATCATACCGCAGCTTATTTAGAATTTTAATCACAATTTCACATCGCATTTAGATATTTTTAGATACTCTTCTTAGATAAGTATTAATTATACCAATTCATCATCTCAAAAAAAGGTGATTTACATCTTAAGGGCCTAGTCCACTAAGCCGATTCTTATGCGATTTTGCCGTGAGAATCGCATGAGAATCGGCTCAGTGGACTAGGGCCTTTATGGTGTAAGTAAGTACCTGACGAAGTAGAACATGGTGACATAGGGGTAGTTGACCGCACCAAACCCTGAGAGGACTGCCATCAAGGTAACCCCCACTACACCCACTCGTCCTATGCACTGCTCGATGGAGAGAATACCTGGAATTATAGCAAGAATTATGTTTAATTTGTATATTTCAGCCAATTGTTGTGTATCAATACATTGTGCTCAGTTGTAGGTGAAGAAACAGAGACATTAAAGAGGTTAGACAATAGAAACAACATACTAGAAAAGGCAAAATATAGTAAATTGGATATAGCGTCTTTTCAATGGAAATTATTGAATTTATTATTGGCCTTTAATAAAATAAAAAAATATTTGTGGTGATTAAAGAATTCGGAGATAATGATAAAGGCTAATTATAAATACCATCACCAAAAGTAAACACATGCAATTATGAAAAGGAATCGTAACATACTATCAACAGACATAGTTAAGTATTTATAAGAACGGTTTGGTTGAAAATGTCCCCGGCCCAGAGTTACTTTAGATTTAACCAAAGCTGCCAAACTAGCGCCTGGTGAGACCTTTAAAGGTTAAAACCACACTAAACTCCACCGACGGACCTATAAATAATTATAATTCAAGTTGTATTATTTCAATTCATCATTATTTAACATTGTACTGCCTATCCAGAACAATCGAGGCTCTAGAAGCTTCAAATAGAGCAAATCAAAGCTGCAACAGCAAGCTACAACCTGCAACAGCAACTCTGATGAGGTCACAATCAGTGGTTACCATACTCGCATGGCAACAGCAACAGTTGCTCAGGTGAGTTCAGGTAGACCGTTCTTATCTGAGGTTACAGCCTCAGTTGTAGCGCTTTTCGGACACCAATACGTCCTCAATACTTAAGAATTCAATTCAAGGATTCCTTTATTGCTGAAGATGTTTTACAGTAAGGTTGCCCAACATTCTAAGTAAACAATTGTCTAAATAGGTCTTCCGTTGGGTGCCCGAATTTAAGACTTGTGTTAGGCAGATGGCCGATCATTGCTTACATAAGATCACTGACACATTGCAAACAACGACAGTATCTACACCGGCAATAACTCAATCAAGCAGAGTGCTAGTCAAATAATTATGAATTATCCCTGAGTAAATAACTAAAGGTAATGGAACGAAGCGCTAATAGTTGAATATCAATAGCACCGAATTCACTCATATTTTATTATTATATGACCTTAGCAAAAAATAATATTGAAATAAAAATCTTTGATTTGGGATCTGAATCACCAAATATTCAAAAATTCTTTTTGTAATTGTGTGACCCAGAAAATGACATAAGTTTTATCAGTAGCAAATAGCCTCAAACAATAACGAGATAAGGACTTCCAGTCATAAATCTGTCTTTCTTATCTAATCAGGGTTAAACTAAATAATCCAATTAAACCGGTTATTAGTCAACCAGGCCAGCCAGAAATATGTATGTAAGGGAAATATTGAAACAAAGATACAGTAGGGATCTTTTAATGGAGCTTGTCATGCAGGTACCTGTTGCTTTGAATTCTGAGGTATATAAAATCAGTTTTGATGAATGCAATTTGGGCAACTTATTGGAATAGAGTGAGTGAGTGATGGTTGCTTAATGCCATGACGACATCCATGTGGAGTCATATTATTGGAATAGAAGTATCTCTTCTGCCGATTAGTCTCTTATAACAATGAGTTTAGTTTATTCACCATGTTCTCAGCTTACCTTGAAATAACCAAGACAGTTAATCTGTTCTAGTGGTGCTAGTGACCTTTATTGATAAATTGTATTTAATCTGAACATTAAGCCCTTCAATAAATGGATCATATTAGCGGATCCAATTGTAAGAAGCAAGATGAGCTATAAAGTGAGAGGGAGAGGAGTGATAGAAGTACAACAATAACAAATGACTTGGAGGATATAACGAGGTACAGGGCTATAAGCACACTAGGATGTTTACTCCATCTATTGGTAGGTTCAGTTAGTCAGTGTCAGTACACATAGAACAGTATTAAAAAGTGATAACACTCACGGGGTCCATAGAAAAACATATATATGTTGTTCTATGGACCCCGGTATATTCTATCACCGTAGCAAATTTACAGATATGTTTTTCATTGGAAAACTATTAGATATTATAACATCATTTAAACAAAATAAATAAATGAAGATATGATACAAGGTCAACCTATCGCTACAGTAAAGTTGGATATATATTACAACACTGCGAAAAATAAATTGATTCCTGTTGATAAAGGAATTGTTCTGGGGAAAAAATGGAAATTAGAATTATCAAACCAAAATGAACTACTAGTAGCTGACACTCGCCCCATTTCTCTAACTTATATTGGGGGAAGATTTCTGGAAATAATTGTGGTAAGAACTTTATGAGCTACTTACAAACTAATGAGTTATCATTAAGTGGTTGACGAATATATGGGTCGAAGATGAAATGACTAGGTCCACGTATATATGGATATAGTTGAATTTTAATAATAATTTCATCCTACGTTTGGGGTGTCTTTATCAGCGAAAATTATATTATTAAATGTGAAAAAAAATACATGCTAATCTTTTACCCAGAAACTGAAAGATGAAAAAAAATAGAACCATGGATATAAACATCAATACTAACACAATTGAAAGAGTAAAGTCCTATGATTATCTTGGAATGTGTATTGATGAGAATGTGTACATGAACAAAGAAATAAACAACCTGATTAAGCTATTATATTTAATCTTAATCTAGCCTTGCTTAAGAAACTTAAGTACCAAGTACTTTACTTTCCAGTTGCGGAAAACTGGAATAAATATATAATATACTACCAGCAATTAGATAATCAATGATCCCATACATTTCAAATTGACATTAAAAAGAAAGCTAAACTAGAAAACACCAATCGGGTGGCATGTCCGACATCTTGAATCTTGATTGGCATGGAATTATGGGAGTTTTATGTCAGTATGCAATCTATAGAAAACATGTCATGTTCAGCATGAAATATTTATCAGTGCTCCAATGTCAATTGATATCCATGTATTATACAAGTTTCCATTTCACAAGCCGCATGTTCCCCATCATGCATTTGGCTTTTATAGATCATTTACACAAGCAAAGATATTGGTAAAAACATTCTTGCAATTTTCGATGAAAATGTTGCTCAATATTTGTATGTCAGATTTGAACTGAATCCATCCATCCCAGCATGCACTGTAACAGACATGCGCAGTGGCACATACAAATCCCCTATTGTACTGCACCCATCACTGTTGTATTTGGGGGCATACTTTTCCCTTTTTCAAATTCTCTGAATACAATCTTGAGAACGTGCATTCCTGGTGTTGAGAGGGTTTCTCCATAAGATATAAAAAACACTTCCCTTAACTCCCATAATTCCATGCGAATCGAGATGCAAGATGGCGGACATGCAAATCCCCTATTGATGCCTATTCAATCTGCTTAAGTTGTAGGACAACAGCATTACGATATTTTCTAGCTCAAATAAACTTATTTTAACATGAAATTTGGAGAACCTTTTTGGTATAATATTGTGTATAACTTGAAATACGATTGTAAATAAAGTTTTGCACCCCTTTATAAGTTTATTGCACCTTTTAGCATGGGCAGTCAGTGAATAAGGTCTAATTGTACGGCACCCATCTATAGCAAGGGAAGGTGTACCGGCTTCTAGGCCTCATTACAATTGTCTAGTAACACAAGTAGAGGGACAGCCATGGGACTCTGACGCCTCCTCACTCGTTAGGCTTGTCCTGTAGCTAGTGAATACTTATTCCTGTGATACCTGAATATAAGGTAAGAACCAGGTATACACTATACTATATACTATAAGGTAAGAACCAGCACCATCCAGACCCGTCACTGTTATAATACACAGTCCCCATAACATCAGGTGTCATAATAGCTAGCAGCTATAGGAGAGAGCAAAGCCAGTCTAATCTTTAGTATCCTGGTAGAAGATATTCGTACGTTGGATTTTCAAGCAATAATGTACAATATATGAAACATTAGCCTAAATATTCTCAAGCTCTTAAAAAAACATATTGTGGCTTAACAACTACACCTAAACAGCAAGACACTCCCAGGTGAATTTAAACAGAAAAATCAGGGTAAAAAACACATCAGAATTGTATTTTAGCCAAATTCAATGTTGGTAGTCTCAACCAGATATATTATAGACCAGCAATCCAAATCTATATCCAATCTGTACACGTAAGAGATAGATACATAAAAGGGAATGTGGGGCCGAGTAAGAACGCTAATCTTGGTATTAAGGGAGGTAACCTCTGACCCAGTGGCTGCTATTATGATCCATAAATAGATCCAGATCCATTGCCTACCCTATATATAAACCGCTTCTGGGGTCGTGCTACCCATATAGTGTGCTACTGTGTAACATTATGTTTTATGCATTAGTCATTTCTATAAGGATAGGGGTATATTTTGTATAATACTAAATCTATACAGTCTGCAGAGGTTTAGCAAATTCAATGGTCACAAGTTTGTACCGACCAAACATTAAGTGGCCATTGAATAAACATCACCAGACACAACCCAAGTTATGTTCTATTTTTATATCATTAATACCCAAAGACAACCAGTTTATATACCGGCTTCTCCAATTGGCGAGGGGTGGATTTTGCTAGTGCAATACGGATACATTTATTCAATGGTTGTATTTCACTGTGTTGCATTGTGTACAGCCCCTGATCCTGAGATAATATTAGTGATGTGTTGTCATACTTCACAGGGCTTATTATGTAGCTAGGTATGAAGGAATGGGAAATATAGTTACACAAGGAGTGTGAAACAGAGGCACAGAGAGAGAGAGAGAGAGAGAGAGAGAGAGAGAGAGAGAGAGAGAGAGAGAGAGAGAGAGAGAGAGAGAGAGAGAGAGAGAGGGAGGCAGGGAGACAGAAAGAGAGAGAGAGAAATAGAGAGAGAGAGAGAGAGGGGGGAGAAAGAGAGAGAGAGAAAGAGAGAGAGGGAGAGAGAGGGAGAGAGAGAGAGAGAGAGAGAGAGAGAGAGAGAGAGAGAGAGAGAGAGAGAGAGAGAGAGAGGGAGAGAGAGAGAGAGAGAGAGAGAGAGAGAGAGAGAGAGAGTGAGAGGGGGCGTGGCAGAGAGAATATTAGGGACCCCGTGGTAAATTGTCTGGAGCTGTAATATAATTAATACAAATAAGGTCATGATGTATGAGGTCATCCGAGTTAACATTTAGGTGTTAATGTATGTATACTAGTGGAGTATTATAGATGTCTACGTGCAATGACTTCCAATAACACCTAAAACCCTATACATCTACATCATGAATGTACCCCTCCCGCTGATGTATAAAAGAAACGCACCAGGTACATGTCAGACATGTATTCTATACAACACATTCATTAACCTACAATCCTGAAAGAACTTAGGTGACAGAAAAACTACTTTCATGTGGGAAAAGGGTGACACCCCTCACTCTAAACACTCGAAGGAAACTAGGAAACTCCGTGAAAACGAATGCAAATTTCACAATGAATAACTATTCTATTTACTTGATGATCCAAAGAAGCCAAGATATTTTCATGAGAATCGCATTCCTTTTGGATAAAAACAAATGAGATTAAATTGGGTGATATGTGGGAGATTATGAATACCAAACATACATATTTGCATATTAATATTTTGCAATACTCTGACATTGGTCATGCATGTCTTCCACTATATACACTAGCTTTTATAACTAATAAATTACAATTTTATAATTACACTTTTACCCTACTCAGACAATGTGAGTTAACTGTGTAATTAGTATTTATTTAGTTTATTACCAGGATACCAAGTACAATAGGACATAGACACAGCGTCCTGGTTACCACCCAGTAATGAGGGTATTCCTGTCTTAGTGTACACTACCGTAAACCCTGTAGTAGTTAGTCGTGGCTTGTATATGATTATATAATAAGTAATTATGTGAGTGATGGCCGACAAGCCTAGTATTATCAAAGATGAAATGTAAGTGAAATAAATGTAGATGTATGTGAGCGTTTTAGCTTATTGTACTCCTGACGAAGGTCGACAGACCGAAATGTTGAGAAAAATAAAATGTTTAAACACTAACCTCCACTCTGGTGTTTGATAGTGGTTTTCCATCTATTAATTAATTCTTATTGTACTCTTTAGAATATTTTCAAAGTACAACTGTTTACAAGCCAAGGCGTTTAATACATGGTTTACGGTATATAGCTAACTGCTACCTGGTCAACAGCCGCATAAACCTCTACAGTCCTATACCCGAGGCCTAGACACCAGGAACTAAAGATGGTTATATGTTTATCTATAATGATGTCTTGTTATTCTGACATATAATGAATTATTAAGAAATAGTGGGTTAATACAAGAAATATTCAAATTTGAGGAAAATATCAAAGAATGCATGCACAATGTTTTCCTCGGAAATTTCTTTCCATCAATAATCGTTATCAAGTCGTCATAGACGCCACGATCCTATTTTTAGCATCATAATTGAATTATAAACCTGTGGGTTTTTTTTAAAATTCCGAATCACTATAAAGTTAGTTATGAAGTAGAAATCAAATTCCAACTCGAAAGGTACGTGTCAAATATGAATATTTTAATTGCACCCCAGCAAGGGCGTATAATAATGAAGGCAAAGGCATTGTGCTGCAAGTTATTATGATAATAGTAACTGGTTCTAATGAAATAAATTTGAAAAAAAACAGGCTCTACTGAAATAAAGTTAAACAATTGCAACCAGCTCACTTGTCCTTTGGATAATTAAATATCCACCCCTCTAGAGTGTCTTCCAGTTGGCACAATTCTACCCATGGATACATTTATTATGATAATAATAACAATAATAATAACAAAAGTAATAACCACCATCATAGCAAACAATAACAGAGATATATAACGAAATAAACTATGGGCTGTACACATTTTAGAGTCTGGAAATTTAGAACAGTGTTGACCTAGAGTAGACAAAATGTCAGGTGGTATAAAAAGGGGGGAAAACAACACAAGTTTATTATAGCAATTGACCCCCATATAAAACACGAGCAGCTATAGGTAGGCCAGTTGATAAAACATTACTTCTAAACTTTCCATGATGAATGGGTTGGGCAAATTCAAAGTGTCAATTGAATGACAACCTGTTTTATGACAGGAGCAGCTGATAAACGTATATTCTGGATAAGCGCCAGCCATGGAGGCTTCAAAGAAACGAAGCCATGTTTACATTTTCCCCCCAGTGTTATGGTGTGGGGTGGAGCTGATAATTCGTATCTCCCTGCTACTCAAAAAGAGGGGTGTATTAATGCCGGAGATAATTGTAATGGCCATACGGCGATAGTGATAATGGATATAATGGCGATAATAATAGTGGATACTAAATAAGTTGGGTGTCACCCTCGGGGATGTTTCTTTGTTGTTTGTTTAGTTTGTTGGGTTTTTTTTAAAACCAAATTTTCGATTTTTAATCAACTTCAAAAGAGAAAATAGGCAAGTGGAAAACTGAAGGTTTCTACGCAGTCTAGGCTCAGAGCCTATCAGATCAGACAATGGGAGTTGGCGGCGGTCAAGATTGAGAGTATCATATGGCTTTCCCTGAGTTTGAAGGGATTTCTGTCGGCTCTGAGCCTAGACTGTTCACTCAAAATGCTTCAAATCCCTTCATATCGCCAGTATTTTTCAAACAGCAATAAAGAGTTAATTGATAAACAAACCAATAAATTAGCTCTCCTATGAGTAGACAACATCAGACATTGCTTAAAAGCGGTGGAAAACAATATTAGACAATTTTATATACAAATTATTGTATAGAGGTCCCTTTCAATCATCATCAAACATGTAAGACAAATTTAAACTAACGAATCTGCATCCTGAGAGAAGCTTATATACTAGGATAACACGCTTCTTAAAAGACCGATTAAAATATAAGTCTTAATATGTGTTATGCTATGTCGAAATCTCTATATGAATTGGATATAATCATTAAATATTTGTAAAATGTATACCGGTTATATCATGTAACTTGGTACACCTGGGAGAACTGCAGTGATCATACAGAATGTCCTACCTTTATCCTGCCCAGATATTAAGACAATCAAAAATATTATATATATATATATTTCAGGCAAGATGTTACTAGAGGCTCTAGAGTTGCTACAGTCGGCAGGGGAGGACAGTAACACATATGTGACTGATTTCAACTCCTACAAAGTCATCAACATTCTCACTGTCTACTGCCCCCTCTTCATTGCCACCTTCCTCCTCTCTCAGGAGGTCCTAGGTAAGCAGAATACTAGCATCAGCGGTCATATATTAATGTACAGTGGAACCTTGCATAAAGACCACCTCTCTATAGAAACCAATCCTCTATTAAGACCAGTTTCTCTTAGTCCCGAATTGCTTTCCTCTTATTAGATTAGCCCCGCTAATGAGACCACCTCGCTATAAGACCACAGATCATTCAGTCCCAAGGGTGGTATCAATAGAGAGGTTTCACTGTATACGTATTGGATCTGAGGATGGGTTTGACATGATGTGATTACTGTACCATGTTTCTTTTGAGAAATGAAAAAAACAATCAAATCAATTAATCACATCTTGGAGCTAACTTGTATTGACAGTTATATCATCCTCTGCATGAGGTAAGAATGGGATTTATACAGTCACTCAATCAGTTTAAAAGACAGGTTTAGATGGTTTTAAATTTTGAAATCGGATTTAGATGATTTTGTGGAAATTTTGAAGAATTTTTGTGAAATATTGTAGAATTTGGAGATTGACAATTTTTAGTAGTTTAAGAATATACGGATTTCAGTAGAAATAGTAGTGAAGACTTGCTTTCCGAATGATTATAAAGCTACTGACTTTCCTATGAAGCGAGTAAAGAGATGTAGATACGTGTAAACACCTGGCTGTTTTATTTCACTTCGTTGTTTACTGGTCTTCTCCCTGTTTTAGTATGTACGTCTTAAGCTATATAGTTAAGCAACCTCAATAAAAGAATTCTCTAACATTAAACAAACTAGACTATCAAATACGCACATGACAGAGAGATCTATAGGCTCATTAAAAAAATGAGACGCTCGGTCTGCACTCCAAGCTAAATCGGTCAACAACAATTTTTCTCAATCTCTCCTTCTGTCTTTGACCTATAGAAGGGAAGCTTTCAGTAGTGAAACTGGAGAAAATTAGATATTTCTGCTGTTGTTCATGAATTCTGGGGTTGTCCTCCAAAAGTTCTGGTATTTTAGTGGCAATTTGGGGTTAAACGGATGGCTTGTGAACGAATAGATCAAAAAAGAGAAATTGTCATTCTTTCATCTTCCAGATTTGTTATGCTAATAATATTTTCACTACAGGAGAGAAGATAGCATGCTTCCCTACGGACAACTTCACAGACACCCAGGCGGGGTCGCTGAGCGAGTACTGCTGGAACAGTGGCTTCTGGGTGGGGCCAGAGGTCTCCCACATCAAGAGCCTCTTCACCCAGCCCCACCGCTACTATGCCTTCTACCTCGCCGTCCAAGCTGTCCTCTGCATGAGTCCCATCATATTCTGGAACGTCTCTACCAAATCCTGCCTCATGGCTGTCCTTAGGGGTACTGAGGCCTTCCTGGAGGACCTGGTCAAGCTCATCACTGCTGGTAGGCATACTGAGAAGCCCAAGATACTGGAAGCCAAGGTCATCGAGCAGCTTCACCAGTTCCATGAAATCTGCATGATGGCAGCGAGGGACTCCAATCTGAGTATATTGCTCATCACCAGGCAAGTATGGGAGGTGGGCATGTTCAGTTCATTGCTCTGGCTCCAGTTCTCTGTCTATGATATCAATGCTGACAAGAGCTTCTATTGCTCGGTGCCGGGAGTGAGTGAGGAGAATATTATATGCAGCGTCCCTGTGCTCGACCTCTTGGACATTATTTGGATCATCAATGTGGTGGCTCTTACCATTTCTCTCAGCATTGTTATCATGTTTATCTATATGGAGTACAAGGCGCATTTCGGAAAGTTCCAGCCTTTGTTTATCAATGAAATGCCTTACGGAGAAGTGGACAATTTCAATGAGAGGGTGAATTGGGAGAGTAACTTCACCAAGAACTCCTATGAGCTGCTGACTTTGATTTACAAAGAGAACGCTACAATTATGACTCAGGTTTATGTACTCAAAGCTCTGAAACCAGCGACTGAAACTAGCGATGATTCCTCCTCAGAATCAGAAGAGGAATCAGAAGTTAAAGAAGGAGAAGGACACAAGGAAAAGAAAGCCAAGTCTAAGGACATGTTCTTCGCCAGTGGAACGAAGAAATGGATGCAAATGGCTAAGGCAGCGAGGATGAACAAGAAGCAGAAACTTATGGAAGACGCACAGGCACAACAATGCGAGACTGAGGGACCGCCCTCAACTTTGCGCCAAAGGATGCTTTCTAGGTTCAGCTAACAAATGAATACAATATTGAAATGATTTTGGCATGGTTCATAACCTAAGAACAGGTTCTAATATGAATGAACACATTTTAATTCTTAGACATGTTTGTAATATCTTATTTTATTTTGTAATTAGAAATATAAAATTTCGAACATTTTGAAAATAAACAGAAATTTACTTGGATATTTATATATATATATGGTATAGAGCAAGCTGCAAGTATGTGCTATGATAAAAACCCACACATTTTGGAGCTCAGATTAAATTGTAATTTTGCTGATATTTTGACTTTGCAACATGTTTTACATGCTAATGTGATGCCCTCACCATTCACCATTCACGTCATCCAGTCTTGCCCTCTTATTAGGTAAACATTATCATTTTCATGGCACAAAATGAGGCCTTGATCATAGAAAGGTACAATTCTTGAAACGATAGATATTTTAATTCCATCCGATACGGGAGGAACCGTAAATGGAGCTACGAAACACTAACAAGAAATAAGTGTTTAACTATTCGCCTGTGTATGCTACAGTACTTAAATATTAGTCATACGAAAATTTTAGAATATGTTCCTGGGGTGGTATCTAAACCACTCAATTTGTCTGTCCTTTTGCGAGGAAAAACGATTTTTCGCAGTAACGCTTCATGAGGTTAACCCTAATTAGTCAATGTCAATGTCAGATTCCAAGGGTTAATTTAATGTGTGATATTTCGATTGTTGTGTGCTTATATTTATCATCATACAACTAATTAAAAAGTTCTCAAGGACTAAGTGTCCAATAGTGAAAGAAGGCAATGTGAAACAATTATAGAATGAAGGGTAGGAGGAAAATACATAATTGAAATGAAGTGTTATACATATATATGAAATCTGGAATGTTTGGGAGATGAAACCTTATTGAAACTCAATGGAAGATTTAAAAAATTAAAGCATTAGAATTAATTGTATAGACTAAGAGCGTATTAAAATAAACACATTAGAAATGCCTTGAAATATGTTGTAGGATAAAAAATAATTCATGGCATATTCCCAAGGGAAAGAGTTATAGTTTAATACCAATGAAAATCACCCTACCTACTTTTTTTGATTTAGTCTATTCCTTTCATATACTTCAAAAATCCAAAAGTTGTCCGTGTTATGGTTAATTTACATAATGTCCCCTGTTCGATTGTCATTATGATGGTTTGTACTTGTTGAATTGTCCTCACTGATCTTCAATAAATCCCCGCTACTATGGGCGGAACAAATAAATATAAAATCCTACCGACACATAATGAATAAGTCTTTTTATCTATAATGAAAACTTGTGTCTTCTAAGAGACTTGGTTTTTTTTTCTCACAAAACTGTTATACGCAACTTTTTAATGTATTTATTTCTATGTTCATGTCACGTAAGATGACGTCATATGAAGTAACCGAATCTGTTATTCATAAGGAATAATCATAATTTATTTTCCATAAATATCAGGCTATATTATATTTTTTGGAAGCCAGTCGTGACGTCACAGTGGGCGTGACGCCGCTCACATGGTTGAGGTGACAGGAGGTCTCTTGCCTGTTTCGAATAAAGGCTGAATTTTATGTTTAATATATATTTTCACATGCTCACTCTAGGTCCAAACCCTCAGATCAGATAAGCAAACCCTCAGATCAGATAAGAATGGTATGCCAGTTATTAGACGCCTACTTCGCTAATCGGTTTCCTGGCCGAGAACTCAACGTTTTAATGAGAATATAATGACATTGTGCTGTCTTAATGGAATCATAATGGCACTTTGCGGTTTGAGGCGAGAGGCTTTCCCTTCATTTGAAGGGAATCTGTCAACTTTGAGCCTAGACTGGGCTCATAATTTCTTAGTGTGTACCTTGTGACCCACGTGCACTCTATATATATTACATAATACCTAAGCTCTACCAGCTTGATCTTTACATACATCAAGCACTTCAAGACAACCACTGTGGATGTCTAGTATTACAAGTAAGCAGCGTGGTGAGACAAATGGAAAATAACGAAAACTTCATAATTCGAGATAAATACGGGACGTGTGTTCCCTGAACGCGCTACCACAACTGAGGCTGGGTCCTCAGGAACGAACGATCTACCTGAACTCACCTGGGCAACTGTTGTTGCTTAGCGAGTATATAACCCCGATTGGCACCTCATCTAGGTTGTTGTTACAACCCAGATTTGGTCGCTTGGAGGCTTTTTGGACCTCAATTAACCTCTCCACGAGCGGGGCAATGCTCCGCCCACCGTCTCCCGGGACTCCACGCGGTGCCACCTCAGACAAACAAACCCTCGACGGCCACTGTATAGCATTAAAACTGCCTATATAGAGCTGTGTTTTGATTTTAATTTGGACCCAGATACTAAATTTCGCTGATATTTTCTCATCATACAACATATAGACATCTACACAAAAGATATGATTATATACTAAGTCTCAATGGCAACGGAAAATATGTTTGATAGCATAAGATATAGAGAAAGAGGCAAAAGTTTTACCTTGGAGAAAGGTATCACAGGTATGAGATTAGTTCAGGCAGTAAGATAACAAAGATCAGTAACATAATGATTATGGCTTATTGAAAATTGAAATTAACATCCATTGTGGAGATTGAGTGAGTCAGTAATCAAGCATATTGTATTATTATTTTGCATAAAATGGTATGATTATAGTTAAATATTTTCAGATAAAACGTCAGGCTACTTCCTTACTGAATACTAGAAGATTGGCAACTCATAAAGAAGAACTGTTTAACTTTAATATAACAATGTTAGTTGTTTGAATATTTGGCCCTAAATAATTGAAATGAAATAGTAACACTCCATGATGAATAATACCATGTTTAACAGCAGGTATAAATATATCTAGTGGAATGTTTAATTGATCAATAGTTAGATTTTAAAAAGGAATTTAAGGAGATGGAGAGAGATTATTACAGATGTAAGGTGTAAGTTAGATCTTAGTTATCTACATTTGTCTCCTGTATAAGGAGATTTTTAAGAAGGGATCTATGTTTTTTTACAAGTTTTATTTTTTATTCTGCTGATTTTCTTTATGTTTCTTAAAACCAGCCGCCCTGATGAGAGTAGGGGGTATTGGTGGGTCCATACTACCGAAATAATAGTCCAAAACACTTCAAATCCAATGAAAAATCCTATATTTTGGACAAAACATGGGATCTTCCTATCTTAAAGTATAGGCCGTGTTGACGTTTGTGTCTGAGGTTGCACTTGTCAACATGCAGTGTGCGCAATACATGGCCATGTGGGCCACATCTGTTTATGGTTTCAAGCTCGCTGACTGGCTATCGGTTACGTAGGGGGGTGGACCTTCGATGTTCGTGGAGAGGTTAATTGTACTGGGGAAGCAGTACAACGTTGGGAAATGTTGAATAGACATAATAAAATGTGAAAATAGTTATAATCGAATTCACTTGAGGGGTTTCTTGTGGTTTCGACCTTAAAATGTCTCGTCAGGCGCTCGTCTATCCACTTTGGTTAAAAGTATTATAATTCGAAATAAAAGTACCAATCAATCTGTCTCTGCCAAATGTGCTTATAAATAGCCCCACGACCTTTAAAGCCAGTGACTAAGATCAATTATGCCCCTCCTGCTCGTACACGGCTATGTTAAGTATTTAGACACTCAGTACATTACAGGGGGTGAGATAAAAGTGTGGTAAGGACTTACCATGTTTGGGGCTGAGAATAGGGAAGGGGTCGCCGATCTTCCAGAAGAAGT
Organism: Sthenelais limicola; assembly: GCA_942159475.1. NCBI lineage: Eukaryota > Metazoa > Annelida > Polychaeta > Phyllodocida > Sigalionidae > Sthenelais > Sthenelais limicola. The sequence continues at coordinate 37,459,376 of OW804102.1, forward strand.
AGAGGAAAGTAAGCCAGACCATCACAGTAAGGCTCACTCGGGCATGACTTTGCTGAGGTACTGTAAAACAAGGTGAAATATACTCATTCACAACTTCAATGGAAAAATATATATAAGAAAGATGGATGAATCAAAAAGTATAGAAAAATTTCAGAAATGTGGATCCATGAAAAAATAGGTAGAGATACTTTAGAAAATGTGGATAAATGGATACACTGAGTTAGAAAGCTGAAGACATTAAAACATTAAGTAAGATAGGTAGGTCCATTTTTTTTTAAAAGATTTTATTTGTGTTCAGTCTTAGTTAAACTAGTATTCCCGTGATACACAATAAAAAAATACGATTACAGATTTACATTTGATCAATATACCAATTATATAATTTTTAACCATTTCAGATTATTCATTTCAGTTGGACTTATATACATGCAAATGATGTCTGATCCGTTTTTTAAAGATCCTAATGATATATAAACAAGCCATTAAGACGGTTCAATAAGAAAGCATCTATTGAAACATAATCAATTTCGGTAGGCTTAGTGTGGATATCAAGTGTTTATTTATATTACATGTATCATTACATTATACCAGTTTATAATATGAATATACTGTATTCGTCATTACAGCCCAGAAAAGATCTACATAGAATCGAAACGTTAGGAAAAGTTTGAAAAATAAAACAAAAACTAAGAACTCAAGCAAGATTGGTGTTACAAATTGCTTCTTTCTATTAATTTCCATTCTGATTCATCTATATTATCTATGGATATATTTGAATCAGGGATGAAAGTGGAACCAAGACAAAAATACTGAGATATTATTGTCAAGGGGCAAAGCAGGGGGATGAAAAGTTATTTTTATTATAAATTAATCTGTGAAAGTTTCGACGAAATTTAGTCAGTTGCATTTAGTGAAAATATGTATATGCAAGACGATGTATCGTCGTGACTTTCTTGCTACAATTAAAAAAGAATTTTGTGAAAAGTTACTGACAAATTTTGAATTTTCTTTGAAAAATTTTAAGTTAAGAATGATGGAATTTGGGGGAATTGGGACTGATGAGAGTGAGTGAGATTAGTTGCTTTACGCCCTTATCAACACATTGAAGGTTATATCAAGGGCGGGAGAGCTGAGAGGGAGGTGGTTTATGATCATACCCAGGATATATGTTTCAACAATACTGATTTCAGTAGAATAACTGAAGCATTTCATCCATGCTGAATGCATTTCTAAAAGGTAGCAGCCAGCACTTACGTATTCGGACGTTGCCCACAATGAAGTAGCCGATGTAGAAGGGCAGCACAAAGATGAGCAGGAAGAGCATAGCGTACAGGTGTAATAACCAGTGGAAGTAACGCGAACTGCAGAAGAAAACATTTCCTATCAATTATTCATATATAGAAATGAATATTTATTTCCTTCAAACAATACATCAGGAAAGTGGACGGCACTATCTGCAGGTCTTCCAGACTGTGCATAACAAAATAAAAATTAAATTAATAATGTTTCTTTGGAAATTGGTTAACAAGATTATACGTGATACACTTTATAGCTCTTACAATTATTGAATCCTTAGTTCTTCCAATAAGTCACAGCTAAATAAAGCCGTCTCTTGTTTCCGTTAAACTTAAATTTTAATAAATTAAGATTCAAATTCTAACCATTATACACATGTTATCACCACATTTAGTGAACACAACAATACACTGTAACGTTCCGTCTACCTTTGTTTAACTGGTTTTAAGATAAATATCTGATGACCCCAAAAATCAAATTATGAAAATCTTTTTTGAAATAAATGGTGGGATTTGGTTGAGACTAAACTAATTCCAGCAGTACAAACACTGAAGTCTTGCAACGCTGTTGGGTAATGTGTGTGTGTGGCAGTTTTAAACTCACCTGGGATCAAGTATTCCTAGAATCTCGAAAATAATGAGCTCAAACATGGTACAGGAGAGGGCAAAGGTGACGGAGAAGATCATCAAGACGACCCAATGATGAACCTATGGTTGTGTAAAGAAAACACATGAGTATGTACAGTGATACATTCGATATTGACCGATTTAAGTTGGTCATAGTAATCAACGACCCTCCATCAGTGAGGTTGTGATTACTATTTGATGAACCCACCAGTTTAACATTGATATAATTGTTCTAGGCCCAAGCATGAAGGGTACGAGAGATATGGACAGTTGTATAATATTGTCAGACTTCACGTGTGCATCCTCTTAGCTATCCCAAGACAGGGGTGAAAAAATCGCTTAAAAAAACTCAGGACAACAAATTTTCAAATCATGGTTCCCCGATATTTTATATCACAACTTATGTGGTTGTTCTCTCTCACTAAGATGGTTAGATAACGCCCATATATTGATGTTTGGTTGTTCGCATAGCTGACATAGGTGGCGCGGACAACCAGGACGCGATTTTTTCAAACCTTCAAGATTTATAAAACAACTCCTTTCAAATCATGTTAAATAGGAAGATCTTCCTTTAATGAATGGTTTGTGTTTGGCATTGTGAATGCGTCTACAAAAAAACCACAAAAAATAAGATAAATTCCCGACCTACCGACCCAATTTTTTACCATGAGCAGACCGGAGACGAAGATTATTTTCTTTTATCCCTAACCAAATAAGAGGCTTTATAATTACAGTGGAATATATAGTAGTAGAACCGAGACCATTCCGTAGACCTAAATCAGAAAGTAAACTGATTTTTTATTATTTTGATCTGATTTTGATGATTCACATTTGGTGCACATAAGCCATTATACATTAAACCGAAAGGGAAATTCCGTAAGGCTGTATATCAAGCTAAATCAAGATGCAACCTAGTATTCTTTCTGAACTTATTAGCGAAAACTTACTTCGTAGTCCCGGAAAAGTCGCTTCAGAAAGAACACCCAGCCGCCAGCGAAAAAGACGATCTGAAAAGAGAAAGGCAAGACCCATGAATACGTGTCTCCTGAGTTTACAGTTTATGGATAAAGTATATAAATTTGGACATGGTGAAATGCAGCTCGTCATACACTTAATTAGTCTTGTGAAACTTCAGCGCAGTTTTAGTGGAGTCATCAAAATAACTCTGTGCAATCTTTTAATGAATATAGTCTGTACTACTATTATTATATAGTATAGATCTATCTTTTTCATATTCTTAAATTAAGCATTTCATTGAACAATGCAATTATTCTACTGAGACATAGTAGACAAGACCTAGCTACAAGCACATCAGTCCAGTGATAAATTGTAAGATTCGGGGATAAATCGATTCGATTATAAAGGTCCAATAATAAAGGGAGCTCCCCGTTTTTTTTGATAATTAGATCTGTGATGGCTTGTCTATAATATGCGAATAACAATAATGAATAACAGGACCATTCCCTTTTCTATTGTTATGACCAGTTCTTGTTGTCTAAACTGAAGGCACATTCACTACACTATTGATAATTTAAATCCTTTAATTAACAATTTTGGATCCTTGACAATATGAATTAAATATTAGATATCGCCTAATTACAATAAACTAGAAATACAATACCTCTTTTTTTAAACTGTCCATTTTGCAGATATTGACATAACCATAGGCATAGGCATATAGGCCTACATTAGTCATTAGGCTAATTGACATTACTCATATTATAATTAGGAAATAATGATTATTTATTATCGCAATGGTAAGTTAAAGCACAGATAATATTTGGATTAGTTGTTGTTATTAATATGATATGTGCCTGTTCCAACAAATACAAAAATAAATTATTATTGTATTTAAACTGTAAAGTCAGACTCTATTAATAAATATACAAATAATTTATTTTTGTTGTGCCTTGTGGCTGTGCCTGTCGGCCCTGTGGCAGTCTTAATACATATTGTGAACCATTCTATATACCCAAATATGCATACCATGCATTGGCTTAAAGATATGAAGTGGTTCCAATGAATGTAAACGAATATAAACATTATTACTGTTTACTACTTGTGTTTGCATCACTTCAGTCGACGTGGGACGTGTACTAAAAACACAACTAAAACATTATATTATCGCTCACGAGCGACCGGGTCTTTACCTGGGTACTGAACATAATGAAGGAATCCACTATGAATGACATCTTGGCAGTGGTTATAGTCACTCCGTTCTAGTAGTCAAAGTACTGACACCGCAGGCATGGAAATCGTGCAGATGCACAATCGTAAAATAATCCAAAGTTTCGTCTGTTCAGGTTTTCATCCGGCCATTTTCGGCAGCCTTCGTGCTACTGTAAACCTGCTCATGATTGGTTCAGATTAAGACTGTGGGCTACAGGTAACTTTTTTACAATTTGTTCTTCCCTTGTAATAAGTATTATTTATCCGGGAAGAAATAATGTCTAGCAATGATTTCATTGGGGTTAAAATCAACATTTATGACAATAAATTCATCAAAATTGCGTAGTAATGGGGAAACCCCTTCAGGGTCACTGAAGACATTGACCAATCATATTATAGTTTACATCCAATCCTTACGGGATCCCCCAGACACTTCTTGTCAGAGAACTCCCCCCTCGTGCAGACAGTGAAATTTGATTTTACTATGAGAAATCGTTCCGTTCTCTCGTGGAAATCTACAAGTAATCTTCTATAGCACATGGTGGTTTTCGACACTACCATGTTAGATGTTTATCCTTGGAACTTTGCTTACAAATATTCGAGAACTTAACATCAGAGGGAGGTTTGTTTAGGCTGTTCTGGCAAGCGCCATTACGGCGTACAGCCACCATGACTGTTGAACAACCAAGTTTACCGCCGCCTGCCCAGGTAACCGAAAGATATTCAATTTTAGCTTGTTTTCTGATAGAAGCTGGCCTCAGAGATTTCGGAAAAAGTCCTTTCTTTGCCATAAAAGCCTCGAGAATTTGATAAAGAAGGTCACTTTTGGGGCATCTGGCTGTCCTATGATTTATCGTAGTAACATCAACTGGATCAAGCATGCTGATTGTGTACGCAGAAAAGCTGTAAGGACACAAGTTTTGAAGATAAAATATCTCTGCAGCCAGTCTCTATTGATACAGTCACTTACTGACCTTCCCTTCCTTAACTGTTTTTAAATTATTACTTCTGTGGCTGTTTACAAAAACTTTGTTTCAGTCTTGTATGAATATGGGACTGGGAGCATCACTCATTTACAGGGGAGGAATCCGAATGTTCAACCCCTCCTACTCAACTCATGTCATTTCATATTACTCTCATTCTCAATGTCTCATGACTCAAATCTATATTTTATCAGGTGAATGGTGTACATCCTAAAGAGAACGTTAGGATGGTTAGACAGAAGGAAACATACTAGCTTAGTTGCCATTCAATTAGCCTCATTCCATCCCCTTCAGTCACCTTCACCTTGGCAGTTACAATAATTATTCTGTCAATTTACAATTTATTATTGTGAGACAGTAGACGTAGTACATGGTGATGAGTGAGTCAATGGAAAGGAATCTCTCATTACTTCAGTCTCAACCTTAGAGTATGCAAATCTAGAGGCTGAGGACGAGAGTAATGACAGATTATAGATCATCTGAAGAAACATTTTATAGTTGTTCCTAGAAGCTGTGCACTTTAGACTTAGTTGTGTTTGTCACTGTAGAGACCCCTTGGCTTGATATTTCACCTCTCATAGAATCTCATAGAACTTTGCTGTTTCTATTCTTATCATGGTTTAATAATGAATTGCTGTTGAGGGTCCTTTAATTTATGGAATCTACATCTGACCATAGAACTCCAATAAATGATTTGATTCAAGTTGATTTCCAACTCAGATTCGTTTGTTTTTTAACCAGGTTACTTAGGATCTGATCATGTACCGTACCATTATGCTTCACTTGGCTTCTCCGACTCGAGTGAGGTTATTCATACAGTTATGTTGGGAATAGGTTAGGTTAGTGATATTACTAATTACTAGTTCGCCGCCTTAAATGTCTAGGGAATATGGATATTAAACTACTATAGGCCTATTTATAACTTGTTTGATGATGGCAGCGAATATATTATTACCTCAGGCTCAGCAGAACTGCATAGCCATGATAGATCATCTCTATCTTGAGTCTCATCGCCACACCTCAGATTCACAGGAGGCCAAGAATGAGGGAGACGAGGAGGAAAGATGGATAGCCAGATTAAAATCACTTATTCCACACGGATTAATTATTTTGGATTAAAATATCCGGTAGAATAATCTCATTCAAATACACCATCGGCATAGATCTTGTCTAATCGCGGTCAAAACAGAATGCACATCATTTCCTAATGTAGTAAGTCAAATATTTCTTTCGGTACAAAAAAAATACACCCATTTGTCAAGTAATTTGTCCCTTAATTAATGATTCACCTTCCAGCAATGTAGGCCTACCTACATATTCTCAATACGTAAACAGTACTTAATACACTCTCTTTTATACCGCAGTTACAAGTTTATTTACTCAAATAGCTTCAAATATTTGTCTCTGCTCATAAAGGAATTCCTGACATACAATAGAATACACAAGATTCGGTTCAGAAGTGTATACCATCAATTTCTCATCCCCTGAATCAGAGTTATTATGTATGCATAGCTCTGAATGGACAAATAAAGTACTCAATAATTGAATTGAAATTGAATTGAAAAATACTTTATTTGTCTGAGGTTATACAGGTACAAGTATGAAAGTTAGACAAATTTAATTAATAGGTGACCAGGCTTCTGGAGAAAATCCAGGTCCTCCAGCCGTCACCTCAATAGTAATTGGTTCCATTCCTTTTATGATCTAAGTTAATGAGTTAGTCAGTTTTTTAAAGTATGTGTTTTGTATACGTATGTAATAATTTTATTTCCATTTTTTATACAATTACATTGTATTCAAATTGGGAAAAATGGTCTATCCATCTGTGATACAACACCTAGGTCTTCCAGTATTCCCTGCTCTGGTACACTGTACAGTTCGTTCTGTTTTAATTCTCTTCTGTCCTGGTCAAAGTAGTCTCTGGTTGCTACAATATCCCATTCGATCTTATATTTTGTATCAATTATTTCGACACATCTCTGTTACTCAAACTTTCTCCCCCTATTTGAACTCTTGGTATTAAAATAGACCACTTATATTTTAGTCTCTTTTATTCGCCATCCTTATAATGGTGGTTGGAAATGCAGGCGTAATATGGGATATTAAACTGCTGATCGGTATGTCAGTGATGCGTTATATAATGGCTTTCCCGGCCCTGTAGTAGGCCAACCACTAGCGTCCTATTGAGATTTTGCGGTCAGGATCGAGAGGCTTTCCCTCAGTTTGGAGGGGCTCTGTCAGCTCTGAGCTTAGAATGTGTTGCTCGTATTTTGGAAGAACGGGACCTGTGGATAGAAAAGCAATTCCTACCATCTAGTTGTCTTTGAATGCACTTTATGAAAACTTGGAATTTAAAGCGGGGAAAACTATTATGAAGGCCAGTTTTATGACTTGTGTTGCTTAGGTTGTATTATGACAGAAATATCAACCCCTGGTGCGGTTTGTCCCAACATTACTTAGGGAGAAGATTAAGGTTTCACTGAATTCCATGTTAATACATGCTGCAGTATTTACTACCAATGTTCAAACTAATATTCCCTCTTATATGTTCCCTAAACACTCTTTATTATAATACCCATACTGTTAACAGGTGCAATACATTTTAAACTATTCATATTACACGTAGGCCTGCACTCTAAGTCTCTTTTACCATATTTTACCGGAGGTGTTAGAGTTGCAGTCCCGTCTAACATCAACTTTCCTTTGGTATCTTTTTATGGATTTCAGATACATGTGTCGGGGACGAACAGATCGCAAAATAAAAACAATATATTTGTTGACAGAAATTGGCTGTTAATCCAGCTGTTTCTCATATCTCATCATAGGAATATATTCAATATATTGATCGACTAATTGGCCCATGTTTTGCAATATCTGACAATCTACCCGCATTAGTCAGTGACATCGGAGTATGATATTTCTGTATACTGTTAACGCTAATAGACCTTTTGGAACACCATTTCATAAATATATCTCACCCTCTGATGTATTCATCTGATTTATGGTAGTGTAAGGCATTCAAAATATGCTATTGCTTTATATACTGATGACCAGATTTCGTTCAATGTGGAATGATATGTTCGTTTATAAATATTTTTTTCTGCTGCTTCTATTAGAGCCTAAATCAGTGTCGACAAAGTACAGATCGGGGTGTGATTTATACAATCCAATTAGTGAGGTTGTGTAAACTTTCAAGAATTGTCAAATCTAAGCATTTATAACCAAATTTTGTCAAAATAAAAAAAGATCCCCAAACTTGACCGCACCAATTTTTCGAAAATCAAAATTTTAAGAATTAATTCTTATTTTTTCTTGTCTTCAAATTGTTTGTATTAATTTAAATCAGTTTCATATGATATAGTACTTTATAAGTAATATTCAGTATTTCTGACACGGCGGAACTAGTATCCCAGTCCCTGGTACGCCATTCTTTCTATTTCCCCCCCCCCCCCCCCCCCCCATTAGAAATGAATAATTTTAATGAAATACACAGTCACTGTGTTGACATCACACTTTGACACACAAGTGCACATGATATCTATGACATCATAGATACGTTATACTATGTCTACGGAAGAGTTCTATCGTCGCTCCAGTACATGGTGGCAGTTTGAAGGGGAAGGAGGTAGATAGCTTCGTACCACTGGTCAGCATCGCTGGTCAGTACACACCATCTGTGGTGTATAATGTCTGGACAGTATTATGAGGAGACTTGACCATAGACTAGTCCAGCCTTGACCACTCGTGTGTCAGAAGTGACCCAAGGCCTGTCAGGTGTTGACCACTGTACCTCGCCTTCCTCCGACTCATCCATCATTTCTATAACAGGGACGTGGGGGGGGGGGGGGGGGGGGGGGCACTCGCATCCTCAGTCCTAGAGAATACACAAATATAGACGAATACAAAACTAGAAGAGTTTTCAGTATTTCTACTGACATCAATTTTTATTGTTGAAAAATTCCCCCATTCCCTAATATTCCATATATATATATATATTAATATTTGTGTACGTCCTCTTCTGGAGTTACACAGCAGTTCAAGATCCTTCCCCAATAAGATTATAATAATCGGGGGGAAAAATTAAAATAAGGTTCGATTTTCCAAATCGGGTATCATTTCTTTGACATTAAAAGTGTGAGAAAATTATTGGTGCAAATAATTTAAGCAATATCAATATTTTGAACTTTTATTTTTCATGTTATTCTTTATTGCCTATTTTGAAATGAGTAAAAACTAGCTATAAATATAAACAAGATCTCAAAAAAAAAAAATAATAAAAAAAATATCGGACAAATGTGGCTTCTTTTGTGTAATTAATTAAATTAATCCTAGTTTTTCCCTGACAGCTTCATTTCGTGGCAGTAGAGGCTGAGGGGAGAAGTATAGCTTTATGTCGGGGTGGACCGGAGATGATATGATGGTTTCATGAACTAAACATAATAAACTTGGTGTTGATTTTATTGGTTACTCAAGCTTTTGGGCTTAGTTGCCCTTCTTCAGGAGTATGGCTGATTGGCATAGATGCTTTTCGTGCCGTAGGTGTAGTTTAGTGTAGTTACATAAAACCTTTTTATGCAGTAAATGATACATGTTGCGTAAGGGCTGTTCGGCGTTCGCAGAAGTGATAAAGAACATTTTCTTTGAAAATTATGCTTTGGTTTTTGGTTTAAACTGAAAATAAAATGATTTCAATACAATTTGTTATTTCAGGGGGTTGATCGTAACCTGGTCAAGATAGAGGAGGTGACGGGTATCAATGATCACGCTCGTATCCGCAATGCCATCGTCCAGTGTTCCAATGACCAGGGCATCTATGAACTAGAGGAGGTCATCAACGTCCTTCTCTCTGACATGCCTTCCCGACCCAGCCCCGCGCCACATGTCAGACAGCAACCTCCCGCTGCCGCGCGTTCCAACCCATCGCAAAATCCAGCGGTAAATAAGTTTCATTTCCAATAGGGGATTTACATACGTGTGACACTGCGTCCATTACAGTGCATGCTGGGGTAGATCCAGTTCAGGTCTGACATATAAATAGTTAGAAAGATTTTTATCGAAAATTGCTAGAATATTTTCAATAATGTCATAGCTTGTGTAAATGATCTATACAAACCAAATGCAAGATGGTGGCATGCTGGGGTAGACCAGTTCAAATCTGGCATATAAATAGTTAGAAATATTTTTATCGAAAATTGAAAATTGTATTCAACAATATCATTAATCTCGCAACCCTATGTGTTGTTCTTAAAAATCTAAATTTTAATTCAACTTCCTACAGTAAGTCTCTAAAAATTATAAAATCTATAACAACCAAATGCATGATGGGAAAGATGGAGGCTTGTGTTATTGAAACATGTATGAATGCAGGGATGAAAATATTCAGTATTTCTAATAAAATCAGTATTTTTGAAAACCCATCTCAGAGAAATCTCGGATCGTTTCTGAGCAGTGGGTATCCAATACCTCGACGTTCTCTTCGTGATATTACTGATGACATCATAAAGGGATGCTCCTGTGGCCAGGAGGGCTTCCCCGGCATATCAGTTGCTATTTCTGTGGTACCAGCTGATTAGTGGTTTGTTGCTTCATAATATGCAGAGAATACAAAAGGTTGGCCTTTGCCATGAGGATCAGGGAGCTAGCCCTATTTTTTACCTCGTACCTGGTCAAGGTTTTACTTATATTGGTAATCGTTTTATTTGTTTGGAATGAGATGTGATGAGATGAAAATTGAAGTATGATATGAAATAATACGCTCCTTTCACTCCTAAATTAGCAGTGTTTGGGACAACATGATTGCACTTCTGTGTTCTTCAGGCACAATAGAAGGCAGATTATATGGGCGGGAACCCGCGTCTATGTGAGTGTTTTAGAGAAAGAAGATTTCTCTAGTATAAGAAAATGTATTGTTAACTATTCAGATACAGGTACATTATCACTTCACAAGATATGGGAAGTATGCCAGGTCGCCTTAAAGAGCGGTCCCACCCAGGCACTAAAATCATAACATATCCTAATGGGGTTCGAGTTACATATGAGCACAGTCACTACTCTAAGTAGGAATACATTACCGTGCCTGGGGTGGTAAGTAGGGATACATTGCCGTGCCTGAAGGGGTTGTTCCATATGTTTATGTATATGTTTCCAATTAAGGCCAGCTGAAAACTAGGTAGTTTAAAAATTTCTGTCCCGCTTTGTGGGCTACCACAAAATGAGTATAACACTCGTCATGACGTCATTAACTCTGACGCGGTGGAACACTGGGTTGCTCAATCCCATTGGTTAATGAGAGTCAGAGAGTAACCAGGTAACAATTTTGCTGCGTTACGTTGTTATGAGTAACGCTTTTTGGAGACGAGTAAAGCTCGTTGTTGTACTGAAAACTAGATAGGTGTGAGGCACCCTTTTTTGCACCTGTTAGGAACTCAAAATGCGTTTTATTTCACAACAATTGTTTCAAACTAGAGAAATATACTTTATAAAGGTTTTATGGTCAGCAGGCTTGTGTTCCTGCTTTTATTAACTACTTTTGCTATTATATCAAAATTAGTAATAAAACTGTTCATCGGTCAATCAAATATATATTTCTTTTAGTTTCTGTCCATTCTGACGATAATGTCATTGTTATTATTATTATTATCAAAATGCTGTACTCGATAATTTTAATAATTAGACAATAATATAACATATTTCATAATTTATAGTTCATGTAGTCAGTTTTCCCTAAATTATTCAGAAGCCTTGTTTGACCAATTTTCACAAAATCTAATATGTACTCATTTTGATTTTGATTTGGTTTGAAAATACTTTTATTTCCTAAATTATTACATATATAAGAAGAAGGATTGACAAAATGGCCGTCTATCTTCTGGTATAGTTACCAGGTCTTCCGGTTGTTACCTGTGTACGGTGATAGTTGATCTAATCTAAGAGTTAACAGAAGGTAGATACAGGTATGCGGTTAAACACAAGATTATACAGTGTGCAACATAGTGAATTGGGAGACCAGAGACCGTCGGTCTCTGCTAAATTTTAACAGTGGAGACCGACAGGATTTTACAGAGACCGGTAGACACAACCAATTAACAAGTCAATAAGTGATTCAACTCACAGAATTTGAGAAATTATTACTTTCAACATGAGAAGGTTCTCCTCAGATAAAGACCTCATGAGTTCATGTTTCCCGTTTAATTTGAGGTCCAGGCCCAAGAAAGAGACTGAGCTTAATATTTTTATCATTATTATAGAACTTTTATTTCTCATTAAGCATACAGTTACATAAAGGAGATAGCATATGATCTTTAATAAGTATTGCCTTCATGCCAATCAAAAGTGATTAAAAAAATAACCCAGACCGTCGGACTCAGCCTAATATCAATATCAGAGACCGACACTAATTCAATGGAGACCTGTGCCTCGGTCTCTGGCTTATGTTGCACATGTAGACATAACAATATAAACATAGATTTAAAAAAGTGTTATGTAGCAATGATAGAATGGTCTGTCTATTGTATATGATGATTTAAACTTTGATTTAATCGATATGAACAAATATTAACAAAGTATTTTTCAATCCAATAATAATTATTTCCAGCTGCCATTGCCAGTGTCCAAGATTAACCAAGGCACTGAGACTGAGCCCCAGCAGGCTGCCCCTCGGCGACAGACGAAGGATAACAAAGGTTGGTCTCGCACCTCATCTTTAACAATCTAATCAGTGAAGATTGATTCTATTCAGTGAACTTCCCAAAGACCCACAGAATAATGTGTGTAATAAATAGAAATACTAATGCTCCATCTTGTTTATATGCCTAACAGATATATGTGATGTGTTACAGAAAAAATAGTGAGATGTGTAACAGAAAAATTAGTCATAAGTCACAAAATTGATATTTTTCATAAGATATCTTTAGTGTATCTAACGCTTTCAGTCGTATGAATACATTAGCCAACTTTCAAAACAGTGTATTAAATATATCCTTGCGTCTCTAAGGTCATCATATATTGTATATTTAGCTACTTCAGCTACAGCTTCCACCCAGAAATACTTTTTTTCAAACATAAACAAAAATCAAACATAAATTATAGAAATACATACAAAATTGTCATTTTGTGATTTTAGACTTAATTTTCTCTGACACATCATAAACATAATAAATATATAGTTGTCCATCATAATGCAACTACATAATGTAAACGTAAAAGTATAATTGTGTTTAAATAGCTGTATGTTAATTTTTCTGACTTCCATGAGAATATCGAGACACCTTATATTGGACTCAATAAAATTCTTTTTTTTTTTAAAGAAAAATCCCTGAGCGTCTTATATGACTGAAAGTGTTTATTTACTCAAAAATATAACGTCTCATTACATTGACTTATCATTTACTTTTTCATCTTTTATATTTAAGCTTTAAGCTTTATAATTGTCTAGACTTACTAAGGCATGTGTAGGACATTCCAAAAACTTAACTGACCACAATTATCATAATATCATAAAACTTCTTATCATATATTTAAGTATTTATCTAACTGAAGAATTTTGAAAGGTCTTTAGAAAAATTGACCGCTTTGTCTTACAAGTATATTTAAGTTTTGTTTACCTACTTCTTGATTAAGAATTTTCTTTCTGTATTCAGCTTTTTAACTTTTGTTTTGTTGTTCTTGTGTGTATTTGTGTTTTCTACTAACATTTACTTTGAGAGAGGATATGCTGATCGTTGCTAGGTGTTATAGATCTGACGAAAGAGGGCAGCACAGAGAGCGATGACCTGCAGAAGGCCATCGTGGCGAGCCTGCGCGACACCTCCCCGGCCATACTTGGGGGTCAAATCAGCCGCGAGGAGCAAGAAATCAGCAGGTGAGGACACACTTCATGCACGGCTTGAATGCCACTGCTTCAAGCTTTAATTACAAAATAATAATAAAACAGATATCTCATTCGGGAATGCTAGTCTTTTTGAAAACGTCCAAAAATTGTTTGATATTCCCCCCAAATTCAATCTTTCATAACCAAATTCGTCTCTTTTAAAAACTACTCAAAATAAGGCCAAATTTCGTTTTTAAAAAAAAATAAAAAAATGTATTTTCTCCAAATCTGAGTTTTTCAACACAAGCTGATTACCCTTTTCAAAACACTACTGAAGACCGGGTAACCCTTTTTCAGAATCCTGTTACAATTTTGGGCAGTCTCAAATAAAGAATTCATTCATTCATTTACTTACTGTTAGTTACAATTTTACTACACACTATGTTGGAGGTCTTAATGTATAACCTTAGACTTGAGCTTAAACAATAAAAGTGTTCAAACAATCAATCAACCAACACCGCATTGATGTATAATTCATAGTATGTATCGCAGGGCGTTGGAGGCCAACCTGGCTGAGAACAAGGCGGGCACAAAGCGCAAGCGTGGCGACCTGTGGTTCATCGACCCGCTCAACCCTCACGAGAGGAAGAGGAAGGAGGGTTGGCCTGTGGGGCTGAAGAATGTGGGCAACACCTGTTGGTTCAGTGCTGTCATTCAGGTGAGCGTCGCATTGTACAACGGCAGAATTGCAAATCAGTAGTTTTGAAAACTTCTAATTGGTGCCTAATAAATATACCCCAAACTCCACCTTTCATAACTAATGGTTGGATTTCGCACTACTAACTGGGCTTGAAAACCTGATTAACTTGTTAATTTCTTGTTGCGTGGAAGAACGATGGATTCGTGGGTTTTGGAATTTGTAATTTTATTGTGCCCAACGTTTCGGATAGCTTAGTATCCTTTCATAACTAAATTTGGTCAAAATTAAACAAATATAAATGTCACTCAAATTTGTTTCGGTATGTTTTTAGCACATGTCCACCTAGCACCTAACACAATTAGATATTTGTATTTAGGCTTATGAATTAATAATTAATTAAGAATTTAATCGATTAAGCGTAATGCCAATAATGTTATAAAGCACTTCTAGGAAAGACACTCCTGGAGATTTAGTTGGTGTGTTCTATCAGAGATTCGTATTTCTAGTAGAATCTCATTGCAAGCCATTAGTAATACATGTGTATTTGTGCCCTTTCAGTCGCTCTTTCATCTGCCAGTATTCAGACGACTCGTGCTCAACTTTACATGTCCCAAGGAAATGCTGCAGGGCCAAGCTGCCGTAAGTTTGCTTTACTACTATCTATTCTACTTATTGCCCTCGGCAAGTTATGGCATTCTCCATCACCTTAAACTTAACATTTTCAAACATTTTTATTGCTGCCATTAGGAGATTAATATGTGGGACAGATTTTTAGAAAATGTACAATTTACTTCCACCAATCCTCTCAAATAACCCACATTTAAGACAGAAATGAGATTCAAAATGTAGTTTAACATAGCAAAACAGATACTTTAAATCAACACGATACCAAATATACTCAGATATACCCGTTATTCTTCATTTTTAACCTAATTTAGCATAATTTCCTAAATGTGTAGAGCTGCCAATTGTACATTTTCTGAAAATCTGCCCCATGAAGTCTTTTCCAACCCACGTTCTTGTCCGACCCATCTAGAAGTCACTTGACCCTAATTTGGGAGTATTTTGTCTAGTAGTTGCTTTTGCTACAGGGTTTCATAAAGGTCACGGAGACCCACTGAAACCCTTTCCTGTGGTGGCATCACTTATAGAAACAAATAACAGCAGCAGAATATTGATAAATTCTGTCCTACAAGTCATAATATGACAAAATAATGTAAGTTTTTTTGTCGTTATAGCTGAGAATGCAACTTTAAATAAGTACTTGCAGATAGACGGAGCATGTTTCACCTTCCTATTCCTATACTAAACATTTTTCCCTAACTAGACATCGGAAAAGGGAGAAATAATATTCTCCCTGAAGCTAAGTCATAGCAAGGGAGAAGAATTAAAAACAATTTAAATAAGTACTTGTTTATTTCAGGGTCCTGGGTATGACTATAAACTGCCTTTCTGTCTCTTTTTCTCCTTCTCTATCTCTATTTCCTGGGTAAGATCATAAACTGCCTCCCTCTCAGCTCTCCCGCCCTTGATATAACACTTCAAAGTGTTGATGAGGGCGTAAAGCAACCAATCCCACTCACTCACTCACTCACTTGTTTATTTCGTCCTTCACAGGAGACCCGGAACCTGCGTTTCATGCAGGAGTTGCGGCGACTATTCGCCATGGCCATCCGCTCGCAGCGGAAGTACCTTGACCCCTCTAAGTCTGTAGACATCCTCAAGGAGGCGTTCACGTCCGCGCCCTCCGGTGGCATAGACAGTCAACAAGATGTGAGCGAGTTCCAACACAAACTACTAGAGTGGCTGGAGGACACATTCAGGTGGGCGCTTCATGTCTCTTGTAAAATAGCCAGTGTCTTTGTGACTAATTGTGGAATTTCTCCCCAAAATTACACGACTTCTAACCTTAAACCCTCCAAATTTTCAAATCATTTCACAAAATTTGGGGGAGAAAATGTATTTCGTAACAATAGTTGTTTTAACTATGAAAAATGTACTTTTAAGGGTTTTCTGGTCAAGAAGATTTGTTTTCCTCCTGTAATTAGCTTTTTTGGTAAAACAAAACAAGAGAAATCACAGTCAACAACATTCTAGGTGCAGTAGGTTTTTTCTCGGTGGGGGTTAAGTGGGAAACACCTATTCTTTTTTGGCGCCCCCACGTGTTGCCTCCTAAAAACTTTTATTTTTAATTGAACTTACAGAACGATATCCTATTAATGGAGTTAATTGTGAATGCTAAAATGTAATGAGTGTCTAAAATTAACTGATGCCCGCTATGTATCGTGAGAACTGATACTAGTCAGTTTTGATATCATATATTTTATAGCATACTTTATAACCTAAGAATCTGTTTGATAACTTTTAACTTGTAGTATGCCTTGTTTGCTTTATAACGTAAGGATTTGTTTAATTAACTTTAACTTGTGTGATACCCTGTTAATATTTATCTTTTAGCCAGTCTCTCTGTTAGTATAGATGTCTTTCTATTATGAGGTGGCGGCTGGAAGACCTGGATTTTATCCAGAAGTCTGGCCACCTATTTGTCTAAACTCTGTATGATCTCGGACAAATAAAGTATTTTTCAATACAATTCATAAGTCTCTTACAATTGTAATGTATTATTCTGGCCACAGATTGGACCAGTCGCAAGCCTCGTCTCCTCCCCCTGAAGGTGCCAGTAGTTCTACTAGTGAGGATAACAAGCGCCAGACCAATCCCATGTGTCGTCTCTTCTATGGACAGTTTGTGGCCGAGGGAGTCAACGAGGGTCAGTATTTATACCCCACCCTCCTTTCCATCATTAGCTACCATATTTACATTTTGAAAACCAGCGACTGGAACACCGAATTGTTTCCACATCGTTTCTTCAATGTGGGTCTGCATCTGATGAGAAAATTTCATCCCAGTTTTGATCACAATTGGCCTAATTTCGTCAAACATTAAAATCTCAATATCTTTTAATAAGTTTCAAATATTGTGTACAGGTAGTGGAGGCCCTCCATAATAAGAATTCACTTTTTTGGACGTTTAATTCTCAAAATAAAAATTTAGTCCCTCTTTTATGATAACTCAGGTCTTTCAATGAGTTGTTATAACGAGTTAAAGGAAACGATGTTGTAAGCTTGAAGAAGTAGTACATGTTAGGGTAAGCTCAATGAGGTATAACAGAGTGCCATTGCCTTAAATACTAACAATGTGCGGTAATTCAGTTCTTATACGTTCATGTGTCGAGGTTCAATTTTGGGACACTTCAATCAGTTGTCCAACTATCACTCACTCACTCACTTACTCAATCCTTCCTTCAACTGTTGGCAGGTAAGAGTTTCAAGAACGAGGAGACGTTTGGACAGTTCCCATTGCAGGTCAATGGTTTCCATGATATTTATGAGAGCCTCGACGCAGCTACTGCTAGAGGAGAGATAGAAACGGTCAACAGTGACTCTACTGGCCAGTCACGCCAAGAAGTAAGTTTCCCTTCATCTTAGATCTTTTTTTAATTCGTTTTTATTCAGGTTGAGACTTACATACGTCATTTTTAGATCCAGTTCATTTCATAAAACAACCCATCGGCTCACCATTGCGGTGGTCTTCCTCCAATCCCTGAGCTGACAAAGGAGATTTGTAATTTTAGTACAGTATATTTTGACATTCAGTAAGACACTCGGTCCGAAAACGAATGAATTATAAGTATTGAGTAATAATTCACACACACACATCAACCTCAAGATCAGCGCTTTACCTTCGAGAAGAAATTCTGGCGAAGAATATAGAATACTTCTGAAATTTGACTTCCTTCAACCACCAAAGCATTCATTAGACCCCCACTCCCCCGCCCCGGGCTTGTATATGATATGTCTTATGCAACTCCTAGTTTTAATTTGAGTTAAACAGAGTAATTGAGAAAGCACCTAGTATTTTCCAAGGTAGAATAAACCTTGTATTTGACATTTCAAACTCTTCCAATTGCTACATTCTTCCTATATTGGGGGGGGGGGGGGGGGGGGGGGAGGGGGGATTTTCTATAACTGTTTGAGATCCTGTTTGACTGAATCTATTTCTCGTCCCTTTCCAGCAATGGTTCACGCGACTTCCTCCAGTCCTTACGTTTGAATTGTCACGTTTCCAATTTAATCAGAACCTTGGACGGCCTGAGAAAATACACAATAAACTTCACTTCCCTAACCTTATTTACATGGATAGGTAAGTCAGATTTTTAAATTATTTTTATTCAAATGAGTGAATAACAATTTAAACCTGTACACTTTTATTTAATTATGGCAACTAAAAATCATATGAATCAAATTTATCCGGGTTGTTGTCTAAATTACTAGACTAAGCTTGAAACTTAAAAATAGAAAAAAGTACTACAAACAAATCCTGTAACTAAGCCCCTAGCTCTACCTGTAACAACATCCCATAATGCTTTGCCAGTGTATATAAGCCCAGATCCGACTGGCTCAGCCATAACTGGACTGGCCCTGAAGAAGGACCGAAAGGCCCGAAACGTCGACCAGTAAAAGTCCAAATAAAAAAGTGCAAAACTCCACCCCATACTTCTCTTACTCAACACAAGTCACAGCATAGTAAAATTGAATTTCAACCGGTTGGCAGATCCCCTCCCAACATCTTTAAATTATTATTTGTATACATTTTATTTCTTCCGCGGTGGCAAACATGGTCTTCCTTCTATCTCCCACTTTGGGAGGTTTCGATCTCACTTGGTGGTAGATTACTTACAAAAAACGATGAGAGGGAGATTGGTGTACAATAGTACTTACAAAAAACGATGAGAGAGAGATTGGTGTACAATAGGGGCCTTGCATGTCCGCCATCTTGACTCCTGAGTCGCATGGAATTATGGGAGTTGTATGTCAGTATTAAAGCTATAGAAAACATGTTATGTCCATCTTTCCCATCATGCATTTGGTTATACAGTGTGCAACATAACTCGGAGAGCGACGCCCAGGTCTCCACAGAATGTTCGTTGGTCTCTATTGATATTTGTCAGGGCCCGACGGTCTCCAATGAAATATCCAAGTAATAAAATGTTCAAAGTACTCTGGACCACGGGAACCCTGTCTATAACCCAGACCTTTTTTTGTCTCTGTAAAATCTCTGTAAGTCTCCACTGTTACAATTTGGCAGAGACCGACGGTCTCTCATCTCCAAATTCACTATGTTGCACACTGGTTTTATTATTTATAGATCATTTACCAAAGCTATGATATTGCGGAAAACATTCTTGCAATTTTCGATAAAAATGTTGCTAAATATTTGTACGTCAGATTCGAACTAAATCCATTCCAGCATGCATTGTAATAGACATGCGCAGTACAAGCAAATCCCCTGTTATGCACACCGTCGAAAACAGTATGTTCCTCTCTCGGGAAGGATTTGTGGTCAACATAGAATTTCTGAGGTGACCATGGCGTCGAATCTTCAGTGACAGTCTTGGTCGACCGTCTTCATTAATATATTAACTTAGACTGCTAGATATAGCATAAAAGTATCAGTTGAATGCCCTTGGTTAATAATGTGTTAATTCACCTCTGATTGTGTTTCAGGTACATGCTGGCCAACAAACAAATAACTAGAAAAAAACGCGAGGAGCTTAAGCGTTTAAAAGAGCAACTCTCAATTTTGCAACACAAATTAGACAAGTGAGTTCTGCTGTGTATTCTTCCCTGTCCAGATTTACTATACTTTTGTTTTACCCAAAAATATTGCTCAGTGTCTGAATATGCGCTCAAAGGTGTCCACTTTGGATACTAAATATATTACAGTTTAGTTAATAATTTACCGTGTTCTTGGATTACCCTGTATGAATGAAATAAGTTAATACAAATAATACACACAGGTTGGGTAAACTAATAGGTCTCAGCGACCAACACATGTATGCGATAGCCCCAATGCCTATTAATAAACTCTAAAAATAATGGTTTTCTTCTTATTTTCAGATTTATTAATTATGGGTCCTCCGCCAAGCGTTTCCCGCTTCAGGATGTACTACAAAGTGCTCTAGAATTTGCTGAAACTCCCCCGCGACCCACCTCCCCTCCTATCTGTGATGATGTTGAGATGGACTCTCCCAAACCAGCCAATATAGACTCCCCCAAATCAAATACAAGGTAAAAATACATACAAATTTGTGTTGATTCGACTAACTTAAGCATTTATTGCATATTCAATTTATGCTGTTGATCATCTTGTTGGTTATATAAAAATAAACATTCATGTTTTCCAATACCACTGTTTGCCCTGTGCTCTTCTTTCCTCTTCTCAATGAAGTTGGGAATGTTATGGAAATATCGGCTGGAATAACATGTCAAAGGTGTTACGAATAGTTTCAAGTAATGTATTTGTGCGAGTCATGGGTATAGCTCATCCAAATACAAGCATTGACAGAAAGTTTGAGAAAGGAGTATGGCTATGACATTTCTTTCATGAGCTTAACCCTATCAGGGCGAGTAGTGCATTTATGCACTATTATTTGGGTCATTTTCCCCATAATATTGCCTATAAGACATGCTATTCATTTGATAAAACCTGCTATTTTACCCTATTCCTCCTATGTCAATGTGTTCCAAATGTTGTAAGGACCAATAATCAAAAAAAAGTTCTTGTGTCTGGTAGATGCAGAAAATTTGGTGTCCATAATAGATTGTGGCTAAATTGGAAGAATTATAACTCTATTTATGCAATATTCATTCTTAAATTGGAAAAAACTAAATCTAAATTTATTTTTTTGAAAAAATGCCATTCATTCAGTTTTTCATGCTGAATAAAATGAATGGTCGTAAAAGTTGATGGATTTTAAAAATGGTTCCTTTAGAATGGTTTCCATGGCAACCAAACAGCCCGTTTTTTTTCAATTGAAAAGGTGTATATCTGGTAAATGGTTGCTATGGTGACATAAAACATGAAATTTCTAAATTACAACTCATAACATGTAGAGCCGAAAATTTAGGTTCATGTGCAATTTACTCAGTACAAATCGCTTTTCTTACAGCAAAATGGTGATAAAAAGACTATGTGGCATTGTCCTGATTAATTTTCACTGTCTGGACATCATTGCCTTTTACATCATCTATCTCCTTTTAAAAAGTCACTTAGGCTAAGTAGTTTAGCTCAAAATTTAACAGGCAGGCAACTTTGAAAGACTATAAATTCACTAATATTTGGAGTATCAAAAAGATTTTTTCGTTTTTATAATGCTTGGTACGGCCACAATAAGGGACAATTTAAAAGACAACCTCCCTTATCAGACCCTCTGCCCTTAAAGGGTTAACCTGCGTTCATTTGCAGAAGTTAATATTTAAATATCCTATTTCCTGAAATATAAAATATCAAATGTATCATTGATTCGGAAATAAACATATTACATACATGTATAGACAAAATTACCCGACGGCGGTCCTGACGTTTCTTCCCAATCCGCTGTCAAGGCATATGCCACGCAGCAGCCCCAGGATTATAAAATCTGTTTAAAAGATCACAAACTTATGCGGTGTAACAATTTCTTACCACAGTATGCAGACAGACTCCCCCTTGTGTACGCCAAAGAAATCGCCAACGTCCTCCTCTCCTCCTGACGTTACCATGACGACTCCAGCGTCCACTACCTCCACCCCTAAGGCCAGCTGTCCAGCCGGAAGGGTCAGCAGCCAGCCCGAGCCTGAGCAGGACCCAGCGCCACGTAGTGTGTCCACCGAGGAACTACGGGTGCTACAGAACTGCCTCACACGCTGGAGGAAAGAAGTAGAAAGTGATGTCAAAGGTGCGGTTCTAAACATTTGTTTTAATAACATTTTATAAATGAATAAATAACTAAATGAACAAATAACATTTTATAAATAATTGATTTTAGTCTAGGAACACCAAAACCATGAGTCAGCAACTTCTGATGTTGTAAGTTTTATTGAAGTTTTGTAAGTTGGTACATTCGATTCCTACGTTTCGGATCTATATGTTCGATCCTTCATCAGGGAATCAGGGAATTTTATAAATAAATAAATAATAGTACCTATCTCATTAACCATCTAGCATTAATTCACCGAGTAGAATTTAGTATAACCTTTGTTATCAGTGATTACCAATGGTTATTCCCCAGTGAATAAGCTCCCGTGAGCCCATATCTTAATGACTACAACTGTGTTCTAACTGGCATTGTACCCTGTACGTGCCTTATTTCAATACCTGTCATTTCTTGATGATGCGCTATAAACTTAGTAAATTATAACTAATCAAAAACAAAACAAAATCAGGAAAATACAACATAATACATGCTCGTCAATGCTGACGTTTTTCCTTTTGCCCTGAAATCGGTCTGACATTATGCATCTTTCACGGGAGAAAGCATTTATAAAAGAAAAAATGAAAATGAATTACTAAAAGAATAGAAGTACACCAGTCAGCCCCTCAACCATGTCTTGAGATTGACATTGTTTTGTTGTTTTACAGAACTGCAAGATGGCATCAGTAGCCTAGAACAAACGATGGGTGCTATGTATGGTGATGAGTCATTGAAACGGGTGAGTGCAACGTCAACGCTTGTGTATCGAAATGAGAATTGTAGTCACCCTCAGTCCCGTTGTGCCTAAGGGGTTTTGATATGATATACGTGTCGTAAAGGCTAGATGCACAGTTTCAAATATATTGTAGAGATAGTTGGAGTATAAAACCCAAACATTCAGACTGATGAACTCAGAGCAAACTGTTTGATATTACTGATGTGATTGTACTATGTGGCCAATGCATGAACCCCCGCTACAAATCGATAATCTAGATTTATTAAACAACTCTATCCATAAGTCCCTAAGCTGAGCGATCCAACAAAATGTATTCTCAATGTACAACTGTCATTTCCCTGTAGACGATATTTCAGCAATAAAATTGTTTAACAAATCGATAATCTAAATTTATAAAACAACTATCCCTATGCTTAGCGATCCAACACAATGTATTCCCAATGTCCAACTGTCATTTCCCAGTAGACCCATGTTTCAGCAATGAAATTGTTTAATACAAAATAAATGATTAAAAAATTATCCAACATGTGTGAAACATACTGTACTACTCTTGGCCTGGCTCCAACATATGTGAAACTTACTGTACTACTCTTGGCCTGGCTGCTGCAGTTCGCCTACAGACTTCATGCAGTGCTCGTGCACGAGGGCCAGGCGGCGTCAGGCCACTACTGGGCCTACATCTACCGCACGCAGTACAACAGCTGGCTCAAGTTTAACGACATCATGGTGACGGAGGCGTCGTGGGAGGAGCTGGAGAAGGAGAGTGTGGGCGGCTACCACAACACCAGCGCCTACTGCCTCATGTACATCAGGGCTGATAATGAAGACCTCCTAAATCAAGGTAATATATATATCGTATTTTTATTCAGACATCACAGTAAATACATCAGAAAGGGAAGCGTCCCTCAGAATTCTGTTCTTCCAGCATTTTAAATGAGGATACAGTGAAATCAAATTAATCATCAAAACAATAACTCTAGTCAACACACTGTCATATATGGGTCAGATCGTCAGAAAATGTACAATTTACCTTCACCAACCTTCTCAAATAATCCAAATTTAAGACAAAAATAAGGTGTAAAATTCAGTCAAACATCACCAAACAGATTCTATGAATCAAGGCAATAACAAATATACTCAGATACACCTAGTATTGACCATTTCTCAGTTTAATTTAACAACATTTACTAAAAATGTAGATCTGCCGATTGTACATTTTCTCAAGATCTGACCCATATATGTATGGTTAGAATTGTGCCCACTCACAAACGTTTAGTATATTATATTTTGTATCAACTTTTTTATGATTGCCTAAAAATTTCATGTTTTATTGCACCCAACTTATTGCACCTTTCAAGAGGAATGTACATAATATAATAAATATAAAGATCCTCTGATGAAGCCCAAGAAAGGCGAAACGCGTCAGGAACGCCAATAAACCTGCAAAAATACCAACTTGATTCGTTCCCATGATTGTTTTAGATGAGTTGCCTTCCATCAATTTTTTAATATAATAAATAAATAGGAGAGAATTGAACGAGGTGCTACTAATTGAATATTTATTGGTTGATGAAATGTAACGAGTACTCAACCGAGTTCCATTCACTATTTATTATGGGACCCTAGCATAGAAAAATATTGAAGTATAAATTTTTGGTTTTAAATCGTCATGATTTAAAGTTTCTAAAAGCTAAAAGAAAAAACCAATTCGAATTTTTATCGTACACATGTGATACAAATATCTATATTGCACCCCACTTTAATACTTCCTCAAATGGAATGCGCATATAATAAATGATTTGTTGTTGCAGTTGACGCTGAGACGGGGCAGAAGAAGGAGGGCCAGGACGAGCTGCCGCCGGACCTGGAGGCCCTGGTGACGGAGGACAATAAGATATTCGCCCGGGAGATATTAGACTGGGATAACGAGCAGAGGAAGAGAGCGCTAGGCGTTACTGACTCTACTCACGGTAGGTCCAATATTATGGCCAGAAATTGTCATCTTTAGATCCTTACAGAAGCAACTATTTGTTTTATTAAGTTTTCATTCTATACTCGTGTCTACTCACTGTCAGTAACGAGTACTATGTAAAGTATTTTTGAAAACTTCCCAAAAGTATGAAATCTCCCCCAAATCCCATCAATTACAGTCAAAGTTCGCCACCATTTTTTTAAAAATTAAAATTCTCAAAATAGATTTTATTTGGCCGTCAAAATATTAGTCAGTTTAAAATATGTTGTACAGGTAGTTGCAGAGTCCCTAGATATTAAGATTTCGCTCTTTCTCAAAAGTTTTCGCCTGAATTTCTTGTTACCACAGACTGTTAGTAAATCTTCATTTAATCTGCAGTTTGATTGATATGTTTTCGGTATATCCCCCATTGTTATTGACCTGTCATTGACCTGACATAATGTTACACTGGCACTAGACCTGGGCTCGGCTTCTATAAACAACCCTGTGTTGGGGACGAGAGCTAGTCTATTTAACCCCGAATAAAGATTGTTTTTAAAAATGACTATAATATATCATATGATGGCTGCAGGTACGAGTGCGGGCACACAGACTGTAGACCAGACTGTAAAGGTACAGCCCAGTCCTGCACATCAACTCGCCCTCCAGCACGCCGCCTTCGTCTCCTTGACAACGCAGGAAGCCATCCGCTGGGTGCTGGAGTCGGACACCTTCAAGAACAAAGGTCCTTCTGAGGCCCTGCAAGAGGTGAGTGAGTGAGTGAGTGAGTGAGTGAGTGAGTGAGTGATGGTTGCTTAATGCCATGACGACATCCAAGTGGTGAGGAGTGACACCATCATTGTTTAGCAAACTTAGCGAGAAATCGTGATATATCTAGAGATGCCTCGAACAACTTTTAATTTTATTTCAGTGCTTATTTGGTAAAATGTTGTGAAAACAGAATATATGTGCAGGCCTTTGTCTTGATCCTTACTGTGAATCCTACATACAGATTTTGAATCATTCAATGTACCAAAGTCCAAATGTACAAAGTTTATCTTATTTTTCTTAAAGTACCTAGCTACCAATGTTAGGGCTAATGGTCATGATAATTTCCTTCTTTCTCTAACGTCTTTATAACAATCTATATCAAATTTAAGGTTCAATTGAGAATAGCCATGTCCCACTAATATTGATCCGAAATAAAATAAATAAACAAAAAAAAACTTAGATTAACTCCTTCCCGATGCTGTGCCCTTAGTCTTGACACTTCCCAGTTTATCTTATAATGCAAAGTTCTATAAAGCATCATATTTACACTCGTTAACAAATATGACATTTCGATGGATGTGTACCTCATTTATTTATTTTATAAATGCTTAAATCTCCTGTGAAGCATACATATGTTAGACCGTCTTCAGGGCACAAATAAAAAACGTCAGGATTGACGAGCATGCTACTATGTTGTATTTTCCTGATTAAATAAAATGTTATTTTTCAAATAAAATCCAACTGAAGCTAACTCCTTGTGGATGCTCTTACCTCAGGTGTTGACGCGGGAGATGAAGCGGTTAGAGTCGGCCGCTAAGAATGCGGAGAGCATGATGCCGCGTAGAGACCCGCGCCTCCAGAACATCATTATCTACATGAAGACCAACGGCTGTGCCTCCAATAACATCCTAGAGCGGATCCTCCTCGAACAGTTCAGTCTCTGTAAACCAGTAGAACTGCCTGCCAGGTAGGGCTCTCCCTGAAGATTGTTTCATTTTCAATTTAGTTTTCCCCTCTATACCATAGAGAAAACAAAATTAAAAAATAATATCAGTTTCATTATTATTTCTGACTATTTATCTGATTCTGAGACCTATTTCTACTTTTTCTTGTATGTGTTATCGTTAATACATGGCAACCAAGCATAAGGCTGATTATTCTGCTCTGTTTTTCTAGCGTTCATGAGATTCTAGCTGAGGCCCGGAAGGAAGAGAAAAAGGCAGATCAAGCCCTATCAGAAGCCGAACGCCAAGTCTATTTCGTATGTATCAGCATAACAATGTACATAACATCTAAACTAGCTGTATTGGCAAACAATCTGTACAGATCTGGATAAAATATCTTCCATTTCATGACGTGGTTTAACAAATGTTGTCATAGCCCTAGCCGTGAACGATGGGAACAATGTATTCCCCTTAATTCTCTTCTTTAATCATTTTTATTCAGCAAAAGCATATTGTGTACAATATTGGTTGTTAATACTGACTAAAGCTATTATTCCAGATAGTCAAATTATTACTAAGTCACCCTCAATCAGTAGGGAAGGAGCAATACATTCACTGCCATATATAACGGAATTTAGCTACTGGGTTACTCAGTCTAGGCTCACCGCCTCTCAGATCAGACAATGGTATGTCAGCGATTGGACGCCTACTGCGCTAATGCCTTTCCTGACCCGGGAGTAGGCTTTTCTAATGGGATTGTAATGGCATTTTGCGGCTTGGAGCGAACTTTCTCTCAGATTGGTGGACCCTCTCAACTGAGCCTATATAGATACTGTACTGCTATTTGTGCTCAACTGAATGTCAGCATTTTAATTAAAAGTTTCAATCTTGCAGCAGAATCCATCTTCCAAACTAAAACAAAACAAAAAACATTAATGATATGTTATTCCGTTCATGATACTGACATACCTGGTTGACCAGATTTTCTCTCTGATTTCTTTGTGCAGAAATGGCAGAAGGATTACCATGAATTCAGGAGAATGACGCTGGTGTTCCTGGCTGGTGTGGAGCAGTTCCACAATGAAAGGTTTGTCAGTTTATGCTGCTTGTTCTACAGTTGCCTATACATTGTAGGCAGTGCTTATGGTATAAAGGGGAAACTTTTTATTTGGGAAACCTGTGTAATAATTCTATGACATAGTTTGGGTTATGGCAGTGCTATCTTATGCACTGAGATGTAGGCGGAGGTAACGGGAATGGATCATATGTGGTCTATATTTCAGTTATACCACTGCACTGTCAGTGTGCGACATAACCCAGAGACCGACGAGACCCAGGTCTCCACAGAATTTTCGTCGGTCTCTGAGATGGATATTTGTCAGGGCCTGACGGTCTCCAATGAAATTGCCAAGTGATTAAATGTTTTTATACCGTAAATTCTTGTCGATTCTGAGTCTGTCTAGAGAAATTCCAGATATGTGTCCTATACATGTTGGCAGCCTTGATTGTGTAGTAACTTATGACAAACATTAAAAATACTTGTAACATTCCTTTACTTCTTTTCCTCGCTAAGAAGTCATTAAAAATCATGTGAATCAGATATCAAAAGTCAGTTTGTCGCACACTGCACTGTATAACATAGCTTACCGTGTTTCAGTTATGAACCTCTGTGTTTCAGTTACGCCTCTGCACTGGCATACCTGGTATGTGCCTGTGAGATGAACGACGCTCTAATTGCTGGTGGTCTCCCCATGAAGGGCTTAGATCAGAAGCTCATCTACTACTACAGGCGGCAATGTGTTCTGGTAAGTTCACTCTTTGGTTTGGGGTTTGGGGAAATATCTTTATAAATTACTCGAAAAGTTGCTTTGTTGTCATGGTTGTTATTTGATCTCAAGACACATGTATGCGAACAAGTAAATTGGGTCACACATATAAGAAGCTTCTTGGGAATGTAATATGACATGAATGAGAACATGAGTAATCGAATAGGTAAATTGAGCCAAATCTGACCCTTAGCGAATTAATAAGAGAATTGAACCTGAGCCAACATATGACTCTCTGAGAATTATTAATGTCAAGTCTATGCATAGTCAGTGGCATTGTCTTGCTCTCAACCGTAGTTATTAAGAGAGAAGATCTTTGAGCTTGCGCCCCTTTGAAGATAGAAATAGAAAAAAAAATAATTTTTTGCTCTCCCTCGACGCTCTGAGAAGAGAATGGAATGGCGACTGGCGATGACGCGGCCGAACGCTCCCGTCTCCAGGGCAACTGACGACTTCCGGCTTACCGCGCTGAGCTCGATTACGTCCTTCCGGTCCTTGCCGCCACTCTCTCGTAATTTATATAAGTATTCCCATGGAATACCCTCCATAAATTACTCGAAAAGTTGCTTTGTTGTCATGGTTGTTATTTGATCTCAAGACACATGTATGCGAACAAGTAAATTGGGTCACACATATAAGAAGCTTCTTGGGAATGTAATATGACATGAATGAGAACATGAGTAATCGAATAGGTAAATTGAGCCAAATCTGACCCTTAGCGAATTAATAAGAGAATTGAACCTGAGCCAACATATGACTCTCTGAGAATTATTAATGTCAAGTCTATGCATAGTCAGTGGCATTGTCTTGCTCTCAACCGTAGTTATTAAGAGAGAAGATCTTTGAGCTTGCGCCCAAACCCCAAGGTTTATATATTGAGATTAAGTAGTTAAGGGAGGAGAAGGTCCATGGAACCGAAAACAGATGCCATCCTGTTTTCCAAAAGGCGTCGGTGCTGTAAGGGGGCAGATAAATAGTTGAGAACAGCCATGGACTGCCAGTCCCCCGCCAGGCGAATGTCTTGCAGGTTGACACCTTGGGTGTGCATGAAAGTCGCAGACCCCCGGCGGAGGCTGTGCAGCCCGATGTCCTTGGTAATGCCTGACTGACGGGACCAGCGCTGCAGCAGAGGTAAGGCCAACGTATACTTGGTAGGAGAGCCTCCCTTGAGACAAATGAGAGGAGAGGAGCTGGAAGCAGGATGTCTGGCGCACAATGCTGATAGGGCACCATGCAAGCACAGAGAAGAACCACACTTCTTTATGGGGATTTGGAAGGCGCGAGAGCCCAGTTGGTCCGTTTTAGAGGAACCCACACTGATCACAAGCCACTCGCCCTCAAAGCTTACATCACCTCTCGTCAGGAGGTGCTCGTTGGTCGTGGAGAAGAAAACATGGCATTTGCGGAGCAGGGTCCGGAAGCATAGTAGAACACCTGTCCAGACAGAGAACTCTAATTCACTGCTGAGGTCTACTTGTTGGAAAATTTTAACTAGATCCTGAGGTAGAAGGGGATCTTTGGGCGATGGCCCCACCTTAAGGCTGCGCTGAATACCACGAAGTACTAGGGACAGTTGGAAGAATTCACGTAGGTCTGGCCCGTTGTTCAGCTTAGATAAGTGGTTAATGGCAGACACATTGTTATTAATGGTTGAATAAGCAAGGCCCTTGACGGAGAACATATGAGCCATGTACCTGCAGACTGTGGGGGGGTGTACAGGAACGGGCACCAGGCCATGGGATTCACAGAATTTGTAGTATTGGCTCCATTGGCTCTGACGCACCGATCTGGTTGAAGCAGCGAGGGCCTGTAGCTGGAGATTACTGACCTCAGCGTCCAGGCGTCCTACAATGAGGAGAGGAGAGAAGGCACAAGGCTAACATTATGGCGGTAGCAAAGGTGGAACACAAACTTGAGAATCTCGACGAGATGAACACAGGAGGCCCTGCCCTTTGATAGCATGTGGAGGAGTAACTTGGTACTGCAAATCACTAGGATACCCGAGTCATTATAATCCCTGGATGCCAAGCCTCCTCGTAAGGTAGACGCCAGAGCACATAACTCCCGGGCTGCCGTGCTGTTAAAACAGCATGCGGGCATGTTGATTTCACATTGACTTCGCAGTAGGTGAAAGCCTATGAAGGATGCCTCCACCATATTGAAGAAGCCCGCATACTGATATTTATCCAGAGATGCGGCAAATGTAGTGGTAGAAGTCCAGGCTACATAGTCATGAGTAGAATTTATTGGTAATGGCATGGGGGAAACACCGTTGTAGGCATCCATATGCACTGACCACCACCGAATGTCGTTGTGGAAGTCAACAGGGAGACGGATCTTTTCGATGTCTTGTACATCCTTTAATAGGTCGAAGATGTAATTAATATACACACGACCCCCAGCCACTACTTTCCCGCAGTGAGACATAACACCTGCTAGACGTTGTATTTGGCGTTTAGTGGCCCTGCTCTTTGACGAGAAGTACTGTAGTTCAACACGAAGTTTCACAAGCTTGTCTGCGGGGAGGTGAAGAGTCATAGACGAGGAGTCTATAATGATCCCCAAGAACCTGCAGACCTGACTGACCTGCGAGACCTTGTTCCAAGCCACATAAAACCCTAGAGCACGCAGGGTCGTGATCAGGGCTGACTGGGCATGAAGTGCTGAAGGTAAGTCGAGGTCCCAGTAGATGAAGTCATCTAAGTAGCTGAGACAATGGTAGCCCTGACGAGATAGCATTCGAGATACACAGTTTGTGACACGGTGGAACACGAAAGGTGCCGCACTTGCCCCAAAACATATAGCATTGTCCACTAAGTGTCGTCGAGACCCGTTTATAATCCAAGACAGGCCGAAATATTGTCTCTGGGATGGGTGGATTAACAGAGACCTGTAGGCACTGGAAAGATCGACCACGCCCATATATGAGTCACGTGGCAGATCCGACAATACCTCGTCTATGTTAATTAAACTGAATGAAGAAGTGACCTCGTTAGTGAAGTTGTTTACAGATATGTCTGAGGGACGGCTGCAATCGGTAATGGGTCTGACCCCACCGTCCGGTTTAGCCACAGCCCCTAGGGCATGCACACACAGTGGCTTTGATGGTACTATTGATAATTTTCCTGATTCGATTTCACTGTTAATTAGAGCATCCAACTTGCGTTGCGAAAGTTTAGAGAAGCATGAATTATAATTTGGAACAGCGTAAGAAGACAGAACTGCCTGCCTATTCACTAACCTGAAGCCATGGCATATTCCATCTAGCACAAAATGGGAGTCCGGGTCCCACACTTTGTTTATTTGTAGCCGCTTGGCCCATTCAGCGGGTTTCATTTGAGAAAGCACACCATCCAGATGGTAGTTAGAGTCGAGAGTCACTGCTGTGGCAACTAGAGCATCGAAGGAAGATTCAGAAATAACAGAGATGTTCAGTTCGTTAGAAGAAAGACTCGGCTCCGGAAGTGGTGAGCGGCCATCGTTGTTTTCATGACACTTACTTTCCGCCTCCAGCAGAGGAGACGTCGGCCCACCGAAAGGTGCTGCTACGCGCTGAACACCCGTCGGCCGTGTGGCTGGCATCTAAGCACAGAGCACAGATGTGCTTCCTCTTACATGGAGAGCTACAGCGCTTCTGATGCGCCGGGTTGTTGTATACCCAACAGATGTCCTGGGGCCAATTCTTGAAATCAAAGAGGGGATCATATTTCTCCTCATCAAATGATCTCCTGAAGTTAGAGCTCCGACGGCCTCTACCAGCGTAGCGGTTGCCACCTGAGGCGGACATATCCCTGAGGGTTTTGAAGGCTTTCATATTTTCAGGCGAGAAGAAGGTGCTTGCTAGATTAAAGTCCACTTTCACCCAGTCATAGAGGTGGCCGTTTAGCACTGAGTCAGTCACCGCACGCTCATAGCGTATGAGGGCCTGGCGCACATATTCCTTCCCTACTGCTTTTGAAGCGATGAATGCTAGGTGTAGGCCATAGCCTGCTGGGTTCACTCCACATGCCATCAAGTAATTTAGAACAGAAAGCCCCCCAAACAATAACTCACGTATTGAAATGTCTTCGGCTTTCTTTTCAGGGATCAAATGAGATTCCGGACGAAGTTTGGCTAAGTCCTGGATGCGATCCAAGTCAACCTGCGCAGGCACCGCACCCCCGGACTGCCTGAAGTTCATGGGCGATCGACCACCCGATCCGAACCCAATATCAGGCATCGATGAGTCTAACTTGAATAATTCTGTCTCAAGTTCGGCTGTGGCGGCAGATATCTTCAGCTTTTCCATTTTGTCGCGCTGGGCGTTAACCATAGATTCGAGCCAAGCTTGGTATTCGGCTGTACCTCGCGCAGAAGTAGTCGGCAGGATCGAAAGGTCTGCTGCTATCTCTTCCACGGACTTCGGTTTAAGTTTCTGGCCCGTTTTCTGAGGACACTCGCCCCTCAGATGCTTCTTCAAGCAGATGGTACAATTGACTTCCATTTCTGGCGTACGAGGAAAGAATTTTGCAGCTTTAAAAATTTTTTTGCTCTCCCTCGACGCTCTGAGAAGAGAATGGAATGGCGACTGGCGATGACGCGGCCGAACGCTCCCGTCTCCAGGGCAACTGACGACTTCCGGCTTACCGCGCTGAGCTCGATTACGTCCTTCCGGTCCTTGCCGCCACTCTCTCGTAATTTATATAAGTATTCCCATGGAATACCCTCCATTTTTGCAAACATTGCTTTGATGGTTTCATTCCCACCCGAGACAACGTGTCGCATAATCTCCGGAGCATAGGGAATAATCACTTTGTGCAATCTGACGAAGACAATTCATGTAAAGATAAAGTGCAACATTTACGTTTATGAATACTTGGAAGACCAAGGTAACACATTTACAAGGAAACTATGACATATATAATTTGAAACATATAATCATGCCATTGGGCGACCCGGCGCTCCATTCTATGCACTAAATGACTGACAAAGTAAAAGTTAAAAACGCTGATTGATATGAAATCTTAATATAAAAGTTGTACAACAATAACTACAACCCCCGAGCCCCTTCATTTGGCTTCTGAAATGGGCCTGGAATTTCTTGGGGGCAAAAGCGCGGAGACCCTGTATCGTGATGGTCCGTATAATACATGTAATGTGCTGACAAGACTGCTCCTCTCTTGCAGCATGTTAACGATGTGGCGTCCAGTCAGTTTGAGACAGAGCAGGTGCTGACCGAGACCCTGGACCTGATGGAGCGGCTACTGCTGCCCAGCGTCACCCTCCTCTCCTCCACCCAGTTCCAGGACGACCAGAGCGCCATAGATGAAGTCAGACACAAGTGGTGTGACTTCTTAGGCATGGAAGTCGGGCGTAAGTTGATCTCTCCAGTCGCTAGTTCATTGCCTTAAGAATAGTTAATGGGTCAGATCGTCAGAAAATGCACAATCGGCAGCTTTAGATGTTTTATAAATTCTGCTAACGTAGGCTACTAAATGATAAACTAGTTATATCTGAGTATAATTGGTATTGCGATGATTTAAAGTTTAAAACTGCGTTTGGTTACGTTGAACTGCATTTAGAACTTCATTTCTACCTTTCATTTAGGTTATTTGGTATTATGGTGAAGGCGAATTGTACATTTTGAAAATAAAAGTATTTTAAACGGCCGCCCTCATTCCTCGACTTAATAATTAATGGGTTCTGTTTGAAAATACTCTTGTCTGCCATAATGTTACCGCTGAATATAATTTGATTAAATTAAAAAATTCTTTCTCCTATTCACAGAACTGAAAATAGAGAAGTTACAGGACTTCTTGGCCAAGCTGTTCGACCCGCCCTCAGAGGCGCGCGTCATGTACCCGGACACGCTGAAGCGAGTGACGGACAAACCGGAGCTGAGCGAGCAGTACTGTGCCGACATGGAACTTAGCACTAACAATGGCTACCTGGAGGCTGCCCACAACTCCAAATAACAGGTGGCAGGGCGGGGCAGTGATGTGAGATGAGAACCTGTTATTATACCATGGAGGTATATATGTGTATTAAGAGGGAGAAGTGTCACATTTATTGTTATATTGATTGATTCGTTCATTCATATTGCTTTATTGCCAATATACATTAGACCGTCAGGGGGATCTTTACCACATTTTGGAAGGTTTCAAGCCCACAAATTTTTACAATTAATTGCAGACTATAATATATACCTCTTATTTTCCAAATAATAAATTAGAATTGTTTCTAATGTATTTGCCAATAGCAGCGCCTACTTCAGTACAAGTGTGGCAAAAAGTTCCCAAGTCTAACGTGAGAGCCAGTACCTGTGACTAAGTACTCCCTCTTTATACATACATCTCCCTGGTTCTACGAGGTTCTCCTGTGTTAAATGTATAATGGGAATGTGAGAGAGGCTCTTTGAGGGGTTTATGAAATAAACCGGCCACCAGAGAGGCACACACCTTCACTAGGTGAACATAAAAGCTTCAGGGGTTAGCCTACCGGATTTTAAAATACCATGGCCTCCTGGATTACTTAAATCACCTACTGGAGAATCCAGCGGATTAAACTATGGATCTTCCACTGGATTAACGCGACAAGGTTGGATTATGCGGTAGATAGGATGTTAAATAAGTGATTACTGGACTTAAGCAAGTGCCGGTGGATCCGACCTTCGGAGTTAACGGACGGGCCAGCATGCTTGTGAATGCCTTGTGGAAGCAGTTTTTTGAGCTAAAAGTTTGTGATTGTCTTAACCTTGTTGTTTGATGCTAGAGTCCTCCCCTCGCCAAGGAACTACGGGAAATCTCTCATTGTTAATGTGTCTGGGCTAAGATGGAGAGTGAAGAGGAGAAAACGGGTGGAAGAGAAAGCTCGGCTCTATGTGAACTCAATCGGCCTCCCCTCCAGATAGACCACCAGCCAACTCATCCCACGCTTGCGGTACATATCTCCATTGAACTTGAACAAAGAATATGTTTATCTCTGCAGAACTTAGTTATGTATAACAAATATCACCAATGCACAAGTTTCTTATTCATATGCCTGTTTCGAGCTAATAGGGAAGGGGATAATAAGGTTCAGTCTTAAATCTGGCAATTTAGTTGTGTAAAGTTTGGTTACCTGAGTAAGAGTTCAACTGTTGGAATCATTTAGTTCGTTTACTCCGTGCTACACCCGACCCTTTATAATGGCCAGATATTATATGTACTTGTACTGTATCACAGTCATTTTGTTTAAATGAAGACTCATGAGGTTTTGGAGCTAATCCTTCACACTGTTTTAACAGTAGTTTTCTTATCTTTCACAGTCTGATTTTGAAAAAAGAACCATTAAATATTTTCTCGTGAAGTAAATGAAGGTAAAACGTAAGAGATTCAATCACCCATTGTCATGGACACTGACATGGTTAAGTTTAAACGTAGAAATGGGATAAAGTATCATGGAATTTGATTAAGTTAAACGTAGACAAGAGATGAAATCTCACTTAAGTGTTGTGTGATTGACTTTTTCTAAGTGAGGTAAGATGACGGTGCAGTATTGTGATGTCTATAGTAAGCTACCGGTGATTTCTATCATGCAACCATCTTGGCTTGATGTGCCCCCACCCAACCCAACCCCATGTCAATGTTAAGCTGCCAGGGAGGTGTAAAAGTATAGCAGGGGTGTAATTGAAATTTTTTAAAAGTTCAAATTCTCAAATTGTTTGCCTTTGAATCAGTTCAACATGTTCTGTACAGGTCGTAGAGGCCATAATTTATTTATTTTTTAAATCACTTTTCTTTTTAAAGATTTTAAGTATTTTTGGCATGACCCAACGTGCATAATAAGTGCATAATATTTCCATGTCATTACGAAAGGTGTAGGAACGTTTTTAAAATATCTAGGAAGGTTTGGAGCGTAAATTATTGTATAGCATATTCCAAAATTGGGGAGTTTTATGAACTAGAAAACATAACAGGAGATGCCTTATGGTATGCGGTAGGCGAAAATCATGTTTTGTTTGGATTAGTTTTGAACAGCTTTGTCTACTTCTAAATATGCGTGCATGGAGTTGTACTTCCTTGGTGCATACATGTATGAGTGCTTATTGTAAGTGTGCATGCATGCGTTTTGCATACATGTACGTTCATACATGAGTCCAGGGCCTGCCTTCGATATTATAGAGTTAATAACAGAACAATGATATCATATTGAATCATGGTTATTTTCAATGGATAGGGGAATTATCGCCAGTAAATCGTCGCTCTGGGTGCTGAGGTCGTCCATGAGGATTTTTATTTCGTTTTTCATTGCCGCTACTTGAGGCACTTGGATAATAGGGGATTTGCATGTGCCACTGCGCATGTCTGTAACAGTGCATGCTGGGATGAATTCGATTCTCCACAAATATTGAGCAAAGTATTGAACATAACGTGTTTTCTATAGCTTTAAATGCACCAACATACAACTCCCATGATTCCATGCGAATCAAGATTCAAGATGGCGGACATGCAAATTCCCCTATTGGCGAAGTAGACATGTTTTCCCTGGCGGCGTAGCTTTGGGGACTGACGGATGCTACAAACTGTAAATTTTTATAAGTGTACAGAAGATAGTGTAATCATTATCACTATGGTCAGCTCTACTGTGAAGGAGGTATTAGAGCTGAAGTTGTTTGTTGACAGATGTAAAAGTATAGCCCGAAGGCTTATATTGGTAATGGTTTATCATCCAAGATCTGCATCAAGGGTCCGCTTACATATTATGTAAAAAATATGAATATACATGTACATGGGTCAATTTTTTAAATATTGTACAATTGGTAAACTGATTTTTCCCCCCGTTTTTAAAAATTAGAATCATGATATTTGCCGTATTAAAATCGTGATAAATATACTAAAACAAATTAATTTGGACGTTGATATTTGGGTCTTTTGCGTATACCCCCACATACCAGGTCTAGAATAGACTTCGTTTATTTAATGTCTTAAAGAACAAAACAAAGGCATAATATTGAGCTTCATCAATTGAACATTACCATAAAAGTTGGCCCATTTTATTCCTCTTATGTTGCGCAGGTTGTCCGACTGTAAATAGCGTAATCCTCTCCATACTGGGTCAGTTGAGTTCAGACCGTCTAAACGACAGTTGTACAGAGTCCTGGTCTGGCAATTAAAAGCAACAGAAATGATGGAAATCTTACATTATCAGTTACCCTTCCTTCTTTAAATTGGACTGCAAATGCTGTAGTTGCTCCGAAAAGCGAACCACATATATTATATATATATTTACATGCGAAAACTACTGTGTATTATATACGCCGATATATAGCTAAAAGATTGAGCTGGAGAGAAGAAATAAAATAGCCTAAAAAAAGGGGAGAGCTCTGCTGTTGGAAATGTACATAAGCATGATCGCCCAGTCACCTGGATGGAGAAATAACAACCAGCAAGACTATAACGAGCAACATATTATTCATAGATTGTGGTGTAATAGTATTTTGTATTCATGTAATGACCTAAGGCGAGGTATGACTATTTTTTAAAGCAGAATGGGAATTGGTTATGCCTAGTTTATGTTTCTAACCTGACTCGAGCCATGTTCAGTCGATTTCCTTCCCTGATATTTTACTCAAGAGTTAAAGAAGGATTGCATATCACAGAAAGCTACTGTCGCCAACGCATATATATATAGTAACACTATCCATGATACCGAGTCGATTTGGCCACACGTGTTATTATAATAATGATGATAATATCTAATGTATAAACCAAGTTACCACAAGGATTTCATGTATTGTTGTATTTACCGAAATTAAATGAGATTTTGTTGGCTGGATCTAGGTGGGTCATATCCAAAAGAAACTTCATGCTCCAGTTGTCTCTACTTATGACTTGTTTCTACTTAATATATTCCTAGGTGATTATTATTATTAGCATTATGGTTATGATTATTATCATTGCAGGCTTGTGGAGTGATATAGGCGTTCTATAGCTGGTATACATCAGCTGATTTGTCTCGTGAATAGGATACTCTGGTTTCTTTCAGCAGACTCTTTCACTCTCTTTAACGCTTACCAATAGACGTATACCCTCAACTGGCGACCATTATACGATCAGAAGAAATTCCAATTATTTTAATTAATAATTGTAGTTGTCTGAATGTATTCTGCCATCAAAATATGTTTTGAAACTGATACTGACAAAGTATGTGGATTATTTAGTATAAAGAGGAAATTACGGGGAAATTACTTGTTACTTTTCACTTGCTTAGGTTGAATATGACATGCTTCTGTTTAATATATATGCAGGTTTTTCCTCGATTAATTTAAATATTGGCTGAATACTCTCACATGCACAGTTGGAATATTCCTCTAACATGATAATAAAAAATAATAAGTCTAAATATTATAAGAGATCAGGTCAAAGATATTTTGCAAACCCTTTCAGGTGCCAGATGCTGTTAGTGATAATAACATTGTGGTGACTTAAGAGGAGTTCGCGAACAGTTTTGTGACACTCGCGAAGTTTGCGAAATATTTTGTTGACATGCCCTCCCACCCTAGCATAATCACTGCTTTCTCCTCATGCCTAAAATATACTAAAACATTTCCAGTTTTTAAGTTTGATTGTGAAATATCTCACTTGGTGTATAGTATGAAATATACATATCTTGGTTGCCTAACATTTAGAAATATGTTCAATGGTCGCGAGTTAAGGGCCAGGGATGGGCTGTTGTAGCCCCGGGTTGGGATGGGGCACAGATTGAAAGGTCAGCTATAGTAAACCACTTGAAAATGTGACCAGAGAGTTTGCAGTTTCTTGCTCAATACATCCTCTAAGTTGTTTTCCTTCATGCATTACATATATGCCCCTATTGGTTTATATCTCTAGCCCCTGTAGTCGGCACATTCAGTCAGCCGATTTTCGAATCGACCGACTGGTTCGTTACGTATTTGTAAAAATGTTTTTTTTATTGAATCTGAAAGTGAATATCCTTACTCCATTGTATATTTGGAAATGTCGTTATACCCTGCCCGGCTTATTTTGACAGATATTGCCACATTATTCCCATTCTAATTTGGAATGAAATAACTAATTAAATCGAATTAAAATAAATGGCAACTGAATTGTTCTGGTCACATTGGAGTGCGGTCCTATAGTTGGGGTCTGTGCGCTTGGTACACGACCCACTGGAGGTTGTGGTCTGATCAAGTGTGGAAGTCAGTAGAGTAAAAACCGATGCACGCTGTTCTGCCAAACTTTCCCTTTCTGTATTTGGTTTTCTTCGTTAGGAAACAGTTTCGTTTTTACACTGTATATAATATATACAAATACTTTATTTATAAAGTTGTTGCATTTCCACTGGAATAAACATGTGATACAATCTCAAGGAGAAGAGATCAGTATACTTGCCTTGTTTGTTTTTTATTCGATTGACGTTTTTATTGTTGCGATTTACTGCCCTCTTGATACATTTTCTTCAATTTTTACGAGGTTACGATGTAACAGCTTCCGTATGAAGTTGTTAATTTTTTTAAATCCTCGTAATCATTAACTTAAGAATAAGTTTACGAGTAAAGGAAGATACAAATTTAATAATAAAAGCTGTGCTAAGTGGGACATGTATGGTTGCAAAAGTTAATGAATTTTGAAAATAGGTGGTTTCCATGGCAACCAAACAACGCGTTTCAGTTTCAATTGGAAAACTGCTTGCAATGGTGACATCAAACGGAATTTCTAAAATGTAATAAAAGCTGTGGGGAGTGGGACATGAATGGTTGTTAAAGTTAATGCATTTTGAAAATGTTTGTTTTAGGAAGTTTTTTACTTTTTACTTTTTTACTGTTTACTCAATTGGGAAAATGGTTCCTATGGTGACATCAAACAGACAAATTCTAATACAAACATAATTATACCGGTAACAGCAGCAGAATATTGATGAATTCAGTCCTATAAGTCATAATACGAGTGAATTTGGTCAGATCTTTTTTCTTATAAAGAACCTTGTAGCTAAAATTTAACAGGATCATGATATCAGGAGAAACACCTGCCACAACAGCTGCACACGAAGAAGATCAATGATCGACTGCGGTCAAAATAATTAACTGACAACAAAAACATCATTCCATTAAACATCATTTATTACCTATATCAATCACATAACGCACATCCAACGCATACACCTACACACTCTCCTGCATTATATACTCAAACAAAACCTTTTTCTCACTCCCATCGAAACAAGGTATACAATCTTAAAACTTAACACCTAAACTTCACCTATACTACAAGGCAGCGTCTTGGGCTTGCCGAGGTGTTTCTAGTGCCTCCGTATCTTCGTAATGGTTCCAGCCTTGCACGCTAAGGTCAGCACCGTGCAGATACATGGCCAGGAACTTGTCGAACACCCGAGGGTTATAGTTGTGGTACTCCGTGTTCCTCAGCATGATGCGACGCTTGAGTTTGCGCTCGTACAGGAGGTTGTCGTTGTCAAACCAGACCATGTTTTTGACGCCGTTGTCTGAGGAGAGGTCGAGTGTGTTGAGTTGGAAGCAGGCCATGTTGAACGTGTCCACTTTGAGGCTTATTCCTTGCACACACACTGGTTCTGGTAATGTCCGCACGTCAGGCTGGTGGAAGATAAGAGAAAAGATTTTCCATTTTTTTATTTCAATCAGGGACGTTATTGATTAATTGACTGATTAGTAACATTATTTAACTATACTGGAAGACCTGGAATTATCTTTAGGTGTAAGGCTCCCATTATAAGCCTTATATTTATTTTTCCAAATTCAAGGCTTTTCCGGGCCCTATCACACAGGTCTCCCCGTTCCGGCCCTAGACTTTGAATCTGTGTAACGATGTATTAACTGATACCCAGCAGAACACAACGAAAACCACTTTATTTAAGTGAGAGTGTAACCATGTAAACCTGAATAAAATATGTTAAAGAAAATGTATATCGTAAGCCATCTATCATATCACAGAAATAACCCTGAACACACATCAAAAATGCATTTCCAGAATGCTTAAACTTCAAATACCTAGGGTAGATTGAAATAGAAATGATTCTTTACCCCAAATCTGTGTCTAGCGGCTACCACTGCGTTGGCGTAAAGGTACATGAGCATCCTAGCGTTGGCCTGGGAGGTCTTCCAGTAGTCGGACACGTTAACAAATATAGTGTGCGGGTTCCTGTATGGTGTATTACCGTACCAACCTAGGGAATAAATACAAATATAGACTTACAGTCGTTGCTGGTGTTGTTGTGACGTTTTATTACCCTCCCTTTCGTTCTATCATTTGTATCCATTCCATTAGCTTGAAATGGAGGAGGGGAAGCCCCAAGTTATTCAGAAGCACGACAGAGGGAATAGGGACAACGTCCCCACCTCCTCAAAATGACCAATCCATTGGGAGCCGAATGATTGGCTTTATCATTGTTATTGCTATTATTGCTATTTCGTTATTAATGCTATTACCATAATCATAATTATTATTGCCTATGGCCGGACTCTGTGATCCTGCTACAATATGATGTGTAACAATGATAAAACAGAAAGAGAGAGAGAGAGAGATAGATAGATAGACAGACAGAGAGAGAGAGAGAGACAGAGACAGAGACAGAGCGCGCATAGAGAGAAACAGAGACAGTGAGCGCACACAGAGATAGATATAGAGAGTGAGAGCGCGCATACAGAGGGCGGGGGGGGGGGGAGACTAAGACAGGCAGATAATGAGACCCAAACACACCGGTAGACTTACCCGTGTTATCAGTGCCGGTGTAGATGTGTACTTTCTCCAGGTCTATGGTGGGTAGGATGGGGTAGAGGTCTGGCAGTTCATGCTGAGTGGTCGCATCCACCGTCTCCTCGTCAGCATACACAGGCAGAGGTCGCTTACTAGTCACTAGGAACTGGTGCTCGCTCTCTACCTCTATTGGATTGTCTGACAAAGTGAAGACAAATGGTCAGCAATGATTTACAGTATTTATTATAGAGTTTGACGCACTACCAACCTTAGAATTTAATATAGGCTTTTTTGTTAGCATTACCTAGACCCAGCAGTGGGCGGAAGATCATGGTTTTTCCCTAGTGAATAAGCTCCCGTGAACTCATATATTTTGTTATTATTTTTTATTATGATGACTACAACTGTATTCTAACTAACTGACATTGTACCCTGTAGATGCCTTATTTCAATACTGTGATCATTGCTTAAAGATGAGCCGTAGATAAGCACACTAAATTAAACTTTAAAAAAAACATGTCGTAAATTGATGTTATGGTAGTTAAGACTCATATGGCATACACTGGAATACCTTATAAATACACTCTGTTCCGCTTAACCTGAACTCGGTTTACCTGATTTTTTGGTTAAACTGAACTTTTTGCTGTTTCCCTGCAGGTTTTTTCCTTAATATTTCATTTCTCTTTAGTTGAACTTTGGGCTCAAATGAACGGTGGACAGGGAGAGGGGTCTATTTCATTCAGTCCATAGAATATCACACCCACTGTCTGATAAGGGAACTGTCCAAGATTATTCATGTTTCTTAGCTAAATACAAACAATGTCCTCGAGTAGTCCGTTATAACTTTTCTGGGGCATCGTTAATTTAAGGTGTACAACACGTTGACAATTTGTATATTTTTACAATAAATTAATCAATTAATCGATCAATCAATCAAACAGTATTGGAAACAGGCATGAGTCCTGTGGTTGTGGTCACCAAGAGCGATAGGCCAAGGAAACGAGCTTCAATAACACCAAAGCTGAGTTAGAGGTCGAATCTACCCACAGTTGAATGAGCCTTACCTTTATAATTGACTAATGCCGAAGTGATATGATTAGCTGTCAACATCCTATCCATGAGAATATCAGGGTACGTGCCCCCTAGGTTTTGACACAGCTGAATAAGACGATTAAGTAATGTTCGCCTACAAAACAAGGAAACATTTCTTATTAGGAACGACGGGTTTTCGAAAATGTTTTGGGAGAGAGAGAGAGAAAGAGAGAGAGAGAGAGAGAGAGAGAGAGAAAGAGAGAGAGAGAGAGAGAGAGAGAGAGAGAGAGAGACAGAGAGACAGAGAGAGAGAGAGAGAGAGAGACACACAGAGAGAGAGACACAGAGAGAGTGAGTGAGTAGAACAATGGAGGTTGAACATTGACGACAGCCAGAGAAGTGGGCGACCGACGAATAAATGACCCCAATGAATTACTATCAAAGATTATAGTACTTAGTATTATCTTTGTTACTATACAGACCAGCTGTGTAGAACAGAAGGATCAATGTGTAAAACAGTTTTTACTCAGGGACAGTTCCCCTCCTATAGCTGCAGGAGAACTCACGTTTTTCTATGATCCCTTATCCCGTATTCTCGTTTGTAGTGCCAGTGGGGGTTTCCAGGATCGAAGCGTTTGGGTAATCTGTCTTTTCTGGGGTCCCATATGTTGGCCTGCATTATATACCTCTGTATCAGCTCATCCTGGAATGAATAGAAACACATTTTCCATCTCAACTTGATGATCAAATGTTGCCTATAAATAAATCACCAATTAGGAAAGGATTGTTCTACACATAACTCATATTCACCCTAAAATACATCAAACGCAGAAGCCATTGATCAGATGGTCTAATACGAGGAGGAATCGCTGAGTGGTAAGAAACACCAAACACTTACTTGGTCTGGGATTGAGACTTGGCCTACAAGGGACAAAACCTTCTCAGGGA
The DNA here is from genome assembly GCA_942159475.1 of Sthenelais limicola. Lineage (NCBI taxonomy): Eukaryota > Metazoa > Annelida > Polychaeta > Phyllodocida > Sigalionidae > Sthenelais > Sthenelais limicola. The sequence goes on from OW804102.1 coordinate 37,503,671, forward strand.
GCTGGTAAAATGGTTGTGTTTTGGTGAGCACGAACGCTTGTCGCTCTCCTATGGGAAAGGATTAATAAACCTAAAGTTAATGGCAAATAATCACAAGACATGCTCCAATGGAATATTTGATTGCAGAAAAGTGTGCATGTTAAAGTTGTACAATGTTTATCGTTATCTAACTTATTTCTGTAGATTTAATATAGAAACAAATAAACAATCATTACAAGACGTCTATAACTTTTCTCCTCATGTTGTACTTCTACTTTTTTCTTAATCATTCTTTAAAATTAAACTACACAAATAAAAAAAAGAACTCCGGTACTCGTTTAATTTCGTTCATGAAATAATAAAGGGAATCCGTTGTGGTTCCATTGACTAAAAAAACACAAATTATAATCTAATCACTGACATATGGTTAATAAATAGTTTATATATTGATATATCATGAAGGACCGTATTGAGACCTGAAGTAGCTGGCCAGAATATTCTCAGTAAAGTTCCCTAACACCAAGAAGAAGTATACATCTAAACCCAGGTCACAAACCTTCTAATAGTTTGGATTTCTTTTCAAATCTATAAATAGCCTGTGTGTGGTAATTAGGGTCGTCCTCTTCCTTCGCTTCAGGATCAAAGTTAGGGTGGTCAGGTCGAGTCCATGGTTCAATAAGTTCCTCTTTATATCCTTTACCATAGGCATCCTTAGCGGACACTACCTCCACGCCTGCAACGGAATTAAATAAAATGAAATTCTGAAGAAGGCATATTGATTTTATTTATATCTCCATGCTGTATTGGTTGATTGAATTCTTTAATTCTCAATATAACAAATTGGCCCCTCATTTCTGATAACTGAATTCAGGTCTTCCAATGAGTGTCATTGCTTAATGTACCAAAAACAATGTGGGTTTATGCAATTTATATTTTTAAAAATTATAAACATCAATTAGAATTTATCACTGAGGTTGTATTGCTCCAAGAGAAAATCTTAGTAGTTATGCATGAACGGAACCTGAAGGGTAAAATAAAATCGTATTTGCTAAATCGAACTTGATAATGGCAAAATAAGAAATACTAGTGAATGTATCTTAGAGCTAGTAATTGAATATTTATTGGACTCGATTCCTCCAGAATGCGTTTTGGGGAGATCACAAGGAAATGTATATTTAATTTATTTTGTTTCAAATTCCTGGTTTTGTTCCGCACAGTTAATATCTTATCTCTTTCAGCATAGAGTCTGGCCCACCCCTGGCCTCAGTTTATTCATTTATAATTATTCTTATAATTATTCTAATGATGAATATCAAATAGTCTGATGAAATGACCCTAGTATATTACTAATCATTTGCACGAATTTTACAAGCTGACGTGGCCGCCAAATTTTAATGGATAATTATTAAAATGGACATAATCCAAACAAGATTTTATGCATGAAGCAATTAAAACCAATTTGTTCATCAGCAATTTTGACACAGAATCTTGATAACAAGTTCTAAGGATTTTCTTTTTACTTTTGAATAGTTTTTATTTCGGTCAAATTCTTAGTAATGGTCTTATACATTTAACTATTACACCAGATATATTTCAATAAACCAAAAGATGTTATATACATGTATCATGAGTGATTATTTACCTCTTTCTTGAAGGGCAGGCGGGATAAACGGAGGGTAATCATAGAATTTTCCTTTGACTTTCCATTTATTTTTCAACAACCAGCGTACTGGAGTTTTCTGCAGAACTAATGTCAGCCGCATGCTTCCCTGTAGAATGGGTCGATCTCCTCACATGAAACCTGCAACTGGAGGGATTTCATGATTGAATAGAAAGACAAACGCAGACATAGACATGCCGTACCGGTACCGCAATCATTAAAATAAGGAGGAAAATGACAAACAGATTTGTAAATCTGATCAAAACCCGAGCATGGGAGAACTATAATGCCACGGTTATGGATTGAAATATAAGTGCGTCAATTTATAATTATCGCTTTCTATATATGTTTTATGATTCTATTTGTTTTTCTCTCATTAACACCTGCTGGAATACACTGGCCCTTATAGCTATTAACGAATTTCGTAGGACATGTAATTGGCAGAAAATGTTCCTAGTATGGAAGGTTAATGGAGATTATACAGTGTCACAGTTTTTTTCTTTTCTCTGGTGATTATGCTACATATCGCGGCTTTTTTGTTGTGATTTGTATGTAAAGATGTACCATCAGTAGATAGATAGATAGATAGATAAACATTTTATTGCAGACTCGCTGCCATACAAGGAGTCTCTCCTGGTTACCCAGGAGGTTTCCGTGTCCTCAATAGCATACATTGGTCTTTGTGTGTAGGGTGAAGTGCTTTTCAGTCCAACGTGACTAGTTTACATTGATCTTATATGATTGCTCGACTTATAGATTGGTTCAAAGTATAAAGTATTCATCATTCCAGATATAAACAGTTTTTGCTTTGGTTGAGAATGTTTTAGGATCTAATAGACAGTGGGCCTCCGCAGGCAGCCAATTCCAGGAATATGGAATTTGGTTAAATATGGATCTTCTGATTTGCTCTGTTTTTGGTGTTACATGTTTAAGGGTTTTTCGCCCTTCCGCAAAATTTCTAGTATTCAGTTGTTTTAGGTCAAAGTTTCCTGGATCTTGAGCTCTGTGGTGGCCCATTTGTATTGTATTGTGATTACGAAATTGTCAGAGGGTATGACGCTCACGGAGGGTTAATGTGAATATAAAGTCAAATCGTCAATTGGTTTTGATACTACAAAGTTGATTAGTATAAGAAAAATGTGAGTGATGTCACTAAAGTTAGCATGGACTCTAGGGCATTATGTCATGGGGAACGTGTTGTTGCCCGAGAAGCGCTACCACAACTGAGGCTGGAGCCTCGTGAACGAACGTACTACCGTAACTCACCTAGGCAACGTTATTGTTGCTTAGTGAGTATGGTAACACCCAATTATGACCTCATCATGGTTGTCAACAACTCTGGATGAGGATTGTCGAGGTCGATAGGGCCTCTGTTTGTAACTAACTGATGTAGTACTGTCATAATCTGATGAAATAAATAATTATTGTTTAATTATAATTATTCTTTGATCACCAGGGGGGTGTTTGATGTGGTTTGGACCTTAGGAGGTCTCATCAGGCGCTAGTTTGGTCGCGTTGGTTAAATATAATTTAACACTGGGCCCAAATTTAAGTTTGTACTACCAGTAGTACAGTGTTCCCGAAAACTTTTTAGTGACGTCGGCCAATGTGGCCGACGTGGACAAGCCCTACGCCGGCCATTTGTCACTGATGCCAGCCATTTTTTACCTGCAAAAAAATGTGTAATGGCACCTGCAAATTCTTATGAAAAAACACCTATGGACGAAACCTTATTTCACAACACCTATGCAGTGTTCCAGAAAAGTTTTCATAGATGTAGGCCAATATTTTAACATTGGCAAACAAGAATAAAAGGCATTGAAACCCCACATAATTTACTGAGCTAAATGGTGTCTCTTCAGAAGAAGGGTGTGAACCTTTCAGGACAACATTGTTTTAGTAAATCTCAACCCATTAGGCATGGGGTCTGGGGCCCGCCTAGGGCCCCAGAAGCTAAGAACTTTTGCTTGCTCTCTGGTGCATTTTAAGTATTTTGGGGGCTGAATATCATCTGGAGTGCAACATGTATGTATCCTATTCATCCATTTAAAACCTTTTAAAATAACGTTTTCAAAATATAATTTAAATATTGTGCAAAATATTTCAACAGACAACAAAATTAATAATTCCATGCTGCTTGCAAGCCACTCGATTTATGTATATCTGATGTTATCCCAAGATAAAAGTAATATATAAATACTTATTGGATGTAGTGTTTACCATCATTGATATCAGCTTGATCTCAACTTTTGAAATATGTTTCACCAGCATTTATGTATAGGTAATTAGAATATTAATCCTTTTCACATCAAATCAAATATAACATTGGAGGTGACGATGACGTCGGCCACTTTGGCCGACGTGAAAGGAGCATACGTCGGCCAATGATATTTTACGTCGGCTTTTGCCGACGTGCCGACGTCTTTTCGGGAACACTGGTAGTACATTGTTGTAACAATTACTGACACTGTAACTGTATGCTGGTCCCTGTCTGTCGAATCGTTGGATTCATGTACAGGGTGGTGTGAGTTACTGTAACTTTAAGGGGAACAGTCCTTCCGGTGACTGAGTGTCGCCTTTGTTTGCCTGTTGCTCTTGGAGGAGCAATAAGTTAACAATGAAGGTATGTAGAATCTGTGGTAGGACCGTGGTCCGGGCTGGAGGAAGATCCAGCCGTAGCCGTGAAGGGGCATTTTCTATATAGACTTTATTTGGGAATGTAATGGTTGAAAATGTCGAATAATTATTCAGTCCAGAATGTTAAGTCCACTGGGTACCATGGTTTGGAGTCTGGCTATCCATCTTTTCTCATCTAAATTCCTTCTTAGTCTTGCTCTTGCGGATTCTGCGTCCGCTTTTATTAAAGATAGGATCGAGATTGAGATGTTTTGCCATTTTTCTTTGACCTCTGGGTGAGAAACATTTAGGTGCCGAGCCACCGTAGTGTCATTGTTTTTACCGATGTCAAAGAAATGGTTGCCGAAGCGTGATATGATGGAGTTCATTGTTTGTCCAACATATTGCGTCTGGCAGCTTTTGCAGGTTATTAGGTAGATCAAATTGTTACTCTGACAGTTGACATACTTGTGACAAGGTATGTTTCGCTGTAGGTTCTTTGACCAGATCTCCTCGCTTGTGTTGATCAAAGGGCAATACCGGCACGAGTTTGGTCGCTTGCATTTGTGCGATGCAACGGTGCGACCAGGTGCTTGTTTTGGGACAGTGGATGCCCTGACCAGGTGATCGTTGAGATTCTTGTTTTTCCTAAAACCAAAAATGATTTTAGAGTCTTCTCTTCTATTTTGTCTTCTCTACAAGGGTCCAGTTTTTCCGGACTTCCTCGCGGATCTTGGGGTTGTTGGGGTTGAAGGTATTGATTAGGTAGAACGTTTTGTTGCGTTCATCTCCTTCTATGGGCTGGTTCCTAAGTCTAGGTGTGAAAAGGGACTCCCTGTCGAGTGAGTCCGCTTTGTTCCAGGCCTCCTCTACTATTGTTCGAGGATAGTGGCGGCGCTTGAAATGCGCTGCCAGTGTAAGTGAGTGTTTTCTGAATTCTTCCTGATTGGAACATATCCGTTTCACACGCAGGAACTGAGAGTATGGCATACCCTTCATGCAGTGCGTCGGATGACAGGACTCGAATAAAAGATAGTTATGGCTATCAGTGGGTTTACTGTACAGGGTGGTTTCTAGCTTATTTCTATTCCTATACAGTGTTGTGTCCAGGAAATCTATTGATTCCCTGGAGATCTCAGATGTGAATTTGAGATTGGGTGTAGCAGCATTTAAGCGAGAGATGAACTTGTCAAGTTCTTCTCTCCCATGTTGCCAGACCATTATAATGTCATCTATATACCGTTTCCATAGTAACGGCTGAAGGGGATGGTTATATACATGGTTGTCTTCGAAGGGCATTATGTCAGGTATGATAAGACTATTATCTGGAGTTGATTGTATACTATGAATAACTTTAACTTGTTTTCTCCCTGATTATATTGTGGCCACGCTAGAAAACATCCCCGGAGGATAAAGTGTTTTCTCTGTAACTGTGAGTTAAATTGATTCGGCCATAAATGAATTTTAGAAAAATGAATAGATTTCACTCCTTAGACTCAGTTCAACAATTAAGGTGATCCAGTAAGGCCTACTGATATTTGGACTAATGAATTCCTCTAAAATTTTAACCAAAGAAACCTGAGATGAACTAATGATTATTGGGTGAAAAAAATATAGGTCGTCAGCCTATTTTTCATGCTATGGTGGTATGGAAAATGGAATAATAAATCAGGTTTAAGGAATTTTGTGTAATTCATTAACACATTTGCTTTGCATTGGTTTTGACATGATAAAGTTGGGCATCATATTCTACCCAGAGTCTGGGTAAAATATGATGCACAAATTAATGATTAATGTGTGTAGCCGTAGGCTACATGTTAATGTGTACCGTGTACATGTTGAATGTCTGGGCCAGAGCCCAGACTGAGACTTTCAACATGAACATGTTATACATACATGTACACTTACCTATTTTTTTAAAAAAAAAATGACCACATTCTTCTGAGTTAGCCCTCTGGAAGTCCCCTAGTCAGACTACCGACCCTACTACGTTGACTGGCTGTACTAGTCTAGTACTGCAGTACTGTATGTTTTCTGATTGTAGTCAGTCATAACATCAGTGTTTTACTTTTATGCAATTATTGCAATGCATTGGCCATTGCTTGAAATGACTGAAACTAATTATAGGTAGAAGGCTAGCACCGATCACTTATATCAATAGAGGCTTAGCTAGACTTCTGACAGGACCATCTTCACTCACTTCGCTCTAGGACTCAGTAGGGGCGCTTTCGACTTGTTCTCCAAGTGCACCTAGTGTCCCACGGGAGGAAGGAGAACGTGCGCTGGTGACGACGCTGGTGTCCCTGGTGCTACCCCACCTCGCACCGCCGGGAGGTTTGGGGAGCACGGTTACTCACGCATGCGCGCTGCTGTCTACACAAGCGCCTTCGGTATTGTCATGATATTTAAACTCATGATATGAATGAAAACTTTAATTTTGTTACCCCGGAATTTCAAAACACACACAATTCATGTATTCTTGGTTCAATTTGATGGAAACTAATGTTGGAGAAGGATGATAATAAATGTCAGAACTCGTCCCGTTCCCCTGGTGCATTCAAAGTGTGTTCGGCTTAGGGAAGATCGCACATGCGCATTTCCTCCATTTTCTATATTTCCTGTTCACCAGGTGTTGGTCGTGGGGAAGAAGTCGAAAGCGCCCCTAGGATTATATAATATGGGAGTAGGCCTACGCCTACGGCTACGGTAGGCTAACAGTAACACACGCAGGGGATTGGGCGATAATAAGGAATTCTCAAATTATAACTTGAGGTCAAAATACTTTGCGCGGGAGACATGGCGAGAAGCTGCTTATATCAGTTTGCATAAAGAACAAATACACTGAGAGTCTACCAACCTCTAGAAATAACAGAAAACCCCGATGTTTTGGTAGAGGGCAAATGTGCGATCGAACGGCCGCGAGCAAACATAGCCTCAAACCAAAATTTCACATAATTTTAGTAACCTTCCCCGACCAAATACATTTTTTGGGCAAAAATTCAGTCTCTAATTTTATTTAAATTTGTTTTCGTTACTAGGCAATACTCCATAGGTTATAAGAAGCATTTCTCAATTTTATAAGTCGAGTGGCCTACCTTGAGGCTATTATCAGTGTCATTGTCAACACTTCCGGTGGACGAGCACAGTTAACGTCACGTGCGTTTGAGGTACGGTATGAATTTTTCTCTCTTTGTCTCTTGAGTCTTTCTCTACCAGGGCCGTAACTGTAGTATCAAGCACAAGGGAAGTCATGTTGTAGGTAGTCTAGTTTATTCAGTGTATGGTAGGTGGCGCATTAGTACATCGGATAAGCATAGGTCATGATAGGATACAACATCTCCCTTTTTAAGTACAGAGGTATATTCAATAAAAACCTTTGGTTGAGATTCAATCTTTGATATAACATTTGACTTAGGAGTATTTAGATGACATAGATTTTCAACGACTAGAAAATACTGTTAACAGATCAATAGGCTTATCTGTACCCTACTCTATCTCTTAGAAATAAACCATATCAGGTTTTTGGGTTGGCTGAACATTTCGACCTGACCGGGTTTGATAGGGGGTCATTCAAAAATTACGTAACGCTCGAGGGGGGGGGGGGGGTGGTGTCAGACGGTCCCATACTATAACATTGCGGGGCGTAACGCAGGGGGGGGGGGGGTGTAAATTTTGAAGCAAAAAAGCGTTACGTAATTTTTGAATGACCCCTAGGTAGTGGGAACTGGAGGGTTAGTGTTGGGATTGGCAGGGCTGCTGGTTTTGGTAGGGCTGGGGACAGGCCTGGAAATGACCTTTCTAGGAGTTGAGGGTTTGGGCTGGGGTGTCACTAGAACCGGCGGAGTTTCTTCAGCAGGGTTGCTGGTGTCAATCCCAGTATGGATCAGTAACCTTCTGTTTCTCCTGACATCCCGTCCGTTTTCCAGAGCGACCTCGTAAGAGCGCGGTTCTTTCACCTGCTCTGTTACTCTGCCATAGCAGCCTTGGTCTCTTATGAAGACTTGATCTCCAGAGTGGAGCAGAGGCAAGGCAACAACACGGTGTCTTTTGTTGAAGTCTTCCGTGTACTTTGCTTTGTAATTCTCCTCTTTTTGGAGGTGGCTCTCTTGATCGACCAGTTCCGGTGTTAGGCTGGCTTTGGTTGATGGTAGGTTGGTGCGGAGATGTCGAGACATAAGCATTTGGCTTGGTGTCTTGCCATTGTGGAGGGGTGCCGTCCTGTATGCTAGAGTCCTTGATATGGATTGCAGTTCTTCTTCAGGATGTTTTTAGAAGTCTGGACCGCTCTCTCTGCCTCTCCGTTTGCAGCTGGATACCTTGGAGAGGAGGTCACATGTGTGAAGCCCCACTCATTTGCGAATTCAGCAAACTCTCTGGACGAGTATTGTGGCCCATTGTAGGATACCACAACATTTGGGGTCCCATGAGTAGCAAATATCTCACATAGGACCCGGATGACGGCTGTTGAAGTGGTTGAGGTAAGCTCTTTGAAATCAATCCACCTGGAGTAATAGTCCACAATGACCACGAACTGTCTCTTGTCCATCTCGAACAGGTCTGTTGCAACTCTGTCCCATGGTCTCTCGGCTGGGGAGAGTGGAAGGAGAGGTCCCATCCGTTCAGGGCGATGAAGAGTGCAAGTCTTACACCTGTTGCACATGGCCTCGATTTGGCTTGTGATACAGGGCCACCACACAGAGTTGTATGCTCTACCCTTGCATTTGGTCATTCCGAGGTGACCCATGTGGATCTGTTCCAGGCAGTGGGCTTGTAGTTCCTGGGGTATGACGATGCGGGTATCGTACATCAGCAAGTCGTCGTTGACTGTTAGGTGATGCTTCTTGTCCCAGTATGGACGGAGTAGGGTAGAGTTTGGCATGATGGGTGGCCAACCGTTGATGCAATACGACTTAACTTGTTTGCAAATGGAGTCATGATCCTGGGCTACTGCTATTTCTTGCAGGCGACGGTCAGAAGCTGGTAGATGTTTCATCATCACATCTTTAATCTCCTCCGCCTCTTCCACAAGGATCATTTCCTCCTTCGTTGGTGCACTAGATGGTGCACGGGATAGGGCATCCGCTGTTGTCTGGCCTTTACCTTGGACGTATACGATCGATGGTCCGTTTCGAGGGTGAATTTGGTCCCAAGTATATAGTCTGTAAACTTCTCGTATGCCCATGTTGATGCTAGTGCTTCCTTCTCTATAACAGCATAGCGTTTCTCTGCGTCGGTGAGAGATCGTGATGCATAGGAGATGGGTCTTCTGTTTCCTTCCTTGTCCACTTGAAGCAGAACGGCCCCAAGGCCACTCTGGCTGGCGTCAGCAGCTACGATGCAGCGTTTGTTTGGGTCGTAGTGACAGGGTTTTCCCTACATAGACAAGTCTCCGGCGCACCGCCGGAGACGTTATGACGGCCGCCGGAGACTCAATAAGGCCCGTCGTTAAACAAAAGCAAAAAAAAAAAAAAAAAAAAAAAAAAAAAAATTAGATTGGGAAATATGGGACTGGGAAATTTATTCCAAATATGTTATGCTGTCACAGCATTAGATCAAATATTTTTCATCAATAAGGAAACCAGGTTTGAATTTTCAAGGCCATTCAAAAGATTCCAACAGTATTCAAGGCTTAAAAAAAGATTCTCCAGGCCATTCGGCCAAAAATGGCCCATCTTCTAGGCTTTTGAATTCCTGGCCTTGTACCGATTTCATGTATATTTTTTTATATTTTCACAGGGGGCCCCCTATTCTTCATGTTTCCAGTTGTATATTACTCTAAAAGTTTCCTGAATTTAGGATATAATGACATTTGTGATGTGTCACAGGAAAATGAGTCACAAGTCGCAAAAAAATTGTTTTTTAAGATATTATATTTGAAAAAATGAGATCAAGCAGACTCTGATGATAGTAAACATCATGATTATAGCTAATAAGTATTTCTATATTTCAAGTTTGATATTTTTATTTTTGAAAAAGTTTGCAATATCTCTGGGTGGATATTTACTAGTAAATTGGCTAAATATACTCTATAAAATTACCATAGAAAAGCAATGATATATTTAATACACTATCTTGAAATTTAGTAACTTTATGCATGCTACGAAAAAAAGTGTTAAGCACCCCAAAAATGAAAACATTCCTGCAAAGACATCTTGGGAAAAAACACTGAAAAATATCAATTTTGTGACTTGTGACTCATTTTCCTGAACACATCACATTTTTTATTTATATGGTAAAATTGAATTGGAAACTTTCGATGTTGGCCTTGTTTTGATAGGCCATTTTGATATATCCTTGTTTTGAGGTAGTATATCTTAAACACAAGAATGTGTGACTCAAGGATTTTTTTCCCATTTCTATGACCAGAAACAGTCCATATACTAAAGTTTCAGAAACATTATATTTTGACTTATGTTTGCCCTTAAGTTTAAACAGGTGACAAATAGTTTGAAAAAGTGCAAATATACTATCATAATCAATTGGCAGATTATTGACAACTCTTTTCAGGAAATTATGTATACTTTTCTGACCAATCTTACAGCAATAATCAGCTCAAAAGTAATTGAAATTGGCTTCAAACTTCAACAATTTGCTTCTAATTTTTCTAAATTTCCAGACCCCCACCAGCAAGAGGGGGAAACCCCCTCTTGCATTCTCCCCCCGGACCGCAGAAGCGGCCCGGGGTAGCGGCTCTGCCGCTAAACCTCTGAAATTCATCTCATACCACCGGAGACCTCCCAAAACCTGTGGAAAACCCTGAGTGAGCCAGGACTTCGGTTGATGTCAGTTTATCCTTGATCTCCTTGAATGCCTTCTTCTGTGGTTCACTCCACAGCCAGTGTTGATCCTTCTTCAGCAGCTGACGAAGAGGCTCATTTAGAGTTGCAAGGTTTGGTAGGAACTTGGCTAGTTGGTTTTACAATGTGTGTAATAGTAAATACAAATATGAAGGCACTGCTTCCTCTATAAGTAGACAATTCACTGAATAATACTCTGACATACCATGAGAAATACACTGAAATCAGCAAGAATAACAGTATCTGATGATATGCAGACAGTATAAAAATAGTTGGAAAATGCAGTTTGACACTCTAGCAATACCAAGAACAAATGACAAGTATTATAGAATAAGTCAAAATAGGTAATCAATATTTTCTCTGCTGCTTAATATAAGTTAATTATGGTTCAGTTGTTTTCCATTGAAAACAATTGAAAAGTCAGTCTATATCAGGACTGGAGCACTTCACAGGCACATGTATAATGGTACACTCATACCACAGAATATCAGTCAATTTAGCACCTCAAGTAAATAGCATAATCATCACAGTTCATTCCATGCAGGTTCCTCTTCTTGACAGGAATATAGCATTTCATTAGGCACATAAACACAGGTATCCCTGTAACACAGATTATGAGTCTATTTAGCACCTAAAATAGCAGTTCATATTGTCTTGAATCTTCCCTCCTGTGTGGCTGCAACCTCGCTGGTGAGTGATAATAGGAAACCACGTTTTTAGGGCAACTGGACAAGGCTCTAAACACAGCTGGCAATCAATTTTGGTTTCAGATTCACTTCCCTTTTTAGTGCATCGATTATCTAGAGGCTGTTTTCCTACTGTTAAACTGGTTTTTTGCTTGTTTTCCCTCTTCCTTCAGGCTTAACATCACAAATTTACCGCTGCCACCATGTAGTATCAAGCACAAGGGAAGCCATGTTGTAGGTAGTCTAGTTTATTCAGTGTATGGTAGGTGGTGCATTAGTACATCAGATAAGCATAGGATACAATTATTGCCAAACCCTCTTTCTCAATTTGGGCATAATTTTTCTCAGCTGATGACAATGTACGAGATGCATAGGCTATTGGTCTTTCTGATTGATCAGGCATTCTATGGCTTAACACTGCCCCCAGCCCATGAGGGCTTGCATCTACACTTAGTACTAGGGGTTTACCTTGGTCATAATGCACCAATAAGTTTTCACTCATTAAATCCTTTTTTGCCATATTGAAGGCCTTTTCACACTTGTCATTCCACACAAAGTCAACACTCTCATTTAGTAGCTCATACAGGGGAGCCATCTTTGACGAAAGGTTTTGTACAAATTTACCATAGAAATTTACCATACCCAGAAAAGACCTGAGTTCAGTGATATTTTTAGGGGTTGGAGCATTTTTGATGTCTTCAACCTTGGTGCGTACTGGTTTAATTCCCTTCTCGCATAGAACATGGCCCAAATACTTGATTTCAGTTACAAAATACTTACACTTAGAGCCATTTAGTTTAACATTGAACTTTCTGAATCTTTCAAACACTCTCTTCAGAACATGTAGGTGTTCCTCCACTGTTTCAGTAGCAATCAATACATCATCCACATAACAGAAAACATGTTCTAAACCAACCAATATCTTGTCCATTGTAGACTGAAAAATAGAGTGTGCGGTTTTCACCCTGAAACTTAGCCTTTTTGCCTTTAGCAGTCCCTTGTGGGTATTTAGAGTGAGGTTCTCTGCAGAAGTCTCGTCCAAGAAGAGTTGGTTAAAAGCCCCCTGCAAATCCAAACAAGAAAAGTATTTAGGTCTCCTTCCATTATCAGAAATTGTGGCCAACATATCCTGTATATTTGGTAACTTATACCCATCATCTTCAAGAACCTCATTGACTCTCTTATAGTCCCCACAAACCCTTATGTTCCCCTTTTTCTCCTTAGGAACCAATACAACAGGAGAAGCCCAATTAGAATGCACCACTGGTTCTAGGATATCACTACTGATAAGCCTCTCATATTCTTGTTGTTCGGTCCTGGGTAAGACCTTAAGTGCCTGGTCCTGGGCGAGACCTTAAAGTGCCTTTCTGTCTCTTTTCTCTGTCTCTCTCTCCCTTCTTCTCTCTCTTTTTCCTGGGTATGATCATACACTGCCTCCCTCTCAGCTCTCCCGCCCTTGATATAACACTTCAAAGTGTTGATAAGGGCGTAAAGCCACCAATCTCACTCACTCACTCATATTCTTGTTCAGCATCCTTCTTTATGGCATATGGAACAGGTCGATTTTTCTGATAGACATGTTTTGCACCTTCTTTTAATCTAACACTAGCACTGAACCCCTTTATTCCTGTACCACTTGTGTCAAATACCTCCTTATTTTCTTTGAGGAAATCAGCAAATTCCTTGGGTTGATCTCCAAGTTCAGTGCAATTCACTTGGAAGATTTCTTTCCAATTCAATCTTACCTTGGTTAACCAGTTACGTCCAAAAAGACAGGGTCTTTTACCCTTTACCACCACCAATCTTAGCATTTGTTCAGGTGAACCCCTATAAGAAACAGGAACTTCAATGAACCCCAAAACAGGTACCACTTCACCACCGTAGCCCCGCAATCTAGAGTGAAACTCTTGGAGCTGGAACTGTTTAAGTTTGCTATGATATACATCCCCCCCTACAGTTGACAGAGAGGCCCCGGTGTCTACCTCCATTGGTACCAAAGCATTCCCTATTTGTACATTCACAATATAAGGGTCTACCTTTTCGGGTGCATTTCTAGATTCAGGGGTATACACATAACATTCTTGTGGAAAAATACCTTTTTCAACCGTCTTGTTTCCTTCACAAGAGACCTTTTTTACTGGAACCTTACTTCCATCTGATTTAGATAACATTTTCTCTGGGCATTGTCCCTTTAACCTTTCAGTTACACTTCCTTTTGCATGTACATGTACGGGTGAAACAACATGAGTTACATTTGGTCTTACAGATACAACAGGTGAATCAACATTAATATATGGCAGTTCTTTACCTTCAGGCAACTCCAAATGCAAGGAGTACAAGCCAAAAGTGTGTTCTCCCTCCTGGTAGCTACTGTTGCTGTCATATTCGTCATCCTGTGTGTGCTCTACATAGCGAGTGGCACTACCTCCTTGTTGCTTGGCAGGTCTTGTGTAGCTGGCTTGGTTCTCCTTTGGGCACACACGTTGTATATGTCCTTTTTGTTTGCACTTGTGGCATTCTACATCCTTGAAGAAACACTGGGATGCTTGGTGGTTGTCTCTGCCACAACAAGTACAAGGCTCTCTGTTCCTATTTGTACCTGATCCCTGTCTGGAGTTGGAGGGGCGTGCGTTGTTTGACCTCCGGTAGCCACCCTTCTTCTGGTAGTGAGACACTTGAGTGTGCCTCCTGTTGTTGAGATCCTTCTGGTGCCCTGACATCTCGTGCTGATAATGCCAGTTCTTAAGCTAGGCATCTCTCCCTTGCCCTCTGAAAATCCAGCTCTCTTGTGGACAACAGCTGACCCTGTACTCTTTTAAACTTAGAGTGTAGCCCTGACACTAGTCTGTCCCTTAGTGCCTCGATGAAAATGCGCCAAAAGCACAAGTGCTTGATAACTGACGGAGCCTCGCCACATATGTTGACACACTTTCACTGTCCTTCTGGAATGGAAGGCTGTCCAGAATTTGTGGCGCTCAGCAATAACAATGGTCTCTGGTCTGTAATGGTTAGTCAATAGATTCTCCAACTGGGCATATGTCTTGGTGTTTGGGTTGTCTGGTGTGCACAAGTTCTTCAGTAGTTTAAAATTCTTAGGCCCCACGCTTGCAAGTAAGACCTGGTGAGGAGACCTTAGTTGCTGTCTGCACGCCGTTCGCGGCCATGAAGGCCGCCATTCGGTCCTTGTAATCAATGAAATCTTCTGTTGCTTCATCGTAGGGTCCTAGGACTCCAAAATGGGCCATCTTTAGTTTCTATAGCTCCACGATGGTTCGAATTATTCTCGTCGCCAGTTTTATGTCCCTTGGTACATTTATAATGATGGATGGCAGCCGATTACTATTTAAGAAGAACGATAACACGATGGCTCCATTTAGCGTCCAAACCGGAAGTGCTTTATTCAGGATTCAGGTCTCAGTACACAACAATAGCCATAAGGGCCAAGGAGGACAGCCTCGCTTCGGTCATGCATGCTCTGTTGAAGGTATGTAGACGACGCAGAGTGGTACCTGATCTCTCACACTCGCATACTCACTATTAGCAGGCTACCCCTATAGCTTGCTGCCTGGCTAGTTGACTGGCTTGACCTAATTAGGTAAGCTTGACTTTGGATGCTTGAGATACTTAGTTGTTTACTCAACTACCCTCCTTCACTCATAGAACCACTTTCATGTAGTATTTATCAGGAACAGTTCATGTGTAAAACTAGTCTGAAGATAGGCACACACACTTGTTGCAGTAATAGGAGCTGTCCTACTTAAGTCTCAGAGCACATGGTCATGGGAGAACAACTGGTTCAAATTGAAACCCTCTTACTTCGTTTCTGCTGCTGAAACCTCCTGATTATGCTAGATTGCCTTCTTCTATCTTGCTCTAGTTCATCGCACAGTTTGTGGATTCTTCTCTTTATCCTCGTCGCCAGATGTTCGGTTTTGTGAAGGAAAGATATACTCGAGCATGTGGCTTCATATGTTTATTCTTCAAGCGCCATCTTGGAAGTAAGATACCCGGTACAAATCCTCTATTGGTGTGTATGGAAGCGAGAGTGAGAGAGTACCGCCGAAACGGAACGGAATAGCCTTATGACACTACAACCGGTACGTGTTATTTCTGCATAATATTTTAGAAAACAGAGCATTTGCTGAAGCACATAAATATAGGCCCTACACTTTATTCATTTCAATTTCAAAAAATACATTATGTAACCATAGCAGCACTATACAGATAATTGATTCTTGACATGATCCCTAGAGTTGACCAGTCCTCTAAGCAAATAAAGTGTCCAGTTCTAATTTTCGAGGATGTTTTGCAAAAAGGCTGACTACATGATCAAGGTCAACAGCATCTGCAGTGTCATAGTGGATAGCCAAAAGGGCCAAGGAGGACAGCCTCACTTTGGTCATGCATGCTCTGTTGAAGGTATGTAGACAACGCAGAGTGCTACCTGATCTCTCACACTCGCATGTGGTAACTGGCACTGTACCTGTACATGTTATCTTGAGAAGTGAAAAAATATTTGGATACAGGCATGGATCACATGCCTTCAGTGCCTGTGCACACATCGTTGGTCTGGACTCCTCTGACTTGGACTTCTAACCCCAGGGGTGGCAGGGGGGGGTGTTCATTCGAACACCCCTGACACCCCCTGGTTACGGGCCTGTCTACCGAGTTTGGGTTCATGTCTGTTGAAAAATTCAGGCGCATGCCAGTTGACGGCCAAAGGCCTCTCAGTTAGTTACATGTTAAGAAGTTCCCTCCATCATTAATAAAGTTTCAGACGGTTTAAGTTATTAAAGCATATTATGCTATTTATGCTAAGTTTTACCTCAGAGGACGCGCTACAGTTTCTTAGGGTCCAGAAAAGTGACCCGTACAAGAGTATGAAAGCTAAGGAACGTTTTGCATGGTAGGTTTAGTAAGATTATGTTTGTTATCAGCCCCCCCTCTCCTCTACCCCCCCCCCCCCCCCCCCACACACACACACCCCTCCTACCTATTGTGTCCCGTACACACCATTGTGTGTACAGGACCCTCTAATCCTCTATGCCTGTCTGCAACTGGTAGTGGCGAGTGGTGTCGTGTGCAAAGGCGGTCAAATTTGAAAGGTGAATATGAATAGGACAAAAGAAGTGCTGATCCTGATGTTTGTGTACCATAATGTATGTATTCCTCCAATAGAAAATGTATTATACGGTTTTATTATACCTCTGGGAGGGATGGTACGGTACGCCATAGGCTACAGCATTGGAAAACCGTATTACCCTCTGGGCGGTATTTACATATCATATTGCCCCCTGGCGGAATTTTTGTTGAAAAAATAGTCCCATGTTCGCTTCCTTATTTTCTTTATTTAAATAATTATTTTCGTGGAAAAAAGACTTGTAATACATGGTATGTAATGATATAATAATAATTATAATGATGACAACTGTAAAATTCCGAATTTATTGCGTATTTAAATAGAAAAATAGTCCCGAAAATGAGTGAGGTGGACCGGAAGTGAAGCTAAGTGAGAGGGTAAACAAAACAAGTGGCGAGGAGAGTTTGTTGTCTGACACTTATTTCCATCAAATTTTCACTAATTTTTTACACAAAAACATCGAGGGAGGTATAATAAATACAAAATAGACTTCTGGCAGTGTGAGAGGTGGTTATCTCCCTTGGGCTACCTAATTTCGTCGGGTGCTACGCACCCTTACGAAATTAGTATGCCCGCGGGAGATAACCACCTCTCACACTGCCAGGAGTCAATTTTGTCTCTATAGCTTTCAATTGGCACCAACCAATTTGCCGTACGTGTTGTTAAAGTTTGTGAACTGGTCGAGATATATGGCATAGGTATTACTGGGAAATGACCGGGATATCATGCGACAACATCAATTTATTGAGATTTAGCACCTTTAACTTTCATTCAATGATTCAGCACCTTTAACTTGATGGTCTAATATCTTTTACTTCAAGTGACTTAGCTTAAATGAGTGTCTCTGACTTAGTATTTCGTTCACAGTCTCTGCTCAGACTTTTCTAGGATTTCAATATCTGCTCACTGTCTCTTGTGTGTATTCAATATCTGCTCACTGTCTTTTTTTCCATATTTAATAAGAGTTAATGTTCCCCTTCTTGTTGTGATGCGAGATGTCTCACTGAGAACAACTAATTATAAAACAGATTAACCCTTGATCAGATCACTTTCTTCATTTACTTAGGTTACATTCACTTGTAAAAATTGCATCACTGTGATCAGATCTATATTTCAAACACTTTCACAGATCCAGCCTTTTCACTGGCTTCAAAACTCTCCCTCTACTGCTGTATTTCATCTCCGGGGCACTTCCTTTCTTGGGAGATAATTTGTTTTGGCGAGTGGGGAGGCACATTTGGTTTACTGGTGATCTCTGCTGGTGTAACATAGGGATCACTGTTAAAAGGCTGTATTGTTGTATTTGCCTTCATGAGATCCTGATGGGTGGATAGCCTCAGAAATTTCCTATTTCTCCTGTATTTGTGGCCATCGTTTTCTACTATATAGGACCTGGGTGTCCGGTGATTCCTGACAACCACAGCTGGTTTCCACTTGTTGGAACCTTCCCTCGGCTGAATGCGTACAGGGTCTCCTGGCTGCAGTGATGGTAGGTCTTTCTTCCCTCTGTTTGTAGTAGCCTGATGTGTTTCTGGACCTAGCTTTCCTTTCACTGTTGGTATCTTGGTACACAGTCTTCTACCCATACACATTTGGGCTGGTGACAGGCCGCAGTCCAGTGGTGTTGAGTTGTAGTTGAGTAGACACAACTGTTTGTCTTCAGCTTTCTTCCACAACCTTTTCACTGTCTGTACAGCTCTCTCAGCCTCTCCATTTGATTGTGCATGCTCTGGAGATGAAGTGACGTGGTCTATTCCATAGGTGTCCTGCATATTTTATTTATGAGTATTATAAACTGTTGCTTGGCATTGTTCTTGTAATGTTCATGTTTTGCTGAACGATATGTCCATGACTGTTGTTGTTAAGATATAGCACGTTTTGACTTAGACTTTGATTTAGTACTCATTTCCTCCTGGCAGTAGCACCTAATTCACTATTGATGCAGTAGAGCCTGACATCAATTTTCTTTCTTTTTTTTTTTTGTCTAACATAGGATTTTTATTCATGAAAACATAACATAAATGTGTATATTCAACAGTATGAGAGTATGATTTTTACTCTTTGAGTTGTTCCATACGGAAAATAAAAGACGAAAGCTTTTACCAAACCTGCTTTTTGTTAATTTTGTTATAACTCGTTGTGACACGTATAAATTTTAAAAAGCTGTATACAGGTAGCTCCTTCCCCTGCGAGGGCTAGAGAGCTACTGAGGTAGGTCGCAACCTGATTGGACCAGACTTACCTGTCAATCAGTGGGACAGGATTACCACCAGGTAATCCTGTCAAGGTATAAAAATTACCACCAGGTAATCCTGTCAAGGTATAAAAACCCATAACACGCGCCCATGCGGGCACTTGCCATTACCATTAACATCTGGTATCACCATCTTATAAGGCAATAAAACATCGTTCATACTCTACAGAATTCTTCACTCCTTTATGTTACATCCATTATAACAATTTGTTAAATCAGTACAGTTCTATGCTCGTACAAGAAAAATATGACATAGGATTTTCAAATATTAAAGACAAAGTTCTTCCACCCATCATAGAGTTTGTTAACTGATGGATTGTATTTAGCAGCTATCCTCATCGCTTCGACTATTTTTAAACTTTTTAAGAAGGGTTCTAACCTAATAATATTATTGCCGAACAGCCTTTGCCTATGTATATAGGACATCAATTTTCTTTATTATTCACTATTGATGCAGTGGAGCCTGACATCAATTTTCTTTCAAACAAACCGGGAGGTAGGGTAGACTGCCCTGACCCTCGATGCTTGTAGAGATTATTCTGCCCTATAGTTCAAGCATTTCTATATCTGCTTGGCAGATTCACTGGTCGGCCACTTCTGGTCGTGATGATCCCATTATCTGTTTTACATTCTTGAGCACTTTCGCTGGTTGGGCTTTCACGTTGGGCAGCCGCTGCTGTGGGCTTTGATATTACATGCCGTGTTGGTGACTGGAGATCGCTCGATCCGTGACTCATTATATATTGGTTTATCGTCATGTTGTATTGCTTCGTGACGCTGAGGCATGACTTGTTGGGGCCCATCCTCAGGCAGTTCTCTAAGGTGGGTCCTGTTGCGTCTGATTACATTTCCATTTTCACTTGTGATATTGTAAGATCGTGGTGATGCCTCACTGATTACCTCTCCTTGGTGCCAGGTATCAGTTGCTCTGTCAAGCACTCTGATTTTCTGTCCTGGGTATAGAGGTGGTAGGTCCTTCACAGATCTATCATGGTAAGCCTTGATGTTACTTTGCTTTTGTTCCATTCTGTCCTTTATTGCTCTGTTTGCTCCTTCACTGTGGAATGGAAGCGCTGCTGTTAGCTTGCGATTCATGAGCAGTTGTCCTGGTGATGGAATCATGTTGTCGATTGGTGTTGCTCTGATGTTTAGCAGAACCTTCTTTTTTTGTCCAACACCGGATCTTTATTTAACAAAACAAATGTGGATAACAGGTAAAATTAGTGATACATCGAGCAAATCATTGGAATGGTGTATAAACTTACGATTCACATTCTTCCTTTTTCTAAGTAGGGTTACATAAATTTAACATCATATTTATTAAGTACATATCGTTAATTTAGTCTGGACCTTTTGTCTTTTCTTGAGTATTTTCTCCCTTTTAATATTTTTTCATTGTTTTTCTGGTTTTTTTTCGATGCTAACTTCTTCCTGGTAGTTTTCCCTGTTCCGTATCGGAATTGTTGCAACATGTTTCTATGTAACAATTTGTATTGTAAGGCCTGAAGCCTTACATCCTTCGTGATCTTATAAGGCAAAGTGAATATTTTTTTTCAATACTCCTCACTCTCTAGATTTCCTTGTATTCTTAGTATGTCTGACCATTTGGCCAGCTTAGGTAAATCAATTTTACAGCTGAGAATAAACATTTTGTACAGTGATTTTGCATTTGTCTTTAAAACATTTGTACTTGTATTACCAATTTTGATTATTACCTCTTCGTTGATATCATTCAATTCTTCAGGATTAATCATTTCTATCCACCTTTTTGGCATGGCATGCTTGATCTGCAGCCTTTCGACAAAGCCTTATATCCTTCGTGATCTTATAAGGCAAAGTGAATATTTTTTTCCAATACTCCTCACTCTCTAGATTTCCTTGTATTCTTAGTATGTCTGACCATTTGGCCAGCTTAGGTAAATCAATTTTACAGCCGAGAATAAACATTTTGTACAGTGATTTTGCATTTGTCTTTAAAACATTTGTACTTGTATTACCAATTTTGATTATTACCTCTTAGTTGATATCATTCAATTCTGCAGGATTAATCATTTCTATCCACCTTTTTGGCATGGCATGCTTGATCTGCAGCCTTTCGACAAAGTCGTACATTTCCTCGAATTGCTGAGGTGACAAGAACTGTAAATCATTGGTTAATACATCTCGCACATATATTATTCTCTCCCTTCTTCTCTATCTCTGTTTCTGGGGTATGATCATAAACTGCCTCCCTCTCAGCTCTCCCGCATATAACACTTCAAAGTGTTGATAAGGGCGTAAAGCAACCAATCTCACTCACTCACTCCATGTTTTAAAGTTAACTGATTTTATATTACATTTGATATGTGCATTCCTCCATATTCTTTCGTTTGTGACCTCTATTGAGGTCTCTGGGCTCCGATTATAATATATTTCGGCCCATGCAGAAAACATTTCTTTATAAAACTCATTGTGTCGCTTTTTTGGTATTTCTCTAGATAAAAATATGTCATTTACACTTCGACCTTCTACTGCTTTTAACAATTTATTATCAGATAGCCCGGAAAATTCTACTTTAGTGTCAGTTACACAATTCCTCATGCCATTGTCTATAAACACATAGTCTAATCTGGAGGTCGAGTTGTTCCGCCTCCAAGTATGAAAGGATCCCCTTCCATATCTAATTTTAAATATGTCGGCCAGATCAAAGTTTTTTAACATATCTTCTAATGTATCTTTGTTTTTATATTTATCTCCTTGATTTAGGTCTATATTAAAGTCTCCCTAGTATCACTAGTCGCTCGAAATTCGTTTTTCTAATTATTTCACTTACATCTGCTAGGACCTTGCCCTGCTCATCAGGGGCTACGCTTGTTGGCATGTATACATTTATAATAAGGAATATTTCGTCATCAATTTTAGCTCTTACATACACTATTCGACCATTTAGGTCTCTTCCTTCAGTACAATCTGAACATTTAATGTTGTCGGAAAAGAGTAAGGCCACCCCTCTGCTATTAGAGCGACCGTGGCTTGCTACCATCTTAAATTTCCATTGTGACTTCCAAATCTCATAATCTTCAGCTTTACTGTGGGTTTCTTGCAACCCTATGATACACCTTCCTCTTTCTTTTAACTTAGAGAAGACTGATTTCCTTCTTTCAATACCTTTTAGTCCGTTAGCATTTAAAGTTATAAAATTTATTTTCTCGTTTTTGTTCATCGTGATGGTATAACTGTTTTCAAAGGTAGAGATAAATGTTCTTGTGAATATCTGACTGGCGTCTTGAGGTTGGAATAGTTTTTGCAGGTCTGTTTTTTTGTTGAAGGAGGCTCGCACCTTCTCCCACGTCTTCCCTAGCAGATTTCCGTTCTTTAGCCACTTGTCTGTTTTGAGAACGTCAGGATGATTGAGGGTCATCCCGATGCCCCAAACTTCATTTTTAGACGCTTCTCCTATCTCTTTGTCTTCTGTGTGTAGCAGGTATTGTCGTACCACTTCGTTCTGTGTTGCTTTGGCTCTGAGGGCTTTTAGGAGTAGCTCAGCTCTCCTCTTCTCCCAATCCTCATTGATCCCCTCTCTCTCTTTTTTTTTTAAAGATTTTATTTCAGCTGGGTGGTACATTTTCCCAGTGTAACTAGGATCTTCCAATGGGCCCAGCTTGTGAACATAAATCAAAGTAGAGAGCTAGGGCAAATGTAGTACAAAATTCGTTTGTAAGGTTATGAGTTGCTAAGGACATGGAGAAGAATTACATACAAAAGATAGTAATCAATTTAGAGCTTTGTCAGGAGGCATAATAGATGATACAAAAAATAACATGGACTGGCGTGGAGTGTGCTGTTTCTGGGTCGGGTAGGGTTTCCTGCCTGTCCTGCCCTGCATCTGCCTCTCGTTTTGGTCTGTTTTCTTGTTTGTGGTTGGCTGATGTTTTGGACGGGGGTTTTGATACAAACCGTCTAGAGTCATTGTATTATAAATATATCTCACAGATCTTAATATTGGCTGGCAGTGTATTGATAGTCCTTCAATGTTCCTTGGATTCTATATTCTTAGGTTGATATATTTGATCTCTACATTAACGGATATAACTTGCATATACTATACTAGTAAGGAAGACACAACAAGTTCAATTCCATAAAGGTTCTGCTTTTTATAATGGAGACTCGCTCCTATACATATCATTCTAGTCACTGAGTACAGATGGAGAGGTGGAGTCCAGCTTACAAATATATTCAAAGATATGCATAGTCCCTCCCACTGTGTTACTCCCATTGATCTAGTATGAGTCTCACTAGGTCTGAATCACGTGTAATGGGTAATTTATGCCCATCACAGCTTGCTGGGTTTTTTCAACCGCTCAAGAATTTCCTGTTGCAACTTTTCTTTCCTTTTTCGCACTAGATCTTTGTACATGGTGCCAATTTTCGGGCATTCAATTCAAGTATTCTTTATTTAGCTGATCTTGTTGCACAAAATAGGTCTGGCTGGCTGGCTGGCTTATTATTGGTCCACATTACAGATGCCTCTAATGTTGTTACAGACTTCAGGTTTTATGCGCAAGAGGTTATCGAGAATGGCCATATCACGCTCTGAAACCACATTTGCCATGGGGACATTGCTTGCCATGGCAACTTTCTTTTCGTCAGGTTGCCAGTGTTCTCCTCCTGGGAGCTGTGACTGGGACTGACGCTCAAGGAGGATCTGGATTTCTGAACAAAGAAGTTCTAGGGCGGCCATTATGGTAAGTGAGTCCAACTCTGCATCAGTTGAGTCTTTAAAAAGATCGTCTTACAGCAAATCCTTCTTAATGGCCACATGGTTCTCATTAAACATTTCTTCTCCATTTAATGGCTTGCTGCCATCTCTGGACCATTCAGCATTTGGTGGAGGTCATTGTTGAGCGACAGTATTGGCTTCTCTGGCCAGTTATCTCTGAAGAGGACCTGTGACAAGCTTGTCAATTATTCCAAGGGCCCTACAACCTGCCATGTAGACTTTCTCATTTACATCAAATTTCACAGATCTTGGAAGGAGATTAGGGTCAGGCCACTGGTTAAAAAAACCTTCTATATATATATCTTTTCAGTGAAAATATGTTGCACCTCCATCATAAAAGCGATGGCCAAGGAACGGCAAACTTTGGCGAGTTTCCATAAGTTTGGAAGTCTGCCCATCTTTAGTGTAGGTAATTGCACTAAATAAGGCCCGTGACATGGACACTTATAGAAATACAAAATTAAACCATTTAATCTGGAATATCTAACTTATAATTTGGTGTAGTTATAATTTTAGAACCATACTTAAGATTTGAATTGCTTTTTTTAATTGAAATCACTGATTTAACCATGGCAACCAACTAAGCATAACTATGCTCCGTTATTTGGTAATGTCATCACTCTGGCCATATTTTGGGGCTATATTTGCCTTTTAACTAGTATTCCAATTGAACTTACATTAGTTTCATTTCATTTCTTCTTGGAGCCAATTATTTGAGAATTCAATATCTACAATACATCATATCAGCAATGGAATTTGGACATCAGCCTTATGAAATAATCTGGGAGATCTATCATTCTGATTAAAGACCAGATGTTTCCTTATCTTTGATGTCTCCCTAAACCATGCTGAAATTGGTCATTTTTTACCATTTCAACGCTTGACTCCCTACTGTTTTTATTCCTTGGGACAATATTGGAATCACACATGTGATAGATCATATATAGCACTTCTGGGAGAAAAGGCCAATTAGGGTGACTTCCTCCTCGTCCAGGTCGTAATGTTGACCATGCTCAAACATCTAATAGATTGCACTACAAAAAGCATGAAGTAGTGTATGGCAATGTCCAGGTTATTCAGGCACAACTTTGATCCAACTCTTTCGAACAGAACGTCCCGTTTTGAAACTTAAGATTGAACATAAAGACTCAGGCAAAAAAGGGAGAATGCTTACGTCTCTTAGGTGGTAAGAGCTCGTTCATTGCTGTTGCTCATGAAGAGGAAGTTCCCCCTCTCTCTCATGTAACCACTGCAGGTCGATTGTGTCATGGCATTTAAGAAAAATTTCATTTTTATTTGGACTTCATAATTTGGAGATGCCATACATATATCCTCTGCAGTTCATTGCTGAATACCACAAATCATTCCAGTACAATCATGAATCCAATATTGATGTTGAACTGACTTAAATTCTTCTTGTATAATGAATCAGTTACACTAAATTTTTGTACTTGGGTTTTCCAAGGGATTATCATTATAATATATGAAAATAAAATTTATCAAAAAAATAAAATAATATTATCTATTTAATTAATTCAACTGGTCTTCGATTGAAAGTTATATTTTATTTATCATGCAAGCTTCTTGCCTTGATGACAGGGTTTCCTCTGTTTCTCTCTCAGCTGCTTCCTCATACTCATCCAGGATCAACCCATGATGCTCCCCTTAAAGTGCCTGGTCCTGGGTAAGACCTTAAAGGGCCTTTCTGTCTCTTTTCTCTGTCTCTCTCTCCCTTCTTCTCTATCTCTATTTCCTGGGTATGATCATAAACTGCCTCCCTCTCAGCTCTCCTGCCCTTGATATAACTCTTCAAAGTGTTGATAAGGGCGTAAAGCAACCAATCTCACTCACTCACTCACCCATGATGCTCCCTTCTTTTGGCCATTTGATTGTATCCAATGCCTCTGGGTCATGGCCTATTTATGATATATATGTATCAAGCCTGGCTAATGAAGTCTTTTTCAGCATAATCCCTGAAGGTAGATTCCCTTTGCTTGACAATATGTGCAATGTATGACCCATCAATAGTAATGGAATCAACCACAGGTTATACTGACTGTGCTGGTGTAATCATTTCTAAACAGTGAAACGAATCTGCTTTGTTGGTGTTGTACAACTCACCATGAGAACTGAGTGCTGCTGGAGCTGTCTGGTTTTAATATTTGAAAAATCTATTGAGATCTACCTGTTTTGTCTGGCAAGATTTGAGAACAAATTGTAGGCATCTTTCAGATTATTTTGTTCTTTCATCTGCTTTGTCTTGTTTGTTTCAAACAAAGGAAATTTGTTTCTTTTGATTGGTACATAAAAGATTTTCCAGGAAGTGGTTGAATTGTTCCTTTCCTTTTGGGATAAAGGTGTAAAGTATTTCAACTACGCTTTGGTCCATGACATCTTTTGAGTCTATAGTCAAATGATTGTTGTGGATTTCCCATTTCCTCAAAAACAAGTATCAGGTATTGTATACAACATCATAACACTTTAACTATATAGACTTAATGTATCTGCCTTGATAAATGTAATTATAGAACAAACCTCCTCCTCTGATGTGTGTGTGAAAAGGCACACAACAAACCCTGCCAATTCCCCTCTTGACAACAGCACTCCTTGATACAAAAAGTCTCCCTGAGATTAACACCTTTGCCATCTGCAAATGGGACAACCATATGTGCCTTCATGGTGCCAGGCACACTTTTTCCTGTTACTATCTGTTTGAGCTCTTCTAGGGTAAATACAATGTCCCCAACTGGTACAAGTTTGTACTTGACAGCCCTGGTGCTGTATTGCACAGCATATGTGGCAGTCCTTTTGGCCGCAGTCCGATCCCTCACATGGCCCCTTGCCGTGACCTACTTCAAAGTAGCTCCAGCTGGCATGCATGCCGAAGAGCTGCTTGTGTTTTGCCCCTACACTGAAGATTGAAAAGTTGTGGTACTGAGAGGAAGGGCTGTCAGTGAAATAATGAATCATACCTATGCTGGGATGCTTTTCCTGAATATGGGTCATGGTTACCCTCAGGAAGGCAAAGATGGCTCCAACATCATGCTTCCTTTCATCTGATACCAGCACAAGTGAATCATGATGTGTGCCCCCGCCCCTTGATGGTGGATGACAATAGGATGGACTGTGATTGGGTCATTTGAATAATAGCAACCCTAGAGCTCAAAATGAGTCACCACCCAATTCTCTGCTAAGTCCATCTGGATGGAGCAACAGGTGTTGAGGTTTGCCCGGTAGTATTGGAAATATAATATCAATTATTCTAGAATTGCAGATATTAATGATGAGGGCATTTTAGTTTTGTTGAATATGGCTACCTTCATGTAGGCCCTATTACATTTGTTCTTCAGGAACATGAATGGAGAAAGATTTACCACAAAAGCAAATATAACAGGTGTGTGTAAAATACATGTGGAAAATTTCAGTTATAAAAATGAAAAGTTAAAAAACTCATCTAATTTATGGTTATGAATTGCTTTAAAAGTCCCCGAAGTAGTGTCTTCTCTGATTTTTTTTTTTTTTTCAAAGAACATTTTGGCAATTTTTTTCAAAACAAGTGTGTCAATTATATAATGTTATGCATGACAAAGAAAGGTTGTTAAACGTTGCCTAGGTTCTTGTGCTTCTTTGATAGGTCATTAACCTCTTCAGAACACCGTTTGACCTTTCCAAAGTTGAGGATGTAACTGGAATGGTAAGATAGATTTGTATCAAACCTATGACTTAGTGCAATGGCCTTACTATAGCACTCTGACTGGGAAATACCCTAGCCAAGCTTCTGATACTAGTGACCTTCCGTAATTCTATTTTACAAGGTTCATGTCATATCGCTACAGATCTTTGACTCTCTGGAATTTCTTTTTTTCTGTTGATTTGCAGCTGACATTAGTACATCTTCAATATGTGATGTAATGACCAGTCCATATGGACTCCCTGAGATTAACACCTTTGCCATCTGCAAATGGGACAACCATATGTGCCTTCATGGTGCCAGGCACACTTTTTCCTGTTACTATCTGTTTGAGCTCTTCTAGGGTAAATACAATGTCCCCAACTGGCACAAGTTTGTGGCATACTCCAGTTCTGCCGAGCCAAGTCTTATGCCTCAAAATATTCTTGCCGATGCTTGTCTTTTGTGGTTTGGCACTGATGTGCCTCAGAGCCATCATCATACGCTTGAGGAATTATTTTAGGTCTCTTTAATTTAGGTTCCTCTAAGTGCTGTTCTCAAGGTACCTGTTATCACATCTCATCTAATAAGCTAGAAGGAGAAGGTGTAAGTCTCCTCATCAAGAAATGGTATACTGATTACGATGTGGAGATCCTTGACAATAGCTCTTTTTTCTAAATTTTGAATGCCAGTCTCATGAATGAATTTTGGATTGCTTGTAGTCTGTCTAAATGTCTCTTTTGGGCTGGAATATAGAACGTGTCACAGAAGTCAAACACTGGGTGTACCATGGTTAGGTATATCAAGAGTGAATTTACTGGTGAGCGCATGGCTAACTTTTGCCATGGCTTTAAGCCTCTTGATTGCCTACTCAATTTTGTAATTAAAGTGGAGAATGAAGGCCAGGCCTTAATCAATATCTAAGGCCAGGTATCGGTATTCTGTGGCATACTCCAGTTCTGCCGAGTTGAGTTTTAGTTTTTTAACATTCAAATTTGATTGCCTTTGTTTGCGAAGTGTTCTGTTCATCACCTTGCTTTTGTTGACATTGATCAGGATTTTGTTGACTCTTCACCACATCATCCAAAAATTGTTGGAGCTCTTTTTTAGGTGGTCATGAAGAGCCTTTGTCTCTTTTTCTCTATCTCTCTACCTCTCTCTCTACCTTCTTCTTTATCTCTATTTCATGGTTAAGATGATAAACTGCCTTCCCCTCAGCCCTCCCGCCCTTGATATAACCTTTCAATGTGTTGATGAGGGCATAAAGCAATCAATCTCACTCACTCTTTTTTAAGGGTACTTCCAAAGGGGTCTGTGTGGAACAACAGTGTTGTCCACAAAACATTGTATCTGCGACCATTTGATCACCTGGTGGAGATCATTTATGTATAGGAGGAAAAATAGAAATCCCAGCACAGTTTCCTGTGGCACCCCATAGGTAATTCCTAAACCAGTTTATGACATGGGGTGAAAGCCGAAATGATTTAAGCTGCTTTCCCAGGTATCAAGATTGAGTGGTTCTAGAATTTCTTCCTATTACTTCCCAAACTAAATATTATTGATCTTTTACTTAATAAAAAGTGAGATAAATGTCTAAATTCTGTGATTTTACGACCAGGCGACCATAGTGGTTTTATAGATGCCCTCTATTGACACGGGGTGGCACCTCTGTACCAGGACCAGCCCCATGTTTGTCCCTCTGTGCTGATGATCTGTCACTTTGTGCGCATATGCACGACGACTGGCACCAAAGAGGTCGCCACAATGCTAACACATGCCGAGTAAGGACGTACACCACAATAATTCAGAGGAGTATTTCTCTCAAATATTATATTTAACCCTAAGAAACTGACCCAAACTCTTAGGATACGGTGGGGTAGGATATTTATTCTCTAAATAAATGAGATTTGACATTTGTATAGAAAATAGCTGGGAGGGCAGTTTTAAGTTTGTGGGTGAGTATACTATGATCAACGCTGTCAAATGTTTCTTGAGGTCTAGGGACACAGGGTTTTTATTGTTTTTTTGACTGTTAGATATATTCAAAAACTCACTTTCCTCAACATTAGTCATGTATTCATTTTGATTTTTACTAATGAAGTTCTTTCTTTCTTTCTAGGAGACTGGCCCATACAATGGCACGCCGGTGTTTACCCACTTTCTTCCGCCACTATCTCAGGCCATCGTGCATGTTATTTTTCAAGAAAAACAGTCTGAAGACTTTACCAGACTTCCATCAAGCTAACCAAATCACATGGAGTAACTCCCTTTTGATTCAAAATCTGTTCCACACTTCAGTTCCAAGTCTTATGCAGGACAACGTTGAGCTCATTATATCTGACATTGCACAAAATGCTCAGGATCTCACTATTGGTAGTTTGCTCTATCAAAAATCAAGCCTAGCCAAAATCATTGACTTCATGCTGTCTAATGGATTCTCTGAGAAAGAGATATGTGGCACATTCAAATCTCAGGGTCAGCTTCTTGGGAACACCTATGAGGAACTCATGAACATACTGAATACATTCTTGGAGAGTGGATTTCTTGCATCTGATATATGCCTCATACTGTCAAAAGAGCCTGGTATTGTCAACGTTCCAGATAATGTGCAGAGTATTATGTTAAGTTTTAGAGAATTAGGTATTCTGGACAAACAGAGCAGGAGAATTGTTAAAGAAACGCCATCAATGTTATTTGAAACTGCTTCAAGTCTCTCACAAAGGTATGCTGTCTTACTATCTTTATTCAGGAAGAGTGATGTTCAGCATATGCTAAGGAAATCACCTGATATTCTTATGCAGTCCAAAGAGGAAATTTCTACTAAGGTAGACTACATTTATCACAAAATGGGTCTGGATCAGGTTGAAATGGTGTGGGCAGATGTTCTAGCCCATGACATAGATTATATTAGATGTAGACATCTCTTCTTAGAGAGAGCAGGGAGTTATGAGAAACCAGACCGGAGGGGTTCAACTCGTCAACCAAACCCATACCTTAAGGACATCATGGGTGTTAGTGACAAAAAGTTTGCTGAGAAACTGGCTGGACTTAGCCTTAAGGAATACCAAGTTTTTCAGAAGATAGTGAAACTAGAACAAGAGATAAAAGCATCAGAATTTGGTGAACGCTTCGATTCTGATGATGAAGAGGAGCCAGAAGGTGAAGAGACTGGGTACAAAGCAGAGCGTGTGCAGAAATCCAGAATGAGAAAGCAGTTATTGGAGTATGAGCAATAGAAACTTTGGCATGTAATAGATCTCAAGCAACTCTGCAAAATTTGTATTTGAGTTGATATTGAGGAGCACTATCCAGTACCATGTGTGTTAAAATTGTAAAGAAGTGTATGTCAACTTCACCTCACATCAATTCTCTTCACAATTAATGTGGGTAAGATTGTTGCTTTTAATGGGCTTCATGAAAAGTTTGGTTTCTTTATGTGCTCTTGAGGACTAGTTTTATAGTAACAGGCTTGAGCGGTGACTATGGTCACCTAAAATGATTTTTATGTACATTGCTGTTGCCATGTCAATCATTAAAAATATATGTATAACCTGTGACTCAAGTTAAACTATTTAAAGTCAAACAAGGAACAGTTATTTTGGCTTTTGAAATAATTAATTCTGTATTTGATACCATTTTGTTGAAAATAAATCTCAAACAAGTATTTTAATTTACATTCTTTTTTTTAGTTCTAGTATTCATCAATTGCTATTTCTGGAGGTCACAAGTTTAGACTTATCTATTAATTTGGCCAATAATTCACTGTGATAATCCAGAATGTAGAAATCAATAAATTCAAATCCTCATTCTCATCACATGTATCCCCCACCATATCACATGCATATCATTTGGGTATTGTCAACAAAGCATAGGAGAGATAAACCCCTCAGTATAGGACCCCACCTCCTAATGCCTACCACTATAGGGTAAAGCTCCTGAATGTTAATGTTTAAGGCTAGATTAGATTCCACAGATGCAGGGTAAATATGGGAGGCAATGTTGATACACAAAGGAATAGTCTCTTTATTCCAAGGCCCTGCTAGCCAATCATTACCATGGTATGCTGCATAACCTTTTGATGAGGAATCTGATACCATAGGCGATAATAATTCAGAAGACACTTTCCATTAAACACCTTTGAGAAGGAGCACCACCAAGCTAAATCCATGTGAGCTTCCTTGGATACGGGAATCTTGTTAAGTATTTTAGCTAGCATAACCTTATAGAGGTCAAAAAACCTCCTACAAAATGTTCTTCCACCAGGGAAAACTGTGGAGCAGTGAGCAATATGACCACATAAGCGCTCAAGTTCTTTCTTTCTAATATACTTGCTAGCTGAAATTGTCCTGAGCAGAGATATATGGAAGCCAAGGAAATGCAGGAGGGCTGTGAGATGTTTATTCTGCATGTGCGCAAGGTTACTGTAAATGCATGTATGGGAGATACTGTATAGATACTGATACTGATAGCTGTATGACCCAGCTTCTACCATGAAGGATTTACCGGATGATTAGACTCCATAAATGATGAAGTGGTGATAGGAATGATTTCAAAATCAGGATCAGGGTTGGCCGGGGGTTATGAGAATGACAATCTCTGGTTTGATAATAACAGTTTCTGGATTTGTGTCAGTTTCCATCACAAAAGGTTTCTCATCATAGTTGTTGCGTTGGTTCTCATCCTCTGCCTCGTCCGGTCCTAGGATAATCTCGGGGTCACTCAGGGTGATCATGATAACAAAGTCATCGTCCTTTGCATTCTCCTGACAATCTGTTATTATTTCCGCGTTATGATGTCCTAGTGCCTCATCAATATCGCAAGGATTAATTCCTTGAGCCTTTTGAATATTTATTCGCTTAAGGCTAGGTAATTTTGACATTACCTGGGATAAATCACAGTTGATCCGCAACATTCTTATATCTGCGTACCATATCCTCAGGGATGCAAGTTGTCAGTCAGTTGATGGATTTCCTTTAATCTCCTCATAACCAAAATGTGTAATTAATTTCGTCAAATTACCTTTTAAATCCTTGAAAAGGGTTGGTCGTCAATGTACTGACGTCCATCTACCCCACATAGACCCAAACCTTGCATTAGAATATATGGGAGAGCTATGTACCAGAGGTGGCCTGTGTCAATCTCTGGTCAGCCAAGGTTCCGCTAGCAACTCGGTGGAGTGATAGCATCGGGAGTTTAGCGGAATTCCTGTAGCGGAGGGCAGCGTGTATGACGCTACTAGGGCACTCACTGTACACCGCTACCGGGAGCAGGGGCAGACGGCCCGGCAGGCGGTAGTGAGTGTGGGTGGTGGCAGCAACAGCTCAATGCCTACCTATCCACTTGTCTATCATTTCGAATATATGTCTATATGCTTTCATTATTTATCTATACACATTATAAAGTATATGCTCTTACACCTCAGAACCTTTTCCGTCAATTTTGAATACCCCAACTTGCATCCCTGTATCCTATATAAGGGGGTTCCACGTGCTATCATTGAGGCGTCAACATTCCTGCAACTTATTGTCCTTAAAGTGCATGAACACCCTCTTTGGTCGCATATGTTTTGGCAGTAAATACTCTCCAGCATTCCCATCAGGAGGAGAACAATGATTGCCCTCATGATTAGAGGGAGAACAATCATACAGCTTATGATTAGAGGGATAAGCGCGAGAATCCTTGTCTTCTTAATGGCTGTCACTCTAGATTTGTTAATCTCGATTCATCTCCACTCATCCCTCAAATCTCGTTTCAGATGCAAATTCTTAAGCTCAAACCCTCCTCCCCTTTAATCAAATAGAATATCCTGATATCTCGTTATTTGAAGTCTTGACCATACGTTTTATGACCCTAATAGACTCACCCTCTTCCAGGCGTCCTCATATACCTGCTTAGAATTATCTAGGCAATACAGTAATGCTAATACTTCAAGAGTGTTGATATGAATGTTATTCTCTAGCCCTGACCAAGTACCGTTAGCCTGCAGATGGCCACAAATTCCTCCCCACATCTCTTCTGAAGCATCGGTGTTTAGGATAATCGTGGGGGCTAGAGTTCTAATAACTCTGAAGCCTGAACGGATGTTATTGTACCACCATATTAAGTTGTCTCTCCCCGAGGGAGAAATGTACATCAAACCTTCAAATAGAGACGAACCTTACAGGATAAGTGCTGAGTTTTTGTCTTTTTCTAATTCTTTTATGTGTGCCTTTCCATAGTCCACTCCCTTTGTAAGATCGTTTAAGATACCTAAAAGTGAGGCTACTTCCCTAATCACAAACGGTCTAGGTTGTAGTAATTTCTCGATGAAATTTCTCGTTAGAGTCCTCTTACCTTCAGTAGGCGAAACAGTCATGGATGATGAAGATATGGCATACCCCAAGAAAGTCATGGTGGTGCTAGGAAAAAATGAAGACTTTTTAGTGTTTATGAAAAACCCCAAGTCTTGAAGGAGGAGGGTAAGGTACACAGAAAATTTACAATCTTCCTCGGTTTGAGCTATTATGAAAATATCGTCTAAATAGTTCGATGCCATGTATGTCCCTGGAGTTACCATTTATGCTGTATTTATTGCTGTATTCAAGTCGTCCATTTTGAAATGGGTTTTTGAAACTTCTAAGTTGAAATCTCTAAGATTTATAATGAGCCTGTGCTTGTTGTTAGGTTTGGGTCTGAGGAAAATATTTGAAACATAGCAATTTTTTTGGTGAGACTTCTGATATCTTGATCTTTTTATCAATACGTTTTTGTACTTCTACCTGGACTAGGTCCTTTTCATGTATACTAAAATCATATTGATTTGTTTCAGTTGAGGTCGGTGGTTGACCATACACATAGTTTATCTCTAACCCGCTGATCATAGATAGAATGTCTTGGTCGGAAGTTAAAGTGGACCAACGATTATAACAGTTCAAAGTATTACCAGGTATAAACATATCTTCAGGCCAAATATGTGGCAAGAACTCAGGTAAACCTACCGATTCGTCTTTTAAAGACGTTTCCCACGACCCCGGTTCTGGCCCCTGCCTCTGCCTCTCTGATTCGGTCAGTTGGGTACATAGTTCATCTAGGGTTGATGATATGGCTGCTGAGGGGGGTTCTGAAAACCCTGCTGGAACTGAGGGAAAGGGTTCTGTTGCTGCTGTTGAGTTGGGAACTGTTGTTGTGGTTGCGGGAAGAAACTGGTGGACGGAGGGTTATTCTGTTGATTCTGGTTGTATCCCCCGAATTGTTTCCTTCCTCGGCCGAGAGGGTTAAACCTTCCTTGTCCTCTGGTCTGTTTGAAACCCATTTTCGTAACCAATTTGTCTTCGGAAATTGTTGCCACTGTTTTTGCAAGATCATTGCCAAAGAGGTTGTCACTTGACGTCAAAGATTTAACGTTCACCATCTTCTTGAAAGACCCCGGTAGAAGGGGTTGATCTCCTTTTTTCTGTTTCGGATAAGTTTGTTGTTAGTATATCCCAAGAACTTCATGGCATCTCCGATGTCTGTGACAGCAATGCCTACCCAAGGTATTTTCTCCTGACCCTTCAGTGCATCAGAGGCTTGGGCCAAAGCAGACATGGTGGTTAAAAGGGAGGCCTTTATCGCTTGAAGGCAGATATCCCTCTCTTCCTTTTCTGGGCAATTTTCCCCATATGCCTTCGTTCACTCTGGGCACTTTGAGATCTGGGCAGTTGCTCGGACGCTTATAGAGTTCTTTAAAAAGAGTGATTTCTTCTCTGGTTGTGAACTCTGGCTTATTAAAACAGTTTGTGGTGAACTTGGCAATCTCAGGATGTACATCATCTCCTGCTGTCGGGTCCCGTTCGGCTCTAATGTTGTGCAACTCGAAAACCCCTTCTGGAGGGGATCGTTGAAAGCTTTCCCTTTCATCATCTTCCTGATTAGGACAGTTGCTTCATACATTTGATCTGTTGTTGCATGGCATTTGACTGGTTTATCATTGCTTGGGAGATAAGTTTAAGGGCACCCGCATTGGGATCATTGACCGAATCATTTGTCATCTTCATCGCCCTCGTGGTCAGACTCGTTTTCGGCTTCCTCTCTGGCCAGCCATTCGGTTTCTTTCCTGGCCCGCTCTGCCTTCATCTGCCTGACTTTCTCCTTTGAAGTGAATATTTGTAATAAAAGCAACTTACATTTTTGTTCTTGTAGGATGAGATAAAAATGGCGGCACACGGTTTGTTGACTTCTCGTAGACTGACGAAATGGTCACGTGGTACGGCGCTTCCGATCTCCTATGTGCTTGCCGCCTCCTGACGAGAATGAAGTGAAGCATAATGTAATATTGTTTGAAGAAGTATTAATGTTAGTGCCGAAAATATTCCACTGTTATTTGGTTGAATGCAACTAATTTTTTGTTTCTGTCTTTGTAGTCATGGTGCTTTTTGTCATATAGACAGGGAAACTCTTTCCATAGTTCAACTAAATTCTCATCTCGCTCATTCCAATTCTTCGTCCTTGGGCTGTGTGATGCTTTAGAAGCAGCTTTTTTCACTTTCTCTACACTGAGTGGGATCGAGGAGCGGATTGCTGATTTACTGGTGGTTGCTGGTGATTTGTTTTGGTCCTGATCACAATGAAATTTAGAACTTGGGAGGGGATGTCCCCAGAAGTCAAGGTTGTCATCCCCTTCATCCTCAAGCAAACTGGTATGGCCACGAATGGGGGAACAATTCAGTGACTTGTTACGCCCTTTTTAGGATTTGGAAGTTGGCAGTGGTGAAAGGGGTTCAATGTGTGAATCATTCCCCTCATCCGATGTTTGGCTCCTTTTGGGGACTTGTTACGCCCTTTTGAGGATTTGGAATTTAATGGTGGTGAAAGGGGTTTGATGTGTGAATCATTCCCCTCATCCGATTTGACTCTGGGGGGACTTTGGGTGCTCTTTTGATGATTAGATGGCTCGTTTTGTGGACTTGTTGCATTCTTTTACTGATGGGAGATGGGAGATGGTGAATCAGGATCACTTTTGGAATCATTATCCTCAGTAGTGTATCTCTCAGCATCGGCGTTGTCACGGTCCTACCAGATATATATATATGGAGGGTTGGCAATGTAATTAATTGCCTTATATGTTTTGCAATCCCAATAAGAGCTTGCCCCATTGCTTTGGCATGTAAGAATTTAGGCAGGTAGGTCATCTAGGCCTTGACCTGCCCCCAATAATTTGTCAAGGACAGTTATTCTATTTTCCGGCGTTCATTTTTAGGTTTACCAAGGTCACAAGCTTCTATAATGTACAGTGACTTGGCTTGGCCCCATGAAATACCACGGGCACACTGCAAAATCCATATGGTAGACTGATATGCGTAAAGACCAAAAGGAGTTGAGAAGTTGTTTTAATTTGAGAATCTTCAGATAATTTGACTTGCCAAAAGGCTTGACTGGCATCCAGTTTGCTCAAATATTTTGCACCAGATAATTTCCCCACAATTTCATCCCATGGGGGAAGTGGAAAATGTACCCTTTGTATATTCTCATTAAGATTCTTTGGGTCTAGGCATATTCTGAGGCTTCTTTTTGGTATTTTAACAACCATCGAGTTGACCATTTCAGTTGGTGTTTGTACCTTTTTAATGATACCGATCCGCTCCATGGTATCATGAAACGCCCCCACCGTCCAGCAAACCTGTCCTCTACACACATAGCAATTAACCAGCCTGAGCTAGTTTAGTCAAGGTGAAATATACTGTCATTTTAAGCTATTGGAAAACAATTGGGTTTTAAGTATGTCAATATAAATAAGAAAAGCACAGAGACCCTACCAAGAGAGAAGGCTTAATCCAATCAGTTGTAGAATGGTCTGCTTATAGCAATGCCTACCTACATAATATAAAAGGTGTTGTAAAGGTAAGGATAAGGTATAAAAGAAGTAGGTGAGAATAAAATGTAGTATACTGGCTTTCATTGCCACTTTGTGTCCACTCTATACTTAAGGATGACCGCGGGTATTTCCCAAAGTAAATAGATCAGCCTGATTTTTTCACACTTTGTACTCCAAATCATGCTGATTTCAAATATAATTTTTTTAAGGGGGGTCCCCAGACTAGATTTTTTGCTATTTCCGTTTGAAAATAAAAAGTTATTTAATTAATTTAATATGGCCGTCTATGGAGAAAAGGGCGTTTTTGAAACGTTTTATCCATTTTAAACCATATATTGTAATTAGAGTTGGCTAATTTTTTAGTATATCATAGTTTAAGGGATATACTTTCTGAAAATAACAAGAAAACGGGTGGTCCCCAGATTACTTTAGGAGCTGGAGGCCCCCGAACTTGAGAGTGCAGTGAGTGAGAGCTGGACTAGCTTTGAATTTCATGTAAACAAGATAGCTTACGGTGTTGTAAAACAATAACAAACAAGAAAAAAAACATATACTAATCTGTTCAAAAGTCAGAAGTGTTTCTTTTTAACTACTGAACATCACTATTCAAAGAAATGATAAAAAAAATAAAAAATATCAACATGGTCAATGTCGTAAAATCCCCGCCGTTTTTGGCAACTGAGAAATACCCGCGATCATCCTTAATACAAGATAGAAATAATATAAGCAAAGCGCGAGGAATACATGCGCAGCATGCACGTACATGTAAACCTATATTAAATCAAGATGTAAGTAGTAGAATGAAAGGGAAGTTGAAACCTG
The DNA here is from genome assembly GCA_942159475.1 of Sthenelais limicola. NCBI lineage: Eukaryota > Metazoa > Annelida > Polychaeta > Phyllodocida > Sigalionidae > Sthenelais > Sthenelais limicola. The sequence goes on from OW804102.1 coordinate 37,541,886, forward strand.
GCACTACAGAACTATACTCAACGTTAGATGGGGACACCAGCACATGTCAAATCCAGCGCCATAGTAGCGTAGTGGCAGCTGAATGAACCACGTGGACTTGTTTACCGGAAGTGCTTAGGACACGTGTAGTAACGGGTCATGACCTAGCCGGATGTACTTTTCGACCAATCAGAGCTCGCCACATTCGCCGGCGTGAGGTGCTTTTCTGGAAGTCTGCGTTTACAAAATTACTGAGAACACGTACGTTTAAGGTTCTCCTACAACTTCTTGGATAGAATCGCACACGAGAGTAAGTACTCGACTTGGTTAGGGCCAATAAGTTTCTGAAATTGTCGTACTTCCATTGTGAGAAGCGATTCTCTGTTGCCGAGTAGGGGGTTGGTCCTTCCTCTCGCTCAGCTGTAGGCTTGAAGTGAATGACAACTCGTCTCTTACTCTTAGACTTCGAGTTAGTATTGCTAGTATAAGTATTACTTACTGAGAAAGTCACTCATAGTCATAACTAGATAACTTGAATTTGGTGATTCCCACGTGTAAGGTAAGTATCTCATTGAATGGCGAAAATTGGCTGTTTAAGATATTCGGAGGTTTCTTTAGTGATCGAATCATCGATTCGTTTATTATTTTCTATTTGGCTTGAGTTTCGTTCGATTGTTTGACATAAGCCTAGATCTAATTCGTAATTGTAATTTAATAAATTTCTATTAATTAATATCTACTTTAGGCCTACGTGTAGACCGAGTATCATACCCGACTTCTCCCTCGCTGGGAGGGGAGGGAGGGAGTCGATCACATAGACTAGGCTAATTGCAAATTGTCATTTACTCAAACTCCAATTGTTGAATAAAAGTAGATTTAAATTATTATTAAGGCATTAGGTTTCTCCTACCATGGCTATATGCCATGTTATGGTGTCTGAGAAATGATGCAATCAATGTAACGACACGAGTAGGTGAATACCTGAGTTAATTTTCCCAGTTCCTATATTGATATTTTAATGCCCAGCTATAGCCTATTTATAGAAGTTGAACTTGTATACCGGTACCATTATTTAGGCCTGTTCTTCCTGTTTTTTTCAACAACTATTTTTCTATGTTTCAGGACAAGATGAAAGGCATTTTCGTTGCCTTGCTTGCTGCCGGGTTGTGCATTGCCCACACAAGTAAGTTTAGCTATAATGATGTAATAATGGAAATAATAAGCCTATTTCATTCTTTCGTCTAAACCTTGTTATACTTGTGAGCCATACTATAGAAACACACCCCAAGTTTAGTGGTGCCACCTGGTGGTACCCTCCCCTGGATCAAAGACTGCTAAGATTTTATTTCATTGTCAATTTTTATATCAAGAAATGTATCACTTTCTGCTTTATAAACAGGTTTTCTAAATATACCAAATAAAGTAAGAATAACATGACACAGACATGGCGAAACCTGCCGGACCGCGGTCCTTGACCGGTGAAAGACATGTCGGTCCGCATGTCCAGTGAAAAAGGTCTATGAAACGTTGGAGAAACCTTTGGAGGACTGGTGAAACCTTTGGAGGACCGGTGACAGTTCTAAAGTTTTCGCCATGTCCGATCATATGAAGTTCTTATGAAAGACATAAGAGTTGGTTTTTACATCACTATCACTTTCTAACTGTTACTTTGACAGCTCCAATAACAATACGTACACCATCTTTATATGTTGAGGACGTGTAGGGGTTTCCTCATGTGTTAAAACACCATTATCACCAACCAATAATCAATACCATATCATGTAATATAAACTACACTACGCTAGAGTGTAAACCTTATCTCGAGCTTATTTATTCATATCCAGGGTTTTACTTGAGTCTAGTTTCGCCGCTTACTCTCGTTTGGGCCGGTTACATGTATATTATATGAAAAATAAATAATATTTAAGAACCTCCTCTCCGTAACCCTGCCCTAACAGCTGTTCCTCAACACCACCATAGTGTGTAATTTCTGTCGCTATAGAGAATATTTTTGCTTGCATCTGTGACATTATTTGTACCTTCCTCATTGCATCAGCTCCTTTCATATTTAATAGGGGATTTGCGTGCACATTTTATTAATAGAAAGTTTGGAAATCATTTCTGCCAATATTTACAAATTAGAAAGATCAATCGAATCCAAATTAATTAGTTATGGGAAAGATGAAGATTTGTAATGCTATAACTGTAACAAGACCTATGCGAACATTTAAGATGGCGTCTATGCTAGTTCCCTATTCTACAACGTCAAGAATATGTATTATAAGATGTTAGAATAGACTGTCAGTTATGATATAGCAACAGTTTACAAAAAGAATAATGCAGGCTTAATTATTGTTGGAAAAAATAAATTGCAGACTAAACAGTAATATTGCGAGACAGAATTCATCCTAGTTTTTGCATACAGCTCCTATAAGTGAATCAAGTGGTGCACATGCAAATCCCCCTATTCTTACCCTTTTACTGGAATAAACCTGGGTGAAACCAACGGCTTCTGGTGTATTGTTCCTGGCACCTAACGTTTACTATAAAAGTGTCCCTGTATCCCACAGTGCCAATAAGGAATCATTCCTCCAAGTTTGGTATGGGTAAGAAGAGTTTATATCTCCCACCTCCCATCTAACGCTTCCTTCCATTCCTGCCTTGTTGCCAATGATTTTTAAAATAATTGGCATCGTCAGAGGGATTTCTGTCGTTTTTATATGTAATAGGCATTTTGATTTTTTTTTAGAAATTATTCCATATTTATGTTGAATTCCTTTTTGTGATCCAGTTCCTATTGGAAACAAAACATAGATTAAATACATTTCATTTTGACATCATTGGAAACAAAAACAAAATTAAATACATGTCATTTTGACATCGAAAAAAACCCTGATTGTTACGTTACTTTATGGATTATGACTTTTGATATCATTCATTTGTCCATTAACTTTTAAAATCATATTTTTTTTAACTCGAAAAAAAAACTTGGCCCGAGCTTTTGCCAAAGCTGATGGTTTTTTGGGGCAAATGTGTAATAGTTCATGCCTGGCTACAAGAGCTTTTGCCAACGTCCCTCCCTCCTTCCATCTATTCTTCTGTCTATACGGAACTGGTATAATATAGTCGGCTAGATGGTTTCATTTAATACTCAATCATAGTCAGATTATGCACCACTGACCAGGTTAAACAGAAAAATATGAAAATGATTTTACCAGCCTAATCATTTTCATGATATGTATTACTAAACGCGGGAGGATGTTTATTTTATCAATTTATTCGACTGATTTTCTAAACAAAAAAAAAAAATCCTTTTTTTTTTCGATGGACCAAATATTTTTGACTGATTTGTTTTAGAAATAAAAAAATTCTGGAATAATTCAGATGGAATATTGGCCGTCATTTTTGTTAGGATTCGCTACAAAGTGGTGAATTTCGCCATCCTGTTTTTTTTTCCTTATGTAGTATGTAGATCTGTTTTTGTTAAAATTCAGTTTTGGTGGGTTTACCTAGCTATTTTCATTTCATACTGTACAAGTAAGATAATACTCCAGCTAGGTCACCCGCAGGCGGTCTTCCCCAGCTACCTGATAATCTATAAATCATATATATACCTCAGCATTGTGGTTTTCAGTGATCGAAATAACAGCGTGCCCGGGCGATTTGGCAAGTAAAAATCGCGGCGGGCAAGCAGTTTTGGCCATGGTCAAGCCTTTTTCCCTTTATGTTAACAATTGTGCCATTGCTCAGGAAAACCAGAAATTCTGGCGGGCAACCTGATTTTGTCAGTAGCCTGCCCGATGGGGCAACCTATTTTGTCCCCTTATTTCGACCACTGGGTTTATACACAACTTCTAAAAGGTTTTCATAAATTTTCTGACAATTTCTGAATGATAAAACATTTTACCGAGCATACTTATATGAATTAAAGCTTCTGAAATAATGTACATTATAACCCCACCCACCCAGTGTGATCATATTTAGAAACTTGTAATTTTAGGACGGTGAAAGGAAGATAAGAACAGTTATAGAACAAGTTTGTAAGGAATAACATCAGATATTGGTACCAGATTTTCAGGGTCGTTCCATAGGGCCCAGGGGCGGATCCAGGAGGTGGACCCTAGGGGGGGCACAGCCAGTCCTCATTCAGGTCATTTATGTGTGGTGGGAGGGGGCTAATTAGCTTAATTTTTAAAAACAAAATTGTTAGCATGCCAAAAAATGTTTTTAAAATACACACATTTTAAAGGAATAATTATGGCAAATTTTCGCTTGTTATAATTTTTCTTGTTAAAATTAAAGATTTTAGATGCCTGCGATGAGATGAATGTTACTGGTTACACAAAAAACCTAGAAAGGCTGGTTTAGAATAATGACCCTACATATAGCCACCATATATGGGTCAGGAGGCATGGTTCCTTAGGAATTTCTTTTAGAAAATGAGTGAAAGTTGAGCACATTCTACAGGGCTGTGAGCCACAGATCTAAAATTACTGATGTACTTTGAAAATTACTGATGTTTAAGGCCCTTAAAAACCCACAATCAAAATTACTGATTATGGAAACCCTGCATTGAACTGCCCTCAATTGAGTAGGAGAAATATGGATCACCAGTCAGGGTTTTCCACAGAAATATATGAGAGTGTAGTGGTTCCAAGCTACCATCCAGGAGCCTGGAGGGGACAAGATTCCCCCAAGATTTTGTTTTTGTATATTGAGTACTGTTTGAATACATTCTGCTGGTTTTCAGGCCCATCAGAATAATTCTTTAAGGTTCAGAAGATAATATCAAAATATTTTCACAGTTATGATAAAAGATATTACCAGGGTTCAATGCATGATTTATAAATACCATAATAGAGGGTTTCTGAAAAATAAAAAGAAGGAAATATCCCTGGATGAAAAAAAAAATTGCAATAGTATAATTTACATCAGGTGAAGTTGGATGAATATTATATCGTGTACTAAATCAGTAGAGGGAAAAATAAATTGATATAGAGATAAATCATAACTTTATACTGCAATTAGAGGAATTATAATCTTTTGCCCTAATCTTAAATGTTTCCCCAAAAGGATATAACAGGAGATAACATACAATTCACTTCAACACCATATTCTGAGAATTTGCACGGAAAATGTGTGTTTGAATTTCTAAATTTTTTAATTGTAATTTGTATGACTTTATCTAATACAGCAAGTGTCCAATTATAACCTAGCAGCTCATTTAATTTTGTACTTGAATCAACAGATTAGATCTATTGTGTAATAGTTTCTAAGTTTAAGTTGGGCACGTTTGAAAAGCTTGGCCTGTCTGGGAAACAATATCTCCCAGTTGAAAATAAAGTCTTTGAAAAAAAACTATTTGTTTCCCTATTTGGCATCCCATTTAAATGCAGGAGACAGTTTGGGTAGTGTAGCATGGTTCCTGCAGTCCTTAATTTTCAGTTTGGACTTTTAAGGACCCTAAAATTCATTAATTTTCGCTGTGAGACTTTAAAAACCAGAAGCCACCATTTTTCATGTATAAACTAAACAAAAATTGGGGAAAACCCCCTCCTAGACCTTCCCCCATACTGCAGTGTCTAAAAGTCCCCCCTACATTCAAACTAAACCAAAACCTTTGTACGGAGAAAGTTTTTCATAATTATGTTGAAAACTTGTTCTAAGAATTTTGTGAATGAAAATGCCTTTTGAAACAGTGGTATGAGATTGAATATTCTACATTTCTTATACTTTTTGAAGGGTCTGGTGATTTTTTTTGAGAAACTGAGTGGTAGCACTGTCCTGTGTAAATAAGTTCAACTACCATATATAGTGTGTGTCATTTCATTGTCCTAAATAATACCGACACAAATACAATTAACAGAAATACTTAATTCCGCTGACAGCCTTACCAAAACAAATTTGTAAATAACCAGGGGAGAATGTGCTACATCCATATTGACTATTCAAGCATCAAGCCTTCATTGACCAGCTAACATGACTTCATTTAGTCAGTAAAAAGTCATTAAAAACTGGGGTAATTGGTCATTAAACTCATTGAATTAAATGAATGTGCTCTGAGCCGCAAGAACCATGTGTAGGAATAATTGCTCAAATGCATTGATGAATTCAAGATTAGGAAAGACTATTGGAATAAAATCTATTGCAGTTATTCTTTTTACCTTGCTCTGATATATCCAGTGATATGAGAATTACAATACTTATTTGATATTAGAGTAGGCCTAGTACTGGACACATTGCTTTTTAGTCCAAATTTATTTGGACAACACAATTCGGTCAGCTTAACATATAATTTTAAATCGTGGAGATGCAGTTGCAAAGTATTGGGTCTGTGTATATAATTATATATATATAAGGGGTCTTTTTATTTGTTTTGCATTGGAACTATCAAAGTTTTGCCTCAAATAATTTTCATGAGGTGGGGTCTAGGGGGTGCACGTGCCCCCCAGCCCCCCCCCCCCCTGGATCCGCCCCTGGGGCCAATTCACTCTCTGCCCAAATGAAATTTTTAAAAAATAGAAAGCAAAAGGATACTTCTCCAGCATTTTCACCCGCACTACTGTACCCTGTATCAAACATTGATCTAATTCTTTCCCACTTGTCATGCATGATCATGACATTCTCCATCAATTGACACCTATGTTCTGCCAAGAGTCTTCGATTTCATATTTTGATATTCCCACAATCCGTCGTTTATGTAAGATTGTTTTATATGATGGAAATAGTTGTATAAACTTGAAGGTATGTCAGAAGATTTAAATTATTGTTCGCATTATTTCATACAAATGTATTAATTAAAATATTTCTTTTTTTCCAGCCGGCCTCGCTGTTATGTCAATAGATTTGGGCAGCGAGTATATGAAAATCGCCATTGTTAAGGTATGTTTTGATAAATATATATAAATTTTTGTCTCATAGTATTTCATTGATGGATCCTTCATAAATGTTTTGTGTGGATACCTCATACAGCATAGGATTATAATAAATAATGTATTAGGTCTATTAATATTGTAAACCGTTAGTCATTACGATACATCATAATTTATTTACTTTCCTTCTTTAGTTAAGTTTTTGTCTTGTTTTGTTCTTCAGCCCGGTGTGCCGATGGAAATCGCTCTCAACAGGTATTTTTATTGAATCTTTGACATTTGCGTATGATTCTTTAGACTAGCCCTCGTCCCCAAGACAGGGTTGTTTGTAGGGCCATAGCCCAGGTCCAGTGTTCCCCATTCGAGGCGTTAGTGACCATAACATGATAGTTGATAATTTTTTCGAGATTTTTTATAAACAAAACAAATTAAAGGCTTGCACAAGTCAAATGATTCTTGTCAAGTCATAGAATCATAAGGAGGACTACGCACTAGCGATGTATATCTGATCTCCGGAATATTTTGTTTCGCTGTTTATTATTTGGTTACAAATTGCTAATTTATCTTTCAGAGAGTCGAGGAGAAAGACAGCAGTGGTTGTATCTCTCGGGGATGATGAGCGTGAATTTGGTGATGCAGCTCTTGTTAAGGTATGTCTGGTGTCTGCTGCTCTTACTCATAGTTCTACATATATATAGCCTATACACTGCAGTACATTCCCCGGACGCCTGAGCCGTTTTCCTCCCCTCCCCTCCCCTCCCCTCCCCTCCCCTCCCCTCCCCTCCCCTCCCCTCCCCTCCCCTCCCCTCCCCCTCCTCCCTCATTTTCCCCCTCGCAGCAGTTCTTTTGTGAAGTCATGAAATTCAAGATTGTGAAAACCAATTGACTGCTTCCCTTCCCTTCATTTGTGTGTTTGTGGCGGCGGCCGGGCGGGGGGGGGGTAAACTCCAGTAATTTACCATCCAGGCGGGGAGAATTGTTTCTGTGCTCTTCCAATATTAAAGGAACCTCTGAAGAGCCGGATAGAAGTCTGAACATTCTGAGTGACGTCCATCCTTTCTGAACTATCGTTTTTACAACTCTGGCAAATAAAAATGGTGGCCATTAAGTCGCATTGAGAGCTACAGCCTACTCTTCCCAGCCGTATATATCATATAGTACTTTTATTTCCATTTGCATTATACAAGAGTATGGAAAAATGATTCCCTTTGCCGGGCAGATCTTCCTGAGATACCATGACATTATCTTTACTATAATTAACTATACCTTACGATCTAAATGTATTTTATCAGTGATAAACGTTCAATAATGAAACCATGATTGTTTATCAGGCCGTGAGGTACCCAAAGAAGGCTTACCGGTACATTCAGGACATCCTGGGCAAGACTAAAGATAACCCTGGAGTGACTCGTTTCACTAACCGATTCCCTTACTACGAGGTGGAAGAGGATCCAGACAGGAAAACACTCATCTTCAAGCATAATGAGTAAGTTGTATTAATCAATTAAATGTTTTATTCATATCTTCATTTCACCTGTTCTAAAAGGCAAGTTCGGAATTTTTCTGCATGTCTTCCAAATGGGAAAGGCTAACAAAATTTGTTGACAATTTTCCTGCCAAAGATAAATCTGTATCCTGGATTGGGACGCATGAGAAACTATAAAAGCTAGACTTAAATACTAATTTAGTGATAAAAATAATGATAATACTTATTTTCCCCCTAATACCATGTGATAACTTATCAAATTTATTATGAATATTGATATGGGCTATATATCTTTTAATATATTTTATAAGGTACTACGGCAGGTCTAGTCTCCTATTAATTCTTCATAGAAATCTAAAAAGAGAAAAGTCCAATGTTTACCCATTAATAGTGGTTTGTTTGTTCCATCATACTTTTCCTATTATGGCTTAAGAAAACATAACTAATGTGTGTGTCTTCACCCATAGGGACATCCAGTACACACCAGAAGAGATCATGGCTATGATTCTTGAGAATGCCAAAGAGACAGCCACTGATTTCGCAGGTAAATTGATTCAAGTGGATGATTCAGCTAGATTGGGTCGTAAAAGATCATCAGCTAAATATGTGTAATTTATATTGATAAAATGCCTAGATGTATGCTATTCCATGCCACATGAATTCTAATTTTGGATATACTTTCAAGGAAGGATATAACAAAAATAAAATCCGCTATCAACAAGAAACTGTTGGACCAAAGTATAAGAAAGTATGGTGTCAAAATAGGACGTAAAGCAACCCATCCCCCCTCCCCTATACACAAGCTGCTGGTATACTAGTTTTGGTGTGGCCTCAACTTAAAATCTTATTTATTTATTTATTTATTTGTCTAATTATTCGGGGAGACACGTTGTTCTGTCAGGTATGTTGACATGATAGGAAGGGGAATCCCAGAATTCTGACGTCACTTTTTTTACTCAACCCAAGGGACGGTATTACTTTGCACGTGGCAATGTTGACAAGTCTGGGAGTCGGCACCTCTTTTGTGACGTAAGACAGTGTAGTCTGGGAGTCGGCACCTCTTTTGTGACGTAAGACAGTGTAAGACAGTGTGACGTAAGCCAGTTGACAGCTCTCCGCTCGGCCGGTTGAAAGTAAAAGTAATGGCAAATGGAATCTGAATGAAGGAAATGGAACGGAATTTTTTTGGGTGTTTCTGCATCTTATAGAAATGGTTGAAAGTAAAAGTAATGGCAAATGGAATCTGAATGAAGGAAACGGAACGGAACTTTTTTGGGTGTTTCTGCATCTTATAGAACTGGTTGAAAGTAAAAGTAATGGCAAATGGAATCTGAATGAAGGAAACGGAACGGAACTTTTTTGGGTGTTTCTGCATCTTATAGAAATGGTTGAAAGTAAAAGTAATGGCAAATGGAATCTGAATGAAGGAAACGGAACGGAACTTTTTTGGGTGTTTCTGCATCTTATAGAAATGGTTGAAAGTAAAAGTAATGTGATAAATCATGTTTTAAATATTTAGATGTTTATTAGCAAATATAAATGATTCGATTTAGGGAATTTTATGATTATTAAAGTTGTTTAAGAACAAGCTGGATTAAACCATGAGGCTTTCATTTTTTTTACGAACGACTGACTTTTACGACCAACTTTTTTTTCGACCAACTTTCAACTCTTTTTTTCCGACCAACTTTCAACTTTTTTTTTCGACCAACTTTCAACTTTTTTTCCGACCAACTTTCAACTTTTTTTCCGACCAACTTTCAACTTTTTTTTCAAAAAAACTTTCAACTTTTTTCCGGCCAACTTTCAACTTTTTTTTCAAAAAAACTTTCAACTTTCAACTTTTTTTCCGACCAACTTTCAACTTTTTTTTTCAAAAAAACTTTCAACTTTCAACTTTTTTTCCAACCAACTTTCAACTTTTTTTCCGACAAACTTTCAACTTTTTTTTGACAAACTTTCAACTTTTTTTACGACCAACTTTCAACTTTTTTTCGACCAACTTTCAACTTTTTTTACGACTACCCTCCCCCTTCTTCATCCTTCCCCCTACTCCTCTTCTCCCCTTCCCTCTTCTCACCTCTTGCTTTAAGTTATCATTTTCCTCCGTTTTAACTCCATAACGCCACAACGATTGAATACTATTACTTATGCCCCAAAAACGATTGAAAGCCCATACTTCAATTAATTCAGAAAGTTCAACTGTTTATAAGTAGATCTGATCTATCTGTCTGATAGATATCATATTAAAAAATGCGACTAGTATCATGTACCACACAGTCAAACTAATAAATCTGACACCAATTGATATGGGGGAATATGAACTGGACAGAGGAAAAGGCTGATAAAAATGACATGAGGGCAGCTGTATGGTCGACCCGAATGGGGTCGGTAGACCCTTCTCAGGAATGTTAATACAAAAACCGATTTCATGCTGTCTTGTCTATATTAACTAACAGAGCAGCCAGTGACGGATGCAGTCATCACGGTGCCCCCATTCTTCAACCAGGCAGAACGACGCGCCCTCATGCGGGCTGCCAACATGGCTGGAATTAATGTACTCCAGGTAATATCGCCTTTTCTTTTAATTTCTAAAATTGTATTAAAATTATATATTTGAAAAAAAAATATTTTCACAATTTTCTGCTTTTCAAGTTTGCTATTAATTTTTAACAATTGAGCCTATTTTTGGAAACCTGCTATAATTTCTCATTCAATGTTTAGTAGGGACTGCTCTTATATATAGATGTGAAAAAGCCTTACCAGTAATAGTTTCTCAGAATCTCTACTTTCTGGCCAACTTTGTATGCTTCATAAAAAGGTTTAATGAAATAGCAAGGCTCTTTGCCAACTTAAAACTCGATTAAACATGTTTAATGAAATAGAAACGCTCTTTGCCGACTTATAAACTGACTCAACACTTTTGGGGCCTTGTTTAGGGACTTTCTGGAAGACCTGTCAATCGACAGAAGATAAAATAAAAATCCATATAATAATTATGGGGTATAAACTTTACATTAGTTTGATGTTTTCCCCCTTTATGGCAGCTGATGAACGATAATTCAGCTGTAGCTCTTAACTATGGTGTGTTCCGCCGCAAGAGCTTTGACCAGAATGCACAACACTACATGTTCTTTGATATGGGGGCTAGCTCTACTACTGCCACCGTAGTCGGTATGTATTGACCTTAATAATTTATTTATTGTGTGATTGATTGATGGGTTGACTATTCCCATCTATTCATCCATCCATCCATCCATCCATCCATCCATTCATTCATTCATTCATTCATTCCCCAGTCATTAAATTAATGATAATCCATACAATCATTGATACATGTATTGGTATATTATCTTAGAATCTGTATATAATAATATGTGGAGAATAGATCATTAAAGAGTATTCGTTCTAAACATGAGAGCAGTGTTATTTTAAAAAACTGCCCAACGGTCAAGTTCTGGGCTACTAGCGAAAACCTTGTTGATAATGTGGTTGGTATGGTTCATTTCAGCCTACCAGCTGGTGAAGGCTAAGAACCCAGCCACTGGTGTCATGGAAACCAATCCTCAGCTTACCATCAAGGGAGTTGGGTAAGTCACTAGTAACTCTATTTTAACTTACTACCTCGACGATGGAATGTTTTTTTTTTGGTTTTAAATAAATTAAATCGTTCAAGAACCTAAGAGACAACCCAAAGTGGATGTGTTTTTTTAACCAGTAACCTCACATGGTGGGCGTTCACCATTCTACCTTACGACATATCAAGTTTTGCTTTGGTAAATGCTACTTGGTATTTATAGCAATGTCACTTGATGAAGATGACAATTAATTAATTACATGATAACTCAGAAACAATCTGGTTGATAATATCATGGAATTTGTTCATTTTTTATGCAGAATTTGATGATGGGCCACCGTATTCCAATGATGCTGAAATGTTGCCAATACAATTATTCTCATCTGTATTGTCACTCGTTAAAAGAGAATTGTATTATTATAATAAAACTCCAATAATATGTTTTTGTGTGTGTGTGCAGGTACGAGCGTACTCTGGGTGGGTTGGAGTTCCAGCTGCGGCTGAGGGACCACCTCGCCAAACTGTTTAACGAGCAGAAGAAGACCAAGACGGACGTGACCACCAGCCCCCGCGCCATGGCCAAACTCTTCAAGGAGGCAGGCAGGCTCAAGAACGTCCTCAGTGCCAACAATGACCACTACTCTCAGGTATTGGGACGTTACATACATCTGTGTGTGTTTGTTTGTTTGCATTGTGTTACACCATGTTGTCGCATACTGGTCTAATTTAATAATTCTATAATGGGGTTCTCTGTCATCATCTTAAACAATCAATGGAACTGAAAATCTTATGATAACTCTGTCTAGATAAGTCGATACAGACTGTCTAATATATTGTGATGTTAGATTTTTGTTTAAATGGGAAACGATAGGCTTGTAGTGTATGACATACCCAAGAATACCTGATTTTAACTCGAATCAACACCAATGTAGTACTCTTTAAAAGATCTATACAAAATAAAGCATTTCTTATCGTATCTTAGGTGGAAGGACTGCTGGACGACAAAGACTTTAGGGCTAAAGTGAGCCGGGCTGACTTTGAAGGGCTCTGCTCTGATCTGTTTGAGCGTATTGCCAAGCCTGTCCAGGAGGCCATTGATACATCACAAGTGACTTGGGTAAGTTTGACCTTATATCTGGGTTCGTCCTTGAAAGTCCTCAATTTTCCTTTTAATTTCTCAAGGCCTTCCAAAGTCTTGAATTTTGCACAGTTTGTAAACTGTACACCAGTCATATGTTTTGATCAGAGGCTGTGACTTACAGAAGCTGTTCCAGTGGAAGACTGAGTAGTTATGATGTAGAAATACCGCCACAATATGCACCATTTCATTTCGGTTCTCAAACCTTCTCTATATATTCTGAAGCACATGAAGATAATTATAGCGTACGGTATTCTAACAATACAAACATTTGAATAAAAATATGTAAGTCATTCATTTAAACGGTAGTTTATGTAAATCATGAAACGGTTCAGTCACAAGACACGATTCTTTCAAAGCCTCTATCCACACTTTCCCTTATGAAATTATTCCCCATTGATTAGGTCTCATGAATTAAACAAAATAAAAACCTATAAATATGCCTGAATAAAAGCATTTATTACATAAAATTAATTTAATACGCTACTGCATGTTGAGCTGATCTGGATAAATTAACCATATGATACCAACTCTGTAAGTTCCAAAAACTCTTTGACAAGTTAATGAACCCATTTTCTGTCCCCCAAAAAACAAACATTTTCTGTCACTGTTTCACAGGACGAGATCTCTGAGGTGATCCTGATGGGAGGAGCTACCCGTATGCCCAAGGTACAGACACGACTATTGGAAATTTCTGGCAAGTAAGTAACCACCAGTTGATCACATCAGAAATGTTATTTCTCACATTATATTCAGAACTGAATTCAGACTTTTTACTGGATCAAGAACTCATTCTGAACAGAAACAGAAAAGCTTTAGCCACCAAACCTCCACATACATGTATCGCTGTGAGTTTGCTCAGACCTGTTGTTCTTGCCACTGGCGATATTAAAGAGTTCTTGCCTTGCTGTTGAAAGAATAATAAATCTTCCAGATATTTCAAGAATAATGAATATTCAGAGAAGATATAAATCTATTACAAAAGTATAACATACTTTATTATGCAAAACCCAGATGTTTTGTAATTTAGCTACAGCTCTGAATTTATAGATATAAGCCTCATAGTATAGTACAATTCATAGGTGCAAGCTTCATGTCATACCAAATGGCCATTAAAGCATTAAGATAGGCATATACAATCTGATGTTATCCCGTGTTCAATTAATTAAGATTAAATCAAATGGGGGCATTATTTTCCAAGCTATTTTAGATAACTTACTTAAACCAATCTCCTCTATTATGTATCCAAGTACAGGGGACTTAGGGGAAGTTGTTTTAGCTTGGACATATTACCTAAGTCACACTGCATGTATTTCATTACAGGACTGACCTGGGGAAGAGTATTAACACTGACGAGGCGGCCGCCATGGGAGCCGTGTACCAAGCTGCACATCTCTCTAAAGGCTTCAGAGTCAAGAAGTTCCTCGTTAAGGACGCCACCGTCTTCCCTATCAGTGTTAGTTGCAAGCTTTGATTAAACTACTGTATTGAATATATATGTATTTTGTTTTATCCCAGGAAACACTGACATGAATATAGATAGGGGAAAATATCCTGTCAATGTCATTCCTGAAGGCAAAATGACATTATACTGATGTTCATAGAAATTATTATAGTTCTTCCTAAGGATGTACTGTTGAAAATACAGTATTCTGTATTTGGTTTAGTATTAATTCCATGCTATCATCCTACACGTAAAAGATTGACTTTTGCCAGTACGAATTGAACCCAACTGTAACCTGAGGTGCAAATTAACCAAACAACTTCCACCCAACTCTCAGTGGCACTTATAAAATGGTGACCCTTCTTGGACTGATTAACTGGATTCCTACAAAATAGTTTATTATTTACTAAGAAACTCTTTACATTGATCTCCATGCTTCCAATTATGCCTGACCCTTTAATTCCTTGTTTACAGGTTGAATTTGAGCGAGTAAAGGTGGGAGAAGACAAGGTTGAGTCGACCAAGAAGGTGAAGAGGACATTGTTTGGTCGCATGAATCCATTCCCACAGAAGAAAGTGATGTCCTTCTATAAGAACACTGAGGATTTCTCATTTGACGTCTTGTACACAGATCTTGGTTTCATGGCATCTGAAGAACTCGAGTAAGTAAACAGATATTCATATTTTAGACCTCTGCCATTAACTGAATATCAATATTATATTTCAGAACTAGTAATTCCTCTAAAGACTTACTATACAGTGTACGCCACATGCCATAGGATCTCCTATTGTATTCAAGCAGTCTTAGTCTGGTTCTCTTAGAATTTGGACTTATCTTTATCACCTCGCTAGTTTCTCCTACAATATGATAACTCAAAAAATGAAGACACAACTTTGGTGGAGACCCCGATACTTTCAAACATTCCTACCAGTAACCAAAGCACTTGCCCCTTACAGAGAGTTTGGACCCACACATCTATCCAAGGTATCCCTTAATGGAGTTGGAACTGCCCATGAGAAGAACAAGGATAAGGCTGAACCTAAGGGAATAAAGGCTCACTTCAAGGTGGACGACTCTGGCATCCTCAGTCTTGATAAGGTGAGAGCATTTGATTTATCATGTATCATTACGGGTACATATAATTTTACCATCTGTCTTTCTCTCAGGCCAGGGGTGGGGGTTGGGAGAGATAGGTTTCCATATCACCTGTGTTGACTTAATCACAATGTTTTACTAAACTGTCTGTAGCACCTTTTATCAATTATGTAGAAATGATATGCAATGTACAAAATCTTAACAAAAAACATGGAATATGTTTTTTTCTTGTGCCATATTTTTGGTGATGCTACCAAGTTATTATAACTTTTATCAAATTATGTAAAGAAAATAAAAAGAATGTGCTGGTTAGGCTCAGCCAATCTCTCTCCTGAAATCTCTGCTAACCAGATGTTTAGTTACTTGATATTGGAGTGCTAAAAGTTGATTCAAAATGTACAGCATGTTGCATATATTTTCCCCTCTTTCAGGTTGAGTCTCTGTTTGAGTTGCCAGCTGATGCTGTCCTTGAAGTTGAAGAAGAATCTATTGTGTCCAGTAAGTAACTTTCTGTAACTGATACACTGGTTTAAACGGTTTTGAAGGAATTCTCTATGATGTGCGATCATGTACATGTGATCTGCAGTATTTTTTGTATACGGTCCTGTCATTAAATGCTTTGAACTTTTACTAATTACCATCTTTGTTTGTATAACATTATTTATAATGAATATCATTTTTGTCCTTCATTTCTAGAGCTGGGAAGTTTCATTTTTGGCAGCAGCAACGAGGGCGAGAAGAAGGACGAGGAAGGACAGGCAGAGGAAGCCAAGGAAGAAATAAAGGCCGACGAGAAGGAGAAGGAAGACGAACCAAAGGAAGAGAAGGAAGAAGAGAAAGAAGAAGAGAAAGAGAAAACAGAGGATGCCCCCAAAGAAGAGGTAATATATTAATTAGACTTTTATTTGAAATGATTTTACATCGTTATTTTCTCTATACATAAATGTTTTTGTTTTTAAATCATTTTTTCCTTGTAACAATTTTAGTGCTTCGTTGTAGTAAAAATCGTGCTTAAATTGACCGAAATTTATGCCATTGGCCCTAGATTTAGACACCTAGGTAGCTGAAACACTATTCACACTATTTTCTTAGACAGCCTGTGGCATTTATTCTAATTCAAATTTATAGAGCGAATGGAACGATGTGTAATTAAATATTTATTGGACGAGAGTCTGGATAAATCGCGTCCAATGAATATTGAATAACTAGTAGGCAGACCTTGCAGACACCACACATCTGCTTAAATGCTAACGTACGTAATCAGTCCCAAATTAGTTAAAGAAGATGACCCGCAAGTGACCGGGGCTAAACAGCACCATGGGCGGCAACGCTGGAGTCGTGTATGTCCGTCCCTTGTGAGAGACCCGAGGATGGGAGATACAAAATAGCATTTAGGTTGTTCATATATTTGATTCAAATATTTGATTATTTTTTTAAATTGCCTTCAAGTAACTAAAGGTGAAAATAAAAATCAATTCAATTTTAATATTTTATATTAAAAAAAACTACTGGACTGGCCCTGAAGAAGGACAGAGATGTCCGAAACGTCGACCAGTTAAAGTCCAATAAAAAGTGTAAAAATCAACTCCACAACTCTCTTTTTCAACCAAGTCATAAGCTAAAAAGAATCTGAAATTCAGACGGTTGGCGCAGCACCCCTCCCAACATATTAAAAAAAACGATTAAAGTGTCAAAGAGGAATTTTGAAATGCAAATCTTTGATTGGTTTTTAATCGCCTTAAAGTATCTTAAAGTTACAAGAGAAATAATTCTTATTTTGATATTTTATATAATGAATCGGTGAAAGTGATCGATTTTCCCCCTGAGTCCATGAGTTTGATCATTGGAAGAAACATCTAAATATATTATTAAGATACCTGGTGTTAGTCTTTGTTCCATCAGTAACCTGTTTTTGAAACCTAGCTAACTCGATTCATTGTGTGTGAGTGTTTGATCGTGTTGCTTCGATGCACCACTTCGTTGCACCACAACACCAACTTTTTATATATATTTTTCGTCACTTTGTTGTGATCTTTTATTCCTTTATTTTCCTTCATTGAATGTAGTCATTAAAAAACGCACTAATTAAGCAGAAGTAAGTTTTCGTAAATCTGAATCAACTCATGTAGAAATCAATATTAAATAAATCAGGAGTCGGAAACAAAGCCTGAGGAGAAGGAAGAAGAGGAGAAAGAAGAAGAAAAACCTCAGGAAAAGGAAGAACCAAAGGAAGAGAAAGCTGAGGAGAAGGAGAAAAGCAATAAGAAGAAAGACAAGAAGAATAAGAAAAAGGGGGAGAAGGTAAATTGGGACACGGATATATATATAATGGGACTAGGTCTAACTGTGTAGAGCGATATAGCGGGTGTATGGGTAGCAGAAACTCCTCCATTCCTTATTACCTTTAATTGGTTATGGATCTGCATCTTGATAATGACTCTTTTCTACAGTGTGATGTCAATCTTTGGTGATACCACCAAACATTGACCTATAGTCCTTTTCAATGATGCCACATTTGGCATCTCTTCGAAATCCCTGTTAAAAGATGAGCTAAAGTGTGTGCTGCCTTACTAACTATATGTATAGTAATAGTCCAAAAGTAACCTAAACATTTCGGTTTAGGACGTGCGGAAGGAAATACTGAAAGGTGTCCGTGGATTTCTATTAACATGAACTATAGCTTCGATTTGAATCCAGTCACGGTATATTTCGAATTGGACTATGAATTTTAAAAAATGATGGGTCATTCTTCAAGCGCAGATGAATGCTGCATGTCTGTTTTCCTTTAAGTTGTTGATATTTTGCCTCAATTTTTAAAGTTTTGTCTTGTTCTTAGCACCATGCACGCAAAGTCTCCTCTGCCTCTTTTCATTTAGCCCTCTCACACCATTTACTAACAAAATGTAAGCGGGAATTAGTAGAGGTAATTTTAGTAATCATATTGCAATTTTTGTCTCACTATTTTTAGACCCTCCCTAAAGTTATTTTTTCTGCCCTTGTCGGTGGTAGTTCGCTTGTATTAAATTTGCATTTTGGGACAGTTGCCAGCCAGGTAGGACAGGGATGACATCTCTTCTTCTGCCAAAAGTCATTTTTTATTGAAACTATGTTGAATATTTGATGCTCCGAGTAAATAAGAAACCCCTGTGGATTTCTGTATGTTGCAATTTATTTGCAATAAAAGAAGGGGCTGTCCCTACGCGTTTCGACCGTTGCGGGGTGGTCTTCGTCAGAGGAATATGTATTGAAACAATATATAGTCATAAACAGGACTTCAATCAAGGATACAAAAAGCCTCAGTGGTTTCCTCAATCACAATCAGAGAACAAGATAGTTGGACGATGCTTAAGACAGTGATCCGCTTTCTTGTTACCATTGTACTGAGGAATTTCCCTCAGTAGTGGTTATCAAGATCTCACTGTTCTCTTGGTGATGCTTATGGTGACATCTAAAAGAGGTGCCTCATGATAATAATAGATGCGTGATGATTAATATAAATATAATGAGGTAGCAGTGTTACGTCATGTCAACAGTTACACCCCCAACATATCTTTCCATGAATCCTTCTTATTTTTTTTTACTATAAGCTTTAAGCCTTTAGCTTGCATTCGATTCACATGTTTGAGTTAATGTATGCGTTAGTTACCACCAGTCGCTCCACGGACTTGGTGAAAAGTATTTACTAACGCAAACTATGCTACAAAACGACCATTGGAATCCCTCCTGTAAAATCCAGTATCTGCGGAGAAAACTCTGGGGCATTCGCTATTTACTATATATGTGCCCTTAGCAAACAAGAATATTGACATATAAACATCTAAAAGTTACAAGAAATCGAATTCAATTTGTTATTGTTCCGTGTACAATAACGATCCTGTTATTGCACTTCTCATAATGCATGGGAATATGATAACTGATATTATTAACCCAAACATGTGCATGGAATGCTGGCTAAGCATTAGAGATAAGGCATGAGAATATTTGCGTATGTATTCTAAGTTGGCTTCTGGTTAGTTTTGATCTTTGGTCGCGCTATGTTGCCTGGAACAATATATCTTTAGCGGTAGAAATACATAAGCGATCACTTGTCTTACAATTTATAGATTTAAAACATTTTAAATTATTTCTTCGGTATAATCACAGTATTTCTTTAAAATACTTCAAAAACCTTTCTTTTTGGATATTCACTTTGGATAGTACGGGCTTTACGTGTCTAATGGCTTTACTAGTCCAACTTCATCACTGCCCCTTTGGCTTTTCATTATTGCGATAGTCAGAAGCTTGATATTCATTTGAATTCTCTTCATTTTCAGTCCGAGGAAAAGAGCGACTCAAAAGATGACAAGAAGACCGAAAAGAAGGTATATAATATATCTTAGTAATTTTGTGTGCAGAAATATTATAAGTGTGCTTGGAGTTCTGTTTGTTGATCTAGGCCCAAATGAGACATACCTGCAAAATAACCTTTTATTTTGTATGTCCATGTATAAATTCCCAGTGCTAGATATTTTTCTTGTAACTAAAATTATTAAAAGATAACTACCATTATATTATTGAGTATTATTCGTAAATCATCAAATATTCCAACCAAATATACATGAAGGCTGGTAGGTAAGGAAGGAATTTAAACAGAATTTTTCTTTTAGTGTTCATTATCAGCTGGAAACCTCAACTTACTTACTAATTTAATTGACATTTATTTTTAAAGGACGATGACAAAAAGAACGCCACAAAAGAGGAAGAGAAGGTGATAAAACCTACCATGATAAAGGAGGAGATTAAGGTTGATTTCACGCCCATGGACCTCCCCGATCCTACCGAAGATGATATCAAAATATCCAAGAAAAAGTAAGATTAATTAACTATTTTCACATCTTTTCAGTGCCTCAAATATAGCTCATTGTATAGTTTAGATTCGCTCCTATTGTTATACCACATTGTGTCATATATATGTTTACCCATACTAGCATACCAATCACAGGTAGAGTTAATGAGGCTCCACTCATTAACCTATATGGGTCAGATTTTCAGGAAATGTACATTGGCAGCTCTACACATTTAGTAAATTCTGCTAAGTTAGACTGCAATTTCGTCAACACTAGGTAAATTTGTGTATATTTGGCATCTAGGAATCTGTTTGGTTAGGTTGAACTGTATTTTAAACTTTATTTCTGTCTGAAATTTGGGTTATTTGAGAAGATTGGCGAAGGTGAATTGTATATTTTCTGAAAATCTGACCCATATACATAAGGGGCTGCCTAGGTCTTCCCTCAGCATTAAAATTACTAGGTTAACATTTAATTATGAATGAATTCTAGTTACAACAAATTTAGTGTGAACAAATGAAAAAGCGCTTTCTCTCTCGCTCCGTATCGCTCTCTTTAGAAATTTCTGTCTTCCTATTTGCATATCCATCCATCCATCCACTCATTCAGCCATCAAAATCCCAGACCACCAACTCCTGCATTTTATTACCATTAAATTCCTCCAATCTATTCAATTCATTGCAATGATATAAAATCACATTTTAAAACTACTTATTTTCACCTCCACAGGATTTCAGAGTTGTCAAAGAAGGACCAAGAGAAGAGGAAATTGGAGGCCATCAAGAACGATCTGGAATCATTTACTATTGATGGACAGGACAAGTTGTACCAGAAGCAGTACAAGGCCGCTTCCACCGGGGGAGAGCGGGAGGACATGAGGGAGAAACTGGTGGCTGCGTCCGACTGGCTCTACGAACAGGACGACTCCACTGACTTTAAGGTGAGACCCTTGTAGGCAGGATGTATTCCATTATACCAGGGTTTGAACAGGGTCTTGATTTGTA
Organism: Sthenelais limicola; assembly: GCA_942159475.1. Taxonomy (NCBI): domain Eukaryota; kingdom Metazoa; phylum Annelida; class Polychaeta; order Phyllodocida; family Sigalionidae; genus Sthenelais; species Sthenelais limicola. The sequence continues at coordinate 37,563,308 of OW804102.1, forward strand.
TTAAGGAGGCTGGGGTTATCTGTTATTATGATATCATGATTTTTTAGAACTGTCCGGCCCTATGTCATGCATCAGATATCAAAATATTTGCTGTATTGAGCGGGTTTTGTGTTTCTTTGGTCTTTGAAAAACTGCATCTTACTCCTGAAATGTCCTTGAGAAGTCCTTAATTGTTATCATGACAGAAGTGTACGAACCCCCATACGCTATTTAACTTTGATAATATTTTTCTTAGTGGCAACAAGAAGCAACAATAAATCATCTTGTATTTCAAGAATCCAAACTATTCATTTTCCATGACTTACAATATATATTTTTTCCAATATTGCAGTCGTACAATGACAAGCTGAAGGAACTGAAGAAGTTGATGGCACCGCTGTACGAGAGAGTGAGGGAGCACGAGGAGAGGCCACGCGCTATCGAGGCACTCAATACAGTGGTCAACTACTCGTCACACTTCCTGGTGGGCATGAAGAACTACACGGGCGAGGACAAGCCATTCACTCAGGTGGAATACGATACGCTGCAGAAACTCATCACTGACACCAAGGTACAGTTCCTATTGTATTTGTTTCTGGGTATTTTTATGACAACAGTGTTGAGTGACGCTGAAGTTCACACAACACGTGAATCCTACTTGGGAGTTCCAAACGTGAGTCTGAGAGGGCCCTTTTATTGTAACAGCCCCTCTTGCCCCGCCCTCCCCCCAAAAAAAACAAAACAAAAAAAACCACAAAACAACCCACACACACCAAAAAACACACAAAAAAAAACAACACAAGCAAACAGCAGCTGGTAATGATTGAGGATACTGTAGTTGGGTTTCGGGTTTCACCCTGAGGCCTGTGACTTTCAGAATCTGTTAACTAAGGTGTGAACTCATATTCATATTGTTTCCCTAGGAATGGAACAAGACAATCAGCGATGAGCAGAAGAACACTCCATTGACAGAGAAGCCCAAGATGTTGATAGAAGACCTAGCCAAGAAGATTAATGATGTGGACAGGGAAGTTAAGTATCTCATCAACAAGGCCAAAGTATTCAAACCCAAGGAGAAGAAGGAAAAGAAAACAAAGAAAACTAACGAGACAAAGACTGAGGAAAAAACTAGTAAGTACTTTCGCAGGTTAATGGTTTAATAGTTTTCATATCTTAGAGCGAACCCAGTTTCTAAGTATAAATATTTACAATTATCATTCAGCTGTGTAGGCCTTATGCTGACTGGGAAAAAACCCAACAGCGGACCGAATTGGTCACGGCACCAAATTGTAGTGTCTGCTATTCAAGCTTCGGCGTAATAACGTAAATAACAACACAGAAACCCAGATCTCCGCGTCCTTGCTAGCTTTCATTCTTTATTCTAAGAAGTTGAAATCACCCGGATGACTACCGAGTAATCGACGCCACAATGTAAAGAGTAAACGACTTACAAGTGTAATAATAGCACCTATAAAAGGGTGTGTACAACTGTTGTATAAAGCATAGCATAACATTTGAAAAATATATAACATAAAAACCAAGTATCGACATCTAAGCTATACCCCTTCAGCAGCAGAAGGTAAAGACAGCTCGCATCCAGCCCGGCTGGTCACGGCCGGGCAGCCTGCTAGCGGTGCCGAGCCAGAGCGGGGGTTACCACTCTGTCTCACCACCACAAATTTATGTTTATTTGTGTATACGAGGCTTGCACTGAACTTCTATCTAAAAGGAAAAGTACTTTTATTTGTATGTACGTACTGTAAACGTATTAATGTTCGCGCAGTATTTATTTTCGCGCACCCACCTGATGCGAAAATAAATCTTGATTTTATTGCATAAACAAGGTGTGAAACTACCTTGCTGCGCGAATTTAAATCCGCGCGAAAAGATGTCAAAAAGTTTAGTGCGCGAAAATAGATACGTTTACAGTATTATAAATTATTTTCTGTTTTAAATGATGCAGGACTTTTCCTGTGTTCGCCCCTTTTGAGTTGCATAATAACAGAGCTATCATTTCATATGTATGTACGGTTCTAATAATAAAGTTGCTCTTAACTGAATATGACTGATTTTTTTTTCAGCCAAAGGAGCAGAGGCGGAGGAGATTAAATTAGAAACCACTGAGGCCGAGGAGAAGGAGTCAGAAGAAGGCAAGGAGGAGGAAGCTGAGAAGGCTACAGAACCTGTAGTCGAGCAGGAGGAGGAGAAGGAAGAGAAAGTTAAAGAAGAAAAACCTAAGAAAAAACCTAAACAAAAAAGAGATAAATCTAAAGCGAAAGATAGTGAAGAAAAAGAAGAGGAAAGACTAAAAATAGATAATCCTCAATCTACTCTAGGTAGGTGTTTATTGCGGTTCCAGCTGGGAAATTAGGAAGTGACAGCAGGTTATTTACTCTGTGCAACAAATAACTCTTGTCGGACCTCTTACGTATTAAAGCTTGGTGTTAAATGAACCTGGCCTGCTAATGTTCTTCCCTGCCAATAAACTTGAATGAGTAACTAAGATATGTGGGGTGGCCAAGCACTGGGTTGGCTCAGGGCATGATGTGGGTTCGAACCCGGGCGCCGCTGCAGGTTTCGCTAGGTACTAGGGAAGACACCAGTCAGGTGATCTAGTCCTGCTAAAAAATGTACAAGATAAAAATGATAGATTGAAATCTTTAGAACGATGCTTCATTAAACTTAGATTAATATTTGTTCACTGTAATGCATCCCTATTGTGCCAAGCTATAGCTAGCTATTGGGAGGAAAAAGAGAGCCTAACATATACATATTGTTTATATATAATAAGTTCATACTAGGGATCGGGTAGATTGGATGGGTGTAAGTAGGGTGAGGCTTTTGCCCCCCTCCTCCGTCTCTTGTGAAGTTGACTTTGATGTGATGATATACTCCAGATCCTAACATGAATATTTCTCTAGTTACTTTATGGTGGCCCAATCCCATGGCCAGAATATACAGTGAGCACAAACAAAGTGAAGATCCAACACTGGCAGTATAGTTCTAGATTAATGAATAGCACATCTACATGTCTATCCATGTGAAAATTAAGATATTTTAAGATAATTGTTATTCAGTGCCCGGTATATATATGTACAGTGTTTTACTCCTCTTCTCTTACATTGCAGATGATAAGCCTAAAACTGTAGACAGCGAGACGGAGAGCAGTAAAAAGGCAACAGGACACGACCCCGATGACGAGTTATAACAAATAAACGATTTATAGGATGATTAATTATACAGCGAGAGAGAAAGAGAGAGCTGAGGAGGCTAATAAATGTAAAGAAGAAGAATGAGTGGTCAGTGGAAGAACGGGAGAGAAGATGAGGTGGTATAATTTGGGGTTACGCTCCCAACTAAACGGTACAGCCCTTTATCGATGTGTTTGATAAATAAGTACAATATATCTTACCATGTGAACCATTACTGGGACTCGCCCCTCCGCTGGTTAAACTCTAGATTGAGTGAGTGAATAAGTGGGAAGTGTGTATGCTAATGAGTGGAAGAATTTCATAAGTAAATGTAGGACTGACAGCGTCGTCAAGCGGTGGTTGTTCTCACTATCATCACAAGATAATTTAGACTTAAATTTTGGGTACTTAAAAAAATATGCTTCTGGGAATCAATTGTGTTTGTATCTTCAATATGCTGTAGCCTTTGTAAAATAAGAGGATTTGATTAGATATAGTATAGGGACCTAAAATTATGGCTTATAGTTAAACCCACCGGCTTTGACAAGAAAAGATTAAGCCTAGGCTAAAATTAAAGCTGTCTACTCCATTTAAAAGTCTGAAAAATAAAATTATGTATTTACGGAGGCGACTCCACCTCCCTAACAACAGAAAAATTCAAATATTTAGTCTTTGGGCTCGTCATACCCAAATATAGCAACTCTAGTAGCTTTGTGGTGGGAAAGAGAAGGGCTATGTACATTTCATAGGCTTTGTCCATTTCATGTTTAGAATACTCCATCCTGATTTCATCTGGCTTCCACCAGTGATCATATTCATAATGTCTCATTGTCATAATGTCCACGTGTGTGCTTGTTGATCGTAAGGAATTGTAAGGAATTGTAATGGTAGCAATGTTCTCTTTATCAATGAAGAGATGGTGGATCGATTGTTCATTAAGAAAACGAAGAAATATCTAAAAAAAAAAATGTCCATATCTGGAATGAATCTTCTTCAGGAGTGTCTGTGATGGTTTAGGTAGAAGTAGTCCTGCAAAAATTCTGATAACCGAAAACACGAAGGTTAAGATAAAATTGTATGTCATGGAGTGAATATAAATGTATGCATATTTATAAAATTGAAGTAAAGACTAAGATCGTACATATTTCTTGATTCCATTATTTCCTTCTTCACCATGATCCAACATTGAGTATAGATCTACAGTTATTGAAACGCTTATATATACACAAGTAACGTCACTAAGATCTGTATAATTATGGATTTTTACACAGAATTATAATATTTCAAACAACTGGGAATAAAATAAAGATAACAGTATTCTTAAATTTATATCGAGGAAGTATTTCGGTTCATGCCATGATAAATTGAAATCCCGCTTCACCATCCATTAACATTTTAATTGTCTCCCATTTCTCTGTACCTTATTAGCAGTAATTTGGCTGAGCGGTCTAAAACGTTTGTATTTGACCCAGAGGCATGAGAATGTTGTGGGTTCGAATCCCGGTGCGGCTGCAAATCTACCACCACCTCCTCGCCGTGAGTTAAAATACCCCAGCTGAACAATGAACCGTAAAGTAACGAAACAAATGTGTAAATTCCAATTGTCCATGTCTTGGTGATTTTGACAATTATTTATGTGGGTTAGTATCAGGATTGTTGTGGAAAAGAATTTTGGGAAATATTTGAAGATCATTCCAGGGTTGAATACCAGGCCCCAATTATGAATACTTGTTTGTGAAAAACAATGATGAAGGTACGCATTATAATGTAAAGAGCGTATTTGTGCACAAGTATATATATATGTTTTACATTCACATCATTGCTTTCAAGCATCTATACATGTCACCCTGTAGACAAATGTCACGCCTCATCCACTTATGTTTATATAGGGACACAGAACACAACGTTTAGTTTAATCAGCTCTAATAGAAAAATAAACTGGTTTGTTCAACCAACGAGATTAAATTTATTTTTGCTGGTTGAACTGATAACCTTACCCTTCATGAAATAGAATTGGAATATTGTGATGTGGAACAAGATGTTCTCTTGCTTAGATTTCCGTCATAATTTACCAATCACGTCTAAAATATTTGACAATATAATGACAGGTCCTAGAGGAAGACCACCATTGCGGTGATCTAGTCGTGGTTTAAAATGTAAACAAAAACAGTTACATTGTTACACTTCACTTCGTTTCTAATCGTTTACAGAAATATTTATCAATATATGGAAAAGATGTTTCTATCACAATCTCTTTCTGTTGCACAGTATATTCTCAGGGTTCAGGAAAAATGCAAACCAATGATAGTTTACTGTTTTTCTTCGTGTTATATAAGAAAGTTATTTCCTTCCTCAACTGAAAGCTAATGCCATTATACCGGGACCATCGATATACAAGCGATAAATTCCTACCTCGCTACATAGAAAAAGAGCCAAGATAGATTGTTGAGGGGAAAAAAGGTAAAGCAATATACGTATTGATTTTTTTTAAAGCGTAAGAAAGGTGTTTTTCTCCTGGTATCAACACCAATCCAGCCCACCACGATGTTATAGGTTTCATGGTTTTAGTAACTCACCTGAATTCTCTTTGAGTGGGATTTTACAATTCTTCTTTACTCCTGTGTGAAAATAAATATCGCAAATTGTTGCCACCGGTCGCAAAAGACTAAAACAACTCACGGAGTTGATTCTGATCCCAAAAGGAATTTGCGACCGTTAGCTCTATTTGCTATACTGGTGTAGACCAGTTTATGGGTATCAAAAAGGGGCATTAAAAATAGTAATTAGCTTGGGGAATGAGGTAGCTTTTGACTAACTATATGGGTTCTAATAAACACAAACGGTCTGGGCGTCAGAAGATGTACAATTCGCCTTCACCAATCCTCTTGAATAACCCAAATTTAAAACAGAAATGAGGTTCAAAATACAGTTCAACATAAGCAATCCAACATTTTTTTTAATAAACGCAATACCTTATGTACCCAGATGTACCTAGTATTTATCATTTTTCATCCAAATTGAGCAGGGCTGCCGATTGTATATTTTCTGACGCCCTTATACACATTAACTCAGCAAGGGAATTGTAAGTATTTGTGTGGATTTCCTGGACGTCAGGGGAATGTAGAAAGGAATATACAGACGGTGAACCACCACAACAAGAACTGTCTCAGTTTAGTGTTTCTTTTATGTAGTCGGTTAAATTGGCATCCTTGTTGAATAAATATGTCGAATGTATTATGATGAGACACCAATTAGGTCGCAAATACATTTGCACTATTTTTTCAATACACTGACAAAATTACTGGCAAAATCCAATGCATTGATATCAATATTTATCCACTCGTTTTGAATTAATGTTTTAAATGGAATTAGTTTGTGAATTTCGCAAAAAAAATGTCACATTGTTTATGTAGTGTGTCCATATCTGCACTTTGTATTGTTGGTTAGACTAAGTAAATAACATTTTCCTTCCCGTATCATAGAGTTGCCCTGAAATTATTCAACACAGAAAACGCCACAGTGAATGAAATAGAGATCTTATTCCATAATTATGTCCTGATACTAGTATCATTACATCGTTATTGTGAAGCCAGTACTTTGAACTCTTTTTATTCCGTTTGTATGGCTCCTTAGTGTAAGATTGAAAGAATAAAGTGTGGCTGGGTTTTCCTCTTGTATTTCTTTCTTCCATCTTTGATGTTCATATGCGCACGAGTGGTAAAACCAGAACATTGGCATTTCAACTCCAAATATGATGTTATACTGAAGAAATAAAAGATATATTTATTACCAAACGTTATCTTTTGTTAGTTTTCTTTTTACCCAGTCGTCCTGGAGAATCCGTCCCCAGTTTATTTATTAATTTGATTAATTGATCATTCATTGCATGGATATGTTTATTTCTTCCCCCTCGAGAGCCTCAATAGAGAGCAAGATAACGATGATACCTATGTAATATTGACAGAAATGAAGCTATTCCTTGTACTAACAAATTTAAATATTTGTCATTAAATTAGCCTGGTATCCTTGCCCTTCCTTCCATACTAGGCCTATAGCCAGCTATTCAGTCAGAGGTAGGCTATAGCTAGTGCTTTTTGTGTGTGTAGAATTTTACTAATTTGAAAGTGTAGCGCTGCCAATTCTATATTTTCTGACTACCTGACCCTTATATGCCATCAGTTACCCGATCAGTTATTTGTCCCTAAACTCAACGCGGGAACCGGGCGCGCTGTTGGATTTACGGTATTTACCAGCATCTCTTGCTGCCCTCTAGTGTGCAAAAAAAGAAACTCAGGCACAGCCGGTCTTCACTTCAGCTTCAGTACATTGGGATTACACTGAAGGTAATTTGCGTTTTTTCTCGGTATTCAAGTAAATTAGTCTTAAGTAAACATTGCATGGTCATACCATATGCACTTGAGATACCACAAGGCAAGTTAATAATGACTGTCCATTTTCAAACATGCCGAAATCGCCAATGGAAAGGTCTGCATCTCGCACAGAGAGCAGAATGCTCGCCATTGTGTATTAAATGGGCGGAAGTTGTCAGAAGGAACAGTGTCGTCAAATAATGTCGTAATTCAGCTCGTTTCCGGAAGCAAGATGGCCGATGATGACCGACCGTTGGACATCGGTAGTTGTTTTTTTTCCCGATACGCATAAATATTCACAACTTATAAGGACAGGTCAGTGACCAGTGTATTCCAATTTACACTGTAATCTTTGTCAGTTAGTATCATGATTCTCACTCGAGTTGACGACCGATTTTTTTCGACCAATCGCTACCGATACTATTACTATTGTAATTGTGTATACTATGGCGTAGGTTATATTATAAATTAGAGAATTATTGGGACATTTATTGATGATTTGTGCTGACTGTTCGTTGTCCTTTTCCTTTTTTTGCGTGTCTTGTATTTCGTCGGCAAAATTAACAGGTATCGCTCATAAAGAGGCTCACAAATTCATAGTCGTTAGGCTTATATGCGTGAAGGCCTAGTATTTTGGTATTTTTTTTAAATAGCCTACAAATTCCTAAATCTAATGACGTTACCGTAATTCAATTAACGCCCTGTATTCTATACGATCCAGTTGATGTCTCCAAGACATGGTCCTACTGCATCTTGAACTTGATAAGTCATTAAATGTAATTAATATTATACTGCCTACATAATATATTATTATACTTATACTTTATAGTAGCTTTATAGGGCTTCTGGAAAAGATGGGGTTTGGCCAGGGGTGGTGGGGGGGGGGGGGGGCACCCGATCTCTATGACTAGGCTATGTGTCTATATTTTTGTGACAACTTCTTGGCAAGCTTTTGTTTCATTGTTGGTAATGAACTTGAGGACGTTGTCCTGTGGTGTTAACCCTTTTCGGACCAGGAAGTTTGGTAATTCATCACGGAAAGGGATTGTCATTTATTACACTCCTGTGCTGTAGTTGCCTATAGGCCTACCTTCAGCATTGTATGCCACACTTGGTCAAAGTGGTGCATAACATGTAAATTATGCCACCCTTGGCGCATACAACAAGTAGGTCCGCCCAAAATCGTAATTACTTCTTTTATTTTTATTCATAAATTTATATATTTTTTATTCATTAATGGGGTGCAATAAATATGGAACAAAGCTCGGGTGAAGTCTGTACACTTGTTAGTGACCTCGGGAGCGCCGAAGATCTCGGGTTAACGCCCTCTAACTTCCCGCACTCCCTTGGTCACTAACAAATGTACAGACTTCCCCCTTGCTATGTTCCCTCTATATATAGCCTACCGTAGGCTAAAGCCTAACAGCCCACTAATATCAATATCACTTGTCAAATAAGTGTTATTTATAACATACTCCAACTATGTATATTTGAGAAGCTGGGGACATGTACCAGCAATATTTTGGTTGAATCATCCATGACTATAACATTCAGTTCAATGACTGGACGTAGTACGGTACATGCCTTACGCTGTATAAACATCCTAGATAAATATATTAAAACAGTAAGCACCTCTCATTTTCCTCTCCTTTTCGGTTTCTGTAATTTATTGAATTATGTTATTTCGAGTATAAACTATTAACCTAACATCATCAAGTAACATGGGTGAACTTCTTCAGTATTTTCGGGGGGAAATGTTTCAGTATTTTTGCTCAGCTGTGACCCCACTTTCATCCCTGAAGTAAGGTTGATATAATTTTCTTGTACACAATATCAATACACAACTACATCTTTCCTCTTTCAGACAATCGCCTCTACTGAAAATTGGAGTCGCCAATAATAGGGACCCTGGGCAGTTCTCCCGTCACCAGCTTCTTCGAGTTTTGTAAAGTCTCCAAAACAAGAAAATGTCTAAAAGACTTCGACTCTGTCGTCAAGTGAGGGAAGACAGGTCTTCGGTTAACTTCCAAGATCTCCCTCCGGAGATTCTCTGTCATATATTATCATATCTACAGGCAAGGGACTGTTTGCGTTTGAGATTGGTGTCGAAACAAATTTCATTCGTAGTTACTGACTCTCAAACATGGCGGGAAATGAATATTTGCTTGCGCAGAATACCCTGTGTGGGCAATCGAAGGTGGGAGTTTTTCCAAGCGTGTGGAATTAGGTCCATTGACATATCTAACTGTTATGGCGTTGGATCGACATACAAAGGACTCATTGCACTTGTGAAAAAACTCCATATCAAGGAAATCTATCTCAGACCTGAGACGTTGGACATCCTGCTACAGCTCAGGGAGGATGGAGTATTTACCTACGATATACCTACCTTGTGTTTGATACATAATGTACTCAATGCGTCTAGAGATTTTATCAAGGCAGTTCTGGCGCTCAATGTTAGTAAACTTTGCATCAAAAATCACTGTGCTCCTTTGAGGCATTTGTTTGCTGCCATTGCTGGTCGGTGTCCGCAGGTCACCCATCTGGATATAGAAATCACCTGCGAGGAGGAAAGAACGAAAGATTTCTTTATTTGTGGACCGGAATTCTCACAATTCCTGGCAGAGACTTCATCTCATCTTGTGTATTTAAGGTAAAGGAGACTAAAGTGTATATTTGAAACAATATTTTGTGTATAGAGTCTCAGCATTGGGGGATTATTTGTGTCAGATGATGTAGGCCTACAATTCAACTGAATTCCCCTCACCAATCCTCTCAAATAAATATACGGTAATCCAAATTCAAGACAGGAATGAGGTTCAAAATACAGTTCAACATTACCAAATGGATTTTTTTAATCAACGCAAAACTATCTATACTATAATTACTGGGTATATCTGAATATCTAGTTTTCAATCTAATTAATTAGAATTAACGTGTGGAGCTAGTGATTGTACATTTTCTGACGATCTGACCCATATGTACCTCCCTGAATACCTGGGTGTATGGGTCAGGTCGTCAGAAAATGTACAATCAGCAGCTCTCCCGTTTGGCAATTTCTTATGAATTAGGCTGAACAAATTATAAATGCTAGCTGAGTATAGTTGGTATTTTGAATTTTGCACAAAAACCTTGAAAATTTTACCTCAGGCATATATTTCAAAACTGTGTGTTCACAGAAGCCATTCCATCGGGAAATTTAAAGGAACTATATACAGACATGGCGAAACCTGCCGGACCACTCTAAAGTTTTCGCCATGTCTGTATATACAAATCATAACTATCAGGTATGTTTTGTGTCTCTTAGGTCCTTGAAAAACTAAAAATCAGTATTTTTGAAACAAAGATTTTCCAATTTCACCCAAATTTCATCATTTCTAAACTAAAATTTTCCAAAACAAATCTAAAATTTTTGGAAACATTTAACAACTTTCAAAGATTAATATCATCAAAGTACTTTTCCAGTTTACCGCTGCGTTTCCCCTTGCCAGAATTATTCCAGTATTTTTGCCATGACCCACTTTCATCCCTGAAAACTGCATCCTTGGCCTTGAAGTTATTTTAAAAGTCCTCGATTATTATCATGACCGAAATTTACGAACCGTGTCCAAATGTTTAATTGCTGCAATCTTCCATAAAAATAATGTTTTTATTGCATTTCATCCTTACCACCGGTTGCTAATAATCCCACCCCATCCCTCGTCAAATCGTGTCAGGATTTCACAAATACACCTCCATGGTAATGGAGAAAGTCACTTTTATCTTTCCCCGTCACAATAATTATTAATACAAGTGTTAAAATATAAATGCTATGAATTCATTTCAGAATCAACAAATTTTACTTGAAACGCCCTGGAGGTTATAAAATCTGGGAAGCAGGTTGGTGATTAACTTGATTCGATTTAAATGTATATTATATCTAATATCCGCTTATATTCAATAAGTAGTTTTGCACGAAACCTCCCCATTTATTTACCAATATTTACATTTTAAAGCCAGCTAGCCGATTAGGGCCTTTCTTTTTTCTTCTTTTTTTTTTACCTCAGTGGCTGTACATACATTTTTCTCTATCTGGTTGTTATGAAACATTAATATTTTATTCCAGATAAATACTATCACCTCTCCCTCGAAACCCTTGACTTAACTTTGTATCGACCGCCTGGCATGGCATACGATCTCATGGGACGCTTCCATGACCGCATTCGTGGCAGCTTCAACATGCTGAAGTTCGACAAGCTCAAGCACTACAGACTCAACTTTTGCTCAGAAAAATCTTCACATGGACAGACTATGGTAGTTGGCTGCTTGAAGCCATACTTGTTTCCAGACCTCCAGTTGAGGACCCTAGCACTGGGCCTGGAAGGTGAGTTGGATCTATAAGATGTAGCGTTTAATTTACAACCATCTAGCAGGACTAAATTCTTTTATTCAAAAACATTTTCTTATTTAATGTGATAAGAAAAACGCATAACCGACTAGCGGTGGTATTCTTGTTTTGCCAGAAAGGGAAAGGTAATCAATTAAATATATAATACAATAGTTATTTTAGGAATACCGATGTAATACACACGGAACTCAATATATTCGTTTCCAGAATAGAAACTTGCTATTACTAATTAGTCAGTAGGTAGTGGTCCAGGTGCTTGGAACTCATATAAAGCCGATGTGATTATGATTTCCTTTCGCCATGAAAGATTGACAATACAGTACTGAAATTGTATCCCTGAAATCCCCGTTAATGAGCTAGGTGCATGATTCGCGCATGATGGACAGGCTTGTTCTCAGGGTTTCAACATTAATATCCATCGCTAATATTATTACCAACTGTCTTTTGCCACTAATATCTGTCTGTCATAATGTCCCTGATTTCTTTTTACTGCTACATTGTTGGACATTGTATCTAGAACCAGTCTGCATCATCCCGAAAACAATGTTAAACTAACTCTGCCTTCTGGCAATATTATATTATATCCCCGCACTCACTGAATGGGGCTAAACGTCTGTGGAACATTTTAAATTCCAGTATCGAAGATGCATCGTACCAAGTACTTCCGCGCAATTCTTCCTGTGACTAAAGTAGCAGGTGGACCTGTGACTCCTCCTCCCATCTTTAGCTTTCGGGGGAAAGAATGTGATGGGAAATGTATCCTCGCAATGGTGGAGGAGAATATTAGCTGGACACGCATCGCTGAGATAAAGATTGGATCCTCTGTGCGTCTCAGTTTCCGTGGTCATAGCATTCCTAAGGGTTTGCACCTGCGGCACCTGGGTGATACTGAGTTCTGTTGGTGAGTATGAAAGTCTTCTATTCCTTCTGCTCCTGCTCCTTCTCCTCCTCTTGCTGCTGCTGCTGCTGCTGCTGCTGCTGCTGCTCCTCCTCCTCCTCCTCCTCCTCCTCCTCCTCCTCCTCCTCCTCCTCCTCCTCCTCCTCCTCCTCCTCCTCCTCCTCCTCCTCCTCCTCCTCCTTCACCTTCTGCTCCTTCTCTGCCATTCCCTTCCTACTCCTCTTCCTCTCCTCCTCCTCCTGCTGCTTCTGTTCTTCCTCCCCAAGGCAGAACCTATCTAGGGTAAAACCCTGCAATGGATTACAAGGATACGTGTGTTTAGTATTTGCACTGAGATCAGTTTATTTGTAAACATCCAAAAATGTTAAAATCCACCATTCATACCCGTAGTTCGTACACATTTACAAAAGATTTAATTCTATAAATCTGTCGATCTGTCGATCCGAGCCCCTGCAAATTAAGAAATGGCTTTCAAATCTTCCAGTATTTATGGCATGGCCCAACTTGCATCCCTGGGATTGACATATCATTCAAAATGTAATCTTAACCCCTGACCCTAGTTCTGACTGGGGAGTTTTTCCCTGACACCAAAACAGACGCTATCCATTGCGCCACTTTCTTCTGTGTGTCGCTTAGTACTCGATACTCTTTCCTGTTCTCATTGATTATACAAAACTTTTTGTTTCCTTTTTATTCCAGTTTTGACAACCAGGATTTATCTCGCCGTGAGTGTGCGAGAATCATAGATGCCATGGTGCTTGACAAAGCTGATCCGCACAGTCCGGATGTGTTCGAGTTCACCCTAAATTACACATATAAAGGAGTCTTAGCTGCCATTGATATATTCCAGAATGCCAACCCTAAGATGATCTTTCCCTGAAAACTCTACTCTGGTTTCTGGTACTGGATATGACAATTAAATTGGGTATGGTGAGTTTTTTGGTGGACCGCTATAGTACTGGCTTTAAGCTAGGTATTCACCAGGGTCTCCGCGGGGCCTGGAAAAGCCTTGAATTTGGAAAATAAATTCAAGGCTTGGGAAATGGGCGTGTTAGTGGAAGGGCCGGGAAAATCATTATATATGGTAGGGCCTGAATCCTGATGGGATCTATTAAATGGCCTTGAATTTCTCGAAGATTCCGTGTCTTACTGTACACTTTCCCCCGATTTGCCCCTCTCGCGTTTTCCACAGACTTGACTTATAAAGTAAAAGTTGGAAAACGATGATTGATATAAGATATGAATATAAAAGTGGTTAAATACACCATTGGCCAATGAAAAACAATAACTACCACCCCCAGGTCTCATTAAGCTTCTGAAAAATCATTGATATCGGCCTGAACAATCACTAAAATGGGCCTGGAAAGGTCTTGAAAAGCCTTGAATTTCTTCAGTCCAAAAGCGCGGGGACCCTGTTCATTCATCCGGATGTCCGTCTCGGTCATCCGTTTTTCTTGATGGATTGGTCGTCCTCATCTCTCAATGGTGTATCCATAGATCCGTGATGTTAAGCTCTTGTGTCTTATCAGCTTGTTTAAAATGTCCGACGAAAGGGGATAATTTATTTTACTTGCTCTGAGTTACTTCTTGATGTGTTAGAAAAATTAAAGCAGTCACAAGCCCTGACTGAGTGCATGATTAAATTGAAATATAGCAGTGACATATTATATTTTACTTGGTGCCTCATCAAGGCCGGTTTACAACCAATGTAAAGCCTTGATGTTAATTGGTGAATTAATTATTGTAAATTGAGTTTGTTGGATGAGCTCTATGAAATCACAAGTGAAGTCTACAACTGCGTGTACTCAAGTGATCTTTTATTAGCTTGAGGCACTGCTCCGACCTTCTATATATACTGCTAGGTGGACTAGTACTTTCACCTAGGTCCAACATGACATAACAATATCATCATAACAATATTTTCCTGGCGTATTTGGGCTGTTTTTCACCAACATGTCTGCCGCCTTGTAAGAGAAGAACTGACTGTCTTTTCTTACGTTTGCACTGGTAAAATAATGATATCAAACACTATAATGCTGCACAAATAATCTTAATACTATAATGTGTCTGCTTTTTGCAAAGAAATAATTTAAGTTTCCTCTGTAGTGTTTGGGCTTTAAAAACGTTACAATTTTATTCATCCAGGAAAGTGATACAAAATAGTTATCTTGTATGTGAATTGCAACTTGGTGTCAAGTTCAATGGATATTTTTATTTATTATTGTACAGAATTAAAACAAATATTTTGCATGGGGGTGAGGAGGGGAATACCATGATTGGCGTCTGTCCTCTGTCAAAAAATTATTCCTGGAGACGGATGACGGAATAAGGAGACGGGTGAGGGAATACGCACATACAGAGACTAAAGCGGGGTCTCCACTGGCTGCGGTAAGCTCTGCAGTAAGCCTTGCGATGGTGAGAAGTGGCGAGGTTATGCCTACATGGCCAGTGAACCATGTATGCAGGACCTCGTCATTCCTCTCCACCTACAGAACCAGCACAACAGCATCGCAAGGCTTACCGCAGAGCTTACCGCAGCCTGTGGAGACCACCCTTTAGCCCCTCTACATTCCATTGTTATTTGACGGGGATTGGCCCTGAATCTCGGAGACAGACATTCGGACAAATGGACACCTAGCTTAAAGCTAAGTCCAGCTCCGTCATCCTTACATCTTGATGGATTACTTGTCCGTCATTTTTCAATATATACAGGCATACATACATGTATGTGCACACATAGTCGTACATATATGTATGTATACGTGTATACATGCAGGCATACATACATACATGTATGTATACACATACACATAGTCATAAATACATGTATTTACAGACATACATACATCCAGGATGTAAAGCTCTGGTATCTGGTAGTTTGACTAAATGTTCCTTTTGGTGATTTCTAAGAGAATGGCACCATGACGAGGAAAGGGGAGACATTATTTGACCCTGAGTTACATATTATATATGTTAGAAAAGCAATCACATGTTCTGTGGCATGGTATTGTAAAGCAGAGACATATGAACCAGTCTCAGTTAATTCTTGCATTTGGTGATGGAAAAAGTAACAATAAAAGTTAGCATTAATTATTTCCTGAAAATCCATGTTTTTCTCTACTACATCCTAAACATTGGCACCCGGGGACACTTATTTACAGAATTATAAAAAATAGAATTATTCAATATAATTTTTTACATTAGGTTCTAGAATTATATGTCATTTTAGTAGAATTATAGGTTATTTATGTAGAATTGTAGATCGTTTTACGTAGAACCTTAAGTTCATTTTGCGTAGAAGTTTGTTTACGTGTGTAGACGTTCTATAGAAACACAAATATGTTCGCAGGTAGAGTCAAAGACTTGCATGAGTGACATGTAGACACTTTTGACATCATATTGTGTCAAGGAAGTGAACGTTTTTCTCCCCACTTTGAGTATAAATATCAGTTTAATGAAAGCGTGACGAATGTGACAAAATATGTAGGGACCAAACTGTAATGATCATTTTAAATGGATTTCATCAATTCTTTTGAATTTTCTTGGCCTTATCAAACGATCTAGAGTGGTTTATTGCATTTAACACAGCTCACCACATTTTTACGTATTAGAACAGGTTAAAAATAGAAATTTATCAATTTTCAGGTGGGTACTATATTAACCCGTAAAATGATGTAAGAATAATTATAAATTATCATCAACACAGCATATGAAAACAAAGCTCATGACTTCAGCATTCCAGAAATGATACAAGAGAAAAGCTATTCCTAACTCCCAAGCACCTAGATGCTTAAGAAAGTCGTGGATATCAAATGCAAGGCTTAACTGAGACTGCCCGTATATATTATATTGTACATGGTGCATATCATCACCTTGTATATGTATTATAACATGTTGTCAAGTTGAAGGTTTATTTCTATTTATTAATATTGTACAAAACTTAAAAGAAATAAGTCCGGTTTCCTACATTTTTTGGTGCGGATAGGAAGGTAATCCGCAGATTGGCGGACAAAAAGTCGCTCCTTATCCAATTATCTGCAACTCGTTTCTGTTGCAAAGTTAAAACGGTTTGACTATGTATCTTCTACAATGGAACAAGTGATGAACTACTTGTAAGTATGTGTTATAATGGAGGTGCCTTTCTAAGTGAGGTACCGGCAAATCATGAATAAATGTAACATGACTGCCAAAATAGGAAAAAAATGAACAATAAATAATCTTGAAAAGAATCATGAATCTTTTTATCTGTCTGAAAATGCTACTCATGTGTTTGCATAGTGTTAGAAGCTCTCTACCCAGTGCCTTATAAGTTATACTTGCAGCGTCTCCTGGAGTCATGGGAAAGCCTTGAATTTGGGGGAACAAATTCAAGGCCTGGAAAATGGGTATTTTGCTCTAAAGGCCTGGAAAATCATCATATGGGCCTCGGCTCCTGCTGGCATCTATTAAAATATATGGCCTTGACATTTTCGAAAATTCTGTTTCTTCCTGTACATTTTCTCCTGACCCGCCTCTCTGACACCATACACTGGATGAGTCACAAAATGATAGTTTTAAACAGTAGTAGTCCATAAAAATGAGTGGAAAATCACTGAAATCGGTCTTGAAAATCCTGGAGCTGGGGGTGTTCTGACCAAGAGCACGGAGCCTGTTCACAGGTCCTGTCTCCTATTTAAGTCTGGATCTATTTCCTCCAATGGAATCATACCATAGATAATTGTCTGGACGATCAGCGACCAAAAACCGCCTTGAGAAAGGCAGGCGCAGCTGGCATACTTTGAATCATTCCGTCGCCCCAGGCTTTTAGAGTCAAAACCCAGTCTATAGAGAACTCACGGAGATCATACCGTTTTCCTATTAAACATACCGATAGCCGACATCCTTACCCCAAAATCGCAATTATATTATGTCCTCTCCAAGTTTTGTCCGAAGAAATAATCCATCTAGGCTTTAAAATAGATTCTCGATATTCCTATAGTAATCCTATGGGGATGCGTTGGGGCTTGCCGACCGCCATTTGCGCCACCAAGTTGGAGCCCTAAGGCACCCTAACGCTAGGCCTAGCGTGATGCAATAGAGCGTGCATCACGCACACACGACGGCGGTGGTGTGTGCGGGACACTAGGTAGGAGGGGGGAGGAGAGGGGGGGGATCATTCAACAATCTGTAAGGTAAACGTCAGTCACAAGCAACTCATCTAATCAGGGTTACCCTGAAGAGGGTAATAAGTTCTGAATATGACAAACCATTCAGTTTTATGCTATCCCAAATTTTAAAAAATCTAAACGCTAGCTCACCGTTAGCTAGCTGTGGGCAAAATGCCAACATCTTGAATAAGGCCTCCCTAACAACTTGGTAATTATTTGAGCTGTTAGGAAATGGTTAGGTCTCATTATCATAAATCCTAATTAAAATTGTTGATGGCTAACAGGCTTTTTTTAAAAAGTGGGTCCCAAGGACCATTTCTACCAATTTTGTTGTATGTTACATGATTTGAAAGATTAAACATGAAAAATGCACTTATCTGCCCCACTATTAGCCTTCTTGAGCAGCTAACTGTGAACTAAACTTGTTTTAACTAAACTAAACTAACTTGTTTCAACTAAACAAAAATCAGTGGCAAATCAAACAACCTAAGGAGGCATATCAACTGTTTAGAATTGCCATTTGACAAGTGCTACAACATGAAAGGTAAGAATTTAAGTAAGAGGTTGATCATGAAAATATAACAATTTGTAATCTTCCAATCAGTCTTGAAATATGGGCCTTACAATAGTTCATTAGCAGCTATTATTAAGAAAACTAATTATTTAGTTACAGTTGTATCACACTGAAATAGAAGACCTAAATTATCAGTCATGATTTTAGAAACACTATTTCGATGATAAACAATGGAAGCACAATGATTTCTATTTGCTCTTTCATTCAAGGGTTGTTTTGTTTAGATGCCATTGGTATCACCTTGCTTTTTCTGGTGGTCAACAGTGTTGTGGCTACTCGCATCTGGACACTAGGATTCACACGACCATGGGGAGGGAACTCATACATGTGAGTTTGGTATTTATTTTTTTAAAAAAAGGTTTTATTCTCTGTATCCTGCTGCCGAGGCTCTTACAATTCTAAGGCTTGGTCACATGAACCCATTATATTTTAAAGTTTTTTTGGTATTTTCATGTATTTGAACTGTCTTTCTTTCTTACCTGGTGCACTGTCCATACAATACTCAACAAAATTAACAATACAGGTGTGTTTGGTATTTGATAGAGAAACACTATCCCATCTTTTCCTCTATGACTGTTTCCAGGAGAGACTTAGCAGAGGCATTTTTACTTTATTGTCAACTGCCTCAAAATAAGTAGAGAAGTTGATAAAGCTATCCTTAACTCATTCCCAATATAGCTCAAGGTACTTACTTGCATCCCAGATCAGTTGAAAGATCATTATTATAGGATGGATGGTAAGAAAGACGATTGTATTTAGGCATTTGGCTAAACAGTTGACATATAGGTATGAAGGGAATTCTGTGATTTTTATTCATCTGTACCTAACTTAAATCAGTGTATATCCCCGACGGGAAATGAACACGATTCTATGCGATTTTTAATGCGCAATCATCTCGCCATAGTTCTGTGATGAGAGTGGACGCTTTTCACGCAATAATTATTGCGCAATCATTGCGCAATGATCACGCTAAGGGTATAACGCAATATTAGTGCAAAAATCAGCAAGTTCTTATGGCATTTACGTCAAAACGCAGTAATAATATGTGCGTCATAATGCAATAGGCATACAGATTAACCTTGATCAATACAGTATATTATTAGCCCATCAAAATGAACATTCAGTATTAAATATTTCAGGGAAACTTTTTATCGAGATAAGATTACTTTCTATGAACATTCAGATTGAATGTTCATTCAATTAGAGCTGCTGAGGAAACTCAACAATTGAACATAACCACTGGTATCCTTAGAAAGACTCATTTATTCATCATTTTGACTTCAGACAGTGTTTGCATAAGTGCGTGTGTCTGTCATTCTCCCCTATGCAATGTAGGTAGTTGGTTGTGGAGGTAGCGGGCCGACTGAAGGTAGATTACATATACTGATGTAAATGATTGGGGTGTTTTGTTTACACACTCTCTACAAAATCACACAAATGATTACACTGATAAGATATAAAACAATATCACCTATTACAATTCAAGATACATGATGTGTAATTCCAATAATGCATAAGTTTTACAATATTACATGGGTAGTGCTTTTAATATAAAAAAATGATAATAGTGACTGGCTTGCTTGCAGCGCCCTCTAGTGTTATAAATGCACAATGGACATTGTTTGGTTTAGCGCAGAGGGGTTTCTAAAATATAGGGAGGGAGGGGTGGGTGTAATGAGCGACAGGTGAGTGTGAAATGCCAGCTATAGGGGAGTGAAGTGTCAGGTATTGTGGCTTTTCATGGCTGTATAGTAAGTTCATCGTTTCTTATAATTTACCTCATGTTAGTATGCTGTGTTAATTACAGGCATAACACAAGATTCCCACTCATATTAAATACCTCCATGCTGTGGATAATAAAAAAAATACAGCCTTTTAAAACATTTAAGTCTTAGAGGGATTCATAGTATAATGGGTAGCTTAAAGTAGCCTAAAGTGAAGCTTTGCTAAGAGTTTGTGCGTCAACATTATGGTGTGTGTGAGGGTTACCCTGGGAGGGGTATTCGCATTAGACTGACACCTCCTACTCTTGACTTGAATCCCAAACAAAACTAAATGATGTAAACCAACCTCTATATTACCTAAATATTTCTCCTCACACTATAATTTTAGTCACACAATGACATTTATTTAATTCATATAATGAGTATTTAGACGCGATTTTGAATGCGCGTTATATGCGCAATTGAGATCACACCCATAGACTGAGAGGGGGGGCTGAGAGAATTAATGTTTATATGCATAAATGCAATAAGAGATTAATTGACATAACATGAATAATGACATAGAGGAGAAGTTTGGCGAAACACAATATTTATTTTCACCCTAACATACAATAAAAGTTAAAACTTTCCTGTGGAAATAAATATGTAACCTTATCTGTCCAGTGGCTATACAAAAGTGCCCGTTGTTTACATGTTCCATTCGAGGCACAAAAATGGATGAGTCTGATTGGATGATAGTCCAGGTTGTCATGGTCACTGGGATGACCCAGAGATTGAAGCCACGCCCCCTCCTGCTCAGCTATATTCCTGAATGGGATTCATGTCCACATATTATTGACTTTTGAAGAAAACATGTATTCGCAGATACAATTGGTTGAGTAATACATGTTTGATACAAACATAAATGAATATGAATGAGAACTTGATCTAACACAAGTCTAAGACCACTAACAACATCAGAGGAAATAGACGCAATGGATTTCACATAATGGTGGCTAATGGCATGTCCATTTCACTGTGATTCAAAGCCATAGGTATCACATACACATCACACTTCACTAGTTTGCGGTCAATCACAAAATGATCGCAATGCTATCACACTCAATTGCACTCAGTGCCCGTCGGGTCAGTTCTTTTTTGTTGCTGTATCTTCTATATCAGAAGTAGGTACATTCTTATATTTGTCATGCATGAATGCCTGCCATGACCTTAGTCACTCAATATTGTGTCTGTTTGGTGTTTCTTTTAATTCAACATAATATAGTTATACAGTAAGACTTAGCTACTCATTGAGACCAATGCTCAGGGGTACACCATGCTATTCTACATGGAGCTGTTTCTTCAGTTCACTATTCCATAAATATTCTCAAAATATTTTATCGATCCAAAAAGGAACATTTCAAAATCTTTAGTTTCGCTCACCAGCAAGGGTTTTCTCATGTTCCATTCAACTTGAATAAACATATATAACAGCAGCTGAATATTGATGTGAAGTATCTTGTCAGTTTTTGTATGATTTTGTGACATAAGTATAGCCCTAGCTGCCCATGAGCTCTCACCCTTGAATTGTGTCTTGATATTTGATTTCAACTGAATATTTGGTTTCAACTGAATATTGAATACAATTCTCATATTGAAATCATATAGAGCCCAAATAGGCAATGATGATCTCAAAATCATTGTATTCACATTTTGTGAAGTATTTTGTCTTTAGTGTGTGATGTAGGTATGGGCCTTGCTGGCTGTGAGATATCTCACCTTTGTTGTATGTAATTAGGTAAGAAAATGATTTCAAGTGAATATAAGATATTAAATGGTGTATAGACTATACCCAATATTGTTTTTATTTCGAAATAGAATAATTATTCAAGCAAATTTTGGTGAAAATTCAAAATCCTGTTGGAATTTGGGAGCCAAAAAGGGGCCCCCACTTACCCAAATGATTGTTTTTCAACTCGTTTTCTGAGTGAAATCCATTCTTCAAACAGTGTTTAATTGATTTGAAACATTAAAACGTATTATCACACTTTAAGGGATTTTGTGTGCAAAAAGGCCATGCACTATTCATGATATGTGAACACTGAAAATACCAACCTGCAATAACCATTTCTGAGCATGCAATAACCAACATGTCTGAACGTGCACTATCCCTCTCTGAACATGTCTGAACATGCAATAACCAACATGTCTGACCATGCAGACAAGGATATTTCCCCTGTCTTTGATGCTAGCCTTGCTAAAAGTTTACGCAATTGGAAAGTTTACCATGCATTAACCTGCTGGACTGGAAATTTTACCATATTCTTTTGGTAAATTCTTTTGAGAAATTGGTAAAATGATGACTTTACTTGGAAGTTTTTTTATGCAATATACACAGCTCTCTTTGAAAGATTGTGGCCCTGACAGTTTGCAACCTGACATTAAGGGATGTGGTTAAGTCTCTCACAATGGTCATTTATTGAAATGAACTGGCCTTACATCTGTTATCTATGACCCACCCAGCTTAGTCTTAGCCTTGTGGTTAAGCTTATCGCTGGATGAGGAATTGAGAAATGTGACCGTCTGGACCTGACTGTCTAAGGAGTGTAGGTTCGATCTGTCTTCATTTTTTAGTATTTTTAATTCCTTATATTTGTTTTCAACATTCACTCTTTTCTGTAATTTAAATATATCTGATAGCAGAGTTAAGGATTGAGTTTAACCTTTTTTGAAGTCTTTTACAAGCTGATGTATAAAAGATGTCACCGCTGTCTATTACCGGAGTGATAAGTATCTTAACTATATCAGTTTTCACTTTTTATGAATACATATACTAAGTATATGACTTGAAATGATGCAAAATGATTCATACAACATTAATGTTTTCTTTTAAACAAATTGTTTTCGAAACTCATTTCCCTGTGACACATCACATATGGTGTTTATTACATGTTTATTGCACCTGATTGAGATGTGTGATAAACTAAATAAAGTATTGCTGGCTTGATTTCCTGATCCATTACACCCCTAATAACCCCACTCGTACCTCGTGCGGTTATTGGGGTTGATGGATGGCCATCAAGCCAGCAATGCTTTATTCAGTATAAAGTAGGCTATAATAAATCTAACAATTGTTGTTAACATGTATTTTTTTAATGTAAGTGTATGACGTAAGTATATCCCTAGCTGGCCACAGGATCTCACCTATTTATTAGGTCTAAATAGTTGAAATAATGGTTTCAAATGGAATATTTGATATTGAAAGGTGTATAAAGAGTGACCCAAGCTGTTTTTATTTCGAAGTAAAATACTTATTCATACCATTCCTCTTAAGAAACAAATATTTTGTATGAATTTTGATAAAGGGTGGGTACAGTGCATCCTATATTGTTTTTATTGTGGAACAAGACATTAATTCATGCATCTTTGTCCCACACACCCCCACTATAAAAGTAGCTACCCATCTTCAACCTGATCACTGTCCCTGAAGAAGCGCCCCCTAAAGGGCGAAATATTGGACTAATAAAATGACACATCAAAGATGACGACTTGAGTGATTTTTTCCAAACTTGAATATCTTTGTTAAACAGTTGGAATTTTGGTTGAATTTTGATGAATTTCCTGGTTAAAATAGGCGACATTACGACCCAAGATCATTTTTCATTTGGCCTTCTAAGTTGTGATCTTGCTATTTGCAGTTGAGAACTTATTTCTAAGGATACAACCCCATTTTTATTTATTTCTATTTCATGAATTTGAAAATTGGAATTTTAAAGCCTATTTGTGACGTAAGTATAGCCCATTTAGGAGTTTTTAAAGAAGCCCTCAGAGAAATGTAGTATGTTTCTGTCCTATATTGTGAACATGGTCTATATAAAACAATATGTCAGAAAACATTACTGTGAAAAACTAAAAAGTCTGTTCTTTACTTAAAGAGCAGTACGAATTGGAAAGAGAATTATTTTTAATCATACAACTCCCCTAAATTACTACAATCAGTTGAAGGCATATTGATCATAAGTTATTGGGACTATCAGTTCTTATCATAACTAATACAAGGAATTTTTGAACATCATATAGTGCTCATCTGCTATTTAATTACTACATATTTAGAGTTTCTTATAAATTCCAACATTGAAAGATCTACTTACGTCACAGTAAAGTAAAATATATTATAGCATCAGAAATGGCTTGACATTTTTGCATTAGAGATTTAACTAATCATCTTTATTGCACAGGTAGTACTAAGCTGAATGTATATTTTTTTGGAATTATTCAGACCGGAACTAGTTGGTCCAACTATTCAGACAAAAACTAGTTCATCATAAATCCCAGCTAACCTTGAGCAAAATCTGGATCATCCATCCATACTTTTGTGTTCCATTCTGTTCCTACCCATCTGAGATCAAGCCATCTTACTTTGGAGGATGTCACCTTGTTGTTCTTGCAGGGCTTATCAAAGTTCATACTTATATTTCGATGGCCAGCCAAAATCCTCTGTGTTTATCAATCATCCACTTAATACAATCAACATCATTTAAAATGTATAATATTAGATAGAACCTAATTGGATTTTTATAAGTTTGTGATGATATATGTAAAGTGTGTTCCAGTATAGGGCAGCTAGAAAACGATAAGTCTGCAAAAGGACCAGAAAAACTCTAGTTTGTAAGATATGAATTTACATAGTATGATATTTTAATAAGAATGAAGTGTTAGCAATAACATAAATGAACAATGTTAAAATGTAATTCAATATGCTGTAGGGCACCTGGGAAGAACAACTATATAGTTAAAAGGTCCACCAATATTTTCTAACATTATTATACATGTACCAAGGAGAAATAAAACTACTTATATACAATTTCTAGCACTGAGGATGGGACCCACCAAGGAATTCTCCTGGATATGCTCCATGCTGGTATGATCTGTTAATTTTTATAACTGTCATCATTTATCTTGTCTAGCAAGCAATTAGAATTCCATGTTTCACATTCCTTATGGAAAAACACACACACACATTTCCCCCATTGGCTATGTGAGGCAGTGGTTCCCCCATGACCATTATCCCCGATACCATTGTCCCCAGCAACATTCTCCCAGCAACAATCTCTCATCAGGGCAGTTTCCTCACTTCTCTTTCTCCCTTCCATCATTGACCCCCACCACCATATTGTTGCCTTCCAACATCCTCCCCTCTATTGATTCATGTGTTTATATGTATTTATTCACATCTAATAATGTGCAAATGCAACTCATACAACTAGTCAGGAAATAGTTGAACACATTTCACTCTACTATTTTTGATTTGTTTAATTTGTACTTTCTGGATGGCAAAATGTATGTAGGGGAGCTGACCTAGATGGGAAAATGACAAATAGGAGAATGCAGTGGGGACAATGTCATTGGGGAAAGAGGTCGACTAGTACTCAGGCACATGAAGCTGAAACATTTTCTTTTAAATAACCTAGATAAATTAAATGCAGTGACCTTGAAGACACATCAACCATATCATCAAGTCTTAGAATAATTATATGCCAGCATACATCATATAGCAAATACACCAACCAAAAGCAAACTACAGGTTAATAACATTTCAGAGTTAGGCAAAAGGACCTACTTAGAACTATGAATAGGCCTACATGAGATGAATCATGCAATCATTGAATAGAATGCCAGATATTTTAGCCTACATATATCTGGTAGAATATTTTGCCTCTAAAATGCACACATGAAACATTCATATTTGTACACTAACATATGTTAGATACAGATACACATACAGGTACACCCTTCCATGATTACTGTGTGAAATTACATCACAAATTAAATGATAATTTTATATTATAATTTGACTGTCTACTTGTATAACTGATCTTCTTACTATGCATTTGCCTTATGGATTGGGCAACAGATGAGAAATTCTCAATCCAAGGGGCATTTTTGAGTACAAAGGTTCATCAGCACTTTTCTGGCTAATTTGGGTGTGCTGAACACAAAAATTGCTGTTGCCAAGCTGAAATCTGAATCCTTCCTTGTCAAAAATCAAAAACAAAAATGGCTGCTTTTCAGTTTTTAGAAAAATCATAAAATACACACATGAGCAATTCCACCAATTGGTCGACATATGGCTGAAAATTCTTAACTTTTTAAAATTGCTTCTATTGATTTATTATTTTTCGTACATAAACTACACATATTGCTGATAATATAGACGAAATTGGGAAGGTTAATAATGTATATTGTAGTCAGGGCAGCTTTATGGAGTCTGTGACGGGAACTAGCTCATTAGGGCACAGAAGAAGTGTACATATTTCTACATTAATTAGAAATAAATAAAACAAATATGCACATAATGTTTTGAATTATTGCGTAATTCATAGGTCTCACTCAACATAGGGATCATAACGCTTATTAGTATATGAAAATATTCCAACTAGAAGAAAAGTTACAGCCAAAAAAACGATTCAGTACTGGTAATGGTAATGGCAGCGGCAAGGGTCACTGGGCATTGACCCTCTGTCCATATACACATATAATATAATCTATTATATCTAGAATTTATGCAAAAATATATCACATTCTTCACCTCGTTATCCTGTTAAGATGACTTGAATACTTTATGAACATATTAAAGTGTGGCGATATTCCTTGTCGGAAGCCATGCTTTCTGCCGCCATTGTTTTTTTACTTTGCCTCATGCGCATGCATGTGTCTACCTATGGTAAGGCGGTTGTGTTGGCGGGCCTTGTCACTGCACACGCCGTAGCGGGCCTTGCTGCCGGACCTTTATGTCCACCGTATCTCAGATCATTAGAGCCCTTATGCTTGTGGAGACGTTCTCGAGGCAAGCATGACTGACAAAGGAAATCGAACGAAACGAAGCATATCGAATCAAATTTTATTTGTATAATCAAACCAGTATATTTTTCACAATTCCACAGATCATACATGCTTCGAGCGAATGTAGTGGGTCCGCCATGTTTGTTTTTGCCAGTTACGGCCAACAGACATCACCACTGAGAATCACTAAAAAACTATCACTAAATAATTATTTAAAAGTATAGCATGTATTAATGCTATCCGAACAATGATTATTTTCAAAAGTCTTCGAAACTTTCATAATTCAGAGTTTATTTCAATGATCTGGCTTGACAAGGGATAGACGGGTGGAATCGGTTTGCGCATGCGCGTCAAAATTTGCTCTTCCGGTTTGGTTAGTTCATAAATCTGCTACTACGTGTCTCTCCTCCCAAGCGATCATATTTTCAATGTTTTAACTGTCAATTCATATAATTATGTGAAATCAACGTACGTATTCTAATGCCTTGACCCGAGTTTAAGACACCTTTTACCATCATGGTATCTAACCAGGTAGTATAACCTGATCAGTTGAGAACAGACTCTTCTGGGCCAGCCTCTGTGATGTGCTACAGAATTTGAGTCGGGGGATGGGGGGACAGGGATGACGAGGCTATGGATCTGGGTCGATCACATGGGCGCCTATCTGGGTAAGTGGGCGCTCTATCTGGGTCAGGATCTGGGTCAATACGGCTGTAGAAGTGGATCAAACTACGATTCAACTTCAATAGACTGGCAACTGTCAATGTAGCATCGGGGCCCTGTCGCATGGCCTGTCGCCCGAGCAGCATATAGCAGAGACAGGAAAATACAGGGTCGAGGCCCGGGGTCTGTAGCAATATTAATTCTGGGATCGGGCCGGGACAAGAAGTCGGATGTAGCAGAAGTTTGTCAGGTTCAGCCCAGGGAGGAGTGACTCAGAGAGTGCCTCAAGCTTCCCCCTTCCCTTTGTTTATACTCAGCCAAATCCTTAATTAATGCATAGAATCAGTCCCAGGAAATATTCCACTGCTCCACCCCTTCTCTAATTGGGTGAGAGAGAGAGGATCCTTCTTGTCCATGGGCTAACCTCTGCTCCCCATGCAAAGATCATGAGCTGGGCACATGCAAGGTTGGATCCTTCCCTCAGCCCCCCCCCCCCCTGCTCCCACCCCTTACTCATAGATCCCAGAGGCTTGTGCATGCCCCCCCCCCCCTCCCTCTTACCCTTCCCCCCTCCCTCTTATTAACCCAGAGCAGTGGGTACAGTGGTTAGGTGGAGATGGGTGGAGGTCAGCTCTGCTTAGCTCATCTTCCCCCTCCTGGTCAGACCACATGTGGCGTGCATGGTCTGACCATGATCAGAGGCTAATTGGGTCAGATCTCAACCTTACAGAATGAAATTCTTTACACAAGGCTACATCAAATTCAAAATTTAACCAGATGTCATATGATGAACTTTTATAAGAATGAAATGGACAAACCATGCTGAGGATAAACTCATAAATCTTTAGTAGACTAGGCAAAATCCACCTAAAGATCACTCTTAATACTCCTAGGGGCATTTTTGAGTACAAAGGTACATCAGCACTTGGCTGGCTAATTACGGTGTGCTGAACACGAAAATCCCTGTTGCCAAGCTGAAATCTGATTCCTTCCTTGTCAAAAATCAAAAAGAAAAATGGCTTCCATTCATTTTTTAGAAAATCATAAAACACACATATATGAGCAATTCCACCAATTGGTCGACATATGACTATAAAATAGATTTTCAGTTTGCTTCCCGATGGGAAATACATCAGAAATACCCAACTTTTGCATATCTAACATCAATATTTTAAATTTTATAGGACAAAAACATCGTTTTTTTGCCCCAAAATTAAAGGAAATATTGCTAATATGAAGAAAAGGGTGTAAAGAGAAAAGAAAAGTTCACTCATGGTTAGATGTTTATTCATATTTCGTACCATGACCCTAGGTTCTGAATAATTTGAAAAAAATATATTTCTAACAATCCATTGGTCGATGTACAATGCATAAATGTCTGGGGAAGTCTCTAAATGCCACCATAACATGCCTATTTAAAGCTAGAACATAAATAGATTGGACTATTCCAAGATGGGTCATCGGAGATCTTTTAAATTGTTTTCAATGTATTCTCGATTCTCCCATATAATAATGAATATATAGTTGAATGTTTTAGTTTTTTCCGGAATTAGAGCATATAATATTCAAGAAAGCATGGCTTCCAACGAGGTAGAGGTGGTGAAATCGTGATATTTCCACCAAAAGGAATATCACCACACTTTAATATGTTCATAAACTATTGTTTGGGATAGTTTTTGAAGTCGACACGACTCATTTACGCAGATTATACGGATATTTTTGTGTCAGCGCCCATCGGTGAAAATGACAGCAACAGCTGAGTACGGTACGGAAGCGTTGTGACGTTGCAATAATTACACAATATCACAGATTCTAAGTTCATGTATAGTCAAATCAACATGACATATCATTCAACGTGGCTCATAAGAGTTTATATTGAGTGATACTAGCCTATATATTAGCAAATTTCTCACGATTACAACCATATTTGTTCATTTATTAACAAGGTTCGATTCACATAGGCCTAGGCTATAGCCTTTGAGTATAACGACGAACATTATGGCTGTCATTGTGTTTTTCAAAATTATTTATTTTTATATTATAACCTTGATATTATTATTCAGGACCTAGTCAGTACGATACAAAAGTATATTGAGATTGTTTGTCTTAAATATCAAGAGTCCCATCCCAAATTACATATCCAAAGTAAATTTAATCAATATGAACCAACTAAACGAATACTTTACCGTATATAAGTTAACTTCGAATAATATTGACCACCACCACGATCTTACTATTTACCAAACTTAAATCTGTTCTCATCTATTCTCTTCGATTACCCATTAATATAGTAATCATTCATCCATATATGGATTTATTATACATCAGCCCATCCCAAATTACATATCCTATGTAAATTTAATCGAATGAACCAACTAAATGAATACTTTACCCTATATAATTCAACTTCGAATAATATTGACCACTTTATTATATGTATGGCTAACTGTTTGGAGGTTCCTTACTCTGTCATCATCTAATATCTTGCTGTCTGCTTAGCTGACCATTTCCATATTCTTCCACCAGGTGCCGCAACCTGCCTCTGACGTTAATATCCCCCACCAGTAATTTATACCCACATTATTTGAGAATACTATACACAATAAAACTTAAGATATTACCTATAATTACAATCCCAGAATTATCGCTTGTGAGAGGATTACTACTTGTTCTTTTATTCTTCTCTATGACATAGAAGAGAACAACTAGAAAGTTATTCACCGGTCGTACAGGTTAGGCATCTCTTGTTTAGTCTACCTATGTTAATGTATTGATATGCATCATGTGCATCATTTGTCCCTCAGTGTGTCAGGAGGCTGGGATGGACTGCAGGGCAGTCCCAGTGGACATCAGGGATTGCTGGAAAACCTATGCTGATGGGGGTCAATCAGGTGGTAGAGGTGAGAAAAACTCAAATTATGGATATACAATCATAATTATGGTAAACCCATATAAGAGGCCTTGTAAATTCCTTTTGTTGTAACTTGCATTGCACTATAAATACGGTTATGAATTCATTCATCATTATTCAGCCAAATTTGTCAGAATTTTCAAATGTGTGCTGCATTTCCTTTTTCTAAAGCCATAGGACTGACCATAGGAATGGACTTTACAACTATGTTATTGATTCTAACTTAGAGCAACTTTAGGATGATCCAACCTAGAGCAACCAATTATCCCCACCTCTTCCTCCTAGCAGTCAAATCACAAACAACAAGATTCCACACTTCAACAATATATATGTCCTGATTATTTTAGTGAACATATTTGATTATACGTGATAATCCTTTAATTCTTATTGTAGGTTTGATGGCTAGATGGGTTGATGGGTGTGGAGCATTCTTCCCAAGTGTAGAGAGAATCCATGTTTTCCATTTCTCTCAGTCAGTGTTTGAACCAACTCGGTTCAGCATCTGGATACTCAAAGGACGAACCTTCAATGCCTATGATTTTGGAGACCAAATCATTGGTAGGTTTTAACTCCCTTTTATCTTAACTTGCATTGTGTGTCAATTTACACTATACTATATGGGTTAATATGCACTATACTATATGGGTCAATTTGCACTATACTATATATATGGGCCAATTTGCACTATACTTTATGGGCCAATTTGCACTATACTACATTCATAGTGTCAACAGATTAACAAAACTTAAAGCGAGAAACTCATCTTTATTCCACAGGTATACTAAAAGGCAGTTCAGCTAGTGAAACCTGTATTGAACGCAAAGGTGTTAATTACACACCCAGATCCCAGAACACTGTATTTCTGACCAGTAGTGCTCAATACTTACCAGCACTGCAGAGTGGTAGGGTAAGTTAGATTATTCAGGGGAAGTCACCAAATAATGTACAACTGGCCAATTCTATGAAATGACCCATAGCTTCAGACAGAGATTTGCTTTAAAATACTGTCCAACAGAACAGATTGTATCAATGGTCTACTAAACATGTATAGCTCTACTATACTTTTTACAATTTTTTCAGTTCAATTTAGCAGAATGTGGTAAATATGTAGAGATCTCAACATCTGAACATTTTCTGATGACCTGACCCATACCATTCAAAAGTTAAAGATCATTATATCCGTGAAAATTTAATTCAAAGTCATTAACTTTCCTATTTAATCTTCCCATCAAAGTCTATATGACTTCCAAGGTTCTACTGCCTATATCCTTTGTTGTTCTTGCCTTCTAATTCAAGTGACATCTTTATCTATTTCAAAATATAAATGGGCATGTTTAATACTTTGAAAGTTCCTTCTTAAGCCTCTTTTCCCTAGTTAGGTAGGAAATTCCTACTGTAAGAGTGAAAATCACCATTGTCTGTATAGCAAATTCCTTCCCTCATAGTTCCTTACTAGCTGCTTAGCAAGGAAAATTGATAAGCATGGACAATATCAAGCAAGGATATGTTATGCAATAGCCCTGTGGTATCTGGAATAAAAAATAACCCAGTCCTACATATTCACAGAGTTCTGTAGGCAAGCCTATGACAACCATGGTAAGTTCACCATGGATTAACAGAAATATTATAACAGTAAACCTAATTAATCCATCAATTGGAAAATCTCCTATAGCATATATCAAGGCATAATTATTATAATAGTATTGGGCCATTATCATAAGAGAATAAAACTATCTATAATTGTTGATAACTAATGAATGATGACTTTGAATGTGAGTGAATAGTGGTCATAGAGTCGGTAATGGTCTGCAGTCAATGCTTTATTCCATTTCCCCAGACATATTTAACAAATCACTTTATTATAATAAACTTTTCAAAAAGTGCTAAAGTTGAAAAGTTGTTCTCCTATTCTATTTTCAGGTCACAGGGGAGCATATTTACGCTGTGTTGGGGTTTAGCTAACTGATGTCGACGTGAAAGAAACCTAATGCTGATGAATGCCAATAAACTGCAACTTGATCAGTTTCAGTAATGAACATTAAGTAGGGTATCCACTATATATGTCAACTGATCCCGTCAATACCCCACGTTAACATGTGGTTTGAGACTTAACATAGCTTATTGACAGGACCAATGGTGTAGGATATCCACGCTACATAGGACTGGAGGTTAATTCCCATGTTATGAAGTATCTGTTATGAAGTATCAAAAAATATTTGCTCCAGCCTTTCCATACTTTATTTACATTAAGCTGATATTCACCTCTATATGTCTGCCAAAACCTGTAGAGATTTGATGAATATTAATTTTTCTGAAAAGCAGCATCCTGAAACCAAATGTCACCCTTTGGGTGAATTTCTCATATACAATTTTAGGGACACGTGAGAATATATGTGTTAACCCATGGAATTGTATTTTTCTAATATTTCTATCAGTAAATGTAAACCCATCAAATCTGAATAAGAAATATTTCCAACAACAACATAAAAAAAAGATATTTAGATCTATATATCAATCCATTATAAATGAAAAGGTCCTATGAAGTGCTTCCTGTTAATGCGACCTCTTTACAGTAGGCACATTACGGATAGTGGATATCAGCCTTTACATCCAAAAAGCTAAATCTCGCTATTTTGAGTTACATCTGACACAGTTCCGATGTGTAGATATTGCAGTAAAATATTGTGTCTCTTTAAAATCATAACTGCAATCTAGTTCACTTGACTTATAATTTATATCAAAAGTAAATTTGTCCCACAAATGTGCACACAAATATTTACCTACTACGTAAATATGAAAGTTCTTAGTTATCTTGGGTTGTGTGTCTCTGTCTGTCTCCCCGTTAATGTAAATTTATGTATGTTAACATGGAATAAAAAAAATCAAAGCATTCGTCCTATTCCCAGCAGCTGCCTATAAGAATATTTCTATCATGAATATTATAAATTATATCTATTATAAATATTGATGAACTGGTTTTTTATTTCCTAACCATCTCGATGACCCTCTCAGAATAATGTACATGGACATTCAAAGTCTAGCATAACCATGCATCTGGAATTTATGCACTTCAATTCAATTCAATTCAAGTATTCTTTATTGCAAAAAAATAGGTGTTGTGTACAATGAGGTGGACCAGCATTCAGCCTGAAACTTGTTTGAACTTTAGTTTGGTTACATTTATCTACAGTTTTCTAAATCTAATGTACAGTTAAACTAGTATGATGGTGAAAAAATGGTAACAGTAGGTGATATTATGGGCAAGATGAGCTTCATTAGGTGATTTTACATGATGTATGGGGGGAATGGTGACGAATGATGGCACATAATTGATCGTATATAATTAACACATTGGCATCTCTTTTGCTACGTCGTTAATTGCTATACAATATTGTCAGTACATAGGTGTTCGTAAATTGCTATATTATATTGTCAGTACATAGGTGTTCGCGGACATGTCACACTTCAGCTTTAAGTGACTTTGGTCACTTTTGTTATCAGAATTGATAGTGTATTATAGTTTATAATTGCAACATAGGGTTAGGATTAGAGGGTCTCCATACATATCCCCCATATGACCATTGATCCGACCCTCACAGATATACAAAACTGTATGTCATAAAAACACTCATGATGTTTAGAATTCATATTTGATTAATGAAAATTCAAAAAAATATTTTCTCCAGCTCTACAGAGCTATATCATCCAAAGACACCATTTGCAAGACTTTTCTGGGAATGGCCCTCATATTTTTGCAATAATAGTTTCTAGTGATGAACTACTTGTAAGTATGTGTTATAATGGAGGTGCCTTTCTAAGTGAGGTACCGGCAAATCATGAATAAATGTAACATGACTGCCAAAATAGGAAAAAAATGAACAATAAATAATCCTAAAAAGAATCCTGAATCTTTTTATCTGTCTGAAAATGCTGCTCATGTGTTTGCAAAGTGTTAGAAGCTCTCTACCCAGTGCCTTATAAGTTAAGGCAGGAGCACACTAGCCGAGATAAGCCTCGCAATAGGCTTTGCGACAGGCCTCTGCAATAGAAATAAAAATATTTGATCTTGGAGTGCATTGTATCGCAGACGTGTGGGCCCCTTTGCAACAGCCTCTGCAATAGCCTTTGCAACAGGTCTCACGATAAGAAATGTGTCGCCGTCTATCGCAGAAATATTAGACATGTTTAATATTTGTTGGCGATAAACATTGCATCGCAGACGTCACCATGCTATTGCGGTTAATTGCAAAGCTCTGTTGCAAATGTGCGGCAATGTTTGCAACAGGCTTTCCCGATAAGCCTCTGCAATAGCAAAACCTATTGGGAAAGCCTGTTGCGAGGCTTATGGCGGCTAATGTGGCGCCGGCTTTATACTTGCACTGTCTTCTGGAGCCATGGGAAAGCCTTGAATTTGGGGAAACAAATTCAAGGCCTGGAAAATGGGTATTTTGCTCTAAAGGCTTGGAAAATCATCATATGGGGCTCGGCTCCTGCTGGAATCTATTAAAATATATGGCCTTGACATTTTCGAAAATTCTGTTTCTTCCTGTACATTTTCCCCTGACCCGCCTCTCTCACACCATACACTGGATGAGTCACAAAATGATAGTTTTAAAAACGCTAGTAGTCTATATAAAATCTGATAAAATGAGTGGAAAATCACTGAAAACGACCTTGAAAATCCTGGGGGAGGGGGTGTTCTGACCAAGAGCATGGAGCCTGTTTACAGGTCCTGTCTCCTATTTAAGTCTGTGGATCTATATCCTGCAATGGAATCATACCATAATTGTTGAACAAATTTGGAAAATCAGGGTTACCCTGAAGAGGGTAATATGTTCTGAATATAACAAAACCATTCAGTTTCGTGCTATGGCATTTTGGAAAATGGCCCAAATCTAACAGACGTACAGGACGATAAGAACAAACATATTCTTATGCACTATTTTATGCACTTGTCAATTGCAAATACACACTGCAGGCACCTCTATACAGTCTGTGTGGACAGCAACAACCTCCTATATAGTGTTTCAATAGTGTGAGGTCTGAACATGCCTTGCTGAACTATATGGGGTACTCTAATTGGGTACTCTAAGTGTCATGTCTGAACTATACAGGCTGCAACCACCCCCTATATAGTGTTTCAAAAGTGTCAGGTCTGAATGTGGCTTGCTGAACTAGATGGGGGTACTCCACTGTACTCTATACGAGAAATGTCAAGATCCTTTAGTGCTGGGGTTACAGTTGGGGTTAGGGTAGGGTAGGGGTTAGCGTGTGGGTTTCAAGGGGGGTTGGGGTTGGGGGAGGGCTTATGGGAGGCAGTTGTTGAGGGGGTTAGGGTTAGAGGGTCTCCATACTTACCCCCATATGACCATTGATCCGCCCTCAGAGATATACAAAACTGTCATAAAACACTCATGATGTTTAGAATTCATATCTGATTAATGTAAATTCAAAAAAATATTTTCTCCAGCTCTACAGAGCTATGTTGACATTGGGAGTTGGGAGAGAAAAACAGGTATGAAAGTCAGAGAAGAGGGGGAGGGAAAAGAGGGAGAGGGGGAAGTGTGGGGAGAGAGGGGGACCATCAGAAGGACGGGTACTTTGAGCTAATTTGCTAGTACTCTTATAAATGTCAGTATACTGAGGGAAATACACACCAGTACAGGGGGTGCAAAGTACCATGTACATTACCATGGCCGCCTGTTGCATCCAATAGTGGTAATCTGTACAATATATATGTACTAATACAGACTTTATCTCTTTATCTCTTTTGAGCAGATAAAAAAACATACCAAAAACACATAACTAAGACACCTTATAGAGTTATGAGGCTATATGAAGCAAGAAGTTCTAAGTTAATGAAGCAAGAAGTTGTGGTGGTTGAGAAGTGACTTTTAATGCTGACCATCAGTTACATTTATACCCCGAAGAGATTCTCTCACTAGGGGGGGGGGGGAGGGTAGTACTGTGTACCTTGGTGATCACATCATTGTTACATAACATTGTCTAATTCATATTTTAATCATTTTTTACAACTAAAATTCATATTTGGATTATTAAGTGCACACATTATAACCTTATTCCCTGTTTATAGAACTTTAGAATTAGCACTTTATGAATATTCCATAATACCTCTCCTCCCTTTAATAATCATGGCCTCTCCCATACCTAGTTCTCTCCCATACCTAGTTGGAGAGAGCTTGGGTAAGGGGGCAGGGTGGGTATTAGTGTTGGCTGGGTAACGCTGTGGACGAGAAAATGTGGGCTTAGTATTGTTTAATTACTGTCCAGCATAAAGGCTAATTACAGTGAGGGCTGGGACTGGGCATATTGTTAGGTGTGTAACATGAAAGGGGTAATTTTATAATTAAGGGATCTGTGAAGTGGTTTGATCTAAGGTTGTTTTACTGTGGTTTTGAGGGAATTATACCTGTACCCATAATGACTGAATTCCCTTTGTGTGGTAGGGTGACTGCGTGAGAACTTTGGTCCAGTATACAGTCTAATTCCAGTAATTTAATTAATGCATTCCGGCCCACACAGCACTCCCTCCCCCATTTGGTACATAGCTAAATAAAATATCTCATAATTCTACAACCTTTTCCTATTACCGACCAGAGATTCTCCATAACTGATATCTGTTCTCCCATTGCAACCACCAGGAAGAGATTACAAGGGTCTATATTCAGTATTATTACTATTACCACTCCCCCATAGTGTTACGAAGCGATCTTATGGGTCTTATGAATGGTGGTGATTCAGGTATAGAGTAGATAGTAATAGGTAGATGTTATAGGATATCGAGTAGTGATTGCAAGTAGACGTAGCTCTTGTAGATCTATGTGTAGAGGATGTGTCAGCTCATCTCAGAAGTCGTATCAGCTCGGTAAATGTATATATATTGGATAAATGTATCTTGTGATGAATAAGTCTCCTCAGGGTGTATCGATTAAGAAGTTATTCAGTGTTGTAGAAGTATTCAGCTATTGTAGGAGTAGTTATATAGAATGAAGACAACTCAAGAAACAACTCAACACAAGGAACTTAGTATGTACTCTGCTTGTATTGCCAACTCTCAATACAACTGGGTGTACTGGCCAAGAGGCCATACACCTCTGGAGTTCCTCTACCTTCTAGCTCTCTGTATATTGCTCTATGTCTAGCTCTATATTAAGATCATGGGTTTATATAGTATAAGTGTTGCTTAGTCAGCAATTTAGTGGGCTCTCCCATGCCTTCTACCCTTAACGTTGGTCCCTCCCTACCCTCACCCCTAGCCTGTGCCTAGTCAGTAATTTAGTACCATACCCTACTCCCTCTGGTGTGTAATACAGTTACCACAATAGCCTATGACCTATAATTTTTTTCAGTTGTCCGATCACCTGGGCTGCTGGTAGAGGAGTGAGGAATGGAGGTTGGGGAAAGCCTGTTGATCCGCTGCCGGTCTCACTCCAAGCAACTGCAATAGGTGGTGCCTCCCCTCGACCGATCGCGACTGACCCATCCTCTGAATGAGGCGGATCGCCACTCAACTAAAAGTTGATCTGTACTTTCCCATACCCGCATGCTGTATATCTCATCCCGTTATCCTCCTTTAACCACTATGTATGGCAGTCTAGTCATCATAAATGGCAACTAACATCAGTTTCCTGCCCTTTTCTCTGGAAAAACTACTGCATAAATAGAACTGGTCCGAACCCCAGAATCGTGACTGGGAGTGTAGGGCAGCGCAGAGGCTCTTGGGAGAAATGCACCGGAACAGGGGTCAGGTCAGTTTTGTTTACTCCAGGTGAAGCAACATTCAATGGACGCAGGACGGGGCCTCTTTTAAAAGTCATTTTAGCGACAGAAGGAAACATTTTATCACCACCAGATTGTAGGACATATTAGAGAAGACCATGCATTTTAATTGTGCTGTTACAGGATGTAATGCCTGTACCAGGAAATTAAAGAAATTAGACAAGCACCCATGGATGGCTGGTGTCAAACTGTTCTCCTTTCCGCACAAAACAAGGAATGCTCATCAGAGAAAGGTTTGGACTGATTTAGTTAGACGAGAAAACTTTATACCCAGCAGATACACAAAAGTGTGTTCCAGACACTTCAAGGATGGGCGTCCAACAGCTCAGAATCCCCATCCTACTTTATTTCCCTATAATAATTATGGAAAACAAAGACCAGAACGACCCCTAAACAGGTCATCAAGCATGGCACGTGGAGGAGCGGGGGATGCGGGAGAACAAGGAGATGATGCCACACAGTTCAACAGAGCAAGGGGCAAAGGTCACCGGGGAAAGATGACAGCTGTTTCGCTCCTTAGACCCCCTCAAGCCCAAGTGATACTGGTTATTCCTGGAGACTGTATAGACATAGGAAATGAAATTGAAATCTCTGTAACCCCTAAGTCAAAGGATAGGAGTAAAGAAATGTCCCTACACGGTAACCATAAATATCAGTAATTATCAAGATTTTAATATTATGTATGTTGAAATAAAAAACAGACATTTTACTTATTCCCCATATGACGCTTATCATATAAAGAGCACTTTATTAACATTAATATAACTAAGATTGTATTGATTTTATAATGTACATTATAATTGAGATAAGACTATTTTAGCTTATTGCCTTTAAATCAGTGTATGATATTATGTTATATATAACCATCCTAATGAGATCCATGCACGAAAGTCATTTTATATACCCACATTTTATGTCAACTGTTTACAATTTTTTTACAGGGATCAGAGAGGCCACTGTTGTGCCTGTGGTTGGAGACCATGAGCATTGTTTAAACCAGTTGCAAGCAAATGATAACAACTTTCGGGGAATGAAGGAAACAGCATGTCAGACTGACATACAAGGAGTGGATATTGACAGAATACAGGCAGAAAATGAAAGATTGACGAGTAAATTACATAACAAAGACCAACTTATGAGAGACCTTTTCTATGAAAAAACAACTCAGGATGATGCGCATATACTGCAATATTATGGTCTTCCTAATAAACAGACCTTTGATGGTATGTTAATATATATCTTTGCTGCAGTTTTGTATATTATTAATTGTCGTTGCTGCATTCATACATTATTAATGAATAATTATGTTATCATCTTAAACAAATTGTAAACATATTATTTTCTTTAGTTTGAGAGTTTGACAATTACATTTTTTATGTATAATGTGGGCCAATTTACCTTTTTGAGTTCTTATTTGTTTATATTTATTGTGTATTTCAGGCATTTTTGAACCTGTGAGCTCAAAGACCGACAATATGAAATACTGGTCAGGGAAGCATAGTGTACAGATCATGAAATATGAAAAGGATGGAAAGAAGAGACCAGGACGTAAAAGGAAGCTAGCACCAAAGCTGGAGTTTGCACTTACTTTGCTTAAACTGAGACTTGGACTTGTGAAATTTATCATTGCGGATTTGTTTGGTGTCTCTGAAACAAGGGTGTCTCAAGTGTTCACTACATGGATCAGTTACCTAAATCAAATTATTGCTGGTCCTCTTCTTCCATGGCCAAGCCGGGATCAGGTAGACAAATATATGCCAAATTGTTTCAGAAAGAACTATCCGAAAACAAGGGTCATCATTGACTGCAGTGAATTTTATATTCAATGCCCAGGTAAACCCAGCACACAGTATAGCACATACTCCCAGTACAAATCACATAACACTTATAAGGTCTTGTTTGGTATTGATCCCAATGGTGCATTCACCTTTGTGAGTGCCCTGTGGTCGGGAAATGTCTCTGACAAATACATCACCAGGGAGAGTGGTTTGATTGAGTTGTTGGAAGATGGTGATGAGGTTATGGCAGACAGGGGTTTCCAGATTGAAGATCTGTTGTTGCCGAAAGCCAAATTAGTAGCACCTCCATTCACCAGGAAATGCCAATATGGTAAACAAAAACGGTTGAATGTGGAACAAATCCGAACAACAAGGAAGATTGCTAATCTTAGAATACATGTGGAAAGGGCAATACAGAGAATAAAAACATATAGTTTTTTTAATGGTGATTCTGATATTAAATCTAAAGGAATAATGAATCAAGCAATCAGAGTCGCTGCAGCCTTCTGCAACATAAAAAATAAATAAAGTAAATGTATAGCATAGTACTATTGACCTCACATATATATATGAACATATAATATGTTATATTTATCTCATCTATTATTTGTGACGAAGGGTGTTTTGGAAAGTTAGTGTCCATTTCATGTAAAACATCAATCTGACCCTATCACAGGTAAGATAAACTTAGAGTATATTGCATCACATTTTGCTTTAAGTTGTCCCCAATGGTCTTTTGAGAAAGGAACTTTGGCACATGCAATACCCCGATCTGTAAATAAAACCAAGTTACCATGCTGACATCCAGCAATGGCCATTTCAGCTTGAATTTGATGGTACCATTTTGATGATTCTTTTAGGCGCATCTGGCCCTCTGAGTCTATATAAACCTCATATTTCCCATCTTGAGCGATTTCAAGTGGATGTTTATGTCTATGAGTGTATGAGCACTTTATTTCTAGGACTGAATTACCGCAACAGGTGCATGAGACAATACCATCAGGAGAGGCACCTATATAGGGTGTCTGTTCATCAATCAGTAGCCCAGTTTCTCTAACGACAAGTTTTGAATGTGTTTCCTTTTCCTTCATATCAATGTACAATGTCCTGGCAACTGATTCAAAATCCCTACCATATTTAATACTTGGGATCTGTGGATTCAGCATTGTTTTCCCTAAAATAAGGCGGACCAAATAGTTGTTGGGCTTATTGGTCATTTTAAACCCCCACACAGAACCCATCATACTGCCGGTAATGCGACCATGTCTATGATCCAACCATTCCTGAGTGCCTTGTGGAATCATTGATATTTCTTTGATGAATGGGGCAGGTATTTTTTGCCTTAACATTTCTGTGAAAGTGTCCATGGCTTTTAGTCCGGCACTTGAGGGGCTAAAAATTAGGTTTCGTGACCAACTCTTGTAAACCGCTCTGAAGCAATCTTATCTGGAGTGATTTTTTCTGAATTTTTCAAATCTGATGTTAGTTTTTTGCTAAAAGTGGGTTTATGGAACCTAAATTACGTTTCCATGGCAACCATTAAGATTTTCATTTAAAAGTCAACATAAAATTAGGTGTCATTGTATTTCCTCCTATAATAGAGATAATGTAATTTCCTTTGGTAGGAAAATGGTGCTATACATTATCTAGCTGATGATACCAGAAAAAAAAACTTGGAATGTTTTTTATACCCGTAGTCATGGCAACCAAAACAAAAAACCAAGATACTCAGCATTATATCAGTCTTAATTAAATATCTATTTTTATTATATTTTATATAGCAATGAACTGCTGGAAAAACAAATTTAAGGGCAATTTTGGCCTGAATATTTCATTTCTGACAAAACTATTCTTACTGATCTGCATATAAGGTTCTTAAAGTCAGTCTCTATGGCAACCATATGTTCATATTGAATTGTCAACAACAGTATTTTTATTTACACTTCATTTGATGATGAGGTACTTGTCAATATTTCCTTGTTTTGTGTACAGAACTCCTATAGTCCTGAAAACAAGTGTTTTTTGTAAAAAGTAGTACTTTGTTTTTTTTACATTAAATGAAAGCTAAGATAACAAACATTCCAATTATGATCATCTCACATTCTAAAAAGTGTTTGTTTGACCTTTCATCAGGGGTCAAACCTCCAAAACCAAAATACAAGGATAATGGGAAAAATGACTTTTCTTACTGTAGCTCTGTGAAATATGTAGTGATTTTCATTCTTTTTGGTATGTAGTTACCTTCTAAGGAGACATTTATTCTGTTGTCATGCATTTGACCCCAAGGTCAAGGTCAAGGTCACTGAGTGGAATTCCAAAAACAGCAAAAAATAGTAGAAATTTAGGATATGACCATCTTCCAATTAATTCCACCAGCTGAATACAAGGGGCTAGCAGCAGGACAATTTTAATGCTCCATGGAGCAGCTGTCATAGCAACAAGCATCTTCCAATTCTACTGTCCCAGCATGCATTGTTCTACTGGAAAAGGTCAAAGGTCAAGGGAGATGAGTTTCAGACCACCACCTGAGAGTTTTTCCCTGTGAAACTATTGAGCTTTCTGCATGATTTCTTTCATATTACATATACATGTATACTTCCAATGTATTTATTTACCAAAAAATATTTGACCTTGGCCAATGGCAAGGTCACATAATCAAGGTCAAACCACAAAATGACCATGGTATGACCATGGTTACAGCCGCCTGCTTCCATTCCAATTACAAAGGTATGAATGTCCAATCAGATTCTTTTTATTGAAAATATCATGGCAATTTTGCTCTCTGAATTTAATATTCCCAAAATGCATCGTTCTCTTAGAATAGGGTCAAAGATCAATGATTGACCTTTGACTAAATCCTCCAGAAATGACATAAACATCTGCATATGTCTGAGGTTATTCATTTAATTGCATTGAAACTCTCCATAACCATGCTTCTCTTAAAGGCCCTTAATATATTTCAAAATGTATGACCTGAAGCAAGGTCAAGGTCATCTAATTGAAGGTCAAATGTGAGAAAATATGAAAAAAAGGAGGTCAATACCTGTTTATGACCCTTACTGTAATCCAAACTTAAGAGATAGATATGACTTTTATAACAAATTTTATTGCATGTATCATGGAAATGATGTCCAATAAATTTGATATTCCCAGCATGCACCCTTCTTTGAGAATGGGGTCAAAGGTCAAAGGTTGACCAGTCAGTAAAATGGTGCTGAGATGATATACAAGTCTTAATATCTTTTGGTTATTCACGTAATTGTATCAAAATTCTCCACAATAACATTTCTCCCTGAGTTTCACTTGTTTGCAAAAGATATTTGACCTAGGCCAAGGTCAAGGTCACCAAATGGAAGGTCAAATCAGGAAAATATGCATAAAGCAGGAGGTCCTTACTTGATTGTGACCAAAATTAAAGGGTAAGAACATACAATGAGGTTCTTTTTATCGGTGCTGTCATAGCAAAAATGCCATGAGAATTTAGTATTCCAAGCATGTATTGTTCCCTTAGAATAGGGTCAAAGATGACCACTCACTAAACTCTCTCTGAGATGACATTAAAGTCTCCATATCTCTGGGGTTATTTAAGTAATAGCAGCATTCCAAGATCAGGTGTTATCTA
Source organism: Sthenelais limicola (assembly GCA_942159475.1). Lineage (NCBI taxonomy): Eukaryota > Metazoa > Annelida > Polychaeta > Phyllodocida > Sigalionidae > Sthenelais > Sthenelais limicola. Next base: position 37,607,174 of record OW804102.1, read on the forward strand.
GTATACATAAGAGGTAAGAAAAAAGTATCTCTGACACAGTGCTTTCGGCACTTATACTTCAGGTTCCATAGCTAAGAAGTATGCAACATGGTGCAAAGTTGCTGGCTACTTTCATTGGAGTTTCTACAGAGTTTGGAATTTACATGCTCTGATTATGCAGGATGAGATATGACTACCAATTTTTCTGGGAAAAAGCTGACAGGCTACTTCCTCAGCACCAATTACGTCAGACCTGATACATTGATGAATGCAATAGACAGAGAAACACCATTTATTGCCCATTTTTCAACATCAAATATAAATAAGGTATAGAAATTGGCAATGGAATCTACCTTAATAGCATCTACAGTAACTTTCCTCCCAATTTCATCAGGAATGTTTGCATCATTAATGTACACATATGATGCTAGTGTCAGGTTTAGGCATCAGAAATTTATATGGAACTTTTAAACATTGCCATATTCCTGCACACAGCAAAGCTATATTTGGGCCTGCTATATATAGCCCCGTTTGTTCATGCATGCTCACACAGGGTGTGAGACTGGACAGTGTAGGCCTATTAGACACAAAAGAATAATGTATTTCAAGGTCTGAGGGAGGGAGAGTAGTGCGGGTGGTGGGCAGTGCCATTGAAAATGAGAAAAACAATCCATATTTATACATAATCATAGCCTAAGACCACTCCAAATTGCCAGCAAATCTGGATCATATACTCATCCAAAGTAGGGTTGACATTGTAGAGAATTAGGGAAATTCATTTTCTGGTGAGCAAGAAATAGAGACGACCCGCACTTATGTAGTGAGTGCATCGCTAAACCCTCAGAGTCACACATTCCAACAAGATGAAAATGTCCTTATTCTCTCAATTTACCATGCCAAAAACAAAGAAGGTCAACTTTTGCTGAACTGAAGAAAATCCTAAATCCTATTGATGCATTGGCATCAAGAGATTGATGTAATACTTGGGTACAATGTGTTTGATGCCTTACCTGATTTCCATGCTCCTACTGGCTGTGATTCTACTAGAAGTCTTTTTAGAAAGGGTAAAGTAGTAGTCTACAAGACCATGAAAACATCAAAGCAGTGGTTGGAGGCAACAACAAAGTTTGGCAAGATGAGCTTGTTGAGAGAAACACATTGTGAGTTTATATTGTAAATGATGAAGAAAGCCCAGAGAAGGCAAGGTACAAGAATCCAAATTCATCACTGGCCAGACTGCCCCCTACACATGATAGCCTTAAACGCCATATAATGAGGTCAAACAATCAAAGTAGATTATTGAAAGGTGTACTCAATCACAAGTTTAAACCACCCAAAATAGAGGAATCTGGTTGGAGGATGATCTAAGGTAGAATTGAGATTGATTCAATGACATATCTTCCTTATCCTCTGCATGCTTGAATGGTCAGTTCAAATTTTAGTATTTTCCCTTTCATAAGCATATGACATCATCCTTTTCTTGGCAAGTCAAACACCGATTTGTGAAGGTATAAATGTATCAGTTTCAGAATGAGACATTCACATAAGGAGTGAGGCATAATGCTATGAAAATATTAGCAAAGCAAGATTCTTAGCACCAGCAATAGCTAGGATTATACCTCCCTAACAGTTAATGAGTGTGTCCAGTCATGTTACATTAGTTTGTCCAGAAATTTAGCCCGCTAGCTGTAGCCTAGGCCTACAGGATATTATTTTATTTTCTGTTTTTGTTCTTATAGTTGTCGTTTTACTCGCTTTTAATGACTGCCCACTGCCCCACCCTGCTTCCCCCACTCTCTCCTCCTTGTTAATGTTATTGTGTAATACCTGCTCCCCACAGTACCGCCGTCACCGAGCGTTACTGTGAAGCAGGGAGAGAGCAGGGAGGGAAGCGTGAGCCTACTAACCACATGCATGCAGAGGGGTGGTTGAAGCTACCCGGTATGTAAACATGGCGGGAGTGAGTGACAACAGGTAGAGGGTGCATGAATGTTTTCAAAATAGCATTGCTAGACCATGAATGCAGTAGTTTTTCCAGACAAAAGGGTAGCTAACTAAGTTAAGTTTCTCTCAGACGAATTACAGGTCGCCACTTACAGGGGAAAACATTAAAAACAGGGCCAGAAGTACGGGTCGTCTCTATATGGGGAGTGGACACTGATGGGTTGGGTGACATCACAATTTTTTATTATCCTGCCTCACAGAGGGCGGGTTGGTCACTGGTGGTCCAGCGCTGTTCCTTCATCTCCGTCAATACTCTATAGAATGGGGATCAGTTGCACTGAAAATCTTCAGACATCCCTTTAATCCCTTTTTAGTTGTAAAGATGTAATGATGTAAAGAGGGTCTAATGTGAACCTTAACTATGTAAATATAATAGTCATGAAGTAATATATAGTTAAAATGGATTAAAAGATGTGCTTAATGTAGTCTATATTTGGACAGTTGAAAAATTGGCCTGCCTAAACTGCACATCTCAAGGTTATTAGAAAGAAATGTGTATAAGAAAGATGACTAGAGATTCAAAGATGACTAGAGTAGTTTTTTATTTCTTACAAACTTGTTTTATTGTTATTATGAGGATATTATAAGGGAGGAAGCTGGTCATGTCAGACCTGTGATAACATACAATACAGAGGAGACTGCTAATGATAAGAGATTATAAATCTACAATGCCATCAATATTGAATCAAATGTTGAAAATACTAACTTACAGAATTACAGTGACTTTATAACAACAAAACAAAATCACAGAAAAAGGAATTATTTAACACCTCAGAAAACTATGCAAAAGGAAAAGACTTATTAGTACTAAAGCACCAACCACTTATGACCAATGATGACAATGTTCTAACATTATAGATATTTACTTTGTTTTCCTTTTGTTTGGGGTATCTGCCAGACCTACTTTGTAGACAGTCACTTCCATAAATTTTGTATGATACAGACTTAAAATTCTTTGTATGAGGGTAATGCAGACATGGTGAAAACTTTAGAACTTTCGCTGGTCCTCCAAAGGTTTCACCAGTCTTCGAAAGGTTTCTCCAACATTTCATAGAACTTTTTCACTGGACAGTCAGACCAGTGAAACTTCAGTTTCACCGGTCTGACCTGTCTTTCACCGGTCAAGGACCACAGTCTGGCAAGTTTCGCGATGTCTGGTAATAAACATAAACAAGTGATACTTTGACTGGGTCAGGTTGCCATGGAAACCATATTATAAATATAGAGCTTCATAAAATCTATGAATTATAATATTCTGATTAATATTCTGAGTATTAACCAAGATAATTCCCAACCTTTGTGTTACAAGTAAGAACTGTAGACTGAATTTTTCGAAATATGTGTTCTCACTCTAATTTCAAGATATTCGCCAAGCATTCCTATGTTACTTGTTGAGTATAAGATTTTATATGGAATGTGTCAAACTCCTTTTTGGGTTGCCATAGGAACTGGGAACTTCTTTCAATTATGCCCCTAAAACCCATCTAGTGAATAATGTGAGATTAAAAATTTGTTCATTGTCAATACTCATCTAAATGTATCTATCAGGTTAGCGAAGCAGAAATGAATGACACCATCATTAGTGTAGACTGACTCAGGTTACCATGGAAACCACATTGCAAAATGAAAAAAACATTCCAAAATCTATATGCAATAAAATTAAATATTGAAGTATTCCAAAACATAATACTTTTATCTTTTGTTAATTTTTATGACTTCAATTATATGTATATAATATGTAGCTTATTGAAATAATGTAGCTTAAAATTGATCATAATGGCCGCAATGAGGAAATTGGAGATATACAAGCCCTCTATGATCAACAGCATCATGGAATATTTTTGATAAATGGAACATCTGATATGGCAGTGACATGAAGCTAGATATGTATATTACATTATATTACATAATAGTGCAGGTCTATATATTTAAAAATGATTTAAATCATACTTTTATGAATGTAAGTAGAAAAATACATGAGAATCAACATATTTCTGTTGATTTGTTGCCATGGATACTGAGAAGGAATGTTTCAAATCATTTCTATCTCTATATTTCTATGCACATTTGATGGCGCAGTCCTTCTGCCAAAATTCAAAGGAATCTTCACTTTTGTTCCTTAGATATGATTAAATTGTTTTTTAACCCCAGACCCCCTAAAAAACTAGAGTGGTTACCATGGAAACGTGATTTTGGAACAATAAACCCACTTTTAGCAAAAAATGGTGTTCAGAAATGGAAATTTCAGAAAAAAATGGTCCTAGTAAGATTAAATGAAAACGGTTTACAAGACTTGGTCACAAACTCCTTAAATAAGGCCCTTTTTGCATATCAAGTGCTGGACTATTTGGGTTCTGGACTTTGTTTGAAGACTATGGCTACATCTCGAATTAAAGGTGCTTTCACCTCAGGTATATCTGTAAAGTTTTGTTGAGGTGCCATAACCTTCAAAGCAACTGCATTTGGAGTGTGTTCTTTCAATAAAAGAAATAACTGATCACTAATACTGTCTACATCTTGGTCATTGTGAGATCGCAGTGGTATGTATTGTAGAGGTGATGGCTCAATAAGAGGTTGGTCTGTTTTCCTCCTGAAGTCTAATTCTGTAATTGGCATTGGTTTTGACTCTTTTCTTGAGTGTCTCCATTCACATCGAACATCAGTTCCTACAGCTGTATGTCTGTCAAGATGGCGATCAGAAAATTCCACAGTTGCAAACAGCAGAGCAACAACATGTTTGCATGTCCCATCATCACTGTAAAAGAGAATATGATGTATTAGATTTGCATGGTATTAAAACTATTTAAAAATTACCAAAAGGATGGTAATTTTATGCAATAAATGACCATTTACTGAAGCCACAGAAGCTGTGTTTTTATTCTTTCCTGCAAGTACACAAAATCTATTATAAATTTAGAGATCATTACTGTATGAAAATAGAAATTGAAATATATCCCTGGGAAAATAAATTGTTTACTTACGCTGCTACACAAGTGCATCCCGCAGATAGAATTTCAGAAGATTTGTCCTTGACAAGTACCCAGACTTGGTATGGTTCTGCTCCTTGTTGTTGTTCACGCACACACACACCTTTGACATAGAGCAGATTACTATCTAGAACTTCCCCCAACATCACTTTAAAAACATGTGAATCTCTATGTAGCTTGTAACCATCGTCCTCTTTATATCTTCTTAGCCTTTCATCCGACCATGTACAAGTGGTTCTCAGATAAATAAGTACATCTGTCATTGACATTGGGGGTAAATTGACCAGGTTATTGGTGTATCTTACCCTGGAGGAATCGGGAGTTTGCAGCTGCTTCCCATTCACACATGTCCTAGCTTGAAGGCTTGCTTCCCTGTCGTCGTCTTCTAAAGGACTATACAATCTTAATCCACTACTAGCCAATTGAACTAGTTTTGCTTTGTTGTAGCCTGAACTAGATATGCCACGTTCCTTCAATAATGTACGTAACTTAGGCACTGTCAACTTAGTTAACTGAGCTGGATCCATCACCATAGCTTAGAGTTACTTTGTATATATTGAAGCCACTATTACAAGAGCAAGGCAAGTGATAGTATTCTTTAAAGATGATAACTGTAAGATGTGTTCTATGCTCCTACTCTCGAAGTTTATATGTCAGATTCTTAGTGACATCACTAATTTACATGGAAAAGTGTGGGTGTTTGTTTCCTAGAATTCCTGACCTTCACTGATGATGAGCAGCTCCAGGAATTAATTAAAAAAAATATAGGAACAAACCCAGTTCCTCCCCAACTTCAAGCCTATTACAGTTTCCCTCTTCCAGTCACAACATGGGGAATCTCCTTGGAAATCCGATATTTTAAATGGCATTCAAACAGGTGCCTCTTCTCATGAACATAGATGACAGTGAGTCACAACAATATCAAGGGGTGCATGCTTCGATCCCTATGGTTAAGATAAAGTTTTATATAATAGGTATCTCTAATATGAAATATTTCTCCTTTAAAATTGTTTCTACCGTTTTCAAGTTAAACCTCTTGTTCTAACATATGCCAGGTCCCTCTCCAGTACATTTATTCCCCAACTAGTACTTTTACACTAAAGTATCACTCTAACATATTGTTCAGCCATAGTCATTTACGTCATATTTTACATTAATAGAGATATTGAATTTTAATTGCCCATTAAGATCTACTCTTTGTCTCATATTCTCAATCTCAATCTGAACGAAATTCCAGATGGATCATGGAATTTGTCTCTTTGATTTGGGTACATTGGTGAGTGATATACTCCAGTGGATGCATGCAAACACTATCGGGACTCCCCTCCACTCAACCCCCGTGAGCGGGTGCCGATGTTTGGGCCTACAGCTGTGGTTCTCTGAACTCAGACCTGACCCCAGTTCCGGTCCAAAAGAAGCATCGGCAGCACCTGTTCTACCCCATTCCCCACCAGTTCGGATTACTCCTAAATTTATGGTCCAGCAATGCTGTTTTGAAAACATTCATGCACTCTCATAAGCCATACCCTTGGTCGCATGTTTAGCCATATCACATAGTTTGACACACTTGCCTCGCCACCCGCGCTCACAGGCTTGTTGACAATTGACATGTATTTATAGGGCCGGTGGCGTAGCCAACTCAGCACATTGTGGTGAGTTGGCTATGGTATTTAACAATAAATCAAATGGATATTGTAGATAGGAGGGATAGAGACAGGGTGGGTGGATGGGTTGTATTTCCGTCGAAATATCTAACTTAATCTTACTTAACTAACCATGCAAAACGCTCCTAAGCTCTCCTACCCTTGTGCGATCAATTTTCTGGACATTTATACCTGCAATGTATACATATATTATACAACATTGATATTTGGATATCTATGTGACAGAAAGAATATCCCAAATCCAAGATAGTATCTCTTTGGATATTAAGATATCCATAGGTCATGTTGATTACGTGTTGGAATATCTTAGAAAAGGAGGAGGATATTCCCAAAAGAAAAGTGTTGGATTTGTTGGACATTTAATATTACACAGAACTAAAAATGAGATGTAGGGTCATATTACATTCATTCAGCTTCAAAATGGTTAAAGATCAGGTAAAAGCTATATATGGAGAAGGCTACATGGCAATATCGAAGAACTTATTTTCTCTATTAAGTAATGACTATTGTTCACTCAATGCTTAATATGTCTTTCACCGACTCACAATAGGGTTATCTTATTCTGTGAAAAATGCTTTTCAACAAAAGGTTGCATATTCGCGAAGGTAACTACAGTAGTGTCAATTGTGTATTTCAAAGATGGTACGCAAATGTATTGTTCAGCTTACTTACATATTCGCCTCTTTTTCGTATTCTTAATCATGTATTTGAAATATATAAGCCAAGAAGGCAGGTATCAGAAAAAAGTCGGTTGCAAAAACACACAAAAAAATATTACACATTGATATCTTTACCGATTGGGGACAAAACACAGCCTGAAGTACTTTTTTTATTATTCAGATTTATTTCCAGCTATAGGTTGCTCCACTTACCAGGCAATATAAAAAGCTGACTTTACAGGACTGTATAGATAGATGAACGCAGTAATAGTTTGGTGATAGAAGATGAAAGAGAAATGTTGTGTTAGGTACAATAATAATATAGATTACACATCTGATCGTATTGTACCAATAAATGTGAGGATTATGTTATAAAATGGTTGCAAATACTCATATAGTCTCTCTGTCGTAAGCTTTCATGAACCATATATGATGTGTTTTAGGAAAATGAGTCATAAGTCGCAAAATTGATATTTTTCAAAGCGTTTTTCTCACAAGATCACATTATCGGAATCTTCTAATCTTTGGAGAGTGTTTCACTTATAGTTATGTCAATTGATGTATCAAATTTCAAGACAATCTATGTAATATATCCTTTTGTTTTAAAGGTCCTTATATGGACTTCATTTAGTTACTTTACTGTTTAATGACCCCCAGAAATATTGGAAACTTTTTTTTCAAAAACGAAAATATCAAACTTAAAGTCTAGAAATACTTATTATTTTATTAGACTGTTTACTATCATTGGAATCGGCTTGATCTCATCTTTTCAAACATAATGGTATCTCAAAATTAATTTTTTGCGACTTATGACTCATTTTTCTGAAACACATCACAATTATGGGTTTGTAGCTCGTTTTCTGGATATTTTTTATAAATCTCCCTTTTCTATTTTCTCTTGGTGAACATGCATTTCATTGTATTTCAACACCACAATGTTATTTTTCTCATGAATTGGCCCTCGATTCCAGGCACTGAGGGTGCACACAAGCTAGTATTTTGCTTGTCTCTATTCTACATACATACATATATGTAATTACGGAAGCCCATCGCTGCCATCTTGCCTCTTGCCTCTTGCCTCTCACTTTTGAATTCTTGCCTCTCACCTCCCGCCTCTCACTTTTGAATTCTCACCTCTTGCTTCTGGCCTTTGAATTCTCGCCTCTTGCCTTCTAAGTCTCGCCTCTCATGTCTTGCCTCTCCCCTCTCACCTCTCCTCTCTCACCTCTTGCCTCTTGCCTTCACCATTAGCTTCCGTTGCCCACATAGTAGATCAATTTTATCAATGAGACTGAACTTATAATGGCAGACTTCCTTGATGCTAGGTATGAGGGTGTGAAGGAGAGGTAGGGTGAGAGGGAGGGTGAGAGGGAGAGGTAGGGTGAGAGGGAGAGGTAGGGTGAGAGGAGAAGGAAGGATGAGAAGGAGAGGTAGGGTGAGAGAGAGGCGGAGAAGGAGAGGTAGGGTGAGCAGGAGAGGGAGGGTGAGAGGGAGAGGTAGGGTAAGAGGGAGAGGTAGGGTGAGAGGGAAAGGGAGGGTGAGAGGGAGAGGTAGGGTGAGAGGGAGAGATGGGGTGAGAGGAGAAGGGAGGGTGAGAAGGAGAGGGAGGGTGAGAGGGAGGGTGAGAGGGAGAGGGAGGGTGAGCAGGAGAGGGAAGATGAGAGGGAGAGGTAGGGTGAGAGGGACAGGTAGAGTGAGAGGGAAAGGGAGGGTGAGAGGGAGAGGAAGGGGGAGAGGGAGAGGGAGGGTGAGAGGGAGAGGTAGGGTGAGATGGAAAAGGAGGGTAAGCAGGTGAGGGAGGGTCATTGTCATCATTGGTACATATGTCTACTTTGGGACGCAACAATACCAAAATATCTAACAAACCGCTGCCATCCCACTCCAGTCGCCCATCCCCCTCCAGCTGCCCCTCCCCCACTACTGCCTCCTGCCGTTCCCTTGGTAAAAGGTGGAATCTCCACTATGCAGATGGAAAACACAAGGGTGAGATGTGAGAGGCGAGATTTAACAAGTGAGATGCGAGAGGCGAGATGGCAGCGATGGGTCACCGTATATAATAGACATATCTTAATAAAACATGGATCACTGCATATATATATCAATACGGCCATTAGCCTTCTTGAGCAGCTAACCTTGAACTAAACAAGAATCAGTGGCAAAACAAACAATCTAAGGAGGCATATCAGGGTTTTTATACAATCAATGCGAGGTATGTCAATAGGGGATTTGCATAGTCGCCATTTTGAATGTTGATTCGCATGGAATTATGGGTTTAACGGTTCAGTATAAAATCTAAAGAAAGCATGCCATGTTCAGAATGGACTATTTATCAATGTTCTAATGTCGATATCCATGTGTTATACATATTTCCATAACACAAGTCTACATCTTTGCCATTATGCATTTGCTTTTCATACATATTTATAAAAGCAATGATATTGGTAAAAGTATTCTTGCAATTTTCAATAGAAATGTTGCCAAATATTTGTATTTCATCAGAATCTATCCCAGGATGCACTGTAATAGTCATGCGCAGTCCCATATGCAAATCCCCCATTGGCTAGTACTGCAGTGGAGCCGGGGAAAGAGTAGCCTAGCCATAAATGTGATAACTGTTTAGAATCGCCATTTGACAAGTGCTACAACATGAAAGGTAAGCATTTAAGTAAGAGGTTGATCAAGACAATATAAAAATGTGTAATCTTCCGATCAGTCTTGCAATATGGGCTATAAAATTAGCAGCTATTATTAAGAAAACTAATTATTTAGTTACAGTTGTATCAAACTGAAATAGAAGACCTAAATTATCGATCATGATTTTAGAAACACTATTTCAATGATAAACAATGGAAGCACAATGATTTCTATTTGCTCTTTCATTCAAGGGTTGTTTTGTTTAGATGCCATTGGTATCACCCTGCTTTTCCTGGTGGTCAACAGTGTTGTGGCTACTCGCATATGGACAATAGGACTCACAAGAGCATGGGGAGGGAACACATACATGTGAGTTTGGTATTTTTTAAAGGTTTTATCCTCTGTATCTTGCCATCAAGGCTCTTACAATTCTAAGGCTTGGTCACATGAATCCTTTATATCTTAAAGTTTATTTGGTATTTTCATGTTTTCGAACTGTCTTACTTTCCTACCTGGTGCACCGTCCGTACAATACTCAACAAAATTAACAATACAGGTGAGTTTGGTATTTAATAGAAAAACACTATCCCATCTTTTCCTCTATGACCATTTCCAGGAGAGACTTAGCAGGGGCATTTTAACTTTATTATCAACTGCCTCAAAATAAGTAGAGAAGTTGATAAAGCTATCCTTAACTCATTCCCAATATAGCTTAAGGTACTTACTCGCATCCCAGATCAGATGAAAGATCATTATTATTAGATGGATGGTAAGAAAGAAGGTTGTATTTAGGCATTTGGCTAAACAGTTGACATTTAGGTGTGAAGGGAATTCTGTGATTTTTATTCATCTGTACCTAACTTAAATCAGTGTATACCAGTTCTATTTTTGTTACTGTATCTTCCATATCAGAAGTAGGTACATTCTTATATTTGTCATGCATGAATGCCTGCCATGACCTTAGTCACTCAATATTGTGTGTGGTGTTTCAACTTCAACATAATATAGTTATACAGTAAGACTTAACTACTCATTGAGACCAATGCTCAGGGGTACACCATGCTATTCTACATGGAGCTGTTTCTTCAGTTCAATATTCCATAAATATTCTCAAAATATTTTATTAATCCCAAAAGGAATGGATATGGATTTCCGGGTATATTTTCAATTGGATGAGTTGAATACTTATTATTCCTGTGTCAGGCTGTTCCTATGGACGAGCTCTTTCATTCCACATATACTTTGATATACATGAGTAAATGTGGTAAGGTAATATGATCACAATAGCTGAGAATGTAACTATCATGGATATATACATAGCCACCAAGGCTTATTATTATATCTTATGCATTGTTGACTATACATGTATATAAGTTCAGTTGGACATTTTGGACACTTCTAAAAAAGTAATTGTTAGGCTAAAAGTGTACTTATGGGTCAGTTTTTTCAAGTATGCTGTTTTGCATTATAGCCATATTTCCGGGTATATTTTCAATTAGATGAGTTAAATACTTATTATTCCTGTGTCAGGCTGTTTCTATGGACGAGCTCTTTCATTCCACAGATACTTTTCCATGTCTCAAACACATATATCTATTATCTAAAATTGCAGAAAACTGTTATTTTACCACACTTTTCTTGGAAAAAAAGAAAAAGAAATCAATCATAACAAGGAGCACATTCATGTTTTTAAATATGATTAATTAATGCATTCTATGGACAGAGATCCTTAAAAATGTCTATTTGTGACATAAGTATCGCCTCCTACATTGGTAGACAATACAGTTTCAGAGAGTCTATAGCAGATAAGTTTTAGACGATATTTTGTCCTTGGGTGCAAACTTTGATGACACTTGTATCATGTGGACTGCATACAAAATCAATATAATATTAGTATTTGTACAAATATGTGTTGTTTAGCATGTGATGTAAGTATACCCCTTGCTGGCCATAAGATCAGGTCCTTCTGTCACACATAAATAATTAAAATAATCAATGATACTATATATATTAGAATCATCAATTGGTGTATTGGGTAAACCCATTTGGAACCATACAAATTGAAATTAGGCTATTTCAATTTTAAAATTATTGTTTTAACCTCATGTGAACTATTTTGTGCGTTAAGTATAGCCTTTTCTGGCCATGGCATATCACCCTGTTGCCATGCCTAAATAGTTGAGATAATTTTTTTTTTTAAATATTTTTTTTATTGGCCTTAAATTTAACATCTCTGATCTTTAAGAGTTAGAAAATACGCATGACTAACAAATGTAGTTTTCTTTCGTGCGTATGCTTTCAACTGAATATTTTAAATTAAATAGTGCATAGGCTGTGCCGCAAATAAGTTTCGTTTCGAAATAAAATAATTACCCATGCCATTTCTGTTAAGAAATTGGAATTTTGTATGACTTATGATGAGTTTCTACTTTAGAAAACGCCTCATTGTGACCCAAGATGTTTTAGCAACTGGTTTTCTGAGTTGAATCCATTCTGCAAAAAGTTGTTAATCCACTTACATTATGGAAAGTGAAATTAGCCTATCATAATCTCACAATTATTGATTTCACCTCATGTGAAGTATTTTAACTTTAGTATGTGACGTGAATATATTCCTTGCTGGCCTTGTGAACTGACCCTTGAGGGTGCGGCAATATTGTTTTTTATTTAGGAATAAAATAGCTATTTATGTAATCTTTGATGTAATCCTTGGTTAAAAGCAGAATCGATTATTCAGAGCCGTATTTATCCACTTGATATAATTTGCAGTGAAATAACGATTAGTGTTTTCACCTAATGTGAAGTATTTTGTCAGTTTTTGTATGATTTTGTGACGTAAGTATAGCCCTAGCTGCCCATGAGATCTCAGCCTTGAATAATGTCTTGATATTTGATTTCAACTGAATATTTGGTTTCAACTGAATATTGAATACAATTCTCATATTGAAATCATATGGAGCCCGAATAGGCAATGATGATCTCAAAATCATTGTATTCACATTTTGTGAAGTATTTTGTCTTTAGTGTGCAACATAGGTATAGCCCTTGCTGGTTGTGAGATATGTCGCCTTTGTTGTATGTAATTAGTTAGGAAAATGATTTCAAGTGAATATAAAAAATAGTAAATGGTGTATAGACTATACCCCATAATGTTTTTATTTCGAAATAGAATAATTATTCATGCAAATTTTGGTGAAAATTCAAAATCTTGTTGGAATTTCGGAGCCAAAAAGGGCCCCCCTTACCCAAATGATTATTTTTCAACTGTTTTCTGAGTGAAATCCATTCTTCAAACAGTGTTTAATTTATTTGAAACTTTTGTAATGTAAAAGTAGGCTATAATAAATCTGACAATTGTTGTTTTCATGTATTTTTAATGTAAGTGTGTGGCGTAAGTATATCCTTAGCTGGCCACAGGATCTTACCTATTCATTAGGTCTAAATAGTTGAAATAATGGTTTCAAATGGATATTTTATATTGAATGGTGTATAAAGAGTGACCCAAGCTGGTTTTATTTCAAAGTAAAATATTTATTCATACCATTTCTGTTAAGAAACAAATATTTTGTATGAATTTTGATAAAGGATGGGTACAGTGCATGCTATATTGTTTTTATTGTGGAACAAGACATTAATTCATGCATCTTTGTTAAACAGTTGTAATTTTGGTCAAATTTTGATGAATTTCAAGGTTAAAAGTGGCCACATTACGACCGAAGACCATTTTTTAATTGGCCTTGCTATTTGCAGTTGGGAACTTATTTCTAAGGTTACAAACCCATTTTTATTTATTTCCATTTTATGAACTTGAAAATTGGAATTTTAAAGCCTATTGGTGACAAAAATATAGCCCATTTAGGGGTTTTTAAAAGAAGCCTCAGAGAAACGTAGTTCGTTTCTGTCCTATATTGTGAACATGGACTATATAAAACAATATATCAGAAAACATTACTTTGAAAAACTAAAAAGTCTATTGTTTACTTAAAGAGCAGAACAAATTGGAAAGAGAATTATTTTCAATATTACAAAACCCCCATAAAACTCCCCCAAAATGACTACTATCAGTTAAAGTCATATTGATCATAAGTTATTGGGACTATCAGTTCTTATCATAATTAATAGAAGGATTCTTTGAACACTATAGTGCTCATCTGCTATTTAATTAATACAGATTTAGTGTTTCTAATAAATTCCAACATTGAAGGATCTACTTACGTCACAGTACAGTAGAATAGGTTATAGCATCAGAACTGTGTTACCATGTTGGCTTGACATTTTTGCATTAGAGAGTTAACTAATCGTCCTTATTGCACTTGTAGGACTAAGCTGAACGTATATTTCGTTGGAATTATTCAGACCGGAACTAGTTCAGACTAAAACTAGTTCATCATAAATCCCAGCTAACCTCAAGCAAAATCTGTATACTTTTGTGTTCCATTCTGTTCCTACCCATCTGAGATCAAGCCATCTTACTTTGGAGGATGTCACCTTGTTGTTCTTGCAGGCCTTATCAAAAGTTCATACTTATATTTCCATGGCCAGCCAAAATCCTTTGTGTTTATCCATCATCCACTTAATACAATCAACATCATTTAAAATGTATAATATCGGTAGAACCTAATTGGATCTTCATAAGTTGGTGATGATATATGTAAAGTGTGTTCCAGTATAGGGCAGCTAGAAAACGATAGGTCTGCAAAAGGACCAGAAAAACTCAAGTTTGTAAGATATGAATTTACATAGTATGATATTTTAATAAGAATGAAGTGTTAGCAATAACATAAATGAACAATGTTAAAATGTAATTCAATATGCTGTAGAGCACCTGGGAAGAACAACTATACAGTTAAAAGGTCCACCAATATTTTCTAACATTATTATACATGTACCAAGGAGAAATAAAACTACTTATATACAATTTCTAGCGCTGAGGATGGGACCCACCAAGGACTTCTCCTGGATATGATCAATGCTGGTACGGTCTGTTAATTTTTATAACTGTCATCATTTTATTGAAAATTAATGAGTTTATCCTTAGCATGGTTTGTCCATTTCATTCTTATAAAAGTTCATTATATGACATCTGGTTAAATTTTGAATTTGATGTAGCCTTGATCATCTTCTGTTTATCAGGAATTCAGAAGGCGTTCTATTCATATACAAATTGCTGAGCTCAATAGATTTAATAAAAATCATAAAAAATTAATATTTTTTACTTTTATTCTTCTCTATGCCATAGAAGAGAACAGGTAAAAAGTCATTCACCGGTCGTATAGGTTAGGCATCTCTTGTTTAGTCTACCTATGTTAATGTATTGATCTGCATCATCATTTGTCCCTCAGTGTGTCAGGAGGCTGGGATGGACTGCAGGACAGTCCGGGTGAACTTCAGGGACTGCTGGATTTCCTATACTGATGGGGGTCAATCAGGTGGTAGAGGTGAGAAAAACTCAAATTATGGACAATCATAATTATGGTAAGAGGCCTCATGAATTCCTTTTGTTGTAACTTGCATTGCACTATAAATACAGTTATGAATTCATTCATTATTATTCAGCCAAATTTGTCAGAATTTTCAAATGTGTGCTGCATTTCCTATTTCTAAAGCCAAAGGACTGACCATAGGAATGGACTTTACAACTATGTTATTGATTCTAACTTAGAGCAACTTTAAGATGATCCAGCCCAGGGCAACCAATCATCCCCACCTCTTCCTCCTAGCAGTCAGATCACAAACAACAAGATTCCACACTTCAACAATATGTCCTGATTATTTTAGTGAATATATTTGATTATGCATGATAATCCTTTAATTCTTATTGTAGGTTTGATGGCTAGATGGGTTGATGGGTGTTCAGCATTCATCCCAAGTGTAGAGAGAATCCATGTTTTCCATTTCTCTCAGTCAGTGTTTGTACCTACTACTCCATTCAGCATCTGGATACTCAAAGGACGAACCTTCAATGCCTATGATTTTGGAGACCAAATCATTGGTAGGTTTTGGCTGTGAAAGCTGCACTTGGTTAAGAACTAAAGATTTTCTACATTTGGTTCCATTCCTCAAATTTTGGAGGACTTTCGTTACATTGCACTATATATGAGTAAACCACTCTTAGTACAACTCTTAGTGGCCTTGTAACTCCCTTTTATCTTAACTTGCATTGCATGTCAATTTACACTATACTATATGGGTCAATTTGCACTATACTATATGGGTCTATTTGCACTATACTATATATGGGCCAATTTGCACTATACTTTATGGGCCAATTTGCACTATACTACATTTATAGTGTCAATAGATTAACAAAACTTAAAGCGAGAAACTCATCTTTATTCCACAGGTATACTAAAAGGCGGTTCAGCTAGTCAGACTTGTATTAAACGCAAAGGTGTTAATTACACACCCACATCCCAGAACACTGTATATCTGACCAGTAGTGCTCAATACTTACCAGCACTGCAGAGTGGTAGGGTAAGTTAGATTATTCAGGGGAAGTCACCAAATAATGTACAACTGGCCAATTCTATGAAATGACCCATAACTTCAGACAGAAATTTGCTTTACAATACTGTCCAACATAACAGAACAGATTGTGTCAATGGGATACTAAATATGTATAGCTGCACTATACTTTTTACAATTTTTCAGTTCAATTTAGCAGAATTTGATAAATATGTAGAGATCTCAATTGTACATTTTCTGATGACCCGACCCATACCATTCAAAAGTTAAAGATCATTATATCCATGAACATTTAATTCAAAGTCATTAACTTTCCTATTTAATCTTCCCATCAAAGTCTATATGACTTCCAAGGTTCTACTGCCTATCATATATCCTTTATTATTCTTGCCTTCTAATTCAAGTGACATCTTTATCTATTTCAAAATATAAATGGGCATGTTTAATATATATATATATATCGTATTTTTATTCTGGTCCATTCATTAAATCAATTACATCATCCAGAAAATAGGAAGGTGACCTCTGCCTTAGCAGGTCTACCAGGTTCTTCCTAAATAGTTCTATTATAATTCATTACTTCATTTATAAGAACAACATAGCGATGTGAACATTATTATGTCTGGACCACTAAAAGTTCCTTCTTAAGCATCTTTTCCCTGGTTAGGTAGGATATTCCTACTGTAGGAGTGAAAATCACCATTGTCTGTATGGCAAATTCTTTCCCTCATAGTTCCTTACCAGCTGCTTAGCAAGGAAAATTGATAAGCATGAACAATATCAAGCAAGGATATACATGTTATGCAATAGCCCTGTGGTATCTGGAATAAAAAATAACCCAGTCCTACATATTTTCGCTCATAATCTGCATCATTTATTTCTGTCTTGATAAATGACAAAACAGTCTCATTAAACTTGTTGTCCTATTGTCTTTTTGTGGACAGATTGATGGATTTTTCGGACTTAAATTAGGTTTTGACCCAAAGGACTGGCATTTGTTGGAGGAGGTACAAGGCCCAAACTTTAATTGCATCCTAGGTGGTGCTGGCGTGATGACCAGGAAGGACAGCGCCTTGATAGCCCACTGGAATGTTGGTGTCACCAAATTTCTGAACACCAAGAAATTCACAGAGTTCTGTAGGCAAGCCTATGACAACCACAGTAAGTTCACCATGGATTAACAGAAATATTATAACAGTAAACCTAATTAATCCACCAATTGGAAAATCTCCTATAGTATATATATCAAGGTATAATAATTATAATAGTATTGGGCCATTATCATAAGTGAATAAAACTATCTATAATAGTTGATAACTGTGACCAGCCAAGCAGAAAGGGGACTCCAGAGCCAAATGTTCGAATTTGGGTTTATTATAGATTCTGAATCTGTATGTCCTCCTGAGTCAATAACTGAAAAAATAGTTGAAAATACACAGAATTTGTCAAGATATGGGCTTTTTTGTAAAGTTATGCCAGTTTTCAGTAGATGATCTCAAATAGGTTGGGGGAGTGACTCATTTTCCTGTGACACATCACATGTACAAAAAATAAATATTTAAAAAAAATCTAAAAAATGACATGGATGAACAGAAGGGGAAATGAGCATTATAAAAGTGAAAGAATTTTGTTGATACTCCAAACATTAGTGAAGTTACAGACTTTCAAAGTTACCTCCCTCTCAGAATTACTAATATAAACATTTGTGACAGTAACGTCATGAATATGATGTGACTCCTAGCGGGAATACCAGGAACTATAACTCCCGCGGGAAGGTACCTTTCTGCTTGGCGGGTCACAATTATTTAATTTACTAATGAATGATGACTTTGAATAATGGTCATAGAGTCGGTGATGGTCTCGAGTCAATGTTTTATTCCATTTCGCCAGACATATTCAACAAATCACTTTATTATAATAAACTTTTCAAAAAGTGCTAAACTTGAAAAGTTGTTCTCCTATTCTATTTTCAGGTCACAGGGGAGCACATTTACGCTGCGTTGGGGTTTAGCTTACTGATGCCGACGGGAAAGAAACCTAATGCTGCTGAATGCGGCCCTATACTGATGGCACAAAAGTGTGAGCGCATTCCGCTAGGGGAAGCACGAGCCCAAACCATCAAGGGGACAACTCCTTTTCTATATCATATTTCTATACAAATCCATGGGGTGTGATACATAATAATATGTGGACAAATGATGAGACTTGCAGATCTACTAGTAGGCCTATAGTCAAATTGCGAAAATCAAAAACTTGGTAGGTTTAATCCTAACTTTAACTCGCACTTAATGTCTATTTTTTTTATAAAGATGTTTCATGTATACTCTGTCATGTCCTCAGTCTGTATTTAAACTTTAACAACCTAAGAAAACCAGAAGACAGTGAGACAGACACAAACTGGAAGTCCTGATTCCACATTTGTACACACAACCTTGACAAATACAGACTATTTCAATTCAATTCAATTAACCGTAAATATTTCAGCTCTTTTGTTGTAGCCAAATAATGGGAACATGGGATTTCAACCTGAAAGATTATGAACTTTTTACCCGTCGTCTTCTATTCGGTGTAAATCTCTGGAGGAAGTTTTTTTTAGGAGTATTACACGTTATTCTTAAATGATGCGCTGTATTTGATGGTTGTTGACACGCCGTGGCCCAACTCAGAGTTATATGGGTCAGGTTTTCAGAAAATGTACAATTGGCAAATCTACACATTTAGTAAATTCTGCTGCAATTTGGTCAATACTAGATAAACTCAGGTATATTCGGCATAACATTGATTCAAGCGATCTGTTTGGTTAGGTTGAACTGTATTTTGAACTTTATTTTCGTCTGAAATTTAAGTTATTTGAGAGAATAGGTGAGGGTTAATTGTATATTTTCTGACGATTGCACCCATATGTCAATCAACGCGTCAACTTGGTAGGGATATGTGAGACTTCTCGCACTCGATCCTGCCTCTCCAATTAATCCAATAGTGAAGATTTTCACTTTGTATAGTCCCATTTACAGCCATGCTTACTTTTTGAATGTGTATTTATAAGACTAATTGTTTTTATTCATTTCAAGGCCAAGACATTTAAATATACCAAAACGTTCAAGTGTAAAGACGTATTTTCCTCCGTGGACGTATGTCATATGCTGCCTAGAATAAAATCACATAATCTCAAAAGAAACATAGAAACAAATACTGGAAAAAATAAAAAAATACAGCTTAAAGAAATAATCTCTCTACGACGAATGATTTTACAATAAGAGCCAGGATTTTTTTTTAACAAATTTTATTGACAATTTCACATTCGTGATACGTTTCATGTGACTGGTTTTAATTGCACGGAATTAAACCCTGCCCACACATAGCCGATTTGTCCCCCGATTGTCCCCGATGAATCCTAGGATTACATTTCAAATCCTGATTTATGTTTTTGAAATAAGATCAACTAGGATTGGAAATGAAATCCTAGGATTCATCAGGAGACCCAAATAGGGGGGGGGGCAATCGGGAGCCAAATCGGCTGTGTGTGGGCAGGGTCTTAGCGTTTACCATGAATTGTTTATATTATAGATCAACGTTTCATGGACCTGTAAGTGTTTGTAGAGCGGGGACACTTCATTAACGGATTACTTCTATTACTCTAGGAAGTTACTCTTATTATTAGAAGCTCGGCTGGTATATATATAAATGTGGATATATAAATAAGCAAGTAACACCAATTAAATAAACAGAACTGACAATCAAATACCTTCATATATAAAAGGGACATTGACAGACCTGATAATTTTATGAAGAAATGTTTAGACGTGCAGAGGTATTATAATATTATCAATAATAAAATTGTCCTTGAACAAGGTGGACTATTCGACAGAGCGGAGATTAAAGGTTCCCGAACTTAAGAAGTTTATCAATTTCATGAAGAAATGTTTAGATTCTAATATAAGTAAACTTGTTAATATCTGTTACGTCGTAATATTTTATCAATTTTAGCTGAGAATGCAGATTTAAAACACTGCTAAAATGTAAGACTTACATGATATGCGTATCATGCAGTTCATTCCCCTAAATTTCATGCAGCTTTACATGATAATTATGTTTGTTTATGCACTTGTCAATTGCACCCCCCGCCTGGTTAGGTGGGGGTATGGGGGGAATGTCCTGAACGTTTGGGGAGATGAAACTGGCAAGACATTTTTCGCATTATTTTTTGCAAATAGAACATAATATAAACTGTTACGTTACCCTGACGGACATTCTCCCACCCTGGGCCACCTCTTGATACTTCGGTAAACTAAGAGAAATCCCTGCTTGGGTGGGGGCATATTTTCTCTGACCTCCCCCCCCCAACACCATTTCCCCATACCCCCTGGGGTGGGGTAAATTAGCCGGATTGCAATTGACAAATGCATTACTTGTAATGGCATGGTCCACTCATGTTCATCTATACCCAGGAAAAAACATATCTCTAGGTCTAATCTCGTATTTGAACTGCTACTTGATCAAGTAATGTTACATGTATGCTCACGCAAGATAAATGTCCTTTACCATTAGTCCCAGTTTGCCTGGTATATACTTTGTAATTCACTCCTTCCCACGCCAATATTGCATATTACTTATGGTGTTGTATGCATCCTGCCAAATTAGTTATTGACATTGATATGTAATTTGAGTAATACATGAGTTATGGACTCTGATAAAAGAAACACATCACATATATGTGATGTGTTTCTGGAAAATAAGTCACAACTCGCAAAAATGGATTTTGAAATAACATCATTTTTGAAAAGATGAGGTCAAGCCGATTCTATTGATAGTAAACAGTATGACATCTTATAACTATTTCTATATTTTAAGTTTGATTTTTTTATTTTTGAAAAACAGTTTACAATTTCTCTGGGTGGACAATTGATAGTTAAGTAGCTAAATATACGGTATATGAGATAACCTTAGGAAAGTATGGATATATTTAATTAACTGTCTTGACATTTGGTGAATCTATTCATACGACGTAAAAGGATAGATACCCCAAAGATGGGACCTTTCCAGGCATGGTATCCTGTGAATAAAATACTTTGAAAAATATCAATTTTGCGACTTGTGACTCATTTTCCTGTAACACATCACATATAATATATTCCCATGTCTACCCGTCCACTGGGGAGCTGAGGTGGTGCAATGATAACTGTTTTGTGTGACGGACAGCATATAAGAGTTGGGCAAATAAAAAACACGTAGGTTTAACGATCGCTCATGCACACAGTGCTAGAGGTTGAAGCCACACTCGCTGATAGCGGAATACGTTTTTCTGCTGATGTATCTTGGACGAACTAGTGGTGCTTATTCTGAATGCGAATTCGTGAAGTTGTAACGAGGTATAACGAGCTGAAGCAACTCATATCGTCGAATTATTGAGAAATATTCCAACGTAGGTATTATTATCTATTTTAGATAATGCGGTTTTGGGGAAACCTTTTGCCTTGCCCGTTTATTTCCAAATCATAAGAACATCATAAATGTAATTTCATCAAACACTATCAACAGGCTTTAAACAACTTCTACTGAATACTGTGTTTTAGTGAGCTTGTCCCTATAGGTTTTTATTTTTTTCCTTTAATGTCTACATTAACCTAATACTAGAAAAACACAAGTAAATTTAAGTGTGATTTAAGTCAACATAACAAATATTTCTTTTTTTTACTACAGGCATTTTTTCAACATTACAGATATTTCTGTTTTACTACAGACGTGTTCTCATACTATAAACCTAGTGCCGGGTACATCTGGCACAACTTTACAATGAGTTCTTCAGCCTCTTCCATAGAATTTCATTTTTCCCAATCTTCTTCTTTAGAAATCTAACTAACATGGTGCTCTTGAAGGATATATAAGGAAATCGAAGAAAGACACGTTTTCTCCATTATACATCTGTTGTTTGTATATAAAGAACTTTGCTTCCAAAAGTATAAAATTCAATATTTCGGTTTCTTCTGAGTCACCTAGAAAGCCAAGTATAGGTATGTCAATGGTTCATTTTGGGGAATGAGTCTATCCATATTTTGGAAAAGCCAACTATTTAAGTGAGACCAAAATGATTATGTACTCTTACATTTGAAGAGGAAATGTAGAATCTTGAATTATGTGCTGTAACTTTGAGAAGTTAACTAAGTTACGACTCTAATAATTCGTTTAGTTCAACTCAGGATCTTTATGCAATAATATTGCACATCGACATTTGTTCATTCATCATAAACACTATAAAGGTGCACCCACAGGCACTTAAGATAGATCTTAGGCCAACCCCGGAATCAAATTATGTAAAGCTGATTTTTGGATACATGATGCGGCACAAATGGGTGAAAATTCGCTGTGTGTTTTTTTGAGATTTTTGAATCATTTTCCACAAAATAGCATTGGTCTCTATGGGAAAATATTGGCCATTATTGACAACCATGAAAAGATTTAGCATTGTTGTTTGCAGGGAATATAAAATATACTGTACAGATTTGGGTACCATAGCAAACAAGTACATGCATGGAGATTAAAAAAATGTATACATGTATACATCAACGAAAAAATCTGTATATTTTAATTTTGTTGCCATGGCAATGAGTGGATTTTGGCATTTTTGAAAGATTTGGAATGGTGTTAGATCAGGCCTGGAATTTTCAGAGAAACCACTAGGTTACAAGTTGGTAGACAACCCTGGTAGCCAGTAGCTGCAAAATTCAAAATGGCCGCCAACAAACAGTAAATATGCCATATCTTGGCTTCTTTTTGCTGGATCTTCAACTATGATACCACTTTATTGATGTTTTTAAGTATGAGGAATCCATTCCTCAAGGTCATTTTTTCTTCCAAGGTCATTTTCAAGGTCGAAATCCATTATGGCCACCGCTGAATAACAAGAATGTTATCTCAGCACCCGTTGTATATGCATACAATGGGTGTACATATTGATGAATAATAACAGTTTTTCTCCTTTAACTCCTTGCACTAGATATCATTGTAGATATCATTGTAGATTGTAGATATCATTGTATCATTGTAGATATCATTGTTATCTAAGTTTGTCCCTATATTTATTTTCTTTTTTCTTTTTACTTTTAAAGTTTACTTTAATCATTTCAATACTAGATCTTCAAGGCATTGATCCAAAAAGGCAGGAACTAAATCAAGCCCCACATTAGAAATAGGATGGACCTCCCTACAGACAGGTACTATGTCAAAGTCATTGGTACAATTCTAGTTGTGACCTTCGGACTTGTGTCCAATGCAATGGCAGTTGCTGTACTGACGAGGAAAACACTGCGAATGGGCAATATGTCGATATACCTGCTTGCCCTTGCAATCTTCGATTCCATGTATTTGCTGAGTAACAGCATGGTTGCATATACGATAGAAGCTCTCGGTGGTCCAAACATCCAATCCTTTTCAGATGTCAGCTGCAAGTTGTCCAAGTATGTCTTAATGACTTCTCGAGCAATAAGTTCCTGGATTTTGGTTGTCCTAACTGTACAGAGACTTATAGCCATGAGTATTCCTCACCTGGCAAGAGTTTTGACCTCAAGGAAACGCTCTTACATCAGCACCAGTGTAATAATCATTTTAGTTTTGTGTATTTATTCCCCTTTACTTCGCCAGTATCGTATGTATTCATCTGGTGAATGGTGTTACATTCAGGACTACCAGGCTTTATTTATTGTAATCGATTTGCTTTTATACTCCATCATACCATCAACGATTCTCTCCACGGCTAACAGCCTTCTTATATACATGCTGCACTACAGTAAGGAACTCAGAAAGGAAGCCACGAGAAATTCGTCTGGAGCAGCTGAAGGCACTGAAGCAAGATCTGTTGCTCTTATTCTGGTCCTGATGAGCGTAACCTTTACCCTTTTAACTCTACCCCAGACTTTCTATGTCACCGCTGTCCAGCTCCGTTACAATGTCTCCCCGATATGCTATGAAATCTTCTACATTTTCAGCTTGGTCAATCATTCGATTAACTTCCCACTTTACTGTATGAGTGGAAAGACCTTCCGTTCTCAGATCAAATCCAGTTTCTGTGGCAGGCAAGGGCATCAGGGTAGCAGTTCGAAAAACAGCCAGCCTGGCCACGATAAGCGAGGAGGCAGTCAGGATACAAAAGTAACAAGCATAAGTATTGATTCTAAGCCAGATGCCATTGTTTAAGCGTCAAGCCATTTAAATACTGAAATGTATTGGTTAGTTGCTGGGGAACATTGAATTTGAGGATATAGTATATATGAGTAACGACACCAGAAAATGTACAATAGACATTCAACAATCCTCTCAAATGACCGAAATTTGGGCAAAACTGAGATTCAAAATACAGTTCAACATACCCAAGCGGAGTTTTTTAATTAATAGAATGCAATACCAAAAATTTAGCAGAATTTACTTAATCCTAGAATATCCTATCTTATTATTGTGATTCCTACGGCTTCCCAGAAATAAATAATTTATTTCCTGGCCCTATACATGACATTGTAATGTTGCTTCGTTGATTACATCGAGGCATTTAATTCAGTCAAAGAGGTCAATTTAGGAATAATTCAAGGGTCAACCCCTGGACCGATACTGTTCAATATTTACATGATATCTGTAACCAGCCACTAAATTCTAAATCAATCATATATGCAGACGATATTGTACTTCATAACAAGAATAGCGACCTGCCATTAATACAATTAAACATGAGTTTTTAGAAATTTTATATGAATAGTCAACTGTCAATGAAATACAAATTAATGAAGCAAAAGCTGAAGCTCTTGTCTGTGCGAATAAAGGTTAATTGAGCCAAGTAAATATTCCTAGCACGATCAGAACAGAAGACTTGAATGTTAAAATAGTAAAGAAATTCTGTTACCTGGGCACCCTCAAAGTTAAACTTTGAGGGTAATGCTAACAATATAATTAAAACATTAAACAATAAAACGTATAACTTTATTAGGAATATCACGAGAAAAGCACCTAAAGATATAATCCAAAAAAAACATACTACCAATTGTTGACTGCATGATTACAAACATACAATACACAAAATAGAGTAATAAGGACTGAATCTGCCTCGCCCAGTTTAGACTTATATCGCACCTGAAATATATATATTAACCATTTACAGAAGAATAAAACTAATCCTCGTGAAATGTGGCTATTTTAAGACCTGCGAGAAAGTAGAATTCATAAGGCCACTTGCCATTCCCACGATCAAACACATTTTAAAAGTTCTTATATTATTGTACAGCTTATTATGCAAGGAATGGAATGAACTTCCACCTGTGATCCGTAATATCCCGACTTTATTGGCTTTAAAGCTGCGATGAAAGCACAACTCAGAATGTATTAAAATGATAATGTAATGTGCTGTATAATGATATATGTTATATAACTGTGCATGTGACACATACTTACAATACTGTATACTTAATTGTATAATCTAAGTATATATCGATAGCCGCATAGGTTGCTTAGATAAAACGCAACATGAACAGTATAAGTATATGTTATATTATCTACCCTGTATATGTTTAATTCCTATTTTGTTTTATGTATGTGTGGTTAATTGCTGGCTCGGATATCTGCTCGATGTTTGGTACTTGCTCTGGGCCTGGTAATAGATCAGTAATAAACGTGAGACCCTAGCAAGGACTGTAAGATCTGGGTTTGTGTTTGAAAGATCGCGAGCCGGACGTGTGCGATTTACTATACATTATAATATGTATGATATTAAGGTAATTTGATGCCTCTCCTGTTATGTGTATGCGGCGCCAGCATCCAGCACCAGGGCCTAAAGGGAGACCATGCACCGAAAGGCGATTAAAGATTTAGAATTAAGGAAATATGTTACTTGACTCTGAAATAAATGAATCAGGCGTTAGCCCATCGAAATGAGTCGTCTTGGATTTCTAATGATATGCAAGAGATAATAACAAATTGTACCATTCAGCTTTTTGCAGATAATACGGTTTTATTCATATTTGGTGGCAATCATGAAATGGGTGACTAATTACAAAACCCCCTTGAAAGATTGCATTTCTCCAGTTGAGAGAGGTTTGCAAGCTCACTGTTGTACTTACAATAATAATATGCAGAGAACAAATCCGCAGTCGTCATTGACGAAGGTGGTATACTGCTATAATTAATTACATTTTGATATTACATTTATATAATAGATATCAAGAGCAGTAGCTCTTTTCGTACTCGAATTAATAAATGCGTGGTTTTCCTTTACCGAAATTACCCTCGCTCGCCTTTGTGAAGAAAAACAAACCTTAAATATTAGATGGGAATTCTCTAGAGTTTGACGAACTAGTGCTTACTTATACGACTCCTGAACTAGACCAAAATCTTGACAGACCCCTGTATTATATAATCGTTAGCCTTCAATAAGCAAGCGATGAGATCAAAAGGTAAAGAAAGGCAGTTTTTCTTCTTCTTAAATTCTTCTTCTTTTTATTCTTCCTCCTCCAATAAAGTACATACCTCATTTCTGAGTAATATTGCCCAGGGATTTGGGCAACCTATAAACCTTCAATTACATATGAACTGAGGCATAGGTCTTAGACAAGGCTCAATAGGGGATTTGCATGTCTCACTGCGCATGCCTATTACGAGCATACTGGAACGAATTCGGTTCAAATCTATTATTATTATATAATTCATTGAGAATCTCGATTCAAGATGGCGGATATGCAAATCTCCCATTTTCGGTTTCGGTTCGGAATTCGGTTCAAATCTATTATTATTATATAATTCATTGCGAATCTCGATTCAAGATGTCGGATATGGAAATCTCCCATTTTCCGGCATCATTAATTATCTGGAGTGTAGATCTTACACAATGCAGTTCAGCACCACAGGGCATTGTCATCAATGTATACACACGCACATGAATGGAAACTAGAGTATTAACAAGAAACGTGTTGTTAGAAATTTTGTACATGCAATGTCATATATATAGATTATGTAACAATCCATTTATTCAGACATGAAAAGTGGGAGTTATGACTTGGGTTTAAACCTAATTTTGCTATTTAAAGGAGACATCACCTTTTGATTATACCACAGTGAGATAATCTATTCAACAAGCTGCTGGAAATCTTTGCTGACAGACTTCCTTAATTCTCTTTGTATTTAGAGTCACTTCGACTAGTGTTGATAAATACACACTATAATATATACATTGAATATAGCGATCCCACACTTCATTCCAGACTTCTCATCATTTTCGACAATAAGAGCCAATTCCATTACTGGGCATACTCACTTAATGACCCCTCTTCAATATACACACCTCTCCATAAGGCGTGTACGTTTAAGATGGCCGCCAGTTGGTTCGTCACGCACTTGCTGCTACTTCCGGGACAGGAAGTGACGTCGCACGAATTGAAATAGCATTGGGACGAAAAGTTCTCACTGCTTTTAGATTTCTCCACGATTTATTCTATATTCTGGCCACTGAATAGCCATATTTAATGTCAAATTATTCCATACAAGGCGACCAGAAACTTCGGGACATTGCTGCGGCGATGGAGAGAGACACTATTTATTTTGCCAATGCAATGTCTACAGGCGTCATTCACTTCCTGTCTCGGAATTGATACAAAACAAGATAAAAAAAAACAAAAACAGGCAAACGGCGGCCATTACACTTAAGGCCTTATTGAGGACAGTTGCAATACATAAATGTCCTCTATTGTTACCCCTATCCAATCCGGACAATTAGACACTAAAGCCCTTCCATGATAACGATACAAAAGATAGCGAAGTCATCTTCAAGGAATACACTATACAGCACCATAGGACATTGTCAAAGATATAAAAATACATCATTGGAAACTAGAGTATTAACAAGAGAAGTTGCATGGAAAACAACACATCTATAACAAATCTTTTCTTGAATAAAATCCTAGAGATCTCACAGTTTATTTACATTTGTATACCTGATTCTCTATATAACTCCTTTCATATGTGCATGCATGTAATATACAGATTTTATAGTTGGCCGAAAAAATGAATTGTACACTCTAACAAATTGGTCAAATTATAGGCCCTGGGCAAGTCAATGAGTTCTCTATATTTATTTACGGTTGGTCAGTCTTCAACTATACCTTTAATTGATATGCATCTCATTTGATTCCTATACCAGATATGGTAACACCATACTATGCAATGTAGAATTAATATCCAATTCAGTCACTTTACATTTATAGACACAATACAGCAATATGCTGATAAATGACTAGGAAAGCTGTCATGCATATACACTATGTTCCACTTAATCTGAGTCTCAGAGGAAATCCGGAAAGTTCAAGTCACCTTCAGCTAAAGAGAAATAATAATTTGCGATGTGTTATGGGGAAATGAGTCACAAGTCGCAAAAAAAATAATTTTGAGATATCATCATATTTGAAACGATGATATCAAGCCGATTCCAATGGTGGTAAACATTAGGATAGCTAAAAAAGTTGTTATATATTTTCAGTTTGATAGTTTTATCTTGGAAAAAAGGTTTGCAGTATTTCTGGGTGGACGATTACCAGTAAACTAGCTAACCTCCATAGATCTTACAAACGCAAGGATATATTTAATAAATGGTCTTATATTATATTTAATAAATTGGGTATACTTATTTATACAACCTCGAGAACTAGACGCATCGGCGCCTTGTGGCATAGCACAGACATGCCTGCATTTAACATTAACGTACACTTCTGGACACCCAATAAATAAAAACATTCCAATAAAGAAATCTTGTGAATAAATCACTTTGAAAAAATTAATAATACATTTTCCGACTTATGAACCGTTTTCCTGTGATATATCACACATTATAAGTAGAACACCTGCAGCTAGGGTCATTGGAAAAGGTTCGGTTTAACCGAAAATTCAGATAAACTGAGTTTGGGTTCAATGGAACACAATGTATCTCAAACTGAGCGAACAACTTGGTTATTCGTCTTGCACTTGACGTAAATCAATATGGATAAATCCCATATCAATTCTACTAACTCAAATATTGTTACAACTGAACATCCCAGCCATAGTCCGAATTGTCCTCCAAAATCCGACAGAAGTTGTGTTAACTGAGAAAGATAAAGAAAACATGAATTAGACATTAGAAAAAGCAGGCCAGAAATGCAGGTGATTAATCGGTTTAGCCACTGCCTAGAGTGGTTATAGCCGTTTCGGATGGGGACCAACGGTTTTTGATGATGAAGAGACCCCAATTAATTCAGCCACTCATTTTTTAAAACAAATATGTGATCCGTTTTTAGGAGAATGAGTCATAAGTGGCAAAATATGGATTTTGAGATATCACCATTTTGAAAAGAGGAGATCAAGCTGATTCCAATGATAGTACATTAAACCAGAACACCTAATAAATATTTCAAGCATTTTAAGTTTGATATTTTTCTTTTTGAAAAAATAGCTTGCAATGTTTCTAGATGTGTAATTACCAGTAAAGTAACCAAATATACTCCATACAAGGCCTTCAAAACACAAGGATATATTTTATACAAGGTCCCGAAATTTGTTACATGGATTTATATGACTATAAGTGCTAACCCCTCTAAAAATCAGAGCATTTCAATAAAGAGATCTTGTGTAAAAAACACTTTGAAAAATATCAATTTTGCGACTTGTGACTCATTTTACTGAAACACATCACATATATGTAGAGAATAGAACAAGCCGCCAGTATTTTTTTTTAAAAAAAAGGTGAGATTCCTCTACGGAAGCAAGATGACGTAGGCATAGTGCTTTCACAGAGGAATAAAGTCCAATGAATTTTCGATTATGACGGCGAGTTTCATTCTATATTTATTATATATATGCGCATGAAATTTGATCAAATATCAAGTGTAGTCGTCAGATAACACTAAGGAAGAAACCGACTCAGTTAAACAAGTCTCAGACACAGTGCGAGCACCCCCGATATTGTTTATAATTATATATAGAACAACGAAATTAACAAGTGCCTTCGGGTCTCCGTGAAGCACGCCAACAAAGTGTGGAGGTAGGTCTAATTTTAGACAACAACATTTTTATCTTACGAGTGCCATAGCTATATTATTATTGCACCCCACGTATTGCACCTCTCAAGAGAAATGCATATAAGCCTTATAACCAGGACCATTGTGTCACTGCTACCCATTGAAAAGTCAAAGATAGCAACTCAATTGTATAGATTATCTTTACACTAATAAACAATGTTGTGTGCTGACCCATCTATATATATTCAAATCATGCTTTCACATACACATAGTACTACCCACCTCATATGAAGGATTTGTTGTGTATTTGTTATAATCCAAGCTCTCAAAAAATATCCGGATCTTAAGAACATTACCCCTGAAAATAGCAACAAATTATTGATAGTTTAGCAGCCAAGATTCAGCATAAATGGGCATAGGTAGACCAAGATGGTGGACTACAGTACATAAAGGTGTCTATATATATATAATGCGTTTATTCATTCATGATAAACTGATACAATATCACATACAAAAGGAAAAGATTTTTTGTCCTCTGCCCCCTCGCAGTTCTTCCACGACCGCCCTTGAAATTGGTTTGTAAAAGATAAACACGTTTAACAGCAGAAAGTGATTTCAACATTCCAAAAGCATTAGCATGTTAAATAAATTCTCCCGTCAGTGAGTGCGGGACTAGTGTACTGCTACAGAAGCACAATATTAAGATCTATATATACCTCGCTTGAGCTGAACGTTCGCTGTCTGTTAAGAACTCCAGATCTCTTCTAAAACCAGGGTCACGTCCTGCTAGAACATTTAGTGTATATTCCTGAAAATATGAAAATTATATATAATATATATATATCATAGTGAATTATGAAAATGAAAATAATAAAATTGTAGACATATTCAACAACACTAAACACTACTTGAATGGTAAGTGAACAGGTGACGTCATTGGGTCGCCCACATGACTCCCCAAGAGGCTGGTGATTTCCTGGACATTTATAAATATGGTACGGAGCTAGAGCCCCACAATCAAATGCTCTAGAATTAAACGCTTTCACCATGCATTCCTTACACTGGAAACATTACACTGGAAACATTACACTTCACTTAGATGGGTAGAAAAGTGGAGTCATTGGCATGCGGTATTTCAACTTGCTCTGTTCTGACAGGAAAAACCTTATCTACGGTAGGTGGTGGATGATCTTGGTACCTTTTATTTTTATTTCGTTTTATTGACAGTATTCCAGACATATCCCGGTGTTGCCATCTATAGTTGGTCTTCCCACTGTGTTGCCTTATATTAAGACTAGTTATTTGTTACTGATTGATTAGTGCTGCATTGGTGCAGTGACATACTGAGGTTACTTTCTGGATGAGATCCCTCCCAACCTACAGCCCTCAGCTCTTGTGTTAGTGTGTTGATACAATAATTATGTTTTTGACTAAATGTAAAACCAACTCCCAGTCTCCTGTTAGCCCTTATATTACATTAGTTGTTATGTTGGCCAGATTATATTACACAGTGTCTGTCAGTCACTGGGAAATATTTCCTAATTATCTTTACACTGGTACCATTAACTCAAGTTTTTATTTCATCCATAACGACGTTCAGTAAGATAATATCGTTTGAAATGTATGTACACATTGTTGATTGGATATCATTTCTGATGTAAAAGAAACCTTACCTCAGTTTTAAGAGAGGGCCACATCGCTATTGATATTGTTTTGTCATGATGAACGGACCTAGTTCGAATGAAACAAATAGATAACATTTTATAGTAGCTAATTAATATACTTGATAAACATAAGTTTAAATACCATATACCTGTTATTATTATTTAATGAGCTAATCTATTGCATTTCAGCATCAAACGGGTCCAACATAATCCAATTTAAATGGTTATTCGCCTGGTAAACAGCAGCAACTGTAAGGCTATTATTAAAAATTAGGTTACATAATGTTTTTCGCTTAATAAAAGATATTTAAATACAAAAATAAACTGTTGGTTATTATCAGAGACACTTTAGAGATGAACTAGTCTTTGAATACGGAAGAAACCACCATATTAGTTATATGTGATTTTGCAACTATACTCAATTGAAGTTTAATTTGTTTATAGCATTCCTACTGCACGAAACAATGCTGAACTGCAAGCGGATTGTGCAGGTCATTCATTTTGATACCTACTGCATGAAACAATGCTGAACTGCAAGCAGATTGTGCAGTACATGTATTCATTTTGATTTTGCTTTATATTCAATTTTGCCATAATATTATAACAACTCAAAATCAGTTCCCCGATTTTATTATCCTAGAATAAATAACTATTATATTTCAACATCCCCAAAGAGATAATGAGTTAGAACTTGTTGCCAGAGCAACAATACTATACTAATAAATTACACAATTCTATGGAAGAACATAAATTTGGCACGTCAAAATGGACTATTCTACTTGGTGAAAATGGGTTGGATGATATTTATCTGAACTTAGTAATGGTTAGTAACAATCAGCTACAGGGTATGGTATGGGAATACATGTCCTGTATCAGTTATAAGAAAATTCTTCTTTGGTAGCTTTCAGTTTGATAGTCTTTTGTTAGTATGTTTTCCAAGGGCCTTCTGGGACCTGTTACATAAGCTAACGAAAGGAATTGTGTTTTGTTTTGTAAATTCGGAAGGAACGCCTATACAACAATTATAAGATGGTAGCTGTCTTATCCCTAGTCTCTCCAAGAATAAATTATGTGTTTCCGGTTCAGATTAGCTGATACCTGGGAAGGGATGAGGCTGGTGTTCCTAATTAACTGGGTTTTTGTAAGAAAATAGCAATAAGAGTTTAGGTAGCAAAAAGCCCTTTAGGTGGGTAAAGGTCTTTCTAGGTAAGAAGACGGTGGGGCAAGGCATACCTATTATGTTTATCTGCTATACAAAGAAGCCAGAGAGTACTTACTCGCATGAAGGTGGGCACATGGTCAGGTCATTACACTCTAACTCGCCGTTGATAAATGCATCCTGTACGTCTTCCAGACAACCTGGAATAAAGGATGTACAAAAGTGATCGTCATTGTTAAATTAACTGATCAAGACAGATTTTCCCAAGGAGTTTCATGGGGCACCTTGGACGTGTCGATGATTGCTCCCCTGATCATGTCTTTGTTTGAATTTTTGGGTTTTGGGTTTTGGTTTTGGGTCAGATCCACATGAAGGCTGCAATAATTAAATTTCTCCACTGAGGTAGTGAGAATTGCAGTGTCTCTGATTGACCCATGCAGTATATATCTATCTTGTTTACATTTTTTATTCAGCGTAAAGCATTACATCATGGAATGCTGTTATCAGCTTTGTCTGACAAAATCATTTATATATATGTAGTGGAGTTGCCATGCAATTTATTCACTACTTGTTCTATAATACTTACAGGTTGCTTAAAAGTTAAAGTCGGTCAAAAACTAAGCATTTTCTACTTTTTGTTCCATTCTTTTCCAATTCATCTTAAAGTCATTTGACCAAAATTTTGGAGCATTTAGTCTGTTTGTTTTAGCTACAGGCTTTCTAAAACGTCCTCATTCATATTTGGACAAAATGTTCAAATCCTTTCTTACGGTGACTTCACTTATTATCATTCATCTTCTGCAGCTTTCTCTCGGTGATTAGTTTTCAAATTCTTGTTTGACCATATACCAGCAGCAAAATATTGATATATCCAGTCCTATAACCCACGATATGAGTGAGTTTGGTAGTATTAGTTTTGTCGTAATTCCTCAGAATGCAGCTTTCAGAGTATATTTGCGACCAAGATATATAATATTATTTTCTTCTTTTTAAAAATAAATATCCAATTACTTACCTTGTTCTTCAGGTATTGACAAACTGCATATTTTTGCAGTCCCTCTCCAATAATTCTTGAAAATTTTACTCAGCGGTAACCTTGAGTCGTAACATTGGCATGTTGATATTAAGTTCTTCTGGAAACATGTGTACTTGCATGCCTTGACAGAAAGAGAAAGAAGATTATATCAAGACATCAGTGAATTTAAAAGCAAATAAAATTGTATTCAGTGAAGCAAATTTATGTTATTAGTAGAAAACCCCATATCAAAATTGCTGTGGTTGTAATAATTCATTTTGACAATAGCCCAAGGAGCAATTGAGTGAATAACGAGTAATTCTATACACAGAAGGATTTTTTTAGGGTTGAACATAAGAATGGTTGGCATTAAGCTGGTCAAAGCGTACCACGTTTTTGGTTTATAGTGAGTACAAAAGGGTATTGCCAAAATGAAAATTGACTAATTAATAACAAGAAATTTCGTTCATAGATTTAGCTTAGTGAATCACAAAAAAAGGCTTTAAATAGAACTTCAAAATGCTTTTTGAAATCAAGTCACTATAAAATACATTTCTCACCACAAATATGATTATACATGATCTATAGAGAGACAGACAGAGTTTAACTTATATCCATACCAATGTGGAGTAATTCTTGGGATGCAATGAATCAAGATTTGCCCACAAATTTTTAACAGCATTTTCAGCATGCGTTACAGCGCGACAAGGTCCATAGGGATCAGAGGCCAAATGCTGCTCGACCTGGAATAAGACCAATTTATTATTATTCACTGAAGCCAGAAGATTTCCTTATTTCACAAAAACCATGTATGTGATCTGTTGAAGTTACTGTTCAGGTTCCTTGACTTTGGTATATTTATATCCAAATCCATTCCACATTTCTCAAAGTTTAAGCATTCTGGATGATAGCTTTCTATGTGTTATAGTGACCTGGATGTTAGCCTTCTAGTTGTGTAAATTATAATTTTATTTCCAATATGGTACCCTTTAGGATTAGCATGCAGGTTCTAACAAAACAATAGGCCAGTGAACCATATATAGGGAAGAGCTCATCTCTCCTCTTCAACAACAGAACCAGCTCAACAACAACAACAACTTTAGGGTGGTATATTTCTAGTTGGTAGTTTTCAAGCAACACATACTCACCCTGTTGAGGCCTACAAATGTCTCAGTGCCGGGAGAGACGCTAAATCCCTCATCCTCAGGGAAGGGCACTTGGGTCTGGTTGTGGATGACGAAACGTAAGCCAGCACCATCTGTTATGTCCTGCACATACTCCCTCTGCTCTATGTACAGGATCATTGTCAGCGCTGGACATAAAAATAAAGAAAATGGTCCAATTTCAAGTCACAGTATTTTTTTTAGTATTCTGCTTTCTAGAGCACCACTGTCAATTTGTGAACTGCCCTATTCTCTTACATTATTACTCCTATGGCGGTCCCACACCAAATGGCCAGGTGCAGCTTTTCCATTGGATTTTCGATTATTACCAGGAATAAAATCCTTCTACTACTCTACAACTTGGCTTTCTTTATGTTACACACATTATAACATATTGGTGGAGAGCGCTCAAGATTTCTGGTACCTTAGTTTAATAGTGTACTCTAATTATGCAGAGGGGAGGGGGTTTGGGTGTAAGGAGGGGAGGGGGTTTGGGTTTGGGTGTAAGGAGGGGAGGGGGTTTGGGAGTAAGGACGGGAGGGGGTTTGGGAGTAAGGACGGGAGGGGGTTTGGGTTTGGGTGTAAGGAGGGGAGGGGGTTTGGGGTAAGGAGGGGAGGGGGTTTGTGTTTGGGAGTAAGGAGGGGAGGGGTTTGGGAGTAAGGACGGGAGGGGGTTTGGGTTTGGGGGTAAGGAGGGGAGGGGGTTTGGGAGTACGGAGGGGAGGGGGTTTGGGTTTGGGTGTAAGGAGGGGAGGGGGTTTGCGTTTGGGGGTAAGGAGGGGAGGGGGTTTGGGTTTGGGGGTATGGGGGTTTGGGGGTAGCTGGGCCTCTACCATCTTGATCAAGTTGCTCACCATCTGTCAACCGACTTAGACAACACTCATCTTGAAATCGGGTCTGTGGACATGCGGAATTAGCATACCAAACTATTTGACAAAACAAATATTTATCAAGGTGACATCCAGTGTTCTTTACGTACCATTTTCGGGGCCAGCTTTCAAGGCTTTTTTATATTGTGTAAAATTCCTTCCACTGTTATATGTAAAACAATTGCCATACGCTGAATTCTGCGTGTAGGAAAAGTTCCTGTAAATAAACAAGCATAACATTCTCAGAATATGGCCATTATGGACTTCATGTAGAGCTTTTGCTCTCTTGTATACATATTAAGAGAGATAAAAAACACACCTATTTATTTGCTCAATTCACAATAATTTACACACCTACCCAAGGATTGCATTTAAATATTTTCATTCAGCAAAAATCATTATGTAACAAATACACTATATCTCAGTCGTCGCTGACTCTTACATAATAATGGGTACTTACGCAGGTCCGCATGGAACTCCCTGGTGTTGACAAAGAACAAGCATCGTCTTAAGTTGGTGTCCTACCTTTCTCCTTGTGTTAAAAGTAAGACTCCGGTATAGATTGAAGAAATCTTGAGTCTCCTGAATTTCTGCTTCTTCCTCATCATATTCACCTACATGTAGTTGTATTTGAGGTAAGAATTGGTGTACACAGCCCCAAAAACAAAATTCTCACTTTTTATGGATATTGTTTCTAGGGAATTCTTTTTTTAAAATTCGAAACAGTTTGGATTCCGGATATCACATTTCATCATGTATCGACGCTGTTCTCAGTCATTCCTGTCAGAGTGAATTTATCATTACTTTTACGCTTTTCAGAATTTCAAATATTCAGAGAGAACTTTATTCGAGTTAAATTATTTTATCAAGGTAGAGAAAATATACAAACATGGCCAACTGATATACAAGATTTTCCCATTTTTACAAGTAAAACCATACAAATGACAAAATTAATAAACCATAATAGAAAGCTAGCCCTTCATGCCAAGTGCGGGAAATGCAGACTGGGCAAGTGTGGGAAATTTTGTAAATCAGATATTGTGAACTGTTTTTGAAAATTTGAAAATCTTTTACCTAAAACTTTTGGAATTTGGGTGAAATTCAGCAATCGTCATAAGGTTGCAAAAATACTGATTTCACTATAGATACTAAAGGCTTTCATCCCTGAACACACGCAATGACATCACTGGGAAGGGGATTCCCCCAATTCTCATATGTTCAATTATTCCACAACGGCGTAATACAGCTATATCACGGTCCATAGCCAAATCTCGGATACCACATTGAGACGAGACCTGGTGT
Organism: Sthenelais limicola; assembly: GCA_942159475.1. Lineage (NCBI taxonomy): Eukaryota > Metazoa > Annelida > Polychaeta > Phyllodocida > Sigalionidae > Sthenelais > Sthenelais limicola. Next base: position 37,644,756 of record OW804102.1, read on the forward strand.
TTTAACATGTCTGTTTTTAAAGCAAACCACTTTATGAACATTATAACCAGTTGTTCATCATTTTTCTCTTCTTAGCATATATTAATACTAGCCTATTTAGGATCTTAGTGAGTTTTTTGGCGTACATTTCCGTCAATTACGTTGATTACCATCCCTAGAAACCGAACTTATTATTTTTGATTCCATTAGTCTTAACACTGTATAGGACCTACGTTACTGAACATTGTATAGGGCCTAAGTAAAATACTATTTTTAAATAATATTAAATCCTTTTAGTTAACATCGAGATGATACATTACAGCCATTTCTTTCTATATCAAATATTTGTCAAAAATCCTTTTAATTTAAATTTGATTTTAATACAGCTCCCACGAGGGGCTGTTGGGTGATATGATGAGAAAATGAGATGAATAGTGATTTATGCAATGAAGTATCCAGCCGAATGTGATTACAGATGCCTATTTCGAGATGTGAGATGGTTGAAATCCGGTCAGTTTTGTACATTTGTGACTGACGAACAAAACCATCCATAACCCATTATGATGACTTTTTATTATAAGAGATGCTTTATTGTCAGTCAATTATCATTATTACATTCGTATTACAGGTGACACATAAGGACATTCGCATCATCAAAAAGTGTCTATCTATCTAAACTTTGTATAAAAGATATTAATTTTTAAAAGGTTCAAAACATTTCAAACAAATAAACAAACCTGACGACTCTTCGTATTCATAATCGCCTGAGTAGTTTACGTCATCAAGATCTTCTGTGTCTGAGACATTCTGAAGTGGAGGGAAGGTTGATTCGTCCTGCCAATGTATCAAACACGCAAATGATTTGTACTATCATTATTTAATCAACACACAGCCTGGCGCTTTGTTGATAGGGTCTTTCTTGGGATATATGCGGGGTTTCGGTATAGATATTTATTAGCATTGCAATTTAACTTAATATATCAATCTCTATTGTCATTGAGTCATTTAATAGGAGATTTGCTTGTCTCACTGCGCATGTTTATTATATTACAGTACATGCTGCGATGGATACAGTTCAAATCTGGCAAAACAAATATTTAGCACCATTTTTTAAAATAGATAATTGCAAGAATAGTTTTACCAATATCATGATGATCATTGATCTATATAAAAAGCAAATTGTACTATGGAAAAATGCATAACAAATGGATGTTGACATTAGAGCACCGATAAATATTCCACGCTGAACATTACATGGATCTATATATAGATTAGATACACTGTACCATAACTCACATGGGTCAGATTTTCAGGAAATGTACAATTGGCAGCTCTACACATTTAGTAAGTTCTGCTAAATTAGGCTGCAATTTGGCCATTGCTAGGTAAATTCGAGTATATTCAGCATTGCATTGGTTCTAGCAATCTATTTGGTTAGGTTGGACTGTATTTTGAACTTTATTTTTGTCGGAAATTCGGGTTATTTTGAGAGAATTGGTGAAGCTGATTTGTACATTTTCTGAAAACTTGACCCCCATGTTCTAAGCAAATCAAGATTCAAGATGGCGCCTATTGTGCTGTAGATTTACATGTGCAGTCCTTGATGTCCACACGGAACACATTTCCCCTAATCTGATCCTTATATGATGTTTGGGGAGGTGGCAGGGTGAGAAAAAAATCCCCCTTGTTGATGGTATAGCCTCTAGGCTGGAACTGGAGGTGGGAGGAAGTAGGTCATGTAGTCAGAGGTTCCACCTGGTGTGTATTTGCACAGGGGAAAAGTGACGCCTCCCCCCCACCCCCACCCCCACCCCCCCACACACACTTTTCCTTTCCTTAGCTTATACAACAGGCCAAGCGGTATCTTCTTGGGGTGAAAAAGTCTGGGGCGTCTAGATAGGCTAGAAGGTGCTACAACTAACCACTGGAGTACTGGAATAAAGGAAGTTGACTTAGAACTAACAAGGCGTACGGTTGTCAATTCATACTAGAGTATTACTACATGGGGGTCTATAAATTCTTGGGTTTTTCTTGCCACACTTACCTGTGGCCCTGTGTAGTTGACAAACATCCCTCCCAGTTGGGCAAGCTTGCTGGCTCTGGCTGGGTTCATGTTGCAGAAAGTAACAGCTGGGAAATCCAGTTTCGATCTGAGGACAGGTCTAACCGTCGTCTCCGAAGGGTATGATCTGTACTTGGATACGGAGGTAGTAATCAGTCCAATCATGAAACCTGAGATATAATATTAAAGAATGCAGCAGATACCATCTCACTGTTTGTGATAGTTTTGTGTTCTCTTTCAAGTGGGTACATTTATAAGTGAAACCATTAATTGGATATGTGATTGATGCCTTACTGTTACAGAGAAATGAGTCATAAGTCGCAAAGTTGATATTTTTCAGTATTATTCACAAGATCTCATTTTTGGGGTACCTAAGACGGATGAGTTTTCAAGACAATGTAACAAATATATTCTTGGGTTTCTATGGTCATCATACTTTATTAATAATTGCCCGCCCAGAATTATTGCTTATTATTATCTGCTTTTTCAATATAAAAAAATGAGACATAGAAACACATTTTAGATTTTTTAAATGTTAACATCGTTGGAATCCACTTCAAATATGATGGTATCATGAAATGATTTGTCTTTTTACTTATAACTCATTTTTCTGTAACGTGTTACATAAGTGTCGCTTCTTTGTTTAAAAGAAAATGTAAGCTTCACACAATTATGACTGTGTGTAGGTCATTATTATCACACTTAGAATGACTCAGAGGTATTTGATAAATGTGGACTTTTCTGAACAACATAAGGGTTCCACACCACATGTACATACTCTTCCAGTAAATATCTCCAGTATACTTTTAAATGATACCTAGATAAGTATTAACCTATTAGCAAATTGAATAAGATGTCGTGCACGTTTTAGAAGACGTTTTCTATGAAGGGAGGAGCTCTATTTTCGATTCTGCTGATAAAGTCTGGTATTTCTAAACTAAAGACGCTATATCTCATGACGGCAATCTGGCGGAGATAAACATTGCAATAAGTCATTGCAATGCAACAATTAATAATTAATCTGTCCTACTCATGAACGATGACAGTTGCATTGTTGACCCTTTTAGATCCCATTATTAATTAATGAGAAAGTGGTAGACTGCAGAGTGCCGGAAACCGATGTCAATAAAACCGATGTCAATCTTTGTGCCATCAAATCTGCATATTTAGACTTATATCAATTCTCCTCCCCTTTTTCTGTTAGCTTGCTGTGCTATAAGTAGCATATTAATTATCACACTTATTCATAAATAAATGTATGGAATATTCAGAATTCTCTTAGGGTGCCAACTTGTCCCGACTACAGCCATCCCGAAGCAGAAATATGATTGGCTGTAGTCAGTCTAAATTCGATTAAAATATTTTCATAAAACCACCCCGCTCCCAAATCGACCCAAAGGAATTCAACGGTGTCATCTACATTGGTTGCTTATAGAAACGAGCTATTTCCCGATGCAGAAACCAGTATTAGTGGCACACATTAACTCTCCCCTTAACACTACTTTGATTAGACAATTTCTGGCGACACTACAGGTAGTTACACATCTTTTCAGTTCACCAGTTTCTCAGCAACATGTATTAAGTGGCAATTGGTAAGAACACATGTCTTGATTTCACCTGCTTCCATTTTCTGGTGAAAGGTCAAACCTCTATGTATGTATGTATATTGTTTATTTCCAGTTCAGTTACAGTTACATCAATGTGATTAAATACAATACCATATCTGGAAATGGGTACCCCATTCTATGCTAATCATAGCTCTACCAGGAGGTCCCTCCTACATCTAATTACATTATTATATACAATTTGAGTTATTCTATTTGGTAGATTCATTAGGTAATAGGTAAGTTATATCTGGCCGTTTGGGAGTCCATTTGCATTCTTACGTATCAAATATAATTATCAGTGGCTATCTCCATGCACGACCGTATCCAATAATGCATAACATCTGGCATGGGCAGAAATCACCCACTATGAAGGAGATATATATCAATAGACCTTTTATGTATTGCTCTGACTACTGTCTGTATCTGTTAGACTGTTGCCATGGCAAAGTCATAACTTCCAATTCACCTCCAATTCAACACCATTGCAAGGTAGCATTACATGTAATGAATTATTCGTGACGATGAGGGGAAGAGAAATCTGCTATTGTTAAAGCTCTCACCCAGTTTCTCATAAGTCAATATAAGTTTGCTAATGTTTTATGACCATCCATCCACCCACCATCCTATCCATCCGTCGACACACTCGTCAACTTGTCTGTTAACCCATTAATTATATAACACGTACTGTCTATCTATCTGTATGTCTGTAATTGTATTTGTATTTCTTTATTTCCACAAGCATTACAATTTACATAATGTTATTCTCAGCTTGAGTGTTTTACTACAACTAATTCTTATTACATAACCAAATTTTAGTTTATATATTACTATTATACCTTTTTTTGGTCTATCACACAAATAATATATAGTAATAATGACAATATTCCGTACAAAAATATTTTTTTCAGGTTTTCAGTATAAAATTATATAAGATCATTAGTAACAACTGTCCAACTGTCTATCTATCTATCCATCTATCTATCTATTTATCAATCTATCTATCTCTATATTTGGTAGATGTAGTCTGTTACCCACAGCCTCCATTTATACTTGTAGGACGAAGTTACTTGATCCTAGATTGTTGACTAGGTCTCCCATAGGGACGCCATTCCTACCTGCCTTCCTAACTGTTATGGCCCATGCCAACACATTTGGTATAGGTTTATGTACTCTTGTTACCTACAGCCCCCACTCAACAAAATTACTGACCCTGAGTCTAACACTATGGCCTATGCCAAGGATGCTCCCCACATTATTAATCATTAACACATTTTTGGCCAATGTTGGTTCTAATATAGCCTCCCAACTACCTCCCTGTGCCTTTCACTACGACTTGGAACCCCTTCTCCCAAACCGGCAGTTTCTAGAAGAAACACCATACTATTAATTAATGACTTGACACTCAAGAAAAGTATTAACGATATGCCAACGTTTAAATCATCTGGTTGTGACGAAAATGCCAATGCAGATGTTGTTCAATGCCACTATCCCACGATTTCTTTCGATTTGTTTTACTTAACTTAACTATTGACAATGGCATAATGTCCAATAGATTGAAAAATGCATCTGTGATACCTTTTCCCCAACACGTTAATGCAATTCATGTTACTAAACTCAGACCCATTTGTAGTCCTGGGTATGACCAGAAAGTGCCTTTCTCTCTCTTTTCTCTTGTCTCTCTCTCCCTTCTTCTCTATCTCTATTTCCTGGGTATGATCATAAACTACCTCCCTCTCAGCTCTCCCGTCCTTGATATAACCATATTAAATATGTTGATAAGGGCGTAAAGCAACCTCACTCACTCACTCACTCAGACAAATTTCACTAACACATGTTCTAGGCAAAATTCTGGAGAAACGTGTCAACAGTCAAATACAGACCTTCGTGGAACATAACGATCTTTTGTCACATTTCCAAGGAGGTTTTAGGAAGAACGCATCCACCACTTACCCACAAACTCTTCATACGTTTACCTAAAACTAATAAGGAAATCCTACCTAAGGAAATCCTACCAAAGCAAACTTAGAATCTGAACCGTCTTGAGCACCTAACCTAAGAATCGATAACACCAGCATAGACAGGGTAAATAGTTTTGTGTACCTGGGTCTAACTATCGATATAAATTTAAAATTTAATATATTGGCCAAATCTGTTCAAATCTGGCCAAATTATGTTGATCAAATCTATGGTACTAACCTATCTACCTATGTGTGTTATCTAAACTGTAGTAAGGATATTACTACATTATTGTTCCTGAATAAACATATTTTAAAATTCAAATTCAATTCATTATATCAGCTCCAGGTATTCCATAATTAATCACTAAGGTTTGCCCTTAAAAAGCCTCGATGGTACATCACTGTCCAGCTTCACATTGATGCCAATGCTATGACCATCAAGGAAAGAATATATTTTAATAACCTGAATTTTTACTATAAACAATTACATGCTGTTAGACTTTGTATTGGATTATCAGAAGTAGAGTGGAGGCTATCTGCCACCTAAGAGAGAATAGAAAACTTAATTTCGAGGTCAACCACCCTAGAGGCACACTATACCAGGAATCCTTGTGGAACAACCTAGCCCTTTATATCAAAAGTATTAATGGCCCACTTCTTTTCAAAAAGACCTTGAAAACCTGTATCCTAGATAATACTATCCAAACTCCTGATTTTAAAGTCACATGTACTTAAACTCGAAGTATGACACATGGCAAAACACAATAATTTTTTCCTTTATCTTCTCTTAACTTCATTCCATCTCATCCCGTTATTTCTTACCGCATTTATCCACTTAACTGATTGACTTCAACGAGTAAAGATCTCAACATAAATTTATATATTTAATGCTTCAGCTGTAAAGCGAAAATTCAGGGTATGGGGGAAGATCGGGGCAAGCCCTAGTCATACAAATTGTCTATGGTATATGCCATTTACACCTATTGCCTGAATAAAATTTGTTTGAAAGTTATATTAAATATATCTGTCTATCAATCCATCGATCAATCTATCGATCTATCTATGGACAGAGAATAGAATCGTATAATAAGATGATAGTTGACAACATTATTTTTCATCATGATTAAGGCCAAACATTTAAACAATTAAACAGTAACAATGATAATATCATGATAAACACAAACAAACAATAGGGGACTTGCATGTGCCACTGCGCATGTCTGGTACAGTGCATCCTGGGATGGATCCTCATGAAATCTGACATACAAATTTATATTAATTTATATTTGGCAACATTTTATCGAAAAATGCCAGAATGTTTTCAGCAATATCATAGCTTGTATAAATGATTTATGAAAACCAAATGCATGATGGGAAAGATGGAGACTTGTGTCATGGAAACATGTATGACATATGGATATTTACATTGGAGCATTGATAAATATTCCATGCTGAACATGGCATGTTTTCTATAGATTGTATACTGTACCATTAGTCCCATAATTCTATACGAATCAAGATTCAAAATGGCGGCTATGCAAATCCCCCTATTTGCCAAAGCGACCTACCTGCGGCGGTGAGAAGTATAATTATCCAGAAGACTTTGCGCACAAAAACTTTATGTCGGGTGACGTTGGGCATGCCATGCATCCCTGTGTTGCTGGCATGGTTAGTCACTAGGGCCAACCAAGTCAGATCATCAGCTTTTGCCTTTTCTTTCTCTTCCTCTGTCATCTTGTGTATCCTAGGGATAAGAATAATATATATATATTTTAAAACAAAATCTTCGCCTTTACCAACCGCAAATTTCTTTTTCCCCTTCCCTATTCTTTCATTACATATTTCTTAGTAGAAAAGTGGAGAATTTCGACATTTGAAAAAGGGAAAAGGAAGAAAAACGCACAGACTGGAAAGCACACACAAAAGCCTTGAAAAAAATATTTCACAGGTTATCTTCCCTAAATACTTTTGACATGTTTGTACAGAAAAGTGGATAAAATAATGTTTCAGTTTAGAGACATTCTTTTTGAAGATATCGATATCGAAAATCGCTTAAATTAACTTATAGGTGAAGTGTTCGCCTGCAATTTTCTGTTCAATGGCAAAATCAAATTCTTTAAAAAAAAATAAAAAAATATATTTGGATTAATGGTGTGCAGCTGCCAAAGACCAACCAGTGTATGGTCCTTTCAGCACAATTGTACATTTGGTTTGAATTGATTTGATTAATTAAATCTGAGCTTTAATCTAATTAGATTAAAGCTCTTTGACTGTTTTTCCAAGGAAAATAATTGTTCACAATTGAATGGTTAGACGTTTGTTTTTCAGGGGAGAGAATTAGACAATGTGTGGGAGACTCAAGAATGAAATGGAATGGGGATGATCATGAATAGAAATACCACAAGAGGTGTTATAGGCATCATTGTAAATGTTAAATAGGGGTTCCTAGCCCATTTGCACGGTATTTGTCCACTGTTTGATTCTCAAGTGTTAAGCAACACTCATTTTATGGCATTTCAATTGCTGAATGCATAATTAATCCTTTACGCAAATCACTTTGGCTATAAGATCATGCACAGTGGCACATGCAAATCCCCTATTGCGCAAACTGACTTGTCGGTCTCATTTTGATAATAAAGATAACATTTGATTCTCTAACTTCTTACATGTTGGTATTATGATGAAAGTTGCATGAAACATGCAGTAAATGGAGGACATATAAGGGACAGGTCTTCAGAAAATGGACAATTGGCAGCTCTGCTCATTTAGTAAATTCGGCTAAATTAAAATATAAAATGGCCAATGCTTGGTATATATGAGTATATTTGACATTGCCTTGATTCAAACTATCTGTTTGATTATGTTAAACTGCATTTTAAAAGTCATTTTTGTCTTAAATTTAGGTTATTTGAGAGAATTGTTGAAGGCGAATTTTCTGGCGATTTCACCCATAAATGTTTCTAGAAGTAAGAGCCTGAATAAGATATATTTTAATACAATCACGAAAGAAATCATGGACAAGGTCAGTTTGTGTAACAGAACTTTTGTCCCCTAGCTTCTTCTGTGGCCTCTAAAGCTATTGTAAACAGTACAGTAATATATGGGTCAGATTTTCAGAAAATGTACAATTGGCAGCTGTACACATTTAGTAAATTCTGCTAAATTAGGTTAAAGTTTGGTCAATACTAGGTAAATTCAAGTATATTTGGCATTGCATTGATTATAGCAATCTGTTTGGTTAGGTTGAACTGTATTTTGAACTTTATTTTCGTCTGAAATTTGGGTTATTTGAGAAGATTGGCAAAGATAAATTGCACATTTTCTGAAAATCTCGCCCATATGGAGGTCTGGCATAATACCTATTGCAAACACTAAGAAGCAGCTGAATGTGCTTGTAATGGATATTCACTAATAAATCCCATGACATATGGCTTATCCACAATGGGTTTTGGCCACCATATTTACAATAAATATTATTTTCATTATGACAATAATAGACTCATTGTTTAACAATGTTGGACTTACAATATTTTGCTGCTGTTACATATTTATATACGACGAGTTGTTGTATAATCTGTATATTCGCCCAATAGAAAACAAGTACTGCTGAGCGATAACAAGTGAAACCACCGCAGCAAAGGATTTCGGATAGGCCGTCTTAATGTTGATGGGGCCACTTATAAACCCTCCAGTAAAAGCAACAGGGTAAAATTCTTGTCAAATAACTTTAGATGGGAAGGGAAATAAACAAACAGAAATACATTTTTGATTGAGGTTAACTGAGAGTGCAGCTTTAAAGCTGGGCCTAACTCTCAGCTAAACATTATTCAAATCGGCTGGGAGAAAACGGCCCCTGGTGAGCGATAGTAAGTGATGCCACAGCAAGAAAGGAATTTTGCTTGTCTTCGAAATACAAACTATATGTGGACTTTCATAAAGCCCTGTTAGTAGCAAAAGCAGGAGTTTTTAGATGGGTTGGAAAAGAATGGAACAAAAAGAAAATCTGTAGTTTTTGACCGATGTTAAAGCTGCATTCTCAGTTAACGTCGATCAAAAACTGAACATTTTCTACTTCTTGTTCCATTCTTTTCCAACCCATTTAAAAGTCATTTGACCAAAGTTTTGGCGGATTTTGTCCAGCTGTTAATGCTAAAGGGCTACTAAAATTTTCTCATTTGTATATGGAGTGAAAAGATTTGGGCGGGTTTCCCATATCTTTCACTCGATGACTTCACTTATTATCCCTCAATGGCGGCAGTTTTCTCTCGATGATTAGACTTAAAATTATTGTATAAACATATATATATACAACAGCAGAATATTGATGAATCCAGTCCTACAATTCATAATTTGGTAAGATTAGTTTGGTCGTAATAACTGAGAATGCAGCTTTAACTGAGAATGCAGCTTTAACTGAGAATGCAGCTTTAACTGAGAATACAGCTTTAAGAGATTCTACCCACATATGTGGGAAATCAAATCAACATTCAGATATGGCCACTTCACTTTATATCGCTCACACCCATGCACACCCGACCAGTTGAACAGTAAATGAGATTAAATCCCATAACCATTACAAAAGGAGCAAGATTTTGCTTTCCTAATCTTGTTTCTTATAATAAACATGTACGTTGGTACTTTGTGTCCTCAGTGACTTAGCCTGACCAAGGTAGTAGGTGCTCTGAGGACAATTCTTAGAATCATATTTTTGGGGTCACGTATTGTGAGGCATGAGAGCTTATGATGGTTATTGTTATTATTAATATGTTCTTTTCAGTTAGGCTTGTATCCTGCTTAAGTATCACTTGTTGCCTCTTGTTGCACATTGGGTACTACTGCATAATTGCACATTTTTGCACATGCAGTTTGTATATACTTTCCATTATATTTGTCTGTTCAACAATCGTTACCCTTCATGATAGCAAAATTTCTTTGTGGGAGTCTGTATGTGCTTTTGGTTTCTCTTGTGTACTTTTATACATTTTCTGTAGTAGTCCGTTTTGTTTGGGGATTCTTTGAAAATATAAGGCTGCCTGCCAGCGGCACAAGACTATCCTGGGTTTCCCCCGGTCCTACAACACTGGACACCTGCGGGCTACAGTTGCTAGGAGCTCCCAAAAGTCACTCTGCAAAAGTGAGTGCATGAGGTCAGCTTCCTCATTAGGTCTAGAAACAACACCCTCTCCAGGGTAAGGATCAGTCATGGAAAACACACCCCTTGTCCATGGTGGGTTCAAACTCATCCTCCCAAACTTGAAACCTGGGGCCTGTTGTATAAGCTAAGGAAAGGATTTTGTGTGGGAGTTCCTTCACTTGTAGGAATAACATTCCTTCAAACTCCCCCACACAATTCCCCTCCCTAATCTTATACAACAGTCCCCAACACTCTACCACTGTATTTATATTTAAGATTTTTATTCAGACAAGACATTATGTACAAGTACAATATTCTCAGAATTCGCTGATTTCTAGTAATTTCTATATATTTTACAGAATCGAAAGCTTTTTAGTGGCAATAAGTTCACATAAATTTACAAGTACTTTAAAATTTACATAAGATATGGGTATATCGATAGTTAAAACATAGTCACCTATAATAGATGTATCTAAAAACAAACACCTGCGCTTTGTTCAAATCATGACAGTCAGTGAAAGTTTTTCTAAATTCATTTAAACATTATTGAAGAATCCAAGAACATGTACTCATACGAGCAGAGACTAATAACAATATACTACCATCCAGTTCAATATTCCTAATTATTTCAACCTAAAATACCATCGGATCTGGAATATTCCAGATGTTACCACTGTCTTTGAATGACTTTAAACAGATCTTTTTTATCTGGTTCGAGAAAGCAACCTTTTCATCCAACCTTCTGATATTATTTGGTACCACATTCCAAATTGTATTAACCCTACATATTAAACTTCTCCGTATACTCTCTTTTCTCCAATATCGAACTCTCACCCTATAGGGGTCCCTCATGTTATATTCATGCATTTGGACGGTTTCACTATCCTTCTCAGCCCAAAACAAGCACAAACACCGAACTAGTCGTCTATAACATAAAGGTATTAATCTACATCGATCATGAAGATCAATATTGGTTAATCGTTGGTTTTCCCTTATTCTTATGCTACAAATAATCCGGAGACAACTGTTCTGTAATAGCTGGAGTCTTCTCGAATCTTTGTTACAAGCTATATCAATCACAATGCCTCCAAACTCTAAGATTGGCAATATATACGTCTTGTATATTAAACATGTAATTTCTGTCGAAATAAAATGTCTGATCTTCCTCAACCTGTTCTTTAGCATTGTTACTTTAATACAAATGGCATTTATATGTTGTTTCATATTCAAGTGATAATCAAGTACAAACCCTAAATATTTAAAATCATCAACGACCTCGATCATAGTCCCATTATTATATATATTCAGGTCATTTTTTCTACCACGTCGACCTGTAAACACCTGTAGCTAAGTCTTTTTAGTATTTATTTTTAAACCATTTAAGTTCACCCACTCATTGAACTGATTTACATCACTTTGAATCCTACGTATATCATCATCGTTGGTCCATTTATGTAACAAAACACAATCGTCGGCATAAAGAATAACATCTCCATTAAATTCCAACCTACAAATATTATTAATATACAGAATAAAGAGTAAAGGTCCCAGGATACTTCCCTGGGCCACACCAGCTTTAAGAGAAAGGGTATCTGATCGAAATTCACCATTTAATACAAACTGTTTTCTGTTCTTTGAGTAAGTTCTAAGTAACTCTAATAGCTGGCCTCTTATCCCAATCATTTCTAATTTTTTCAGTAAGATGTCGATATTAATAGAGTTAAAGGCTTTAGAAACGTCAAAATAAATAGCAATAGTATCTTCCCCTTCATCTTTATTTTTGAAAACAATGTCTAAGAAATACCTCATTGCGTTATCTATTCCTTTTCCAGGCCTAAACCCATATTGGTGACAATATAAATATTCAATTCGACACAGATGATCTTCAATTTTCTTAGCGACTATCTTCTCTAATATTTTCCCAAATATAGGGCTTATTGATATCGCCCTCAGGTCATCGATTTTTCTAGAATTCTTTTTCTTCGGAATTATCGCGCAAATGGCCACTTTCCAAGGACTAGGAAAGTATCCGCTAGTCTTAATTTTATTCAGTAGACTAACAAATCTCTCTATACAAGCTAGAATAGCATATTTGACAAATTTTGAGTTTAACCCCAAAATACCAGAACATTTGGTCGTGTCAATATCCTTAACAATCTTTGATACCTCCTCCTCCGATATCTCATCGTCCCATATAAGAGTCTGATATTCATTCTCCTCATTTTCGATATAATCAGGTGAAGAGTTCGGGTCGATATTACAAAAATAATTATTTATATAATTTACAGCCTCTAGACCTTTCAAACACTCATTTTCTGAAGTTATTACATGATCATTCACCACATTTCTACAAGATGTCATCCCAAAAATATTAGCAATCTTCTGCCAAAATTTCCTATCGTTTCTAGAGTAATCTCTGCAAATTCTACCAACAATATCTTTTCTGACCTTCACCACACTACTTTTAACCTGATTTCGTATTAATTTTGCCTCCTGCCAATGGACTGGGTCCCTTGAAATAATAGCTTTCTTAAATAGTCTGTTTTTCCTTCTTACCAGACGCTTCAAGTCCCTATCATATACAACACCCTCCTTATTTGTTGTTATCTCCACTAGTGGATATAGCTCATCCTGAACAGAGGTTAAACTATCACTAAATCGATTACATATCTGATCTATGTCATCATTATTCCAATAATCTTGGTTATGACTATCCATTTCTTCTTTTATCGTATCATATTGCATTTTATTTGTTGGTCTAACAAAGAAGCTCTCATCTTTATCTTTTAAGTCCACACCCCTCTTTTTCTTTATAACTAGATATAAAGGTAGGTGATCACTGATATTTTCTACCAGTGTCCCACTATCCCTTACATGTCGGCAGTTTGAGGCGATAAAATCAATCCGACTGCTACCATTCATAGTTATCCGTGTGTCCACGTTTATATGTTGAACAAGGCTATAACTTTCTAACAATGATATGAATCTCCTGCTATTTGCAGTGGCCTTCTTAATATCAATGTTTACATCTCCACATGTAATAAACCTGCTCTTATTCAGGGTTTTGTCTACACTACATGATAATATTTTACCAAAACTAGTGAAGAATTCGTTCATCGATCCCACTGGCGGTCTATATAATACTGAGATTAGGGTAGATTTGTTCGTTCCAGGTTTAACCTTACAAGTCAATACCTCTAAATCAGAATCAATGTGCGTCATCTCGGGAACTGTACATATAGTGTAACTGTCCCTATAAAATATTATTATTCCGCCACCTCGTTTGCCAGACCTGTCCTGGCGTACAAATTTATATCCTTTAACATACAGCATGCTATCGGTAATGTCTTTGCTTAACCAGCTCTCCACAATGGCGACGATATCATACATACCATTTAGATATTCTAATTTCATATAATCCAATTTATTAAATAAGCTACATACATTAAAGCATATCAGCTTAAAACCCCTGCTCGTAGACACATTTACATTGGTGTCACACATAGTGTCGACACGCAAACCTACGTTCGTCAATACGCGCTACATAAAATACACAAAAAACAATTACAATACTCAATTCAACCACAAAGATATATATATTCATTATTGTATCTTGTGGCAAACACATTTCGGGTCTATAGAAACCTTCCAGGACATCCCCTTGCATAGTTTAAGTAAGAAACACAGTTTTATTTACGTACCATGTATCGTTTTCACGCCATCGGTAGCCATCTTGGTTTTAACTACTTCCTCCTCTTCCGGTTATATGTCGTAAAACCATACAACATTTTTAAAGCTAAATCGTCAAATATAAATTATTAATCGTTTGTAGACTCGCTTCGTTACATTGTTATAATTACATAAACCTATATTATAAGTTTAATTCAATTTTTAAACTCTGCAGAAACAATAAACCCGATGGCGTAAATCACGACATTATATTGCGACACTACAAGTACCCACTTCCGACACAAAAATGGCCGACATGGACAAGAACCAACGTAAACTCAACTTTTTACAAGACAAATACAGCAATGCAACACTAAGTATACGGTGTTTCAGCACATATATACACTCTTATGATAGTTTAGACAGATTCTTTGTCTCTTCCCTCACTTAGAGACGCGTGCAGGGCGGTAATATCATGTAGACTGTCCGTGTCAAGTGGTACGAAGCTTCTCTCCGTTCTGTTCGCACGTGTGCTGTTCAAGCTTGACGAACCTCGAACATCAGAACCACCACCCTGTCCTCGTCTTGACCTATTCATTATAGGTAAGTCAGTTTGCAAAGATGGCGTGGTTATCTCCATGCTCTCCTCATGATCTGTATTTCGTGATTTGTCCTTGTCAACTAAAGCATCAAACCGGTTATCAGTATCCACCGGGGTTGTAGTGGGCGTGGCATTCGCTTTCCTCGTCACGTTGCCCGCAGCTGGGTGTGTAAATCCAGTCTTGTCAGTCGTGGCTTGCTGTTTAGGTTGTCCCTTATGGCGTTTGCAAATCAATTTGTTGAATTCACCTTTACTGTGTGCCTCTGTGACTTCTTTCCGTACCTGTTTTAGTAGCTTCCCCAATAAATTCTTGCCCTTGTCTTTCCAGGTACCGTTAGCTAGATGGACGTCTCCGAGGATACAACCAGACCCCCATTTGCGATTGGTCGTTGCCTCTATCAAGTCCACATTACCAGTTCCTGACAATTTCTCAGCTAATACAGGATTTTGATAGAATTTACAACGAAGTATCTGGAGCATTACCTCTTCTTCCATGGCAGTCCAGGTCGGATTAGGAAGAATTTTGTCCCCCATGCCTTTGATGTCTCTTGGGTCGTCAGTCTCTAAGATCGACTGTGCAACGGATGGCCTTCCTAGAACAAGGCACTTTTTATGTTGAAATGCTTGCTCGGAGCTGCTATACATATTATCCTCAAATTGTAGTACACTGGACGAAAAGTTACTTAAGTATGCACTCTCGCCCTGGAATGCAATACCACCCTTGACGTCGATGATCTTAATCCTTTCGATTGCATACTTCTCCTCAAGCAAGTGTAGGTGTCTACTACCATAAATCACCCCATCGATCTGAACTTGATCTCCTTTTGGTCTAGTAGTTTCAGAGTTGGCACCAGACAACAAAGCGTTTTTAGCCAAAAGCCTCATCGTGTTCTTACGTTTCTTCATTTCAATAGTGTCATGCTCTCTGAAGAACATGTTGGATTTACAAGGCCACATTTTGGTAGGAAAGACTTTTTCATCAGCGAACGGATCTCTCCTCCTAACCAATTCTTCCTTCACGCCCTTATGGATCAGGCGTATAACTATAGGGCTAGGCCCCCTCTTATGTGAAGCCTTTATCTCTCGGTATGCAGTATCTACGGTCCCATCCCAAATTTTAGGGAATATTCCACGGAAGATCTTCTTTACCAATGACACAGTGTTTTCATTTTTTGTACTAGGGCAGCCCTCTAGCACAATATACGACTCTCTATGCTGTTGTTTGACGATTTCCAACTCATCCTTGACTTTAGTAACCTGGGATGTTAGATATTGTGATTTGCGTTGTTGAGCACCTAATCTCTGACCCAGCTCAGCAAACCCAGCCTTACATTTATCTTCGATGGTGAGTACGTCATCTTTTTTACACATTTGGGTCTTCATATCCGATACTTCTTGTCTTAACTCCTGTTGAGACGTGAGTAATGAACGTATTATTCTGTTCTGTTCGTTACTAGACAACGACATTGTATTGATTCTGTCGTAGATACTTTCTATGTCATTATCAACATTGACCCCGTCATCAGCTAGTTTGGCTATGTCAGATTCTAATTTGTCAATACTAGCTCTAGGCTTTTTACCTTCATTATTTATTATCGGTGAGATTTGATCAGCTCCACGTTTGGCATTATTTGGTGTTCTCGGCGTGCTGCTAGCTGCAGCTAATCCCAGTGGCAACACCTCACCTTGTTGATGTTCTCCGTTCTCCATTATCGCTCAGGCCAGTCGATTCACACACTAAAACAGTTCGTAATTCCTAGAATACTGATCGATCAGGTGATAAAAGTCCATATATATGATCACGATCGGTAATTCTCGCAATAGTCTCATTAAGACTTTCCAGAGATTCCTAGTAAGTCTCTACGACCCGAAATTCACAACGTATTTAGGCTCGATTGAAAAAAGCTGTTGCCATTTTGAATTTTCGCGCCAACATGTACTGAGGTACAAGGGCTGGTGCTATAGGTATTTATTATTAATTAGACTGCAATAATCAGAGTTGTAATTGATGCTTTAATTTAAAACTGCAGATCAACAATAGACGGTAATTTACAACCTCCAGTAGTAGCGAAAGAAGACTTGTGGGCAGTGGGGATCTCGGGTTGTATCCGAATGATCAACCTTCCCTTTCTTCATCTCTATTTCATATTGTATTTAATTATTTCCATGCTGTATTACTGTAAACATATGTATTTTCGTGCAGATAAATTTTCGCACAGATACATTTTCGCGCACTAAGTACTTTGACACCTTTACGCGCGGATTTAAATTCGCGCAGCAAGGAAGTTTCGCACTGCGCTTGTGCAATAATCATACCTTTCGCGCAGGAATTATTTTCACGCACAAAGGTGGGTGTGCGAAAATAGCGAAAATAAATACTGCGCAAACATTGATATGTTTACAGTATTCATTCCATGTGTTTTATCTTCCGGATGTTTTATAACAACTCTCTATTTACTTGTGTATTCTAGTCTTACCATCAACTTGCATATATATACTGTATGTACTTACATATGAGAGTACTGTACGTGCTATTTGCTTGTTTACACACCTTTTATGATACCAGATCTTATTGTTCTTCAAACCAAGTTCACTACAATTATATGAAGCAGTATATTTACAACTGTTATCGATAATGCCCAGTCACGAGTTATATTTGAACATTGCATCAGGAGACAAAAGGTGCCTTTTTGGATGGTTGCAAACAGATAGCTGTACATACACCCCCATTCATGTGACCTATTGGGCGTACACAGTAGCAAGGTGGCCTTGATGGCCCAGCTAACAAAGGACGGAATCAATTCCCATAAAAATGCATTACACCTTTTTAACAGGTGAAGGGCAGGTTGGACAACAGGTGATCGAACTAGATGTTATTTCAAATAGTGTGTTTGTTTTATTTTTTATTAAAGAATAGAAAAGGTAGGGAAGGGGATTACCCTTACAACACATATAATATCCTCTCCTAAATTCAATTATGGGTCACTACATCAGAAAATATACAACTCAATTGGGAGCTGGGAGCTTTTACCAATTGTGATGTGTCACAGAATAAATAGTCATAGGTCGAGACAAAAATTGATTTTGAGATACCATCATATTTGACAAGATTAGGTTAAGTGGATTCCAATAGTGTCAATTTTGGCTGTGACCAAGGAAACAATGGTGTCCCCCGAATCCAATATAGACCCACTTCCCCTTCCACGATTGATGCCCATCACTCCCGTAGGCATACCCATTTCACGCAGGAAAAAGCATTGTCAATGGCGTGTTACTAACGTTATGCAAATTAGAAGAAGTTATATGCCAAAGTAGCCTACATTCTTTTTTTTGAAAGATTTTATTTTCACTGGGATGGTCGGCACCAGCATTGATACACTTTCCCTCCAATCTTCGAAGAGCATCCATTTCCATGTGAAAATCAAATGTCTGCTTACATTTCTCAGTAGCAGTAGAAGTAGCGGTAGAAGTAGGATGGCAATAGTACCTATTCCGGTTACTTCCAGTTGCTTGCCCCCGCTTCTAAAGAAACAGGAACAATAGACTGTCAAAGTAACTGCAGGAGTAGCGGGAAAAGTAGCTTGGCAGTGAAACCCAGCATTTAACGCTGGGTTCCACTGGCCGGCTACTCCTCCTGCTACTCCTCCCACTACTTTGATAGTCTATTGCAAGCAACTGAAAGGAAACCGGAATGGGTGCTGCTGGAATGTTACCTCCACTGGTACTTCTAACGCATCTCAGAAATGTGAGCAGACAACATTTGATTTTCACATGGAAATGAACGCATCAAGTAACGGGAGAGATAATGTAGGGTGGTGCCATTGCCCTGCTTCAGCTGCCGCTACTTCCTGTTAATTCAGCTACAAAGTAGCGGCCGTCAAATATCAAACATGTTTGATAGAAGGGGGAGCACTCTACGCTTTGAAAATCTGCCAAAAGAAGCGGGAAGTAACGTGGCTATGTAGCGGGAGCCAATAGTACCCATCTCTGTTACTCTCCTGCTTCTGATCCCGCTTCTTTAGTCAAGAAGCGGGAGCAGAAGCGGGAGAAGTAGTCAGCCAGTGGAACCCAGCTTTAAATGCTGGGTTCCACTTCCACTGCCACTGCCATGCTACTTTTCCCGCTACTCCTGCAGTTACTTTGACAGTCTATTGTTCCCGTTTCTTTTTATTCTTTTTATTTTCACATGGAAATGGATGCATCAAGTAACGTGAGAGGTTAGGTAGAGTGGTGCCATTGCCCTGCTTCAGCTCCCGCTAATTCCCTTTACTTCAGCTACAAAGTAGCGGCCGTCAAATATCAAACATGTTTGATAGTAGTGGGAGCACTCTATGCTTCTAAAATCCGCCGAAAGAAGCCCAAAGTGTGGCTATGTAGCGGGAGTCAGTAGCACCAGTCTCCATTACACTCCCATTACTGCCCCCCCTTTTTTAATCAAGAAGCTGGTGCAGTAGCGGGAGAAATAGCAGTGCAGTGGAACCAAGGCTTAAGATAAGATTGTGTAGCGATTGAAGGCAGAAAGATGTGTAAAGGTGGTCAGAATCGACCATGGAACATTCATTATGTATTTAAATAGGCTGAGGAATATATTATGAAACCCAGAAGGCAATGGGGTAAAGAGTGAATTGGTTGCCTCTCCTCTCCATATACTTGTGCTATGAAATTGTTTGTGATAACTATGTGCGATGTGTCACAGAAAAATGTGTCTTAATTCGCAAAGAAATTGTATTTTGAAAAAACATTTCCGGGTGGATAATTACTAGTAAAGTAGCTAAATATATTCCATATGATGACCTTGAAAACGTTTTCCCACGAATTAATTCTATACCTTTATATAATAATATTTAACTTAACACCTAGATAAGACATTTAAAATATTTTTGGCATTTCTCAGTGAAAGTAAAACTTGAGGATGATTATGAGTGATCGAAGTAAACGCCGTGCATTCACAGGTTCCAAAAATCATTCAGGAAGAGTCCTACTAAAGCCCTGCACACACACAGCCGATTTGCCTCCCGATTGTCCCCCAATTAAGGTCTTTTGGTGAATCCTATGATTTCATTTCCAATTCTGGTTCATGTTATTTCAAAAGCATAAACAAGGATTAGAAATGAAATCATAGGATTCACCAGAAGACCTAAATCGGGGGACAATCGGGAGGCAAGTCGGCTGTGTGTGTCCACGGCTTAAGTCCATTTGCATTAGGCTTGTTTCCCAATAGAGCAGACGCTGAGTGCTTTGCCCAAGCCGCTTATAATTTCTAAATTATACAGTTACAAAACGTAGATATATCAATACATAGATTCACATAAATACATAGAACAACAAGATCTAAAATATGTCCTGTTCGTAGGAACTCAGTCATACGCATCATCTTGGCCGACAGAACTAACCCCGAAAAGGGGAGTCGGTAACCAAGTTTAAATAAAATCTTTAATATACAATCGGTTGATTTTGCCATCCTCTATTTCTCTTATGTACACTACTGTCTAGTCCATTCCAGATTCTAGCAAGTTTACCAAGGGTAGTTCTATTCATTTAAGTTCTTTAAGATTTTCTACATTTTATTCCATTCTTTTCTAACCCATCTAAAAGACTTTTGACCACAATTTTCGAGGATTTCCTCAAGTTGTTTGTGCTATGTATGCACATTTATATTTCGGAGAGCAACCAAGCTCCCTCACTCATTATCGGTGCCAGTCGTTTTCGCTTCAACTTCAAATTCTTGTATAAACATGTAAGAGCAGCAGAATATTTGTAAGTTCAGCCCTATAAGTCATAATATGAATAAATTTGGCAACATTCTGTCACAATTGCTGCATCTAAATGCAGCTTAAGTTAACATTTATCATTATTAATCGGTTTTTTTATCACTATCTGGGTCAGATTTTTAGAAAATGTACAATTCCCTTCCACCAATCCTCTCAAATAACCCATATTTAAGACACAAATTAGCTTCAAAATGAAGTTTAACATAGCAAAACAGATACTCTAAATCAACACGATACCAAATATACCCAGATATCCCCGGTATTCATCATTTTCCGGCCTAATGTAGCAGAATTTCCTAAATGTTTAGAGCTGCAAATTGTACATTTTTCTGAAAATCTAACCCATCTACGACTTTCTTGTTAGAAGAGATGCTGACTGTAACATAACTGCAATGAAGATGCTACTATTCCGCCCTTTTTCACTTTGTATAGTCCAAATAAAACAAATCTACCCATCAATCTATCTAATGGAACAGACTCGTGGACATGTACTGGTACTAGAAATAGTTGAAGCATGGCAATGAGCCTTTCCGCCTAATATTTCTCTTCATATTTGCTTTACATATCGATGTCATTATTTGTTGGGAGAAGCAACAATACCGCAAAAGGTCATACATCGATCTTATGTCTAACGCCAGTCAGTAATTACTATACGTGAACAATCTATGCTCGTGGGAGTAATTGTGCATGTCAGTAATTGGGTAATTGCCATACAGAAAATTACATATTATAAATACTTGATTAGATTGGGTTATATTAGATAACTAGGTTCTAACCTTCTGGGAAGATCCTAATAATGCACCCAAATATTTTTAGGACATGGAGATCTAAGATCATCTAGGCCCAAGATTATTAGCTCCCTTGATATACTAGAAATAATATTGTCTACCATATAGGGCTGATGTGTAAATTGCAGATGACACCTTTCTATAGATTCTATAATTTGTGAGAGATCATTTTAAAGACGAAAATAACTAAATACAAACAATATGCGACAAAATACAAACTTAACGAACTACAAACCCTATTTGGAGCCGCTTTACAATCCTTCCCCAGCCTGTTTCGGCCTTTACCTCCACATATATAATATGACAGTTAAGGGTTAGAATTAGGGTTGGTTTTGTTAGGGATTAGGGATTAGGGTTAGGGAGCCCTTGGTAGCTACCTTTTGGATAGCATCGGGAAAATGACCAACCGGCAAAGTATACTACATGGACAACTATCCCATGACAAGCTTAATAAGACAGAAAACCTGCAACCATTATTTATTAAAATACTTACAGTTAGAGTTACATGCCAATGTCAACGTCAATTAACATGAAGTAATGAATACCCACGCAACAATAGGGAAATACCTCTCAGTTCTCTGATTAGAACTGGTTTTCATTGGTATCCCTTATTTGTTTCTTTTGCTTCGTATCTTAACAGTAGAACTGGTATGCATGTCTTAATCCTTGTTACGTAACAATCGTTGTTACCTGTATAGGTGCCAGTGTCTCAGGTGAATAGTTTCCCGGAAGGTCATAGCCTGGTATAGTAATTTGGGGCATGGTAGCCAAAATATCCCTGCTCTATAGTCTTATGTTCAAGACCAACATAGAGCTTAATGAGTTCAGGTCAGACTTAACAAAACATTTTAAAATGTAACTCTAATTCAATGATTTAAAGTAAAGACATATATATATATTTAATATATAATATTATATACAATAGAAACTTTCTGAATATAATCATATGTAAAACCGGATACGATGAATCCAGTCAAGGCTCACAGCCTCTCAGATCAGATAATAATGGTAGGTCAGTGATTGGACGCCTACTGCGCTAATGCTTTCATGGCCCTGTAGGCGTCCAAATGGGATTATAGTTGCATTTTGCGGTTTGGAGCAAGAGGCTTTCCCTTCCCTCACTTTGGAGGGACTCTCTCAACTCTGAGCCTATACTAAAGCGATGACAATTGAATTGTCATGTTAACATTTCCTCTGAAAACAACTTTTAACGGACGCTCAATTATCAGTACCCCAAAGTGATTCTTTAGAATGACTCCTCAACAAAAAAACAATCCAAAATGCAAGCACTTATAGATGTGGAAATGGGAAAACATTAATGATTTACTTGGCAATTTTAAATACACTACACATACCTTTGTGAGTTAAAAGCTTGTGCTATAGCGAGTTTCCCCCACTCTATATGTTTACAACTCCACGTGTAGTACGAGCTACCGATTGCTGGCCTGTGTAGTCCTGTGGTCGATACAATACTGATACTGATACAACTCAGAGGTTACATTAGAGCATGGGGTTATTATAGAGAGCAATAGGGGATTTGCATGTCTAGATTCGCATGGAATATGGGAGTTGTCTGCCAGGCCAAAACAAATATAGGTGTGTTTCCGATTTATCTGGCTGAAAACTAGGTAGCGGGGGGGGGGGGGGGGGATGGTAATTTTTTTTGTGTATGAAACCACCTCCCAGGAACTGAAAAAAATGTCTATTTTATAACAATAGTTGTTATAAACAAGGGAAATGTGCTTTTTGACAGTTCCGGATTAGGAAAACCCGTTTTCCTGCTTCTGGTAGCTTTTTTTGTCAAAAAATTCTTTAAAAAAAAAGTAAGGTATGGTAAAAAGAAAATCAGGTATGGTAAAAAAAATGTTTAGGGTAGGGGAAGGTTTTTCTAGGTATAGGGGGTGGGGGGTTAAATCGGAAACACTTCATCTTTCCCATCATGCATTTGGGTTTTATAGATCATTTGCACAATTTGATATTGATGAAAAGCTCCTTGCAATTTTCTATAAAAATGTTGCTAAATATTTTGGTGTGTCAGAGCTGAACTGAATCCGACCCATATACATGCGCAGTGAGACATACAAATCCCCTGTTGGCATCACTGGTTTATATCAATGCTATGCGGTCTGCCTCGCTCGATACATTGAAACATTGTTGTCAGATTGTTTCACTTGACGTTAAAATGTACAATTCGCCTTCACAAACGTTCCTCAAATACCCCTTATATAATACAAAATTGAGATTAAAAATATATTTCAACATAACCAAACAGATTTTTCAAATCAATGCAATACAAAATATATTCAGATATACCTAATTTTTGAACATTTTTCAGTCTGATTCAGCATAATTTACCAAATGTGTAGAGATGGCGATTGTTAATTTTCTGACAACCTCACCCATATATATTCCCAGCAGTCAAAATTCCTAATAATAACTTGATAAATGTCCAGAATGTTTTTGACATCAGTATCCAGGAAGCGTGTATACCTAGGAGTCCTGCAATCACATATTATAGAAATATATTGCAGATGCAAGATGTATTTTTATGATTAATTTGAATCATTAAATTGCCTGAGGCGAACACAGGGACCTTCATAATTAATTTCCCCATTCTCCTCAATCACCATGAGTAGAATGGGGAAATTAAAGTAAACCTAAAATGTGATGCATCAATGGCTATGCTAAGTGTTTATATATATATGCATGATCTCTACAGCTCCCTATGGTCAAGTGGTTAGCATCTAAGACTGTGAAACTGAACTTTGTGAATTTGAATCCCAGAGAAGACAGCCTTTTGATATTTGTCTGATTTTCGAGTCATTTTATTTTTTAATTTCACTAATATCTTCATATCTGGGGCTCAGTTTTCTTTTAAACTCACACATGTAGTTATCAATGCAATTCCCCTTTGATTGGTGAAAGAATTAGAGAGTCTAAGATCAAATTAAGGGAGAAAAGTCTGGTGGATAGGGTTTGGAGATATATAGGTTCTTTGTTATAGAGGTATGGGTGGCAGTTGTGAGCTTGTGTTTATTTTTGGCGAAAATCGTTTTCGCATGGGCCACAATCTGTCTAGAAAGTATCTGCTTCAAGATATGTACTGTTCTCTATGGTTTGGTTAGAACGGTATGTTTTTGGTGAAAGGAAATGAAGAAAAATGGTTGGCCACTGGATATCTAGCCTCCCTCCCTCCCCCCCTCCCCCAAGCTGTTGATTCTTGTCAACAAGCATTGGTCATGTCTCTGCTGAGCCATGACCAACTGCACTGGTAGGGGTAGTGGGTGAGTGTGTGTGTGAATGGGAGGTGTACAAGCATGGGTGACGGCATGGGAGCGTGATAGAGCGACGGGTCACATGACAGGGGTTGGTAGTGTTCGTGTAGCGATAATTATAATTATATTGTAAGTGCCGTTTTGGCATTTTTTTTTTAAATATAGGCGCATCCAGTAGTTCCCCCAGGAAAGTTGTTCATGGATGATATTGATGTCGAAAGAGACTAACAATCGTGGGGTTTTACAGGAAAAAAAGTGCGAAAAAGACAAATCCTCTTAGTGAGCGGTACTGTGTGGCGTGGAACCGGATTTATATGGCATCGTTCGAAATGTTCTATATTAATTTTAGCTACGCTTTTGTATACAAAATGTGGATGGATGCCGACTGTCCAGAAAGTAACCGCTTGAAAGATGTATTTATATTAGTAGTTTGGTTATATTTCTCAAGATCTGTATGCCTATTATTGTTTTTATATTTAGCTGAATCCCAGCCGTCCCGTTCCCCCCACCCCCCACCCTCAGCGCTGTTTGCTTCAGCAGCAAACAGCGCTTCTAAGATCGTTATAATATGCAGTGGCGCTAGCGGCGGTATTGGGAGACACCATTTTCGGCGCTTGTTGATATATTTCGCGGCAATGGCCGTCCATTCGAATCTTCCCGACGGAATTTTTCAAGCTATACCTGACCCTAGCATTGTATATAGACAATATTGTTCCAGTAATCACTAGCTAATATCGTTGCTTACTAATATACGGTCGGAGTGAGCGTGGATACTAAGCTGAATAAGCATGTATTTGTTTGGCAGAGACAGCAGCAATTCCCTTTTCTTCTACTATGTGCGTAGGACCGTGATAACGGGTACGCCTGGTCTAATTTTAGTGAGTAGCCGGTGGCGGCTTTTTAAAAAAAAAAGCGGTGGTCGTGGGAGAGTCTAGCAGATACTACTACTAGATATGAAATTTAATGAAACCTGTCAAGATACTAATAATAGAGACCCCTTCATGTATTCTTTTTACCTTATTTAGTCTTATTGAACTATCAACAATATTCAAAGATGAAATATAATGACATTATGTTACCTCAGATCAGCAATACATATAAAAGTCAAATCCATTATTTGCCTATCAATTGGCTGACGTGATTCGACTGTTACTGAGAGAATTGTACATTTTCTGACGACCTGACCGATACATGTACACCGGTTCTAGGACAAAACCCCGCCAGCAATAACCCCCCTAGCTATAACCCCCCTAGCCAAAACCCCGCCGTCAAAATCCCCCTAGCCATAACCCCGCCATGCCATAACCCAGCCAGTAACAATCCCGCCAGTCAGAACCCATCCATGCCAAAGCCCCGCCAGCCAAAACCCCGCCAAAACCCAACAAATTGTGTGTGTTTAGGGGTGGGGTTAGAGTAGGGGGTGGTGGGGGGAAAAGCATTTTGTTGATTTCATGATTAAACAATATATAAAAACGTCTTAACATACTTCCCCTTAAACGATTTTTCGTGCACCATGTACACCTCCCTGGTATTAATGAATGAGTGGCAGTGGACGTGCGTCTCTCTCTCGGTACTCCCGGAAATTACATGCAAATGTTTTTCTTACAAACTCTGGTTGCATCAACAGAGCTACAACAAGTCATAAATCGATGGCTCACCTTAGGTCGATAACGAGAAGCAGTTTCAGTTAATATTTTATAATTCTATTACTGTTTTGCCATTTTAAAGTATTTCACAATTTGTGTCAGCTTAATTCAATTAATTTCCGTTTCCAGTGGAAACGTTTGCTTTCTGTTACATGTAACTAATTATTGTCATGTATCATCAATTACATTTTCAGCTTATAGATAACAATTTACTTTTTGTTATGTTATAGTGCAAATTTATGATCAAAAGTAACTGCCGGGTAAAGTAAGAAGGGGATCGATTGATCTAATAGCTGTCCCTAGCAATTATTGGAGGTTATATGGTGATCAACTTTCAGACTGACAGTTGGCCATAGGCAGAGGTGGGCAGGGGTGTTACATAACACAGCCCTGAAGGGTGGCTATGGTGACCTATGAGGGGAGTGGAAAGACCAGATGCTTAGTGGGATAATTAGTCATTTAATCTCCCTGTACATACACCCCTCATCACTACACTGCAATGAGTGAACAGATTCAATCTAAATGTTAGTATATGTGATATGTTACAGAAATATGAGTCATTAGTCGCAAAAAAAACGAATTTTGAGATACCATCATAATTATTTTAAAAGATGGGTTTTGGCTATATCTAATAAGTACTTTTATATCTGTATATTATGTTTGAAAAATAGTTACTGCTATTTCTGGATGGACTATTCCTGGTTATATATACATCTTTAGGACAACCTTAGAAAGGCAAAGACATAAAAATAATATTACATTGGCATTGGCATTTGGCACATGTACTGAAATGTACTGAAGTGTCTAGCCAATAAAAATATTTAAAATATTTATATATAATATATAAACTAAACACCCAAACAATCTAAACATTCCTATGAGAGACTTTACTGTTGTTCCCTGGTTTTCTGTAAAACATCATGAGTTCGAACAAAGGGTAAATGTCGAAAAAGAGGTTAGAAACTTTGAATATCTTCATCTACTTTCAGACACTAATTAAATTTACTGTTACTGTAACTATTTTGTAGATCCATGAACAGTTCAAAAGAAATATTAAGGAATTTCCCGATGGGTACATCCAAAAACTGTAATTTGCATAATTTTATAAAAACAGTCAGATATGGAGTATTTATCGTAATGGGGATGTATTATAAAATCAAATTAAATGTATTCACACAAATTAACCGAGTTACGACGACGTTCGATATTGATATTTAGTTGATGATTGCCAGGTCTGAATTATTTATCGATGATTTCCTATATTTAGCTGCCTTTAAAATAGTTGATAAATTATTAAATCATGCAGCTGTCTATATGAACTCTTAGTATCAGAATACCAGCATGAATGGACCAGACCAATTCCCCATACGTCTTATAAAATGTATGCGCGACCAATGTCTGATTGTAGAACCCTGGGTTAAAGAAAGGTTGAGGTCTAGTCTCTTTGGGAGAATAAAATCGTACTGGAATGTCTTACCTTTGAATATTAGATTAGCTGAAGACCCTAAGATGTTCAAGGAGGCAGTAAAAATGATTTGTTCTAAGTCATTGGAGACTAGAAAAGTAATTTGGGACATCCCTGACCCAGCTGAGTTGATTTGATATTGATTTCTGTACTTTTCGATCTCCTGAGTTGATTGTCAATACCTAGAAATTGACCTTTTTGTGTATGTAATGTGTCACCTTGGACGGTTCTGTTTTTGTATGTCGAACTCAGTGGCACAGCCCCTGGGGCCCGTTGCTCCGTTTCTCACTAACTATTCCCATTGAAAGTGTATGGGAAAATAGTTAGCGAGAAACGGAGCAACGGGCCCCAGGTCACTTTAAATTCCAACTTTTCGAGTATCACTTTTTCAATCATGTTTTTATCATTTTGTCTTTTGTATATGTAAATCAGCTTGTTCTGAGAATAGTGTATTACATAATGTTTAATGCTGAATAAAATATTTAAAAACAAAACAAATAACCAATGTCAGGCAAATTATCATTAGGCCATCAACTGAGCCCCAAAATATGGATAGGAAGTGATTTTTGTTCCAGCATCAGGGCAGTATATATACGTTGTGTCAGCAATTTCCAATTGCTAATACTCTGTATTATAATATCCCATGCATTTCTCCATGCAATTCCTTGCAGTTTTATTTTATTGGAACCTGCACCCACATAATGTAAACACAGGTGTCATGGCCCCAGTTCCGGTCAAATTTACCCATACCCATCACCCTCTGCTTTGGCCCCTCCCACCAGTCACCAAATCTTAATACGTAAGGCGGCTGGCCTATTATTCAACGTTCAGTTACTTCATTTTTTTGTTTGTTTTAAAGAACTGATGTTGTATTGTTTTTGTACTTTTTGTTATGACGTGACGAATCAACAGCCTTGTACAATGTGGTGAACTTTTTAAATCATTCTAAACTCTCCGCACACCATTTTTTATTTAATCTGTTCACGTGTTTACGTAGGCCTATACCTATCCTGCCAATGTTTCAGTGATCTAGAAAAATAACTTCATCTTAAAAATCAGGAAACGACAGTGATGGATAGATGTTAGTACCTATCACTTCTTCAGTCTTTTCTGATTGATTCCAGATCTTCAGAATCTCCTGATCCCGAATCTGCCAAGTATCACTTTCTAAACCTCTAATTATCGACGTTTGAGAAACACCCAGGGTAATGATGAATAATAAATCCAATACATTATATACCTTCTAGATGGATGTCTAAAAGTTACAATACATTTCTCAGATCCTCTTTTATAGATGTTTGATGATGCTTTTTAGTTATTTGTTGTCAATATTGTTGCTTACTTCTGAATTACCGGTCAATGTATCAATGCAGGCCTAACCTTTACTCTGATTGTTGTTCCTTGTTGTCATACAGAATTGCTATGTCGACAGATAATATAATGTATTGATAGCGGGGATCACAGGGGATTTATTGGAACAGTAAACATATCATTTGAAAGATTCCATTACAATGCATTAATAATCTATGAAGGATTGCATGAAAGTGACAAGGCAACAACAACAGCAAACAATGTTCATGATTGCAACAAAAATATCCTTGATGGTTTTTTTTCGTTTTTTTTAAAGATTTTATTTTAACTGGGATAACATTTCCTAGGTAAACCCAGGGTTTTCGAATGGTCCCAGTGTTTATAAAAGTTCTGGACAAAGGTGGATCAAAGTATATAAATACACCGCCTTCCAGTCGTCACAATGTGAATTAGACACAACGCTGGGATTGGATTTTAATAATTCATTTTTACACTTTTAAATGCCTATGTGCCAGGCTCTTAGAATTTGTAAATTATTCGAATATCATAATATTTGTAACAAAATATGATCTTATATAAAATGTTTGTCATCAAATTATTACATCTAACGAACTGTTTTTGTATAATTAAATCAGCAAGTCCTAAGAAGACTATATATAACTGTTACATAAAGTTCTATTGCTGAATAAAAATCTTAAATACAAATACAATCCATGTCTCACCTCCAGGGTGGACATGAATTGGTGGCAGTACACATTACATGGTGTAGGTGGCGCCAGAGTCAATAGGGGATTTACATGTTTCACTGCGCATACATGTACATGTCTATTACAGTGCATTCTGGCATGGATTCAGCTCAACTCTGATATACAAATATTTAGCAACAATTCTATCGAAAAATGCTAGGATCTTTTCAACAATATCATAGTGACATACCATCGTCTGTATGGTATATATACTAGAATAAAAGTAATACTCCCTAGAGAATAGTATCTACTCTGTATACAAGTTACCCCGAAAACAGAACAGATCAGAAAATCGATTTATAACCAAATGCCATATTCCTGGAACCAGCTATACCTGCGGAGGCCCACTGCCTATTACTATTAGACCCAAAAGTGTTTACAGCCAAGGCAAAAACCAATTATATCTGGAATGATGAATATTTTATTTGAACTAATCATGATGTCGAGCAATCATACAGGAAAATTGTAATTAGTCAAAACGGAACCATGTTATCATTAAGAAAATATTGTAATACTCAATCTTGTAGCGAGCTTTGGCAGTCATTGACTGAAAAGCCATGAATCCTACATGAAACGACCAATGTATGCTAGTGAGAACGCGGAAACCTCCTGGTTGACCAGGAGAGACTCCTCGCATGGCAGCAAGTCTTCAATAAAATGTTTATCTATAAGAATAAAAAAACATTAACTGGAGTTGAAGTGGAAAGAGATGATGTTAACGCTTCGGAAGTTGGTGCATTGTCTGATCCAAAGGCATCTTGGGAAATGCTTAGTTCCCTGTCAACCATATGTTACAGTAGGGCTTGAAATCCCCCAACAACCCGGCCGGGAGTTCAGACCACTGAAATAACAGATTGTTAATAAAAGTACCAACAACAACCTAAACCAATAATCTCCTGAAAAGGGTTTCCCAGAAGATGAACTAGAGGAACATCTACCTAAACTTTGCACAATGTTCTTTTATCTCTAGTACCATGTAGGCTATATTAAGACATGGAATGTCACACAACATATACCGACACGTTTAATCAGACTGCATGTGAGAAATATTGGAAGTATTTATAATTGATTTGCTCCGTTCATAATCAGGGCGTGAGATATCAGGGGATGTAGCTCAGCGGTAGAGCGCTCGCTTTGCATGTGAGAGGCCCCGGGTTCAATCCCCGGCATCTCCAGATTATCACATTTTCCTGAACAGATGTCTTTAAACTTATTGACCACACTATTAAACATATGATATGAAAACAACGATCCATCTTTGTAGCTGATATCATACTAGTTTATTTTAACTGATATCATATCAGTTACAAAAAATCAATGATTGTTTTCTCTTAACTACAGTAGGCCTATAATCTAATCTATATTAAGTAACGGAAATAATCTAACTCAATTCCTTTTCATGTTAATCTATATTCTCTATTTTTTCTCTTCTTAATATACCGGTATATGATCTGATCTGATCTGATCTCCAATGTTTATATAATATAATTTTATAGATGTGTACGTACAAAGACCCATGTAATAAACGAAATGTTGTAAATGAAATTGCCTGCTATCCGTCAGGGGCCTGAGATATTACGTAACACATAACAATTGCTGGACAATAAGTGTATTAAAGGTGAATGAATGAATCTTTTTTTAAACTTTGGATTTAGAAAGAACATGCATGTTGTGGGAACCTCAAAAGCCCCCCAAAATATGTCATTGGTTTAGTTTTCATTCCAGGGAACGCTGAAATTTACTACTGTTCACCATAGAAGCCTATGGGAAAAACGGGTATTTTCTGCATTTTCCCCAATAGCAGACGATTGAATCATACGATTTTCTTTAAAATCTGCATATATACATAGCTGACATGTTATACTACCCCCGTAATTAAAACAAATAAGGGGTAATTAAACTAAAAAAAGTTATTCAACTGAACTTATCACGATGAGTTTCCCCCATTGAAATCAATAGGCCTAGTGAATGCTAAGAGGTGGAGAGGTGGAGAGGTGGAGAGGTGGAGAGGTGGAGAGGTGGAGAGGTGGAGAGGTGGAGAGGTGGTAGCGGGAGTTGAATACCCTTCAAAATCTGAAAAAGAGAAGATTACCATAGGCGTTAACCTAGAAGGAGGCCGAAGAAGAAAGCAAAGTCCAAGCAAGTTCGGCTGTAGATCTTTCTATTCGGACTAAAAAGAAAAAGAAAGGGGCTGTTCTTGTAGTGAATCAAGTGTTCTCTACTTTGTTTAACGATGGCCTGGGAGACGTAAAGAAAGGGGGGACTAGGTGCAGTGGAAGAGTGCTGGGCCCATAACCCCCAGCTCTTTTAAGGTGTGTTGGGAGGAACACTGAAACGCGTTTGTTCTTGAGAAGTGATAACCAACTGATCTAACCCCATTATGTAATATCCCTGTTATAGCATGAATAAGTAGACTTGCACAGTACTGGGTAGCTAAGCATAATTAGCGATTTTAGTAATATGTGTATAATAAACCCAACCATTTACACTGAAATCCTTATGTCATGTTTGGGGGAACATGCCCTTCTACACCTACATCAATTATGTTTCCGTATGTCGGTGAAAATTAGTTCTAATTTCTTAACTTCTTCTCTTGTTTTGTTACCTAAAGCTAAACTATACACCGTGAAAAGTATTCTTATCTCTATTTTTATAAAGAATAGGTCTGAGCGAAACAAGGTTATTATATGAAGCTTTACGCCCATAAGATTTAAGAACATAAACTTTTTTCTCTATAACACCAGACATAATACAGTGTATATAATACATTCATGAATTCATTTTGGGACAACCATGAAGTAATGTTAGTCCATACATTTTTAACGTTCTGTGTGCATTTGTCTGAAAAGTCATGCCTCTTTCTATTCATTGAACAATGTGAATAAATGTATTTATGGCTGAAGTTGTAAGGAAATATACAATTGACGGCTCTGCACATTTAGTAAATTCTGCTAAATGAGACTGAATATAATAGCAAGATTAATGGAGCTGCAGTCTAGATAGGTTTTGCAATATGTTCTTTAAACTAATTAATATGATAATCATCAAACTGCATAATAGCCTAAATATTTCCTCATATTGTATGCCAAATCTATCAATGTGAGAGTATGTTGATGTATTGACAGGTGTATGAAGGATCAGAATTGTAACATATTTTCTACACATTTAGTAAATTCCGCCAAATTAGACCGACAGATCAGAAAGACTTGGTACATCTTTGTATACATGGTATTGTATTGATTCAAAACTTCTGTTCGGTTTTGTTGAACTGTATTTTGATCCTCAAATTTGCTTTTAATTTGGGCCATTTGAGAGGATTGGTTAAGGCCAATTGTGCATTTTCTGGCGACTTGGCCCATTTACACCGAGCACTACCTGGAAATCAACCCTTAAGGCTTGACTCCACTGAAGTTTGTTCCCTCTGCGATTGTTCCCTCTGCGATTCTGCAGTACATTCTAAATCCGAATATAATAACAACATTAATGGAGCTGGTCAGAGGAGAGTCTTAATAGGCTTTTCAATATAGGTTCCTTAAAATAATAATAATAAAATTTAATGACAATAACTACCCAACCGCATATTAGCCGCAATAAGTATGCGGTCTGGTGGAACCCTGCCCTAAGTGACTAATAACCTGCCAGGGTGTGTCTGTGTTGACTGTTTAATAAGAGAGAATGGAGGTAAACTGTCCCGATTTTGAGTTGCCCTGAAGTGAGTAATTATAATTACATATGAATGACAGAGTCACGGTCGACTGCCCCTTGATGACTGTATCATAGCTGGAAAGAAAAACGCCACAAATTTCTTTTTATTTTATCATTAGAGTAATCCATGCAACTGTGTTTCCCTCCACAACAACTCCTAGTTAAAGCAGCATTCCCGGCTATATTGACATAACATTTATTGTATAATTTAATAATTCAACAATTTAAATGGTAAAATAGAGTACCGCAATGATTTCTCATGTTTGTACTTCATGCTTCCATAATTACCGAAATATGTCTTCATATTCTAAGCCAAATGTTTTCGATGGAAAAGTATATTGTTGTATCATAGGTATATGAAGGATTACAATCGTAACACATCTTTTTGGGCCAACATACAAAAGATTATTGGCCATTATTTTAAACATATAAGTTACAGAATGTACATAACCTTATATAAATTGTGGTTTCATGTGCTGCATTCCCCAATTCAAGACACGTTTCATATAAGTCAATTTCTCATATTAATTACAATAGTCTGATTGAATTCTGCATATTTCTTACATTGAACCGCAAAATATAAAAGTGAGGATAGCAATGTAACCCCACATATATTTATAAATAAATGTCTTAATTGATTCAAGGATCTAGGGAAGAAACCTACATCTCTTGGAAAACATAGAAATCATGGCTCACGAAGAAACAAGAACTTTGGTTTTTTTGTTAAACTTGACAAGGCTTGGTCAGACAAGGAGTTTGGCCGAGCGCTAACACCCAAACATTGGCTTTATATTCCAATAATATGATTCCATTAACATTTGATACCCGGTAACTTTCTGACTGGTGCAAACTGAATTGTCACTAATCGTAGCGGGTGCTGGGGCTTTAACAAGTGCGTTGACAGTACAGAATATCATTATTTACCGCTAAATTGGTCGGCGTCATCTTGTATGGAATATTCTGGCATACTTGTAAGAAGAGACCACTGGGTTGGAAATTCTTGGCCCTATATATGTGTCTGTACGTCTGCATAGATATGTACAGGTGTCTAATGGGGAAGGTATGATGTCTCTTGAAAAGGGGGACGCAGTCCATAGCTAAAGAGAAGGAAACAAAGAACAAAGCACACATCATAACTTTTAAGAAGACAAATGAATACATTTAGCTTTTGCGGCGGTTTTGTGAGCGGCTAGTTTATGACAAGAATATACAAGACATATTTTCAGTTTTGTACCTTTTTCTCGCAGCTGAAAAATACCTGCATCATCCTCATATTATCGCCCTTTCTGATGTATGTATATCTTTCATGTTATATTGATTTGAAGTGTTGTTTTTTTAAAAAATCTTTGTGGCCAACCTTTTACATTTGTTTTCATTTATGGCCAGTAATTGAATAACACATGGAATAGAAAATTGTTAACAGAATGAAGCATGTACAATCCGAATTCATCCACCAAAGTGAGAGAGAGACTCCCCCCCCCCCCTCTCCAGCCCTCGCCACTCCCACCTCCTACGTACCTTGCATTTATCTAGACATTTGTATACAGTGAAATAGAATAAGAATTTTATACACTTAAAAGGGGTGCTGACAATATGGGGAATGTAACCCCAAATAAGACTTAACAAACTTCAAATGGATATTTGCGACATGACAAAATATCAGGAGGAATTGTATTCCACTTAGGACGTATACACATACACTGACTTAATTCAGATGGAGATATAGTCATCTGACATAGGATGGGATATCACGATGTCTGGCTAATAATAAGAAGGGGAATGACATCATTCTGAAAGCATGTATGTACACAGAGCAGTCAGGTGATGGCACATTTACCTTACGCTGAATCATGTGAAGGCCTACCATTTTCTCACGTGCACTCAGCCTTTGTATCTAGTCACCAGGGAGAAGTATATAAATCCTTTTATTTTCAAATCTACCACATTTCGGGTGTAAGGGAATTTAATTTAGCTTGTACTATGACAGGAAGCTGTTATAATTATTCATTCAATTGCTATTCTGCTAATTTTTGCCTTAATCTTTTTGTTTTGTTTTTGCATATCCATTTTATTCAATGCTTCCTGCCATCTGCGCTACTACAATGCTAAGACATACGCAGCTTAATCTTTTTTAATTTGTCCATTCTTTGACACAGCGCTGTCCCATACATATAGCATATATCAGCTTTTGTAGATATTATTCGGTCCTACCATATGTGATGTGTTTCAAGAATATGAGTCATAAGTCGCAAAATTGATATTTTTCAAAGTGTTTCTTTCACAAGATCTCTTTATTGAAATGTTCTGATCTTTAGATGGTGCACCACGTATAGTCATATAAATCCATGTATTAAATTTCGGGACATTGTATTGAATATATCCTTGCATTTTTAAGGTCATCTTATAGAGTATATTTAGCTACTTTATTAGTAATTGTCCACCCAACAATATTGCAAACTTTTTTTTTCAAAAATAAAAATATCTAACTTAAAATACAGAAATACTTATTAGGTGTCCTAGTGTTTACTATCATTAGAATCGGTTTGATCTCTTTTCAAATATGGTGATATCTCAAAATCCATATTTTGCGACTTATGACTCATTTTCTAAAACGGATCACATATATATGTGGATGCGGTAATCAAAAGACAGTACACTAACTTAAAGCTGGCTTTTCTGCTATTACGACAATCTGCAAATTACCGAATTTACTCATACATTATTAGTTGACTGAATTTATCAATATTCTGCCATTTTTACAAGAATTTGAACTCGAATCGTGGTCGCGCGTGAGCGATAATATTAGTGAGCGTCACCGCAGCAAAACAATTTTAGGCGGGTCTCCTATATAAATATAAATATGAATATAAATGTGGACTTTTATGAAGCCCTGTAGCAAAAACAACCAGACAGAATCCATCCAAAACTTTGGGGAAATATCTTTAGATGTGTTTGAATAGATGAGAAGAAAAGGTAGACAATCTTTAGTTTTTGACCGATGTTAACTAAAGGGCCTAGTCCACTAAGCCGATTCTCATGCGATTTTGCGCCGCAGAGGATTCTTTTACACTAAATCTTGTAAGAATCGCATGAGAATCAGCTCAGTGGAGCATAGGCCCTTGAGAGTGTATGAAGCTTTAAGGCTAGACATTGTGAGTGTTTTGGGTATAAAAATACACTTGCAGGTGCAACTTATTAAAAGAAATTAATGGTGGATGAATTCTACAATGAATAAGTATTTATAAAAGACCGTAGATACCTTTTCAAACTGCTAGCGTAATTTTTGTTGGAATTCTGAGTCACTTCTTAACAAGTCCGTTGATTAAATATCAAAAGGCGTGTACCGACATGGATTCACAATGTACAAGAAGTATTGAACAAATCAAACTGACTATTAATTAGATATAAAGAAAATTAATCATAAACATATATGACTAGTATGCTACAGCGCGGTATATAAGAGGCCAGGCACCAAGGGGGACTGTTGTGTAAGCTAAGGAAACAATTTCTTTTTTAGGAAGGAAATTAGCATTTCTACCCACCGAGATAAGGGGAAAAAGTGTACGTAGGAATTCCCACACACGATTTTCCTTTCCCTAGATTATAGACAATTATAAACATAACAATTGCATATAAATAAACATAACGCTATTCTGGCGGGAGGGGGTGGGCACGTGTTTATTCTTCGTTTACCCTCTCCACCCTGTGACACCAAATAATAAGCGTAATATAACGAGGAGAAATGCAAATATAGAGAGGAGTCGTGTTGATATTGAATTATCTAAATTATATATAATTCCTATGTAATAATAAGATATTTTGTACGTAGACGAATGGGTATTTCCCCTTCTTATGATATTGATATAATCATACGTATTTTTCATCCATTTGATACCCTTTGGTACCAGCAATCCTTATTCCCTTGTGTTTGTGGGTAAAACCAAAATAATGTCTTCGATTACTCTGATACATCATAGCGCTCGCAGAGTGTTCCCGTTAGAAGGATAAACTTTGTATAAGCCAAGATGGCAGGATAGAAGTAATGTTGCAAAAAAAAAGAAACAGAAATACAAATATATATGACAAGTAGACAAGAGAAGCGTTCTAGACGTGACAAACAAAACATTCAGGGAGAAACACAAAACACATTTGAAACAGTACATGAAGACAGTTCTAGACATGAGAAACCATACAAAAAAATCAAATAAAGTTCAAATCAAAATTCAAGGACTTGTAGAATTCCTGAAAATTGCAACGTGACAAGGTATATGTATATTACATATATTCGCAGGCCCTTAAAGCCTTACCCGTCCGCAACAGCCTCAACTTATTATTATTATTCACATTTTCAGTCGAGTGTGTGAGGAATCGTGATATCTGTGCTACCGATATAAATTTTCCAGGGAACGAGAAATATAAAAACACCATTCATGCAGCGCAGACTTTCAGACAACGAGGAGCCGTAAGAAACCTATATAATTATATGGGTCAGATTGTCAGAAAATGTGCAATCATCAGCTCTACGTGTTTAGAAAATTATGCAAAATGATAGATTTAGGCACCTCTGGGTATATATTATATTTGGTATTGCGCTGGTTAAAAGAGTGATTTTAGTTCTGTGAAACTGTATTTGGAACTAATTTTTGCTTTAAATTATTTGAGAGGATTGATGAAGACAAATTGTACATGTTTTGACTACTTGACTCATATACTTATTTAAAAAGAAATATCAAACACACTCCATATTGACATGACATTTTTGGGTATTCAAAAATACTACAACAATTTTGGATATAATATTAGTCCTATTATTGTTGTTAGATTTTTATCTTAGCTAAATAATAATCTACTTTTGGTATGCTTTCACATGGGGCCTCCACTTAATAATATCACAATTGAAAGTAAGATTAATAACATCAAGACAATCTATTAATTCAAAGGCTGAGACATTAAAAAATGGCACACTGAAGACGACTCCCAACAGTAACATTAATACTTAGATCTATATAATATAAGTTCATATCCAACCGAATGAAACCAACACGTAGAGCGCGTTTTATGTTTAATTAAACGTATATTAACATTTTCTTTGTTTCTTTTTATATACTTAGGCAGCAACGAGAGGTGGGAGTAGGTTTAAGCGAGTATATCACGAATCCTGTCCTAATTATAGACTCCTGGAAAAAGATAGTGGAAAAGAATCATGCGTCCCTCTTGTGGATATTTTATGCATCTATAGATCTGGATATAACAGTTTGGACAAATAATGGATTAATACACCTCAACGCAACGCACCAAGGCGCAAGTTTTGCATCAAAATTTTATCTATGATTAAAAATGTTGTGAACAATACCTGGAATAACATTAGGCAAGAACCACCGAGTGAAACATTAATATATATTGATAGTTAATATCTTTTATAATAATATATAAAATGTGTCATATGTTGAGGACACATTTTAGGTGATGCATCTATAGTTTACACGAATGGTATGAATCACAAGAAGCTTGCAATGAGATTCTGTCAAGCCAGTTTCGAGCTATGACAGAAATGCTTATTCCAAAGTACATACGGTAACATAGCACAATGAAGGTTGTTCCCATTGTAGCCCTATTGTGTGTATTCAACCCTGGTGCAACTTTAGCATTGTTGCAATTTTGCGGGAAGCTCGATCTCACATTTATCCTCGACCAATCGGAAAGCCTGCGCGATGATGATCCTTACGACCAGCCCGATTATACATGGGGCCTTGTGAAATCATTTGTCAAAGGTTTGGTAAACAAACTGTCTGTTTCTGAGCAGGATATTCATGTAGCAATGGTTAAATACTCCACAAATGCCAAGATTGAATGGAATCTGGGTCAATATTTAAATGAGAACGACCTACTTTCTGCAATTGATCGATTGCAGTGCGAAGGAGGCAATACGAACACTGCAGACGCCTTGCGATTAACTTACGATGAGATTTACATGGACGATCCTCGTTCTCATGCTCGCAACGTTGTCGTAATCTTTACGGATGGCCTTTCTACGATCAAATCCAACGAGATCAAGTTCAGAGTCAATAAACTCATAAAAAAGTCGGACGCAGAGATTTACGCTGTGGCAGTTGGGAAATATGTGGATGATTATGAATTGAAAGATATTGTCTATCAACGGTTTGGTAAATACTTAATCTATGTACCGGATTATGATAATCTACCAGCTTTTCTGGATTTAATAGCCCACAGAGTATGTGGGCTACCAGATCCTGACCCACCAACTGGCAAGAAATGCGAACGCATCATGGATCTAACCTTCATTGTAGATAGCTCCGGATCGATTAACGCAAGGAACTTCCGAAATTTGAAAGCTTTCTTGACGCTGATCACAGAAAATTTGGAAATAGCCCCAGACAAGACCAGGGTGGCTACAGTGAGATTTTCTGATAATGCAACATTGGTGTTTGGTTTGGGGGACTACACTAACAAAGAGAACCTGGAAGATAAATTGATCCGATTGAGATATGAGAATGGGAACACAAACATGTCTGGTGCCATCAGAACTGTAGTAAGACAAGTGTACTCAGGCAATATTGGTGATCGTCCAGATGTTGCAGATGTGGTTATCTTAGTCACCGATGGTGAAAGCACCGTGGAGAAAAAGAACACAATCAAGGAGGCTAGGATAGCTAAAGACACAGGCATAAGGATGTACGTTATCGGTGTGACCGATAAGGTAAATGTTGGAGAGTTGCAGCAAATAGTCAGCACACCTATACAAGAACATTACTTTGATTCAACTCATGTTGTTTATCTCAAATCGATATTGATCAATTTAATCAGGAATATATGTGAAGGGTAGAATGTTTGTAAAGCAACTCTTCAATTTGATTGTATATTGCATTGTATATTGTTAATTGACAGACAGGTCCAGGAACATGCAGATAATACAAGTTAAACGAATATTAAGTACAATAATATAATCTGGAAATGGACGGCCTTCTATATAGTAATCATAGCTCTTCGGAGGGTCCCTAGTTAA
This sequence comes from Sthenelais limicola, assembly GCA_942159475.1. Lineage (NCBI taxonomy): Eukaryota > Metazoa > Annelida > Polychaeta > Phyllodocida > Sigalionidae > Sthenelais > Sthenelais limicola. The sequence goes on from OW804102.1 coordinate 37,685,497, forward strand.
AATAACATAAAGTGAAATTATATAATATAATGAGATAAATATAGGGTAAAATACATAGATGCAGCATGCAGGGTTGATCCGCTATGTACACTCCTTTGTAATGTGCTTTATGATATAGTATCAACTTGGTACTATATGGTGGTATATTTAGTATAAAATTACTTGGTATAAATCAGAAATGTTTATTATGCAATAGGAAAAATGAAGTCATTATGATAGGATATTTCGAATTTTATAGGACCAAAACTATAAATAAAACCCTAGCAGATGCTACCTCTGGTTTAATTAATAATAATATTATTGTTTATTTGTCCTTATAACATTGGTACATAAAGTTGCTACACTTCTGGTCAGGTGTCCAAGGTCTTTCAGTGTAACCTTATATCTACAATAAATTACATATTTGATATAACAATATATAGGACTAGTGATGTACCCATCTGCGATGGTTGACAATTGAAAAGGGGCCATGCAGTCAAGAGCATATTGTGGATAGCAAACTTTAAATATTAATTTGTATTCCAAGGCATGTCCCCCTTTCTCAGCCTCTCATGTGACAGGGAGAGGATGAGGACAGGACAGACATAGCCTCACCCTCCCTTGACATATATCTCTTAATCACCCCTCTCTCTCCTTTGCTCCCTGTTTATTTTTATCTCTCCCTCTTCCTTTCTCTCTCACACCTCTAACTCTCTCATCTCTGACCTCCTCTCCCCCTCCTTCTGCCCCCACTCCTCATTCTACTAGTTACTAGTTGGGGGAAGTCAAGTGCAAGAAATCCCCAGTGCATTTTGCCCATTTTTTAAAAGATTTAAACCGGGGATATTCATTTTATTTCTAGCAATATGACAATGTATAGTAGTTGAATAGGTGGACTCTGAACGAGAGAATACAGCAGTGGCCACGTCAGTGATTTATCCACCTCAAAGTTTCTTTATTTACTCAAAAACAGTTATTTTCCCCAAGTCAACTGACTGAACAAACGAGAAGTCCCCATGTTTTAGGACCTATGGTGTGGAATGGACTTCCCATTGAAGAGAAAACAAAATCTTAGGATGACCTAAAGAAAATAAAAAAACAACAACAGATACTTGGATGGAAAAGTAAAATGCTATAGAATAAGGTGGGAAATCTGCTGGGCGGATAACGTGTACTAGAGAAAAATGAGGAATTACGGAAAAAGACTACGCTGAAGTAACTCAATAATGTGCATCATTATTAGGGTGATATAAGTAAATCTGTATATTTTCCCCAGTGGACAACTTGTATGTATATTATCTTTTCATCCGGACGAAGAAAATCAAAATATTTCTCGAGGGAATTTTCGACTCTAGAACTTCAAGATGTAGACATATGTAATTGATGTTTTATAAAATCTTGGAAGACGAGGCATATGCCTATTGAAACCTGATTTATTGTAAGAAAAACTCAACAGGTGACGCCACGGTTAGAGATGATTCAAATAAGTAGAACTTTATGTGAATGACTGGAATATGTGTACGTACAGTGTGTAAGGATTTATAAAGTATGTAAATTTCTCTATTGATCTAGACGTATTATTAAATGATTAAATTGATTGATATATGGGTCAGATTTTCAGAAAATGTACGATTGGCAGCTCTACACATTTAGTAAATTCTGCTAAATTAAGTTGTAATTTGGTCAATACTAGGCAAATTCGAGAATATGTGGCATTGCACTGACTCTAGCAATCTGTTTGGTTAGGTTGAACTGTATTTATTATTTAATTTTTGTCTAAAATTTGGGTTATTTGAGACGATTGGCAAAGTTGAATTGTACATTTTCTGAAAATCGACCGGTATATGGTCTTGCCACTGCACGCAAGGTGACTCTGCAGTGCTGTTGTTGACACTAGTATTACTAGCTTTGATTGTCCTTTTCCAGCAACGGCATACTCTATGGACACACTTATAAATAGTTGGCGCTAGTAGTAGTAGTGGCATATATTATTACTTTCAACTGTATGGTGGATGCGCATAATCCTCGTTTCTACTCCCTCTGTATGTACCTCCCTGACACAACATATACATTAATTATTCTTTGTAACAACCTCGTCATTATGTTAATTGAATTACATTGCTGCTGCTTACTGCAAATTTCCATAGGTTCCCTCTACCCCCGCCCCTTCTCCCTCCCTCCACCTCTTTCTGCTCTCTCTCGCCTCTGCCCCTCGATCTCTCCCTGCTCTCTCCCTCTCCTCATAGTTAGTTAGTTCGACACAGCAGTGAACAGAAAACCATCGAATTCAGCAATGATTTGCGAAATGACTACGTATCTTCATTGTACTTGACTACTCGTGAAATGATTTCATGTATTGACTTGCTGTATACAAATTCTAAATAAAAAAGTGACAGAAAACAATCAGAAAATTTGGAAAGAAATTGTTTTCTGACGGTTAGTCTATAAGATAAGATAAGATAAGAACTACTTTATTCATCAGATAGGACAGTTACATACGATAAACAGGTACACAGACATCTAGAGGTAGCCTCCAGTTCTCCCAGCCGTTACCTTGGCCGAAAAGGTAAATTAAGTTATGAATGAAGTAAAAGTAAAGAATAAGAGTACAATAAACTAGAACATGTTGAGAACAAGACTATGTCCTTGGGACTTGCTAGGTATTAAAACCTTGATTAATTAGAGAACCAGGTGTGCTCCTTGTGTTCGATCTATAATAAAGTGACAAGTTTATAGCAGGTTGCATAGGTATATTAAGAGGAAACCAGGTGTACTCCTGAGAGTTAAGTCCTCCGACAATTTATCCAGTTCAGTTAGTAATCAGGTGTACTCCTGAGCCTTAAACAACTGAGTACATGGTAAGGAGATGGGTGGTCAGGTATACTCCTGAGTGTAGGTTCTCCTATTTTTTAATATTAGGTACACTGAGTATGACATGTTACAGATGAACTTTATCAACATACAAGGTGTTCTCCTGAGTATTTACAGTTATCATAGACACTTTTTCACCTTCATGTAGGGTTAAACATAGGTTCAGAGTTATACAGATATTCAGCCTCATCTACATGAGGTATGGGAATCTCATCATAGACATTTATAATTTGTTTAAATTTAATTAGGGTATATATTTTTTTGTGAGAATGAATTTGTGATTAATTGGTCTGTCATGCTTTTGTGGACACAGTCCCCAGTGCGAGGTTTTATCTTGATTTGATACATGTATTTTTATTTTCTTCTTATTTTGTATTTTTTGCATGACTATGAAGATGTTTATACATATGTGACTATGATTTGTGTTTTTTTTAAAAAAAATAAATGCAATACTTTTGTTGAAGTAAAGTAAAATACTATCTAGATGTTATACTTTTCTAAAGATGTTATTGAAGACAGCTTAGCTGAGAATGATGTATTTTGCATAATGCATTTGCTGAATAAAAATATCAAAACATGTCAAGCATCAAGCGTTTCCTGGAACAGAAGCACTAAAGCATGGTGGTATAATTCCGTAGAACTGAACCATTAGTGTGAATATTTACACCAACACTGGCACCCAACGTTTGGTAAAATACATGATGAGAAGTAATGAATAAAATGATGAATGAAAGGTGTGAATTGGGTGGGTACTCCCATAGAACTATATCAAAGCTGCACTTTGCCACCGGTCAAGTACTGAACATTTTCTACTTTGTGTTTCATTCTCTTCCAAACCAAGTCGTATCCAAGCCAAACCTTTTCCAGAAGTCATTTGTGCAAAATTTCAAAGGATTGTGTCCAGTTGTTTGTGTGATATGGTTTCTAAAATATGTACTTGCGTCATTTCCATTCAGTTTGGAAGACCACGAATATGAGAATAACATATAAAAAACAATTTTCAAAATGAACTTGTTTACTGCAAAGCTTTAATAAATTGTATATCAAGGTTGGGAAGTTGCCAGATACCTGATGCCGGAATTAGATAAGATTTCAAATTATCCGTAATGAAGATTCGAGTGCATAGTGCTAAAGCTAGCCTTCCCGACGTACGACCCTCATGTGTATAGCTAGGTCCTGCACTCCCCATTCGAACCTTGCAGCTACGATCTTAGTCAGGATAAATGTGTTTCTAGTGACGTCATAACAGCTATCAACGAAATAAAATTGTATTTTCCCTACCTCTCACATCCTTATTTAGAACAGGGTATTTTTGTATTTGGGGGTGGGGTGTACATGATGTCTAAAAGTGTTTAATTTTACGTTTATATTCACGTGGGTACCGCTGCCGTAACATGCTATTTAAAAATGGCGCTGTCTCTTGCGCATGCTCCATGACATGATGTCGCAGGGGTCAGAACAAAGTTGCGGGTATTTTTTCATGTAAAACATAAGTTACACTAGCTGTAATGTCGCCAAATCTTTTTATGCATATATAGTAGAGATCTTTAATGCCAGCGCCGGCACCGCATGAAAACATCCTTGATCCTTGATGGATAAAATTTAAAAAAACAGAAGCCCACTACGATGTCCCAGACTTCTTACATTAGTAATGCCAAAGTGACTTTACTCCCTGCAAGAAGTTTTACCTGAGAGAAAGAAGTAAAGAAATTTAATCTGCCTTGTCACTTCTGATTTATCTGAATTTCTATTTCTTTTTAAATATTTTTATTGGCCACAAACAATTAACAGAATTTATCTGCATGCTATATCAAAAGTTATTATATTAGGTTTACCTGTCCATCCCAGCTCCTGTTACTTATCTTTACATCAACAATCTTTAATTTCCCATCAAAGTGAACTGAAATTACTGAAAAATCACAGAACTGATAAACTCAGTGGTAGTTCAGTGGTGCATATGATAATTCTGAGAAGGCCAGATCTCCGCATTCACTGGGTGGAAACTGCCTCTACATTAACACAACGTTGGTTGAACCGACGAGGAACATTCATATCATTTTGCGAGGACTAATAGTGAATAGTACATAAATAGAAGTGGTCAAGCCAGCCAACAGTGATTAGAAAGTCCAACCTCATTGAGATAAAATCATAATCTAATCCAAAGATCAGGAAGAATCTCTAATGAAATAATACAGCTTGCTATAACAGACAGAAAATTCCAACCATACAAAGCCATCAAAATGAAGATCGCAGATATCAAAAAGAAGATTAGGACCAGTCTAACTGACCATTGGGAGGTCAGTTTAAATGAAATGAAGATGGCTTCATTCTGGAGGGATGTAGTGGGAGAATTGGTCGCTAGTTTCTACCTCATGTCCATCCAGTGTTGTATTGCTCTTGGCTGGAAGACAGACGAGGTGAAGGGATCCACCCTGGAGAATAACCTGTGCATTGGAGGAGCTATATTTGTACTTATTGAGGCCTTTGGACAGTTTGGAGGTGCTCATATGAACCCTGCAGTGTCTATTGCCTTTGTGGTGGACGGACGAATGACCTTGTTCAGGGGTAAGATTGATTTACAAATAATTATTTTTTTCTTTTTGGAAACGTTTTTATTCAGATAAATGACAAGACACCTCTCACAAAGTAGTGATGTTCATAAGCATGCTTGCCTGTGCAAGTTACAAATAGTAGTAGGGTAATTCAGAATCTGTTCAATCCATTACGTATAAGGTGAAAACACAAGTTAAATCTGTCTAATTAGTAAGACATCCTTAAGTTCTTAAATTGGATTCATTCATTCTAACTCTGACATGCGGATATGAATAATGATTATATGAGATGGGATGGGGATGATAGTTACGGTTCCTGGCTGTTGCTATATATAGGGACTAGTACCGTAGTGAGCGAAATGGTTGTGATAATAGTATTATACAATATGATCATTTGCGTATATATATTATTTCTGTAAGTGAGAGAGAGAGAGATACAGAGTATAAGGACCGGCGATGTAGTCCTTATTTCTGATATTGATGTAGTTCTTATTTTGGAAAGATTTAAAGTCCATGTCGGGGTCTATTTCTCCTAATCCAAGAGGAATATCTTTAAGTGCACAGATAATATTGTATACTAACATTCGGACAGGTAGGTTCTCTATGAAAGGTATATAAAAATGTGTAGGAACTGTTAGATATAAGTCTTTCACCCTCTTCCTCTCTCACTCACTCTCTCCTCCTCCTTTCGCCCTCCTTCCCTCTTCCCCCCCACTCTTAATCTTCCTTCCTTCCCCTCGATCGCCAACCCTCTCCTCTTTCACTCTCTCCATCTCTTCCCCACCCTCTCCATCCCCTCTTTTCCTCTCTCCCACTGCCCTTCTTCTCTCTCTCTTCTGAAAATAGAAAAAAAATCAATATACCAAAAACAACGTTCTATAAAAATATCTTCATCTATAAAGCCAAATCGGCATGGAATTCACCGCCAACTGCAGTACACCAGCTAAACACCAGAAAGGAACTAGGAAATTACTTAGAAAATGCTAAAAACAAAATAAAATATAATGAATAATAACTGAAATCCCATCTAATTCGATAACAGCTTTCTCGGTGAGTAAACACCTTTAAGATCAGGGGTAACACCTGTATTTTACTGTATCCAATCCAATTCAATCTTTTACACTTCTGTATCATATGTTCTGTACTTTGTAATATATCTTTATCAAAAGTCATTCGCTTCACTATGTTATATGTTCTGTATTTTGTAATACATTTTGTAATACATCATCATTAGAAGACACTGATGTAAGAATCAACTCGTATTCAAAATTTAAAAACTCTGTACTGAGTTATGGTTGCGGCTGGGAGAGCTGGTTCTAATCTAGATGTCTGTCTACCTGTTTTATCGGTTTTGTCTGTTTAATTTGCATCGTTTGTTCTATTGTTCTATCTTATCTCCCTCCTCAACCCCTCTCCCTCTCTTCTCTCTCCCAATCCCCTCTCCCTATCTCTCTACTTCTCCCTCCCTCCCCCTCTCCCCTTCCTCCCTCTCACCTTTTCTTCTTCTCCCTCTCCTCCCCCTCTATGATTCCCCTACCCTCTCTCTGCCCTCTTCCCCTCCCACTTCTGCTCTCCCCCCCTCCCCCACCCCTCTCTCTCTCTTCCTTCCCCACCCTCCCTTTTCCCCACTCGCCCTTCCCCACCCTCTCTCCTCCCCACTCAGATGTTCCCACCATTGTCAGGAACAGGACTAGTTACATTTCTGGGTCACATGATCAATTGGCACAAGGGTTCATTGATCATTGCCTCTAGGTCACATGATCATTGGTTTGACCATACATGCTTCCCAGGCTATAAATAGAGTGTTGATATACCAATTTAAAAAACGCTTCAAAATCAGATTTTCACCCCAGGTACCTTCACAAACCACAAAAGTCATTCTGTACATTAAATCAATTACTACCGGAAAGGGTCAATGGAACTGTACAGAGTAGAAAAACGGTTGGTAACATCACAGATTCCAAGAACATGCGGGACAAAAAAAACCCTCTACGTGTATATTATATGGATGTTGCAAGTCTGTTTTGCTATTGTAAAAGACTTTTCTGAAGTTTCCCACTTTTCGCACATCATAATATTGCACAGTTCCATTCACATCCTAAAAACTAGAGACTAAAGCAATTAATAACCTCCATTTTGGGCCTTATGCAGGTGTGCACATGACCAGGAGACAATCAAAATCCAACAATATTATGTACACGAATTGTATGCAATAAAAACCTATTTAAAAAAAATAAAATAAGAAATAAATAGTTCTCGACAATATCGCGCTCATAATACATTTTCTTCATTTGCTTTAAATGAATTTGTGAGGCCAAAAGACGAAAGACTTCTTTGATTCCGTAAGCGACGGCTAAGCACTAGACCTTTAGAACTACAACAGCCTCCAAATATTTTTAGTCTCTACATTCTCAGGGCCCAGTGGTATACCACCTTAGGGTGAATTGGGGAGCCATGATTTAAATAACAATAATCTTACACTGATGTAACTGCTCGTTAACCTGAATAAAAATGATTTAAAAAAAAATATAATTACCCCCTTCTTAGAAACGTTTATAAAAGAATTCGAAGGAGCGTAGCTTCTAATTTTAACATGTCAGTATGTAGGCCTAGGCTGGAAACGTTTCCATCGAACCTTGCAGAGAAGTTAGATAACCCTTTAGGGCAATATGTTATTTTAAACATTGTCAGATATCTGTTATTAACTATATCATTTATAGATCGCAAAAGGTCGAAATGCTTTAAAAATCAGCTCGAAGTGAGTTGTCTACTGTAGGCAGTTTAATTTGTTACCAAATCACGGAGTAAACAAGCATTAAGGTGTGTAGAAAATGAAAATGACCCCCCCCCCCCCCCCAAAAAAAAAAAAAAAAAAATCATTAAAAAATGAATCAAACATTCAGGTTTAGCATTGTATACGCCAAGAGGGCAGGATATGTTGGATACAACTTGGCCAAAAAAAGAAAAAAGAGAAATCTTTCCCCCTACATAATGGAAGAGTATAAAATTCGTTTTCTGAAGTATGGCTTCTACTTGTAGGCCTATATCTACCCTAGGTATGAATAAATAATATTTTGAATTCAATTGAATTAAGCTAAAAATAACACTCGCATAATGTAAGCTTATGGAAATCTAATCAATAACAAATTCAAATCAAATTGAAGGGATTATAGCATGCTTTGATTGACATACATAGATACTTATATAATTCTCCTCCTTGATTAAGGGCGCATGTTGCCCGAAACGTAGGAACACCAATAGACAAAACCAACACTTAAATGCCCCACCAGACCAGGTCCGATCCGATTTTGAACACGCCGATCTGGGGGGCAGATAAGAGAATGCCACCAAATGACTGGAGAAGGGGGACCCTCTAAACCACAGGACCGGTCCTGTGGTTTAGAGGGTCCCCCTTCTCCATTTCTCAGATTTGAGGCTCTCTAAGTAGGACACGAGATAGGAAGTGTATTTAATCAGAAATAAATATATCAACACAACAAATTAGTTTTTTCTTATGTTAATTCAGAATTATCATTTTACTAGTGTTTTCTCATTTTTCTGGTGAGTGTAAGTGATCAGAATGATAAAAAGAAAAACTATCATATCTGCGATTTAGCGTCCAGATCCCCTTTCTCTGTAATGCTAACCACTTGTGGTCAAGTGATAATTTATTTATATACATCGGGTCAGCAAGGTCGACAGACAGCATAAAGATGGATATCACAACTCTCCGGAACGGCCCTGGTCTGCCACATCCTGTTTTTTCCTTGTTTTGGATTGAATTCACTCCCTTCGAATTATATAATTATATATTGTGTCGCTGAGGTACTGTGACTGTAAGGCATGTTTGGTCCAACGTTTTACATAGTTTCTTCCTCCAAAAATACAATGGGAATAAATGTGGAAATTGAAGTACATCGTATGCTTCCCGTACACATAATTAAACGTTATGACGCATTCTGAAGATGGAAATACAAGTTCACTCTGGTAAATTGATCTACGTGCGGCTTCAGAATATTACTCACTGGAGCATGTGACACAATATCTGGCACTTTTTAAGGTAGACTTTCAAGGACGAAACAACGAGAATTATTAAATAATATTTTTATTGTTCACAATTTAACATAAATATAGAAAAGACGCATAACCATTGAATGATTCTTTTCATGCGTTGCCAAACAATGTTCTACCACACAAACTAGTTCATACATCTATGAAAAAGCGAACAATTATTTGCAGTCAGTAAGGTAAACAAAGGTGTTTCACAAATTATATCTACTAGGTGGCCCCCGTTTAAAACGAGTAGGCTAGTAATCTACATGTAAAAAATCATATATAAAAAGATATTTTACTTTATAGAAGATGATATATAATTTCGGAGTGGTACAAATTCAGAGCTGAGCTGTGTTCTATCAGGCTGAATACTGATAATACTGAAAGTTAGACGCAAGTATATGGCAGTACAGTGCGATGCTCTCCCCCCATCCTGAAACCCACTGTCCCCCCAAAAATAAAGAAATAATAAAAAGGATTATAGACTCAAGTAATATAATAATATATTAAGCAGAATGGTGCAGGTATAAGGCAGTAGGCTACAGTGCCATGACTGCCCCCGGCATCCCAAACCCCCTGACCCCCCAAGAAATAAAACAGGTTATAGTATGGAAAGCCATTTATACATGTTATTAATTAACCCTAAATAGGGAGAATTAGTAGGCTAACCCGGAAAATGACTCACGATTTCACCATTGAAAATGCATGCGAACTGGGGAATTTTGTTCCGGGTTAGCCGAGAATTAGGCACGAAATCAGAAAACTCTAAAATTCCCAAATTGTGCTTTTTTCTTTTTTTTCCCCCAACACCGGGTCTTTATTCAAGAAGTAGACAGAGTCAGCAATTCAGAGTGTATACATTAATACAACACTCTTTTTTATGGAAAAAATAAACCTGCCTATAACTAAGAGGCGCTTAGCTTATACCATGAGGATATAATAACTTTCTTTGGTACACTTCTCTTCTTTTACCCTTCCTTTATCACCTGTTACACATAATAAAAACCGCTCTGGGACAAAATATCGTTTGTTTGGATCTTTTTGTTTCTTCCCAACTTCGCACGCTTGACTTTCTTATGTAAGTATCGTCGTTATCCCACGCGAGTAGTGTGTTACCTGTCTATCAGGGGAACAAACATTTATTATGTGACAAGACCAATAACTTCTTGGACGGTTGTTGTGTGAGTTTACCTAATCTATTAAAAGGGGAGACTTTCATAAAGCATCCCACAGTAACATCTTATAATTCATTATAGAAGCCCTCCCATAATTTAAATTCCTTTTCGTTTACCGGACCGTACCTAGTACAGTCACTAAGTGCGCGTATAGACACTTTAATTTCTCTCAAGAATTCGAAGAAACACACTCTGTTTGAGTGAAATAGCCTCATACAGTAGATATAAAATTTCGCTTTTAGAAAAATATAATTCAATCTTCTGTGCTTGGTCTCGCTAGACGGAATACCTAATATCAAGTGGGCTGCATTGATGTCATCCAATATTTCACAATTAAGCCATCTGTTGTGACTGGCCCAATTAATTAATGTGTGCCACAGATTATTGACATTCTCGCAATCTATGAAAAAGTGGAACATGTCATCGACCTCTTCACAATAGTCACATAGAATCGACTTTTTGAAACCGAACTTTTCAAGCTTAAGATTACACACTGTAAGTCTATTTACCACTCTATATTGGAACGCTTGTAATCTAACGTTTCTAGTACATGAATATGGTATTACGTACCACTCTTTGGGCTCGACCCCTCCAAATTGTGCTTTTTAATATTTAGCTAATCTTCCCTTTCCGTCATTCCTACTTAAACTTCATCAATTCCTGATTGGGGCATAGCTTTTGTTCACTCCGAGCTGAGATCTAATTCTCTAGACACCCTGCTACTTCGGAAAAGCACTATATTTCTCTTTTGCCAGTTCTCAGCTAACCCAGAAAAAATTTCCCCAGTTCGCATGCATTTTCAATGGTTAATTCGTCATTCATTTTCCTGGTTAGCCTACTAGTTCTTCCGATTTAGGGTTAATTCATTCCGGGTTGGCCGCCGAGCTGGACCTATTCTCCCGAAAAAGAATGCCAGTTCAAAAAGAAAAAGGCTAATCAGGAATATGGTTAGGTAAATTAGGAAAAGTATTACTAAAATTCTGTACATTTGGGTTATATGTATAAACGGCTTTCCTTATTATAGACTGAACTAATATAATGATATAGTAAGGAGAATGGTGCAAGTAGCAGGCAGTACAGTGCGATGACCCCTGCCCCCCCCCCATAATCCCGAAACTCCAGCCCCCACCCCCAAAAATAAAAAGGATTATAGACACAAGTTATATATAGTAATATAGGCTAGTAAGGAGAATGGTGCAAGTATAAGGGAAGTACAGCGTGCCTCCCGCCCCCCAACACAAATTAATTACAAAAATAAAAATAAAAAGTATAAGGCCTACACTCAAGTTATACGAAAGGGAATGGTGCTGGCAGCAGGGAGTAGGCCTACATACAGCATGATGAACTCCCCCCAGGAACTTCCCTGGTGATTGCACCCTGACCCACCCTTTTCCGACATCCTTGATATATGCATAGAAATTCGTATGTAACGTGGCTATATTTGTAGTAAAAGGTCAAAGTTAATTGTTTTAAAACCATCAAAATCTAACTATAATTTATGGAATCAACCTTAATACATGTAGAATTTCATTGTCTATGAGTTGGACATGTTGCTTTACCAAAATATAATCGGGTCAATAACAACTTGGCCAAGGTGGAAATTACTACTTTAAAGAAAACCCTCTGGTGCCTCTCTCCAAAACGCCCCCATTTGTGGGCCCTTTACGCACAGCGCAACGATGTCAACCATTGAGCACCAATTACCATCCTCGGGTTGCAAGTGGTTGGCACGCCATTCTCCAGCAATGTGGTTGCTGCAAATGGGTTCGGTGAAGCAGAAGATTAAGATAGAACTTAATGCGAGCAGCATATGCGACAATGTATTCACAAAACACTTGTGGCTTTTGGTGAAAATCTTTCACAAGTGCCGAAGGCATGCACGAAAAACATTCACCAAAAGCCACACGCGTTTTGTGAATGCGTTGTTGCATATGCAGCTCAAGTTTAGTTCTATTTTTATGCCATATATATCTAAGCGTTATTTAATCATTATTCACCTTCTATTAATGTCTCGCAACCCTCCGACTCGGCGAAAGCAAGCGCCTACAGCCTTGCGTCATGAAACGAGTGTCATAAAATCTGCGTCATTTATTGGCACAGCTAGATTTACGTAACCAATCAAAATAGCAGAGCAATTTGGCTGCATTCGAAAAGCGGATTTCGCTAGTGAAATCTATGCATGCATATGCCATGGGCTAATCTGGCCATGTTTTTGTGGATACGTACACCTATCATGACATAAATAACTATATTCTACATCTTTCAAAAAAATATTTAAGAAAATCCAATACGCAGGTAACCTCACTTGTTAAGAAATTAGGCCATCTTCAAAGTTAGTGCCCTGTGCCTGCAGCGAGGGAATAGCCTTTTAGAAGTATGTAGTGTGGATGTGATGTCGTACACAACAAGTAATTAGTGTGGATAATTATAATAATAATGTCGGTACCTTAGCATGATAGATACTCTAGACTCAAGTTCAAGTTCAAGTTCAAGTATGTTGTCAGGTTACACAGGGACCACATTGCATGGAGACATAAATAATAGTGGCGCTTAGTTTCAAACCGCAAACCCAATAAAATCTGGTCAGATATAGAAGGAAAAGCAGCAATAATTCAATGAAAAGTCAATTATACACAGAGGAAATGCAATGCTCAAACAGCCATCTAGGCCTCAACGTAGTGGTATTTCACTCTCTCAGTAAACCGCTTTGTTTCAGTTTTTAGTCTTTCGGTATGACCTTCATATGCTCAAACACCTCTCAGACCATATTATAATCTATTCCTGGTCAGATATTGATCTTTCTTCTGTTGGATTAATTTTATGATTTGTATTTTCCTCCTTATATCGTGCGAGATAAGTCCTGAACGTGACCATTTTTGTTCAAGATCCAAGTCACCATATGCTAGTTCAAAAACCTATAACCATTATTCTATCTAGCCTCGTACATAGTAAGATTTTTCCTGAAACAATTTAAAAAGGGGCTAGCATATTCAGTGATAGGCAGAATATATGTTTTGTATATTAAAATACAAATATTAGAGTTCATGTACCGTCTATGTCTCTGGATTTCACACAGTTTTTGGTTAGCTAGACGAATCATATTTTCAATCTGTCCATTCATACTTAATTTATAGTCGATCAGGCAACCAAGGTAAATACATGGTAAATTATTATCTAAATTGGAAAATTACGTAATATTGGGAAAGGAAAATATCTGGTTTAAAAATGATTTGTTTGATAGGAAACAAATTGTAAGAATTAATGGTTGTATACCTCCTCCCAAGGAACCATTACTTTCGGCGTACCTCAGGGAACAGTATTAGGACAGATACTCTTTTCAATTTATATAAATGATTTACATGAAATAGTAGAAAATTCAATTATTTAACATTATGCAGATAATACGGTGCTTTTTTATACAGTAATAAGGATGAATCAAAATTGGTAAAACAAATACAAGTAAAACTGGTTCCCATAGACACATGGTGTAAGATGAATAAGATCTCCATGAACGTCAGCCAACAAAAACACCCTCCAAATTTGATCTTCGGAAGTGAACAGTTAACCCAAACTGACCTGTATAAATACCTGGGTCTGATGATTGATGAGAAATTAACATTTAATAATCATGTGCAAAATGTAATCGATAGGCTAAAATGAAGGGTGACCTTGCTCAGAAAAAAATCGAGCCATGTATTAAACAAAAAGGTAAAAACTGACATTGTAAAAATGTTAATTGTACCAAATATTGATTATGGGGATGTCTTCTATTCGTCTGCCTCCTCAAAGATGCTTAAGAGACTAGAGTCTTTGTTAAATTCAGCTGTACGATCTATTTTGAAAGTTAATAAAAAACAAATGTTGACAATGATTTTTCAAATTCAAAAATAAAAAAAAGTGAAAAAAGAAGAGAGATTCATATCTTGGAGAGTGCCTTCCACCTATCACTTCCAGACAAAAACTTAGATCAAAGATTACATTCGACCAGAAGACATGCAAAAAAGAGAAGAAATTTAATACTAGATATTCCAAAATCTGCATTATATAGATAGAGAGAATGGAATGAGCCGGCAGTAATAGAAAATGTAATCGTCCTCATAAGCACAATGCCGTAGGCAGAGTGCTTATGTGGACAAATCAAGTCCAATAAATTTTCAATTACAACGGCGAGTTCCATTCTATATTTATTATATGTGCTATAGTAATAAAACTTATATCATTCAATAGAGAATTTAATTCTCTATTTAATGGTGTGCTTCTTACTATTTTTTTATGATCATGGTACCAGAATCACGGGTGGATTACCGATCATGGGGGTTCCCACAGCTTTCACTCAGTGTGAATTTGTTGACATGCTTCGCGGAGAGCCAAGAGCCAAGGCTCCGTGAAGCATACCAACAGAGCTATTTTTAGACAACTACATTTTTATGGTATGTGTACCATAAGTATATTTTTATTGCACCCCACTTATTACACATCTCAAGAGTGATGCGCATATAAAAAAATAGTTTTCTCTACAAAGCAAAAATAGTCTGGAACGCACTGCCCACAGAAGCACATGAACTTGAAACTAGGAAACAACTTAGAAGGTATTTAGAAAATATTAATGTTTAAAAATTAAAAATATTAGAAGACGTTGGAGTTAATTGTGAATATTCAAATACAATGTGCGTCTAAAATTAACTGATGGTGCTATGTATCGTGAGTAATGATACTAGTCAGTTTTGATATTATATCTTTTATAACATGTTTTATAACGTAAGGATTAGTTTAATAACTTAAACTTGTATTATGCCCTGTTAATATTTGTTTTTTGGCCAGTCTCTCTGTTAGTATAGTCTTTCTATCATGAGGTGGCGGCTGGAAGAGCTGGATTTTATCCAGAAGCCTGTTCACCTATTGGTCAATCTGTCATACTTGTACCTGTATAACTTCTGACAAATAAAGTATTTTTCAATTCAATTCAAAAGGTTTTCAAAACTCTCTATCTTACTAAGGATCTATCCATTACAGTACAGTAAACAATCAAAGTTGTTGTTATTGAATCCAAACAATTGGTATTTGGTCATGCCATCGTTAACTTGTAAACGATTCACTGAACACCATTTTATAGTATTCTCTTTTGCAATTGAGTTGGATTCGGGAACAATCACTCTTCATAGAATGGCAGATTCCCATAGGTATGGTTTGGGAACAGAATTGCAATGATAGACCACTGTTATTAAGTATTGCCGATGTTTATCAAATTCATCATCATTTTACAGCGTTAAGCGATGATTATTGTCTACAATTGTGGTATCTAAAATAAATATCATGACTGAGAGTCAGTCGACAAGTGTTGGTAACATTTGATCCTATGGGTGCACCAATTTTAAAATTCTCTGCTCTGTTTCAAAAGGTTAAATATTTTTAATTTCAAAATATCATGCATGGCCTAGTTCACACATAATATTATTACGTCTGTAAAAGAATGACGATTGCCACACGATGTCCAATCGAGGGTATCTCGTGGGTCCAATATGTAATTAATGTTGTTACGTTTGACCTTTTCTGATGTGATTCAAACTGTAAGTTGTTTAAAAGAAAGGGCCTCCCACAGTATAATGATGCCGGTACTGGTTCTTTTATGGAATAAAAACATAACTGCACTATGGAAATATCCGAATTGATAAGAGATTCCAACTATTTTGATGCTGAAGCATAATTATATTCTACAAACGTTCAGTAATAAAATACCAAGATAAAAGTATAAAAAGTAGAGGCGGGGGGGGGGGGGGGGGGAAGGAGGTACGAGGCCTCTCGGAGTGCTCACACAATCATTGAATGCCATAATGATTCTAAATATGTGGGAAAGGGATGGCTTTAGGGATTTTACCCACTCCATCATCTTTATGCCTGATATTTGCACTAAGTAACTGAGTAATTATCCGTAAATAATATTCTACCAAGGTTATAAAACTGAACTGGTCCAACTTCTATACGTAGCCAAGCTATGGAATTTGACAACTTGCCGCATGTCACTCATCTGTCAACCTATGTGTCATAGTCAAGGATACTCCCTGTATACTTAATTATACATTTGAATGAGTTGGGCCGCGTCAAGAATGTCAGTAGATTCGAAGAGAGGCCAAAGTATATTCTCATTCAAAAATATGCAAATATGTGCGGGTGTGGGGTGCAGTCTTTAAAGTGCGTTGCCTTATGACTCAATAGATGCAACTATTGTGCTGCATATTATTTTTTAAAATGTCCATATATATGGAATTATCCTTTATTCATTTAATATTTTATAAGCGAAGGCATAACAAATTAAGGAGGGAGGTGCTAATAATTATGGCCCAAAATGGCCGGCAATGAGAAAGCAAGTCATCATATATATCAGGATACTTGAGTAGTGAATGATAATCGATTACGTGTGTATGATAAGTGAAATCACGTTTATTTTATTTTTGTGCGAATCGTATTGATGTTTAAGCAAAAGATAAAATGAAAAGATTTATGATTTAGTCAATTAATTAGCTTGTATTCGAGATATACAATGGAAAGATATCCCACTCTCCCCTAATGGCAGGCTCTCTGCTTTAGAAAGAAACGTATTGCTGCAGTGAAATGTCTCTGTCAACAAAAAATGTTTCATAAAACATTAACTTAACGTTATCACAAAAAGCTTCGGTCAAAATGATAATAAGTCATAACTAACAAATAAACTGACAATCAATAACTTAACAACTAATAATGCATAGTCAAGACAAATACGAACTATAATAATTAGGTCAGTTGAAAAAGGTAATTATCAATAATTAATAATTAGGTCAGCCAAACTAAAGGATAACCAGTCATAACTAATAGTGTCTAAATATAGAAAAACCCTTCGGTTAAAAGGATAATAAGTCATAACTAACTAATAAACTGAAAATCAATAACTCAACCATAAATAATCGATAGTAAGACCAATATGAACCAGGATAATAATTAGGTCAATTGAACGAAGGGCCATCGCTAATTAATTAATAATTAGGTCGGTTGAAAAATGCAATTATAGATGATGGATAATTAGGTCATAATATGTCCTAGTTAATACAGTGGTAGTACCAATGTTATATAATTGCCCGGAAGGGTAATTCGAATCCAAGGGAATAAATGGGCAATTAAGATTGACCCTAATTAAGGGCTAATTAGGTCAGACGCTCCGATCTCCCCTCTACTTCCCCTTCCCCTCTCTATCTTTACAAGGTATCGTCCTGTCATGGTC
Source organism: Sthenelais limicola (assembly GCA_942159475.1). Classification (NCBI taxonomy): domain Eukaryota; kingdom Metazoa; phylum Annelida; class Polychaeta; order Phyllodocida; family Sigalionidae; genus Sthenelais; species Sthenelais limicola. Next base: position 37,703,379 of record OW804102.1, read on the forward strand.
CAGCCCGTTCCAATGTTCCAATGAGGCGGATCAGTTAGGCATTTTAATTTCTTTTTAAAACGAATTTTATTCAGGTTGATGATGTGGCTCTGGCCACTGTTTAATGCGGCTCGGGTTAGACCTGGTTTTCCACCGCACCCTGAATTATTAACATGTACATCTAGATAAACGTTGAGTGTGTATTTAGTGTAAATAGTGTTCTTAACGGGGCCGATAAGGTGATACATTATGTCAAGGGCTCCGAGATGTCCGTTCCACATTGCTACAAGAATATTTCTGTGTCTTTATTTCCCTATTGTTATAATCAATTGATATTCTATTTCCAGCATTAATCTACATTCCGGTTCAACTACTAGGGGTCAGTGCAGGCGCTGGATTGATATACTAGTAAGTAAATGTAATCGTTGGTGCATTGACATAATTAACGCAATTTTCCTTAATTGATCGATTAGATTACAATTATAGATATCATTTAAAGCTTGTAATTAAACAGAATGAAACAGCATTCTTGCAATGACTGTTATATCATATTTCGCGAATATGATGTACTGGAATCTGGAATACGGATATATATTCAATTCAGTTAAGATGCTAACTCATAGAAGTGCCTCTACGCAATCTATAACAATGTTTTCTACAATATAAGGAAGCCTACGATACTAATGACAACCTTATACAAACAAATATAAGAACCCAAACTGTGAAATAACATGCTGTAATCAGAAGCCAGATGAAGCCTTATTATATTCAATGATAATTTTTTTTAAAGACATTTGGGTCAGATTTTCAGAAAATGTACAATTCACCTTAACCAATTCTATGAAATAACCCAAATTCAAGACGAAGATAAAGCTCAAAATACAGTTCAACCTAACCAATCAGATTGCTAGAATCACTGCAATGTCAAATATACTCGACTTTACCTAGTATTGACCAAATTGCAACCTAATTTAGCAGAATTTACTATTATGTGTACAGCTGCCAATTGTACATTTTTTGGAAAATCTGACCCATTTCTTTATTCAGGGAAGATATCTGTGGCATATATGCCAAGGTACTTGTAAACATGACTAGAGTACAACTCTATCTTCCGTCATGCCCTGAAAGTGAATACTTACAGTGACAGGAAATTAACACTGATGTCATGTCATAACAAGGTTATTCGATTTGAAAACGGAAAAAGTATGGAGTAATGAAATGAGATGCTGGTGAGATTTAAGAGAATACATAAACAATGGTAATGATATTGTTTCACAAATGGAGTACACTGATAGCTCAATGCTTTTCACCATAACATTTCGGCAGGACCATTCTCCTCACGCACAGAGGGTTATGGGTTCGACTCTCGCTTGATGCTGCTGTTTTATTTTTTTCATCCTCTACTTGTTTGGCCGTGTAGGAGCTATGTCCTACGCGACCAGGGGGCCGTTTCATAAGTTAACGCAGCGCCCGTTATAGGATCTAACGACAGTCGTTACCAAATAAAGAACGACATATTTTAACATAGCGCGGTAAGGGCCAAAATTGACGTCAACTAACATTGCGTTAACGAACGCGCGCTAAATTGATCGCTATCTAACCCATAGTTACGCTACCATAACGGATGTGCGCTGCGTTAACGCGTTTCGCCCCCCATAGGACAGCGGGTGAGTTGGCATTGTTAAAGTCAAGGAGAGGGGGTAAGGCAGGCAATATTGAAAAGCAAAATATCCATATAATGTTTAAACGTGTGCCAACAATAACACAAAAACGTCCTAAACTATTACATTCACAAGGTGCCTACTATAGTCTGTCCGAAAACTGGTTGACACGTGATTCCTTAGGGCCTTTAAGGGGAGGGAAAAGTGGGGGATTTTTGACTTCAAACATTTGCCACCTGAATCGCCGTTTGCGACCGACCATGGCCAAATACACAGCTTTATTGTATTGCGCTGCCTCAGTTTTAAGTGCAGCAGCTGTTGTTTTGCTTAGATGGAAGGAAGAGCTGATTATACTGGCCCTGTTTCTCCATGGTTGATTGCAATGTGTGACGCTGGGCAAAGGGTTGACAGGACCTTGTCATAAATAGAATTAAAAAATCTCCCACTTTTCCCTCCCCTTAAAGGAACTAAGGAATCACATGTCAACTACTTTTCGGACAAACTATAGCAGCCGCCACTCCCTGGACCCACTACAAGCGAGTCTGCCAGTCCTCCGTCTCCATAGTGGACACTGGGCTTTCACTTGTTTAAAGCTGCATTCTATGCTATTACAGCAAAAAAATCTTACCAAATTTGTAAGACTGAATTCATTGCTATCAGAGGTAAGGATTTTGGCAGGACCTGAATTGTAAATTTGGACTTTTATGAAACCCTGTAGCAAAACAACAGGGCAAAGTCCTCCAAAAATTTGGAAAAATGACTTTTAGATGAGTTGGAAAAGACGGAACAAAAAGTAGAACATCTTTAGGTTTTGACTGATGTTAACTGAGAGTGCATACTTTAACCATGACCGCTATTGTTTCAGTGTGACACCCCCTTCATACCAGGAGGCATTGTCCGGTACTAATATACATCCAGAAATAAGTGCAGGGGAAGGGCTCCTCATGGAAGCCTGGTTGACCACCTTCCTCCTCCTGACCATATATGGCAGCATGAATGAGGCCAGGAGACCTGTCTACATGAACTCCTTGGTGGTCGGCTTCTGGGTCTTTGTGGCCAGCTGTGCTGGGGTAAGTGCTCCTTTCTTAAGGGTGGTCTCCACTGGCTGCAGTAAGCTCTGCGGTAAGCTTTGCAATGGTGTTGCAATGGTTCTATAGGTGGAAAGGAGTGACGAGGTCCTCCCTATATAGTTCATTGGTCACCTCGCCACTCTTCATCACCTACAGAACTATCACAACAACATCACAAGGCTTATCGCAGAGCTTCCCGCAGAGCCTACCGCAGCCAGTGGAGACCCCCCTTTATAATACAGTTAGCTGATGAAGCCAGGATTTCATTGTTGTGGCACAATGTGCAACATGGAGGAAGCCCTATGATGTCACCGACTGGTGTTCACTCATAAAAAGATTCACCTAGATCTTGTGAAGTTTGGAAAACATGTTTAACAATAAAGAGATGGATGAGAACTCACGGAGGTTGAATCCATTTCTGCATTATGTTGAAAATTTATGATTACATACTTATATTACATAATGATTTGTTGAGTAGTTGAACTCATTTGTTTACAATTTACATGTCCTTTGATGTCACTGATAACGTACCAGCCTTTGGTGCCCACTCATAAAAAGTTGCGATGTTGTGAAGTTGTAGATAGCAAATGTCGAGAATTGGCAAAATGACAGCACATCATAGAAAATGAAAGTTTTCATTTTGATTAATGCACCTTTGGTTTTGGACTTAATGTTGTTGCTGTTAATTGTTATACATCAATATCATTTTCATTAGGGACTCAATTAGGACTCTCACCATTTTCTGTTTTGAGGACGCTCAAGGGTTGACCAACTATGAATATGAGTGGTAAATCAACAAATGCAATATTCACCACAAATCATCACTTTAATTACATCACGCCTCTACTGTTGTGATTTCAGGACCAGTACTGTGGAGCAAGCATGAACCCTGCACGTTCATTTGGTCCTGCAATAGTAATGAACAGATGGCAAAACCATTGGGTATGTACAGCTAGAGGCATAGTATCCCATTGTATTGTGGGACAGCACAATGATCAATGACATTTCTATATTTTTTACTACTACTAATAATAATTCTTCTTTGAGTCTACAACTAGTAACACCACTTCTATCAAACTTTTTGGCTTAAAACTTAGGCTTCGCTACATATAAGCAAGCCGTTGGTCTGGACAACATTCTACCAACTTTGGGCGAACTTTACAGGGGAGGAATTACACCTTCAAAGCCAAACAGAGGCCTGTGCCAGCCTCCTATGTCGCCAGATACTGGAAATGTCACCTAGTTAACAATAATATGGAAGCAGGCAGGTTATCAGCCTAAGAAAATCCGGAATTCCAGGCAGGGTCCTCGGAAACGGAAGCGAAGTGGATTGGGGGTGGTCCTCGGACATATTTCCAAGTCTATGCACACTGTCCAGTTCAGGACCAACACCAGGCTTGTGAATGCAATTGCCTCAAGCCAGCCACCCAGTGGTCATATGCCAGCGGGCAAGTGCACTGGCTAATCCCTGATTATATATATATTACACTAATTACAGATATTAAACGAATCGATCTCTCACCCTGGCATCATGCAGGGACACAGGAGCAGACACTGCTATCAAAGACAGACTCTCTCTGGCATATGCCAGTATCGTACAAAGCCTGACTTCCAGCTATATATTTAATATTTCCATCTCATGTCACCCCCGGCTCCAGATTCCCACTCTCTCTCAAATCCAACCTACTTTCTACTTTCCCCCTCCCTTGTCTTCCCTGTATTATATATTATTTATTATATTAATTTATTAATATTAGTTATAACTTAATTATCTCTGTAATTACTAATTAATTATGCCTGCAATTAAGTTCTAATTTTACCTGTACCAGCTACATTACAACATCAATTATAGGGTAATAAAATATTAATTCCCACACTCACTTTCTGTTCGGTTACCGGGGAGAAATATTTGTAATGATGTGGTAATCGCTTATAGTGATTGCCAGGCATTGTGATTCTCCCTGGTGGCCACAGATAGAGTGATATTCATATACTGCCACCTCACTTCTTCTCCAGTCTCCACCCTTCCAAACCCACCCTTCCTCTTCTTCTTCGACACACCCTCCCACTCCTTCTCATCATGCGAGTCGGGGGCTAGTTATTAATTGTTACTTCTGTAATTCTGTAATTACTAATTATTATACACACATTCAATAGCTGTTCATTATTTGTAAAGCGGTAATGGATTAGTACATTACTGAAGGAACTATTGCGCATTGTCATGCTGATGCAAGTTGGGCGACACAAAAAGTGAAATAAAAAATGGATTCCTCACACCCTTGATCCTAAAAAAATTGTTCTCATTCATCAATATGTACACCCATTAATGCATATACGAGTGCTGAGATAAAAATCTTGTTACTCAGTGGTGGCCATATTGGATTTTGACCTTGAAAATGACTCGGAACATAAAATGACCTTGAGAAATGAATTCCTCATATTTAAAAACATCAATAAAGTGGTATTATAGTTGAAGATCTACCAAATAGAAGGCAAGATATGCCATATTTACTGTTTTGGATGGCCATATCTTGAAAAATAAAGATATTTTGTTGAAAAATATATTTTTGGAATCTCCATACATACTTGTTTACTATAATACCCCAACCTGTACAGTATATTTTATATATGTTATATTCCCTGCAAATAACAATGCTAAATATTCATAATGTTGGCAATATTGGCATGAGCCAGGTGCTTTTTCCATAGAGACCAATGCTATTTTGTGAAAAATGTCACAAAAATCTCAAAATCTCAAAAAGCACACAGTCCCTAGGTGGGGACTTTTCAGGGAATGATTCCCCACGTGTCCCGCTTCATATCCAAAAATCAGCTTTACATTATTTTATTCCGGGTTTGGCCTAAAATCTACCTAAAATGCCTGTACTAGTATGTATTTATACTCAACTATTATCAACCATATTCATGTACTATTTTAGACATATATTTGGAAGTTCAACACAGAAAATACGACTTTTTTGAATTTCTCCTACATAACATTGTAAACTGTTTATGAATGGTTATAGAGGAAATACAATATATCAATAATAATACTTTTTCTAACTAACTTACAGATATACTGGGTAGGTCCCATCTGTGGTGCCCTTCTGGGCACTCTGCTCTTCTCACAGTTCTTCAACAGAATAGGAGAATCAGCACTGACAGGCAGACGCAAATCAAGTAAGTTTTATTAATATTGATTCTTTATAAAATGATTTTTTGTCAACAGAATATTTATTCAGGTAGATTACTTAAGTATCAAAAACACTCTCATTCAGTGAATGGTTTTCGTTGTGTCCTGACAATATTGCTTAAGGAAGAAACAGCCGAAGGTGGATAGAATACAAGGTTGATTAGTTATAATGTTTAGAAACAAATTTAACAGGATACAAAATACAATATTTCAGTACAAGTGATATGGGATGAGATGATATCATTTCATATCATAACATTTCAGAACTTTAGATATTATTATACATTCTGTTAAGGATAACTTGTTTCATCTCTTTGCTAAATTCATATATACAGTTACAAGGCTTCTCAGGGGTGGGGGAGTTCATTCCAATATTTACCGCTCATATACAGCAATTTAAGGAGTTTTTTTTTATCCTTTTCGGAATAAAAATATTCGTAGTTGGAGCATCATTTTGCCTGGTGTTTCTTTCTATTAGAGTAATCAGATTACTATGGATTTTTCCATTAGCCATTTTTAATTAATATATTGAAATACTTCCAATCTTTAATCATTATTACCTTACAATTTTGATGCAATTCCAGGGTTGGAGATCTATGATGGGTTCCTGTAGCTAGACATAATGCTCTATTTTGTAATTTTTGGATTGGTTTAATTTTACCTTGGGGAAGGCAACCGAATGAAAATAGATTATAATAAAAAATGGAATAAGTTATATTTCCCATTTTGCTTGAGCACTTTTGCCTTTTGATTTATGACATGTATTTTAAGAGGTTTTTGTCTTATCTATATTTATAGACAATCTATTTCTTTTGCTCCACTCATACAACCTTTCCATATCCCTGGTAATTGTTTTTCTCAGTCATTTACGAAGCTTTTGATATATACAATATAAGTACTCCTTAAATCAATGTTTTTTAGGTCGTTTACATATATAAGAAATAACAAAGGCAGATTCTTGTGGGACACCAATATAAATACCCTTTTCAAGAAAAAGATGCTCTCCAACTCTAACCTTCTGCATTCTATTGAAAAGATAAGATTAATGATAATCCAAAGCCTTGCTAAAATCAATAAAACAGGCTAGTATATACTTCTTTTGGTGTATGTCCATATTTATGCCAGTAATCTAATATATAAAGCTCAAGAAGGGTTTTTTTGTCAGGCATGTTCTGGGAATCTGTGATCTCCCCATCTGTTTTTCTGGTCTGTACAGGTCCGTCGACCCTGTCTGGAGGACATTATTATTATGTGGTTTGTGAAGGTATCAGGAGAGAAAATGTGATTTTGAAGCCTTTTTTAAATTGGGATCCCCAGACTCTATTTATAGCTGGGAAAGACCCTGTGAGATACTATGTCATTTCTCACAAGCTATTATGTCACTTCCAGGGGAACCCGACTACATGCAGAGGAGTGGGAGAGTGAAGGAAAGGAGAGGGAGAGGGTCGGGGTATTGGAGAGGGGGAAGGGAGGGAGAGGGTGTAGGAGGGGGAGAGTGAAGAAAAGGGAGAGGGTGGGGGAATAGGAGAGGGAGGGAAAGAAAAGGGGTAGGAAAAAGAGGGGAGGGAGAGGATGTAGGAGAAGAAGAGAGGGGAGGGGGAGCATGAGGAAGACAGGGGGGGATCAGAGATGCGGTTGTGAGAGAAAAACAGGAATGAGAGACAGAGAAGAGGGCGAGGGAAAAGAGAGAGAGGGGGAAGTGTGGGGAGAGAGGGGGACCGTCTAGAGGACGGGTACTTTGCTAGTCATATTATATAGTGCTTCACCAGTGCTGTGGCCCTTTTGAAACACTTGTTGACAATTGCTGAGTAATTTATTATTATTCAAGTGCGGAGATAAATGCATTAATATGATCTTTTCAAGCAATTTTCGTGCCAAATGACTCAGCGAGATTGGTCTAGTTTCATCTAGAATTTTATCAATATTTTTCTTGGGTAAAGGCTCCGTTTCCATTTTTCAGGAAAAATACCAAGAGCAACTGACTGACTACAAATGTGAACAATTTGATCTATAAGAATGATAAATGTATCTTTATAAATTTTAGCAGAAATTTCTTCACAACCTGAGTTTTTAGCTGCGTCTTTACTCATAGTAGGTAGTTCATATGCTACTGTTGTTTCATGTTTATTTCTATCATTATCAAGTTGTGAGTAATAATTTTGATGTTTTTCGGCCAATATTGCAATAATAATCATTTAAAGTAGTTGTAGCCTCTAATCCAGTAACTACTTTCTTTTCATCATTGGTAATTGATGTAATATTCTCATTAGATTTACTTTCTATTTCGTCTAATATCCTCCAAAATTTCTTCGGGTCTTTCCTTTTTTCATATAAGAGATTTCTATTATAATTTTATTTCACTAACTTGACCGATCTGTTGCAATGATTTCTACCTTGTTTTGCTAAGGCAAGATCAGCAGGTAATTTGGATTTATTTGCTTTCTTATAGAGTCTTTCGAGTCCCAATTCAGTTAATTCACGGGTACCATGCTGGCGGGCGTTTCATAATCTACGCAGCGCTCGGTAAAAAACGGAACGCAGCGATGGTCTGGTAACGACCAAAATAGCGCGCGTTCGTTAGTCCCGTTTCATAAAGCCTGCGTTAACCATGCGTTAATCAAGGTGTCGTTCGTTAAGCTAACAACAGAATTTAGCGCCCACTAATTTTAGCCAGCGAGCGCTAGAAGAATTCAACAATACGCCATCTACCTATAGTGTGGGAACCAAATTAGCGTAGCATATCTCTACCTTGACTACAAGAGACATGCGGTCATAATGTTTGTGATGACACAACATTGGTACCGTATTTCCTTGAATAGCACCCCTGGCGCTAATTAAGTCAAGGAACTTTGTACCAGGCCTTTATTCAAGGCCTAGCGTTTATTCAAGGCCAGGCGTTTATTCAAGGCCAGGCGTTTTTCCAAAGAAGGCAGAATGAGCATGGAAATTATAGTTTTACTTTCTGAGAATCTCTTAGTCTTATATATAGGGTTGGGTGGTCGGAGGAATCATATCTTATTTAGGCTACTCAAAATCGGAAATAATTTGTAATTTATAAGTCCAACTTACATACTGGTCTTAATTTGCCCAAATTTATATCCCAAATCTTTCAGAAGGATCGTCGTAAAATATATATAGGCTCAGTCTAAACAGTGTAAAGTTATGACAGTCTATGATTACTGTTATCATAACAGAAAAAAACCAATGACAAAGCATTGCGACTACAGCTAAGTATAATGACATAAGTAAATATGAGAATATGTGATGTGTTCCAGGAAAATGAGTCACAAGTCGCAAAATTGATATTTTTCAAAGTGATTTTTTTCACAGGATCTCTTTATCAAAATGTTTTGATTTTTGGAGGGTCTAGCCCTTTTAGTCATATAAATCTATACAACAAATTTCAGGCCATTTTATTTAATTTATCCTTGTGTTTTTAGGCCTTCGTATGGAGCATATTTAGTTACTTTTTTCAAAAATAAAAATATCAAACTTAAAGTGGGCGGCTCAGGCTCTGCTTAGTTCAGATATTAAGCTATTGTCTACATTGCATATATCCAGTATAGTTCAGATGTGTGATGCTCTCACACACAACTTATTCAAGGAAATACGGTACTTTGGGGACGCATCTTAAATGCGCCAACATATTTGGTGACGCAACGTCGTCGACGTATAGAAACGCTCCATAGCAACATGCCTCACAGTAAGCTCACGTCATAGGACATGAAGAAGGGGGAGGAGGAGATGGGACAGAGGGAGGAAAGGATGGGAAAGGGGCTAGGAAGATAGAGAGGAGGGAGGAGTTTTTTGCATCACCTCTGGAAAATACTTTTTAAATAGATCCACCAGTTTGGAATTCACTTTATAATGGGGCGGGAGAAGAGGGGAACTTAGTTTGTCCACTGTTTTTCTGTGGGCGAGAGGGAAGGAGAAGTAAAAAAGAATTAATACAATTTAATTTGTGGAAAAGGCTTAAATAGTTTTTGTGTAACAAGCATAAGTATTCAGACATTATTTCAGACATTATATCGGCGAATAAGATTTTAGGATGTTGGGGTATTTGATAATAAATTCTGTATCATTATATCCCTCTCTCTCTCCCCCTCTCTCCTCTCTCCTCTTTCCTCTCTCTCCCACTCCTCTCTCTCCCTCTCTCTTCTCTCTCTCCCTCTCACTCCCTCTCTCTTCTCTCTCCCTTCTCTCTCTCTCCTCCCTCTCCCTATAAACCTTGCGAGCCCTGATAATAACTTATATATATACATATGTGATATGCGAATTTGATATGTAGTGAATGGATTTTTGATTCATCAATTTCTTTTGATTTACATATACATATATTAGCCAAACATCTCCAGACGCTACCAATGTCTCCACGAATATCCTTGTGATATCATTAATTCAGAATATTATATCTTACAGCTAGGCTTGGCAAACAGAACCATTTTCATTACCTTGTGTTATGGGACTGGAAATCCCGTTAATGTAGAGAGATTTATTTCCGACCAAAAAAGTTACTAAATTTGCAGATAAATGGCTATTTTTCTTCCTGGTACTGAGATAAATTACTAAAGTTAATATTAGTAACATTTCAGATGACGAAATGCAACAATTATATTAATACTAAGTAAATGGAAAATTCTGCGCTATATTAACGCAACGATTTTTGCGTTGCGTTGATTAACCACATTAGTTGTTCATTAACGAGCGCTGTGTACAAATTTGTTGTTGCGTTGAAGCATTATGAAACGGAATAGTGTTGTTAAGTCCAATAGCGCGCGCTGGTCTTGATTATGAAACGCCCGCCTGGTGGGTATTACTAAAAGGCGCACAGCACTGAAAACCCACACAGTACCCGCACTGCACTATCGCTACTTATATAACTGGTATTAGATGCACCTCTTCGTAGTTTTTCACATAAAAATATTCAATCTATAACCAGGAAAATTTAGGATATCACTAATGATTGGTGGCTCTTACAAGTCAATAAATATGGGGTTTATAAGTTGAATAGTTTTATTGTATTTAACTGTTGAAGTTGCAAACACTTCCCGTGTTGTTTAAATTAATTTTCTTTAATTAAATCACATATGAATTCATTAAATAAATGTCCCAGTGATCTAATGGAAAATTTGCGGAAATTACTGGTGGTTTATTCCGAACTTATGCTAGTGAGAGTGGGCAACTTTATTAAATATTCTGAATAAAGTTAGAATCAACGCAATGCCTTATAGTATATATACGTGTATTATGAAATGTTATTCAATGTTTATTGAATAGCATTAGAATGCAAAATGATAAATCAAATTATAATTAATCATCCAGATATGTTCATTCTAACCATCACATGGAATAATACAAACACAGCACTAAACAAAACTAATAAATCATTTCATTCATCAAAGTCATTATATTATTTTCAAATATCATCTATTTAGTCCGGATTAAACACAAGACAAGTATAGCGATGGTGCGGGTGCTGTGCGGGCACTGTGTGGGTTTTCGGGGCTGTGCGTCTTTTAGTCATACCTGTTTGACTAATAGATGCACAGCACCAAAAACCCGCACAGCACCCACCCAGTACAACCCTTAAATGTTGTTTTGCTGTTATATCTTTTCCAGGACAATGAAAGTAGGGTGGTGATGTTATAAAACGTAATTGACAGTACCAAATTTCTTTGCTATTTTGGATTGAGTCAAGAAAATGTCTAGGATAGTATTTTTGACCAACCCAAATCTAGTAACCACATCCATATGTATAGAGACATTTAACTCGTGACAATAATCTTTCAGTAAGTTGCATTTGCTGTTCTTCTTGTCGAAGATATCAATATGCATGTCACCGCAGATTATTAAATGTTCTTTCCCATTCATTTTTGTTTTTATAGTTTGTTCAGTGACCCTTTTCAAATTATCTAGGAAATTCTTCACATTATTATCAGGCGGACAATAGGCTGCTATTATTGAGTAAGAGGGATTGTTTGGCCTTTTGAGCGAGAAGCCTATTATTTAACTGTGTGAGTCATAGGCATAGTAATTTTCTTAAAAAACAATGTCATAATCATTACGGATAAAAGAACAGATACCTCCACCCCTGGAGCCACTTTTCCTATCAAGTTGCAATATCTGATAATTTGTACTAGATATAAAGTCATTAGTCAGCTCCTCTTTTAACCAGCTTTCGATAAATATAATCACGTCAAAATTATTAAGATAAGATAAGATAAGATAAGATAAGAAAATCTTTTATTTGTCCAGTGACTCGAAAATACAATATGAAATGACAAAAAGGTCTACATGCCTATATGAAAATTTAATTCCATTTCTACCGACAGTTACCTTTAATTTAGGTAGCCTTTATACTGCAATCGACTTAGGCTTGGAGATATGTAAAATATAATAATAAAGGGATAATAAGGTATGTCAGATGGACCTACGACTAACAAGTAATTTTAAGACATTTCTGCATAGGATATTAATATAAGCATATGCGGCGCCGTAGAGACTGAATCAAAGCCTGGTTGGTCCAACATTTGTATTTATTGGATGCAGTCGTTATAGGGAGGGATTCCCATGTAAACAAGTCCAGAGGAGCCAGTACGGATGTACTCACGATCCCAGGTTAGGATACGGACGGCGTGTAGTCGAAAAGATGGAATAGGTGGATCGCCGAACAAGTAAGTACTCCGAAAGGTATGGTACTTTCGGAGTACTTACTTGTTCGGCGATCCACCTATTCCAACCATTTGTATTTATTCCTCCCTATGAATCATACAGTTACATAGATAGTAATGAGGAATAATGAGGAATTAAGTTTACATTTTTTCGTCTGCAAGGCGAGGAGGAGGTGTGCATCAGCTGGCGACCAGGAATGGAATGACTCGGCATCAGGATCAGCTCCACTTATATACGTGAGGGTAGCGTCGTCAAGGTGAGTGCCTTGAAGGTGCCATCTGATTAGATCCTAGGATCGGTCCCCGTTTCCGATATGGCCGCCGAATGCTGGGGCTTCGACTACACTATTAAACCAAGGGTTTGCCAATAATAATAATATGGTTTATTGGTCATTCGATAATTATTTTATGTCAAGAATATACCAATAATATACTGTATTGGTTCAACAAGAGTCTAAATACCTTTACCAAGGCTCCCAATATTGTACCATATTGGTCATTCGAGGAGGTAAGATGCCTTAGTTTGAGAGTTTCTGCATCAGATATACTTCCATGATGCTAGATAAATTAAAAACACAATATAAGACAATAATAATAAATGCTGTTGGCATTTAAAATATGACCATTTGGTGAGTGACTCTGTACTAGGGTCTACCAATAATATACTTTATTGGGTGGTCGATGACTTTCCCTTATTCAAAGGGAGGTAAGTAAGATTTTCAATGGATGTACTTTCCTATTGCATTACATGTCCTGATAAGTCAGAAGGTAATATAGAAGCATCTAAGATTAATAATAGTAATTAAAACATTTAAACAAACAAAGTGTCATAGCATAATATATAATATATAACATATAACATTGACGTTTGTTCCTAACTTTACATAGGCAGTTTATGACTGGTTTGAGAAAAGGAGGTGAATATAGGATGTCTTTTGCAACTTGGTCAAATTTAGGTAGTAACGACCTAATATTGGATTGAATAATCTTTAAGCCTTTCCTAATGGACAAATCTCTCCATGAGTTATAATTTAAACTCATGTGCATATGAGAGTAGTATGGTGGAGTCAGGAGACCGCTATATGATAATTAGTTTTGAAACAATAGGAATCAATAAATAAAGGGGTGTTTTATGATTAGAATAGTTCATTTATTTGATAAAACAGAGACATCAATAGAACAGGCGTTTCTAGATGAATGTGACCTATTTCTACAGGTTACATTATCAGGCTGATACCACCCTGATAAGGTTTCCAATGCTATTGCATAGGTCTGCACCCTGTGAAAGCTCTCCAACGAATGAGGCATATTCTACAGTGACCCATCATTACACACCCTGATTAAAATATTGATTAGATACACGTCCCATTTACGTCACACGACCTATATGTTGTGATTACACACGTTAGTTACCGCCCCCCCCTATAATATCATGCGAGCTAAAACGTATGTTAGACGTGCTTGAATGCTGACAGGGAAACATGGATAGTTTAATGTTGGATAATTTATAATTGACAGATCAATTTTAGATAACACGCGTGAATCATCATAATCCGTATAATGTCACACCCCGTACTACACCCCCTACTACGCCTCCTTATTTATCAAATAAACGCCTCTTTATAATCAGTATACACCCCTTTAATTATTGATTCCTATTGTTTCAAAACTAATTATCATATAGCGGTCTCCAGACTCCACCATACTACTTATGAGTTTAAATTTAAACTCATGCTTGGCGGTGACCCTGCCAAGAATCTGTGACCCTGCATTACTAGTATTGTGATTATCGTCCTTAATTTTACCAAAAAATGCCTTAATAATACAGCAAAAATACTGAAGTTTGAGGTTGTGGTGTTATTATTCAATTGATACTTAATTTTATCTGTTTGTTTTGTTGATGTGGTGTATGATCAGTGATCAATATTAAACGGATGGACAAAAATTGGACAACAACATTTGTGATTTTGGTCTCTCTGAATAAGTACGGCGACTCACTCATGTTGTTTGACACTTTCTGTCACAAATTTGTCATCACAAGTTTTTACTTTAATTGCATGTAAAACCCCCAAAACAGCCTTGTATTGTTATTAACCTGTATAGTGATATGTTCTGTATTTTAGAAATAATGGTGTACCAGCGATTATTCTACAGGGAAATATTAATTCTCGATAGATGTTCACTACGGACATATAGTTTCCTAACTATGTACGATTCTCCCTTAAATTGACAATTGTAAATTATGTTGTATATCAGGGTAATGATTTTTGTGAAAGATAGACTGTAAGCTGAAAATGTCATACATGTATGAGACCTTATAATAAAAGCAAACAAACAAACAGTAGTAGGCGTCCAATCACTGTGTATATAACTGTGTATATATCTGTCACTATAAATTGTACATATTGTTCTTTTGTCAGAAAGTACATGATATATTGTCAACTTGGTCGTGGTTCCTCTCGGCTGATAACCAACCCCACCATACTCCCTCTCCCAAAATAGATAATGCAACACCACTAGTCTGTAACCCTCACCCCCATTTCATCCCATCAAAACTAACTCATCTTACTTCGCCAAGTTTTCATCCATCTACTTAGTATTGTATAATGGTCATAAACCGAATGTACTTTTGAAATAAGACAATTTATTGCATATACATAAATTTACGTTCTCCTTGTACATAATAGATAATTGATTGATGGCATCAGGTCGGTACGAAAATCACCTGAATTTGTGAGACTGTACACTGATGTTCCCGAATAAAAGACTTTAAAAACGTGAAAAAAAATCAATCACTGACATACCATTCTTGTCTTATACAAGAGGCTGTGAGTCTAGAGTATTAAATTTTCTTAAATGTCCATGGTTTTATTTTTTTCTAGTTGTTGTTCACTATTTTCTTTTCCTCAAGTATCCCTGCCTTTCTTTCTCAGGTAGACTCTTATTTTGGTAATTTTGACTTTGTACTATGTTCTGCAACAGTCCATATTTCAGTTTGGGGCAAACATGATGGGACTGGCCTGCTATCTGCCCAGTACCACCAGATCCCCCCGCAGTGCATGCCTATATATCCCACCGTTAAAACATTTTCTACTTCTTCTTCCATTCTTTTCCAACCCATCTAAAAGTCATTAGACCCAAATTTTGGAGGGTTTTGTTCAATTGCTTTTTTTGCTAAAGGGCTTCTAAAACGTCCTCATTTGTATTTGGAGTGCCCGCCCGAATCCTTTCATGCGATGACTTCACTTGTTATCGCTCACCAGCGGCAGCTTTCTCTCACTGATTCGACTTCAAATTCTTGTATTGACACACAACAAAAGCAGAATATTGATGAATGCAGTCCTATAAGTCCTGATATGGGTGAATTTATAAGATCTGTTTTGTCGGGAAGTTGTCCCTCAAAGTTACACTCATATGAGAGTGAACCACGCTTTAGTCCATATCTGGCTTTCGTCTCTGTACCTGTCTCTGTTGCTCGCTGCAGATGTAGGCCTACGCAGTGGCAATGTGGGTCTGATGCAGACGAACTCGGTGAGCTCAGCCCTGTCTCTCTTCACCGAGAATCTGGCGGCCCTGGGAGCTGACGCTTCAATGTCAGGGTAAATATACATGAATATTATCTAAATATACTATATAACTAAATGGCCAACTAGGTATAGAGAGAATTGAATTAATTAAAGAATGTGATTTTTAAAGTGATATAATCGTATCTGTCCAAAAATGAAGTAGTCATGATCCCAGACCTGGGAGTTTATCTTAAAAAGCTGTGCAACCACAATAAGAAACTGATACTAATTGTGACTCTTTTAATAATGTTATGGCCTCCCAGGTAAGAACTGCTACGCAGAGAGTTGAACCATTTTTCATGTATATTTTATTCTTGAAATAAAAATTGCTATATATAATAACAGTCCTATGCAATGATCCCCAAATGGTTTGTCATATATAAACATATCAGATTCGTTATCATGCTTCTTTCCCTTTTAGTTGATAAGTATTTTAGTGATTCGCCGCTCCCGACTTATTAAACAAATCAACAGAAACCAATTCTCTGCAGTTTAGTTTATTGTCGTCCGTTCAACGGCCCCGAACATGTCAGTATGTAAGGGATCCGTATGATACGGTAAAGGGAAATAGAGGTTTGAAACATAGGAATATAAATGAAACAAAGCCTAAGCATGGGGCACCTCTATTGTTAAATGATTGAATCAATCCTTTATGGATTGGCCACCAAGTGAGGGATTGTAAAACCACTACAGTATGTTATATTATACTATATCAACTAAAATCCAAACGCTTTTCTCGAAAGATCCTGACAATAATGTTACAAACACTATTAATACAAGACATTAGGGGGTTTCAGAAGTTCACTAATAAATTTAAATCATAACATATTTCTTTATTCATGAGAATCTTGTATCGGCTGAAGAAATATTGATAATGTAATAGCTTTGCTAACTTTACCATCTGTTATTCCTTTTAGCAATAAGCATGCTGGTCCGAAAACCAGCAAACCCGATTCAACGTGGAAAAGAGGGAGCGGAGATCCACTGACCCAAAACGAACCTCAAACTTCTCTGCCTGCCATAGAAAATGGAGATACGCAGACGAGAGAATAATTATAATACACCCACCAGGAACATAGACATTTACAGTAAACCCTTTACATCTGGATACCTCTCCAATCCGGATTCTTCTCCATTATGGATATATTATATAGGCCTATATTTTTTATTCCTATGATAAAGCAGTTACAGGAATTGGTCAGAGGCCTCTGCCGACCAGGTCTTCCAGATAATAAGGACAAGAGGCTTGGCTCAGAGTTGAGAGAGTTCCTCCAAACTGAGGAAAAGCCTTTCGTTCCAAACCGCAAAATATCATTAGAATCCCAATGGGACATCTACTCCAGGGTCGAGAAAGCTACTAGTGAAGTAGGCGTCCAATCACTGATGTACCATTCTTTTCCTATTATGTAGATTAACAACTATCGTCTTTCCTCTTGTAAACACTAATTACTAGTTACTATTACTCATGCACTGCTCCTTTCCTTCCCTGGTAGTATAGCACTGGACCTAACAGCTCCTGGCGGAAAATCATGGACAATGCTAGATAATAGTCCCCGTGAGCCTTGTATATCCTTATCACTAATGACTGTATAAATATGTTGAATTAAAAGATATAATAATATCAATATTCAAATCTCTGTGTTGACAAAATCATATTGAATATTTCAAATTTAGTGCTTTTGGTACAGTGTTATTTGAGCATTTCAGAGCAGGAGCTTGTTGCACCAGAAATGCTTGTTATCGTAAAGATATCGTTAACTTGTAATGTACTAGATATTGTATTATAATGTATAAGTAACAAAAACACACACATTATAACCTCGAGAACCTTACTTTACTGGGACAACTTTATACTGTAGACACTACTTCTGATATTCATGCAATTGTATATCATTCGAAGAATCCGATTTTAGAAATCCGAGAATTCAGAATGATTTTAATGACTTGTAAAGAATTGCATTCTTTTTGGTTAAATCAATGACCCAATTAGTCTAATCACAGACATCCCATGAATTAATTATATCATTTTGAGGACACTTTCTAACTGTTTCATCGTGTATTGATTATTGCATTCGTTTCATCTGCTCATTCATTTATTATCATTATTTTGATAACATTGTTTATGTCCTAAGTATCAATTCATGAATTAAATCAGGGAGGTTAAAGCTGCACTCTTAGTTCATGTTCGTTAACATCAGTAAAAAACCCATGATTTTTCTCACTTTTCGTTCCACTCATTTCCAGCTAAAAGTCTCTAAAAGTCATTTGACCACAATTTTGGAGGGTTTTATTTGGTTGGCTTTGCTACAGGGATTTATAAAACTCCATATTATATTTCGGAGTCCCGCCGAAATACTTTCCTACCACTTTCCTACGGTTGGTTCCCTTATTATCGCTCACAGGCAGCAGTTTTCTCAGGCCGATTTGACTTCAAATTCTTGAATTTCAAAAAAAACATATCACAGCTCAAGAACATTCATAACTTTAGTCCCATAACTCATAGTATGCGTAAATTTGATAACATTTTTGTGGGAATAATTGCTTAAGTAAAGAATGCAGCTTTAATTTGATGTAAAAGCCTTTTTCGTTAAGGATTTTTTATTAACATGATTAAAGTACCTCTAGAGGAAAGAAAAAGCGTATCATGTTGCTAATATCACTAGCAATTCTATTCAATTTATTCCCATCATAATACCCAGAAGTATAATCACAATTTCACCATTTCATCCCATTGAATATGTAAAGAAACAGTTTATATAATAGTTGAAAATATAACAATAAAATGCCCTGTTCTCAGAGACACTGCTGCGGTTGTCCTTTAATTAGAGGGGTGGATAGAAACTATACACACGTACGTAGCTCCATCTGGTGTCACTGCCTGACACCAGGAGAATTTGAAATGCATGTATGTCACCATGGATGTCCATATCAAACCCCAGAACCTCTTCACATGGAGGATGGTAGTGTACATACCGATTGCATATGTTACATATCGATTGCATATGTTACATATCCATTACATATATGTTACATATCAGTTGCATATATGTTACTTATCCATTGCATATAGTACTTATATATCCATTCGACATGTTACTTATCCATTCGACATGTTTCATATCCATTCTAAATGTTGCATATCCATTCCACATTTTACTTATCCATTTGACATGTTACATATCCATTTGACATGTTAATATCCATTCAACATGGTATATATCCATTCCATGTGTTAGATATCCATTCCATATATCACAGTCATATCTATTCCATATGCTATATATATCTATCCCATTTGTTAGATATCCATTCTTGGTATGATAATATATGTGTCAAGGCGATTTAATAACAGGCGAATTACCTCCCCATAATACAATTATTTCGGGCCATATGGAAGTCTAATTTCAAATTTTAAAACACATTTATGTCATAACCAAAAACCTGTGCCGATGACTCGTACTTAGCAATGACTGCCTTCTTTGTCTCGTCTGACAATGTATTCCAATATTTTTGAGTAGTGTTATGGTCCGCTTTATATTCCCTATAAGGAATCCTCGCAGTCTCATTAACCATTTTCAGTATATAATTACTATCTTCAACAAAGCTTTCATGCTTGACTATCACATCATATTCTATATGACAAGGTGCACATGATTCAAAGTAAGTTTGCCAATGGAAGTCTTTGTTGTCTGTCCTTGTATCATTTGTTATATATTTCATCAGAGTTTCAAAAGGGACACTTCTGTCCGTAGCAATGCCCATGTTTTTATAGTGAACCTCAGAGCCTTCATAAGCACCTTGGAAACGCTCTAGGTACATGGAAACTAAGCGTGGTATGGGATGGCGAACTGTTACAAATTTCAAATAGGTGCGTAGTAATCGTTTCCTCTCCTCCTCTGAATAGCGTTTTAATTTTTTCATTCCATATCTGAAATAAGGCAATTATGTATTATTTTCACACAATTGGCATTTGTAGAGATACTATTTTAAGTAGAAGGAGACACATATCTAGTGTACACTAATTTAACAGTAAAATTAGTTTCTTATTAAATTATCAAAAGAAGGTAATTATTATAAGAATAATAAGATAGGAATTCATTTTGTTGCATTGTTAGTATTTTTTAAACAGCGAGATGACTTATATATTTAGCAGTCAAATATATCATGCCTCCTTAAATCCTTATTCTTGTATTCGATAAACAGCTTTTAAGTTTACGTTTAAGACATAATATGCATTCAAGATTTCATTAGGCATAGGCGGAGTCAACCATTCTTTGGACAACCAGTATTACAATTATTGGAATACATTAATACCTTAATTGTGAAATAAGGATACCGACAGAAAGACTATATAATAATAATGATATAGTAGTTATATTACATTGGCCGGCACAGAACCAACCAGTGGCTTCGAAGCAGTGGACTCAAAGCACAGCCTTAGACCGGGCCTTATCATTGCTGCACAAGCCAAGACCTTTTCCACCACATCGTTTCACAACTCAGAACTTCAATGAAGAACATGGGGCATATTTGATATACAGCTTAGACACTATTTAGTGTATCAAGCTGCCCAGAACTAGCCAAAATATCATAATAAGGCAGCACTATACATACCGACATAACATGGTACTGATTGATAATAAAAGCACCTGAAGAAAGAGCATATCAAATATATTATATATATACATAATATGTGATGTGTTATAGCAAAATAAGTCATATGTCGCAAAATTTATATTTTTTAAAATGAGTTATTCACAGGATGCCTTTCTGGGAATGTGTTAATTTTTCGTGTGCTTAACGCTGCTTAATAAGCGTAGCATGAATACATTTTTCCAACTTTCAAGAAAGTGTGATAAATATATCCATGTATTTCTAGGGTCATCTTATCGACCATATTAAGCTACTTTACTAGGAAATGTCCATCCAGAAATATTGCAAACTTGTTTTTCAAAAATTAAAATATCAAAATTAAAATATAGAAATACTTTTTACATGTACTTCATGTTTACTATCATTGGAATCGGCTTGATCTCATCTTTTCAAATATGATGATATCTCAAAATCCATTTTTTGCGACTTATGACTCATTTTCCTGACACACATCACAATTATAAGATAAGATAAGCTCTATAATAACATAAACCTTCACCTTGGTTGCGTGAGATTTTGTCGACCGAAGGCTTTCCTGGTATTCGCTTTGCTCACTAATCTCATTATAAGAGAACCCCAGGTAGTGGACCCTGTTTTAGCATTGGAGCAATAGATAAGTCTGTGCAGCTCATCTACCATCAGGTGAGCATATACTCCCTCAGGGAGCAGGTCCTTATTATTTGGCTCCACCTGGTGAGCAAGGCAGAACATTTTAACAACTTCCCTTCGCTGTGATTGCCTTTTCAGCATCAATAAAATGTGCTGGTCTGTATCACCAGATGTCTTTGTTTGACTGCCAATGTTTAGATAACTTTGGTTCACTTTTTTATAATAAATCGTCCTTAGGAGGTCTGTTGTTTTGGTTGAATCATAAACTGAAACAAATGTTATAGAAAGTGTTATCTTTCCTCTATGAATTTCATATACATCAACTTTGAAATGGGTATCTCAAGGTAGTCTTTGTTTGTAAATACACATACATCTACTGTTATGACAATAAAGAAATGCCAAGCTATAGCTTTTATGCACTTGTCAATTGCAACCCCCCCCCCCCCCCCCCACCCCCGGGTAGGTAGGGGAATGTCCTTGGCCCTTTGGGAAATTTGATGAAATCCCCGACCCCCCAGGGCAAGAAATTTCTGTAAATCCCCGACCCCCCTGGGGCACATTGTTTCAGAAGACATTTTCTTTTAGACAAACTGTTATTGCAAAAATATAAGGGCCATTCTAAGAAAAGTTTTGCAAATTGTGGTTTTGGTTGACATAGCTCTGTAGAGTTGAAGAAAATATATTTTTCAGTTTTCATTAATCAGATGTGAAATCTAAACATCATGACATACAGTTTTGTACATCTCGAAGGGTTGGCTCAATGTTTTCAATACTTGTATAATTTTATTGAATCATGTGTACTAGCCTGTTGATAGACCATTGTAATTATAAATGCCACATGTTGGAGGGGCACAGTGGGCTTCCTTTCAGAAGAGGGTCTAGATACACTCTATTGATGAAAAAGTAAAAAAAGAATTCCACAAAAATTCAATTTGTTTAGTGGGGGTGGGGGTGGGACAGGGCAGAGGGTGGGGAGCAGTAGGCTTCTTATCATCAAAAGATAGCCTAGATAGACTCCATTGATGAAAAAACAAATTTCTGAATTTTTTTTAGGGGGGGGGGGGGGGGCAGGCATATATCTACAGGAGACTTGGGACATAAACCCCCCTCCATTGCCCCCCCCAACCCCCTCAACCCCCCCCCCCCCTCCACATGAGCCCTCCCCACCCCTAACCCTGGAGACCCCATACCCTAACCCCTACCCTAACCCTACCTCCAACACTAAAAGATCTGGATGTAAGTATAGTTCAGACATGACAGTCAGAGAAAGTGGGGTACCCCATGTGTAGAAGAGTCCGCCATCATGTTCAGCATGTCGGGTTGAGGCCTGACACTGTTGAAACACTATATAGGGGGTGCTAAATCCCTGTCAGGTTCAAAGGTGACACTCTTTGTGTGTATAATGTAGGAGGTTTGTTACTTTAGATCTTACCCTAGAGAAGCCCATGCACACTGAAAACCACCAAAACTCTTTTAGGAAACAAGGTATAGAGTGGGCACTGGCAGACATTCCCCCACCCATCCAGTTGATATTGCTGTTTCAACTAAGGTATAGAGTGGGCACTGGCAGACATTCCCCCACCCATCCAGTTGATATTGCTGTTTCAACTAAGGTATAGAGTGGGCACTGGCAGACATTAAATCATTTTGCATCGTCATATCATGTTCAAAAACTGGTAAATAAGCAAGGGATCCGCGTGGAAGACCTCATATGAGAGGCAGGCATCCCATTCTGGAATGATGTAATTTTAATTCAGAATAAAAATACAATATATATATAAATACATTCCCCCACCCATCCAGTTGATATTGCTGTTTCAACTAAGGTATAGAGTGGGCACTGGCAGACATTCCCCCACCCCTTTAGTTGATATTGCTGTAAACTAAGGGAAATCTCCGCCTGTGTGGGGGAATGTTTTCTCAGACATTCCCCTACCATTCCCCTACCTACCCGGGGGTGGGGGGGTGGGGGTTGCAATTGACAAGTGCATTAGCAGTATATGGTAGTGGTGAGGGAGAAGGAGGAAGGACCTCTTCCACGAGTCAACTACCTTCATCTGGCCAGCTGTTCACAGATATTGGCATAGACGTTAGCGTATGATTAAAGGGTGGTCTCCAAGAACATAACAGGGCTGCGGTAAGCTCTGCGATGGTGCTGTGATGGCGAAAAGTGGCGAGGTCCTGCCTACATTGCCAGTGATCCATATAGGCAGGACTTTGTCATTATTACATCCCTGTGCTGTAGTTGCCTATACCTTCAGCATTGTATGCACCACCTAGACAAGCAGGTGCATGACATGTAAATTATGCACCTCCAGGTGCATAACGAAAGTAGGTCCGGCAGCTAAGCCTGATCACCGGAAGTCAAATTGTGTATTAATACGCCACCGATAGTTCACCCTAATTTCTCTTGAAATAATAAATATAAAGTTTCAAAATGAACAGTTCCACCATATAATAGCATTAAAAAATGTTATTTTGCTAAAGTATATCAATGTAGGCCCACCATAAACAAAGATCCTATAGCGAATCGGGTAGCAAATCGAATACGCCACTTGACTCTGAGAGCGCTAGAAGCTGCTAGATCGCCGTGTGGCAGTGAGCCCACTCCCAGGCCCACTCAGTAAACTGTCGATCGTTTTCCCGATTTTCTCTCGAAATAATAAAGCTAGGGACTTTAAATGAAAATTTCAATCGAAGAATCATATATAAACATGCGATTTTGCTAAAGTATATCGACGATAATAATTTATTTCATTAACTAGTCAACTAGCCACGACGGCATGACAGGCTCTGACTGATGTAGATCGAAGCTGTATTATGAATTTGCGGAGCTTATATTATCGCCCACTCGATCGTTTTACCGATTTTCTCTGGAAATAATAAAGTTAGAGACTTCAAATGAAAAGTTCAACGGAAGAATCATATGTAAAATGCGATTTTGCTAAAGTATATCGACAATAATAATTTATTTCATTAACTAGCACCGATAGCCTGACAAGCTGAGTCTGACTGACAGCTCTGGCTTCATGTGTCTGACTCATAGGCCGTGTGGCTGTGGCGTATCCGATTCGCAGCAGAGGGACTTTTTTCTTTTGATTTATTCATATTTCTTATTAATAAAAAATAAAAAGGGATGTAATAAATATGGAACGAACTTGCTGGTGTGTACGTTCATTTGTTATGCACCTCGAGACTACGACGAAAGGATTCTCGGGCTAAAGCCATCAAATCTTTTGCTGTAGTCTCTCGGTGCATAACAAATGAACGTACGCACCAGCAAGTTCGTTCCATCTATTTCCTCTCCACCTATAGAACGTGCACAAACCATCGCAAGGCTTAGAGCAGAGCTTAGCGCAGCCAGTGGAGACCACCCTCAAGATTTAAATTGTTGTATTCAGGAAAAACATGCATCTCGTCTAAACGATATTTTCAGCAGATGTGCTGCTGTTTTACAATCAGTCATATAAAAAAATAGATGGTTGGTTAGAAAATATTACAGAAACAATTATTGAGAAATATAAATGATAGTATACAAGTATAATGACCAAATAAATGCAGATAAGTACAAGTAGTCAAGCGAATAGTTCTTCTCAATCTAGGTGTGAATTAGATTAATTAATACAGGTGACTTGTATATACCCAGACATACAGAAACATAGTGGAATAAAAAGTACCGCAGTCTTAACTCTTATCGTATTCAATTGTGAATTCACTTTAATTTCTTGGTCCATTACTGATTACTGATTTACATTTCAATAATTCGCCTCATTCATTACAAATTATAAACCTTTAATTTTATCTCCAAATTATATCAATAAAACTCATGGGTTCACTAATGAAGGAAATCTGACAATTTTGATACAATGCCATTCCTCTTCTACATGAAAACCCCGGCTTACTGGACACTGGGGTGGAGCAGCTTTAATTATAATATGAAATAGTGCTTACCGAAGAAATATAACAAGATAAAGCTTATATATAAACAACACAATTGTTTCCACCATTGACGACATCTTCTGGCTCGACGAGGATTAATAGTCCACTGGAAGTATATATACAAAAGTTACAAATACTCATTTAGCCCCTACCAATAATCAAGTACGATTCTGGTAATGAAAAATAGGTTGGGATGGGACGTTTTATCGCTAAGAACAACAACACTTAAACAGGAGAAATTTATCTTTTACTAAGACAAACCTCGAGGCCCAAAGTAGATAATAATGATAATATCATTTAAGAAAAAAACAACCTAACGAACAAAGAATTAGACAACAATGTAATACAAGGAAAGTGCGTGATATAAATTTAATGTTTTTCTAGTTAGGAAGAAAGTTTAAGTTGTTTTATATAAAGCGGGGGTAGGGGTTATCCAGTAATGATATAAGGTTACAAACGAGTGGTTGTGGGATACTAAATAAAACACCGAATTAGAGACATCAAGGACAAGGAGAAAAATGCATGTACTCCTTATCGTTTCGGTGACCTAACTCCTCCTGGTTATTTTACCACTATAACCATTATCTCCCTCATTGACTCGTGAACTGTCAAATCAGCCTTATTATAGACGAGTTGTCTTATGCATGACTTCTTCAAAACATCAAATAACCCTTTGCTGTTACAATGAGCCAATTCCTAAAAAAAATATCAACTGTCTTGGTAGACGTGGACCCCATCGGGAAACATGAAGGCCGAGTTAACTTGTTTAGAATATAAATTGTTTGAAAGAATAACATGTTATTTCTGATGGTGAAAAGTTAGTGATTCAGGGATCATTGGTCCTCTGTTAAACATGCTTCTAGTTGAATGGAGAATAATAGCCTATAGAGTAGGGCATGAAAGATAATTTAAAGACTTTACTCACCATTTTACTAGCATCTATCCCTTAGCTAAACAGCATATATAGGATTATAAGTGAATCTACAGCAGCAGAATTAGCACAATGTTTTGGTATATGTTGCACATGGATGCACATGGCTGGGAAAAGTGTCCCACTTGTGAGACATGCATCGACGAGTGGGATGAGTGAGATTTAGGGCTCCTGATGGGGAGGGGGGGGGGGGTCCTGTGTCGATTTGTCGCGCTAAGGATGAGCATTTGTCCCTTGTCCCCAAAATCCCAATGTTGATTTGTCCCTCTAAGAAAGGGTCTATGTCATTTGTCGATCATAAGAAATGGCTTTGTCAGTTTGTCGATTTTATCCCTTATAATGTCGATTTGTTGCGCTAAGGATGAGCATTAAATTTTGTCCCTTGTCCCCAGAATTCCAATGTTGATTTGTCCCTCTAAGAAAGGGTCTATGTCATTTGTCGATCATAAGAAATGGCTTTGTCAGTTTGTCGATGTTATTCCTTATAATGTCGATTTGTCGCGATTTATCAATATTCTGCTGTCTGTATATTCAACAATTTGAAGTGTATTAATCGTCGAGAGAAAATGGCCGCCGGTGAGCGATAATAAGAGAAGTGACTATAGGAAGGGATTATGGCGGGTCCTCCAAATACAAATGGGGACGTTTTAGCAGCCCTGTAGCACAAACAACTGGATAAAATCCCTAAAATGTTCGTCAAATGACTTTTAGATGGTTTGGAAAAGAATGGAACAAAAAGTAGAAATATCGGTCTTGTGATTAGTGGATGTGGAGTTTCATAAATTCTCCCAAATAGCTACTAGTATTATATATGGCAGGGAGGTATATATGGAGTGAACACGGGTTCATGTATGTCCCCCTAGTAGTTAGCAGTGCTGATACTATCGCTCATGGCACACCATTCTGCTTGTTGAAAGTGTTTATTTCTAAACTATTAAACTCTGAACAAGTTATTCATAAGTGCGATCCTATTATGATGTGGCTGAAAATTGAAAGGTTAATAAAATCTACCTGGCCATTCAATATGAAAACATTATGGATGGAAGGCCTTTTATAATGAGGTCTGTTATTGCTCTTACACACTTTATATTGATATTGGCGACCAAAGACTGAGTGAGCATATAAGTCTATGCAGCGCCACAGTGGCCAGCACTGGCAAAATACATGAACGCCTTCAGTCAATGAACCGTTTCCACTCCCTCTAGCTCCCTCTGCATACCTCCCTGATCCCAGATCGAAATGCCCGGAAGAACCCATTGCTCATGTATACATATTTAAAACCTCCCTACGCACATGTACATGTATACATACAGGTGTATGGATATATCGTGTATCCAGTAGCTAGGGAACACTCAGGGGGACGCCACGCAGGTACTAGCTCTTCATTAAAAATAGAAACACCAATTTGTGTTTAGATGGTTAGAAACTGTCATTATGGCATCGCTAGTGTGATAAAGCATGTCAGAAATGGGACCGACAATTTTCTAACACATTATTGGCATGTATGTTAAGGGTGGTCTCCACTGGCTGCGGTAAGCTCTGCGGTAAGCCGTGCGATGGTTTGTGCTGGTTCTGTAGGTGGAGAGGAATGACGAGGTCCTTGCCTACCTGGTCAGTGAATGATGTACTCAGGAACTCGCCACTTCTCACCAACACAGCACCATCGCAAGGCTTACCACAGAGCTTACCGCAGCCAGTGGAGACCAACCTTTAGACACAGTTCGCTGGATTTTACCCCGTTTGGGAAACGATGGGAAATGCCCTCTCCCCTCAACCAACTGTGATCAATTATATAATAGGGTAATTGCAATGACACTTTTACGATATTCCCGATTAGTAGACTAGCAGTAAAACGAGCAATTACAATTGGCGGAACACTTAATTATAACAGGCCTACTATATTACATGTTTTTTTATTTTTGAATATAGAATTGTCAATGTCTGCTATTTATAGGATTCCCCTGATGAAGGCTTAGCTAGCCAAAACGCGTAGTGGTCTGAAGCTTATAAACAACCCAAACTTATATACTCGGAGTACTCACTTGTTCACACACCATTCTCATTTTTATAGAAAATTTAAAATAAAATTTAGAATAAAACATCGTCAAATTATTTGTTATCAAATGTTATGTAGACATATTAAAACGACTACGACCATACTAATTAAAACCGCGCCCTTACATAAATAATAATTTATGGCCGGGGTATGAACATCGATCACTTAAGATTCCAAATCCCCGCTCACATGTTTTATTCATATAAAGGCTCAAAAATCAATAATTGTAACCGAATATACACGAAATTGGCTCACTACAAGAAACACAGACTCAATCTGCCAGAAAGGTGTGTTGGCCGAATAAATATACAGCGACCACTAAACCAAATATAGCGTGCATGAAACTCCTCCATTGTCACGACCAGGGACTTCACAATAGGGGATTTGCCTGCGCCACTGTATATATGTATACGCTGCATGCTGGATAGATTTAGCTCAGGTTTGACATGTACACAAATTTAGCAACATTTCTTATCAAAATTGTAAGGATATTTCCACCAATATCACATGATCTATGAAAACTAAATGCATCATGGGAAAGATGGATGCATGTGTTATGGACCCATGTATAACACATGAATATTGACATTAAAACACCAATAAATAACCCATGCTGTACATAACATGTTTTCTATAGATTTTACACTGTACCATACTTCCCATAACTCCATGCGAATCAAGATTCAACAAGGCGGACATACAAGTCCCCTATTCCCCATGCAGCCAACCAACTCGCCCATCCATCCAATCAATCAACCGAAGCATTCGATTGTCGATTTCACTGATGACCAGTACACAACCAGTCAGTAGGTTGAATGAACCACGACCAGGAAGTCAGACCTCGATCTTTTATTAACTATAATTATTCGCACTCACATCAGGTTTTGGCATTTTACCACAAGGAAACATGAAGATACGAGTAGAATTGTTCGCCTTGGTAATCGCCATTGGCATAGGTAAGTTCTGAATTTGTGAAATTGTGTTGGCAATCCTATCTAGATCTATTTCTCCATCATTTTAAGAAGGAAGATCGCCCTGAATTCCTTCCTCTCACTATGTCTTCTTTTGGGGTAATTGTGGTTTTCTATTTCCAAAGATTTCAACAGTTAGCCGGTCACAGTTAAGGGGTATTCATTTGTAATGACACAAATTAGTCTGTTTATTGGGGAAATGTAAAATTGAAAACTTAACATACCGGGTTGGGTCGGGTCCCGATTAAGAGCCTGTCCCGAAAAACTGCCAGGGGTGGATCCATAGAAAGGTTACGCATTGCGTAAACCCTATCCTATCCTGTCATTTAAATTCATGAAATAAAAAAGCGCCGGTACCGAAGAATCGCCGGGTCTATATGATTAGGGTTATGATTAGGACTGCCTGTATACATCACCGAGTAACACCTGAATAAATGGTCATTATTTCAACGCTAAAGATATGAAATAAGATTACACGTCAACTAAATGACAAGTTCCATTGAGCTCTCACCAATATCATTCTGTATATATGAGGAGGATGACTCTCATAAGAATACAAAAGACATTATTATTATTAAAAATGAATTTCTTTATGTGTATCTATTCGTACATTGCAATAAGCGCCTGCCCCTTATGATAATAGTAACAAATGATTGCACATCCTAATACATGATTGTTAATAGAGTTGATAGTAAATTAGTCTGAAATCTCCCATGGGTAAAGCCTATAGAAGAAAGGTTCATGGCTTAATACCAACTTCTAATCAAGATACACTTCGGTAGTTCAGGTTTTACCTAAGAAAATAGAAAAAGGTGTTTTATCTTTCCCCTCTGTGTTGGCTAACCGGTAGACATAAGCAAGAACATGTTTCAGGATTGTCCATAAGTTTCCTATTCTTTCTTTTATTGTATTATGATCGCTAAATCAATAATAAGGTGGTGCATCTGACATTATTATTAAATCTTCCAGTGCATGCCTTCACTTAAAACTAAAATCTCAAATTATAAAGATAAAAAAAAATTTTATAGCTTGGCACATTTTTGTCAACAGTTCTTATCATACCATTTCCCGTGCCAAGTCGTTATGTTTATTAAGAACTAAGCCTCGACGTTTTGATGTTAGCCCTATGTGTGAACATGTAAAGGATAGGACATGTAAATGATAACACTGAAGGTTATTTCCCCAAATACCATTAATGTATGTTCATACAGTAAATCTGCTATAAGAAAGGTAAACACTTGATGCACCACTCGTTACGTAATAGCAGACGAATTAAGTTAAAGCCTTGGCAACATGAATAGCACAGCGAGGATAATCAATACTAACTATTAACGCTCTAGACAGTTGTTGGCTCTCTACCTGTATAATTACATATAATACTCAGAATACTCTTTTGGCTATATATCACACTTTGACTCTCTCCGAGTCCTGTTGGCTTGAAACTTCAAAGAGGGACACAGTCTAGGCGCAAAGTTGAGAGAGTCCCTTCAAACGAAGGGAAAAGCCTCGCGTCCCAAAACCGCAAAGTCCCATTATATTCTCATTCAAACAACGAGTCCTAGGCTAGGAAACCGATTAGCGAAGTAGGCTGACATACCATTCTTATCTACAGTCTTTAAATTTAGGAAATGCATTCATACGACATTAAATGGTACACATCCCAACGATGAGAAAATACCTACAAAGCGATTGTGAATAAAACACTTTGGAAAATATCCATTTGGGGACCTGTGCCTCATTTTCCTGCAACAAATTACATTTGGACAGAAATTAGGGACTGACCAAACCATAGACGGTGACCACCATGACCAACTGGAGAGACAGGAATATATACCTTGATTCGCGTCTCAGAACAAATTGATGTGTCATGTTAAATGAGTCTTATGTCGCAAAAATGATATTTTTCAAGTGCTGTTTTTCGCGTGAACGTAGCTTAGGAATGATGATTTATTTTTCTACCAACTGCTATTGAACGGGACTTTTGTTGACTTTGGATTTTGGAACTTGAAATAAAGTGGACCTGTGGGTGGTTTTTTCTGACTTTCTTTATTTCGTCTTATTCACCAACGTTTCGGCTGACTCAGTCAGCCTTCATCAGGGTAGACAAAGAAGTGAGTGTTAGCAGGGATGTGCAGCCTTATATATCCCCGGTGATGCATCATGGGAAGGTTCTTATACAGAGTTAGGCAGTAATTACGTTTTAGTTGCGTATACATAAGTAAATACCTGTGTGATGCTTTAGTTTAGTATAAATCATACAGTTTGCTAATAAATGTAGAAATATTTCAATGTTGAGGCCCTAAATATTTTTTTAAAAAAATTAGCTTAGGAATGTTTTCATGTTTGGACTAAACACATCCAAAACAACGTTTGGAAACATCCGTGACGGATAATGCAGTTTTTCTGTATCGATCTGTTGAAATATATTATTGGCCGCTAAAGGAATACGACACAAAACAAACAAAAACGTGTGTATACACAATTTCGAGACTATATTTTGAATATGTCTTTGCATTTCTAAGGTCATCCTATGAAGTATATCTATCTACTTTACTACTGATTGTGCTTCCAGAAATATCGTAATATAAAATCAAAAATCAAATGAATAGAAAAACTTCTAAAGGTTACTAAATAGATTTCTAAAGGTTGACTTAATTGTCATTTCTCTGTGAACCATCATGCACACTTATATGTATATGAATGTAAAATAGTGACATAAAAAAGAATATAGCAATATTCTGTAATATGAAAATATAGCATTAGTCAAAATTAATAAAGAATAAATTCCATTTTCAGAGCTATTAATTGGCATACAATATTTTATCGGGCTTTTGCCAATATTCATTCTAATAGCGTAAATAATAGAGCCCTAAGTAAATCCAGCACTAAAGTGAAGTACTGTCTGTGTATACTACATTAATTATTAATCAATAATTAATTAGTAATTAATCTCCCTCCTGCTACTGCCGTCACAGACAGTTAGGGTCAATAACTGTGTACATGTGAGGTGCACTTATTCGCCAAATAAAAACCCCAACCGCTTCATGGAAGCAATAATGAATCTGTAAGTTATACCAATCGTCAAAAATGAATAGTGTAAGATATGTTCGGTTAGTTGTCTGATTGATTACAAGAAATTAGTCGAGGACTAAAGTTTTCAGTCCACCTAGTTCCCCCCCCCCCCTCCTTCCCGCCTCCACCTACCTCATCAACACAAAAGATAATCGGTATATATGTTACAGCATATATCTATTATAGATTTATCAGGGAAATAGTTAACTCTATATCATAACCTTTACTAACCTTCATTTATAATAATGCTGAAATGAGTTAAGCATAGCATAAGGATTAGGTATTGCACTTAAGGGTCAGCCACCTCAGGACATGCTACGAACAGTTCCGAGCTATGCATCAATAATTTGAGTCTCCAGACAATAGTGGGCCAGGTTGCCAGACAATGTACAAACGGCAGCTCTACATATTTAGTAAATCTATGCTAAAATCGGCTGAAATATGAAAAATACTGGGAATATTTTGGTGTATGTATGGTGGTACATCTGCATGGTAAAACGCTGATTTAGGAAATCTGCTCGGTTATGCGCCTTGCACCTCAATTTGGGTTGAGAGAATTGGCGAAGGCGGATTATACATCTTCAGACGATCCGACCCCTATCCATACGAACTATATACAGGACAGGTTAATTATTCTGACGTACAGGTTGTCCACAGAGATATAATGCAAACGTAAACAGGAAGGCTAAACTATAGGAAGGCTAGAAAGTCGGTCAATATCCTTGATGCCCTCTGTCACAGTGAGCTAATAATAATAGTCAAATATATTTGTATAAAAATTTCACCCCTGAACGAGTATACCCCTAAAGAAGGTTACCATAATTGACCAAAATATTAGGTACTAAAGAAAACTCCCAAAAACTTACCTTTTGTTTGGTGTTTAGACAGTTTATTTCTACCAATAAGTACCACAAATATGTTGTATTATGAACAGCATGCATGAAATATACCTAAAATATCGACTTGGTTAGCATCGGGCAACCCTTCCCCCTGCCTTCCCGCATTCGTGTATACAAGACAAATTCATTATCAATGACAACCGAGGTGAATGAGTACATCAAGTATATTCATCTCGTTGTTCATCATTGTTTTATTTTATCAAATCTTGTTCTGCAATCATCGAAATAATAGCTAGCTTAAATATACTACCCAACTTTGTAAGGAGAGATGCACATATACTAGAAAGTGCACACTATCTAGCACAAATAAACTCAAATTTAGACAAAAGAAATATCCCAAGCAGAAGCCATTCAAAGGTAGAAAAAATCTAAAAATTAATCACCCAAAAACATCATTATCAAAGTTTTATTAGACTATTATTATAGCAGAATAATAACAACTTCAAGTCCTATTATTATAGGCAAAGCAGTTGTTTACTCGATCAAGTTTACGTGCCACTTACTTGCCACGATATAATCCTGTACTGGATTGATATGTTTTACACCTTATATTGTTAGTTATTACTCAACCTTATTATGTACTTTATATTGGTTTATCCCATAAATGTCAAGGGAAAGGCCGGGAGATCTGGGTATCAATCCTTAATGGTACCCAGAGGCCTGTCGTCCTATTCGTCACAATACCTGTATATCATTGATGAATAAAAGATTGTTCTATTCTGTTCTATTCTATTCTATTCTATTGATTTCTGTGTAGTGCTGGAATACGCACTGCATATAATATGCAGGCATCTCTCGCTATCAAGTTGCTATAAATGGCAACTCTAGGCCTGACAACCAACTTCCATGAAACTGGACACACAGTGTACCTAATACATTTCATATGACGACATTTCCAGTGTTTAAAAACGTTCACAAAGGTATATCAGGGTAAGATTCTCAAAAAATGCACAATTGGCAGCTGTACACATTTAGTAAATTCTGCTAAATAAGGCTGCAATTTGGTCAATACCTGGTAAATTCGAGTATATTTGGCATTGCATTGATCCTAGCAATCGGTTTGGTTAGGTTGAACTGTATTTTGAAATTTATTTTCGTCTGACATTTGGGTTATTTGAGAGGATTGGTGAATGTGAATTGTACATTTTCTGGCGATTTTACCCATCAGTTGGTCCAGACCAAGCGAAGCAAAATAAAAGTGAAACATAACACAAAAAAACATCGGAAAATATACGAAAATGCTCCCAAAACAGGATAAGACACAATATAGTTATAAAATCAATCCCATCTAGACATTGGTACACGAAGATTGTTTTATCTGTATATTGGCTATTTGTAGAACTATTGTAGAAGATAATAGAAGTCTAAAGGCTAAGATCCGAGATTTAGAATGAGTCTTTATTGTATTGTTGTAATACACTTGGGTCCTTGGTCGATGTGGCTAGTGGCCATTGGAGCAATACTAATCACCCAAGGCAAAATAAATCCTAACCGTTAGCTAACGGTTAGCTAACCGTTAGCTAACCATTAGCAAAATGCTATCTGCTCAACAGACAACTCCTTAACAGCTTGCTAACTGCTTGAGCTGTTAGGGAATGGTTAAGTCTAATTATCATAAACCTTAACAGCTTGCTAACAGCTTGCTCACAGCTCCTTAACCACTTGGACTTAGAGAAAATTTTGTCCTCAAATCTTAACAGCTTGCTAACCGCTTGGACTTAGAGAAAATTTTGTCCTAACAGCTTGCTAACTCCTTGGAGATAGAGGAATTCCCACTCTCCCCAACTCACAGCTTGCTAACCACTTGGAGTTACACAGAACCTGATGACATCACAGAAATGTGTGCACACAGATCATTGGAGCCAAGTTCAACTGTCATTCAGTAAGCAACTTCAGTAAGCAAATTGGATTACATTGTATTGTGCTGAAGATCTGAGACTACTCAAGTCAGGAATGGTTTAGGCCTACATATGTATAGTGTAAAGTTACATCCAGGTTGATTGGTCCTTGGATATCAAATTGAAGGATTTGAATTCAGTACAACATTACTACTGCTGTAGGTGGATGGACTAGATGGACTTGACATCTCTCTCTCTACAATATATGCTTATTTCATTAAGGCTTGGAATAGGTTTGTGCCAAGGATTATCCATGAGTGTCTGTGTTTATGATAGAAGGTAAGAGGAAACTCATTAAGCAGGCTGATTAAATAGAATAGTAGTAAAGCATGCTATCTTTAAACTTGTCATTTGAACTTGTTGATTTTGATCTGATGTTTACACTGGTGTTAAGAATGAACACAGCAAGTAGCATTCAAACATCGATGGATTTCATCATATTGGACATGAAGTGATCTAGCAGTTGTTTGGGATATTAGAAAGAGCTATGACCTATATAATAACAGCTACACCAATGCTCAAACATTATGGTACCAGTCAGGAAATGTAAACTAACTGCTAGCTAACAGCTCTACTAGTAAGGTTCTGGAGAGAAGGAGCTGTAACCTACATCTTAAGCAGTAATGTTGCAGTGAGGAAGAGCTGTGAGCTAACGGTTAGCTAACCGCTCTACTAAGAAGGCAGCAGCAGGCAGGAGGAGCTGTGAGCTAACTGTTAGCTAACCGCTCTACTAAGAAGGCAGCAGCAGGCAGGAGGAGCTGTGAGCTAACGGTTAGCTAACCGCTCTACTAAGAAGGCAGCAGCAGGCAGGAGGAGCTGTGAGCTAACGGTTAGCTAACCGCTCTACTAAGAAGGCAGCAGCAGACTTGAGGAGCTGTGAGCTAACCGTTAGCTCACCGCTTGGCCTAACAGCTCCCTAACCACTCAAGTGGTGAGCTAACCGTTAGCTCACAGCTCAAGTGGTGAGCTAACCGTTAGCTCACAGCTCCATATCTTGTAGGGTCCCCATGCCTTCTCTCCCAGTCCTAAGCCACGCCCCAAAATGCTAACAGCTCACCTAATTTAAATACGAAAATGTTAGCTAACCGTTAGCTAACGGTTAGCTAACCGTTAGCTAACGGTTAGGCCTAACAGCTCCCCTGTTATTTTGCCTTGGGCATGTATGATCCTTCACATGCTACAGTAATTACTGCATTAAATTCTTGGTTAATGTTACTAGGCCGAATATGAACATGTTACTAATTTAGAATATTAACTATAATGATTAATGATAATTAATGATCATAAAGTGGTTACAGACTATTACGTCATTATTACGTAACATGATGTAACAACATAGAGTTGATAATTTAATAAAATTAATGACGTTTTATGATAGTTTCTTACAACATTTGTCTCTTTCAGGGATGAGTACATCAGCAGTGCAGGCCAGTAGTGTGCGGGTGAAGCGACAAGCCGATATTGATCGCATGATGCGGGAGTTTCTACACATCATTAATGTAACATCTAGCATTACTCAATTTTTAAAATATCCTGAACTTAATAGGGGGCCTCCACTATTATGGACGTTATGCTGTTAGTTGGACAAATTAAAGGGGGCAGGGGGCAGGGGAAAACTTGTGCAAAAGAATTCCTGGGGAACAGACTAAAAGGCATACGAATTCGATAACACAACAAAGAGTAATAATACTTAATTGGGTTAGAACAAAATAACAGCTGTTAAAGATATTTCTTTTTAATTTCTTAGTCAAAAAAGGACCTGATATTTGACTTCAGATTCATTAAAGTATGGTTGGAATGAAAGCTGGGGTTGAGGGCAATCCAATGAGGTATACAGATATAGAATTCTAGCTATATTTAATGAAATTAATACAGTTAAGTGCCAAAACCCCCATTCCTGCACCAGCACAAATGGAAAATCTACCCCAATAGGCAAGTGGTGACCAATGCCAATGGAGTGACCAATAGATTATAGAATAAAAAATCGATTGGTAACACAGTTGTTATGAGCTGTTCCACTGTGGCAACTGGCGGCCAATATAGTGGCCATGGGCGGCCAATGACAATCTATTGGCCGAAGAAATCAAAACGTTTTGATTCTTTGGCCAATGATTGCCAATGAAAACCCACTGTGGCCAATGACTTGCCTCGAGTTGCCAATCACTTGCCCAACGTCCTCCACTATGGCAAGTAGATTGGCCAATAGACTGGCCAATAGACTGGCCAATAGAATGGCCAATAGAATGGCCAATAAGGCAACCAGAATTAGCCACTCTATTGGCCACACCAATTTGCCGCTACTTGCTTAGAGTGGAGGCCCCCTATAAGACTGCTACACATTATGTATCATTATTAAGCAAATTTCTTCTATAGATTCTATTCAATTTCATCTTCAAATAGACCAGCTTGCACTTGCAGAAGTAAAGAATTTCTTTTGTAGAAAGGAATTAAGATTCTGAAGAAAATGATCTCTTTCATATCAAATAATATGAAAAAGGGTCAGTATATGGACCCGAATGGCTTTGAATACGTTAAATCTGGCGACATGCTTCGATCATTTTATTTTCATAATATTATTTGGGACTCTCCCAACTCTGAGCCAAGACTACAGAGTTGGGAGAGTCCCTCCGAACTGAGCGAAAGCCTCCAAACCGCCATTATAATCACATTAG
Source organism: Sthenelais limicola (assembly GCA_942159475.1). Lineage (NCBI taxonomy): Eukaryota > Metazoa > Annelida > Polychaeta > Phyllodocida > Sigalionidae > Sthenelais > Sthenelais limicola. The sequence continues at coordinate 37,741,219 of OW804102.1, forward strand.
TACGCCTACTCCAAGGCATTAGCGCAGTAGGAGTCCACTCACTGTCATACTATTCTTATCTGATCTGAGAGGCTGTAGACTGTATATTACCTACAAATGGACAATATATCCTATTTCATTTCCATTGTATAGCCCATAAAGGAATACAAGGACAAGAACATACAACGCATGTTTGAACATCTGGAAGCCATAGATGACCTCATAAAAGGAGGGATGAGAGTAGAAGACGCCATCTTGCCAGTTGCTGCACAGATCTACTCCAAGATCACCCAGGATATAGTGGCTGATGAACAGTTTGTATACCCCCAAGGCCTCAATCTCTCAACACTAATAGACCAGAGTGGACTGAGAGACTTTGTAGGCAGCCATATTGACTTGGACAGAGTGGCTGGAGCAGTGAAACCATTCCTGACATCAGCGATGACGTATGATGATACATATGATTACCTCCTGGAGCTGTATAATGTGTTGGAACCAGTGGTTACAAGTCTGTCACCAGATATCCTGCTCGTTGCATTCAATGCTGCTATTGATAAAGTCGAGGTAATGTCGCTATTATATACTTTGCCTTTTTTTCTTTTATCACATGCAAATTTGCATGAGTATATATAATTATATGCATTTGAGTAGCTCTTTACAGTGTATATGGGGACGGGGTCAGTTAAAAGATAACATTCAAACTTATATTTAGTCACACATTAGCTAAATTAAGCACCACAACTTTTGTTTTTATAAAAGATCAATGGGCGCCAATTGTATATTTTCTGCCGTCTTCACCCATATGCAGAGCTATATGTATTGGTCTGCTAGATGTGATTTGTATTCACAAAATCAATATGTTACAGGTTATAAATTCAAAATAATGAATCCCCCTTTATTTAGCTTTCTTTATTACATTTGAAGACACTTTAAGTGCAGGAGAGTTCCTTGAATACTTCTTCAATTGATATAAAATCATTTAATCACATTTTCACAGCAAGATATTAAACAGTTGGACATTTATAATTGTAAGTTAATTTCTGAGCAATATTTCAATATTCCTATTCTCAATTGAACCTTCAGTTCAGCATTTTAGAGAATAAAGGAAACAGAATAAGACCCTGCCCACACACAGCCGATTTGCCTCCCGATTGCCCCCCCCCCCATTTAGGTCTCCCGATGAATCCTATGATCTCATTTCAAATCCTGGTTTATGTTTTTGAAATAACATCAACCAGGATTGGAAATGAAATAATAGGATTCATCGGAAGACCCAAATCGGGGGGCAATCGGGAGGCAAATCGGTTGTGTGTGGGCAGGGTTTAAGTTACCATAAACATTACACCTAACATTGGTAGCTAGGGACCTTATGAGATAGAGAATAAGTAAAGTATCTGAAAAGGTAAATTAAGTGATCAATAAAATCCTCACATTGCTACGCGAGCAACTCTGGTGTAGTCATAGTGAACTGTTATGATGTCAAGATTCCAAACACTAGAATAAGAAGGTTGGATGTATTGGGGAGCTCATGGATGTAGCTTAACTCATTATTAAAATTCCGTATTGATCAAATATAGATATTGAATAAGAGCAGATACACTTCTGAACTAAGCTTAAAACCCTTTTTCATTTAATCGGAGAAACCAATTTGGAGAAGTTCTTGAAAAAGAGTGTTTTATGGGTTCCTGACAAAACTAAACATACTGCACAATCAGCCTTCAGTTCAGCATCGTTTCATGCAGTAAGAATCGAATTTGAGTGAATATCAGTGAATGAGTGATTGAATCATATCTGCGTCTGTAATATATAAATTTAAAATGACCATACGTGATATATATTTGTAATATATATACACATCTTATTTCAGGCTCTGGGAGATATAGACGCTGAAGCTGATCGTTTTCTTACTGTCTTTCTGAAGCGAGCTCGTGCTATACATGACGGTAATTGCATTTAGTCTATTTAGTCTAAAGAAAAGTAACAAACCACTTAGTTGTCACTTGTCGCCCCATAGTAACATACGTTTTTCTCTTTATTTGCTCTGAAATAATCAAGACATAATTATTGCCTCCTGGTACTCGATCTTCTTGGTATAATCTTGATTCTATTTCATTTGCAATAGTCCAATACTATTGTGTTACAAGACACATTTGATTTTGCAAAATATTTTCCTTCGAGTTACAAACAAGAGATTATAAGAGGGACAAACACGAATTTTGGCCGTAGTCAACTTACTGGCCGTAAGATTATTTAGGGACTTAATTCACATCATATAACTTTACATCTATAATCGTTGTCATAAAATAGTTTATGTTATGCTTCTTAAAACATAAAAACAAAGGAAATATATAAATTGTGTATTCAAGTTCGTAAAAATGGTTAAAACTGAGGCTCATTTCCTACCAATTATACACATGTCACTGTACTCTGCAAGAATAGATTATATATTGTCATATTATTTTGTGTATCGATTAATAAACGTTTCTACTTAAAAAAAGTTAAAAAAATTACACCCTTATACAATAGGTATAAATGGCACCAAGGAGAGAGACTTCATGGTCCTACTTGAACAAATCATAGCAGTGGAGATCCATGATATGATCATGCACGAGTTTTTGGCGATGGTTGGTGCAAAGCCAGTCAACATATCAGAGTCAATCAAGTCATTAGGTGTGCCTCAGTTTATTGGTCAGGTAGGTTTCCCCTTCTGAATTCTGATTAACACTATTAATAATTAGCAATACTGCGCATATAGGGCACTGCACATATTTAGTCTATGTTTGGAAGAAATTTGGGCTAGAATTGACTGCTGATGCCATGCATTATAGAGCTATTTAATGGCCAGTGAGAATTATAGTTGCCATGGGAGGACAATTTCCTCGTCAATAGGCAGTTAGAAATCTTCCCCAAATTAGTGACCTTCATTTCAAACGGAAATCAAGACAATTTGCTTATAATACCTTCAGCTTTGCCTGGGGCATTATCAACACATAGACCCCTCTTCCTGTCCTTAGTGTTTGTTTTTTGTTTTTAAATATTTCAATTAGCATTGAACATTATGTAATAAAGCATTATTTTTAGTCATTGATCCTATAATAATCACAACGTAGTTGTATATATCTTACACCTTCCTGATCATACTATTTATAACAACAGATTCTTTATTCCTAATTATATTTGCTTTTTTGTAGGTGGATCATTTGGATAGGCTTGTAAACATAGTACAGCCATTCCTATCTAAGAACTTGACCTTGAATGAATCCCTTGCCATCATCACAACCTTATATGACTATGCGAAGAACGTAGTGACATCAGAGTTGGAGTACAGGACAATCAAGGAACTTCTTGAAAAGGTTTTAAACAAAACAGAGGTAAGAGATCACAGTGAATGCTTACATGAATGCATGATTTAGTTAAATAGACAGGTCAGAAATTGTGGCTTTGACTGGTAGTGTGTCTTGTGTATACATGTACAATATGTGTATAGAAGAACTAATTGGCTATCTCCTACAGTAGCCTACAATTATTAAAGACAATTGAAACAGTATAAATGAGTTTGGGAATGACATTATTTTGGTGTCTTTAATTTGGATTAAAAATTGTCTAGTTAATAAAAGATAGCAAGGAAAGGGAAAACTATAGCATTCTTAATAAAACAATGCGTTGTATAGAGGCAGATAGAATTCTTATTAGTCTTTGAGGTTTTTGAAAACAACTGCGATGAGATTATTGAGTGCTGTATGCCTCACCTAAATCATATGGCGGATACAACCAGCAATTTAGTCTTTTACCCATCGATATTCTCATATATTTTCATATTTATGAAATTTTGTCAAATAAAATTTGTTTAAAAGAAATTCTCTTTCCACAGGATATGATACCAGATCCAATAAGAAATGCCACGGAGTTCAACGCTTTCCTTCACCTCGTGAAAGACCTACTGCGCAACATGAACAAATCCGAGGCTTCGGAGTTCTTAGCTTATGTGATGGGTAATTTAGTGTACAATTATGTGATGGAGCACCTATACCCTATGGCTAACATCTCCCATGTGAATATAATGGATGTATTAAAGCAACATGAAGTGGATCAACGTGTTAAAGGAGTTATAAGCCTCCCCGAAATGGCCAGAACATTGCAGCCAGTGATACATGGTGATCTTACATTGAATCAGAGCATGGAGGTGTTCACACAAATGATGAAGCTGATTCAAGGTGATGTGGGTAATGTGAGTCCAAATACTGTAGAGCTCATGGCACATAACCTCCTCGACCTTGATAAAAATGGGGTAAGTTAGTGTTACCTTTATTTTGTTTATATGGTGTGGACTTTGGTTGGTTTATATGGGTCAGATTTTTAGAAAATGTACAATTCACTTCCACCAATCCTCTCAAATAACCCACATTTAAGACAGAAATGAGCTTCAAAATGCAGTTTAACATAGCAAAACAGATACTTTAAATCAACACGATACCAAATATATCCAGATATACCCGGTACTCATCTTTTTTCAGCCTAATTTAGCAAAATGTCCTAAATGTGTAGAGCTGCTAATTTTACATTTTCTGAAAATCTGACCCAAATGTGATTTGTTACAGGAAAATGAGTCACAAGTCGCTAAACAATGATAGTTTTAAAATGTTTTTCCAGAAGAACCCTTGCTCAGAATATTTTCATTTTTGGTATGTTAGCGCTGTTAGTAGCACATACATAAGCGGAGGAGAGGGTGGGGAAATCGAATAGGGAGAGGGAGAAGGGGATACAGAGAGGAGAGGGAAGGGGAAAGGAGAGGGGGAGGGTAGGGACAGGGAGACAGAGGGGGATATGCAGGGAGAGAAAAGGAGGAAACGCATCAGAGATTGCAATCTGAACTCCCAGTGTATGCCTTTAATCTACTAGGATTGACTATCTACTGCCGGGATTAGGGTTCATGAGGGTTTGGTGAGGGCTGAGGCTCGTATTTTCTATTTATATAAATATTCTATGCTGTATTCTGTTCGTCTAGTAATGATTGAAGCCTTATATGGGTCAGATTTTCAGAAAATGTACAATTGGCAGTTGTACATATTTAGTAGATTCTGCTAAATTAGGCTGCAGTTTGGTCAGTACTAGGTAAATTCAAGAATATTCGCCATGCATTGATTCTATCAATCTGTGTGGTTAGGTTGAACTTTTTTTTCGTCTGAAATTTGGGTTATTTGAGAAAATTGGCGAAGTTGACTATTAATTCTGATCATTTTGATGTATTGTGTCTTAGTCCCCGTTTGTTGGGCTGGCTGGGACAGTTATACACATACAGACAAGTGGTACTAGTGTTGGACTTCCGTTTCTGGCCTACCGCTTACATCAACGAAAATACAAAACAATATTTACTGCTCAAAAAGGCAAGATCCTGGCTTTCCACTGGTTTATTTTGCTTCGAAATCATTTCTAAATTGTTGTTGATGATAGTAACAGCCCACCAAAAGGGGACTGAAGCCATTAGATCCTTTGTTTATGGTCCTTCGTTTTCTCTAAGCCACCCGGAAACAAGCCTCGGCTTCGCCTCAGCTTGGTTTCCCGGGAGGCTTAGAGAAAACTCACGACCATAAACTCAGGTTCTAACCGCCTAACAGAATATGTTAACGCTCGATCAGTACACCATGGGACTTCTGTGGATAGCATATTTTATTAAAGTAAAACACTGGGCTGGAACACTTGCAGGGCATACAGCTCAATTATGACTTATAAGTGGGAACTCACATTATAATACTGGTTTCTGGGCAATGATATTGTCAGAATCAATCAAGTAATTTCTTTCCCACTCTCCCAAACACTTAGACTGGTGCCTCCATATTAATAGCTGTATGACACTGATGAACTAGCAGCAAATCTATCGAATTTCGCTGAATCTAGAGACTTGCTTGGTGAAACCTTTAAAGGCACTGAAGAAAAAAAAAGACCTGATCATTCTCAACATTGGCCATTGGGATTTCCTCTTTAAAAACACTTTAGATCATGTTTTAAATATGGAGATAGTTCTCAAAGAATTGAGGAAGTTGATGACAAAACATGGGTGATATTTGAGGATAATTTGGATAGGAAACATCCCTGTGAGGGGCTCTGTAAAGCAGATTACTTCAGAGGTTATTATGGGTATAAATAGTCGGGTGTATGGGAGGATGATCCAACTGGGGATAGAAGTTTATGACCCCATTACTATTCTCCACCCCTGGCAGGAACAAACTGTGTGTGGTGTGCATTCTGTATGTTTTATTCCAAAAATGGGCATATCGGAAGGTATTGTGGGCTTTTTCAATGAAGAATTGCTGCTGCGATACGTATGCAAATGAAAGATTGTGTGGTCTAACTAACAAAACGTATCAAGACTGTTTGGGAGGGGTTGGTGGAGGGGGGTGATTTTGTATTCCTCAAATAAAAATGGCTGCAGCGGACAGCGGAAAAGCATTCAAAATGTATTGTAAATGAGGGGACAATAATTTGATATATCATGTCAAATACTTGTGTCAGTGTTCAATGAATATTATTTTTAATGTGAAAGGAGAAGTGCCTTAATGTGTTCAAGGTTAACGGGTTGAGTTATTATCTTATTTATTAAAAGGAGGTGCTTAAATAAAAGTATTCACATGTATTAATAGTACTTGGCCATAGTCAGTCAGTATGTTATCCGTTTCGTGTCCAGGCGTGGATTTGAGGCATTGCCCCCTCATGATGACATGAGTCGGGGTGTTGCGTCAGATAAGGTACATTCCATCAGAGATGAGTCGCTCGCTCGCCCTCCTCTGAGTTTCCGGAATGATGCAAGTCACCCTTCCAAACCTTCCATACTAAGTAATTCTATTTTGCAATGGTACCAGGGGCTTGCTAGAATGTTCTAGAACATTTAAGATGATGAAATCCTTATAATATAAAAAGACCCCAAGTCCTGTCAGAGTCAGACTTACTACATGCAGACGATTAAAACAACGATTCAATACAACTACAGACTACCGAGCTGCCGAGATGAAGATCTAGAGACAGACTACTCTAACTTGACTGAATGGATCGACTGGACTTACGTTTACTGACTAGACTGACTTAGACTGCTCATTCTGACTATGGTCCATACTGACACCTACCTTATTGACTGATTGAATTGTTTCGACATTGGCCCTAATAAACGCTATATCAGCTCTCCACTGTGTACCTACGCTCTGCTCAAGATCTATTGTTACACAGCTAGCGAGATTAACTAGATTCAACATGATCCACAAGAATCTACATTATCCAGCATTGATAATTACCTAACTCCCTATTATAAGCCAACCCGAAGTAATTAATGTGAATGTTTAATCACCCAGCTCCCCAGCTTACAGATTGTAACATTTACACTTGTCCAGATTATATATACAAAATAGACATTAGCAGCCCTTCCATATAAACACTGAGAATTTCCGGGTGAGTGACTTTGAGCCACCCTGAAAACTTTTTTTTTCTAATTCAACATTTGTATACAGCAAGACATGACTATTATTTTGTCAAGACCAAAGCTCACAGCATCTGTAATGATATTCTGTCTGGTGCTGTGTCTAGTGTGGTTCTAACTATCTAGGTGCATGACTATATAATGTAACTAATAAAATCGAAATGATAGTATCTATCAACATAAACCTAAACGTTCCCCAGTGGAAGACTATACCTACCAACCGTATAGCAGGTCATGCATACATGACTTCTCATGCATGACACACCAAACATGTCACGCCAAGATGGATAAAAGGAGAACGTTCTGCTTCACCCTCCCACCCACTCCTGTGAAATAAGGTTTTCAGAGCCATAAAGGATAAACTTCTATAATTGTTGAATGTATCGTTAAAAGGTGAATTACTAGAATCGTTAAAAGGTAAATTACTAGAACCTTGATGTCATCAACCGCATTTAAATACTTTTTGTGACGAATGAGAACTACTGCATAATATATTTGTAGAACTTCTGTCAATAAAATTTGTTTTAAAAAAAAGATGTCCTACAAGAGGACATGGGCCTGTGGCCATCAATACTAGCCACATGAGCGAAGCCTATTTATTGTGTAAAGAATGTAAAGAAATTATTTCGAATTATTATTTTATCAAAGCGTTAATAATAATGTTAATGTATAAAACATTATCTTGGCTTATAAATATCACACAAAGATCTAACAAAGACCAAATTTCTTCTTGTCACCATTACAATTGTTTGCACCACTACTTGATTTAGTATATCATAGATTTAAAAAAAGTTTAAACAATCATTGGAGCAGCTGTGACAGGTCTTGATTCCATTAGCCCATCGTTTGATGTGATTAATTGGCTTGTGGCTAGGTGATAAGGTGGGGAGAATAAGAATTAAGTTGATTATATTAATGACTGTCTGTGATAACACTACACAGTCACAACCACCACCCACCGCAACCAGAGGCTTTGGAATGTGAGGATGGTGTAATGGGGTTAATTGAACACCCTCCCCCCTCACCCCCTCGCCAGTCAACAGAGAGAGAGAGGGAGAGAGAGTCACCGAGAGAGTTACTGCTGCTATGTCTGACAGACAGACAGAGAGATGATTTCGAATTATTATTTTATCAAATCGATATATGACGACGCTTGCTAGGGAATAAAGAGATGACAAGTGGAATAGGTTTGGCCAGAACAGCCAGAAGCTGTTTAATAATCAAATATCCCAATCGATATCCACAAATACATAACATATTAACAATATCACGGCAGTAATAGTTGAAGAATAAGGTAAGTACAAAGACAATATCAGACATTGTGAAAACACAGCATAAAGTTCAAATTTTCCGCGAAAATCGTGCGGGGAGTTGCCTGCTAGGCGAGTGGAGCGAGAGTGGCCCGTTAAGAATCATTGAGGTGGGTGTGTCGCGCTGAGCTAGACGGTGATTGGCTGGCGCAGCGATGACGACATAGAGAGGCGTGGTCGCTCAAGCTGAGTGACTATGACGTCAGACGGAATCCCTTAGCAAAGGGGGCGTGTCAATATAAGCACTGCGGATGCAGCTTCACATATATGACGACGCTTGCTAGGGAATAAAGAGATGACAAGTGGAATAGGTTTGGCCAGAACAGCCAGAAGCTGTTTAATAATCAAATATCCAAACAGCCAAACCGAAGGACACTGTCACAGAATTTAAAGATGATCACATAGCATTGAGTCGACTTTCAATTGATGATCCTGTGAAGGAGATATATACTTAGTCACACAAAGAGATTTCCAATGACCTCTTTGACGTATATCTGATAGGGAACAACCCGTGGATGCCATGAAGGATGCCCCACCACGACGTAGAGAATGAGTAGAAAATTGTCCAGAAAAACCAGCTTTGCATACTAAGTCCTTCAGGTAATTATTCAGGAATGTATATGACAATGTTCCTCCAGCAGATAGCCGAAAGAGGAAATCCAAGTCATTATGAGGGCTCTCCATGTATAATTTCTTGAGAAGATGCACAGCACACAAGTTCAAATTCCTGGCCTTAGCCACTGGAATGATGAAGGGAGAGGACGAATTCTTTGACGAATTAATTTTAATTTCCATGCCCCATGAAGTAAATTTAATATCATTCCTTTTCAGAGCATGAGTAGAGTTGATAGCATGTCCAACCCTCAATAGGGTACGAAAGAGAATTATAAAAATAGTCCAAGCAGTTCTTTCTGATTCTGAAGAAAATCTCACAAATTTTCTCATTTCTTGTAGATGGGTTGGAAGTAAAGGGTCTGCTGGCATAATAGAAGATCCAGGGAGATTGAAAATGCCTCTAAGAGTACATTTTACATCTGGGTGAGACATGGAAACACAGGAAATATTCCTTAACCTGGCTCCAAAAATAACAGCACCCAGATAAGTCATTACAGACGAGTGTTTCATCTTACTTGACAACCAGGCAGCATACATACACATAATGTCCACATTTATGTAGTTCGAAGTGAGTTTATAAATAGAGAGAAATGCATTGAAACATTTCCATTGATTGGTCCTTTGAAGCCTGGTATTATCACACACAGATAGTTCTTTTAGTGTCCTGACTCTCTTCCTCAACTGAGCAGGCCCTGTCATGAGAAAATAACATAGAGTCAATGCAACACAAGCCTATCTTCTTCAAGCACACAATCTCAGGAGAATAATCATATAAATAAGGCAACCGAGACAAAGTATCAGCCACAAAATTATTTTTTGTGTTAATGTAAATCGGTTCCAGTTCAATGTTGTAGATGAAATTTACCCAGAATATTTCATATAACCATTCCATGGCTTGAGGGTTACTACTAACACCATTTCTGAGCATTCCTATCACTTGAGTGTTATCAATAAAACATTTGACAGTGTGATCCTTGAACAAATGTTTCCATCTCTTGAGTCCAACTAACACAGGATATAATTCTTGTATATTTATGTTAGATGCTATGACCCCATCTTTAGGAGGACCACATAAATGATGACATGAAGAATCGTTGAAGAGAATATTGTTGTCTATCCAGGATCCTGCCAGCCAATCACTATCAAGATACACACCAAATCCTTTGCTTGAAGAGTCTGACACCATAGGGAGATGAAAAATATTTCAAGTAATGAGACGTCTGCCATTAAAAAATTCAGTAAAGGCAGACCACCATCTCAAGTCCCTTCTAAATGCAGTAGAAATTCTCAAACGATTGATATGTTTAGTCACCATCACTTTGTAGGAGTCAAAGAATTTTCTACAAAAGGTACGACCACCTTTATAAACTGTTGAGCAATGGCTCACATACCCACAGGCTCGTTCAAGTTCTTTCTTGGTAATAAACTCCTTTTCGTGGAGATTTTTTGTCAATAAATTCAGTTTTTTAACCTTATCAACAGGCAAAGACAAGGACATATCAGTAGAATTAATGTCGAAGCCTAAATATTTGCACAATGTAGAAGGAGATGTTACTTTATGCCAGGCCACATAAAATTCTAGATATCTAAGTAAAGCAATGACAGTATCTCTGGCAGCTATACATTCTCCTACTGTAGGAGCACACACAAAATAATCATCGAGGTAATTAACTACCTTTATATTGCAAGCATTAAGTAACACTTCAGCCACAAAATTTGAAATGGAATCGAAGTAACATGGACCTGTCTTGAGGCCAAAACACATACGATTATCAACAAAATACCTGTCAACACCATTGATATTCCATACAAATCCGCAAAAAGTTCTATGTTCAGGCTTGATGGATACAGCCCTATAAGCTGAATTAATGTCTATAACCGACATGTAATAATCGTCTCGAACCAGGTTAACAGCATCATCCACAGATTTATATGTAAAAGTACGTATCAAGGAATCACAATTGTCGTTTACAGATTTACCAAAAGGCCTACTACAATCGGTAATAGGCCGAATACCACCATCGGGCTTACTGACAGCGCCAAGGGAATGAATACAATGAGGTTTAAAATCGACGATAGAAATAAAACCTTCATCTATCTCTGTTGCGATAATATTATCCATCTTCTTCCTAGGAACATCATCAAGTATCGAGCTGTAATTCTTACATTCGTAGGGCTCTGGAATCGTGTCGACTACATCAAATCCATCGCAGATACCAAAATACACATTTAAATATTTTTCTACGAATTTACTACCTTGTGAAAACATGGCATAAGCGAACCTACAAGGTTTAAGTTGAGTCGGGAGACCTCCCAACCGATAAATACAAGTACAAATGCCCTTGGCGCAATCACTATAAACAGTAACATCGACACCCGACGGCGAACTCGGAGCAGTAAAAATACATGTACCACCCTCACAATAATTACCAGTATTTACAAAATTGGATATATCTTGGAAAATATCACAATAAACATCATCATGTTCATAAATAGGTTTAACATAAGCAAACAGAGAAGATTCAGAAGAAAACTCATCTGCACAAGTGTCCAAAAAGTCAAAATGTCCACAGCCAGCCGCCATCTTGCCGGAAGTAGCCAAAGGGGTTTTCTCACCTTTGACCCGGTCGGCCTGGCAACTGGAATCATCAACCTTGACCTCGTCGTCTCGGGGAATACCTTCCGGGACGATTCCCTGCTTGCTTTCCTCATCCTATTTCGATGACTTGACAGTACAGGATTTAGACGAATGGTCATTGCTAAGGCAATTAGCACAGCGATGTGGGAACTCACATGATGATTTGGGACATCCCCCAGCAGAATTAAACTTGAAACAGATCTTTTCTTTACGTTTAACCAAGCCGGTACTCTTCTTATCCACTTTGTCAACAATAGCCCGCTTAGAATTCTCGAATGAATATGAACGGAGAATCTCCTCTTGCTTTACATCATTAAATGCTTCTAGGCCCACCTTATTCGCTCTTGTACGAACTGCCTTATCATAGGAAACACTATCTTTCAATTGATAAATCTGTGATTGGGCCTTTTCACACATCGTGACAGCATGATTCACTACCCCCGATAGTTCACCGTAAGGTCTCTCATCGAGAACCAGCTTAGCGATCAGTTTAAGATTCACTAACATTAACGATTCAAAATTGGTAATTTCTTCACCTTTTTCTAATACTGACGTATAGTCAAATGGCTTGGATTTCTCACGAGAGGACGACCTCCTCCTTCTCCTACGATCCGAATTACGGACGTCGTATATCGAACTGTCAGCACTCGGGCTCCGAGAACGATGAGATGAGAAGGTAACATCTTCCTCATGTTGACGGCCATGTTCACCACTAGCTCCGGCCTCAACTTCCACCGGAGGGCGTTCTGCCACAACACGAACCAAATCCTGAATCATTGATTCTAAATTGTCCAATCTCGTCTCCATCTGACGACCACAGTTGGATCCAGTTGGAGCAATATGAATAGTTTTGCATTTAGCACACATCCTAGCCTTTGACTTCACCATCTTGACGTTCAAAAGTTCAAATTTTCCGCGAAAATCGTGCGGGGAGTTGCCTGCTAGGCGAGTGGAGCGAGAGTGGCCCGTTAAGAATCATTGAGGTGGGTGTGTCGCGCTGAGCTAGACGGTGATTGGCTGGCGCAGCGATGACGACATAGAGAGGCGTGGTTGCTCAAGCTGAGTGACTATGACGTCAGACGGAATCCCTTAGCAAAGGGGGCGTGTCAATATAAGCACTGCGGATGCAGCTTCACTTAATAATAGGTGTAGAATTGCCATTCAAACTGCAACTTCCTCTGCCATTCTTATAAAATGCCAGGATATTGTAAAAAGGATATTTTTAAATGACTTTATTCAGCAATAAATATATGAACTAAATGTTATGATTATGGTATTGGTTGTCCTAACTGATCATGTGACTAATTAGACAAACCTCTAGACCTTATTATTACAACTTTCAAATTACACAACTTGGCTTGTATTTGATGTACAAATTTCGTTCAAAGGTTGATTTTTTTTTTTTTTTTTTTTTATTACCATTTTGGCCGTACAATTTACAATATATTACAAAAAGCGCCTGTCCAACTTGTGGATGTGTTCTCGCGTCGCCTCAATTCGATACTATATTTACCTTACACTTCGTCATTTTACCTTTACAATTACGCTACTACAGGTTTACACAATGTTAGATTTCATCCTTAGTGTTTGCTTAATCACGGCTCTTTTTCACCTTACAATTCTTCATCTTCCAATTCAAACTATCCACTATTCTCACACTGTAAGCAGTACAGTTGTTTTAGGACTGTTAATATATTTCCCATCTAAAAAAGTTCTTAAAAAGGATATGCCCAGTCTGACTCACAGAATTCGCAGGCACATTAATGAACACTGAATCAATTAATTCATAACACCTGGCCCAGTCATACCCTACTACACGGGGAGGAGAGGGGCAGGTGGTGTGGGGGAGGTGGGGGGGGGGGTGTCCCATTAACCCCGTTTGGCTGGGTGTATGCTAGCTATCTGAGGGGTCCCTTTGGGGGCAGAAGTTCTGCCACAGCTGTCATGGTCAGCCCAGCCAGACTCAGTCTCAGCTGAGTCAACCTCAGTCACAGCCTGGCCTGGCCTGGCCCATCTATACTAGGAGTTATCAGCAAACCAATTACACGCCAATTACCCCATTTGACAGGCCAAGACATCAGTCCTGCCCGAACATTGTTTCCGACAATAGACAAAGTCTATTAAAAGAAATAAATTTTAAAAAATCTTCCCACCATACACTCAGAAAGGTCATTTTCTAACAGGTCAGCCCAGAAATGAAACAAATCGGTTGGGGGAGAATCTTGATTTCAATAATGTCTGTAGACATATTTTCAGACACATTTATACTCAGTCATAGCTACTGACTTACAACTTTTCAAGTGGATGACAAATAGGCTAAACAGTATCACATCTTCCTATGAAATAATTCGTGATATATTGGTCCCAATATAACGTATATAGACTAATGATGACATACCGTATTACCCAAACCAATACATAATACAATATCACCGTATACATTATGAAGAAATCATTGGGATCATTGAATATTGGGAGCTTTTATTTCATCACCTCAAAACTCATAACTAACCAGTAAAAGTAATACATCGACTATAGTAAACCGGTATAATTTGATGTTAATTCACAGAAATTGGCACTAAAGGAACTTAAAGTCAGTGTGTGGCCGTCACAAGTTCAAACCACTGCCGCTAGGCGTCGCTGAGTGTTACCGGAAGTTGGTTAATGTCCCGGATTATGAGGTAGAATGGGAAGTGGAAGGACTCCATATAGGAACGAATCTCAGGCATCTGAAACATGAAATATATTCATTTAGCGATAACATACAGAATGCGAAATTCATATTTCATATTCACAGTCTAGGCCCAAAGTTGAGAGAGTCCCTTCAAATGAAGGGAAAGCCTCTCCCCTCAAACCGCAAAGTGTCCTTATAATTCCATTAAGACCGCAAAATGTCATTATATTCCCATTAAAACGCCGTATCCTAGGCCAAGAAACAGATTAGCGAAGTAGGCTGACATATCATACTTATCTGATCCGAGAGTTTGGGCCTAGAGTAGAGTGTTCAGAAATTTGGACAATTAGAAAAGTGGTCCATTGGTTTTTTTTAGACAATGTAAGGATCAACTTTGGCTACAAACAAAAACCTGAGTTCTACAGAGCTATATCTACCACAGAGATCTATAAACCTCAAGACAAGCAAACACTGTCAAAAAGACAGCAAAGGGTCTCAATGACTTATGATGATCAATAGACACACATGTGTGATGTGTTTCAGAAAAATGAGTCACAAGTCGCAAAAAATAGATTTTGAGATATCATTATATTTGAAAAGATGAGATCGGGACGATTCTAATGATGGTAAACAGTCCAATAATCTAATAAGTATTTCTAGATTTTAAGTTTGATATTTTTGTTTTTGGAAAAAAGACTTTGCACTATTTCTTGGGGGCAATAACCAGTAAAGTAATTAAATGCACTCGATAAGATTACCATAGAAATGCATGGATATAATATTTCATACACTGTCTTGAATTTTGGTACATGTGTTTATGCTATAGACAGCGTTAAGCACCGTAAAAATAAAAACATTCACACAAAGACATCTTGTGAGTAAAACACTTTGAAGAATAGGAATTTTGCGACTTAAACCATCACATGTGATATCTAATGTCAAAATCAAATCTGATCAGTTCGGAATAAAATAAGTGATGCTCACCTGTCCACCGGTTTTGAAAATAGGAACACGAATGTCTAATATGGAATCCTGAAAATGTATACGTTTTTAAAAAAATCGAAAACGGTCTAATTATTAATTTCTTTCCATTCTACTTGATATTTCACTTATGAATTCAGATGATCTAGGGCAATAGAATGTTTATGGGTATGTGATTATCAACTGATTGATGTTTTGGAACATTGTTCATTTAAAACAAATTTTAGAAGTGATTATATCGTAAATTTCATAACTAAAATACAGATTTGGGGCGTGTAAATTCGCTGAGTCACTTGGACCCTTGGACCCTTTAAATTAAAGGAGAATTTAAATTGTCATAAGGGTCAGGTCGTCAAAAAATGTACAAATCGCCTTCGCCAATTCTCTATAAAGAACAATTCACAGCTCTACACATTTAGGGAAGTTAAATTAGGCTAAAACATGATGAATACTGGGTATATCTGAGTATATTTGGTATGACATTGATTTAACGTATCAGTTCTGTTATGTTAAACTGCATTTTGAAGCTCATTTCTGTCTTAAATGTGGGTTATTTGAGAGGATTGGTGAAGGCGAATTATACATTTTCTGAAAATCTTACCCATATATGCATTTAAGAAGTGATAAATTGCTACTAGAAAGAAAGATAAAAAACAAGTATAACCTATAATACCTTATTGTCAGGGTTGTCAATGATAACAAAGACGGTGAAGATGTTGGCTTCCCGAGCCTGTGGTACAGCCAGTTGTACTCTCTCCATGCCCTCCAGGAACAGACCCCTCCCATCGCTAATAATCAGTAGAAGTTGTGACGTCTCCGTCGTCGACGTCGCACCACGCTGACGTCCCCTCGCCTCCGTCATGACGGCCGACATCTGACCTAGCACTGGAATGGATGAAATCAATCAATGTGAATTTCGAAAATGACAAATGTGATGTGTTTCAGGAAAATGAGTCACAAGTTGCGGAATTTATATTTTTTTAAAGTGTTTTTATCACAAGATCTCTTTATTGAAACGTTCTGATTTTTAGAGGGTTTAACACTTATAGTCATATAAATCCGTGTAATAAATTTCAGGATTTCTATTAACTATATTCTTGTGTTTTGAAGGCCTTCGTATGGAGTATATTTAGTGCCTTTACTAGTAATTACCCATCCAGAAACATTGCACACTTTTTAAAAAAAAATAATAATATCATACTTAAAATATAGAAATACATACTAGGCGTTCTAGTGTTTACTATCATTAGAATCGGCTTGATCTCTTTCCAATTATGGTGATATCTCAAAATCCATATTTTGCGACTTATGACTAATTTTCCTAAAACGGATCACATATAAGCCATTATCTAGAGAACAAGAATGTGCCAGCAGGTCATGTTTGAAATAAATGTGTGTTGCTATAGACGCTTTCCCCCAAATGTTGCAAATGTCCGATAATGATCCAATTATAGATGTCCCTTCTTATCTCCTCTTTTCCTTGTTTTCAGACATACATACCAGACCCTGAAAACGAGCCACTCTTTAAGGAGTTTGTCACGAGGGTGCACCACACATATGTCAACATGCCAGAGGGACAATTGAAGGACTACTTCCAGACTGTCATTACCAACAGGATCTTTACAAGAGTGACTCATCTCGACATCTCTAGAGCTGCATCACCTGATGCTATGAATAACCTCTTTAACAAGATGAACGTGAGCAAAATGCTAGGCGTGGATGTTGACAGGTTGACAGCATTGTTCAGACCTATGTTTAACAGAAAGTTAGATTTGGAGAAGATACCATTTGTGTTGATAAATGCTGTGGAACTTTTCTCTGAGAAGTTCACTAATGAGTCAATTACAGAGCACACCAACCGGATTAAGGAGATCATGAAGAGGGCAATCGTTAAAATAAAGGTATGCTTTTAACCATTATCTGGGTCAGATTTTCAGACAATGTACAATTGGAAGCTGTACACATTTAGGAAATTCTGCTAAATTAGGCTGCAATTTGGTCAATACTAGGTAAATTTGAGTATATTTGGCATTGTATTGATTCTAGCAATCTGTTTGGTTAAGTCGAACTGTATTTTGCACTTTCTTTCTGTCTGAAATTTGGGTTATTTGAGAAGATTGGTGAAGAGGAATTGTACATTTTCTGAAAATCTTACCCATCTATGACTTTGGTGGAGAACCTGGTCGAAATGTTCCCAGGCCTTACCGTGTTCTGCCACACTCATATTTTCTAACAATCTCCACTCAGGCCCAGTCTGTTCCTAGTTGCTGTTCATTAATGTTTCAACAGGCATAACGATTGCTCAGTCTGGGCCATACTTTAGGGCTGATGGGAAAATGTTTCCCTTATCCTGTACCCATAACGGGCAAACCCTCTATTTCAAACTTACATCACTGGTACAAAGCAACTACCCTTATTCCCTGTCGACTGGGGAGATGCAGGACTGGCCGAGTCACTTGGTCGCCCCAACGAGCACAAGAGACCTGAATCCGTCCAATCTTGTCCACCAGACTGAATTCTTTTGTAGGACACCTTTTGAACAAGTGGTAGTTTTTTTTGCATGATATTAACGGTCACACCGGGATTTTGTAACCCAATTAAAAATGGATGGATTTTACTTGGCTGCAATATCTATCATGGATGTATAAAACCAAATGCAATCTTACATGCTCTGTGAGAAAACCTCATGGAATGTTTACAACAAATATCATCCATATTGTTCTTAGGACATGATCATGCAGCTGACCCATCAAAACCCACTGCCTAACACAATCCCCCTCCCGGCGACAATACCTGAAGTTATCATCTGCTCTATCATGTAAACATACCAATCTCATCAACCACCCGGCATTAATTCAAAGTGTAGAACATAATAGAGCCTTTTGTTCTCGTTAGCATAACCTATATGCACAAGGGCAGAAGACCATGGTTATTCCCTTGTGAATAAGCTCCTGAGAGTCCATATCTTGATGTGTACAACTGTATCTAACTGATATTGTACCCTGTAGATGCCTTACTTCAATACCGTTGTCATTTCTTGATGAGCTGTATAAACATACTAAATGAATGTAAAAAATGAAACATCGTTTTCTTTTCCAGCCGTTTTTGCCAGACCCTATCAACAACTATGGAGCCTACAAACAGCTCATGGTCTTTGTCGAGCAGGCCAAGAAATCTCTCAGCACAGAGGAAGCTTCCATCCTAACCTCCATCTTTGGAGAGCTCAGAGCCAACGCAACAGACCTAGTGGACCCAGCTAAAATCAGAGAGAATCTTGGCAATGGCTTCAATTTTGATGAGTTTACACGATTACTAGAGCCAGTGTTGGATGGAACCCAGCCGCTGGAACAGATACCGATGACCTTTGTACTGCTTTACCGTATGATGAAGGTCTCCGGGGAGCAACTAGATGAGGAAAAGCTGGATGAAATGTTTGGAGAACTTAAGGAGAGAATGAAGGTTGTGGCAATGTACTTTTTATCACTTCATAATCTAAACCATGTCCTACTTCAGTCCTATACCAGTGCTGAATACGAACTCTGAGGTTATTGTTAGAAATAAAGTAAACTGTCTAAAATAACTTGGAAAATAATGATTCCATTTGATTTAACCTTAATTAATTGAACATGGGTTAACATGAAATTATATATGCTTATCTTAATACTTAATGACCATTTGTTATGCCATGCGGCTTGCACCTATATACATTTGATCATTTGCTATACCATAAGACTTACATCTTTAAATTCACAGAAGATAGCGTGAGCGAGAGAGGAGCCCTGTTACAATTCTATTAAATTGATGTAGAGAGAACAAAACACCCAGAAATTCTTTTCTAATCAAGAGTTGCTAAGAATAATGGTTTAACTTGCAAATGTTCTATAACTTCAGCTGGCCATCCCGAATCCATTCACAGAAAGTAAGGAATATCGGCGCTTCATATCGCATGTGCAGATCGCTAAAGCAGGACTGGATAGAGAAGGCAGGGAGTTCCTCTCTGAGTTCCTTGAGGCTGAGATGGATGAGACGATGGAGGACATGGGAGTAAATGACATTGAAGATGGGCGCTTTTATGCTAATTCAGAGATGCTGCAGGCTATAGGCGTAATGGAGCAATATAAACATTGTATGTTTGTTACTAAAATTTGAAATATTTTTCAAGTTCTCCACCAATGACATATATTTCTGTAGGTTGATTAGTACTAAATCTAGTAGTCTAATAATTCAATTCAATTCAAGATATTATTTATTTGAACAGTATGGTGTACTGATATCAGTTATGAAATTAATTCCAGCTCTTCCAGTAAGTGGCCGGAAATAATAATTATTGAAGAATGTGTGGAGTTTCTAACCGTTACTTACTTAAACTTTCGGAGGCTATTGTTTTCCTAAAGTTCTAATCCTAGGTACAGGGCATAATAGCTTATAATAGATAAACATTCAGTTCCCACCTAGCTAAGATATGAGCAGGTTTAACTAACACATTTCAAGATGAATTATCCTTATACTAGATTGAATGATATATGAGGCTTTAGCGTGGTGGACTGAATCTATTGGTACATAGTATAAGGTAGTTATACAAAATAGGTATTTTCCTATATTTTCCCCAGTAGATCTTTTACTCTTATATGCCATACAAACGATTAAAATATATAGTTTCCTTCAACAAGAACCTTTTTTGTTTCCAGATTAGAGGTTGCCATCTGTATGTTCAAATATTTTTCTATTTTCATCCAAATCTACAGTCCTGAAGAAATTGGATGACATGACCACAGACGACATTCTGACTTTGATAGAGCTGATGATGGACGTCGGAGAGAGCGCATTTGGTAACCTGATCAGTATGGCAGGAGGCATATACCAAATGTCACCTGATGAAATAGCACAGATCCCACCAGAGCTATTTGGCATCCTGAATGTAAGTCACATAAACTGGGCCTTTTGATAATCTCCACCATTATCCATCGTCTAGTTAATATTCACTCATTCTATGAACTATGCTTAGGGCTCCTGATGTGGGAGGGGAGTCCCAAAACTTTTTGTCACTAAATTCTCTTGCCATTTGTCACTAACTACCTTGTATTGGTTCATTTGTTGCTTATAACAAATGGCAACACCAATTTGTCGATCATAAAAAAAAAATTTGATTGTTGTTTCTCAGAACCATGGAGCCCTACTTATCTGATCATCGGTTGGGCCAAAAGTTGAAAACAAGTATTAATGACTGATATTGAAGGGCTGCTGGTGCACTCTTATACAGAAGCAGTGCACCAGTAGGCCCCAAACAGAGGTTATTAATCTTTTTAGTCTGTGCCCAGGGTAGTTATAGCGTCAATACCATTCAAGGCAGTCATTAAATCAGTTTTGATGGAACCCACACTTAACATTTTATTATATGATATGTATAGGAAGATACACTGAAGTTGATGGCAGAGAGGTTAAGTGAGGAGCAGAAAGACGCGTTCTGTGGAGTGGTGCTGGAGGCTGATGGCAAGACGGCAGGAGAACTGATGCGAGTTGTGGACTGTGGAGGCTCCTTCATGAGACTCAGGCAGCGACAGGTAAACTTTCTCTCTCTTTATGGTTTATTATAGTTAATAAGTATAGTTAATTTATTAAAACAAAATTATTTTGATATGTAGGCAGAATACTGCTTTGATTACTTGAGTTAGACTCATTTCTTGACACACAGAAATTTACACATATATGGGCAATTATAGCAGTCACCTTCTGATTGGTTGAAATTCATTAAGATTGATTGCCATGTCTGAATTACACCTCAATAATATTTCTATCTATGCCCTTTGCACAGACGAATAATAAAGCATTAGTGACTGACATTGAGGAGCTGCTGAGGGATTATACACAACAGTGTACCAGCAGGCCCAAAATGGAGGTTATTAATACGTTTAGTTTCAGCCTTAGATATTTATAGCCCCTGGACCATTCTAGGCAGTTACTAAGGTAAACATAAATATAATAATAATAATTCTTCTCCCTTGAAGATGATGCGTATAGATGAGGAGCTTGAGAGGCAGTATGTGGACAACCTGAAGCGAGCCAAGCCCATGGAGCAGTTCAGTGGCAGTGAGTGGGACACAATGCTGGGCAACTTTGCTGAGGGCATGGATCCTGAGGACTTTGCTAAAATACCTTTAGCTGACCTGAAGAGGAAGTAAGGCATATTCATATAAGATATAAGTATATATATAATAATATAATTCCTCATTTCATAGAGTTTCATGTTTATTCATAAGATAAGGGGATATGCATAGAGAGAATGGAACTCGCCGGCAATAATCGAAAATTTATTGGACCAGATTCGTCCGTGTAAGCACAATGCCGTAGGCAGAGCGCTTACATGGACGAATCCAGTCCAATAAATTTTTTATTACGACGGCGAGTTCCATTCTATATTTATTATATATATGTGCATATAATTTGATCATCATTATATCACTGAACAAATATTAAAGAAGTCTCAGAGAGCCCCGCTGCCCTGCCGAGAGCCCCTCTGAGAGCCCCGTTAGTATGCCTACAATGGTGCCCTGTGTGATCATGCAGTATTTAGTTAGGCCTACTGATATTGTTGAATTAAAACATTCATATCGCGGCCATTTCTGGAGCTACATTAATAAAACTAATATCATTTGATAGAGAATTTAATGCTCTATTTAATGGTATGGTTTTTATTATGTATATTTATAATCATAGTACCAGAATCACGGGTGAATTACCGATCACGGGGGTCTCTGCGGAGATGGAAGAAGTGCGGAGGTAACATCAGAGCTATTTTTAGCTCTACATTTATATGGTATGCATACTATATTAATATTTTTATAGCACTCCACTTATAGCATCTCTCATATGGAATGCGCATATAGCCTGGAAGGTCTGGCTTTCAGATAGTCTCTATATGCCAAGAGAGACTGGCTCTACACTGGCCGTGTCTCTCTGATTGGACAGGAGTATGTCCAATCACAGACCTCAATCAATCAGTTAACCCTTGGTCTGCGTGCAGGCAGGAAGTAAGGAAGAAAACTATGTATAGAGGCATATGTTATGATAAGTTATAACAGTATGATTGATATGGCTCTCAAACTTCAAAGCCTATTAAAGCAGATCCAATATGTTGGAATTTAAGTGATTTGCGACACTGCATCAAACCGTTGGTACATAGTGGATTAGGTGCTTTAGTTTTAAGTGTAAAGTGCCTCATGACCTAAAGGTTCATATCTGGGTCAGAAAATGTACAATTGGCAGCTCTACACGTTTAGGAAATTTTGCTAAATTAGGCTGAAAAATGATGAGTACCGGGTATATCTGGGTATATTTGGTATCATGTTGATTGAAAGTATCTGTTTTGCTATGTTAAACTACATTTTGAAGCTGATTTCTGTCCTAAATGTGGGTTATTTGAGAGGATTGGTGAAGGTGAATTGTACATTTTCTCAAAATCTGACCCACCTGATGATTTCAGTATGGGTGCTATGGCCCAGCAGGACCTGGGGGAAGAGGAAACCATAGAGATGTTTGATCGCCTGGAGGAGGGCTACATGGGAGATCTGGCCAACATGGACGGTGAGACTCTGGGCGGTCTGGGACGCTTTTTGGACAGAATACCTGTGGGTGATCTGGAGAGGATCTCTCCACAGGAGGTATGTCATTATCATTCTTCTTTACGATTAGTGTGATTGTGGGGATCCAATTCCATTTATATCTCAAAGCTGCATTCTCAGCTATCACACCAACAAGAATTGTACCAAATTAACTGACATTATTATTAGATTCTATTGTACACACTCGGTCCATTGGATTCACATGACTGATATTATATATGTTCCTCTCTCATTGGTTGACCTTACATCCTTTACCTGTCCCCTGCTGCTACCCAGTCCTCTCTACTAGACTTGCATACTACTGCAATTAATTATTTATATAGGAGGGTCATTATCCATATTATAGGTCATAGCTAATTAGGTAATTAATTATCATGTGGTTAATCACTATTACGTCATTGTTACGTAATATGATATAACAATAGAAGGGAATTTTTTAAAATTTCCTTGCCCGCTAGGAAGTATGGATCCATACAAGCGGGCAAGGAAATTAAAAAACTATTCCCTATGAGGATAGGCTCACACTAACACCTGTACTCGTTTGAATGACAAGAATGATAACCAAATAATGGTCACCTCACTCTCTCCAAACAATACAATATAAAATATTAAATGATCCCAAATAAACAAAATAAAAAATAAATAAATAAATAAAATAGAAAACAATGTAAATATCATTGGACCGTCCCTCATCTAGTCTACCCAAGACAGTATAAGAAGGGAAGAGAACAATATCTAACAAAGCACCTGATGAGGCTTATAGCCGAAACCGCTTAAAAACCAGCCATAGAATTATATAATAATTATATAATAAATCAAACTAAAAATAATATAGACACACTACCCTCCTACCTTCCTCCCTTCTCCCCATCCCACAACCCCTGGCCCCTCCTCCCACTGACTCTATGCAATAAGACTAGAGTCCAGTGCAAGTCTAGTGCAAGTCTAAAACACCACACATCCCCAGGCACAGGTACACAAAACCCAGGCACTGGAAACCAATGGACTGGATCGAGGTCACATGACCCAGGGATCGGAGATCTGGCGGGAAATCCAAACCCAAAAGCAGAGTATAAAAAGAGCTCTGGTACACCAGATTGTCATTCAGCGGTTGTGCAGGTTAGGTGTTACAAGCTTAGTCTACCTACAATAGAAGGGAATTTATCAATCTTCTGCTGTTGTTATAATATGTTTATACAAGAGTTTGAAATCAAATCAACTAAGATAAAATGGTCGCCAATGAGGGATGTGAGGGATGATAAGTGAAGCCACTGCAAGAAAGGATTGCAGCTGGTCTCTGACTTATAAATGAGAAATTGTATGAAGCCCTCTAGCAAAAACAAGTGGACAACCCTTCCAAATTAAATGTTGGTCACATGGCTTTTATTTGGGTTGGACAAGAATGGAACAAAAATTAGAAATTCTTGTGCTTTTGACCAGTGCTAACTGAAAGTGCAGCCTTTAGAGAGGCATGTGGCTGGAAAGGTAGTACATAGATCACCAGCCCTATAAATAATACCTGTTCCCAGTGGTTCAATGCCTGTAATGAGCCCAACCAGTTACATAATTATCATAATACAAGATTTACTATTTACATGATATCTAATAGTTCTACTATTAACTACTTAACCACTAGGTAAGTTAAATATATGTAAATTTATATAAACTCCGAACATAATATAATACTTAATACCATAAAACTAGCTTTGACTAATGACTAAACATGTAAGACTAGTAATGTAGATATTTTTAACTTTCCCTTGGTGCTAGGCAAGGTCCTGGA
The DNA here is from genome assembly GCA_942159475.1 of Sthenelais limicola. Lineage (NCBI taxonomy): Eukaryota > Metazoa > Annelida > Polychaeta > Phyllodocida > Sigalionidae > Sthenelais > Sthenelais limicola. The sequence goes on from OW804102.1 coordinate 37,766,283, forward strand.
AGACCTGGATTAACTTTTTGCCAAACTTATGGAACAAATTAAATAAATATATATTGTGTAATATGTAACAGAAAAAGAAAACTCCAGGCCTATAAACTTGTTCCCAGTGGTTTAATAAAGTGGATTGATACCTTTAACATACCCTACCATTATATAATTATTATAACATGACTATTTAATATTAACATTACTATTGATATAAGATCTGACAAATTTTATCATTAACAGAAAATGAAAGCTCTGTCTGGGCTGAAGGGACAGAGGCTGAGTGACCAAGTGGCAGCAGTGTTTGCTGAGGACTTGCTGTCAGAGATGCCGCCTCCTCGGGACTGGGGCAAGAATGAGCTGGAGAATGTGTTGGACTTCATCAAGTATGACGAGGATGTGATGGAGGACATCCCCATTGACACACTGGTCGATGGTATAGATGCTATAGGTCAACATGGGTTGTCTGAAACAGAGGTAGGCATTAGGTGCTATAGGCCAACATAAGTTGACTGAAACAGAGGTAGGCATTAGATGCTATAGGTCAACATAGGTTGACTGATACAGAGGTAGGCATTAGATGCTATAGGTCAACATAGGTTGACTGATACAGAGGTAGGCATTAGATACTATAGGCCAACATAGGTTGACTGAAACAGAGGTAGGCATTAGGTGCTATAGGTTAACATAAGTTGACTGAAACAGAGGTAGGCATTAGATGCTATAGGTCAATAGGTCAACATAGGTCGACTGAAACAGACATAGGCATTAGATGCTATAGGCCAACATAGGTTGACTGATACAGAGGTAGGCATTAGATGCTATAGGCCAACATAAGTTGACTGAAACAGAGGTAGACATTAGATGCCATAGGCCAACATAAGTTGACTGATACAGAGGTAGGCATTAGATGCTATAGGCCAACATAAGTTGACTGAAACAGACGTAGGCATTAGATGCTATAGGTCAATAGGCCAACATAAGTTGACTGAAAGAGAGGTAGGCATTAGATGCTATAGGCCAACATAAGTTGACTGAAAGAGAGGTAGGCATTAGATGCTATAGGTCAATAGGTCAACATAGGTTGACTGAAACAGACGTAGGCATAAGATGCTATAGGCCAACATAAGTTGACTGAAACAGACATAGGCATTAGATGCTACAGGCCAACATAAGGTCAGAGGTAGACATTTGGTGTATTTCTCAGCATTTGAAACAACCTTATGATTCATGGTGCATTCACAGTTTGTTTAGATCGAAATAAATAGTTCTCACTAGCATATATCTTAACCTATCTAAAGGTGACGTTGCTAGAAGACCAGAGGCTTTGGCTGCATTTTTCTAGATTGTCCTTGTCCCTTATTCCCTTAGAACCGATATGTTCACCTTCAACAAAACCTTTGCCAATGACTGTTTCAGGCTACTACGTTCGTTGACCGGTTCCTCCAGGATGACAAGTACAAGAAGCCCAGTAGCTGGGGGGCTAGCCTGCTGGAGAAGGCAGCCCCACTAATGAGTGCCATGCCACCAGACTTCCTGGATGGCCTGGATGCAGACAACCTCCTGGCCGCCATGGGCGCTTCAGACAGCTTCGCCAAGATTGACTTCCCCAAAACAGCCGGTCGCAAACTCCTGGACAAAGTGATGAAGGATATAGGTGTAAGTTGATTGGAGGTGTTACATTTAAAACCGGTCGTTTTTCTTCATATAGGAAAGTGCTAAAAAATTACAAGTTGATTAAATTTAGAGGTAGCCCCATTCTGTGAAAATGATTTCCATGGTTGCCATGGTAATATTTCTTTTATTGAAACATCACACATTCCCTGGAAATACTGATTTCTAACGAATAATGTGTGGATATATTCTTATATGAAGTAGTCCATGCAACTGTTCTTTACTTTAGGAATTAATTCCGGGATTGCTAGGGTTGCTAGGCTACGTATGGTTGCTAAGCAACTGAGACAATTACAGCCATATGGATTATTCTTGTTTTTAATTATCCCTGATTTCATGCCAGGACGATGGTCTCAACTTGCAAATGATAAAGAAGATGGGGAAGATGATAAAGTCGCTGCAGAGTGATGAGATTAGTAAGATGCCAGCTCAGAACATGAGGGAATCTCTGCCTCACTTCAAGATAATCTACCTGGACATGGACTCCTCCACCCGCCGTGTAGTCATCAACAAGGTAAATAAGTGGCATATCTGTGATGTGTTACAGACAAATGAGTCATAAATCGCAAAAAATGGATTTTGAGATAACATCATATTTGAAAAGAAGAGATTAAGCCGATTCCAATGTTAGTAAACTTTATAGGACATCCCATAATTACTTCTATAGATTTTAATTCATCAAATTAATGTTAGCGGTATTTCTTAATGGCCAATCATTAGTGAAGTAGTTAAATATACTCTGTAGATTAACCGCAGATATGCATATTGTTATGTAACATTACGTAACATTGTGTAACCTCATTATATTTATATTAATTATTAATTATCACCTATTATCTCATTACTTAAAATCGCTAATTATACTTAACTACCTAGGACTGCGCAAGTCTACTTATACATGCTATGCCATGGGTATTACGTAAGGGCTATGCCCACCTATTTACATATCCAAACCCTGGAGGAGCCTGTACAGTTACTCAGATATATTAAACAGTTGCTTGGTTCTTCTCACGAAGACTACATGTCTCTCCGAGTTCATTCTTACACTTTAACACTGGCGGACAACCCTGCAACAATTTCGGTTACCTATCACAAGAAATTGTTCAAAATAAGCGAGTGTCTATAGTAGATACCAATATGTAGGCAATTCCAGGACAGGATATATATTCAATACAGTCTTGAAATCATTTATATTTTAGCATTTTCGGAAATTGGGATAAGACCTAACCGCTATGAGTATTGATTTTGTTTGAAGTAGCCAAATGAAAATGAAAGATGTTTAAATTGTGTTCCATAATAGTATACTACATGTCACGATATCAGAAAGTTTTGGCGAAAGTTTGTTTTTCAATCAGAAATATAAAAAAGACATTGATTAAATTTCTAAATCCCCAGCTATTCGACACAGGTCTATGAATTATACAAACATTGAATAAGAATCCTACCACAATGTACAGTTTCTATATACTGCTTAGCCCAGGCTACGTGTACACGCATAATGGGTTATTTTAATTTGTGTTTGAACACGTTTTCAATAGTTACATTTCGGGGGATGTTGAAAAGAGATATTCTAGATTTTCTCAAGTGTTCTAAGTTGCCCTGACTAAATGATTATGGCCTGGGCTTCTGATAAGAATAAATTGCATGAAGCAATTCTCTAGCAAAATGAGCCTAATTTCATGCAGTAGACGTTGTGAAAGTTGGTGGCGTATAAGTGGAGGTGCCGTCAGCTTTGTCTGTTACTGATCAGAAACTTTTGTTGAGGTGGCATTATATAAAGTTAGAAGGAGATTCATTTCCGCCAAATTGTTGTTTATTCCATTGTGTTTAACTCTATGCAGTGCCTGTATCCATTCCCCTCCTCCCTCGCCCCCGCAACACACACCTTATCATTGCTATCAAATGGTGTCACCAGCACCAGTATCAAAGTATCAGTATTTGCGGAGACTTTTGATTATCCAATGTTATTTTCAGTGAAAGTGGGAACGTATTTGTACCTTTTACAATCATGTTGTACTGTTTTTTTACCACAGCTGAACCAGCTGCCAGGCGGGTTGGCAGAGGTGCTGAACGAGATGGGGCCGTTCTTTGCCGACATGACAATGGACGAGTTGGACGAGCTACCGTATGATAGCATCCAGCCCAAGAAACTGTCCTCTAACGATACCTTTGATGCCAAACCCACACCCGCGCAGGTACTGAACATATATAGTCAGGAGGGATTTAAATAAACCTTTAGTTAACATTGTGTAGTTCGTTGGGTAGGACTTATAGTTCTTAGACTTTATAATGTTATATCATACCAACAGACAGACTTCATTAGTTGCAAAATTAATATTTTTCAAAGTGTTTTGTTTACGAGAACTTTTAGCAGGAATGCTTTGGGTTGATAGACCCGCTTAGTCGTCTGCGTATGTGTATACCAAGAGTGTGTACTGAATAGATATACATACATGTATGTATACATTACACAGAGCATTCTAAGGGAATATATTTCATTTATTGTCTGTACAGAAATATCACTAACTACGTTTTCAAACATAACAAAATATAGAAGTACTTAATAGATGTCCTAAAATGTACAATCGTTTGAATTAGCCTGATCTCATCTTTTCAAATATGGTGGTATCTCAAAACCATTTCTTTTGCGTCTTGTGGCTCATTTTTCTGTAACATCACACAGAGTAAGCACCTTATTTCATTCTCTACCCACAGGCCAGGCGTTTGTATGACAACATCAAGCGACCATTTGGCTCTCCTGACCAGGCGGTCGGAAACTGGACCATGAACTTCTGGAAGTTCCTGGGCCGTGGCATCTGTGGCATGCCATGTGCAGACATCTTGAAAATACCACTCAATAAGAAGATCACCTCTGTACTTAAACTCTTCGCAGAACGAGGAGAGTGTTTGGACGATGGACAGGTAATTGGACTGATTAGCTTCATGATAAAGTATTATTGTGCCTTTATAACGGAACTCCACTATAGGTAAAAAACGGCGCCAACAGGCAAAATTCGTCGCCGACATTTCGGAAAATTCGACATGACTAAAAATTCTAGTGGATGAGGGGGTAAAATAGGTTGTCGGCAACACATTTATTTGTTGCCAACAATTGCAAAATATCTAACTTGATTAGATATTTCGTCGCAAAAAATTTGTCGCAGCCGTTTTTGGCCGTTTTTCTCATAGTGGAGTTCCTGCATTATGCCGGACCATTTACACATTAAGACTAGGCTCTCATCCTATCAGATCGGATAAGAATGATATTTCAATGATTCGATGCCTACTGTGCTAATGGCTTTCCTAGCCCTGGAGTCGGCGTCCTAATGGGATTCTAATGGAATTGTGTGGTTTGGAGCAAGGTATACTAAGTTTGGAGGTACTCTCTCTCAACTCTGAGCCTAGACGGAAATTAACTCTTATAAATACTAAATGGTATGATGTGGGTTTAGACTAATCATGTCAAGACTAGCAAGGAGAACTGTGACGAGACAGCCCGTCGAGACCTTATTACAAACCGTACAGAGTACCATTGGTATTCTTTACATTTACTGGTTTGGTGGTTATACAATCATACTCTCTTTATCCTTACATAAGATACGATGTCTAGCCACCCGGATGAAGACGCTAGTATGGGATACGACCAATGATATGCCTATACAGGATAAAATAACCAAATCTTCTCTCAGCAGCTTTGGACGCTTCATTGCCTACCTTAAGTAAGTATAAATAAGGCGTATAAGTGGTCAAGAAAAAGGCTATCTGATCAATTTGTATTGAGATTATAATAGAGATGATTCTGTAATCATGCAATCTGCTCTCCGATAAGAGTTTTATGCAAAAGTTAAATACTTGTTAACATTAATTATATTTGTGTATTGCTAAGAATAATGCTTTAACGTATTATGTTTTTCTATAATCCCGCCCCATGCACCGCAAAAGATAGAAATGAAAGTATTGTAAGATATTCTCATATTCTGATTTATTCCCAATCTTATATTAAGTTCATGGAAATGTTAATAATAAGACACTCAACGACAGTGGCAAAATGCAACACTTGTAACTTATTGTAACCATTTGCATGTTTATGTCTAATTTTAATTTTAGTTAAGACATCACGCGATATTGTCATTGATTTTGTTTCAAATATTCATACTTGGCATTGATTTAGATGTATATGAATCACGTTGAAGAGAATATAAAAGACAAATCAAGATTAACAAAACTGATTGTGTAATTCGCAGTGTAACAGATATTGAGAAGCTCAACAACTCCCTGTGTGGACATGTGATATCGTCTATAGGCAAGCATCCTTTAGACAACCTACCCCGGAGCGACCTCATTGAACTCAAGAAGTACGCGCTCAAATGTGCTGTAAGTGTACCGTTGGGCAATTATTCTGAATAATTTGAAAACTTGGTTCTCTCTCAAGCGACCTGTAAGTAGTATAGAAAAAGTTGACATATCGTATGGTAACTCTACTGCATATCAAACTTTTCAATCGCAAACCAATTGATACATACAAGAACGGATGCAACATCTTGATTTCCCTTGATCCATGTATTCTAAATCATTAGATGATGACAATGATCATGATCATGATCATATATAATGATTATCAGATTAACTTGGGCGAACACTATATTTCTTATTCTAAAATGACCAGCATTCTATTGCATTATTTTCTGGATTGCCCTGGAAGAAATGTTTTCCCTTTCTCTTGTGGCAGTAATCTTAACATTTTTTTCCGAAAAGGCCCCTGTCCGTATAAATTAGACATTCTTATTTTTTCAGGGTAAGTTGAAGAGTGGCACAATAAAGGACGAAGAACTCCGCATGGCGGGAGACATTGTGTGTGGCATAGAGGAGGCAGACCTGGACAGATTTGATGCCAAACTATTCAAGAACCATTTTAGTGATTTCTCTGAGCGGTGCAACTTCCCCACCGATGTGGAGCAGAAGTTACTGGCCCGGGGGATGGAAATCATGCAGTTGTGAGCATTATAGGTTTATAATATATTAGGTTAAACTATCTAGGGATTCAATAAATTAGATTTATGAAATAGATTTATAATATAATAGCATAACAATTTTAGGTAGGTGCCCTTATGTAACCATAAGGTATAACAGTATATAGATTTATAATATATTAGGTATACACTATATTAAGTTCATGATATATTAGGTTTATAATATAGGTATAATATATATAAAGTTTATGATATATTAGATGTATGACATAGATTTATAATATAATGAAGTGCACCAGTTAGGACCACCTTTGCAATTGAGCGATCTTTGGTCACATATTGGAATGTAATGGAGACATGCCAGTATATATATGAGGCGTGCTTTCCTACGTTCTTATTGGTCTTACCTATGGATTGGTCCCATTAACAAGATGGTCGTTATGCGAAAAGTCTCTAGTAACTGAACAAGTGGGGAATAATTGAATTTAGTTCAACCATCGAGATGAAATTTAATAAGTGAATTCATCATTATATTCTATAGGAAGCCAGCAAACCTCACAGTCAAGGACCTGGTGAAAATTCGTGCCTCGTTGCCATTGATGTCTGAGTCTAACCTAAAGGCCATTCCTAAGGACACACTGGTTAAGGGAACAGCCCAGCTCATGAAGGGCTTCAAGAAGAAGGAGGAGAAGATGGAGAAGAGGAGAGGGATGGGTATGCCAGTGACTACAGACACTGAGGCGGAGAATAAGGTTAACAAAGTTATCATTGAAGCCATGGTGGAGAAAAGGAATAAAAGAAAGACGAGCGATGGAAGGGCAAAAAGGGCCGCCTCCCAATCCTGTGAGTATGCTAGTAAGAACGTTGAAGGAAGATGAAGTTAAAATAGGCACAATAGACCATACAATAGGGAAATATTGAAATATAGGTCTTTGTTTTGGTTTTGTTGTCATCGACTAACGAAAAGCTAAAAGAAAATTCGATTTAAACAATTTTTTTATCACACCTCTAAAATTGGGTGTGCATATTAATTAAAGGATTAATGCCAGACATTGAAGGGCTTCTGGTGCACTGATTGGTGTATATTCCCAAGGTGAAACCGAGGTATTATACACCAAACAGTGTACCAACAGGCCCGAAACGGAGGATATTAACCTTTTTAGTCTCTGCCCATGGTTGTTATAGCTCCTGGACTGCACAAGGTATAGTGACTAAAATAAATGATATTTTCCTGCAGCCTCGCTGACCTGCTCTGATCTGAAGAAGCTGGGCAGTGGTGTGACGGCCTTGACCCTGACACAGCTGGACATCACCAAGGCACACTTCTCCTCCTGCTCAGACTTCCTGGGGGCCATCACTGGATGGAGTTCCAGCCAGAAACAACAGCTTGCTCACACCGCTAAACTGGTAAAGTAATCATTCTATTTTAACTCACAATGTACGCTAAGCACTTGTGAGTATCTGTTGTGTAATTGTCACAGTTTTGTCTGCAGAGATCTTTGTACAGTAACCATGTAAGCTGTGTAAAGGGCCTGCAGGTCCACTTAGCCGATTCCCATGCGATTCTCACAGAATTTAGTGCAAAAGAGTCCTCTGCGGCGCAAAATCGCATGAGAATCGGCTTGGTGGACTAGGCCCTTAAGTTGCACTGTATCATGATTGTGCAACTGTTGTTAGTTACAACTAGCGAGTTAATAGTGGGTTGCATCTCCACTGGCTGTGGTAAGCTCTGTGGTAAGCTCTGCAGTAAGCTCTGCGGTAAGCTCTGCAGTAAGCCATGCGATGGTGCTGTGATGGTGAGAAGTGGCGAGGTCCTGCCTACATGGTTAGTGATCCATGTAGGCAGGACCTCATCATTCCTCTCCACCTACAAAACCAGCACAAACCATCGCAATGCTTACCACAGAGCTTACTGCAGCCAGTGGAGACCACCCTTAACTGTGTGATTGTATGCCTGACCAGTTGTTATGGATGTACTTCTCAGTCTGACCAGTGTTCAGTGTGTGTCTATTATACGTTGTATGAATGTGATTGGATGTAATCGGCAATAGTGGGTAGTGTACCAGCATCTATGTGACTAATTCTATAATTGGTTATATTACAGGCTTGGGGTAAACCTGACACATGGTCCACCTTTACCCTAGTGACAGCAGGTACCATAGTTCAGGGCCTCAGTGACAGTGACCTGTCATCTCTCAACATTGACTCCATTGATGCTATATCAGCCCTTGGTAAATATACAGGCTGGACTTCTACACAGGTTAGTAATATTTTATTTACAGTTTTAGGCAGCTCATATTAAGGGCAAAGAAACGGGTTTTAGCCTTTGCCCAGCTAATATTGGAAGGTCTTTTGTAATGCGAGTATAAATCGATCCTATCTCTGATTGTATGACTTTATCTTCGGTTAAGCTGAGAAAAGCACAGTATCTATTGCATGTAAACTAAATAACAAAATAAAATTAAGCAAAAACAAAATTAATTTGAGCATAGACAGTTTATAAATATTTTCTGAAGTCTGAAATTGAATACCTCGAATTTACTGCAATGCCAATACAACACACTGAGATGGGTGAAAACCCTAAACTCAGATTAACACGAGTTTATCAGAAGGATTTTATTCAACCTTTTTGATATGAAGCAAAGCCAATTCTAAAAGGCTTGATAATAGTGTACTCTAAAATATTCTTGATTTATCAATAAATGCTTTATTTTGTTGTTGTGTAAAAGTGAGCCCAGGGTGTATAATTTATGTTCCATATTCATTGCCAGATTATTTTCGTGTTGATTCATCTTTTTTCATTCAAAAAATGTGATTGATGAGATGATTATCATTTGAACAGTTGTCTACAGTATTCTCATCATGGTTGAGTGGCAGCCAGAGTAACCTGGCGGTCAATGTGGACATTACAGAACTCCAGAGTGTGGGAGAGTTCGCTTGTGGCGCCACCACATCACAAATTGAGGCATTACCCCCATCCTCCTACAAGTAAGTTGTATTTGTATTTTTAGAAATTAAAGCTGCAACCTCTGCTGATTTTTAAAAGATAAGATTTTCTAGATCTGCCCCATTCCCTCCCTAGCTAGCTGAAGGTCCTCCTTTTTCTGATTTGGCCTGCCCTCCTCATTCTCCTCACCCAACTTCCTTATTATTTTTAGACACTTGTTGTTCATATGTAAACTAAATTATCCCAATCCTCATTTCTATATACATTGTACACTGTAACAGTATGAAATATTAACAATACAAAGTTAGCCATACAATAGCAAACTGTAGGCAGAATATGCCTTACCATACAGTAATAACTGCAGGCAAGGTTTTAAACATGGAAGATATGGGAGGTAGAATACCGTGGTACCACATCTTTCCTTGCCCCCCCCCCCCTCCTCCTTTCTCTGCTTCATTTATTCTCCTCTCTTCCTCCCTGACCTCCAAAACTGTTATTATTTACATCATCACTACTTTGCCAACCAATAATTATTTCATTGTTACAAAATAAGCATGTATATGATTTCTAAAAACTTTGAATAACTGTAATATTAACATAGCAGGGATAGTATAAAGGATGGATGTAAATTTATCACTATCATCTTGACGCTTTATTATAGAAACTTAACTCAGGACACAACGAAAACCCCATTATTCTGTGAGCATGTATCTGTTTTGATAACCTGAATACAAATATTTGACGAAAAACAATCAATTGCCTTGTCAGAGGGGCCGCCACCAAGATCGGCACCATGGCATCCTGTATGGAGGCACAGCTGGCAGCTTATGCCGCTCTCGCCAAGAAAGACATAGTGTTTGGTCCCGTCACCAGCTGGGATGGCGCTACTGTCTCTGTGATTGGCAACGTCATTGGTGAGTACTGACATATGAGCCCTATATCTTTTCAATATGTTGACATTGTGTTGTATCTAAGAACTATAAAACTACCAATCAAGGTACGTATATTTGATAGATAATCTGGATGTTATTTTTTACAATTTGTACCACATAATAATGCGTAGTTGTCCCTGCAACTGAGGAATAAACTAACCCACACAATGCCCCTAACCCAAGTAATACCAAGTCATTTATAGTTTTTTTCGTGATCGACAAATTGCCGTTTCATATGATTGACAATCCAACAGGGATATCTAGTGACGGATGACAAAAGAATTTTCATAGTGACCAATAAGAAATGTTGTTTTTTATATCATCATGTATAATGTAAAGGTTACCTGATTAAAGATGTATTCATAAAACCATAACGTAGGTTGACATTTTGAGATTTAAGTAGGGTACATTACAACCCTACATTACAACCCTAGAAAACAATGTGTTTTACCATGAATGTGAAGGGAAAATGGTAAAGTTATCATGTATTTAATTATACTTTTCCAGGTGGTATAACTGCTGATGATATCAAGAGTCTCACACAAACCCAAATAGAAGCTCTCAGTCTAGCCGCTATTGCCAAAATACCCAATACTTCTTTCAGGGTAAGCAATCAGTCAGCTTTTTGGTATATCTATAATATAGCTAAATCATAATTATGTCTTTTGGGATCCAGTCTCTTTTCTATAATATAATAGACTAACTAAAATTGATTTTTCCTATGGATAATTTATACATACTTTATACAGAGAATCATATCAACAGAAAAGTAATCGGAAAGTTACAGAACTCGATTCATGCAGAATATCTTTCCATAACTTTCTGATTGCACCTCATACCATTCTCTTCATAGGTCGGCCTTAAAGCACTTGTGCCAGGAAGTGTGAAGGAGCGTTATTGCTGGATTTGCTCTTCACAGTCATAGTTCCCCCATATTTATACCAAAATGTCTTTTGCAGGCCTTCACAACCACACAGTTTGGGTACTTCAGTAGTTCCCAGGCTAATGCAGTCACCCCTACACAGATGTTGTCACTATCGGAGGAGCAGAAAGCTGCTCTTAGTGCCGCTGGAGCCATAACCACTGGTAGGTCCTACACAAAATCAATTTTTACAATATTGGCTCTATGAGTTTATATAATATTATACCTTTCTAGAGGGTAATATGGAAACCCATAGTCTACAGTATTGGCACTCATATCTCAAACAGCAGGCGGGAAGTCCTGTAATGCAGATATATGCCCTCGACCAATTCCAGTAATTGTTTCTAAAGGAATAAACATACTTATATGATATATAAAGCCTTTGCATCACACGGTACCGAAAGTGCGTATATAAACACAGTGAGAGGTGCAGGAATGGCGGATTTTCACCATTTTTTCGACATAAATATTTAAAAAAAGAATAATAAATACAAATGTAGCCTTGGGCGATCTTCAAGTGCCATAGTACACTTGGATTACGTGATTTAGTTTGTTCACGATGCTCACGTACTGCTATCGCTGCGCCCACATCTGATATGGAATGTTTGGATTGCCTTTGGGCATTTTGTAGAAAATGTTGTTTTGCAATTTTGTTTTGGGGTTGCCGTTTGGCAGTTTCCCCAGACCCTTTTTGTTTGTGGAGTATTATTTCGCTTTCTGGGTGTATGTACATATGAGTTGTGGCTATGTTGGCATATTGGCCGTTTGGTCGGTGTAGGTTTGTTTGTGTTTAATGAAAATGTGATATGGAAATAAAATATCTATTTGTATTATTACAGATGTACAGGTGCCGGGTGGTACCAACCCTCCTCCCGGGTCGTCAGCACCAACTGCCCTCCGACGTAATGCTTCCACATCTATCAGTCTACTCGTCCTTCTAGTCACCTGGATACTGCGATAAACTAGTACTACAGTGCTTACCAAAAACACGAGATATTTGTATCTTAATTGGGCACATCTGCTGAATCTACTGCCGATTAACGATTGTTTTAATCATTTTATATTTATTTATTGAATTTTATCTATTGGAGCAACTCTATTTCTGTACGAGCAGGTCTCATTTTGGGTAGTATACTTCTGTTTCAGAAGGGCAGAGTCCAAACTTGTGTGCTTCAAATATTTAATGTGTCACAGAGAAAACCTCATCTATCAGTATTCAGCGTACAAACTTACAAAAACAAATAGCAGAATTATTCTATTCATTTTGCTATAAGTGCATGCACAATAGTGAATGATCTAGTAAGAGTTGCAAAAGGTTTAGATACATTTCTTTACATATTATTGTGTAAACAAGTTATTAGAAACTAAATTAAAATCATAAGCCTATTTATTTTCCTTATATGATGAGAAAAGCAGCAACTGGTTGTAAAGCCCCTCGAATATGTGATATGTACATAATTATATACATATAGCAGATATGGTGTACATAATTGTTTTTGTCAATTTTGTCAATTTGCTTTTTATTTTAACTGTACAATACTTCGTATTTATTTGATTATGATTTACTATTCGTCATCTATCAATGAGACCCCATCCTTATATGCACGATTTGGAATCACAAAGGAATTTCATATTATTCTGTAGTGAATATCTGATTATCTCCTAATCTGAATATATCTGGTTTTAAGGAATGCTTCCTTCTTTTAAGAGCTGTTTATGCAATGAATCAGTTCTAAATAAAAAGAATATTAGCAGATTCTACCACATTGGTATTATTAAGGCCTTACAGGTTGAGGTCACCAAAAGATCTATGCATAATTACTTTTTCTGAGCCATCCCTGACAGCCAATCTCATACTTTGACCTACCGTATATTTAGGGATTTTAGACTGGCAGTAAGCTGATTTTTGGGTGTATGTTTGCATTCTTTACCACAACCGAGGCGGGGCAGGTCCGGCGGGGAAAGATTCGGAGGGTAAAGGTCCTGTGACCGCTAAGCCATTAATATATTTCGCAGTGTTGAAGTAGTGTCAAATGTTTTCTGACATGGGTCAGATTTTTAGAAAATGTACAATTCACTTCCACTAGTCTAATAACCCACATTTAAGACAGAAATGAGCTTCAAAATGCAGTTTAACATAGCAAAACAGATACTTTGAATCAACACGATACCAACTATAACCATATATACCCGAAACCGGTACTCATCATTTTTCAGCCTAATTTAGCAAAATTTCCTCAATGTGTAGAGCTGCCAATTGTACATTTTCTGAAAGTCTGACCCACATAATGTCTAACGAAGGTATGCATGCTATACATCTCCTCTATTGAATTGCTTGCCTCATATGGAGCCTGACAGACGTAATCATATCAATTCGTTTTGTCTGTATTTCAATATGAGCAATGTTTCTGTGATATCATATTCAGTATGAAGTAGTGTAGGGGACCTGACACCCTACATGACGGTCTTCTATGGATATGTATAATAATCCATGTTAGACGGAAAATAAAACAATTTTAGTCCAACAAATATGAGTGGTTTTATCTGTAACCTAATGCAAAGGTAATAAAATCTATTTAATGCTGCATTCTCAGCTATTACAACACACAAGCTGTTGCCAGATTTACTAATAGTATGACTGATAGGGCTGAATTTATCAATATCTTGTCACTTTTTATACAAGAATTTGAAATTTAAAATGTTGGTCAAAAGACATTAAATTTTAGATTTCCTGAACTGACTCGGTATACTCGGATATTTTCCCCACTCAGAAATAAAACATTTAAGCGAGTTTCAGCCTTCCGTCTTATAATGATAGTACATTATTGATATTCAAAGCCCTTTTTGCCAGATCCAAACATTTCAGGAAGGCCCTTTTGCTATATATTCACACAGTAATGGTGTGTGATTGTATGTTTAGGTAATGTTCAAAATGAGAACATACGGAATATCATAACTGAATATCGGGATAATAACTATTAGTGTACTACATACATTATATATCACACAGAATACATTATATTTTACTGTTATCATACAATATTATTTCTATCGTAAATATGAATTAGTATCTTGGTTATTTCTTGGTATGTATTCCGTTTTAAACTTTATATAACAATCACAGTCACTGTTTGATGACCATGTCTCACTCGCCATTTTTCTTATAATTTTGATTAGCTTTCTGGTACATATTTGTCCGATCCCGTTTGCCATTCATGTCCGAATTTCCATGTAGAGAATTAAATAACAGAAAATACATATCCAAGCGAGATAAGATAAGATTTGCTTTTGTGATAATGCCCCTGTTTTCAAATACACGCGATAAATACTTTGAAGTGGCAGCTGCTTTTTCCCATGACATTTTTACTATTATAATGTATTAGGTCGATTAAAGGAGATTGATGTCTGAATGAGCAATAGCTTTAAAGTATCACCAAACCCTGACATATTCCTTGCTAGTCTTTAAATACAATGTCCCCAGTAATGCTTTGGGCAACCTAATACTTAGAGAGATTTACCATGTGTAGGGGGAAATATTTCCACAGTTTAACACTTGGTTCAGAGCGCCACTGTACGCCTACATCATGTTATAGGTTATATTATAGTAGAATCTTGGCTAAAATTAAATAAATGCACTATTATGCCATACGAAAGCTTTATGATATGTTGGGGCTCTAACTAGATTATATTAGCATTATTATTAGTAGACTCAGATTGCTTTAATATACCTAATAGGTTAGGTAGAATGGGAGTGGAGCATTGTGTACATTTCACCACAAACTGACGTCACATATATATGGGTTTCCGTGCCTTCTTGTGTTGAACAGATTATTGGTCTTAGCCATCTCAGCCTTTGAGTTACTGTAAGTCATTTATGAAGTAAGTAGTTAGAGTAAAATGGGGCCTCGGTGATATACTTATGAATCAATAACTTGTTATCTAAAAGCTGACCTTTAACCCTTTTACTGACAATTTAACTGATATCGGATGCAAATTTAATTATATACGCTTTTTTACATTCTTCTGGGTTATTGAAATGTGTAGGAGAGTACATTAGTTCTCATATCTTCATTGCTAGTCAATGGCCACATTTAAACGGCAACACTTATATCATCTGTATTCTTCATAAAATATGTCAGTTTAAAAGCATTATCATCAAGGAAATCAAAATTCACATTAATACACATATAGAAAGGACATGGAAGACGATAGAATATTTTATCAGTATTGAATATAAAATGGTCTTATCGTAGAAATCCCCAGTGTAACCTACTTTTTCTGTGGCACAGTAAAACAAGGACGTACCACCTTAAATACACCTGTAAAACCTATATATCAAAGACGTCCAAAGGCATTGAGTCTGACTCATATCAGGAAAAGGGAGACATATTCCTGTGCTTTACCTCTTCCAGACGTTCGACAACTTTAAAAAGGCATGATGTTGCACTCCATGGTATTTTCCGTCGTTGTCTTCACATTGGCAACCACTCTTGTTTCCGCTGGTAAGGACTGCATGATTATACCACTCACTTTTTCATCTGTATGATACTTGGTTTTTCATGTGTATCACACTCGGGTGTCATATTGTCGTCATCATGACGAATGAGACATATCACATTGTGAAACTTCGGACAATAAAATGTAATAACAAATAATATTCTTGTAAGTATTCATTATTCTGTAATTTCTATGTTCACACAGTTTCATTTCTAAGGGGTATCTCTTTATTATCAATTATAAACAGCAATGGCCTTTACATCATATGGTGACAGTTTTATTCCAGTGGTTTGTCAAATTCACCTTAGTAGTATAAAAGAACATTTACTAGTACCACTAGATTTATTATTTACAATATCTTATAATTTGTATCTTTATTTCCTTTCTGTATGACATAGTGGAGACACACATCTTTAATGTTCTTCTTTTCTGGCACAGAGTAGAACAATTTGTTTTATTGAGTGAATATCTCAATGTTAAGTATGAATGTTAAGTAAACACTATATATTTATATACTATATAAATACATATTTGCTAGTTGATGAAGTGAAATTATTTTATCTTATTCTAAGATAAGATAATTAATTTATTTCTGACCCAAAGCCAGTCGTAAAGGAATGTACTGGCAGACCTAGATTTATATTCAGATGTATAGCTCCTATTTTACGACACCCTTAGGCCTTAGGTATAAATAAACACATTTATTCTTGAATTTAATTTAATTTAATTAAATTATTGGCAACAGGTTCCCCCGTGGTGGAACAGATCCCCAGCAATCTCCTCCTGAGTATGGTCAAAGGAGACGTGGGGTCCCTGTGGTGCAAGGTCGTCGCCAACGGACCTGCTAACGTCACGTGGACCAGATATGTTAATATTTCTACTCCAAATATTTAGTATAAATACATGTTAAAGCTGCATTCTTAGCTATTATGACAAAACAAATGTCTCATATTATGACTCATGTGACTGAATAAAACAATAGTCTGCTGCTGTTATATGTTAATACAAGAATTTGAAGTTAAATCGGCCGAGTGAAAATGGCGATCGGTGAGCGATAAAGAGGGAAGTCATCGCAGGAAAGAAGTTCTGCAGGTTCTCAAAATATGAATATGGGTTTTTGTGAAGCTCTGTAGCAAAAATGACCATATAAAACCCTCCAATATGTTGGTTAAATGACATTTAGATGGGTTAGAAAAGAACGGAACAAGAAGTAGAAATTCTTTAGTTTTTGACTGACGTTAACTGAAAGTACAGCTTTAACATAGAGAAATTAAAGCTGTATTCTGGACTAATTAAGAATCCAATTTTCTACATGTTGGTCAAGTGTTTTCCCACCACGGTGTTTGTCACTTAGACTTAGACAATAACCAATGATTTTACATTCCCCTTGCATACACCAATTTGTGAATGTTATAAAAATGATAGGTCAGCCATGTAAAAATCGCCATCCATGTGACAATATCTCACCAACAGTATCTTATGCCTACCCCCTCTCTATTTGTTTAAAGACGTTAATTTATTAAGAAGAAGTTTATTGAAGTATTTTGTCATGGTGACATGATATTCTCAAGCATTCAAATCAATTTGAAAGAAATATTACACAGGCACAATTATAATCATTTGTACATCCACATTAATTAAGTGATAAATTTTACG
Organism: Sthenelais limicola; assembly: GCA_942159475.1. Taxonomy (NCBI): domain Eukaryota; kingdom Metazoa; phylum Annelida; class Polychaeta; order Phyllodocida; family Sigalionidae; genus Sthenelais; species Sthenelais limicola. The sequence goes on from OW804102.1 coordinate 37,783,866, forward strand.
ACCAAGATTACATCTATTGGGTCATTTAGCTAGTAATGACCCAACAGTACCTAATAGCTAGTTCAATTTCATTGATCTTCATATACATCCATCAAACAATAGGGGAATTGCTTGGCCGCCATCTTGAAACTTGATTCGCATGGAATTGTGGAAGTATTATGTCAGTGTAAAATCTATAGGGAACATGCTATGTTCAGCATTGAATATGTATCAGTGTCCCAATGTCAATATCCATGTGCTATACATGCTTCTATGACACAAGCCTCCATCTTTCCCATCATGCTCGGTTAACCAAGTATAAATAAAATCTTTAAAAAAAATGCTCTTTGCTTTCATAGATCATTCATAGAAGCTATGATATTGGTGAAATCATTCTTGCAATTTTTGATACAAGTGTTGCTAAACATTTGTATGTCAGACCTTAACTGAATCTATCCCAGCATGCAGACATGCGCAGTGACACGTGCAAATCTCATATATGGGACACACAGATATGTATTTCAGCCATGCTAAAAGAGAAATATACACTTAAAATCTATTTTTCAGAATGATGAGCACTTTACCCATAGAGGGGAAGAATTAAGGTTCAACGGAGCTCAGTTGGCTGACGCAGATACCTACATTTGTTATGTAATAAATGAAGATGGCGGAGGATCTTTCTATTTCGACGTTGAAGTATTCGGTGAGAATAACTGTTACACTGATTAATTTAGGACTGAAGCCCTCAGAACCTTGGTACCCAAACCATGGTCCAGAAAATTACCGCAGCAAGACACTTACTTGTGGGAAGTAAATTGGTTATATTTCACCAGATCTGAATGATTTTAGATTGTTTTTATATTTAGAAATAAATGATCGTCCCATCCACCCCACCTTTCCCTGCCCCTCCTACCTACAATATCCACTTGATTCAGTGTTAAATACCAAGCCTACCCATCACCAATGTGCTGAGTAGGCTCCCACCTTATAAATAGCCTACATGTTGTCAACAAGCCTATGAGCGTGGGTGTTATGTAAGGGTGGCAGTGGCTAGTACTGAAGCTATGTAAACATGGCGGGAGTGAGTGACAACAGATAGAGGGTGCATGAATGTTTTGAAAACAGCATTTCTGTACCATGAACACAGTAGTTTTTCGAGACAAAAGGGTAGCTAACTAAGTCAAGTTTCTCTCAGGCGAATTACAGGTCACCACTTACAAGGGAAATCATTCAAAATAAGGTCAGAAGTACGGGTCGTTTATATATAGGGAGTGGACACTGATGGGTTGGGTGACGTCACAAATGTTGATGTAGGCTTATCCGCCCACAGAGGGCGGGTCGGTCACATCTCGTCCACAGTATTACCGCGAGATTAATATAGGTGTAGTGTCTTAGGCTATGTACTTGTATTATATAAAATATGGAATCTTTTTCTCATTTTCAATGCTGCCCACCACCCCACCCCACGGCTCCCGCTTCCCTCCTATGCTTTTGTTCTGGTGTCTAATAATACACATGCCTGTGTGAGGCATGTGTACCGCCAGCAGTAGTGGCGCCGTAGCGGCCGTAGCGGCTTGTTTAGGAACTAAAATGCGGCAATGGCTGTCGATTCGAATCATAACACACCAATCGAAAGTGGTAAATGGGCTTATATCTTCTTTTCTAGACAATATTGTTCAGTAATCACTAGCTAATATCGTTGCTTACTAATATACGGTAGTTCTCACACCTGAGAAAAAGCTGAATGAGCATTTATTTCGTGGGCAGAGACAGCAGCAATTCCCTTTTCTTCTACTATGTGCGTAGGACCGTGATAACGGGTACAACTGGTCTAATTTTAGTGAGTAGCCGGTGGCGGCTTTTTTTTTAAAAAAAAGCGGTGGTCGTGGGAGAGTCCAGTTGTATGTGTTGTAGTATGAGAATGTGCTGTAGACTATGGTCCTCTAGAAAAGTATAATAAATGTGAGACCTTTTCTTGCTTTACTCGCTTGCTATGTATTGTCTTTAGACACACTCTTGCTTACAGCTTCGCAAAGCTGAGCGAGCCATATTGATATATTTCTGATTATTTGCGCTTCACACCAAGCATTAGCAGTGACCTAATTAATAGGTCAGTGCACTAGCTTTCACATGCATGCAACATGGAATGCAAAACAAAAGGTAGTAATATTAGAGTACCTGCATAAATATGTATCCATAGATTGATTATAGAAATAGTTGGATTACAAAATAATTGGATTAACATAATTTTGTGTTAAGACTAAAAAGATTAGAACATTCGGATTTGGCGTCCTAAAATAAGCCTTGGCTGCCAGACACCAAATCCCTCTGATACCCAGGCACCTCATGTTCTAATCCTTTACCATTCACTGAATTACAGACGGGGAAGAGAAGACGGTATCAATTGGAGACCAAGTAGCCCTGATTAACCGCCACAGCCATGCTGGTCAGAAGCTGACCTGGTACAACACTAAATACATACCAGGTGACCCACAGCCAGGGGACGAGCATATTGTAGGTGAATGGAACCTTGTCACTGGAGGGTCGGTCGTGGCACCAGGTTATGCACTGGACACAAGCACCGGGGACCTTACCATCTTAGGTGTTGAGGACCATCACCAAGGTGTCTACACAGCCTTTATGAAGGACATGATCAATGAGGATAAATTTGCCTATACAAAATTAAATGTTATGTGAAAATAAATTCCAAACAGAAATGTGATGAAAATTATTCATCTTTCTGAAATGAGTTTTATTTCATTATCTTCATTATTGTATATTTTGATCAGCATTCTTTATATACATCGATCTCCTAGATTTATCAAAATGGTATATAGTGACGGATTTAAAATCAGTATATTCCTGGACCCATGACCCTGGACTATAGGATATAACAAGTTATACTGTAGAAATCAATGGTATTTCACCTCGATATTTGGTCAGAAAATCAATGGTATTTAGCCCAGAGATTTGGTCTTTGTCTACTAAGTTATTTCCATAAGAAATCTACAAATGTAAATGTGGACTAGAGTTTATTATGAAGAGATGGAAAAAGGAGCATTTTCAGTAATGTGTACTGGTCTTCCAAGTACCCCTGAATTTGGAAAATGATCTAGACTAGATAATATAAGATAATTAATGAAGTCAGAGATCAAAAATGGTGTCGTCAGCTCGGCCCAGGCAAGGAGTGCTTGAGGCATTGCGTCAAGCTTTATTTATACTTCAACATGAACCCCTGATTAATACAAGAACATGTAACCCCCAAATATTCTGCTGCTCTGTCCAGTTCTAATTGACGCCTTGGGATGTCCCTCACCGCGTAGACATCAAGAACCACCACAACCTCAGGTTCTAATCGTTCATTATCACGGGAATTCTTTTAATTAGACTGGAGAATGTTACAATCATCTTCATCCCCTCCTTTAGCATCTCACGGTCAGTCTAAATCTGAGGAATCCTGCCTGACCCTAAGAGAATGGTTTGGTTAAGATGACCTGCAATTTGTACCTCATTTTTTTTAAAGAAATGAGTTATTTGAGAAGGTTGGTGAAGGCGAATTATACGCTTTTTACCAGGACTAGATCCCCTCAGGTCATCTTCCACTAGTACCTGTAATTTTTACTTTTCCTAGAGAAGGGGAATCTTCAGATATTTGTGCAAAAATACTAAAAAAACCTTTTCATCAGTGTGATATTGGCAGCACATAATCAGGTAATCTTAGAATATAATTATATAGGTCTGGCCCTCCTCCCCCGTGTGTGCTACTTGGAAAATGATCTAGACTAGATAATAAAATGATCTAGACTAGATAATATAAGATAATTAATGAAGTCAAAGATCAAAAATGGTGTACCAACCCTGCTATCCATTACACATTCTCACCATGATGCATTGTATCGCTACTTCAGGCAGTGCCGACTGTACACTACAAGTACAACTACTGCTAGAACACAGGGAGAATCACTAGAGAATCGTGTACAAGAGAAGCATCATGCACCTTCTTGAATGAACAGTCAAGGCAAAATATGAGTTCAGGAATTAACTTGCTTTGCTTTACTTGTTGACCCGAACCATGTATGCATATAAATTGATTTGTGAATTATACTGAAAAAAAGACCTACACCCTGTTGTCAATATTTCGCATGGTAGGGAGCTAAACCCTGTTACCTCGCCTGTATGTCTCCCCTCCCCTTCTTACTGGCACTTGCCCCTGTTCTCAGATATCCCCCTCCCCTCCCTCCAGACCTCCAGGCCAGACCCTCGATAACCTTGGGGACCATCAGTCGATATAAGGAATATTGCCCAATATATTTTATTTCTGATCCACATAAAAATCCCAGCAGGTAGCGTTGATAAGAGCCCCATTCGGCTTAATGATAATCAACACTTTTGATTTGATTTGAGAACATTGTTATTTTGCCATTAACGTGTATATCTTCTGGATATCTCCAGTAGCCCTATTCTTTGCAAAAATGATAGAATATTCAGCCAACATTCTACAATACAATAGAAAGGATATAATGAAAATAATAGACTGAACTTTATTCTTGATTAATGGTGACGCCTGTGTCCAGGTATACATATCTAAACATGGATGGATGAATTCTAACAATCGTTTAGTTTTTTCAATAGCAGAGAAAGAAATGATGCACTGATTTTTCATGTGAAGGCTACCTATATCACATCTTTTTAATTATTTTAGCAAAGTACCCGTCCTCCGGACGGTCCCCCTCTCTCCCCACACTTCCCCCTCTCCCTTTTTTCCCTCCGCCTCTTCTATGTCTCTCATACCTGTTTTTCTCTCCCAACCCAATTTCCGATTTCCCCTCTCCCTCCCCTCTTCCTAATGCTCCCCCTCCTCGCTTTCTCTCCCTTCCCTCTGTTCCTTCCCCCTACATCTTCTCCTTCCCCTCTTTTCCTTCCCCCTTTTCTTTCCCTCCCCCTTCTCCTATTTCCCCACCCTCTCACTTTTCTTCACTCTCCCCTCCTACACCTTCTCCCTCCCCTCCCCCACTCCAATACCCCCACCCTCTCCCACTCCTCTGCATGTAGTCGGGTACCCCTGGATAGGAAGGTAGTAGCTTATGGGAAATGATGTAGTATCTTTCCCAAGCTATAAATAGAATGTGTAGATCCCAATTTAAAAAAGGCTTCAAAACACATTTCCACCCCAGATACCTTCACAAACCACATGACGTCCTCCAGAGAGGGTGGACAGAACTCTACAGAAGAGTAAAACGGTTTGTAAAACAAAAAATTCAGAGAAAATGTGAGACAAAGAAACCCCTCTTTTCTACCTAAAGAAACCCCTCTTTTCTATCTCTTTTCGTAGAAATTGCTCTTCCCGTATATTATATGGATACGTAGGTGAGAAGGAGCAGGGGTTCCCCCGGTAGCCAAACTGTGAAAGTATATTAAAGAGAGAAAGAATACCAACTGTAGATTGTATTTCTTCTTAATCTTCACAGAAATTAAGCCACACTATATTAGTTGAAAATAGTATATCATATCGCCACGCCCCACCATACAGGCGTTTGGCAAAGTTCCGACATGTCTTCCAAAAAGTACCTTTCCATCCGATCTAGTAATCAATATAACGATTAACTATAGATCTATATAATGGGAAATACGTAAGATATACACCGTCTACAAACGGGGGACAGAGGATACGAGGATGACTCAGTGGGAATATGGTAAAACGGAGATTATTTAAAGAGATCGTTGGAAAAGTACACCAAGGAGACACGTGTACATTTAGAAATTATTTTAAAGAAGCATAGGACCATTATAAAGTATTATAGGCCATGCAACTGTAGTTTGGAACCCACACATCTATTTCTTTTAAAGGAGAGGATGCATGAACCTTTTTCTTTTATTTATTTGGAAGAGGGTCAGTTCCTAGTTCCAATTTTAAAATCTGAATCCTATACGAGCAATATTGGCAAAGTTACGAAAGGTTTTCTTTATGAAAATCAGAGCTAGAACAAAAACGCATTGCCTGACACCTACCGTGTGTTTCTGCTGCAGTGACGTCACAGGGGTCAGGGCCATGATAATGGCTTACAGATCATGCATGAGTACAGTGCATCGGGGCATATATATGTGTAAAAAAATACACATCTAGACAGAAACTTAAATCGAGAGAAAGATTCCCAGACACTTTTTGTAAAAGCACATAATGTGTGGACATTGAATTTGAAGAAATGACTGAGTTTGGGGCCCCCATAGATACGGTATTCAGGAGGAAGCATGTCTGCCAGACAGAGTATCATCCCTGCCTAACTTTTCTATGGAAACCGGATTGAAAGTACCGCTTTATCGCCGACAATGTCGGTAAACCCCATAGACTTAGCATAGCGATGTTTGCAATGTCGGAAAAAGCATCGCCAATTTTTGCGATCAATATACCGATGTAAAAAAAAGGCGGCCGATTGTTTTTCAAAGAATCGGAAAGTTTTTTGGACAATTTCATGTGTCGGTCTTTTCCCGAAAATGTCGGTGACCTTAGTCTGAAATCGGCCGATTGTACTTACAAGTGGAACAATTTGCCGCCTACTTGTGCGCCATATCGGGTTTGCTGTCGGCATAAAATGGAAAAAAAATTGCTTTTCCCGTCAATGTCGGCAATTTTATGTCATACTTAACTTTGTGCCAACTATATGAGAAAAATCGGCCGACTTGTCGGTCGTGTTAATTTTAAAGTCGTCACCCACGGGTTAGTTGGCTTGTCGACACCCCCCCCCTCTGGTGTTGACACCATGAATGATACTTGTGCTGCCCCCTAGTGTCCTTTATAAGTTGCGCCCATTAACTTTGTGCCAACTTTGTAAGAAAAATCGGCCGACTTGTCGGTGGTGTTAATTTTAAAGTCGTCAGTTGGGTTGTCGACACGCCCCCCAACTATTACTTGTGCTGCCCCCTAGTGTCCTTTATAAGTTGCGCCCATACATATGCTGCCCCCTTGTGTGTGTGCTTTCACATGGTTGCTATTAATTCTAAGTAATGCTCAACTTACACATTAGTTCGTAACGGTAGCGATTAATCGGTGGTGCCCCCTGACGTATCAATTGAATGTTCGTCAGATACATGTATTACGATACCACTTGGTTGGTAATGGCCAAATGAATAATTTCTTCCTTGAATCGTTATTGGTTTATGTTTAATTCATCACTTTAAAATTATAACTATTTCCATTTTATTCATTGTACTATTATCTTTACATTACTGACGAAACATAGTCCTGTACTGGAAATGTGTTTCTTCAATCGTGATTGATCTGTGTTTAATTCATAATTTTAAAATAAGAACTATTTCCCTTTCTCCGTTTCTCATGTCCAATTATCGTAGGACTTTCGTTTCATATCGTGGAAGAGGTCATAGTAGCATTTCTTAGGGAGTTATGTCTTACATAATTTGCTACGATGTACTAAATTGGAATCGTGGAGGATGTGATAATACGAGAACTAAGTTAGCTGAAAAGACACATGAGGCAGTACTTCCTATTTCTTCTTTTTATTTAATAAATCAATAATCCTTTCAATTGCCGATGCAGCAGTCCAATCATCTTATCCATCTCTGGCTTTTATTTAATACAACAATAATAATCGTTTCTACGTCCTTCTACGTCCTTCTACGTCGTTTCTACGTCCTTTCAATTCGTCCTTTTATTCAGCTAAGCATCTATCTAGCGAACCCCCGATTTATATATAAATATCCGTCTATTTTTTCTGGGCGCACTTTCGCGACGGCCTCTGTGTGTTGGTTGTCTCAGTTGCTGCAATGCAGAAATTGATAAGTATTAGGAACAACACAATAAAATAAACACAATATTAATGATTACGCAGTCACATTTACAATTTTACGTACAAATACTAATTATGAAGTAAACACAACTAATGTTACTATCTTACCATGACTCGAAGTTACAGTGATATCACATACCTATTAATCATGGTATTACAAAGTCAACTAATTGGAACGTACACATCGGAGTAATCGGTCTCCTTAATACAAATCCTATTGATAAAGGAAAATGCTATGTCTACCATCCGCCCAAACATTATAAATGTTGACTCCCTGCCAACACATTCACTTGTATGCATTGACTTGGATCTCTTCGTCAATTGCACACACACACACACACTGCAACCCTAATATGATATTAATAGGAATAGGAAATTAAATCTTACTTCTTTTCCCCTTGCCTTTCCCCTTGCCTTTCCCTTTGCCTGGACGTTTCTCAGGTTCGCATTCTGTCTCTGGCTCTGGCTCGGGCTCGGGCTCGTTCTCTGTGTATAAATAAGTATGCAGCATAAGAAATCAATGAAATTTACCACTCTGTGTATAAATAAGTATGCAACATAAGAAAGCAATGTAATTTACCACTTGGTTAGGCATATGAAACATATAAATTATTACTCATGAGAAAATTCACCTGTCACATCTGTACTTTATGAACCATAACTTTATCAACTTTATTCATGTGTGTGTCTATATCTAAAAAGTCACCAAATATAATTACCTTTCTCCACTGCACTTGGGCTGTTCTCGGGCTGTCTCGGCTCGGGCTCTCTTGGCCTTACTTGTGATAGATCCACTATTTAACGAGAAAAATACTCATGTTACTTGATTGCATACTGGTCGTCTGATAGCCGGCTAGTAAACATACGCGGGGACAATGAACAAAAGTTGTAGCCTATTTACTGAACTATAGTACTACGATGTCTGAGTTTCAAAAGAATGGTTGTAATAATAATAGTAACCAATTTAAAGCATACCTTTGTTTAGCACTTTGATGAGCTTGCCCTCATTTTTTGTTAACCGTGCCATCGTCTTGGCCATCACTGCAAGATTTTGTGTGACGCCCTCGATGAGTTCGAGAACTGGAAAAAAAAAGCGTTCATCTATACAACGGTGGTTACAATGAATAGTATCATTGTACAATGAACCTGAATGAACATGCATTTGCTCTATTTCAAAATAATCGGACTCACTAAATCGGAATACATAGTAGCATACATGTGTGATATGGATATTAATGGGTATATTAATGAGTGCTTCAGAAAGGGGAATCTGTTGCAAAAGTACTTACGGCGAGGCTCGAATTGTGGTGCGTTCGTATCACCACTGCTGCAACTTTGTCTTTGGGGAGTCGTTGCGACCTCTTGGGCACTGGCAGTGGCACGCCTTGCAGGTTGGGCATGTTGGGCAGGTTTGGCACAACTGCTATTCGTCGATTTCGATTGACGTGGAGTAGTGTAGACGTCATGTTTGGCTGGGGCTTGTGCTTGCGCTTGGGCACTGGCACGCCTTGCAGGTTGGGCACAGCTGCTATTCGTCGATTGACGTGGAGTAGTGTTGGCACAGCTGCTATTCGTCGATTGACGTGGAGTAGTGTTGGCTTGGGCTTGGGCACAACTACGATTTGTTCGGCTCGCCACTTTGCTGGTCGAGGGGTTTGGGGTCGTCGGCCGGGGCGAGGTCGTCCCCGACAGCCAGTCCTCCACATGTCTCAATTCTTTAAACCGAAAAACAACTAATTTGTATTACCATGAATAACATCGATTAGGAGCAGTAATATGGTCTAGTATATCTATAAAGTTGCTTTGTCAGTAGGTGATGTATTTTGGCAACACTCACTGTCCACACTGTCGTCGTCCGAGTCGGACCACTCGAGTTTGGCAAGTTTTCTCTTCTTCGGCCCAGAGACTGAAAATATAACTGTAAACATATTCAATTCTGGTGACACAATTCACTCGCTTAGATATTAATACTAAATCTAGAAGTTTGTTTTTTTTACTTTGGGCACGTTCTTTCTTCAATATACTGTAGACAATTATCCAAAGTAATCAGTCAATGTTGAAAGCTATGTCAATTATTTCTTGCAATATTCACCTTTCTTCGTGAAATCATCTTTCGAGTCGTCACCGGGCGGCTGGAATGGCAAGAGGACATGTTTAATTACACACCTTGCACAAATGAACCATCAGGACAAAACTGTACGTCACGTATACAATTGGGATTAGAAAATGTCAGCACATACAGCTACTTAGAAGGAGTTTGTTAATTCGCCGGCATTACACATTAAACCAAACCAGTGGAGAAAATATATATACTCATATGTTCATCTCTATCGTCAGTGTAAGTGCTGGCCCCTATGGGGAACCAACGCTTATATGTACTATTACAAAACTTTCTACTCGTACCGGGTAGAATGTTTGCCGCAAGACGTTCCCCTCTGTTCTCCCCGCGTGCATCAACAGTGGCAAGCGGCGTAAGGGCGCTTTTTTATCTTTGTGCATTTTTTTGAGGTCTGATGTTGTAGTAGTTCGCAACAGTGGTGTCAGACCGCTGTTTGGTAACCTCGTGTAGGGCACAAGCTGAGTCTGAGGCGGGACGAAGTAGTGTTGGCCGATGTAATCGGCCAACTCCCCCATATCGTCCATCTCTGCGATGCAGATGTTAGGTACGCCTGCGACCCTTTTAAAGTTCTTGTCGCGTATGCTGACGTTATAACATGGCTGAAATAAGTTATGGTGAACACGTGCTAGTAGTAGTTGAGGTTAACTAAGGGTTAGAGGCAGCCTTAGGCACACGCAAAACAACAAAAACAACATTAGCCTACTGAATTAGAAAAAATGGATAAACCTACATTTTTCAACTTTTATTATATTAACATTTATTAGGCATATATTTAACCTTACTGACTGATACTGATACTTAGTATAATTACTAATATGTGACTCGACTTGCATACCTTTGACTTGTTTCCTCCCGCTTTTGATGAATCGGTTCGCATGAACTCATCGAGACGCTCTTCCAGAGCATCCTGGTGTCGCGCTGAATCGGAAATAATACAACCCATTACAATAACGGTCATCACTACCTTACTCACACTGTCATATTTGTAATCCAATTTTGCTAACCTTATTTTAACACGGAAATTTTAGAAATTCACTACACAATTAATATAAGTCATAACAGCAAAATGACATGGTAGCGAAATGCCCTATATATAATGATATTCTAGGCTATTACTAACTACACTAACTTAACAATGAAGATGTCATGTCAAGCTTGGGAACTTGTTCAGTTTATTTTTAATGACTTTAAGATCACATGCCACTGGTATTATATTATTGACTATAGGACATGCTTCGATCTAACTGTGGTATACTATGGAGAGACTGACTGGGTATGGTCAGTATGTTGATGTAGCAGGCATTAGCGGGGACGTTACTGGTACATAGCGTGTGTAGTCCTCCTTTAGTGAAAGATGCTTCCCCTCAAGTACAATGACATTTGAGTTCCAAATATATTAGTTCACTTCTTCTCCTCCGACATAGCTCATTACAATTACGAAAAGCATTTTACTTTACATAATAAATATTAAATAATATATACATTGACTGAATGAATCATAACATTTTTTCACAAACAATTGATCATCATTTATATCATCATGTCACTCTTTCATTATTTTTTATAATTTTATTATTTTTTATAATTATATTATTATTATTTTTTTATTTATTGAGCATAAATTGTTGGTCAAAGTCAATATGCGGGAGAGAAAGTATTATACGTTTCTGTAGGGCAATATTGGACCAATCCACATTTACACTCATGTCCCTTGCAAATCAAAGGAAAGCCCAAAATCGGCAAAAAGAAAGTGGGACGAAGCGTCATGAGTCATTTGCTCACCCAACTCCCCCATATCGTTCATCTCTGCGATGCAGATGTTAGGTACGCCTGCGACCCTTTTAAAGTTCTTGTCGCGTATGCTGACGTTATAACATGGCTGAAATGAACAGACGACGGCCACAGCACACATGCACATATGCGCACTCCTTCAACTGCGCGTTGATCAGAGTGATATACACTTTGTCTACAACTTTAAGGTTGACTTGACGAGACAAAAGTTATGACATGGACTCTATCACGTTTGACTTTCATTATTTTTTATAATTTTATTATTTTTTATAATTATATTATTATTATTTTTTTATTTATTGAGCATAAATTGTTGGTCAAAGTCAATATGCGGGAGAGAAAGTATTATACGTTTCTGTAGGGCAATATTGGACCAATCCACATTTACACTCATGTCCCTTGCAAATCAAAGGAAAGCCCAAAATCGGCAAAAAGAAAGTGGGACGAAGCGTCATGAGTCATTTGCTCACCCAACAACCAGTTGGGGAGGACAAACTGACCTCAGCCCGGACAGACGACGGCCACAGCACACGTGCACATATGCGCACTCCTTCAACTGCGCGTTGATCAGAGTGATATACACTTTGTCTACAACTTTAAGGTTGACTTGACGAGACAAAAGTTATGACATGGACTCTATCACGTTTGACTTCCAAATATATTAGCTGTGTCGATATTTTTCAATAATAATAATTTTCGGCGCCACATAAATGGTCAGCTTGATTGGTCAAAGTCAATAGGCGTTCGAGGATGTATTATACATTCCTGTATTGCAATATTGGACCAATCCAGCTTCACACTCATGCGGCATAAGCCCTTTACAATATGAATGATAATTCATCAATATAGTTGTGAATAGTTATCTAATCATTTTCAAACAAATCAATTAATCAAATAAATTATACAGACTAACAAAATCCACTCGCACATATATAAAAAAAAATTCACTTTCTTACCTCTTCTCTACTATTTACATATCGCCCATAAGATCACATGCCACTGGTATTATATTATGGACTATAGGACATGCTTCGATCTAACTGTTGTATACTATGGAGAGACTGACTGGGTATGGTCAGTATGTTGATGTAGCAGGCATTAGCGGGGACCTTAATTATCTAATAAAACTTTTTTTTTTGGGTTGGTGGGGTGTTATTATTGTACACAGGTTACTGTACTTTACTTGACATGCGAATGATTTTTTTACATATGACATGCTGACAATATAATAGGCGGACACCTTCATTCAACCTGTTGTGTGTAGAAATTGAAAGTTTCGTCAGTACTGCGACTACATACAATACATGACATATAATATGGGCTGCAGCGTTCATGGTTAGACCGTTGGAAGTGCATTTGAAATAGCAGAGATGCCACTCACAATCCCCAAAAAACTCGGCAATGCACAGGAGGCTCTCCCCCCTTAAATGTTGCATTGGCAAAGCCACTGATGCGAACGCAGAACAAGTGTGAAGTACTTCATTGACTGTTACGATGATTTTGTAATTTATAGTTATTTAGGTATCATACTTACAGCTGCATGGCGCCTGACTGGCTGGCCTTTGCTGGAGGGCGGCGCTGCGTACTAGCTGTAAAAGTAACATTATAATGCGATTATTCTAATAATTGATTCACTGCCTTTGGTCTTAGTGATATTAACTATGCAATGCATAGTATCAACCCATTTACAAAGGTTGTTGCGGGGCGAGAGGGGCAGGAAGACCCAAGAGGGATGTAGTTTACGATCATACCTAGAGACCGACGTAAAACCCGGAACTGTTCACTACAACTTTTTTACTAAGACTGTCATAGCTACAATGAACATAATGACTTTTGCGTTTTAATATTCAATATGGAAAACAATGGAATGCATTTTGTACAATTGAATTAATTGTTACTTACCACTCCCATTGGTGTCCGGCTCCGACCTGTGAATTGAATAGAAATAGAGATATAATACTATCAAGTTATTACTGTGTCAAAGAGTGTTTCAGAATCATTGATGTCAGTTCCTTGTGACCAAAACTAAATTAAGGAAGAGGCATTTGTACTGATGCCCTTGTCAACTGGTGCATTTGATCATTTGCCGACAACTATTAACAGTAACACATGCATGTAGGCTGTAGTTGACTGTAGTTGGTGAAATGAATGTAAAAATGTAGTTTTGGAACACATGTATACTGTCAACTTACTTTGGCTCCTTTTGTTGTTGCTCTGCTGATTCTGTTTCGAGGACTTGGGTCTCCTCCCCCGCCATGATCTCAAGGGCAACGACTGAAAATTTAGAACGGAATATTGAGGATTAATTGCAATTTATGTGAGTTAACCCAAGTAGCCAAAGGTCATCGTTACGTACTGTATCTATCGTGCAACAACGTATCGTACAAACTACAATTGAACCAACCCGAAAAATTTAGGAATTACAAACTTGATACTCTAAATTTATGAACATATCACAATAACATTGCTAATGTCGATCATTGTCATTTTTAATACGGATCATACTTACAAGTGTTTAACTGGGACACGGTCCTGAAGGTAAAGTAAGGATAAATTACTAAATTACAGTTCATGTATACGACCATAATATTAATCAATATATTCCAAAAAATCAGGTATGTATGTAAATATGCAACTGCATCATTGCAACGAGTGAACAACAAAGTCGATTAATGTATGATATATCGTTGATTGTGTCATGTTGGTACTATGGCACACTCTAATTAAGTACAAGGACATCCCATCTTACATCTTACATCTCTGTAAGCATAGAGCCAATGCTACAATTGTACAAATGTACTTTATAGATGGACTGAACTCTCGTAACAAGATGAATACTGACGAACGAACATTGAACTAAAATCTTGTGCTATACCTAGGAACGTTGAACATGGAACTTGAAAAAGCATTGAATTGTAGAAAAGTTACCAATGACATTGAGCATGAAACAGTAGTAACAAAAGCTTATAAATTGATTAAGCTATCGTGCGTGTCCTGTCCTGTTATAGGACTAGTAAAACCTGTATTTCCAAATCGTTAGCATTTCAAGCAGCGACTGCAAATACAATTGTCCATAGTAGAATGAGACCGTAGCATAGGTGGTCTTCAGCAGGGCTCTGTTGTATAAGCTAAGCAAGGAATTTTTTCTGTATGAATTTTTCCCTAACTACATTCATTCCTACAGAAAATTCCCAGCTCGTAGGAATATTCCTTGCTGTAGAGGTGTTGGTCAGCAAAGTAGAAGGTAAATAGGATGCATAGGATTCACTAATTTCTTTGGGTTAAAGATTAAAATAACACATCTCCTTCAATTTGAAGCGGTAAAGTGGGTAAAATATTAGATACTTTGATTCTTATACCTTCAAATCTGATGCAGATTATCCAGAATGGATTAGAATCTAGATCCACAGGCATGACCTAGAAACTGACCCATTTAGCTGTGGGAATTTCGTACATTGATACTTGTAGTTGTTCCCTATGTAGGAATTTCCCCCAGAAGTTTTCCTACCGAAGTAATTTCCCTCATTCTTTCCTCTGAGTTAAACATGAAAAGACTGGAAAACTAAGGAACACCTTGTAGGTGTTCCCTCAAGAATTCCTTAGGATTTATTGACTGCAAAAATATGATTTTACTAGTCATATATATCTGCTATCCTTATAGTACAAATTTTCTGCTGTTAGATGATTTTTCTGTTGATTATTAACATAATTGGAATAGAAAATAGAAGCCTCCCAAGCTGGGATTCGAACCATGGACCTGAGAGGGGAGCCTTTCTGGGAAAAAACAAATAGCACTGGGTGGTGATTGAACCACCAACCTGAGAGTTTCATTAGTTACCAATCAAAATTTGTCCTTGACCTAGTTTGTCTCAATTGTTTGTGCCTCAAGAGTGTTGATTACTAGTGAGAACAAGGCATGTCCCCCCCATTTACCATGTACCTTGAACACTGTTTTTTTAAGTGGGCAGGGGATATTGAGTGGTTCAATGAGGGAAATATTGTAGTAAATTCCTACATGATTACATCTGCTTGGTGGGAAGGAAAAGCCGTAGGAAAATTCCCAGAGAAACATATTGAAATTGTATAGGACTGAAGGAATTCCCTCAGTTTTCCTTGCTTAGCAGCTGGGAAGGAATGGTGCAGGGAAGGAATAGCCTATACTTTCAATGCTTTTTAGCGTAGGAATTTCCCAACGAAGTAAAGGAAAAAAACGTAGGAATTCCCACAAAAAAAATTATTCTTTAGCTTATACAACAGGGCCCAGCCGAATGAACAAGATAATAATAACATTGCTTATATGGATTTGAGATTTGGCACAGTTAGACACATTTTACACTTTTGGCACCGTGGTAAGGGTGTCAAGCTCACCATCGCTGAGGAGCGTGACAGAAGAATCGCTGCTAAACATGGAAAATAGCTGACCATAGGTTCAGATTAATATTTCCCTGTAATAGTGTTCTAATTAGTGTAACAATTCCCTGTCGCTGAGGTTAGTTAACGCTTGGAGAGCACGATGACCAGGTTAACTACATTTTATGTTTTGAATGACCCAGACTAGCACGTGGTTGACAACATTTTGACCACTAGTCCAACACCAACGCTAAATTTTTATATTCTATTCATATTCCAGGGCGAGCCCTCATCATGTGATCCGTTTCAATGCTCTCACAACAGACACACTTGTTTTACTAGGTCATGGTGTTAGTAACGTAGCTTATGAATTATATTTCCCTGCACTAATTTTGATCCAGCGAACGACCCACACTACTACTAGCACCTGTGTGTCAACATTTTGACCAGTAGTCTAACTTTCATCTAGGTGGCGAGTCGGCAAAATAAATAAGTTATATTCTATTCCATCACGAGCCCATATAATGTGATTAGTTTATCTGCTATCACAGACAGACACAATTGTCTTAATATGGATTGTTGTCAGTAATGTAACTGATTCCCGTCATCGATCAACACGCAATGAAAAGTAGTTGAGCACATATCTAAGTACCTTCAGATTTATTTTTCCCTGTTATTAGTTCTTTGCTAACGATGACCAGCTGAACGACCCCCACTACTACTAGCACGTGGTCACCGACGTTTTGACCAGTAGCTCGCTAAATTATTAATATTCTATTGCATAGATTATCTTCGCTGCTAGCACAGAAAAACTTACTAGTGATTCATGCTACTAATTGAACCCAGTTAAGACATTATTAGATCCTTATTTACATTCCACTGAAATACTTATTTCATGTGTGCCACATTCAACTGTCCAGGCAGTCATTCAATGAAGTTTGAGAACGATGACCAGCTGAACGACCCACACTACTACTAGCACGTGGTCATCGACATTTAATCTTGTAGTCAAACTGGCAAATACGGGGTGAATCGGCTCGCTAAATTATTTATATTCTATTGCATCGTGAGCCCTACTGATGTGATTGTCTTCACTGCTAGCACAGCAACACTTATTAGTGATTCATGCTAGCAATTGAACCCAGTTAACACATTATTAGATCTTGATTTAGATTCCACTGAAATACTTATTTCATGTGTGCCACATTCAACTGTCCAGGCAGTCATTCAATGAAGTTTGAGAACGATGACCAGCTGAACGACCCCCACTACTACTAGCACGTGGTCACCGACATTTAATCTTGTAGTCAAACTGGCAAATACGGGGTGAATCGGCTCGCTAAATTATTTATATTCTATTGCATCGTGAGCCCTACTGATGTGATAATTATCTTCTCTGCTAGCACAGCAACACTTACTAGTGATTCATGCTAGCAATTGAACCCAGTTAACACATTATTAGATCTTGATTTAGATTCCACTGAAATACTTATTTAATTTGTCCCACATTAAACTGTCCAGGCAGTCATTCAATGAAGTTTTGGAACGATGACGAGCTGAACGACCCACACCAATACTACCACGTGGTCACCGACATTTAGTCTGGTAGTCAAACTGGCATATAGGCGTCACTTGAAATCATAGTTACATTGTCTTCCATTGTGAGCCGCACTGATGTCTTAGTTATTAATTACTTTGCTTGCTATCACAGACTCAATTGTCTTAGTCATCCACTAATCAGGTTAGCTGCAGCAATATCGTTTGTCAGTCAGTTCTGATTGAGTATTGCTTAACGGATAACTTATCTAGCCATGCCGCCAGTCGCAAATAATATGAAATAAGCTAATCCTGTCCATATTATTCACAAACATTTTTCACGTATCAGTTTCAAAATTGGTAGTACTTACATGTTCTGGGGCACATCGCACACGCTGCACATAACCTCATCATCCTGGACGACTATCACTTGGCCACAG
The DNA here is from genome assembly GCA_942159475.1 of Sthenelais limicola. Taxonomy (NCBI): domain Eukaryota; kingdom Metazoa; phylum Annelida; class Polychaeta; order Phyllodocida; family Sigalionidae; genus Sthenelais; species Sthenelais limicola. The sequence continues at coordinate 37,801,883 of OW804102.1, forward strand.
CAACAACGCATCTTCTGTTCAAAATAAATGAAATCAACATTTAGATATATAACAATATATAAGATAATTATCAGTGCGTACACAAATGGAATTGAATCCTTGGAATGGGTTATTCTATGGAAGTGAGTGTACTCACCGATTTCCCGTGTGAAAGTAGTAACGTATTTATCGGTGGCACGTGCGATGTTTGGTGGAGAGCAAAGTTGAACACGTCTGATGGCTTCAGAGTCTGAGGTTGGAGAGGCCTGATGGTGATGCCGAGTGTTGGTTTCATAGCGGAAACTGACTAGCGCCTGGAGGAAAATGTCGGCGACACCGTCGGCGTGCCATCTGGCGGAATGTGTGCGTGTTATGAAAGTTATCCAGCAGTAACACAAAATCCGGCCGACCTTTCGTGTTAACGCAGCGGGCGCGTGCATAGGAATCTAATGATAGCAACCGTTTTCTATGCAATGTTTCAGAATTAACTCCGAGAAACATAAGACAAAGAGGGAGAAATTATATTGCCCTAAAAAATCAACACAAAAATCTGTTTCTTACCAATAAGAATAATTTATTGTTGGGCCTCAGTGGTCACGCCCGGGTCCTCAGTATCTCTGTATTATAGACAAGGAAGTGACATGAATATAAATATAACATCTTCGTGACATATGTGATACAACTTATAGACAGGAGACATGATTCGACATTGTATAATTATTTCACAAATGTCAAGTCATTGCAGAATAAGTTGGATAGCCTAATCGCGCCACTGCTGCGACTAAAGGCAACATTACCTTCCCACTAATGAAGAACGCTGCCAACTTAAATTAGCCAAAATTTGACTGACACTTCCAAAATAGTCAGTTAGAGCTAGCATTGATGTTGTACAATAACTAGTCAAGATCCGTAGTAACCGCTTCCATGTGAAGACCATATGTATATTTTCCGATTGAATGATAGACGATATTTGTAGAGTACAGCAGAGTGTGATAATCCAGGGTACAAATGTAATGTAACACTGGATTACATACCCTTCCACAACAGCAGCCGCCGCACCAACAAATCGTGCTGCAGAAGATTCAACAAAGAGCGGATCAAATTAAACATACAACAGTCAAATTGGCCGGCGAGTCAGTAAATTCTACTAAGTTGATTTAGTAATATAATTAACTGATAAGTATGTACTGACCACGAGTCAAGAAGATTTGTTCATTGCGATGTGTTCGACCGACCGAGCATACATATGTGACTTTTAACAGGAGGGTCTCCTGGTCGAATATTGACACCTCCACAGAGATGAATCTCTCTGGAGAGCAGTCCATGTTCGTTTGAATAGGAACAGGTATGCACACCTGAGGTCGCCTCCTACCACTGTGGAGTTTGAACCCAGTAACGCGCGTTACCTCATCACGTTACTTTTGGGTGGGACCTACCCTGGCATAAAGTTATGAGCAAATTCCCTAATAATTTAGAGCGACTGGTATGCACACACTCTATTACAGTAGGGAACATGACTGTCCAATACCCTACCCAAGGTGTGATAACCAAGATTTACAAACACATGTAGACTTCTATAACATCTTGACACCGAACCAATAGTTGGAGGGGCATGAAATTGTGTAGAAGGTGTATACAAATGTCCCTTTTTTTAAGCCTATCATGTGAGTGTGGCATGATAAGACATTTTTCCCAGGTCACTTTTTTTCTCGTGTCACTGTTTAAGCAATACATTAATTATATTGACGGTCGGTACAATTTCTTGGCTCGCCTGTTAAATAAGTCACTGTGTCTCGTGTCTTTTCTAATACATTTCTTGATGTCTAATGTATAATGAATTGTTTATGCTGTCTTTCCTCAAGCTATAATTTTTGTCGATTACTAATACTGTTGCTGAGGCAAGGGCCAATGGCAGTAAAGTGCCATGGACAACCCATTATGTGTGTGTGGTGTTGGTAGCATTTTTATCTACTGGTGAAGCTTTAGTTAGGTTCCTTTAGGTAATTTTCGGTAATTTTTATACATTTATTCTTCACTTAAAACAGTGATTGCGGGTATCACATATAAGAATTGCCTAGGTTTGACTGGGTACAGTTATAGCTCTACCAAATGAGTTGATTTCCGCCCTTTCCAGACAACAATGTGTACTTGTGTACAATGTTACAGCCAAAAATGCAACAGGAATTGCTCAGAAATGTCTAAGCAATTACATACGTCAACATGTAGAGTTGACTTTAAGCATGTTAATGGATCCGATACAGGCCAAATGGTCATCGTAGGTATGATATGTAAAAGTGTGTAGGCATTGTTGCACATTCGAACATAAATAGCAAAAAAAATAACATCCCAGTGTCCCAGTGAGTGTTATTGACCTCAGTTTGCCAGTGCGTTTTCAAACAGGAAACAGGATGCACTACGAGATAAGAACAAAGCGGCCTAATCAACTTCTCCCCCCCAAAAAAAAATTCTCAGGGATACATAATTCGTCGATCGTCAACATCAAAGTTGGTCCTAAGAAGGTCAGGCCGGCTGATGTTCAATTAAGCACCTGCATTATTGTGAACGGATTCTATTCTTTGTTACAACGTATTTAATATCCAGTTATTTATTCTGATAGTAGTCAAGATTGTCATGCTCTTTTTTAACTTGCATTTATGTACAGCTCGCAGTTCTGTGATTATTATGATTTTATGGTGTGATATTCTCTTCCCAGACTATTTTACCGAATGTTTTTGCAAATGGCCACATGCCAAGGGCTTCAGTCTTTAATGTCAGGTCATACCAACACATCTCGGTATTAAGATTTTTCTACATAACATTAGTATATTATTATTATATTTTTCCAAAGAGTTTCTAAACTCAGGACTCATTGACAATTAGTGTAGACTCATGGACTTTTGCAGTGCTAATAATAAGTGGCTACTATGAGTTGTTGAAATTCAGTATGGCTACCAACCACATATCCAGAAGTGAAAAAAAAAGTGACTTTATGTAAAGACATATTACATCTAAGTCAAAGACAGATCGACTACCGACATCGATAAGCCCATACATTTCCTACAACGAAAACATGTGCTGCCATCTGACGTCTGACTGCAGCAGTTTTCGTTTTGTCAGGCGCCTGGCGTTGAATGACTACACCAGATTTGAGAGTCCGGAAGAATGCCACCTCGGCGAATAACACCGGGTATGTACAAGTTTAGTCCATCTTTTATCCCATTGTTACCCTCAATTTAGTGTTAGTATTACAGGTAGTAATAGGTCTTAATGAATTCCCATACCGTTCATATCATTTGGTACGGGGGTGGAGGACGACCGACACCGTAAAGTCCCTCATAACCCAATTATCGCCCAACATGTGATGTTTCACTGGTCGCTCGGATGTGTGCTGTAGGCCAAGGCAAACTAGCGCGACTTGTCGGACAACGTCTTTTAACAATGTAAACAAGCTTGTCGACGTTAGTCCTATCAAATTATATATCTTTATGTAATGTACTGCAGAAGTAGAAGAATACATCCGCATTCGCCACAGAGAGGGATTGAACGCCAAAGACATTCGGCGACTACTAGCAGCGGAATTGAACTTCGAGATAAGGTAGAGTAAAAGTGTGTTTATTCAAATGCACGATTTACATACACTTACAGATTGAAGGCTAAGTGACCATCATTTCTGTTTGAACTAACTAACAGCAGGAAGATAATGAAAGTAAGAACCGTTTGCTTGATGGACTGATTGATGCGCCATTAATTGATATTCACTAATGCAGATTTGCCTATTTCACTGCAGCTACAACTACCTACGTGTCCAGGTGTTTCAACGTTTGGGGTTATGTCGTAGAGGACGGCAGTTATCTACACCAGCAGAAATACTAGCTGCATATCAGGTAACATGTTCATAATCTTTTTGGCCGTTGCTGACGTCAGCTACCACCACATAGGATATATTGGTTGACAGCCAGTCCTATTTGCGACGCCTTTGCTTAACTTTATATGGCCTGCCTGCGCCGATGCGCTATCACACTTTCAGAAACTGATTACAGTACAAATGAGGCAGTACAGTCCAACATTAAATATGTACATATAGTTTGTGATATATTCCTCCACTTAACTTTTTTTAAAATGATGCGCACTTGGTTGACAGGCTGAGGTGAGGGCGCAGGATTTCGTACATATGTCAGCGAGACAGCTGGTGCAAAGGCTACGCAATGTGCATCACCTAAACTTGTCAAGGTAAGTACTTTAATAGGTAGTGCACCATAGTCTACCGTTCGTAATTAGTAATTAAGCTGCTATAGGAAATTACTATCATGTAAACAATGTTACATGCAAGTGCTGAAATAAATGAATTCGAACATTGCTAAGAATTTTTGGCTACAAATGTAATCTGTGCCATTTCTCCTAAGGCGACACATCGAGCTACTCAACCGTCACTTTGAGCCACAATATGTAGAGAATAGACGTCGCGGGCGTCTAGACAGGCGCGTTTACTTCAGTCTGGTACGTCACATGTGAATGTTTTATCTGTTGTCCGGCTGTATGTTAGTTCACAAAGAAATGATTGTCAATTAGGATTAAATATTTAAGCTTCCGATGTAAATCGTAGATTGGAATAAATAGACTTTTACTGTACCTTATTTCGAAGTGGTAACCATTGACTGCCGTGATTATATATTATACAATTAAGTGCATAGATTATACATGTTTATTTGTGTGTATAATGACATTTTTTATTTGTATTTGCAGGGCCCAAACTACATATGGCATGTGGACGGCTACGACAAGGTAACTATTGCGCCTGTGGTAGATCATTGAGCTCCTAAGTCTGTGCACCACGTTAAATAAATTTCCACTTACAAGGGTCCCGGCTCCCCTTAACTGACCAGTCCTATATGCATATGTTATATGCCGGACCAAATTAAATTTGATTCAGGCATCAACACAGAGTATAGAAAATTTCAATCACTATTCAGATAGCACACCGTATTATTTCGCAAAAGTAGAATATTGTCTTTCATTTGTCTTTCATTTGTCTTTCATTTGTCTTTCATTTGTCTTTCAAATGTTACTTTTGCTCCCAATAACGGCCCGCTGTGAGTTGGTGTGAATTCAGGATACATATCAGAAAGTAAATGAATCATATACTGTTGTTTATTATCATTGATGTCACTTTGCCTCTTTTCATCGGAAATCATAACAATGGACGTGGGTAAGACATTAAAAGGCCTTTTGTTCTCTTTTCTCTGTGTCACTCTGTGTCACTCTCTCCCTTCTTCTCTTTTTCTATTGCCTGGGTATGATCATAAACTGCTTAGCTCGCCTTCGGCGATCGCAGCAGTGCCTTCGCCACTCCAACATTACAGGGGGAAGAGACTCCTGTGCATTGCCTATGTCTTTTTTATTGTAATTTATGTTATAATTATAATTATGTTAACTACTTTTAATTCAGCTTGCGCCGTTTGGATTACCCATACACGGCGCCGTGGACGGATTTTCACGTCACATCATGTGGCTGGAGGCGTGTGTCACAAATCACGACCCTAGGCAAACTGCAGTATTCTACTGCCAAGCAGTGCAGACTTATGGCGCACCGTTTTCGCTGAGAACCGATATGGGTACGGAAAATCGTAACCTATGTATTGCACAGAACTTCTTATGGAATGGTAGGGAAAGGAGGAACGAACTGCCAGCAGTCATTCAAGGGAGCAGCAACCACAACGAGGTAATTACTAGAAATTTAAGGGTACGAAATTAATCGCCGTGGTTTAAGTGTCTGAACACAATGAGTAGCATTCAATTATAATGGAAAATTTGGATTGTCTCGCTATCTGTTAGTATGGAAAATATTAGTGAAATATGTGCTTTAGTGGTTCGAATAATTAGTTATTCAGAATTATGACTGTTATATTCCCTTATTGATCGACGCAGCGTATTGAAAGGTACTGGGGGACACTACGTCTACTTCATGTCGAGCGCTGGCGGACGTATTTCCTTCGCCTTGTCACACAAGGCCAACTCACATGCTGGGACAACAACGACAGGCAAGTATTTATAGTATTTACCAAATTCTGTATTCTTTATACACAAAAAGCCATTCTACACTATCCTCTTAAATGCAGGTCCAAAAAACACAAAGGCCAGTGCGTTTTGAGGGTTCACGAAACGTGGTCATCAAGCACTCGCCCAAAGGACTAGTAGAGTATAAAAACGACTAGTCGTTATAGAAATGTGGTAGTCCTTACAGTTTCCTCGACATTTTTCAGCATCTTTTGTTGCAAAGTAGAGAGGCAGGGACAGGGGGCTGACTAATGTATCGGTTAGCATTTAAAATACCTCCTAATTGATAGTAACCAAAGAATAGAGAATCTATTTATTCATGTTAAATATTATAGACAAACGTTAAGTTTATCTCGTCAAAAATTAAAAAATAAATGAAATGAATAGGCCTACACATGGAATCTCCTGCCTCCCATTTCCAGATATGACCCAATATAAGAGTAGGCTTTTGGCAGAGGGAATCAGTTTTCCCAGATGTGGGAAATGACCTGAAATAGCCCGAAAAAGTTTCGAAATTTTCGAAAAATCATACAAAAAATGTTCCAATTTGCAGCTTGGCCTGAATATACTTGCTGTATATGGTCGAACCAAAAGTACATCACCTCCTCTGTCTAACAATATTTCATTTAAAATTATTCATTTTACTTCTAGAAACGTTTACCTGTCCCCACAATAAAATAGTATATCCATTTTCCATCATTAACAATAACAGCGTCTGAACCCAAGTGAAATTGGGAAACTCGTCCATATGAATGCAATATTTCGGGAGGAATTTAGAGTAGGTAAAAAGGGTCTATATTCCCCAAAAACTTCCACTCGCACACAGGATGAGTGGCCTGGTAGGATCTACTAGTCCTTACCAAATTCTGGTCGCCTGGGGCGAGAAGGCGACCGTGTTTCGTGAACCCTGGTTTTATATGCTCAAATAGTATGTTTCATTCATCTCTAATAATTAATTTGTGTAAGGAATCATGTGAATTGGTTAATTGGTAAAAGAAAGAAAAGGCGTAACAATTCGTTGTATATACGCGTCTGGACTGTAATGTATCATTCAGTGTTAATTCAAAATTCATGTGGATTTTGACTGCCGTAATACCCAAATAAAATAGTACTTTTTACATGCTAGAGTTTGGCGCAAACGAATGACAATACAAACATATTTTAATACTTGTTACTTTCAGATTCCTAGTCGCGTTCTGTTTCTTGGAGAGACTACAGGAAAATTTGGCGTATGTGCGGAAATCACATAATGCATCACTGATTCGCAAGCAGAGAAACGGTCAAATTCCAACTGGCCGGCCAATTATGATGTACCGCTGCCCAGAAATGCATGGTTGGTATATGTAGCACGTTAGCGACATTATAAGTTCAAGTATTATTTTCCATCAAGTAAAGTACATTGATTGCAATAAACAGTCATACAATGTCCAGAAATGTACAGTCACACTAACAATGCCTTATTAGAGCCACTTGTATGCCCACACTCTATTACATTCGGGAAAATAATATAGTTGTTGTTATGTTGCAGATCATGTTGAATGTAAACTTGAAGTCGATGTGGCCGAAGTACAGGCATTACGCCGTCGCCTGACAGCAAACAGACACATTGACCCAGTGAAACACGGACTGGCTTTGCAAATTTGCCGGGAGTTACAGCTTAATCCACGGCCACCCAGTTGGCGTGAGGCAAAAGAGCTCTACCGCCGGATCAGGCCAATTTTCTTACAACGCGTAGAATAGTATTGTTCGTATTTATGTTGTGTATTAGTTAGCGAGACCGTGGCTGTAGGTAGGCCGCAATATTTTTCAGTTTAGCTATATTGTATAGGTGCGAATTATATTATTGCTGAGGGACAATTGATGGTATGTTAGGAGTATGTACGAGTTCCTCTCTAAGGATATTATAACAATCATTTGTATGATTTGTACTTGTTAACAAAGCAGACATATTTACAAGGCAATTTAAGCGCATTATAAATTGTTTGTGTGTATTAAAGTGAGTGTATATTAGTTTAGTGTACCTATGCAATAAGTTGAGTAAAATATTTAGCGCGTCACACGTAGTTGAATATGCACTTCGGTTCGGTTCAGTACAGGGTTGTGTGTAGATTACGTGAGTAGAAAATGTTTTTTTTAAGTAATAAAGTATTCATTGCCAATAATTAATCGGTCGTTGTGGTACTTTTTCTTCCCTCTGAGTTAATAATATCGGACACAAATTAATCAAAATATTGATCATTTAATAGCAGAGCATTGGCCTATCAGTGTACAACTTGCCTAATACCTAAACTCGGCACTAGCGACCATCACAGTAGCCGCACAAATAAATATTGTGTATGATATGGTTGTCACTAGAGGGCAGCACTAACCTATAGCAAATACTGAATTAAGGCCAGTATCCGCCAATAGGAGGCAGCACAAGGTACTGCCGATAATCAGTAAATTTTTTTATCTGTCTCCCGATTTGTCGGTCAATTTTGATATCCAGTTTTTATGATGTATATCAAAGAATTAAGGCCAGTATCCGCCAATGGGGGGCAGCACAAGTTACTGCCGATAATCAGTAAATTGTTTCTGTCTCCCGATTTGTCGGTAAATTTTGATATCTAGTTTTTATCGGCCGATTTGTCGGTCAATAGATTTACAGAACTAAGACAACATAGAAAATTTGTCGGCCGATGACCGCCAGCAGGTCCGACATATCGGAGTAATGTCGGAGAAATCTATAGCAAATTTTGTCAGGTTCCGATCATGTCGGTTTAGTCTATGAGAAATCGGCCGATTACCGACCTTATCGGCCGATCTAACTAAAATCTTTCACATTTTCATTACATTTACCGACTTTAGCGGATTATCGGCCGACAAATACGTCACTATGTCGGTACTTTCAAACCGCTTTCCATACTTTTCCACCCCTTCTCCCGGGACCTCTCCCGACCATAGACAGACACTTCTCCGTCATAAATAGGGCCTACATAACCTAACCCATATTTGTAATTCTGGCCTAAATTAAGTCCATGCATGTTTAGAAAGTTTCCTGATTAATCTTTACTTCATTCAAGCAATTCTTACTTCATCCAAGCAACCCTGGGCTATAGAACATAGAACCTTCACCGGGCTTGTAGGAGGAAGCATACATATGTGTGTATACATGTGGTAAGCACGCAGGCTGTGTGTTCAAACGGGGGTTAGGTGCCCTGTACCCGGCCACAACCAACAAGCCACACCTCAGCTGACCACTGCCCGGGCCGTAGAGCATGCACACAAGTCTAGCTTTAGCTTGTACGATTGTAGTGGTCTATATGTTGCTCTATCTTTTTGATCGCATCATTTGGCCTAATAATCGAGATTAATAATACAGATTCCCCCTGCTTATGCTAGTGCCCACAATGTTTTCGGTATAAAGTTAGATATCTCTCATTGTCAGATAGATTGCATACAACACCAGGACGTACGGCATGTGTTATAGATACACACCTATGTATGGTATATTTGGTCTAACTTTAGGTCATTTCCCAACTAGTCCTACTCAATGACAAACAAACATAGAGTCCCACTATACTTGGCAGTGTTGTTTTATCATCTTGTTTCTAACTCATGGTAATAAACGACAAGTTACACAGAGATAATCATAGAACTATGGAATTCGTTATGGGTTGTGTGGATGCAGTTAAACAACGCGGGTAGACCTGCGTTACCCCTGTGACGTCACGACCTACTTAGGCACTGCTTGTACTAGAATTGAGGTCATCGTGACCTATTTTTAAAAAAGGGCTTCTCACACATTAATGTGTCAAACCAGATATGTAAAAATAGTCAATAATGTTTCTTTGAACAATGTCAAAGAGGAAAACCCTGATAATAATAATATTTCCAATTTCATGCACCCCATCCTTTAACATTCACATTTCTTTGACATTCACATCGGTTATTAAATGTGGTAGCTTGTGGTGAACGCATCCCTGCATGTATGTATTCCAACATTTATGAACAAAGAGCTCCAAGACCAAAGGGACTAGCAACTTGTGGTTGACACGTATACTGAGCTACCACCATAACTCAAACCATTTTGGCATTTTTTCAGGTTATTTGCAATACCATGGAAATATCACATTGTAGAACCGTCTACTTCTGTGCCACATGGCTGTCTGTACAAGGGTCCACGATCTTGGCAATATCAACGCGAAGACGTTACAAAAGATGTAAAGATATCAACACGAAAATGTTATCCAAGTGGGAAATATATAATATTATGGGGGTCCAAAATAACGTAAGAATTGAAGCTGCATTCTCAAAAAACATCGGTCTAAAAACTAAAGAAGTTCTACCTTGGGTTCCGATCTTATCCAACCCTTTCTAAATTAGTGAAAAATGCATTAATCACATTTAAAAAATAATATCATTAGGAACCTTTGAATTAAGCATTTAGCTATGCTAATTCTGATATCAGTATTATGAATCTGTGGTTCAAGCAAAATAGATTCATTCTGGTCACTTTCCATAGGATGGATCTATAGCCCGTGCGTTTTATGTTGCATAGACAAAGGACAGTGAACTGTGCATTGGTTTCCTCTACATCACCTAATTCAGAACGTATTCAGTGGTCAAGGTGTTCACTAGATAGTTTTAAAATATCAAGAGGAATAATAATTTTTGGTATATATAACAACGAGAGCCATGGGAACAAGAACTCTATGGATGATTACCTTTATCTTCATGATCGGATTGTCAATCCTTAACGCTTCAAATCATGGCGAAGAAGGAGAAAAAGAAAAGGGAGGTTGTTCTGAGATGGGAGAAGGAGGAGGACGAGGCAAACCTGAAGATGCCGAATTCTGTGAAGTAGATGTCGGCTCTAACATGGTGGTTGTCTCCAAGGGTGGTTTCATTTTGTGTAGAGATTGCAGTGCACAGAAAATGCAAGAAAGGCAGACGAGAAAGCAATCAAAAGAGCGTCAGACATCTCTTGGCACATCTGATGGCGATAGCGATAATAAAAGAAATAGAAGGAGTCCTGGAAAGGGAGGTAAAGCTAAAAAGGGCCCAGAAGGACGTGGGCCCAAAGGCAAGGCAGGTGGTGGGCCAGAAGGTAAGGGCCCTAAAGGAAAGGGCGGACACGGCCCCTCTAGTGTGTGTATCCCCGGAATGAGTCGAATGAAAACTCGCGGAAACCGCTGCAAACCTCTTACAATTAAACTCTTGGACGCGACGGTCTTGGAATCAGGTAGTTCAGATACAGCTACAGGCACTGTGCTTATCCCAGCAAATATGCTCAGAGATCCCAAAGACATATCGAGAAATGATACAAGAAAAGATACAACTGAAGAGAGGGTCTGTGGGAAGAAGATGTCTGCCTTGAATAACGTTGCAGTAGAAACATCGGAGTTCAGACAAAAGCTCATGCTGGTCTCTGATATTGATAACATGCAGATGGTATTAAATGTGACCATGTTTTACAATGTCCTGACAGAAGAAGAAGAATTAGAGAAAAATATGGATGGCAATGTGAAATGGGGTGCAATGATGGATTTTCAGTGTACTGATTCTCCCGGACTCCCGTGTTCGGGTTTTTCAGATAAAATCTTAGAGCTAAGAATACTTATTGCTAAAGGCAGCAAGGTGGATGAGAAGAAATGTCGGGGAAGCTGTCTGGAAACTGACCTGGCCAACTTCAAAAACACCAAAGTAAGTATATTCCTCCATTTACGCCAATATATAAAGTGAACTTGCATGTAATATAAATGGATGACAAAATTTCTTATAAATTGCATCCAAGAAGTACTTCTGGGTCAGGTCATTAGAAGATGTACAAGTAGCATCTCTACATATTTAGTAAATTCTGCTAGGAATTCTGCTCTGTAAATTCTAGGTATAGCTAGGTATTTTCGGTAAGGCCCACCAACAAAATAGGCGTGTTTCCGATTTACCGCCCCTCCCCCCGCCCCCCCCCCACCTACCTTGACAGACCGGTTACCCACCCACCCACCCACCTAGTTTTCAGCCAGAAAAATCAGAAACAACCTAATTTTTTTTATTCTATTCTATTTTTTGTTATTTTTTAAAACTGTATTTTGACCCCTATAATTGTTCTTGTCTCAAATTTGGGTAATTTGAGAGGACTGTTGAAGGCGAGTTGTACATTTTCAGGCGACCTAGCTCACCTTTGTACATAAAGGCTAACACGTATACATAATATATTAACTTGATGTTAGTTCTTCCAGAGTATGCTATATATATTTCATTGTAATACACCTACATTCCCAGTGAGGAAGTAATCCTAGCTATTATCCTATACATGTATTGTGTTCTGGGGTTGGCTGAATTAACGTGAAAACAAACGATGAAGAGTGATGGTCAGATTTAAGGATCTTGCTGCTTAAATGGGTGGATAATCACCATAATAAATATAACTCCGGTATCTGGTTTCCATATTATATATAACATTTATAATTATACCGCGGAAATACAGGGCTAGCTTGGTTCTGTCTGGTCTGACAGAATAGACAGATCTTAAGTAGAAGCTCTGAATGCAATTCTGCTCTGAATTAGAAAGATCTGCTCTGAAATGGAAAGGATATAAATAATTGTATACCTATTTAGAAATCAATAAAGTACTGGGAAAATATTATCATCTAAAGAGAGATGAAGAGCACAGAAATGAATTAGGGTGTAAAATGTGAGCTTTGAAGTCACCCCAGACTCCACTCATCTTGGCAACCTCGTTGATCTACTGAATATTTGATCAGCAACTATGCATGGTTGGATACACAGGCCTAGCTATAATTATAATCTTGCGAGGAAATTTAAAATAGGTACGATAGGGAGTCTTCTATGGTTAAAGCTGCACTCTCAGTTAACATCGGTCAAGTACTGACCAATTTCTACTTTTTGTTTAATTTTTTGTCCAACCCATCTAAATGTCATTTGGCCAAAACTTTGGAGAATTTTGTCCATTGTGTTTGCTACAGGCAGTAAATAATAAACAGGGCTTCTAAAACGTCCTCATTTGTATTTTTATTGACCCTAAAAACTATAACAAAATGGTGCAATTCGGACCACAACATGTTAAGTTGATGTTGAAAACTATTCTAATGGATTCCTTGACCCTCAAAACCATGGTAAAATGGTGCAACATTAAAAATTCGGACCACAACTTGCTAAGTAATGAGCATGTTTGCATTGGCTCTACTGATTGTCTTGCATGCATTTAGTAACTATGGCAACCATGTTCCCTTGCCAACCAATCTGATGCCCTTGAAACACATCTTAAATTGTGTTTGCGTGACTCGATTGAAACCAATGTGATGTTGGATTGATAAATGTGTGAAATTCCCCAAGATATCTTATAACTTCATCAAAGATTTGAATAACCATGGTAACTGATCTCCATGGCAACTGATCTGACACCCTTAAAAACTATTTTAATGGATTCCTTGACCCCTAAAACCATAGCAAAATGAAGAATTCAGACCACAACTTGCTAAGTTAAGAGCATTTTTGCATTGGCATTAATGATTGTCTTGCATGCATTTAGTAACTATGGCAACCATGGGCCCTTGACAACCAACCTGATGCCTGTGAAATATATCTTAAAATGTGTTTGCATGGCTTGAATGTCATCATGAAACAAATGTGATGTTGGATGATAAACATATGAAATTCCCCAAAATATCTTCATTTCTTGAAAGATTTGAATATCCATGGTAACTGATCTCCATGGCAACTGATCCAACATTTTAAGATTCGGACCACAACTTGTTTAGTTATGGGCACCTTTTTACTTTGGTGGCCATCTTGGATTTCTCAAAATGCTAAAGGGTGGCAATGCGCCATCCACCTGAAAATCATTGGCCAATTACCATATATAAAGAATCCAGTGAGAAAAAAACTATATCATAACTTTTGTATGTTAGGCAAATTTCGGCCCCTTCTCTCCCCGACTAATACTATAATCAACAAGAGAACTCGATTTTGATAGTATTTTACCTTGGTTTCCATCTATCTTGTGGATATTTGGCTCAAATAGCACAAAGGTGCTATTTGACTTTTCAAATAGCACTCCTGAATGTCCTGACAAAAGAAGAATTAGAGAATATTGAAATCACATACGTATGTAATAAAATTGCAAATAGTATCCTTTATTTTCCAAGTCTTACAGGCTCGATTTTAGTTGGGGCATTTTTACAAATGCTCTTCTATGAGAGAAAATGTCTCATGTACTATCATTTTGTATATTTCAATCGTGTGACACAATTAAATACGAAGACATCATCACCCTTCGATCTGACGCAATTGAACCAAAAATTATAACAAACTTTGTGTAATTTTCTCTAACAGGTAATAATTGATGGAGATGATTACTCTCTGCCAGAAGACGCTGTCAGTCAAGATGGTCCTTTTCTCTATGTAGAGATCCCACTAGGGAACAGAATAGAGCTCGACCCTACAAGCTACTCTCCTGAAGTCCAAAGTGATGCTGAAGATTTCTTGGGAGAGATATTCTTCAGTTCTGGTGCTACTCGTGTTCTAAACAAAGGCATGTCAATTCCGATTGCAATGGCTGCTCCGCTAGTTATCTTCCTCGGATATTGTATATGATCTGCATTACACATATATTGGGCAGCCCAGAAGGATTAATGACCAACATGGCAGGGCAACTGGTGCACTGTTTGGTGTGTAATCCCGAGGCGAAGCCGATTGTAACGAGAGTTCATATAGAATGAGAATTATCACTTGTGAAACTTTGTCCAGTAAAATTTCTTAAAAAAAATATATATGTGTGTGAAATCTAACACAGAAAACCTGGATCGTTTTATCACATGCAGTATTTGTTGACTCATTATTTTGAATTGTATGTCTTTTATTGGGCAAAAAATACCCCCCAAAAAAAGGGGAAAAAAGGAGTATTTTTCAGAAAAAATGTTTATCTTCAGATATCATGTATTTTTGTTGAAATGATTATCAAGAATCTAAAATTAGCTTAATTGTAGTAATATATCGGTTTAAATGACAACTCATGTATAATTACTGGTTGAATTTGTTTATTTTGTACAACTTGTAGGACATTGAATGAAACGTACCACAGTAGCGAAATTTTCGATGTCAATAACCACGTTTAAAAAAGCAAAAAAGCTGGGAGATCATACACAAACAGTGCACCAGCAGGTGCAAAATGAATGATATTAATCAGTTTAGTCTCTGCAGCCTTAGGTCAAGGTAGTGGCTAAAGTGGAAATAATAGTCGGTCAAAATTGGGATGTAGCCAGTTCACCCCTATATATATATACATGTATACCCATAGAAAAACCTACCCCACCTTTAAAAACATGTTCACCATGCCTAAACAATTTTTACCTTCTCAGCAACTGAGAAGGGTAGTGGATTGAGTACCATTCTGTCAATCATCTTTTTATTGTTTAAATCCCACATAAATGTGTTAGCTGATTGTGGGATGTGTGAGGTAACAATCAGTGTGAAATCATCTGTCTCATCAGTTCGCATGTTTGCAGAAGGCTTATCTACTCCACCCATTTCTCACATCCACCATACACCACTTCACCCTGCACCCCTCTGGTTATTACATAATAAGCTGTTTTAGTGCATTCTACTAATTTTAGAGAGATGCACCTGAAAAACCCAAAATCATAATTACTTTAACAGACCTTTTACTGACCTCAGGAACCCTGTATATGACAGTATATACCCTGTATATGACAGTAAATATTCTGCATTTTCAGTTTAAGAAAGACTAAATTTCAGTAACTATGACTTGACATCTCACACAAATAATTGATCCTGAGAAGTTGTTTCCTTTGGAAACATAGGGTATAAACATTAAGTTAAACTGATTATAGTTAAATAGAAAAATAGTTGATTAAATCATTGATTAACTTAATAATAAATAACTTGTTAGAACGTTTATCCTAACCAGAAATCCATTAAAAGGTGCATTACTCGTATTTAACACAATCATTGTTACGAAATAATCATTTCTTAAAGTTTTAAAGCTAGTATTGTTAAAAATAACCATTTCTTTCAGTTCCTGAACGGTGGCTTTCTACAATAAAAACAAATAACACCCCATAGGGGGGCCTACCCAGCTTTGCCTGGAAACAAACCTATTTCTTGGCAATAGGCAGGTATATTTCGGGAGTGCTGGTGCACTGTTTGGTGTATGACCCCTTCGCCTCGGGATTGTGCACCAAACAGTGCACCAGCTGCCCCTCAACGTCTGTCATTAGGCCTAGCTATAGTCCTTTATAGTATGTGAGACTTTTTTGGGGTGTTTGAAAAATGTTTATTATGCATACTGTAGCATGGCTACTTACGAATATCAGTTGGGAAATATAGGTCCCTAGCTCGAGTGAGAGCTTATCTGCTGTGTTTTGACGCTTGATGTTAATACTTATGATAATTATGTGCAAGGGTCGTAGTAATTCTAGACCCCGAAATAACTATGTTCAACTAGAAAGAAAGATCCTATGTAGGGGAATGCCTCTGGCCTTGTTTATTGGTATTATAAGAGACAGATATAATAGTTGATATAATAATGTAATACACACATAATATTATATAATACAGTATATTAGGCTATTTAATGAAAGCACAATGGCTCAACTGGTCAGTCCTGATAATCGTGCGACCACATATTGACCCAAACAAAGCTGCATCATATGTCTATACGCGGCAAGTCTGTTGCCAAGCTATAGACTACTTTTCCCCAAAGTAACATGGATTACTAGGATTACTAAATTACATAGATCTCATTCTTGTGCTTGAAAGATTATTGTGGATATATATATAGTCATTGAGAAATAAAGGGCGTTTTCGGACTCCATTGAAATGCAATAGCAAAGCTAGTATATCTTGTTCAGCCCTGTATGTTAATAGTACTATTGTAGTAAATAATACTATTGAACCTGATTCATCAACCTGTGATATTGCTGTTGAAATATTGTATTGGCTGAATCTTTGTAATATTACATGAACGATTAATGTCTGCTGAGCAGATAAAATGCTCATGCCTTGCCATCAATTACACCAAAGGCATTTGTTAAATATAACTTATGTATAACACTAGAATATATGTAACCTTATATGTTCATCAAAGATATAACGTACACACGTGTACGGTATATATATATTATTGTGTATCGTGCTACCTGAATATTGTTTGGTGGTTGCCAGGGGAGTTTCGCGCCACCAGGCTTCACCTGGATTTGTCTTTTTGATATGATAATACCTTGGGTCAACCAGACCGTCACTTCTAGTGCCACTCTGTTTGTATGTTCTTGCCATCACCTATAATATATAAAATGAGAAGTTTGGAAAAAGATGATTATTGTCATTATTATACACCTCAAAGAACGTGTAATATCCCTATGATAAATCATTCCTGTGTTGGCATAGTGTGTAAGCATGCATACATGTATATATGGGTGAAATCGCCAGAAAATGTACAATTCGCCTTTACCAATCCTCTCAAATAACTCCAAATTAAAACCAAAATGAAGTTCAAAACTCAGTTCAACATAACCGAACGGATTGTTTGAATCAAGGCAATATATGATATACCCAGATATAGGCCTACATATTGTTGACTCCTGTCTTATATAATTTAGCAGAATTGACTACATGTGTAGATTTGCCGATTGTACATTTTCTGAAGATCTGACCTATATGATAAACTACATGCATTAACATACACACTAGGCCCTACGTCCTATAAAAAGAGGAATTCATTGAGAATTCCAGAACATCGGCCTACGCTTTCTTATTATTCTCATTTTTGAAAAATGTTCTTCAGTCGGAATAAAAACGTTTTTAAATATTTAATCTTGTACTATATTTAATATTGACGACATGTATGGGGTAGGGCGATACTTTACTATAGCCTATGCATGCAGGGCCCAAGACTCCAATCGAGCAGGATCTTGCAATCTTATTTCTCCTTTAATTTATCTCGACTCAAGGCAGTGGAAAAAAATGGAAAATGAAAACTTCGGCGTTATTTTATCGACGAAAAAAAATTGTATTATAATAAATCCGACTAATTGCTAACACGGAACACTTCGAAACGGTGTAGCGGTTACAGATGGTATTGAGTTTAAATAATCCTTTGCAACAGCATAGATTGTTCGGTAGGCCTATGTGTTCGCATAACATACTGTATCTGTGTGTACTCACGGTATAGATTGAGTTTTGAGTCACGCCACGTATCTGGCTCTGTGGCTTAGTTGGTTAAAGCGCCTGTCTAGTAAACAGGAGATCCTGAGTTCGAATCTCAGCAGAGCCTTTTTTTCCCGGGCACATGAAATGTGTCACCTTTCGCGCTCACTGTGTTGGAAATCAACCAAGCATGACGATGCACCGCCTCCGATAGACTTGCTTTAAGTCTTTGATAAGTTTGTTATTTTACAGACAAAATTTCAGAAAATTAAAATCAAAATTAAATTAGAACCACTACTTATTAGAGTCACTACCCCTTGACTGGAATATCTAAGACCGTCCATGAATGGAGAGTGCCTAGCCCCCGGGCCTAGCCTATTCTAACCCCTCTACTCCGGCCTGAGTCGAAGGTCCCACAGTCAGAGCCATAACATGGTTCTAACCAGGGAGTGCCTAGACTTGCACTAGGATACTAGGGCTCTATAACAACTGCAGTTAGCAGACGAGGGCTAGCTAGGGCTAGTCTCCGAGTCTTCATTCCAGAAACCAACTAAGTTTATAAATGCCTTCTTCCTATGTAGGCTACCAATGGAATAAATGGTGGATTTTTTGCAGATACGGTAGCCTACTGAAAGTTGATCCACATTTCAAAGAGGACATAGGCTTGATGCTTTTTCAGCCGGTTTTTCAGGCACGTCCCATTCGCAATTATATAGGCCTACTTTTTATATGGGTCTATTATTCCATTACAATATTTTCGTGTATTTAATATAATTTCACTTTACGGGTTAAGGCTTTTGGAAATATTTCATTAGGGAAATTAGCTGTGTAGGCCTACAGATCAGATGTTATTAGCCTATAGGGTAAAGCGGGGTAGGCTAATATGGGCACTGTATTAGAGCCTTTTTTCAGATGTGAGCTAATCTTTGAATATTATAATTTGTTCAGTTTTTTTGTATCAGTTTTCACACTTTCTATGCACTCCTCTTAAGAGAATTTGAGCTTTTTTTCATATCTATTTTGATAATATTTTTACTAGGCTGAAGGTAACAAAAAAAGACACGAGTCCACCTAGAGACCCCTTAGGTTCTTGACCAAGCGCAACCGACCCCGCCCCCTATAGGGCGGATTTAGACCACCTTTAAACCTCCTTTCGTTGCTCCATTACCCCTGGTATTCTCAGTTAGACAGAACTCACACCCATCGACCTGTTTTTTATGTTTTCCCATCTAAATGGGTACCATTACATCATCTGAATGGCAAGTTTTGTTCCTCTTCATGCCTTTTTAGGGGACGACTTATGTATAATCTGGTACAGGAAAGTTGCAATTTTAAATATAAAGATTGGTTTAGAATCCCACCCCTGTCGGAGCTCTCATACACACTGCACCTTCACTCACACACTACACTCACTCACCAGCCACTGCCCCTCCCGCTGCCTGCCACTGCCTACCACTGCCTGCCACTAGTGTGTGTGTAGCCTTGCCTCAAGGCTACACACACACTAGGCAGGTAGGCAGTCAGGTATCAAACACTAACACATGGGAGGAGTGAAGGATGGGTGGTTGGTGGGCATGCAGTGTCATTTAAGGTGAGAAAAATGACAACTATAAGAACAAAAACAGACAATAAAATAAGTAGAGCAAGCAAAAGTACTAGCGGGTAGAATTTCTGGACAACCCTTAGGTTCTTTGGGGAACCATAAGGTTCCCCCAAACATAGAGTAACATCATAGAGAACATCTTAGAGTAACATCACACCTTGATCTTAGAGTAACATCTTTTCAAGATCTATATATTTCCTAATCCGTCCTAATCATTGGCATTTGGGTATGTGATTCTTGAGAAATGCAGCTTTCCTGTGGTATAGAATCTATACATGTGGTTAAGGTGTCCCACAATGTCGCATGGGGAAAATATGCAAGTAAAAATGATGAATTTTGTGTAGTTGGTACTTGATATCTCCACTTATACTGCATGTATTTGAACCGGAGAAAGATAAGAGCTAATCACCCTGCTGGGCAGCGGAGATCATGGAACCTTTGATAGCAGGAGAATATCTCTCTCCTTGATATTACTCTAATCCCCAAAGCACCTTAAAGAACCCTTTTTTCTTAGAGTGTACGTCGGCCACGATTGCCAATAACCGGCCCGGCAACCGAAAATGAGACAAACATAAAAAGGCTGCCTGAGATATAATGGTTCTCTGATATGGAGGCAGGGGTGGCGGTCATAAGCTTGTGTTTATTTTCGGTGAAAATGGTTTTCGCACGGGCCACGATTCGTCGAGTCTAATAGATTGTAATCTTGATGATTATTACTTAACCTTACTGTGTACCTTATATCTGCTTATTATATAAATGTCAAGGGAACGGCCGGAATATCTGGGTATAAATCCTGAACGGTACCTGGAGGCCTGTCGACCTGTTCGTCAATATGATGTAAAACCCTTGATAAATAAAAGATTTCTCTATTCTATTCTATTCTATTCTATTCTATATTCTATTCTATTCTATTCTAATAATAAATTAATCTGAGATACTTGTATGTAACTGAATAACGATGTATTATGAAGACTAGATAAATACCTCTAATTACAAGCCAAAATCATACACATCAAGTTTATGCGATAAAACAATTAATGATAAAATTGCTGTCAATTATATTGTCTTATGTTTTCCAAGTGGAATGATCAATGATATATTCCCGAGTCAAAAATGTTCCATGGTCTAAGATCAGTTTTTTTATTAAATGGTATAAAGCACCACCTCCACTGAAGTGATTATCGGGGAATTTAAGTGGTGCCCCCGTGAGAAAATCGAGGAATTGGTCACGGGTTTTAAGTCCCACGAGATATTTGCTTAACAAAACTTACTGAGAGTGGCTTGCAGATTAAATTAATATAAGAATATTATGACAAAAGCCTCAACTGCGCAAACCAGTCAATCTACCCACAAGATGTTTGCTTTGGGACACTTAACAAAAGCACTGAGCGTGGATTGTAGATTAAATTAAAATAGAAATATGATGACAAAGGCAGCAACATCTGGCAGACGTAATACTGGTCTAAATCTAAATCGGAGTCCCAACAACTACAGTACCAACAATGGAACCACATGAACACATATAAACGGGTAGAAAACATAGCAATATGAATGACAGTGTCAGGCCACTCACTCAGTGCTGCACGGGGTTAGCTTTGTTACAATATAGGAAACTGGCACAGAGACGAAGCTCACTAAATATATGATTTCATATTATCAGCATGCCTATAGCTACATAAAGAAAATAATACAAAAACAACGCCTTTTTACAATTCTACGGCCGGCTATCGTGACATGTTGCAGGCTCAGAATTCCTAGAGGTTAACATTTGGGTGAGATGTTCAGAAAATGTACAATTCAACTTCGCCAATCTTCTCAAATAACCAAAATTTCAGGCAAAAATAATGTTTAAAATACAGTTCAACCTAACCAAACAGATTGCTAGAATCAATGCAATGCCAAATATGCTCGAATTTACCTAGTAATGCAGATTGCAGCCTAACAAAGCAGAATTTACTAAATGTCAACATCTGCCAATTGTACATTTTCTGAAAATCCGACTCATTTACCAATTGATCATGTATTATGAGCTTTAATTATTGGGGAATCTAATGGAACACCACTGCAACTGAATACTGGGTTAAGTCACCTGAAAATGCACTTGTAATAAATCTTCAGTACTACTCTGGAAAAAAATTTTAAGACGAAAATTTCAGTTCGAAATTCAGTTCAGCATGACTGAACATATTTTTTTCAATCAACACTGATACTCTGATATCCCCATAGCAATTATCAGTTTTTAGAATAATTTAGCACATTTGACTAAATATGTAGAGCTGCCAGTTGTACATTTTCTCAGGTTGTGTCCCTTATTATTACATATCCCTGATTCTCCCATTTGCAGTCAGTCCAACCCTGGTATAAACAACATTACTAGAAGTCCACTGAAAGTAAGTAAATAGAAATGTGGAACACGACTGCATGCAAATTATTTTATTATTTTAAAATAAAGTTTATATATGAATTATTTAAATATTGTATTGGCCCTAAAATGAAATAATAATAATAATAAAAAATGTCCTGTAACTATTTGGTAAGGTCATCTTCTTTGAATAAAGATGCTTTTTTTTAAATGAAAGGTTGAATATTGACGTAGCCAGACAAGTTTAATGTCACAATAATAATTATAACAAAACTGTTTCGATGTGATTATACCAATAAAGTTGGGAGCTATTTTATAGTCCCTATGTCAGGAGAAAACAAACAAACATCGAGTATGATTTTTTCTTCTAATATTTACAGTAATATAGGATTCGCTATAATCCATGGAGCCGCAACTGGGTCAAAGTTGATGTCTGGTCTTCGCCCTACTGTGGGTCAGATTTTCAGAAAGTGCACAATTGGCAGCTCTACACATTTAGGAAATTCTCCAAAATAAACTGAAAAATGAAGAATACTGAATATAATATTATCTGCATGAGTACATGTATTTGGTATCACATTGATTTAAAGTATCAGTTCTGTTATGTTAAACTGCATTTTGAAGCTCATTTTTGTCTTAAATATGGGATATTTGAGAGCATTGGTGAAGGCGAATTGTACATTTTCTGACAATCTAACCCATGTACTATATGGGTCAGATTTTCAGAAAATGAACAATTGGCAGCTGTACACATTTAGTAAATTCTGCTAAATTAGGCTGCAATTTGGTCAATACTAGGTAAATTCGAGTATATTCGGCATTGCATTGGTTCTAGCAATCTGTTTGGTTAGGTTGAACTGTATTTTGGGCTTTATTTTTGTCTGAAATTTGGGTTATTCGATAGGATTGATGAAGGCCAATTGTACATTTTCTGAAAATCTGACCCATATATGTCCTGCTGCAGTCCCGTATTTACACAATGGGTGGCAGTGTGCAGCCTTTCTCCAAAATCTTCATTCCTCTCAAGGCCAACTCGTCCTGGTAGTGTAACGCAACCACCTGTACACCCACTGGAAGCCCCTCCGTCTTGGAACAAGCCTGCAATTTAAGTTGCCATATTTGTGATGCGTTTCAGGAAAATGAGTCATAAGTCGCAAAAAATAGATTTTGAGATACCATTATATTTGAAAAGAGGGGATCAAGCCGGTAGTAAATGGTAGTAAACAATAGGACATATAATTATATAAATAGTGTTTCTATAATTTAAATTTGATATCTTTATTTTTTTTTAAATGTTATTAATATTTTTGGGTGGATAATTGCCAATAAAGTACCTAGATATACTCCATAAGATGACCTTAGAAATGCATAGATATATCTAATACATTTTCCTGAAATTGTGCACATGTATTAATGTCACAAGCAGCATTAAGCACCCCAACATTAGAATATTCCAACAAAGATATCGTATAGATAAATGACTTAAAAAAAATATCCATTTTGCGACCTATGACTCATTTTCCTGGTGCACATTACATATATGAAATAAATGTCCATTGTGAGGTGATGATTGAGTGAGTCACGCAGTGCATAATCATATTGTGTATGATTTTGCTGAAAATCGAATGGCGAATGTTAAATGCACATAGATAAGAATATAATTCCTTTATTAATTTTGATGATAGAAGATTGATACCAAGGCAAAGCATGAACAGAATCTGTTATAGGTCATTCGTTTTGTAGTTGTTTAAATGTTTGGCTTTAATCTTTTTTTTTTAAAAAGCCTATATACTTATAGGTTGTACTTATACCTCACGGGCCTCTGCAAACAAGGGTTTGTTGGTCGGGTATTTTTTCAAGTTATCTATGTCAGTCTTGTTGACGGTTGTCATCCGAACGATTCCGGCAGGGTAAAGAAGAAGATTGTAGATCGTTGTATAGACACCCGACACTGAAAAGTAAATATTTTGAAACTGGAATATCCTTTGAGTATGGCTTTTAGAGTGCAAAGCCTGCTGGGCGAAAGGGAATAGATTATGAGAGAAATTTATGTGGGAATGGGTGTTGGATTGGGAGAAGAAAGAAAAGTAAAGGGAATGAACAGAAACAGAGGAATGGGCTGAGAAGAAAACGGAGACAATCTACTTCCATTGGACCGTTTCATCCACATAATATGAAAGAATGAATTGATAAATTTAAAGAGGGCGTACACCCCGATGTATCCATACACAAATTGAATTGAAAATGAATTGAAAAGTACTTTATTTGTCTGAGGTTTTACAGAGTTTAGACAAATAGGTGACCAGGCTTCTGGATAAAATCCAGGTCTTCCAGCCGCCACCTCATTATAGACAGACATCTATACTAACAGAGAGACTGGCTAAAAGATATACAAACATACAAGTTAACGTTGATTAAACAAATCCTTACGTTAAAAGGTAAATAGGGCATAATACAAGTTAAATACTGATCATAGTCCCAATTTGACAATCAATAATATACAAATGTCAACAAAGGTTTTTCCCTACCCTACACTGTTACTTGCTTATTTTATCTTATTTACGTACATTACTTTGTTTACCTTTAAAGTCTCATGTCTACGAAGAAGAAAACTTGCCCGAATGTCTGTATTACCATCACCACTGTACCTACTTGTTATCATAAACTCTATTAGCTATATTACTCGTTACCCTATGTGTCACGCTCTTACTGTAATTAACCATTATTTCATTCACATGTACTGTAACTAGTCTTTATTTAGCCTGATAGTTTTAGTTTACTTGCAACTCAACTCTTTAAGTTCTTAAAGTTAACCCAAACGCGGCACTCTTTGGAAGAACTAATTTCTAGAAAAAAACCACCGAATTGTAATAACATCTGCAATAAAGAATTTTTGAATTGAATTGAACCACAAAGCACAACAGATAGGTTCCCTTTACATTGTGTCATAGGTAAGCCAGTTACTATAGTCTGTCCGAAAAGTAGTTGACACGTGATTCCTTAGTTCCTTTAAGGGGGGGGGGGGGGGGAGTGGGGGATTTTTTACTTCTATTTATGAGAAGGACCTGTCAACCCTTTGCCAAGCGAGCCACTCATTGCAATCAACCATGGAGAAACAGGGCCAGTATAAATCAGCTCTTCCTTCCTTCTAAGCAAAACAACCGCTGCTGCACATAGAACAGAGGCAACGCAATATAATACAGCTGTATATTTGGCCATGGTCGGTCGCAAACAGCGATTCAGGAGGCAAAGGTTTGAAGTAAAAGATCCCCCACTTTCCCCTCCTTTTAAAGGGACTAAGGAATCACGTGTCAACTACTTTTCGGACAGACTATGGCAGCACAATTTATATAAGTCTACATTACCCATTAACTGTGACTGTTAAACATAAATAGAAGTGTGTATTTACTGAGAAGTAGTTTTGAGTTTCCCAGGGGTGGAGAAGGCATGGCATTGGGTGGGCATATGAGCAGGTCTATTCCTGCTTCCTTCCAACTGTCCTGTGCCGCTCTCCTATATACCTGCAATAATAATAATTATTATTATTAGATTTATTTCCATTTCACATAAACAATCGTTGTCATACATATTAAGTACATAGACATAAAGAATGGAAAAGGAATATTGTCTCTGACTGTCACAGCTCTTCCGAACTCCCCATAATTTTTTATTATACCTAATGATAAAAAAGAACGGTACTAGGTGATACAAGTCGACTAGTAAACTAGAATAAATATGATCAGATACTGAATACAAAAAACAGTATAAAATAAAGATATAAAGAATGTGTACAGAAGTGTACATCTATATACAGTTGGGTGTACAAGTACCCGGTCCGCCTAATTGTATTATACATGATCGTACATGCATTTCGTTTAATTTGTATATACTTGGAAGGATTTTCTTTGTAATGCATTCTCCTGTAAAATACTTCTATAATTTATGAAAAATGAAAAACATAAGTAACTTACGTTAACGTCATACGACAGCTTCTGGTAGTCGGCGATGCTCCTGTAAGATAAATTAGAGTTAAATGCAGTGATATGGTGTATCCCATTATATCCGTTTTAGGGAAATGAGTCATGAATCGCAAAATTGATATTTTTCATAGTGTTTTTGTCACAAGATCCCTTTATTGAAATGCAATATTTAGAGGGCTTAGCACTTATAGTTATATAAATCTGTGTAACAAATTTCAGGACATTGTATTAAATATATTGAAGGCCTTCGTATGGAGTATATTTAGTTAATTTACTGGTAATTACCCATCCACAAACATTGCAAACTTTTTTCCAAGAATAAAAATATCAAACATAAAATATAGAAATACTTCTTAAATGTCCTTCATGTTTACTATCATTGGAATCGGCTTGATCTCCTCTTTTCAAATATGATGATATCTCAAAATAAAACTAGAGAATAGAACAGATCCTGATATCTAATAGGGGATTTGCATGTGCCACTGCGCATGTCTACTGCAGTGCATGTTGGAATGGATTCTGTTAAAATTTGACATTCAAATATTTGGCAAAATTTTTATCGAAAATTGCAAGAATGTCTTCACCAATATCATACCTTTTGTAAATGATGTATGAAAACCAAATGCATGATGGGAAGGATGGGAAGTTATGTCATGGAAACATGTATAACCCATGGATATTGACATTAGAGCATTGATAAATATTCCATGCTGAACATGGCATGTTTTCTGTAGCTTTTATACTGTACTCTCAGTCCAATAATTCCATGCGAATCAAGATTCAAAATGGCGACTATGCAAATCCCCTATTGGCCCCTGCATAGTAGGCGCATTTTTTTCCTCACTTCATTAATGAATGCATGAATTAATTAGTTAATTAATAAATGTTTAAAATGCTTAATTTTGAACCAATCCAAATAAAACTGTAAACGCACTTTTCACCACAGGAAGTCAATATGAAATTCGAAGCATCCTTGTTCTGAAAAAGATAACATTTTATTAATGAATTTCTATAAACCAAGATTACAAAATCAAATATTGATATTATACAAGACATGTTTTGAGAAAGAAATGGGCATATATATAGAGAATGCAGAATGGTTGTATTTCCTATACAAAAGTAGGGCGTTTCATATCTGGGACATATTACCATAAAATGTACAATTGGCAACTCTATACATTTAGTAGATTCTGCTAATTTAGACTGAAAATGGATAAATGCTAGGCATATTTGAGTATATTTGGTATTGTGCTGGTTATGAATATCTTTTGGCTATGATGACCTGTGTTTTGAACCTTATTTCTGTCTTGAATTTGGGTTATTTGAAGAAAACATGGTGAAGGCGAATTGTACATTTTCTGGCGATCTGACCCATCTAAGACAGCGCGCGTTCCTTATGGTAGCGCAACGATGTGTCACGATGAATTTCCCCATACACTGAGACCGCGCTATATTAAAATACATCATTCTTTATTTTGTTACGACTGTCGTTAGGTTCTCCAGCGCGCTCCGTTACATTTGAAACGCGGCGAAGAATCGTTATACTCACAAAAGGCCACATAATGGTCCCAAGTAATCTACGGAACAGCACCGACATCCCCAAAAGACCTTTGACCCAATCCAATGCCTCACAAATCCGATCATATTTCCTGAAATTCAGAAGTATGCGGAAATATACAAGACAGTCGTGTAGGAAGATGCCATGCTCAGAACCAGTCCCATGTTTGGGGAACAGGCAGAATCTTGTGCATAAAATACACAATTGGCAGCTGTACACATTCAGTAAATTCTGCTACTAGCTTAGAGTATGTTTTACTCTAAGGTAAATTTGAGTATATTCGGCATTGCATTGATTCTAGCAATCTGTTTGGTTAGGTTGAACTGTATTTTGAACTTTATTTTTGTCTGACATTTGGGTTATTTGAGAAGATTGTTGAAGGGGAATTGTACATTTTCTGAAAACTTGACTTACATAGATATTTCTTAAGAGTATTGTTTGAGATTCATACCTTTAAATTAGGAACTTTCGATTTTTATTAAAGAGAAAGTTTAGACCTATATATATCTTGACAAGGAAGATATTACATGAATTTTTCGTTCATAAAAAGCTCAAGTTTCTAATTTAAAGTAATGAATCAAGGACAATACTCTTAAACTATTTCTTACGATAAGAGTCTAACCGAGAATATCTCTCTTAGATTATATCGTAATTTAACTACATGGGTCAGATTTTCAGAAAATGCACAATTCTCCTTTACCAATCCTCTCAAATAACTATTAACCACATCCAAGACAAAAATGAGCTTCAAAATGCAGTTCAACATAACAGAACTGATATTTTAAACCAATGCGATACCAAATATACTCAGATATATCCAGTATTCTTCATTTTTCATGCTAATTTAGGAGAATTTCCTATATTTGTAGAGCTGCCAATTGTACATTTTCTGAAAGTCTGACCCACATAGCTAAGGCTACTTACAAACATTTACTGAGTCCCTCGAGGCCGTCAGCCTGCATACAGCGCATGTAGAGAGACACGTTCAGCTCAGGGTTTGGAGGTTGCCAGGGAACAACCTAATACATTTTATTAACATTATTTAGTTTAATATTACCATAATACTTAGATATAACTTATGCAGAAATGTACTTATGAATAGTAGATATACTATAAACATACATGAACCAATCTCTGTTGTGTTATCACATTTTTTTGTTGAAAATTTGTCGGTCAGATTTTCAGAATATTTGTACAATTGGCAGCTGTATACATTTAGCAAATTCTGCTAAATTAGGCTGCAATTTGGTCAATACTAGGTAACTTCGAGTATATCCGGCATTGCATTGATTCTAGCAATCTGTTTGGTTAGGTTGAACTGTGTTTTGAACTTTGTTTTCATCTAAAATTTGGGTTATTTGAGAGGATTGGTGAGGGTCAAATGTACATTTTCTGAAAATCTGACCCACATATTGAGCACAAAGTCGTACAAGCGTTAATCTCATATGATGACCTAATGTTATTGAATATCGTGACCATATTAAATATAATCAAACATTATATAGAAAATCTACAAGCTACAGAATGATTATAATTGACCGAGACAATGGATGTCAATGTTCAGTTGGTTGTGAAAGTCTAAAACATTTTTCATTTAATGCCGAATGAATGGAGTTCTTATATGTGTCCATGCAGGACATGGGTATATACTTTAGTTTCCTTATGCATAAACCAAGGTCTATATATCATATGTATCATTTTCCTCTCCTCGCCAGGAAAACAATGACATAATGCTATATGTGATGTGTTTCAGGAAAATGAGTTACAAGTCGCAAAAACGATATTTTTTAAAGTGATCTATTCACAAGTTTTCTTTGTTGGAACTTCATCATCCTCGCGGGGTTAGCTGCTGTTAGTAGCATAAATACATGTCCCAAATTTCAAGAATGTCGATTGAATATATCCCTACATTTCTAAGGTCATCCTATATGGAGTCTATTTAGCTACTTTACTAGAAATTGCCCACTGAAAAGTATTGCAAACTTGTTTTCAAAAATAAAAATATCAGACATAAAATATAGAAATACTTATTAGATGTCCTTCATGTTTACTATCATTGGAATCGGCTTAATCTCATCTTTTCAGATATAATGATATGGGTCAGATCGTCAGAAAATGTACAGTTGGCAGCTGTACACATTTAGTAAATTCTGCTAAATTAGGCTCCAACTTGGTTAATAGTAGGTAAATTGGGGTATTTTCGGCATTGCATTGATTATGGCATTCTGTTTGGTTAGGTTAGAATGTATTTTGAACTTTATTATCGTCTAAAATAAGGGTTATTTGAAAAGATTGGCGAAGTTGAATTGTACACTTTCTGAAAATCTGACCCATATCTCAAAATCCATTTTTTGCGACTTGTGACACGTTTTACTAAAACACATCACATATAATCAGGCGTTGTTTAAGAAACTGATGAATATACCTGGTGTCCTTCCTTAATGAAGATCTCTTTGGCCATCTCCAGAGCCCGTACACAAGGGGGTGTAGCAGGGAAGATACCAATGTCATTGTAGAATCCTACAGTCAACTTCTTCTTTCTGTTATACATCTTCGATAACAACCAAAATAGTAATGATACAATAGAACTGAAATTTACCATCGGTCTAGTGTCAACGTTATACTTCGTATATTACATTTGTTATGATAACCAGCAAAATGTTTTTCTAGTTTGTCAGGCCTGGTCGACATTAAAAGAAGGCATATATGTTTTAGCAATTCCCAAAGTATAATTGATGTAGGCTGAGTGAGAGAGGGAAACTAAACTAGTAGGGATGCTTTCTTTTGATATAAACACAAAGGTATAAGTAACACATGTATATACATGAACTGCCAGAAGGTTCCCGCTGTTATGTTGGCTTTGATAAAAATGTACAAAATAAAATAATTGATATGATACATAATGAACACTAACGTGATCTCTGAATGGTATGGGTACTTAACACTAACGTGATCTCTGAATGGTATGGGTACAGTCTCGGGGTCTACAGAATTCATGTCTGCATCAAACAAAGTCTTCATGAAGATAACACAACTCTCCACATCACGAGCCAAAGGTCCCCATACAGGCTTGACTAAAAACAAAGAGTGTCATTTTACATACAAAATATATATGTGATGTGTTTCAGGAAAATGAGTCAAACGTCGTAAAAGTGGATTTTGAGATATCATCATATTTGAAAAGATGAGACCAAGGGGATTCCAATGAATGTAACATTAAGGGCATCTAGTATACTGTAAACGCATTTATTTTCGCGCAGATAAATTTTCGCGCACTAAGTACTTTGACACCTTTTCGCGCGGATTTAAATTCGCGCAGCAAAGAAGTCTCACACATTGTTTATGCAATACTTATACCTTTCGCGCAGGATTTATTTTCGCGCACAAAGGTGGGTGCACGAAAATAAATACTGCGCGAACATTAATACGTTTACAGTAATTTTTATTTTTGAAAAAAAATGTGTGCAATTACTGGGTGGAGAATTTTTGGTAAAGTAACTGCATATACTCCATAGGATGATCTAAGAAACTCATAGATATAATGAACTGTCTTGAAATTCGATACACGTATTGATACAACCACAAGGACTATAGACACCCCAACAATTGAAATATTCTAAGAAAGAGATCTTGTAATAATATGTTTACAGTAGACAGAGAAATACTTACCAGGCTGGTGTAGGATCGGTTCATCGAAGCCTACCCCTCGGGCACTATGGAACATGGAAGAGTTTACATAATTATCTAGTTACTGAGTATAATACGAGTAAATATAAAACTTGGGGCGAAAACCTTTAGAAAATCTGGAAGAAGCAAACGTTTTCCGACCTATATTGGCAGTGTTTTTTTTACATTTACCGAAATACAAATAATTAAGTTGGGAATCGAATACACAGTTAAATGAAAATGAAACCGATTTATCATATTAAAATGTATTTGTTGAAATACAGTTGTTAAAAGAAGAAGGATTTACAACATTTATATAGCATCAACAAAATTATAAAGGGAAATGTAATGTTACCGTAATAGATATATCCAAAATTGGATTATCAAACTAACATCATATAATTATAGTAAATGTTAGTTAACATGACAACTATAACCTTACCTGACACGTTCAGAAGTTGGTTTAAAGCCAATACAACCGTTAAAATGCGCGGGAATACGGATGGAGCCGCCGATATCACTGCCAATGCCAAGAATGGATCCGCCACTGCCGATGAGGGCGCCCTCACCTGAACTGGATCCTCCGGGTCCATGATTAGGGTTGTGAGCATTGCGGCATGTCCCATTGATAGGGTTACCGGGCTCATACCTGCAGCAGTAGCATGAAGTATTTAATAGTTATTAATTTGAATTTGAAAACTTTTGATTCAATTCAGTAAGCAGTGAGCCACCTTCAGTCAATGACGAAGGTGGTATTGTTCACTTGCTTTTTATAATCACTGTAAGACCGGGATGGGGACTTGGAAACCTCCTGACAGACAAGGACAAACGTCCCCAAACTTCCAAATAAAACGTTCCTCAATCTCAATCTCTCAATCGCAATTTTAAAAATTGCACAAAGGGGACGATCTCCAGCTAGAGGGAGGATTTCAGACCCTCTTATGTCGTTACAGGTAATTTTAAGTGATTGACAATGCTCACCTCCGTCGATGACTGGCGGCGACCAACCACTATACTATCAGTTCAATAAAGTATTCATAATACAATTTAGCTTCATAACATGGGGGTTTCCGCAGCAGTACAGAGAATGATTTCATCTCCATTTTCAATAATACTTCAACACTCTGAGAGGTTGAATCTTAGTCTATACAGTTGTCGTCGGGCCATATAGAATATTTCGATGCATATTTTTTAATATAACTGGGTCGTTTATTAATTAATGCTGGGTAGTTATTAATAAATTATATGACCAGGAAGAAAGCCATGTTAAACACGAGTTACAGTAACAAGAACAAAATATGTTACAAAGATTACCACGATGCGTTTAATTTCTTTCTTATTTAAAAAAAAACCCCACAGATATTGATACTGAGTATGTGGATATGGATTATATGTATTATGTGGCTTCAAAATCCATATAATATTTCTTGTCTGTAAATGCTTTTCATCCCCCCCCCCCCCCACCACCACCACCACATGCACACCAGAGGTCAAATGTGTACGCATTTTTGTTCCAGCATTTGAAAAGTACCCTTCCGCGAATTCTCAAGGCATTTTAACCCCGCTTTTTGTGACAAAACGCGGAAAATCTTATGCCAAAGAGGACCCTTTTGATGAGTTCAAGGAGTCGTGTATGATTAATTGTCGACGGTAATGTGTAGATGGGTCAGATTTTCAGAAAATGTACAATTGTCAGCTCAACATATTTTGTAAATTTTGCTAAATTGGACTGAAAGATCATCAACCCTAGGTATATATGGATATATTGTGTATTGCCTTGATTCAAACAGTCAGTTTGGTTATGTTGAACAGTATTTTGAACCTGATTTTTGTCTTAAATTTGTGTTATTTGAGAGAACTGGTAAAGGTGAATTGTACATTTTCTGAAAATCTTACCCAGATGCAAGTAATCTTACGTTAAACAAGTTTGAGGTACATTAGTCTTCACGAATGGTATTGCTCCTTCCCTCTTCAGTATCTGCAGCAAAAGAAAGATTGGTCAGATTTTCAGAGAATGTACGATTGTCAGCTCTACAAATTTGGTAACTTCTGCTAAATTAGACTGGAATATTATAAATGCTATTATTGTAATACATGCTGTGCATGCTTCTCGTTGCCTTGTCTGCTCCTGCCAGGTTTCGGGGCTTAGACTGTACCTGGGGTTATTCAAGAGGTGCTCCAGCAGAGCTGATCAGTCTCCACTTAGCGACTGCAGGTTTCCAGGGGCCGTATCATATCATATCCAAGTATCTTAGGCATTGTGTTGATTTAAAATATCCCTTTCTTTGTGTTAAAATGCATTTTGAACATAATTTTTCTCTTAGATTTGGATTATTTGAGAGGATTGGGGAAGGTGAATCGTACATTTTCTGAAAATACGACCCAGAAACGTAATGAAACATTGGATAGAAAATGGAACATTTTGCAACTGCACACGCAATGACCCCGCATTTTTATATATCAAAAGTTGACATTAAAGGTTTGATTCTTTTATTTGGTATGCTTAAGATGTTTCGACTTAGGGATTAAGCTTTTTTTAATCAAAAGCTTGAAATCTGTCTGAAATTAAGGGTAATAATTTTTGAAAGAATTAAAGATGAAGCTATGGTCCATACCTTCAGAAATTCACAATCATCCTTTTTAGGATTAAATACACGTATAATTTCTCCCACTGCGTTGTCATAACCCTGAAAAAAAGATTCACAGCATATATTAAAATCGCACGTCCTTACCATTATATTTAAAAACTCATGTTGTATGCACTAAAATCGTGGATGAACTATGCAGGGAGTGGATGTCTTCAAATGATAATAATTATAGTGAAATAGTGTGAAGGCAATAAAAAGGCTTCACATAACAGACGTGTATATATACATATATATATTACCATGTTCAGATTTTCAGAAAATGTACAATCGGCAGCTGTACACATTTAGTAAATTCAGCTAAATTAGGCTGCAATTTGGTCAATAGTATGTAAATTCGAGTATATTCGGCATTGCATTTTTGTTTTAACTTTTTTTTTAAACTTTTTTTTTCCAGGGCTAGTTCAGCGTTAGCTGTTCTTCCACTAGTGCCTGGGAGGACAAGAGCGATAGCGTGGCAGCGCCAGGGTTCAAACCCACGACACTCACATGCCACGAGTCTACCAAAAACTGCCACACCGTAACCGCACCGATTCTAGCTGATTCTCGCAATCTTGGTTAGGTTAAACTGTGTTTTGTACTTCATTTTCGTCTGAAATATGGATTATTTAAGAGGATTGGCGAAGTTGAATTGTACATTTTCTGGCGACTTCACCCACTTTGATTCCCACATCGTCTTTGATAGAAATAGGAACTCCCCAGAGTACCCCACCGGCTGGACCATTCTCTAAGCGACGTGCCCATTCCTGTAAATAAAATGTAAATAAAATGAAGGAATGAATTACTATAACGTAGTTGACGTCATTAATTGTTGAACTTGGTTCACATTCATCACAGCGAATTAATCTTATTTCCACCATTCCAACATGTATATCATCTCAAATTAGTTTGCAAGACAATAGGGGATTTGCATGTCTACTGCAGTGCATGCTGGGATGGATTCTGTTGAAATTTGACATACAAATATTTGACAATACTTTATCGAAAATTGCATGAATGTTTTCACCAATATCACAGCTTGTATAAATGATCTATGAAAAACAAATGCATGATAGAAATGATGGGGACTTGTGTCATGGAAACATGTAAAACACATACATATTGACATTAGAACATTGATAAATATCCCATGCTAAGCATAACATGTTTTCTATGGATTTTGGACTGTACCATTAGTCCCATGATTCCATGCGAATCAAGATGATTCAAAATGGCGGCTATGCAAATCCCCTATTGACAAATTTACATTACTTTACTTACATCGGCTTCCTTGATAACTTCCACGATACAATTAGTTTTCTCATATGACATTAAAGCCTGCGGTAAGAAAATAAAGAAACAGTTGGCATCCATTTAACCGTTCGAGGGAGGTGAATGAAGCGACATAAACACAATCAGATTATATGAGAGAAAACCATGTCTATGCAATAGGAAGCCAGCAATTTAAACAGAGACTTTGTCAATAAACAGAACGTAAAGAGTTAAATGAAAGCCAAAAACTTATTTCAATAAAGTAAAGTAATGCTAGAGATACCCTCTAAGTATTTGTAATAATTGCTTCGTTTATTACAAAATTACATATTAACAAAGTTGTCTCACCTAAAAGCCCCACATTAGAAATGACAAGTATGAAACATTATCTTCAATATTACCATTATCAATTTAGATTTACAGGTATAGTGTGATTTGATTTATAAATATGTTTATTCAGGAACAACAAAATACATTTCAGCGACGAGCGTTGATATTTTCAGTGTTGCCTGATTGCTTAAGGCAAAAGGGCATTAAATTATACTAATTATATGCAGATGTCATAGGATGAAAGTTTTATATAATATAATAAATTGAAATAATAATACAACTTTTCTGAATACATCTAGATCTTTTTGTCATAGCGATCGATAACGTATCTGCTTTAGGTGTTAGGTTAGGCCTAAGCATATTATGAGAAATAGATAGAAAAAAACAAACATCGAGGACAGTGTAATAGTGTCCCGAGTACCACATTCGAATTTAGGTTCTATATTTACTCCCACGTTGCTATTGTTACCTTATATGGCTATGTTTACCGGGGACAGGAAATCATACCACACTGTGGAACTGGTGCAAATTACCACACTACTGAAATACTACCACACTACTCCCCGCCCATACAAATAGCATGTGGTACATACATCAGCGTGGAGTAAATTGTAACCAACAATTAGAACAAACAAACATGTCTAAAAACAATAAACAGGATAATTCGCATTGTGCTCTTACATACAGACATACTAGAGAATAGAGAGATTTAGCAACCACAACGCACCAACACAACACTAACTTTTAGTAACTCAACTTACTAACACATCCACTAACTATTAGTACATTATTACCGCTGTTGGGATATCTCGAGAGGCCTGCAATGCAGATGCCCTCGGCCTATAGTGCCTCTCGAGATATCCCCACAGTGGTAGTAATGCACAAATAGTTAGTGGATGCATTAGTGTTGTGTTGGTGCGTTGTGGTTGCTAAATCTCCCTAATAAAAAATGGCCGATTTTAAAAATATCAGTAGAAACAGTTTACCTTCGTTTGGTATACTTTGAGAACAGTTCTCGGTCGGATTTTCCCAGCTCTCAATTCCTCAATTAATTGATGCAATGGTAAACTGCCAATTCGTTTCAGGTCGCTCTCCTATTGTCAATGTTATCGCAAAAGAAGAAAAAAACAGAACTTTACTATCGTCGGGAAGTATGATATAAACAAGATGTATATCTTAAGAAAAGAAACAAGCAATGTCCTTAGACATTGAATCTAGATTTAATTGAGTGTTGGTGGGATGGTGAAGTTATGACACAAAGTTGCTTGAGAAAAGAGATGACTACAAGTACTCTATATATTAGCTAGTGTAACTGCCCAAAACTAAATGTGATCCGTTTTAGGAAAATAAGTTATAAGTCGCACAATATGGATTTTGAGATATCACCATATTTGAAAAGAGGAGATCAAGCCGATTCCAATGATAGTAAACACTGGGACTCCTAATAAGTATTTCTATATTTTAAGTTTGAGAGATTTTTATTTTTGAAAAAAAAGGTTTATCTAAGTTACCCTGTTTCTGGATGGGTAATACTCCATACGAAAGCCTTCAAAACTTAAGGATATATTTAATACAATGTCCTGAAATTTGTTACACGGATTCATATGACTAAGTGATTTCCTGGAAGACAAGGTATCTTAACCCCCATTGCTGTACTTACAATAATATCTCGTTTAATTCTTTGGCTATTTTCTTGATGGGAAATTATGAATGCATTATTTAAGATGTTGCCACATGCCAGTCATATTCAAAATAAATCATAGTAGGTAAAAATTATAGAAAAATATATAGAACTCTTGAACAGCTGACCAATGTGATTTATTCATAAATGGTGTGAGTAGCCATATATGGGTCAAGTTTTCAGAAAATGTACAAATCACCTTCACCAATTCTCTCAGAATAACCCGAATTTCAGACAAAAATACAGTTCAAAATACAGTCCAACCTAGCCAAATAGATTGCTATAGAACCAATGCAATGCTGAATATACTCAAATTTACCTCGTAATGGCCAAATTGCAGCCTAATTTAGCAGAACTTACTAAATGTGTAGAGCTGCCAATTGTACATTTCCTGAAAATCTGACCCATACATGAAAGCATTACTAGTAGTCAACATTTCACGCAGAAAAAAATAATCATGTCTGCGTCATGACTAGATGACGCATGTAAAGTGTTGGCAATTGTGGGCCATTGCCAAACTTTAACGCCGATCCAGAATGAACTCCTGATGACTAATTGTACATTATATCCCCGAGGGTAAAACTATATTAAATAAATATGAATATGGATTGAGTGACATGAAGTGACTCATTGGACATACAAGATGAATTAGGAAGTTTCTTTTTGAATGAAGCTTTCAGAAGATCATGAGGATTATCATGCCTTTGTGGGGAACATTATCTTGTGATTAAGTGGATTAAGGTTGTACGATATTTTTTGTTCCAATTGATTTATTCGGGAATTGTTACAAAAATTAAAGCACTCTCATCCGTGGATGATTTACCTAGTGCCCTGAGATACTAGACAAAAATATTAGATACAAAGAGGTATGATAGGTGTGAAGTGTTATTAAACTAGTTAAGTACAGATACAGTAATATCATATATTATAATATATAATATTGAATTATAGAATTTACACACTGGATAATTAAGTGGCCATTAAAATCAGTGACAATCAATTAAAGGACAGCACTCACAGACACTGGATCCTTCTCGAGTTTACTTCTAAGCTCTTCCACGGACTTCCTACACAGCTTTTGCTTCTTGGCTCTCTTGGCATCATTTTGTGATCGCAGATACCAACACTTCATTGTGTCAACCCACAAGTATCCACCGTATAGCAGGGCAGCTGTTATTATAACTTGGGTCCAGCTATTTCCAACGTATTCATGAACGCTGTTTAAAATTGCATAAAAACCCATGGTGAATCGAGGAGATCCTTAGTGTTAGTATATATATATGTATATATGTGAGAGGGGGAGATGATCCCTCGGACTTAGTGCTGTGTGTAGTGTATACAATGTTTTGATGGTCGACTAAAGCTCATCACTTTCATGCCTCCGCTTCTGGGTCGCTTGTGGTGTCGGTTAGACTAGCACCAAGTCCCTACCTGACCCCATCTCAATGGATTTAGGCTGGGGCCTATGTAGGTAGATTAGTCCCCATCCCTGGACTGCTATTGTTGGTAGAGCCCTAGTGCAAGTCTAGTACTCCCAATTGATAGTCATATACCCTGACATGGAAGTGACCATAACATTATATTTCTTTTGTTTCTGACTTCGTTTTTTTTTAAAAAAAAAGAAGAAAATCAAAGACTTGTGCAAGTCTACTCTCTAGTCTGAGACCAGTTTTGATTTGTTGTTTGTTTTGCAGTGTATATATAGGCAATTGTGGCTTATATAATATATATTTTCTAAGATTTCTTTGTTTAAGTATAAAATAAAGAAATTGCACAAGTCTATGTGTCTGCTTTTGTGATCACATCACAAATACAAATATATAAGCCAAGCGGTTTACCTACGATAGGTATAGAGCCTGTTTCAAAAGTGTTATATCTATTATATTATTTCCATCGCTAGGTGTTTAGATTAGAAGAATAGTGCATTTTTTCCTGTAACTGTTTAGAGAATTATATTGGCCTTAAATGAATAAAAATAAATGCCCCTATAGGACACTAGCTGTTTGTTTTGTGTTTAAAAAATCATACATGGAGATTGCGAGCGACAGACCCGGAGGGTTGGTGGAGGCAGGGTATAATCATTTATCTTGCAGGTGTTTTTTAATCGTATTATGGTAATTAAATATTGCTTTCACGGTAGGCCTACCTAGCTATTGAATTAATTGGTGAATGATCTTTAATAAAATTTACGAATCAATAAGCTGTTTGATGGATTCTATGAATGAATATTCCTTAGAGGTGCCAAAAACAATCATCATATGTGGTATCCTTTATATTATTATTATTAAGGCCCAAAATGAAATAGGTGTGTTTCCCATTTATCTGGCTGAAATCTAGGTTGCAATAGAGGGGTGTAACTTTTTTTGTTTTTTTTATATCGGTAATAACATATCGTACTCAGCGAGAGCTTTCCAGACATATAAATACGTTTGTGTCAGAGTCTGGGACAAATATTACCCATGCATGATATACGGTACTAATATTGGCGCAGTATTTATTTTCGCGCACCTACCTTTGTGCGCGATCCTGCGCGAAAGGTAGGCCTATTTCCGTTTCCCAAAGGAAACATGACAGGGTCCAGTAAAATCTAAATTCTGGACAAAATAAAACTATATATGCCTCAAATGTGAGGACTCAAGAGGGTCTCAATAGAGACAATTAATTTCGTTAATTTTATTTTCTCGTTTTTTTTTAAGCAAGAAAATTGGGTTGTCATTTTTGTTAGACCAATTAGAGTTGTCGGGCTTTATTTCATTGTCATTAGGCAAATTAACTGTTATGTATTGCCATGACATTCCAAACAGGCAAATTCAGAAGATTTTGACCTCAAAGAGGATGATGTTAGGTGGCAGCATCAGAAATGCTTATTTCGGAATAATATCTAAAGGTGACCATATTCCCCACATGCCCATATTCCCCAGCTTTACCCTATACTATAGTTATGTGTTGTGTTCCCCGTGACTGGTGACACAGGACATATTACTTTAAACCCTGAGACAAATTCCCACGTATCTATGCTACTTGCGCAATAGTTACAGATATAGTCTGTAACCTGATAAATTTCGAGCGGCGATATTTCTTTGATGGGAATGTATGGAAGATGGAATGCCATTAAATCATCTGGGTAAGGGTGGCTGATCTTGGATTTTGGTGAACGCTCCCCTTATCTATCTTCACCCATAGCCCCAGAGGCGGTGAGGTGTATCAGGTTACCGGAACTAATTACCAAAACAACTGGCCCTTCCTTCCCCTGTCCCCAAAACTTATCCCCGACGTACATTGTTATTGGACGGTCAAACGCAAACCATATGAGGCTAAGAAATTGGATTTTGGACATGTTACTACAAATGTATATAGACGAATATACCAGGCTTGTAATCGGATATTTAGGTTTTTAAGCCGAGGGCAACGCGATGTTTCGGGGGTCTTTGTGGACCACCTAATTCAAAGAATTGTCGAAAGAATATACATCATCATACTTGTTCTAAAGATGTAATAGGCTCTATGCTTTTTTTCAAGTTGCACATTGGTAATGATTTTTGCAAGAGGTTCCTAAAATATTCATCTACCGGTTGTGTCAAGTGTTTCTACCACAAACAACAACGAATGTCCAGATTCAATATTATTATAACCTATTTATTTTCATATCAGTTTTTCCACTTCTACATGATCAAAACTATTAAGGGAACGTTCCGAGATGACAGAATAAATGATGAACATCCCAGACGTTTATAAATCGTGATCTACAGAATGCCACAATGGACATTTCGCTCAACCATCTTCATTCCAGAAGTGTAGGTCCTTTTCCTATATTACACCATGGCAACCACCTAGTGGTGTCAATCAATATTTACACAATGCACTTGAATGAATTTTAAATATTAATGCATAACATTCTTTCTGATTGTTTCCCCACCAAAGTATAAAAACTGTGGATACTTTCAAAATATTGGAGCATAATTGTTACCTATAGTTTATTCATACGGTGGTTAATGTTTGGGGACATGTACAATAGCTGAATGCAAGCCCACAGGGCATAGCGTCTTCAGAGAAGGCTGATAGAATGAATACTCCCTCGAGGAAATGACATTGTTCGGATGAACAGAATGCTGGATAGTCTCTCAAAAACCTATGCTTCAGTCTCCATGTTGTCCTCAAAATTTTCACCTTAGAATATTCCTCACGGCAATAAACATCAAATACTGTGTAGCCAAATAGTATGTATACAGCGACCAAAGTTAATGTATTTTCTTTTACATTATTAATATTAATCAAATAAATATCCATCACTGAATTGTTGAACATAATATAGCTAATTCTGGGCTTATGGAGTAGTTACCCCAACGTAATACAACAGTAACCAGGAACACAACACATCATACAATTATCAAATAGAGAAGAGCAGATACCATCGATGTCCTCTTTACTCTAGTGAATTTAAGAGACCATTATTCGAAATACTTTTTGAGTTTTGATTTACAAGATACCAGTAAATATTTGTACTCCATAAAGGAAGAATAACAAACACACGAGTTCCACAAGGCAACCAATCACGCTCACATACTCGTTATATTCTCAACTCTCATCAAAATATAATCAGTTTTTCCTCAGATCTCTGAATTGGTGTTTATAAGACTTGGTGTAAAAGATCCTTGGTTCCCATCCACTTTTACACTGCATCTAACTTCCAATATTTTTGTTCACCGAAATTTCAACAAAATTCCCAAGACTTATTTCTGCAAAGGTTTATTGAAAACAATATTTAGAATCAACATTTACAATTTTCCTGGGATTTACTCTTCATATAAAACATTAAAGATGAATAAACAGTTACACATATTTGATATCGTCGATTGTTTCAAACAAATATTCTTAACAGCCAAAGTTATTTGTACTGCCTGTGAGAATTTTCAAATGAATTTGTTTGGCTAACTTCGAGGGCTTAAGACATTTTGAATTGCAGTTGAACCATGTTCACGTTGATATGAATTATTAGCACATTCAGTAATATTTACAGGACCATGGACATTTCCTTAATTACACCAAGAAGCATTCATTCATTCATTACAATGCTGCCAACATTCCTTCACTCACGCTGCCCAAAACGATTAAAATTGCAATACACTCTTGAGAAATTAAAAGCTGCATTCTCAATTAACATCGGTTAAAAACTTAAGATTTTGTTTTTGTTCTGTTATTTCCCAACCCATCTAAAAGACATTTGGATTTTGCTAAAGGGCTTCATAAACACATATTTATATCTAAGAGACCTACCAAAGTCTTTTCCTGTTGCGACTTCACTTATTATCGCTCACCGGCCGTTTTCTCTCGACCAACTCTTCTTAATTTGTGTACAAACATATGACAGAATATTGACTAAGTCAGGCCTATGAGTCATAATATGAGTGAATTTGGTAAGATTCCCCCCCCCCCCCCCCGCCGCATTAGCTGAGAATGCAGCTTCAAATGAACCTGTCAGCCAGTGAGACTTTCAATGATGTGCGCTTGTTTCTCAAAGCTACATTCTAGGATAAAAATGAAACTAAAAGCATGAGGATGGCAAATTCCAAGAAGGTAATAATCAAAGAAAAAAATGACATGATTTTCGACGGGTACTTAGTCTCCAAAAGTTGACCAACTTTTATAAATGATTTATTCAAAATAAATAGTTAAATTGGCAAAAAAATCCCCAGGACCGATTCATTGCCCATACCTATACTTGCCTAACACACAAAGAAGAAACTCAAATGCGTGTTGGCAGAGCTTCATTCTTCCTCCACTTTCATAAACATCATTAAATGGTGGATTACTGTCAGATGCAATACAATTGTTCTCCTGTCTCATAAAATAAAAAAAATAAACAAATCAACCGAGAATTTCACTTCATACTTTGAAGTAGAGGAGGATTATCCTTCAGACGCGAAGACTCTCCGATCCGTCTATTACAGCATTGACTTGTCCACATAATAATTCCAGGGCCAAGGAACACATCTGGGCGCAAAAGCCTTCACAAGGCCAAACCCAGAACGGTTTTTCTGTTGGGTGCCACTCAAAAATATTTCTTTCAAAGTGGTCGCCAAAAAGATTGACAAAAGTTCGTATAAGAGTAGATGTGTGATTTGGGACCACTAAAGATAAGGATTTTTGAAGTTTTGCCGCCCGCATGCCATCGCCTTGTTTGTATGGTCCACAAATGTATGCATGTAAAACAGTCACTCTGGTTTACAGTTGAACTGTCAATCAGGCTGTCAATCAC
The DNA here is from genome assembly GCA_942159475.1 of Sthenelais limicola. NCBI lineage: Eukaryota > Metazoa > Annelida > Polychaeta > Phyllodocida > Sigalionidae > Sthenelais > Sthenelais limicola. Next base: position 37,845,416 of record OW804102.1, read on the forward strand.
CACCGGTTGCCACCGCGTCTGTTGCCCCGCCCACCACTGTTGCCGCCTCGGCCCCGCCCACGGAAGTTGCCACGGAAACCTCCCCTGAAGCCACGCCCACCGCCGCCTCCTCTGTTGCCTCCTCTGTTTCCGCCTCTACCACCACCACCTCCTCTGTTTCCACCTGAACATAAAACAACAAAATAACCATTATTAACATACACAGACTTTTTCATATTGAAAACTTCGAAAACATACATACTCGACTAGGCCACTGACTCACTGAAAATGTGGGTGCACTTAAAGGATTACGTCATTTTTCAAAATTTCTACTAAGAGGGCAAGCCAATCAATGTCTAAACAGAAACATGCTCATTGTTGTGGTTGATTCGGAGACATCCATAACATTTGTCAGCTTCGTTAGCTGTCTTTCCTCGAAAACAAATTACAAATTTTCATTTGATTCCCAAATATTGATATACATAGATTTCACATGACGTCACCTAGTAGGCTTGGGTATCACAGTGGCTACCATGTCTGGGGTCACTGCTACGCTTGCCGTCTATGGCGGGGGTATCAAAACAAAGTTGATAAACCTCACAAGAGTAGATACTTGGGTAATTCTACACTAAAGGCAGATTATCTAACCTATCATGAAGGTATTGTTGTGGCAGATTAAAACTGGTAAAGGTAAAAACAGCCAGAAAACGATATTTTCAAGTATCGCAGCATACATAGGCATCTAACTTGACCCCAAACATGGCCAGGGCCGTGACGTCAGTGAAATCTATGTATATTGGTTCATCAACAAATTCCTCAATTATGCTTGACGATGTACAAACTACACTCATTTTCTAAGAACACAGTAATTGTTATTCAACTTATAACTAACATGCAGTGCATCACAAGAAAACAAAACTAAAATACGAGGTGCAACATCCACGGACGGATCTAATGGACTACAATACCTACATGTATTTATATTTTATTATTTTGAGATACCTACCGATGATATTAATCTTTGAAAGTTTCGACGAAATTTGTGAAATGTTTTTGAACATTTTACAATTGTTTTTGAAAATGTTATGTTAAAATGGTGAAATTCGATTTTTAAGTTTCAAAAAATTTATACGGATTTCAGTAGAAATACTGAAGACTTTCATCCCTGCAGAACTGAATAAAAATAAACCAATTCTTGCTTAGAGCCTTAGCACTTGCTGTGTCCAGATCTACTCATTTCAAATCTTTCATCTCAGTTCTACAGTAGCAAAGCTAACCCTTCATTACTAAACATCCCAGACATGGCGAAACCTGCCGGACTGCGGTCCTTGACCGGTGAAAGATATGTTGGTCCGACTGTCCAGTGAAAAAGGTCTATGAAACATTGGAGAAACCTTTGGAGGACTGGTGAAACCTTTGGAGGACCGGTGAAACTTCTAAAGTTTTCGCCATGTCTGATATCCACGCACTAGGATACTACAGTGGTGGAGAGCCCTAAATATCCTTACTCAGTAGGATACCATTGGTGGAGAGCCCTAAATATCCTTACTCAGTAGGATACCACAGTGGTGGAGAGCCCTAAATATCCTTACTCAGTAGGATACCAATGGTGGAGAGCCCTAAATATCCTTACTCAGTAGGATACCACAGTGGTGGAGAGCCCTAAATATCCTTACTCAGTAGGATACCACAGTGGTGGAGAGCCCTAAATATCCTTACTCAGTAGGATACCACAGTGGTGGAGAGCCCTAAATATCCTTACTCAGTAGGATACCACAGTGGTGGAGAGCCCTAAATATCCTTACTCAGTAGGATACCACAGTGGTGGAGAGCCCTAAATATCCTTACTCACTAGAACATCACAATGGTGGAGAGCCCCGGGATTAGTAGTAGTTGACTATTATACATACATATATTATAGTGAACGCCTACAGTTACAGTAATACAAAGTGCAGCACACGCACAACCAATACACCATACACACCGTACACATCTACCGCAATACCACAACACAAAGAGTATTGTAGAAAGGTTACAAGGTCAGAAGCAGCGAATGCTTACCGTCCCTGTACGTACCAGCGTTGTCAGACCAGCGTCCAGTAGGGGGCGTGTAGAGCTTCCGCGCTTCCTGTGGCTTCTTTTCCTTCTTTGCAGGAGATTCACCTTCATATGTGATGGGGGTGAAGTTACCACGCTTTGCCCTGGGAAAACGATTATATCATGATTTATTAATAATGAGATTTAGATCCCAGTTCCAAATCTGAATATAATTCTATGAAATAATAATTATTAAGAACGCTACGTAATATTCTGGAGGTATATTCTATTATCGATAGATCCCTGGTAAAATAAACTAAGAGCATGATCTACTGAGAAAAAATGCCAGAGAGCACATCCCATTTCACTGGAGTCGATCCACTATGACCTATTCTTGCTATATCATACTTAAAAATCTGTCCGTTGATACTTCAACCAATTAGGATTTTTAATGGATTAGTGTTGATATAATTGCAACCAAAGTGGTTGCAATTATAGGCAATATGATTACTTTGAATTTAGGCGGAGGGGGCCTTCTAGAGGTATTCTTAATATCTTCAGACACACACAATAAGTAAAATCGCCATCTAGCGCTACTCCAACCACACACCAGGGTCCCGTGGTCAGCGAGACGAGACGAGACAATGACAAGCGGCCATTCAGGTCTCAGAAGCGATTGGGACAGGATCAAAATACCCACCCACCCACCACCCAGATGAAGATTACCTCTCAAAACCGCTAACTTTACAAAAGGACTATTTACCCAATGACTTCAAGAATCTGTTATCCCAAAAGCGGAAGTTCAACATGAATAAAAATAATTTAACTGGCCTTCTCCACTTTATATGTCCGAACTCAGATATATCAAAACTAATCCATTCAAAATCGACGTCCCATTACCGAAAGCAACATGAGATGAATGCACATACAGGGGAAGAATAGAAGATGTATATTATAAAGACAAACAGAATAGTTACCCCGGGGATACTACACTTGGCTTCTGCAAGGGAAAGAGAAACAAAACAAATTAGCATATTGGTGAAGTGGAAAATTCAATAAGATAATTCTCGTTACCCCAGTTAGGCTAATTAGAGCGTCACGCCACCTAGTGTTTCAAATATTACGTCATCCAGCGGAGACTATAACATCCGCTCTCTGCACATAATCGACCAAAACAAGAGGTCAAACTTCTAAAAATCACAGGATTCTAAATCAAATAATGATAATCAAATTAAAAATTCTGTCAAGGATTGACCAGATTCCTCATTCTGGTTGTGTGTATAACCAGATGGTTATTTTATTTCATGTTTTCTGACCCTGAAAAGTTTGCTATGTTTGTTGTTATTGTTGTTTGTAACCATACACTTCAGCCGCACCGGAAGCTCCCGCCTTAGCGCAGGAAGCCTGAGGCTTGTCAAACATGCCCCTGGTGTTAAATTCGCGCCCTATACAGCCTATCAGGAACCGCGAGAATTGGATGGTTGAAGGACTACCAACTGGTTGAACACTAAATTTTAGTTGCGTGGATACACAGTTGATTATTGGAAGAGAACGCCAATTAATTCCATATTTTTTTATTTATTTATTAACAAGTAGCCCGTCCAATAGGATAATGTCATAAATTACAGAATAAACCGCCCACCCACAAATAAAAACTAATAGAATTATACCCAGATACTCTTTTTTTCAATAACTTAAGCAAAACCCAAAGACACAATTTAGTTTTTGAACAATTGAAGTACACCAACGAGTGGTATCACTATAGGTACGTAATTAACTTCTTGATTACCTAACAGATACTGCGTTGCACTTGGTATTTTATTCAGTCTCCAGAAAAGGCAACCTCAAAATGGCTATTTTTACCCCTGGTGGAATTACTCTCTAAGATATTATAAACACGAGTTGGACACTTACGGCTCCCATAGGTTTCCACGATAGGTTGACTACTATTTTGAAGGATGGTGGGTTGTGGAATAGATCCTTGATGAGGAGGTTGATATTGTTTGTTACCTTCAGAGCCATCACCTTTAATTTGTTCTGAAAATAGGAAGTGTTTAGATTATTATAAGAGAAACACATGAAAAATTGTACACATGGAAAGATTTAGTCAATTAAAATATTATATCTGTTCCTTAATGTTTGCAGTTCTCAGATATCTACATGTAGTTATATACATGTCAACCTGGGATATTATAGTCATGTTGGATGAGGTATCGGTTTTATTGAATGTAACTTTTAAAAGTGATATATTAACAAAATTACATTTTGATTTATCAATGAATTCACACCTTGATACCCAACACATAACATACAGCTTCAACCCGTTCCTCTCCCCGGGGGAGAGAGACTTGACAATATTTTGGAAGTTTTCACATATAATTATTTTAGTACAGATACTGAAGATTAGCATCTTTAGATAAGACTAGGACAGACCATGGAAGAATAACAATCTAAACTTACCTCGTCGGTCTTTAGATCATCACCAGTCTTGCCTTGTAGAGACATCCTCAGCTGCTTGATGTACACCTGAACTCCTCGGGCAAAGTATTGTAATCTGCATAAAAATAAGGTGTAATTTCTGAGCTTTTGCACACAAGAAACATTTCTTTTCTCACAAACACCTTCCCCACATAAAAACTCAGTTTTTTAAGTATTTCCTACGCGTTTCAACATAGAGATGTCTTCTTCAGGGAAAGAAAAGAACGGTGGTTTACAAGAATATATGAAATATATATATGTTCTCTCAAATACTAATACAAGGTGCTACAGACCACAGCAGATCTTGATCATCAATTAGCTACACCACTACTAATTATGAGCTCGACATAATTAGTTATGAACCTCAACTTACAAATAAGTATCAGTACATTTTAAAATTATTGCAGCCTAAGCTCCTAAATTAATATATGTTCCGCATAACCTGAACCTTTTTTTTTAAGATTTCCCGTCAAATTGAGGGTAAGACTAAGTACGTACCTTAGCCTGAAGTCCTTGAGTCTGTCTGCGTTCTCGGTCGATGAGAGGAACTCTGGTGACTTGGCGCAGAGTTGGTGGAAGGCGAACATGAGACACTCCACGTAGGAGAACTGTAGCTTGGGGGTGTCTGGCACTGCAGTGTTCTCCCCGTTCTCTCCCTCGTCCTTTGGCAGGGGCATGTATTCCTGAAATAAACCATGTACAGTGAGTCTTTAATCATTAATAGGTGAGATTGGTTGCTTTATGCCCTTATCAACACATTTAATATGGTTATATCAAGGGCGGGAGAGCTGAGAGGGAGGTAGTTTATGATCGTACCCAGGAAATAAGAGATAGAGAAGAAGGGAGAGAGAGACAGAAAAACGAGACAGAAAGGCACTTTATGGTCATACACAGGACTGATTAATCATTAATAATTTTATGGGAGTGTGTGTGTGGCTAGATGAGCATTAAAAGGTGGATCAGTTTTTAAAAAAATAATTGTATGCGGTCCGACGTTTTGGGTGTTGTTTTTTCCCAAGTTAATGAACAAATTTCACAAAGTTGCGCCTTTTTATAAGGGTATAGGCCGTTTTAGTATCATGTTATAAGTAAAATTATCATACATCATATCTCATTTTTTCTGTAAGCAGATTTTGTTACGATTTTTGTGGACACAGATAATGAAATTTTAACAAAATATTTAAATATTTGTTAGCAGAAACTTGGAATACGGTTTTCTTCGTGTTGCAGTCTCCGATGTTACAGGCCTTATAATTTATTCCATGTTAGTTACTCTCAAGACAATGAAGTCTTTTATTTGTACGTCAGAAGAGAAAACTAGTCTATAGATAAAAAATAAATCGGGTAATTTTAATATAAGAAAAAAACATAAACATATTTTAAGAGAAATGTCCCTAGATTATCATTAAAATTGTAGTGACTTACAAGAAGTTTGTTGTACAATTTGTCTAATCTCTCTTGGTGATTATCTGCTAGGACTGGACCGGCGAAGGCAGACATCTCAGCGAAGAGCTTGAGGAGGTCGAGCTGTATGTCAATGGGTGGTGGCGGTGTTTCCCCCTCTATAACTTTTACTTCGTGTGTGGTCACGTCGGATAACACCGGTAGGACGTGGTCGCACATGAAGCCAAGGAACTGTGTTGTATGTACATTTTTCTGGGGAAAGATAAACATGAAAGAATACATAAATGTCTTCGGATACCATTGAGTACGTTGTTATCGCTTTATGAGTTCTACCACTATAAACTAAGGGCCAAACGCTCGTAGTACGCGATGTAAGAATCCATGACGTGACAGAACAAATGTGACGCAATTATCTATTGGTCAAGGCTGCGTTTGTTGTTAGGTTAGGATTTTAGTAAATGATGCTAATTTATTTTAGCTACAATCAATCGAAGCAATTAGGTATATCGAGTAACCAAACTACATAAAAAGAAGAGACATACATATAGGCCCCTCTCATAGTTCTCATCGACTAACTAGAGTAAAATATTTCGAAGATAATGTACTCACAGAAAAGAAGGGGAGAGCTTGACGAATACACTGTATCAATCTGTCAACGCAGTCTGGTTCTGTTGGCTGGAATTGAAGGTTAAACGATAAATATTAATTCACATTCAACCTCCCCTTTTTGAAAATAGTTGTGAAAAAACTTGCGAACATAACTCTTCTTCATTGGATAAAAGTTCGCAATAATCCTCCGGTGTTAACACATATCTAGATCACAGCCCACTCAACATAAATTATTCTGAAAATAATTCACATCGTCCACATCAGTTTGTGGAATCTTTGATTCATTGTTCGACTTTCATTAGCACGCCAGAAATACTGAAAGTTTTCCCAAAAGAAAGTGAGTTCTTATTATCTAGAACATCTGCTACTAACTTGTATAGAATATTTTAAACTGATGTATAAAGACAAAACGCGATGATGACCAAAATTCCGATTTTGAGTGAAGGAAAAGTTTGGATTACTCACCTCAAATGGTTGGTTGAGATCTGCCTGTTCTGTGACGATCTCCACCATCATCTGTCGTCCCTTCAGGGTGTTCATGGACTTGAGCTTGCAGAGCATGCCGATGAAGTGCAGGAACTCGTCGCCCGTCACATCCTGCAGAACCTGCAACAATAATTGGCCATTTATATTATCAATTGTTGGTACGGATCGAAACATTATTATATCCCTCTGCTGTAGTTGCCTATACCTTCAGCATTGTATGCCACACTTGGTCAAGGTGGTGCATAACATGTAAATTATGCCACCCTTGGTGCATACAACAAGTACATCTGCCAAAAACTGAAATTACTTCATTTAATTTTATTTATTTATATTTTTTATTCATTAATGGGATGTAATAAATATGGAACAAAGCTCGGGTGAAGTCTGTACACTTTTTAGTGACATCTATCTCCCGTCCCCCGTACAGCTACCATGCAACTGAAGAACATCATTATTTACATTCTTCAGACGTGGGCTACTAAGACCTCATTCGTGCCCTTGTTGATGTCATCGTGACATCATAAAGGGGTGCGCTTGTTGTTTGGCATCCGAATCCAAGCGATTTTAACCTCTAAGTCTATGTGTTTGTAAAAATATCAGAGATTAAAAAGGAATTAATATTCAAATAAATAAAGGTTCCCAGACGAAGCTAGCGCCTGATGAGGCCCTGGGCCGAAACCACAATTACATTAGCCAAGAAACAGACAATAATCAAGCAAATGGATAAATTCCATAATTCAAGTCTCTATTTTTAATCTTTGTCTCTTATGTGTCAACAATTTGGGCCCTAGAGCTACAAATAAGCACACATAAAAGAGGGTAGCAAGTACATGGATACTGTTGCTAATGTTACCGCACGTTACCCTGGTTGTTGCCAGGGGAGGACAGGTGGAATGTTCGATCTGAATCCGCGCAGATTCAGTTGTGGTAGCGCAATCGGGAGTAACACACGTCCCAAATAAAGGTTCCCATATAGGATAAAATTAGATATTTGGATAGTGATAATCCCTTCTTCCCAACGAAGATTTCATTGGTTTGGCACTACATGGTTTCGCTAATAACAGGGTTCCCGCGGCCCAGAGCACATCATTTTTCATGACTTTTAATGACCAATTCCCCCAGTTTTTAATGACTTTTTGATGACCAAATGAAGTCATGTTAGCCGATAATTTATGACCATGATATGAACTTATTTACACAGAACCCAATTTATTTTGGTTCCCTTCTAAACCATATCAATGTAATCGTCAAAAACAATGAATACATTTTTTTAAAACAATGGATACTTAACCTCAGCTTGTATGTGTACACATATCTTATAATATATCTTATATCACATATCTTATCATATATAATTCTTAAAACGCATCAATGAACGCTTAACACTGTCAAAACGATTGACAGAGATGCCAACTATTTTAGTCAGGCTTGCGGGACACTATCCCAGCCATTAGGGCGTGGGGTTTGGGGCCCGCCTATGCCCCAGAAGCCAGAGGGTTTTCTTTGCTTTCCGGTGCATTTTCAGCATTTTGGGGGGTTAAATATTGTCCAAATGATAATATAAACTTCTGACTTTGATTTGCATAAAAAAATAAAAATATAGACTTGTACTTTTACCATTTTTTACGCTCAGATAGTTTTTCATGACTTTTTAATGACTCACAGTGAAAATTAATGACTTTTAAGGCCCTTAAAAACTCAAACTCAGAATTCATGACTTTTAATGACTTTTTAAGACCCGCGGGAACCCTGAATAATAGCTCGTCAGGCCATTGACATCCACGACAAAAAAAAATATATATATTGTTAATCATTAAATCTGCATTCTCAGTTAATATCGGTCAAAAACTGCCTAAAACTTGCTATTCTACACTAAAGGCCGCACTCTCAGTTAATATCAAAATCTAAAGATTATAATTCGGTAGAGGAAATGATCACTCAAGTCAAGTATTTTGGGTCCAATATTTCGCCCTATGGTGGCCCTCTTCGGGGAGAGTGAGTATACGGCGAAATGTATAACTTATTAAGCTTCTATAGATAAAATGTTGGGTTGAGGATTACCAACCAGGATCTTCACGTGTTAAATCGTTGTCTAGGGTTGCGGGAGTAAATACTTCAGATTTCTGGTTTTGTTGTAATAAGTGCTAATGCAGCTTCAAGACGATCTCACTGTTTGCATCTGTGCAGTGCATATATCCACCCAATTATTTTAATTTGTCTCTGACTCATAAAGTTCTTGGCGTGATCATATAGAAGTAACTTAGTACAGTTCAACTGTTGAATGAAAAATATTGTCTATCTTCCAACATTATATTATTGTTCTTGGAGAGAAAAAGGTTCATCCGTCTAACACTAGCAGGGTCTCCGCGCCTTTGGACTTCATTAAATTCAATGCTTTTCAATGCCTTTCCAGGCCCATTTTAAGTGATGTTCCAGGCCGATATCAATAATTTTTCAGATTCAAATAATTTAACCGGACCATAACAAATTGACATTATATGTTACCTCCATTATAACACTGTGCCATCTGTGTTACTGCTTACAACCATCTTTTTAAAAAAAAAAATTACCTTCTTGGATTCTGTCACCAAATATTCCTCGACTTCGGGAGTAAATAATTCCTCAGGGACAGTCTTAATCTTGGATGTGAGGAATTTAATGGCGCGTTCTCTCACTACTTCCTCGCCTTGCAGGATCTGTGAGAAGAGGCCACCGAGAGCACCTGGAAAATAATTCATTTTGTCTTTAGAAAAAGTAATTATTCAGCATTTTCATTAGTACACCAAATCGTAGAAGAAATCAAAACATTAAACTTTAAAATTACAAACTAAAAAGGCTGTCAAAACCACCCAATTCTACAAGAAAACTACTTAAATGTCATACTTCTATGTAAATGCATTTTTGAGAGCGTTTGGATTCATAATGTTCTTCTGATTTAACATATTTCACATATTTTAGTATCTTAATATTATACTCTTATAAAACAAAACGAAAAGGGGCATGGGCCAAAAATATAACTAAATTAACCAAGAAATAAACATAACAGTCATTTAAGTTATTACTTTTTTGGGTGAAATAAAGGCACTCCGGGGCTTCATTGAATACTAAAAATACAACACAAAAAAAAGAAGAAACAAAAAGAGTGGTACCTTTCATGTCATACTTGAAGAGAGCGAGGAGGGAGCTCTGTACCACCCCGAGCTCGCCTGTGTCCTCCGTCTGCAGAAGCTGAGTGAGGACGTCCGCAATACGGGGCAGGTGGTCCTTGTCGTCCTTACAGAATGAAGGCAGGTCCTTAATGGCCTGCTTACGGATCTGTACAATACACAGAGCGAAATGGTTAATTAATCACAATACTGGGATCATCTATTGCATCCGAATAACCCTTCAATGGGGTAGCTAGCTTTAGGGACCAGTCTAGGCTCAGAGTTGAGAGAGTCCCTCCAAACTGAGGGAAAGCCTCTCGGTCCAAACCGCAAAATGCCTATAAAACCTCATTGGGAAGCCTACTTCGGGGTCGGGAAAGACATTAGCGGTGCAATACACTGAACGAAAGGGTAAATTACAATACTGGGACCATCTATTCACTTCGAATAACTCTTCAATTAGATTCGAATAACTCTTCAATTAGTTAGCCATCTAGGCTAGAAGATTGTCCGAATATGGGTCAGGTAGTCAGATAATATACAATCGGCATCTCTACCGATTTATTAGATTGCACTAAATCGGGAAACTGTTTTTCAAACATTATGATACATAACAGTGAGTATACTGTATTTGCTATTGTGATGATTTAAAATGTCTGTTCGGGGTTATGTTGAACAGTATTTTTAACCGCATTTCTGCCTTAAATTTGGATTATTTGAGAGGATTAGTGAGGGCGAATTGTAAATTTTCTGACGAGTTAGTAAAAACAATGAGGTCTGAAGACGACCATTCGAAGTAGGCGAATATACAACTGAACTTTCATTATAGCATTTTCCTGTTTAGGGCGGGCCTGCCAGAGCCTAATGTCTAGCTAATATATGTGCACAGTGACACGTACATGATGATAAATCAATAATATCTTAACGTCCCTGAAACAGTGAATGATTGTACTGTAAATTTCTGTTTTGCAAAAAATGCTATTTTCATTCAATGGTTACTAAAGGGCAATCCTTGTTAAAATGTACTAAGTTTTGGTCCCTGCCTAGAACTCGGCGTTTTAATTGGAATATAATGACATTTTGCGCTCTTAGTGGAATTATAATGGCACTTTGCGGTTTGAGGTAAGAGGCTTTCCCTTCGCTGGAAGGGACTTTCTCAACTTTGGGCCTAGACTGAGAATTTCATCAGTTTCTTAAAGAGTTCATGAGAACTCTGTTGATATACCACCTTCCCCAACCCCCAAAACACACACTGACAAACCTACTTTAATTCTCTGCATACAAGCAAATTATGTGTTAAGATAACACAAATATTTGAATAATCGTTAATGTCGGGTACTTACTGAAGGGTCTTCATCCTCACACAAGTCAAGTTGAGCATCTATAGCTTTCAGGGCTAGGGTGGGGAAATATTTGAAGAATCTGGCCAGAAACTGGGAGGCGAGCCGCTTTTCGCTGAGACCACCTTTGACGGCACTGAGGATAGACAGGAATTCTTCTTCATGCTGCAATGGAAAACATGGCATTCAAATATACAAGGTCTTTAGATGACGATATCAAACTTAAATTATATAAATGCACCGAAGGACATTATTGTAATTAGTAATTATATCTATAGTTAATATATCTATCACTAATTGACTTGATGATGCGGGGACCTGTAGCCTGTTAAGTGAACATAGATATATTAATTTATATAGTCAGTCGAATTTGGCTATGGCAGGGTAAAGTGTGTCTATCGACAAATAGTATTGACATTGTAGCCTGTAGTAAAGCTGTGCAGCTGTAGGCCTAGTTAGCCTTAGCTAGGGAAGTTACCTAGGGCACTATGTAGGCTATGAGTGTTTCTGTTGCTGAACTTATTTAATAAATAATAAGTTTAACTTAAACTAAAGTAATGAAGTCAAAGAAATAGCCAAGAATACACGCCGACGTGGATAAAATGGCAAGCCAGCTAAAAATAAGATACACCATTCAAATCAGTGACTAGAGGAAGAGGTGCTATTTAATTTTAGAGTGAGCCAGCCGTAGGGACTGGTAGGATGGCCAGGGTCTTCATGAGCTTGCCACCGATCGAGGCCTTTTGGCAGTATTCCTATGGGCGATAATAGGGATCTTTCCCTCAAACTAGGATTATCCACGCTAGATATATCGAATCCTGCATAAAGTGCATATACCCACCCACCCTACATACTAGAATAAGGTTTAATTTTGCGAACCGAGAAAGGGGATGTACGATTTAATGATTTAATTTGGAGTGAAAGCGAATGGGTTACGCACCGGTTGGTCCAAGCCATGGCATGCATGGCGTGGGTCGGACACGCGAAAAATCAGTATATTTGCTCACCTCTCCAGCTTTATCCTTTGCATCAGCAAGAACCCCAAAGTCCTTGTATAACTGTTCTACCGTCACCATTATGGGTTTTCACTATTCGTCACAGTCAATCCCCGAAAAACAAAGTGTAAATACAACAAGACGCCGGGGATGCGCAATTTGAGTGAAACTGGAGCTACCGGACGCAACTTCCGGTCATACCTATGGCGCGCCTGGTGGATTATAGGGGTAACGTGGATGGCAAGCCAAGTTCGCGCCTAGGCTAAGACCCGCAATATGATACTTTAGTAAACTGCAGTTTTCATAACCGCAGACCACACATAAGGCCTTCGAACGATCACTGGCATCAGCTGAGCCTCAAAATATGGCTAGAAAATGATTTTCGTTCCGGATCTTGGGCACTACTTTTTGACAGCAGGTATAGGACTTATAGTACAGGCATTTTAGCATGGAACCCGGAATAAAATAATGTAAAGCTGATTTTTGGATATATGATGCGGGACACATGGGGGAACATTCCCTGAAAAGTCCCCACCTGGGGACCGTGTGCTTTTTGAGATTTTGACGTTTTTGCGTCATTTTCCACAAAATAGCATTGGTCTCTATGGGAAAAAGCACGTTCAGGCCATTATTGCCAACATTAAGAATATTTGGCATTGTTATTTGCAGGGAATATAACATATAGAAAATATACTGTACAGGTTGAGGTACCATAGTAAACATGGACGTATGGAGATTCTAAAAATATATATTTCAACAAAATATCTTTTTTTTAAAATTTTGTTGCCATGGCAACGGTCAGATTTTGGTGAAAAAAGCATTTTTTTAGATCAGGTCATAATATTTGGGGACCTAATTCTCTACATTGTGCATGTTGTGACACGTTTTTTAAATTTGGCATGTTGTTAAATAAGGCCTGAAATTTTCAAAAAGCACCAGCTACAAGTTGGTAGACACCCCTGGTGGCTAGTAGCTGCAAAAATCAAGATGGCCGCCCCAAACAGTAAATATGGCATATCTTGGCTTCTATTTGGTAGATCTTCAACTATAATACCATTTTATTGATGTTTTTAAGTGTGAGGAATTCATTTCTGAAGGTAATGTTATGTTCCAAGGTCATTTTCAAGGTCAAAATCCAATATGGCCCCTACTGAGTAACAAGAATGTTATTTCAACACTTGATGTAGGTATATATGCATTCAATAGCCCCCTTCACAAATTCCGTCTCCAGCGCGTACCAGTAACTGCGGGATGAACTTCTGTCATTCTGCGCATGCGCAGTTCAGTTGACTCACCTAGCTATGCGGGCCAAACCGTCACCCTCCACACGGGCTCCCGGTGGACGTGCAGAGGTGTGACCACACGGCCGCTGACCCCCTACAGCCCGTACGGGAGCCCGTACACCTACGCTTACTTGTTTTTGTTGATACACTGTTACAAAAGTTGCTATATACTAAAATCTAGTGGATAAAATATCCTCTTGTTAAGCATGACCAATCTAAACATGTCATTTGATAATATTGGATAGCTGATACCATTGTACAATCACTCAAATCCTGGGAGAAGAAGGAGAAAGTTAGAAGCCTATGGTTAATACATAAGAGTCTATCCACCAATCTTTCGTCATAAGGCCTCAAAAAAATCAAAATTTAGAAGTACTTATATCCTCTTGTAATTTTGATGCACTATAACCAATGGCTTTGGCGACGTGTATGCGAAATATGGGGAATTAATCTTGAAAATCAGTAAGTCTATGAGGTTTTGAATGTGGGTAGCTCTGTTACCATGTAAGCGACCGTGGGCACACATTATTAATTCGTGATTCATGATTATAGTAAATAATTTACACACTTTTTATACTTATTTAAATAAGAATATTAGGATACACACTAGTCTTCATAAAGGACTTTTTTTTTAAAAAAGAAAAGCGATATTTTCTTTGACTAAGAGGCATTTGCATCTAAAGGTATTTTTCTTCATTTTTGAAGTATAATGACATGTTCATTTCTAAATAAGATCTTTAATAATATGCTTTGCATATTATAATTTTGTGTGCTTCATTTAACAGGACAAATAATGTTTGATGCAAATCAAATAAAAAGTTGATGATATTCGAAATATTTTTAAGTTAAGGATGAATAAAGTGTGTAGCACGGTCGCTTACATTTCAACCATTAATGGCCCATTTCTGTGTCCATTTCTAAGGTATTCCTACTGCATAAAACAATGCTGAGCTGGAGGCTGATTGTGCACTATCTATATCCATGTCGAATCATCTTCAAATAATAAAATATGGACTTTGGGTATCCAGGAAAGGTTTATTCCAACAGAATCGCAACAATTGAATAATTTTCCAAAGAATTATATCACAGAATTAACTGAGAAATAGAGAAATAATAGTAACCTTTTCAAATCAACCATACATAGAGAACCATTGGACCGATTCTGTTGGAATAAACCTTTCCTGAAAGCCCAAAATCCATATTTTATGATTTAAAGATGAAACATATTTATATTTAAATTTACTCCAGCTAAATGTTACAAATACGAATCCAATTAAATTCGTCCCCACGGTCGCTTACAGCACACGGTCGCTTACATGTACAAACTAGTATTGAATATGAGGAAAATCTGGGCTCTTTCAGAAATATCAAAATGTTGAATATACTCCTTATTATGGGGGACATATTTCTACTAAATATTTTCTTTAAGGGAATAAATGGGAAAATAATATGATCATTCATAAATGACACGGTCGCTTACAGTAAGATGTGCCCATGCTCATTTTTTAGGCAATAAACATGATGCTATACCCAAGATATCCAATGAATATCAAAACAATATTTTTTATTGCCAAGATAATGTAGAATTCTTCAATTTTATCATAGGGTTAAATGCCAAATTCATGTTATACTATTTATAACAATATTTTAAATAGTTGTAGCACGGTCGCTTACATGTTCCTACCCCACAACAAATATTGAATCTACAACTATAGAGGGTTTTGCTAGCTCAATTTATTTTTTAAGAAATAATTTTTTATGTATTTTCACATGTTATTATGTATCAAAGTTAACAGTATGCAGCCAAATTATTTATTCTATATGCATTCAAAAATGAAGAAGTCGGATATTTAAAGCAATTTACACATATAAAACACACATTTTCTACCCTAAATGAACCATTTTTGGATCTACACATATAAATGTGGTGTACCATCGACAGCTCTTGAAGAGGGGAATACATTTATGCTAATATTGCATTTGAATACACAAGAATAACATCACTGTGGAACAAAAATCATATGACGAAGGTCTGGTGGATAGACTCATAAGGCTTCTGTGACCTGCCCGCGGAGCTCATAGTTCAGCCGTTTTCCGCCGCTCTTGGTATGGCGCTACTGTCAATTTGTAAAGTACCGTATTGGTGTACATATTGATGAATAAGAACAATTCTTTTAGGATCAAGGGTGTGAGGAATCCATATTTTTTTTCACTTTTTTCTTTGTAGGTCATTTTGAAGGTCATGGTTCAATATGGCTGCTGTCAGGAATCAGAATGTCATATATTTTGGCTGCCATTACCACTAAATCAATGTATAGTACCAGTTTTTCTATGTTTTAAACTGTGAGGGATCTGTCTCCAAGTCATTTCTCATCAAAGACTGAAATCTTACTCAACAAAACTGATCTGGAAGCCATATTAAATTTTGACCTTGAAAAGGACCTATAATGACCTTGAAGCAGAAAATGATCCCAGAAATGGATTCATTACACCTACAAACATAGAATAACTGCTCTTATACATCGATCTATAGCTCAAAACATAGAAAAAATGGTATTTTACTTGGATCTAGCAATAACAGCAGTTAAGATATATGATAATCTGGTTCCTAGCAGCAGCCATATTGAATCATGACCTTCAAGATGACCTTCAAATCAAAAAGTGACATAAAAAAGAGATTCCTCACACCCTTGATTATAAGAAAATTGTTCTTATTAATGAATAAGTACACCAACGGAATGCATATAGGCCTACCACGAGAGCTGAGATAACATTCTTGTTACTCAGTAGGGGCCATATTGGATTTTGACCTTGAAAATGACCTTGGAACATAAAATTACCTTCAGAAATGAATTCCTCATACTTAAAAACATCAATAAAATGGTATTATAGTTGAAGATCTACCAAATAGAAGCCAAGATATACCATATTTACTGTTTGGGGCGGCCATCTTGAATTTTGCAGCTACTGGCCACCAGGGGTGTCTACCAACTTGTAGCTGGTGCTTTTTGAAAATTTCAGGCCTTATTTAACAACATGCCAAATTTAAAAAATGTGTCACAACATGCACAATATAGAGAATTAGGTCCCCAAATATTATGACCTGATCTAAGAAAATGCTTTTTTCACCAAAATCTGACCGTTGCCATGGCAACAAAATTTTAAAAAATAGATATTTTGTTGAAATATATATTTTTAGAATCTCCATACGTCCATGTTTACTATGGTACCTCAACCTGTACAGTATATTTTCTATATGTTATATTCCCTGCAAATAACAATGCCAAATATTCTTAATGTTGGCAATAATGGCCTGAACGTGCTTTTTCCCATAGAGACCAATGCTATTTTGTGGAAAATGACGCAAAAACGTCAAAATCTCAAAAAGCACACGGTCCCCAGGTGGGGACTTTTCAGGGAATGTTCCCCCATGTGTCCCGCATCATATATCTAAAAATCAGCTTTACATTATTTTATTCCGGGTTTGGCCTAAAATTTACCTAAAATGCCTGTACTATTAGGCCTGATTACATCCCAAAACGGCAAAAGTTTTCCATGTAATTCGTGCCAGTTTCTGAGAAAATCGGCATTATTGATTCTGGCAGTGCAAAGCCTATGGGGCCAAAAGCCTGGATTCTTTTTTAATATCATTTATTTGATGAACCTTAAATTTCGGGTCAAACTTTGTCTTGAGAAAGAACATGGTTGGGGGAATACAAAATGCCAAAAAAACTGGATCTTATAATTATTATTTTCTATTTTAGGGATGAGTCAAATTTACTTCCATTCACTATTGATTTCAATGGGGGGAAACTCATTGTGATACAAGTTTAGCTTTTACTTTTTTTTTTAGTTCAATGACCCCTTATTTTTTTGATTGGGAGGGTAGACTAACATGTCAGCAATGTGTACGCAGATTTTAAAGAAAATCGTATCATTCAATCATATAGCCCCTTATCCACTTACACGATTGTCGGTCACTTTGGGGTGACCGACAATCGGTCACCTCATGTGACCGACAATTGTGTAAGTGGATACCGGGTCACCGACAATTGGTCACCTCATGTGACCGACAATCGTGTAAGTGGATACCGGGTCACCGACAATCGGTCACCTGGTCACCGACAATCGGTCACCTGCTCCCGACAATCGGTGACCCCTCCCGACGATTACTAAAATTTTAGTAATCGTCGGGAGGGGTCACGATTGTCGGGACCCCTAAATTTTTGTTGGGGCCCCAAAATTATTTTTTTATTATGTTCAAATGGCCATATTAGTGGTGCTTGTGATGTGGATGAACCTCCTCTTCATTCCTGGTCATTACTGTCAAGTTTAGAGTATATTAGGACATTTATTTTTATCGTTTAAATTGATTTATATAGAATTATTGCTGTTTTAGTGAATATTTGTATTTGTACATGATTTGCGGGTCCCTTATTTTGGTGAATAGTTTGGCGTTGATTTGTACATTCAGTGCAGTGCAGTTTAACATAACAGAGCTGATACTTTAAATCAATCCGATACCAAATATACTCATATAATTATACCCGGTATACATCATTTTTCAGCCTGATTTAGGAACATTTCCTAAACGTGTAGAGCTGCCAATTGTACATTTTCTGAAAATCTGACCCATATACAGGCTTGATTGGTTGATGCACGGCGATAGAAATATATATTAACAAGAAAATACTTGGAAAAATCGCTGTTAATCCTAGAGTTTCTACAGCCTTCATAATTAAATGAACCTTTAATATATTGCGTCACGGACGGTGATGGTCACAAAGATATTCGTCATCATTTCATCCATTTATAGAAAAATAAAATGATTATCATTTTACATGATTTTAAAGAAGAAAACAAGCCCTTTCGAATGGTATATGAGAAACGAACCTACACACATTGGATCATTATGAAAATCAATGAACGGGAGCCGTCATGGACGGTGACGGAAAAAAACTTCCCCACTTTGGAAACATAGATCTTTTGAATAATTAGAAATATTGATCGAATTTTTTCTTCCTGTTACAATACACCCATGTGTCCACCTTTCATCAAGCACATACAGATAATTAATTGAATGATTTTTCAGTTAAATACAGCCCATTATCATCGTCACGGACGGTGAAGGCCATATTGGGTTTTAATTTCTCTCTTCCTCTGTGTATTTAATCCTAAATTTTAGTGCAACATTTTTTCATGGATTATTCTTCAAGAAACTCTTGGCATATATGCATAAATAAACAAACATTTCCATGTATTCTTAATTAATTTTAGGAATGATATATTTAATATTTGGGTTGGAAGGTTATTTTCAGCATATTTAATGGCTCTAATTTCCTAAATATTCATAGTAGGTATGGACAAGTAGGTACGCATTTGTTCAGAATATAGAGTCTGATCGCATAGAAACCTTAATTATAAGGCATGACTACATGGGAAAGGCATATTGAAAGAAAACTGGTAAAAATGACATTTTCCCATTTGGGACTATTTCATGAGAATCAACCATATATATTAAAACCTATATTCGGTATAGATCACATATTATATATTCGGTATAGATCACATATTTAGTCTGTTTGAGCAGTTATCCCCGGTAGTACTCACACATTGGAAACTTATTTGATATAGACAATTATATAGACATTATTATTACATAAATAAACCTGGTACACGATTATCGTACAAGTGGATACCGGGGACAGATAATCGGTGATGCTAGGTGACCGACAATCGGTGACCAAAATGAGCAATTTTAGTTGTGCAAGTAAATACCGGTAACCGACGGTTCCCAAAAGAGGTGACCGACGATGGTGGCAAACGGATTGTCGGTCACTTTTGTCGGTCGTCGATTGTCATGTAAGTGGATAAGCCATTTATGCTATTGGGGAAAATGCAGAAAATACCCGTTTTCCCATAGGCTTCTATAGTGAACAGTAGTACATTTCAGTGGTCCCCATAATCCCCTGAGTTATTTGCAAAAGACCTCAAAATAAATTAATGACCTTTCATCTTGCTTGACCTTTATTAGGTCTTTTGCAAAAAACTCAGAGAATAATGCACTAGCTGACATCTTAGGTCAAACAAACCATTTTTAGGGCACGTTATTTCCTATCGATTGATATCAATCACTTGAATCTAAATCTAGTAAATATTTTTTATCTAATATTTGTATTGATTAATTTTATTTATTTTTACTTTTTTTCCAACGCGGAGAACTAAAATTCCTCAGTGGTTACAAAATGCCAATTGGCAGATTCAGGAGATTTCGGAGATTAAGAACCAATCAAAAAACATTAGTATGACCCAAAATTGCAAGGTTCCCCAAATAGCACGATATTCTGCACCTGGGCTATTAAAAATGAATCCAGGCTATTGGTTCCATATAGGCTTTGCAATGTCAGAATCAAAGCCGAATTTCCCCAAAACTGGCAGGAATTTTACATGGAGAGCAATAATATGTAGTTTAACAATAATAAAAAAAGAAAAAAAAAGTTATGGGTTTACTTTATCTTCAGTCAGTTATTTTTTTATTTTTTTTTTAGAAAACTTTATTATGATATATACAGTAACTGTTCATAATGACCTACTCATTGGTTAGAGCAGTCTTGACAATTTGACATTTCTCATTGAAATGATTTACAGGTTATATCAATGTAGGAGGTAATTGTCAGTTCTGAGTAAATCAGATCTGGTCTTACTCAATACCACCTTAGTAGAAATAAACATTTGACACAACAATATAATAACTTTTGTATAAATATATAAAATGTAGAAACTTGTCATGGCATATATGTATAACCAAGGAGTGGGGGTGGAATGAGATGAGATGGGATGAGGATTGGGTGAATGGTCCAGCTTGTAATGTTGGTCTAATTTTCAACAAATAAATTTACTATTGTTTCATTTTTGGTCAATAGCTTGAAATCAGAATATCTTTCTGTATTTCTTACATCAGCATGTAGGTCGTTCCAAAGCATAATATATTTAGCTATCTATAACCTATAGCTATCTAACCTTTTTGGATGGTTTTGATGGTTAGCATATCTATGTCTCCATTCGATCATTGGTCCATCCATAATGCGAGCAGAGAGTACGTTTCAATGTTAACAACCTAATAATTATTGTACTTTATATCATATTAATTTTGATAGTGATGTCTGTAATAAGGTCAAGTGGTCAGCACATCTGACCCCTAAATCTGAATAGTGAGTGTGCATGTGTGTATAGGCCTATATAGGTGGGGGTGGGAGCTGGACATTTATTATGGACCGATTAAATTATTTGAGTCTCTGTTTCTAGTTTCTGCTGGTATAGATTGTTCCACAGGGCTGCTATCTGGTATAACGTAGGGAGTTTTTATCATGCTCCAATGTAGGTCTGAACTGGAAGAAAGACCTCGTCGTTTTGCCTGGTATTCCTATTTGGTTTTCGCTTGGTAGACAATGATTTTTCCCCCCATTTTAGAATAAGAAAGACGATTTTTCAGTGTAATCCAGAGTGAAAGTGAATGGAAGCAGAGTACAGGATATGGAACTAAAAATAGACGTTATTGACACTTTTTGGAAAACAAAACCTTCAAAGTAAAAGAGGATGTGTGAGAATGGAAATCCGCATGACACGATCAAGAAACCAAATAACAAACAAGGATTTCCACATTCCTAATTATGTTACAATACAATTGAATAGTCGCCTCTAATCCTTTCTAAATGTAGGTCTGTTCTTCATTTAACCTCTCAAATATTTGTGTGATAATGTTTTTTTCCCCCGAAAATTTCATTTAGCTCAGAAAATTTGGAAAATGAGCGCATATATAGTTATATCCCGGCGAAATCCTTAGTGCAAGAAGGGGAACATAACAAGAAATAACTTCACATAATATCAGACGGGGTCAAAGATATTGAAATGAGAACGTACTGTGGTTTCAGACAAACTTTAAAATGTCCATAGATGTACGTGTACTTATTGCATACATAATTGTCACGTGCTATATACATATACATGTATGCATTATAAGAATGTATGCATAATGTATGCATTCATCACAATTTTAACGTTGATTCATGTCCCAACAGACGCTTCATTTAACACTTCCTAATTTATTGAAAATAGTAGGATGCTTAAATTGCAAAAGTTCCCCATTTTCATTTTCCGACAGACAATGACATGGATCGAGGTCTTTAGCTAAGATCCGGGTACCCGCGATATATAAATTGGTAGATCTGATAATGATAGAATCATACGAACATACATAACACTGGAAAGAACGATCGGTTGGCCTATATAGAATATAGAGTAAGTGAGAGTCATGTGATTTACCACATATATACATGTATATATTTGGTAACAATGAAGAAACCAGAGACTAGGACCACGCATCTTGCTGGACCAAAGATGAAGGGTTGCCTTAAGGAAAGACAGACGGAGGAGTTAGAGGATGACGAAGGTGAGCGAATTTAAGACATCGAGAGATCTATCTCTGATTAATTACTATTTTAAGTTTGTTTATAACCAATTACTATATTACATTAGTTTAAATCAGCAATTACTAAAGAAGAAACGAGACAATAATAATTACTTTGGAAATCAGCAATGATCCACAAAGATTTTATTTAAGGGTACCCAGGAAGACCTGTCATTCATAAATAGTACCATCCCATTTCCATATTAGTCGATGTACTCCACATGCATGTATACATGTATTCCATGAACTCAATGTGAATGTTAAAATGGAAAGAAAATTACTCTTATATTATGTATATGATTAATTTGAAAAAAAGACAGGATATCATGCCTTATAGGATGGTCAAATAAGGGTCTAGGGAACATTATCCTTTTCCATAATAATTTTCTACGTTTAGCGCACTCTTCCTTTAGTTCCGAATGTTCCCTGGATAGAGGTTTAGCGGAGTGGTCATTGGCTTATAATCATATCATTCTCTAGGTTTTATATTTATCTATTTATTAGCAAATTATTTTAGACACTTGCATATATGAATGTTCATCTATTACTAGAATAACATTTATGTTCTGTAATATCGGAACTCCACTGGAGGAAAAACGGATATTTTCTTCATTTTCATGTTTGCAATGAAAACGCAAATGGAGGAGTGTCAGATGTGTTGCCACACCCTTTGGGAACTGTTGTTTCTGTATGGCTATTTGTTGCAACAAATTAGTGGGCAACAACAGAACCTGTCGGTGCCGTTTTTCTCTTTAGCGGAGTCGCCCCATAATAGTGCACATTTCTTTACTTGGGTTACAATCCCACGCGACCCCATAGCAATAGGGTGGGGTAAATCCAATTGTACTCTCTTGGACAGATTGTCTTCAGATATGATTCAGAAATAGATGGGTAAGGCAAAAACTTTCCCCAAACTGGAATATTTTGAAAACCCTTCAGGAACCATGCTCCAGCTAGGTGTGCAAAGTATAAAGTTTTTTCAAATTTTCATACTTTATCCAGAAATATATATACCTGGGTAAAGTATGATAATTTAAATCAACTGTCCTCTTTGATACAGGGTGTATGTTCGAACGTTGGACCCAGTAAAACTAAAACTCAACCAAAACACAAAGTCCATGTCCTCCTTGTGTATGTGTTTACCACCGATTTTATATTTCTGTGCGCGCTAAAGCTTCACAGTTTCATAATATGTTTCTGTTCTGTTCTTCTAAACTTATTGTCCAAACTTTGGGAATAGACTGGGTGATTGGAAATTGAAAAGTATGTCAAGAAACATGAATTATCTTAACAGTTATTTTCTATGAAAAAAAATAAGTAGGGCTTAGCAAATGAACATATATGCAAATGACAGTTGGAAAGTGGAGCTATTGATTTTCTTATTTCTATGTACCCTTAGCAGGGGCATAATTCCTGAAGTGTTTTTAGATTGATGAGATAACATCAATCTAAATGGATTGGGTAGATGTCTGTCAATCATTGATAGCATCTTGGGTCCTCCTATCCCGGATATCAGTGTGAAGAATCTGTTGATTCTGATATTAGCAGATGGGATCAGAATCATGCTGGTAATGGCTGGGAGGGGGAGGGGATGGCGTTTAGGTGTGAATTAAAGGGTAGACCATGTGTGAATTAAAGTGGCAAGTTGAGAAGTAAGAGGCATCATATGCAAAGGTGTTAAAGGGACCAGCAGAATTACATGGATTGACCAGTCATATGGGATAAGGATTTCATGTTTTCTGTCTCCCCTTCCTCTCCCTCTAACTATCCCTCTGTCGAACTTTACATTTAACTGACATCAATCTTTGTTTCCCTTGGAAACGCAATCTTCTGCATGAACCGAAAATGAATAAATAAATATAAACTGATCACTGGTAACTAACTCTTGTTCAATATACGGTATTAAGATTTGGGGAAAGCTTTTGCCTTACACATTTAGTAGGTTTAGATTTCGTCAAACAATATTAACAGGCTTTAAACTTACTTTAGATGAAATCAAATGATTTCATATGGTACATTTTGAACAAATAAATAATTAAAATAATCAGTTATCATCAGTTTGAAATTAGAATATTAATTTTTGAAATTTAATTTGTATGCATCTCTGGATAGTTTTTGAAGAACTTTCATGTTACTTTTTGCCAAAATAACAAAATAAAGTACTTGTAGTCGGTCTGCCGAGTTTATCATCAACATCGTCACTGCTGGCCATTCCCCATCCAGGCCACGGCAGCTCTGCCAGAGCCGGATACAACATGACATTCTGACCAGTTCTGACAGGAGTCGATGCAACAATATCGTGACGTCTCTACTGGGCTCTGTTGTATAAGCTAAGCAAGGAATTTTTTCTGTAGGAATTTTTCCCTCACTACATTCATTCCTACAGAAAATTCCCAGCTCGTAGGAATATTCCTTGCTGTAGAGGTGTGGGTCAGCAAAGTAGAAGGTAAATAGGATGCATAGGATTCACTAATTTCTTGGGGTTAAAGATTAAAATAACACATCTCCTTCAATTTGAAGCGGTAAAGTGGGTAAAATATTAGATACTTTGATTCTTATACCTTCAAATCTGATGCAGATTATCCAGAATGGATTAGAATCTAGATCCACAGGCATGACCTAGAAACTGACCCATTTAGCTGTGGGAATTTCCTACATTGATACTTGTAGTTGTTCCCCATGTGGGAATTTCCCCCAGAAGTTTTCCTACCGAAGTAATTTCCCTCATTCTTTCCTCTGAGTTAAACATGAAAAGACTGGAAAACTAAGGAACACCTTTTAGGTGTTCCCTCAAGAATTCCTTAGGATTTATTGACTGCAAAAATATGATTTTACTAGTCATATATATCTGCTATCATTATAATACAAAGTTTCTGCTGTTAGATGATTTTTCTGTTGATTATTAACATAATTTGAATAGAAAAAAGAAGCCTCCCAAGCTGGGATTCGAACCATGGACCTGAGAGGGGAGCCTTTCTGGGAAAAAACAAACAGCACTGGGTGGGGATTGAACCACCAACCTGAGAGTTTCATTAGTTACCAATCAAAATTTGTCCTTGACCTAGTTTGTCTCAATTGTTTGTGCCTCAAGAGTGTTGATTACTAGTGAGAACAAGGCATGTCCCCCCATTTACCATGTACCTTGAAGACTGTTGTTTGAAGTGGGCAGGGGATATTGAGTGGTTCAAGGAGGGAAATATTGTAGTAAATTCCTACATGATTACATCTGCTTGGTGGGAAGGAAAAGCCGTAGGGAAATTCCCAGAGAAACATATTGAAATTGTATAGGACTGAAGGAATTCCCTCAGTTTTCCTTGCTTAGCAGCTGGGAAGGAATGGTGCAGGGAAGGAATAGCCTATACTTTCAATGCTTTTTAGCGTAGGAATTTCCCAACGAAGTAAAGGAAAAAAACGTAGGAATTCCCACAAAAAAAATTATTCCTTAGCTTATACAACAGGGCCCTGCAGACACTCTCCTGTGGACGGTAGGCGGAGCCTACATCTAGCTCCGCAAGGGGTTAGGTCTTCGCTTAATACTACAGCCTCTTGCCGCACCGCAGACCAAGATTCTTCTGTTGTTCAAATCAAGCACCCATCAGCACCCGCTTGTAACTGTGTTTTGGGGTTAATAAACCAGCCTAAACAAATTTGCCTTTGTTTTGTTGATTCTTTCCCGAAATTTGCGAACTCAGGCCCACAAATTTGCGGTTCACTACCTACTCATAATATGACATGGCTTGAACACTAATTTTACCACACTACCATGTTCTATGCATTTTATAATTTCTTTTATTGGTATTCTGTCCCCTTCATATATTTCAGAAGGCCTGAGACTCCTAAAAAATAGGGATTTCATATCATCCTACCCATGGCAAGCAATAAATGATATGTTTGACATTGCAAGATACCAATGGGCCTTACCATATGATGAGATACACGGCCACCCTTCAATTGAAAAGGACAACTTTGGAAGTGTAGGGGATGGAGTGGCTACACACTTAGCTCAAGGCAAAGATCCACTCGAAGATCTTGACAAACTTGTTGCTTTTGACTGTGCCCCTCATGGCTATCTATTTGACCTGACTCATGAGAAATGCCATCCAGGATATGCAAGAATAAAAAATAAGAGACAGGCCTCGATTTCATTCAAAGAAACAATGGGCCAAGATATAAGGAATCTGCTTAAGAATTTCGAGCGATGTATGGTAGAGATGATAGAGTCTTACTACATGGCAAACGGGCCAACACACGATCCACATTGGTACAATGCAGAGACAAAAGAAACAGGACCAGCCCATAATATCTTGATGAAATTCAGTAATAAAACGTCGTCCAACATTAATTTGGACATGATATTTGGTCTTGCTAGTCAAACTCCGTGGCCAAAGCAAGCAGAGGAATGGAAGACCAGAGCTCGTATTTCTGGGTGGCCTTCAAAAGAGATGGTGGAAGAACTAGCATCAGATGGTTTCATTCTAGTACCTGTTGCCCATCCTCGAAGCTCTGATCCCAATTCTGAATGGAGGATTTCATTTTCGAAAACAGAGAAAGCACTTTTCCACTCTTTAACAAGAAACCAAAGGGATGTTTTCATGCTGACTAAACAGCTTTGTAAACAGGCCTTCTCAGGGATGAAGCTACTGTGCACTTACCATGTCAAAACAGTCTTCCTCTGGATGGTAGAAACCTACCCACAAGCAAGCTGGAAGGACGGCACCATCGGCATCTTGTGCTGTGCTTTAATTGAGAAACTTACTCTAGCTTTTACCAAGGGAGTTCTTCCAAGTTACTTCATACCGTCCAACAACCTGATTGGTCACCTACCACGTGGTCAAGCCAACACATGCGCAGCCATACTGAGGGAGATAAGGAAGGGGCCACTGACGGAGCTTTTCACATTTATCAACCGTGTAGAAATAGCAAAAGAGAGAAAAGGTGGCGCTCAGATCATGCAGGGACTGCGGGCAAAGGACAACTTGAATCAGTTGTTTAAGGCCATACGCTACTACAGCGATTGGGTGGCAGATGAAATGGTTCATCGTTATGCTACTTTTGCAGAAGCCGCAACATATCGAGTACATATTGAGCTCCTTCAAAAGAAGTCACTTTTGTATGGTTATGCCCCGTTGGCCAACATAGAGACTCTGATCCAGTACAAAGATGTTGTCTTTGATAGGAAAACACACCAAATGTTGCCCAAAGTCGATTGTGCAAGCATTTTCTGTGCTTTAGCAAGCCAATCCAGAGTCAAATACAGCTTAGACCCAGGCAACACCACACTCTACGAAGCAACAAAAAGTCTCTTTGAGCTTTCTTTGGCCTCAACTGAAGGTCTCCCTGTGGAAAGTCAACTAGTGGAGTATGCATCGTTTTTAATTGAGGCCAAGCAGCTGGAAAAGGCTGAGGAACAACTCAGTAAGCCTTGTGCACCATTTGACCAGTACAAGTATTACATCAATGAATCACTTGAGGGTCTGGTGATGGATTCGCGCATTTTTAAGGTATGGCTCAAATTCAGAATGGCTCTCCTCCGGAAAGAACCTGGAGAAGACATCATCAACGAATATAAATTGGCTATGGGAGAGGAGAGTACCATCTCAAAGCTGATAAATGAAAGCGATAGGAAAGGTAAGTAATATATATGGGTAGGGAATGATAAACATGGGGGAAAATTTTCCATGAAAATTGTAAAGATTTAAACTTTAAATATCTATTCGTTAACATACAGAAATGTTTCATGACTAATTTCCCTTGACTTTGATGATTATAAGTGGGGTAGACAGATCTAACTATTTCTTCATATTCATGAATATACTGATATAATACTAGCTGATGGTTCTGCTTTATACTATGTTAATTTGGTTTTGTTTGAAAGCCTTTATTTTCCATAGACATAGATAGGCACACCAATGCATTCTGAAATATCACAAATTTCCCGTATTTTGTTGGTATTCATTTGAATTTCTTTAACTCATTATTCTTGTATTATTTTTAAAGGGGAATGTTCTGGAAGCAAGGAATTTGCCTTTGAGAGAAGTATGCATGATCTTATGGCAAACGACCCCATGGGAATGCATGGCCATACATGTCAGCCAGGGGGACCAAATTTGGACGAAATGACAGCTATGTTCATTGATGTGATCCATGGAGAAAGCCACTTCACACTCTTAACACATATGCAGGAGGAAAATGAGAGGGCCAAGTCGTGTCAGGATGGAGCACAGTCTAGGCTCACAGTTGAGGCAGACCCTTCAATCTGAAGGAAAGGCCTTTGCTGGAAACTGCAAAATGTCATTCTAATCCCATTATAGTTCCCATAGAGGGTTTATGGCAGGTTTGACCCTGTCATGTATACACAATATTGCTCTTAAACGGGTAACATTTACATGTGAAATGATAAACATCATATGCATATACTTTTCTGAGATACTATTCTGAGAACTATATATATAGTTGTGCATTTATCAACTTTTATAATATTGTTAAGTTTTTAATGAATCATTGAAGTAGGTCTGCCACATGGGAAACACAAATAACCGAAAACTGAAATGTACTGTAGGCAGCACATAAGTGCATGAAAATGAACAAAAATGAATAGAGTCATCGTAAATACAAAAAAAACTGCATTTATGTTTGATTCCAACCACTAAATGTCACAGATACCTGTTGTGGTGTGCCACTGCAGCAGTTTGTTGACAAGAAGTGCAAACAGCCAGATCAATCTATCCTGCCCCCGGCCCCAATACATGGGTGAATAACATGTACAATTCACCATCCCCAACCCACATTTCACGATACACCCCTCATGTACCTCAGCCTCAAAATGGCGGCAAGGAGCTGTCAATATTTCTATTGATTGATAATGGCGACTCTCAGAACATGGCCGTCGCTGCCATTTTTTCCCACCGGGCGGCGCCAAAACTGGGTCCTAGAAAGCGGTCCTCCAGGGGTACGTGGAAACAGATTAATGCACTTTCATGCATCAGTCCTATCCCAAATACCATGGCAATTACTTGTGTGTTTTTGTAAAGTTCAGGAGAATAACCACTCAAGGGTGGGAGTGTTTTGCATGGTTAGGTTTAGGCTATATTTATTTTGGGGGAAGGAAATTGGTTATATTTCAGCAGATCTGAACACCTAATATTGTTTTTATATTTAAAAATAAAGGATCATCGCAAAAACGGCCCTTGCAAACCGCCCGGGAGTTTCCCGGCTCTTTCTATACAGCACACAAGTTGTCTGGCGTTTTGTCGAGGTCTGCAGTTGACTTTATGGCTCCGCCATAAGGCACCTGCATACAATTAGATTTTAGCAGAAGCATCTATATTACATTAGGTTTGTAATGTGATAATCGCCGAGTTTCTACCTTGAATATGACAGCAACATGATGTGGGAGGGTTTGTAGCATGTGGGGTTTACATGCTTAGATACAGGGAGATTTTAAGGTGTGTCATGATTATCATGAGGTATTGCAAAACGTTGTGAAATACTACAGGATGGATATATATGTAGGATTGAAACTATAATAAAATAGAACTACACTGGCTGGCACCACAACAACATCTTTGTGTTACTCACTGACATATTAACAAGTACCGGTAATAGTAACTTAAGGGCTCTGAGCCTACATGTCAACCATAACGATCTGAAGTACCTGGAAAGGCCATAAGATATAATTAATAAGGCAAGACAACATCAAGACTTAAAGGAAGCCAAGACGAGGCATAACAGCTTCATCTGCGAAATTTTAGCATACAGCAACTTTTGTCAGAGTGTATCAACAAAAAATAAGCTAGGCCAGGGGTATGCGATGGGGCAGTGACAGTGAGGGGCACACACACATCCACCTGTTGATGGGATAGCACAGGTAGCTGGATGCTGGACCACATGTTTGCACACAGTGGTAGAGGTTAATTCCACACTCACTGATAGCGGAATATGTGAAGTGCCCTATTAACATAATCATGTATTATTTCAATATTGACAAGAATAGGCCCCTGATTTCAAATTTCATGAGCGGCAGTCTCGATAAGCTTTATTTTTAAAGTGTGAAAGAAATCTATCAAAATGTTATAAAAAGTCACCTATTATAACTATAACACGTATAACAATATATATGGCAGTAAAAAAAGAATCAAAATGTTAAACACTTTGACTGGTGGTCGTAATTTCCGATGTCTTTTTATTAGAACTATTGTAACACATTCATGTTAGCCTAAGCAATGTAATTTAAATCCATGTTGTGGTAGCTGTTCTTGTTGAGCTTGTTCTGTAAGTAGAGAGGAGTGGTGAGCTCTTCCCTATGGTCCACTGGCCTATATATTTGGTTAGAACCTAATTAAGGTGTAATATGATTGAATTACAATTATATAACAGGGGTATATATATGAATATCATAGATTTCTTCGAAACAGAAAATGGTTTCTATGATAGAGCACGTTCACGCTTATATGCATACCATATCATTTGAAGCCTGCGGCTTCTCGTGACATCCCTGGTCGAAAAAAACTTGTGGGCATTGTATACGGTAAGTCAGAAACCAACCTCGTTATATCCTAGCATAATATATAAATAAAGGTCATTTGAAAATTAAACTTTATCTAGATGTACTATGCTTCTGAGAACAGTGCCCTTCCGGGCGTAATATTGTGGTAGAATAAAATATTTAAACATCTATCTGCGTGCTGGTGAATAGAAAGTGCATCATCCAAATCCATCGCCGTGTTTGTCCATTCCTACATTGAAGGATCAAGCCTGAAAACAAGTACAATGACGTAGGAAATCATTTATTGTTGAAATACGTGGGCCATATACTATTTGGGCTATTGAAAGTAATATGCTTATGTAATACCAACATCATATTCATATTATAAGTAACGTGTTACAGAAAAAGGGGTAATATTTGACAAGATGCGATCAAGCCGATTCAAATGATAATGATATCTAATAGGTATACTTATATAATTTGAAAAAGGTTTTTCT
This sequence comes from Sthenelais limicola, assembly GCA_942159475.1. Lineage (NCBI taxonomy): Eukaryota > Metazoa > Annelida > Polychaeta > Phyllodocida > Sigalionidae > Sthenelais > Sthenelais limicola. Next base: position 37,876,622 of record OW804102.1, read on the forward strand.
GGATCGTCGATCACTAGTAGATTAGTTAAATATACTCTTTAGGATGACCTAAGAAATGCATAGATATATTTAGCACACAGTGTTGGAATTTGTTTCACGTGTTTCTGCCACTATAGAACACTAATAAACCGGCAAAAAGTGAAAATATTCCTTTAAAAAAAGATTTACGGTATTGTGGAATAAGACTTTTGAAAAATACCATGTATAGCGGGGGAGGAACCTGTAAGAATCGTGCAAAATGTGATACCTTTTTCAAATTTGGTATGCTGTTAGGTGAGGCCATAGGCTTTCCAAATACCAATGGCAGCAAGTTGGTCCATCCCCCTGGTGGCCGGTAGCTGCGAAATACAAAATGGCCGCCATCAGAAGCAAATGCACCATATCTTTGCTTCTACTGATCGTATTTTCAAGTATAATACCAATTTATTGATGTTTTATGGTGTGAGGAATCATTTTCTGAAGTTATTTTTTACTTTTAAAGTCTTTTTCACTGTCAAAATCCAATATGACCACTGTCTGGGCAAAAAATATCATATCTCACTCCTTTCAGCAATATCCTTGTATAACACCAGCTTTTCTATGTTTTAAGGTATGGGGAATCCATTTCTGAAGTAATTTTTAATTTTAGGTCATAGGTCAAGTCAGAACAGTCTATAGTCTGTAAAATAAACTGTATTATATCATCTTGGACATGCCAATAAAATTGAGGAAAACAACACAGATAATCACAGATACATCCGGGCAATCATACAGAATGGTCATCAAGGTTGTTGCAGCAACCACCTTGACATTTACACAATAGCGTACACCTGATTCCAGCCTTAAAATATTTACACCTACCCTTGAAAGCTTTTCCACAAGAGCAGTTAAGCAAAAGTGCACAGGATGCACTGGCATCACCCAGTTCTGTCCAATATGGGACCCATGTCTTGTGGCATCCATTCCATTTTCAACCATATTGTGCAGGATCTAGCACACAGCTGTTTTTCCAAGGCACAATGCCAAACAAAAGCTGACACCAAAATGGTTCTTTTGATGTGCTGGTACAGGGCTGCTTTTGTAGGTGGGATGCTCTCTAGAATCCTAAGTTTGTGAGTGAACATCAGCCACCAAGCCTCATATATTGTACTGCAGAAACAGTTCTTACTGTACATGAGCACAGTAAATTGCTTAATGTGTTGCACATGCAGAGAATCCTCTGTCAGCTCTTGTGAATTTTCAGTTAAGCAGATCAGTTACCTGAGGGAAGTCCATCCATGCTTTCCATCCTGATTTCTTCCCAATTCCCATCATGCTAGATGTTGCATTGCAACCTGTAAATGCATGGAAGAAAGGTAGTGCTTTGCTTTTATCAGGACCAAGCTGTAATGAAACATCATGGACTGGTATATCTGTGTGTGCTTTTCCAGATCCAACCCAACCCACAGCTCAGTAAGCCCCAGATTTTGCAATGTGTTGAAGAGGTGAACAGACAGAATGACAACATCTGAATCAACTGTTCTTAGAAAAGCTGTTTTATGACCATCCATAACAGGATGGCGCAAGTGCAGCATTACAGGGGTGTCTGCCTCCTCATGGTCAGATGGAGTTATGTCAGTCAAATTGACTGCCTTGTTGGACAGCACAAGTTCCCCTTTTCTTGTCAAAAGATAGTTCTCAGATGAGGAGGTTGCATTCACAAGCCCATCAGCGAGAAACTTGAACAGTTCATCTTTGTTCTCACTGACTTTCAGGAATGCCTGCTAATCTTTTCCTTTTGAGATTAGGGACCTTTTTTGATTATTAGTGTCCTTCATGCAGGTGTTTGACCCAGACGTTGCACTCTTGTTTGGTTCTTTAGACTGTCCTGAGGAAAGTGATCCCATACTGCATCAATTCTAGTGGTATATGTGTTCATTTGATTCTCAATGAAAAGCAGGCGGTGCATTCCAGTATATTCGCCAAACACATTGGCTCACTGTGGTTTAATGATATCAACCACTGCAGGCATGTCTAAGATGATTACAGAAGCTTGTTTGACAGATGGATTTCTTCCATGTGCAGGCATACCTGGCAAGCAGCCAAGAATCCATGACTTTGTACCAGCTTGCAGCTTGCCTTTACTGGACAATGAAGGTGGTTCTCTGGCATTTTCACGCATGAAAAACTCGTCCATGTCAGAATCAGGGCAAGCTTGAAGCAAAACAAACATTTGAGTTACAATTGCTGCAAAAGCTATTGATGATGCAAGTTTGGCTTTGCCTTTATCTAAGCTCACTGGAGGTCGATGGAGAAAGGTAAAGAAATTTGCCTTGGGGATGACATCAGAGAGAGGAGTGGCACAGTCCTCAATCCGCTCCTTAACAACTTTTGAATTCATTGCTTTCCCAATTGTTGGCAACTCCTGAATACACTTGCTAACTTCAGGGTCCATATATTCACCAGTGTCTAATGTCACCAACTGATTGCCAGTTTCCTCATAAGGGTTGATGAGGACTACTTGATCCACAAGCTCAAGAAGGGATTTGAGCTGGTTGAGGAAATTTTGCTGCTCAGATACAAAATTTTCTGGGTGTTCAATGTTGTCTGATTTTGTTATATGGATGCTTGCATATTCAAACTCATGAATGACATGAAGAACTTCTGCCTTTGAGAGTTCAATCACCAATGTGTATAGTACCTATGATCCCCCCAATCTCAGAGAAAGCACCCTGTCCTCACCCAGGTGTTGTCAACTGGCCTACAAATTTGTGTTTTCTCATAACCACTAATTTGATTGTCATTCAGTCAGAAATTGTCCAACAACAATAGATTTGATATGTGATTAAAACCCACAAATTTCTCTCTCCAATGAGATCATTTATGGGTAGATAGCGGGAAATACATAGTGCACAGACAAGGATAAGTCCATTATTTCAACCAGGTTTAATTATTTTTTCATACATTCTGTTAATTTCTGAGGTTATATTTGAAAGACTAAATATTTTTTTTTACAGAAACCTATAATGAATCATATCTCTTAATAATTTCTGGCTTTATATTGGTATATATTTAGTTAGATTAAGTGTGAAATCAAAAGAACTAAAAAAAAGAAACAAACTTGTTTGTGCACAATGTCAGGTGAATGTAGCTAAAATATATGATTTTAGTCTCATCATAGTCTTATATTCATTTAAATGAAAGGCCTAAATTCATAAAATATGTTTTAATCGTAAAAATAGCTTCAGAAATGGATTCCCTATACCTTTAAACCTAAATAAAATAGTATTACACATCTATCTAGTACTAACTGGAGCTGAGATATAATATTTTCATTTTGAGTGGTGGCCATATTGGATTTTGACCTGGAAATGACCTGGAAACAGAAAGATGGTTCAGAAAGGGTATTTTGCTATATAAAAACCCAGGAAAAGTGATATTATATATGGTGGTATAGCTGCTGAGATATAATACTTGCTAATAGCTGTTAAGATTAAAATGGGAGCTGAGATATGACTTTTTTGTTTCCTGGTGGCAGCCATATTAGATTTTGACCCTGAAAATAACCTGGAAATAAAGAAATCACAAGGTAAATGGATTCCTCATACCTCAAAACATAGAAAAGCAGGTATTATACATGGATATTGCTGAAAGGAGACGAGATATGATATTTTTTTCCCAGACGGCGGCCATATTGGATTTTGACAGTGAAAAAGACTTTGAAAGTAAAAAATAACTTCAGAAAATGATTCCTCACACCTTAAAACATCAATAAATTGTATTATACTTGAAATTACGATCAGTAGAAGCAAAGATATGGTGCATTTGCTTCTGATGGCGGCCATTTTGTATTTCGCAGCTACCGGCCACCAGGGGGGTGGACCAACTTGCTGCCATTGATTTTTGAAAAGCCTATGGTCTCACCTAACAGTGTACCAAATTCCAAAAAGGTATCACATTTTGCACGATTCTTGGGTATTCTGACAGGTTCCTCCCCCACTAGTATGACTCATTTTTCCTTTCACAAATATATACTTATATTTACTCAATGTTAATGCAACTCAGGCACAGTAGAACATATCAAACGTATTTAACTGCAATCTAATGCATAGAGCAACTCCTTGCATATATTTTAACTGACAAAATAGTAGTTGTTGTACAGGTGTGTTACTCTATAATGTTATCAATTATTATTATATTGGAGAACACATTCTTGCAATTCTCGATAAAAATGTTGCTAAATATTTGTCTCGCAAACCTGAAATGAATCTATCCCTGCATGCACTGTAACAGACATGCAAATCCCCTATTGAAAAATACCTGACTTTGAATCCAACAACGTACACATGCTTACCTTTCACCGTTTGAGTCTGCCTTCGCCGGAAAGAGTATATGGACAAAAGGAATTGGTGTTTTCCCATAATTTGTCCTATTACTGTTGAAGACCGTTAACTGTGCAGTAATAAAATAAACAACTTCATGTAAACCCTCGAGTCTGCAAATCTATCCATGCTTTAAACTAAGCCTGATATACTATCGATTTCCCATATTAAAGTGATTAAAAATTTCAACTATACGTCTTTACATTTTTCAGAATCTAAAATGCACAGTATCATATATATATAAGTAGTTTTATTTCTCATTATCATACAGTTACAAATTTCTTGAAAAAACAACACAAATTTATTGTAGCAATCTAGTTGGTTAGGTTGAACTGCCTTTTGAATTTTATTTTCGTCTGAAATTTGGATTATTTGAGAAGATTGGCAAAGGTGAATTATACATTTCATGAAAATCTGACCCACTTACATTGTCCAAAGGAGAAAATGGTCCTCTTGATGCGTCGGACATAATGTGTTGGACATCACCGCAAAGTTCCTTGTTACCAATTTTAACGTAATCAATGCAAATACGGTAGCCCCTTCTCACGGATCCCACATGTCCATATTTGGCATTGTAGCCAACCAAAACTAGAGGATTCTGAAAGAGATGGGAATAATGTATTAATAACCTCCACATAGGACATCAACTATCAAGCAATTGTGGATGTATTTTGGGTTAGAATCTGAATTCACTTGTTACTTTGAATGGACAGAAACAATCCGCAACAATCAACTGAAATCAACTTATTTATATTGCAACAGAGAGATTTCATCTTGATTCAACAATAACTATATGTGAGGTGTTTTAGGAAAGTCGCAAAATATGGACTTTGAGATATCCCCATATTTAAAAAGAGGATATCAAGCTGATCTTAATGATCGTAAACACTAGGACACCAAATATGTATTTCTATATTTTAAATTTGATAATTTTACCATGCAAAAAAAATGTTGCAATGTTCCTGGATGGGTAATTACCAGTAAAGTAACTAAATATACTCCATATGAAGGCCTTCATGCTAGGATTCGTGACACAGACTTATCTGACTATAAGTGCTAAACCCTCTAAATATCAGAGCATTTCAGTAAAGAGATTGTGTGATAAAAACACTTTGAAAAATATCAATTTTGCGACTTGTGACTAATTTACCTGAAACACATCACATATATAGGCCTACTATTCTCAGCAATGAACTCCAAGTAAATGAAATGCATTATGATACAAAAGAATTAGAATATCAATTAGCTTTAATGTTCATATTGTCTTAGATATACCATTCATCTAAACATGCAACAAATAAAAGCAATGGAATGTGATAAAGTTGATAAAAACCTCATAATCAGATGAATCAATATTGACTTTGGTCATGAGGTCATGCAACTGATATGGTCCAGCAGTAAAGGGTCTGGGCAACTGTTTGGCAGAAGCAGGGAAACCAAGCTCCAAATATACCATTGCTGAAAACAGTTACTGTAAACATTTGTTTTAGCATTTATTTTAGCGCACCCACCTTTAAAATAAATCCTGCGCAAAAGGTGTAATTATTGCATAAACAAGATGTGAGACTTCCTTGCTGCGCCCAATCAAGCCTGCTCGAGCTAAACTATAGGCTATACAAGTTAAATTTACTTTTTAACATCCTAATAGAGTTTGTAATACATAAATAGTAGATGGCACTCTGTTCGGGTTCAAACTGATCTCGACCTTCGGGGTTCGTCCCGTTTTCTGATGGGTCTTGATCAGTTTGAACCCTACATCGTGTCGTTTGCTATAAGAATGGGCTTTTATTGTAATATCCTTGTATTGTCTAATAATTGCTGTATGAACATACAAAATAAACACATAAAAAACAACTTTACCTCCTCCTGTTATATGTTCGCCAAAGCAGGACGAGCGGTTATAATCTGCCGCATACTGACAGTCATTGCCTGCAAACCCTGGATAGTTGTAGAAATCCCAATTCTTACCTAAAATTTAAAAACCAGAATAGATTGTTGTAACAAGACTCTTTATTCAGGCATTTTTACAGCATCGCACTCTCAGGTTTGAGAAGTCTCTCTCGTTGCGCCATGAATTATTAATGAATTATAAGGCTATACAGTAATATACCATAGCATGCTGAAGTTATAGTCGTTGGGGATTATCATATCTTTGTGTTTTCTATATATAATATATATATACATTAATGGATGATCCTGTTATGTAACATTACATAACATTGTTCCTGGTAATTGTATTCATATGAATTGTTAATTAACATCCTTTATTATTATATCATATTTCTTAAATCACGTAAAATGGTTAATGAAAGCTAACTAGCCACCACAAACAATAATTTATGATAAATTTATGAATTAAAACAAGCTGGTAGATTCAAAGGAAAGTCAGATTATTCTTAAATATTTAAGCTTTTGGAAAATATAGGTAAGTTCTATGTGAAAGTTTTGCCATAGATTGTTCTGGATAGTAACCTTAAATGGGTGGTAAATTAGAAATTAGAAAACAAAGGAAACAAAGGGTCGACCGAAAAAGCTCGCAGTATTATCAGTGAAGTTAAACGAAATTGCATACTTACATGTAAAGGAGAAATGAAACGTTAGACAAATGGACAGTATGAGTAGTTTCCACATGGTGTCTTTCTCAAAGTATGGGGGTCACAGGTTTGATCACACGGTTTAAACAAGCTAACATATACAAATAGACCTGTACCTGGAAACACTATATATTATATGGGTCAGGTCGCACAGAAATGTACTATTGGCCTTTCTATACACTGTAATTGTGAATTCTACTAGATTAGACTGGAAAATAGATGAATAATATGGATTTCATGTGTTGATTCAAACAATCTGGTTATGTTGAGCTGTATTTTAAGCATATTTTTCATCTTGTATTTGGATTATTTGAATGGATTGTCACTTTATATTGAAAATGGGAAAAAAGAAAGCCACATCGATTATACTGCAACACAAAAATGGGATATTGAGTTCTTTCCCAATTCAGGCCAAAAACTGAGAGAGATAGAAAACTACTCAACTATCAGACATATGCCCTTTGGAATAATGTATATGAATGCAGAATATTTTTCAATCTATACATATGGGTCAGATTTTTAGAAAATGTACAATTCACTCTAATAACCCACATTCAAGAAATAAATGAGCTTTAAAATGCAGTTTAACATAGCAAAAGAAGATACTTTAAATCAACACGATGCCAAATATACCCAGATATACCCGGAACTCATCATTTTTCAGCCTAATTTAGCAAAGTTAGCAGCCCCTCTCCCTTCATAGGACCATGTCATTATAAGAACCATCACCATCATCAAGATGTGAACCTATTTTATTCAATGCCAAACTAATTTCACTAATAGCAAACAGCAGGAAGAATGTCGGCAGGACGAAGCTGTGCCATCTTTGTTCCTGCTTACAAAAACAATTATTGCAAGCAAATTATACAACTTCGCCCATATATATATTCCCCATGCTTGGGTATCTCCTTTTTTCTAATAGGCTATCTGTATTGGACTCGTTGAAGCTACACTTTCCTCAATTTCGGGCGAAAGTTGTACTTAACATAAACATCTTTTTGAATCTGAACTCACCAGAGGAACACCACGCTGGCTTTGTCCTTATTTTTCAATAGTTCTGATTAGGATACCATGTCAAAAATGAATCAGTTCTGCAAACCCAGGTATAGTTTTAGCTTTGGGCAGAATTGGAAAATTACTAATTACCGGTAAGATAAATTTGAGACAGACGTATATATATATATGAAAGCTACATTCTCAGCAGCTATACCACAAACAAATTACTGACAAATTTGATCATATTATGACTCATATGGCTGAATTTATTAATATTTTACTGCTCTTATATCTTTATACAAGAAGTCAAATCGGCTCCAATGAGCGATAATAATTGAAGCCATGGCAGGAAATGGGCTTGGCAGGTCCCCACAATATAAATGTGGACTTTTATGAAGTCCTAAAAATACCAGATAAAATCCTCCAACATTTGGGTAGAATGATTTTTAGATGAGTTGGATGAGAACAGAACAAAAAGTAGAAAATCTTTTGTTTGTGAATGATGTTGACTGAGAGTGCAGCTCTAATAGTGAGAGTATTTTGTTTTATTTTGCAGTTCTAATAGTGAAAGTATTTTGTTTTCATAGTTAGAAAATGGTTAATTTGGCCAATAGGGGATTTGCATTGTAACAATTGTTGTAATTCTGAAACTATATGGAACCATTGATCTGATCTTGATTGTACTGTATTGTACTGTATTGTGTACTGTGTTGTATTCTGAATCTTAAGGAGGAAAATGTTACGGCACAATAATCGAGTATTATGTTCACATGTAGGGATTTGAAAGTTATAGACAAGAAATTATATAACTCCTTTGACCGCTTACAAATCGAGATTGTTAAAACCTTGACTAAGCAGTGGACAGTAAAGTCACTGTTAACTAAAATTTGCAGAAAGGTATGAATGGTGAATGCTAAAATATAACAGGAATGTAATTCCTTAGTAAAGTGAAGGTCGATATAACGATAAATGATTTTACTATGGTTAGGGAAAGGGTGCTGCTGATTATTATTATGGGGGGATGGTAAAGGGATGATGACGTGATTAATTGAATTGTAAATGACATGTAACGATGTAATGATTTATTGTTAGCCTTGAAGTTGAATACGAACACTGATTTAACTAATGACTACAAGGACTACGTCCTATCGAAGTAATCGGATTGATGTTAAAAATTGAAAGTTATATTCTCATGATATCAAAAATGAATGTATTAGTTGAACGACGAGCCAAAATGACTATATAAACAAATAACTTGTAATATTATGTCGCAAAATCAATGATTGTTTTATATTTAGTTTGGGCGGTCGAGGAAGACCTGCGAGGGGGCAGAGGACCATAAACCCAGTTCATTATTTTCATACCTCTGTAACTGTATGAATTATATTGAATAAAAGCATTATATATATATATAAGTCTAAGGGTTTTTAGCCCATAGGTTCAGTGTTGAGAAGAAGTGAGACAAGAGTCTGATGTAGCAGCAGTTCATCCGGGTTCGGCCTAGGCAGGAGTGACTCAGCGAGTGCCCAAGACCTCACCCATCCATTTATTTATACTCCAGAAACATGAATTATTCATAGAATCAAACCCAAGAATTATTCCACTTGCTCTTCCTCCTCTCTCTAATTGGTTGAGGGAGAGAGAGGATCTTCCTTGACCACACATTGACCTCTGCTCCCCATGCCAAGGCCATGACCTGTGCATGTGCAAGTTGGATCCCTCTCCTCAACCTTCCGACCCTCCCACCCCTTACTCTTAGATCCCAAGGCTCGTGCCTGCCCCCCCTGCCTCTTAGCCCTTCCCCCCTCTTGATTAACCCAGAGCAGTGGATACAGTAATTAGGTCGGGCTGGGTGGTGGGGTGAGCTCTGAGTAGCTCATCCCCCCTCCCCTCCTGGCCAGGCCATGAGTGGCGTGCATGTCTGACCATGATCAGGGCTAAATAGATGAGGGTTTTGACCCAAAGAATTCAGTTCTTTACAGCATATCTCACTGCGTAGGTCTGATTTTACAGTGCTTGCTGGGATGGATTCAGTTACAATCTGACACAATATTTATCAAGATTTTTATCAAAAAATGCAAGGATTTTTTCAACAATATCATAATTTATACAAATGATCTATGTAAACCAAATGCATGATGCATGATGCAAGTCTTGTTTTATCGAATCTGGCAAAACACATGTCTATCTTCATGAGGTCACTCTTAAATTTTGCATGCTTAACATAACCTATTCATAATATAAATTTTACACTGTCATACAACTCCCATGATTCCATGCAAATTAAGATTCAAGATGATGAAAATGCAAATCCCCTATTGAGCTGGGAGTACAGCTTTAATCCATAAGCATGTGCCAACAAAACCTGTCATCTCCAGCCGATGTATATTTACACGGATCTCCCTTGCTTGTTTTTAGAATCCTCTCTTGAGAATGTTGACAGTCTCCTTTCTCTGTGAACACACCCTCATGGCTCACGTAACATAAGTTCACCTTATTCTTAAAATTTATTCTAACAATTGTTTCTTCAGGTCGTTTAGAACTTTAAAATGATTTTGAAACGTTTTTTTCTAAAATCCAGTTATTCAATTTATCACTTTTAGTAGGTTCTCACGTGACAAAATAATGTTGTAAGCCTTTTTCAAACCAAAAGCGAAATCATGGCAGGAATCTCTGGTCAATGTAACACATACATCCAGCTATTAAATGAAATGAAATTGATATAAAATGGAATAAAATAATCTAGTTTAGCTCGCTATGACAGTGATTCAGTTTAAACAGAGATGAAAACATAGAGGTATTGAATAACTATCTACCAATTAAAAACGTTTGCCATTTGCTTTAAACACAGATGAACAAATTAAGATATTGAAGAGCTTTCTACTAAAAGCCTCATATGTAATGATAAATGATAACAATGATCAAATTGAAGAATATTAACTGGGCATTTTCTATTCATCTCCTCTATCGGCTCATGGATGTAGGAAATTCTGCAAATTTAAAGAAAAATGTAGCTACGCAGCATACCAAGATGTTTAGTCTACACCAAACACAATAACGGGCAAGTAAATTTACATTGTAAGGCTTTACGTCCATTTACTTAGTCCTGAAAAACCTTTCCTAAACGGCCATGAGTACATTTTCCTTTTCTTTGATTCACTAGGTTTTGTGGTTTATGTAAACGAACCACTGGTTCCAAGAATTCTCCCTGTTATTATCTTCCCATGAATAGAAAATGATCATAAAATAGCGTTTCCTTTCATATTATCATCTTTATTTGATTTCATAAAAAAACAAAGCCTACGGTTAGCAGATATACAATAGAACACTGACAACAAGGACCTGTTGCATAAGAAATCCTTAATTAAAATATTTTTTGATATGCTATTTTTCCTTAATTTATTAGGTAGCTACTTTAGGAATAATAAGTAGCATCATCTGTATAACAAATTCCTTCCCTACAATTAACTTACCAGCTCTTTAGGAACGAACATTAGCTAAGGAAGGACACTCTAAGTAAGAATTTCTTATGCAAAGTACCCCAGCAATTTCTGTGCAAACAAGGAGCATATGACATATATATAGTTGAAGTGGATTTACAGGGAGTGGGAGAATATACAGCCCTCTTTTGCTGCTGTTTGTTTGAAGTCTTTTTACTCAGGTTCAAGAAATTTAGCATTAATGTGTGTACGGAAACATTCGCAAAACACATAATGGCAATATTCTTCAGGTACCACCGAAAAAAAGGTTGAAGTAGTCATATTCTTGTAGTCCCGAAAAATAAAATATGTATCTTATTATAATTAATGGTAAAGGTGCGTTTCCACTGGATTGCTTGTATATGTGCTCATGGCTCACTCTTGTTGCACTTGTTTATAGGGGGGCTTGTCATTCGCTCTTCATCCACTTATATTTTTAGCGTAAGACAAGCACAGAGCGATTCTACTGGTCTGCTTGTTTCCTTCTGAAATCAATAGCAAATGCATTGGTGCGCTCTCACTCTGCTCTTGGGGGCTGTTTCATAGCTTAATTAGTAATGATATATTGCTAACATTCGCTAATCGTTCACTAATTAAAAATTAGCAATATATCGTTAAAAATTGTGATACATTATCAATCATATTGGGATATATCGCTAGTTGTTTTTACAGTCAATATTTTGTGACGGTAGACCCTAGTTGCAGTAGTCTGTTTTTTTCTCCGATTTAATGACCAAAAGTGAAGAAATTATTAATGGAAAATTTAGCAAAGCCCCAAAAAATCTCCGCTACTTTAACAGAGATTTAGTGATGAAATAGCGATAAATAGCGATATATATTGCTAGCATTACTAGTTATGCAACAGCTTAACGATTGTTTGCTATCGTTAGTGATCGTTGTGATCGCTACTAGTTATGAAACAGCCCTTTGGTCTGCTACTTGAACAGGCAGAAAGAGCGGCGTGTAGTTGCGCTCAAATCAAACAGGTCAGATATTAGTGCAGTGTCAAAAAGAAGCGCCAACATCAAATTTTAAGAGCGCATAGAAAGCGCATTTACCAATTCTATTGGACCGCTCTGGGTTCACTCTGCCTTCGCTTGTTATGCGCTCGGGGAAAAAGAGAGGGCCATGGGTGGTCCAAAAGAGCGAGCCAGTTGAAGTGCAGCCTAACTTCTGTTATAGTATTTACTATTCAAAAATAGATTCTGTGCTTGTGCTCCATTTATCCTCAATAAATGCGCCTATAATCCCTAATTATTGCCCCAATAAAATACATTTGGACCCCCAATTATTTCTCACATCCAGTATTTGGTAATTGCAATGGATATGATAATGGAAAGGAAATTATATCGTACATTTGACAACCCCAAGGAAGACTCAGGAAGTAAAAGTGCGTTGGGTTTTTAGACGAATAATTTTGTATTCATTTCATTTTTCATTTAAAGGTAGTAACAATCAACAAGTCTTTTAATATAATATATTTATTTAATTCCCTGATGAGGATCCAACCTAGGATCGAAACGTAGGAATCAAACATCTGTACAAAAAAGCATCAATAAAACTTCAAAATCTCATGAAAACTGCTTGTGTCTGGTTGTGGTGTTAAAAACTACTTCAATTTTAATATAATATTATGAAATTATGCAGATTTTTTTCTGAATGATCAATCATTAAGCGTGGGTTCAAAGAATGATACATTTGCCAATGAAAATTGATAATATACATAATAGCTCTTTGAGCTGGTTTCTCCCATAGCCACGATACATCAACGCCAGATGAGTTTAGGCTAAGCTTGTGAGTCAGATTTTCAGAACGAATCTTTTAACATGATATTATACAGTTTTCTTTCGATAATGATCAACTATTAAGTGCGGGTACAAAGAATGATACTTCTGCCAATAGAACAATAATAAACATACTAACACTTTCAACTAGATTCTTCTAGCCATGATGCATCACACTTGTTCATCAGAGAAGATGTGGTATATCACTCAAAGTAAAAGAAGAAAAGCTTGGGTGTGTGTGATTGACCATGATCACCACTCTTGATGTAGAACTGGAATGATATACATTAAACGGTTAATAACTATATAATATAAATATATAATAATAATATATATAATATGAATATAAATGTGGACTTTCATGAAGCCTTGTAGCAAAAACAACCATTCAAACTCCTCCCAAATTGTAACAAGAATACTCACACTATCATCCCAGCTGTAGGGGCCAAATGGACTGCGACCAATGATGCTGTTGAAGCTGCCACATATATCTTCTTCCTTACCATCATGGATCATGGTCACACAGTCGACACATTTGGCTTTTCCGTCCTTTCCCTTCCGTTCATCCCTCAGACATCCCCACTCATAGCCCCGGAGGTATATCCAGACATGCACGTTCTAGTAAAAAGAAATTTACCAGTTATTTTACTCTTTAATATGACAATATTATTATAAAGAGATTTGTGTTTAAACGGTTAACATTGTTCGAGTACGACCGTCTTGCCTTGCTGGCGTTTACTACCCATTTGCTGGTCGTAGATCCTTGATACTATGGTATAATCGTGTATGTAGTGTACCATGAATATTTCTTCAGTTATTATATTACCTTGGTAATTATTATTAGTAGCACTTCTACGTCTACTTATAGTCAGGGCCTCTTTTCAGAATATGTAAAGGATTGAGGCATTTTTTGGTAGAATTGTTTTTAGATATGGATTAGGGTAATTTGAGCATGCTGAATTCAAATCTGTCGGATGACGGAACGAATTCCTTCGGCATACGCCTCAAATCCAAGATGACCGCCATCCAGGCATAATTTCTACTGAAATTCCAACTTTTTTCTCTAAAATTGCTATTTATCATACAATATGGTCTTGTAATACACCAAAAAACATCCTTTCTTTGAGATCTAGCAGCTAAAACATAGTAGAAAGATAAGCATTAGATGGTGTAGTAGGAAGATTGAGTTGTGACTGATCTTTGTCTTTGAAGAGTTTCTTCTATTTTCTTTTTTCTTTTCTTTTTTTAGTTTCTTCTATTATTTCCTATTATCCTAAATGTATTATTGACATCAGTAATGACTGAGAAGAGCAAATGTACTTGTTCTAATGCTGTCACTGAATAAACATATGTAAAAACAGTCTCATAAGGAGTAGCTGGGTAGATACATAGTTAAGTGCCAGTTATAAACTCATGTGATAGTGTGTTATATCCCCCCCCCCCCTTCCCCTTGTGAAAGTGATACATCAGAGGTTTCTATACTGTACGTTGATATTTTAACCTAGTATTAATAAGAATGAAAGAGATACGCTAATTACATGCAACCGCATTGAAATTACAGTCTAGGCTCAGAGTTGAGAGAGTCCTTCGAAACTGGGGAAAGCTCTCGCTCCAAACCGCAAAATGACTCGAAAATCCCATTAGGACGCCTAAAATCGATGGCCAGGAAAGCCATTAGCGCAGTAGGCGTCCACTCACTGACATACCATTCTTATCTGATCTGAGAGGTTCTGAGCCTAGACTGATTACACAAACTCACCTTATATTTGTCTGGAATGTGGAACTTGTTGGCCAGCTCACCCAGACTGTGCTCTGTTGTTCGCACATGCATTGGCAGGATGCCTGTGTATGTGGGGGACCTCGGCAAAGTGAACATCACATAACCTGTCAATAACATTTTTCAACTGATTCAGTTACACAGACACCGTAATATCATATTTACTGTCAGGATAATAGGGTGTATGGCCGGTGTCATGTAAAACTATGTTTTTAATCTGAAATAGCTTAACAGGATTTAGTTTTAGATATTGTGATGTGTCACAGGAAAATGTGTCACAAGTAGCAAAACTCATATTCTTCAAAGCGATTTATTCACTAGATCTCTTTGTAGGAATGTTCTCATTTTTGTTATGCCTAGCGCTGCTAGGAGCGTGAATACACATATTAGGATTTGTAATATAATTTAAAGATTGTGCATTTCATATATCTATGCATATCTGAGGTTATCCTTATAACACGATTATATTGAACTACACTCTATCCGCGTCCTGTAGGCAGTAAACATCAAAACCCGCAATGGTTAACCCTACGGGGCGCCGCTGCCTACAGGACGCGGATAGAGTGTAGTTTACTATAGTGATTGACCATCAAGATGTATGCCTAACTTTCTTTTCATGCTAAAAGATATATGGAAGTACTTGTGGAATGTCCTACTGTTTACTACACCATTGGAATCGGCTCCATGTTATTTTTTCAAATATCTCAAAATCCACTATTTACGACTTGTGACTCATTTCCCTGTAACATATATCACACATGGGATTAATCAGGAACTCACCTCCCCTCCTCAAATTGATGTAGCCACAGTCACCTCCTGTTGGGCATTGTTTCTCTCTGTCCACATAGCGGTTGAGTTCCACATGTACTGTCAATAAGACATACTCATAGTATTGTATTGATTAATCTTAGAACAGGACACATTGCTCTTAAGATTTTAATATGAATGTCTGAATATCTTGCTTTGGAAAACGTACGCATTCAATGTAATTGTATTAAAAAGTAATCAGAGGCACATGAGCTGGGTTCTAGTAGATCTATACTGCCGTCTGGATGACTATTACATGTACTTTGAAACTTCCGAAAACTACGGTTAGAGACAATAATTCATGGAAAGCTATAAACGACCCAATAACTGCAATACGCGAAACTATCAGCAGGAAACAAATCATCCAGGGAAATCAAATCAGGATTAAAGCACCTGGATCTACACTGTAAGCGGTCATTCAGTCAAATCCGTGTAAAATTACACGGATTCTACTGCGTTTTCGGTTTGATGACGGTTTTTCCGTGTAAAATTAAATTTTCATGTAAAATTACATTAATCCCATGTAAAATTCATGTAACTTTATTGTCCTTTATAACTACCAGCAGAAAATCTAGCCCCTGGTAAACGACCACCAAATAACTAACATGAGGGACACTATAAACAGGGGTTAACTACCAATCAGAAAAACTACCGACCGGTATATGATACCCCTGAAAATAACTACGAAATCTTGCACGATGGATATTATTGCCCTCCCAGGAATATTACCATTAACCTTGACTATGCCCATTATATGTCATTGCTTTTTAAATTTTATATCAATTTTGATTATGAAAATCAACGAATGGATACCATCATGGCTGTCAGCAACAATATTTGATATTAAATAATATTTCTGTAAATTAGTAACCTTAACGATGAAGATTAACATAAACAAAATATGGCAAAAAAGGCTCACATACCTGACAATGCACCACCAACAAATATCAAACTCAAGATGATCCTTAAGGTAGTTCTCATATTAGACATCTTCAATAAACAGTCGGCAGGCAGTGTTATGGGTGGTTATGGTTTGTTTAAGTTCCTGATGGTGTCGTTATATCCAACCTTTATGGGTCAGACTGCCGAATAACATATCTTTGAAGTTCTGGGTGAGATTGTCAGACAATGTACAATCAGTAGCTCTGGAGACTAAGTTAAATCAGCAAAATTAGGCTGACAAATGATGAACTAGGTGAGTATATCTGGTATTGCGTTATTACATACAAAAGCTCTCTTCGGTTTTGTTGAACTGTAATTTGATTCTTATTTTTGTCTTAAATGTGGACTGGGGAAGGCGAATTGTACATTTTCCGACGAATAGGATAATGTCCAAATTTCCTTTAGAATCGAGCCATTTCAGTCATTTTCCTCTACGTAGATTGAGCGTTTATGTACACGTGTTATGTTTGCTTGTGTTTTTAGTAGTACTCTCAGAAATGTCATTCACAGAGACCTGAGTTATAGGGAAAAAGTTAACCCCATAAAATGGCTAGGACGGGTATTTATTAAAGACAGGGCTCCACCAGACCGCATGCTTATTACAGCTAATAATAAAGACTGATCAGATTGATCAGATGTGTTTCAGGAAAATAAGTCACAAGTCGCAAAATGGGTGTTTTTCAAGATCTCTTTGTTGGAATATTTTCATTTTTGGAGTGTCTAGTCCTTGTGGTTGTATAAATGCATCTACTAAATTTCAAGACTGTCTATTAAATATATCAGTGCGTTTCTTAGATCATCCTATTGAGTATATTTTGCTACTTTACTGGTAATTATCGACCAAGAAATATTGCAATTTTTTTTTCAAAAATGAAAATATCAAACTTAAAATATAGAAATGTAGTGTCTGCTATTAAAGGGGATCGTATTTATAGCAATAATGACACTTAGTAGTGAATTGTGGTTCCTGCTAATTAGTACCACACTAACTAACGAACATATCACTAACTCAGGTTCTTGGCCCTTGCCAGCTTTCCATCTTTATTCCAACAAGCATCAACATTCCAACACCTCCGGAGGTCAGTACTGCAAACTGAACCTGTCCCAACTAGCCTCAGAGGGACTAGTGTATAAAACACCAACACCACACATAGGGTGTCACATCACAATATACATGTTATACAGAGAATACAGGGTACATATCACATAATACAATACAGTGGTAATAACACATACAAGACTGCAGTGCATAAAAGTGACCACTTGTGGTCTATATATACAGCACTGTCCTGGAAACCCCAGTGGAATATACAGTCACTACACCTGGTGCCTATATAGGGAAGGAGTTGTAGAGAATGAGTACCAAGGCCAGTCAGCATGACTAACCCCAGACACCACAGAAATACTTATTAGGTGTCCTAGTGTTTACTCTCTTTGGAATCACCTTGATCTCCTCAAAATCCATATTTTGCGACTTATGACTCATTTTCCTAAAACGGATCACAAATATCATTCATGATTGTTATCTAGAAATATTTTATGAAACGGATATAATGATAGCAGTGATAGGAGACCATTTAAGCATACAATTATAGCAGCACTTTAATTACTAGTATGATAATGTATCCTAACTGATAATTAAAAATGAACTGTAAATACTATTCAACATCATAATGAATAGTATTTACAGTTCATTTCAAGACAAGGAGCCATACTGTGGGTCGCAAAAATCTAAAAGCATTATCACTTGGATAGAAAAGGACATTGCATTTCTGGGATTCAGCACATATATTTTAGCGGCCCTTTGGAGTTCACATTTTCCACATGTTTTCACTTGGGAGGCAGGCGCACCATTTAATATTGTTGTATGGATTTTCATTATGTTATGTATTTATATCATATATTATTATGCCTCATGTTTCTAACCACAATAGATATAATTCGTGCATCGATATACTAAAAATTGCACCCTCCCCACAAGCCCGATAGAATTTATCTGATATTAGCATCCTAAAAAATACCCCTCTTATAATTATAATGAAAGGGGTTAACTTTAAAAATGTCAGCGTTTTTTTTTTTTAGAAAAAATGGGAGTTGTTTAAGACTGAAAAGTCAGCGTTTATTTTAAGAAAAGGGGTACTTTCTCAGCTGGAAATCTGTGAAAAAGAGTTTGTTTTTTGATAGGTGGAACGAGCACATGTCCTACTGATGATATATGAGTGGGGGTGGGGGTGTACAATGAGCGGTACAAGTCCCCTATTCCCTGTCACTAGATACCCAGAAATTTTTCGAAATCAGATTTGTATTCACTGGGATCGTGCTCTTGTAGATTGTCCTCACTAACGCTATTTTCCCACAACCAGTCTATGTGGGTTGTATTATTCAAATCCAGGCCCAGTTCTCTCCACTTCGGAGGAACATCAAAATATTTATTGAGGTCCACCAAATGTACTGCATATGCTTCACCATAATATACGAACAGTTCTTCTCCAGGCAAAATGTCTCTAAGTGTCAAGTAGTATATCTTTGTGTAGCAGTCCAGAGGTATAACATTTTCCTCAAGGTGTTTGTTGGGCATATTTACAAAACGCAGATAGTTGGAACGTTGAACAGGGGTGCCGTCTATCAAAGCTACGCCAGTGGAATCACGTGTGACCTGATGGGGTGAAAAAATGTGTAGCATTGTGTTTCACATGTGAATAAAACAAATCATGTACAATAGAATAGAGATTTGTTGTAAAAGATAATAAGAAAGAAATGAAACAGTTCATTCGTTCATGCTCACATTGACACCAGGAAGTCATCTAGGGTAGAGCCAATAGGGTTGTATATTCAGCCAGCACAGTCACTATTTAAGAAATAATTCCCTCGGTTTTGTCTGTTCGCGGGTACCGTTGCCTGAGAGAAGTTCGAGGGCTTGCCTGAGAACTTCCCTCAGGCAACGGTACCCGCAAACAGACAAAACCGAGGGAATTATTGCTTTTAGACGTGACGCTAGATGTTGGCACCCGCTTATGGAGAATATGCATTGCACGTTACTGCTGTTTGCTGGCAGAAGGACACCCAGTCGACGGCCAGGGAGCCTAGACGAGCTGAGAATCGCCAGAAGCACGAGGAGAGGGCTCCAAAAACAATAGATCCTGGCAGACCAGTGAGCAGGGGTCTTTAGGGAAAAAATACATCCCAGAATCTCATCAAATCGCGTCTAAATCCAAATATTTATTGGATGAGTAAGCACAATGCTGTAGGCAGAGTGCTTATGTGGACGAATCAAGTTCAATAGATTTTTCTTTACGGCGGTGAGTTACAATCTATATTTATTATATGTGCATGGAATGTGATCAAATATCAAGTGAAAATCATCAGATAATTCAGAAAAAGTAGCACATGGTGAAACAAGTCTCAGAGACAGTGCGAGCACCCCAACTCTGTAGGCCTCAGTCTGTATATACCTATGGAGTTGTTGACGTGCTTCGCTGAGATCCCAAGGCACTTGTCTAAGTTGTTAATTTCATAGTTTGCCTACATAGACTATGCAATTAACAACTTAAACTAGCACCTTTGGATCTCGCCTGACTATACAATGACTATATATTTTTAATTGTGATCTAATAATAATAGCTTGCATTTCTTATATTTTTTAAAAAGGAAAATCTCAAGATAAACACCAGGCCAGGCTGTTATACTTATAACAGACTGACTATGCTTATATAGTAAGTAAAGATAGAACTTCATTTATTACACATGGTATTTGTGATGTGTTACAGGAAAGTGAGTCAAAACTCGCAAAAAATGATGTTTTTCCAATGTATTTCCCACAAGAACGCTTTCTCAGAATGTTTTCACTTTTGGGGTGTCTTGCGTTGCTAGTGGCACGAATAAATACATGGGCCAAATTTCAAGACTGTGTATTGAATAAATCTCTGCATATCTGAGATCATCCTAAGTAGTATATTTAACTACTTTACACTAGTCATTGACCATTAACAAATACTGCTGAACATTTTCCTCATGTATAACAAAAATATAAAACTAGTCCTACTTATTGAATATCCTAATATTTACCATCTTTGGAATCAGCTTAATTGACCTCATCTTTTCAAATATGATTGTATCTCAAAATCTGTTTTTGCGACTTATGACTCATTTTCCTATAACATATCATATTTGGATCAGATTTCCAGAAAATGTACAATTAGCAGCTGTACACATTTAGTAAATTCTGCAAAATAAGGCTGCAATTTGGTCAATACTCGGTAAATTCGACTATATTTGGCATTGCATTGATTCTAGTAATCTGTTTGGCTAGGTTGAACTGTATTTTGAACTTTTTTTTCCGTCTGAAATTTGGGTTATTTGAGAAGATTGGCGAAGATAAATTGTACATTTTCTGAAAATCTGAACCATTCAGAGAAACCTGTTGATACCCACCACCCAGGCGTAGTCCACCAGGTTGCCCGTATGGTTAGCTGGCAGGAGGTCACCTTCATAATAACCCAACCAGGAGTACTTCTTTATAAAGGTACGTGAGATTACACCCAGGCCGGCTCCTGAAATGCTGGATTTTTCTATGCTGAAGTAGTCGGGTGCTGTCAGGTAGGCCCGATAAGGCACACCCCAGTTCACCTACCGAAAATTTAAAAACAAAGAATGATTAGAAATCAACAATATATCATGTGTCCCCCAAAAAGATATTCTAAAATATCAAAAAAATATATTTTTCAAATAGAATGTTAGTCCCACATACTTTTATACATACACTTTCAAGACGGTATTGACTTTGTCTATGCATATCTGAGGTCATCCTAAGGGATATATTTAACTACTTTACTTGTCATTGACCATCATGAAATATCGCTGACTTTTTTCGAACATAAAAATAAAGTACTCATTAAACGATGGTATCTTTATTTTTGTATCTGTTTCATTAAGATTACATAATTTTTGTACCTGTTTCATTAAAATTACATCATTTTTGTAACTGCTTCATTAAGATTTCATCATTTTGTACCTGTTTCATTAAGATTACATCGGCCACTCCAGGGCAGCATTGCTCATTGGGCAGATACCCACGCAGACGTATATCATCAGATGGACTGTCCACAGACTCGCTGTCCTGGACCTCCTGACCACCAGTTCCGAGAAACAGCATTAACGTGTAGATTGCTATTGTTGATCTGATGTTGACAGCCATCAAAACACTAATATATCTATGTCAAAACAAATAAACCAAAATAAGTTGAAGTATTTAGTTATTATACATTTCCAGAGGGTAATATGGAATGGTATAGACTACATAGACAAAAATGACTTCTGGCCGTGTGAGGGGAAATTGTGTAGCCCACTTCTCACACGGCCAGAAATCTATTTTGTATTTATTATACCTCCCCCGATGTTTTTGGTGAAAAAATAGTGAAATTCAATGGAAATTCGAGTCGGACAACAAGCTGTCAATCACTTGGTGTGTTTACGCTCTCACTTCCGGCCCACCTCACTCATTTTCGGGTCAATTTTTCTATTCAAATACGTAATGAATTCGCAATTTTACAGCTGCTTATGATTATGATTATTATCATATTATTACAAACGATGTATATCAAGTCTTTTTCCGCGAAAGTAATTATTTAAATACAGAAAATAAGGACGCTATTTTTTTCCATAAAATTCTGCCAGAGGTTAATATGATATGTAAATATCTCCCTGAGGGTGATATGACTTCCCAATGCTGTAGCCTATGGATTTCCATACCATCCCGCAAAGAGGTATAATAAAGCATTGGAGCTCATATCACAAATAGCGTACAGTGTACTAAGGCCTGGGCCCTGTTGTATATAAGCTAAGGAATATTTTTTTTTGTGGGAATTCCTACGTTTTTTTCCTTTACTTCGTTGGGAAATTCCTATGCTAAAAAGCATTGAAAGTATAGGCTATTCCTTCCCTGAACCATTCCTTACCAGCTGCTAAGCAAGGAAAACTGAGGGAATTCCTTCAGTCCTATACAATTTCAATATGTTTCTCTGGGAATTTTCCTACGACTTTTCCTTCCCACCAAGCAGATGTAATCATGTAGGAATTTACTACAATATTTCCCTCCTTGAACCACTCAATATCCCCTGCCCACTTCAAACAACAGTCTTCAAGGTACATGGTAAATGGGGGGACATGCCTTGTTCTCACTAGTAATCAACACTCTTGAGGCACAAACAATTGAGACAAACTAGGTCAAGGACAAATTTTGATTGGTAACTAATGAAACTCTCAGGTTGGTGGTTCAATCCCCACCCAGTGCTGTTTGTTTTTTCCCAGAAAGGCTCCCCTCTCAGGTCCATGGTTCGAATCCCAGCTTGGGAGGCTTCTTTTTTCTATTCAAATTATGTTAATAATCAACAGAAAAATCATCTAACAGCAGAAACTTTGTACTATAATGATAGCAGATATATGACTAGTAAAATCATATTTTTGCAGTCAATAAATCCTAAGGAATTCTTGAGGGAACACCTAAAAGGTGTTCCTTAGATTTCCAGTCTTTTCATGTTTAACTCAGAGGAAAGAATGAGGGAAATTACTTCGGTAGGAAAACTTCTGGGGGAAATTCCTACATAGGGAACAACTACAAGTATCAATGTAGGAAATTCCCACAGCTAAATGGGTCAGTTTCTAGGTCATGCCTGTGGATCTAGATTCTAATCCATTCTGGATAATCTGCATCAGATTTGAAGGTATAAGAATCAAAGTATCTATTATTTTACCCACTTTACCGCTTCAAATTGAAGGAAATGTGTTATTTTAATCTTTAAACCCAAGAAATGAGTGAATCCTATGCATCCTATTTACCTTCTACTTTGCTGACCCACACCTCTAAAGCAAGGAATATTCCTACGAGCTGGGAATTTTCTGTAGGAATGAATGTAGTGAGGGAAAAATTCATACAGAAAAAAATCCTTGCTTAGCTTATACAACAGAGCCCTGGTAACCGGGAGTGAGGATGTAAACAGAGTGAGTGAGGTGGCAGGAGTTGCTGAGCCAGTGTGTCGCCATTAATAGGGGATTTGCATTGGCGCCATTTTGAATCTAGATTCGCATGGAATTATGGGATTAATGGTACAGTATAAATTCTATAGAAAACATACCATGCTCAGCATGGAATATTTATTAATGCTCTAATATCAACATACATGTGTTATACATGTTCCCATACGACAAGTCCCAATCTTTACTATCATGCATTTGGTTAACATGGATCATTTATACAAGCTGTGATATTGTTGAAAGCATTCTTGCAATTTTCGATAAAAATGTTGCAAAATATTTGTATGTCAGATTAATCAGAATCCATCCCAGGATGCACTGTAATAGACATGCGCAGTGGCTCATGCAAATCCCCTATTTCCATCAAATTATCACTATTTATTCCCCATAATTAATGGGAAAAGTATAATGAATATAACAAAATTATTACCCCTTAGGTCATCTTACAGGTCCATATATATTACACTTGGGTTATACTCGCTCACTGACATTCCTACACTCACTGATATCGCTACTTATGCTACAATAAAAGATTTGTTATAAAAGAAATTGAAAATCTTTTTAGGATTCATTTTGTCTCTAACCATAGGCGTGGTTGGACGACCTATATATCCAGTCCCACTTATTATGTATAGTCGCTATCGCCAAGCAAGTGATGCGAGTATTTTTCAGTGGAAGTCTTTTTACTTAGAAACATACATCGCTAGATAAGTCCTGGAGTTATGAATCCAAGTCATAGAACCAACCGGGATTTATCTAGTCAATTAAGAAACGAAACCTTACCTTTCAATTAGATGTGTTGAATAATATAAATTAAAGTGATTCCAGGGGTCGAAGTCCTGTCTAACTACGCTACGGCCACTTAGGTTAAATTATACTGGTCTATTCACTAAGAAGTAACCACTATATCCAGATATAAAGAATTTTGCTGAATCGAAATGAAACTCCTCTTTCGAATATATCTGATGAACGGGTTGAATTAGCCCACAAAGCCAATTTCTGGTAGCCTTCTACAAAATGATTTGAGGGTGTTTTCAAGCACGGATCTAGGCCTATACAATGTATATGTTTCTTTCTACTAAGCTTAATTGGAGCGTGAATTAAGACCAGGGTATAGTATTTTTTTTAAAAAGTTTCTAAATGATCCTATTTCGCTGGAAGGGAGTGGTTTTCTCATCCTATGTTCTATTAAAGTTACATTTTCAGCTATTTTCGACCAGAAAATACAACAATATGAAAGGTCTGATAGCAGGAGATTGGTCCTAAACCAGATTTCGTTATCCAGTCCGCGTGGTCGAGACGTTCACTAAACACCTGGGCGTGTTGCATAAGAAACCCTTACTTAAAATCTTCCTAGTTAAACTATTTTCTTTAGGTAGGTAGGATTCCTACTAGAAAGTTCCGAGCCCGACTGTAGGAATGATACAATTAGCATTGTCTATATATAGTAAATTCCTTCCCTTCGTATTTAAAATTTCCTTCCCAGCTGCTTAGCAAGGAAAAATAGCTAAGGAAAACATAAGTAAGGATTTGTTATGCAACAGGCCCATGCATGATCTGTTTATATAGCTTTATATGCACATATATATATTATCGTTGACCCTCGCTCACTTTGCTTCCGTTTTGTTTACATTGTCCAGTTCCTTTTGAATCTACTGAAAGATCAAATATTCTAATCATCAAAGTTTATTATGTTTTATGCCAGGTTTTGGGTGGAGGACTGTAAGTCTAGTTGAGAATACAAATTTAAATGCGTCCACGACTACATCATGAGAGAACAACGACGGGTATGGATAAATATATTTTATTTGACAATGGTTAAATGAATTGTTTGGTTATATAAAAGTTGATATAAAATGAGAATTGTTTTATATATGATTAGATTAAAATTATACATGAATGTGGATATTGAATAAAAGAATTGATTTATAAATTGGTAAAAGATTAATGTGAGGAATTGAATGAAGTTAAATTGAGAAAATAAAATATATTTTTAAATGAGTAGAATTGTAGGGTTGGGAGGGTGGAAGCTAAATTCGAAAGTGTGGTTTGAACGGAGAGCAGCAGGGCTTATATATGAGGGAGTTATGTAATATGTTGAAGTAGGTAATTTAGAAGAGGGAGGCCCGCCGCGTCTCTCATGCTCCACTGATTTTCAATAGTGATCACCATGAGAGAACAACGACGGGTATGGATAAATATATTTTATTTGACAATGGTTAAATGAATTGTTTGGTTATATAAAAGTTGATATAAAATGAGAATTGTTTTATATATGATTAGATTAAAATTATACATGAATGTGGATATTGAATAAAAGAATTGATTTATAAATTGGTAAAAGATTAATGCAAAGGACGAGAAAGAGATTTTTTCATAGCCGTAAATACTTTCTGAGTAGATGGGGGAGGCAAATAACGGTCAACAGAGTCTGTAGCCCAACATCCGTGGGTTTTGATATGTTGCCTTGATGAGGGATCGACTTGGAGTACATGGCTAGCAGCCCCGCGTCGAAGCCCATGTAAGGTGGTTAGTTCTGCGTCAGGAATCTTAAGGGCCTTTAAGATATGGGCCCAGATCTTTCGGAGGTAAGATATAGTCATGTTCTTGCCGTCTTGAAACATGATGAATGGGTCGAGGGGGTGTGTGGTAGGCACAGACTTGAGCATCCGGATAATAGCCCGCCTTGGGCATAGTGGAGAGCCCTCCAGGGCCGGGATCACGATTGTTCGTGCGGGGCCTGCAATCTGGAAGGATTTAGACCACTTATATACAACAGATACTCGGTCGTCGTACACGGTGACATCAGCTCTCGTCAGATGGCGACTTGTGTCGAAATGGGCCGTTGTCTTGGCAGCAATGTTGGATTGTCTCATAAACGTATGAAACAGGAGTAGGTATGCGGCCCTCAATGAGTCGCCATTAGAGAGAGACGCGGCGACCTTGATCACCTTCTCCAACAGGGCTGGAGTGACTGGTGGCGCCGGCTGGTGGTAGTGCCTCACATTCTTGGATACAGAAAGCAAGGCATTCTTGACTTGGTGGGATGTAAAAGGGGCCGAGCTAAGGCCCATGTTGCGGTAGCAGGAGGACAGCGATGAGATGTAGTTCCTCACTGTCTGAGAAGTGTTACCCGTCGTCACACACTTCTCCACAAAGGCACATATCACATCATTAGGGGGTGCCTCAAAGTCACTCTTGCATCGACAGCAAAAAGCCACAAACCTAGATAGTATCGACTTGTGGTTAGATAGCGTGCCCGGTCGAATTGCTGTGGTTTGGCGGTCTTCTGCGGCCTGGAAGAGCGAGTTGATGATGGGATCTGAAATTATATGAACGAACGAAAATTCATAGAGTCTCTGTGAGGCTTTATCTCACTTAGTTTATGTTTGGCAATGAGATGGGCGGCCCGGCTTTCCTCAGCTGGGCTGATGTGTCTGCGGCTAAGGGCGTCGGCCACCTCCATCTCCACACCCGGGGCATGTATGAACTGGAAAGAAATGTTACGCTCAGATGCAAAGTACCAAAACGCTCTACACACAGCGTTAATTATGCGGTCTCTTCCTCGTCCACCTGTAAGAGAGGCGATAGCGCCTTGATTATCACAAACAATAAGAATGGCACAGTCATAGCAATCAAAGCAGATGGTCCTAACGGCAATAAGGCAGTTTAATGCTTCCAATTGTGAAATATGCATTCCCTTTATGCGATTCTTGGGGTAGACGATTGAGTAGCAGATTCTTTCCGACCAGCCTCCTCCCCCGGTGAGGCAAGAGTCAGCCCGTATGGTGGTGGTTGGTTCAAAACTGGGCAGTATCATGGCTCGAGCATTGTGTTGGGACAAGAAACGGATAAACCAACTCAGGTCCCTTTTAATGTCGACACTCACTAATATCCCAGATTCAGAGGCTTCTCTGAGTGTTTCGAGTAGTCTATTCATGAATAGGCGGGCGGGTTTTACCACCTGTCCAATATGATTAATATGACCTATAATGGATTGCAATGTCTTCTTAGAGATCATATGTTTGACACTAACTTGGCGGGCGAGAGCGAGGAAACTAGCGACCTTCTTTTCTGGTAATCTTAACTCTCTTTTTTCTACATCAATTATTATTCCTAGGAACTTAATCGAGGAGCTTGGGGAGATGATCTTTTCCCAGGCTATTGGGAGACCTAATGCTCGAATGACGCCGCGGGCTATGTCGAACTTGTTTTGTGGGTTGTCATTGATTGGGCAGACCAGGAGGGCATCATCTAAGTAGATAATACTTTCTACCCCCTTTTCGTGGAGTGCGCGAGATATAAAGTTGGCCATGCGCTGCATGTACAGCGAGCTGATGCGTGTGCCAAATGGCATGCTAGTATCGACGAAAAACTTCCCATTATGCTGCATACAGTTCAAAGGCCAGTCAATAGGATCGAGGGCGAAGTTGCGGTATGCGCGTGAGATGTCAATAGAGGCCAACTTAACCTCAAAGTTGTGTTGAATTATGGTCTCGACTGCGTCGGCGACGGAGGGGAGACAGTGGAAGACGCTTTTACCAAAGATTGAGTTTTTAGTTATTTGGGAATTTGGACCGGTTTCCTTAGGATGGGACAAATCCACAATTATGCGTCTTTCTGTTATAGATGACTTAGGCCTAGTCATTATTGGAGCTATGTTGCACCACGGGGTGAAAGGTGGAGCAGCAAAAGGACCTATTAGAGCGCCTAGGCCGCGTTCCTTGTCAATATAGTTAACTACGTGTTGATCGAAGGCCACGGCGGAGGGGTGGTTTTGGTAAGTAGGGGATATGGATGGTGGAGGTCCTCTAAATTGAAGTGGAAATCCGAACTCGATTAAATCTATGATCCAGTCATCATCCATATGGCCTGTGGCGAGTGCTCGCCAGTTGTGAATGTTGTTACATGTTACAATTGGGACTCGGGCCCCCAGTACATTTGGGAGAGCGAATTGACGTACAGGTGTATAGGCATGTAATAACTTTGATTGGGCTGCTTCTTCCGATAGATAGGGCCATGCAATTTCACGCTCTAGTTTCATTATTTTAGATAGTTCAGTGGAGGGGTATATGCTGCGACCAAAGTAGGCGTCACTGTCATATACTGGTGTTATGGTATCCACTTCAAATTCTAGGTGGTCAATTTCAATGTCAACAGAGCTAGTTAGTCGTGATGCGGGTGGCGGTAAATCTATTTTAGTAAGGTCGAGGAAGGCTTCAGAGCAATCATGATTGAGTTGTTTTTCCCCCTTTGTACATTGATCATAGCTGGTGCTATGAGGGGGGACCTTTGGAGAAGATAGTCAGTTACTAGTATTATCCCTGTTATTTGAGGGTTTATAGGGCGGTTTGCCGTCCTTCTTATCCTCTGGTTTGCCTGTGTAGTTACCTTTCCTCTTGTTACAAGCTCTACACGTGTGAGGGTTTTCAAAGCCATTTGTGGCACAGAAAGCACATATGTGCTTCATTAATACTTGGCCGACAGAGTGGTTTTCTTGATTGTCGCACCTTCCTTTATTAAATTGGGGACATGGGACAGACCAAGCGACGTCGTCAATAGATTTTGCCTTTATGTATTTATCAGTACGGGCCCTCTCTATGCGCGCAATGTCGTCCCATTCCCACTTGCCCCTTGCAACGTTTGCTATAACTACGTTTGAAAAGGCACGTACATTCTCCCAGGGGATTGAAGTATTATCATCTGCAATTTGACCAATATGTACCATAATCCCGTGTTCTTCCGTACCTTCTTCGGCCGCGTCTGCGGCCATTGCACATAAACCAGATACATGTTCATTGAAAGAGAGTTCATCAGGGTGGGAGTTCTTAATGATTTTCCTTTGGGAATCCCTTTCTAAATAGGCAAAAGGCCTGTACCTTTTAATGTGTTGATCGATTTTCTTAGGATTACCTTTAGTGCGGCGGAACTTGGGCTCTAGCATTTCAGTTGCTCGTTTAATTTGCTTCTTAGTAGTTGGGCTTGAATCAGATAGGCTATAGTCCTCGGAGGACGTGGAGAAATGTTTCTTTCTTGACTTAGGCACACTTCCCTTTGGACTAGTTTTCTTAGCGGGGGAGCTAACTACCTTATTCTTTCCAGCCCTTAGTTGACCCTGCCCCGGGGAGAGAACAAGAGGAGATATCACCTGTTTCTGCTCGACCATTCGGAGTAGGCGGTTGCTGATTTCCGTCTGTTGATCCATTCTCTGAAGCAGGCTGGCTATGTGGCTAACGTAGCCCGTCTTCTTCTTCCGGGCAGCGCCCTTTGTAGCGGCACTTTCTTGAGCTTCAGTCAGAAACTCGTCACCTATAAGATCAGCCATTTCTTCCCGTCTGGCTGTCTGTGTTCTAGTGCTGGTTGACATATGTGAATATGTGAAAAGTGCTGGCGGCCGTATAGGGGGCCAACTGGTACAGCAGGAGACGGTGAGGTGAGCGAAGTGGCGACCCCAAAGCTAAATTCGAAAGTGTGGTTTGAACGGAGAGCAGCAGGGCTTATATATGAGGGAGTTATGTAATATGTTGAAGTAGGTAATTTAGAAGAGGGAGGCCCGCCGCGTCTCTCATGCTCCACTGATTTTCAATAGTGATCACAATCGGCGAACCGTGACAAATGGTTTATTGTACCAAACACAGACAGTACATGAACATTATATCATATTTATATAGGCAACTAGACTAAACCTCCATCGTCCCCAAGACAGGATTGTTTGTGGGGCCCTATTGCATGTCTACTGGCCCTATTGTTACATGATAGTTTTTATTTGTTTCAGATTTTTATCTTAAACAAAAAAACCCAACGACTCCACTGGAGACTCTAATGGTAGCGACCATAAAATGATAGAGTTTTTATTTTTTCGAGATTTTGTTTTCTAAACAAAAATGATCCAAGACTTGTGCAAGTCTAATAGTCAACATGAGCTCATAAATCATTAAAAGGTAATCATTTTAAACGTATGGTGGATTAAGGACTGACTAGATTGAGAAACTTACAGCGCAGAGGGGGCGTGGCCATTAGAAGAGTTCTGTGATGTGATTGGTCAGTTCGGGAAGTTCCCATAGGAACATCCGACCGAGTCCCTTGTAACACTGAGTGCGGGAACGAGTATAAATAATGAGATCTCATATCCATAAACCAATACGAATGTCGAAGATCAATGAATAAACGGGCTTAGTACTTTTCTTTCCCCCAGAGGGAGTGAAGAATCTATATCACCAAATTAACCACAGTATCCTATAAATCCTCAAAAAGTCGGTTATTATGACTTTCAGATGGATAGGAATTAAATGAACGGAACCAAACCTTCAATTCAACTCTTATTATATTTAACTTCATTTCATTTGATAGGGACTCTCTGGAAGAGATGCGGTTTTCATTGAAGAGATGCACCCTTTTCTGGTGTAAAATTACTTTATTATTGTTATACTTATACACACTTCCGGAAATAAACTTTATAAATGCATATACACAGGTAGAAAATCTTTAGTTGTTTATCGATAATAAAGCTGCATTCTCAGCTATTACAACAAACACAATCTTGCAAAATTCACTCAATCTGTGATTTAAAGGACTGGGTTTGTCAATATTCTGATGCTGTTCTATGTTTATACAAGAATTTGAAGTCAAACTGACCGAGCAAAAAGCAAAAAAGCAAAACTCATTAGTTTTGACCGACGTTAACTGACAAGTGTTATATTAAGTGCACAAGCAATGTGATGCATTGCAACGAGCACCAATAAAGTGCCTCTCAAGGTCCTATTCCAATAAGCTGATTCTTATATCATGCGATTTTGCGCAGCAGAGGGACCTTTTGCACTAAATTCCATGAGAATCGGCTTAGTGGACAAGGGCTTTAAGTTTTTGTATATACTACGCAGCCAAACAAAATGAAAGCGATTCGGGGTAACACAATACAATATGATAAATGATACTCACAGGAATAACAAATATTCATTATAATTATAAGAGAAGTTCAGGGCAAAGTTATCTCACATGAAGCTGGTGTTTAGGTAATACAGTTCTATACAATACGAGGATCTGCTTCCAATTTCACTTATGTAAGAACGACTAGGGTTGAAATTTAGGTGCCAGCGCCTGAATCCTTGCTTTTCTATGGAAGCCAGGAGATTATGTACTGCTGATGTATTGCTCAGTCTATGGTGAAGCTCGAAGGCCATTTGTTTCACTCTCTTCAACGCACCTAGAGTTGGAAAGCACAAAGATATGAACTTAGGTAAGCTTATGATCACTGCAATAGACTCGACCCCAAAATACTTGAATTTGTATTAATAAGTATTATTATTAATGATTTTTTTTTATTATTATTCATTTAAGGTCAATGGATATTTAACAGTTACATGAAAATTCACCATAGAAGTTTTGGGGCGTTGCCTTAATATATTTCACATATTTCATTGATAAATTCTATTTTCATCAAAGTTAGTGGTTC
The DNA here is from genome assembly GCA_942159475.1 of Sthenelais limicola. Classification (NCBI taxonomy): domain Eukaryota; kingdom Metazoa; phylum Annelida; class Polychaeta; order Phyllodocida; family Sigalionidae; genus Sthenelais; species Sthenelais limicola. Next base: position 37,908,822 of record OW804102.1, read on the forward strand.
ACACAAAGTAAATTGGGAACAGTTCACACAAATCGATAATAGGGGACTTGCATAGCCGCCATTTTAAATCTAGATTCGCATGGAATTATGGGACTAATGGTACAGTATAAAATCTATAGAAACATGCCATGTTCAACATGGATTATTTATCAATGTTCTAATGTCAATGTGTTTTACATATTTCCATAACACAAGGCTCCATCTTTCCCATGGTGCATTTGGTTTTCATAGATCATTTACACTAGCTGTGGTACTGGTGAAAAGATTCTTGCAATTTTCAATAAAAATGTTGGATATATTTGTATGGCAGATTTCATCAGAATCCATCCCATGATGCAGTGTGAAAGACATGCGCAGTGGCACATGCAAATCCCCTATTGTTTGTATTTATTGTCATTTATACTTAGGATAATAGGGCCGCCAAAAACAAAATTCAACTAAACTCCAATGTTTATTAATTGCCTTCAGTTGAGTTGTCTCTACATTACTCAGTTTATGTCTATAATTATTCAGAAGCATACACTGACGCTCTTCCCAGGTTAATGTGACCGAAAATAGGTAAAACGTTAATGAAAAACAGAGCTATTATATCATAGGGTGCATGATAACTACGGTAAAGAGTTTGGAGTTAACAAAATACTTGATCGAGAACTGCGGTCTTCTTTTAAATACAAAATGGATTCAATTATCTTTGAATAAGAATAACCTCTCTAATAATTATTACACCCATAAAAGTACACAACGCCATAAAAAGGGACGCAGGTATACAAATTACAGAAGGTCTCAATAACAGTAGGTAATTAGATATAGCATATTGTGTCTAAGTAAGAGGGAAAATAATAAAAGAGAAAAAAGAACATGATACCTGCATAGATAATGCCTAAATTAAAATCAAATCTCGAAACTAGAGATGCACTCTCAGCTACCGTTGGTAAAAATGTAAATACTTTCTTCCTTTCGTTCTATTCTTTTCCAACCCATCTAAAAGTCATTTGAGCAAAACTTTGGAGGATTTGTCCGATTCGACTTCCAGTTCTTATATAAACATATATCAAGAGCAGCATTTTGATAGTATGAATCATAACATGAGTAAATTTGGTAATGTTTTACCTGTCGTAATAGCTGAGAATGTAGCTTTAATATAAAGTGGGTTACAAACCTGAACGAACCAGTTCTGGAATAACACTCCACTCGTATCCCTCAATATCAAATTTAAGGATGTCGATAATACTCTGGGAAAGATAAAAGATAAAAGATATTTCTTGCACTGCACGATATACAAAAGTTGGGATCGTGCCTTTATTTTCTGGTTTGTATTCTATCTGTCTTTAAACATTCATTCAATATTTCGTGTTTTATCACAATCGTAATGGGGACTACCACTTACACACCTTTTCAAACAATTACATGTAATAAATGCTTGGAAGTAAACATATATTGTTGTAGGTATGTATTGAATAGATAGATGTGGTCATTCCCTACTCGCCGAGATGTGAGGATCTACAGATCTGAGTATCAAAGCTTTCTAGCTTATTTTGTGTATCTCGAAATGAGGATATGAATTGTTTACTAAATGGTTTGTTTTAACTGGGACACCGACTGCTATTATACTTTATTATTATACACACATTGCTCTGAAAACAACGTATCTAGAGGGGAGCTTGTGTCTCACAGGGGCTTTCCCAGGCTATAAATAGAGTGTATAGATCCCAATTTAAAAAAAACTTCAAAACCACAGTTTCACCTCAGATACCTTTACAGACCACATATAATGTCCTCAAGACAGGGTTGACGGACTTGTAGAGACCAACAAAGTAGATGGGGAGGCTCCAGATTTCGAGAACATGTGACACAAAGAAACTCCTCTTTTCTACCTCTTTTCGTAGAAATCGCTCTACCCGTATATTATATGGATTACATTTTAGGTAACTTAACAGCTGGTGCCATTGAGTAAATGGACGCTTATCATGTAGATTTTGCAAAGTAATGTAATAGATATTGCCCAGCAATAGTGTACCATGTTAATAGAAGAACATCAATCATATAATGCCTTACAATGTGAACATTATATTTTTCCCATTAAAGTTGTAAGCTTTAGCATCATCATTCACACTTCCCAGCTTATACAAATCAGATTTAATGTCCTCATCTATGGATTTACAATTTAATAACCATACAAACATGATAAAGGCAATATGTAAAAGCATGTGGGTGTGTAAATGCATGATAAATTGTCAGCTTTTTGCACTTTCTTCCAGCACAATTAATGATTTTAGTTTCTTCCAAAACCGTTTCTAAACACTTAAAGTTGCAAATTAAATTTTAACTTCGATGTAAATCAAAGGAATACAACTTAAAAGATAATTAATGAAATTTCTGCTTAAGGTCTAGTTTTTCGAGATATTTAATTCGGCTCTGTATTAGGGTGTATCTTCTAGATATTTGGTCGTACGATGACTGGAATAAATTAGCTGAAGTATGAACGATGACACAAGGTTGGCCGGAAACCAAGCAAAGCAGGGTTTATTACTCAGCAAATACAAGTACAACAATCAAAAGAAAAAATTTTTGAGTCTATACACGTCCGCGCAATGCTGCGAACCGTTGAGAAGTGTTCATAGAACGTGCGCTTGTTGACATACGTCATAGTAGTTGGGCGCGACGATCTGATTGGACAAAGGAAGAAGGGGGCGTGGCTTAGTGGCCACGTGTCTGCTCCCGCCAAATATAGGCGCCGAGGTCTCGACTGTGGATATTTGGTCGTACGATGACTGGAATAAATTAGCTGAAGTATGAACGATGACACAAGGTTGGCCGGAAACCAAGCAAAGCAGGGTTTATTACTCAGCAAAAGCCAAACCTAGAGAAGAGAGAATTTTTCCATAGCCTTGACGACATAGTTCTCACATTTTATATGGTCTTTGGGAGAAGGAATAACATAAGATTCCACGACAGAAGACCTCCAATGTCCTTTTAGCTTGATTTCATGAAGAGAGATGCCCAGTGAAGATAGAAAGGATGCACCTCCACGACGAAATGAATGGGTCGAATATCCAGGACCCACTCCAGATTTCAGTAGAAGATTAGACAAGTTATTCGAGATTTTCTCATAGGAGAAAACTGGGATGTCAGCACAGGAGAACAAAGGAGAGGAGCTGGGAAGAGGTTGGTTCAGCAGCTTCCCTATCCAATGCACTGGACATAATGATTTCACAACAATAGGCTTCAAATAGATGAAGTAGGGCTCATTTGAAGTTTTAGATGATCCAATTCTCACAGTCAGAATTTCATTAGAGAAGGACACATCCGAACGACGAATAGTGTGAGGGGAACACACAACATGACTCACTCTCAGAAGCGATCTGAACATGAACAGATAGGCTGTCCAACACAGTAAATTTAAATTAACACTGGTGTCCAGGTGAGGATACATCTTAGAGAGAATTCCCAGAGTCATGGGTAAAGCAGGTGCAGCAGACGATCCAGGCAACTTCTTAATGCCACCCAACACGGATTTAATGCACGGGTGAGATAGGGTGGGACAGTCCAGATCCTGACTTTTTGCATAAGATATTACACCAGATAAGTAGGTGCAAATAGAGTTATACTTCATAAATGACGATAGGTAAGCAGCAAAGGCTGTTAACTTGGTGACATTGATCGGGAGCAATGTAGAAGCATTATTGCGAAGGAAGGAATTAAACATGTTCCACTGTCTCTCCCTTTGTTTTTTGGTTGACGGTGCAAGAGAGAGGTTCTTCAATAGGTCCACTCTTCTCATCCATATACCCAAGCCTGCAGCATATAAAGTCAGAAGAGTTAATACAACACAAACTCGCCGCATTCAAGACATCAGGCACAAGGTCGTCTAGCCCAAGGTAAGGCAGACGAGAGAGAGCATCCGCCACCACATTATTATGAGTGTTAATATATTTAGGAATTAAGGCGATATTAAATATGAAACACATCCAATAAAGCTCATATAACCATTGCATGCACTGTTTGCTCGAGCTGGTCCCATTTTTCAACATGGCGATTACTTGAGTGTTATCTATGAAGCACACCAGAGCCTTATCCTTCAAGTCATTGGCCCAACGCCTTACACCAGCTACAATTGGATATAATTCCTGAATGTTAATATTACTGGCTAGCTCTTCCTCAGTCGGGGTGGGACAAATATGACCATCAAGAAGCATTTTAGCTGGTATAACATAATCTTTCCAAGTACCAGCAAACCAGTCTTTACCAAGAAAGGCTGCAAACCCTCTCGAAGATGAATCTGACACCATCGGTAAGTGGTATTCTTCGTGCTTGAGAACACCCACACCGTTAAACACTCTTGAAAAGGAATCCCACCATTTTAAGTCCATCATAGCATCCTCTGAGAGATTAATCTTGTTGATCTTCTTAGCCAACAAGATTTTGTATAGGTCGAAGAACCGTCTGCAAAAGGTCCTGCCACCTTTAAACACCGCAGAGCAATGAGAAATGTAACCACAGAAACGTTCCAGTTGTTTCTTAGATATGCATTTCAAGCGTTTCACCTCATCAATAAGATTCGCCAACTTCTCCACTTTACCAGGGGGAAGGGAAATGATCATTTTCGATGAATCGAGGTTGAATCCAAGGTACACACAGTTCTTTGAGGGAGCAGACACCTTTTTCCATGCCACATGGAACCCCATGAAGCGAAGGCAGGCGAGGACAGCACTTTGGTTGTTCCTACACACATCATAAGCATCATTGCATACAAAGAAATCATCAAGGAAATTAACAATATCACAGTGAAAATATTCACGAATACATATTGCAAAAAAATCAGAAATATGATTAAAAATGCAAGGCCCAGTCCGAAGACCAAAACACAGCCTATTATCGACATACATATGTTCTTTACCGTCGATTTCCCATCTGAAACCACAAAAACGGCGGTGGTCAGGGTTTATGGGTACAGCTCTGTAGGCTGACTTGATATCAACGACAGCCATAAAACTGTCTGGGTTAACGAGATTAACAGCATCGTCAATAGAATTATAAGAGAATTCACGAACCAACGATGAACAATGGTCATTTACAGAACTACCGATAGGTCTACTACAATCAGTAATGGGCCTGATGCCCCCATCAGATTTAGGGACAGCCCCTAATGAGTGGATACAAGTTGGTAAGGTATCGCTACGAGAAATAAAACCCTCGTTAAGCTCTTTCAATACAATATCATCCATCTTACTTTTTACAGCTGGTTCGAGAATGGATTTGTAATTTTCACATACATATGGTTCGACCTCTTGGTCCACTACATCAAAACCGTCAACAATACCATGATAGACATCTAGATAATTATTAACAGCAGCAATTTCAAGGCCAAAGAGAAGATATGCAAATCTGCACGGTTTAAGTTGGGTACAAATACCGCCCAACGTATGTTTACAATTACATTCACCACGCGCACACGAGGCGAAAACCTTCACTACACGACCTTTAGGAGAAGCCGGAGATTGAAAAAGCACAATATCATTGTCCACGTCAGTACCATTGTCACCAAAGTCCGCAATAATATCACGGATATCATCATAAATACCTTTATCTTGGTTCAAACCAGTTCGGAGGCCCGATGAGAGTGAGAGAGGGAAGAAATCATTTGTCAAAGTCTTGTTCGAACGCGGAACATCCACATTGGCCGCCATGACAGTTCCTCCTGAGGCGGCCACTTCCGGGTCACCATGGCCACAGAAATCAACATCCGGTTCATTTAGAATCTGGGTAACTGGGTCATAATTAACATCGACAATACTAACACAATCGATGACAGGCACCGTAAAAACATTTTTTACACATTGACCCACCTTAGACACATTTTCTCTCTCACTAGCCTCATCCTATTTAGATTTAACGGTACATGACTTCGCACCGTGATCGGAGGACCCACAAGCCGAGCACTTATGGGGAAATTCACATGACGATGCCGATTTCCCACATCCACCCGGGTTATTGAACTTGTAGCAAATCTTGTCCTTCTTAGGTTTAGCACTAGTAGACTTGCTGGCAGTTGCCTTACGGGAGTTCTCGTATGAATAGCACCGTAAGATCTCTTCTTGCCTAACATCTGCGAAAGCTGCAAGCCCCGCCTTGTTCGCACGCGATCTGACAGCTTGGTCATACGCTACACTAGCTTTCAGTGCGTAAACTTGGGATCCAGACTTTTCACAAACCGTAACGCAATGGTTAACCACCCCACTAATTTCATCTAGAGGCCTTTCATCGTCTACCAGTTTTGCAATCAATTTCAAACTCAACAGCAGCAATTTTTCTATGGACTCAATTGATTCACCTTTATCAAGCTCTTTCCGCTGATCAAAGGGGCGTGGTCGGGAGCGAGACCTCGATCTGCCACGGGTCGCTCTAGCAGAACCGCCCACCGCGTAGATAGAACTTTCCACACTTGAGCTTCTAGGATTAAATGTCACAGTATCGTTGCTCTCTTGTGAAGTAGAAGCTACAGGAACCACAGGGGGTTGAAGATTGGCAAAACCCTTCTCCATCGTTGACGCAAGACCGCGTACCATGGCTTCCAAGCCTTCAATACGACTATTGACATCCTCGGTCTCAGCTGTCGATTCCGTCTTCTTGCACTCATCACCAACCGGAGGCTTGTGGATGGTATTGCACTTCACACACGCTTTACTTCCCTTCGGATTCATTTTGACACAATGTCCAAAGATTCACCTCAAAACCAAAATTTTTGAGTCTATACACGTCCGCGCAATGCTGCGAACCGTTGAGAAGTGTTCATAGAACGTGCGCTTGTTGACATACGTCATAGTAGTTGGGCGCGACGATCTGATTGGACAAAGGAAGAAGGGGGCGTGGCTTAGTGGCCACGTGTCTGCTCCCGCCAAATATAGGCGCCGAGGTCTCGACTGTGGATAATCATGCTATTGTTAGCCACGTTTATGCTCACGTTGGTGCACATGTGTAATGGAAATAAAGGTATTTTCAAAAGCAAAAACAAAATAGATAATTAATAAGAACATGTTGTAAAATTAGATTAACATCTATCTATCTATCTATCTATCTATCCATTAACATCATAAGTAAATTTAGATTATTCTGTGAACCTGTCGGAAATAAAGCATTTATCTTTGTTTTACAAGTTTTTTTCCGTAGATATTTCACATTCTCTGACACGTTTTAATCATACGAACATACAATTTAGAAACATGGATAATATATTATAAACATGATGTTGTTCAGTACATTAAATTTCATTGGAATTTTAAATATTTTACAGTTACTTCTAACATTCTAGCAGTACCAAGACAGGGAGCCTAACTGCAGATATTTTTATTTACGTTTCAATGCTCATCCTACTGAGCTATCCAGTCTGCTGTAAGGACGGTGCTTAATTCCTCGGCTTCACCTGGGAATTATCCACCAGCAAGTCAGAAATGTCTGTAAATCCTTACATAATATAAAAGTTCATCCCTCTACTTTTGGGAAGGTACTTACATTACTATGTCCTAGTTCTTGCATGAAGCCATTCAAAGTGTTCATTTTCCATTTAAGTTCTTTTACTTCTATTACTTCACTGATGTTTGATAATCCATAGGGCATGAAAGTCACATTTTCACTCCGTTTTATTGGCACTTGCATCGTCTTCATGCTTAAAGAGTAATTGAATTAAGAATTTCTTTTCAAAAAGGAGGTTATTTGAATGTCATTATAATGATTTAACAAGTTGACCATGTAAATTGTATAATAGTTGTCACATCATATCACGCAACTTTATTGCTACCAATTTGAATGTATATATGTATGTATGTATGTATGTATGTACTTATTAAATAGGACAATCTGGTTGTCATCCAGATGGATACAAAGGGGCTTATAACAAAGGTTATTATTCCCTGATGATGAACACGTTTTGCTATGGGTTCCATATTGTAAAGGACTGCTATATGGGTCCGATTTTCAGAAAATGTACAATTCAACAACGCCCATCTTCTCAAATAACCCAAATTTCAGACAAAAATTAAGTCCAAAATACAGTTTAACCTAACCAAACAGATTGCTAGAATCAATGCAATGCCGAATATACTCAAATTTACATAGTATTGACCATATTGCATCCTAATTTAGCAGAATGTACTAAATGTGTACAGCTACCAATTGTACATTGTCTGGAAATCTGACCCATAGATTAAATCATTTTCGAGCTATGTTTTGCTGTTGGGGGATTTAAAAGCAACCATTTCTTTTCTATAAATGACTTGATATTTCAGTATGGTATTATTCAGATAATGTTTATTACATTTAGCAGTTTTAACCCCTGTCTACTTCAGCAAATTACTTTATTTTGGAGCGCCAAATACTTGATAATTTGTTTGTATTGGATAGCGTCAGCACAGTGTTAACAACAGTGACATGCATACTGGTGTTGGCATGAGTAAATCAATACCCATACATCTTATCAACAAAAGGAATATGTGTTATTAGATTATTGACCTACCTTGGATCAAATGAATAAACCTTACAACCAAACAGTCGTCCCATGTCATCATCAAAGGTAAACTGGTAGTTGATGCTGCGAGAAAACATGATGAATCTACTTATCCACGGAACAGACATCAGAGGAACTTACTGTGCTATCTCCTATTCGGGAATAGGTGTCATAAAAATCATTTGTTGAATAACATGTTTTTGCCTTGCCGAATAGATTGATTGAAAATATTTCGGCCATAGAGCCTACAATATCAAATGTGTCATACATTGAAAAGAAAATGGATTTTCAGATGCTATCATGAAGAGATTAATTGGATTCCAAAGATGGTAACATTAATATTAGGAAGTCTAAAATGTATTTCTATAACTTATGTTTGATCTTTTTATGTTTAAAACAGTTTGCAGTATGTTTTGGCGAATAACTACTTCGTGTACTAAAGAAGCTGAATATAGTCGATAGGATGACCATAGAAACGGGACATATTTAATACACTGTCTTGGAATTTGATATACGTTTATTTGACTTAAAGCCCTAGGAACCCCAGCAATGAAAATATTCCTACAAAGAGATCCTGCAAGATTTTGTCAAAATGACTTTTAAATGGGTAGGAATATAATGGTGCACATGTACCTGAGAAAATGTTTTATTCTGTATTGGTTTTAGCTGAGAAAGCTTTCACAACTAGAAAGGAAATAACATATTATCATTACCCAAAAGAGTAGACAAGACAAGGTGCGGCAGGTAGGAAAGGTTTATCAAGGCAAACATTCCATCCCCCATCTTCAATTGTACCAGCTCGTACTTGCCTTTTACACTGTATTTCATTTTCTAAAAATGATCTGTAAATGGGTCAGATTTTCAGAAAATGTACAATTGGCTGCTCTACACATTTAGGAAATTCTGCTAAATCAGGCTGAAAAATGATGATTATCAAGTATATCTGAGTATATTTGGTATCACATTGATTTAAAGTATCAGTTCTATTATGTTAAACTGTATTTTGAAGCTCATTATTGTCTTAAATGTGGGTTATTTGAGAGGATTATTGAAGGCGAATTGTACATTTTCTGAGAATCTGACTCACATAGTGAATGTTCTTGTCATAATTATGGATCTGGTCGTTAGAAAATATACAATATGTCAGTCTCGATAAGCTCAAAACAAAATCCTATACATGTATTATTCCATATTGTACAGCTCATTCATTTTGTTATGAAATGCCAAACTATTATTGAGTAGTGACATAGATCATTACTATATGTACTCATTGTAAGATAAATAAGTTGCCCTGAAAACGTCCCTGCGTTGGGGAGATGCCATGTTATGTGCAGTCCTTTGATTGAAATAAAATCTTATGCAACAATAGTAGTAACAATATATATTTCAAAGAACATGGCCAACCAATACAAAAAGCCGACCAATAGAAAAAGCCCCCCAAAACAGGATGTTATTTCTTACAGTAGGGATTTCCTTCCTTAGCAAAGACAATATATAGGTTAGCAAGGAACAATTTAATTCATTCCATGAAAGTAAATTTCAATTCGTCGTGACTCTTTTGCACATAGTTAGGAGTAATTAATCAAAATTATATAGTTGTTTTACAAATTCATGCTTTGGTAGGCTGGTGCAATTGAGAAGATGTATGACGTGAAATTGTACTAGTTTCCGGAAAGGGATAATACTGCTAGGCAATAGTGAGAATACTGTAACATGAATTTAGAATAGATAAATTGCCTTAGATTTTTTAGCACTAAATACATTAAGTAAAACGTAATTTTCCAGAGACAAATTGATGTGTTTTGGATCAACATAAGAGTTTTGGTTAATAAATTAGATTTACTGCCTGGTTTGGGAAAACCGATTTATAAAAGAAATACTGGTGATGGGCAAATCATATAGTCTGATATGCATGATATGAAGATGATATGGACATGGAGTGTCATAATTCAACAAATTCAGTCTTTTTACTTTCTTCAACTAGAACCTGATAAACAATCAATTATTTCCCACCTTTGTAAATCTGTGGCACTGATACTTTCTCGTCGATATATCAGAGGCAATGCAAGAAACTGTCCCCTCGATGCACTGTCAGTTATAAACATAAATAAGTTTGCTGGCTGTCAATCTATAGAATATCTGATTTATATGTGCATTAATTATTTTGGCTGGTAGTTAACTTTATATAGTTGTTGAATTGTGGTCATCCGGGCCCTATCTGTCTGTGGATTATTCATGACAATGATCAATCTCTATAACATATCTATAATAAACTTTATTTAATTGCTTAATTTATCAAATATATTGCTATGATATGGAGGCTAAAATTTAATTGACATAGCTATCTATATCTTGTATATGTCTATAAATTTAAATTTAATAGAGGAGTTGCATGTGCCACTGCGCATGTCTGTTACAGTGCATGCTGGGATGGATTCAGTTCAAATCTGACATACAGATATTTTCAACATTTTTATCGAAACTTGCAAGAATGTTTTCAACAATATCACAGCTTGTATAAATGATTTATGGAAACCAAATGCATGATGGGAAAGATGGGGACTTGTGTCATGGAAACATGTATAAAACATGGATATTGAAATCAGAGCATTGATAAATATTCAATGCTAAACATGGCATGTTTCCTATAGGTTTTATAGTGTACCATTAGTCCCATAATTCCATGCGAATCAAGATTCAAAATGGCGGCTATACAAATCCCCTATTAAAATAAAGATGTTCCTTTGACCTTTTGTGAGCAACCTTGTCGTTAATCACTCCATGGAAAACCTTGGCCATTGTATAAAAGGTGACAACAATTACGAGCAGAATAGAAATATTCCAAGAAGAGTGTGTGAGTAACATCTTTGTCTGGAAAGGAACGAATAGTTATTGAAAAGAGAAGTTATAATTTTCATTCGCATATTGTGGCCAAGGTATTAGCTAAGTTGTTCGCCAACTGGTGTGGTCATCTGATGGTCAGATATATTTTGTACCCTTTATACGTACTGAATGTTAACGGAAAATTAAATCAAACGGTAAAACCAGGATATGGCAATGGGTTAATTCCAAGAGATTTACCCGATTCAGGAAACAAATTTTTTCAGATATGATAAAATAAAAATCTTCAAATATGCAGCATGATGTATTGGAATTGTGTTCGGTATGGATGTTAGGTGAGAACGTAACTTAATATTACTCACTGAAATCCAACTTCGGTTTTCTGTCGTGGAAGAGCTGCAGAAGACTTATGGATTATGGGACTTATGATCTGCTGTATTACTGCTGGGTAATTAAATGTTTTAAAGCTGTTACATGTCACGTTATAATTTATCATTCATAGATCTGTCAACGATGACAATCAATTGCTGCAATGAATACGCCCCGCATTATAAGTAGTCGTATCTCTTTTCCCTCTATATGTGGAATACACAATGTAAACACTTCTATATTTGAAATACAGAGTGATATATGTATTATGAGGTTTAAATACCATTCTTTCATTCTTTCCGTTCTCGCATATCGGAAAGCCCTGCGAATTTCACAGAAAATGTGACCTTTTTTCATTTAAGACATTTGTACTTGTAATTCAAATGCTTATGGAGAAATAAAGCCATTAATAATAATCTTATCATTAATGCTGCACTCTCAGTTAACATCAATCAAAAACTAAAGATTTTCTACTTTTTGTTTCATTCTTTTCCAACCGTCTAAAGGTCATTTGACCAACATTTTTTTTAGGATTTTCTGCTGTTATTTTTACTACAGGGCTCCGTAAAAGTCCACATTTGTATTTTGGGGACCTGCTTTCCTGCGTTGTCTTGCTTTATTATCGCTCTCCAGGTGCCAGGTTCTCTCGGTCAATTCATCTTCAAATTCTTTTATTAATATATGCAGCAGAATATGGATAAATCCAGTCCTATAAGTCATAATATGAGTAGATTCGGTCAGATTGTGTTGGTCGTAATAGTGTAGAATGCAGCTTTTAACTCCATATAGAGGGTACACCTCTGCTATCCCCATCAAAAGAACCCAATTGATCACCTTCATAGGCGGGACAAACGAACATGTACTGAAAAGGCAGCAATTGAGTCACTTCCCAGAAATAAATAGTGGAATGGAGTATGCAAGCCGATATAGAGGCAAGGGGCGGTTGCATAAGCAATCCTCAATCAAAAGTTCCTTGCTAAAGAATGTCCCTTGCTTAGGTAGGGAATTTCTAATGTAGGAATACAAAACTCCTATTGTCTGTATAGTATATTCCTTCTCTTATCTTATGATCTACTCTCATACATAATTATTATTATAGTAGTACTAGTAGTAGTAGTAGAGGAAAATGGGGGTTCTACGCAGGGATTATATGCTCAAGCAAGGTGTGCAGGGGCCTGTTGTATAAGCTAAGAAAAGGATTTCTTTGTGGGAATTCCTTCACCTGTAGGAAGGAAAAAACAATCCTTCCTATGTGAAATACCCTGCTCGGAGGAATAGCCTATACAGACAAGTATAAGTATGTCAGAGGTGATGAGAAGGTGTGTGAATGGATAGAGTTACTGCATGGTTAGGATAGCCTATCCCGACTGTTAATAATGATGACAATAATAATGACATCAACAACGTAGTCCCGTTTCTAGATTAAGTATTTATTCATTCTTACCATATTTAATATCATCAGTCATGTGACCCACAGGTGTAGTGCACATTTTCCAATAATCAAGAGTACATTAGATGACCGCAGGGTTCACTGACCTCGGCCAATGATAATCGTTGGCCAATCATGTATTGGCGGATTATATAGTTAGCCAATAGCATGTTTGTTACATAGGTTATACCATGTTTAGCAGGGGAGGGGGGGAGGGGGAGGGTCAGCATGTCTGGTTCTACATGAATGACCATGACTGACCCCTGACCCCTTAACTGTTTTAACAGACAAAATTTTCTTTTATTTGATAAAAACATCATAACTATAGCTTCAAGAGTCACATATATATGGTGTCTCAAGTCTCACACACAATCTGATGTTTCACACAGTACATAGATTCAACCATATCAAAAGTCATAAATAAACACCAGATGGAGCTTGGTATTAATTAAAAACATTATAGGGCATAAAATGACCTTTCATCTAAGGCTTGGTACATACATCTGTTTTTAATTAAAGAAAAGCTTCAATGAATTCTAAAAAAAGAATTATGATATTATCATTTGTGTGTTTTCATATGAAGCTGTATAATATCTGTCATCTGTAGGGTTCTCCCACTGAACCAGAAATGCCTCAAGTTCTCTACACTAGCAGTTGCCTGGTAAGTAGAGAGAGTTTTCCCTGTGAAGCAGGCCCACCAGTTGGAATGAACAAATCAAACAAAGGCATAGGGTAGGAAGTGACTTTGGGTGGCAGTAAAAAATACATGCTGGCAGAGGCTGTTTTCGATCCAGGCTGGTTTCGATCCAGTTGCGTAGCAACGAGTGCAATATATTCTAAGCGACTGAAACCAACGAGTTAGTTAACAGATTTATTATACATGCTTTCAATCATGAAAAAATGGAAAAAAATCTCATCATAAATTTGAATTTTACCGGTGATCTTAGCAAAAAGGCAGATTGGTTACCATGACAACCCCTCGTAAATCACTAGTGAAATACGCACTATGCGTAAACCACTCTAGATACGTTGTTTTCAGAGCAATGCGTGTATAATAAACTCAGATATACCAAATATTTAAGGCAAGATTTAGCCTAATTTAACCTAAACTGTGTAGGGCTATAGATTGTACAATTTCTGATAAACTGACCCTAAAATAGTGCATTCACGTAATGGTAAAAACACTGCCATGAATCGGGCATTAAGGCCATATGGTACATGCAAGGCTTTGCACTAATTAAAGTAGCAGTTCCAGTTACCTTGGATGAGAATCGGCTTGATCTCTTTCAGGGTCTGTTACTTTACCTCCAATATGAGAGCCATCAAGTTGGACAACTAAGCAATACTTAATGGACTATTTGTCAATATTCATTGTACTTTCATATCATGCATTGAAACTTTCAAGTATTAACAGCCTTTGCAGCTCAGCTGTTATCTTGGCACACTGTATTTTGTGTTTAATAGGTCTGAATTCTGTGTAAAATATGCTCAAATCATCTTATTAAGTTACAATATAGAATTGTAGAACTGGAATCTGAAGAATAGTAATGGATGCATAGCAGGGCCCCAATCATGGGAACCTTCATTCCCATTTGATTCAGTAGTACGCTATGTAACCTGAACTAAAGTCGACACCTCAATGGCCATAGTTGGGACCTAGAGCAGTCATAGTGGCAATTGACCACGCTCCCTTCTTCTCAATCAATCATGTTGCAGCTCTTGTTACTCTTTATTGACCATCAAAGGTTTAATGGTTCTGGTAGTCATAATGGATTTTGTGCACTATTAACAGATTGTGTTTGGCAAAGCCCAGGGTTTACACGCAGAATGTGTACCACCAGAATTAAAATGAAGGTTATTCTATGTCGCCTTTGTCTATTGTTATTACTGCCTCTCGACTACTCAAGACAGCTACTAAAGGTGGATATGTTGTCGTCCAAATTCTTCAGGTCTCTTGGAGATATATAGAAAAAAACAGTGAATAATTAAGCCCATGGCATGCTTTTCATTTCCATTCCAGAATCGCAGCCATGACACATGACACATGACCCATGCCCTATTGGAACTATGAGAGCTATTTAATGACTCAAGACAACACTGTATTTCATATCAAACAATACATACAATATAGTACATTTCCAGATGTTTATTTCTTCATCAAGTTTTAAATTCTATTCAATGGTCCAATTTCCCAGTGCTTTAAATTACAGAAATATTATGACAAAATATTTGGTGGATTTAGCAAAGACTGGAACTTTAAATCTCAACCATATTGCGTCGGGGATCTAATATAAAGTAAGGATCGAGTGGCAAAAGGCTTTTACCTTAATGGTAGGTTTATCAACTTGCCCCTATACTGGTACTGTTGGTTGAGTACTCCGCGGGGTACATCACAATTATCTTATGGGTCAGATTTTCAGAAAATGTACAATTGGCAACTCTACTCATTTAGGAAGTTTTGCTAAATTAGGCTGACAAATGATGAGTTCTAGGTCTATCTGGGTATATCTGGTATCGTGTTGATTTAAAGTATCTATTTTGCTATGTTAAACTGAATTTTGAAGCTCATTTCTGTCTTAAATGTGGGTTATTTGAGAGGATTGGTGGAAGTGAATTGTACATTTTCTGAAAATCTGACCCATATGGGTGTTTACTGTCATATTGTCTATAGACACCTAAACCTTGCTTCGAGCATATATATTGAGTGTATACTTACATATATAGAGAGCGAGTGGACATTCATTTGATAGGACTCCCTAGATAGAGGAGAACATGGCCGATGCAGTCAATACAATCTACTACTATGGGGTCATCATACTAGGGAATGTATTCAAAACTACGAGCACAGCCTGTGCCCAAGCACTTCAGGGCCTTGTTCCTCCATTTCAACTGAATCTCACCAGGTACACAGCACAGTTAGTCATCTCAAGCACAGTTCTTATGATAAGCAATGGCTCATTCCTTTGCGAGAGGAAGTTTATCCCAGCTCTTATCTGTGGCGGTCTTTTATCTACAACTGCAAACCTTACATTGTTTACTGGTGCACAGTTTCTGCCCCTCGGAGTTCTCCAATCTATCCATATATTGACTGCCCTCATCTGCACATCTGTATTGAACCAGGTTGTGAAGAAACTACAAATAACTAGGATAAGAGCCCTTTTGTTCTTACTTAATGTCGGAGGAATCGTTCTTGTCATCACCCAAACAGCCATATCATATGGAACAGACAGTAGGAACATTTCAACATGCATAGACACTGTGAACTATTCAAGGAATACATCTCACAATGACACAAATGTAAATACTTCATTGGGTACATCGCAATTACTTTATGGTGTTTCATTAGCATCAGTGACAGGAATACTGTCAGCATTGAAAGGTTTTGTATACTGGCATAAATGTTCTGAAGTCCCAACCATGACAATAACATTCTGGGTGGGATTCATAGGTACGCTACAATCTCTCATTTTCATGCTATGTGTTGAGAATATCGTACTTAAATTTTCTATTATACAGCTAACTTTGTATATGGTCCATTCTGTAACTGCAGCTATAAGCAGTTTTTCTAATGTGCTCTCACAGCAGAAGATACATACTTTAGCATGGGTGTTCATAAATTCAATTGGTCTTGTGTTATACTTTGTCTTACAGCATACCATTATGGAACAAATAATTCCAGTAGAATGGGATGTGTCAGAGATTGTAGGGGTATTATTGATCCTTATAAGCGTAGCTGGGTATATTATTTTGGATTACATGGAGGAACGTCATAAACATGAAGCTATTTAAAACTCCATTCTCAGCTGCTAGAACAATAAAATCATACCAAGTTTACTCATTCTTAACTTCAATTCAACATTAATGCCACATTCTAAGAAATCTTAACAAATTTACTTATATTGTGGAGTATAAGACTGGATGCATAGATATTTTGCTGCTTGTATATTATATAATCTGATATATTATTATGATAACAAGTGCAATATTCTATGTGACTGAAAGCAATGAGTTATGATTATGATTAACTATATATGCTTTCATAATAGAAATAGGAACCATTTTTGAGTCATAAAGTTGAATTTTGGTGTTAATTACCCCTTATGTAAATTGGCCCAGATTTACGCATTGAACCAGAGCTAGGCAGCTACCAAAACGAGGGTCCATCTCGCACAGTTGAGATCTCGAGTCTCATGTTTTTTTATGTAGTAAGAATTCCCACCATAGTTATATGTGCAAACCTCTTTTTTCCTACAAACCCTTCTGTCTATAACTGGTCCTGTTTTAAACATGCTTTAAATAGAGAATATGAGAGCCTGTCCACTCCCGAGAGCGCGAGAGTGTATGTAAACAACCTATGACGTCACACCGATTAGCGGATTACGTAACTCACTACCCAGACCTTCAGTGGTTGCATTCGGGTAGCAAATGCTTTGTAGAACATGGCCATGCTCCCATCATGCTCCCATCAATATACCTGATCAACATATCAATGTATCAGGCTCAATATGTCACCTAACAGGGACACATTGAAAGGTAAAAGATGTGGTATTTTTAAAGAAAGAGAAATACAATATTTAATATAAAGACTAACACATATAGTAACATATTCCGCAGCATGTCAGTTCAGAATTGTCATTGTAATTAAGTATCAAGGCATAAAATAAAGTTTCAATAATGATAATAATTAACCATTCCGATCTCTGTGTATATGAGCAATTCCACCAAAAGTGTGCCATTTGGGTTGAAAAACAATAGCCCCTCCAAAGGCTAAAATATTTATCTGAGATTATTTTTTATTTGGGAATATTAATGTCGCCGTAACAGGGGTCTAGCTTTCATTGATAAATAGATTAATAATAGCATGAATTATTTTCTCTTAATGTTAAAATATGTAAGAAACACTAGGGCACATAAATAGATACAAAAAAGTTTTTTTTTAACTAATTGAGTTAGGGGCCACAGACATAGCAGAGTATGTTGCGGTAACGGGGGTCTAGAGGGGGCGGGGGTCTGGAGGGGGGTTGAAACTATTTTTTCTAAATCTAAATTTTTGACCATTTTGTCAAATATTTACCACATTATATTGTCCATATTCTTTGAATGCTCAGGTACTAAATTGTGAAAGATGAATAATAATAATCATTTTTGAAAGACCTTACTTCCCCGAAGTGGGCACCCTGTGATTTTAGCCATTTTTGGCAATCAAATCTCCAAATCAAAAAAAAAAGTCCAGTAAATTGTCGGATTCCTATAAGAAGTAGAAATACAACTCCTCTACAATCCAAGTGCCGAAGGCACTTGTCTAATTGAAAACCGCATTGGTTGCCATGACTACCACACATAACTCACTAGTCACATAACTCACTCTAAATATGTTGTTCTCAGATCAATATGTATATAATAAGTAACTATTTTACATTGATATTAACAAATTACAAATACAAATAATTGTTAGACACCTGTTTTGTTGCAATATATTTATTCGTTGCTATGGCTGTGTTTCTTTTGATTGGTTAGTGTTGTCCAAGCTCAAACATGAAATTAAGCAACTATGTCTTTTCTTTTCCGGATCAAATCATTGATGTATTTCTTTTAAAAAATCTGGCATATAATTATGAGGCATTCCATAGTCAAGAATAAGAGTTGTATTATTAGTTGGAAATCAGAGTGAAGTTATTTGTGATATTATATCTGGCTCTGACATAACTCTTCTTCCATCGTTGTCATCATCCCAAGTGGGTCTTATTTTGGGTTGTCTTTGCTTGTGGGTAGCATCCATGAACTGTGTAACATTAGCTTCACCAAGGGCTTTTACCATATCATAGAAGGTACCAGATCCTCGCTGAAGCAGTCTGTAAGGATTGCCCATCTCTACTACCTTCCCTTGGTCTAGGACCTGTGTTTATTTCAGAATTAAAGACAAGGAAGATCAATTTGGTAGGTGAACCCAACTTAAGTTAAAGGTAAACAATGTTTAAGATAAAGGTATTACTTGGATGGTTTGGACGACCTAAATATATTACTTAGAATGAAGGTATTATTTTACCATGATCCTGTCCACAGCCACCAGAGTATTGAGGCGGTGGGCTATTGTTATAACTGTAGCATCAACCAATGCTTCCTGCAATGCACTCTGTATCTTTTCATCATTTCTGTATTAGGATAACATATCTTTCATTCAATTCAATTACAACAGATAAACTCCACACAACATGAAAAAGGATGAGCATGGTTCAAATGACCAGAGAAACCTGTTTTATTTTATTTTACAATGGTGATGTATTTCTAAATGTCTTTAGATAAACAAATATTAAAGGAGAAATATCGGATATATAAGATATTGTACCTGTTGTCTACATTAGCAGTGGCCTCATCAATGAGAACAATCTTGTTTCTTCGCACTATTGCCCGAGCCAAGCAGATGAGCTGCTTTTCCCCCACACTGAAGTTGCTGCCACTCTCTCCCATTTCTGCCATCAGCTGCCCTGGGAGTTCTTTTACTTTACTAGCAAGTTGAGTCTGGCAATAGTGATAGTTAGAAGTAGATAAGGACATGACCACATTGGATCATAAATATGACCATTGAGATTAAGGCTTTTAATTTAATTGCTCACTCACATTTCTGAGTGCATTCCATAAAGCTTCATCCTTGAACTCATCAAAGGGATCCAAGTTGTACCTCAAGGATTGAGAGAAGAGTACAGGATCCTGTAAAACAAATAGATCATAATGAAATTGATTAAATCAGTTTCAAGTTACAATAAGAATTTATTGATTGTTATACTAACCAAAATCTACTCTTAAATCTTACTTTGACAGCAGAATCAGTTATATTATATACTACACATTGTGCATGGCAGTCTAAAGTTATCAATGGTCTATTATTAAAAATAGTTCCTGAATACAGTTAAGGCATAAACACTTCTTATTATGATTAATTTGTAAACAAAACCACAGTACTTGAGGTATGACCGAGATAGCTCTCCTGAGATCAGTCAGTCCAATACTCTTTATGTTGATGCCATCAATAACTACTGAACCCTTGGGTTCTGCTAGTCTCAGGAGACTAGTTATTAGTGATGACTTTCCTGCTCCTGTCCTTCCTACAACGCCAATCTGAAAGATGTGACACAGGTTTGTGGTGTACCCTGTTTTGATGAGAAGCATCCATGCCTGTACAATGCATAAATAAGGAGTTTATGTGTATAGCATTTGGCAATTTCAAATTTCTGAACATGTATTCTAAAGTGAGTTGTTATGTTCAAGCATGTCAGGTGCTGTCTGTTTTAAACACCATTTTATCAGCTTCGCTTGATTTGCATTTTACTTTCCCTTTATTTCAAAAAGTACCTAGCTACTCTAGGTGTAATTTTTTACCAATATGATATTGAAAACATTGGTTACTTATACCTTTTCTCCAGATTGGATATTCATGTTGATAGGACCTAGAGATATTTGCTTTTGCTCATGGTATCTGAGACTGACATCTCTGAGGCTGATGTTACCCTGATTTGGCCAATCCTGAGGCAGTTGGCCATCAACATGGTCAGGTGCCTCTTGCTCAAGTTTGCTGTACTGTAGTATTCTCTCTATTGATGTCATCTGAACAAAAAATTATATTTTAAAGTAATACCGGTGTTCAGAACACTTACGATATTCATACATGTTGATTCAGAAAGAAAAATTTCATAGTTCTTGTTTAAAGTGTAATCAAACTATACCAACCTATTTTATGCTTGATAAACATACTTATGCTTTGAACCTTACCTAACAACCATTAAATCCAACCAAATTGATAAGATATTAATCCACTTAATCATGAATAATGGCACTATTAATAATATTGTTATGATGATTATATATACAGTTAGTATATTATCATTACTATGCTTCCTTTAATTAAAATGTTCAATCATGAAATTGAAAGCAGGGAAAAAACTACTTGTTACTCACAATAACTTCAACCAAGACAAAGAACATACATCCAGCAGTAATATCAACAATATCACTTGGAAGGTAGATGAATGCCAACCCAACAGATGCATCTATATTCCCCACTTTCGAGTAAAGTGAGTCAATATACAAAGAATGAATGATGTTTTTTTAATGAAAATGTTTAATAAATACACCCCAATATACCCAACCATTTACAAATACATGACAGTAAGAACATTAAATATATGAACAGACTATGAATGTACATTTAAAATTATACTAAAGATTAAAATACAACACTAACTTTCTGCATTGAAGAGTAAGGTAATCACTGATAGTGAAATAAGGAGAGCAGCCATTAAATCCACTACAAGAGTATAAGCCCTTTCAGCACAAATATGATGGAACCAAGCTGAGGAGTGGCGATCCATGTACACATACGCTTTCTCAAGGAAATCCTTTTCTTTTGTCATTGCCCTGATCACCGTCAGTCCCTCAAGTGTTGTGGACAGGTGTGAGTACATTGGACTTCTCACTAAGACAATTTATTAAAACTGCATTATGTGCGGAAGTGGATGAATACAGAAAGATAAATTAAAGAGGGTAAAATTGTTTGAATATAATGGAACTATAGTAGCAATCTTCACAATACTCAACTGAAATGAATCAGTTGCATGCACTGTGAAACCTGATTAATTACTTCAATACAACAAAACAAATAGTTATCTTTAAAGTTGATTGATATCATTTCATTTAGAATATATTTTGTTCTGATTATCTGTAAGAGACATCCAAGGTGAAAGATATTCCATAGGAAAACCATTTTGTGGTACTTTAGTTTTGGTGAAAGTAGGAGTATTTATGCTTACAACTCGCTTCAATACGTTTTGTTTCTCTGTAGCCAGGAAGGAGGTTATGCGTCACAATGAGCACCATCAGTATGAAGGTGAACAGCGGAATAAGGCACCATGGATTCACTAAGCACACATACATCATGCCCACAATGGGTGTAATGGCCGTCTGAAACATTTTGTCAAAACCCAATATCATGCCAATCCTTCATGTTATGCTATATCATTTATATGTATGATATATATGGAAAATATATCTGATAATGCAACCCACATATAATTAAGACCGGAATTTTTTACTTGTTTTTGCAACGTTCTTTACTTCTTAGTTCTTAGACATTTTAAGTCTATACTACAAATTCATTTTACTTCCAATGACATATCCACTGAAGCACATCTTATTTGCGATTGGCCTAAATTCACTGCCTACACACAGAAACATGTTGAAAAAAGTACTTTCATAATAGATTCTAATTATTATGTAAGGCAAAGTTTGAAAACATTCATATGCACTCGTTAGACACTTTATAAATGAAATTTTCCCAATTTTTCTGGGAAGATTAGAAGACTTTAATCCCTTTTCTGTACCCAGCAACACTTTTAAAATGCAAATTCCTTGATCAAAACCAAGACAATGTGCAAATAAAGAATATTTTAATTTGAATTATAGATGATTAAACACATTAAATGCCTGTTGCAAAAAAAGTATGACTTACTCTAATGAAAGCAATCAATGGGAACAGAAGGTGAATGTCCATGAAAGCTGTGTCTCTGCTGAACCTATTCAACACCTGTCCTGTCACAGAGCGCATATATTTTCACAGAAAGAATGGTAAACATTTTCTTACATCACAAATATGTAATAGATAGATTTTTTTAATTTCTGCCTTAAAGCCATTCGGCTTTAGTTAAATATTAAATAGAAAATTGATAAAATATTCCAGCTATTGAGGTTTTGATTAACACAATTCAGGATCTGATAAAATTAGATAAATGATAATTATGTTGCATGTGGAAGAATGAATGAATGATGAAAAGGTGTGAGTCAATGGGTGAATAAAAGTGATGTTTGTTATCTAGGTAACCATTATGAAACTCACCAACTGGATTTGTCTCAAAGAAGTGCAAAGGTGCCTTCATGAGGCGTAGAAACATGTTGTTATATATATTTTCTGCAGCAGCCTTGTACATACATACAATAAATGTATAGGCGATAAGATGACAAACGATAGCCAGAAGAAGTGACAGTCCAACTATCTGCATATATCCTCTGTCACTTTGAGGACTAGCTTCATTCAACAAATTAGCAAGTGCTGCATCAGATGTATGCGCTGTATTATTTGAGACTTTACCTCCCCTGTAGCAAAAAATAGGTTCAGTAATCTAGTTGTCCTCTGTAGAATCATTATTCTACTTCACTTTAAATAAATCTTTTCGTAGGTTATAAGAATGTCTATTTTCAACAAAGCAGCAAACAAATTATTGGAAATCAACTGTTCAACATCACCCACAGTAATATTGCAAAGAGTGAAACATGCACATGCCCCAGCCTTATAACCCCTCTTATAAGGCAAAATTTGAATTCCAGACATAAACACAGGGTAGAATCTTGGTACTGAATACTGACTTACCAATAGATGATCAGCAGATCATGACATATTCCTGCTCCCTGAAAACAATACGGTAGATCTATACTGCTCACATTAATTTCTCATTGCTGAATACAAATTCAGTTTGATGTCAATGTGGGTTCCTAAGCAATCGGAGGGTCATTTTGCAAACATAACATGGATATGCTCATAATCATCATCATCATTTCTACTAGATTATTACTGATATGTTGATGCTATTATGATGTCTGTTGTTGCTTGTTATTTTTGATATGTCATATTCCATAGAATTCCGCAAGGAATCACACAGGCAAGAAGATGGCTTTCCCAACCAATGCTTCAGACAACTATGCTTCACATTGTACCCATCATCACAACTTTCTAGCCGAAAACACTATCCACCTGTACTAAATACCACCCTTGAATGCTGAATTCCATAATACAAATGGTGGTATTCTGCGTTTTAAAAAAATGAAGACAAAAACACAAGTGCCAAAATGCTGCTGGTGACCCTTCAATTGGGAGTCATACCCATTACTGCTGACTTACAAGTGATTTACCCTGCGCATATACATATGGCCATGTGACTGGGAAAAAGGATGATTGATGATACAAAATCTTTCAAAGACAAGGTAATGATCAGACTTTTAGTCAAAGGAATTATTCGTGACTCATTGATGCTCTCAAATAAACAAAAAGGTCAAAAATAAAAGTGCAAAGTCTTACCAAAGACACTATATAGAAAAAGAGAAATAGAGGGATGAAAATAGCGCCATATCCATGTTTCATGTACTGTAAATAGACATTGAATCTGACACCTCCAGCTTCATTCTTATCCTCCTTCTTTGTTTTAGTTACAGGCTGAAAGGAAATACACAAGTTGATAATCTAATTTCCTTAAACTGACAAATAAGTGCAAATTAAACTAAAACTTTTTCTAAGATCTCAAGTTAGCAGCTGTAGTGGCAGATTACTACGATGTGTTTCATTGCAGTTAAAAAATAATCACTGCCTCAAATATTCTTGGGGCTATAACCACCTTAGGCAGAGATTAAAAGGATTAATAACCTCCATGCAGACCTGTGTATTGTTTATGCATAATTCCTTGGCTTTGCATCACGATTATACACCAAAATGTGCATCACCAGCCCCTCAATGTTGGTCATTATTCCTTTCGTAATATCACACCAAGAATGCCCAACCGTTATGTTCATTGTCCAACCAATAAGCTTTAAATATCATCTTAAAGGTCAAAATCCCTGACACAATGACAACTTCAAGTCCATTAAAATATTTGTGTTAGATACTTACATTAGCATATTTAAAGTTTTCCTCTTCACTTGCTGTATACAATGGTTGTGACAAACCATCACTGTGTTTCTTACATTCCACATCAATGTGATCCATCACTAGTTGTGCCATCTCATTGTATGAGCCACATTTTTTCATGCAACCCTGAAAGTAAATTCCAAAGGTTTTAGGATAATTTCAGAACAATTTTCTTTGTAATTACTAGCAACATTCCTCCTGGATTGTGGAGGATGTTTAATATTCCAGTTAACTAACAAGCCTCTGAAAATATTTTTATTGTTGATCAATGAATTGTATGATTCTTTGCTTTTCATTTGCATGGGTATAATGCGGATATAAGTATAACCATTTTTAACTTCATCAGATTAATTTAGAAACTGTAATGAAAAGTAAGGGAGTCCACAATTCACCTTGTCCAGTAGAAGAACTTTGTCTGCATGACCAAGAATATGAGTTTGATGTGTCACAAGAACCCTAATTTTATCCTTTAAAACAGTTTGAATGCATCTACAACATGAATATTAATTATCAGAAGTGGATATCAGGATAGATTCAAATGTATGAGCTATGAATACTACTTTCCTAGTGATAACAAAATTGAATTATGTTTAATTAAGACCAGAGCTTTATAGCAAAAAAATGAAATACAATATAGCCTTTTAGCATCTGGATTGGTTGCTATCAACCAATTGAGATGTATAGCTTTCGATTATGACTTCTGGATATGTAATTATGCTAGCCTTCTTAATTGCATACTTAACTTACTCAAAGAATATTTTATTTGCCACTTTTCCATCTACTGCAGAGAGAGGATCATCCAGCAGGTAAATGTCAGCATTATGATACACAGCTCTGAAGTTTGTCAACATTTTAAGTGAACCATAGGACAAATATACTGCATATATTCTAAAACATTTTTACTGCACCTGGCAAGATTATTGTATGTGCCTTTGATTTAAGATTTCATTCAGTTGTTTCTTGGTGAGAATTGCTAATGTGTTTGATATGAAAGTTCACTACTATTTATGTTCAGTATTAAATCTGAAAGGTAAATTTGATCTAGCATAAGGGTCATTTTTCCTGAGCGTGTACAATTGGCAAATTCCTGACTTGTGTCGGTTCTCCCACCCATAGCAGCCACAATCTCGCATTTACATTAATGCAATGTATCTCAAATTAACAAGGAGAAAATAAGCTTTCCAGAAATATATACATCTATATGATTACGACGAAGACATCATATCCTTTTTAGGGTTGGAATGAAAAATACATGCATTTTAGAGTTTCTCCTCTTGATTTAAGAAGTTTGAATTTGATATTCAAACATGTGTTTGATCATTTATGTCATTTTATTTTGTCTTTCCAAGTAAAGTTTTGCTCTACAACTCTATGGAAGGGACAATATGATCCAGGTACCAAGGGTTAATTATTGGGGGCCAAGAGAAATTTTAACCATTTTTAAACAAACGCCCATCATCATTAATATCTGCAATTATTGAACAAATCACCATAGTATTTCCAATACTACAATTTACTTGAATGTATTAAGCATCTTTTTGTGAACAAAATAAAAAAAAAAGAAACAACTCTACTCCCATTTGTTAAAAAATAACAATACATCCACAAAACCATCCTCAGTTTATACTAATTATGCTGATGGACGTTTGCTGGACTAACTATGACAAGAAATGTGTTCTCCAGGCAATACAAATGTTTCAAACTCACTGTAATGATGGTATTTCTAAATAATATGCCAAAGTCAACACTGAAAAAGCAAAATCCTCATTTCAAATGGATTTTGGATGATTTTATAGCAAGAATCTCAACAAGGCAAACGTCCATCATGAAAATAATGCCCATCATTGAAATTCTCTGCTGAGCTAGCTCTACTCAGTAAGTTTACCTGCTTGTGGAATCATCTTTAATTGGAAACATACTGTGGTAAGTACTAGACTTTCCTTGCACAGATCTTACTTCATTTTGTCAAAAATAGCATGAAAGACTGAAAGTCATATTCTAATTATGGGAGAGATAATGATTAATGTACTGTGGGATCAATTGTAATGGTCAGAAAGTTTAATAGCTTTGTATATTTTGTGTCAATTGTCTTTAGAAATCAATGGCTAAAATAGTTTTAGTCATTGCACAGAGCCAGATTGCTTTACTCATGTGATCAGAACTGCACATGTTAGGTGTAAATCAGGCATAACGCCCATCATGGTAATGATTACAGTACAGATTTGTCTCTCAAGGTGCTAATAGTCAGTGTAAATATGATTATGTTGTGTTTATAATGTCATATGACTTGTATTGGTAAGCAAGAACTATTTTCTTGTGGTTAATCAATGGCTAAATCCTAATCTGGCTGATACAAAATTAGGTTAACTTTTGCTATGACAAACGCCCATCATCAAAATGAAAAATAACTCAGTAAATTTGGCATATTGTCTGTGTCAATAATATGGAAACATGCCCCTGTATGCATGTCATTGCATCCAGTCATTTAAACATGTTCTTTATATTCTACATGGTCATATTCAGTGGATTTTGTAATGTACTGTGTTTGCATTGTTTTTCATGATGGGCGTTTGTGAATATAGCAACTTATATAGAATGGATCTAGCAACAGCCCTACTCATTTTTCCATGCCCTTCTTTCAATATTATCTTTTATAAACTACTGTTTAACCATATATAAATGATTAAGGGTGGAACTATTACTATACATTAGTACAATGGGCACCATTTCCATGATGGGCGTTTTCCAAAGTAATGTTCACCCTCAACAACCCATGAAAGGTCCTTTCAACCACCACCAAATTTCAACCATAAATGCATGCTTTTATACTCTATGAAGTGGCATTACAATCATCCTGTTTTTTCAAAAATATTTTTTCACATTTATGGGGCCTTACTTTGTATTATATCTAATTTTTATTTTCAGATCAACATGGTTGTACTACAACCACTAACAAACTTTGAAATGGCTGCTGCATCCTCTGGGGACTACTGGAGAAGGAAGGCAGCCTCCAGCTAGACCTGGAGTGCCCTAAACAATGAATGGAAGAGGAAATAATGTTTGAAAACGAAAGTTGAAAATAGCCCATTTAATCAATAAAAATATTATCCTACTTGCAATATCTACTATGCATGTATAATACTGATGGAGCATTATAAACTATAGAAGCTTCATAATGAAATTAACTTGTTTATGGTCGACCACTATCAGTAAGATGCATTTTCAAGTTTCCATAGATGATGTATTTCAGAAAAATGAGTCACAAGTCGCAAAAATAATATTACTTCAAATGTCTTTATCACAAGAAATCCCTCTAGGAATATTTTCATTTTTTGACAGTGTAATGTTTGTAGTAGTAGCAATAAATGTAGACTGTGTGCTACTAAATGTATCCATGCAACTGTGAGGTCATCCTGAGCAGTAGATAAGAGAGTGAGCAGGACTTGTCTTCAGGAAACAAAGACAGAAGACATGAAGCAGCATTCATGAGACATGGAAAGTTGCTGATGACTTTTAGACATTTCAGGAACACAGGAGAACATGTTGGGCATGTTTCCTGATAGGATTGTTCATGTATAGTTATTATTAGATTCCTTTAGATTATGTTTTATATCCTATCTGCATGCACAAACGCCCATCATTAAAAACCAAACGCCCATCATAAGAAGTCTTTTATAAGGCCAGCTTGAAGGTTATATACTCTTTCTTTGATGATTTAAATATTTCTTTGGTAATGACAGGTGACAGTACTTCTCTGTTGGGATCTTAGGAGAGGAAAGTCTGTTTTTTGGTACCTTGAAGTCATGTGGAGCCTTTGTTGATACTCAATAAACTAAAGTATACTTTTTATCGTATATTATTTAATTGAAGTACACTTGTCTGGTTTTATTCTCAGTTGGTGAAGCATATGAAGAAATATTCAACCATTTCAGGTTCATTCATAACGAAATAACACACATAATGGGCTTTTACTTCATTATGTATTATGGGATTTTGTGACAAACGCCCATCAGGGAAATACAGCATCTCTGGGATGTAGTAATTCAAACACAACTAAGTTTATGGCTCTATAACTTGGGGAAGTATTAGATAAGGTATGTGTTATTACCCAGGCGCATTATTAAGGTTGAAGCCCTTCCACTCACTTTTTCACAAGTAGTTGAAACCAAGGTACAGGAAGAAAATGGATGATGGGGATTTTGAGAAAATGGGCTGATGCACTCAGCTCAATATGACCATGAACTTATGCTTCTTTGTTATAATTCCTTTTTCAGCAGGTTCGTTGCCATATTGTTTTACTGTGATGTACTCTTAGGATTTATGCACAAATACAATGAATTATAAGGTGTGTGTTTCATCTTAAATGAATTATGATGATGGGCGTTTGCCAATTTCTGAACCCCAAATTTTGACCCATCATAAAAACTGAACCACTGGGAGGAAATGTGTATAATCGGTATTGACAGACAGCTCTAAACCTGGACTCATGAGATATGTAGGTTTCAAATTGGTCTGGACAACCTTTTGAAATTCCATACTTCTGGCTGAATTGTACACGTTCAGAAAAAATGACCCATAAACAACCTTGCTAAGCCAATTCTTGCTTTCTGTCCACCACTTAGTGTCAGTCCTCTCTCTCCCACCAATGTCTGGTCGCCATCAGGCATCTGCTGAATGTCCTTGTCAAAATAACATTGAAAGTCTTTACCATTACTGCTATAGCCAGAAATATATTACTTTATATCACTATTTAGCTAGTTATTACATCCAAAGCACGCAGGTCCACACAGTCTGTTTTGTTTGCAAAAATCACATGTGATTTATTTAGTCACATGCTATGTGAAGATATGAAGGCTCTTGTTAACTTGTTAATGTAATAGATCCATGTGAACAGTATCAGGGTAATGACAGCACAAGGTAATTTCATCATATAAACATATTTATATTATATATATTAATATGGAATACAAATTGTTTTTGTTTGTTTGAAACAATGTTTCAGACATACTCAAAGTGAAAATGTGCGCATCATTGCTAGTGACTTTACTGCACATGATGATGCCCATGGTGCCCATTTTCACGCCCTGTGGGACTGATACGCTGTTTCGAACACACCACTTGTTGTAATTCATCTAACTATAAGAGTGTTCATTTTATGTGTTTTATTCTGACATGGCATCAGTGTTTAGAATAATTCTTAATTCAATCATTTTCAATAAATTATGGCCTATTGTGATTCATAAAAAAAGGAATACCTTAACAAGTGCACATGCACTTAAGACTTTGTTGTACTTGTCTTGATCAAATTTATTTCCAAGTAAGACATTTTCTCTCACTGTTTCTGACAGTATCCAAGGTATTTGAGCTGCATATGATACGGTTCCACTGACGTCACAAGTCCCTTTTGTAACGTCCAGCTCATTTAAACAGGCAGTAAGTAATGTGCTCTAAAATTGAAAATCCCCATCTTACTCACATTGTCATGTGAATTGTGACCAACTGATTCAGAAAAGAAGCAGAAATGAGAACAAAATAGTCATTAGTAGTAACAGTCTCGGGATTCCCAAGCTTACCGCCTTATGACCAAATACTGGAAATCCCAGAGACTCTCACATGTGTGATGTGTTTCAGGAAAATGAGTCATAAGTCGCAAAAAGTTATATTTTTCAAAGTGTTTATTTTACAAGATTGCTTTATTGGAATGTTCTGGTTTTTTTAGAGTTCATCACTTATAGTTATATCGATCTATGTATCAAATCTCAGGACAAAGTATACATGTTATATATTCTTTCGTTTTAAAGCTATTCATATGGAATATGTTTAAGTTACTTTAGTGGTTATTGCCCCCCAGGAATATTGCAAACGCTTTTTTTTTCAAAATAAAAATATCTAACCAAAAAACTAAAAAGATAAAAGTACTCATTAGATGTCCTTAATGTTTATAGGGGGCCCACACTGATGGCGATTGGCTTTGTGATAAGCTTTGCAATAAGGTTTGCGATTGGAATGGAACATTTTCTATCACAAAAATAATCCTATCGCAGCAGTTTGGGCTACTTCCCAATAGTATTTCAACGGGGTTTGCGACGGAAAAAGTCGCGGAGTTAATCACAAAATTATTCAACATGTTTAATATTTGTTTGCGATTAGTAGTCTATCGGGAGAAGTTAATATGCTTTGTGATTGATCGCAAAAGTGTGTTTTGCTTTGCGATGGGTTTTGTGATAGCCTTTTGCTGTATGCCTAAATGTAAAGACGAAACCCTAGTATTCATCGCATACAGCCGACGACCGGAAGAGCCGGAAGCGCCCGGAGTTCGAGTATCCAGGGCGACGTTGTCACCTTCGTATAAAAGTGGGAGCCTCGTCGATGGAACATCACTCATCCGCGAGCCGCCGAGCAGTGCACATCGTCAGCAGATTTTGAATTCGGGCTTAAATTAAGCAGAATAACTGAACGATGTTGCGATTTTGCAACAGGTGTGAGATAAGACATAAGAAGCCTACTGGTAAAAAGTGTGTAAAGAGGAAACCTGTGAAATCGGTTGTCATTAGCGCAGAAATGGCTCAGAGCGGAGAGAAAATTCCTGAATCGACTATCGACAGTCAGATTGACATGTCAGGTCGTATGAGTGTGCTCGAAGGTATGGTGAGGGGCATAGCAGAATCAATCGCTACGAAAGCCACCAATGAAGAATCCAGCGACCAAATCGGGTGGGAGAAGAACAGATCGAGCAGATATGACGTTACTTCCCCCAGTGATTCGTCGAGTGAATCTCGATCAAGTTCGAGCTCATCGTCGAGGTCTTCCGTCCGCACAACGAGAAATCGTAGGAAGAGGAAGGACAAGAAAAATGACAAATTCAGCCATGAACACCATATGGAGAAGGGTGAAGTAGTTGAATCTTTTGACTCGTTGATCTTGATAACGTTAAAAACTTTGCAAATGTTTTACGCTCAGGGTAAAGATATTTCCGGGTTAATCAGCCATGCTATATTGATGTGCGACAAGGAGGTTTCTCATACGTATACCGCAAAGGCGTCTATTTCTTATGATAAAGCAGTGAGAGTTAGAGCAAAGAAATCGGGCCTATCCGCATTCGGCAAAATTAATCAGGAAGAAATGTTCAAGTGTTATAGCTATGAAAATACCAGACGGGCCCAACCCACTAAGGCTAATCCTAAGACCCGCTCCGCCACAGCGAAGGAAGGTTTTTGCTATCGATTCAATTCAGAAACGGGTTGTAACACGAAAAGCTGTATTTATTCCCATAAATGTTCACGCTGCCATACGGGGGAACACTCTGCAAAAGTTTGTACGAACCAGAAAGCAGCCAGTAAATAGGATCCGGGAAATCACGAGTTAATAATTCCATTTGTTGATCGAACGTTTACTAAGGACGCCATTTTGGTTAGCAACTCTCGCCAACCGCGAGATTTCTCACGTAAGGTCAGTGGGGGTCAGGGTCAAGGCTGCAACAAAGATGGCCGCGCCCAGGAACTAGACAACAAACAAGGTAATCGGGTTAACGAACTCGTGATTATTGAAGAATACAACCCGGAAAATAAGGAAAATGTCGCTAAAATCGTAAATAATATTGAAATAGAACATGTTAGTCCCGATCAACCAATTTTTGAAGCACCGTGTACACCGGGGGGAAGGATAATTCCTGTGTATCGTAAATGTGTTGATGGTTCTTGTACTTGTATTCATACGATCGACAATGTTAATACCCAACTAAAGCCATGTCGTTTTGCCGCTTATATGTTTTCATCCAGCCCAGAAGTTTCTACAGAGTGGTGGACAGTATTTACAGGCATCGTCGATGGTTTTAAAATTGTAGACGAGGATGTCCCAGGCTACGAATGCAAAAATTATTCCTCTATTCTGGACGACGAGGCCAAACACAAAATGGATGGAATCGTATCTGCAGAATTAAATGAAGGCATGGTATCTTTAGCTTCTTCCAAACCTACATGTGTCCACGCAATGGGGGCTGTGTTCAAGCCGAATGGAGATATTCGTCCCATAACCGACTGTTCCCGCCCAGACATGAGGTCGGTAAACAATTTCTGTAGTTCATTATGCCATGATTTTGCATACAAAAATATCCAAGATGTCACAGATATTTTAGAACAATACGATTTTATGACCGTAGTCGACATAAAATCAGCCTATCGTTCGGTCCCCATCTCACCTCAACACAGGAGATTTATGGGCTTTAGCTGGAAGTTACTTGAAAATGAACAATATTATGTGGATAATAGATTGTGTTTTGGCTCACGTTTGGGTCCCTACTATTTCAATCTTATATCTGATTTCATCACCCACATTCTCAATGACAATTTTAAACTCAGGGTGATAAATTACCTCGATGACTATATTGCCCTATCTCATTCAAAAGAAGCATCAGTCGAGGCACAGGCCACCATTGTGAAATTATTACGATTTTTGGGCTTTTATATATCGTGGGGGAAGGTGACCCCCCCCAGCCAAGTATGTACTTACTTGGGTATTGAGATAGACTCTGCAGAGATGGTCCTTCGCCTCCCGATCAACAAGTTAAAGAAGCTCAAGGGAATTTTGTCTTCTCATGTTAATGCAAAGTACATTACGAAAAAAGCTTTAGAGAGTGTTAATGGTTTAATATCTCACTGCTCACAAGTGGTCCGAGGAGGTAGAACTTTCAGCAGGAGATGCTATGATTTGTATAAGGAGATGATACAAAAGAAGGTGAATCGCCTACCTATGTCCGAGATTATGCTTCAGGATCTCCAATGGTGGCTTAATTTCTCCAAGGTTTTTAATGGGGTCGCATATATTCAACACCCCATG
This sequence comes from Sthenelais limicola, assembly GCA_942159475.1. Classification (NCBI taxonomy): domain Eukaryota; kingdom Metazoa; phylum Annelida; class Polychaeta; order Phyllodocida; family Sigalionidae; genus Sthenelais; species Sthenelais limicola. Next base: position 37,942,521 of record OW804102.1, read on the forward strand.
TATGACCACCCTATGGTATCGGACGCATCAGGGAAAGGCTACGGTATTTATCTTCAGAATGACTGGATATGTGGTGCCTGGCACGAAGACTTGAAAAATGATTTAAATTCATCGTGTGAACATGTAGGTTTGTCCCCATCGGAAGCTAGTGTCGACTATTCTAACATTAACGTACTGGAACTCTGGCCATTATTATTAGGCCTCCAACGTTGGGCAAAAAAGCTTCGAGGAAAAACAATTTTAACCTTTGTCGATAATACCCAGGTTATGTACATGCTGAGGAATGGGTCCAGTTGTAATAAGACATGCATGCAATGGCTGCGAGAGATTTTCTGGATCTGTTTCATCTATGATATTGCCATACTTCCGAAATACATCTCTACAAAAAACAATTTTGTGGCTGATACCCTTTCAAGAATGACTTATGTAACCACTCGTGCAAAATTATCTGAGATGCTTGCCGGTACATACCTATGTTGTTTTAATCTGTTAAATAATTATTCCATTAACAGATCTGAAATCGCTGGACCAGGAGACGGAGAACCTGATGCTAAAATCGCTGGCACCCTCCACTAGGAAGCTCCGGGCTGGGCAGTGGAATTGCTACATAAGGTTTTGTAATCAATTTAATATTCCCCCGATTCCTTGCGATATTACCACGATGTGTAGGTATATCGCTTTCTTGGGCAGATACATGAAGAGCTCGTCGGTGTCATCATATTTACAAGCCGTTTGCTTCTACCATTGGCTATACGGAATCTCAGCACCTTCAACGAGCGACAATCGTGTTAAATTAACTCTTAAAGGATTGTCCAAATCTTCGGGTGATTCTTCGTGTGGGAAAGACCCTCTACTTCCACACCATCTCAAGGAAATTGCAAAAATTATTAACTTTGATGATATACAAGATTTATCAGTGTTTGTAGCAATATTATTCATGTTTAGGACATTACTGAGAGTTCTCACGTCACTAAATCCCCACATACTATGCTGTGGTCAGACATTAAATTCCATGGTTGGGGCATGGTAGTTCGTGTACGTTCCTCCAAGACTACCTCTTCTAAGGACAAACCAAGTTATATACCCGTTAATAAGCTAACAGACAGTAATATCTGCCCTGTGTATTGGCTTTTGCAATTGTTTAAACGTTTCAAGTTCTCGTTCAATGATCCAATCTTCCCCATGAAAGACAGTGCATTTTTAACTTACGGTTGCTTCTCCATGACTTTGAGAAAATTCCTATTTAAAGCTAATATTGTGGGGAATTATTCTTCTCATTCGCTGCGACGAGGATCAGCGACTCATATGGCATATTCCGGCTGTTCAGTGTCAGAAATCAAAGGCAGAGGCCTATGGAAATCAAACTGTGTGTTTAAATACATAACCCCCCCGATGGAAATCAAGAGACAGATGGATGAGAAGCTCACAAAACATTTATAACATGTGATCAACTTGCTCAGTTGCTCAGGGCTTGCCCACCTTTTCTGCTTTTATATTTCTCTCTATCTAGGTCTGGCGGTTTGGAGGATTAAACTATAATATTCCTGCCAGCCCGTCGTTATCGTTATTGCTTGGAGGGGTCGGGATGTGTAAAGACGAAACCCTAGTATTCATCGCATACAGCCGACGACCGGAAGAGCCGGAAGCGCCCGGAGTTCGAGTATCCAGGGCGACGTTGTCACCTTCGTATAAAAGTGGGAGCCTCGTCGATGGAACATCACTCATCCGCGAGCCGCCGAGCAGTGCACATCGTCAGCAGATTTTGAATTTTGAGAAAATGTATATTTATTATGGAGGATTAAACTATAATATTCCTGCCAGCCCGTCGTTATCGTTATTGCTTGGAGGGGTCGGGATGTATACCTGATATTCAATGATATGTTCCTTCATGTTTTATAGTCAAAGAATTGCGGTTAGAGAGGTTAGATTTTAATAGAATGAATATCAGAATGAATGGTATGAACAGGGAAATGGAAGACAATTGTTTTGTTCAAATAACATCGATCATCTTTAATAGAATTACCAATTTGAACAGATACATTGCATATACTGTTGCTAATGGAAGGGATATACGATATGAATTTATTTGAAGAATGCCAGAGGTGGATGCTTTTGAGAAATGTTATTTTTTCATTTAGTCGCAAATATTACTTATAATTTGGATAGATGTGAGGATTGCGTCCCAGATATCACTTCCATTTCTTTTAGCAAAATTAATATCTCTTCCCAGTTCCTTACTCCTTACTTAACCTTATCGCTCAGTCGATCCTTATTAAGTCCTTATAATTTCTGTTATAACTAATAATTATACCAATATACAATTTGCAGTCATTCCCCGCTCTCTCTACCTCTCTCACATTTCCGACAGCTGCAAAAATTTTGGATTTGTTCCCCCCCTACCTATATCGCATAAAAATGCATTTTTGTATTGGTATTACCAATCTTGATGTATAATCGGCATAAAAGATAATGGGTATTTCATAAGAGAAAAACATCATACTGATAAATCATGTTCAATTATTTTGTGTAACAGTATTTGTGGACGAGTTCATTTGATATAGGCAACTTTATATATTCGAATTGATCTTTATGAATATGTGGATAAATCCATATGGCATTTCTAGGGACATTACTCCCGTCCCCCGTTTTTTTTCATGCGCCAATTACGGGAGGCGAAAAATATTTCCCATACAATTACTTTGGCAATTTTCGGTTATATGCATCCCACTTTCCATAGTTTTGTGATAGCTTTTTGCGATATAGAACTCAAAATCGTCTGCCAAAGTCATCTAAGGTCAAGGTATATCGCAAAACTCTCTTGCAAACCATGCCATCACAAAAGTCTATTGCGACGCACTTTGCGACGCACTTCTGCGATAATTTATTTGCATACTCATTGCAAAGGTTAATCACCAAAGTCTATCACGAAGCCCATCGCCGTCAGTGTGGGCCCCCTATTACATTCATTAGAATCGGGTTGATCTCATCTTTTTAAATATGGTGATATCTCAAAATCCATATTTTGCGACTTATGACTAATTTTCCTAAAAGGGATCACATATATTGTATGGTTTCATGAAAGGAATAACTTTATCCTTATGTAGACTAAGATCTAACAAACATGATGTTAATATACAAGGTAATACTAGTACAAGAATGAACCCTACCTTACCAGAACCGACTTGACCAACCACAGCAACTAACTCACCCTGTATAAAAAATGCTCAGGTATTCAAATTTTCTTGGCGATTGGCATTTTATGACTCATTTGTTCTGTCAGAATAACATGCGCCAAGTCGAGGTTCATATTTGAAATAACAGAATAGTACCAAGAGGTGCCCTAAGCAAATATTTGATGCATTGATACTTTCAAAATAAGTCCTTATTTCAAGTTAATGTAATGTAGTATTTTGGGGAACAGCCAAAGTTGAGCCATACCTGTGTTGCTCTTAGATTCACTCCATGCAGAGAGAACTGATCTTCTGTTGCTGATGTCTGACCCTTGAAATTAATGAATCACAATAAAATGTACATCATAGTGTATTAAGTAATTCAAACTCTGGAGAAGTCAAGGCGGAGTAAGTTTGGTGAATATATAGTAGAATCAGATATAGATAATATTTGACTTAATATTTGACCTAACCTGCACTGACTCATTGAACAAAATGAGAAGTAAAGGAGCCACAAATGAAAAGAAGTATAAATGGGATAATATGTTTCAACATTAATGAATAAAAATTATAAAAGAAACGTCAAATTCACCATCGGCCAAGATGCAGTCAAATCTAACATAGCCACCTCCACCTTTGTTCCCTCTTTTGCATGTCTGATTGTCTGTTCTTCACTCAGCAAAAATTTCTACAATACGAAAAATACACCATTTATATATAAACTGGTGAATGAGCAAAAATCGACTGACTTGTTTTTTTCCCTGAACATATAACCTTATGGTAACCTATAAACTAGTATCCTGCAACTTCCATGCAATCATATTTGTAATCACACAACAGTTTTATTTACCTTGATTCTATTGGTACTTGCTTTCATTTCGTGGTACATGATTATCGAATTTCCAGCATAGGTGAAGAAGGGGATTGCAAGTATGCTTATATTTCCAATTAAAGACAGTCTTTGCTGTAAAGTAACATATTAAAAACAATAGTTCAGTTATGTGATAGATGATGAACTTCTATGAACATTGGGCTTCCCCTAAATTTTATATGGTTGACTTAAGACTTTGGTTGAAAAACGTTATCACTTGCTTACCAACAGTGTAAATGCAGGTCAAAGGTAAATACCCGTGGCATTTGCACTGCTCCAAGCAGGAATTAAAGGAACTAATGCCTCAAGTAAGAATTTGTTTAGACTTTGACTTGAGAAAGAAGATAGTTTGGTGAATACAAAGAGTAAAAAAAAAACAGGATGTCCCCACATTAATTTTTAGTTGTGGAACCAGGGCTTTTCACTTGCCCCAGTTATGAAGGTATATACAGAAGTGCAGAGTAATTTACATTGTACATTGGATATAAACTTAGTAACATAACAGATAGCCTTCAGTGTTACCGAATCGTATATATACAGAGAGAGATAATTAAATCATGTACAGGTGAATAACATGTAGAAGTGAATAGCTGTGCCACTCTAGCTCATTAAGAACATGGTGTTAGCTTCACTATTAAAGAAGTATGAGAATAACTTTTCTTTGTTTATCATTAGTAATTGTATACCTTCTATAATTTAGTGATACGATAGATGTGAGTTTATGCTGTGTCACTCAGGTCTTTTCAGACAAGGTGTTAGCTTCACATTTGTGAATTAGCTGTGTACATAAGATACAGCGAGTAGTAATTGAGGGTTTTTAATGATTTACGGAGTGGTTATTGTATTGGGGGGATGATTCTTGTTGGTTAGTTTTGTTATGGGATGGGGGTATATAATGTGCTTAGTCACAGTTTCTGATTGGACTTCGATAGTACCTATGTTTCTTTGTTTTGCAGAAAGCTTGTTCCAGGATTTGGCACATTTAACCTGTGTAGTATTCTCACCAAATCTTGTTCTAAATTGAGGAATTTTTAGGGGTGGGCCTTCGTTTTGTCTGGTATTTCTATTTTGGGTATTAGCATATTCTGGGTTGTTCCTTCTCTTGAAAGCCAATGACCTAAGATGTGTTGTTCTTCTATTTCTTAATAGTGGGACTCTAGCTCTTGAGTGTAATATGTCTGTTGGTGTATCGAAGGAGAGGTCTAAAGATAATTTTAAGGCTTTGTTTTGGAGTCTTTGTAATTTGTCTAAAAGGGGTTTGTGCATGTTGTGAATGAGAATGTCACCGTAGTCCAGAAAAGGGAGAATTTTGGTTTTGAAGATTTTTAGGGCTGAGGGGGGGTTGATGTATTTTCTTATTTTGTGTAACAGGTGTATTTTGTAAGTTACTGTTTTTATTAGTTGAGTTGTTTGGGTCTTAAATTTTAACTTGTCGTCTATGGTGAGACCACGGTACTTGTAATTATTGACTCTTTTTAATTTGTTTCCTTCATAGGTTATTGCTTTAGATTTTGCTAGTTTTTTGTGTAGTGCTGATCTAGTGAAGAGCATAGTATTAGATTTTGAAGTGTTAACTAAGAATAGGTTTACTTTGCACCATCGATGCAGGTCTTCTATTGCTGATTGCATTTGTTTGTAAGTTTTATCTAGTTGGATTCCGTGTATGTATATATAATGGTGTCATCTGCATAGAGGGATAAGTGTGAGTTTCTGATCTTTATTGCAAGGTCATTAATGAAAATTATGAATAAAAGGGGGCGTATTATTGATCCTTGGGGTTCTCCGGTCTTTACTTCAACAGTGGTGGAGGAGAGATTATTGACTATGGCTAATTTTTTCCGTTCTTTTAGGTATGATTGGCACCAGCGTAGCAGGTTGCCCCTAATACCTATATGTTCTAGTTTTTGGAGGAGTATCTGGTGGTTGACCATATCAAACGCTTTTTTTAAATCGATATATGAGACTAGTGTATCAATGTTTGTATCTAACTTCCAGGCTACATCATCTGTAAATTTACTAACTGCTCTTATGGTTGATTTCCCTGGTCTGAATCCGAATTGTTTTTGGTTTAAGATTTCGTGGGCTTCTAGATATTTGTATATTCTGTTGCGGACTATCTTCTCTATTATCTTACTTGGGGTAGGTATTAGGGCTATGGGTCTATAATTAGTTATTTTGTTTTGATTTCCCCCTTTAAAAAGTGGGACGATTTTGGCTAATTTCCATTCCTCTGGAACTAGTGCAGTGCTTAGAGACAAATTGAGGCAATGAGTGAATTCCTTGGTTAGAGTTAGTAGGGCTGTTTTTAGTATTTTGTTGGGAAGATGTTCAATAGATGAAAACTTATTTATATTTATGTCTTTAACCAACTTCCAGACCTCATTAACATTAGTACTGATGTTATGTATAGTACTGAGTGTTGGTGGTGCGGTATATTTCCAGTCTGGTTGTAGGCCTTTGGTTAATTCGGAGGCAATATTTGCAAAAAAGCCATTTACATATGTAGGGATCTCTGTTGGGTTTATAGCCTTGTAAAGCTCATTCGTCAAATTTATGGTATTAGACTTTTTATTGGAGGGAGAGATTACTTCTATCACTTCCCAGGATTTTTTCTGGTCCTTTGCATTGTCATTTAGTTCGGAGAGTATAAAGTTTCTCTTCGCGTTTTTCAATGCATTGTTAGTATTTTTCCTTAGGTTTTTCGCATGCTGCCAGTCAGTTTCAGTCTATGTTGTGGCTGCCACCTTTCTGGCTCTATTTTTCTCCTTTATTTGGTCTATGATTTCCTGGGTTACCCAGGGATCATTACTGGTTTTAACTTTTATTTTACGGGGGGGGGGGGCAATTTCATTTAATATAGTATTTTATTCTGCGTCACAGAATAAGTTTAGAGATTGTAGGTTCTTATTTGATCTAGACGATCTAATAGCCATGTAATCAGATTCCAGGAGATATTTCCTAAAAGATCTGCTATTCCGATTTCCTGAGAGGTCTTTTTGAGTAATCATAATGTCTTGTTTCTCCACGAGCGGTACTCAACACGTCCTACCTGTTGTCCGCCATTCTGAGGATAATATATGAGAATATTTTCTCAGCCATTACAAGATCACAGACAGATGAATGTGATTTTCTTTCTTGTAAATCTTTCCAAGCATAGCTGTTTTGTCCTAACCATTTTTAAGTTTAACGGACTAGCCGGAAGACCTATTCGCATAAGCGTTTAGAGGTCCAAGCCTTTTTCATTGATGTAACTGTATTAATTTGTGTGAATAGAAATTCTTATATATATATATATATATATATATATAACCTAGAGAAGAAACAGGGTGTACATAACCAAACTTGAAAAAATGTTATTCAGCCTTAGAGGTGACTAATATACTTATTTCTTAACTCATCACAAAATGAATTCGACTGAATAACAGTGGTCTCTGAAATAAAAACTAATCGGAAAACCTATACACTGGTATATATATACCTTCAATCATGTGATCAAATTTGTTATTCATTTCATTAACAAAATATAGATACTAATCAAATACTTTAATGCTGGCAAACTACCTTTAGGGTCCTTAACATTCACATAAAGGTGAAGGAAATTTACACATCAAATTCACATATTAATTTACCAAAACAATATTCCACTCACCCCAGTGCTCAGGGTATGTCCTGATAATAAAAGACAGGCTGTGATGATGAAAGTAATGCTTTTCACAAATGGAAAAGCACACACTACACCAAAAGCAACCATGATGGACCGCCAGAACTGAACAGACATCTCTGACCTTAACAAAATTACTTATTTCAAAATCAAAGAAGCAGCAACAAAAAACATTTCATGGTCTCAAACGATCAGGAAATCTAAATATTTAAAGAAAACTACCATTCCGAAAACACTATCTGGAATCTTATTACCCCTCGTTATTTTTCTTTTAATTTTTAAAATAGTGAAATAAGGAAATGCAGTGGGTTCTCCACCAGTATGATACCCACATGTGGGTCAGATTTTCAGAAAATATACAAATCAATTTCGCCAATCTTCTCAAATAACCCAAATTTTAGACGAAAATACAGTTCAAAATACAGTTCAACCTAGGAAAACTGATTGCTAGAATCAATGCAATGCCAAATATTTCAGAATTTAGCTAGTATTGACCAAATTGCAGCCTAATTTTTGCAGAATTTACTGAATGTGTACAGCTGCTAATTGTACATTTTCTAAAAATCTGACCCATGTAATGATTATTCCCCTAATGCATGGATACATAAAGCCTGTTCTTTTACTTTAGTCTTTACCAGTTCTATGAGCACTGGCTGTAGGGCTGATGCCTGCCACATACCTTCTTCCATGAACACATAACAACTGCACATGTTTACACAGACATAGGTACTATTTAGATTGCATACCTCCTTATTTCTTTTGCCACATGTGAGAAAGGTTTTTCCCAGCAGTACATCTTTACCACCTTCATTGCTACAATCACCTCATTTAACAACTGTATCCTCTTATCAGTCCATCTGGCCTGCTTGTACCTGGATAACATCAGATGCTACCTAAATGCATTGTTTACTACATAGCTGATAGTCGATCACTACACACATAACTAGATACATATGATATAGTTTGACCATAGTATACTAATTCATTCATTGTTACTTCATGATGAAGTTGGTCCAACATGCTACTGGCAGAGATGCTGTAAAAGGTATGCAGCCTGTCCCACCACTTGCAGTGGCATAGGCCTTTGAGCTCATATATATTATATATGAGATCAAAGGCTAACTCCCTCTGCTTTTTCTATGATGTTACCTAGTTTCATGTTCACTACTGAAAGAGAGGAGCCAGGTTTTAAAACAGTTGGCCCTGTATCATCTCTCACCACCTAATTGCCTCAGGATCTGTGGCTACATTGTCCAAAGTCTTTATAGAGCCATGAATTAATCTTCTCAGAATGAAAGATGTAAGATATAATTGACCTGACTGTTATTTTTCTGAAACTGATTTCATTTGGAAAGGTTGGTTTAAATCTGAAACATATTTGAAAATGATGACTCTTTAAGTAGGAAGTAAATGCTCACTGCCTACACTGCATCGACACAACATTCACTTGTTCGTTTTGGAAGTAGAATTGCTGTAATATGTCATTATTGTTATTCATGGTACAGGTGTTTCGTACACTGTTTGGTATGCTCTTGTCAAACTCTCATACTGCACAATTATTGTCATGATTCTGTTGATGAAATATGTTTGTAATTATATTGTATATCACATTATATTTTGTTGGGAATCTCTTAAATCGTTTGGCAAGAGCACAAACTAAAAGTACAACTGATGCCAATGAAATAATTATGAAAGAAGTTTTCCAAAATATGTAAATACTTGTTGAAGTACTCACCTTAATTTACCAGATATCATACCCAATCTATACAGCATGAGCATAGCCAGTGCTACAACAACTGTCATTAATAGTATAGTTGGCCCAATGTCATAACATTCAAAAGCTAATATAATGATAAGTAGCATAGGAGCATAGAACCAACTGCACATTAGCCTGACCCCCTGAAACAAAGAAACATATGTGGATCTTATATACAACTCTAGATGCCTGATGTAGCTATGATATGAGAAGAATAATGCTCACAAAATCAGTAGTCCCATGAAGCAAAGATTCACAACAGACTAAATTTAAATATGGGCAAAATGTATTTAATGCATTTAAAAGCCTCTGCCCATATAATAGTCCTGAACTTTGAACCAAATAATAGAAAACCAATTTCACTGATTGATGGTTGGTCATGGCTCAATTTGTCCTGTGTTCAATATTGGGAAAAGTGAGAATTTGAGGCATGCTAGATCAATATAAAACTTTTGTTGTGGACATTACTAACACGATTGATGGATTCAACATCTCCTGACATGATGTTCACAATATGACCAGGATTGATGTCTGATAGGGCTCCAGAACTGAGCTTCAGCACCTGTTGATGTAATATATATATATTTATTTTCATGGGAGATGAGCTGAAGTAGCATATAACATGTAACTTTAAATCTTTTATAACATAACAAATATTGAACCAAATTTTATACAAGAGAGCATTATTTTAATACTACCTTTTTATAAATTAGTGCAATAAGAATCAATTTCATTCTCATTTCCAGGACTTGAGTCACTCTTGCACAATTGCTACCTAAGAAGCCATACACCATAATTGTTATCACAGCAGAAGAGAGTATCAACCAGCTTCCAGTAGCACTGATATTCAATGTTCCCTGAGTGTATTCCACCAAGTAGCGCAATGCCAGCAGAGAGAGAAACTTGCTGAGGTCCTGGAAAAGGAAAAGTAATACACAAACAATGCAGAATCAATCAAGTGGTCCAGGCTTCTATTTGCCATGAATAGATACATATATTTCTAGATTTCAGCGCTTCCTGCAACATTATAAACATGAAGCACACTCTCTGGGCATCCTCAAATACAGCCTGTGATCTTGGGTACATGCTGGGGTGCTTCATCAAAACATTTTCAAATATTCCAGGAACACCCAGACAACTTGCACTATTGTCACACACACCAGCTTGGCAAACAAGTACTATGGTATTCATTATTCTATCAGCCTTTCACTATAGGATTATTAAAGTCCGAGTATATGGCTGGTATAGTCAGGTCTTCTATGCCCGAAAATGGAAAGAAAAATATGGAAGAGTAATAACACTGAAATACTATTTGATAGAATGATAATAATGAAAGTTCAAGCTTACAGGTATAGAATAAAGAATAGTCCCTAGAATCATCTGGTTCTTGTAATGTAACATAAGATGCCAGAACAAGCTGCCATCTTTGTTGACTTCATCCTCTGTAAGGCTATTCCATGAGCTAGATAGAAAAATAGGATAGAGTGGTAAACACTGTCGCAAAGCAGATAACAATATTACTCAATTATTCAATTTTACATTTTACAAGTTTTGTAATAAATCCATAGCTAAAACATGCCAAAATGATTTTCTAAAAAGCTGCGGGTGATATGTCATACCTCTCAAACCTATCTACATTATAAGAAGTAGATAAGAAATGAAATGATTCGTCCACATCATCTTTAGTAAGAGACCTCTTGTGTGCAATTTTGAAGAGATGGATCATCCACCTGAAATATGAATAAGTCAGACTTGGATATGTGTCTTATGCCTGAGCTAATCTAGCAATAAATAGTTAAGAGAGGGAATGGCCTTGAAACATTCTGGAAAGGAGGCTTTATTCACCAAAGAAGGCCAAACTGAAGTTACTTCTGAGAATCTAGCTTGTCTGCAATGAAAGTGTCCACCTTCAGCTTTGTAATGTTAAGCCTGCTCACCCGGTCAGCAAGAGACTCAGGTGGCAGCACTTGTTGTTGTATTATCAGTGGTGGTGAAATACCTTCCTTGCTCATCAAGTGAATTTTGTTTCTCGTATATTATATTATTTTGTGGCTCTAGTTCCCTCTCAAATTGTGTATCTGTAGAATTTAAAATGATTCTGTATAAGCTTGGCCTGTCGTGTAAAGGACACTGTCCCGGGTGTGTGTTTTTAATCAACTTTTATTTGATACTGAATTGCCATTTTGTTTGGTGATAAAAATGTATACCTTATTATTCTTGTATAACTTTATGTCTATATCGATAATTGTATTTTTTCAATGAATTTTCTAACTTTTTCTATATTTTTAAATCAGCCTTTCTGTGAATAGTGCATACTCTGCATAATGTCTTGCTGAATAAAAATCTTAAAATAAACAAACTCAAATTGATTCTTAGTTGAGGAAGTGGGAATTTTATGCCCACTTTGCAAATTATTTATTCATTATCATGATTAAGCATTATTTCTGATAGCCAGACAAAAATCATCCAATTAGCGCTAACTACAGATACATGAAATACAGGTGTTCACTAGGGACATATTTAACAATAAAACATTGATTTATATACATAATTGTCCGTTATCTTCCCCCACCCCTATCAACCTATGACCCTTCCCTTACTGTCTCCTCCCCCTCCCCTAATAACCTTGTAGAAAGACAACAAGTTCGATAAGGATAATATTAGAGCAAAAGGGTTCCCGCCCAACAAGACTTTTATTGTAAAACATATATGAATTTTAGCCAAAATTGTACAATATGATTCATACAGAGTGCTACTCAGTGCTGTAATTGGAAATGAATGCCCCTTGCCTCTTGTGGAATTTAGTGCTATAAAGTTTGGATTAGTGGCTACCTTGTCCGATTCGTTGTACTGATCTTACATTTAAATCTGTGACTGCATCCCTTCAAGTTTCAAATAAACCACCTAGAAGGCATACCCTCAATGCTTTTTTAAAATGCTAATAATTTTCATCATCTTATCTTGTAGGGGCCCTGATTTTATTATAGCATTGTGTTATGATCCCAGCTTTATATCAAATAAAATCAGGTTACCAGTGTGTTAGCCTTGAGAGTAAGCTCGCTGATGTGTATCGCAATCTTTTCCTAGTATTGTCCACATCTTTCTGCGTGCACTTGACGTACATGCTGTTATCCTAGGAAATAATACATTGGCGGAATAGGAAAAGTAATTATACAAGCAGTAAACCTCAGTTATGCAGGCGCAATAACCATCAAAAAGGAAATAATAGAATTTATTATACCTCTTGGGGAGATGGTATGGTAAGCCATAGGCTATAGCATTGGAAAACCGTATCACCCGCTGGGCAATATTTGCATATCATAATTACCGCTGGTGGAATTTTTTGTTGAGAAAATAGGCCCAATGTTTGCGTCCTTATTTTCTGTCTTAAAATAATTATTGTTGTGGAAAAAGACTTGTAATACATCGCATGTAATGATATGATAATAATTATAATGATGAGCAACTGCGAAATTCCAAATTTATTGCGTATTTAAATAGAAAAATAGACCCAAAAATGAGTGAGGTGGACCGGAAGTGAAGCTAAGTGAGGTATAATGAATACAAAACAGACCTCTGGCTGTGTAAGAGGTGGTTATCTCCCTTGGGCTACCCAATTTTGTTGGGTGATACGCACCTTTAAGAAATTGGTACACCCACGGGAGATAACCACCTCTCACACAACCAGGAGTCAATTTTGTCTATATATAGCCTCAATAATCAAAAGCTGATTGTTATAAACCAATGGTTTTTCAATGGTATTACTCAGTATCCTACTCTAATCAATAAATACCAGAAATGTTATATAACTGATTTAATACAACTACATTCCTTACCAGCCTACAAGATACTATATATTCATGTATTTTCAATATTCAATTTTTATTCAGACCTGTACATATACATCAGTAAATATGTTTCCAAATAGGGCTGAACCTTATGCTATGTAGGTCATGCAGCCGTTCTCTAAATGGTGATAAAATAGAATAAACACAAGTTTTACCAGGTGTTGGTACAGCAAGTGTTTGTACACGTTTTATATTTTCACCTGAGTTTTTGTTAGATGAACCTGTTAAAGGACAGTGTGAAGAACGCTTTCAATATGCGATGCAGAATGTTTGGTTTGGTTTGGTAAACATTTACTAATATTCAAAAGCCTCCGGTTAATGGTTTATCATAAGGTTGGGGGATTATTCAAAAATGGGATGGGCCCTGGTGTCTGATAGAGTACTTATTTGATAGTTCTATTCAACTTATTGTGGCAGGGCCCTAGTGTCTGAAGGTGGGTGGGTCCTAACGTCTGAAAATAAGCGAAAGTGGGCCCTAGCATCATTGGGCTCTAACGTGATTGGGCTCTAATGTCTGTAGACCCAAATCTGCCCTGATGTATATCCTGGTTCTATTTTTTAAATCCTAATGAATATATAAAAGTTATATCGAATAAAATAAGTCAACTAGTGTCTGCCAGTCCAACATGAAGAAGCCCCGATTTTATTAAATTCATCATCCGTTCACATTACGTGGTATGGTTGATTATATATAAGAGAAACAAACAAAAATAGACATCACATTATTCATGACCATTTCCTAATTTGGAAAAAATAAACACTATTGAAACATCACTTCATTTTATTACTGTTGGGAATATATCATGCTCACTAATGAAATGATAAACCAAATTAATACTACACATTTTCAGTATAACATGCCATTTCCTAAAATGGCAACACCCTGGGTTCTATATTTCATTAATATCTAGTCCTCTCATGCTGAGCCCAGAGTCCTGAGCACTGACCCAGTTACGTCACTGATAAGGTGGCTCACTCCAAACCATAGATGCAACAACAAGCAGGAATGTCCCTTAAATCAACATGTCCCTGCATGAACTCAAAATAGTGTATAGTTAATAGAATTTAAACTAAACATTGCCAGATAATTACAGAACATCATGTTATCTAAAATTCTTTTGAACTTACAAATATAATCTTGGAGTGCATATCACCTTACCAATTTCAAGCTATAAGCCAATAATATGAATTTATAATTATTAGATCTAGTATATATGGCAATATATATCTCCTTACAAATCTCCCTAGAAACAAATGCAAAATTTAACCTAGCAAAAATAAACTTGGGCACTTACAGCATTTTAGGACATTAGCCTTGGTGCCATCAGGTTTTCTTCTTCTCGTATTCGCATACAATTCATATACCATATTTAGACTATAGGCATACACAGTCCCTGTCCCTCTGGTTGAAAGAGGCCGGGTCCTCGACTTGGCACTCCTGCTCAAGCAGGTGACATTCCAGGAGGTGCTACATTGTCTGGGGTTCCATACCCCATGCACAGGTCACATCCACCTCGTCTTCCTGGTATCCCCATTTCTTCAGGGTCACTTTGGAACAGCGGACTCCTGTTCTTAGTCTGTTGAGGCATTTCCATACAACCCACTTTTGGTCAGCACCATGTGGCAGGTCTTCTGTAGCCCTCATGGTCATGAATGTTGATATTGGGAGATTAGCAATACCCCTTTTCCATAGTTCTACTCTGGTGCGGGTGCCGTCATTGGGCTCAACTTCGTTGAGGAAGCTCTTTCTTGATTTGAGTCTTTTCTTTGCTGGTGTTTGGTCAAAGAGGGGATGTCATTCATCTGTAGACTGGCACTGGCGTTCCATACAGCTTGGATACAATGGATGTCGGGTGGAGCTATACCTGATAGTATGTATAAGTTGTCTGTTGGTGTTGGTTGTAGGCATCAAATGATTAGGTGACATGTTGCATTGATGGCTGTGTCGCCTTTCTTAGCATGGACAGATCTTTCCCATACTGGGCAAGCATATTCAGCAGTTGAGTAGCATAGGGCTAGAGCTGTTGAACATAGGGTGTTTGGGCTGGCACCCCAGCAGAGTTACCCCTAGATATATTGAATAGTCACAGTTTTCGAGCACTGTGCCTGACCAGGAAACATGTATTCAGTTTGCTGTTTGGCTTCCCGGTTTCGTAGGTGGAAGGCACATACCTGAGTCTTAGATGGGTTTGCGCAGAGGTGGTCTCCTTCATAGTATGGTGTTAGGTCATTGAGAGCATTAGTGAGTCTCTCCTCTACAGCACTGAAGTTATCATCTTGGGCTGCTACCCCAAGGTCGCCTGCATAGATGAAGCATCTGGTGCCCTGACTTCTTGGTGGATCATTGGTGTAGATGTTGAAGAGAAGTGGTGAAAGCACACTTCTGTGGGGAGGCCATTCTTGAGTCTGCACCATCTACTCTTCTTGCTGCGCAGTTTGACAAAGAAGCTCCTGTTCTTAAGCATGCTTTTGATCAGTTCTGTTAGGTTGAAAACCTTAGTGAACTCTAGGATATTTTGAAGGAGGCGCCTGTGGTTGACTGTGTCATAAGCAACTGAGAGATTGACAAAAACTACGCCGGTAACTCTCCCATCCTCAAAGCTGTCTTCAATATAATAATAATAATAGATTTTTATTTCCTTCCATATCACATTTACAACAATTGTCAAACAATGTAGAATTAAAAGAGAGAAACCTATGGAGAGAGGAATAATTGTCAATATACTGGGTGGCATCAGGTAACATGACTGAATTCAAGGATGTAAACAACATTGGTGCTGTCATAGCTCAGCCCTATCGGTCTGGAGCCCCTGTCACTAGACACTACGGCCAATGCAAATTTCGAATAATAAACATTGTTTTCTTAACTTGTCAATGGCGGGCTTTGGTGACACATTCAGCTGGGAAGTCGATACATTATAATTCATATTCAAGTTGATGTTACCATGAATGTTTTACCATGAATCCTCATTGATTATTACCAAAATTTAGGAGAAACAATCGGGCCTTCGGCAGTGATCTGTAGCGAGTCTGCCACTTGTCAGTCTCCTAACGTGAGGGCTTTGCAAAATGAACTGAAATAAACTGAACTGTACAACTGGACTGTACAAGTCTATGAACCATGTTGTAACCCCTTTACAAAATGGCTACCTTGAATATTTTTTGGGTGGAGCAGATGAAAACTCTGCCCGAAGTTGCTTAATTCTTGACATCTAGTAATGCAAGGTAACAAGTAGAGACATAAGATAATGATCTTCGATTTTATTGTCATAGTGAGTGGTTAGAAACTTATACAACTCTCCACAAACTACTGCAACCCAAGCTGCATTGTTTGAATCAAGTCCAACTCAAAGCCCTGTATACATGTATCTAGGGCTAAAAAAGATACATTTGATAATGCATCGCACACCGTGCTGCTGCTCTCCCGCTTCGCCCAGGGATTAACTGAACGACACAAACCTATATATCGCAATATAACCATAATGGCTATGGTCCTTTCGGGGGTCCTTTATTTTAAAGTAGTCCTTAGTTTGTAGCATTTACTATTTAGCCCAGGATTAAAAACATACTACCCTACTTATTTATTATAATTTGTCAATGGTTTTTGTACGTTTTTTTGGGGGGTGGCTGATGTTGAAAGGGCTAAGGATATATATTAGAAAGGTTTAACTTCTAATGATAATATTAATAGTTATAAGTTATACTTTGTTGTCATATTTTCATTTGATTAAATGAAGGGCGTGTTGTTTAATTTGGTTTAAGGCTGTATTCCCAGCTATCATGGAAACGACAATAGAATACAGCATTAAAAATAATACTTATACTATCACTCCAGTAATATACAGAATATATATGGGACAGTTTAAATACTCGCCAATTGAAATAATACATGTAAAAGTACCTTTTACGCCTTCACTTTAGATGTCCTTCACTTTAGATGTGTGATACTCAAAACAACACAGAGCATCTATGTTGCTGTGCTGCATATGAGGTTGTGTTGCCTGGTTGTGAAATTGTTCTGGAAAAATAATTGTGCCCTGATAATCTATAGTACACGCTTATCTAGTCCATAGCTTATCTTCCCCTATGTATAAGGCACAGGCTATCAGGAAAGAAGTAGAGAAGTAGTTGTAATCTTTGTAAAAGATTGTTGGTCCCTGCTGTTCTGATTGGTCCCGTTAGAAATGTGTCACAGACAGTGTATATTCAAGTTTTGTGACACTGTATATCTGACCCATATATAACTAACAAGTCAAACAGTATGCACTCATACATTACTGTCTTAAATATTAAAATATATGCGTGTTTGTGGATTTGCATGACCTCCTTCAGGGACATTTTTTGATGTGAGAAATGATACAGCAAAGAACAATTTAGGATCGGATTGATAAGTTTATTATAGAGATTAGATACTGAGGTAAATTGCAACTAGAATGATGAATAACAAATGGTAGAATGATCAGCACAATAATTCTATTGGTTGATGATATTAGAAAAAGTAATAAACTACTAATACAAGAGTTATGACGACCAGTGAGGGGCTGGTGGTGCTATGTTAGTTGTACAACACCCAAACAGGACACTAGCAGTCCCCGAATAGAGGTTGTT
This sequence comes from Sthenelais limicola, assembly GCA_942159475.1. Taxonomy (NCBI): domain Eukaryota; kingdom Metazoa; phylum Annelida; class Polychaeta; order Phyllodocida; family Sigalionidae; genus Sthenelais; species Sthenelais limicola. The sequence goes on from OW804102.1 coordinate 37,960,435, forward strand.
AAACTTTTTAGTATCTGCCTCAGCTTGTTATAGCCCCTGGACTATAATAGGATGGCTTTCCAATTCCCAAATTATAGTAATATTATTAATAGTTATAAGATGATGAGATATTGTAAAAACAATAAGAGTCTTCTCTATCAAATGTAAGTTGAGGTCATGAGATCCACTCATTCATTAATATAAAACTTGACTAAAGCTGTATGTTAATTGATCATGAACTGAAATTTTCTTCTCCCCCCTTCTATTCCAACCCATCTAAAAGTTACTTGAATTTTGGAGTAGTTTTTCCGGCTGCCTTATTTATGGCCTTCATGGAAGTCTATACATTTAAATTCAGGAAACCTGGCCAAATCCTTTTATGTGATGGTTTCACTTTATTATTGCTCACCGACGGACCCTTTTATCTAAATAGTGATAAATTCAGTCCTATAAGTCGTAATATGAGTACATTTGGTAAGATTGTTGACACTGAGAAGCCTTACTGTTTGGTGTATATATTTATTATACCTCTTGTCGGGATGGTATGGTAATCCATAGGCTACAGCATTGGAAAACTGTATCACCCACTGTGCGATATCTGCATATCATATTTACCTACATATTCAGCTATGCAATTTCGTCAGGTGCTATGCACCCTTATGAAATTGCTATGCCCGCGGGAGATAACCACCTCTCACATGGCCAGAAGTCAATTTTGTCTATATATTGCCCTCAATGGAGGTTATTAATTGCTTTAGTATCTGCCTATGGTTGTTATACTAAGTTGTTATAATAGCGGAGAATGCAACTTTAAATGGGAAAAATAGTGAAGTCACATGGTCTCATGATCATCAGACTGAGAACCATTAATTTGTAATATGTGTCAACAATTTTTTTGCATATTTAGTAAATGTATGTTAAGCCCGTCCGGTCCATTCAGAACTATGGGAGCGAATAGTGTCAGATCCTACAAAACAGACCATGCAATTCTCAAAGATTGAAATATTCGCTATTAGAGATTGAAATATTCTCACTCTCATAATTGAAAGTTTTGGCACCGATGATCTTTTCGTCAGATTTCTTAAGAACTCTTAGAATGATAACAGAATTGTGAATAGTTATGTTCACAATGCTAAGCCTATGGTAGTTTTGTGCTCCCTGTCAAAAAACTGGTGCAGTAACACACCTAAAAACTCACTGCCACCCTATATACATGGTTGTAAGGTTAGCTCCTTTGGTATCCAGGTACATTCAAGTCTTGGTTCTCTGTAATTTCCAAATTGGCAACGCTATAATGTACACAAATGTTGAAACGGTCAGCACATATATATATATGAGATGTCTTCATGTACAGTATATATATAGAAGTTGTAGAATATCAATTTGTATTCTTCTTGATTCATTTCAACTGCGTAAAAAAATCAATAACTTAATTTTGAATGGATTGTTATTCTCCTCTAGTGGTGACAATAATTGTGCTAAGCTAAGAACCACCTCACAATTGACCTCAGAATTATATCGTATTATATCTATGTTTCCCCCCTTTGGGAAGCATATCAAGGTAAACGCAACAAGGTGCCACACCTTTTTCCCTTGACAATTGGAAAGATCAGAGTGTGATATGGATACAACGTATTACACTCTACACTGTAAGAGGAAATAACACAATAGTTACATAGCTATTGTAATATAATAATATTTTAGGGTAATTACATAATATATCATATAATATTCCTTTACCATTTCATGTGCTAAGTGAAATATAATTGTATCAGTAGTTTGTTAGTTTATTACTTTTACTATATAATTATTATGGTGAATGGGTGTACTATGACCTATATTGAATTATATCAAATTATATAAGATTATGTTGAGAGATGAATACAAATTAGTCAACAATTGATTTTCTGAGTCGTTATTAATGCATAGATGACGAGTCACAACCTACCTTACATCTACGACCAAATCCAAAATCACTAATGAAAACTGACTCCAATGTTTCATCAACAGAATAGAACTAGACCCCCACTGTCTGGATCCTATACTTTAGCATTGAGTTCCGATGGATCCATTAATTGGTGAATCGGTTGTTGGACCTGCATATATGTATATGGGTCATGAGATATAAAAGTAGGTTCGGGTCAGGTTGCCATTGTCTAGTGAACTTCGGAAAGCAGTTATACGATCTGATTACACTATAGATTAAAGGAGCATCAATAAGCAATTAATGTCTGAATCTTATAATATGAGTGTAACATTTTGGTCTTGGCTAAAACCATCTTTGTTTTCACAAACCAATCATTATTTGGTTAGATTAATGTATGCAGGTCTTCAGCTGCATTTTGTCATATTTGAGATGATTTTCTTTCGATGCTGTCCTGAGGTGTTGGATTTTACACTTCTTTTCCGTCGTTATGATTCAGTTGCACAATTGTAGGCTATTCTAATTTTGCTTTTCATATCATACACTGGTATTACGTTTTTCTAAATTGGTTCACTTTAAATCGTCACCTTAACTGACGGTAGTATTTTTGCTAGAAGTTTGATTAATATCCGATATTTCTTTTATGGTGATATGAATGGAATATCTCCGAGGTATAGGGTAGCTTGCAGTAGAGTATTGGAGATATTATATGAATATTAATTGAACGAGAGTCTAGGCTAAGGATAGCCTAACTCTATGAATAATCAAGCAGAGATTCGTCCTGTTTAGACGTAACTTTTATTGAGGAAACATGGGTTTATATATATGAGATACATGTACATGTACATGTACTACATGTACATGTACTACATGTATAATTAAGCCAATCAAGTCCTAAATACCTTACTCTCATTAGTATTAACCATTGATATTAGATTATACATATGGACCATGGGGGTCCCTATATCCAGCCAATGAGGCTAGGGATATTGCTTGGACCAATAGCCTTGTCTGTTGGTAATACCCAATCAGACTGTATGTCTCATTAGGCTATGGCCCAATTGGGTGTGACCCAATTACTTGTGGTCCACCTGGTGTGTGACCTGGGTGTGACCCATATACTCACGGTTCACCTAGTGTGAGACCTTGTAACTTAACTAATGAATATTCATAAGGCTATCACTTATGGAATCCAATATTCCATATTGATCATATACAGTTAATATTAGGTAACCTTACGTAATACCTTTATAGTTCTTACGTGGACAATATAGCTCGTGACAATGGTTGACACTGAGAATGGTGCAAATTTTGTATGTCGTTCTTTCATTGTTTTAGGCAGGGGGAAGGGGAGCTGCCCTGATTCAGATGGATGGCTGTGACTGACTTTGCACCTGTGTGAAGTGATATATAAGCTCCTCCTCCCCTCCTCCCCCCCTCCCCTCCCCCCTCCTCCCCCTCCTCCCCCTCCTCCCCCTCCTCCCCCTCCTCCCCCTCCTCCCCCTCCTCCCCCTCCTCCTCCTCCTCCCCCTCCTCCCCCTCCTCCCTCCTCCTCCCCTCCTCTTCCCCTCCTCCTCCCCTTCTCCTCCCCTCTTTTTTTCTTTTTGTATATTCTGAGTAATCTTTGCCTTTTTTGTATCAAGCATGGCCTGTCGTGTATAGGACACTGTTCCGGGTATATATGGTTTTACTTTTTTATATTTGTGAATCTCTTGCATTTATAAGGTTATACCTTTTTTATTATTACATTTTTATAATATCGTGTCTACAACATCCTTCTTACGTTGTGGTATATTTTCTATAAATATTTTTCTAATATTTTTCTATCTGATTTTTCTCCTAATTCTCCAAACGCTGTGAAAAGGCACAACAACACACATATGACAGGTTCGCTGAGCCTTTCAACATTTCAGAATGGTTTCTTTTTTAAATTCTAGGAACAGGTTGAGTTTGGGGATAATGGGATAATGTTGCTGATCATTTCAATCCAGTATGTTCACCCATTTGGAGGCATTGCCTGTTCGATATGACTTTCTACCACACTGCCGTCTTCATTTGTAGTCAATTACACACACGTAATAGCACATCATGCAGTTCAGTTGTGACATCTGAAATATTCATTTCCCATTTCACCATAAGCATAGCCAAATTTATCAATCGTCGAAGCAAATGATGTCAATCAATTAATCAATCAATCTAACAATCATAATTTGAGGGTTGTGAAAGAGCCTAACACTCAACGGGTTGACAAGTCATTACTATTCCAACATCATTAGAAAGACATGAAAGGCTAGTATACAACACAGGGGAGTTGCTATATATAGCATATGCACAATCAATTGTTGATGTGTTAGTATTTTTAGTGTATTTCTATCCAAATCTTTACATTAGAGCTTTGAGATGTTTTTCATATAGTTGCCTGGATGTATACAATTTCTACTTGTAATGGCAATAACTGGATTTCACATGACTCATTGTTGATTAGGTTGAAAATACTGTCTTTACAAATGACCTATATGTGCAGGTTGAGGCTGAAATATAAGGATCATTCTCCAGAAAACGTTCATACCTTCAAGGTATTGGTAAGGAGCATAATGTCTATTAACGAGTAAGTATACTAAGGGGACTAGATTTTTATTTCAACACTTGATATTTCATATCTAAATCCTTGGGTGGATAGGGTTAATACCAAAACAGAGGGGACAAGAACTATTTTTGGTTTTGCCTTAATTTGGGTCTAACGTTTCGAGCTACATTAGCCCTTCATCAGGGGTTTTATATCTAAATATTTATCATTATTCTTGCTTTGCTCCCCTATATATATGTGAACTTAATCCAACAGACTTAGTCCAGGTCCTAAGGCACAGTTTGAGGAAGGGTTAATGACCTCCAGCAGGCCATAAATGGAGGTTATTAATCCTTTTAGTCTTTGCCTAAGGTGGTAACAGCTCCTTGACCATTCCCGGCAGAGACTAAGAATTATACCAAATAGAAGTTTTGTAATCAACCTGAATATGATTAGTTTTAAGGGGGTTTTCCTGCGATTCTTGTGGTAGCTAAGATGCTTTAAAAGCATAGTTTCAGAAGATATTGATTATGTTGAGTTGTCTTCAATGGGAGAACTGATAATGCATGCTACTTTGACTTTGATTGACCCAAATCCAGGACATGGACCGTTTACGTAGATAACATTTGAAAAGTGTGACTTAGCTTATGTCATACTGTGTTTCCAATTAAATATAACTTGTGCAATATTCATAATTCTTCAACCAACCTGTTAGCTATACAGCAGTTTCCCTGCAAACAAGTGTACTTTTAGTTTTTCTCGTTATTAACATTATTTGATGCCATCCTTCCTTCACTGTCTTGAATATATCAGTTTTAGATATTCTTCCTTCACTGTAGCTGAAGTCACAGATCCAATGTGAGTTGATCTATATATTTTAGATCAGCCACTTGGTACTATTGGGCAGTGCTTCTGCCTATATGTCTCTTCCTGTGTGTTAGAATCGATGGCCAAGGGGGTAAGGTATTCTAATGACTTTAAGATCAGTTGGAAAGTAATAACAAATAGATAGCAAATCCTTAGTTCTTAACTAACAATGTTAAGCGAGAATGTAGCTTCAAATTCTTATAATCCCTTTGTAAGAGACTTATCAAATAAAAAGATGGATTTAATACAATGAATTTATGTTTTTCTTGTATGTAGGAACAGCAGTAAATATAGCACTAAATAAACCAGCATATGAGTGGGTTGTGGAAACTGATAACAGCCAACATGCTGGATTAGCTGTGGATGGGAACACCAATGCAGAGAGATTGCAGTGCACACACACAGATGTTGATATCCAAAACAAACCTTGGTGGAAAGTGGACTTACAAGGCACCTTTGCTGTTAACCGCTTTCGGATTCTCAATAGAAGGACTTTATGTAAAGGCTTTGATATTGTATTTACATCATTGTTTTATGATCCCATTTTCACAACTAGGATTTTAATTTTCACAATTTCTGTGGAGCTGCTAAACCTTGCCTATTCAGATGTACTACCCTATAAACAATCAGTTCAAACCCGTTACAGTAAAGCATAAATCAATGAATTTAGATTTAGTTACATACAAACAGTTTTTAAATGGGGTGATCCAAAAACCAGTTTCTTTGATCTAACAAAATCGATTTTGCCACCAATATTTCCTTACAAACCAGACTCTTATATAGACTAGCATACTTGAAAGGGTTACTAGATAGTAAAAGGGTTAAAATTTAGATAAACAGGAGCCTGAGAATTTATGGACAAAATTAAGCATAAATGCTATGTCAGGGAATTTATTTGGGTTATAAGGTTTTTTAGGTTTAGGACCATTCATTCCTGGTGTGAGGGTAAAGATTCATGTTAATACAGAGTAAGTTGTTTGATAAAGATGTGAAATGTATTGATTTCACTTATTTAGCTCAGAAATATTGCACAATATCTAGGTACAACTTATTGATTACTGGTTTGCTTCAGAATGCCATCATGTGATAATAAGTATAATTACTATGTTGATTATCTGTAATTTATTTGTTATATCATTTTAGGATTTTCGGGAAGAACTGCCTCGGCAGATGAACGTATCCTGTTCTCATTGTATCAATATTTCAAATCGGAATAAAAAAACAATATATGGGTCAGATTTTGAGAAAATGTACAATTGGCAGCTGTACACATTTCGTCAATTCTGCTCAAATAAGCTGCAATTTAGGCAATACTTGGTAAATTCGAGTGTATTCGGCATTGCGTTGATTTTATCAATCTGTTTGGTTAGGTTGAACTGTATTTTGAACTTTATTTTCGTCTGAAATGTGGGTTATTTGAGAGGATTGGTGAAGGTGAATTGTACATTTTCTGAAAATCTGACCCATATACATCTACATTCTGTTGTACTACAAGTGGAGTTCAAAATGTCAGATCACCTACCTTCACTCTTCAGATGGTGCAATTCAATTATCCACTACGATTCTACTTTTACAGATACCAGACTGAGTAACTTCACTGTCTACATTGGTTTTGATAACTACACCAATGTAAATAACAGACTCTGTCACCATCAAGCTGAGTCCTTCGGATCTGGAGCCTGGTTAGACATCACCTGCCCCAACATAATGGGTCGATTTTTTATCATAATGATAATGGGTCCATCTTTAGTTGATACACAAATACTCACATTGTGTGAAGTGGAAATCTTTGGCACAGGTATTTTTTTTTGTTTAGAAAAATGTATTTGTGTTCAGTCTTAGGTAAACCTAATATTCCCGTGATACACAATCAAAAAGGACAATTATTACAGATTTTCGTTTGATCAATATGTCAACATATACTTCTGAAGTTTTAAATTTTCAACCATTTAAGATTATACATTTCAGTTTGACTTATACACGCAAAAGAAGTTGGATCCATTTTGTAGAAGACCCTAATGATATACCTAGTTGTTAAAATTGCCATATACACAGATGTTGCGCAGAAACTTTTTTTGATCTTTTCCCCTTCAATATGAGAATAAAAGCATGTAAAATTACATATAAGTATAGAGAAAAATATGAGGAATGAATACTCAGGAATACTCATGGAATGAGAATCTTTGGGAATTTAGTCGCTTAAATCTCAAATTCAATGTTAAAAAAACAAATTGAAAGGATCAATACTTGGTTAACAATGATATTGTAATGCAATTTTTTTTTACCTAAAGGTTGAAAAACCCAAAGATGACTCTAAGAATTGGCACAAATAGTATTTGAAATATCACATCAATAAGCTTTTTTCTCTCTGTAGAGATCTCTCAACCAAGCAAAGGCAAAAGGCATCTCCAGATAAGTGGGCACGAAATAAGGGACTACAGGATTGGCGACAGGTTCACAGTTCCCAACCTTGGATTGTGTGTGCGGGAATGTTGGGTGCTGGACAGTAGGATGTGTGTAGCCTTTAGCCACTGTGTGGAGAATGGGTTGCACTACTGCATTCTAGGGGCAACCAATAGTGCAGGATTTATTGAGGCCAAAGCCTCATGTGACACCTACAACATCACATTACTTGGGTACGATTAGACAGGCTTCTGGAATCTGTAGGTGTGGTTAATTTCCCATCATGGTCCAACACGTGAATCATTGACTGAGGTAAAGCACTTCTTAGTTGTTGTTTGCAGCAAGAGCCTAGAGTGGGTATAAGAGAAACATATGGAAAGAATAGAGGCAAAAAGGAATGTTTGCTTTACATGTGTGCCCAAGTAAAAGTTCACCAAGGTGTCTGGGTGGGATTGAAATACTGATGTAATCATGCGATACTCAATTAAACATATGATAATAGCCATAAATGAATCGGCTCAATATCACAGTAGAAAAATATATTTGCTTAATTATTTTTGTACTCTGTATCACTCAATACTTATTGCTTGTCACTACCAATTTGGAACCTCGAGATCTGCTCATAATTCTGTGTGAGGTGAAAAATTCCGAATACCAGTTCCATTGCTAAGGTTTAGCGCATAATCTAGTACAGATAAATGTACAGGGTTTACTACTTGTGCCTTAGAAAGACGAGTGTACTTTAGGGTGGGCTTGGCTTTGGGGAAGTTAGCATAGAACCTCAAAGTTAAGTCAGTTACCAATACACCTTTTAGTGGGGCTTGTATTTGGCCCATCACACAATCTATCACAGCATAATGATACCGAGTTATGAGGACATGTCCTAGAATGCAGAATGATACATAAATACATATATATATATACATACATACATAACACCTAATGGTGATATTGCAATTGGTGAAGTGTAATTTAAACTTATGTTAAAATGTTACTATTCTCCATTGTAGATAAATATATATAATTTTGTATGTTAATTACACACTCATAATCACTGTGTATCAATAAAAATATATTATAAAGCACAGCTTGTAATTGTTTCAATACATTTGTCCTCCATTAGTCCAATGGTTCTGCACTGGCCGTTCATTTTCTGCCAGTAAGAATGCCTGATCATTCCAATAAACATCGTCCTCACTCTTCCAGCAGCACATCCCCTCCCACCTACAAACTAACCTTAAAGGGAGAAAGTAGACTGTACTACCTGATTCAACTGTTGCACATAATAGACTCTCTTGCTGACAGTTTATACCTCAATTGTTATGCATACCATGTTCATGCTATTAAGGGCAGAAATTATATTTTCATTCATGCCTATACTTTGTCCTATAAGTAGTCGACACGGCCTCAACCTGCTTCTTCAAAAGGAGGGAAAAGTGGAATATTTTTGGGAATATTGTTGGCACATTTTCCTGTTCATGTTTCAAAAAGTTCATATAACTTTATATTTTTTCATATACACTCACATAGGATTTTGTTTGTCAATGTAACACCTGACAATTAACAAAATAATGCTATTGTAATCGCTGAAAGCAACAGGTTTTTTTATAATTTTTTTTGGTGTTTTTTGGTCACAGAAGTTTAAATGCTTTACCACAGAAATGTTATAACTGTCATAATATCATTTTTTAAAGTAAATGATGTTTTGGAAATATTAAGGAATGTCAGTTGTTACTGATGTTTAGATGCTTCACCTAAAAAATATTATGAAAATGTTATTATGAAAAGATTATTTCTGGTAGTCCACATCGTATCACAGTTTGTGAAACTTTGATCAATAAAATTTATTTAAAAAAAAATCGATATATTTTTTTATAATAATCATTTTTGATTGCCAAAATTAATGTCTTTATGATGTTTTGGTAACAGTATTTATGCCATGATAGGTGTGCGTATCCACAAAAAGAGGGACAGATTAGCCCGTGGCATATGCATCTGTATATTTCACTTGCCTTTCAAATGCAATCAATTTACTACGCTATTTTGATTGGTTGCATAAATTTAGTTGTGCCAATCAATGACACAATTTCATGACCCTCATTTCATGATGCAAAGTTGTAGGCGCCTGCTTTTCTTTTTGAGTTAGAGGGTTGCAAGACATTAACTGAAGGTAATAATGATCAAACAATGCTTAAATATATATATCATGGCATAAAACTAAAACTAAATTTGAGCTGCATATGCGACAAGGCATTCACAGAACGCTTGTGAACGTCTTTCATGCATGCCTTAGTTCTACCTTAAGCTACAGCTTTGACAAGTTGATTTGGGTAAAGCATTTCATGAACACAGGACTGTTTCATACATATTCATTATTAAATCATGATGTTCTGGGAACGTTGGAAAACATGCTGGTATTTGCACAATAGTTGAACAATATTATGAAAACATTATTTCTAGAATGTTTTATTAAAACAATTTGACAATTTTTTTAATAATGTTATGTGTATGCTGGGGTTGGAACCAACCTTTAAACATGAGCCTAGCACAGCTGAATAATATGAGCAAGAATAAAGACAAATGAACATCTAAGCATATATATATAATGAAATGTGACAGCCTCGCATGGAACCACATATTCATTGAGATGAGAAGAATTTGGGGACATTCTAACATGATTATGTTGCTGTGGACCATCATTTCAACCCAGTATGTTCACCCATTTAGAGGCATTGCCTGTTCGATATGACTTTCTACTACATTCCTATCTTCATTTGCAGTCAATTGCACACACGTAATAGCACATCATGCCGTTCAGTTGTGATATCTGAAATATTCATTTCCCTTTCAGCATAAACATCAATCAATTAATCAATCAATCTAACAACCAGAACCTGAGTAGCCCTAGCAGTCAAAGGACAAGTCATTATGATTCCAACGTCATTCGAAAGACATGAAAGACAAGCGTGCATCATAGGGGAGTTGCATTGGTCATTCTATACACAATGCATTGAATATGTTTTGTATTTCATTTCTAGCATTGACATCCAAACATTTTTTCATTAGGGTTTTGCTATGATTATTACTTGAAGTTGTTTGAAGTATATAATTTCTACTCATAATGGCTGTAACATTACCTATTGCAAATTAGGTTTGGAAATATCCTTATTACAATTCATCTATAGCTGCAGGTCGAGGCTCAAATATAAGGCTTATTGTCCAGAAGATGTTCATACACCTTGAAGGTGTTGGGAAGAAGCATAATGTATATTTACAAGTAAGTATGCCAAGGGGACTAGGTTTTTATTTTAACATTTGATATTTTATCTTAAACCATTTATCAGATATCTTCCAATATGACAGCAGTCTTGCTTTGCTGCCCTATACATTTTCCAACTTAATCCAACAGGCTCAAGCCAGGTCTAAAGTCAGACTATGAGTAAAAGAGTAGTTCCACTGGATGTCTTCTTTTTACGTTCATGATCGGTTGCGCTTACGCTCAGGAGCTTAGGGTTGAGGCTTAACATAACCAAAGAGAAGCATGGTGTATTACGCTCATTTTCGGCTCTATATGCACTTGTTTTACGAAGTCGAACTTGTTCCAGCTCAAATGAAACATGATTAATTCAAGCCGATGTCTTAGGCTTTTCGAATGAGCGTAAGCATAGCGTGCACATAGCGGGGCAGTGACACTGCATTAGGGTTCCCTTCTTTTCGAACGTAAAAAATAAGGAAAACATTCTTATTTAGTCACTATACTCAATTATATAGCAGCCACTAGAAAAGGAAATGAGTGTTACCAATAGCACCGCCTTATGTCTCCCTTCGGCCAATTTATTTGAGCGTATGCTTCTTTTGAGGAGACAGATAAAAAGAAGCATAAACAAAACCAATCATGAACGTAAGAAGAAGCTGTCCAGTGGAACTCTACCTTAAGGATTAATGACCAACATTTCTGACCTGCTAGTGCACCAATGTTGCCTAGTACACCTAGTACAGACCAGAAATGGATACTATGGATGTTCTCCTTGCATCTTTTTTACCACAACACCAATTATCTAGTAGAAACAGTTAGTGAAACAAGCTGATTTTAGGGGCGTGAATTCTTGTGAATTATACTGTATTTTATCCCTGATTATTGGCAAATTATGTATTGAGAGTGAAAGTGGGGTTGAAATGATCAGGAATTGAAAAGACTGAGGATTGGAAAGACCTGGGAGGAAAGGACCAGGGGTTGAATGTTCCAGGTGGGAAAAACCAGCAACATATTATTTTTTACTTGATAGCTGCTAAAACACTTTTTATTTTGTGAGAATATTCCAACTTGAAGGACAGTTACAACCAAATAACAATTCAGTAACAATAATGGTTAGGGTAGCAGGACAGGTCACAGGTAATTGACCCTGTCCATTATACATGCATAACCTATTGTTTCCCCTGGTTTCCATGGTAGGTTGACTTTAATAGTTGTTTTGGTTGTTAATGAAGGTAAACGTTATTAAAGTTTACATATAAATTTAGAGATACAATTAATAGGGGAAAGGTTAGATATTCCACCCCCCTCTAGACCCCCATTATGGCGACATGGTTGCCCTCCTGGTGTTTGTCGCAAATTTTAGCACTTGCAGAAAATGATTCATGCTAATATTAATCTATTTATCACTGAAAATCTGGAACCCCCATTACGGTGACCTATTCCCAATGTATACTTTGTTAACTACGCTGTAGAGCTGGCAAGAATGAAAATAGTATGAGCAATTCAACCAAAAATGCACCATTTGCGTTGAAAAACAACAGCTCGTTATTCTAAAATACTATGATGTTATGATTAGAAAATTGTTATCATTAACTGTCCAATCAATTTCTTGATGTTATGTGAGATTGGTTTAACCGAAGCCCCCTGTAGCCTTAACAGGGGCCGAAATTATTTCTGGAATATAACTGCCTAGAAGAACTTGAAATCAAATCATATTTAGTTATTATTTTCCATGATTAATATATTCATTGTCTCCATAGGGAGAAATTTTCCACAAATAGGACTTTGACTAAAATCCTGGACATGAAAAATTTGCAGAGATAACATTTGAAATATAAATAAATAAATGTTTCAAGATAATTCAGTATATGGCAGAAGGTTTTATCTGATACAAGCCATACTAACTACCTGGCAGCTGCCAATCTATTTCCTGAATATACAACTATCAAAAAAGGAAAAAATATCCAATAGCCTATCGTCTTCTGTCAGTTTTTATGTTTCCATCATTATTAACATTATTTGATACCATCCTTCCTACACTTCACCAAATATTTTGTTTCTATATTTTCTTCTGTCACTGTAGCTTAATTCAGAGATCCCAATGTGCTTGTGATAACACTGATACAAATTTATATACAAATGACGGTAATAATGAGATCATCTATATATCTTAGGTTAGTCATTTGGTACCATTGGGCATTGGTTCTGCTTTTATGTCTCTACCTGTGTGTTACAATCAATGGCCTGGAGTGTAAGTTATTTTCATCATCTTCCTCAAGATTACTAGTTTCTACTTTGGAAGTCCTGTCTGATAACCGATGTACTTTCAAATAAAAAATAAATATAGGGATGATATTAGTTATTGCTGTAGAATCTACATTCATTGGGAGACCAGCCAGATTACCTTATTACAAGTTAAGAGTACTGATTTATAATTAATTGTACAACTAAGGGGAGCAGCTGAATAGAGAAAATTCATGCTAGTTCATAGAATGAATGGTTATATAATACTAAAGACAATGTGATTGATAAATTAAAAAACAGGGCAAAACAAGCATGATCCTTTCAACAGTTCCATCTGTTGAGGGAGAGAAATGTCAAATTTACCCCACAAATTGATTGAAGTTGACCACACATTTTTTGAGGGATGCTATTTAGGCATCTTAACTTCTATGCTGTATAAAGGTTATCAATTTTCATAAGTTAAATCAATATGACCCCTTTCTATAAGACTGTTATTAAATAAAAACATTGATTTGATTTACTGAATTATTTATGTTAGAACTGTTTTCTATACTCTGCTGGATCCTTAGTGAATATAGCGCTAAATAAACCAGCATATGAGTGGCCTTTGAAGCCTAATGATGCCCGACATGCTGGATTAGCAGTAGATGGGAATGCTGAAACAGATGGTTCTAGTTGCACACACACTAACCTCAACATCCAAAACAAACCTTGGTGGAAAGTAGACCTGCAAGGCACCTATGCTGTTAACCGCTTTGGGCTACTCAACCGAGGGAACTGCTGTGGTGAGAAATTTGCCTTATCAGATGCACTATACTAGAAATAGCTGATTGTCATATGTAAATTGTTATATAAGAAATATAGATTTGATTATATTGGAATGATATTTTAATGGCGTGATCCAAAAGGAATATCTTTGGATATAACAAAATTGATTTTGGCACCAATATTTTTGTACATGTTACCATTTGCTTATTCTACACTTGAAGTTCAAAATATCAAGGCTGTGTCGTACAAGCTAAGAAAAGGAACTTTTTCCCTTCCAACATTCCTTCCTATGGGGCATTCCCAGCTCATAGGAATATATCTTGCTGTGTAGCTCTGTAAGCTACAACGTAAATAGGAGGCGTTAAACATGAAAAGAGGGTGGAACTAAGGAACAGTTTTAAGTCTGTAAAAGTATCCATTTGGATTTACTGGCTGCATAATTATAATTTCCATACACGTATATATCTGTTATTATCATACTGTCAAGTCTCTGCTGTTAGATGACTTTTTTTGTTAATTATTAACATAAGTTGAATGACTCTGGGTAGAAAAAAATGAGACCCAAACTGTGGACTGGAGAGGTGGGCCTGTATAGAAAAAGACAATCACCACTGGATGGGACTTGAACCACTGACTCGAGAACATTTCAAATTTGTACTTGACCTAGTTTGTTATGATTAGTGTGTCAGTAGTGCTGATTTTTAGTGAGAACAAGGCATGTTCCCGGATTTACCATGTACATTGAAGATTACTGTTTGAAGGAATACTGAGTGTTTCAAGGAGACAAAGGTGTTTTAATTTCCTACATGTGTTCTTCTGAATGGTTGGAAGGAAAAATAGTACGAAAATTCACATTGAAACATAACTGAAAATATAGGGCTTAAGGAATGTATTCATGAATAGAAATTTGGTCCTTGCATAGCGGCTGGTAAGGAAGATTTAGTGAAGGAATCGCCTATGCACACAATGCATTTTCTTTAACTAGGAATTTCCCATTGAAGTAAAGGAAAGAAATATAGGAATTCACACCGAAAAAATCCCTACCTTAGCTTATACAACAGACGCCAGATCACCTGTCTTCACTCTTCAAATGTCTCAATATTTCATGTGCTACTATTTCTCTTTTACAGGCACCAGACTGAGTAACTTCAATGTCTACATTGGTTTTGATAACTACACAAATGAAAATAACGAACTTTGCCATCACCAAGCTGATCCTGTTGGAGCTGGAGCCTGGTTAGACATCACCTGCCCCAACATAATGGGTCGCTTTTTTATTGTAATGATAATGGGTCCATCTACAGCTGGCGAACAAGTCCTCACTTTGTGTGAAGTGAGAATCTCTGGTACAGGTATAGAGACCTAATGTAATAATGAGCAAATAATCAAAAATCCTTGGAATAAGATTACTGGGAATCGAGTTATATATATTCCCAATTACTCCACTAAATTATGGGAATGTTCTAAGGAATGTCTAATTTCACTTTCTCCCAGTGTGCTCAGGCCTAGGCCTAATTCCAGCAAGTTATATTCCACCAATTGATTAAAGCTGGAGGCTCCATTTTTTAGGGGTGCAAATAGGCCTATGGTGTCTTGAGGTGTTATCATTTGTATAATAGTTATCAATTTACTAATTATTGTTTATTAGACATGACAAGTGAAATTCATACTTATTTTTAATCCTTTTGTATAATATTGTCATTAAATGAAATATCAATTGGATTAGGTGAATTTATGTCAGGATTTTTTTGCATATACAGCTGGAGCAGCAGGAGTAAATATAGCGCTAAATAAATCGGCATATGAGTGGCCTGTATATCCTGGTGATGACCGACTTGTTGGATTAGCAGTGGATGGGAATACCAATACAGACAGAGATGATTGCACACACACTGATCTTAATAACCAACACAAACCTTGGTTGAAAGTAGACCTGGAAGGCACCTATGCTGTTAATCACTTTCGGCTACTCAACCGAGGGAATCATGGTGAAACCCTCATTGAATTTCCATGATTGCTTTATGATTCTGTTTTCACTACTATGATTTTATTTTTCACAATGTTTTGGAAACAAAGGATTTTGCCTTATCAGATATACTATACTGTGAACAGTCAGACTCATTTGACAGTAAACCTTTTGAAAACTAAAGTGATTATATTGTAATGATATTTTAATGTTGTTATCGGAAAGGAACTTTCTTACAATCAAACCAAATTGATTTTGCCACCAATATTTCTTACATCCAGGGCTGTTTTACACTTGAATTTCAAAATATCAATTCACCTTCCATCACTGTTCAAATTCCACAATTCAATTATTCTAATTCTTTTCACATTTACAGGAACAAGACTGAGTAACTTCAACGTGT
This sequence comes from Sthenelais limicola, assembly GCA_942159475.1. Lineage (NCBI taxonomy): Eukaryota > Metazoa > Annelida > Polychaeta > Phyllodocida > Sigalionidae > Sthenelais > Sthenelais limicola. The sequence goes on from OW804102.1 coordinate 37,976,811, forward strand.
ACATTGGTTTTGATAACTACACAAATGAAAATAACAAACTTTGCCATCACCAAGCTGATTCTGTTGGTACCGGAGCCTGGTTAGACCTGACCTGCCCCTACATACTGGGTCGCTTTTTTATTGTAATCATCATGGGACCATCTCCACTTGATGAACAAGTACTCTCGTTGTGTGAAGTGGAAATCTTTGGTAGAGGTACAGAGAGAGAATGTAATGATGGACAAATAATCCAGGAGTTTCATGAATCAATGCACTTAGTTGTGGGAATGTTGTAGGTCTCATTCCAATCTCTTGTCCTTCCTAAGACATTGGGGGAGACCAGGAGAAATAATGTCATGAAAACTGAAATCAAAAAGATAAATATTTGCTTGATAATTAGACTGCAATATTCATAAGTCTAAAGTATAGAAACTCAAAGAAATTCCTGAAGATGATTTGAACTATCACATTCATTATTATGAAGGAAAACCCAACAACCTCAAACTTCGGTATTTTGCTGCTTTATTATAGCATAAGTTAGTATATAAATAGTCACTACGTTTCAACGTGGTGGTGATCTTCTTCAGGTGAGGGTTTAGGTGATATTACAATAATTGCCTTTTTAATTCTCTTCAGAGATCTCTAAACCAAGGAAAGGAAAAAGGCATCTTCAGATTAGTGGGCAAGAAATAAGGGACCACAGGATCAGCACCAAGTTCCCAGTACCCAACCTTGGGTTGTGCGTGCGGGAATGTTGGGTCATGGAGGATAGGCTCTGTCAAGCCTTTAGCCACTGTGTGGAGGATGGGGTGCACTACTGCATTCTAGGGGCAACCTATAGTGCAGAATTCATGGAGGCCAAAGCCTCATGTGAGACCTACAACATCACATTCCTTGGGCAAGCTTAGACAGTCTTTTGGAATCTGTGGGTGTGGCTAATTTCCCCTCAGAGTCAGAAGGTTATTTGCAAACCTCTGACTGAGTTAAAGCCACTTCTGAGCCTTTAATGTTAGCAGGAGTTCCGAGTAGGTAGAGCAGAAGAAGGTGAAAAGCATAAAGGAAAGAAAGGAATATTTGCTTTACATTTGCTTCACATTCACAAGGCTTCTGGGTGACATACTTTCTTTAACAACTTAATGATAGCCACCATGAACTAATTGCATTTGAATACATATGATATCACATGCCTTGCTTAAGAGAAATGGCAACAGAAAGATAATTTTAAATAAATATTGACAACAGCTGTGTATTTCTAGAGAGGTAGTAATTTAGTTTAGTAAATGTTTTGACACAAATATTTCATATCAGTGAAAGTACATTGGAAGACTAATATTGTAAAGATGCTTAATATTATGATGAACTGCAATTCAAACTGATCATAAAATCATACATATTGGATCTTAATAATTGTCCAGCACTGCAAATAAATGCATATATAATCATCTATAGTAATTATGCACTCATTATCATTGTTTATCCATTTTTGTGCATTAATAAAAATGATTCTTTAAAACAAAGCTTGTACTCGTTTGATTTTATGATTGGCTCATAGAACTGATTGCAATAAGAAGCAGTCTCCGACAATTTGACTTTAGTTTCATGGAATCAATTCATGATCAATTCATACAACCATGAATGAACGGTTACGATATATTGCATGAAATGCCTTCATTCTCAGTATGTGAAATGCTGAGACCTGAAAGTATATTGTTATCCTTACTTGTTGTGCAATGTATATTAGCAGGGTTGAGCACCATACAGTCATCTACCATTTTTTCCAATTTTAAAGAACACCAGAAGGCCACCATTTTGATCTTCTCAATCTATAGCCCTCTGATGATATTTTTATTTCAACATGGGGTGGGTCGGGGGGGGGGGATTTCAACTTCCCACTAGCTATTCCATAGTATTTTATTTCCCTAATACATTGTCTCATAATTGTACATATTGTAAACAAGTATTATCTATAATAGCGTCCCAAAAATCTACTATTCATATTGTATAGAATCTGCTATTTGAATAACTGCATCTCCCATGCCTTGTCGTCTGCCAAAGGCCTTTAAATATTCTTTAGAACTATGGTAAATGATAGGGATCTATGTGAGCTTGAACAATATGTCTCTTCCATAAACTAGGCTGCTCATACACACACAGTGAGCTATGTTGAGGTACAACAAGGGTTTTAGTCTCCGTTTCCCTGACAAAACGTGACAACATTTGGTTGCAAAAAACAAAGAGAATGACCATCAGTCATGCAGGATATACTAGGAGAACCACAGAAATGGAGGTTAAAGTTCTAACTCTTGAACTGTGTTTGGACTCAACTTTGAAGTGCTTTAGTATTAACAGAGATGTGAGTGTGTTTAATTTAACACTGGAACAGCCATTGGGTGAGTAGGAATAGCTTTGAAGGGTTCACCGTCAGTTGAGAGAGCTCACCTACTTGAATCAAAAGATATAAACACAAGAGCAATTGGTGTGCAGTCATGTGTTGAGGGTGGCAGGTGTTCCTTATGTTAATGTACAAAAGATAATTTAAGAAGTTTTGGTATGATGAGTTAATTTATTGATCTATGATATTGAGTAATTAAGGTGCCTAACTAAAGTATTTAAATGTATTAATTGTATTTGGCCATAGTCAGTCAGTTTGTTATCCGTTATCGCACTAGGGCGCGGTACTGAGGCATTGCCTTCTCATGATGACATGAGCCAGGGTATTGCGCCAGACCTGCCCCTCCATAGATTTAAGGTACACTTATATTAGTATATATGCGTATTCTATAACTGGGAGTTCCATGTCTGTGAACTGATGTAGAACTAATGCTTTATCAACGGGACTTGTTTTATGACATCATGTCTAAAGCACAGTATAATACAATGTACTATAGAGACAAATGGCACCAACAGACAAAATGGTTTGCCGACATGCCTAAACATTGTTTGCAGCATTTTATTAGAGGTCGGTGCGCACAAATTGCTAGTGGAAGAGGGGTAAAATAAGTTGTTGGCAACAAATTTATGTGTCGCCAACAATTGCAAAAATTTAAATATCTAACTTGATTAGATATTTCTTCCCACGGTCCATTTGTCGGCACTGCACCTGGCAAGTGGAGGAGCTGCAAATAAGTGTTGGCGCAAAAATTATGACCTTGACCTTGACCTGTCAATAGATTGGCCAATCACAGCCTTTGATACAAGAATGACCTACATTTAAAAAACACAACACTAACATGTGAGTGCCTAGGCGGCCAGTTGAATGTAGGAATATGGCTCATTTCATTTGGTGCCCGCTGCCAAATGCGGGTAAATGATGCCGGTGGGTAAAAACGGGTGGGCGGGTAAAACAGGCGGGTGGGTAACAGGTCTTGGCTGATCATGAGGCCAAAATAACATTTTGATATCTTATAATTGACACATTTTCCACTGTCTCTGGTTAAAGAAATTGTTTGGGAAAATATGTATTAAATAGAATGATCCATTACATTTATTTAGGCGCAAATATCCAAAAATATTCACTACACTGTGATGAATGTCTCTTTATAAATTAATGCGCCAAAACCTTTGTTATTCACTCCAGAATTGGGTAGGATCTTTCTTTTCATATTTACCCGATGACCATTTGGTTGATAGTAATTAGTTACATCAATGATAGTTGGGGATCATAAATTATGAGTCGGGAAAAATGTGGAAAACACTTCCAAAGCACTAGTGGAGATGCATTTACAACAATTTCATTTACGTTGCCAACAGTTTTCATGATGTCAGCACATTCCAGCCTAGTGGAAGAGGGGCACAACAACAAATCCCAAGGCAACAATTTACAACAATTCTCAGAGAATGCCGACAAAGGGTGAATCAAAGTGAAATAACCTATGTAGAATAATAAAAACGACATGACCTACACTTTCCTCTTTGAATCTATTTTCATTTTGTAAATCTAGTTGGTAGAAGTTGAATTACAAGTGATAACAACCGGCAAACGTTTCAATTCATTTCTTTGTCAACACCAATTAATTGATGCTGGCGAGAACGCAATATGGGCTCCAAAGTAAGTCTCCTAATTTATGCTATGTTAGCAACGCGTCCTTCAAAACGAGTTTCCCTGCGTTTAGAAGTGCTTTTTGAAGGGGCTAAGCGGAGATCTTTGAATGGTTTAACATTTAACATAATAACACAACTATATCAAATATTTGATGCATGTGGCCCTCAAATAATTTGTTCAAAAGGCAGGTGAATGCATCAATTATTATGATCACAGGATAGTATTTTGAAAAACCATCAATCTAAGATATAAAACTGTTGATATCATTAGTATACATTGTATTGCCAGACCAAATCATAATTATATTTGTTATCAACACCCATTTATTATTATTACCATATTTCGAAAATCACTAAATATGCTAATGGTTCTATATAAAAAGCATTGACAATATTTTCCCCTTGATTCCTTGGTCATTGATTAACTGCAACTGCCTATTCAGCATCAAGCAAAGAGATTTTTCTGTTACATTTTATAACAATAATTTTGAAATTGTTAACATTGAATACTAACAGGTTGGGCATTTAGGTTGGACACAATGGTGATCTTCCTCTAGTACGTGGATGTATGGATGCTCTATAAACAAAGTATATAATAGTATGTGTAGTGAACTTGTGGTGGGATGAGACAAGGCAACAGAAACAATGACAAAAACAAATGAGTGGATTTGCACCAGGTTTTATTTACCCTGACTCACGAATGCAGGCGCTATTCATGAGTATATGGGTAAGATTTTCAGAAAATGTACAATTCAAATTCGCCAATCTTCTCAAATAACCCAAATTTCAGACGAATATAAACTTCAAAATACAGTTCAACCTAACAAAACACATAGCTAGAATCAATGCAATGCCGAATATACTCGAATTCCCGTAGTATTGACCAAATTGCAGCCTAATTTAGTAGAATTTACTAAATGTGTAGAACTGCCAATTGTACATTTTCTGAAACTCTGACCCATATGCTCAACAACAGTATATCCTCATGCCAAGAGTGGCACAAGATCATTAAGTTACAAGCAGAGGAGTCATGGCTTCCTTGCAGATGATTGCAGGTATGATCTGCCTACTGTCCGAAGGCCAGTGTCTGCAGTCAAGATGACAATGGTGGTGGTATGTTGCTATAGCATTATTACCCCGAGGTTTGGTGGTTTGTTGTGGTCTGGGTGGTCATAGACACTCGAGGGCCTGTACCTGTACAATTATTTATTTTAATCAAATATGCCTGGTAAAACAGGTATTAAGTGTGCCTATGTTGAACCGGAAGTTTCCCCACTTAACTCCGCCAGGTACTTCTCAGGTGGCGCCACCCTCTATGGAGTTTTAACACTGCCGTTCTATAGTCCACACTTCAGGGACTTCCGTCGATCCAAAGGTGGTCTATTGGGCGATTAGTCCCTGAAGTTGTAGGGGGGGTTCGTTGTCTGTTTGCTTAGGGACCAATGAGGCGAAGCCGAGGTGGTCCCGGCAAACAGACAACGAAACCCCCCCTACAACTGAAGGGTCTAATTGCTTTAGTCCAGAATTGTTGTGATCCACAATCAACCACCAATTCATGAGTAACTTAATGTATACACTACCTTTGCAACAGAAATAAATCATTCACAGCCATACACACATCAGCACACAGTGACACATAATGAATGGTCCTCCCAAAAAAAATCCGATCGTCGGGCAAAACAGGGTTGCGTAATCTAACCTATAAAGTCATTAGTATATTATCAAAATGCATAAACCTATATACGACTGGAAAGAGAAATGTCTAAGCTTGAATCTGAACTGGTTTATTTTTATGTAGCTCTGTCCATAACGACGTGAGAGAGCAATGAAAACTTTGTTTTGATCGCGGGGACTCTCATTTTTCCCACTCGCAGGCACAACCCCCGTGATACCTAATAACACACGCTCTCCCCATGTCTCTCCCCATGGCAAGCGCCACTTATGATTGGTTGTGTTTGGAACTGCATGTGAGTTCAGCAGATGCTGAGTTCTTAATTTTAAATATGGCACTCTCACCACTCCCCCTTTGGCTTGCCATGGACGCGCAAACCTGTCAGTTGGCAGCACATACAGTTATCCCTACACGCATCAAAACAACAGTGGGATGGGCCGCGCAAACGAACCTTGATGCGTTAACGTGGACATGGGAAGAGCACCTATGGGGGACAGGACAGCGGGAATTTCGATTTAATTACTTTCACCCGGTTCACTTGGTTCACTTGGTGCATAACCAGGTTGGTTTTGTGAATGGTGTGGTATCAATTGATGAGTCAACGCATGAAAACAATCCCATTAACTGATTATGCGTATTTTCTGATTATCCTGTTTAATGTATGGCCAATAAAGATAAAGATAAATTAATGAATTAATTTAATAAATTAATTTAATAAAGATTTAAATTAAATATACCAATTATAATATTGCTGTGGCTCATTGTTTCAAGCCAGTATATATTCACCTATTCAGAGGCATAAGTTTCTACCATATTACTATCTTTATATTGAGTCAATAACGAAGTGTTAATAGCATAGTCAGCAGTTCAGTTGTGACATCTAAAATATTAATTTCCCTTTCCACCATAAACATTCCAAAATCCATCGAGCGTGTTAACCAAATGATATCAATCACTTATTCAATCATTGTTCAGACAACTTGCGAATGACCCAGGCTGTCAAGGCTGTTAATGTAGACAATAGAGAGCATATCAAATAATAAATAATAATGATTCTGGAGGCACAATTGTCATATATATTCATGACTGATATGAGAAGTATTCTTTATTGGGCGGCTAAATGTATAGTGGGGTGCCTGGAGGGGCAGTCACTTCAAATTCGTGCAAAAGTGTTATTCTTGGTATCAAATAAAAGCTTAGGGTCTGAATAACAACTTTGGTCTGAGTGGACAAAAATCATCGCACTAGGGGGGCCGTGGGGGGCTATGACAGTAGGGGGCTGACCCCCCTTTCAATAATTTAGTAAAAAGGCTATAACTTTTGGAATAATAGTCTGATTTGAACATAAATGGTGTCATAGGCTTTGAAATGTAGAGACAAAACCAGAAAAGTTCACATTGTTTAGCTAGGGGGACCGTGGGGCTCCTTAAACATAGGTACCGTATATACCCATGTATAAGCCAGACCCCATGTATAAGCCCACCCCGTTCATAAGCCGGGGGTTCAGTACGTCCTAACGTTAATATAAGCCGGGCCCAGTTTATAAGCCGGGTGCTTGTACTGCCATGAGGAAACAACAATATTGAATTTGAGGTATTCATGAAAAAACTAAAAGGTTAGAGTAATAGGATATGCATGTGGCACAAATAAAGGAACTTCAACAAAAATTCTGGTAGTGTTTATTTGATTAAATTCGAGTTTAAAACATGGAAACCAGAGAAATGAATAACGATAATAATAAACAAGAGTTTCAGCTAAATCTACTGGTTTTCCATTATTGTAATATAAGCCGGGCCCCGAATATAAGCCCACCCCGAATAAAAGCCGGGTCAATTCACTATTTGAAATTAATATAAGCCGGGGCTTGCTTATACACGGGTATATATAGTATTTAATATTTAGATTAAGAATGATATTTGATTTCAATTTTTTATTATTTCCCCCATCCCAACTCCTCAGCACTCCTTCCACTTTATCCGTGTCTTTATGTTTTTATCATTTTCTTTGAATATTTCATTATAATTGGGTTAATATCCCTGATATTTTCAATTACCCCTGGGTTGCTACAGAGCTAACATGCATACACAAGAAACAAATTAGGCATTATGTACTTGATAGTAAATAAAATTCATGATAGCTGTACAACGTCCCAGAATGTCTATCTAATAAACCCAACCTGTGTTTCTCTCAGCATCAGTGTTCAGAGATGACTTTTGAATATTGTTCTCTATAACCTCACAGCCTGGGATTTTGTCCACCCTTGCAAGTCCTTGTCCTATTCCATTTTTTTCACCACAACATCTCAGCATTCCACCACATTCCTTACCCCCCCCCCCCCCCCCCCCCCCCTCCCTCTCCTTATTCAACCCTGAAGTCAATAATCTCTTTTTTCTCCTGCCATCTTTATCCTACCATTCGATATCTCCCCTCTTTTTTTCCATATCCCTGCCCTCCACACCCTTCCTGTCAGCCCTTCCCTATTACCTCAATTTGATGTTTTCTCCTTTTATTAAACCATCCTTGCCACTCTATGCCTTCCATTCCTTGTAGTGATCTGTGTCTGTGTTTTGTTTTCTCTACCCCCTACCCTTGTCTCCCCTACATCCCCTGTTCTGCAGCCCTTCTTTCCTAATCCTTTCTTGAGTCATCCTTTCATGATTCATGATTCATTCTCTCTAATAATTCTGAAAATCTATTTGAATAAAATTGAAACAATTGAATATGATCAGATTAGCTTATTTCAGTCATAATCTGATAATTAGAGTGTAGAGTAAGCATTATTTTCTTATATTGTAAGGATTGCAAAAGTGCAAAAGTAAAGCAGTTAAACAGAACAAAAAATCACTATAGCTTGCATGTAACTGGATGCTAATTATGAAAACCTGTTGCATAAATAAAAAAAAAACCTTCCCAAACCTAATTAACTAGTTGTCCTATATATCTACTACAGTTTGCTCTACTCGTCCCCTTCCTCATCTCTACTACTGTTTGCTCTACTCTTCCCCTTCCTCATCTTTCTTCTATTGTTTCTCTGTATACCTTCTTCTCTCCTCATTGGTTCCCCTTTCACCACTTTCCCTATTTCTCCCTTTTTACGTTGCTGTAAAGACCAACAAACAGATGGGGAGAACACAGATTCCCAGAACATGCGTGAAAAAAACCCTTCTAGATCTTTATGACATTTGCTGTGAATGAATATAGTGGATGCTCCTTTGAATGAATGTAATTGATATCACCCGGGTACTGGCTTTTTAAATTCTTTTTTATTCTTAGTAGTGGGGAAGTAGATCGCTGTATATCGGGGGAACCAGAGATGAAAATGATGTTGAAATAGAAAAGATCTTTAATAAAGTTGCTGTTGTTGTTTATTGAACTCAAGGCTTTCGGGCTTACCTGCCCTTCATCAGGAGTAGTGTGGATGGACATACACAATTCAAGTGCTGAGGTACATATAAGTGTAGTGGTGGGATACTGTCTGTGAGGTTCTGTCCGCAGTAAGTACATTCATGTGGTGGTAAGGTTTTTTTTCATTCTTATTTATCTTTATTTTTATCTCTAGACCGATTGTAATACACAATTCGTTGATATTTTCAAAACTGCTAGGACTGAGAAAAATGTATGATTGCATGATGTGTTCAGCTAAATAAATATTATCAAAAACAAATTACTTTCTGACGATCTGACGATCTGGCGATCTGACCCATGCATGAAAACTTAATTGCACATTTTCTGGTTCTGGTTTAGGAGGTATGATCCTTGCCCAAGATCAAAATATAATTGAGAATTCTTGCTTACCATCTTGTATTTCGGCAAATATTTAGATTATATGGGATAGTATTTAACTTTCAGATCTCAAGTAAATTTATGTGCAGAAAATCTTTTTTTTTCTAAAAAGATTTCTTTATTCAGGATATTTGATGTACAAAACACTCTCATTCCGTAGCATGGTTTTCCTTGGGTCCTGATATTATTTTCTTACATTACAAACCGTTTTTGGATGGTTTAATCTAGAGTAGATGATTAGAAAAAACTATTTGTTACATACATGATTACATTATTCTTTTCTATATAAAATTAAATATTGTATTGGCCTTGAATTGAATACAAAACAAATTATGAACATGTGAAAAATAGTGAGTGATGTTGCAAGTTATGAGGTGAGATGTGATGGGAAAAACGTAATACTAGACCTATAGTACTGCAATGGCTATTTGAGTGGGTGAGAACAACAATACAATGTACGCACTTGTTTTAATTTGTTAGTAAGAACGTGAAACTCTACCACATTTCGCCATAGAAATCATCAGAAACCATTCTTGTTCCGAGCAATCATTCCTGAAAGTTTTATGGAAATCTAAGTGTTCAAATTCATTGAATTTTATTGACAATCGATTATATGATAGTCATGCCCTTTTGCTTCCAATAGATTCCGATGAGAGAATGTTATTTCTATACCTCATAAGTCAAATCCAGTAAAGCCAATGTATAAATAAAAGATGGAAAGAGTTGTTGCGTGTATATAGTCAATATACAATATCATCATAAGTTATGCCAAACACTTCGACACTAGAAATAGCTTTTGGGACATAAAAACGTGTCATCCAATATGCTATACATGTATATGGGTCAGATTTTCAGAAAATGTACAATTGGCAGCACTACGCATTTGGGAAATTCTCCTACATTAGGCTGAAAAATGAAGAATACCGGGTATATCTAAGTATATTTGGTATCGCATTGATTTAAAGTATCAGTTCTGTTATGTTAAACTCTATTTTGAAGCTAATTTTTTGTCCTAAATGTGGGTTATTTGAGAGGAGTGGTGCCGACGAATTGTACATATTCTGAAAATCTGACCCATAAGCTACAATACTCTCCGATAAGCCAGAGTTAAGACAGATATAAAGTGCTAAATGCAGCTTAACATGAAAGAACAGATTCTATGAATGAATTCAATACTGCATATATGAATTCATACATACTTAGTTTATATCATTTGTCAGTTAGTTAAGCAAAATTGGGAACATCTCCACATTTGTAGAGCTGCTGATTGTATATTACCATGGGACGTAGCCTAAGTGCATTGACAGGTCTCTATAAGAAACTTTATTGACCAATATTTCGCAGTGTGTGATATGTTGATACTGGAGGAGGTACTGGAGAAGGTTACTGGAGGAGGTTATTAGAGGAGGCACTGCTGGAGGAGATTACTGAAGGAGGTATGTGGAGCAGGTAACTGGAGGAGGTACTGGAGGAGGTTACTGGAGGAGGTTACTGGAGGAGGTTACTGAAGGAGGTACACTGGAGGAGGTTACTGAAGGAGGTACTGGAAAAGGTTAGTGGAGGAGGTTATTAGAGGAGGCACAGCTGGAGGAGATTACTGGAGGAGGTATGTGGAGCAGGTTCCTGGAGGAGGTACTGGAGGAGATTAATGGAGATTACTGGAGGCGATTACTGGAGGAGATGATAATACCAAATGAAAATGTTATGAAAGCTGTTATTTAGGTCCACAAAGGATGTGTATTAACTTGGAAAAGAGAATTACTATCACATAATGACTGTACATTTTTGTTATTTACCAATTTTGTTAGGCTCGCATGGAAGACCTGTCATGATAGATTGTGTTGCCTATTTCTAATCAATTTTGTGCTATAAACGTAAATATTTAATGGTTGAAAGAAAAGCAATTATATCATATACTAGTCACATTTCTAAGATCCATACATAGGGGTGGAGCCAACAGGTCTTTCAGCCAATTAGGATTAGTGGGCGTTAAGCCTAGTCAGAAATAAACTTATGCACTTGTCAATTGCAACGCCACCCCCTCACCCCCACCCCACCCCCTACTCCCGGGGATGTGGGGGAATGTCCTTGGCCTGTTGGGAAATTTGATGAAATCCCTGACCCCCAGGGCAAGAAATTCCTGTAAATCCCCGACCCCTGGGGCACATTTTTTTAGGACATTTCCTTTAGACAGAAACTATTACTAAAATATAAGGGCCATTCTCAGAAAAGTCTTACAAATGGTGTTTTGGTCGACATAGCTGTGTAGAGCAGGAGAAAATATTTTTTTGAATTTTCATTAATCAGATATGAATTCTAAACATCAGTGTTTTAAGACATAGAGTTTTGTATGTCTGAGGTCAGATCAATGGTCATTTGAGGGGTAAGTAAAATAGTAAAGAGATAAAAATATTAAATACAAATTATTGAAAACAATTATAAACCAATAGAATATATTGTAAAGTTGTGAGGTTGTCAGTTTAATCATTTCTCAAGCTTAAATACTAGATAGCTAGGGTGAGCTTGGACATAGAAGTGAGAGGGGTGTCGCATCACATCAACTTTGTGTATATATTTGTGATGTGTTTCAGGGAAATGAGTCACAAGTAGCAAAACTGATATTTTGTGACTTGTATGGGTCAGATTTTCAGAAAATGTACAATTGGCAGCTGTACACATTTAGTAAATTCTGCCAAGAATATTGGGCATTGCATTGATTCTAGTAATCTGTTTGGTTAGGTTGAACTGCATTTTGAACTTTATTTTCGTCTGAAATTTGGGTTATTTGAGAAGATTGGCGTAGTTGAATTGTACATTTTCTGAAAATCTCACCCAAATATTCCTAACTGTTTGCCAAAACACCACACGCGCAATAGAGGCGAGTGGAGCGAATCGATACTTCAGAAAGGTTTATTTTTTAATTCTTGGAAATGGTAAAAAATTGGACAGGATAGTGTTGATGCGGCCTTCACGCATTTACAGATTCCATGACAGATAATGCAGTTGAGCTCATTGATATTTGAAATATTCATGTACCTTTCACCTACCTAAATCTAGGTTTCAACAAATCAACCAAGCGATATTTTTTAATGTGCTTAGTACAGGAAGGTGAAGGTTACAACATATAGGTATAGAATACATGATAGTCGCATTGATCGTGCTTTATGCATAATCAATTGACGTATTGTTCCCTCTCAATCTATTTTTCTATTTTCTATTTGTGCCCTATATTAATAAAAAAATATATTCCCATATCTGTGTCGTATATTGTGGGTGTATTAGTACTTCATTTCTAGTATTCATATATCCACACTATAGAGCTTTGATTTGATTATTTCATAAAGTCATCTGAAACATAATATAGAATTTCTACTTGTAGTGACAGTAGCTGTATTATCATTGGGATATGAATATGGTTATAAACGCAATTGTGACACTCGAATATTCCTGTTTTCCCGCCAGTAACTAGGCTCTTGTTTGTGCGTAACCAAGAAGGCCTTCTAGCCAATCAGTGTGGCCGACGAATCTAGGCAGGACAGATTACTTGGATATCATTGATTTATTGTAACACTCGCCTCCAACGTCACAAACGTCAAAAGTTGTTTAGGGGCGCATTGGTAATAAGCTTGCATTACAAATGGCCTATGGGTCAGATTTTCAGAAAATGTACAATTGGCAGCAGTACACATTTAGTAGATTCTGCTAAGTGAGGCTGCAATTTGGCCAATACTAGGTAAATTCGAGTATATTTGGCATTGCATTGATTCTAGCAATCTATTGGTTAGGTTGAACTGTATTTTGAACTTTATATTCGTCTGAAATTTGTGTTATTTGAGTGAATTGGTGAAGGTGAATTGTACATTTTCTGAGAATCTGACCCCTATACCTACAGGCTGTTTCTCAAATATAAGGCTGATTGTCCAGGAGACACTGATACACTTCGAAGTAGTTGCGAAGGAGCACAATGTATATTTACAAGTAAGTATGCTAAGGGGACTAGATTTTCATTTAAATACTCTTAAACCATGTATCATCAGTCTTGCTTTGCTTTGAATTATATCCAAAGGGAGAATGGACCATATGCTATTTTAACAGGACTTAATTGACTAAAATCATGGACATAAATAATTTGCACATGTTCCATGATGTGTAACACTTTTCAATTCCCATATATATTTCTGAGTGTACATTCAATTTTTCATCATTGCCAGCATTTGGTTTTAGACCAATGGGTTTATCTTCATGGTAATACTGATATAAATTCATATGAAAATGACAATAATAATGGTCTGGTCATAGGTTTTAGCCTTATGACGTGTCATTTCGTCTTCCTCTTGGACACACCCCTCTTCTCTCCTCTTCTCTCACTACATCCTCTCCCCCACATCCTTCCACTTACCTCATTCTCTTCCTCACTCTCACCCCTTCCATGGTGTAGGCCAAACATATCATCCTTTCTATCCTACCCTTCTCTTCCCTCTTGTTCAGGATATGTCATATCCTCTTACTCCTCTCTTCCTCTTCACCATTTTCAATATGTATTGTTTTATTTTTTGATTAAAATTCTATTTAATTTCAATCTCATAGTATTAAAATTCATCAAATTATGTGCAGGTGTGCAGTTATGAGTTGATATTTTAGGTTAGCCATTTGGTACCATTGGTTATTGGTTCTGCCTACACATCCCTTCCTGTGTGTTGGCCAGGCAGGTATGTAATTTATATTAACTTTCTTAAATGACAGTGGCATTCAGGATACACAGATTATATGGGTCAGATTTTCAGAAAATGGACAATTCAACTTTGCCAATCTTCTCAAATAACTGACATTTCAGACGAAAATAAAGTTTAAAATACAGTTCAACCTAGCCAAACAGGTTTCTAGAATCAATGCAATGACAAATATTCTCGAATTTACCTAGTGTCACGACCACAAATCACACCTTTTTCGATTACATATGATTACATAATATTGTATAACATTACTCAAGTTTCATTTGATCTTATATACATTTATTGCCTAACATTGTGCAACATTAATCAATGGCATTAATTACCCATCTCTCTATTATGCATCATTACTCATAATATATGTATGGTAATATCGCACCTACACACAAGGGGGAGCCAGGGGTCAGACTGGTGTGACGTCACCACTGACCCACCCCCTCAGGTCACGGACAGTGAACCAATTAACACCACCTGATTGGTTGCCTTAATGAAGCACCTGCAAGGTGATTGGTTAAGGCCTGTCATTGGTTAATTACTCAAGCACAATGGGCTTCATGGTCAACTGACCAGCTGTATAAATTAAGCTGAATAAATGAGATTCATTAGTCTAGAAACGGGACTACGCTGTTACGTATTATTATTATTATTATTATTATTATTATTATTCACATAGGCTATCCTCTAGCCTGGCTTCGCCTTACCATACCTCTACTCTACCTGACTGATAGTATAGCAGTCATATCACTAGTATATATACCAAATTGCAGCGTAATTTAGCAGAATTTACTAAATGGGTACAGCTGTGAATTGTACTTTTTCTGAAAATCTGACCCATATATTGGGCAGAGATTGGGTTAAAGCCCTGCAAGATTAAGGATGCGTTCCCAACCATTATAATAAAAGGAAATTATTCCACATTTACTTTGAATGTGACCTATATAGGACTGATATCATCATAATGTGCTGGTTATGTTTAGACAAGAACTTAAATCATCAATATATTTTGGTCAAATGACTTTTAGATGGGTTGAGAATGAACAGCACAATAGCAGTAGAAAATACTTAGTTTTTGAATGATATTAACTGAGAGTTAAGCATTTAATTCATATGATCCCTTTGTCAGAGGGTTTTATCAAACGAAAAAACAAAAAAGATTGACTTGATTTGGAGAATTTATGTTCTTCTTTGCAAGCAGCTAGAGAAGCAGGAGTAAATATAGCTTTGAATAAACCAGTATCAGAGTGGTCTTTATGGCCTGGTGATGCCCGATATGCTGAATTAGCAGTGGATGGGAATACCAGTACAGATGGTAGTAGCTGTACACACACTGGTCCTCAGAACCCAAACGGACCTTGGTGGAAAGTAGACCTGCAAGGCACCTATGCTGTTAACCGTTTTCGGATACTCAACCGCGGGGATTGCTGTGGTAAAGACTTTATTGAATTTTCATGATTGCTTTATGATTCTCTTTTGACCACCATGACTTTTACATTCAGAAATTTGGCGGAGCCACACAATTTTGCCTTATCAGATGTATTATACTCTACACAGTGAGAAACTTAGGAAAGTAAAGGATAATTCCACAAATATGTCTTTGGTTATATTGGAATGATATGTTGATGACCTAATCCTGTTATGTGACATTACGTAATATTGCTGAACCTAATTATATTCATACCAATTACTAATTATCCCCCAATTATATTTCCATAATAGCTAATTATTTGAATTCATTAGCATTGTTCTATGCAAGTGTACTAATCAGGGTCTGCCTCTAGGTTACATAATATTCCTAAAACCCACTATATATTTATCATTCTACAAGGATGTATACTTTCTCCCTTGATAAACACAACTGATTGTCTGATCTAAACAAGATCACACATCTTTCTGTTTTCCTCTCTACTTCTCATAATCAGTACTTAACAATCACAAATAGATTTTCCTTGGATCTGACAAAATTGGTTTTAGCACCAATACTTTCTTACATCCACAGGCATTCTGTCATGCCCCATGCACCTGAATTCAGAATTTCAGATCACCTTCCTTAACTCTTTAAATGTATCAATTCTATTAGGCTACCATTATTTTACCAAAAACATCCTTAGCCACCAAACCGCGGGAATTAATACCTTTAGTCGCCGATCTTTGGATTTAATTCTTGGTTGTTATAGTCTTTCTCCCAATATGGACACAACTGCAAGCATTAAACAATAGATTCAACCTATACTTACTGCATTGCATTTGAGCGGTAAACGTAGTTCAATTAATAACACCAAGGTGAGTCAGTTACCGGAAGTTCATTGTCATTGATAACAGGCCAGTCGGCAACGCCCACTCTTATATAAAGGCCCAGGTGCCTTACAAACAGGGCGGTTACATTGCTCCAGCAAAACCCCAGAATCGAAAGATCGGCGACTATATATATAGATACCAGTGTGTGGGATAGCAATACCTATGCCAGGGAGGCAGTGGAGGAGCGGCGGTGCTCCCTGGAGTATATAAATAAAGAGAGAGTACCCACAAGGTTACTCTGGATGCCAATAGACCTCTGTGTTGCATCTACGTAATACTATAGTAAGAGAACTTCGAAATTTAATAGCTTATACAATAATAGATACAATCATAGATATGGCGGATTCTACACAACCATATATCACTGGTGGAGAAACCATTAAGATCGCGGTTTTATTATTTATAAAATAATTATCCCATCCTCAGGAGTTGCTACATGTCCATATATCACTTTTCCCTTTTACAGGTAGCAAACTGAGTAACTTCAATGTGTACATCGGTTTTGATTACTATTCTAATACACAAAACATACTCTGCCATCACCAAGCTGATCCTGTTGGTACCGGAGCCTGGTTAGACATCACATGCCCCAACATACTTGGTCGTTATCTATCTGTAAGGATGATGGGTGTTGAAACACTCACATTGTGTGAAGTGGAAATCTTTGGTTCAGGTATGGAAATGTTACATCATGTTACGCAATAATGACGTAATGTTATATCTCAATTATAACTTGTAGATGTCGATTGACTATTATATATCTATTGGAAAGCTATTGTAGGAGAAGCAATAAATAGAGACCGGAGGCTTTGAATCACGAGCAATAAATAGAGACCAGAGGAATCCGACTGAAGACTTTATTGTTGACAACTGATCCATTGGATCCACATGAGTGCTATTATACATGTTCCTCACTCATTGGTTAACCTTTGATCCTTACATGTCCTCCGCTGTTACCCGATCCTCTCCAGTAGACTTGCATACTACTGCAATTAATTATTTGTATATGGGGTAATTATCATTATTATCGATCATTGCTAATTAGCTCATTAATTATAATGTTGTTAATCACTATTACATCATTGTTACATAATATGATATAACAGTAACAATGGGTAACCACTTTATGACCTATAATTATCATTGATTATTATAAGTATATTTATTAGCCTAAATAAGTAACATGTCCATCATCCATAAGGCACCATTACCCAGGAATTTATTGCATTAATACGGTAGCATGTGAAGACAAGGTAACATTGAGCCAATAACCACAAATTCATGGAAAGTGATTTCAAGGGAAGTGATTTCTGTAAATCAAAACGTCTAATACTTGGTTTACAATGAGATTGTAATATTCATAATCTTGGTTTAAAGGTAGAACAATTCAAGGAGGTTCAATGAACTGTCACAGAGATGATTTATAAATTTGATCCAACTAATTTCTGTTTTTCACTGCAGAGATCCCTAAACCAAGGAAAGGCAAAAGGCATCTCCTGCATAGTGGGCTAAAAATAGATGTCCACAGGATTGGCACCACGTTCCCAGTTGGCAACCTTGGTTTGTGTGTGCGGGAATGTTGGGTAGCGGAGAATAAGCGGTGTGTAGCCTTCAGCCACTGCGTGGAGGATGGAGTGCACTACTGTCAGCTAGGGCAATCCTCTCATCCAGTATATATGGAGACCAAAGCCTCATGTGACACCTACAACATCACATACCTTGGGTAAGCTTACACAGGCTTTTGGATTCTGTGGGTGTGGCGAATTCCCCCTCCCCGCAGTCCACAACTTACCTGTGAACCTTTGACTGACGTAAAGCTACTTATAAGCCTTTGGTTGTAGCAGGAATCTGCAGTAGGTGTATGATGAGAAGGTGGAAATGGCAGAGGGAAAACGGAGGATGTGCACAAAGAACAGTTGACCAAGGCTTCTTGGGGAGATTGAAATACAACAGAAACAATTGACTTAAATAGTTTTGAAACAAAAGCGAAAAGACTTGTATATTTCCACATCGTAGTGAAGTTTTATAGAGACAAATCGTTCAAAATAAGCAAATTACATTTGAAGACGTATAGACTATATCAAGACATTGATGATATTGTATCACTTAATGGTTATGTCAACGACTCCTGGCCACTACCATTTGGAACCTTGGCAGATAATAGATTGTTGTTGTTGGTACTTTTATTTATCTGTGGATAATGTCGGCGGGTCTAAACTCCCAACAATTAGGGAGGGTTTCAAGCCCTGCCGGACACGGTGGTTAACATATTTAGTAAGAGTAACAATCCACCAGCACGTCAACGACATGAAGGTGGCCCTTACTTCTTGTGGTTTTAGTATAATAATCGTGATTTATGCAAGAACAAGCTCCAGCGGTGCAATTACGCAGGATATAAAGTCAATACTGTTTGCATTATTACTAGACTAGTCAAGGGACCAGGAGAATCACTCTCTTTATACCACTTTAGACATTCAGTGGTCATTTCTAGTTAGATCAATGTATGAGAACGACTAAAATGAGACATATATGTGAGCGTGAGACATGCGTAGACTGAGGATTTGATAATAGAGGAATCAGCAAGGAGACCAAAAAGATACATACACTACTGATATATAATAATATTGAATTTGTATTTATCTGTTTTATAAACAACTACATAGAATGGAGTGACAAATTATACAAAGTAGGTCTTCTATTCTGCCCTAAGAGAATAATAAAGCAAAATACATTACAGTAACTAAGTTTCCGATTGTGTTCTCCGATATTGGCTACTATTCTGATGTAAATTTGGATTTTGATAATGTGTATTCATGGTTCGCTTCCTATTTATTCAAGTACTACTAACGCCAGGATAGTGATTATACCCATGGATACACAATATTAAATGTACCGGTATTGCTATTGCAACAGAATAGTAGTTCATACATGTTTAACTGTTTAACGTTTTATTTATCCCAATATTTGATGAACTACACTACAAACCAATGTTAAAATGGCGTATATTTGATCGTTATAATGTAGGATATAACTGACCAGCAAAACATATGGGTGAGATCGCTTAGAAATGTACAATTGCCCACTTTACACATGTTGTCAATACCGCTAAATTAGGTTGAGAAATGGTAAGTACTAAAGCTGGGATTCCACTGGATCGCTCTTTTGGTCCGCTCATGGTCCATTCTTGTTATTTCTCTAAGCGCTTAACAAGCAAAGATAGAGCAAAATCAGAGCGGTCCTATGGAATTGGTTCCTCTATGCTTTCTACACGTTCTTAATAACTGATTTGATTGGAATACTAGTTAAATGGCGAATGTAATCCAAAATATGGCCAGAGTGATGACATTACCAAATATATGGAGCACAGACCATGCATGTATGCTTAGTTGGTTGTCATGGTTACATCAGTGATTTCAATTGAAAAGAATAATAAATCTCAAATTTGGCTCTAAAATTATAAGTATACCTAATTATAAGTTACACATTCCTGATTAAACGGTAGAATTTTATATTTCTATAAGTGTCCGTGTCATGGGCCTTACCTAGTGCAATTACCTTTAGTTAAACCTACAAGGTCTTTAACTGAACAGACAACACACAAAAGTCCATGACCATACTAAATGTGTAGAATAATGTTGGTCAATATTTCCATGTGATGGGCAGGGAACGCAAGTTTAACTTTCAATTCACATTGTGATGATGAACATGATTTGTTCAACTTCAACTTGTTCTGTTCCAGGAATAACACTTCCATGTAATCTCTTCAAACGTTCATTTTTCTGGAAAGCGAAGGACAATGGCAATTATCATACTGATTTAAGTTTTCTTTGGAGCTAGAGAGTAGCGTTAATGTTATTATATCCGATTAATATATGGCCGATTCCAACAAAAGTGGTACAGAAACGTTTTTATGGACTTTTCAGTATAAATTCTTGAGAATCTTTTCACATCAATTCTACCTCATTCATGGATAGACTGGGTCTTATCGAGTAACACAAATGCAGTGGTTAAGCAGTCCAGCTACTGACGACAAAATGGTGACGATGCAAAGACGATGTAATTGCCGGCGATGCACGTCCATGAAAAGGGTTATTGGTAGCTGCATCGTCTTTGCATCGACAACTTAAATAAGTTCGGCAACTATATAACCATAGTCCATCCATATAATATAAAGCTAGAGCGATTTCTAGGAAATTAGGTAGAAAAGAAATGGTAGAAAGAAGGTTTTCTTTGTCCAGAATGTTCTCGGAATTTGTTGTTTTACAAACCACTTTACTCATCTTTAGAGGTCTCTCCCCCCTCTCTGGATGTCGTCATATGTGGTTTGTGAAGGTATTTGGGGGGAAAATGTGATTTTGAAGCCTTTTTTAAATCGGGATAACCACACTCTATTTATAGCCTGGGAAAGCCCCTGTGAGATACTACGTCATTTACCACAACCTACGTCCAGGGGGACCTAAAACAGGTATGAAAGGTCAGAGAAGAGGGGGAGGGAAAAGAGGGAGAGGGGGAAGTGTGGAGATAGAGGGTGACCGTCCAGAGGACGGGTACTTTGCTAGTGCTTTATACATTTCAACATCAACGAGAAATATCAAACATGTTTGATGTTCATCGCTACCCTTGCCGATGCAGTATTTACATCGCACACTCATCGCCAATCATCATTTCTTGTGCCGAAGCCATAGTGATGACAAGTCGATGCAAAGACGATGCAATACATTTGACAAAATTCTTATCGACTAGCTCATCGGCAATGCATTGCCAACGATTTTGTTGACAGTGGCCAGACCGCTTAAATGAACATAAAGTGAACTATAATTGATATGTTATCATGTCAGTCAAGTAGTTTGTGGGCGTAACTGTCGGTGCAACCAACCAATGGAGAAGGGTTCTTAGACATGTCATATCATAATAAAGTTTCAGTTTAGTAAGATCTACGGATCCGTGTGGATGTGTTATTCCTAGATTACATAGACTACAAGGAGAGACCCATCTAAATACTTCGATCTACTAATACATCATAAGTATTACAAATGAAAAACAAGAAAGACATTTACTTTCTCTGACATAAATTAACATAACAATGTAATACTTCTCCCTTTCATGGGGAAGGCTAGTTCTTCTCACTCTGAATGAGGGAGGAAATTACACCAGGCCAGAATGTCAAGGAAACTCTCACCGATCAAACACAAGTTTTATCACATCAAACCTACCGAGTGTATGACCAAATATGACTGGACTCCTTTACTATTAATTCCTATAAAAGAATTAGGCTGAATCTTAACTTCAGGGATTCTGTTTGGTTATTTCTTTCTAAAGCGCTTCAGGCCCCCCAAAAAATAGGTGTGTTTCCGATTTACCCCCCCCCCCCCCCCCTACCTAGAAAAACCTTACCCTACCTAAATTTTTATTACCATACCTGATTTTTTCCCCATCATATCTTACTTTTTTTGGATTTTTTGACAAAAAAAGCTCATAAAAGCAGGAAAACGGGTTTTCCTAACCTGCAACTGTCAAAAGGCACATTACCCATGTTCAAAACAACTATTGTTATGAAAAAGACATTTTTTTCAGTTCCTGGGAGGAGGTTTCCAAACAAAAAAAAATGACAAAAAAAAAAGTTACCCCCCCAACCTAGTTTTCAGCCAGATAAATCGGAAACACACCTATTTTCTTTTGGCCTCATAAAAGTGCACATTTATATTTCGGAGACCTGCAGAAGATGTGTCACTTATCATCGCTCACTGGCAGCGGTTTTCTCTTGTCCGATTTGACATTGAACTAATAAAACACCAGCAGAATACTGTGCAATAAGGTATACTATGAGTAAATCTGATAAGAATGTTGTAATAGCTGAGAAAGCAACTTGAATGCAGATATTATCATACCTCGTCCCTGCTCAATTGTTTGCCAGCTAGCAGGTCCAAGAAGTCATAATAGCCATCGCCAGAGTGTGTTAAATCTACCCTTGTCGCTGGAATCACGACCTCTACAAAAGGAGAAATAAGTGCGAAAAGGTCATTGAAAATGATCGTCGGGAGAGCTGAATCAACCATTATTATTTTAATTGATAATTAAGTATTGTTGTAGCTAATGGGTGTATCTGCCTTTTAAAACTCAGTTCCCAATATGCAGATTACAATACATTACAAAGCGAGATTGAAAACAGGGTTTATAATTATTCGATAAGTATATTATAGTATACATATAATATCACCCTCAAAATAGATCATTGTATACTATAATCATCACTTACCTTCATGTATCTGGTATGGCATACTTCTCACTTTTGAAAACAGTCTCTTGGCAAATCCCCACACTGGTTCTGAGGTTAAATTGAAAGTATAATTAAGGTTTAATCATGGAGACATGTAGAATATATGGATATTGAAATTAGAACATTGATAAATAGCCCAAGCTGAGCATAGCATGTTTTCTATACATGCTATACCGTCCCATTAATCCCATAATTCCACGCGATTCAAAATGGCGGCTATGTCAACTCTCTATTTATCAGCCTGAGCTACTGCATTGAGCTTCTCATTGGTATGTGTCATAGTGGCTCCCCCTAGTGGATATAGCTGGGTACAGCACAAAGGCTGGTCTCCACTGGCTGCGGTAAGCTCTGCGGTAAGCCTTGCGATGGTGCTGTATTGGTGAGAAGTGGCGGGTTCCTGAGTACATGATTCACTGACCATGAAGGCAAGGACCTCGTCATTCCTCACCACCTACAGAACCAGCACAAACCATCGCAAGGCTTACCGCAGCCAGTGGAGACCACCCTTAACATCACAGTTACCATGATGGATCATTATTAGGGGAACCAGAACACACAAGTGTTCATGAAATATTCTTTTATTTCGAGGTTGTAGTGGACTCCGCTGAGCCTTGAGGAATGAGAGAAGTCGATCCTATTTTTTTAATTTCTTTTAAAACTTTATTTATACTGGGTCAACAAATACCAGAATAGTGGAAGTAATTGATGTGGGTTACATAGCCAGCAGCAGAGTCCATTTGTCATAGTTGTGAGGGGGTGTGCGGGTTGAGCGTAATGACAAATCATTTGGGATGGTCCATTATATCTACCTGGATTTCACATGGGCCACAATATTGATAAGAACTATTATGCCTGTTATCATCAGCAGGATTGATGCTACTTATCTTTTAACTCATACTCCCAACTTTGAATGATAAGAATTATTTAATATATCATCGGTAAAGAACTCCCACAAGGACATAAAAAGCTATGTGAGAATGAATAATATTTGCAATAATAACAATAATTTACTGTTTACTTCGAGATTGATAATATTTAATAATTTAATAATTCATTTAATAATTTTCTACCTGCAATATTCAGTCCCTCTGTCTGTTATATTTTATAATATTGAAGGCCATGTTCTACCTGTAATATACATGTCTGTTATAATAATAATAAGATTCTTTTATTTTATGACTAGCAGGTTACAAAAATATAGGTAGTACACGTCAGGTCTGGACCTGGTCTTCCCGTGTATGCCTATATATAGCTACAGAGGGTTGACTAGCTAATTTGGGGGTTGACTAAAGAGGTTTGGTTGTTGAGCTAAGGTTGGGGTACGGTTTACATTCATAACATGCTAGAGCTTTTTAAATGAGTGAAAATATCGCGCTGAAAATGCAGATTTACCCTATCAGATGTGTAATGACCCATAGTTCGTTGAGGAGGAGAATAGATAATAAAAGACAGAAGCCTCAATATTATTACTCTGATTTTAATGAAGCACCAGGCAAGATGATGGTATATTTGCAGTGTCATACATAAGGGTGTTTGAACTTGGTATATATATACATGATGACATTGGTAATGGTATAAAAGGGAAACACAGTAAATACACAGTTATAGCACACAGGTCCATCTGGTGTTAAACAGTAGCAGTATAGAGTAGTTGTATAGAGCTTTTCAATACAAGTAGTATATGGAGAGTGTTTAGTGTTACTACAGATGATTAAGACATGGCACTACATATGATTAATAACATGCTTTATGTCATCTCACCTGTATCTGTCAGCCGAAACTGGTGATCCATCAATACAATAACTTTCCCACCAGGCTTCATGGTAGCGAAGGCCTTCTCTAGAGCGATAATAGGGTTATCCATCCAAAAGTAGAGTGAATGGAAGAACAGGATGACATCATAAGTCTCATCTGCAGAATCAAACTCCTGGAAACCTTTATCTATAACATTTACCTGCAAATTTGAAAGGATGATTTGCCATACAGTATTGTATGATGAAATGAGGCTAATACTGGTACTAGGTTGTGAACAGGAGAGAACACCATTGCGAGTGCCATTGTAAAAGAGACCAGGCCCGATCCACCAAGCCGATTCCCATGCAATTCTCACAGAATTTAGTGGAACAGAGTCCTCTGCGATGCAAAATTACATGAGAGTTGGCTTAGTGGACTAGGTCCTTTAGTATATAGGTATCAATTATTTACATTAAGGTTAGCAATAATTGTTGCATGGTACAAAGAGTAAATTGTTAATTTATTGTTGGAGTATGTTGATAGTAGTGTAGGTATCAATTATTTACATTAAGGTTAGAAATAATTGTTGCATGGTACAAAGAGTAAAGTGTTACTTTAATGTTGGGGAACTGTGTGTTGAGAGCTTCTCTGAGTTGCTGACATCTGCTCGTGTTTGGCTCAACTCCTGTGTACTGCTCTAGAGCAGGACAGAGGGACAGGAAGGCCAGGTCCAGCTCACCCTCTCCTGCAAGTATGTCAACATTATAATATACCACGATCAGGTATATGTATATATATCATGCTATTGTATATTGTCACTGAGCTACCATGCAGGAAAGTATGACCCTCTTTTTAGCCTAATAGGTGGCCTGCACTATCGGCAAGTAGCATTACCAATAGTGTTATTAATAGAGCGGCCGATTATTGGCAACTTGCCGTCATTCACCAATGAATCAAAACGTTTTGATTTCTTTAGCCATTGGCCACTATTGGCCCTACTTGCCATAGTGGTACAGCTCGTTATCAATTGCATTACCAATAAATGTTCTATTCGCCGCTACGTGCCGGTCATTTGTTAACAATCTATTTGCCACTATATTCGCCGCTACTTGCCGATACGGAAGGCCCCTATAAGTCCAGAAGTATCAAACCGCGCATAATATATTTTTTCCTGTTATAAATGAGTTGCTTGTGACTGACGTTTACCTTACAGATTGTTGAATGATCCCCCCTCTCCCCCCTCTCTCCCCCCCCCCCTCTCCTCCACCTCTCCCCACCTTTCCCCCCCCTCCTACCTAGTGTCCTGCACACACCACTGCCGTTGTGTGTGCGTGACGCACGCTCTATTGCATCACACTGGGCCTGGAGTTAGGGTGCCCTTAGGGCTCCAACATGGTGGCGCAAATGGCGGTCGGCAAGTCCCAACGCATCCCCATATTAGGATTACTATAGGAATATCGAGAATATATTTTAAAGCCTAGATGGATTATTTCTTCAGACAAAACTTGGAGAGGACATAATATAATTGCGATTTTGGGGTAAGGATGTCGGCTATCGGTATGTTTAATAGGAAAATGGCATGATCTCCGTGAGTTTTCTATAGACTGGGTTTTGACTCTAAAAGCCTGGGGCGACGGAATGATTCAAAGTATGCCAGCTGCGCCCGCCTTTCTCAAGGCGTTTTTTGGTCGCCGATCATCTAGAAACCTCCTTATTGGTTGATGGTACGGACACTGATGACCACATCACATCTATTTATGACGTCATATGCCGTCTGTGCCATCGTTGATTAGCCAATCAGCTATTCCCTTGTCTAGCGCTTTGGTGTCAAAAATCAATATAGCGGGACCTTGGAGCGAAACGAGGTAAATAAACAGTTTGTTTATTCAATTTATTTTCCAATATGAGATGGTGGTATAAAAATAGGATGCAACGAGGTTAGTGTTCATACAATGCCCACTCATATTTTTCGATCACGGATAATACCTAAAGCATTTATAACTTGGGGTATGTTCTGGATTCATAGTTGGAATGGACATGGAACGAGGGAATCGTTGGTGAAACGGTTGGTTTTGTAATCAGTGGCAGATCCAGGGTGGCCCAGCGCCCCGCCCCCCGCCCCCTCTCCGAAATTTTTCAAAGATATGTTATTATTGTTACATATAGTATCCTATTTTGTTCGTATTTTCGTACGAATTTTTCTTAAATGAGATAACATCTTATACTTTAGGATAAATAATTGTCTCCGGCTCTAGTAAAATAATATTATTGATAATTAGGAACACTATAAGACTCAAGAGTCAACTCAAGAGTATACTAAATATAATTCTTCCCGGAAAAAGAGTAGTAACATATAAGACAGTTGTATCTTATATACGATTTCATCTTATTTTTATGAAACACGCCCTGACCTATAATATAGTGGCGCCGTGGTACAATCCGACTCTGAATATACTACTACCATATAGGTGCTGCCATCTACGACTATTGTCGGAACGTGCCAACATCTGACCTCGTAACAATAGCCCCAGCACAGACCACGTGCATTTGTTTATACCTGTGAGTGAGTGGTACCATATATGTGAACCCAGAACAGAATATGAACAAGTCGCTTAAATACAAATTCACAACTCACCGGGTCCCACACTGAGTACCTTGCGTATGTTTCCGTAGTCTATTGTATTGTTGAGTCTCTCTGACTGGAGGAATTGCCTTGTGACCTCCACCCGGTTGATACGATGTTTGTAGTCCTCCCAACCCCTGGAGTATTCATTCTCCTGGAGCTTTGTCATTTCGTCAATGCCGTAGTAATGATCAGGAGGGAGGTGTTTCTCTCTCTCCTCTTAAACGGGGGCAACTCGTGCGTGATGCCAAGTTATGGCTATTATATGGCTAAATTCCGGGACCCCGTCTTTCTCTGCCCGAGCGATGATTTCACAAGTGGGCACTGTGTGGTGTAACAGCAGTTTGCTAGGATCTGATAGGTTGTACAGTGTGAGTAGTTGAGAAACGAGAACATGATCAGATCAGGGGGAGGGACAGAGAGATACACAGAGAGAGGAGGTGGAGGTTGGAGGGGTGGGTGGGTGTTAAAGAAACACAAAGCTACACAAGGACCTGGGAATATTGGGGACGGGACCGGACTTCTGAGGATGGGACCGGACTTGAATACAGATGTTTATCATTAAACCCTGAAGTTGTTTTGATAATATGTTACAAAGAGGGATGGGACCCAGACTGAGGAATCTAATGACAATATTTCCAGAGCCTCCTACAGCGCTTAGATTATGACTGTTCATGGAATGTTAGCATCTTAAATTGCTTGCATTTAGGCTTACACCAGGAAATGAGATAATCACAGCCTGGAGAATTATCAGATTTAAACCCGATTTCGGTCTTCCGATGAATCATAGGATTTCATTTCCAATCTAGGTTTATGTTTTTCAAAAACATAAACCAGGATTTGAAATGAGATCATAGGATTCACCAGAAGACCCAAATCGGGAGGCAATCGGGAGGCAAATCGGTTGTGTGTGGGCAGGTCCGTAGCATGGACGTGTTAATCCTGTTTCCTACATTGGTGCGTTCCACCCATTCCTTTTGAAGATAATGCACAGTATCAACCACAAAAACGCATTAATTTATTAGATTTATACATCAATTTATTAGATTTATTATCTATTATGTTATTCCTCTTGATAATGGTGTACTTGGTTGTATTTCTTTTTAAATTCTAACCATGTCTTTAAGCCTATTTTAAAAACAATTGTTTTATTTTCACTAGCGATACTAACCATTCTCCTTATCTCAAGGCATTGGTATGTCTAGAGAAAAAACCTTTGTATTACATGATCCATGGATATCCATGATGTAGGGGAGATCATGTGACCTTGATGGAAAACCTAATTCAATAAGGTATCACATATAACGATCTGATTTACTTAATGAAAAAGAGAGCGACGGGCGCGCAAATTGCCGATAGGTAATGCCATTTACAGGTCCTTTTAGTGTTGGTCTGATTTTTAAAAGGTGTAAAACATCTTTTTGGGCTTACATTATCCTAATCCCCAACCTAGCTGTCATATACAGATATATACAGACACGGTATCATGTGACCTAAATATCAAGATAGGCTATGAATATTATTATCGACCCACAATTGGATAAAGTAAAGTTGAAACTGTATTGAGGTCATGCCCTCAATACATACACTTGGCTTGTTATTGGTTCTCCTTCACATTATCCCTAGTGCACACATGGTAGCATATCACCCAGAGTATTGAATTCAGGCATTGAGATATTCTTAGATTTGATAAAAAGGTTTTGATTGCAGGAAAAGATCTATACAAATGAAGATTTGGCGATTGTGATTATATATTGGATCAGAGGGAAGGGGAGGGTAGACCGTTTATTTCACCTCTGGAACAGAGTGTCCATAGACTTTGTATAGGCTTGTTATATACGAGTGAGCGGGAAGAAATATGTTTCATTCGTCCCTAGGGAACAAACAGATGACCCAATTATCGTTTCTGCGATTTTATTGGTAACTGTAAAAGTAGGTTAGCATTGTCATAGTGATACTTCAGGCCATGACGCCACGTCATATGCTAAGCATTGAAAGTGCGGAGGATTTCGTTAACATTATGATGGCTGTCATAAACTCAAGCACCATTGGAACAATGCCGCTCTCTTGCCATGTTTCTGTTGCATCAAGTTAACCTAATTAAAAGCAATCTAATATGTTTAAAATTGTTGGAAGAGGTCAAATAAATCTTGAACTAACCTTAGTGCTGTCTCTGTGAGGTCATGCCCCTCGTTTCCGGAGAGGGGAAACCCATGGGTATATGCTATGCTCCGACCCCTCGGGTTTCCCCCGCCTCCAACTCGGTGAAGAACCATTACAGAGACACCACTGCGGTTAGTTTTACCTATTTAGTCTATCATTGCTACATTAGTTGGTTTCTTAAATCAAGTTGACCATACATATTGAAACTGTTCGCATTTTATCACATTGTCATGTATATGTATAAATTAGGTGTAACTTTAGTTAGCCAGTGAAAAATGTTGTTTGAGTGAAAAATATGGGCCTCTATGTGATTCTAAAAATTGTCATGCTAATTAATCCTTACAATCCCAAATTTCACCTAAACGGCCATTTTTCAGAAAAAATTGGTCAAATTTGGGACATTCCGGCTTTCAATTTTTCACACGGCCATTTCCACCATTATGATAGTGCAAAGTTGACATATACGTGCCAATAGTTGGCAAATTTGATTTTGTATGTTCAACATGGCCTCCATAACTGCAGAACCATGTCCCTGAGAGAAATTGCCATGGAAACAGTTGAAAGTCACGATTTTCGTGACATTTCAGATACCATGGAAACAGCCGTTAATAAGAAAAAGATTTCTTGTAATTGTGCACGGGACAGTTTCAAATACTGATAGCTCTGAATCTTTTCTTTTATTTAACATATGGCATATTATTCTATCATGAAAACTCATAAAGTTATCACGAATCATATGAAATAAGTCGAGGCAACTTTAAGTTTTAGTCCCTAACTTGGTGTGCACCACTATAACAATTTATCTTTTCTTCACTTGATGATGATGTGCATCGTCTCTGGCAGGACCACCTTTTGTGTGCCAGGAATAAGTATCTCACGAAGTCTCTCCAATTCCTCATTTTTCTGGAATATGAAAGGGGAGAAAACTTTTTATAAATTTCCTATAAATGTAAGCAGGAATGGGACAGACTCATTTGATGGGTCCGATTTTCAGAAAATGTACAATTGGCAGCTGTACACATTTAGTATATTCTGCTGAATTAGGCTGCAATTTGATCAATACTAGGTAAATTTGAGTATATTCGGCATTGCATTGATTCTAGCAATCTGCTTGGTTAGGTTGAACTGTATTTTTTTACGTTATTTCTGTCTGAAATTTGGTTATTTGAGAAGATAGGCAAAGTTATTATACATCTTCTGAAAATCTTAACCTAATATGAGTCATGGGGCATTTTTATTAGCATCCACTGTTTATTTTGGCAGTACATGGTAGGAAAGGATCTAGTTTTTGGTCTGTATTGTTCCAACCTATTTAAAGCAACTCGGATAGCATAGCACATCACAGAATAGTTTTTACTCCAGAATTTTGTACTAATATATTTGGTGACAAACCAAAGGATCCGTGTGGGGCAAAATCCACCCATGTTACTAACAGGCCTCTTATGTGTCTTGTCTTATTTAGAATATCAGCAGAAAAAATTGGAAGTTTTAGTTTGGTTCTAGCTAAGTGAAAATGTGGTAATTTGTATTGTATAGGCAATAGCAGAAGAATGAATACCTCGTCCTCGCTCAATCTTCGGTTAGCAAGCATCGCCATGAAGTCATAATACCCAGTTCCAGTGCTTCCCAGATCTACTGTAATCTTGGGCTCTACCTCAACTGTAAATATAAAAAGACATATGGGTCAGATTTTCAGGAAATGTACAATTCGCCTTCACCAATCCTCTCAAATAACCCACATTTAAGACAGAAATGACCTTCAAAATGCAGGTTAACATAACAGAACTGATACTTGAAATCAATGCGATATCAAACGTAACCAGATGTATCCAGTGGTCTTAATTTTTCATCCTAATTTCCTAAATATGTAGAGCTGCAAATTGTATATTTTCTGAAAATCTGACCCATTTATAATATTGGAGATTATCTAGATAAGTGCGCAAGTCATATTGGGATGAGAAACAAATGTTTGGAAGCAAATTTAAGTTAATAATGATGTATGAATTAATCAAAACAACAATGTGTTTGACAATGTACAATTTGCCTTCGCCAATCAACTGAAATAGCTCAATTTTAAACTTGATTCTGGGTTGAAAATACAGTTCACGATCACCACACAAACCTGTTTTAATCAACGAAATACCACATATAATAAAATCAGATACCCCTTGTATTTAGCATTCTCCACTTAAGCAGAATTTATTAAGTGTGTAGAGCAGCCAATTGTGCATTTTCTAGTGACCTGACTCCAAAGTAAACTGTCAATTTCCCCTAGGGCTCAGGTTAAAGGAATGTTTACATTGACACGTTCATGCAAGGATAAACATACTACACATAAGTATTCATATTCACCTGCATGCGCCTGCTTATCTGTATTCTGTACAACCCTTCCAACAAGATCTGCAAAATTCCCATCTGGTTCTTGTTCGTCTTCTAAAAAGGAATGATAAACATGAAAGTTGATTTATAAATACTTTATTACATTAGCAGATAAAATGATGTAATCGTATAATTATTGATTGTATTGTATTTAAACGATTTTATTTAGCCAAGTGTTATGTGATACACAATCTTCTCAATTAAAGCTAGTGCAGAATGAGGAGCATTTTTACTAGGTAGAACCTATAGCTGGTCTTCCACTAACTCATGGTGTAGTATACTACAATCTGTTGATTGCACGAGTTTATAATCAGGCTGTAATGTTCTGTTATTAAAGCTGGTCTTCCACTAACTCCTAGTGTAGTATACTACCATCTATTGCTGAGAGGACACACTAATGAGAAGTTGTTGTTAATGGTTAATGCAAACGAGATTGACAACATGATGTTCATATATCAACCAATTGAGCTTACTCTGATAGTCAATTTATTACATACAATAATGGTACAACTATATCAATTAAATCTTACTAGCAAATACCCGTGCTTTGCACGGGATTTGCTAGTGGGACAGTGGGGCCCACATCTTCCCACTCTCCTTGTTCCCTCTCCAACCATCTTTCTCTTTCAAGTTGTCTCTGTAAATTAATATTCATACCTCAAATGGAACCGTTGGAAATGTTGTTGCCTCCCGTTCCCACTCCCCCCCCACCCTCCCCCTCCCCCCGCCCTCCCTTGGTAAGTTCTGATCGGTAAATTTACCGTAGATATCGGACATTATCAATGCTTTCTTTATGGTACATTGCCAAGCTTTTCAGTCATCCATAATATATCCACTCCTGTCCTGTAGTGAAGCAACAATGACGTCATGCTTTGGGTGACCCAGAAACCTGGTGATGGGGCACTGATAGGTTTGTTTTCAGGCAAAGCTGGGGGCCCTAGATGGGGGTGCTCGATGTAAACCCATTTCTAACCCCTTTCCAACCCTAATTTGTTAATGAAACATAGTGGAATGGTTCGGCACCATTTTTGGCAATGCGCATGTAAAATATAATGGAGATCTGGCCAGCGGTTTCAGAGAAGATAGCGGTTTAAGGTTCCAAACCCTTATTTTGTTAATATAGAGATTATGCGATCTAATACCTCTTTCAATGTCTAACAGAACATGGACGTTGTTATTTCAAACCCTGATGTGGCTGCAATTGTACCTCCTCCCTCTGCACTAGTGTTTCAACTAAACTAATAACAACACTAACCATACTTTCTATTCTTATCTTTAATTGTATCTTTCTCACCTTACTTGATTTTATGTTTGTTTAACTTAATTTGATCTTGAGTAGTTTTGTTACATTAAGCGTAGTGTAGCTACACACAGTAGTAGGTGGAAAACCATGTTTTTTTCTGATTTGAATTATAATCTGTGAGCCCACTTTCCTCATGTGTACATGACATCCATTGTCTATAACATTATTTATACACTGTGCATGCCCGGTTATGTTCAACTGTTATTTTACAGAAGATTGGCTGTATACAAATTCTAAAAAAAACAAAAAAAAACCATTACAGAAATAACTATTGTACCTCACCATTGTGTTTGTAGGAGAAGCCATGATCCACCATTAATACAACTTTGCCTCCCGGTCTCACCAGGGACAAAGCCTTCTGTATGGGTGGTGCAGGATTATCCACCCAGAAGTAGAGGGAGTGCAGGAGAAGGACCACATCTTAGCTGCTGTCTGTTGCTGTGAAATCCTGGAAACCTTTCTCTACCGTGTCCACCTGCAAAGATTTGAAACACATTGTTATATAGAAAAATGGTTAGATAAAATTGTGTCCCTTTATTTTCATGATTTTTCTTTATAGTTTTCTTATTTTCTCTTATTAACTCTCACTCCAGTACAATAACATCTTTTTATCATTCTTGGTAGCATAGGTATTAATGTTTACATTAAGGTTAGGAATAATTATTGCATGTTACAAAGAGTAAAGTGTTACTTTAATGTTGGAGTATATTGAGTGTATTAATGTTAACATTAAGGTTAGGAATAATTATTGCATGGTACAAAGAGTAAAGCGTTACTTTAATGTTGGGGAACTGAGTGTTGAGGGCTGCTCTGAGTTGCTGGCATCTGCTGGTGTTTGGCTCAACTCCTGTGTACTGCTCTACAGCAGGACAGAGGGACAGGAAGGCCAGGTCCAGCTCACCCTCTCCTGCAACAGTCATACATATCATATATTATATTATTATATAGCATTCATCAAAATAATAATGATATCAAAATTAAAAACTGTGGTTAATTTCAGAAATAGATGTAGTATCTTAATGTATAACCCTCTTTAGTGATCATGAATACTTGATAAGAAAAAATCGACCAATGAGATTAGTTGACATAATGCTATTTTCAGTATTTGATTCAAGTTAGATGTTGAATTGGTAGTAGGTTTAAACTACACATTAGTCAGAATATGGAACTTTTTCATTTAATGTATTCCCCGATGCTGAGTATTTATGGCTAAAACTTATAGAGATATACCTTATAGGTATAGATATAAAACTTACCGGGTCCAACACTGAGTATCTTGTTTATGTTCCCATAGCCTAGTGTGCTAACAAGTGTCTCCGACTGCAGAAATTTCATTGTCACATCTTTCCTATTCATGCGGCTCCTGAAGTCCTCCCATCCTCTGGAGTACTCCTCCTCTGTAAGACCTGGCATTCCATACATCTTTGGTTTTCAACAGGTCTTGCCAAATGACACCAGTAATAGGGTATTCGCAAACGACACCAGTAATAGGGTTTTTCTAAACGTCACCAGTAATAGGGTATTCCCAAACGTCACTAGTAATAGGGTTTTCCCAAACGTCACCAGTAATAGGGTATTCCCGATCGTCACTAGCAATAGGGTTTGCCCAAACGTCACCAGTAATAGGGTTTGCCCAAACGTCACCAGTAATAGGGTTTGCCCAAACGTCACCAGTAATAGGTTATTCTCAAACGTCACCAGTAAAAGGGTATGCCAAAATGCTGTAATCAAGTTAAAATGTATGGGTTTAATGGTGACTTCACATTTCACACTTCACAAGAGTTCTTTGAGGTTCTTTCCTTGCCAGATGTTAGACTATAAACTAGTAGTTTTTTCTCTCTGGCCTTGTTCTCTCTCCACGAAGGAGAGTAGATATACACAACTGAATAGTAATACTTATGTTTTCCTTGTGATGAAGGAACAGACACATATGGCCTGAGGACCTTAACAAGAAACTCTGTATATTGGGTATAAATGGGTCAAATTTTTTTAGAATGTACAATTGCGATTTTGTGAGGTTTATGAAGATGGAAAAAAAAATTAATAAGTATAAACTCATATTCCTTCTGACTGTTATCATACATGTCCCTATCACCTTATAAAACCAATTATACTCAGCAACTTTCAATATGTCAGTTTTTATTGAAGTTGAAACAACATAAACTTTGTTTAGGGTATGCCCGGTATCAAATGAAATGGCAGCTCCTTAAGTCCGCAATAACTCAGGACATAATGATTCAATTTCCAAATAAAAACTACTTCCTTATGAGGATTAAAAGTTCCTTTACAACCATACCAATCTATATCTATGTATCATCACAGGATATCATGTCAGACATGAAAGCAAATGGGTTACATTTCCCCAAAACAGGAGTGTTTTGATCAAAAACATATGGTTCAAATATAAATTCAATAAAGCTGTAGTTGTTGCTAAAAACAGGGTGAAAACCTGTTTTCTGGCAACATATACATCCTATCCATTAATATAGCAACTTATAACTAATTTATCATATTCAGTTTCCCTGAGAAAATTGGTAATAGGAAGCCATCTTTGATACCGGGCATCCCTTTACATATAATACCGGGCATCCCCCAGTAAAGTACCCTTTATTTGACGTCTCACTGTGGCTACAAAAGTGAGCAAAACCACTTTAAACCTAGCAAGTACATGAACAGCATATATTTGGTACACAACTGATCTAAGTTCAAGTCACTCCTTGACTAAATATCACCTCACCTGGCCTGAGACAAACACCTTATCAAATTTACCGGGCATCCCTCTTTATACCGGGCATCCCCCAGAAGAGTACATAGTATCTAACATCTCACTGTGGCTACTTAAATGGGCACAATGACTTGAAACTTAGTAACTACATAGGAAATATGTGTCGCAATGAATACAGACTCTAAAATCAATGATAAAAACTCCATGTGATGGTTCATAACATTTTTTAATAAAATTATATGGTGGTTGAGAACATAAAAAAATAAAACTTTTCATATCTCATTTCTAAT
Organism: Sthenelais limicola; assembly: GCA_942159475.1. Classification (NCBI taxonomy): domain Eukaryota; kingdom Metazoa; phylum Annelida; class Polychaeta; order Phyllodocida; family Sigalionidae; genus Sthenelais; species Sthenelais limicola. The sequence continues at coordinate 38,012,805 of OW804102.1, forward strand.
GTTCTCACATGTTATGGGAGTGAACAGGCCACGTTACAGCAAAAAATACAGAAGATAAAGGTGCATGGGTAGCAGTTATGCAACAAATTCTATCTTTCAGGGGATGCCCAGGGATGCCCGGTATCATGATTCTGAGTCAAATTCAAATAAATTGCATAGATATTAGGCATAAAGCCACATCCATATATAGAGTAAGACATACTGTGTTGGCAAAGTAAGTTTTATGGGGATTTTTAGGTTCACTAGTGACTAAGTCAAGGGTATAAGGATTGAAGTAGGGATGCCCGGTATCAGGGGATGCCCGGTATCATCCACTCATTTAATGTGCTTTAAAAAGTATTTATTGTGTTTATAAACAAATTTTCACCGATACCTTGAATAAAGAATTGCAAGGGACATTGGAACATGATAGCAGGATCCTACCTACAATAATAATGCTATTTTTCTATAATTTATCAACAGAAAATGGTTTGTGTGGCATACCCGGTATCAAATCAAAACACATTTGCCTCAACACCCCTGCTCTAACAGCCCTAAATGTTTGCTGAATTATGCATATGGCATTTCTCATTAATAAAAACTAACTTAATATGACCCCTATTGAGAAACAAGTATAAAATGTGCTTAGAAATCAAGTTCAAAGGTGTTGGTACCGGGTATACCCTCTTTGATTCTTGTTAATATTAAGGCTGCATTACTCCTTTCTTTAACCTAGGATAGGAAAATGATTCACTTCGAATTGTTTAAAACAACTCTTTAAACATATAAATAATGATTCGACTGATGAATATTACATAGATGGTTGATTTCTAACCATCTTAACAATAATTCCACACCATACAAGGGCATGTATAATCCTTGGTCACTCTCATTCTGGTTGACAATATCCAAGAAATCCCAGGAATACCTACCCAATAACTATATATGGTGGTTGTCTTGGTTTCCAGCAGAAAAAACAGAGAGTTGGTCATATGAAAACAGTTTGAATGTGTGTCCTAGCTGTTCCTTTCCTCCAATACCGGGCATCCCTCATTATACCGGGTATACCCCTGATATGATTTGCATTCATATCCCCACAATAAATTTATTTGGAAGATTGTCATTTGGTGTGAATATTAGGATAGATACTAGGATTACATATACTGGGTTTTAGTTCCCTAGTTGCAGTGAAACTGGATCTACATTATAATAGGGTACAGGGCATACCCGGTATGAAATAGTATAAAATCTCCAGTTTGGTAAACATCGAACCATGACCCTGTTGATGTCTGCATTACTGGCCGAATTGTACCAGGATTGCATTAATAATATGTTAAAGTATATTTTAGATATTTTAAATCATATGTAATGGATAAATATTTAGCCAGTATACTACAATCTATGTGTGATACCGGGCATCCCCTAGTGACCAGAAAAGATTGGACAATTGAGTATAGAGCTAACATACAGTGATGAGCGCTAGTAGAAGGCTTAAACTTTCCCAAGTTGTCATAGATATGTATAAGGAATGAAACCAGGTGATACCTAGAATATTTAGTTTTTTTCAGAATGGAGGTATGATGTGAAAAAGTAATGAATTCTGAGGCGTTTTTATAAGGAAATCAACATTTAAGGAGATTTATTACATACAAAACATACAAATATGTATACTAATGTGTACGTTTTCGTAAAGCTTAGGATGTCTCCTTTCCAATGATACCAAGATCATCAGGATTGATTCATTTGTCTGCAATACCCATTCAGTATAATGTGCAAAGGTTGCAAATTTCGCAATTGTACATTCTAAAAAAATCTGACCCAAATACTGGATATTTGCCAGTGGGTTGTTATCTGATGATATATATATATAGCACATGTGTATCATTGTGTGCCAATGTGGTGAAATCGAGTGAGCCCCTATCTGGGTCGGATAGAGATATCGTATGCGATACGAGATAATTAAGTCATGACATCCTCATACCTTCCTGATAATCCTAAACGCAGATTAGAATGAATGTATGTGTTTTGGAGGAGTGTGTGTGTGTGGAGCGGGGATTTTCAGAAAATGTACAATTGGCAGCTGTACATATTTAGTAATTTCTGCTAAATTAGGCTGCAATTTGGACAATACTAGGTAAATTTGGGTATATTCGGGTAATCTCTGGTTAATGCGTTTATTTCTCTCATTCTTACCTACATCTGCATCTATCATTTCTATAAATCTTAATTACTAACATTTAATATTCAATATCAGTTCCATTTTACACAACTTCAATTTATGTTCAGTGCTGGTCATTTCTATATTGTAAATCCAAAGCCTTCTGTACTCTGCTCTCATTGTGTTACTTCTCATTACTAATATTCAATATCCGATAAATCTAATGAACAATGAATGAATAACTACAGTAAAAGTACCAATGTTTACAGATCTATCGAGTCTCCTCAAATATATGCCTTGTTATGCTTGAGTGAACTTCTATCTGAGGACTTTGATTACTTCTTTTCAAAGGGCTTACATGCCATAGGTAGTACTGGTACTCTTTTTTTTCACTGCTCGAAGGGGGGCTGAGGAGTGAGGGAAATAATTAAAATTGAAATCAAATATGTGATGTGTTTTAGGGAAATAAGACATAAGTCGCAACAACGATATTTTTCAAAGTGTTTATTTTCTAAGACCACTTTATTGGAATGTTTTGATTTTTTGTAAGGTTATCACCTATAGTTACATCAGTTGATGTATCAAATTTCAGGACTATATATTAAATATATCCTCTCGTTTTAAAGATCCCTCAGATGGAGTATATGTAGTTACTTTACTGGTTATTGCTCCGCAGAAAGATTGCAAACATTTCTTTTCAAAAATAAAAATATCAAACTTAAATCTGGAAATACTTATTAGATTATTGGCCTGTTTACTATCATTGGAATCGGCTTGATCCTATCTTTTCAAATATAATGATATCTCAAATTTGTTTGCGACTTATAACTCATTTTCCTGAAACACATCACATATAAACTTAACTTAAATATTGAATACCTATGTTTATACATGTTTATATATAATTACTTTACTATTTCATGCTATAAAATACAAGCACTAGGTATTAGTGTGACCCCCACATGTCTACATATGCATAAGAAAGTAATCACCTGTACATGTATACTACCTAAGATTATGATAATCACCAATATACTTACATATATCATTAATCAATAATCCCTATATGTGTAACAGTTTACTTCCCCATGACTGTATATCTCTCTACCATGTGTATCACTATTGTATCCATGCATTTGTACTCTTAATGACTTATGCACGTAGAGTGACCCATATAGAACTTTAAATGAAGGTTAAAGTAGAATCACCCGGGAGCCTGCCTCGCACCATCAACCAGCCGACTTACCCACGTCTCTCTTGATGGAAGAAAGGAACTGGGACGAGCAGCTGAGCACAACTAAAATGGACTTACATAAATAATACGCCAGCAGCAGCTAGAAGTGACCTTGGATATGGGTCAGGTTTTCAGAAAATGTACAATTCAACTTTGCCAATCTTCTCATATAACCCAAATTTCAGACAAAAAGAAAGTTCAAACTACAGTTCAAGCTAACCAAACAGATTGCTAGAATCAATGCAATGCCGAATATACTCGGATTTACCAAGTGTGACCCGCCGAGGGGAAAGGAGGCTCCGCGCAGCCTAATTTAGCAGAATTTACTAAATGTGTACAGCTGCCAATTGTGCATTTTCTGAAAATCTGACCCACATAGGGCTTGTATCTACCTAAACCTGTGTCTACCTAAGCTTGTACCATGGAATATACCTATATACAATAAAACCAGATCTTAACATCGATGGACTTACTCTTTATAATCGGAGTCTCACTGGCTATATAATACTTTGTAATTTAGTCAAGTGAAGAGCACACGGATATATATAAATATATATTATATTATATAAGTGGAGGACAAAATCCAATCCACTTTCTTTATCTTTTCGAAGTGAACCCTGGTTCGAAACAGCTGTCAGTTAGTGGAGACCCCTGGCTGTAAACTTAATTTAACCCCCATATTATAGCTAGAATTCCTCATAGCTGGTATTCTATGGGTTAATTATATGCTATACTCTATGCTTATTGGATATTAGCAACTGATTCTCATGATGACTAATCATGGTAAATTCAGTTCACAGGATGGAGAGAAGGGAGCCCTAGTTTAGCAATGCCTGTAAATATAAGATAGCCTTTTCTCATTATAAGCAAAATGACACCACTTATACTGAATTTTAAAGTATACCAAGAGAAAAGAAAAGACGTAATACAACAAACCAAAAAGCATTGACATTTAACAGATATACAGACAATGAACACACACTTTAATAGACTTTATTTGCTTTTCATTAAAGTTCATTTTAATTTTCATTTGGGTGATCAGGAAGTCCTGGCGACAGATGGTTGTTAATGCCCTTTTTTTGATTTACATTTTCGATTCAATATGTATGACGATTTAACATCTGTAGCCATTTGTATAAACAAACTAGGAATACAAATCTTTATATGTTTATATATTACATTAGTTGGGTCATTAAATCGAATTTCATACTTCTTCTTAAAGGTAAATACCAGCGTTGTCAGCAGTGCAGCAGGCGGGAATTCAAGGAACTAATGCATGAAACAATAGAAGTCAATATATTTTGTTCAAACTTTTTCTTGAGAAAGAACATGGTTGAGGGAATACAAAATGTCAAAAAAACTGGATGTTATCATATTATTTTGTGTTTTAGGGATGAGTGAACTTTACTTCCATTAACTATTGATTTCAATGGGGGAATCTCATTGTGATACAAGTTTAGCTCAATAACTTTTTTTTAAAGTTCAATGACCCCTTATTTCTTTTAATTGGGAGTGTAGAATAACATGTCAGCAATGTATACATATATGCAGATTTTAAAGAAAATCGTATGATTCAATCATATATGCTATTGGGGGAAATGCAGAAAATACCCGTTTTCCCATAGACTTCTATAGTGAACAGTAGTAAATTTCAGTGGTCCCTGAAATAAAAACTAATCCAATGACATATGTTTTTTTTTTGCTTTTTGGGTTCCCCCAACCATGTTCTTTCTAAATCCAAAGTTTAACGAAAATTCCATGATTCATTCATTTGTCATTAAACACCGGTATTTACCTTTAATGTTTTGATGTGGATATGATCATTGTATTGGATTTATACGTTTTTATTCCCTTTTTCAGCAAACATGATGAGGTGGGAGATGAACGGGTGTATTTTCGATGTTAACCGTTTGGATGAATTTGTTGACAGATTGAATAAAAGGTGAAAAAAAAATATTTTGATGTTTAGATTTCATATGCTTGGCTCCAAGTTGTTTCAGGTTTGCGCTAGCTGTTAGCAGCTGGTCTCGCATTATTACTACTGATACTAGCACTAGTTGACACTGGTGCAGAACCATATTTTGAACAGCACAAACATCCTTTCTTCACTTGATGATAATGTACATCGTCTCCGGCAGGACCACCTTTTGTGTGCCAGGAATAAGTATTTCACAAAGTCTCTCTAATTCCTCATTTTTCTGGAATATGAAAGGGGAGAAAAGGAACTGTCATACAAGTTGAAAATCCCTGTATTGTTGTCTCTTATGTTGGCAGAACATGGTATGAAAGGGTCTAGTTTTTGGTCTGAATTTTTCCAACCTATCTAAAGCAACTCGGATACCATAGCACATCACAGAATAGTTTTTACTCCCAAATTGTGTACTAATGTATTTGGTGACAAACCAAAGGATCTGTGTGTACCACAACCATCCCTGTTACATATAGGCCTATTATATGTCTTGTTTGATTTAGAATCTCAGTGGAAAAAAATGTTTTAGTTTTGTTCTAGCTAAGTGAAGATGTAGTAATTTGTATTAAATAGGCAATAGCACAAGAATGAATACCTCTGCCTTGCTCAATCGTCGATGGGCAAGCATCGCCATGAAATCATAATACCCAGTTCCAGTGCTTCTGAGATCTACTGTAATCATGGGCTGTACCTCAACTGTAAATATAAAAAGACATACAAGAGATAATATTGGAGATCTAGATCTAGATGTAGATAACTGCGCAAGTCATATTAGGATGAGAAAAAAATGTTTTGAGGCAAATTAAGTTAATAATTATGTATAAATTAAAAAAACAAGAATGTGGTTGAACTCTCCTGATAATGTACAATTTGAATACATCGTCTCCGGCAAATAGCTCAATTTTAAACTAGATTTGGGGTTAGAAATACAGTGCACGATCGGCGCACAGACCTGTTTTAACCAACAAATTACCACATATAATCAGATACCCCTAGTATTTAGCATTCTCAGTCTATTTTAGCAGAATTTATTAAGTGTGTAAAGCTGCTGACTGAGCATTTTCTAGCGACCTGACCCCAAAGTAACTGTCAATGTCCCCTAGGGCTTAGGTAAAGGAAGGTTTACATTGACACAATCTTGTGAGGATAAACAGATAACACATAAGAGTCAGATTTTCAGAAAATGCACAATCAGCAGCTCTATAAATTAGGTAACTTCTGTTAAATTAAACAGAAAAATGATAAATAATGGGTGTATCAGAGTGTCTTTGGCATTGTGTTGATGAAAAATATCTCTTTCATTGTGTTAAACTGCATTTTTAATGTCACTTTTTTCTTAAATTGGGTTATTTGAAAGGATTGGTGAAGGTGAATTGTACATTTTCTGAAAATTTCACCCGTAAGTATTCATAATCACCTGCATGCGCCTGCTTATCTGTATTCTGTACAACCCTTCCAACAAGATCTGCAAAATTCCCATCTGGTTCTTGTTCGTCTATTAAAAAGGAATGATAAACATGGAAGTTGGTTTACAATTACTTTATTTCATTAGCAGATAAAATTATATAATCGGATATATTCATTGTTTATTAGGTACACTGTGGTAAGTGTTCACGCATTTCCCTAGTGAAAGTACGCGAAAGGCGGGTCAACTTGTTGCACGCTCATAGTGCTTGTCTATATTGGCTTTTCGCGTACATTTCTACTGGCGGCCGCGAGTGGGTAATGACGTCACAACGCGATCGCAGCGCCCCTGTCATGTTGTGGTGATTATTTTCACTACAACCAGTAGCCCCAGACCAGGGTGGGGGAGGGGGTTTATCCTTTTTTTGTAGTCCTGTACTGGCCCACGGAAAAAGTGGTTAATTATTTATTTTTTTATTCATTCAATGACTTTGGGAGGGTAAAATAATTATTATCTTAGGAAATCATCATTTCATCATTTTGGTGCATGATTTCCTTGTTGATGTGTTTCTTCCTCATGCCAGCTTCTGTAACAAGAAAATACAATAGTCAGTCAGCCATTTCAATGGGATGAGGTACATTTCAATGAGATGTGTACTGTTTGCTGGTCATTTCAATGAGATGAGGTACAGTTTTAACTAATCATTTACGAATATAATTACTATCAACAGAGCTTTTACTTTCACTGAGAAAAAACCAGCATAAAGGAGCGCTGCTTCCATGCATTTCAATGCTATGAGGGATGATAAGCATGTACATATCTGACAAATGCATGGCATCAATATTTAATTAATTTAATTCAAGAAAAACGTGTGTCTCAGGTGAGAGCTGAGGTGAGAGTGAGTGACCGGTGGGACCGCTTGGCTGACCACTCACACAGTGGGAGGGGGGAAACTCGGCCACCAACAAACCCATTCATTTGTGGTAGTCATTAATGTGGCTCATTTTTGCGCCGATTGACGGAGGTTGAAGGTGTAAATGCCGGTAATTTTCGCGCACCTGACAATGCTATTATGATCGTCCATGTCGCGCAAATTCACCCACACTCACACATGTGTCACAAATAGCTATAAATATACTTAGATCCCACAAACTTACCTTAGAATCTGTACATTTCTGAGGTGCCTAATGATTTAATGAATGCCACAAAACTGAAACAAAGTTGAACATGGATTATTCATGAAAAGTGATACTAAAGATCATAGTTAATGAATTAGAGTGAAATAAAAGAGATGCATGCATCATACTAATACCTAGGATACATGTGTTCTAGTATACCTAAGACCACATCCAATTACTTTTGGTGTGGGTTTCCCAGTGGTCGGAGAAGTAATGAAAGTGTAAGCAGCAGGTGCAGCTTGTATGGTAAAGGGTTGGTAGGTATATAAATAGAATATAACTGTCTAGGTCGGTCCCTTAGGTCTCTGTCGCCCCCCACCCACCCATTGTTGTTGTTGATGCTTGGGCCGACATGCAAGCCTTTGGCCGGGCCATGGACAAAGGTTCGTCACCCTTGAGTGAGCACCAAAACTGAAAATACGGAAGACTTATATCTGAAGAACAGGACGTCCAGAGTAGTTTAATTTTATGTAGAATAAAAACTATTTGATCAATTTCTTTTAGATTCGAAAGGTCCCAATACTTTATTTTAAGTTCCCTAAATGTGGAAAACATTAAAAAGATTTTTGGGGGCACAAAGGTTTAGGCTACTGGGCCGGCCCATTTTGTAGGAATGGACCATGTATATGTACTTACTATTTAACCATCATTTCTTAAATATTCAAAACTAATTTGGGAATAGCAAATGTGGGCCTAGCCTACACAGTGGCCTTGATTATAGTTCTCGCTTGGCAATGCTAGGGGACGGAAAATCTGTCTAATGTCGGCCTAATGATTGATGCAAATGTGTACAAGTTTACTCTACTTACTGTAAAGTAGTACGGCCAATATTTCTCTAAGATTTCTTTTTAACAACTTAATGCCTCTTTTCGATTTTATTTTCAATGAAACCTTGTGTAAGAATTTACAATCTTTCAATTTGCCCTGTGTTGGTACTCGTAAGTGTGGACGAGTGCATCAGCAATGGTACTCGTCCACAGCAAAATATACTCGTTATTTACGAGTACAAAAACAATGTTATAAGTAATGAGGGTTTCATTTTAGGCATTGACCATAGTAAATGCCAAACAAATGTGATGGGTATTTTGGTTGGAAACATGTGTGAAGCATATAAGAGTCCTATTTAAACTTGGCACTTTCAGGAAACAATTTAGATTGACTAAAATGTTGCCGATACTATTTCAATGGAATATAATTCTGGATAATCATCCATTATAGTATTTGAAATAGTTTACAACTAGCTAATATAGCTACCGACTTCCCTACTCTACTACGGCTTTGTCACCTGGTATAATGCGAATTGGGGCTGACGGGTGGTAGCATGTGAATTATGTCTGGGGCGCGTGGGAATACTCGAATTAGTGTAACACTCGTCTAGACGCGTGGCACAGCACGCTCTTTCGCGTGGATGCACGCTTAATTATAACAGTGTAGAACTTTCTGCATGGGCTGGTCTTCCACTAACTCCTGGTGTAGTATACTACAATCTTTACAATGCACGAGTGTATAGGGGGCCATCCACAAATGACATGCCCTAGGGGGGAGGGGGAGGGAGGAGTTTGTATGATAAGGTATGACAATGGGGGGAGGGGGGGTTAACCCATGTATGACATCATGTTTTTATGTTTTCAATGAAAAGACTATCGTAATGGGGAAACTTGTGCTCTAAGTATTCTGAAAAAAATTCATTTGAAATACACCTCGATAGATATATCCAGATGATTTTGGTTTTCTTGTATAATCAAACTTCAACAATGAATTGAAACAGATTAATAGGCAACATGATCAAGGTGTACACAATACCAGGCAATGTTGTGATAGCACATAGTGTCAGATGCCTCAAGAACAATCTTGAGGACACAGAAATACCATCCTTGGATGTAACTTGAGTGGTAGCTTTACACTGCCTTTATCAAATAAATACTATATATCGAGAAAGAAATCTCTAGCAGGATGTCTGCTGCTATTAGAAATGTCTGCAAATATGGATGCCAGCAATTCATTTTTACGCACCACTGGTTTTGGAGGTCATGTAATCTTGTCCTGTTACAGACCCATGCATTTTACACATATGTAGCAATACAAGCGTACACATGACTGGTACCACACCTGTCACCCCAACAGTCCCAATGCCAAGGATGGTATTTCCATGTCAAAACAAGTTCTACAAGGGGATTCACATCGAAACACCCAATAATACAGCAGAATAAATTGACAAAAGTACATAAGTAACCGTCAGATAGACAGAGTAAAACCCTTGCAAAACAGCAAGGGTTAAGTGGAGCAATACAGCCCGTCAGCATATACTAATACATTCAAATTTACTGCCACAAACAGCAGCATAAACATCAAGAACTCGGTATCAGGGAGCCTTAGGAGATGAGAAAACATGAACGATGTAATGATAATATAACGCATACTCTGCGTCAAAATCCGGAACAAGTTTGCAAATATCGCCATAGATACCTTGAATAGTATCAAAGTCAGGAAAAAACAGTATCGAGGAAGAAACAGGGAATAATAAGTGTGTCACAACATTAACTGGGTGTACAAACTCTCCGCGGGCAGCCAGAACAGGCAACGCAGCATCAACGAGAAGAAACAAGACAATGGGGCCCTTACATACATCTGGACCTTGCTCATTTACATAATTACCATGCATGCCCTTGTCATTAAAACATCATAGGGACTACATGAATCGGTAAATACCATGTTACAAATAGTGTTATCGACAACAATATCCAATGAAACCTCTGTTTCCTCTGCTTCATCCTATGCATTATCTTCTGACGGAATAATGATACGAGCTGACACTGTGGTCAGCAGATCCGCAACCTGAACATTCATGAGAATAATCGCATGGCAATTTAGTAAACCTTCGTCGTTGTTGAATTTGAACCAGAATTTTACTTTCTTGCAACTTTTTGATACCTAAGCATTGGCTGGTTTCGAATTTTCTTAAGAATAACATCTCAATACTTCCTCCTGACGTACATCAGAAAAGGCACTCAAACCAACCTTATTGGCTCTATTATGAACAGACTGGTCATACAGAATACTAGCTTTAATTGTGTAGACCTGAGATTTAGATTTCTTGTATATGGTAACACAATGATTTACGACCCCTTCAATCTCATCGTACGGACTTCTGTCATTTACCAATACACCAACAAGTTTTAAGTTTAAAAGCAAAAGTGACTCTATATGTGATGTGTTTCAGGAAAATGAGTCATAAGTCGCAAAAAATGGATTTTGAGATATCATTATATTTGAAAAGATGAGATCAAGTCGATTTCAATGGTAGTAAACAGTCTAATAATCTAATGATATTTCTAGATTTTAAGTTTGATATTTTCGTTCCTGAAAAAAAGTTTCCAATATTTCTGGGGGTCAATAAAGTAACTAAATGTAGTCAATATGAAGACCTTTAAAACGAAGGGATATATTACATGGATTGTCTTGAAACTTGATACATAGATTGATATAACTATGAGTAATAAACCCTCCAAGAATTAGAACATAATACATAATGTGATCTTGTAAAAAAAACACTTTGAAAAATATCAATTTTGCGACTTATGACTCATTTTCCTGAAACACATCACATATTGTCAATCTTTTCACCTCGTTCGAGATCTTTGTTCTGGTTGAAGGGGCGTGCGCTATTTCTTGACTTGGACCTACATCTGGACCTGTTGCGACGACCATAGTAGGCAGATACATCATAAATAGAAACGTCCAAGCTTGAGTGTCTTGCCTTCTCCGAAAATATGATCTCGTCCATAGTATCCCAGCCAGATGATGACTTTAATTCTGCCGACTTCTTAGAGTCCAACAAAGAATCAGCAGGCTTCTTAAATATTTGTCCACTGAGGAATCAACTGACTTCTTGCTGTCCATAGAATATACCAGTTTCTGTATGATCACCTCCAACCCATTCATACAAACTGTCAATGAGGCAGAATCTTCACTGAAATCAGCCTTATTCCTTGTACACTCCTCCCCAACTGGAGGTAAATGCGCAGTAGAACATTTACTGCAATCCTTTGCCTTAGGCATCTCGAATAATGATAACTACGAGATATACAAATTTTCAAATAGCCTGCACATCTATGTAGCTCAGGTGCAGGTTGAATAATGGATCAACTGTCCAGGTGGAATGAGTGACTTAATAGTTACAGGCCGCTGATTGGTCCTCCCGATGCAGGTACATTACGTCAAAATTAGTTGTTGCATCAGCCCCAAATATATACATCTATTGATCAATTCCACCTGGGAGGACACACACTAATGAGTGCCCTGTCATAAATAAGAGAATAATGACAAGTTGTTGTTAATGGTTGATACAAACGAGATTGACAAAATGATGTTAATATATGAACCAACTGAGTATAATCTGATAGTCCATTTATTGCATATAATAATGGTACAACTAACTAGATTAATTGAATCTTATTATGCAATCTTATACCTCTTTCAATGTCTGACAGAACCTGGATGTTTAAACCCTGATGTGGCTGCAATTGCACCTTCTCCCTCTGCACTAGTGTTTCAACAATAACAACAATTACAGGAATAACTATTGTACTTCACCATTGTGTTTGTAGGAAAAGCCATGATCCACCATTAATAAAACCTTGCCTCCCGGTCTCACCAGGGACAAGGCCTTCTGTATGGGTGGTGCAGGATTATCCTCCCAGAAGTAGAGGGAGTGCAGGAGAAGGACCACATCATAGCTGCTGTCTGTTGCTGTGTAATCCTGGAAACGTTTCTCTACTGTGTCCACCTGCAACGATTTGTTTAGATTTGAAACAAATTATTATATAGAAATAACTCGCCATGGTGGGCATACTCTTATACCTCCTTGTGTCATATATATATATATCTAATATATAAAGCTCTATCTTCATCTAAAGGGTTTTTTAGTCACGCATGTTCTGGGAATCTGTGATCTCCCCATCTGTTTTTTTGGTCTCTACAGGTCTGTCAACCCTGTCTGGAGGACAATATGTGGTTTGTGAAGTTGTCTGCATGGAGAGAAAATGTGATTTTGAGGCCTTTTTTAATCAGGATCTTTACACTCTGTTTATACCGTGGGAAAGCCGCTGTTACTAGAAGAGATTAGATCATGCCTTTAAGTCCCACTGTCCTTGGCAATGTGGGATTCCTTATATAGCAATGCATCCTGTGAGAGTATGTTAGGAGGGGGAGCATATGAGGAACAGAGGAGGGAGAGCAGGGATTCAGAGATGGGGTTGGGAGAGAAAAACAGGTATGAGAGACAGAGAAGAGGCGGAGGGAAAAGAAGAAGTGGGGGAAATGTGGGGAGAGAGGGGGACCGTCCAAAGGATGGGTACTCTGCTAGTATATAATACATATACAAACTAGCTTACTCCTATTAACTTACATATTACATCTATGGTGGCCACATGCCAAAAACTTATCCACTATGTCTGAATACTGGGTTGTCAGAGTATCAAACTTATTTATCAAAGAGTCCAAAGTAGCCTGCTGCTGATATGCTCAATACATAAAATATTCATCTTCATGTTTACATCAAGGTTAGAAATAATTGTTGCATGGTACAAAGAGTAAAGTGTTACTTTAATGTTGGAGTATATTGATAGTAGTGTAGGTATTAATGTTCACATCACGGTTAGAAATTGTTGCATGGTACACAGAGTAAAGTCTTACTTTAATGTTGGGGAACTGAGTGTTGAGAGCTTCTCTGAGATGCTGACATCTGCTCGTGTTTGGCTCAACTCCTGTGTACTGCTCTAGAGCAGGACAGAGGGACAGGAAGGCCAGGTCCAGCTCACCCTCTCCTGCAACAATCAAGCATATCATATGTTACATCATTCAGTTATATCAAAATTAACAACTGTGGTTAATTTCAGATGTAGTATCTTAATGTATAACTCTCTTTAGTGATCATGAATACTTGATAAGAAAAAACTTATCAGCCATGAGATTAGTTGTTGACAGAATGGTATTTTCAGTATTTGATTCACATTAGATGTTGAATTGGAAATAGTTCAAACTACACATTAGTCAAAATATGGAACTTTCTCATTCAATGTATTCCTCGATGCAGAGTATTTTTAGCTAAAACCTATAGGGATATACCTTATAGGTATAGATATATAACTTACCGGGTCCCACACTGAGTACCTTGTTTATGTTCCCATAGCCTAGTGTGCTAACAAGTGTCTCCGACTGCAGGAATTTCATTGTCACATCTTTCCTATTCATGCGGCTCCTGAAGTCCTCCCATCCTCTGGAGTACTCCTCCTCTGTAAGACCTGGCATTCCATACATCTTTGGTTTTCAACAGGTCTTGCCAAACGTCACCAGTAATAGGGTATTCCCAAATGTCACCAGTAATAGGGTTTTTCCAAACGTCACCAGTAATAGGGCTTTCCCAAACGTCTCCTGTAAAGTTAAAATGTATGGGTTTAATGGTGACTTGTTCAACAGCAGCCTCCTGCTGAGCCAGCAATTAATTTCTTCTCATAGTTCTAGATAAAGTTTTGCCAATTGAGTATTCACTGCAGCAAACCAAAATAAAATTTCATAATAAGTTGGACAAGATATGACTACTGCTTTATTCGTGAAAAAGCTGACAGGCTACTTCCTCTGCACCAATTACGTCATACCCAATACATCAAAGAAAGGAAATAGAGAGAGAAACACCATTTATTGCCCACTTTTCAGCATCACTGTATTGGAATTGGTAATGATATCCACCTTAATAGCATCTACAGACATTTTTCTCTCAATTTCATCAGCAATTGATGCATCATTAATGCACACAAACGATGGTAGAGTCAGGTTTAGGCATCAGAAATATATGGAACTTTTGAACATAGCCATATTCATTCACCCAGGCACAGTCAATCTATACATTTGGGCCTGCTATATATAACCCTGTTTGTTCATGCATGCTCGCACAAGGTGTGAGTGCATGAACAGTATAGGGCCTATTAGACACTTAAGACTTAGATGCAGCCGAGCAGGCCTAGTTCAATGCACTACAGAGAATAGAAGCACGACGTAGGAGTGCTTCTATGATTACTGTAGTGTCTTTGTTCTAGGCCATGTTTGGCGGCATCTAAGGCTTTTAGCATACAAAGGGCGGTTTCACTATCAAGGCAATAAAATACAAATTGAGCAATCAAGGTTGACCACCCCTCCAGTGAGTCATTAGAGTTGACCACCACTCCTTGCAGACAATCTTCATCCCTATCATCACTCATTTATTACACTACAATAAAAATGACACTCATATCCACCCAGGAGGTAACACATGCATTTCCGTTTTTTGTGTTGGAATTTCATTTCCACTTTCACAAGGATATAAAGTGACCTTAGCATACAGCAGGCCTATTCATTTAAGCTTTTAACTCTTATACATCTCTTGATTTTTATTTAGCAAATACCTGACATACAATTTAAGTTTGAAATCCCATATGTAAGGATTATCATATTTAGTTTATAGTACATCCTGATGTAAAATGTGATTGTCCAGTGGGTTGACTTTTCTAAGATATTAGAAAAGAGCACAAAACTCATATATGAGCCTTTATCAGGTATTAGGAAATTTTGTCTCAAGAAATAAATCTTACTTGAATGAATTAATGTCTATAGGTAAACCATAAGGACAGCATATTTTTTCTAACTATATGAACGATAAGATAACTTTGCCTAAATTCGAGCAATATTTGGGGGGAGGGAGAGAGAAAATTCTTGCAATATTTAGGTTTTAAGAGAGATAGAGAGAGAGAGCGATTAGATTTTAGAATCCTAGTTTTTACCCCCAAATCCCCAATAATGGACGTAGAATTACCAATCAAAGACCCATATTCTTGTTAAGTTTGACACAACTCATTTACACAGGAATTCCCAGAGTATTCATAGAATTTAAAAAAATAAATAATGATAGAGTGGAACAGCTCAACAACAGCTAATCAGATTACCAGATAGAAAGGAACTGAGAGGGAACACATGAGGGTCATAAATGATCATTTTTATTATATAAAACATATTCATAAATAATCTTATATATGAGCTACAATATTGGAAAAAGCATGAAAATGTTAGTGAGTTTAAGCACCATGCATCTAGAACCATTTTGATTGGTTTTGTTAAAGATTTAGCCAAAAAATAAAACTGACTGGTGGAGATATCCAACACCAGGAGGGTCGTAAAAAGCCATAAAGCCAATGGGGTAGAAGGCTTGGCAAGATGAGAGGGGCATGTGTGGCCTGATTTCTCCAGTCAAATCTCATGAAAGTCGTACAACATTGCTTTAAAGAATTTGTATATTTTCCTACAAAAACGCCCAGAATTACATCAGATTTGTGATAAAATTTCAATCAAACATGTCAGCGCCAATGATAGTAACATGTAGTATACTAATTCAAGTATTTTTAACTAAAATTAGCAATCCCTGAGAATGTGTATTCCCATGAGCAATGTACACATGTCATGAGGTTTTGCCAAATGGGTCTCCAAGAAGGATGCTGTTGTCTATAGAAACTGCCATGCAAAAAAAAAACTGTGGTGCATGGCTAATAAAAACTCCTCCAGTTACCACATGGGGCTGTGAACCACCGGATTTATCCTCACCGTTTTAATGAGAAAATAACGAGAAAACCGCCCTGCCGTATGCTAAAAAACAATAATGTATTTCAAGGTCAGAGGGAGGGAGAGTAGGGTGGGGGGGGGCAGTGTAATTGAAAATGAGAAAAATGATCCATATTTAAACAGAATAATAGCCTAAGACCACTCCAAATTGCCATCAAATCTCACAGTTTTGCTTCTTGACGAATCGTGGCCCCTGCGGAAAAAAACAATTTCACCGAAAATAAATACAAGCTTATGACCGCCACCTATGCCTCTATAACAGGCAACCTATATATCTCCAAACCCTATCCAACGGACTTTTCTCCCTTAATTCGTGAGTTTAAATATGTGAGTTTAAAAGAAATCCTAGTCCCAGACGTGAAGATATTAGTGAAATTAAAACATGAAGTCTGACAGCCTAACCAATTGACCATTGAGGCTATAAAGTACATATAAACACTAGCCATACTCATTGATTCATTGCATTTAAGGTGCACTTTAATCCCCCATTCTCCTCATGTTGATTGAGGAGAATGGAGAAAATGAATCATCTGTGAAGTTCCCTGTGTTAACTGCAGGTGATTTAATGATTCAAATTATCATAAAATTCGATATTGCATGTACAATGTATTTCTGTAGTTTGCAGAACTGTCTAGGTTTGCACGCTTCTCTGGATCATCCATACGAATATCCAGAATAGCTCTCACCCATTTTGTTATACCTCATTGTGTCATATATATCCCTATACTAGCTTACTAAATAGTGAGAGTGTGAAGGGAAGAGAGAGATAGACAGTGAGAGGAGAGAAAGACATAGCAACGGAAAGGGAGGAGAGCAAGAGGGAGAGGGAGGGATAGATAGGCATTGGGATAGAAGATCGCTATACAGAAATGAAGTTCAGCCAGAGTCTTCCAGAACAATATTTTTTTACTGATTCTCTTAGTGTTTACTTAAATGATATTTGAACTTTCTGGACTTTTTATAAATGATTTATAATTAGTGTTACCACTGTATATGTTGCATACATGTCTGTGAGTGAGAGTTCACTTTTTGGCAAATCAAGTTTTCACATTGTAACAGAATTATACACCCTTTCGGCGTGCATGCGCACTGGGCTTTGCTTGAACGGGAGATGTAAACGTTAGGAAAAAATAAACTGGGTCAGTGACCACCCATAGGTGTAAGCCTGAGCTCGCACACACCACATCACATTTACTCACAAAACACACATATCAGTGTAGGAGAAGTAATTCCTGTTCTCATATACCCAAAAGAGATATCTTAACTATCCATCAGGTAAAATAAACTACATTTAAGATCCTTAATGAAGAAGTTAGATGAGTTTGAAGTTGTTGCATTGTCATGCTGTTGGTTCGCACACTTTCCTTGGGTGACCTCGCATAGAGCGAGGGGGCAAGTGTGGTTTAGAGGGGGATTGCCCAGTCCCTAATAAACTAGAGGTGAGTTGTATGTTTCTACAGAGGGAGAGGCAGAGCTTCTAGTTGTTGCATAAACTGCAACATATTGAGGGTCCCCTGGATTTATCTAGTGTGTTCATAGTAGTTTTCTCTTATAAACCCGTTTTAGAAATGCAAAACTATTGGAATATTTGGTGAGCATACCCCCAGGTAAGGGTGAATGACCTGTCCGTGACCTGTCTCCCAGTGTCCCAGTGGTGTAACCCAATCCGCTGGCTATCCTCAAGCATGCTTCATTCACTGTTTCTTGCATAGAATTTAATCAAATAGTTCAGGTTCTTGCTGATGTGTCATGCTAATGTATTTTGACAGAATGGTAAAAGAACACTTGGCCACTAACTCACGGAAATCCTGATTCATTTCTATGATGAAAAACGACCTTACTGATGTCTTGAGAAGTTGCCTTCTCCCATATATAAGTATAGGTCGGGGAATTTTCTATCCTAACAAGTTAGTTCAAAATTCTACCGTTGGTGACGGGCCTCTATCCGAATCGGTCTATTGGGGGGTAGCAGGCCCCCTAATATAATTATTGCCCCCCTCCCCCCGGTCCGCCGCGCCTGACCATGAATGTATTTACTTTACTCATCATTAAACAGTCTTGAACAGCAGCTGCCCCGAGTTACTCATCTTTAGGGCTAGTCCCTACCCTTCTCCTACTACTCCCCCTAGATATCTACCATCATGATCCCCAATTTATACTACCAGGGCTTTTGAAGAATGTAAAATCCACCTCTAGCCCCGTTCACTACCTAAATGCATCGTGGGTCAGTCTATACTGAACTAATCATCATGGCTAATGTTACATTAAAACAGTTTAATAGTCTCTGTGAGCCATGTATATCATTCTAACACAAAATGGCTGTATACATATATGTTAACTATAATAAATAGATGGAACATAGTAAGGGGGAAGTCTGTACACTTGTTAGTGATCAAGGGAGTGCGGGAAGTTAGAGGGCGTTAGCCCAAGATCTTCTGCGCTTCTGAGGTCACTAACAAGTGTACAGACTTAACCTGAGCTTTGTTCCATATTTATTGCACCCCATTAATGAATAGAAAATATAAATGAATAAAAATAAAAGAAGTAATTTCAGTTTTTGGTGGACCTACTTGTTGTATGCGCCATGGGTGGCATAATTTACATGTTATGCACCACTTTGACCAAGTGTGGCATACACTGCTGAAGGTATAGGCAACTACAGCACAGGGGTGTAATAAATGAAAAAATAAGACACATGAGTATATCACATTACCTAATTGACCATATAGTTTGTTCATCCAATATTTTTACCTTACATTATATATTTGTTCTACCAGAGAACTTCTGGAAGATAGTTATCATAGATGATGGCTACCCATTGCAGGTGTACATTGTTATTGTTAGCATACCTTTCCGGGAATAAATGCAAAATAATTGCAAACAAAAATGTTGTTAAAATCGTTCTGAATATTCTCACCCTGTCTGTTTCTGCGACGATATAGCCTTGGAATGTACTGTTGGGGCACAAATGTCTTGTTCCCTAGGTCTTTCTCCTGTTTCCCAGTAGATTTATGCTAGGAGAATTCTTGTGGGTCCTAAGTATATAATATCCGGAATTTTAAGGGTTTTCCACCATTTGATATACGTGCTTCTTGGTATCAATGGTAATGAGGTAGAGCTGTCTGGATAATGTAGAGTTACTAATGATGTAACAGACGCAGGAATGTTGTAAGATATAGAACATGTCCTATTGCTGCAGTGTACAACATATTATCAGTTGACAGGGTCAATAAGTGCGCTAGGTGCGCCACCTGGTAGGTTAATGATGTAATGTCCTGACCTGAGCTCTGTGGGGTATTAGGATAACTATTGGTACCTTTTATATATTCATAAGGTTTATGGGTAATAATATGATTATTAAATGTGGTTACCTCATGTTAGGCAATATTACGTAAGAGATGTGGATTAATTAATAGGTAAAATGACGCGTATAACTATAGCAAACTGAAATGAAGTAGACATGTGTCCAAG
Source organism: Sthenelais limicola (assembly GCA_942159475.1). Lineage (NCBI taxonomy): Eukaryota > Metazoa > Annelida > Polychaeta > Phyllodocida > Sigalionidae > Sthenelais > Sthenelais limicola. Next base: position 38,032,845 of record OW804102.1, read on the forward strand.
ATGTTTTCCTCCAACAAATTGGATTGGCCCAGACTGAATCTGCCACAAAAGTAGTTAAAATTTGATGTATCATCCGAACCAATGTCACGTCCTAGTTCACATTCCCTTGAGCTTGGATATTAAACTATAGTTTGTCCTATAAATCCCACATACCGTAGCCACTAGAACATGCAGGCATGCACAGTGTACAACAAATGCTACAACCAATGCAGGTCATTTACATATATAATGGGCTCACGGGCAATAGTTGAAAACAGAATAACCGTGGCCTCTACTCACATATATATATATATATACTAAATATATATTGTTTAACTAATTGGTGCTTGTAATGTTTCACCAAAATTACTGTAATTTCTAATTAAAATTAAAAACAGGGTATGTACAAGTCAATAATGTAATCTTAGGAGTTATTCGAAAGCTTACTAATACACTTATCATACAACGCTCATGGTCAACTTAATCAGGGATGACTGGAAGGCCTGAGAAACGAAGCTTTCCCAGAAGGATGTTTATAGAAGTTTGTGATTGCTTCTTCCCTTTGTCCAAAGTGATGTAATTGTAAAAGTATGTATACATACATACATACCAAAACAAAATATCGTCCACATCATGTACGGTATATACATAATTAGATAGATTAGATTAGATTGATAGACGATGGTTTGTCTGTCTTTTCCTCCCAAGGACACTCTGGTGTCAGCATCCTATTATCTGAAGCTTTGGCAAGGTTGCTGTGGCTGGTGGGTTGAACATGGTTTGGACTATAATGATATTATTAATATTATTGTTGTATTTATCCTTATAAATTTAGTATATAGGTGTCTAGGTGGTCAGGTGTCTAGGTCTTTCAGTGTACATCTTACTATAATATTATGACATTTGATGTAATCCTTATAATATACAGGGAGAATGATTTCTATGAAAAGAGGTAGAAAAAAGGGGTTTCTTTAGGTAGAAAAGGTGTCTTTGCCTCACATGTTCTCGGCATTCTCGGACTTCCAGGGGACCCAACTACATGCAGAGGAGTGGGAGAGGGTGGGAGTATTGGAGTGGGGGAGGGGAGGGGGAAAGGTGTATAGGAGGGGAGAGACGAAAAGAGAGAGGGTAGGGAAATAGGAGAGGGTGAGGAAGCAGGGAGGGAGACAGTGGGGAATCGGAGATGGGGTTGGGTGAGAAAAACAGGTATGAGAGGCAGAGAAGAGGCGGAGGGAAAACAGGGAGAGGGGAAAGTGTGGGGAGAGAGGGGGACCGTCCGGAGGACAGGTACTTTGCTAGTAATTCATAAAACAATATCAGGACTACTGGGAAGAGTACACATCAAGAGTGTCTATCAAACATACGGTACATTTTGATTTTGAGTGACTGGTGGTATTTTACTATACCATTGATCAACAACTATTAATCACTACCGCGTTTGGAATCAAAGAGAGTTTTACAAATTCCAATTAGCTTTTTATGTTACGTCTCTACGAAAATTATGGAATACACATTAGGGACAGATTTTCAGATAATGTACAATTGGCAGCTCTACATATTTGGTAATTTCTGCTAAATTCTGCTAAAAATATGATAAATTTTGGGTGTATCCGAGTATGTTTGGTATAGTATGGATTTAAGGTATCAGTTCTGTTATGTTAAACTATATTTTGAAGCTCATTTCTGTCTTAAATGTGGGTTATTTGAGAGGATTAGTGAAGGCGAATTGTACAGTTTCTAAAAATCTGACCCATTAGGTACTCCACAGGGGCCCGTTGCATAATTACGTTTCCTTTCCCTAGTTACTTTTCTATATGTACATAAGCAGCTGGTAAAAAAACCTCAGGGAAGAAATTTGCTACACAGACAATGTTCATACTCCAACAGTAGGAATTCCCTATATAAGCAAGAACATATAGCTTAGCAAGGAGCATTTTAATCAACGATTTCTTGTGCAATGGGCCCCTGTCAGTCAGGTACTGACTAAATACTAGGCGCAAGGCTACCAATGTGATATATCTACTACCTACACTAATTCAAGGTTTGGTTGAGGGTTATAATGAGCATTGTCCATGTACTTCATTCCACCTCCAGGACGATATAAGAAATCAGTGCATAATGGTGATATCGCAGTATTAGTAGCCTGACGCCTAGTATTTAGACGCTTCCTGTCAGTCTTTTGTATCCCATATTTTCATCGTTGGTACTCATGGGCAGCAGAGTCCCACCAAAACCCTTCCCTGTGGTGACATCACTTATTATCGCTCGCCGGCGACTGTTCACTTAGTCGCTTCAACTTCATACTATTGTATAAACGGCTGCAGGATATTGATAAATTCTTATAAGTGAAGATTCTTCTTTAGGATTATCTTTATTTTAATAGCTGAGATAGCAGCATTCAACAAGGCAATTAAATAACTATTCATGAATTAGAATAGTCAATACGGTCACCGATGAGCGATACATGATTTAGAGATATCTGTAAATATTTATTGGTACCTCTAAGTAATTATTGATATCACTAAGTATTTATTGTATCTTTTAATTATCCATCGATATCAATAAATGTTTTAGAAATATCAATTAATGGGCCAGATTTTCAGAAAATGTACAATTGGCAGCTCTACACATTTAGGAAGTTTCGCTATAAGTTAGGCTGAAAAATGATGAGTACCGGGTATTTTTTTTTATTACAAACATGGCCGTACAATTATGAATGGTTAACTAAAAACGCCTATCCACCATGTGGATATTTTCGTGCGTCGCCTCAAATCCTTAATCACCCAACCATTAAACACTATCAATATTTAGAATTTCAATAAATTTACAATACATGAAGAAATTATTGTCAATAATTACGGCCTTTACACATATAATCGACTACAACTTCTCAAGATGGATTGGTGGAAGTGAATTCTACATTTTCGAAAAATCTGACCCTTATATCGAATATATGTCCCAATGGCTTTCCACAGTCCTTGACTCACCCTTCAATGTTCAGCCCCGTTGAACATTACAGTCTGGGTGTGTTATATAGCACGACATGTTCTCATACATATTTATAAGTCCAGACATAATTTTAGTGTCTTTTATGATATTGGCCTTAATGAAGTAAGACAAAAAATAATCTACTGGCCTTGCTCCAAACTGTACGTTGGCAGAGGTTGTTACCATATGCACACATGATGGAACAATTACATTCAAACCGTCCAAGTGTATTACAGACACGTTAAGGTGGGGTGTGGGTCTGACCATGTTACCATGTATAAATCAAGGTTTATTCACTGCATTTTATTGCAGATAACAATGATCGAGTACAGATTTTAATTTCACTTACATTTATTAAATCCGGCTATCGGATTTGATGGTATTCCAAATTTATAAGATTATACATATATCGTTTATATGAAAAAGATATCAAATGAATTTAAAAATGTCTCATGAAATTGTGTAAACCATTTGAATGTACACTAGTCTTTCGGCCTCATCTATATGGATCATATTTTCAGATAATGTACAATTGGCAGCTCTACACATTTAGGAAGTTCTGCTAAATTGGGCTGAAAAATGAGGAGTACCAGGTATATCTGGGTATATTTGGTATCGCATTGATTTAAAGTATCAGTTCTGTTATGTTAAACTGCATTTTTGAAGTTGAGTTTTGTCTTAAATGTGGGTTATTTGAAAAGATTGGTGAAGATGAATTGTACATATTCTGAAAATCTGACCCATATATGTATGCATGATGTGTTTATATGCTGTTAACTATGAAGATACGCCCTTCTTTATTTCACATAAAGGAAAAGCTTTTGACAACACTGTATCTATGTCAGTATGAGCTTGGCATTAAATCATGAGTCATCATCTACACATAGACACTTGAGAACACAGAACTTGATAGACTCACTAGAAGAAGACAAGGTAACGGTTATGAATCCTTTCTATCTTGTGTCAGTTTGATCTTTGCATTACTCCTATATAGGAAATAGAAGGTACATCCAAGGTGTCAGAGACCTGTTGCATATGAAATTCTTATTTACAATGTTCCTTGCTAAGCTATTTTTCCTTTCTTAGGTAGGAAATTCCTACGATAGGGATGTCTGTATAGCCAATTCCTTCCCTAAAAGTTCATTATCAGCTGCTTGGCAACGGACGGAACATATTATACTATTTTAACAAGTCCTAAACTAACAAAATGGAAATATAATTTTCATATTTGTTTGCTAATTTTTGCTCACTTTGACTGAGGTTTGTCTATCAGATGAGTGTTGTTGTTGTTACCTTTCCTTCCTTGATTACGATGTCTGATCTGCTGCTATTACTCTGTCAGTTTGAATGGGCATAATGGGTCAGATTTTCAGAAAATGTACGATTGGCAACTCTGCTCATTTAGGAAGTTTTGCTAAATTAGGCTGAAATTTATATATATCTGGGTATATCTGGGTATATTTGGTATTGTGTTTCTGTCTTAAATGTGGGTCATTTGAGAGGATTAGGTGAAGTGAATTGTACATTTTCTAACAAATCTGACCCATATTCTTCAGAATAGGGAATTCCTCATGGGCAGAATTACTCCCTACAGTTCTTCACTCTCATGTTAGGCTCTGAGGAAATATATTTGAAATAAGGCAAAGCATTCAGAATATGCATTACAGCAGGTGTAAAATTTAAGACTGACAAAATGTCTGACCAGCATCACTCTCTAAATTATATCGTTAATATGTTTATATTAACCGGTAACTGTACTTGTCTTCATATCGTCATTATTATTATAATATATATTATTGTATTATTGTCGACTTAGACGCTGGTAAAATACCAGTGTGACATATGTAACCCCCATTGGTAGTAACTCATCTCACCGCATATACGGCGGATATCCATGATTTCTATCATGTATATAATTGATACCGCAGTGATATGGAATAAACTGGGAAGAGTTGGATTTCTCCACTAGAATGTGTTTGTTATTTGTATCTATTTCTCACAAATCACAAAACATTGTATAAGTCCAGTAGGAAGACCTGCAGGTTGTAGACTCTGTTGAACTTAGTTTTGATGTACTTGTACAAAAGGAAAAAAAATTATAAAATTTATATATCATAATCGCTATTCGTATTATTTAAAGGACGTGATGGATGAGGCCTGGAAACCTGTCAAGGAGGTCAACTCTCCCTCGTCAGAGGTAACAATGAGGCCTTCCGCTTCTCCAGACGATGGTGGGAGGGATATGAAGAGGAGCAGTATGAGGTCAACTACCAGTCTCATTAGCAACTTCTCCAGGAGGAAGAGCCAGACCCAGGAGGAAGCTGTATCATGCTCCACTCCTCCAGTGTGGACTATGGTGCAGATGGTACTGACTCTATTCATCCTTATCATCGTTATCCTGGCCTATGTCTTCATCATGCACAGGTGAAGGGTTTCAATTCAAATCAAACTATTCTTTATTTGTACCTTGTTTCAGAAACGTATTCCTAGTCTTTCTGCATGGTCCTCGACTACAGGGGTGTATCATTTTTAGATAATGTGTATAAAGATCAGAAAGTTATTTGTTGCTACACTAAATTCTCTACGGTAAATATCTGTGTTGTTACACAAACTGTCTACACAAAATATTTAAACTATTTGGACATAGTAAATCAGCATCAAGGAATAGAGTAAATAAAGTAAAATAAAATAAATGTATTATTCTTCAGCATTCATTAATGTTATCATGTATTTTTTATGTAAGTTATTTGCTATTCTTTATTCATTTTATGTTATTTTTCAATACTTTTCACATTCATTTTGACAGCAATAGTTTATTTTATTTTTGAAAGCTTCGTTATTCTTCATTTCTTTTGGGTATTATTATTTGTTATTTGTTGTTTTGAAATCCAAATCTGTTGTTATCACTGTTTTTGTTGTTGTAGTCTGTATCAGTCTGTACTTACAGATAATATACAAAATTGCTTTAATGATATAAAAGCATTTGATGGTATTAATGCCTTTAATATTTCTTGTGCTAATCACAATTTTTTATCTTATTAGTTCTTTTTAATAATTAAATATTTTTAAAGGCATTTTATTTCTATACCATTCTTGTATTAATCTTTCATGTTTAATTACTATTTGATCAATAAGTTATCAGTTATCCTTTCATGCTATGTTATATCTATGTTATTAGAAAAATATCATAAATCATTAACACATCAGCTAAAGGAGGGGAACTATTTTGGGATTGGATTTCATTTAATTAATCATGTTGATTTAGAATAAATTATCTGAAGAGGTTTGGGTAGATTAATTGAAAGGAGATAAAGCCCTGTGGGGACTACTTTATGATACAATTCTGAACACATTAAGGTGCATGCGAAATATGTGTTAACAATCGAAGAATATAAAATTGTTTTGCTTTTACTAACGCAATAAACTATATTGACAGGCGTAGTTCAGGAGGTGTTCCTGCCAAGGCGGAGGTAAAGTACCCACTCCTGCCTGAGGAGCCTATCACACCAGACGAGATAGGTGAGCTTATGATACAACTGAATAAATATTGAATTAAATGAAAAATGTGATGTGTTACAGAGAAATAAGTCAAAAGTCGGATTTTGAGACGGAAACGGATTTTGAGATAACATCATATTTGAAAAGATGAGATTAAGCCGATTCTAATGGTAGTAAACACTAGGACATCAAAATAGTATTTCTATATTTTAACTTTGATATCTTTATTTTTGAATGTATAACTACTAATAAAGTACACAAATACACTCCATAAGATGACCTTAGAAATGCATATAGATATACTTGATACATTACCTTGAATTTGTTTACACATGTTACTAGCAGCATTAAGAACGCTAACAATTAGAATATTCCAAAAAGTTATCCTATGAATAAATAACTTTGACAAATGTCTATTTTGCGACTTATGACTCATTTTTCTTAAACGCACCACAAATGACAGTTAAAAACTAAATGACGGTTATGAAAAATATATAACTCTTAGAAGTCACAAATAAAAACCTGTTAAAAACGGGTATAGAATCTCAATAAACGTTTACGAAACAAAATCTAACCAACCTCCTAGAATGGTCCTTGGAACAATTTAGACGTGAGCTCTTATAGCATCAGTGAACATCCAGAGTATTACCGCGAGATTAATTTGGTTGTGGTGTCTTAGGCTATGTACTTGTATTATATAAGTATGGAATCTTTTTCTCATTTTCAATGCTTCCCACCACCCCACCCCCCGGCCCACATAGTCCATACACACACTGCCACTGGCGTCGTGTGTATGGGAGGTTCATGTGTAAACAAGGACGTACGGTATCGCCAGAGCGGCTTGTCTCGGAACTAAAATGCGTCGAACATGCCGTGAATGATGGCGCCCATTGTATGCCTACCGTAAAACACCCAATGGATTATTACAGACTGTGTAAGTGTTGAGAACAGATTACAAAATTGGAGTAAACTGAAGTGTACAGAACTGGTATCTAGGACGATTTGAATAAGTGAAAATGTTTGTCACCGGGAAAAATAAGGAGAACAAGCCAATAAGTATAGGAGTCAGTAGACGCTAAGCGTACAATTATTATGGGGGGTGCAACGGGTATTGAGATCGATAAGAAGTCTTCGACTTTTTCCCTGGGAAAAAGCGGAAAGGTTGCCGTTCGTCTAGAAGAAATAAATGATATTTCTTTTTATCTTTTCTAGCACTAGTTCCAATAGATGAGTGCATATTTCTCGGTAAACATTCACAACAAATTATTTGTATAATTTTCAGTGAAGATTGTCCCTGGATCCTGTTTAGACAAGCCTAAAGTAGGTAAGTTGCCTGGTTCACAGTTCAGTAAAGTAGTGACCAATTCATCTAGAATGGAGGGATGGGTTATTCACATTAGTACGAATGAAACATTTCCTGCATTTTCATTAAATATGTTAGTCACTTCAGCGGTTGAAAAGTCATGTAGTCACTTACATCTATTGTGGCAGCCACACATGTATAGTATAGACCCTGCGGTCATATATGGGTGAGATTTTCAGAAAATGTACAATTGGCAGCTAGCTCTACACATTTAGGAATTTTTCTACTAAATTAGGCTGAAAAATGGTGAGTACCGGGTATATTTGGTATCGTGTTGATTTAAAGTATCTGTTTTGCTATGTTAAACTGCATTTTGAAGCTAATTTCTGGTTATTAGAGAGGATTGGTGGAAGCAAATTGTACATTTTCTAAAAGTCTGACCCATATAGTTAGTTAGGCAGGATGAATGACACATCGGTATGGTTACCTGCCTCACTTGCATGAGTTTATGAACCAACCCTCATATCATAAAGCTCTCTCGCAAATCAAATGTTGCTAAGAGGCATAGTCTTATTATACACAGTTATAAAGATTAAACAAAATGGCCAGATAGAAAAATATACTTGATATGAAGGCAACATTGCGATGATTATTGTGTGAGGTGATTAAACTGTCTGACTTTGATCTGTTTTGCTATACTGTCTACCAAGACAACATTATGATATGTAAAAAAAGAAAATATTACTTGATTCATGTTATCCAACTGATATAGTCCTGGTATAATTCGTGGTTTTATCTCAAGGCAGATAGCTTCAAGGTATTTATTTTAGAATCGGTACAAAAAACAATAAAGAGGGTTTTGAATTAAAACTATAATTAGTTTTTTTTCTGGGACGATTAACTGTTTACATATGTTGTACGTATAGTATAGAAATTTAGTATCTCCTATTTTTTTTCTGCCTTAATAACATACCATTTTCCGGAGCATGAAACGTACCATTTTGTGTGGGATTGTTTTTCGAAATAAAATATGTTCATAACAAAAATAGTGCAATTGGTCCAACACTACTAACTCCTGACTAGTATCCTTTGCTAGGCTATCTAGAAACATTTCTGTGAAATATTTTGTTAATTGCTCAACAGAAGGAGATGTGGCCACATGTCAGGAGGCAAACCACACTGGCGTGTACAGCATAACGGTTGATGGCAGACAACAACGTGTCCTCTGTCATGTGGACCTGGATAGCAAGTGGACGGTATGATTATTTCACAGTTATTTTTTACGTCTACATTTCATTGTATTCAGGAAATAGGAATTATCCCTATGCAAATGCTGGAGACATCAGGCCTTAAATAAAATCAAAACCTCTTTGATAATATGGTCTTATGCAATGAATGCATGATTTCTGTTCCTAATCTAATGTTAACAAATCTAATATAACCATTTTCCATTCATATCTGAGGAAGCAGTGCAAAGATGAAGAAATCAATCAAATGCTTACATCTATTCTCTGAACCAACCAACAGATGCTGTGTATAAAGGCCAACTAAAAGGCAAAGAGATGGGGCAGAGGTATTATTAGTAAAGGGCCGTTGCTTATAGTTAATATGAAAAGGCAGCGTTCACATCAAGCTAATTTCTCAGCCTATTTGCCATCCCCAACAAAGTCTAACATTAAAATCCTAGTGCACACTGAATGTGGACTATGACTGCACACAGAACAAAACTACCTATGCTTGGACCTCACAGCGATATCGAAAGCTTTTGATATTTCTGCCCAAACTAATTTTTATGCACGTGGCAACTTTATTGGACACATGTTGGGAACAGACTGGGGCTAACCGTGGTCTGCTAGAAACGTTGTTACCATTTGTGATGTGTTTCAGGAAAATGAGTCATAAGTCGCAAAAAATGAATTTTGAGATATCATCATATTTGAAAAGATGAGATCAAGGGGATTCCAATGATAGTAAACACTGTGACACTTTAATAAAGGAATCTTTCGAAAAAGTTACTTTGAAAAATATTAATTTTGCAACTTGGGACACATTTTCTTCAAACACATCACATTTTACCATGCACAGTGAAATTCCCCATCCTGTGTGAGCCAGGGCCGAGACCTGGTTGTGAGAATAACCAGGTTAGAGTCAACAAGGTCCTACCCTGGAGGATTAAGCAGTTAATCATCTAGGAATAAATGATTTTTTTTTAAAGTTTTATTTCCACTGGGTACAGCACCTCCCAGGGTGGTAGGATGTTCTGGCGGAACCCAGCTTTTAAAAGAACATAGTTACATTTATACATAGTCTCCATGTAATGATAACATGATAAAAACTTTACTTCTAGGTGTTCCAAAGAAGACTAGATGGGGAAGTGAACTTCTTCAGAAACTGGGCGCAGTACAAGGAAGGGTTTGGCAGACTGGACGGGGAATTCTGGTTGGGCAATGAGCTGCTCCACCAGCTCACCTCAGCTGGACAGAGTGTGCTCAGGGTGGACATGGGAGACTGGAAGAACATTCACTACACTGTTTACTACAACGTCTTCAAGGTTGACAATGAGGCCAGAAAGTACAAAGTGCACATTGCCCAGTTCCTGTCTCCTACCTCTGCACCGGGTGAGTTGGGTTTTCAATTCTCCCTATCCTTGATAGCGCGAAAATAAGCTATCCGACCATCACGCCACCTAGCTTTTCTTTTGGTGGAGATAAAGTTAGGGTGGGGGCTTCCGATTATGGCAGTTAGGAGTGTTGATCTAGTACTTGCAAAAGAAGCCTAGTAATTATCTTTACATGGTGAATGAAATATGGGTTAAATTACCCAAATATCAACCGTCTAGGAACAGAAAATGAACCCAAAATTTGCCATGTTGTTGTTTGTTAGTGGCGGCAGAGGCTTCCATCTCAGCCTACTGGGAGATATAGCAGCCTTCAGCGCCACTGGTGTTAAATTCGCACCCTATCTGGCTAACTGGGTTCAGCAGAACTTAGACCCACCCACTCACCACTTTAACTTTTCTTACATAGGATATATGTATTGGGGGGAGAATACTTAGTTTCCACACATGTATTGGATGTAAGATCATATGAATCAAAATAAATAGATTCTTTATGAATGAACAGTGAATATTCATTATTTAAATTATGGTTGTTTAAGTTTCACCATGCAGACTTGTTCCTTATTTTCGTTAGTTATATTCAGAATTCCATGACACAAAACAGTATATAGCTATCTTAAATGATAGAAGTAGAAGACAGAGCACCTAAATGCTTGCCAACCTTGTTTAAATGTCGACAATACCATAGAATTAATTAATTAAATGTTGACCACAACCCCAACACCCTTGAATTTTTATTACATAGACATTGATGAATTTTAGTCACAGCCTAGAGTATTTGCCTCCGGATTCTACACAAAACTGTGCACCCACAATATAAAACATTAATCCTTTTTTACAATTTGATGTAACATGGCAATGCTTGCCGAAACCCCCAAAACGGAGATAGCAAACGCCACTCAGATTGGGGTGAGTGATTGAGATTGGTTGCTTTACGCCCTTATCAACAGATTTAATATGGTTATATCAAGGGCGGGAGAGCTGAGAGGGAGGCAGTTTATGATTATACCCAGGAAATAGAGATAGAGAAAAAAGGAGAGGAAGACAGAGAAAAGAGATTGGTATTTTCTTGTTAAATAAATTATTTAAAAATACTTGCTTCTATGTTACAGGTAATGGCATGGCCAACATAAACAACTTACCCTTCCTGACCTACGATACTGTGCCATCAGGCCGTAACTGCCCCAACCAGGCCGGGGGTGGCTGGTGGTACCGCGGCTGCCATACCGCCAACCCTAATGGCGTTTACAACAGCACCTACTTTGGCAGAGGTCTCACCTGGATGTACTGGCGGGGGCAGAATTACTCCCTCAAATTCTTCACTCTTATGTTAGGCTCTAAGCAAATTGAATTGAAATAAGGCTAAGCTTCTGGGCCCTGTTGTATAAGCTAAGGAATAATTTTTTTTGTGGGAATTCCTACGTTTTTTTCCTTTACTTCGTTGGGAAATTCCTACGCTAAAAAGCATTGAAAGTATAGGCTATTCCTTCCCTGCACCATTCCTTCCCAGCTGCTAAGCAAGGAAAACTGAGGGAATTCCTTCAGTCCTATACAATTTCAATATGTTTCTCTGGGAATTTTCCTACGACTTTTCCTTCCCACCAAGCAGATGTAATCATGTAGGAATTTACTACAATATTTCCCTCCTTGGACCACTCAATATCCCCTGCCCACTTCAAACAACAGTCTTCAAGGTACATGGTAAATGGGGGGACATGCCTTGTTCTCACTAGTAATCAACACTCTTGAGGCACAAACAATTGAGACAAACTAGGTCAAGGACAAATTTTGATTGGTAACTAATGAAACTCTCAGGTTGGTGGTTCAATCCCCAACCAGTGCTGTTTGTTTTTTCCCAGACAGGCTCCCCTCTCAGGTCCATGGTTCGAATCCCAGCTTGGGAGGCTTCTTTTTTCTATTCAAATTATGTTAATAATCAACAGAAAAATCATCTAACAGCAGATACTTTGTACTATAATAATAGCAGATATGACTAGTAAAATCATATTTTTGCAGTCAATAAATCCTAAGGAATTCTTGAGGGAACACCTAAAAGGTGTTCCTTAGTTTTCCAGTCTTTTCATGTTTAACTCAGAGGAAAGAATGAGGGAAATTACTTCGGTAGGAAAACTTCTGGGGGAAATTCCTACATAGGGAACAACTACAAGTATCAATGTAGGAAATTCCCACAGCTAAATGGGTCAGTTTCTAGGTCATGCCTGTGGATCTAGATTCTAATCCATTCTGGATAATCTGCATCAGATTTGAAGGTATAAGAATCAAAGTATCTAATATTTTACCCACTTTACCGCTTCAAATTGAAGGAAATGTGTTATATTAATCTTTAAACCCAAGAAATAAGTGAATCCTATGCATCCTATTTACCTTCTACTTTGCTGACCCACACCTCTACAGCAAGGAATATTCCTACGAGCTGGGAATTTTCTGTAGGAATGAATGTAGTGAGGGAAAAATTCCTACAGAAAAAATTCCTTGCTTAGCTTATACAACAGGGCCCAGGTGTATGGTTTAAGGCTGACAAAAAGTATGACCAGCATCACTGTCTGAATTATATTTGTATTAATTATTGATTATTAATATATTTGTTTAGTTAGTTAATCATTAATTAAAATTTCCATGCATCCGTTTTTAAAGCTGCACTCTCAAATAACATCGGTCCAAAGTCAAGATATCCTACTTTGTGTTCCCTTCTTTTCCAACCCATTTAAATGTCATTTGACCAGAATTTTGAAGGATTTTGTCTAGTTATCCTTGCTACAGAGCTTCATAAAACCCGCATAATTCGGAGATTCACTGAAATTATGAACCAGCTTACTTTCGGCTATTTCACTCCAAATTCTTGTATAAACACATACATGCAGCAGCAGAATATTGATAAATTCAGTCCTATAGTCCCACAACTCAAGTAAATGTGATGTTGTTGTAATAGCTGAGAATGCAGCCTTAACACACATCCCAGGTACATCAATATGTTTAATGATTTAGACAGCCACACATTTACATCGGAACTGTATGTCCTATTATGCCTTCGCTGGAATACATTAGTGCTGTTGTCATCCTGTTTTGGTGCGTCCAGATTCAATTTAAATTTTGTTGTTGTTGGGGAAAAACTCTCAGACTCGACCCAAGTATTGAACTTATGATCCCTTACATCAAAATTAAAAGTATAACAGTGAATATTCCTTGTTTAAATGAGTGTTGCATTACATATTACAATACAGACTTCTTTCTTTTTTGTTCACATGCTCTTTCTCAATTCCTTGTCAGGGGATAAATATTAGGAAGCTCACATAATTATTGTATCAATGTTTGATAAAAGTTCTGTTGCCAATAAAATCGTAGAAAGAAATAACTTGGTCGTCTCTTTCTTCCCTAGGGAGGAATCTTACTGCTCGCTCATATGCATGTGATACGTTTTAGGAAAATAAGTCATAAGTCACAATATATGGATTTTGAGATATCACCATATTTGAAAAAAGAAGATTGAGGTGATTCCAATGATAGTAAACACTATGACACCTAATAACTATGTCTATATATTATTTTAAGTTTGATATTTTTATTTTTGAAAAAGTTAGTTTGCAATGTTTCTGGATGGGTAATTACCAGTAAAGTAACTAAATATACTCCATACGAAGGCCTTCAAAACGCATAGATATATTTAATACTATGTCCCGAATTTTTTTACATCCATGGGTTCATATGACTATGAGTGCTACACCCACCAACAATCAGAACATTTCAATAAAGAGATCTTGAGAGAGATCAATGTTTCTGGATGGGTAATTACCAGTAAAGTAACTAAATATACTCCATACAAAGGCCTTAAAAACGCAAGGATGTATTTCATGTCCCAAAATTTCTTACATGGACTTATGCCTATAAGTGCTGAACCCCCTAAAAATCAGAACATTTTAATAAAGCGATCTTGTGAAAAAAACACTTTAAAAAATATCAATTTTGCGACTTGTGACTCATTTTCCTGGAACACACCACATATAGCAAGCCTATACTAAGACTTCATTCCTGAGGTGAAATAAAAATACAGAATGTAAGCACATCGTACAAAGTCTTGATCCATATTCTGAGTAGTAATTAATTAGACATTTCGAGTCGTAGATTTATTGCTTTAGTTAGAGAAGAATATGCACCAACATTTAGGGAATTGTATTTTTAGAATGGAAATAAGTGCGCCTTAATATTTGTAATCACTTTTCGACCGGAATGAAAAATGCGTTAAGATTATTCACTTGTCAATTGCAACCCCCACCCCCCCCCCACCCCCGGGGAAGTGGGGGAATGGTAGGGGAATGTCTGAGAAAACATTCCCCCACCCAGGGGGAGATTTCCCTTAGTTTACAGCAATATCAACTGAAGGGGTGGGGGAATGTCTGCCAGTGCCCACTCTATACCTTGGTTCTCAAGAGAGGAATAGCATTGCATGAAATGTAACACAAGGGGGAGGGGGAGGGGGAGGGGGAGGGGAGGGGGAGGGGGAGGGGGAGGGGGAGGGGGGAGGGGGAGGGGGGTAGTGGTGGGGTTAGTGGAGGGGTTATGGGAGGGGTATGGAGGTGTTATGGGGGAGGGGGGCCTGGGGCATTAGATGCACTTGCTACCAGTTTAGTCATCCTCTAATTGGCTTCACCCTAGTCCATACAGTATTTTGGACAGCAGCTACAGAGGCATACTGTATACATGCAGATTGCAACCACTATCTATACAGTGTTTGGACAGCAACCACCCCTATATAGTTTCTACCAGTGCCCACTCTATACCTTGGTTCCTAAGAGAGTTTTGGAGGTTTTCAATGTGTATGGGCTGGGCTAGGCTAAGATATAAAGTAACAGACCTCCTCCAATATATACACAAAGAGTGTCACCTTTGAACCTGGCAGGGATTTAGCACCACCTATATAGTGTTTCAACAGTGTAAACCCTGAACATGCCTTGCTGAACATGATGGGGGACTCTTCTTCCAATGTACCCTATACTAGATATGCCAAGATCCTTTAGTGTTGGAGGTAGGGTTAGGGTAGGGGTTAGGGTATGCGGTCCCTGGGGTGGGGGGTGGGGGAGGGCACATGGGAGGGGGGTTGTTGAGGGGGGTTAGGGTTAGGGGCGATGGAGGGGGTATATGTCACAAGTCTCCTGTAGATATATGCATGCCCCCTCCCTAAAAAAATGTCAGGAATTCATTTTTTTTCATCAATGGAATCTAGGCTATCTTTTGATGATGGGAAGCCTACGGTCCCCCACCTTCTGCCTGCCCCTCCCCCCGCCCCCCCCCCCCCCCACCCCCCCCCCCCCACCCCACTAAACAAATTGAATTTTTGTGAAATTCAATGGAGTGTATCTAGGCTCTCTTCTGATGATAGGAAGCCTACAACATTGGTACGATTAAATTTGATTACACAAGCAGGATTGTGCCCCTGTTAAAGCTTTAATATACCTTTGTAGTTGTCCTTACCATCAGCCATTTCCTAAAAGCTGTGAATGCTACCTGGGCACTGTCTAGGTGGAAATTAAGGATTAGGACATGTCAGTTTGAAACAGCAACATAAGTAGGAGCGTAATAGTTTAGTATGTGTACATACCCAATGATTTAATAGACCTACAAATCTTCATAATTAAAATAATTCCATATCTAATAATATTCCCTAATAATATTGACACTGACATGTGTTGTTGGGACATACAGAAACTATATACTAAATACTTAAACATAACACACATATATCCTTCATGAACAACCAATAGAGAAATTCATTCAAGTCAACTTAAAAAGAAAACAAAGGGGAATAATTATCATATATTTGTGTATATAATTCCTAACATAATCGGTTATGTATGTGTAGGCAGAGGGTCAATGACCTGTCACCCTTACCGCTGCCAGTGTCATTACCATTATTGAATGGTCATTTGCCAATAACTTTTCTTCTATTAGGAATATTTTCACAAATTAAAAAGCGTTATGACCCTTATGTCAGGACCTATGAAGTATACACTAATTCAAAACATTATGTGCCTTTTTTAATGATTTTATTGATTATTGATTTATTGATTTTTATTGATTTGATTGATTCTTTTATATATATTTCTGCACTATGTCTAGTTTATGTACAAAAAGAAAGAAATCAAAAGAAACAATTTTAAAAATTTAAGAATTTTCAGCTGTGGATGGCCAAAATTAATTTAATGACAACCAATTGGTGGAATTGCTCATATGTGATCTGTTTTAGGAAAAGTTTGCAATGTTTCTGGATGGTTAATTACCAGTAAAGTAACTAAACATACTCCAAAACAAATTCCCGATGTGCAATAGAGGAGTTCTAACATGATTTTTACCAGGATATTTACACCTGATTTTGACCTGGTGCTTTACTAGTGGAAATCGTAAACGATTATGAGGCTCAAACTTGATTTTACAATGCTCTATAGACCCGATTTATAAATGCACTATTGGCCAGGGTATTTAATGCTTTTCTGATGCACTCAATAATGTACTCTTGGCCAGGTTCAAAAACGCACTTATGATGCACTCAGTGAGGCACATTCAGTGTGCTGTTGGAGTGGTATATTTTTGCTCAGACAAATATTTGAAGGGTATCAATATTTCCAAAGGGTTTGGAAGAAAATTTAGGGCAGTGTATGTGTTGCCCCCTCTTTATGCATCATTTTATTTTCATCAATTCTATCATCCTGATTGTGAGCCTAACGGCATAGCGTCACTCTATTGGTGTGTCTCAGGTGTTTGTTGTCACTGCCTCACCCAAGCCACTAGGGACAATATATCATGTACAGTCATTAGGGTGTTTGGATCAGAGCATTTTTCAATATCAAACAGGTACACAACACATATAAATTATAGGTGTATATCACTTATAACATTCCTATGGACATGATGTGGAATATGCGTAGTTGTATAAATGCCACACAAGTGCATTAGCGGTACTTTTATTATAAAAACAATTGTAAATGGACCCCCAGTTACCAATTGCGCCACCTGGTGAAAACAGTCACGCCACCTGGTGATAACAACTTGCATAGTGATAACATAGTATTATAACTTATATAATGGGGTTCTTTATCGGAGACCTGGCCCATAGAAATAAATTCAAACATCAGTAAATTGATATAGGAATGCACCTTATAGACAGAGTATTGCATAATGAGTATATGGGGCCGGGTCCATACCCTGTATTAATAATTGCGTAAATGTTTAATTCATTAACATAATGTATCTTATGTATAATATTAGGCAAAATAAACCATCCCATACGAATACATCATTTCAATGATGTATTCGCATGGAATTGTGTATTTGTTGATATATCCTTTCTTAATAAAATACCTAAATAGGGCTAGAAAAGCTTGGAATAGTCTAAATCAAAACTTACAAAACCTTGAAATAAAGAAAGAAATTCGAAAAGATGTACAATCTATGATTCGAGATAGAGTAACAGATGTCTAGGCCTAGAATATGGATCCCCCTACTGAATTAATATTCAGATATACACTTATAGAATTTATGTATGAGTTTATACTACATGTTACATATATGTTTAAACGTTTATTCTTATAATGTTCTGACATCCTAGTATAAGGGTACGAAACGATTCGTTGTATTTCATTACGACCACATAAATATATTACAAATATAGATTTAAAAATCTATTCTGGTCATGTTGGACACCCAAGTATAGGGGCATAGAGAAACGCAATGTTATAATTGATTACAAGTAATAATGTATTTTATTACGATCTTATTTGTGGATTTTATATGTTTGTTGGGAATATCTGACTCCCTTCTTAAATACTACATGTAAAGAATTTGTAGTACCTGATCGTATCGTACTGTACTGTACAATCGAACGATTCATAAACTCTTGCCATTGTTACTATATACCTATTATAACCTGAGATACCCCCTAGGTATATAGTGGTGCTGTACTGCTCGACTAACCCCTCATCTTGTCATTTTCGTACCTATATGTTTATTATATTTCATTATATCTCTAATCTCATTTAGTCTAGTTCACCCTTATATACTCAAAATTATGGTAACAGCCGGAAGAAATCTACTCTAGGCAGTCCATAAAGTTATGTCGACCCTTTAGTACTCGTTTGTACTGATGGAAAAGGCAAATAAAAGACATCTTATCTTATCTTATACAAATGAAGTAAATAGTAAATCCTTTCGTTAGGAGACAATGGTTGACAATTAGAATACAACATTTGTATTTTCCAGCCAAGTTTCGAAGGTGTATTCATCGAAAATTTTAATTTACTGATCAAGGAATGATGTTGGAATCATGAGAATTGTTTTAGATATTAAGTCTACCTTAAATATAAATGCAAAAAAGAGTTGATCAAAATATGAAAAGTTTTCTTTTTATAGCAGTTGGAACATATATTCGTGGGAAATCAGATTAATAATATGGTAGGAATTATAAAAGGATGCATTAAATCCGGAGGAGAATTTGGGAACTAATATTTGGATAATATGGAGGTAGCATTACATTGTTTAGTTTAATGGAGAGGGGTTTCTATGAATGAGTGTCAGAGACTGAGTGTGATGTTCAGAGAGTAGAGTGTCAGATATGTGCGACATAGGTGTGAATGCCATGCAGGTGAGTGAGCAGTGGCAGGTATTATATGGTCTGTTGTAGCTTCATTGTGTTGTATAATTTTATGGTAGTTGTGGGCGCGGATTTGGTTTAAACTATTATTTGGGATAGAAGGAATGTTTAGGTTATACAGATGAATATATAAGATTTTCAAATAGATGCAATATGCTCCATGAACCTGGTTCATGAATGTGGTCCTGATGCTCCCAACGATGTGCTACTGACCAGGTGTAAAAGACACAGTTATGATGCACTTGGTGAAGCACTTTCATTGATATTGCTATGTGAGGGAGAGGGAGGGAATTACTGAGTAAAGTTTATTCATTCATTCATAATCATTATTCATACAAATAAAAATGACATCTAGGTAGAGGTTTGATTTATAAATATTTTATTCTTTATAGGTTGCCACCAATTCTATGCTGGACCCCCTGCCCCACCATTGGTCCCAAACCATTTTCATTATCATAATATTTCATGAATTGTCTTATGTTAGATATTCAATATTTGATGTACTTCAATTGCATGTTACTAGTGCATTGATACCCGATTTATATACATAAATTTGATACGCATTTTTTAACTACATCTAATGATGCACATTGCATCAGGTGCAAAACCAGGTGCAAAACTGCTTTTTTTAGCGGATTGCACTTTTGTGACTGGTCAGTGGCACTTTTGCATGCACTGACGCATTTTCCAATGCACATCGGGAAGACCTTCGAAACGCAAGAATATATTTAATATAATGTCCCGAAATTTGTTACATGGATTTATATGCCTATAAGAGCTGGACCCTTTAAAATTCAGAACATTTCAATAAAGAGATCTTGTAAAAAAAAACCCTTTGAAAAATATCAATTTAGCGACTTGTGACCCATTCTCCTGGAACACATCACTATACACAAATGTATGTCATGATGTTTAGAATTCACATCTGATTAATGAAAATTCAAAAATATATTTTCTCCAGCTCTACAGAGCTATGTCAACCAAAAACACCATTTGCAAGACTTTTCTTGGAATGACCCTTATATTTTTGCAATAAAAGTGTCTAAAAAAATGTCCTCTGAAAAAATGTGCCCCAGGGGGGTCGGGGATTTACAGGAATTTCTTGCCCTGGGGGGGTCGGGGATTTCATCAAATTTCCCAAAAGGCCAAGGACATTCCCCCACATCCCCAGGGGTGAGGGGGGGGGGGTTGCAATTGACAAGTGCATTATTAAAAGGCATTGATATACATACCATGGAATTCTTGGAAACATGTCATGAAATCTTTCGTGAAATGTGCAAGGGGACTCATTGGAGCAGGCTAAATTGAAATAACTGATGGAAATGATAAACAAAACAACTTTAGGGCTGAAGTGAAGATATCGATCGCACGTAGCATTGGCTTAATTGGTGTTGCATTTTACCGTAGTAAAAAGCTGTGTGGTGTACGAGCTATGTACGGCAAACACCATAATCAGCCGGTCGGCCGTGGCAATAAACATGGACCTTAAGCCTTGCGTACATGCGTACATATCCATCGATATGAACGATCCATAATATAATTATAATATATTATCTGAATGTGCTATTGTTTTTTAGGCTAGGATAACATGATAATATAGGGAAACGTCTTCAAACCATATTAGGAAGGGAAATATATAAAATGTCCAACCGAAACAATGAATTTGAATAGATTTATGATAGCATAGGCTATTAGAATTTCTATCGTACTGATCAGTTGTCCTCAAATACCTCTACTACCGTATTGGGGTGATATATACCAGTGAAGACTGGACATAATACGCCTATTATAGAATAGAATAGAAAAATCTTTTATTCATCAGAGCTTTTACAATTATGTTGACGAATAGGTCGACAGGCCTCTAGGTACCGTTTAGGATTTATGCCTAGTTCTTCCGGCCGTTCCCTTTATATCTATATCTACCTAAAATATAATTAGCTTATTTCATATAATATATGAAATAAGCTATTTATGAAATAAGCTAATATATTTTAGGCACAAGAAAGTCTAGTAGTACAGATCTATGACATATAACAACATTTCTAACATAGGTATCCAGTACAGGATTTAACGGGGTAAGTTAGTATCGCCTAACTTTCCATGTAAAACAAAACTCAATAGTTCCTCCTATATAGGATTGACGAACTTTTGCTTCGGGATTATATATACGAAAACAGTGCAGCAGCAGTCCATAAAATTAATGGAGGTTATTAGTCGATTTTAATTAACCCATTGGGGACGGGAGGCTGCCTGCAGGCAGCCATTTTTTATATAAATTGAAGGGGGCATAACTTAATAAAAAATAAACGGATTTTGATGAAATTTAAAATATGTGTATACAAACACACTAGAAATATATTCATAGGTATGTTGTCATGGAGACAATAATGATGACGTCATAACTAACATACGTAAATGCTGGAAAGTGAATTTGGAGCAAGGTTGCCGCCATATTGGACCCAATTGAGACCCATTATTTTAATTATTGAAGACCAAATTCTAGAAATTATGAAAAAGTATGATCAATAACTGTTTACACCTATTAAATGATGGACATATGACACATATTATTTGAAGAAAATATTCTTAAAGTGTTTTTATACCCTAAACCTCATGTTAAACACCCGTCCTGAAGACCAAAAAGGGGGAAAAGGGCCCCCGTCAACCAGGCAAATTATGTGTAAACTGCCCCCGTCCTCATTGACTTAGGTCCTTATAGGCCCAAGCACCTCAAGGCAGTGACTATTTCGCCTAAAGATTATGCACTAACTGTGCACCAGCAAGCTCAAAATGGAGGTTCTTAACTTTTTTAGTCTCTGCCTTATGTTGTTATAGTCCCTGGACTGTTCAAGACAGTGACTAAAGAAGTGTATAATGTATCTTGCTACATGAATGCAACGCATTAAAGGACAAAACACCATCTTAGCGTTACCTTGGTGTATCAGCTTGTACTTGAATGAGTCTGGATGAATGGAATCAAGGGTGGATCTAATGTTCAAGTTGAAGTGAAGGGGCAGGACAGACAGGGACTTTATACTCTTCGACCAACTCTAGCATAGGACACCCTCAACGCATTTGAAAGTTAATTAAAGCTGTATTTTCAGCTATTACGACAAAAATCTAACCAAATTTATTAATTGTATTACTTATTACAACTAGGACTGAATTCAATGTTCTCCTACTGGTATAAGGCTAATAATTTGAAGTCGAATCATCCAAGAGAAACGACCGCTGGTGAGCGATAATAAGTGAACCAATGTAGGACAGGATTTCAGCAGGCCTCCGAAATATAATCGTGTACTTTTATGAAACTCTGCCGCAAAAACATCCAGACAAAATCCTCCAAATTTTAGTCTAATGACTTTAAACTGAGTTGAAACAAAACAAAGGATAGAAATTTAAATCTTGACTTTGTTTTACTGATGTTCACTGAGACTGCAGCTTTAAAAAGTGAAATATATTCATAGATTTCGTATTTTTCCTGAATATCCACCTCAATTGATGGCTGTTAGTAAGTTGTTTCCTTATATGTTTAAGAGTAATGGTAAATAATTATACAATAAGTTGTTAAAACCATGTACGTGTGTCAGAATTTTAGAAAATGTACAACTCACTTCCACCAATCCTCTGAAATAACTCACATTTAAGACAGAAATGAGCTTCAAAATGCAGTTTAACATAGCAAAACAGATACTTTAAATCAATACGATACCAAATACACCCGATACTCATCCTTTTTTAGCCTAATTTAGCCAAATGTCCTACATGTGTAGAGCTGCCAATTCTACATTTTCTGAAAATCTGACCCATGTATGTAGTTGAAGCGAACCATAATATCCCACCCCGCCCGATCCCGCTCTCCCACCCTGTATCATTCTATAGCAGTCATTGGGAGCGAGCCAAGTATGTCACACAGTGTATGCGACATGTACATCATCATACTACATAAGCATTATTCAGGAAACACACCTACAGGTAATTTGATCGATTACTCATTTAATAATTACTTCATAAATGTGTTTAGTGATTCTAAATGATCGATATGCATGTATTGCTTTAGTTTGAACGTAGACCTTTAACCAGAGCTTCTTCAGCAATTTCGGAGCCTATTTAGCACCCAACTATTTTAAAGTTAGTAAAATAAAAATACTATGCATAATATCCAAACTATTGCATCAGAAAACCTTATTTAAAATGTTCCTTCTGAAGGTATTTTCCTTGCTTCCTACTGTAGGAATTGCAAGTAGCACTGTCTGTGTAGCGAATTCCTTCCCTATAGGTTCACTACCAGCTGTTTAGCGAGGGAAGGTAGCTAAGGAAGGCAAATCTTAGGAAGCATTTCTCATGCATGGACAATGTATGCAGACACAAGTCCTACATAAATGGCCTGGCACTTTGGACTTGATAAAGTACGTTCTATTTCTCATTCACTACGATAGGAATAGGGCCCCTCGGGATTTTTGGAATATCATTTGATGTCCACTTCTCAATGCTAAATTCAGTTGTAACCCAATTTTCTAGCAGTAACATTTTATACTCCTATATGAGACTCAAATAGAGACACCACAAATAGAAAATCAAGACACAACTGCATCGACAATTCATGTTGAGTTGGTTTTAAATAAGCAAATAATAATCGAAGTTTGATATCTATTTGGTAAGTATTTTATGGATCTATGTAAATACATATTATTTACCAATATATATCATGTATAGACCATATATATTAAAAGGTAAACCTGTGATATCAACACTGATTTTGATTTACATTCACTCAGCGAAATGTGAAACAATTATCAACTAGCTCACACTGTTATAATCAAATTACAATGTATACACACAGGTCCTACTCAACGGTTTAAGGATTAAAAAGTGGAAGAAGTTCTGTTGCTTAATAGAATGAGGGTTAATGGAAGAAATGTATAGCTCATTATGTAGGTCAAATGCAGATTGTCAGTAAAATTGACTATGAGCATAATTGATTAGGCAGGACTCAGAACTCAAATAATACAAGTCTATGGAGGTTATAGCAAAAGAGATGGACAGTACTTTAAAACTCAACCCCCAACCCAATTTCTTTGGAATAAAGTGGAACAAGTTCCCTCAGATAGGTAGATTGGGGGGATAATAAAAGAAATATATTCAGGAAATTTTGATTTCGAACCCCATATCAACTCACAGATCTGCAATATAGCACAAATGAAACAAATGTCCCACCATGTATTACTTAGGAAGTAATTTGATTACGTTCAATATATTTCAGTTCAAGTGAATTACCATCAAGAAAACAACAGTGAGAGATTCACAGACACAAAATGCCTGACTCAACCCAGAGGAAGTTCATCCTGAGGGACATTGACGATGAGAACTTTGGCCCAGAACATGAAGGGGGCGCCATGTGTTCTAAGAGACCACCCTGGTGGACATTTGTACAACTAGCCCTAGGACTAGCTGTGCTAGTCACCATTATCACTACCTCATGCTTTATCATGGCCAATGAAGCATCCGAGATGAAGGCCAGTCCAATAACGACTGTGGTAAACTATGAGAAACCTGGTAAAAGCAACACCCAACATCTAAAACTTCAACAGGGGAAATTCCGTCAGAGCCATGATGATAATTCAGCATCAGCATCGTCATCAAAGTCTGATCCTCAAAGTCTAATTCCTCAGAATGGGCACCTCATAAGTCAGATGGGGTTGACAGAACCTCCTCCCAAACCAACCAAGCGAAGAACTGTCCAAGTGACAAGTCATCAATCTACCCGAAAACCTCTGAGATTTACTGGCGTGGGCCGACTCTGGAGGAGTGTCAAACCAACAACTGAGCCTAGTACCAGCCTTGTCAAAACAACACCCCAGCCTAGTACCAGCACTGTCAAACCAACACCTAAGCCTAGTACCAGCACTGTCAAAACAACACCTGAGCCTAGTATCAGCACTGTCAAACCAACACCTAAGCCTAGTACCAGCACTGTCAAACCAACACCTAAACATAGTACCAGCACTGTCAAACCAACAGCTGAGCCTAGTACCAGCACTGTCAAACCAACACCTAAGCCTAGTACCAGCACTGTCAAACCAACACCTAAACATAGTACCAGCACTGTCAAACCAACAGCTGAGCCTAGTACCAGCACTGTCAAACCAACACCTGAACCTAGTACCAGCACTGTCAAACCAACACCTGAACCTAGTACCAGCACTGTCAAACCAACACCTGAACCTAGTACCAGCACTGTCAAACCAACACCTGTGCCTAGTACCAGCACTGTCAAACCAACACCTGAACCTAGTACCAGCACTGTCAAACCAACACCTGAACCTAGTACCCGCACTGTCAAACCAACACCTAAACCTAGCACCAGCACTGTCAAAACAACACCTAAGCCTAGTACCAGCACTGTCAAAACAACACCTGAACCTAGTACCAGCACTGTCAAACCAACACCTGAACCTAGTACCAGCACTGTCAAACAAACACCTAAGCCTAGTACCAGCTCTGTCAAACCAACACCTGTGCCTAGTACCAGCACTGTCAAACCAACACCTGTGCCTAGTACCAGCACTGTCAAACCAACACCCCAGCCTAGTACCAGCGCTGTCAAACCATCACCTGTGCCTAGTTCCAGCACTGTCACACCCACACCTGAACCTAGTACCAGCACTGTCAAAACAACACCAGAGCCTAGTACCAGCACTGTCAAACCAACACCTGAGCCTAGTACCAGCGCTGTCAAAACAACACCTGAACCTAGTACCAGCGCTGTCAAAACAACACCTGAACCTAGTACCAGCACTGTCAAAACAACACCTGAACCTAGTACCAGCACTGTCAAAACAACACCTAAGCCTAGTACCAGCACTGTCAAAACAACACCTGAACCTAGTACCAGCACTGTCAAACCAACACCCCAGCCTAGTACCAGCACTGTCAAAACAACACCTAAGCCTTGAAGCACTAGCCCCATTCTAGGCATCTCTGTAAGCTCAAGGAGGCCGACACCTGACGTTAACACTGCAACCTTGCAGAATATGTCAGCCAATGCTAAAGGGAATGCTGCAAAAACAACTCTAACTACTGTAGTGGGACCCAAGGAAACCACCACACAATCAGCACAGAATGGAAAACATTGACACCTACACAAATGCCAACTACAGAGCAGACTATATGGGTCAGATTTTCTGAAAATGTACAATTCAACTTCGCCATTTTTCTCAAATAACCCAAATTTCAGCCGAAAATAAAGACCAAAACACAGTTTAACCTAACCAGACAGATTGCTAGAATCAATGCAATGCCGAATATACTGGAATTTACCTGTATTGACCAAATTGCAGCTTGATTTAGCGGAATTTATTAAATGTGCACAGCTGCCAATTGTACATTTTCTGAAAATCTGACCCATATATGCTACAAGGGAATAAAGAAGGAGAGTTGAAGTTGGGTCTGCAACCGCCAAAATAAGTATAAAGACAAACTGGCAACCATATAACCAGAGAGAGTGTTTTATTATTCAGATAACTACGCAGATTTTCTAAATCACTTTTCAGTTCGAGTACTGTGTGCCCTTTCTAGATAGTAGTAGAAGATCCTTATATTGGTATGATGTTGAGGTTATTAACAAAATAGCCTTTTTCTATATTGAAACCAGGAAATGCATGTTGTCTCTTAAACCAGAAATGGATTGATTAGGATACATATATTTATATTTTATTTGTGCCTATGCCTTCTATATGCCTTCTAACTTGTACATTGATAATGGCTGTAAGCAAGTCTATGATATCAGATTTTTGCAAGAGGAATTATAAATATTCCTATCAAAGGACACAGAAGTCATTACAGGGAGAACAAGCACACAACACAACAAAGAACCAAAACAATGAACTAGCTAATAAAGGTATAATAAAACATGAATGATTATATTCTTCATTATCGCATTATATACCAGTGAATATCAGAAGGAGAGAATATTAAAGCATCTCATTTACATGATGTTGGTTGTAACAGAACAAGTTTGGTCTAAGATGTCACCAAGGAAATTTAATTCACGCTATCCTTGTTAGGTGGAATAGTGCACAGATTTAACACCAGATGTATTTATGGGTCAGATTTTCAGAAAATGTACAATTCATAGCTCTACACATTTACTAAATGTTGCTTATTAGGCTGAAAAATGATGAGTACCGGGTATATCTGGGTATATTTGGCATCGTGTCGATTTAAAGAATCTGTTTTGCTCTGTTAAACTATGTTTTAAAGCTTATTTTTGTCTTAAATGTGGGTTATTTGAGAGGATTGGTGGAAGTAAATTGTATATTTTCTAAAAATCTGACCCATTTATGACGCTCCATTGCCTGCTGTGCTAAGATGGAAGTTTCCGGTGCTACTTCCGGTATACGCAAGCAATTAACAAATCTATACATGCTCATTTATTTTTTTTGACTGATGTAGTCATGTAAAATTGTTATCCTTTTATTTTGTCAAACTAATAATATATATATATAAGAATTTTTATTTCTCTTTTCATCACATACAATTACAAAACTTTTACAGAGAAAAAGGGGGTTATTTCCTGTCAACTCAGTTGGTGTTCCCAGGTGCCCTTAATAGTGATATTACATCAATAATTGTTGAAAAATAAATTTTTACACAATATTATACATTGTTTAACAATTTTTTGAACAATTTACTCCTAACCATTCATCTAGTTAATACCATTTAGTAACATCTATTTGAATTCTTTCTTTTTAATTATTTAAGAAAGAAGTTCATAACATTAGAGGGATGATTTACTGCACAATCATTCCTATCTTTATTTTCTTCATGCGTAGTTATATACTTAAGGTCACACGTACATTAGTTTGTTAATAACCAAACTGCCCAGTCTATTTCTACAACCTATTTACTTTCTCTTATATTTTCAAGTTTTCTTTCAGACCTTTTCATGTAACCTCCGTGATATAAATATCTTACGATTTCTGAATATGCAATTTATAGATTGTGTTACCCGTGTTTTCAGTTGTTATACTAGTGCCTCTGATTTATTTTCGTTATCATGCTCAAGACAACGGATTTACAGAGTCTTTTTATAATTTCCTCCAACTGCTATGTGGGCAAACACTGCCTTTTTCCTTTTATTCCGTTAAATCATCATATCTTAAATACTTTTGTAAGTGACCTAACCTGGGTTGTATTCTTTTTTTAGGTATCTTTTAAATTCATCAATTATTGCATAACATTGGTGCCTTGGGGCCAAACTGTTCCATAATTTAGGGATTGTATATATAAACGATCTCTTAACCATTTCCATTTTGGGAGTTATCGTTCTAAGGTTTCTCCCGTTCACTAAACTTCTAAGATTGAGATTTCTACCATCTAAGTTCTCTTTACTCTGAGCCATTTTATAACCTATTTTTAGGAGATGGACATTTCTTCTATGTTCTAGTTTTGAAAGACCTAAGTCTTTGTGAGCTTGATCTGTGTTCTCTCTTTTGTCAAGTCTCTTAATAATCCTAATGGCTGAGTTTTGAATAACTTGTAATTTACTTAATCTCGATATGTTTCCTCCACCATATAATAAATCTCCAAATTCTATAATAGGTCTCATCGCTACTTTATATATCTTCAGCAGAGTATTGTTATCGGCTGCATATCTTATTTTTGCCAGCTTATTGGTATTGGTCAACGTGTATTAGCACAGCGCTGGTGGATGGGTATTTTAAGACATGTCTAAACTGTGCGCATATCATTAATATATGTCAATAGAATTGATATGATATATTTTATCTTGAATTTTATCTTTCACTTTGCTTGAATATTAGACTTCATTTGAATATTACTTGCTTGAGAATTTACATAAAATGTAATTGATAAAATCAGGCTATACTGAGAAAATTTGTACTCGAAGTATGGAAATGTGTATGACCTGAATAAAATATTTTCAATATCAAAAAAAATAGTACCCTTGAGTCATGTAACCATTTAACTCCCACCATGAAGCGAGCCTTTTTTAAAGTTTTAAATTCAACAAAATGAAACACCATGCTACAGTTATTTTGTGCATTGGGGCACAAAGCAGATCTTTTTTTTTTTTAAGGATTTCATTTAAACTTGGGTACCGACTCCCCTTTTCGGGGCTAGTTCTGCCGGGCCAAGATGAAGCTGTACTTAATACAATTCATGAGAGTGTACATGAAATTCACTTTGCCACTTTTGTTTGTATATAGTGTTAGTGATTATTTCTGGGTTTGTTTCTTATTAACAAAAAATGACATATATAACAGATTTATTGATCACTTTGCCACTTTCAATTAGTGTTAGTGATATATAGTATAGTAATAGAATTATTAAATTCACTTTGCCACTTTCATTGTACATAGTGTTAGTGAAATAGTTTCTGTGCTTGATAAAAAGGACATGTATGTCAGATTGATAAATCAATTTGCCACTTTTTGTAAGTGTTAGTGATAATTGCAAAAGGACCTAATAAGACAAATTTATTAAAAGGGAAGATAGTTCATTCCAGGTGATTTTACTATGCGCTTTGCCACTTCTTCTTCTAGAGAGTGTTAGTGATCATTTGTTTTATTTCTGTATTGCTACTTGTTGTGATTTCTGTCTCTCTACGTGTCGCGTCTATTGTTTTTGCCTCTTATTTTGGGAATGTTATTAGTGTATATTGATATTTATTTATGTGTAGAGTGTGTTTATCCATTCTTTTTGATTAGATTTAAATGCCTCTATATTGCCTATGTTTCTTTGTCAGGGTGTCAGTTCATTCCATGCGATGGCACATTTAACCTGCACAGTTTTCTCACCCAATTTTGTTCTATATCTAGGCATATTTAGGGTTGGTCCATCAGCTTGTCTGGTTTCCCTATTTGGTTTATTTGTGTAATTTGTGTCAGTTTTTCTTTTAAATGCAAGATGTCTTAGGTGAGTTGTCCTTCTATTGTGTAGCAGTGGAATTTTTGCTGTGTTGTATAATTGGTTGATGTGGGTATCATAAGGCATATTTAATATTAAGCGAAGTGCCCTATTTTGAAGTTTCTGAAGTTTGTCTACAAGTGGTTTGTGTGTGTTGTGGATAATTACATCTCCATAATAAAAAAAAGGGAGTACCTTTGTTTTGTATATTTTCTTTGCTGTGTCTGTATCTATGTATTTTCTTATCTAATGTAATTGATAGATTTTGTGTGATATTGTTTCTATTGAGTGTTGTAGTTGTGCTTGGTAATTTAGTTTGTTGCCTATTGTAAAGCCTAGATATTTATATGTGCTAGTGTGTTGTAGTGGGTTTCCTAGGTAATTTATATTCTTGTTTTTTAAATTAGATATATTGTTTTTTGATCTGGATAGAAACATTATATTTGATTTATTAACATTCACTAAAAATAAATTGGTTTTGCACCATTTTTGCAGATTGTCTAGTGCTGTTTGCATTTCTGAAAATATTTGATCTATGTTTTTGCCATGCAGGTACAATATGGTGTCATCCGCGTAGAGAGACAGTTGACAATTTGATACATATGATTTGAGGTCATTAATAAACACAATAAACATAAGTGGGCCCTTATTGTCTTAGTGGGATTGTTCATTGTTTATTTTTCCAAAATATTATTCTAATCGTTGTTCATGCAATGTCCACCCAATATATATGGATTAGCCCATCTGTATATAAATGCCTTTTCAAATGTTTAACTGTTTGGATAAATGTACAATAATGATATTGTGAGTGACTATTAAAGCTGCATTTTCAACTTTTACGATGATATTGACTTAACCAGATTAAACAAGTGAATCGGTTGATCTACAAGACGGGAGTTTTTGCCGGTGTCATATCATTATAATGATTTGAAGTTGATTCAACCAACAGAAAATGAGAGCCGCTGAGTGATAATATCTGAAATCACTGCAGTAGAGGATTCCGTCAGTTCGCTGAAATATAAATATTGACCTTAAGGAAGCCCTGCAGCTAAAACAACAAGATGCAATTAATTGTGGTCTGATTTTTATATTTGTAGTTAAAGAACGGAAGATAAAGTAAAAAATCTGTAGTCCTTGGTCTTTGGATTCGACCAATGCTAACTGAGAGTGTTGCTTTGATAGAGGATTAGCATGTCTCACTGCGCATGTCTATTACAGTGCATGCAGAGATGGATTAAGTTTTGTTTGTTTTTTTATTTGTTTAAGGCCAATACAACATTTAAAAATTCACATGAAAAAACGCAGTTCAAATCTGACTTACAAATATTTAGCAACATTGCTATTGAAAAATGCAAACATAATCTCAATAAATAATCTATAAAAACCAAATGCATGGTGGGAAAGTTGAAGTCTTGTTTCATGGAACCGTGCAAAACACATAGATATTTACATGGGATCACTGTTAAATATTCCATGCGAACATAGCATGCTTCTCTATAGCTTTTACACTGACATACAGCTCCCATAATTTCATGCGATTCAACATTCAAAATGGCGGACATGCAAATGCCTTATTGTGCCTTAAGGTGTAATGAAAGCTTCTAGGCAAGGTATGTACAGGAGGAGGTAGAGGAAGTGGTGTAGGAAGTTGACACATTCCTCTATATACATGAGCCTTAAGAGCTGACTAAGTACTGCTTGTTGTGGCTAGAGGGAGCCTCTGTTCCTGTCATACAGCCAGCAATGGGCCTGACCTTATAAAATGAGCAGGTTTCACTTTTGTATAACTAAAATGAGTTTAGTGTGTACGGTCCAAACACCTGGAAGAGAGATTTGATCAGTGAGTGTTGGAAAACAATAAAGCATTATCATTTACCAGAAGTTGTAATGTTTTAAATGTTCTTACATCTGAACAATAGCTCCCAAAATCTGTTGTTATTTACTTGGCATTATGAGAGGTAATACAAATCATAATGAAGACCCTTTTGAGTAGTTTCGATTCTGCCCCTCTCTGTGGTAATTTTTGTTTGTTAATGCATATCTAACAGCAGCTAGCCATTGACCTGAGGCAATCAATCACTTATACCCAAATCAGTAGGAACATCTAACAATCAATGACCTCCATTTCTGACCTGCTGATGCACTAAAGGGGCATATAATTTTCGCCTCGAAATTATGCATAAACAGTGCACCAGCAGCCCATAAATGGAGGCCATTAATCCTTTTAGTTTCTGCCAAGATGGTTATAGCCAACTCCAATTTCAAAGCATTTCATCATACAGCCAGTATTCACGTCATTCCATAAGGATTATAAATATGTCATTACTACTAACACTATAATAGAATCATTAAAAAAATATTTATGCATAATTGTTTTTCCTTAATATAGATCAGATTTCTATCTGTTACAAAAATGAAATAATTCACAGATATATACTAACTATAGTGATTAAAAAGGGGCAAATAAAATACAATAATTATAGATTAAAGCGGTATGGCGGTCCTCCTTCTGACAACAAACAATCAAGTATCCCTGTTTTCTCTGAATTGTCTCCACTATTTTTCTGTGGGTTTTACTTTGAGCCATATTTGGCGCGAACTTTATCTAATGTCTAGTTGTAAGATATCGTACATGTTCCAATCACCTCACCCATCTATATATGGGACCTCTCCAAGATTCACAGATGGAGTATAGACAAGGAGGTGGGTGGACGTACAGCATTAGTAGACTCAGTCATACTTGCTGCCCTGAAAGTACAATGCTGAAGCCAGACAGCGACATGACGGAAAGTCTAATTGGTAAGCTATATTGATAATCTATATTTCAAAGCCTTATAGATTAGATAAGCCTATAATAGTACTTTGCCTTCTAAATGCTGTGGAGACCAGTGAAGAAAAATGAGATTTTGTGGTTTATCTTTTAAAATCACAGCATCTCGACTTGAGTTACGTTAGGAGGAATGTTCATTTAAATTTCTCATGATAATCTGTGTTTGTTTTTAAATTTAGATCAGTAGCTATGTGCTAAATGATCTATCTATTTGTAGGGGATCGGTTTCGGAAACCTTTGGAATTTGTATAGTCCTAGGAATCAATTTCGTATCAATATGAACCTCAGTTATATTTGATTTTATAGGTTTTAATAATTATGATCGAACCCACTATTGTAGGATGACCCTAACTAGTGTCCGTAAGAGTAAAGGTGTAGTATTAATTAATCACTTTGTCTGACAATCTGCAGGGCAAACACAGGGGTGAGAGGTAACAGAATATATGAGATGTTTCACAGGAAAATGAGTCACAAGTCGTAAACAATGGATTTTGAGATATCTCCATATTTGGAATAATGAGATCTAGGGGATTCCGATGAGGGTAAACATTGGGACATTTAATAAGTGTTTCTGTATTTTGTGTTTGATATTTTTTATCTTCGAAAGAAATTGTGTGCAATATTTCCGGGTGGACAATTGCTAGCAAAGTAGCTAAATATGCTCCATAGTATGACCTTAGAAATGCATGGATATATTTAATGTACTGTCATGACATTTAGGATATTATGTATTCATGCACCCAAAGGCGCTAGATACCTTAAATTAGTGATGGGAACATTCCCGCAAAGGGAACTTTGAAAAATATCAATTTTGCCACCAGTGACTGATTTCTCTGAAGTAAAGCCCATCACACATGTTGAAAGGAACAAGATTATCACTATAATGGCAGCTGCAAAAGCCTCGTGAAACTTTACAATGTAAAAGTCATTATCAACTGAGGCCCGTTGTATAATTAATCTTTACTTAAGGTTGCAGCTTCTGTAGCTACTTCCCCTTGTTAATTGACGTATAGGGAAGGAATGTACTATACAGGCAAATGCTGATTTTTATTCCTACAGTAGCAATTTCCTTCCTAATAGCGGAACTCCACTATAGGTAAAAAACGGCGCCAACAGGCAAAATTTGTCACCGACATTTCGGAAAATTCGGAAAATTCGACATGACTAAAAATTCTAGTGGATGAGGGAGTAAAATAGGTTGTTGGCAACACATTTATTTGTTGCCAGCAATTGCAAAATATCTAACTTGATTAGATATTTCGTCGCAAAAAATTCGTCGCAGCCGGTTTTGGCTGTTTTTCCCATAGTGGAGTTCCTGCATAAGGGCTGAAAGATTGCTCATAGCATTTTAGGAAACGATTTCGTATATAATATATGCAAGAGTAATACTACTTGTGGCGAATGTTATTAATCGATTAGGCAAGGCCAAGAAACTGTGACTTGTATGTGAATTGGTTCTGATTGGGCATATACACCTTAACAACAAATTAAAACTTATTTCGAAGCAAAATAAACCAGTGGAAAGCCAAAAACTGTTTTGATCTGTGATCATCCGAACATAGTGTATTGTAATATCGTTGATATAAGTGACCGGCCTAGAAGTGGATGTCCAACGAAGTAAGACTGGACTGTAGTCCTAAAATTCGGCCAACAATTTGCCCAGAGTGAGACTAATGTTCCAATAATCCAATATGAGTTTTGCATTGGCCTTGACCCCACAGCATACGGAGTTCCTCAATCCTGCACAGCGTCCCTTGTACCGTGGCAGCGCATACAGAATAATGCGGGCGATGGCCACCAGGGCGAAACCACGTGAGAGTAGGGTGCAGGTCGCGAGATCAAGCGAGAGCCTGGCATAATGGAAATATGATGGACAATATAGGTGGGCGATCTGCCCCCTTGGCTGGCAAAGGCTTATCAAGGGCCGGCTTGGATATGGCGGGGGGGGGAGGGAGGGGTGTTGAAAGGGGGGGGGGGGGGAGCAAGAGAGAAGGAATGTATCAGGTCCGTCATTCCTCATTATTTCTCAAAAACATCCTTTCTTATCAACTTATCATGTACATAATATTATAGTATACACATCTGTTATTGTACACTACAACAAATACTTGATTCATTTTTTCTTCTTAAATAATTAAAGGGAAGGCCCCATATATACCAGAATAGTAGCAGGTAACCTTGAAAAAACGACTAATACAAAAATAAAAAAACGTAAGAAAAAGAAGATCCATAGATCCTCAACATCTTAAGATGAAAGGAGTAAGAGAGGTGAGTGTTAAAGGAACTAATGCATGCAAAATAAGGAGCAAAAATATTGATTTTAAACTTTGTCCTGGAAGAGAACATGGTTGGGTGATAACAAAAAGTAAAATCAAATGGACCTCAACATATTTTTGTTTCATTTTGGGGACCACCAAAATTTACTATTTAAGTCTGTGGGAAAATGGATATTGTCTCAGTTATTCAAAGATTTCTGACCGATGAATCACATTTTTCTGTTGCAAATCTTTCTAAACATAGCTATCATAGAGGTTTGCCCTCATGCATGATAGAACAGGGTATCAACATATTTTGCAAAATGTTAGCTATGTATATTTTTAGGGAAACGTTTATATATAAATATATATTATTTTTATACTGAGAAAAAACGGAAAAAATTGTCCTTTTCCCATAGACTTCTCTATGAAATGTCATAAATTACAGGGCTCCCTGAAATGCAAACTAACCTGGTGACATATTGCTTTTATTGGCTTTTTGGATTCGCTTAATCATATTGTTTTACAAAGTTTAAACAAAATCTTTAATTCCGTTTTTTTCCTGTTGAACAGTGGTTTATCCCCTTAACAATTCAAATTCTATTTAGCTGAACATTTTTTTTTATTCCCGCTGGTAATATTGAACTCATTTCTTCTTTTTTTAAAAATGATAATGGCTACTGCCTACTGCCGAGTTACATTTCACTTGAGAAAAAACCCAACATTTAAAATTCATGGTCCATGATGACATGCATGACATTTAAGAATGGCACATGTCAGTGATTGGACGCCTACTGCGCTTATGGTTTCCCGGCCACGGAATAGGTTCCAATGGGGTTATAATGGCATTTAGCGGTTTGGAGAAAGAGACTTTTCCTCATTAGTTTGGAAGGACTCTCTCAACTCTGAGCTAAGGACTGAAAGTATCCTCCCACCTCCCCTGGACTATCTGTACCACCAAACTGCCACTTGTCTCGACCCGCCTCCCTTCATTTGTTCTCAGTACATCTTTGCACAAGCAATACCCTATTGCAGTATTACACCACTCCTACCTACATTCATGGGTCGGGTGCATGAGGATTCAACCCTATCCACTAACATACAAGAGATTATTTCCACTCCAACTCTTAAATGCTATTTGCATCATCAGCTAGACCTAAAACAAGTGGCTATAACACTACCCTGATAATACTCGCGAAAATACAGACACTCAATGCAAGAATACATAATTTGATTTAGAAAAAAGTTAAAACAATTCTTTCCTAGCTCCCCTTCCAACCCATCTAACACGCTAAACACTTACTCAAGTATGCAATAACATGTCTACAATCTATTCTAAAAAAATAAAAGCTATATAAGAATATATTTAAAACCAAACAGTCTCCGAGTCTGCATAATTTGTATCCGAATAAATAAATGCAAACATAAACACCTGTAATGTATCCCCTCCTTGCTGGCCCCACCGCGCCCCCTCGTGTTTCTAGGTGGTATTGATGTGCCGCCTCTGCGACTACATACTGACCGTACACTCATGTTTATTTGTCCGCATCAAAACCACACGCATTGTTACACACCGGCTTATCTGATTATACACGCTAGTCAGAACCTGTTCTCAGCAAGTGCATCAGGGTTGAAGGCTTTCACTATTAGGGTCAGATTTTCAGGAAATGTACAATTCAAGTTCGCCAATGCTCTCAAATGACCCTAATTTCAGACTAGAATAAAGTTCAAAATACAGTTCAACCTAACCAAACAGATTGCTAGAATCATTGCAATTATTAATATTAATATTATAATTTATTAATACCTATTAATTGTATCTGTTAGGAATACTGGATCAAGTGAAACTGTTCTCAGGAAGTGCAGCAAGTGCAGGTTGAGGTGAGTGGGTGAGTGAGTTGGTGAGATTGGTTGCTTTACGCCCTTATCAACACATTTAATATGGTTATATCAAGGGCGGAAGAGGTGAGAGGGAGTGAGTGAGATTGGTTGCTTTACGCCCTTATCAACACATTTAATATGGTTATATCAAGGGCGGGAGAGCTCAGAGGGAGGCAGTTTATGATCTTACTCAGGTAATATAGATAGAGAAGAAGGGAGAGAGAGAGACAGAGAAAAGAGAGAGAAAGGCACTTTATGGTCATACCCAGGAAATAGAGACAGAGAAGAAGGGAGAGAGATAGAGAAAAGAGACAGAAAGGCACTTTATGGTCATACCCAGGAAATAGAGACAGAGAAGAAGGGAGAAAGAGAGAGAGAGAGAAAAAAAGAGACAGAAAGGCACTTTATGGTCATACCCAGGACCATCACAAGGGTGAAGGCTCTCACTGTTAATTGTATCTGTTGGGAATACTGGATCAAGTGAAAACCCCCTCTAATAAGAGGGCCTGGCTTACCTTGTATAGATTCAGTTGTTATAAGTAAAGCAGTCAGAAAATGTACAACAGGGCATTTGTATGTGCACCATCTTAGCTCATGATTCTGAATCATGAGAGTTGTATGTGTGTATGGAAGAGCTGTCTGGGACAGAGAACAAAAACAGATTTCCATGTAGAAAGCTTTCATCACTGTTTGTATAACAAAATGGAAATAAAGTTTCTTATATATATATATATATATATATATATGTCAGTGTTTGTTCCGAAAAACTGTTCAGTTATGTTGAACTGTACGATGGACCTCGTGTTTGTCTAAATTGTGGGTTATTTGAGGAGATTGGCCAGGGGGAATATTTTTGGGAATTGTATCGGTATATAATTCCCAAAGAACTGAATACTGTTTTCCTTTATTTCCATTTATATCAAAACAGTTTCTTAAGCTGACGAAGGACAATTTGACTTGATTCTTGTGGCCCCTTGTTATATCCCATAGGGTAAGCTCGTCAAAAAACTACATTTGGCAGCTCTACACATTTTCTTTAATACATTCTATTCAGGTCACATTATTCATGATATTGCCCTGTTCTCATCGATCATGACAACAATTAAACAAATATATTATAGTATATTAACGCTTATAAGTAAACCATCCATCAATGTATGCACATACTATTACACTGTACAATACAAATCCACGTGTAAATGCACCCTGCATAAAAATCAATAGTCAAAGCAAAACCAAAACCGGTTGGGAAGCACATATCAAATAGGCCAGATATCACACACAGCAAAGGCCATGATAACCAATGCATTGGAATTGATGTGGGGCTATGTGTTAACATGGTGTCATCCCCACCACTAAGTCCTAACCTAATGGTATTAGATGACCCTTTACCACCGGCTCATCATCGCATTGGATCATCCGTTACTTGTATGCACCCCTTAATGGATTTAAGATCGGGATATTAAAGGATTAAGGGATTAAGGATTAACAATATAGCAAGTTCAACATGTATTCGGCTGGTGGAAGGCGCAAGACTATGCAACTTCAGTTAAAAAGGAAGCATAATGCCAATTCTTCGGGTAAAAAAGAGCCTTTGAGGAAAGGTAGGTTAACACCTTTGATTATCTTCTGGCTAGGAGGTTGCAGTGATTTGCTGCATGCAATTCAGTCTAGGCTCAGAGCCTATCAGATCAGATATGATCGGTATGTCAGTGATGCACTAATTCCTTTCCCGGCCCTGGAGTAGGCCACATAATGGGATTCTAATGGGAGTTTGTGGTCAGAAGTTCCATGTTTTCACTGAGTTTGAAGGGAGACTCTGAACTCTGAGCCTAGACTCGATTTATCTTCAATCAAAGGTAATTAGGATAATATATTTGAGTATATATTGCTTCGTGTTTCCATGCATGAACAGGTAAGTATATAATAACAGAGTCAGATACATGCATATAATGTGACTGTGAAATAGTCTTGGAAAAGCATAACGAAATCTATTCCACTCTGTTCCGCAAGCTTCAATATTATGACATTAATTGACTTTATTATGTACTGAATCGCTCTGTTCGCTTTCAACTGATGAGATAACTTTTTCTGTGCTTTGCAGATACTCCAAGTAGTACCTTGAAATGTAAATACCATTCTCGTTATTCAAAAGTAGAATGGCTTTGCACACATTCACATGCAAGAAGAAGCACATATGAACAGAATTAATTAGAAATGAATGTTTAACAAGGCATATATACGATCCAGAGTCCATGTAGCTATCGCACATTACAGCTTAGAGATCAAACGCTAGCTCTAGATCTTACCTATAATGGAATGTGTATGGCTCATGTATAGCTCGGTTCAGCGATTCAGCTTTCATCGGTCTGAAGATTACAACAGAGCCAGGAAGAATGCAGTTATCTATACATGTATGCACAATATGTATCATTAATATGGTATCATATTGCACTACAATCTAACTGTATCTCTATGGAACCAGTTGAATCAATTCGTATTATTCTGTTTAAATACTTCATAGGGTCCTAACAATACAATATCACTTTTAGTATGTA
This sequence comes from Sthenelais limicola, assembly GCA_942159475.1. Lineage (NCBI taxonomy): Eukaryota > Metazoa > Annelida > Polychaeta > Phyllodocida > Sigalionidae > Sthenelais > Sthenelais limicola. The sequence goes on from OW804102.1 coordinate 38,072,342, forward strand.
TCAGGAATGAGGAAACGTCTTTGAAATGTGAAGTACTATAAAAGTCAACAGCTTCTTCAAATGCTCAGACTTTCATAAGAAAATTATTGAAAGGTCCCGAAATATTAATGTCGTTGCTCAATTGAATTTATAAATGAAGATGCCACTTTCAAGAGGTCAAGGCGATCCATGTAATCTTTCATTGCATTGCATAGAACAGCATTGTTCAGGAATTGGGAGATAGTCTATTTCAAATATATATATGTTTTTATCCTCTTTACGGTACGAAAGGTCCTCTCTAATGTAGCTGAGGTAACTGGAATAGTGAGGATGGTGAGCAATACCTTGACCCAAGACTTCATTTTTCAGCATTTTAAAAATGTTTCTAAGGGAAATAGTGTGTGTGTGTGGGGGGGGGGGGGGGGGAGGGGGGCAAAGTACATGTAACATGTATACTTTCATTGATGGGGGGGATGGTATAAGTCTACTTTTATTCCTCTATTTCTTTATTAATTCCTTAGTTCTCCTTTATATATACATAGTCCTCATACCAAGATCTCTAATCTACTTGTAGGAAAAACGCGAAAAAGTCGTCATGGGGTCACAATTGAATGGGTTTTATTTACTATGATATACTAATGAAGTAAGGCCATTTGCTAATATTTAATAACAAGGAACATCTGAGACAACCGGGGTATAATTGGGTCAGATTTTTAGAAAATGTAGAGTTCACTTCCATCAATCCTCTCAAATAACACACCTTTAAGACAGAAATGAGCTTCAAAATGCAGTTTAACATAGCAAAACAGATACTTTAAACCAACACGATACCAAATATACCCAGATACACCCGGTATACTCATCATTTTTCAGCCTGATTTAGCAAAGTTTTCTAAATGTGTAGAGCTGCCAATTGTACATTTTCTGAAAATCTGACCCAATTATATCACTGGTAATGGTCTTAACGTATTCTTTCTCATGTATTATTTTTATATACATTTAATTGAACATACCATATATAAAACACGACATTTACAGGCCTTCAAATAACGTTGAACAATGAAAGGTCGAACACAATCTCTATTCGGGTATTGTACAAACAACACAATCCCACTCTTTATAAGTCGATTTGGGTCAAATTTTCAGAAAATGTACAATTGGCAGCTGTACACATTTAGTAAATTCTGCTTAATTCTGCTGCAATTTGGTCAATACTAAGGTAAATTCGAATATATTCGGCATTGCATTGATTCTAGCAATCTGTTTGGTTTTTTGTTTTTTTTGTTTTTTTTAGAAACGTTTATTAATCGATACACAAAATAATATGACAATATACAATCTATTCTTGCAGAGTACAATGACATGTGTATAATTGGTAGGAAATGAGCCTCAGTTTTAACCATTTGAATGGTTAAATCTGGTTGAGTGGCTATTACCTTTGATGTTAGGATGAACTGTGCCTTGAACTTTATTTTCGTCTAAAATAAGACTAAAATAAGACCAGTAGCAACCAGTAACAACGTGTAACAACCAGTAGTTATTTCGATTCCTATACCATGCTAGTAACAGTATGATTCATAACCCAAAAAAATCTATCCATATTGCATATGTTAAAAAAAATTTTTTATGCGGACAGTCATCCAATCTCTCTAACATTCACTGCGGACAGTTGTCCCGACTAAGGTTACACCACTACACTAAATGGTACCTGAAGAAGGGCAAACTAGCCCGAAAGCTTGTGTCAAATAAAATCAATAAGAAACAACAACTTTATTACAACTTTATCTTGCACCTGAATCATCATTTACCGAACGACCAAGATCGATATACAGCAATAACTCCCCTCTCTACTGTCTAAAATAAGAGTTATTGGAGAAGATTGGCGAAGTTGAATTGTACATTATCTGAAAATCTGACCCATTTCGTTGTGCACTGAAAAATACCTGTAAATCACTATGTGGGGTTTACAGAGTGGTTTGATGTTGATTTAATGTCAAGTATACATAAGATTAGATTATGTTAAAATGATTTTACTTTCTGAATGACTTGACATTCATATAAAAATGAAAGCAAATACGAATGTTGACTACTGAATGAAATGAAGCCATTGAATCTCCATTAAAACTGGACTGAGACTATAACTCAAAGCCAGATTGAAAATATATACTGGAGTGTATAGGTCAAAATTCACATAACAATTGCAATTCCAAATATAGAGCAGCTATTCCCCATTTCCGAACATAGACGAATGTATGTGGACATGCAAGGCTTGTATTATTGCCCACAATATGCTGTGCCTTTGTGTGTCAGTATCCCCTCAGTTCAATGGCCATTCCATGAATTATTCGCGCACATGGTAACCGTCCTTTATAATGACAATTTCATATTCAACCATCTCTATTTTGTTTGTAAACGTTTAGGAAACCTTATTTGTAGAGAACAGTTCAATCAAAACTTGAGGATAAAAGAGTCCCGAGTATGTACATGTATACCAAATTGATAGTATATTTTTACTTGGAATTTTATCGATTTGCCATTCAATCATTTCCGATGTAATTATGTGGAAAAGTTATGTTTATTTGACTAGGATATCTGATTACATTCGGTATTGCGTTGATTTTAATCATCTGTTCAACTATGTTGTACTATGTATTGAACCTTATTTTAAGTTTTAAGTTTTATTTCGGAGGAATGGTGAAGGTGAATGGTACATTTTCTGACGATTTCACCCATAAAAGTCTTGTCTATACTCAGTATTACTTTGTGCTGACAATTTTATTGATTTTTATTTTATTTCATTCAAGACCAATACAATATTTGAATAGTGTAAAAGACGCATACCCCTTAGGGATATTTTCGTGCGTTGCCTAATGAGATTTGTTATACCCGCATTGCTCTGAAAACAACGCATCTAGAGTGATTTACGCATAGTGCGTATTTCACTAGTGATTTACGTGGGGTTCTCATGGCAACCAATCTGTTTTTTACTAAGATTGCCGGTAAAATTTCATTTTTTTTACTCGATTTTTTTTCTATTTTCATGATTGAAAGCATTTATAATAAATCCCTGTTATAAATAAATCCCTATAATAAAACTCGTTGGTTTAAGTTGCTTAGACTACGCAACTCGTACAATATTCACGCTCCTTCAACCAACTCGTTAGTTAACCTGTATGTGGGTCAGATTTTCAGAAAATGTACAATTCATCTTCACCAATCCTCTCAAATATCCCACATTTAAGACAGAAATGAGCTTCAAAATGCAGTTTAACATAACACAAATGATACTCTAAATCAATGCGATACCAAATATACTCAGATATACCCGGTAGTCATAATTCTTCAGCCTCATTAATCTATTGCGCTCACGGAAAGAAAGTAAAGGCTGTAGTGGGCTGTAAAATTTTTATTTTGTATAATTTATCATTTAAAATTATATAAATATAAAAGTTTTGAATGGTTGAATTAAGATATGAGTTGATTTTATATAAAGGAGATGATGTGATAAGAATTGATAAAATAATTGAATTGATAAAATTGATTTAGTTGATGAGAATTGTTGAAATGAAATTATGAGAAAAGAGGGATGAGGAGGGTGGGCATAAATTTGGTTAGGTCCTGCCTATAGGGAAAGCAAGGACAGAGTGAGTAGGTAGGAGAGAGAAGGCGGAAGAGGAAGTAGAGGGTTTTAGGGTTTGTAGATAGGTGGGGTATGTAGGTGAGCACGGATCAATGACTCCCCCTGGTGCCATATTGCACCATGAGAGAACAATTTAGGGGAATGTCCTAAATGTGTAGAGCTGCCAATTGTACATTTTCTGAAAATCTGACCCATGTATGATGGTACAGATACAAACACTCTGACTATCAATAAGAGTTCACTAACAGTTGCCTCGACAAGCAGAGGATTCCTCTCATACAACTAAATCTCTTCCTCATATAAATCGTATCTAGAAAATAAATATGTATGTGGGTCAGATTTTTAGAAAATGTACAATTGGCAGATCAATACATTTACACCCACACCATCACAACCAAAAACAATCCTGTTCACTCTAAACAGACTGTATAGTCATTGTGCATTGATAAATATATTGCTTATTTAGAGATTTGGGCTAAAAACAACAAACTGTTCTAATGCTGCAGAGACCTGCCCTTTTGAGATACCAATAAACCATTATATGGGTCAGATTTTCAGAAGATGTACAATTGACAGCTGTCCACATTTGGGAAATACTCCTAAATTAGGCTGAAGAATTAGAATACTGGGTATATCTGAGTACATTTGGTATCGCATTGATTTAAAGTATCAGTTCTGTTATGTTATACTGCATTTTGAAACTCATTTGTGTCTTAAAGTGTCAGTAAACCCCCAAATATTATGAGCAAATCCATTTCCCTGCTATTATTGAAATGTAACCAGCCCGGTTTTACTTAATGCAACTCATTATTTAGTGAGTTTTACCCATTTAAAGGAGTGGAAAAGTAGCTGCATAGTTTAACACTCCATTCAAGGCGCCACTGTTTGCCTACGTCATAAAGCTACGCCAATCTTGAAATGTACATGCAATGAACATAGTACACAACTCTCATAATTGCTGCTAGATAGAAGGAGGGTGGGGTGGGCGGAAGGACATTGAACAACACAGTGTGCATAGCAAAACAAACTGTTTCGATTGCTGGGAGATTGTGGGGGGAAGGTAGAGATATTATGTTCATTTCTGGCACACCTTTATGATGTCACACAGCACTCTCAGTGCCCTCTTGTGCTAAACAGACTTTTTCAACTAGGATTTCTCAATTTATGCCTGTAAGTGAGTATAAGTTATACATAAATGGAAGTAAAAAAATCGAGACTTGGGTGTTATATTTATGGCTCCATGAAGTTTTTTGTCCTAAAAATGACCATGAACCCGTGGACTGACCCTTTAAATGTGGGATATTTGAGAGGATTGGTGAAGGTGAATTGTACATTTTCTAAAAATCTGACCCATATACGACAATATAGATTGTGTCATGAGAAATAATTCCATATCATGACACCATTAAACCCAATCCTTGTATTCTGCCTTTGATGAGATGTGATGGCTGCCACTTCCCATTCGGCATCCATGGGTTTATGAGCTTGTTTTTCAAATCAGTGCAAAGGGAAATAAAGAGGTAAAGTGAAATATCGACTGATATTATCTACTTTTTGACGTATATTTCTGGCACAGCATCAATGGCCATCGATATTTCGCCCGGAGAAATGAAGCCTCCGTGACATAGGCACACTAATCTTGTCCTAAACCGATCGAATGTTTCACTTTTTTAGCTCCAATTTCCTGTAGTTACAATCAGTGATGATTCTGTTTATGTTTTGAATATGTACAAATAGAAACTATTTTGAATATAGATGATATAATTTGGACATTATTTCATGAAAACTCAGATTTCTGTGCTGATTTTTTTTTTAACTACTTTTATTGACAATTTCACATTCGTGATACGTTTCATGGATACTCTGCCATCAATGTAAACTTGTGGAAATTAAGTAAATTCGTCTAGGTTATTTCCGGGGATATTTTGCATTTTAAACGTTCTAAATGATGCAAGATTATATTTAACCGCAGGTTATATATAGGATCCGTTTTAGGAAAATGAGTCATAAGTCGCAAAATATGAATTTTGAGATACCATTATATTTGAGAAGAGGAGGTCAAGCTGATTCCAATGATAATAAACAGTGGGACAACTAATAAGTATTTTTATACTTTAAGTTTGATATTTTTATTTTTGAAAAAAAAAAAAAGGTTTGCAATGTTTCTAGATGGGTAATTACCAGTAAAGTAACTAGATATACTCCATAAGAAGGCCTTCAAAACGCATAGATATATCTAATACTATGTCCCGAAATTTTGTACATCAATGGGTTCATATGACTATGAGTGCTACACCCACCAACAATCAGAACATTTCAATAAAGAGATCTTGTGGAAATTCTTTTTGAAAAATATTAATTTTGCGACTTGTGACTCATTTTCCTGAAACACATCACATATTAATCATACACAACAGATGAAAATGCATCTACAGACTGATAAATCGAAGAAGTACCTTTCAACTTCATATATATTATATACATTTGAAGCACAAAGGCTAGACCAATATTGATATTGGGCTCAGTATGTGAAGAAGTCTGACGTCTCTAATAATGAAATAACTTCCTGAACAAGCACGATTTCCCCAATGAATTGGTATAATCAGAATTATCAGAATTCCATTGCAAAATACCAAGTTGCATGGCACCTACTGCACTTCTTTTGAGAATGCACATTTCCTAAATAGAATAGAATAGAATTTTCCGAAATTCTGGGTGGTGGGTGGGAAATCAACCTTCAAGTTCAGCGGGTGAGATCCGTGTGGTGAGTGTCCAGAATATGGCCGTCATGGTCCAGTGGTCATGTGACCAACGTTCACAGTTTGCTCTCCAGATGTCAGCTATATAGTAGTTGTTTGATATGGTAGTAGGTTTTGGCTCTCTCACTCTCGAATTAAGTATAATCAAATTATAAATCAATTCACCCCACCCCGCTTCCACACCTTTTTGGCGGGGGTATGGCCCCTGTGCCCCCCCCCCCCGCTTCCTATCATGCACTGAGCACAAGTTTACAATCCCATTTCGCCTTCTTTCTGATGTAATCTAACATTGCCAAAATACAAATACCAATCAATCAATCCCAAATATTTATGGGGAAAAAACTAAATTACAGAGGTATAGTTGCGTGATGGAGGAACCGGGCATGCAACAGGATCTAATTTGCGATATATTTGGTTTAAATGTTTTTGTGTACGCAATGCCTGATCTGAGGCAAAACCTTCACGTGGAACACATGGGTCAGATTTTCAGAAAATGTACAATTGGCAGATCTACACATTCACTAAATCTTGCTAAATTTGGCTGAAGAAATGGAGATTACTGGGTATATCTGAATATGTTGGTATTGCATTGATTTAAAGTATCTGTTTTATTATGTTGAACTGCATTTTGAAGCTCATTTTAGTCTTAAATGGGGGTTATTTGAGAGAATTGATGAAAAGGAATTGTACACTTTCTGAAAATCTGACCCATATGCATGAGACCATTCAATATAATATGATTGCTTGCATCTGTCAATAAGGGAGGTAGATTAGATACACCTCCCTGCCTCTTGTGACTGCAACTGAACTACCATTGCATCTATGAATGGGGCAATGTATTGGGATTAAATGTTTAATTGAGATGTGCATTCTGAAGGCGTGTCAATATATTTCATGTAGTTCTGTATCATGTAGCTTTTCTCGCTCACGTCATGCAATATAAATGATTGAAGCGTTAGGCAATTATGTATAATACATATATTCATATCGAATTTATCAGAATATTGGATATTTCATGAATGAACACATTCATTTCTTTTGTTCATACAAGAGGAGAGGGAGAGAAATACACAGAAATAAAACTCTAACCCAAACAAAAGAATTTAAATCACTATTTCATCAATGCAACCTTTTTTCCATGGTAAATAACAGATCAATAACAGAGGCTCGTCGAATTAGTCCTCCCAAAAATTCAAATATTCATTTTATCGTCCTTCCCAGGCTGTTTGATTACAGCCGAATCACTCACAACAGACCTATACTAATTATAGAATGCGTTGATACAATAATTTCTGCTGATGATACAAACTGCATTTGCCTTTGGTGTGGTGCATATCTAGTGTGGCTGGACCGCACGCAATTCTGGGCAAGAGTGGGATGTGTCTATAGTCATGCATACGTCCAGTGGGAATGACAGCAAGTCATCTAACACACAGTAATTGTATTGACGGCGATGACCTAACAACAGATGCATTGCTAATGTGGGTCGTAGGGAAAAGCCCTGGCGTCAGCAGCCTGAGTGATCATCCTGCATCGGGTCCAATAGGGGGAAGTGCGAGGAGAGAGAAAGAGGAGCAGGGTTTATATCCAGATATGACTAGAGAGAACTAGGGGGAGTAGGAGGTGAGACAAAGAGGTGAAGAAGGTGAAGAAGGAGAGGGAAAGGAGGAGAATAGGGAGGAGGAGGAGAGGGGGAAAGGGGGACGAGGAGGAGAAGGAGGAGAAGGAGGATCAGAAGGGGAAGGAGGATCAGAAGGGGAAGGAGGGGAAGGGGTGGAGGAGGAGGTGAAGGAGAAGGGAGAGGGAGTGCATCCAAAAATGCTTAGGGAGTGTAGAGCGCTAGATCGGGTCAAAAGGGAACTTCTTTTTACCTTGATCCTTGTAACACCTATCTTGAATCTCGATTCGCATGGAATTATGAGATTGTATGTCAGTGTAAAATCTATAGAAAACATACATATCAATGTCAATATCTATGTGCAATACATGATGTCATAACACTAGCCATATCATGCATCTATTTTGATAGAGTATAAAAGCTAGGATATTGTTGAGAACATACTTGCAACTTTTGATAAAAAAATCGTGCTAAATATCTACAAGTCAGACCTGAATTGAATATATATCCCAGCATGCACAGTCACAGACATGCGCAGTGGCATATGAGAATCCCCTATTGGAGATTTGAATACTGGATACGAGGAACAATTTATATTGTTCTTCTTTCATCTTTGTTGCTGTACTATTGTTGTAGTTCATTAAGTATTTAATATGTTGAAAGATGAAAGGAGGATGAAAGATAGTCAAATATACATTGATACACAATAATATGGTTAAGATTGTAATGTGAAGTCATGTACTGCACAATCACCATGCAGTGTGGGGGAACATATGTGCAGTTATTACATGCCCTGGATGTACCCACTGGTTCAGGGGCTATAACCACATCAGGTAGAGACTAAACGTTTTAATAACCTCAATTCCTGACCTGCTGGTGTAGTATTGTTGTATAATCCATCCGCACGTCTCAGGATTGTACACCAGCAGTGCCCCGGGATGCCAGAAATATCAGTATTAATCCGTACATAAACCTTGGCATATACCTTTCTCATAGGTCGTTTTATCCGTAGGAGTAGAGGTCTTACCATTACTCAACCACTCATCTGTATATATCTCTTAGAGCTCGACACATATCCTGAACTGAACTCTGTTTCTTTCACAAGAGTATAGTATAGCTATCTGATATAATAATAATTGTTATCAACGTTAATATCTAGGGTAGTATAGCATATATAGAGTAGACGTTCACAACTTGTTTTGTCACATACACAGAATGTAGCCTGCAACGGTCGTAGGATGAGAATAGCTTAAATCTTTAAACTACTCATAGCCTTTCCATGAGATGGCAGCACGAATCTTAGCGTGTGTAAAGACGGTGTTGATTCCTGCAAGACCTGTGTAGAGAGATGGACTGGACATTTACCTCCATTTACCTACATATGTGATGTGTTTCAGAAAACAGAGTCACAAGTCACAAAAAGCATATTTTTCAAATGTATTTTCCCACAAGATCTCTTCATAGTAAGGTTTTGATATTTAGACCGTTTAATGCTCTCGGTCGTATCAGTGCATGTACCAAATTCTAAGACAGTATAATCAATATGATTATCAGTAATTATTCATCCAAGTATACACAGTTATACAAGTTATTATTACATGCACTATATGTTAGCATAGTGCCTTTCTGTCTCTCTCTCTGTCTCTCTCTCCATTCTTCACTATTTCCTGGGTACGATCATAAACTGCCTCCCTCTCAGCTCTCCCACCCTTGATATAACCATCTTAAATGTGTTGATAAGGGCGTAAAGCAACTAATCTCACCCACTCACTCACCAATTCAAACATTCATTTGAGGGATATTATATATTTAAACAGTAACATTAAAAAAGATGCAGTAATCTCCATGCATATGTTTTCATGCGTTAATACTTCATATGTAATATTGCAAATTGTTTTCAAACTGTTTTCCACCCACCCAGGCTGCCCCATCCCATGACACACGCCCCCATACATTATAATGTCCAGGCCCCGCCCCTGAAGTTGTATGATTCCTCTGGGGAATACGGTTCACCTCATCATTTAGCATGCCCTGTGGCAGCTGTCAATCATTCCCTGTATTTGCTTTCTTCCCAGGGGCCTATTGTATAAGCTCAGGAAAGGAGAGACATTTTGCGGAAGTGTGAGAAGTGGAGAAATTCCCATATATGATTGTCCGTTCTTTAACTTATGCAACAGGCCCCTGAAGTGTGACCCTTCTTCCAAGTGAACTTCAATCACCCATCACACGAACCCATTCATTATACTATCAGTTGAGCTAGAGGTGAATGAAGAACGAGTCTGAAAAGACAACCAATCTTATGTTGTTGATAAACAGATGAATGAGAAAAGGTTACAACCAACCGTTAATATTCATTCCTCTCCGAAAATTGGTACTCTTACCAAAGAAAATAAAAAGGTTTCTGCTATATAGGCCAAATATGTTTCACGCATAATATAAGATTAACAATACAACTTCCTGGAAGAACGTAATTAAATGTTCTCATGTGTATCCTACTTTTGACCTGTAAAAATGGAGAAAATAGTCAATTCTGTCATTTTTATCATTTCAAATTGATGTATTATATTTTCAAACTCATAATGATCAATTAAAGATCATTTACTTTCCTAGTTATATGATACAAGTAGAACTATATAATATAATATATAAGATTGTACTAGCACTATAACATGTGGGGCAGAGCCATAGCTCGCTGATCGGAAGGATGCCTTGCCAGGAAATGGTGAAAAGGGGTCAGAGAGGTGAAAGGTCGCCTAGGGTGGGTAATACACTAACGACCTCTTTCTGGGCCTGGTTTACCTTAATGTGTTTTATTGTATACTTTATGGGTATGAGCTATAAATCCCTATCCCATCTATAGATCTATAGATCTATCCATAACACAAAATACCCAATAATCATATTAAAGTTGCACTCTCAGTCGACATCGATTAAAACTAACAATTGTCTAAGTTCTGATCCTTTCTTTTCCAACCTATCTAAAGTCACTTGACCTGAAAAAGTCATTTTACCCACTGGAATCTTTTCCGGTGGTGGCTTCATCTGCCATCGCTCCTGGCGGCTGTTTTTCTCAAGGGCGATTTGATTTCATTTTAGTGTAAAACAGCAAAATATAGCCTTTGATTAAATTCAGTCTTGTATGTCATTTATTTAGTAAGGTTTGTAGGTTTATTTTGTCGGAATAGCTCAGAATGCATGTTAACTATTTGGGTCAGATTTTTAGAAAATGTACAATTCGCCTTCACCAATCCTCTCAAAAAACCCACATTTAAGACAAAAATAAGCTTCAAAATGCAGTTTAACATAACAGAACATATACTTTAAATCGATGCGATACCAAATATAGTCAGATATACCTGGTAATCTTCATTTAATTTTGCAAAATTGCCTAAATGTGTAGAACAGCCAATTCTACATTTTCTGAAAATCTGACCCATTTAAAACAAATGGCGTTTACATAACAATAACATGAGGATCAATAGCGCAGAATATCTTAATTTAGATAATCATTTTTCCACACGAGGACTACAGATACAGAAAAGTTGTACTCTTCCAGTAGGTGCTGACATCAAGATATGGATCAGATTTTCAGAAAATGTACAATTGGCAGCTCTAAACATTTAGAAAATTCTGCTAAATTAGGCTGAAAAGTGATGACTACCGGGAATATCTGGGCATATTTGGTATCCTGTTGATTAAAAGTATCAGTTGTGTTATGTTAAACTGCATTTTGATGCTCATTTTTGTTTTAAATGTGGGTTATTTTATAGGATTGGTTAAGGTGAATTGTTCTTTTTCTAAAAATCTGACCCATATGTAATGTTGTATATTTTAAAGGAACTTTTTATCCAAGATAGTTGCCTTCAGACACTACTCTAATTATACATCGTGTCTTTTGTACCGTTGATCAGGAGATATGTTAAGAATACAAATACAAATACCTAAACAAAGAATAGGAATACATATATCCATGATGGTTCATATTTCTACACTGTTTTACCAGGACTTAATCTGTTCATACAGCTGGTCTTCACTTAGTGCCTGGAGAAGGGGGGAGAGGAGAAGTGGCAGGAGGAGAAGGGGAGATGGAGAAGGGGACGTCGAGGGAGAGGAGGAGGAGGTGGGGAGATGGGCGAGCAGGAGGAGGAGGTAGGGAGTTGGAGGAGGGGACGTTGAGAAAGAGGAGGAGGAGGTGGGGAGATGGGGGAGCAGGAGCAGGATGTGGGGAGATGGGGGAGCAGGAGCAGGAGGTAGTGATGGAGAAGAGGAGCAGGAGGAACAGGAGTAGGCCTAGGATAAGAAGGTGAAGAAGAAGAAGAAGGAGCAGGAGGTGGTTCGGGACGACGTGTAAAAGATGGTTCAGGAGGAGAGGAGATGAAGGAGGTGGTGAAGGAGGAGGTGAAGGAGGAGAAGGAGGTATATGAGGAGCAGGGGTTGAAGGAGGACCAGGAGGAGAAGGAGGTGAACCTGCAGCCGCACCAGGATTCGAACCCACACCATTCCACTACTTCTACCTCCAAAGACAGATACATCTGCCCCATACAGATATCCCAACCTATCGCCTGACATAGTTCTAAAGAATTTTAAAAAGAGAAATAAAACTGTTGGCACATTTCTGCTATACAGCAGTCAACAACAATTGGATCGGTGCATCCGAATAAAAAAGTACAGCCTTAGAAACGACAGGAGCGTCATCCATGAAATCCAACTGATTCTGTTCCCATAGCAACCAAGGCTTAGCAACCCACACCCGATTCTTCTTCTACCCATGCCTACTACAAGGGATCCAAAAGAGAGCTTGAGGAGGTAGAGTTGGATCCCTTGGCGCCACAATTTTTCTCGATTGCTTCTTGGCAGGAATCTAGTTTTCTCCTGCCTTGGCAGAACACACACATATATATAAGTTGTGGAAAGAAGGGGAGAGAGAGGGAGAAAGGGAGTGGGAGAGGGACTGGAGAGTGACGACTTCTCACTGCGAACTGGCAGCAGGGAGATCATACCTCAATTATACATATACAAATTCTGGATAGGTGAGAGAGATATATATATGTGATCTATGAATCCTATATATTCTCCCTTACAATAACTTGGCGATGAAACCTTTCTAAAGGGGAAACTTTACCTTTCGGGGATCTATTGTGTTACTGTGTACACTTCTGTGACTGGATTTGTTCATGTATATGTTTCATGGATTACTCTTCCTTGGAAAGTTATTCTGCGATTGAATTTCCTGGATTACTGATAATTTGCACCATATGAATAGACTGTCTCGGTTCAGATTGGATTGCTTTATTACTTTATTTTCATGAAGTTGTGTTATGTTTTGACTACTTTAACGTTCACCTTTCCATTGCTTACATTGATGAAACCCTGAACAAAACTTTGGAATTGACCGAGTATATTGTCATACATTTTGACGTTGGGAATTATTACTGAGAGCGATTAGCAGAGGGATACGAATAAAGTGTTGATCATTGGAGTAAATTTGTTTACCTCCGAGTATCTAGACTAAAACTCGCTTAAAAGTTCAATATTTTGGATTTACGCGCTTGGATATTATTCTACAATTATTAATCCACAGCTAGATATATATTATAAGTATCCTATCCATTTGACCGTTCTGAAAATCTTCATATATTCGTCATCATTGTTACACAGAGATTTACACAATGCTCTTTACGCACTTTCCATTTCCTCATATGTGAACTATTTCTTGAACGTTAAAGAAGGTGAAGTCACTACCGATATATACCAACAAAAGCCTATAAAAGCCTTTTCTCTAAAACAATTCACAACCAACTTAAGAGACCGTAGCCGGCGAATGTTTTAAGGCGCTCTTTTATCTTGACTTAGGACATTTTAGATTCAAGGCCAAGGCTTAAGCTATTATTATACTCAAGTCCCAAGTACTCAGGCATACATCAGCTGTTGTGGAGACGATGGCAAACGATGGAGAGCATTGTAGCGAAAGATAACCAGAGAATAGTGGTAACAAAAAGACTTACAGACATAAATACTATCTGTCAACAAAAACATATATGCCAGATTCTTCCAGAACTGTTGTGGGGAGTGTGCCATAATGGCATAGAGTGTCGGGTTTGTGTACTTGGTGCAGCGATGTGTTATAAGTAAAGGGTGTTATGTTTATATGACTATTGCATACTGATGGAGATCACTTGTGTACATCCTATTTTAGGAGGTGAAGCGATTAAGCTCCATTAACGAGACCATCAACAGTTGTCGATTGGAGATTTCTAGTGCCATACACAAATAACATAATAGTGATATAATACTTATATTGTGATGAATATATATATATGTACAGGTTAACTAACGAGTTGGTTGAATGAGCGTGAATATTGCACAAGATGCGTAGCAATGAGTGCAATGTTCTAAGCGACTGAACCAACAGATTTATTAAACATGCTTTCAATCATGAAAATCGAAAAAAAATCAAATCATAAATTTGAATTTTACCGGTAATCTTAGCAGGAAAGGAGATTGATTGCCATGACAACCACACGCAAATCACTAGTGAAATACGCACTATGCGTAAACCACTCTAGACACGTTGTTTTCAGAGCAATGCGTGTATGATAAAAAGAGAAAGATTACTTTCTGTTTCTAAAGACTAATATAAAGGTTAATGCGGTCAGTGCGATGACTGTGATTAGGAAATATTCGTCAAAAACTATAGGAAGTTTATATCAGTTTATATCAGTTTATATCAGAACATTGATATCACCACAACTGATATGATATCGGAAAAATAGGGTAGTTATTTCAAATTCACAATTTTCAGATAGAAAACTGTCATTTTAATCTCATTTCACTTGCTGAAGTCATTCATCATAAAAGTCCAAAATAGAAAACTTCATCAAAGTGAATTTAATTTTGAGATGCCAAATCTCTGATTAAGTTGATCCTCTGGAGTCTGTTCAGGTCTTTTTTTAAATTCCAAACAGTTAATTTTCTACATCTCTCTTCATTTTTACATACCGATCTATGGGATATAGTGCATTCCCAAAATAGAGCAGATATTGTAGTGAAATGAACAGTGAATGTGCTATTTATAGCCGCAACACCTCTACATATAGGCGAACCCTTTCTCAGCTCTCCTCACAGACATTCAGATCCCGTTAGATCAAGCAGTACCACTGGGATCTTATATATATACATCGGAACCCTGAGTAAAAGGAACATATTGATATCAGATGGATATTACATTACCTACGTACTAGGGGATATATATTTATTCATTGTATTTACATGTACTATCATGATGAGTTATGCTTACACCATTCATTGAAGGGTACATACCTTTGTGGGTAAAAACGGACTGCTAGGACTGATTCTTTTTTCCAGAACATATTTGATTTGAGCCATTATGAGAGTTTTGTTCCAATAGCTGACAAGGAAACAATGATTGCCTCGCAATATTTAATTCTACAATAGAGGAACAAAATATATTCACATTTCAAATATGGCACTTAAGGACAGAGCCTAAAAGGGATAACATTTTCTAGTATGGATTCGCAGTGATTGACCTTAATGTCAAACACCTTGCAGAGACAAAAGGGGTTTTAGATCACTTAAACAGATTTAGTGAATTCACAACTCATTTATGAAAGAACAATACTATTTGGCACAAATATCTCCATGATATACTAAATTGTAGTATACTACCCAAAAAGCTGACATGTTTCAACGCTTCAGTCGAGAAGAAATGTTAATCAAATGGATGTATTTTATCACATGAAAACTTGGAAATGGCAACCATTGAAAAGCTCAATAGCAAACAACTAACCAATTATATCGGATAATAAGTGATTTCAAAAGCAATTAAGGATTAAACCCGTGTAAAGATGTGGAAGAAGAGAGGAGGAGCAGGAGGAGGAGCAGGAGGGAAGAGAAGGTGTGCTACCAATCTCCACGTTGCGTCAATGGGGGCTAGACGTCCACGTGCCGACCTTGTTAACGTAAGGATCAGCGTAAGAGGCACGTACCCTATATCATATACTTAGCATGTGCGTAGGCCTACAATAGGTATAGATACATAGCTAGAGAGTGTAAAGGGCCTAGTCCACTAAGCCGATTCTCATGCGATTTTGCCTGAGAACTCTTTGGCTCGGGCCTCTCAGATCTGATAATAATGATTGGAGGCCTACTGCGCTAATGGTTACCCGGTCCCGGTGTAGACATCCTAATTGCTGGGATTATACTAGCATTTCGCGGTTTTGAGTGAGAGGTTTAATTTCCCTCAGTTTGGAGGTACACTCCAACTCTGAACCTAGACTGGATAGCAATGTGTTGGAATTAATGGTACAACTACATTTTATTTTTTCATATAACTTGTTTCTCCAGACAGGTCTTCCAGCAGAAAGTTATACCAATGACATAAGGATAAATGTACACATGTATAGTGGCTTGCATGTGAAATCAATAATACACATGTTTTTTTTAAAGCTTTTATTTATACTGGGTAGCTCAAGTCCCAGCAATAGGGCTTTTCACTTGCCCCAGGTGACAATGTCAAGTATATACATTCAGATACAGTATTTACAACAGTATAAGGCATTGCTGTGCCACTCTTGGCTAATCATGAGTGTTGGCTACGCTTGAAGAAGAAATCGAACATAGGTAAACTGTATAACAGATCAAGTAATCGACAAGTAATATATATACATTGCATGTTTGACTTAATACTATTGGTTGGTTAGCACCAATGCATATCTCATATGCATTGGTGGTTTCACACGATAGCATGGAGAATGAGAGAAGCGAGAACGTAAAAGGTACTGCTTTGCCACTTTGTATCCGGTGCTTGAATATTCTAGTGTTAGCAGATTTCAATAAACTAGTAGTCGGTTTTACGGAGAGTAGAAAAACAGGCACATGGTAGTTGACTAGCGGTTAGACAGTATGATGTTTATAAGTTAAATTAGTAAAAAGTACAAGCGATGAACACTAGCATGTGGTCAGTGGAAAACATTTGATTGAAGGTTCACACCCTCGGCACCTACGACCCCAACTGCAGTTACCAGCATTGTTGTTGTTGTTGGCACTGATGATTTTCTTTGAAATCTTGCTTAAAAATACTTTATATAACAAACTGAATCGATAGATCTCTTCCTTTTAGGTATGACACCATTGTGATGGGTTCAAATAATGTACCAGGGTTGAAGTTTACTTGTATTTTGTACTTGGAATAACACACTGTATGACCCCAACTGATTTCCACTATGACCGTAACTGTATGATGTATACCACTCAATGTTTTTCACCTAGATTACACTGTATTATAAGCCAGATACATGTATCTGATAACACTCGAACCTAAATGCAACTATAGTAAACACCCACAGAACATGACAGCTACTGAAAACGGCTTTTGTTAGGTAAAAACCAACATTGTTTGTTCTAATGGGAACCCACCTTCCGCCATTTTGAATGCTGGTAACTGCAGTTGAGGTCGTAGGTGACGAGGGTGTGAAGGTTGCTGTTAACGTTCCATCTCAGGAACCAATGTGATTGGTCCCCAACTTCGGGCATGTCATGTGACCAACCAAGTGTTCGTACAAAAGGTTCGCAATACCAGGAGACATGCCCCGCCGCCGCTATGTTGCATGAATGTTTTTCAGTCCTACTTCAAAACTCCATAAGTTAGTAGGCGTTAATCAGCAATCCTCGATAGTATAGTGGTTAGTATCCCCGCCTGTCACGCGGGAGACCGGGGTTCAATTCCCCGTCGGGGAGGCTTGTGATTTTTATACAGATTGATTGTTTTGCTAAAAGGTTTACTTCAAGATTGCTGGTGCACTGTTTGCCTTGGGATTACAGAACAAGCGGTGTACCAGCAGACACCCAATATCGGTCATTAATCTTTCTATAATCAGTAAGATCATGGGACGCTTCTGGAAGATGGTAATAGGTCATCTGGCACAGATTATAGAGGACTACTTTTTGATAACTTTATTTTATTTTATTTTGTTTGGTTTTCCTTCTGCCCTGACATACACAATGCATATAATTATTAGAACAAATACTTTTCATACAATACGATCTATGTTATGTGCAAACTGTGTATACATACATATTTTTAACCGGATACAAGTGAGTGAGTGGAAACGGATACAAGACCATCACATTTTCTTTCACATTATAGACAACAGACATTTTGAGATTATGGTTCCTGAATTCAGCAATGTTCCTCTAAGTGGGGTCTCCACTGGCTGCGGTAAGCTCTGCGGTAAGCTTTGCGATGGTGTTCCAATGGTTTTATAGGTGGAGAGGAGTGACAAGGTCCTCCCTATATGGTTCCCTGGCCACCTCGCCACTCCTCTCCACCTACAGAACCATCGCAACACCATCGCAAACTTACCGCAGCCCGTGGAGACCACCCTTTAAGATTGTGAATGTTATGATTGAGGATGGATGGTCGCAAACGGCCATGGTCGGTGGCAAACGGCGATTCAGGGGGCAAAGGTTTGAAGTTAAAAATCCCCCACTTTTCCCTCCCCTTAAAGGAACTAAGGAATCACTTGTCAACTACTTTTCGGACAGACTATAGTGGAGTGAGACTGTAGAGGAGAGGGCTGTGAGGGGCTTGGGTGAGTTGTGAGGGAAAGGTTACATACAAAAAGCTACAAGAACTTGATGGCTAAGTGCCGATGTTCTGCGTGAAGTCAGAACTCACTAGCTCCCATCCATCTCTCACTGCTACTCCCCACCATAGACTATAGGTCTCGCTATTATAGTCGGGGCATGTGGATTTGTTTGTTTTTGTTTTAAATGTGTTTACTCAGCCAGAGACATTATGCTATTATACACTATTCTCAGTATTAGCAGATGGAAAAATATTTAAGGTTCATTTACAACAAGATATAATTTAACAAATATATGATAATGTACATAAGAGTCAATACAAAATAAAGTATATCCAGAGAAAAGCAAAAAATATGTTAAATCATAGACAATAGTAATAAAATCGAAGCAAAGAGGCTTAAGATCCAACACCTGTGTATAATCATCGTTATGCTACTGTCCAAGGAGAGACTAAATAAATCGAAAAAATATTTCTACACCAAAAAATATATTTCTGAAACATTAAGATCAAGATCAATGTAAGTACATTTGTTTATTATTAAATGTCGATGCTGTATTTTAGGGTTCGATCAGAAATTGTATTTGTTCTGTTTAATGGCTGTGGTTTATGAACTAAAACCCCCAGTAACTCACTGGCAATCTTCTCCAATTTCTCAAATGGGTCAGATTTTCAGAAAATGTACAATTCACATTCACCAACGTTCTCAAATAACCCAGATTTTAGTCGTAAATAAAGTTCAAAGTACAGTTCAACCTAACCAAACAGATTGCTAGAATCAATGCAATGCCGAATATACTCGAACTTACCCACCAGTATTGACCAAAATACAGCCTAATTTAGCAGAATTTACTAAATGTATACAGCTGCCAATTGTACATTTTTACTTAACGGACTACAACCACCTTAGACAGAGAGAGAAAAACATTTATAACCTATTTTGAAATTGTCCTATTTATTTATTTCTCTTGAAATGCAAAGTTACGGCTATCAAGTGGCCGGTTCATCGGTTTGCCCTCGTGAGGCGTATTATCAGTAAAGTAGAGAGTAGAGGCATAGTGCTAAACCTTGTACGAACGCTCCACCCCCACCTCCTTGTAATCAACTTATAACTGAAGTACCTCCAACACGGAAGCCGTTTATACCTCCTTCAAATAATAAAGATGGTGAAAACGCCGGGAAATTGCATACACCAATTCTCTCAAATAAGCCTGATTGAACACAGAAATGAAGTTCAAAATGCAGTTTAGTTTGAACGAACCAATTCTCTGAATCAATGCAATACCATATATACCTAGTCTTTATCATTTGTCAGGTTTATTTAGCTGCGTGTAAACAGCCGATTGTACATTTTGGGGGTACGTCACCTAAGAATAGATACTCATTTATTTCTTCGCTGTGGTAGGGTACACAGATTTTGAGGTAAAATAATTTAAATAAGTTGATGCAACAAGTACTAAGTTAACTAATTATCAAGTTATGCAACGATTTGATCAACTGTTTACATATTTAACTTTGTAATCAGTGTCAACTTAATTCATATACTTGGCGTTTCCACTGGAAACGATTTTCTCAGCCTCAATTATTTGTGCCTGATGTCAACTTATAGTTATTGCACTTTAGGCATGTTTAGACTGAAAATGCAAAATATTTACCTGCAAAGTTTACATTTTAACTTATATCCGAACATTTTAAAATACAAATATTGCACAAAAAACATAACACTATTTTGTTATTTTATGTATGTTTATTCATTAATTATCCAACAATAGAATAGAATAGAATAGAATAGAAAGTCTTTTATTTGTCAAAGTTAGTTACAGTGAAAGTGACAAATGGGTCGACATGCTTATGTGCTGAAATTGATCAACACATTTCTTCCTGCTGCTACCAGTCAGTGGCAGGGGCCGTGCGTGGAAATCCGAACTCGCTTATTAACCTCTCCATGAGCATCGAAGGTCCACCCCCTTACATAACCGATAGCCAGTCAGCGCGCATGAGAAAATATCAGAGAAATCAGAGTATCTGGGTCCAAATTAAGATCAAACAATATTGTGATCTGTATGTACAAATGTATTCCCTGGTCGTTCATTGACCATTTATCTCAAGGATAGTCATTGGCAGTAATAGAGTGTGTAAGTGTCATGGCGGCGGGGCGCGAATTAACGAAAATTAGTCGCGTAGTTGTACCGATGTGTGGACCGGAAGTAAACAATCTCCATAGAGTTAGCATTGGGGCGATAAATAATCACTCTTTACATCGCCCCTGTAAAAGTTTAAGGATTATGGAGGCTATAGATGAAATCGTATGCCTCTAGAGATGGATATATGTGAATAAGAAGTCCTAAAACTATATGATCGTTGAAAGAACAGAGATTTAATATCGCGGTAACGTTGGGGCTATGGGACTTTTGCGTGACATGTCCACATGACGTCATGAAACTGCAACAGTAGCGTGACTCAAAAAATCGCCGCGGTGGACTACTTACGCGTCCTATTGGAAATTACAAGTAATTTTAAAAGGGCCAAGCAAGGTTTTATAAGGTACTCGAATGCAACCACTATTTACAGTGGGCTACATGTTAGTAGATCTAGGGAAATTATTCACAAAAACATGGAACCCTGGGTTTATTTAAGAATAGCAAAATGTTTATTAGTAAATGTGTCTCATATGTAATGTCAGAACTACACAATATTTTTGTTGCCAGAATGGATGATCGGGAGAAAATGGTTTGAGAGACCTCCCCCGACTGCATATATGTGTGTAGGCCTACGGTACTAGGCTATGGTCAGTGCTCCACCCACACTGGTTGTTTATCCCCCTCAGTCAGTGGCAGGGGCCATGCGTGGAAATCCGAACTCGCTTATTAACCTCTCCATGAGCATCGGAGGTCCACCCCCTTACATAACCGATAGCCAGTCAGCGCGCATGAGAAAATATCAGAGAAATCAGAGTATCTGGGTCCAAATTAAGATCAAACAAGCGGCTTCACCGCTTGAGCCCACATATAGGTCTATATCATATAATTTTATTTCTTTCGTCCCCCTCTCCGACTTACTACTACACCCCCGTTCCTCTTCTTCCACCTCCTACTCTTCCTCCACCTCCCCAGAGCTTCCCGAATGCAACCACTCTCTCCCTCTCTTTACCTCCACACATAGACTACTCCACACTTCACTCACTGACATAACCGCTTGACACACTACCACACACTGCCCCTCACGGCCCTCCTACGGAAACACCCAAAGTAAGAGCTAACTCCCGTCCGTCCACGCACCCCAAGCCACTGTCTCAAAAGTGTTTTGACATGAATAGAGTCCCACCATTTTAGTGTGTATGGTTTAGGTACTGAATTCAAGCTAATTCACTTGACTCAATCAAACAACCCTATTTCAAGCCTACCAAGGAGTTCTGAGAGATAGAGTGTAGTGACTGCAAGCCTACCAAGGAGTTCTGAGAGATAGTGACTGTGTACTGGTACAGGGAGAGCATGCCCACTCAGCGTGTGCACCCGTCCCGAGCCTGCGTGCGAGTGTCTGTGTGCTGTGCCTGTGCTGTCTGCTTGTGGTATGGTGTAAACACGCCTCTAGATGCCTAAGCCTAGAAAGCCTGTCAATCAGCTGAGCCATAGCCTTACTAACAGCCAATCAGCTAAGAGCCAATCAGCTCCCTTGGCTGAGCTCCCTTGGCTATAGAAAAGCTGTCAATCAGTGTAACTATAACGACGAAGTGGGATAAATAGCACCTGATCGAAAGGATTAGATAAGGCATGCTTAAACACCTCACAGACAGCTAAAGAATATTATCAGATGTGATCCAGTATCAGTGATTGGCGTATTTCATAGTAACACACTTGTTTCTCAGCAAGCTGAGAAACAAAAAGGGTGATGATCATCTGGTACTAGACCAGGATGTCCAGATTAAGCCAAGTAGCGTGGATTGTAAGAAAGGAACCAGGAAAGAAATTGACAAGTACAGGCTACCTGAGGTTTAAATATTACCTTCTCAGGAAAAGAGATTATTATACAAATTGATAAGGTGTAAGTTTTGTAAATAAAATTACAGTCAGCTGCCAATTTGGAGCGAGGGGCTTTCCCTCAGTTTGGAGGAACCCTCTCAACTCTGAGCCTAAACTGGGGTGACAATATTTGACAATAGTATATATGAAAAGTGACTTTAGAAGAAGCACCCTTTAAAATCTGTACAGGCGTATTACCTTTGGAATAAACATAAATGCAAAAGCCAAATACGAACCATTCGGGTAAACTATTAAACTGAACGAAAACCGAAAGATCTCTCTAGCTTAACTATAAATATATATAACCACCGAGTAACTCTTTGTTGAAATCTAAAAGCTCAATCTGTATCTCAATAAACATACATCAAAGCATCATCCTAAATCACTAAATGCCGCATTAAAACTTCTATGACCTATCTATCAATATCAATATAGTTGTACATATAGGAGAGTAAGCGCGTTTCCCTTAAAACACTCTGTATCATCGTTTAACAGGGCAGAATCTACCCAACATCACTACACGGTATTTCTCCCAGGCAGAACATTTTAAAATGGCAATAACTAGTGTTTAATGTTACTTCTAATCACCCCAGATACCCTGAGGGGTACATAATGAAGGGGTACAACAAGCTCTATACCGGTCTGGGGTAATTAACCATATACATAGCCATGGCCTTCAACAGACCATATATCATAGGCTAATAGCCCCATCTTGGGACTGGGGCATATATAAAAGCCACATAAATCCCACTCAGTGTCTAAGTGATCGTTCTCCCCTATGCATGTGCATTACAGGCAGTCATTTGCTGAGTGCCTGTTGTAAAAGCATGAAGCATTCAGTGGGTCAGATTTTCAGAAAATGTACAATTGTCAGCTCTACACATTTAGTAAACTCTGCGAAAGTAGACTGCAATTTGGTCAATACTAGGTAAATAGGAGTATATTCAGCATTGCATTGATTCTATCAATCTGTTTGGTTAGGTTAAACTGTATTTTGAAGTTTATTTTCGTCTGAAATATGGGTTATTTGAGAAGATTGGCGAAGTTGAATTGTACATTTTCTGAAAATCTGACCCATCATGTTGTGAGCTCAGACCTGTTTAGGATGCATTCTCAGCTGACGAAATTAATCTTACCAAACTTACTCATGTTATGACTTATAGAACTGAATTCATCAATATGCTGCTGATGGAACAATAGTTTGAAGTGTAATCCGCCGGGGAGTAATGGCCGCTGGTGGGCGATAATAAGTAAACCCACAGCAGGAAACCATTTTGATGCTTATATTAAATATAATTTATATGGACTTTTTTTGGTTTATCAAATGTTTTTATTCAGGTAAATCAAACAGATACACTCTCACAAATCACAAAAGACTTTTATGAAGCCCTGTAGGGAAAAAAACTTTGTAGGATTCTCCAAGATTTTAGCCAAATGACTTTCGATGGGTTGTAAAAGAATGAAAATTAGAAAATCGTTGTGCTTTCCTGAGAGTACTGCTTTACGATGTATTGTTGAAACTCCAAGTTCTGGTATGAACCAATATTCATGGTTATTCTAAGGCTGCGGTTCCACTGGCTCGCTCTTTTGGTGCGCTCATGGACCGCTCTTTTTATTTCCTCAAGCACATAATAAGCGAACTTAGAGCGACATCAGAGCGGTCTAATAGAATCGGTAACTGCGCTTTTTATACGCTCTTATGTGCGCTTCTTTAGAAGAGCGCAGGACGTTGCGCTCATATTTGCCGTGTTTGATTTGAGCGCAGCAACACAAGGCTCTTTCTACCTGTTAAAGAAGCGGACTAAGAGCGCAGTGAGAGCGCACAAACGCATTTACCATTGATTTCATAGAGGAAACAAGCGGACCAGTAGAATCGCCCTGCGCTTGTATTGCACTAAAAATATTAGGGATGAAGAGCGGATGAAAAGCGCCCTCTAAATAAGCGCAGCAAGAGCGAGCCATGAGCACAGATATAAGCGAAGCAGTGGAATCGGACCTTTAGGATTTCAGCTTCTCGATTTCAGCTTCATAGTTTTGTGAGCTACTACATCATAAATATTTACTGACACCCAATAGGTGTGATCTATGAAATAAACATATGAAAACTTGTACGCTTTTATAATTAATTGATAACCTAACTGATGTATTTTGAATGATGTATTTTCTGTAATGATATGTCTATTTCCCCCTAGCGATCAGCTATGCGATGCTCTTTAGGAAAACTACAAGAATTTGTTTACAAAGTTCTCAATGAACGGAAGTCTGGTTAAAAAGAGAATTGAGAAGTTAATTGAAATGATTTAGAAACTGTCACTCACCTGTGGGCTAGACTGAGTCTGTCTTATCGTCTGTGCGCAGGCGCAAACCCGCAATGAGACATTTTGATTTTTAAGCCAAAATGTTGAGTTGAAGACTCCCTAGTGTCTTGGCTTTCAGACATGGAGAGTGAACGAGGAGCAAAGAGAGGCAAAGAGAAGAACATGCATGGGAAACAGATTATAGATTACTTCATAGCACGTTTCGTTATTGAAAATATTTAGTCTATTTTTTTTAAGAAATTTTATTGAGACTGGTTTCGGTGGTACATAATATTCTCAGAGAAGTTTCGTTTCTAGTTCAAGAGAGTATTAATAAGTTCTTGAATTTAATAAATATTTAATATTTAACCATTTAGCTTATTGGTCATAATAGCAGACAGTAGATTACCGACATTATTTAGGCACTATAGGGATACAGATAATTATTTTGTAGTCCATAATGTGAAAACGTCAGTTTTGATTCGCTTTACGAGGAGGTCGACCTCATATGGGTCAGATCTTCAGAAAATGTACAATTCGCCTTCACCAATCCTCTCAAATAACCGCCATTTAAGACAGAAATGAGCATCAAAATGCAGTATAACATAACAGAAATGATAATGTAAATCAATGCGATACCAAATATACTCAGATATACCCAGTATTCATCATATTCCAGCCTAATTTAGCAGAATTTACTGAATGCGTAGAGCTGCCAAATGTACACTTTCTGAAAATCTGACCCATATAATACCCTCAACATGTGATCTTATGTCTTGGAGCTCTATTAAAGGTGAACCACTTCTCATATGGTTTAAGTGAAGCCCCTTGTCCATTACAACATCAGCCTGAATTACCCTTGGTGTTCCTGTAATGCACAGCAAACACCACCACGTTATGGTATTATAGTCGGCCAGCGGGCCGTCATAATTGAGATTACATGGGTGTTAATGACAATAGTAGTAATAATACCTTTCTCTAACACAACACTAGTGAGAGAGAAAGAAGTTATTCATTAAAGAAATAAGCTAGAACATTGAAATGTATATAGAACTATAAGCCAATATAAAAATGATATATACTCTTACTGTAACAAGATTACTATATATATGCTTATAGCTTTAATAGTGTTACTATATCATTACTCAAATATAAATATGACAACTCAAAGTGCAATGCTTTTCGGTATAAAATAAAAGTTAATTTTGAAGAATAGGGAGGAAATATATAGTCAGTTGCACATTAGAAGAAACATAATTATGAGGGGTTTGAAATCAGCCTGTAGAGTTAGGGACCTAAACTAATAGTTTGTTTTTATTTTGAACACCTCCGCTATGCGACCTACCAGCATAGGCCAAGACCATTCCTTTTGCCGCTACCTCCAAGATTTCTGATCCTACCAACCAAAGTCCAATACTGACCAGATACTAATTTGTTATCTGGGAGAAAGCGGCAAGGGGGGCGGGGAGGACCCTAATTAATATGTGAAGAACCCACCAGTATTCTTCACGCCAGTGGGCAAACATCACAATATATGCATCATTGTAAACCCAGGTTCATGCAGTGCCAACATTTATTATCGGTTTAGAATCACAATATCACAATATACATTATTGTGAACCCAAGTTCATTCAGGAAAAACATCCCCTTAGCATCACTGCTTACTGTAGCACAATAGTCCTACACTCAAGTCTAACTTATTGCAGGAAAACATAGAAATTATGAGCATTTCTTTGTGGGAAAGAGTGAAGGAATGCCTAAGCAGATTGTTACTTTCCCTAGCTTATAAAAGAGGGCCCAGATGCTTAGGTGATACTAGGCCAGCCTATGCGACATATATATGTTGGATTGAAATAATCTTCATTTGGGATATGGACCCACACATTTTTCTAAATAATTCTTCTCTAATGTCTGTTGAATAACCAACGGTACAGGTGTAAGAGCATGGCGCGGGTGATTGGGTTTTAATTTTCTTCCGCCTTAAATCACCAGTATTGTTGATTTTATTATATTTATGGCTAACACAAGATAAGTTAGAGCGTCTATACACTCTGGGTTAATTTTTTAACTATGTCATGATGTATACTCTATTGACTTATCATAATGGTAATATTCTAGTTTAAATGAAGATAGAATCAGGCTGTATACTGAGGACATCATATCACTACGAATGGTATATGACTTCCTAGATGAAATACTTTTTCAAATTCAAATGAATACAGTAGGTTGAGCGGAGAATCGCTTCATATCGGGTTGGGCCGGACGAGTATATATGAGTTCATTGACAGAACATAATGAACCTGTTTTTGATTTTACCAAAACTCTAGCTTTCGGGCTACCTGGTCCTTCTCTAGGAGTATAGGTTCAAATGAAATCGAAAAATATTTGCCTTGGCCTCATCCCCTAAATAAGATTCGGCTCAATTAAGATGTATAACTCCAGGGACCTGTTGCATCAGAAATCGTTTCTTAAACTATTCTCGGCTATGAGCAATGTTTCCTTGCTTAGGTATCATTTGTAACAAACCTAGGTGTCGGTGGAATGATTAGTGCAAATATATCATAAATTCAAATATAACAACTACATTAAATCGGGTTTTACACATGGTCAATGTGACTTAGTCTTTGCGCATATTGAAGTGGGAACTGAAGTAAGTAAGCAAAGTCTTGGCTTCCTTGCATGGTCTTAAATTGTATATCTGCCTACCATCCGTAGTCTGGTGTCTTCAAGTTGGGTGTTGATGCTTGCTGGGGGCCTACCGGCTCTGGAAGTGATGGCCCGTTGCCGTGTGCATGGGGGTGTCAGCAGACCGCGTCAGTAGTACATTCTTTCCCATAAAGTTCCTACCCAGTTTCTTATCAAGGAAATACAGACAAGGAATAAGGGCTTAATTAAAGTCCACATTTATATTTCTGTGACCTGCTGAGATCCTTTCCTGAAGTGGCTTCACTCATTATCGCTCACCTTTGGCCGATTTGACTTCAGATTCTCGCAAAAGCACATAATACTAACAGAGAATCAATAAATATCATACATAATAATAATAATAAACCTTTATTTCAACATTACATCTCAATATAAAGTCATAATATGGGTAAGTTTGTTCAGAATTGTCTTACCAGCTGACGATGCAGTTTTAAGTGATTGGAGTTACACGGTGAGTGGAGTAAGAGGAAGGGACAGGAGGGTAAGTATAAATAATTGCGAGGTATCCAGATTAATAATTGGAGATTTATCTGCTTCACTGCTAATAAGCATCATGTCATCATAATTATGAGATGACTCAAGCTGAGTATGATGGGCGGCAGAGAGAGATGAGGGACACCGTACAATGCAATTATGTCAGGTTAGCCAGCATACATGAATACAGAGCATACTGTAGATGACACATGCATCACTACAATAAGCCTATGGTGCTGATAGTGCACTGATGGCATTTCAGATCTATCTATCTGATGTGGAGGTTGTCATAATCTACAGGCTTATACCCATATTAATTGCACTTACCCTGACCCAGGACGGGGACTGCCTTGCCATATATGTGGGTGAAGTCACCTGTATATATGCATTCACTAAGGGTGGTCTCCACTGCCTGCGGTAAGCTCTGCGGTAAGACTTGCGATGGTTTGTGCTGGTTCTGTAGGTGGAGAGGAATGATGAGGTCCTGTCTACATGGTTCACTGGCCATGTATAGGCAGGACCTCGCAAATCTCACCATCACAGCACCATCGCAATGCTTACTGCTTACTAGGAAGAAATAGACCGATTATTACAAAAGATACATCACCGCAGAGCTTATCACAGCCAGTGGATACCACCCTTAATCCTCACAAGTAACTCAAATGCAAGACAGAAATTAGGTTCAAAATACAGTTCAACATAACCAAACAGATTTTCTGAATGAAGGCAATACCAAATATATAGACCTAAGAAAGAACTTAGAAAAATTCCCTGAAATCCCAGCATGACGAAAACCAGGTCCTAGATTAGATTGCTATATATGTACATTAATTCCTGCATGAATAAATACATTTGTACAAAAAAAAGAAAGTCTAAATGTGTGGAGGTGCCAATAGTACACTTTTCTGTCGACATACAATAACAATTCCCCTTTGAATAAATTTTCATGTAATCTGTTCTATGTATCATGTTGTATATTGAACCACAATATCAACATGACATATAGTGTGAATACTACCTATCAGTTATATGAAATGTACACAGGAAGCAGAGCAAACTAGAGTGTAATTTAGAGATTGAACGTATTAGAGACATGACCAGATCTTCTACTCCCATCTGCCCAATATATCATACTATTTTCTGGTGGGGTTTATACGTGTATATTGCTTATTCCCAGTCAAACATGATAATATATATATATATAACAACTTTTATTCAGTTTATAGCTTACAATACATTGTCAATTTCATCATGCACTGAATTGGAAGCAATACTCTGCGTAGCAGGTCTACCGCACGATCCAATGTTATCTTAAAACCTCGGCTATATTGAATCCGAATATTGACACTAAATTAGGCTGGAATTTGGTTAATACAATTTCAACCAAGGGATAATTTATTCTGGAAATGGGTGGCCCGTTTTTATGACAGCCATTGTTTTTCCAGGTGGTCCCTGATTACCAGATATCGCACATTTCTATGGAAATAATAACAACTTTATATCACTGTAGAAATAAAGATTATTACAATACAATACAATTATTATTAACAATATATTGGAAATAAAGGTTAATAGACCACAATGTAATTATTTATTGTTTAAACATTTTGTACGTGTATTGTTTTAGAAAGCATTAATGCCATACTAATATATATTTAAACGTAAGCAATATATTATCACAATCTTTAGTTTTCTTTTTTTAGATGAATTCAATGCTATTATATTGTTCTACGGATGAAATTCTTACTTAGAATATACCTTGCTAAACTATCTCTCCTTCGTTAGGGATAGGACATTCCTTTTGTAGGAATGGAATCTAGCATTGTCTGTATAGCAAATTCCTTCCCTACCAGCTGCTTGGCAAGGAAAACTAGGTAAAATAGAAGAATCTAAAGGAAGGATCACTTATGCAACGGGCCCTTGATCACAATACATTGCATACCATATAGAATGTTCTACGAGTAAAGTACACCACGAAGAAACATACCACACAATTGGTATAAATTGCCATGAAAATGCTCAGCTGCGTGGGGAGTGTGTGTATTGGGGTTATTGTCCATGCACTAATATATTTATACATGGCACCATTAGCATGTAGTAATGCATCCAGATCACCATTCATACACGAATGAGGCAGGTTCCATCACATACTAGTGGATACACTTGCAATTGCTGGGCTAGCTTTATGGTATGAGTAACTTTGGTAGAGATAATGCCGCCAGAGAGGACACCATTGAATAATGATAAAATATTGTAGCTTCATTTAAACATGAAGCCTGTTCATCAGCTATATATAGGAGGACGCATGTTTATATACATTTGGATTAGGTTATCAGAAATTGTACAATTCGCTGTCACAAATCAACAGAAGGAAGTCAAATTAAAGGCAGAAATGAGGTTCAAACTACAGTTCAACATTACCAAATAGTTTCTTCTGAATCATCGCATTATCAGATCATTTTCCAGCCTAATTTTGCAGAGTATTCAATACAGAATTAAAAATATATATTTTGAAACAGAGTGGTACAATTCTCCTCAGGCCACGTTATTTAATTGGGCCAGTGTTGTTGTTGTTGTTGGGACTTTTATTTATCTTTTTACAATAGGATACTGTCGGTGGGTCTAAGCTCCCTCATAGGGAGGGTTTCAAGCCCTACCGGATACAGTGTTTTATTAATAAGGGTAACAACGCGCCTGGTGCATCAACGATACACCGGCGGCCCTTATGAGAATAGGTTACTTTAGTATAGTTAAGATATGCGCAAGATGGGTGGCACAGTTATTCTACTTATTTACTGTGGGCACATCAGGATAAAATATCCTTCTGTGTTATCATAACCGATATTACTAATAGTCATATAGATATTTCACAACTGTAAATTCAAATTCTTAAGACTAGTATAGCTAGCTTCGGGCATTTAATGTATGCCAACTATGGTTGTATTTACACACTTCATTTTTGAAGTAGAGAGTTCGGACCATGAGTGAGTATGATAAAGCGAATAATATTGCAGAGTCATACAAAATCTTTATCACCAGTGACTCCCGGACATTAATCCCATTTAGCTCGTCATTTGAATTAAACGGGTCAGATTTTCAGAAAATGTACAATTGACTGCTGTATATATTTAGTACATTCTGCTAAATTGGGCTGCAATTTGGTCAATACTAGGTAAATTCGAGTATATTCGGCATTGCATTGGTTCTAGCAATCTGTTAGGCTAGGTTGAACTGTATTTTGAACTTTATTTTCGTCTGAAATTTCGGATATTTGGAAAGATTGGCGAAGTTGAATTGTACATTTTCTGAAAATCTGACCCAATTTTACATAAGTATGTTGTATTCATGTATCAATTTCCATTGTACCTCACTGACATACTTGCAATATACATGCATAGTTTAGTCTTCGTGTTGAATAGAAACTAGTCTTACTGTTAGTTAAAAACTAAAAACTACACCTCTATAATTTTATTGAAGAAACTATGGGTAGCAAATGACAGAGTCTCAACAACCTATTTGCATACAAGTCCGATCTGGCAAGATCTATAATTTAGATCCAATAAACGGACAAACATTAAGTAACTGCACCAAACTTATAAATACATTCCTATTGGTCTTATGTCTGCCAATCATGAACAAATAGTCTTAACGTTTCTTTGTGACATGACCAAAATAATCATACAACTGTGAAAATATTAGTTTTGGCAGCTTACATTTGTGAAGGTCTGAATCTAGCACACACAGCATGGATAAGGCTATGTGTACCTACTGCTGGGTCCTGTTGCGTAAAAACCCCTACCTACAAAAGTTCTTGCTAAGTTATCTTACCTTAGGTAGGAAATGCCAACTGTAGCAATAGAATCTAGTATTATCTGTATAGCGAATTCCTTCCCTAGGCGGTGCTTTCCTGCTGCTTAGCTAGGAAAAATAGCTAAGGATGGAACCATTAATCTTGTAAGGATTTGTTATGCAACGGGCACATGATCTGGTTGATATAGACCTACATTTTAGGTGTTGGTCTACATTGCCAAGATTACCAGGATATGTTTGGCGGAGGTGAAATCTATCACGGATTCAATGCACAATGAGGAGTTATAAGGATAATTTCTTTTTATTTGAACATTTGTATTCAGCAATACTACTCCATTTGTTAGAAATTATTTTCTCAGTTAATAGAACTTCTTGTACTTTATGACATTTTACTTTAAATCAGTGAGAGTAAAATAATAACATTGGTCATTTCAACAGGAAAAGGGTTGAGCAGGAGCACTAAAATATTATTATTTGTTAAGATTCAACTCTACTGGAGCAAGGAATCCAAGATGGCGGCGTCCATAGGCGTCAGTTCTCATGAGATCTCGTCTCGTTTAATTATTGTTCATGCACTTAATTTCTTCTCATTCACACATTTTCAATTGTCTTTTATTAAAAACTTGCAAAGTACCCGTCCTTCGGACGGTCCTCCTCTCTCCCTGCACCTCCCCCTGTCCCTCCCTCCTTTTCCTTCTTCACTCTCCCCTCCGGCCTCCACTCCCCCTCTTTTTCACTCCCATTCCCCCTGTTCTCTCTCTCCCCTTCCCTATCTTCCTCACTCTCCCCTTCACTCTTTCCATCCCTCTCCCCTCCCCTTCTCCCCCCTCTCTCCTACACCCTCTCCCTCCCCTCTTCTCCCTCTCCCTCTTCTCTGTGTCTCATACCCCACCCTCTGTTTCTCCTCCCTCCCCCTCTTCTGTCTCTCTCTCTCTCCCAACTTTCTTCTTCTCCCTACCTTCCCCCTTCCCTCTCCCATGAGCTATCAAATGCATGACGTCATTACGTTTACTTTCAAGAGGCACTCATGTGATTCATCCTTTGTCCATACAAAAGCTCTCCCGACAGGCTTCCCCAACTTTCCCTGGCTAAGAATAGTTGTATAGAATACAACTAAAAAACCAGAAAGGGCTTCAAAATCACTTTTCCACCCCAGATACCTTCACAAACCACATACGACATCCTCCAGAGAGGGTGGATAGAACTCTACAGATCAGTAAAATGGTTGGTAAAACAACACATCCTGAGAACACATGAGACAAAGAAACCCCTCTTCCCATATATTATACGGATGACTTTTGAAAGTGCTATTTAAAAATAAAGAACATTCTGGCTTCCTTAGTTGCTAAGACACACAGGAGATGCCTACATCCATCTTCGCACTAAAAGAGCTACTATAGACCAGCTGCTGTCTCAGACAAAAAAGACACAAGGATAAAGGTTATAAAATTAACATCACTCTATTCCTCGCTGAGACGTAACACCCACACCTGGGGCTCTTGATCCTGCCTGGGCGTATTTGTGGGAATTCTTCTGACATGTAAACTCTAATAGGGAGGCAGTGCTGTGGAGAGAAGGATGAGAGGAGGCTGAGGGGCTTGCCTCGGATGGATGGATATATGCCCCCATTATAGGAACTGAAGGTTCTCAGTGGGAGACCTTCCTTTTTTGTCTTAAAGTTGTGGATTAAAGTTGCACGTCTGTCATTTCTTGTTCCATTATTTTCCAACCAATCTACCAGTCATTTGACCACACTTTGGAGGATTCTGTCTTTTTTATTTATTTTTTTATTCGTTTTTATTCAGGTATGACCTAACACTGGTGACAAAACAAGTTTATAAGGCACCCCCTCAGTTCACCATTGCGGTGGTATTCTTCTGAGCCCTGAGCCGGCGAAAAGGTATACTTAGCTATATAGTAGATGTATAGTTTTAACTAGGGAAATGGGATACAATTTTTGTTATAGGGCTTCTAAAACGTATTTATCTTGTATTTATAAACATATAACAGCAGCAGAATGGCCTATAGATTATAACATGACTACATGTGGTATGATTGTATTTGCTGAATAGATGGGAATGCATCTTTAACAAGCTTGAGTATTACCGCCAGTCTTGAGCCGCACACTACACATATATGTGATGTGTTTCAGGAAAGTTAGTCACAAGTCGCAAAATTGATATTCCTTTTTTGAAGGTTTTTTTTCACAAGATTTCTTTAATGAAATGTTCTGATTTTTAGGAAGTTTTGCATTGATAGTCATATAAATCTATGTATCTAATTTCGGGACACTGTATAAAATATAGCCTATCCTTGTGTTTTGAAGGCCTTCATATGGAGTACATTTAGTTACTTTACTGGTAAATACCCATCCAGAAACATCAAAAACCTTCTTTTTTTTCAAAAATAAAATTGTCAAACATGAAATATAGAAATTATCCTAAATGTCCTTTATGTTTATTATCATTGAAATCAACTTGATCTCCTCTTTTCATATATGATGATATCTCAAAATCCATTTTCTGCGACTTATGACTTATTTTCCTAAAACGGATCACATATATAATATTCATATTAATCTAGTAATTAGTAATGATCAGTTTATGTTATATTATGTCATAATAATTTGGAGCGTGACAACAGGTAAAGTACCACAACGTTGGAGCTTGGATAGGAAGAAAATCGCAAAAACAGTGTGGATGTATTTAATGCATGTAATCATCAATCTTCTCTGTAACTCGGCACGTTCCCACAACAATTATTTACAACGCACTAAACGATGTGGAGAAAAAAATGCTGGGAAGTATTCTATCCATGCACGCAGGACGTTCCCAGAAGCGTGTTTCTAGGAGCTGGGGGTAAAAAGTAGTTCCTTCTTCTCAGGGATCAATGGCTGGTATTTCTACGCTTATTTGCAAGTTGTTCGCTAGCTGCTCGCAGGGGTTTGACATGAGGTGTGATAAGGCTGCGTCTGATATATACCACCACTATTGGAACTAAACGCTCTCTGTAGGAGACATTTTGTTTTTGTCGTAAAGATGCCGGCTCAGCTTTTACGAGTGAGTGAGTGAGTGAGATTGGTTGCTTTACGCGCTTATTACATATGTTCATGATTTCAACGACATGATACAGGGGTGCTATATGAAAAGTCAAATCGCATACCAGTGCGATATGGGTTGTCATGGAAGCACGTGACCCAAATAACGTAATTTGATATTTCACGACATCACGCTATCCACGGCTGAAGCATAGCACTGCCTTGCAGGTTTCGAAAGTTTTAAGACATTGTTCCGATAAGTTGTAAAGAAAAACAGTACTAAGAAGGTAAATATAACAAATAAATTGATAAATATGTATTTAATAAATATCTAATGGCCCTCTGTTTGGTTTCAAATCGGTCGAGATGGAGGGTCAAATCACATGACACCACAACACATTTAATATGGTTATATCAAGGGCGGGAGAGCTGAGAGGGAAGCAGTTTATGATCATACCCAGGAAATAGAGACAAAGAAGAAGGGGGAGAGAGACAGAGAAAAGAGACAGAAAGGCACTTTATGGTCATACCCAGGACCTGCAGCTTTTACAACAAAAGATCTTTGAGGTTTACTCAATCTCTGATCCTAAGAACTAAACTTATCAATGTGTTGCTACTGCTATATAATATTATATGCTTATGTATAAATACACAAATATCAAGTTGAATCGGCCGATATATAAAACGAGCTCATACACAGCCCTACAGCAAAAACAGGGTAAACTCCTTTAAAATAGTTAGTCATATGACTTTCAGATTGGCGAAAAAACTGAATAAAAATAATAATAGAATATTTAAATTCTGATATATGTTAACTAAAGGGTGGTCTTCACTAGCTGCGGTAAGCTCTGCGGTAAGCCTTGCAATGGTGCTGTGTTGTTGAGGAGTGGCGAGGTCCTGCCTACATGGCCAGCGAACCATGTAGGCAATGACCTTAAAATTGTCGTTCCTCTCCACCTACAGAACCAGCACAAACCATCGCAAGGCTTACCACAGAGCTTACCACAGCCAGTCGAGACACCCTTTATGAACACAGTTTAAAGCTGCGTTCTTCTAAAAACTCTCACCGCTTGTTCATAAAACCAGAAGAACGTTGATGATAAGATGAGGTTGTCCCTTCAGACCAGAAGTGATGTGTGAGTGAGTAAAGGGCCTAGTCCACTAAGCCGATTCTTGTGCGCTTTTGCGCTGCAAAGGACTATTTTCCACTAGATTCTGTGAGAATTGCATGAACAATCGGCTTAGTGGACAAGGCCCTTAAGATTGCCAGAAGTGAACAATACCTGAATAAGCATGGGAATGCTGGGCGATTACAGTTTGAGGTGAACAAATTACCATTGCTAAGTACAATTTCAATGTATGCCCTGAAAGAAAATGGTGCAAAGTTCTCTATAGTTTTATATGTACATGACTTTCGGACGAGTGTGAAAATGATGCAGTAGATGATCTTTGAGTATCATGTGTTGACATGAGAATGCTCTAGGGATTGCTTAGGAATCATCAGAGGCCAAAGATCCATAATTTCTAGTAGTGAATGAAAGGAAAGACTATCTAAAAGAGATAGCCTTATCATCTTCTATGACATATGCTTCACTTTGTTCCCATATCCTTCTATCATTAAGTCTGGTTCTATCAGCGAGGCTCAGTATCTGATTTCAAAGCTAAAACATCAACTCCAAGTACTATTTTTGCTTCCTTTCTGTCTGTAGTTGTACCAATAGGGGATTTGCATAGCCGCCATCTTGAATCTTGATTCGCATGGAATTATGGGACTAATGGTACAGTGTAAAATATACCAAAAACATATCCTGTTCAGCATGGGATATTTATCATTGCTCTAATGTCAGTATCCATGTGTTTTACATGTTTCTAGTTATAAGTACCACTATTTCCCATCATGCGTTTTGTTTTCATAGATCACTTATATAAGCTATGATATTGGTGAAAACATTGTTGAAATTTTCGATTAAATGTTGCTAAATATTTCTATGTCAGATTTCATCCGAATCTATCCCAGGATGCACTGTAACAGACATGCGCAGTGGTACATGCAAATCCCTTATTGCAAAATAGTTTCTGTCATTTAAACGGAATCACAACATAGAATAAAGGAAACAAACATATAAAGACTTGTTGAGAAAGAATCTGATCTTGTTTTGTATTTTTCATCAAATAAATATTACAAGATAAACGGATAACAATTACTGCAGTTTGATGAATGCAAGATTTTAAAAAGAATAATGATGTTGTATTCAATGATTTGGCCGTGAGCGTGCAATATGATTGAGATACTTTCTGCTCGCAAAGTGTACAATATAAACTGACTGTAATATACAGTGACATCATGATCATTCCAGACTATTAG
The DNA here is from genome assembly GCA_942159475.1 of Sthenelais limicola. NCBI lineage: Eukaryota > Metazoa > Annelida > Polychaeta > Phyllodocida > Sigalionidae > Sthenelais > Sthenelais limicola. Next base: position 38,109,649 of record OW804102.1, read on the forward strand.
TGAGTTTGTGGACAACACAGTTCGATGAAATAAATTAAAATAAACTAAGAATAAGGTAAGAATCATGGAATAAAAGCAAGAATAACAGAATATTGCGTCTTCGGTGGTCTGTATTCACCTTGTATACTTGGTGAATACAGTCCACCTCATACGCGATACTATGCTATTCTTGCTATAGTAAAGAATAGTAATCAATTAAGTTGAGAGAAATAGCTTCATTATGTTTCTGATGATAATAATTAAAAAGAGGCTCTATAGCTGAATATGTGTGCGGTTGAAATTCTTAATAAATCTTGGAGTGATGAAAGAACATGAAAAATAACGTCTGCAATGCTGAGCCTATGGGAGTTTTGCACTTTAACGTCATGAGAACATATATAGGTGTACATTGAATTGAGCTCAAATAAAATTCCTCGAAAACGCGTCATCAAACTGGTGCATATATTAAGTGGCATGCCCCAACATTCCACTACCGTGGAGGGAGTACTTAACCTCCACAATACCCAACTCTTACTGCATAGGTTTTGTTCAAATACTTTTATTCAGGTAGGTTTAACTCACAGTTACACTCTAACAAATAGATGTGGTTTTCGTTGAGTCCTGAAAAACTCCATATAATTGAAAGAAATCATAGAATTCACATAGTTGTAATTTATATTAATGTAAAATTGTAAATTACATTGAACCACGATTTAGTGAACCAGTCTCTAGTTTCCCAGGCTCAGGTTGAGACACGGTGGAACCTGGCCCTAATTTGTCTTCTACATAAGGCTTCCCAGTCTAAAGTATAGATCTGGGATGGTGTAGGTGCTATAGATCTCTATACTGGAGTACTGCACGGGGCTTGGGATTAGTGAATGCATATGTACTGATCACCAAGATGTTAAACAGCAGCTGTTTACAATGCTTTCCTTACTTAAACGTCCCTTTCCGTAAAGCTCTACTCTCAGTTAACATCGGTCAAAAACTAAAGATTTTTATCTTTATGATCCGTTCCTTTCCAACTCATCTAAAAAATGATTTGATCAACAAATTCGAGGATTTTGTCCAGTCGTTTTTGCTACAGGACTTCATAAAGACACATTTGTATTTAGCAGACCTACCAAAATCAAAAAGTGATTTCACTTATTATCGCTCATCGTCCAGTCAATTTAACTTTAAAGCATCCTATAAAACATATAACATGAGAAAAATATTGATAAGGTTCTTCAGTTCTATATTAGTTAAACAATGAATAAATTCGTTTCCTGGGTTTCCTCTGAACCTATAGAGCTAGGCTGGTTCAGGGGCACTAGATCTCCACATATATTGAAGTACTGCACGATCTTATAATAGGATGATCTCATGTGAATAGCCATGTGGTTTACATGTTTCCATAAGACATGATGTCATCTTCCGAATGCACTTACTTTATAGATTACTAGCAAAGTACCTGTCCTCCGGACGGTCCCCCTCTCTCCCCACACTTCCCCCTCTCCCTCTTTTCCCTCCGCTTCTTCTGTCTCTCATACCTGTTTTTCTCTCCTAACCCCATCTCCGATTTCCGCCCCCCCCACCCTGCTCCCTCCCCTGTTCCTCATGCTCCCCCTCCTTGCTTTCTCTCCCTTCCTTCTGTCCCTTTCCCTACATCCTCTCCCTCCCGTCTCCCTCTCTTCAACTCCTCTGCATGTACAGTGGCGGTACCAGGAGAGGGGCCTGGGGGCACCGCCCCCCCTAGACTCCTTAAAATGTCCCCTGTGGCCCCCCTAACTCAGAGGGGTAGAGGGCCCCTAAAGCACTGGTAAGGGCCCCTGTAGTAGGGGCCAGATACACTGCCAATAATGTGCACTTTCCCTCAAATTACCTGACTTTACATGTACAGCACTCCCAATAACCCGATTTAATGTGGAAAAACATTCAGTAGATTGAGGGTGTCTGACAAAAAACAATAATTAAACTGAAAACTATGTAACATGTTTTTTTAAAACTTAATAATTCTTTTAATATTAAACTGTATATTTTACTTGCTTCACATACATTTTGTGTTTGATGTAAAATATGTTTATGGGTGAAAGCACCATTTTCCAGTAGGGCCTGTATTCAAAAAGAAATTTGAGCCCCTGTTTAGACCCTCAGGAGGTCTTGACAGGGAGCTCAAATTTGAGATTGTTTCGAAATTGGCATTCCAACAATATTGTTCACAATTTATACAATTCAAGATTTTCCAGTTAATTAAGTTTCCCAAGAGAAATAATGGCATGGTCCAGTGAAATCAACATTTTTTACATTTTTTGTGGCTAATGACGTAGTATCTCACAGGGGCTTTCCCAGGCTATAAATAGTACGTGGATATCCCGATTTAAAAAAGGCTTCAAAATCACATCTCCAAACCAAATACCTTCACAAACAACATACGACGACATCCAGAGAGAGGGGACAGACCTCTACAGATGAGTAAAGGGGTTTGTAATACTACAAATTCCCAGAACAATCGGGACAAAGAAACTCCTCTTTCTACCTTTTCTTTTCTACCTCTTTTCGTAGAAATCGCTCTACTCTTATATTATATGAATGTACACAAGCTATGATGTTGGTGAACGAATCCGTGTACTTTTTTCGGAATGCTTCAAATTAACATTTGTATTTCAGATTTGAACTGAATCCATCCCAACATGCACGGTAACTGGGTTACGAAGGTACAGTTGCCAATGTGTATCCATGCAAAAGAACCATTGTTAATTTCGTTTACACTTCTTTTACATATTCAAATAGTTCTTCTCGGAGAATATCATATTAGAACACATGCATTTTAAAGTCGTCAATGTCTAACTGTTATTTCAGTATATGACAACAAACTAATAAATAGGGTGTATGTGTTTTGAAGCTCGTATACCCCACTACGTACCAGGAAGGCTAGACTAAAATCCCTTTTTGTCTTTATCCCTGGGCTATATCCTGTCTTTGATAAAATACTTGTTACTCGTTTTTATGACGTAGGTTTTTACCAGCTCGGAGAGCTTGAGTTCTCAATGACTTAATCTTTGCCCGGGTCACCGTAACAGATCACGGTAAGCTCTTCCAGACGCTACAGACACATGGGACCCGTTGCAGAATAGATACTAACTTGAAATGTTCCTTGCTATAAGCTATTTTCCCTTTTATAGGTAGGACATTTGTACTGTAGGGGTGGAAATTAGCCTGTCTGTATAGCAGCTTTCTTTGATAAAAGTTCCTTACCAGCTGCATAGCAAGGAAAAGTTGCTAAGGAGAATATAAATATATCAAACTTATGCAACGGGGCCCAGTAGTGATCTAGGGTCCTGAGGCGGGGGAGGGGTGGAGTTAGACTATCACTGAAACATCTGTCACAGAGTAGGGTAAAAATTAAAACTACTATCTAACATTTGACCAAGTATACGAAGTCGTAGAAGAGCATTCAAGGTTATGTGGGTATATTTGATGTTTGTGAATTAACTGTGTTGGATATGATATATACGTTCACACATGAAGTAACATATGTAATTCATGCATAAATTGCAACATACATTGTTTTGGAAGCATCCAATGAGCAGAATTAAAAAATATAGTGGGTGAACAATTAGGTGTAAACCACTAGCAAAAGTGTTTATTTTTATAACATTAGTTTCGTGAAAACATGGAAATGGACACTAGAACTGAAGTCACATAGCTTTATTTTTCGAGCGGGCATCTTTGATTCCATCTTGATTTTTTAGTATAATGAAAATAATTCAAAATGGCAAACATTGATTATTGTTAAATGCTTCCACAAAACGTACGTTTGCACATTTTAACATGAATTCCACACGCTAGGCAGCTCACCCAGATTGTGAAAAAGATGGGAATCATGGGTTGTTGTTAATAAATGATGTGTACTGAGTGCATTAGGCAAGTGTAAACTTGGCACATGACTACCCTATACCATTTAGGGTTTGCAGCATAACCCTATCCTGACACAACTGATTGGCAGTCCCTACCTCATTCCCTTTATATTCCGCTCAGTGTTGTCTGAACAAAGAGGTGCCAGTCACCCATTTCAGTCGTGAATAGGAAACAAATTCATTTAACTTTATTTTAAACAAATTGTATTCAGGTTGATGGTTGGCATATACCGTGCTATTTATGTGGCTCGGGCTTTCCCGATCTTCCACCACACCCTGAATTTTGTGTATAAAGGGGATGGGATATTAATGAGGTGAAGATAGGGGTGGGGAGTCATTAATACTATATTGATAACAGGAAGGGTCGGAGCAGTTGATTCTGCGATCGTGTAGGTAATATCCAGATTGTGGGAATGGTAAGGACTGACATCTGTCAAGTTCAGGAATGCGTAGCTTTTAATAAATAAACCCTTAAAACCTTGAAATAGGAATTAATTGTGCTGGAATCCAGGGGCCTGTTGCGTGGGAAGATCTCGTTTAAAATGTGGTTTGCTAAGCTATATTTGTCCTGACTTAGGTAGGAATACAAATTAGTATTATCTCTATAGTAAATCACACACCTAATATTGTGTAGGATGAATTTTCAGTGTGTTATGATTTATTTCAAAATTATGTTTTAGATTGGAGGGTGAAATATTTAAGAAGTATGTCTAAACAAATCAGAAATGTTGGTTTGACATATGAACACCCCCCCCCCCCCCCACACACACACCAAGAAATACAGCTTTTAGTTATTCTCTTAATTCTTATGTTTTCTCAACTACTTAATTCAATGTAGGCACATTTAAACGTCCACACGACTCGATGCTTCTGTGTATGCAAAGAAACAGAGTTTATTTAGTCAAATGACGTTCAATATAAATGACTACCAGTACCACAAATATAATTCTATGTTTTGTTGCCACGTTATCCATGCCCAAAGGTTGTGTGTGCCGGTCAGTATATAGCAGGAGCATGAGGGGGAGGGGAGGGAGGGGGGAAGGGGTCGAGTGAGTGAGTGAGATTGGTTGCTTTACGCCCTTATCAACACAATTAATAGTGTTATATCAAGGGCGGGAGAGCTGAGAGGGGGGCAGTTTATTATCATACCCAGTAAATAAAGACAGAGAAGTAGGTAGAGAGGGATAGAGAAAAGAGACAGAAAGGTACTTTATGGTCTTACCCAGGACCACAGGGGGGGGGGGGGGGGGGGAGGGGGGTTGAGACCGCCTTAGGGTGACCTGGAGGTAGCCATTGTATAGCAGTAAATTTATATTAATGTAACTGGTGAAACTTGTAATATAAAGAATAACAAAACATGAAGAATTTTAAAAAAGATTATCACTCGAACTCTTTGGATAATTCTCGGTCATTGTGGCGGGAGACTGGGGTTCTCGACGTCAGTCATAGATCTACGTCAGACTCTCACGTCATCTCAGACATCTTCCCTTTCCTCACCTTCTCAAGTGCTAACATCGGGGAAATCTGTGTTCCCGCCCACCTCCCTATAACATCTCATAAAAGAGGAACAGTTAATGGACCTGACGTCAAATATCTTCACAGACAATTGACACTTCTCCCTTCTCATCCTGAAATATATCAAAATAAAATCATTTATCCCCACTAAGGAATGAAATATTTAAACCGAGTCTTAGTCTACGTCTTTCCCACATTATTACATGTGACTCATTAAAAAATAAATAATGATCAAACGAAATCAAATAAAGACCTCTATTAAGAAACAGAAGACCAAGCCCACATACACTAACTGTTGAATTTATTCAGGTTCTAACCATACCAATAGACCAGTGAAACATTTAGGGTCAGATTTTCAGAAAATGTACAATTAGCAGCTGTACACATTTAGTAAATTCTGCAAGATAAGGCTGCAATTTGGTCAATACTAGATAAATTCGAGTATATTTGGCATTGCACTGATTCTAGCAATCTGTCTGGTTAGGTTGAACTGTATTTGAACGTTATTTTCATCTGAAATTTGGGTTATTTGAGAAGCTTGGCGAAGTTGAATTGTACATTTTCTGAAAATCTGACGCATCAAGGGAGCAGCTCACCACACCTCTCCACCTACACAACCAGCTCAACAACAAACAACCAATAGTTCCATTCATGCAGTACAGGTGGAGCCACTCATGCTCTTCTCCTCAACATGGTTCGCCCAAAGCCCATAAGAGGGCGGGGCAGAGGTGGGTGAAGGGTGCACTATGGCAACACTGGAGGTGTTAAGCAGGCGGCTAGGGTGTGACTGTATGCACTATTAAGAGGTATTAATAGGAGAGGTAGTCCATTCATTGAGAGGTTTTTCATACAAAGAGCAAATGAAAAGACATTTATGGGTCAGATTTTCAGAAAATATAAAATTGGCAGTTCTACTCATTAAGGAAATTCTCCTAAATTAGGCTGAAAAATGATAAATACCGGGTAAATCTCAGTATATTTTGTATCGCATTGATTTAAAGTATCAGTTCTGTTATGTTAAACTACATTTTGAAACTAATTTTTGTCTTAAATGTGGATTATTTGAGAGGCTTGGTGAAGGCGAATTGTACATTTGATCAAAATCTGACCCATATAATATTATGGGTTAGGGCGTCACAATTATATATATAACAACTTTTATTCAGTAATCAAATAAATGATACAAAATCGGATGAGCCCTGTACACTGTAGTTTTTCCAGGTCAACCTTGAAAATACACCCTTAATTAACCCAAATCTAGACCAAAGATGTGATTCAAAATACAGTTCAACGAGGCGATCCAATTAAGGCAATACTGAATGTATAGTTCTACTATGGCCATCAAGGGGTGCAACTTGGAAGAACTTGCCACCTGTCAAATATATGGGCCAGATTTTCAGAAAATGTACAATTCACCTTCACCAATCCTCTCAAATAGCCCACATTTAAGACAAAAATGAGCTTCAAAAATGCAGTTTAACATAACAGAACTGATACTTTAAATCAATGCGATACCAAATATATTCAGATATACCAGGTATTCTACAATTGTCAGCCTGATGTATAGAATAGGATGTATAGTAGGAGAATTTCCTGAATGTGTAGAGCTGCCAATTGTACATTAAAATTTTTCTGAAAATCTTACCCATATACTAAATGTACCCTTTTGTCTGCCAAAGCTCTGCTTGATTAATGATTCTTTTTCAACATTCTAAAAAACCATCAATCGGTAGAACATCTATCTTAGATTGTATGCGATGTGTTTCAGGGAAAATCTCATGTCGCAAAAAGTGTAAACTAAAATAAATTGTCAGGACAACGAACACAAATATGACTGTAGATCCCCATTTCCAACATCAAATCCCTAAATCTTCATTGTTGCATAATGCAACAACAATGAAAGTGAAATGGTCAACTGAGCGAAGAAAAGGGGCTGTTGCATAAGAAATCCTCATCTAAAATGTCCATCCTTAGTCCTTATCCTTGCTTATGTAGGAAACTCCCATTGTACGAAGAAACATTAATATTGTCGGTATAGCAAATTCCTTCCCTCAACGTTCCTTACCAATTGCTTAGCCAGTAAGAGTAGGCCTAGTTAATGAAGGACAAATTTAATGAAGCATTTCTTATGCAACGTACCCCTGCTTTATAGAATCCCATCTATAAGGCCATTGCATGACGTTATATCTCGCCACGTTAACAAGGTAATTATGGGATTAATAACCGCATATACACAGGCTCCCCCTATACGAGCCGCGGGGAATTAGGCGGTCACGTGATTAGTTATCATGCCAGGGTGGCAATTAGTCGGATGGGGAGGACGAACAGACAGACAGGGGAAGATTGAGATGTGATTAGACAGTCATGATTGGGCTATGGTTGTTGTTCATACACGAGTGAATAGAGGAGAGGTAGGAGATATTTGAGGGGAAGTTTCATTAACCTTTAGCTCTTCACAGTGTAGGCAGTTCTGGTGGGGGTTGGAAGGGCTCACCCCCCCCCCCCCCCTCCCGTAATACAACACACACTATTATTTCAAGTGGGGTGACAAAATTGCTCATAATTTACATTAGTTACTGAATACTTTTACATTACATTACGCTACAATTACTGGATTTCATAGTAGTTGTGAGCAGAATCATAGGACAGTGAGATGTAAAGTTATGCATGTTGAAAGATTTTGGACAGCATTACACATAATATTTAGAGAAGGTCTTGGTGTAGATAGTGCCTAAATGCGAACTATGACTCTTATAGTTCTATAGGTTAAGCAGACAATTAATGGATCTTTCCAACATAACACCTTAGTATGACGAGTCTTTGTGAAGTAATTAGGTTGATGAGGGAATTATGGACAGACAGTAATATCATGTAATATCAGGGAGGATTTCACTGACGTCACGGCCGTCGCCATTGTGGGGGGCTCGTTAGATGTCTATGTATGCTGCGATACTTGTAAATACCGTTTTATGGCTGTTTTAACCTTTACCAGTTTTAATGTGCCCCAACAAACCCTCCTTGATAGGTTAGATTATCCTTCTTTAGTGTAGTATTACTCAACTATCCACCATTTTGAGGTTTATCAACTTTGTTTTGATAACCACGCCATTGACGGCAAGGATAGTGCTGTCCCCTGACATGGCGGCCCCTCTAGCAGGGCCCACACATTCAAGAACTGGCAATTCATACGAATTGAGAACTAACGAAAAATCTAGAATTTTGTCTACAAATTGTCGTAAGAACGCATGATTTGTCGGATGAATTGGAGGTTTCTTCCTTAGGAAGCCCACACATTACCGAACTCAAGTATATTTCTTAAGAATGATATTAAATTCATACGAATTGTCTTAAGACCAATTCGGCTCTGAGTTCTTGAATGTGTGGGCCCGGCTTTACACATTTCGCCTATATGGATTTGTGGCTTCATTAGGGCATTTTAATTAATTATAGAGGTAATACAGACTTTATGCTTTCTTTTGCAGCCCCCCCCCCCCCGCAGCCCAGCCCCTCTCAGCGCCCTCTACCCTATGCAAACTTAACTCAGCATTCCTCCAAACACAGGGGCGGTGGTCGATACAATCCTAATGCAAATGAATCGAGAACAAAAAGTGCTGCGTCATTACAACTAAATGACATTTTGATATGTTATTTACATTCCAAGGGATGCTTTGCTGTTAGATACAATCTTGTGTGGGAAGGCTTTATCATGTATGAGGTTGGAGGCTTATATTATGATATTATCACCTCCTCGTTTATGGTGTTTGTGTATCTTTCATTCACATCTTTATGGGTAGAATGGGCTTGTCTTATCGATCTCTTATCTTTTTATCTCCAGTCATAGCCACATTCAGGCTGACAAAATAGTTCCCTGACTTCTGTGATTAGTATGCTGATCCTTGTCAAATGTTTTTTTATACCTCGCACTTTTATACATTCATCTTTTGTATTCAGATTAATGCCTGGCAATGAGAACAGTGCTTTGAGGTCAAGCAGAGGGCATTATTACGAACAAAACGGACGTCATTAATCTGTTTTATATGCGGTTGTACTTAGAATTTGAAGGTTCTAATGTTCCAAAGTTAAAATGATATAGACATATATAAAAGAGAATTGAATTGAATTTTGTGAGATCATTACGGTTTGCACAAGGTGGATCTATAGGATCAGATTTTCAGGAAATGTAGAATCGTCAGCCCTGCAAATCTGGTAACTTCTGACAAATTGAATCATGGAATTTTCTTTAAACTTTGGATTTTGAAAGGACATGGTTGGGGGAACCCAAAAAGCCCCCCAAAACCATATGTCATTGGATTAGTTTTTATTTCAGGGACCACTGAAATGTATTACTGTTCACTATGGGAAGTCTATGGGAAAACGGGTATTTTCTGCATTTTCCCCAATAGCATATGATTGAATCATACGATTTTCTTTAAAATCTGCATATACATTGCTGACATGTTATTCTACCCTCCCATTAAAAAAAAGGGGGTCATTGAACTAAAAAAAAAGTTATTCGGCTAAACTTGTATCACAATGAGCCTCCCCCATTGAAATCAATAGTGAAGGGAAGTAAACTTCACTCATCTCTGAAACACAAAATAATATGATAACATCCAGTTTTTTTGGCATTTTGTATTCCCCCAAACATTTTCTTTCTCAATACAAAGTTTGAACAAAATATATTGACTTCTATTGTTTCATGCATTAGTTCCTTGAATTCCCGCCTGCTGCAGTGCTGACAACGCTGGTATTTATCTTTAAGATTTTGATTATTTGAGAGGATTGGGGAAGGTGTATTGTACATTTTCAGAACATTTTACCCTATACTAAATAATATCAAACGGGAATCAATCACTTGCTAGAAGGTGACCAGGAAGACCTGTGTCTTTTCACAGAAGGTTTTGCTTGATATATACATACATGTATAGGCCCATCCTCTTTGACCCTTTTCCCGAATAATATTATATGTAACCGTTGATAAGATGCCGAAATAAAGCTATTACAATACAATACAATGGCTCAAACCATACAGATTCATGTCCTACAAATGAAGGGAACAGGCTGGAACTTATAACACCGAAGCTATGGTCTAATACCACCCACTCCATGGCCTGCCACTTTGGGCATATCAAGCTATATCAATGCCCCATTCCCAGCTCCCAGCACCCCATCTGTGAATCAGCATGCTGTAGTTAATCTTATCTCCGCTTGTAATGCTGGTGGTTGTATTGGCTGATGTGATTTAAGGTAATGTTCTAATGGGGATTAGAGCATAATACAAGAGGGCCGGATTAGCACAATGTGTCTGATGTGGGCGGATTAGGGCCATATTACTGCCATCAATTCCCACTCATTCAGAAAGCCAGGATTATCCACTGGGAATTATTATTAGCATTATTATCCTGCAACGTCTGTAGTAAACATCTATAGACTTGCTAGAGTATTGCGATGGGGATAGAGGATCCTTGGATGTATGAGAAGGGATATACACGAATGGGTAATATATATTTGGGTGAATCCAGCAGACATGTCCACCAGACATGTGCAATTCACCTAAAGTATTCCTCTCAAACAATCCTGAAGTATGACAGAAACTTGTATAGCCATACATTTTTTTAATCAATAAAATACCAGAATAACCTCAAAGGTAGCCAGTATTTATTATGTTCTAGCCACATTTAGTAGAGCATGTATAGAGCATCCAGTGGTATATTCAACTCTTTCTTGGCTTCCTGGCCCATATACATGCGCGTTTGCTTAGAATTATTCCTATTCATTATTGAATAAAAGCACTGTTAAGACTAGTGAGAATCGTTGTTATTTCATTGTTGATACTAATAAAAAACAGTAATCTTTAGCATAATATTTGTTATTCACTTTCAGGCCAAATATATTAACAATTTAAAAATTTAAAAACTCTGCATCACGACGCTACTAGTACTAGGCCTCATAATAATTAATCACATAATATAAGCTTCACCAAGTTGTCCTAGTCTTTTCGTTTTTTAAGGTTAAACAACTCATTAGGTATGCTACAATGTTTTCTATACATGATCGCTGAAGAAAATAAGATAAAATAACTTTTTGAGAACATGGGGAGCAATATAAAGTCATAAACACATAAACAGCACAGATTGCTAATCATTTGTTACCAATCTGCTCCAATATATTTTTTAAGGTTTCCCCCGCCAAAGGCGGTACAAGCGCCGAAGGGAAACCTTATATAGGTTCCACTTTTCTGCCTGCTGTAGAAACGTCCACGTCATGTCCATAAAAGGAATCACTACACAAAAACAATTCTGTCTATTGCCACCTGAATTTCCGACACATTCACGTACACATCGCGGTGATTTTACACTTCAGAAAAATAATAAAAACGCTATTTCTACTCGAAATACATTGGCAAGATGTTTGAATATTGAAAGAGCATGCTTTTTTGTTACCTCTAAATATGTGTTTATATCATGTTGAGTGTTTAAATAAGGCAGATATGAGAGAAAGTTTTCAGTTACATAAGTAAACAATGAAAAAGCTTGCCGACGATTGTACATTTTCTGATGAGCATCCTATTGTGTTGTGGCAGGCACATCGGGGGGGGGGGGGGAATTACGGTCCCGCGAAATGATAAAAAACGCTATTTCTACTCGAAATACATTGCCAGGATATTAAAATTCAGAAAGGGCATGCTTTTCTACCCCCATGTAGGCCTATTTAATTTGATCAACATTTGTATTTAAATAAGGAAGATAATATTGGTTCAACTTCGGGAAGTTTATAGGGAAAGTATAGGCCTATCGATGCCGATGACAGCAATGACGCGACAATATAATTATGTTGTGGCGTCTTCTAATTTTCACAATGTTAGTAACGCACCATCACAACTAGAGTCCTGGACAACGCATTGCCATTTTCCCGTGTGGAATTAATCGGGGAAGCCGTTTTCTCCTTGGTCACAGCCAAATTCTTGTTTTAGTTGTCCTGTAGGTTTTGGAAAACAAAAGATTACCCAACAAGTCTACAATCCTTGAATTCCTTGAAAAAGGGTAATTTACCTAATTTCCTGATTGAGTTAAGTTGAGCATTTTATGTCCGTACCATTTTAGATTGCTTTCTGCGAGTCATTATCATAAGTCTTTTGTCTTTTCTAACTACTCAATTCATGAACCATCCATATTCAACCAATCTATTTTTCAACAAAATTATTCAGGTAGATATTAATCAAAAGCACTCTCGTTCTGATGAATGTTTTTCCTTGTGCCCTAATAATTATATTTATGCGGAGGTTACATGCATTTACTCCACGTTGATATGTACCTCATGCTATTTGTATGGGCGGGAGTACTGTGGTAATTTGCACCAGTTCCACGCGTGTGGTATGACTTCCTGTCCCCACTAAACATAGCCATATAAAGTAAGCATAGCAACCTGTAACCAGTTTTACTAATAACTCACAGCAGCGAAGAAAGCAAATAATTATATTATATACATTTATCTTCAATTAAATCGCCATGTTTGGTGGCTGGGTGACGAATGGGATGAGCTAATGAAGGGTGATGATGAGTTGAAAGACTTGTTCTTCTTGCCTTTGCTGGTGATATGAGGTGTAGTATTTTGTATTTCTAATTAACTAACCTCACATTGACTTAGTGCCCAGGTTTGAAATGGAAAGCAGGCAATGTATGCCTGAACGCCGACAATGGAGATGACAAATACCACTCAAATTGCTATTTCTTCATTAAACACAATACCTAAAAAAAGATGGGGAGCATGCTTCATCCATGTTTCGGCCTATATTTTTTTTAAAACAGCATCAGTGGAATCATGAAATCAAATGAAAGTGAAAGAGGGAGTGGATATCATAGTTAGGACACACTATAGACAACCCTACCATAATCATAATCCCTCGATACAGAATTAGAAAGCACCCACACTTTAGGATAAGAGCGGCAAGGAATGTACAATTTGTCTTCACAATCCAAACTTAAGACACAAATTATGAGGTTTTAAATGCACTTCAACAAAACCTAGATTATAGTATAGTATAGTAAATCCCTCAAGTCGGCTAATTCCAAAGATACTAATTTAAGTATTGTAAAAGGACGAAGAACCGTCATGTCTAAAGTATTGGAGAAAGGTATAAATGATTCATGCTGTCTACCCAATGCTGCTAACATGGCAGGTGGGTTCTGTGGTGTAGTGGTTATCACGTCTGCTTTACACGCAGAAGGTCGCGAGTTCGAACCTCGCCAGAACCTCGGTTTTCTCAAAGGTAATCAGGCATTATTACACGGAATTATTATAGAAAAAGATTTGCAATTAACTGGAAGGAATAGACTTAGTAGGCAATACCATTATATATAATATTAATTTAATTAAAATTCGCTTTATCAACACCTGTAGTTTTATATATTGTACCTGATCCTCAGTGGTGTAACAACGACTCATACCTATTAGTAATAATTAATATATGGAAGTTGCCTTTTGTCATTTATATGTATTTATTATATTACTAATTAGTATATCCTAGTGTAAGGATAGAAAGTTGAATAGTAGTTAGAAAGCAATTGAACTATTCAGCCTGGATCGCCCATGAAATTCTTTGAAAAATAGAGAAGAAACTATTTGGGCTCGTCCCGGATTTGAATCCGGGACCTCTGGCACCCTTTATAGAAGCGAGAATCATGCCCCTAGACCAACAAGCCAACTGAAGAGAGGAGGTTGTTTGGTTGTTTAACAAATGGGTGGAGAAAGAGCAAATAATAGCTATAAATAATCATTCATCTCGTATCGTACATGCATATATATTATTTAAACGGTTAATGGATTTGAGGACAAGTCACACGGAAGAAGGTTGTATCCACAAAGTTTAATTGTAAGGGTAATGTTAGTGTTCACGGGCGTCATGACAGCATTTTATTAGGCATCATATTTTTTTGGGGGAGAGGGGGGATCTTTTAAGAACAAAAACGATAAAAAACTGGGACACAAGGTTTCCTAACCAGAAACCACAGGGACACAAGCATTTCTAACAAGTACAGGTACTTTTCTCTTGCTTAAAAAAACCCATTAGACTCCGACAAACAGTCTAATATACAGGACATAGTTCACAATTCCACTCTCTATACAGAAACACAATGTGAACCAACACAGAACACGATCCCTTGTAAAACACCAACTTTGCAATCGAAACAAGCATCACTTTGCAAAGTGGCAAAAGCCATGACATAAGCATTAAATTATTGGGTGCTGCCCTGGTTGCAGCAATAATAATTATTGAACACTTGGGTCAGGCCAGCTCGCTGGTGATCTGCTGAAGTGCTTTCACACAAGCCTTCCCAAACAATGCCTTGATCGCATTGCATTTACGCCTGGTTGGCCTTTTTCACTCTTTTCACCCAGACATGGAAAGTTGGAAGCCATTCATGCAGTGAAACACAATCTGGCTCTAACTCCAAGGGCAGTGGGGGATCCAGTGTGTAGGTTCCTCTGTGTGTAGGGGGGTGGGGGGGGGGGGGTGGTGGAGAGAGAGAATGTTGGGCCCTATAGATGGAGGGGAGTATAGGGGATTTGCAGAGCCGCCATCATATATCTTAATTTGCATGGAGCCATAGGAGTTGTATGTCAAAACTATAGAAAACACTCTATGGTCAGCGGTAATATTCACCCATTGAACATGTTTCCATAGCACAAGCTTCCATCTTTCCCAGATCAAGAATTTGGTTTAGATGGATCATTTACATATACATAAATTATATGATATAGGTGAAAACGTTCTTGCAATTTTCGATAAAAACGTTTCCAAATATATACATGAATGTCAGATTTCAGACTGAATCCACCCCAGCATGCACTGTAATACAGATGTAGAGTGAGACATGCACATCCCCTATTGGTTGTTTTACACACTACATTTGTTGTTGTCATAACTAGGGCGAGAGAAGAAAGAAGTGATACCCTACTCTTTTTGATTATAACAATGGTTCTTTTACACATGTATAACCATAGACACCTCCATAGACAGCTATATATGCACGGCTGGCCTTTGGTAACCAACTTTGCACTGTGCAGGAGGTGAAATGGCCTTGAACAGTCTTGGGGCTATAATCACCTGGGCAGAGACTAAAGAGATTAATACCCTCCTTTTCCGGCCTGCTCTGCACTGGCTGTCAATGTGTACAATCCATTGATTCGTCTCGGGATTATAAACAAACAGTGCACAAGTCAAATTAATCCTTTAAATAAAATTTCCGTTGGAATGTTCAGATTTCGAGATTCAAATTCCAAACATAACCGTACTGTCATCGCCCCCCCCCCGCCTCCCCACCCCTCACTCCCTGCCCCCACTACAATCAACACACACGTACATCAAGGCCCGCCAATCTAAAAATAGTAACAGCACAGCAGCTTGCGTTCGTTGTACAAGCAATGAAAACGACACAAGATGCATTATGGGCATGTAATCAATACGGCAATGTGATTGGAGGAAAAATACAATTTGTTATTACAGCACAAACTATCACATTAACAATCCCTGTTCACTCTATGCCTCAATTCTGCCTCTGCTTACTTTTCGTTCGGACTTTTGGTAAAACAAGTTACATGTTTTCAGCCAAGACTTAATGAATTAAAGTGCTAAAGTGCACTCTGGATGCAATCTATGTAAATGCAATTAGCTGGCACTGTACAAACTAGTGGTCCCTTTTACACCTTTACAGCTGTGGTATTTTGGGCAGTGAAAGTCTATTTATATTAGACTGTGATGACAGAGCTGTACCTTCTCAGTGAATATGGGCAACAAATTATTACAAAATTGATTCATATTATGACTTATAGGACTGAATTTATCAATAGTCTGCTGCTGTATAAAGATAAAAATTGTCCAATGGTGCTCCAAACTTGCGCATGTAAACGCACGCGTGGTAATTTTGTATTTATTATACTTCTCTTGATATTTAGGGAAACTAAATAGGGAAGATCTGATGGAAATTAATCGTGATACACTGGTTCCGTCGTCCCTCCCACAACCACTCCCTGTTTTGCCATCCTTCAGTTACCGGGTGACCTTTGCCAATGCTGAAGCCTATAACATTCCCTACTACCCTCTACAAGGAGATAATAAATGTTTGTAAATACAAGTATTTGAAGTGAAAATGGCCAAAAGAAAGCAGCAGCCGATGAACGATATTAAGTGAACCCACCACAGGGAAGGCAAATAACAACTGGACAAAATGCTATACAATTTTAGAATGAAACAAAATGTAGCAAATCTTTAGTCTTTCACCAATCTTAGCTTAGATTGCAGTTTAAGTTCCTTCTCTATGAACTGATTCAGTTGTCACAAAAAAATAAACTGATTCCCATGGTTCAGTCCATCAACAGGCGCCAGTGTAAATGCCCCATCACTCCTTCATCCATTTACTATGGGAACTATTCAGAAGTAGTTTTAGCCACACTTGTCCATCTAAAGGGTTAGAATGACATGCGATTTACAAAGTTTAATCGAGTGGCTTTGGCGGCTCGAAATCCAATCATTGGCTCATGTCTGTCCTGAATAAAATCCTTAAACAAACAAGAATCATATAATTGAAACTTTTCTTGAAACATAATCAGCTCTCAATGCCCACGCCTATCAATGACTGCAAATATGGACCTGAGGTTCTCTCATGAGTGTTTCTCTTCAAAGTTTCGGATTATTCAACATGAACAGTTTTGATGGTTGAGCAATCATTATGCTTCTTTTCATTTATTGTTTCTTGACATCGTATGATGCAATCTGCAATAGCTTGTACAGATCTTTGGTGATGTCAAGCTGTATGTGTGAGCTGTATGTTAATCCACACCCTCTATTCTGTTATCTTCAGCGAACTTGATTACTTTAATGCTGTTTCATAATTTCACTGGTATTTCTCAAATGAACACAAATTATATCTGACAATTTGAATTCCATTATGTGTCATCCTCATCTCATTCTAGCCCCTTATATTGTATTTCAGTATTGTCAATAACATTGATATAAACTGGTTCATCTCGATTCTCATTATGATTTGCCAAAGGTTTTCCACTATTTGCAAGACATGATATGTCACAAAAAAGAGAAAATGACGAGTAACAAATCACGCTATACCCATATGCATAGGAGTTATGGCCAACCTCCATTTCTTTTTAATTCAGAGGTAATAACATCTCTATAGGATGTTAAAACTATAGATTCGCGAATAATTTCCGTCAACAAATGAAATTGCCTATTTAGTCGTCTATTCACTCCAGGCCCATCCAAACGTCACCGCGATAGAGTCTTATAGGATTTTGACCTGTACCTATTGATGTAAAATTTGATCCAGAGTGCTACTGTAGATCTGCAAAAGTCAAAGTCATGAAAATATTCTAGAAAAAGCCATGAATTCATGAGATTCGAAAAAATATGAGTTTGTCTTCATCCTCTTTATTTGAATCTACCATTCTACAGTACTCAGGATAATGGAAAGAAAAAATACGAGAATAATACGTTTTGGTTGCTTTAACTGGTAATGCAGCTTTAATATAAAATCCTTAAGCGATGGGATTTGACCCCAAAACGGAGTGGACAGGAGAGGTTTCATAAGTATTCGGTTGTTTTATCGGTTTGTTTTAATAGTTTTATCTTCCAGATTCTTAATCTCCGTCTGCGGATTCGCATTCGCACGTCTTTCAGGGTGTCCCTGTTATCAATGATATGTTTCACAAATTGTCAATTTCTCAGCTGAAGTTTTTCTCTATGTGATGATTTCAGAGTTATTAATCTATTACGAAACAATCTTTAATCGAGATTGAGTTACAAATATAAAGTTGATATAAAACGCTGGCTCTATAGGAAAAATAGTCGCAAAATATTATAATATCCTGGAGGATGAGGTAGGCATAGTCAATGGATCACCACACCTGATCTAATCTGCAGTTGCCCGAGGCTAATATAATCTAGAGAGACCTGGAAGGTGTAAACATTACCCCTACACACATAGTTTTATGGATATTCCTCAATTATGCACACTCTCTACTTTAGGGTGCAATAGATCAGTGAATAATCTTATAAATACTGCTGCCTCACCAACCTCTACTTAAAAAGGGGATTTCCATGTGCCACTAAGCATGTCTGTTACAGTGCATAATGGGATGCATTCATTCTAAAGTTGATATACAAATGTTTAGCAAAAGTTTCATCGGAAAATGCAAGAAGGATTTTACCAAAAGCTTGTGTATAATGATCTCTAAAAACCAAATGCCCGATATAGAAGATGTAGTCTTGCTTCATGGACACCTATGGCTATAATTTACATAAGATTACTGTTAAATATTCCATGCTTGGCATAGCACGTTGTCCATAGCTTTTCCAACATTGTGGGCCTGCTTCACAGGGAAAACGCTCTCAACTGACCAGGCAACTGCTAGTGGAGAGCACTGGTGGTTCAGTGGGAGAACCCTATACATGACTAGGCAACCCAGAAAGATAGGCTCATATACCAAAGTGTCATGCTACCTTCTATGCTCTGTGCCCACCCTCAGCACACCAGTCTACTGACTCTAAGGCCATCAGGCCTTGGCCATTGCATCAGCCCATGTATGCAGGCTCCAGTGGCAGTCTTTCTCCCCATGTTTGGAGGAGAGCAGAGTGGTGCAGTGGCAGAGTGCTTGGCCCCTATCCCAGAGGTCTGTGGATCGAAACCAGCCTCTGCCAGCATGGTTTTTTTACTGCCACCCAAAGTCACTTCCTACCCTATGCCTTCATCTGATTTGGTCATTCCAACTGGTGGGCCTGCTTCACAGGAAAAACTCTCAACTGACCAGGCAACTGCTAGTGGAGAGCACTGGAGTTGTTGGTGGTTCAGTGGGAGAACCCTATACATGACCAGGCAACCCAGAAAGAAAGGCTCATTTGCCAAAGTGTCATGCTACCTTCTATGCCCAGTGCCCACCCTCAGCACACCAGTCTATTGACTCTAAGGCCATCAGGCCTTGGCCATTGCATCAGCCCATGTATGCAGGCTCCAGTGGCAGTCTTTCTCCCCATGTTTGGAGGAGAGCAGAGTGGTGCAGTGGCAGAGCGCTTGGCCCCTAACCCAGAGGTCTGTGGAACGAAACCAGCCTCTGCCAGCATGGTTTTTTTTTTTTTACTGCCACCCTAAGTCACTTCCTACCCTATGCCTTCATCAGATTTGGTCATTCCAACTGGTGGGCCTGCTTCACAGGAAAAACTCTCAACTGACCAGGCAACTGCTAGTGGAGAGCACTGGTGGTTCAGTGGGAGAACCCTATACATGTCTAGGCAACCCAGAAAGATAGGCTCATATACCAAAGTGTCATGCTACCTTCTATGCTCAGTTCTCACCCTCAGCACACCAGTCTACTGACTCTAAGGCCATCAGGCCTTGGCCATTGCATCAGCCCATGTATGCAGGCTCCAGTGGGAGTCTTTCTCCCCATGTTTGGAGGAGAGCAGAGTGGTGCAGTGGCAGAGTGCTTGGCCCCTAACCCAGAGGTCTGTGGATCGAAACCAGCCTCTGCCAGCATGGTTCTTTTACTGCCACCCAAAGTCACTTCCTACCCTATGCCTTCATCTGATTTGGTCATTCCAACTGGTGGGCCTGCTTCACAGGAAAAACTCTCAACTGACCAGGCAACTGCTAGTGGAGAGCACTGGTGGTTCAGTGGGAGAACCCTATACATGACTAGGCAACCCAGAAAGATAGGTTCATATACCAAAATGTCATGCTACCTTCTATGCTCAGTGCCCACCCTCAGCACACCAGTCTACTGACTCTAAGGCCATCAGGCCTTGGCCATTGCATCAGCCCATGTATGCAGGCTCCAGTGGCAGTCTTTCTCCCCATGTTTGGAGGAGAGCAGAGTGGTGCAGTGGCAGAGTGCTTGGCCCCTAACCCAGAGGTCTGTGGATCGAAACCAGCCTCTGCCAGCATGGTTTTTTTACTGCCACCCAAAGTCACTTCCTACCCTATGCCTTCATCTGATTTGGTCATTCCAACTGGTGGGCCTGCTTTACAGGAAAAACTCTCAACTGACCAGGCAACTGCTAGTGGAGAGCACTGGAGTTGTTGGTGGTTCAGTGGGAGAACCCTATACATGACCAGGCAACCCAGAAAGAAAGGCTCATTTGCCAAAGTGTCATGCTACCTTCTATGCTCAGTGCCCACCCTCAGCACACCAGTCTTTTGACTCTAAGGCCATCTGGCCCTGGCCATTGCATCAGCCCATGTATGCAGGCTCCAGTGGCAGTCTTTCTCCCCATGTTTGGAGGAGAGCAGAGTGGTGCAGTGGCAGAGTGCTTGGCCCATAACCCAGAGGTCTGTGGATCGAAACCAGCCTCTGCCAGCATGTTTTTTTTACTGCCACCCAAAGTCACTTCCTACCCTATGCCTTCATCTGATTTGGTCATTCCAACTGGTGGGCCTGCTTCACAGGAAAAACTCTCAACTGACCAGACAACTGCTAGTGGAGAGCACTGGTGGTTCAGTGGGAGAACCCTATACATGACTAGGCAACCCAGAAAGATAGGCTCATATACCAAAGTGTCATGCTACCTTCTATGCCCAGTGCCCACCCTCAGCACACCAGTCTATTGACTCTAAGGCCATCAGGCCTTGGCCATTGCATCAGCCCATGTATGCAGGCTCCAGTGGCAGTCTTTCTCCCCATGTTTGGAGGAGAGCAGAGTGGTGCAGTGGCAGAGTGCTTGGCCCATTACCCAGAGGTCTGTGGATCGAAACCAGCCTCTGCCAGCATGGTTTTTTTACTGCCACCCAAAGTCACTTCCTACCCTATGCCTTCATCAGATTTGGTCATTCCAACTGGTGGGCCTGCTTCACAGGAAAAACTCTCAACTGACCAGGCAACTGCTAGTGGAGAGCACTGGTGGTTCAGTGGGAGAACCCTATACATGACTAGGCAACCCAGAAAGATAGGCTCATATACCAAAGTGTCATGCTACCTTCTATGCTCAGTTCTCACCCTCAGCACACCAGTCTACTGACTCTAAGGCCATCAGGCCTTGGCCAGTGCATCAGCCCATGTATGCAGGCTCCAGTGGCAGTCTTTCTCCCCATGTTTGGAGGAGAGCAGAGTGGTGCAGTGGCAGAGTGCTTGGCCCCTAACCCAGAGGTCTGTGGATCGAAACCAGCCTCTGCCAGCATGGTTCTTTTACTGCCACCCAAAGTCACTTCCTACCCTATGCCTTCATCTGATTTGGTCATTCCAAATGGTGGGCCTGCTTCACAGGAAAAACTCTCAACTGACCAGGCAACTGCTAGTGGAGAGCACTGGTGGTTCAGTGGGAGAACCCTATACATGACTAGGCAACCCAGAAAGATAGGTTCATATACCAAAATGTCATGCTACCTTCTATGCTCAGTGCCCACCCTCAGCACACCAGTCTACTGACTCTAAGGCCATCAGGCCTTGGCCATTGCATCAGCCCATGTATGCAGGCTCCAGTGGCAGTCTTTCTCCCCATGTTTGGAGAAGAGCAGAGTGGTGCAGTGGCAGAGTGCTTGGCCCCTAACCCAGAGGTCTGTGGATCGAAACCAGCCTCTGCCAGCATGGTTTTTTTACTGCCACCCAAAGTCACTTCCTACCCTATGCCTTCATCTGATTTGGTCATTCCAACTGGTGGGCCTGCTTCACAGGAAAAACTCTCAACTGACCAGGCAACTGCTAGTGGAGAGCACTGGAGTTGTTGGTGGTTCAGTGGGAGAACCCTATACATGACCAGGCAACCCAGAAAGAAAGGCTCATTTGCCAAAGTGTCATGCTACCTTCTATGCTCAGTGCCCACCCTCAGCACACCAGTCTTTTGACTCTAAGGCCATCTGGCCTTGGCCAGTGCATCAGCCCATGTATGCAGGCTCCAGTGGGAGTCTTTCTCCCCATGTTTGGAGGAGAGCAGAGTGGTGCAGTGGCAGAGTGCTTGGCCCCTAACCCAGAGGTCTGTGGATCGAAACCAGCCTCTGCCAGCATGGTTCTTTTACTGCCACCCAAAGTCACTTCCTAGCCTATGCCTTCGTCAGATTTGGTCATTCCAACTGGTGGGCCTGCTTCACAGGAAAAACTCTCAACTGACCAGGCAACTGCTAGTGGAGAGCACTGGTGGTTCAGTGGGAGAACCCTATACATGACCAGGCAACCCAGAAAGATAGGCTCATATACCAAAGTGTCATGCTATCTTCTATGCTCAGTGCCCACCCTCAGCACACCAGTCTACTGACTCTAAGGCCATCAGGCCTTAGCCATTGCATCAGCCCATGTATGCAGGCTCCAGTGGCAGTCTTTCTCCCCATGTTTGGAGGAGAGCAGAGTGGTGCAGTGGCAGAGTGCTTGGCCCCTAACCCATAGGTCTGTGGATCGAAACCAGCCTCTGCCAGCATGGTTTTTTTACTGCCACCCAAAGTCACTTCCTACCCTATGCCTTCATCTGATTTGGTCATTCCAACTGGTGGGCCTGCTTCACAGGAAAAACTCTCAACTGACCAGGCAACTGCTAGTGGAGAGCACTGGTGGTTCAGTGGGAGAACCCTATACATGACTAGGCAACCCAGAAAGATAGGCTCATATACCAAAGTGTCATGCTACCGTCTATGCTCAGTGCCCACCCTCAGCACACCAGTCTTTTGACTCTAAGGCCATCTGGCCTTGGCCATTGCATCAGCCCATGTATGCAGGCTCCAGTGGGAGTCTTTCTCCCCATGTTTGGAGGAGAGCAGAGTGGTGCAGTGGCAGAGTGCTTGGCCCCTAACCCAGAGGTCTGTGGATCGAAACCAGCCTCTGCCAGCATGGTTCTTTTACTGCCACCCAAAGTCACTTCCTACCCTATGCCTTCATCTGATTTGGTCATTCCAACTGGTGGGCCTGCTTCACAGGAAAAACTCTCAACTGACCAGGCAACTGCTAGTGGAGAGCACTGGAGTTGTTGGTGGTTCAGTGGGAGAACCCTATACATGACCAGGCAACCCAGAAAGAAAGGCTCATTTGCCAAAGTGTCATGCTACCTTCTATGCCCAGTGCCCACCCTCAGCACACCAGTCTATTGACTCTAAGGCCATCAGGCCTTGGCCATTGCATCAGCCCATGTATGCAGGCTCCAGTGGGAGTCTTTCTCCCCATGTTTGGAGGAGAGCAGAGTGGTGCAGTGGCAGAGCGCTTGGCCCCTAACCCAGAGGTCTGTGGAACGAAACCAGCCTCTGCCAGCATGGATTTTTTTTTTTTTACTGCCACCCTAAGTCACTTCCTACCCTATGCCTTCATCTGATTTGGTCATTCCAACTGGTGGGCCTGCTTCACAGGAAAAACTCTCAACTGACCAGGCAACTGCTAGTGGAGAGCACTGGTGGTTCAGTGGGAGAACCCTATACATGACTAGGCAACCCAGAAAGATAGGCTCATATACCAAAGTGTCATGCTACCTTCTATGCTCAGTTCTCACCCTCAGCACACCAGTCTACTGACTCTAAGGCCATCAGGCCTTGGCCAGTGCATCAGCCCATGTATGCAGTCTCCAGTGGGAGTCTTTCTCCCCATGTTTGGAGGAGAGCAGAGTGGTGCAGTGGCAGAGTGCTTGGCCCCTAACCCAGAGGTCTGTGGATCGAAACCAGCCTCTGCCAGCATGGTTCTTTTACTGCCACCCAAAGTCACTTCCTACCCTATGCCTTCATCTGATTTGGTCATTCCAACTGGTGGGCCTGCTTCACAGGAAAAACTCTCAACTGACCAGGCAACTGCTAGTGGAGAGCACTGGAGTTGTTGGTGGTTCAGTGGGAGAACCCTATACATGACCAGGCAACCCAGAAAGAAAGGCTCATTTGCCAAAGTGTCATGCTACCTTCTATGCTCAGTGCCCTCCCTCAGCACACCAGTCTTTTGACTCTAAGGCCATCTGGCCTTGGCCAGTGCATCAGCCCATGTATGCAGGCTCCAGTGGGAGTCTTTCTCCCCATGTTTGGAGGAGAGCAGAGTGGTGCAGTGGCAGAGTGCTTGGCCCCTAACCCAGAGGTCTGTGGATCGAAACCAGCCTCTGCCAGCATGGTTCTTTTACTGCCACCCAAAGTCACTTCCTAGCCTATGCCTTCGTCAGATTTGGTCATTCCAACTGGTGGGCCTGCTTCACAGGAAAAACTCTCAACTGACCAGGCAACTGCTAGTGGAGAGCACTGGTGGTTCAGTGGGAGAACCCTATACATGACCAGGCAACCCAGAAAGATAGGCTCATATACCAAAGTGTCATGCTATCTTCTATGCTCAGTGCCCACCCTCAGCACACCAGTCTACTGACTCTAAGGCCATCAGGCCTTAGCCATTGCATCAGCCCATGTATGCAGGCTCCAGTGGCAGTCTTTCTCCCCATGTTTGGAGGAGAGCAGAGTGGTGCAGTGGCAGAGTGCTTTGCCCCTAACCCATAGGTCTGTGGATCGAAACCAGCCTCTGCCAGCATGGTTTTTTTACTGCCACCCAAAGTCACTTCCTACCCTATGCCTTCATCTGATTTGGTCATTCCAACTGGTGGGCCTGCTTCACAGGAAAAACTCTCAACTGACCAGGCAACTGCTAGTGGAGAGCACTGGTGGTTCAGTGGGAGAACCCTATACATGACTAGGCAACCCAGAAAGATAGGCTCATATACCAAAGTGTCATGCTACCTTCTATGCTCAGTGCCCACCCTCAGCACACCAGTCTTTTGACTCTAAGGCCATCTGGCCTTGGCCATTGCATCAGCCCATGTATGCAGGCTCCAGTGGCAGTCTTTCTCCCCATGTTTGGAGGAGAGCAGAGTGGTGCAGTGGCAGAGTGCTTGGCCCCTAACCCAGAGGTCTGTGGATCGAAACCAGCCTCTGCCAGCATGGTTCTTTTACTGCCACCCAAAGTCACTTCCTACCCTATGCCTTCATCTGATTTGGTCATTCCAACTGGTGGGCCTGCTTCACAGGAAAAACTCTCAACTGACCAGGCAACTGCTAGTGGAGAGCACTGGTGGTTCAGTGGGAGAACCCTATACATGACTAGGCAACCCAGAAAGATAGGCTCATATACCAAAGTGTCATGCTACCTTCTATGCTCAGTTCTCACCCTCAGCACACCAGTCTACTGACTCTAAGGCCATCAGGCCTTGGCCAGTGCATCAGCCCATGTATGCAGTCTCCAGTGGGAGTCTTTCTCCCCATGTTTGGAGGAGAGCAGAGTGGTGCAGTGGCAGAGTGCTTGGCCCCTAACCCAGAGGTCTGTGGATCGAAACCAGCCTCTGCCAGCATGGTTTTTTTACTGCCACCCGAAGTCACTTCCTACCCTATGCCTTCATCTGATTTGGTCATTCCAACTGGTGGGCCTGCTTCACAGGAAAAACTCTCAACTGACCAGGCAACTGCTAGTGGAGAGCACTGGAGTTGTTGGTGGTTCAGTGGGAGAACCCTATACATGACCAGGCAACCCAGAAAGAAAGGCTCATTTGCCAAAGTGTCATGCTACCTTCTATGCTCAGTGCCCACCCTCAGCACACCAGTCTTTTGACTCTAAGGCCATCTGGCCTTGGCCAGTGCATCAGCCCATGTATGCAGGCTCCAGTGGGAGTCTTTCTCCCCATGTTTGGAGGAGAGCAGAGTGGTGCAGTGGCAGAGTGCTTGGCCCCTAACCCAGAGGTCTGTGGATCGAAACCAGCCTCTGCCAGCATGGTTCTTTTACTGCCACCCAAAGTCACTTCCTAGCCTATGCCTTCGTCAGATTTGGTCATTCCAACTGGTGGGCCTGCTTCACAGGAAAAACTCTCAACTGACCAGGCAACTGCTAGTGGAGAGCACTGGTGGTTCAGTGGGAGAACCCTATACATGACCAGGCAACCCAGAAAGATAGGCTCATATACCAAAGTGTCATGCTATCTTCTATGCTCAGTGCCCACCCTCAGCACACCAGTCTACTGACTCTAAGGCCATCAGGCCTTAGCCATTGCATCAGCCCATGTATGCAGGCTCCAGTGGCAGTCTTTCTCCCCATGTTTGGAGGAGAGCAGAGTGGTGCAGTGGCAGAGTGCTTGGCCCCTAACCCATAGGTCTGTGGATCGAAACCAGCCTCTGCCAGCATGGTTTTTTTACTGCCACCCAAAGTCACTTCCTACCCTATGCCTTTATCTGATTTGGTCATTCCAACTGGTGGGCCTGCTTCACAGGAAAAACTCTCAACTGACCAGGCAACTGCTAGTGGAGAGCACTGGTGGTTCAGTGGGAGAACCCTATACATGACTAGGCAACCCAGAAAGATAGGCTCATATACCAAAGTGTCATGCTACCTTCTATGCTCAGTGCCCACCCTCAGCACACCAGTCTTTTGACTCTAAGGCCATCTGGCCTTGGCCATTGCATCAGCCCATGTATGCAGGCTCCAGTGGGAGTCTTTCTCCCCATGTTTGGAGGAGAGCAGAGTGGTGCAGTGGCAGAGTGCTTGGCCCCTAACCCAGAGGTCTGTGGATCGAAACCAGCCTCTGCCAGCATGGTTCTTTTACTGCCACCCAAAGTCACTTCCTACCCTATGCCTTCATCTGATTTGGTCATTCCAACTGGTGGGCCTGCTTCACAGGAAAAACTCTCAACTGACCAGGCAACTGCTAGTGGAGAGCACTGGAGTTGTTGGTGGTTCAGTGGGAGAACCCTATACATGACCAGGCAACCCAGAAAGAAAGGCTCATTTGCCAAAGTGTCATGCTACCTTCTATGCCCAGTGCCCACCCTCAGCACACCAGTCTATTGACTCTAAGGCCATCAGGCCTTGGCCATTGCATCAGCCCATGTATGCAGGCTCCAGTGGGAGTCTTTCTCCCCATGTTTGGAGGAGAGCAGAGTGGTGCAGTGGCAGAGCGCTTGGCCCCTAACCCAGAGGTCTGTGGAACGAAACCAGCCTCTGCCAGCATGGATTTTTTTTTTTTTACTGCCACCCTAAGTCACTTCCTACCCTATGCCTTCATCAGATTTGGTCATTCCAACTGGTGGGCCTGCTTCACAGGAAAAACTCTCAACTGACCAGGCAACTGCTAGTGGAGAGCACTGGTGGTTCAGTGGGAGAACCCTATACATGACTAGGCAACCCAGAAAGATAGGCTCATATACCAAAGTGTCATGCTACCTTCTATGCTCAGTTGTCACCCTCAGCACACCAGTCTACTGACTCTAAGGCCATCAGGCCTTGGCCAGTGCATCAGCCCATGTATGCAGTCTCCAGTGGGAGTCTTTCTCCCCATGTTTGGAGGAGAGCAGAGTGGTGCAGTGGCAGAGTGCTTGGCCCCTAACCCAGAGGTCTGTGGATCGAAACCAGCCTCTGCCAGCATGGTTCTTTTACTGCCACCCAAAGTCACTTCCTACCCTATGCCTTCATCTGATTTGGTCATTCCAAATGGTGGGCCTGCTTCACAGGAAAAACTCTCAACTGACCAGGCAACTGCTAGTGGAGAGCACTGGTGGTTCAGTGGGAGAACCCTATACATGACTGGGCAACCCAGAAAGATAGGTTCATATACCAAAGTGTCATGCTACCTTCTATGCTCAGTGCCCACCCTCAGCACAACAGTCTACTGACTCTAAGGCCATCAGGCCTTGGCCATTGCATCAGCCCATGTATGCAGGCTCCAGTGGCAGTCTTTCTCCCCATGTTTGGAGGAGAGCAGAGTGGTGCAGTGGCAGAGTGCTTGGCCCCTAACCCAGAGGTCTGTGGATCGAAACCAGCCTCTGCCAGCATGGTTTTTTTACTGCCACCCAAAGTCACTTCCTACCCTATGCCTTCATCTGATTTGGTCATTCCAACTGGTGGGCCTGCTTCACAGGAAAAACTCTCAACTGACCAGGCACCTGCTAGTGGAGAGCACTGGAGTTGTTGGTGGTTCAGTGGGAGAACCCTATACATGACCAGGCAACCCAGAAAGAAAGGCTCATTTGCCAAAGTGTCATGCTACCTTCTATGCTCAGTGCCCACCCTCAGCACACCAGTCTACTGACTCTAAGGCCATGAGGCCTTGGCCATTGCATCAGCCCATGTATGCAGGCTCCAGTGGGAGTCTTTCTCCCCATGTTTGGAGGAGAGCAGAGTGGTGCAGTGGCAGAGCGCTTGGCCCCTAACCCAGAGGTCTGTGGAACGAAACCAGCCTCTGCCAGCATGGATTTTTTTTTTTTTACTGCCACCCTAAGTCACTTCCTACCCTATGCCTTCATCAGATTTGGTCATTCCAACTGGTGGGCCTGCTTCACAGGAAAAACTCTCAACTGACCAGGCAACTGCTAGTGGAGAGCACTGGTGGTTCAGTGGGAGAACCCTATACATGACTAGGCAACCCAGAAAGATAGGCTCATATACCAAAGTGTCATGCTACCTTCTATGCTCAGTTGTCACCCTCAGCACACCAGTCTACTGACTCTAAGGCCATCAGGCCTTGGCCAGTGCATCAGCCCATGTATGCAGTCTCCAGTGGGAGTCTTTCTCCCCATGTTTGGAGGAGAGCAGAGTGGTGCAGTGGCAGAGTGCTTGGCCCCTAACCCAGAGGTCTGTGGATCGAAACCAGCCTCTGCCAGCATGGTTCTTTTACTGCCACCCAAAGTCACTTCCTACCCTATGCCTTCATCTGATTTGGTCATTCCAAATGGTGGGCCTGCTTCACAGGAAAAACTCTCAACTGACCAGGCAACTGCTAGTGGAGAGCACTGGTGGTTCAGTGGGAGAACCCTATACATGACTGGGCAACCCAGAAAGATAGGTTCATATACCAAAGTGTCATGCTACCTTCTATGCTCAGTGCCCACCCTCAGCACAACAGTCTACTGACTCTAAGGCCATCAGGCCTTGGCCATTGCATCAGCCCATGTATGCAGGCTCCAGTGGCAGTCTTTCTCCCCATGTTTGGAGGAGAGCAGAGTGGTGCAGTGGCAGAGTGCTTGGCCCCTAACCCAGAGGTCTGTGGATCGAAACCAGCCTCTGCCAGCATGGTTTTTTTACTGCCACCCAAAGTCACTTCCTACCCTATGCCTTCATCTGATTTGGTCATTCCAACTGGTGGGCCTGCTTCACAGGAAAAACTCTCAACTGACCAGGCACCTGCTAGTGGAGAGCACTGGAGTTGTTGGTGGTTCAGTGGGAGAACCCTATACATGACCAGGCAACCCAGAAAGAAAGGCTCATTTGCCAAAGTGTCATGCTACCTTCTATGCTCAGTGCCCACCCTCAGCACACCAGTCTACTGACTCTAAGGCCATGAGGCCTTGGCCATTGCATCAGCCCATGTATGCAGGCTCCAGTGGGAGTCTTTCTCCCCATGTTTGGAGGAGAGCAGAGTGGTGCAGTGGCAGAGTGCTTGGCCCCTAACCCAGAGGTCTGTGGATCGAAACCAGCCTCTGCCAGCATGGTTTTTTTACTGCCACCCAAAGTCACTTCCTACCCTATGCCTTCATCTGATTTGGTCATTCCAACTGGTGGGCCTGCTTCACAGGAAAAACTCTCAACTGACCAGGCAACTGCTAGTGGAGAGCACTGGTGGTTCAGTGGGAGAACCCTATACATGACTAGGCAACCCAGAAAGATAGGCTCATATACCAAAGTGTCATGCTACCTACTATGCTCAGTGCCCTCCCTCAGCACACCAGTCTACTGACTCTAAGGCCATGAGGCCTTGGCTATTGCATCAGCCCATGTATGCAGGCTCCAGTGGGAGTCTTTCTCCCCATGTTTGGAGGAGAGCAGAGTGGTGCAGTGGCAGAGTGCTTGGCCCCTAACCCAGAGGTCTGTGGATCGAAACCAGCCTCTGCCAGCATGGTTTTTTTACTGCCACCCAAAGTCACTTCCTACCCTATGCCTTCATCTAATTTGGTCATTCCAACTGGTGGGCCTGCTTCACAGGAAAAAGTCTCTCAACTGACCAGGCACCTGCTAGTGGAGAGCACTGGTGGTTCAGTGGGAGAACCCTATACATGACTAGGCAACCCAGAAAGATAGGCTCATATACCAAAGTGTCATGCTACCTTCTATGCTCAGTGCCCACCCTCAGCACACCAGTCTACTGACTCTAAGGCCATGAGGCCTTGGCCATTGCATCAGCCCATGTATGCAGGCTCCAGTGGCAGTCTTTCTCCCCATGTTTGGAGGAGAGCAGAGTGGTGCAGTGGCAGAGTGCTTGGCCCCTAACCCAGAGGTCTGTGGATCGAAACCAGGCTCTGCCAGCATGGTTTTTTTACTGCCACCCAAAGTCACTTCCTACCCTATGCCTTCATCTGATTTGGTCATTCCAACTGGTGGGCCTGCTTCACAGGAAAAACTCTCAACTGACCAGGCAACTGCTAGTGGAGAGCACTGGTGGTTCAGTGGGAGAAACCTATACATGACTAGGCAACCCAGAAAGATAGGCTCATATACCAAAGTGTCATGCTACCTCCTATGCTCAGTGCCCACCCTCAGCACACCAGTCTACTGACTCTAAAGCCATGAGGCCTTGGCCATTGCATCAGCCCATACATGCAGGCTCCAGTGGGAGTCTTTCTCCCCATGTTTGGAGGAGAGCAGAGTGGTGCAGTGGCAGAGTGCTTGGCCCCTAACCCAGAGGTCTGTGGATCGAAACCAGCCTCTGCCAGCATGGTTTTTTTACTGCCACCCAAAGTTACTTCCTACCCTATGCCTTCATCTGATTTGGTCATTCCAACTGGTGGGCCTGCTTCACAGGAAAAACTCTCAACTGACCAGGCAATTGCTAGTGGAGAGCACTGGAGTTGTTGGTGGTTCAGTGGGAGAACCCTATACATGACCAGGCAACCCAGAAAGATAGGCTCATATACCAAAGTGTCATGCTACCTTCTATGCTCAGTGCCCACCCTCAGCACACCAGTCTACTGACTCTAAGGCCATCAGGCCTTAGCCATTGCATCAGCCCATGTATGCAGGCTCCAGTGGCAGTCTTTCTCCCCATGTTTGGAGGAGAGCAGAGTGGTGCAGTGGCAGAGTGCTTGGCCCCTAACCCAGAGGTCTGTGGATCGAAACCAGCCTCTGCCAGCATGGTTTTTTTACTGCCACCCAAAGTCACTTCCTACCCTATGCCTTCAACTGATTTGGTCATTCCAACTGGTGGGCCTGCTTCACAGGAAAAGGTCTCTCAACTGACCAGGCAACTGCTAGTGGAGAGCACTGGTGGTTCAGTGGGAGAAACCTATACATGACTAGGCAACCCAGAAAGATAGGCTCATATACCAAAGTGTCATGCTACCTTCTATGCTCAGTGCCCACCCTCAGCACACCAGTCTACTGACTCTAAGGCCATGAGGCCTTGGCCATTGCATCAGCCCATGTATGCAGGCTCCAGTGGGAGTCTTTCTCCCCATGTTTGGAGGAAAGCAGAGTGGTGCAGTGACAGAGTGCTTGGCCCCGAACCCAGAGGTCTGTGGATCGAAACCAGCCTCTGCCAGCATGGTTTTTATACTGCCACCCAAAGTCACTTCCTACCCCATGCCTTCATCTGATTTGGTCATTCCAACTGGTGGGCCTGCTTCACAGGAAAAACTCTCAACTGACCAGGCAACTGCTAGTGGAGAGCACTGGAGTTGTTGGTGGTTCAGTGGGAGAACCCTATACATGACCAGGCAACCCAGAAAGAAAGGCTCATTTGCCAAAGTGTCATGCTACATTCTATGCTCAGTGCCCACCCTCAGTACACCATTCTATTGACTCTAAGGTCATCAGGCCTTGGCCATTGCATCAGCCCATATATGCAGGCTCCAGTGGGAGTCTTTCTCCCCATGTTTGGAGGAGAGCAGAGTGGTGCAGTGGCAGAGTGCTTGTCCCATAACCCAGAGGTCTGTGGATCGAAACCAGCCTCTGCCAGCATGGATTTTTTACCGCCACCCAAAGTCACTTCCTACCCTATGCCTTCATCTAATTTGGTCATTCCAACTGGTGGGCCTGCTTTACAGGAAAAACTCTCAACTGACCGGGCAACTGCTAGTGGAGAGCACTGGTGGTTCAGTGGGAGAACCCTATACATGACTAGGCAACCCAGAAAGATAGGCTCATATACCAAAGTGTCATGCTACCTTCTATGCTCAGTGCCCACCCTCAGCACACCAGTCTACTGACTCTAAGGCCATGAGGCCTTGGCCATTGCATCAGCCCATATATGCAGGCTTGAGTGGGAGTCTTTCTCCCCATGTTTGGAGGAGAGCAGAGTGGTGCAGTGGCAGAGTGCTTGGCCCATAACCCAGAGGTCTGTGGATCGAAACCAGCCTCTGCCAGCATGGTTTTTTTACTGCCACCCAAAGTCACTTCCTACCCTATGCCTTCAACTGATTTGGTCATTCCAACTGGTGGGCCTGCTTTACAGGAAAAACTCTCAACTGACCAGGCAACTGCTAGTGGAGAGCACTGGTGGTTCAGTGGGAGAACCCTATACATGACTGGGCAACCCAGAAAGATAGGTTCATATACCAAAGTGTCATGCTACCTTCTATGCTCAGTGCCCACCCTCAGCACACCAGTCTACTGACTCTAAGGCCATCAGGCCTTGGCCATTGCATCAGCCCATGTATGCAGGCTCCAGTGGCAGTCTTTCTCCCCATGTTTGGAGGAGAGCAGAGTGGTGCAGTGGCAGAGTGCTTGGCCCCTAACCCAGAGGTCTGTGGATCGAAAACAGCCTCTGCCAGCATGTTTTTTTTACTGCCACCCAAAGTCACTTCCTACCCTATGCCTTCATCTGATTTGGTCATTCCAACTGGTGGGCCTGCTTCACAGGAAAAACTCTCAACTGACCAGGCAACTGCTAGTGGAGAGCACTGGAGTTGTTGGTGGTTCCATGGGAGAACCCTATACATGACCAGGCAACCCAGAAAGAAAGGCTCATTTGCCAAAGTGTCATGCTACCTTCTATGCTCAGTGCCCACCCTCAGCACACCAGTTTATTGACTCTAAGGCCATCAGGCCTTGGCCATTGCATCAGCCCATGTATGCAGGCTCCAGTGGCAGTCTTTCTCCCCATGTTTGGAGGACAGTAGAGTGGTGCAGTGGCAGAGTGCTTGGCCCCTAACCCAGAGGTCTGTGGATCGAAACCAGCCTCTGCCAGCATGGTTTTTTTACTGCCACCCAAAGTCACTTCCTACCCTATGCCTTCATCTGATTTGGTCATTCCAACTGGTGGGCCTGCTTCACAGAAAAAACTCTCAACTGACCAGGCAACTGCTAGTGGAGAGCACTGTCGGTTCAGTGGGAGAACCCTATACATGACTAGGCAACCCAGAAAGATAGGCTCAGATACCAAAGTGTCATGCTAACTTCTATGATCAGTGCCCCCCCTCAGCACACCAGTCTACTGACTCTAAAGCCATCAGGCCTTGGCCATTGCATCAGCCCATGTATGCAGGCTCCAGTGGGAGTCTTTCTCCCCATGTTTGGAGGAGAGCAGAGTGGTGCAGTGGCAGAGTGCTTGGCCCATAACCCAGAGGTCTGTGGATCGAAACAAGCCTCTGCCAGCATGGTTTTTATACTGCCACCCAAAGTCACTTCCTACCTTATGCCTTCATCTGATTTGGTCATTCCATCTGGTGGGCCTGCTTCACAGGAAAAACTCTCAACTGACCAGGCAACTGCTAGTGGAGAGCACTGGAGTTGTTGGTGGTTCAGTGGGAGAACCCTATACATGACCAGGCAACCCAGAAAGAAAGGTTCATATACCAAAGTGTCATGCTACATTCTATGCTCAGTGCCCACCCTCAGCACACCAGTCTACTGACTCTAAGGCCATCAGGCCTTGGCCATTGCATCAGCCCATGTATGCAGGCTCCAGTGGGAGTCTTTCTCCCCATGTTTGGAGGAGAGCAGAGTGGTGCAGTGGTAGAGTGCTTGGCCCCTAACCCAGAGGTCTGTGGATCGAAACCAGCCTCTGCCACCATGGTTTTTTTACTGCCACCCAAAGTCACTTCCTACCCTATGCCTTCATCTGAATTGGGCATTCCAAATGGTGGGCCTGCTTTACAGGAAAAACTCTCAACTGACCAGGTAATTGCTAGTGGAGAGCACTGGAGTTGTTGGTGGTTCCATGGGAGAACCCTATACATGACCAGGCAACCCAGAAAGAAAGGCTCATTTGCCAAAGTGTCATGCTACCTTCTATGCTCAGTGCCCACTCTCAGCACACCAGTCTATTGACTCTAAGGCCATCAGGCCTTGGCCATTGCATCAGCCCATGTATGCAGGCTCCAGTGGGAGTCTTTCTCCCCATGTTTGGAGGACAGTAGAGTGGTGCAGTGGCAGAGTGCTTGGCCCCTAACCCAGAGGTCTGTGGATCGAAACCAGCCTCTGCCAGCATGGTTTTTTTACTGCCACCCAAAGTCACTTCCTACCCTATGCCTTCATCTGATTTGGTCATTTCAACTGGTGGGCCTGCTTCACAGAAAAAACTCTCAACTGACCAGGCAACTGCTAGTGGAAAGCACTGGTGGTTCAGTGGGAGAACCCTATACATGACTAGGCAACCCAGAAAGATAGGCTCATATACCAAAGTGTCATGCTACCTTCTATGCTCAGTGCCCACCCTCAGCACACCAGTCTACTGACTCTAAGGCCATGAGGCCTTGGCCATTGCATCAGCCCATGTATGCAGGCTCCAGTGGGAGTCTTTCTCCCCATGTTTGGAGGAGAGCAGAGTGGTGCAGTGACAGAGTGCTTGGCCCCGAACCCAGAGGTCTGTGGATCGAAACCAGGCTCTGCCAGCATGGTTTTTTTACTGCCACCCAAAGTCACTTCCTACCCCATGCCTTCATCTGTTTTGGTCATTCCAACTGGTGGGCCTGCTTCACAGGAAAAACTCTCAACTGACCAGGCAACTGCTAGTGGAGAGCACTGGATTGTTGGTGGTTCAGTCGGAGAACCCTATACATGACCAGGCAACCCAGAAAGAAAGGCTCATTTGCCAAAGTGTCATGCTACATTCTATGCTCAGTGCCCACCCTCAGCACACCAGTCTATTGACTCTAAGGTCATCAGGCCTTGGCCATTGCATCAGCCCATATATGCAGGCTCCAGTGGCAGTCTTTCTCCCCATGTTTGGAGGAGAGCAGAGTGGTGCAGTGGCAGAGTGCTTGGCCCCTAACCCAGATGTCTGTGGATCGAAACAAGCCTCTGCCAGCATGTTTTTTTTACTGCCACCCAAAGTCACTTCCTACCCTATGCCTTCATCTGATTTGGTCATTCCAACTGGTGGGCCTGCTTCACAGGAAAAACTCTCAACTGACCAGGCACCTGCTAGTGGAGAGCACTGGTGGTTCAGTGGGAGAACCCTATACATGACTAGGCAACCCAGAAAGATAGGCTCATATACCAAAGTGTCATGCTACCTTCTATGCTCAGTGCCCACCCTCGGCACACCAGTCTACTGACTCTAAGGCCATGAGGCCTTGGCTACAGCATCAGCCCATGTATGCAGGCTCCAGTGGGAGTCTTTCTCCCCATGTTTGGAGGAGAGCAGAGTGGTGCAGTGGCAGAGTGCTTGGCCCCTAACCCAGAGGTCTGTGGATCGAAACCAGCCTCTGCCAGCATGGTTTTTTTACTGCCACCCAAAGTCACTTCCTACCCTATGCCTTCAACTGATTTGGTCATTCCAACTGGTGGGCCTGCTTCACAGGAAAAGGTCTCTCAACTGACCAGGCAACTGCTAGTGGAGAGCACTGGTGGTTCAGTGGGAGAAACCTATACATGACTAGGCAACCCAGAAAGATAGGCTCATATACCAAAGTGTCATGCTACCTTCTATGCTCAGTGCCCACCCTCAGCACACCAGTCTACTGACTCTAAGGCCATGAGGCCTTGGCCATTGCATCAGCCCATGTATGCAGGCTCCAGTGGGAGTCTTTCTCCCCATGTTTGGAGGAAAGCAGAGTGGTGCAGTGACAGAGTGCTTGGCCCCGAACCCAGAGGTCTGTGGATCGAAACCAGCCTCTGCCAGCATGGTTTTTATACTGCCACCCAAAGTCACTTCCTACCCCATGCCTTCATCTGATTTGGTCATTCCAACTGGTGGGCCTGCTTCACAGGAAAAACTCTCAACTGACCAGGCAACTGCTAGTGGAGAGCACTGGAGTTGTTGGTGGTTCAGTGGGAGAACCCTATACATGACCAGGCAACCCAGAAAGAAAGGCTCATTTGCCAAAGTGTCATGCTACATTCTATGCTCAGTGCCCACCCTCAGCACACCATTCTATTGACTCTAAGGTCATCAGGCCTTGGCCATTGCATCAGCCCATATATGCAGGCTCCAGTGGGAGTCTTTCTCCCCATGTTTGGAGGAGAACAGAGTGGTGCAGTGGCAGAGTGTTTGTCCCATAACCCAGAGGTCTGTGGATCGAAACCAGCCTCTGCCAGCATGGATTTTTTACCGCCACCCAAAGTCACTTCCTACCCTATGCCTTCATCTAATTTGGTCATTCCAACTGGTGGGCCTGCTTTACAGGAAAAACTCTCAACTGACCGGGCAACTGCTAGTGGAGAGCACTGGTGGTTCAGTGGGAGAACCCTATACATGACTAGGCAACCCAGAAAGATAGGCTCATATACCAAAGTGTCATGCTACCTTCTATGCTCAGTGCCCACCCTCAGCACACCAGTCTACTGACTCTAAGGCCATCAGGCCTTGGCCATTGCATCAGCCCATATATGCAGGCTTGAGTGGGAGTCTTTCTCCCCATGTTTGGAGGAGAGCAGAGTGGTGCAGTGGCAGAGTGCTTGGCCCATAACCCAGAGGTCTGTGGATCGAAACCAGCCTCTGCCAGCATGGTTTTTTTACTGCCACCCAAAGTCACTTCCTACCCTATGCCTTCAACTGATTTGGTCATTCCAACTGGTGGGCCTGCTTCACAGGAAAAACTCTCAACTGACCAGGCAACTGCTAGTGGAGAGCACTGGTGGTTCAGTGGGAGAACCCTATACATGACTGGGCAACCCAGAAAGATAGGTTCATATACCAAAGTGTCATGCTACCTTCTATGCTCAGTGCCCACCCTCAGCACACCAGTCTACTGACTCTAAGGCCATCAGGCCTTGGCCATTGCATCAGCCCATGTATGCAGGCTCCAGTGGCAGTCTTTCTCCCCATGTTTGGAGGAGAGCAGAGTGGTGCAGTGGCAGAGTGCTTGGCCCCTAACCCAGAGGTCTGTGGATCGAAAACAGCCTCTGCCAGCATGTTTTTTTTACTGCCACCCAAAGTCACTTCCTACCCTATGCCTTCATCTGATTTGGTCATTCCAACTGGTGGGCCTGCTTCACAGGAAAAACTCTCACCTGACCAGGCAACTGCTAGTGGAGAGCACTGGAGTTGTTGGTGGTTCAGTGGGAGAACCCTATACATGACCAGGCAACCCAGAAAGAAAGGCTCATTTGCCAAAGTGTCATGCTACCTTCTATGCTCAGTGCCCACCCTCAGCACACCAGTTTATTGACTCTAAGGCCATCAGGCCTTGGCCATTGCATCAGCCCATGTATGCAGGCTCCAGTGGCAGTCTTTCTCCCCATGTTTGGAGGACAGTAGAGTGGTGCAGTGGCAGAGTGCTTGGCCCCTAACCCAGAGGTCTGTGGATCGAAACCAGCCTCTGCCAGCATGGTTTTTTTACTGCCACCCAAAGTCACTTCCTACCCTATGCCTTCATCTGATTTGGTCATTCCAACTGGTGGGCCTGCTTCACAGAAAAAACTCTCAACTGACCAGGCAACTGCTAGTGGAGAGCACTGTCGGTTCAGTGGGAGAACCCTATACATGACTAGGCAACCCAGAAAGATAGGCTCAGATACCAAAGTGTCATGCTAACTTCTATGATCAGTGCCCACCCTCAGCACACCAGTCTACTGACTCTAAGGCCATGAGGCCTTGGCCATTGCATCAGCCCATGTATGCAGGCTCCAGTGGCAGTCTTTCTCCCCATGTTTGGAGGAGAGCAGAGTGGTGCAGTGGCAGAGTGCTTGGCCCATAACCCAGAGGTCTGTGGATCGAAACAAGCCTCTGCCAGCATGGTTTTTATACTGCCACCCAAAGTCACTTCCTACCTTATGCCTTCATCTGATTTGGTCATTCCATCTGGTGGGCCTGCTTCACAGGAAAAACTCTCAACTGACCAGGCAACTGCTAGTGGAGAGCACTGGAGTTGTTGGTGGTTCAGTGGGAGAACCCTATACATGACCAGGCAACCCAGAAAGAAAGGTTCATATACCAAAGTGTCATGCTACATTCTATGCTCAGTGCCCACCCTCAGCACACCAGTCTACTGACTCTAAGGCCATCAGGCCTTGGCCATTGCATCAGCCCATGTATGCAGGCTCCAGTGGGAGTCTTTCTCCCCATGTTTGGAGGAGAGCAGAGTGGTGCAGTGGCAGAGTGCTTGGCCCCTAACCCAGAGGTCTGTGGATCGAAACCAGCCTCTGCCAGCATGGTTTTTTTACTGCCACCCAAAGTCACTTCCTACCCTATGCCTTCATCTGATTTGGTCATTTCAACTGGTGGGCCTGCTTCACAGAAAAAACTCTCAACTGACCAGGCAACTGCTAGTGGAAAGCACTGGTGGTTCAGTGGGAGAACCCTATACATGACTAGGCAACCCAGAAAGATAGGCTCATATACCAAAGTGTCATGCTACCTTCTATGCTCAGTGCCCACCCTCAGCACACCAGTCTACTGACTCTAAGGCCATGAGGCCTTGGCCATTGCATCAGCCCATGTATGCAGGCTCCAGTGGGAGTCTTTCTCCCCATGTTTGGAGGAGAGCAGAGTGGTGCAGTGACAGAGTGCTTGGCCCCGAACCCAGAGGTCTGTGGATCGAAACCAGGCTCTGCCAGCATGGTTTTTTTACTGCCACCCAAAGTCACTTCCTACCCCATGCCTTCATCTGTTTTGGTCATTCCAACTGGTGGGCCTGCTTCACAGGAAAAACTCTCAACTGACCAGGCAACTGCTAGTGGAGAGCACTGGTGCTTCAGTGGGAGAACCCTATACATGACTAGGCAACCCAGAGAGATAGGCTCATATACCAAAGTGTCATGCTACCTTCTATGCTCAGTGCCCACCCTCAGCACACCAGTCTACTGACTCTAAGGCCATGAGGCCTTGGCCATTGCATCAGCCCATGTATGCAGGCTCCAGTGGCAGTCTTTCTCCCCATGTTTGGAGGAGAGCAGAGTGGTGCAGTGGCAGAGTGCTTGGCCCCTAACCCAGAGGTCTGTGGATCGAAACCAGCCTCTGCCAGCATGGTTTTTTTACTGCCACCCAAAGTCACTTCCTACCCTATGCCTTCATCTGATTTGGTCATTCCAACTGGTGGGCCTGCTTCACAGGAAAAACTCTCAACTGACCAGGCAACTGCTAGTGGAGAGCACTGGTGGTTCAGTGGGAGAACCCTATACATGACTAGGCAACCCAGAAAGATAGGCTCATATACCAAAGTGTCATGCTACCTTCTATGCTCAGTGCCCACCCTCAGCACACCAGTCTACTGACTCTAAGGCCATGAGGCCTTGGCCATTGCATCAGCCCATGTATGCAGGCTCCAGTGGCAGTCTTTCTCCCCATGTTTGGAGGACAGCAGAGTGGTGCAGTGGCAGAGTGCTTGGCCCCTAACCCAGATGTCTGTGGATCGAAACCAGGCTCTGCCAGCATGGTTTTTTTACTGCCACCCAAAGTCACTTCCTACCCTATGCCTTCATCTGATTTGGTCATTCCAACTGGTGGGCCTGCTTCACAGGAAAAACTCTCAACTGACCAGGCAACTGCTAGTGGAGAGCACTGGAGTTGTTGGTGGTT
This sequence comes from Sthenelais limicola, assembly GCA_942159475.1. Classification (NCBI taxonomy): domain Eukaryota; kingdom Metazoa; phylum Annelida; class Polychaeta; order Phyllodocida; family Sigalionidae; genus Sthenelais; species Sthenelais limicola. The sequence continues at coordinate 38,149,852 of OW804102.1, forward strand.
CAGTGGGAGAACCCTATACATGACCAGGCAACCCAGAAAGAAAGGCTCATTTGCCAAAGTGTCAAGCTACATTCTATGCTCAGTGCCCACCCTCAGCACACCAGTCTATTGACTCTAAGGCCATTGGGCTATGAGCATTGCATCAGCCCATGTATGCAGGCTCCAGTGGCAGTCTTTCTCCCCATGTTTGGAGGAGGGCAGAGTGGTGCAGTGGAAGAGTGCTTGGGCCCTAACCCAGAGGTCTGTGGATCGAAACTAGCCTCTGCCAGCATGGTTTTTTTACTGCCACTCAAAGTCACTTCCTATCCTGCCTTCATCTGATTTGGTCATTCCAACTGGTGGGTCTGCTTCACAGGGAAAACTCTCTCAACTGACCAGGCAACTGCTAGTGGAGAGCACTGGTGGTTCAGTGGGAGAACAAAGGATGCACCATGAGTTTGTGGATGCTTCTGTATTTGCTAAGTCTGCCGATTTAGTTAGGATTGATCTAGGATTTACAAAATAAAAACAGAATATTTTTTCCAGTGAACTCCCATGATTCCATGCAATTCGAGATTAAAGATAGCGGACATACATATCCCCTCTTATTGCATCAGTGCCATATTCGTCAACTAAAAAGGCCTACCATATTTTCATCCAGTTTCCTCATTTTATCAGAACAACTGTTTTGAGCAAGTATTTCACCTGTAAAGCTGCATTCTCTGCTATTATGACAAAGTTAATCTTACCAAATTTAGTCTAATTTACAGCCGCCCCTGAGCGATAATAAGTGAAGTCATCATAGCAAAGGATTCGGGCAGGTCCTGCAAATACGAATAACAACGTTTTAGGAGCCTGGTAGCAAATTAAGCAGACATAATCCTACAAGACTTCGGTCAAATGACTGTTAGATGGGTAGGAACAGAAATGAAGAAAATATAAAGTAAATTGCATAAACTGGGCTTATTAATGTTGGCTATACACTCAGTGGGTAACGATCGATTAATTAAGGGAAGAAAGATTGCTGTGTATGTGTCTAAATATTTAAACCTGTACATTTTACCTCGTAGAATAGACATATCACATTTGTGAAAATCTGCCAAATAAAATTGTTTAAAAAAAGAGAATGTTTTTTTACTGACATTACCTGAGAGTGCCGCTTTAATGTATATATTATGGACGTGGCCCAGGGTGGAGGCGATGAACACAGGAGACTGTCAGTTCATGCTATTCAGTGTGACAGCACTGCCCCAAGCGTGTAATACATCGTGTAGTGTGTTGACAGTAACTGACAGCTCTAACCTTGAAGCCATTCATATGACACTGTCCCCTCATGATCTAAATATTGGATCCTAAGTTTGCTTTTTATATCCTGCCAGGCCAGTTTTATTGCTGAATAAATGAATTCCTTGCCCAGTCTTCATCTTCTTCAGTATAGTGCGGAGATATTTGATATTCAAAATAGATTTTAATACAAAAGCCTATGATTATTATTTATTATTCTTTCTTCTATTCTATAATTTGTGTCCAGTTCGAGTGTATAGCCATTTTCGGAAGTAGTAGACCATGCAAATATTTGTACAACAATGTCAGTAATTGACAAAATAGACTGTTGGAATAAGAGGATGCTGGTTGTCTCTAATTATTAATTCTATCATCAGGCCCCATACTGAGAATCATATTGCTATTGTAAAATGCCTGAGACTGAATACACACTTTAAACAGCAGGAGAACACCTTTAGACATTAAGCCAAACCTATACATAATGTAGCAGGCTTCTGTCTTTTACTTTGATTGATTAATAGGCGAATTCAGGAAACAAATCAGTGCATGAGTACAGACAAATACACGTACTTATAGACAAATATGTGAAATAGTTATGTATACCTATTAGTAGAGCAGCAGAGGAGCTAATATTTTCAGGGACCAATACCCAAAGGGTAACAAGACGTGCCATACATCAAATTAATCCTTGGAATGTGTATAATCAGAATATGCCTGATGACATTTGCGAATTTTGGTGCGGGCCGAGAAAAAGTAGGTCAAAACCGAAAACATGCTGAAATCAAGTTTTGTTAATAAAAAATTCACAGTAATCAATTGAACACATTTTTTTTCATTCTGATTTCACTTTTGGAAAACAAACATATGTACCTTTAGGGAAAATATAGATTTGTACCCTTTAATTTATTATTATTATCCGTTTTTCATCATTTTTGACCAAAAAATGCTAAAAATCTGACAAAAATCAGTTCACCCCGTAACTTTAACACCATAAGTCCTTCATTTAGGTCACATTTACCTGCCATTTCTTTACTTACAAAATAGAATAGAATGGTTGGCAATGTGGGAAAACCTTTAGAGTCTTCCTATGAGTAATATAAGGTATGTAAATAAGGTATTGAATGAAATAATTGAAAAATCCAATAAAACAGTCATTTGTTGGTTGAAGGCTGGGTTATTTGGTTTTAAGATAGATTATGAGTCTATGGACATAAATTTCTTTACTTTGATTCATCTATTGAAGAGCCAACATATGTATCATTTAAAAAAATAAAGGTTTGTACCCTTTTTATAATAATTAATGGGTGTTTTCATCATTTTTGGGGTAAAAATGATGAAAATCTTACAAAAATTTTAAATTCATGTAATTTTAAAGCTATAAGTTTAACATTTACCTCCTATTTCTTTACTTAAAAACTAGGATAGAACTGTTAACAATGTGGGAAAACCTTTAGATTCTTCCTATGAGTAATATATAGTACATAAACAAGGTATTACATGAAATGAAATGAAATAAAATGTCGTCTGATTAAATCTCAAAATACCTGGTAAGAATAGTCTCTACCCTAGAAATCATCTATCTAGAAATCTTTACTCCTACCCTTCAAATAAAGGGGAAAATATCTATAGGAAGTCCCCCATATAACCTTCCTTTTGTTAGCTAATACACTGAAATCGTTGCTCTGCGCAATGACTGATATCCCAATTGAATCAAGTGTTAAATCTATCATGTTTCAGCCTAATTTTACATATATTCTAAATGTGGAGAGCAGCCGACATCCCATACCTCTAGGTCTTTTTACGTGCATGTATTAGAGAAATCAATCTTCCAGCATTGTGACCCGTTATCCCTAAATAATGACCCTCCAGCCTCTTGCATTTCACCTAATGTTGGTGCTATATGTCCAATACTCGTGTAGCTATTAGGCTATGGGTCTACACACTCAAATGTGATCCGTTACAGAAAAATGTGGTGTCACGAAAAATGGATTTTGCCATATATTCATAATTGAATATGAGATTAAACGGATTTAATGATGGTAAACATTAGGACATCTAATAAGCACTATATTGTTACGCATGAAAAAGAGGTAGCGATATTTGTTCAAATGGTCGCTCACTAGAGTAAAGTAGGTTAACCAAGAATACTCCTTATGATAATCTTAGATATGATATATTCAATATACAGTTTTTATCAGTGCTAATCAACTTAACGATGAAAGCATTTCGAGCAAAGGTTCTTATGGAAAAACATCATATATAATAATATTGTTGCGACTTCTGACTCATTAGTGTTTGGTTTTATTAGTATTGTACAACTTAATACATTCCAAGCACACTTAATAGGGGATTTGTATAGCCGCCATCTTGGGTCATAATTGGCCAGGAATTATGGGAGTTGTCCAACGTAAATGTCCATGTATTATGTACATGATAGGATAGGACAAGCGTGGTTGTACAATTGCAAAAAGGGGTCCACATATAAGGTGACGATCTATAGACGTTTTTGTATCCCAGGGTGCTTAGCTAAATGACGGCGGAGTTTATTTCCCGGGGGCACCCAAGGTGTGTTGGTCGAGTGCCTCTAATGCGCATGTCCAGAGACCGCCGTCCCCTCTGTAGTCGAAAATAAGCACTACTTCTGAGTGACCGATCGTCTAATTCTCCTCTTCTTTCATACATCGAGTGTTACACTATTGATACAGGCTAGATGGCGTTTTAAGTCCATTGTCGATCTCTGCCAGTCTAGGCTCCGAGTTCAAAGAGTCCCTCCAAACTAAGGGAAAGCCTCTCCCCCCTCCAAACCACAAAATGTCATTATGATCCCATTAAGACGCCTACTTCAGGGCCGGGAAAGCCATTAGCGCAGTAGGCGTCGAATCATTGACGCACCATAGTCATCTGATCTTAGTGGGTATGAGGCTGCATCTTTAGGTGAAATAAAAATCGTACATTCCTCAATTATTTAAATGTTTTGCCCGATCGTATTTTAAAGACTTTTCAAGAGGCTATCCCTAGGGGTATTATTCTCCGATTTGTAACAAAAAATGGTTCTTGTAAAAAGTGACTTTACATATATCATACATTTCATATACAGCCTGTGGAATTCCCAGTCCTCGATAACAGGGTGGGGGGCTGGAATAGACTATAACTCCAAAAGGCTGTTGCCACTTTTTATTTTGATTTCTATTCGTTTTCATTATAATAATTCCAAATTCCAACATATGGCAAAAATAATGTACCTCTGGAATATCAACTCTAGTATTCAAAAACATAGCTAACTCAGAATAAGGAAATAATCTTCAAGAAAACAATTTAGAGAAAGATGTGAACAATCAAAAGTCAAAGTATTAAATACGATCTTGGTGAAAAGAAACCTTCCTAAATTAATGTATTGTTATTGAACTCCTTATGATCCCCATAAAAGGGCAAAACGAGAAATCACATATATGTGTGAAACATACAGTAGAGGAACTTAAATCAAGGCCGTACATGGCTATATCTTGTGGTTCCTCTCTATAGAGCCTTGATAGGATACTCGTCGGTAAATTTGAAAACAAATAAAGGTATATCCCCACAGCTATCCCTTTACAAGGGTGACCTATGGCTCCTCTCCCTTCCATACCTCTCCAATGCTTCTCTAGTACTGTGTAAATATTGAAAGAAGACTTTCATTGAAGAACTTTTATTCATTCAGGAGGTATCGAATTCCCATGGTTATGTAGTGAATCAACTACGGCTAGAGGAAAACTTTTGCCTTGCCCGTAATTTCCTAATCATATCTGAATACAATGTGTCCAACATAGTATGCTTAAAACTACTTATACTGGATATTTTGTTGTAGTAAGCTTATCTCTCTATTTATGTGTACCTAAAATCTACATTAACCCTTTCGATGCTAGAATAAGTCAAGTAAATTTGGGATAACATTATAATAGAAGCCATGTCAAATATACGAACTTTACAATGAGTTCATCAGTCTTTTCCATAGAACATTATTTTTCACAATATTTTTTTTAGGAATTTAACAATTTCGCTCCAAACAAAATTTGCAGCCATTACAATAGCAAAGTTCAAACTCCTATCAGTATTTGATAACAGCTTGTTTGAACTAACCCCTTTGACAGTAAAACAAAAATAGAAACTTTAGACTCTCCAAATAGAGCATGTCCGATTCCACTGGTTCGCTTATATATGTGCTCATGCCTCGCTCTTGCTGCGCTTGTTTATAGTGCGCTTGTCATTCGCTCTAGGTCCGCTTTTATTTTTAGCGCAAGACGAGCGCAGACCGATTCTACTGTTCCGCTTCTTTCCTTATGAAATCAATGGTAAATCAATTTGTGCGCTCTCACTGCGCTCTTGGTCCGCTCGTTTAACAGGTAGAAAGAGCGTTGTGTTGCTGCGCTCAAATCAAACACGTCAGATATTAGAGCGGGCCATGAGCGAGCCAAAAGAGCGAGCCAGTGGAAACGCAGCCTAAGGCTGGCTCGCTCTTTTGGCCCGCTCTTTTTCGCTCGCTCATGGCCCGCTCTTTTTTATTGTCTTGAGCGCACAACAAGCGAAGGTTGAGGGAAACCAGAGCGGTCTAATGGAATCGGTTACTGCGCTCTCTGTACGCTCTAAAAAGTGGCTATGTGCGCTTCTTTAGAAGAGCGCAGGACATTGCGCTAATATTTGACGTGTTTGATTTGAGCGCAACTACACAGCGCTCTTTCTACCTGTTAAAGTAGCGGACCAAGAGCGCAGTAAGAGCGCACAAAGGCATTTACCATTGATTTAATACGGGAGACAAGCGCAACAGTAGAATCTCAGTAGAACCGCTCTGCGCTTGTATTGCGCTAAAAATATTAGCGGATGAAGAGCGACTGACAAGCACCCCATAAACAAGCGCAGCAAGAGCGAGCAATGAGCGCAGATACAAGCGAACCAGTGGGATCCCACCTTAAGGGTTTCCCTGCAATGTGATTACCGCACTCCCCAAAATAAAATATATGTAGAAATGAAGGCTATGAATCTGGAAAAACGCCAGAATTTTAATGTGTAAATTGGCCCATACTGAGGTCCATATAAAAAGGTAGAAATCCTATTCGAGCCACTAGACAGGCGGAATATCCTATCCTAACCCTTTTTGCCCCCAAATGTGTTTTTTTTTATTACAACTATGGCCAAAACAGTTACAGTCGTTTTCATTACAAAATACGCGTGTCCACCCGGTGGATATTTTCCTGCGTTGCCTCTAACTCTTTAACAATTATTTTTAATATTATAAACATTGATTTATCTCATACACATTCCTCTTCAAATTGGCGTTTACACAATCGTCCTATGACTTAGCATCATTACAAATAACAAAACCTGCTTAGTACTATTATCCTAATACCATATAATATCTGAATGGCATCATTCAGTGACATTATACATGTGCGAAAGGGCTCCTCCCGGTTATCTCTATGCTGTTCATACCTAATCGCCTAACCCTTATAAAGGCTTTACATAAAAATAAGGGACTGATTAAAAACTGCTTTCTCGCAGCAACTAGACAACAATTTCATCAAATCTCGACCAATACAGGTTCTTCAGTTTTTTACCCAAACCTCTGGAATCCTCACAATTTCCGATTAATTCCGGTAAGTTGTTCCAAATACCAATGCCTCTATAATAGCTACTTTTCCTCATTCTTTCCGACCTGGGTAAAAAAGTTTTCAATAAAATTTCTCCTCTTCCTCGCAATTCTTTTACTCTTTGTTCTTGATCAACATATTTACTTTTCTTCCTAAATAATGTTTTTAAAAGAGCGATTTCACGATGGTAGCTTAGGGGTAATATTTTTCCTTTTTTTTGCAACTCTTTCTTAGACAGTTCCCACCCAAATGACAGTCTAAGTGCTCTGATTATCTTCTGTAGCTTATCCTGTATTTGCATTCTACAAATTTTGATAAAGATTGTAAAGTTGTGTACATACCATGTTTAAATCTTGGAACAATCTGCCATCCGCTTTAGGGAATAATGTAGATAAAATATTTCATTACCGCCCTTAAGGGGTATCTAAACAGAAATAATGAGCATGCTCCCATTGTAAATATAAATCTATAAACCTGAACAACAACATTCTGGAATATACAATGCTCTGTAAAGTTTGTCATGTGCGACACCTTAGCGTCTCTGTAATTACCGATTGTGAAAAAGATGAGATAAGACCATGCAGACTACTGGCTATCAGGATGGAAAGATAAATGGAATCGATTAATTACCTAAAATCAAGGATAAGAAGAATCTAAAAAAATAGAAACTCAAAAATATTCACAAGACCAACCACCCTCACCACAAACCGAAACTAGAAACATTAAAAAACAAAATCCAGAGTCTTCATTAACTTCATCTCATCCCATCCCCATTCATCACCACTGTTAAAAACAATAATCTTTCTTTTCTCATTCTCTATATTTTTATAACTTCTAACTATAAGATACCAACTGTACAAGTGAACAAATTAGGAAGTAAATCTTATTATCTAATATCTTTATCTCAATGAACATCAATAACTCTCTCCCAGCGATTAACAAATGTATTTTATTTCAGGACACAACGGAAAACACAATTTATTGTGAGCGTGTTTCTGTGAGATTAACCTGAATAAATATATTTGATGAAAAAACCTGATTTACTTGGGAAGTATATAACATCTCTGTACTGAATGATCCGTAGTCTGCTCGTGGTCTGTAGTGATAAGAGTATTGGGTAAAGTGGGGCCTCCACTGGCTGCAATTAGCTCTGCAGTAAAACCCTGCCCACACACAGCCGATTTTCCTCCCGATTGCTCCCCGACTTTGGTCTCCCAATGAATCCTATGACTTCATTTCAAATCCTGGTTTATGTTTTTGAAATAACATAAACCAGGATTGGAAATTAAATCCTGGGATTCATTGGAATACGCAAATCGGGGGGCAATCGGGAGGAAAATCGGCTGTGTGTGGGTAGTGTTTAAGTCTTGCGATGGTGCTGTGCTGGTCCTGTAGGTGGAGAGGAGTGAAGGGGTCCTCCCTACAGGGTCCACTGGCCATGTAGGCAGGACCACACCACTCCTCACCATCCCAACACCATCCCAAGGCTTACCGCAGAGCTAACCGCAGCCAGTGGAGACCACTCTTTACTTAGAGTCAGATCCTGAATGGTAAGCACACATAGAGCAATGCTATGCCATTCAAATCATCAGCGATTTGGGGAAGAAGATTATAATGATAAATGGGTGTTAATTTGTAGTTCATAATTATGATTAGGTAGGGCAATATTACCTAATCTTACACGACACTCGATATTCTACACTAAAATGATATGTTTACAACAGACTTACAATGAGATTATCCAGATAGTGTATGGTACTAGATTCCTGCAGTATTCAAGAAATAGTGTTGAGTTGATATTCAGCCTTTTAATGATAAAACATAATATTATGGCAGAAATTATTTATTTGAATTACTGGGCAATTCAAATGATGTGTTTCAGGAAAATGAGTCATAAGTCGTAAAATTGATATTTTTCAAAGTGTTTTTTTCATAAGATCACATTATTGGAATGTTCTAATTTTTGGAGAGTTCATCACTTATAGGTATATCAATCAATGTGTCAAATATCAGGACAATCAATGTAATATATCCTTTCGTTTTAAAGGTCCTCGTATGGACTAAATTTAGTTACTTTACTGTTTATTGACCCCCAGAAATATTGGAAATCTTTTTTTTTAAAACGAAAATATTTTTTTTTTTTTTTTTTACTGATTTTATTTATCCAGCTTCTCAAAACAAATACACATGATATAGTCGAGAACAGGTAACACAATACAGATTCTGTGGCGTTCCACTTGCTGCTGCAGTCTACTTTAGATTAACATATCCGGTTAGAAATAATACTACGTTTCCGGTGAATTAGTCGATACGGTATAATATTGTACAGAGCATGGTAAAAAAACAATGGTTACAAACAAGGTTTACATAATGGTAATGATGACTTACAGATTTGTTACAGTACATACAATGCAGTGAGAGGTAACTTCGTACCTCCAACAGTGTGCAATGAAAGAATTAGAGATGTACGATATAGATAGAGTGTTGTTGTAGTAGAGAGTGATTAGACAGCAATACTAAGTTGGTGTCTGCCTAAAAGAGAGAGCTATGTTACTGATCTGATTTTAGCATGATTAGGGCTTTGTTTTTAAATGATCTTGAATCTTCTTCATTTTTTATTGCCTTTGGTAGCTCGTTCCAAAGTGTACCTCCAGAGTAGGCAGGCGTGCGTCTGCACGCCTCCCTTTTTGGGCGAGGGATCGGGAGGTTATAGATGGAGGAGGCCCTAGTGTCTCTGGTTTTGTTAGAGGTAGATGGGTTGGGGGGGGGACCGCTGTGGGCCCTTCTGTGCATAAGGAGGAGGAGTTGGAGGGTGCGCCTAGATTGTAGGGGGAGGAGATTGTATTTGGACATAATATTGTCCACATTGCTGGTTCTCTTTGATAGAGAGGCAATGCGGACTGCTCTCCTGAGTGTTCTTTCCAGTTTTTCTTTAGATGTGGCATTTGCCATGTCCAGAAAGCAGGAATTGAATTCTAGGTGTGGGAGGATCGTAGTTTTAAGAATTCTGAAGGCTATTTTTTGCGAAAGGAATGGTCGGATTCTTGCAAATGTGGCCATAGCCGCATTTGCGTTCCGGAGAGTCAGTTTAATTTGTTGGGTTGATTTAAGGTGGTCGTCAATTGTGGACCCTAGGTATTTAAACTCGTTTACTATGGCAATTGGGGCGCCATTGATGACAAATTGTAGTGGGCTGCTCTGGGGAGGGGTTCTGGGTTTTGGGGGAGGGAATAGTACCATGACTTTAGTTTTTTGTGCATTGATCGTCAGTTTGTTTATTCCACACCAGTTTTCTAGGTGTGGGATAGACATAGAGAGGACCCTTGCAGCATCGTCGATGGTTTCGGCAGAAGTGTATAGGACGGTATCATCAGCATAGAGTTGACAGGAGATGGGAGAGGGGTTAGTGGAGGTGATGTAGGAGGGAAGGGAGTTGATATAGAGGTTGAATAGGAGAGGGCCAAGGATGGACCCCTGAGGGACGCCTGTGGAGAGAGAGGCTTGGGGGGATAGAGTATCCCCAATCTTTGTTTTCTGTGATCTTCCATTGAGGTAGCTGGAATACCATGATATGGTTTCTGGGTGGAAGTTTATGGCCGAGAGTTTATTGGTCAGAATTGAGTGGTCTATTGTGTCGAAAGCTTTTTTCATGTCGATAAAGAGGGCTATTGTTGATTGTTTGTTGTTGCAGTTGTTAGTGATGTCGTCTATGATTTCAGAGATAGCTATTTGGGTTGATCTTCCTTTGCGAAAACCAAACTGTTTCGGATGTAGGAGGCCAAAAGATTCAAGGTGATCGTAAGTCTGGGAGTGCACAATGCGTTCTAGTACTTTACCCGGGACAGGTAGGAGTGAGATTGGCCTAAGATCAGAAGGAGACTGTGGAGATTTTACTTTTGGAAGCGGGACAACGGTTGCTACTTTCCAGGCCTTTGGGAAGATCGCAGTTTCAATTGAGGATGAGAATAGATGGGTGAATTGCGGCAGCAGGACCTGCATGGCAATCTTGAGCAGTCTAGTGTTAAGATTGGGGATGCCAGAGGGCTTTTTAATGTCCAGGCTATCTACAATTTCAGCTACTTCTTGTTCAGGGATAGGTTTGAGTGTGAATAAGGGTGTCGAGGTTTGGGTGAGAGGGTTCAGGTCGGGAGTGGTGAGGGGTGGTGGGTTTGGGATGGCGTTAGCTAATTTCGGGCCAATATTGGCGAAGAAAGAGTTCACATGAGAGGGGAGGTCATGAGTTTTAATTCCAGGTAGGGAGAACATCGCTTTACCCTTCTTACTGGGTAGGAGCTTTTTCATTTCAAGCCAGAATTTAGATGGATCACTAGCATGATTATCAAGATAGGTCGAAATGTAATGTTTTCTGGATGATCTAATGAGGGAGTTAACCTTGTTTCTAAGGGCTCTACTAAGATCCCACACATTAGGGTCGTTGAGGATTCTCGCTTTGCGGAGGAAATAGTTTCTGTCTGCTATTGCTTCCAGAATTTCAGTGTTGATCCATGGAGGATTCGAGGAGGGGAGCCGTATTTGAGTGATAGGGCAGATCTGATCGGCAGCAGATACTATGTGAGAGTAGAGAGAATCCCAGATGTCATCTGGGTTGTTTGAGGTGGATATGTCCGGGGGGTTGGATAGAAGAAGATTCTTATATGTGTCATAGGAGAAATTACGAAAGGATCTGCCATGTTTGGTGACCATTGGGGTTAAGCGTTTTTCTTTTTTCCTGAGGAGAAATACTGGTTGGTGGTCACTGATATTTGTCATCAGAACACCTGATTTCGATACGTATTTTATATTTGAGAAGATTAAGTCAATAGTGGTGGAGGACAATTTTGATACTCTGGTAAATTCAGAGATGTGTTGGGTCAGATGGTGTTGTTGGGCCCAGTTGGCTAGTTCAGTTTTGGCTGGTTTAGCTGAGGACATGTCTACGTTTAGGTCCCCGAGAATTAGCAGTTCATGTTTTTCTAAGTCATGTATGTTACTGAGGGATTCGTTCAGATAGGATATGAAAGGTGGGATTGTTGTGGAGGGAGGGCGGTAGATGTTTGCCACTATGATGGGTTTGAGATTTGGGTGGCGAATGGTAAACCATTGGGCCTCAACTATATGGGAGGATTGATTGAGGTGAGAGAGTGAGAGTGAGTCTACAGTAAGATTTGATTTTACATAGACTGCGACACCACCACCCCTGGGGACAGTCCCAGAAGTAATGTAAGTGCGGTCAAGTCTGTGTAGGTCGTAGCCTTGTAGGCTGAGTTGACTGTCAGAGGTTGTGTCAGTAAGCCATGACTCAGAGATAGAAATTACATCAATGCCCGAATCATGGAATTCAGCAATAAATGGGGCATAGTTCTTAATTAGGCTCCTAATGTTTAGGTGTAAGAAACTGATACCCCTTTCCTTGCCAAGGTCCTTAGGGGACCTGATTTGGGGTTTGGCAGTAGGTGGCTGCTTGTTTTTCTTAATTCCTCTACGGCGAGGGCGATTTTTCCTCACATGAGGGTGATTACGAATTATGGGTGCAGGTACAGAGGGAGCAGTGCTCCCTGAGTATGTCCCCATGTTAGTGCCTTGACTCGGCATATTCTAGGTAATGCGGTTTCTGAGCTAGAATTTGGTGCCCAATAAATGCTTATAATCGTAATAAGCTAAGTACAATGAAAAATCAGCGCTGTGTGATAAGATAGGAGTGATGGGTGATGGGATGAGTGGGTGAGGGAGGCATACCTCTGCCCCTTGGGCAGTGGGTTTGCGTGTGAGCAAAGGGTGCCGGACAGGGGAATAAATTCCCCTGTCCGAGGTAGGGTTGGTTAGTGCTGAGGAACTATATCCTTGCTCAGACCTACCCTATGGACGGTACATTAAGTTTGATACAAATAGGTACATCAGGTGCATCAAAAAATGCTACTAGTAATAGAAAGGTTCATTGTAATCTGAAGACTGGTGGAGAGGAACTATATCCTGTCGCATTCCTTGATTATGTTATAGCTATGACAAGATAATTAAATACATGCAATAGACTAGATCATGGTTTCGATGCAAACAAATTCATACATTATATCACATGTGATACTGGTTGGTGGGGGGCACGAGGGGGATCAGAGATGTCTGAGAGGGACTGTATCCTATCAGACTACCGATCACCCCCCCATCCTCCTGATTGATAAAGTAAATATATGTTACTAGCAGAGCTAGAGTAAAACCCATTACGATGATATGCATATACAGTTAAAGTCAGTTCATGACAATACATGAGATTCTAGGTAGTAGGAGGTATGAGGGGGAGCAGAGGTGTCGGAGAGGAACTGTATCCTATCAGACTACCGATCACCCCCCCATCCTCTTGATAGGGATTCAAATGTATGATTACTAGCAGAGCTAGAGTAAAACCGTTTACAGTGATATACATATACAGAGAAAAATGTGGTACAATATAATGAGATTCTAGTTACATTCGTGTGACGCTTATCAACCAGATATGCATATACAGTCAAATCATTACAAATGTAATGCAATACATGAGATTCCATTTATAAGGAGGCAGAGGGGGATCAGGGGTGTCGGAGAGGAACTGTATCCTCTTAGAGCACCGAATACCCTCCCATTCTCCTCACAGGGATAGCAATTTCACATATTACTTAGAAAGGTTATGGGGGAACGACCCATTATATAACATATAATATTGGTGTGATGTTCATCACGAGATATCCATGTGTTTAGATGCGCCTGTCTGGGTAATTAAATAAATAGATTAGTACAGTGTTGTCAGTAGACAGTTCTAGAGTAATAACCTGCTATTATATGTATGATACAATATACTTATGACAAACAGTAATTGTGAACTAAACACATAATTATGAACTATATACAGGGTAGTAAATACGGCGATCTAGGCAATTTGACGGGTATTTTTTTTTTTTTTTTTTATGTTAGAAGAGAGTTAGAAGAGATAGCACGGACGATGTTTGCTGCCCAGTTCAGTTTTGCGGAATTAGTTAGGTGGCAGCCATCACTTAGTCTTTCGTATCTGTGCTTGAAAGATCCATTTGGTTTCCTTTTGTGCACCACAGTGGAGAGGTAAGGCGTAAGTGACTTGTTTGCTTTGTTGAAGGTTGAGATTTGGTGGTTTAAATCTAATATTGTCTCATTGAGGGTGTCTTGTTGGTGGTGGGTGACACCCTCTGGTAGTCGATTATAGGTGGCAAGGTTGACACCGGGGAACTGGGCAAATGCTACCTTCGCTTGGGGAGCAATGCGGGTCGTTGCATGGAAGCATAGTGCTATGTTGTTTGTAATAGTAGAGATTGCTTCATTAGGTGAGTTGTGTGCAAAATTCACCTTCCAGGTGAAGAATGGCCGTTGAGTGATTGGGTCGAAGGATTCAACTTTTATTCTTTCTGTTACTTCGCAAATGCCATTAATAAATAATATCAGAGATGGTTTATAAGAGAGGATGGTTTGCTTGGCTCTGTTGAGTGCTGTGATGTAACTTGCACCACCAAAGGAGAGGAGAATGTGGTTATTACTATTTAGGCCATGTGAGTTCAGGAAGGTTTGTAGCCCTTTACCCCTAGAATCACTAATGATGAGTGTTCTGTAACCATGGGGGATGGATAGTGTTTGAGGCATGGTTGTGCGAGATAAAGTTTGAAAGAATAGGTAGCAGGAGATGTTGGATTAAATGACTAAACTCACTATTGGTCGTTTGACTGTTTTGTGCTGCGTATTGCGGAGGATAGTAGTGAGGGAGTGCAGTTGGTTGAGGCGGTCCTGAGCACGGGGCCGACAGCCCGGTTGGCGGTAGAGGAGGGGCCTGGTGTCCGGGTGTCGGTGGTGTTAGAGCGTGCTGTGGTGGAGATGAGGCCTGTGGGAGCCAGGCAGGGCTCGGTGGGTATGGTGGCGGTGGATGTTGTGGTGCCCTCGGTTGGTGCAAGGCTGCGAGCGTCGTTGTTGGAGGGGCAGCGTGCTGGGCTTGGTATAGATGGAGTGTATTCTCCTGCATAGGTTGGTGCTGTGGCGAGTGCTTACCAGCAGTTACGTTGGCGTAAGTGTGCCGGTCGTTGCCGGGGTGGGCTCCGGGTGAGTGTTTCAGGTCGTTCGTTGAACCAGGGTATGGGCCTAGTAGTCCTGGTTGTGAAGCGATGTAGGGCGGGGGCCTACTTGGCTGGATTTTGGAGGATTGTTTGGTGAAGGCTGAAGTGTGCTTGGCCGAGAATGTAGGGGGCAGGACTTGTGTGCTGACTGAGTGAGGTGGTTGAGAAGTATGCTGACTTAGTGGGCGTGGCGTATCGATGCGCCTGCGCGTCCTGGGTTTGGCTTGCTTCAATGTGTGCGTGACTGTATTTATTCCAACTAAGGCCGGCCCATTTCGGTGTGGCTTGTCATTGGGGTAGTTTGATTGGCTTGAGTTAGGTAGTCTCTCATTGGTTGAGGTGATAGGTGGAGGACACCTGTGGTGTGGATGATGTGTTGTTACATTGACATTGCTGGGGGTAACTGTAATGGGCGGTGTGTTCACACCGTCACGTGGGGTGCTATCTTTAACCTGGTTGGTTGCTGGGTGAGAGGGGGAGGTGTTGTTTATGTTGCCCGTGTTGGATTGTGCGATGAGTGCTGAGTCGATCGTGCCAGGATGTGTGGGAGTTGCTATTGTTTGTGGGCTTGTGGAGGGCCGATTGTGGGCGCCTTGAAGTCTGGGTGCAGTGTATTCTTGTTCGATATGGAGGTGGCCATAGATTTCCCGGGGAATAGTGGGGAGAAACTGCTGGGTGGGTAATTCATTCCTTAGGCAGGTTAATAAATTCCCCAATCTATTTTCTCCGGGATAAGATTTGTGAGAATGAATATCGACATTCCTGATGCCGATACCCCAGAAATTATCGGTTGTCTTCTCTAATAAAGATCTGGGAGCTGTGGCAGCTAGGGCTGCAGCTAGGTGGGGATTTTGAAGAAATTTTGCTCTAATTAGACCTTCCATAGTTCGGAGTTTAATGTTGTCCCACTCAGCTGATTTCAATTCTGAGCCCAGTTGTTTTTGTTCAAAAGGATTCTTGGAGGCATAGATCTTAGTAGCGATATCGATTGAGGGTGATTTGAGAAATAGGGCTTTCTGATGCTGATAGCCTTTTTCGACAGAGTCATATGGGATGTCATTGAAAGTGAAGTGGCATTCAAACATGTTAGAGAGGAAGCTTTGTGGTGAAGAGAAATAGATAGCTTCATCATTGCCAAAATTAGCAATGTTGTGTGGTTTTAGGTTTGAGGGAACCTGTTGCAGATTGGTTAGTTGGTAAGATTGGTCATTGAGAATTAACTCATGCTGGAGGAGCTGTGAAGGAACTTTATCCTTCCTCGCTTTGGCACAGATGATTCCAGCAGTTTTTCTAAGAGATATAGTTTTTTGACCCACTATGTCATTAACTGACATGTTGAAGGATTTCAGGATGTTTGCTCTATTATCACAAATAGCTTTGGCAGTTGAATGGCGAACAAATTTGATAGTAGCGACATGTAGTTTCGTCACATTGTCTTGAGTAATGCTGTAATTACTAATGTCTAATGGATGGAATTGGATGTTTGCTCGAGAGCAGATTTGATGTAAGAGTTCATAAATGACTACATCTTCAGGTACACCCGAAATTGTTATTGATTGTTCGAATGTGGAGTTAAATACACTTTCTAACCTTTCGTCGAGTTGAGAAATCTGGTGCTGCATGACTAGTAAAGAGTTCCATGGAGGTTGAGTATAGTCCAGTGGGCTCTTTAGAGTTGTTGGCGACGGGCCTTGAGATTCACAGAGGCCGTTGGAGACAGTGTTGTTTGCGGGAGCTGTGCTTGCTTGAGCCGTTGGCGATGGTCGCTTGGCCCCTTCATCGATGTTCGCCAGTAGCATCCCCCGTAGAGTTGCAATCTCAGCACGTAACTTATCCAATTCATTTGAATTAGAATCACTAGTGGTATTCTCTTGCTTATCCTTATCATGCTGGGTCATTATGACGAGAGTAGGTTGATCTACTTCTGTAATTCCATCGCTATCTAGAGAGTCAAAAGGGTCCCTAGTATATAAGAGACCTTCAGTGCTGGCGGCGGGGCTGGTAGGTAGGCGTCCGTTGTCGCCATCTTGGAACGCTGAGTTTAGTGGTGTCGATGTGCGGATAGGAGAGTTTCCTACTAATTCCTGAGAATCAACCACTACAATAGAATTATAGTGCGCCATTGTTGTAAAGAACACAATTGCGCATCGAATGAAGTATAGTAGAGTGAGGTATGAAGATAATTGACGGTGATAATCCTAATAATGCACACAGCGCTGTGCGGGCACGTCTTACTCGTGCGACATCTTAAGTGGCATTCAAATATCAAACTTGAAATCTAGAAATACTTATTAGATTATTAGACTGTTTACTATCATTGGAATCGGCTTGATCTCATCTTTTCAAATATAATGATATCTCAAAATCTATTTTTTGCGACTTATGACTCATTTTCCTGAAACACATCACAGATTATGGTAAATAATTTATGCTTTGCGGTATGCCTATTTGCCTTTAGAAGCCTAGCAGGCCCACCACACAGTGGTTAGTGAAACAAAATTAGCATAGTGTTGACATGCTTGCCTATTCAGTCCGGTTCGCTGGTCCAGTGGTAAGGCAATTGAAAGGGAATGACATCAATTTAGCTGAAATAATTAGATAGGCTAAGATCGAATTAAGTGAGAAAAGTGAGTTGGATGGGGTTTGGGGATACTATGATTCCTCAGACCTGAGTGTTGGGTGGTGGAACTAAGCTTGTGTTCATTTTAGGCAAAAATAGTTTTCACCCGGGGCCATGATTTGTCTAGATGTCTGTCATGTAGCTGAGGATATTACGAAATTGTATCAAAGGATTACTGACCAACATTGGGGGACTACTGGTGCACTGTTTGGTGTATAAATACGCGGCCCAGCCTCAGGAGTTTAACAATAATGAGTGCACCAGAAATGGAGTTTTCTAATCCTTTCAATCACTTAAATCTGAATAAAGAATGTATTGGGTCGGATTTTCAGAGAATGTACAATTGGCAGCTGTACACATTATTTCAATTCAGCTAAATTAGGCAGCAATTTGGTCAATACTAGGTAATTCCGATAGTATTCGGCATTGCATTGATTCTAGCAATCTGTTTGGCTAGGTTGAACAGTATTTTGAACGGGTTTTTTTCGTCTGAAATTTGGGTTATTTGAGAAGATTGGTGAAGATGAATTGTACATGTTCTCAAAATCCTACCCTAATAATAATAGTAAATACTAGACTCTATAACTACTGGACTAATTGCGAGATATGACTGATCACATGCTCATGCCAATTTGTTAGATGCACGTCAGGAACCCATCCATACTAACAATGAAGACTCATTTCTGACCGTACCCTTGGGGGTAAACAACAATTTCTCTTCAAAGCTATTGAGAAATTGTTCTGCTTTCCTGGCCATAAAAATGTCATATGGAGAAAGATGAGTGCAATAAAGCATGGCCACTGCGGCTTGAGATGTCTGTTGGTAATGCCATTATTCAAGGATTGTGAAGGTTTTATCTCAAATTGAATCAGTGGCTTTGATTATAGTCAACCCCGCGATACTAGATCACAGATGACTTTCTCCTCTGAGATAGTCTTCATAGCGAGGGAAAGACATTTAAATCCTATAAACGATAGTAGTTTGAAACTATGCTTGTTCCTAGCCATACATGTAGACCCTGAGATATTCTGTGTTCAGTCGAATTATATTTAGAATGAATAGAACAATAGTATCTGAACATTTAGAAAGCTTCGAGTAGAGCATATCCTTATACAGTCCAGGCTTAGAGTTTGGAGAGTCCCTCCAACCTATCACTCTAAACCACACAATGGCACTATAATCTAATACGGACGCCTACACCAGGGCCAGGAGTTATGTACGCGCAGTAGGCGTCCAATCGCTGATTCTGCTTCAAATTAGTGTATCAACATATATAACAGTAACAGGACATTGACAGTTTCAGTACTAACAGTCAAAATATGAGTAAAGTTAAATTTGTTTGGTCGTATTAGCTGCGAATACGACTTTAATCTCGCCGCCTGATTTGCTTTGCAGTACATACGGACAAAGCGACTAAAATAAACATAAACATATATTGCTATCGATGTCTGTATCCGATAGATGGGCCTAATTCACTAACTATGGCACCTAATCTAAGTGAGGTGGAACAGAGTCACGTCCAATGTACATCTCCCTTTTATAGTCTCACATTTTGCCTCCACTGCGCAGGTGCTAGCGCCTAATCATTCTTCCGGCCCGCCAACTCCGCTTTCCCGCGCTTTTTTCCCACGCAGACGACATTAGCGTGATCAATTCTAAATGCTCCTATTACTAGACTATGACTGTGATTCCCCGTTAGGATACGGATTGTAAGCAATTGAAAGGGGATCTTAGTTTTGGTAACCTTTCTGACACAGACACTTAATTCTAGCGTGAAATATTACAAAGGGTCACGGAGTGCAATCAACTGTTAACGTTTGTCCTTATAAAATAGTTCATCCTGTATAGTTGGCAGTCTGACTGACAGGCTGCAAGAAGATTATTGACCTATTGAGTGCTATGATCAATCAAGTATTTGAACAACTGTTTTGAGATGTACCTTGCCCATGCTATTTATTACTATATAAACCTGTTTGATAAAAAGAAGAATTGTATTTTTTGAAAGAGACAAATTCCAAAGTCCTCATCTTTACATGGTCATGATTTAATTGTTGAACCAGGGAGGGGGAGCAAGATGTTACTTCTAGAGAAATAATGAGGAAGAAATGGATGTATGTTTTAATAATGATATTTTAATAAAGGAGACTTTTAAAGTTGTTTTACTAGGAAAACAGTTTTGTATAAATTAATCTTTAAAAAATGAATGTAGCCACCATATGACAAGACGCCAACAATGAAAAGAGATCTCGTGTTTCTCTTAGAATTTCTAAAACTCACTTTATTTACTTGTGTTATACAGATACACTGACACAGAGTATCACACAAATAACCCACGGACATGAATGATTGCAAGTTGTACAAAACTCAGTTGAGAACAACCAGGAACTGTTGGGACTGCCTGCAGGTTGAAACAAATCCATCAAAACCACCCACATCGAGGCACTCGAGTGCAACCGCTGGATACCTAAATACTGTGTCCCTGCAGCATTCGAAAAAACCCAGTTTTTAATCACTAAACCTGTCGGAAAACACGATGAGAAACAGGCATAATTATCAGGGGAAACTGATGCCTGAGTTATTCCATCGCAGGAGTATAGGAAATCCTGAATCCTATTAGTGTCTGCAAATTAGGAGCTTACTGCACGAAGCTATGCTGATCCGCTCTGCAGATTGTGATAGGCTCAACTCCAATTATCCCATCAAATATTGGTGTCGACAGATTGGCATTTATGGTTCTATCTCCTCTGTAGGCACTTTAGCAGTCTCTTGTCCGATCTGATTAATTATGCACAACTCCAAATGGGTTGTGGGTGTCACTAGATCCATTGTATAGGTAATCGATTAGAATATATCCCACATACATGTGTCTTGGTAATTAGATATTGTATGCTCGCACATGCCGGGACTTATATATGTATAAGTTCATATATACAGTCACTTGCAGACATACGATGTACATATATGCCCCTACATAAAATGATTACATTCCTATCGTATACATGTATACATACGACAATGTCTAATTACCAAAGGTTTATAGATGTTCTATAGCTCTAAGTTATGGTAATGCGGGTCAGGTGCGGGTTCTTATCTACTTTACCAAACCCTTATTATTCGTCTATTCCTCTAGACCTCTTGAACTGGCTTTACATGAGTTTGTTTGGTATACGTTAGAAGTTAAGTTTTTTCACTTAAATTCCTCATAAATGTGATATTGTAGATACTTTAACTGTTCGCTACTTCACAATGTACCTAGAATGTGCTTCTAATTTTGGATGGACATTATACTTTAGAGTGGTAGCTACTAAAGTTTAGTCTTCTGTTTAAAATAATTCTGGCTATTTCTGTCGTTCTCTAACGTCTTTAAAATATTCTAGGTTAAATTTAAAGTTCAATCGTGGATAGGAATGTCCCATTGTAATATTGTTCCGAAATAGATTATACATACATGGGTTAGATTTTCAGAAAATGTACAATTGGCAGCTGTACTCATTTAGTAAATTCTGCTAAATTAGGCTGCAATTTGGTCAATACTAGGTAAATTCGAGTATATTCGGCATTACATTGATTCTAGCAATCAGTTAATTTGGTTAGGTTGAACTGTATTTTGAACTTTATTTTCGTCTGAAATTTGGGATATTTGAGATGATTTGCGAAGTTGACTTGTACATTTCCTGAAAATCTGACCCACATAACAAATACCATACATGTATAGGGCTTGGAAATATATAGAAGAATAGTATATCTAGAGTATGTAGGGGTGTGAGTGTGGAGAGCTGGAGTGAGCTGGAGTGAGCAGGTGGAGGATGTGGAGGAGGTAGATGAGACTGGGGAGAGGGAGGCACACAGCGCTACTTCTCTCCTCTAGTGTGCACATATCCCTCAAGGGGACGCTACTGCGTGAATGCAACAGGTTCCAGCCAAAGGGACCATCCATCTGACGTATATACATTGGTGAATACCATTCAAAGATCTGTCACGTACACATATGTAGGAGATAATTAGTGTTATGTTATCAATGTAAGGTCCTGCTATATGAGCACATTTAAATATCATTAATGCGATATTTTTATCCCTGGTATTGTTACAAACCAGTATGTATATAGCTATATATAGCTAATACTAAGCGCACATTGTTGAATGTTAGCCTTCTTTTCAACCTAGCTGACTGATCAATTTGTGTGAAATAACTGTTACCTCGACAACAATGCTATATTATAGCAACATTAAACTACCTTTATTATTAATTGTATACACATTGTATACATGTATATATGGTTGCTAACGGCTTGCATCTAAAATTCGCCATATTCTAAGCGACAGAATGTTATATAATATTCCTTTACTAAAACGGAATATTTAAAATCATAGAGTTGAATTATAGTGATAAGCCTTGTAAAAAAGGCATTGGTTGAGAGCACTACTTTCCAGTAGACCACTAGTAGTTGAAGCCTCAAAATTAATCTACATCAAATCCTAGACTTCGTGTATACGCCGTGTTATTACCAGACTGTATTGAAGCTGCACTCTCAGCTAACGTCGGTCAAAATATGAATATTTTCTACTTTTGTTCCATTCGTTTCCTTCCCATCTAAAGGTTATTTGACCAGCATTTTGGAGGATTTTGTCTGCTCGTTTTTGCTACAGGGCTGGCTTTTAAAACGTCCTCATACATTTATAATTGGTAGATATGCCTAAATCATTTTCTATAATGACTTCACATATCATTGCTCACCGGCGGTCGTTTTCTCCCGATTGTTTCCACTTCCAATTCTTGTGTAAACATATAACAGTTGCAGAATATTGATAAACCCAGTTATTTAAGTCATAATTATGAGAGAATTCGGTGAGATTTGTTTTGTCGTAAAAGGAAAAAGAAAAAGAATTCAAGAGGAACAGGATGAACTATATCATTTTTCCTATTGAAGCTGCATTCTCAGTTATTTTTCTATGGATAAAAAGGGCAAATATTTAACGATTTCACGCTTCAATTTAGATTATTTTTTTTAAAACGTTTTGTGTCAGATTATATCTCTACCACTGCTATAGTTCAGGACCCGCAGCAGAAACTAAGCATGCATATGAGTGAGTGTAAGTGGAAAAATAAAATTATCAAATGTTCAGCCTTTATTGAAGGCTCAGGTCTATAGATGCTGTCAGATAGGGTGATACATATAGTTGATTATAGATGATGCCCCTCATAGGCTGAGCTGAGGACCACTTATTTTCATTAGAATTGATGTAGAAGCGGGTGGGGGTGGGGGTAGATGTAGAGGGGGGGGGGGCAAGGGGGGTGTCTGTTTGTGGGCTATCCATATTTGGTTATTATCAGTATTATCAGTATCATTATTATTGTTATTTTAATCCAATCATCAGAAAATAAGTTAGCCAGAAGCTGTGTAAGTTCTTTTAGCTACAGGGCTTCATTGTATCTTATATTCCACAGCTATATTTCGGAGACCTGCTGATATAAATCCTTGCTTGCTTCACTTTTTATCGCTCACCGCCGGCCATGATCTCTCGGCTGACTCAACATCAAAGTTTTGTATAAACATATAACGGCAGCAAAACATTGACTCATTCGGTCCTATAAGTCATAATAATTATGAGTAGATTTATTCAGATTTGTTCTATCATAACAGCTGAGAATACCCTAATCTTTAATAGGAGATGTGCATTTGCCACTGCCCATCTCTGTTACAATGCCTGCAGGGATAGATTCAGGTTTGACATATAGAAATTGTGAGCATGAATTGCAAGAATATTTTCACCAACATCACAGCGGGTATTTATAAATAACTGATGAAAACTAAATCCATCACGGGAAAGATGTAAATATTTCATAAAGTTGACACTATATCATAAGTCCCATAATTCCATATAAAGCACGATTCATGATGGCGGATATGCAACTCCCCTTTTCAGACTGAAGCTATGAGACCTGAAAGGAGTTTCATAAAAACAGATTGCTTAATCTTATATACCTCTGTATCTTATATATCTGTATCTTTTATTATATGCGCATGCTATATGGGAGGTGCTATAAGTAGGGTGCTATAAAAATACTCATATAGGACGCATCCTATAAAAATTCTAGCTGTCTAAAAATAGTTTTGTTGATATGCTTTGCGGAGCTTTGGCTCTCCGCGAAGCAGGTAAACAAATACCCGCGATCGGTAGTCCACCCATAATTCTGGTACTATGATTATAGAAATACATAATAAAAACCACATCATCAAATAGAGCATTAAATTCTTTATTGAATGATATAAGTTGTATTAATGTAGCTCAAGAAATGGCTGCGATATGAACGTTTTAAATCAACAATATAAGTAGGCCTAAATACTGCATGATCGCACAGTGGGCACCAAACGTTGTAGGCCTACTGTCAGCAGGGCTGTCAGAAGGGGCTGTCAGCAGGGCAGCGGGGCTCTTTGAGACTTCTTTAGTATTTTTTCAGTGATATCTGATGACATAATCACATTTTATGCACATATAATAAATATAGAATGGAACTCGCCAGCAATAATAAAAAATTTATTGGACTTGATTTGTCCAGATAAGCACTCTGCCTACGGCATCGTGCTCATGTGGACGAATCTCGTCCAATAAATTTTCGATTATTGCCGGCTCGTCCCATTCTCTCCCTATATATCACTGTCTTATATGGGTTTAGGATATCATAGACTTTTTCAACACATCATAACTACATTATAAGATACATCGCATGACACATCTTATAAATATCTTCAATTCAATTCAAGACATTTTTTATTTGCATAAATGGTGACTACAAAAAGGAGGCCCAGTTTTGAAGCCTAGGTTCCAAGTCTTCAAGTGGGTTCCTGGTGGTTGGTTATTGCCAAAACCGATTTACAATAAAATACTACGATATAAATGTCATGGCTATTTAATTTGATATTCAAGGGCTATTTTCTACCTGTCTATGTTTAGCTGTTTCTTTATGTGTAGGCTTAGTTGAATAATATATATGGGTCAGATTTTCAGAAAAAGTACAATTGGCAGCTCTACACATTTAGGAAATGTTGCTAAATTAGGCTGAAAAATGATGAGTACCGGGTATATCTGGGTATATTGGTATCTTGTTGATTTAAAGTATCAGTTTTGCTATATTAAACTGCATTTTGAAGCTCATTTATGTCTTAAATGTAGGTTATTTGAGAGGATTGGTGGAAGTGAATTGTACATTTTCTAAAAATCTGACCCATATAATAGTATGTCCTCTTGTGTTGATGAAACACTCCACTGGATTGTGCCCAGATATAATATAGCGACCTATAGGTTGTTGGCGCGGGGAGGTTATGTAAGTGGAAAGCGTAGAGGGGCTGGAACTAATTACTACTGTACTAGTGTACGGACCAAGGTTGGAGGGGTCGTAATTGGACCCAGGTGGTCCACTCAACCTTTCATGGTCCCATATGCTGATTACTTTCCACTATAACATATGTGCACTTCTATAGGGCACATCTATAGATTTGCTTTATATGTATCAATAGGGTGCTAACCCTCGCGTAGTATATGAGTCAGATTTTCTGAAAATGTACAATTCAACTTGTCTTCTCAAATAACCCAAATTTGAGACGAAAATAAAGACCAAAACACAGTTTGACCTAACCAGACAGATTGCTAGAATCAATGTAATGCCGAATATATACTGGAATTTACCAAGTATTGACCAAATTGCAGCCTGATTTAGCGGAATTTACTAAATGTGCACAGCTGCCAATTGTACATTTTCTGAAAATCTGACCCATATACATCCTAGTACGTTATAAAATGTTAATCAACGAGTTGGTTGAAGGAGCGTGTGTATCAACGAGTGGCATTTTCTCAATGAGTTGATAAACTGATGTAACGATTTACTAACCTGATTTATATTTAATCCTTAGTATATAATTATGATATCATACGTTTTCATTATACTTATAGATATGAGTGAATTATAGATATTTATAGATATGAATTATAGATATTTATAGGTATGCGTCAATTATAGATATTTCTGCAAAATAACTCAGTTTCATTTACCCTGAAATCCTATGTTTATAAAAGTCAGATTTAGAACCGAACTATTTGATAAATAAGTGATAGTACGTAGAGTTTCTATAGTGATAACTCCTTGTATTATCTAATTGTTCATTATATATATCTATCTGTATTTCCACAGCACAATATTGATTATCTACCTACTATGGAAAGCCCTGTTGCTAAGTTGGTTGAAGGAGCATGGTCATTTTCTCAACGTCATTTTCTCAACGAGTTAATACAATTAATTATTATATGATAAAGGGGGTGCAATGTGTACCATGGAAGTTCCAATTGGTTTTACTTTTAGCCTTTAGTCCATTTTAGATACTTTATGACGATTCAAACCCCAAAATAACGGATTATTTGTTAATATTTTTCCATGCTATGGGCATATAAATACATTGTGAATGGAACTGCGTACTAGTAATCTCGTCCAACACATATGCAATTACTAGCACCTCGTTCTATATATATATAATATATTATATATGCCTTTAATAATACGAATTTAATGATAATTTATGGGATTTTCCCAAAGGTATTTCTGGTGGTTAAGATGGCTGGGTTGTGGTTATCACTCAGCGATATTAGTCATGTGAGGAATTGCTATTCCTATCGACCGGAGTAAGGGGAAGAGGTGTAGGGAATTCCCACACATATAGTCTCCCTTTCCTCAACTTATACAACAGGCCCCTGCCCGCTCTCACGTACACGTTACCAGACCTATAAGGTGCTAGACACATGAACACCTACACACGCAGTGGAAACATAGTATATGGGTCAGATTTTCAGAAAATGTACAATTGGCAGCTCTACACATTTAGGAAATTCTGCTAAATTACGCTGAAAAATGATGAATAGCAGGTATATCTGAATATATTTGGTATCGCATTGATTTAAAGTATCAGTTCTGTTATGTTAAATTGCATTTTGAAGCTTATTTTTGTCTTAAATGTGGGTTATTTGAGAGGATTGGTGAAGGCGAATTGTACATTTTCTGAAAATCTGACCCATATGACCACCTATATGCTTATTCATGAATTATTCGCTGACCGCCGACTATTAGGAATAGCAGTGGGAATTGCATATGAATACAGTTATATACATACATACTTTGCGTTCCTATGTATATCGTCCTTGCTTAGGTTGAAGGGCCGATCTCATGATCCTAAATATTTCTGCAAAATGACTCAGTTTCATTTATACCCTGAGATCGTATATTAATCAAAGTCAGAATTATAACCGAACTATTCGGTAAATGACTGATAAACTGGCGGCGTATCTCTTAGACATACTGCTTAGATTAATTTGATGTTTTGATCTACTCAGCGCAGCGCATGAGTACGGGTCAACTGGGTGAGTTTTTATATCAATGTTACATTTAATGCTAATCAATGAGGTGGTATGTACATATGTCATGTTTGACAATTTATATACATGTATGTACTTGACGTGACTAAAATGAACACATTCAATGCATCTAATATATAATAAATTGAAACCTATTGCATGAATACCCGTAAAATGTGTGAAGTCCATATGGATACATTTGAATGACATGAGTGTATAAGTTTATAAACGAATATAAAGGAATACATAGAAAAACCTAGACGTACATTATCATACCATTGTATATACAAGTCCAGCTGCAGGAGATACAGACGGAAATGTGCATGGACCAAAACAAAACAATATTCGATCCAGGAGTAGCAAAGCACAATGCGCATTGTACTTACATGTGCGCACGTGCAGGGGAAATAGAAGGAGCCTGGTATGGGAAGGGGGGAACAGGAAGAGGAGGAGAAGGGGGGTAACAGAAAGAGGAGGAGAAGGGGGTAACAGGAAGAGGAGAAGGAGAAGGAGAGGAACATCAAATGGAGAAAGAAGAGGAGAAAGAGAAGGAGGAGGAGATGAAGGAAAAGGGCGGAGGAGAAGAGCGAGGAGAAGGAAGAGGATCAGCAGGAGGGGGAAGAGAAGATGTAGAAGAAGGAAGACCAGATGAAGGAGGCGGAGGAAGAGGAGAAAAAGGAAAAGAAGGAGGACATGGCTGGGGAAAAGGGACGAGTAGAAAGAGGAGAAGGATAAGGTGGACATAAGTGAGGAGGATCAGAATGGGAGGGAGAAGGAGGAGAAAAGAGAAAGATTAGAATGAGGAGGATTATCAGAAGGAGGAGAGGAGAAGTAGGAGAAGAAGAAGCAGAAGAAGAGGAGATAAGGAAAAAGAGAAGACGAAGAAAAAGATAGGAAGGAGGAGGACGAGCAGAAAGAGATGGAGAAGGAGGAGGAGGAGAAGGAGGAGAAGGAAGAGAAGGAGGAGAAGGAAGAGAAGGAGGAGGAGGAGGAGAAGGAAAAGAAGGAGGAGGAGGAGAAGGAGGAGGAGAAGGAGGAGGAGGAGAAGGAGGAGATGGAGGAGAAGGAGGAAAAGGATGAGGAAGAGGAGTCAGGTAGCAGAAGCAACACCACCACCACTAGTCCTACCACTACCCACCACCACCACCACCACCCACCACTCTACCCTCCTGCACCCGTGACGAGGGAAGCACGCTACTACAGAAGGAGGTACTGGAGGAGAATCTGGAGGAGTCTCTGGCTGTGGTGGGGGAACCGCAGTGACTGAGGGAAGGAGAAGGAAGGGGAGATACAGGAGGAGGAGGATCATTCTGCTGGCGCGGTGCAACAGCTGGAGTAACCCACCTACCAGTCCAGCGACCCTCCAGCACCAACGCCAGACTACAAGCAGCCCTGGAGGAGTTGGGGGATCTGCCCAACTGAGTGACTCCAGTGAGTTAGTGGTGAGTGTGTGGGAGGGTAACAGAGGGAGGAGGGAGAGTGTTGCATGGGTGGATCTCGAGCTGCCATATTCGCTCCACTCACTTGCCGCCCCATGTGCGCGCCGCAGCCCAATCATTCTGCCATACTCAGAGGCACTCGGAGAAGCTCAGGAGAAGTATTTGAGCAACTCTAAGGAGAAGAAGAACGGAAAGAGGAATCGGAGGGTGAGAGAGAGAGATAGGGGATGAAAAAACCCTGATTTGCTCTCCCAAAGTTTAACTGAATTTCCCTCTCGAATTCCCCTTCCAAATATACCCTCATTCGCCTCGGTGCTATTTCTGGCTTAGCATCTCGCACCTTTGGAGATCAAGCTTTGAAGGTGTGTTAGTGCATTTTTCTCCAAGGATATATACTTATTTCACATACCAGAAGCAAGTGGGATCTTGAGGCCTGATTAATATATACATTGCCTCGACTTTATTGGTAATATTTGAATTGTGGTTGCTTTAAAAGAAAGGAAATCTCATGAAATGCTTGTTGGATGTCCAGCGAAGTGGTGGAGGAAGAGGAATCTAAGTTGCACCATGGATTCTACCGACTGGGTATGGATGTTTCAAAGAGGTTCCTTTTGGAAGTGATCTTCCCTAAGATAGGTCAACAAAGGAAAAAGAGGGAGGAGGAGAAAATAAGATCACATGATACCATAACTACCTATATTCAAAGTGGATACAGGATTTGGATCGACGTCAGGAAGTAGATTACTTTTGGATTAGTTTTATTACTTTATTTTCCTGTTACTTCGTGGGAAAAGAGTTAAAAGGAGGCAAAACAAAACAGAAGGGAGAGGATGAGGAGGAGGAGGTGGTGGTAGGGTGAGAAAGCCAGCACTTGATTACAGGTACGTTAAACACAAACTTGAATTGCTGATAACTATTAAAGGAAAGTTTTAGATAACATCTAAGTATCGAGATTTTCATTACTCATGAACTATCATTATTATTGTATATTTCCTCTTAATACAATGTTTGATCTTAAACATAATGATCCATATTATCTCTACGATTGAATCATTCTAAAGATAATGTATTCTTACCAGTAATCTATCATTCATATTACAATTTGTTTTATATATTAGCGATTTGTGAATGTGGATAAATACACATTTTCATTCTTAAACCCTCTGAGACAGTACTGGGACGTGTTGCATAAGCTAAAGAAAGTATTTATTAGTGGGAATTCCTACCCACCCAAGTTAGGGCCAACAATGTAGGAATTCTCACATATAATTGTTATTTCATTAGCTTATACAACAGGCCCCTGGACATCACAGCAACTGTAATAATTGAACGTTAATACTTATATAGAATTCATGAAAACAGAAATCAGAAGTATTGTATATTATACATTCATATGTTACCAGGTGGGGTGTTTTCATGTCAGTATATCTCTACCACTGCTTCTTTAACAACTGGAGTCCATCTACCTAATGCAAAATATAGATCTGCTGTTAATAGCGATGCGAACAGCAAGGCTTTTGTGTCTCTTTACCCGCTATAGACTCCGTGTTCATGTGCAAAGTGGATACGGCCATTATATACAATTATCGTTATGCCCTGTTTGAGTATACATTGAGTGATGGGGAAAGGGCTAGGCACTGTCAACTAGAAGTTGGTCTCCCATATTATAAGTATCCATTCATCTACTTCCCAATATGAGCAGCACCCTAAGCACCAATACAGTATGAAGTATATCCTGACAAAGTTTGATTTTACCAAAATAACATTAGACAGTACTAGAAATCAAAAGCATTGAAGGGACAGGACTATTTCAGGGTACAACCAACATGATTAGAAATGACACATAGGAATATGCGGTATATTAAGTTGTGTATCCCTTCTTATAGATCTGGCCTGCACATGGGGTATATTCAACTACTTGACTAGTAATTGTTCACAGGGTGATATCGCTAACCTGTTATTCAAACATAAACACATACAATGGTACTCATATTATTATTTTTAGGATTCGTATACAGTGCATCATCAGAAATAATAATTGCATTACAGTTAAAGCCTATGCTACATAGGGACGGAATGCAACACAGTTGTGGAGGTACGATCTCACTGCATAGACTAATCCATCAAAGGAATGGCCATGGTCTTTCGCCCAGTGCAATGTCTAACTATATCTAATCTCTCTATCCTAGGATATGCGGACTATCTGAAGTATGCAAAATAACTAAATAATAAGGCATGAGGGGCGAGAAATACAGTGAGGCAATGAAGATAGTGTCATTATTGAGGAATGACCTTGCAATTACAGACTAACGGTTAACATTGTTGGAACCCCCCTACCTTAATCCCATCTTTTGAAAAATGATGGTAACGCAAACTCTATTTTTTGCGACTCATTTATTATTGGGAGACATGAGATATTTATATATGACGCACAAGGACTATTTCAGGGTACAACCAACATGATTACAAATGACACACAGGAATATGCGGTATATTAATTGCCTTTTTAATTAGCGCCCATTAAAGTTACAGTCTTACCGAATTCTGGATGTTTTCATTTATTATTTATCCTTCGTTGTGACGGTCGTGATGAGTGGAATGATAAAATCAGCCTGACATGTTTGGATAACTTTACCATGTTGAAAAAACAGAGTCAAGTATTCTGTTTAATAATAACATAGGAACCATGAGTAACTCGGTCTCAGGTATGTATACATGGATTGGAGCTTTAACAAATCTAGGTTCTCATAACAATAGATGATGAGTGATGGGCAGAAGATAATGAGTAAGTTAATTAGTACAGCTGGAACAGGGACTTACATTGGAAAGGGAATAAGCATAGATCACATCGTTAGAGAATTACAATCGGCAGTCCTCCACACTTAGTAAAAGTTACTAAATTAGGCTGGAACATGATAGATACTAAGTGCATCCCCGTTTAGTCTGAACAGTCCTGGGACTATAACAACCAAAGGCAGAGACTAAATAGATTAATGACCTCCATTTCATGCCTGCTGGTCCACTGTTTGTGCCTCGTGATTGTACACCAAACAGTGCACCAGCAGCCTTCAATGTTCGTCATTAATCCTTTACTTTAAAGTTTGTATACTGTTGATTTAAAATATCTTGCTTTGATTCAACAGATCTAATGTTCGTTCATGTTGAACTGTATTTTGAGCCTCTATTTTGTCTTAAATTGGAGTTATTTGAGGGGATTATTGAAGGCGAATTGTATATTTTCTGCTGACTTCAGCCATATGAGGGTGAAGCAGGAGACGCAGTGGTCTAAGGAGCGGCCCCATGCAGGGCCCAATGCACTATACACGATAAGATCGGGCCTTAAGGACCACTTACCCCCATAGTCAATGAGGGTTTAATGATACCAGGGTTGGTGCATAAACTCAGGTATTTGAGGGAGATTTCTCTCAGACAGATCTGAGAAAATAATTGTATAGTGCATTTAAGATAAGAGGAAGTTATGAGGCCCCTAAAAGAGTGGTTTACCATACACTCGTATAGTGCAATGCACCCCCAGATATGTGTGCGTAGAAAACCTGGTGAAAATCTCTCTCCCTAGAGCTTGCTGACTATTTTATTTAAAAAAGGGAGATTTAGGTTCAAGGACTACATACAATGTAAAGAAATAAGTTCCCAATAAATTATTAATGTAATCTACCTAGATTAAAACACGTGGGCGTGTTTACTGGGATCAGTGATGTTGGAAAGGTCAACCCATTCAGCTTCATACTTTACCCCAGGAAGATCGTTCCAGAATGAAAGCTGGTCGTGGGATTCTATTTTATATGATTTAGCCCTGCTGAAGAAGGAGGAGAAGAAGTAGAGATAAATAGCTTACAAATGTGGCTTATCAGGTATCAACATAGGTACCTGATTGCTCTTGCCCTGAAGTGACACTACACGAGGGATAGATCGGGCGCGTTATCCTGGGGGAACGGGGGGCAGGGGGCCGGAGTGTCCGGTTGAATCCTATCTAATCCGAATGATTGGTTTGCCTTGGCTTAGGGTGCACAGGAGCAGAGGCATGTTGTAAAAGCTAAGGACAGGACGATTCTGTGTGGCAATTCCTACACTTTCTTCCATTTCTTTTGGAGGGCAGGAACACAATTTCCAATCCACCATTGTGTGTATAAGTTATTCCTACCGGCTGGGAAATTCATGAATCATGCACTTTGTGATACACTAAAGAAATGTGGCATGGTGTTACACCAGCTGATGAGATTTTCAAAACCGACTAGCGACAACCTGGCCCTTACCCCTGGGACCGGTAGCTACGAAATTCAAGATGGCCAACAACTGACACCAAAACCTGACACCAAATGCACCATATCTTGGTTTTTACTGATACCATCTTCAATTGTTATATCAATTTTAATATGGTTTAAGGGGAGAGGACCTTTCTCTTTCTACAGGTGAATAAATCTTGTGCGGTACAATTCTCTGGACGAGAAGCGACTGACCCGCCCTCTGTAGGAGACAGATATCCTTCCCTTAGCTTCCCTTAGTTATAGTTATGGAAAGGGTTCTAGTGAAGGACAGGGAAATGAAGGGAGAGCATGCTTCATTTCAAGACAGGGGTGTCTTAAATGCCAGTACTTGAAGCTTGAAGTCTAACTAGGCAAGCCACCACTGCTTTAGCCCTGGGAAATTACCTCTCCCCCAGTAATCAGCCTTCAATCAGTAATCAGTAATCAGTTGTAGATGAATTCATGATAGTTATTTAAGGCTGCATTTCCAGATATTCCGATGATGAATCTGGCCAAACTTACAGGTCATGATATGAGACTGAATTTAAAGCAGACTTGGCCAAGAGAAAACGACCGCCGGTGAGCGAGAAACTATCACTGGAAAGGATTTCGGCAAATTTCTGAAAAACAACTGTGAAGCGAAATTCCTCCCATTTGGTCAAGTGATTTCAATATCAATTTTATTTTGTATATATTCCAAAACTTTATATCATATCAACATCAAATGAAATGACATGAAATGAAGGCGTAGCAGACCCCACTAGCTACCCCCCAACACTCCCACTATAGCTAGGCCACTTCCTATACCACCACCAGTGTTGCTATCATGCAGAATGACCCAAAGCCCCTCGCATATCTATGAATCTATAGACCTCTCTCGCATATAATAGCAGGGTATGTATAGATCTGTTGATATCAGCACAAATACTGTCCGCTCAAGATTCAATGTTTCAAGTTCAAATCCAGATTTCTGGCTTGAATATGTATAGACTGAATGGAATTTCTTCCAGTTTCTTCTAATATCTGTTAGTGTCGTAATTAATCTAATAGTCCATACCTAATTTAGTGTAAACGTTAGCTCTGTTAGTTGGTTTGTCAGTAGTATTGTCTATTCCCTAATCCAACCAATATAAGAAGATACTGAGACTGAGACGCACTATGATCTTTACAGCCTGGACTTGCAATGAGGGTAACAGTTTGAACCCATCATTTGAACGGAATATTGAGAAGAACTTCATCAGAATGTAAACCAAGCTACAAAACGAACTCCATTTGATATCAGCATGAGATGCAGATCTATATATTCTGACTTAATAGAATCGATGGATCAATGCCATATATATACTTTAGCTTGCAGGTAAAGTATAATGGGGCAAGATGTAGAATAAATCAATAGCAATGCCATTAGCGATAGTAAACAGTTGTACTGATGCCTTATAAATAATAAGATTGCAGCAGAGAGGAAATCTCATAATACTCTAAAAAGAAATCGGTTTCCTTTCCTTCGAAGGATTTTGCCGAGCAGGCAATCTAATTTGACCAATTAAATTCCAGTCAGATATATATACGTGGAAGATTTAAGGCTGTGGAGAACAAACATACAAGCAGAAAATGAAGCAACATAGCAAGTAGGCAAAATACTATTTGAAGAAAAAAGAATGTGGGAGAGAAGGAATGAAGGGACAAATGGATCAGGGAAGGGGATATTGTGTGATGTATCACACAAAGTAAGGACTTAAGTTTCCACAATTCTTTTTTTTATTGTATTAAAGGCCAATTACATAATATTTATCAGAACATTTGAGAAAACGTAGTGTATCACTCAGTGATGTCTTCGTACGTTGCCTTATAAAAAGTCTCATCAATCGATTAAGAAACATGAAACAGAAGATTTAGAAAATGATGTATCATATTTAACAAGATGAGATGAAGCAGATTCCAATGAGATTAAACTTAACACAACGTACTTCGATTGTATTTTCTGTTTGAAAAATAAGTTAACGATATTTCATGGAGGACACCCACTCTAGTAATGTAGTTGAATATACGCCGTAAGTTGGTGTTAGATACCCATAAATATATTCATTACACATTGAAATGTGGTTCCTGTATCCATAAGACAGAGAGTGGTAAACACCCCAGAAGTCAAAATATCCCAAAGCCGCACGAAGTGGATTTTGAGATTCAATGTTTTTTTAAAATAAGGGATTAGGCGGATTCCAACGATGTCAATCTTTACCACATCTAATGAGTACGTTTATATCTGTGTATGTTTAAAAGATTACTGATATTTCTGGCTGACAATTACTAGTAAAGTAATTAAATATACACCCTTATCATGACCTCATGGAGGCAGAAACATGTTAAAGATACAGTCTTGAAATTTGGTTTATCTCTTGATACGATCAAGTGCACTAAATACCCCAAAAGTTATAACATTCCTACTAAGAGATCTTCTAAAAAAACACTTTGCAACTCGAGACTCAATTTTCTGTGACACATCACACATGCCCTTAGCCTTATCTGTGTCTGACAGACGTTTGTAAAGTCACTGCCTGCTAAGCTCGCGATGCCCAGGATATGGTTTTAACATAGTCCTAAAGAGAGATGATGTATTCAACATTAATTTTTACTGGCAATACAAACTGAACCCCTCGACCAACATGGCTGTAATCGATACTGCCAGAAAGCGGGGACTATGTACTTTTCGAGAAAGCTGGTCCAATAATTTAATTTCGAAGTTTGTCCCGTTCGTCATTTGTTTCGTATTTTCTGGAAGAACTAGATCTGTGGACGGAACAGAACGTTGAAAATCATTTTGATCGATGCTAAATAAGACTGAAGCTATAATATAGAAGGAATAAAGTAGAGGTTTAATATTGTAAGGACAGGAAGGAATAGGGGACTGAGGAGAAGGGAAGAGATACGATAAGATGTCTACAGACAGTAAAGGAGACGACATGGCGAATAAGAAGGACTCATTGAATGTTCATATCAAGGACTACCTAGAGGACCTACCTTCGGGTAGCAGCATAGTTTCATTTCTATATATCTATGCTGAAAATAAAAATAACATAATTATAAGAGTAATAAGTAGGGAGGTTTGGTCTAATCCCAGAAACCGTGTGCGAGATAAAGTCCAAAAGAAATCGAAGGGCATATGTAATTCGTTTTTAGAAAAAAGAGTCATAAGTCGCAAAAAAATGAATTTTGAGATATTACATTTTTAAAAAAGAGACCAAGCCGATTCTAATGATAGTAAACAGTAGGACATTTAATATGCATTTTTATATTTTCAGTGTTATACTTTTATTATTGAAAACAAAGTTTGCAGTATTTTGGGGTGAGCAATTGCTAGTAAAGTAGCTGAATATATTCATTACGACAACCCTAGAAATACATGGATATATTTATTACACTGTCCTGAGATTCGGTACATGTATTTAGGCTACATGAGGTCTTAAGCATCCCAAAAATTAAAGCATTCCCACAAATATATCCTGTGAATACATCACTTTAAAATATAACAACTTTGCGACTTGTGACTCATTTTTCTAAAACACATCACATATTAACTCTAGTAAACAGAGAAGACAGGACAACCAGAGATTAAAATGAGAGTTGATGACATCTGTCAGAGTTAAACGTGTTAATTACAGACCTTTTCTGTAGTGGATGATGGAACACTCATTGGTTGAACCACTAGAGGGGGAGCGAGAGAGAGAGTGAGAGAGTGAGAGGAAGAGTGAGTGAGAGAGGGGTGTTAATGTGGTCGTTACTTGCTCTGAAAGCTCTGGTATAAAACTAACCTTCCTCTCAGTATTATTTCATCCCAGACAAGTTAATGGTTTGCTGGAAAAGGCAGGAGAAAATGACTCAGCAATGGAAAGCCTGAAACGCTTGAACATGTGTAATGCTTAATTAATGATTTAATCGAACTACAAACTCACCCTAAATTCATGCGATATCATGCATCAACCAACTGCTTAGTTTTGTACCGATGTTTTCTGTCAACTCTGAATGAATAATGAACTAAAGAAATATCTTTCTTGGCCTGACTGGAATTTGAAATACTGACATTCATTATCAATCTATCAACGCTAGAACCTTGCTGTAGACCTCTCTTAACGTGTGAATACTATCTAGAGGCACTAAACGACAGACATTTTTTAAAATATATTGTATTGAACAAAGATTCACATATTTATAGTCGCATTTTTGTCAGTTGTCCAGCTGCAATGATTAATAGAATTGGATAGAATAGATTTTATATACATGTACTTATTCAACAATTTAAAGATAAGTGTAGTAATATCCCCCTACGTGTGAGAGCTACTCATTACAAAATAGACACAAAAAACATAAAGAAAAATAAGTTCAATCAAAATTAAATGTTTCCATTAATTCATCCGCTCAAGATTTCATCTACAGATGATATCTTACGATGACGAATGTCATTCTGTGTAAAGATATCAATTTCTTATCCCTCCACCCCATCTTCATGTCTGCGATTTAATGAAGGAGGACATCCATCTTATTTTTATTTGCGTGTACGCGCGTGACTATGAGTAACTAATCAAGGGAAGTTATTGAAAGCTTTGTCGAATGTTAGCAGGATAAAAACAAATGCAGATCCAGTTACACTTGCAAACAAGGTGTTGTACCTCGGAAGGGTATCTCCTTATAGCGGAGAATTGTAGCAGTGAATATTAAAACAGAGGTATACTGACATGAATGTAGGGTTTGATTATAGGGTGGGGCTTCCACTTATACTTGGGATCATGTATGCTTGCATTGGGTTGGTACTGAAGGTCCTCACAGGTGCGACATGCAAGATGTACCACACATGTGGCATATGGCGATAAATGAGGAAGACAGATCATTACAACAGATATTGTTTATGATTCAATATCGCATGCAAGGGTGTGACAACTATGAAAAGGTTCAGGGTTGTCTATGAAAGGTTTCACAGTTATCACATCGGTTTATGGGTCAGATTTTCAGAGAATGCACAATTGGCAGCACTACACATTTAGTAATTTCTGCTAAATTAGGCTGATAAACGATAAATACTAGGTATATCTGAGTATGTTTAGTATTGTATTCTTTTAGAATAAATGTTCTGTAATGTTAAACTATATTTTGAAGCTCATTTTTTACATAAATTTGGGTTATTTGAGAGAATTGGTGAAAGCGAATTGTGCATTCTCTGACGATCTGACCCTCATTGTCAGATGCAACATGTGTCACAAGTTATGGTCCAATCCATGTCAAACCTGTGGAATGTGGCCCAAGCAACACCATTGTACAGCCCATTCCTGATATTTGTATATGGAAAGTTAGAGAATGGTTCCAATAGTGTTAGCTCCTACGTGCTGCTTATTTACCACCACTTATTCTCCAATCGAAAAATGCAATAATCATGTCTTTTTTACTCCATCCTGCTCTCCTTGGGACAACCTAATCTACGAACAGCACATTTTGCGTCACCACACAGAACAGTTTCTAGCAGTAGATTATACCTGGTTCATCTTTGGATTACCAACACCAGCACCACTTTGGAGGAACCACCACCACAGCACCACTACAACTTTCAACCTAGAGGGATAACATATACACCCCATACACCACCACCACTTCTAACAGCACCACCACCACCACCACCACCACCAAGATCAGCACCACTCAGGACTAGAGATTTACCTTTAACACCAAAGCAACAACAACGAACTCATAGAGTAGTACTTTAGGACAACCGAACCACTTTTCATCAACGGAAGTTACCTCCACTTTTACGACAATCACCCTACCACCACCGCCTCCTGAAGACAACTTTAGAACCCACTGTCAGAGGGTTGCTATAGAACTAGAACATATTATCATCTTATTTGTAAGAAGAGGACCTACTAGGATTCCTCAACTTTTTTCTACGGTTGGGACTAACATAACGAATTATCCATGACTCAAATGAAGATTCAACGGACACAGAGGGGTGCCGCAGCAGCCCGGGCAGCCGCATCCCAGGCAGGAAAAGGTCGCTTTTCTGGCCCTGGCATTATGTGTAAGTACCTTTGTTTTATATGGGTCAGATGTTTAGAAAATGTACAATTCACTTCCACCAATCCTCTCAAATAACCCACATTTAAGACAAATTTAATGAGCTTCAAAATGTAGTTCAACATAGCAAAACACATACTTTAAATCAGTACGATACCCCCAAATATATACCCAGATATCCGGTAGTCATCATTTGTCTGCCTAATTTAGCAGAATTTACTAAATGTTTACAGCTGCCAATTGTACATTTTCTGAAAATCTGACCCATATGTACACGTGGCAGAAGTCGCCTTGAGACGTACACTTCAGTTTAGTTCAAATAAGTCTATTCAGTCTATAGCATTGCATCGAAAGTCATAGTGCTTTCATCAACCCATCCTGATCAATGATTTCTAATCTTATGAAATATTCAATGTTAACATCACGTCAGGATACCATAGGCCGTTCTAATCTTTTTTTTTCTGTTTAATACTTTTTTATTTGAGCTCAGTGTAAATACATACATCGAAAATGCTTTAAACATCTAAAGTAATAAGGTAATATGCATCACACAAAGTATTACGACTTAAATATTGTTGACTATTCATACATGATAAAAACATGTCACATATAATAATCCAACGAGAATAGTTTTTTCATTCCTTGTATATACTTGTCTTACCAGTCTATTTAATTTGCCTTATATTAAGAGAGAAAGAGAGAGAGAGAGAGATAAGAAACGCAAAGTGGGGAAAGAAAGAAACACACTTTCAACAGTCATCTCAAATAAACGAAATATTAGACACAGAATTAACATTAATTTTCATAGAAGATCATCTGTATGGTAGAATGCTGTCAGCAAAAACATAAAACAATATATATAAGTAAATAGATTTATTATATTATGGCGTTAACTCAGCATAACTAAACATACTCAGAGTAGGACAAAAACGACTGAAAGGTCAAGACTTCTTTGTAAAAATGTACCTGAAAAAACTCTGTAACATTTGGCAAATTGCACTTCTCATTTAGTAAATGTTTTCCTACCATTCATGAAACAGTTACAAGAGTTAATCTTCACCGAGGAATCACCTCTTTACCCTCAAATCATAATCTATATTGACTATCATTACATAGATGTATACTATTATTACATCCCTTGTATTTACACATCTAGCAATATGATTGATTATATTAAGGATGTATAGAGGAATCTGGGAAAGTATAACTGTTTACATTGGATGGGTGTCCTATACAACGTCTCACAGTGCCAGTTTTATAAGAACAACCTTTACACAGAAATGTCCCGCCGTGAGAATAGCTCCCATAGCATTGGAAATGTTTTGGTATTTTGTTGCTTTGGTATTTGCTGGTTTTTGCCGCCTTCTAGAACTTTTTGTTTGACCTGGGAGTGGTTTTTCTACCTACCTTGTCGGTTTAAAAACACACCTGTCCTATTAAATGAATCGTGTAAAAAGGGGCTGGGATGTATACATACATTGGCCACTGTGGATGGCATTGATTTGGCTTGATTTTGATTTTTTTTCTATTCAGGACCGTATACATTTCCATGCATTGAGCACGAATATTCTCATTATATCCTGATTTTATCATATACATTCGACGTAAATTCTCAAATAAGAATCAATCAAGTGAAGTATAGGAATTTGACATATATCCATAAAAATATATCACATCAATAAGTCTAACTGGCATATACTTACACAGTAATGATATGTTTTTAAAATACCCGAAAAACTTTTATCTTGATAATTAAACATTGTTTGGACTACTTAAGAGAAGGATTATTGGATTGTCTTATATCTTATTGGATGAGGCTAGGGACTCGTTGCATGAAATATCTTTACTTAGGATGATCCATAATATCATGCGAGTTATATCTTATATTTACATCAAAACGATAGTGTGTAGTAAAATGACGAACTAATCTTTCTTATTTCCCCAACATAGAATAGTACACAATTGCTGAATGATACTTCTTAAACTCAAGAACCGTTCAGGTATTACAGCTGTTGGTGTGATTTATATAGAGATCAGCTGAAGGGATCTCATGAAAACACCCAGTTGATGGGGATCATGCATAGCTTAAGGGCATCATTGCTCAGCATGATGTAAGTATGTGTAAGGGTAGAGTAGTGCGTAGAGTTAAAGCATACAGGTTAATCTGTTGATTAACCCCAGATCCCAGATCCCAGATTCCAAATACACAGCTGCATGCAATTCCAGCAGATAAGTGAGTGAGTGGGTGAGATTGGTTGCTTTACGCCTTTATCAACACATTTAATATGGTTATATCAAGGGCGGGAGAGCTGAGAGGGAGGCAGTTTATGATCTTACCCAGGAAATAGATATAGAGAAGAAGGGAGATAGAGATAGAGGACTCATCCAGCAGAAGAGCCTCTCACATGGATATATATTGGCGAAGCCACCAGAAAATGTAAAATCTGCCTTCTCAAATAATCCTAATTTAAGGTTTTAAAAGAACTGATTATGCGTTAAATACAGCTCACAAAACCAAAGAATTCTTTTGAATCTATATAGTATATATTATATTATAAAGGCCTCATTCAGGAGTTGCAGGAATGCTCTTTTCTGAATCAGAGATCACGTCCGAATCAATTTGCAAACTTCAGTTCGCCAATAGTTTCGTGGTATTCATGAAATAGTACTGCTTAAGAACTGCGTTATATCCGTCACACTGTTTTTAGTGAATTGGAATTTGAAAATTGGAATATTTAGCAAAGTTTAAGTAGGTTTTATCCGTTTCCATTTCTCCTTAATTAAACTATTTTAGGGGGCGATAATAGGAATCTGTGAAGTGATGTTTGCTAATGGGCTAAGTCTCCAGAACTAGTACAGTTCACCTTCACCAATCCTCACAAATAAACCTAATTTAGGACAAGAACTATGCGTAAATTACAGCTCAACACAACCAAAAACATTGTTTATAATTAACGCAGTACCGAATATACTCAGACATACCTAGATTAGCAGAATTTACTAATGTTTAGAACTTCATGTTGTGTATTCCAAGGAGACCTGATACATAATATGAGAGGTCTCATTCAGGCGTTATATGGGTCAGATTTTCAGAAAAATGTACAATTAGCAGCCGTACACATTTAGTATATTCTGCAAAATTAGGATGATATTTGGTCAATACTCGCTAAATTCGAGAATATTTGCCATTGCATTGGTTCTAGCAATCTGTTCGGTTAGGTTGAACTGTATTTCGGACTCAAATTCGGGTTATTTGAGAAGATTGGCGAAGTCGAATTGTACATTTTCAGAAAGTCTGACCCATCAATGCAAACACAATTATAGCGCTTCCTTTTATGTTGAAGATATAGCACAATAAGGTATCAACATCAACATTGCTTTGTAAACTTCACCAAATTATTAGGTTTCTGATGTTTGCAAAGTTCATGAAAGAAATGTTATGTGACTCTCACTTAGGTACTTAGTGTTTTATCACTCTCACACTTTTTAAATAATTTATACTACCTCTAAAAATAGAACCAGATGGAAAACTCAAGA
Organism: Sthenelais limicola; assembly: GCA_942159475.1. NCBI lineage: Eukaryota > Metazoa > Annelida > Polychaeta > Phyllodocida > Sigalionidae > Sthenelais > Sthenelais limicola. Next base: position 38,192,156 of record OW804102.1, read on the forward strand.
ATTAGTTCCAGCAAACGCAAGGTCAATTCACTTTCTTGAAACAAGTTTAGATAATATGAATCTGTAAAGTGAAATCTGCCAATAGCAATAGCATTCGGCATAATCTGTATCTGTCATTAAAACCAGCTCAATAAAATCTCTTTAAAAAAATAAAATAATAACGGTTCTCATGCACACACCACTAGAACAAATTATTCACAAAAATCAATTCACGTCAAAATTCTGTGAGTGAAAATAATAAAGAAGAAATCTTGTTGTCTGCAGTTCACAATGCAATCATTATCATGATAATTTCGAAATAAAAGAACAAATATCCTTGAGGCTTTCAGGGAGAGAGACAGCGATGAATGGACATTATATTGATTTTAATAGAAAATGGCTGTCGTCCGTCAGACGAGTTATTGATATTTGGTACAATAAGAAAGCCCTAAGTCAGCGTTTTCTGCTTGATCCTGCGGTGCGCGATACTGAGGGGTCAGACTTTCTGAAAATGTACAATTCGACTTCGTCAATCTTCTCAAATTATCAAAATTTGAGACGAAAATAAAGTCCAAAATACGATTCAACCTAACCGAACAGATCGCTAGAACCAATGCAATGCCCAATATTCTCGAATTTAGCAAGTATTGACCAAATATCAGCCTAATTTTGCAGAATTTACTAAATGTGTACAGCTACCAATTGTACATTTTCTGAAAATCTGACCCTGTTTCAAGGTTGGTCTCCTCTGACCTCTTTCCCTCTCCGTCGTTCTGTATCTCGCTCCGCTCCCTTTCTTTCTCTTATTTTCTCTTCCACTCCTTATATCTTTCTGCCTGTCTTTTATTCTTTCTCTCTCTTTTTGTTTATCACACCTGTTCTTTACTTCTCTCTTTCCCTCTGTCTTCCCCCAATCGCCGTATTTAAGTCTCAATGAATCTCTTTATCTTCGCCGGTATATACAACGCTCTGACTCTCTCTCACTTCTCTCCCTCTCCTCTCTTCCTCTCTCTCTCCTCTCTGGTTCTCTCCCACTCCCTCTGCTCTTTTCTTCTCTCCCTCTCTCTCGCCCCTCTCCCTTTCTCTCCACTCTCTCCTCTGTCTCTCCTCTCGCTCTGTTTTTCTCTCTCTCCCTTTTTCTGTCACTTTTCCCATCCCTTATTTTATTATATAGTCCCGATTTACATAACGATTGATTGGTTAGTGGCATTGGGAAAGGCATTGTTGTGGCGGTGCAAGTCCAGGAACTCTCCAAAACACAGGAGCCCAACATCGGCCTTTTAAAAGACTTTAGCAGTCAAAAATAGTGTTTCCATTCCGAAAACAGTGTACTATTGTGTGAATGAGTTTAACTCATATATCAAAGCAGATGAAATAAATTCAGGATTTTTTAACGAATCACATTATCAAAATCTAAAATAAATACGGTCAAGGGTCAGAATTGAGAGAGTCCCTTCAAACTGAGCAAAATCCTTTCGCTTCGAAACGCAAACTAGCATTACAATCCCATTAGGACACCTACTGCAGGGCCAGGAAAACCAATTTATTATACCACCAGGTGGACAGACAGACCCTGAGGGCATGTCTACATAGTTATCATTGTATATACTACCCAGTAGTATATCAATATCGCAATACGCGTCCAGTCACTGACATACAACTCTTATCTGATCTGAGAAGATCTGAGCCTAGACTGACTATAGAATATTGGAGTGGACATGGATCCCCCAACCCCCAGTGCAATCTAAAGCTGGCAAAAGAAATGTAGGTCAAGCTGAATCTATGGTGTCCATTTCCATACTTGACCTGTCAAGCCTGCCTATGAATATGGATTTCTAGTTCTTTCCACTATTTTCTTTTAAGGGATTGTGCTTGCATCATAGAGCGCCTTATATGTTGGCACGCCCTAAAGTTGGTATTCCACTGATAGTTTTAATCGGGCAGGCGGCCATTTGTCTTACATATGTAAAGAACTGTGAATGACTGATATGTTTGCAATATAATACAGACTCTGACAGCAGCACTCACCTCACACACATGTGGGTCAGGTTTTTAGAAAATGTACAATTCAACTTCACCAATCTTCTCAAATAACGCAAATTTCAGACGAAAATAAAGTTCAAAATACAGTTCAACCTAACCAAACAGATTGCTAGAATAAATGCAATGCCGAATATACCCGAATTTACCTAGTATTGACCAAATTCCAGCCTTATTTTGCAGAATTTACTAAATGTGTACAGCTGCCAATTGTACATTTTCTGAAAATCTGACCCATGTATGAGTCAGCTAAATTACTTGTCATGGTAAGACACAATTTACGAGAAAAAAAAACATAATTCAGGTAAAAGTACAAAATTCACAATTGTGATTCGTTTCAAATCCTCAAACAGTTCTCCAGAGGAACCTTCATCACGATCATTCAATATGTGTGATATGTTATGAGAAATTAAGCATAAGTCGCAAAATTGATATCTTTCAAAGTGTTTCATTCACAGTTTCTCTTCGTAGAAATATTCTTAATCTGTTAGGTACCTAGCATAGTAAGTCGTATGATTGTACCAAATGTCTAGACGGTATTAATTCATTAATATTAATATCCTTGCGTTTCTAAGATCGATCATCCTATGAAGTATATTTAGCTATTTTACTAATTGTCCAGCCAGACATTTTGAATTGCAAACTTTCCTTCAAGTACAAAAAAGTCAAACATGAAATAGAGTAATGTCCGAAATGCTAATATCGTTGGAATTCACTTAATATACTCTTTTCAAATATGATGGCATCTCAAAATCGATTTCTCTGGACTCATAACTCCTTTCTGTGAGATCACGTTTTTTTTCCAAATAAAAGTAAACTTTCTTGGTTTAATAAAAACACCAACACCCATCTGTAAAGCAAGCTAAGCAGTTGCCAAGCTAGAGTTATAGACACTTACTTCACTAATGACTGTAGGTAGAGAGTTATTGGGTAGACCCAGGAGGATAGGTATAGGCAGGGTGCATGATTACATAACTGTTTATTTTACCTGTGGATCAAAGGCTTGATAATGAGGGTATGAACCGAACCACCTGGAGTGGGCAGAACCTGAGATCATTACCTTAGCCAACCTCCTCCAATGTATGTAAGATTGTATTCCCCTGAGTCAAAAGTAGAGATAAGAGATTAGCTTACCAACATGTGGATAATCAGAGAAGTTTACACTGTTGCTCTTGGTAAGTCAGAGATTTCAGACATATCACAGATTTATTGTGTTGCGAACATAAGTAAATGATGTATAAAGGAGAAAATTGAAGATAATGAGTGAAGTAGTCAGAAAGTGTACAATTTGACCTTGCCAATCCTCTCAAATAAACCAAAATTTAGACAAAAGTTGGTTCAAAATAAAGTTCAACACAACCGGCCGGATTCCCTAAATCCACAACTGAAACCAGATCCCTCACTCCAGGCTACCACAACTTTATATACTGTAAACGTATTAATGTTCACGCAATATTTATTTTCGACATTTTTGCGCACCCACCTTTTTGCGTGAAAATAAATCCTGCACGAAAGATATATACCCATTGCATAAACAGGGTGTGAGACTTCCTTGCTGCGCGAATTTAAATCTGGGCGCAAAGGTGTCAAAGTACTTAATTAGTGCGCGAAGATTTATCTGGGCGAAAATAAATACGCTTACAGTACTTAGATATACTTGTGTTTATCCCTTCTAGCCTAATTTAGCAGGTTTTATTAATCAGGTGCCTTTTAAGGTCTAATTGATTATTGCACAGGGTGAATGATGAGTGTTGGACTATTGAGAACCCATCCAGAATATCACAACATAACCTGACAATTAATTACCATCAACCATTTCTGTCATAACTGCTAAATAATTAAATTGACCGATGTCAACCCAAGTCATTGCCTATTATCGTATTTTCCATTAGAACAGTATTCTGTTTAGGATATTACACAATATATTACACAATTACACAATTCCCATCATAACCTGAGGCATTCTACATGATGTTCAATCACAACGATTGAGAGCGATTGAAATGAAATCATAATGACAATACAGTTCTGGCTCCATCCGGGATGGGCATATCTGTACGGCGAAGGGTTCCTTGACTCTAATCCCTAACATAAATATATATCAATTAGTACCCATCTGCAAGTGGTGTCAGTATCAATCAGCAGGTGGTCCACTCATCTTTAAACTTTTTTTAAATTGTGAAATATACTAACTAAATATTTTTTGGAAGTATTCTCCTAGCCATAAGAACTATTCTCATCTTTATTTCATCAATGTGTGACGACTATGAGGAAAGATATTAAAGCTTTGTATTTGTGATGTGACTGTGAGTGGGTGGATTCTTATACAAGGGAGAGAGAGGCTCAATGATGAAACACATGGTTTTGGTTAGGTGTGACAGTGCACTCGGCCGTGGTGCTGTAATGCCCTGTTATACATAATACCATTCGCCGATGGTATTACATAAACGGCCCTACAGGGCCAGAAAATCCCGGTTCTGGCCTATACTGAATAGCTTGACAATTTAATACTACTTACAATATCCAAGATGTCTTTATTTCTTTGGTCCTGGGTATTTATGTCCATGAAGTGCCTTTCTGTCTTTTTTCTCTGTCTCTCTCTTTCTCCCTTCTTCTCTCTCTATATATATCCGAGGTATGATAATAAACTGCCTCCCTCTCGGGTCTCCCGCCATTGATATAACCATATTAGATGTGTTGATAAGGGCTTAAAGCAACCAATCTCACTCACTCTTTATTTCTTTTTTAATCATTAATAAAATACAAGTATATTCCACCAGTGTTCCATTCCATCCTAGGTACAAATACGACCCCCATTCCCACTACCTAAACCCACTGCAACATGACACACACCAATAAGCGAAAGGCCACCAATACAGCAACAGAAGCAAAGTGGTAAAATGACCATCATACTAGTAATGGAGTAGGACGGGGGATAGCAGTCTGGGGGCTGGTGCATAACAAACCCTTACTTAGTATTCTCCTTCCTTAGCTATTTCTCCTTGCTAAGCACCTGGTAAGGAAAATTAAAGCTGATATTCCACTGGTCTGCTTTTCATGTATGCTAATGCTTTGCTCTGTTCTTTAGCAAGAGCACAAATGAAGCAAACGAAGAGCGAGGTCCAGTGGACTTGCTTAATGCTCCTAGTTTAGACATCTAGAAAGATAGCCCAATGCATTGAATTGAACTGTATGCATTTCTTAATTGAGAGCCTATATCATAAGTAAGATGTGTTAAGATCTGATGTGTGTGATTTAAGCATATGACAGGCCTCGTTCTTAGCAAACCAACAGTTTACCATGAGCACAGATACAAGCGCCAGTGGAATCGCAGCTTTTGGGAATGCAATTTGCAATATAGAACATTTCCTTTCATACAGTAGGAATTCCTTATTTTCCTCAGCAAGACCTTATATATCTTAGCAGGGGACATTTTTAGTTATTATGCAACAGGGCCCTGTGGTCTGATGCTTGGCCCTTCTACAACTACCACTAGCACGTTTGCCCTGCCGTCTGTGCTTTACATGGCATCTATTATATTGATGACCTGATTGGATGTCAAACACACATTTACCCAACACACACTACCTCCCATGCACACTTACTTCCAGTAATGCTGAGTCACGCCTGCTGCAGTTGTACAACGGGTTTTTGTTAGGAAGACATTCTGCCAGGATATACATGAGTGTTAGAAATAATCCGCCTGCGAAGTCCTTTCAATAAAACTTGATTGTTGTAGTAACTGAGTACTTTATCTGCAGACGAATATTATATTACCGCTAGAAAGTGGTTGATTGGATTGGGATATTAGCTAAGAAAGCACACTATCCCAGTAGGCGAGAGTTTTGTCATAAAAAATAAAAGTATAGATATTATCTTAAGTAATTATTGTGTATAGATGACTAAAGGTCTGTCAATATGCAGAACGCAAAATTATTTGAAATTATGTTGAAGCCGACTCTCAGCTATTATGACAGATACCCCGTTATCCAACTTTTGAGTCATTTGAGCACCACAGGAAAGGGTTTGCGGGTTTTCCGAACTATCAGTGTGGACTTTTATTAAGCCCTGAAGCAAAATCCTCCAAACATTTTGGGCAAGAAAACGTTTAGATGGGTTGGAAAATAACTCCAGGTTTCGATTCGTATTAACTGGTTAACTGAGAGTGCTTAACATTAATGGGTCAGATTTTCAAAAAATGTACAATTGGCAGCTGTACACATTTAGTAAATTCTGCTAAAATAGGCTGCAATTTGGTCAATACTAGGTAAATCCGGGTATGTTTGGCATTGCATTGATTCTAGCAATTTGTTTGGTTAGGTTGAACTGTATTTTGAACTTTTATTTTCGTCCAAAATCTGGGTTATTTGAGACGATAGGCCAAGTTGAATCATACATTTTCTGAAATCTGACCCTAATATGCCTTTACCGATGATATATCTGTACATATTCCAAAACTTCATATCATATCAAACACACATGAGAACGCTTTCCGCAGCCGGGGGCCACTACACACAGGAAAAACCTATTGTACACATTTCAGATCATACTACACCATTACCTGGGCCAATTCCGCTTCCGTCAGCATATTTGCCTACGGTCAGACACGACCATGTGGTTTTTTGTCTATCCTTTAAATCTGACATGATCAGACAGGCTTTTAATGATAGCATGATCACAGTCATGATAGCTGCTGTGTCAGGGCCGTTGTTTTATTGTTGTAAAAGGTAATGATAATAGAACTTGATAGGAATCGATATCGTTCCTGCGTTCTTTGCTTGTTTGATACATAGAATATCCATTAAATATCGGTTTTTTAATGCTGCCTTCTCGGTTAATTGCGAACCAATATGAAGGTGTCTAGATCCATTTTACCTGTTCAAACTTTGCGTTTGACATCTCATTCTGTGAAGTGCTTCATACTGGTTTTTGATGCTGATTGTGCAACAAAGGTCGGATTGTTAGAAATGAAAATTGTTTCCCATTTGTAATGCATCTGAAAACAATAATGAAAGAAGCATCATTAGAACATGGTGTGTAATTACTAAAGGTAATGATTGGTTTTGATGTTGGGTTACTTGGGAGACGTGTGCGTGTTTCCGCTGAAAGCTATTCGTTTTCCACTGAATTGTCAATTGATGATACATTATATATATGGAAATAAGAATATTGCATACATACACACATATATTGAACACGGCACTTCATCAAAGTCCACATACATGTATATTTGGGAGACCTACCGAAAGTTCTTTCCTGGGGTTGCTTCGCTTAATGGGATTTCTCAACGGCGGTAGTTTTCTCTTGGCCAACTCGACTTCGAATTTGAGCCTGAACATATGACAGCAGCAGAATATGAATGATATTTCCATTTCCATGTCATATTTACAACAAGCGCTATACAATCTAAAATTAAAGAGAATGTTAGGGAAAGAGAAACAATCTCTGTGATTATCACAGGTCATCCGAGAGTCACTTAAATGTTGTTAAATTGGCTTTATCTCGTCTTTACATATGTTTCTAACTACCTAACTTATTCTTTCAGTATGGTTAATGATGACAACAGTATTAATCATCCTGACAATACATGAATAACCTCAGTCCTATATGTTATAATATGACCACATTTAGTAAAGTATTTTGGTTGTAATTGCTGAGAATGCAGCTTCAATTTAGGGCTTAATAGGTAGATGTTTCTCAGTATTTATACCATCCTTACCTATATGAATGCCACACATGCATAAAAACATTACAGAAGATGTAGCCTGCCTCCTCATATAGTTTGCCTATACATGTATGTATATATGGGTCAGATTTTCAGAAAATGTACAATTGACATTCACCGATCCTCGCAAATAACCCAAATTTCAGATGAAAATAAAGTTCAAAATACAGTTCAACCTAACCAAACAGATTGCAAGAATCAATGCAATGCCGAATATTCTCAGATTTACCTCGTATTGGCCAAACTGCAGCCTAATTTACCACAATTTACCAAATGTGTACAGTGCAAATTGTACATTTTCTGAAAATCTGACCCATATACACCCTTGGAAATGAACAGGCTTTACAAGAATATCGAATATCTAACACACCCACCCACTCCACACCTTTTTTTGAAAACCAATTGACATCAAGCTTAAAACGAATAAGCCTCTAAAAAATGAACTTGTAATATCACAACTGTATGATTTGCATTTGACCTCTGGTCTGGTATATAAACCTCCTGGAGCCTTACATCCACAAGGCAGACTTCCACCCCTCACAAGGTGGTGTAAACATCAAGCCATGATCAAAATTAATGACCGACTTCACCCCTGGAGGTAGTGCTATACTCCCGGGGATGGAATCTGGGCCAGTTTGTGGGCTGGTACCTCTGATGTAGAAATAGGCTTTGAAACTTATAGGTTGAACTCTATAGGGCTGAGGGTTGAGGAGAAATGGGTTAGTTAAAAAATGGGGTTTATGCAGGGTCGTGTGCCCTGAACGATGGTTGGGTATACATATTCATGGTGATGTACTATGTTTTACTGGGTGAAGTTGAGTTAACATCGGCCCAAACTAGATTTTCTATTTCTAAATTCCTTCTTCTCTAATCCATCTAATTGTCATTTGCCCAAAATCTGTATCTGATTGCTTTTGCTAAATGGCTTCAAACAAGTTCTCATTTATATTAATGTGACCTTGCGATATACTGTATTGTATGGCACCAAGGAAAAATGAAATACAATTACTTATATATGTATGTAAATTCTTTCTAGTGATGGTTTCACTTTATATCGCCCACTAGTGGCCATTTTCTCTTGGTCGATACGACTTCAAATACTTGTATAAACATAAAACAGCAGGAAAATAGGCTGATAAATCAAGATTTCTCATAATAGCTGAGAATGCAGTTTTAACTCGAGTCTAAAACCAAAGTTTGGAGATTATTATTCCTGCCTAGGGTGCTTATATGCCCTGGATCATTCAAGCTATCCGCGCTGTTTAGTTCAACTCCATTAGGTGGACGTCCACTAACTCCTATGAAACATGCTACGAGGTCTGATACCTCACCCTTTTCAAATACTATTTAATGTACATAACTAGACTGCTATACATACTGGGTTGAAGGAAACGTTCTCGGGTCAGATTTTTAGAAAATGTACAATTCGCCTTCACCAATCCTCTCAAATAATCCACATTTAAGACAAAATGAGCTTCAAAATGGGTTTAATATAACAGAACTGATACATTAAATCAATGCAATACCAAATATTCTCAGATATACCCGGTATTCTTCATTATTCAGCCTAATTTAGGAGACCTTACTAAATGTGTACAGCTACCAATTGTACTTTTTTTGAAAATCTGACCCACTCATGCTTATGGGAGGGCCACATTAGTGATATGACCATTAGGGTGTTACTGAGCTGCAAACCCTACCCACTATTGAAATCGGTCCAATACTTTAATAGTTATGCACAAATATTTTACACATAGATGAAACACACATAATAATTGTAAATGATCACACATCCTTTCAACATAGAAAATGGCTGAAATCTGCTAGCCCTTCATCATTAATTAGCGCTTGTAATTATTAATTGTATATAATGTAATCAAGGAAAGATGGCAATTGCAAATCTTGAGGTGTCCTTGGAGACATATATGGTAGAAGTCAGCTGAAGATCTACAATTCATCTTCCTGAATCCTCTTAGTAAGCCAAGACTGAGATGAGCTTCTAAATAAGGTTGAAGTGAAAGCCTTTGAATCAACACAATAGAAAATATATTCAGATAAACCAAGCATCTACCATTTTCCAGCCTAATTTAGTGGAATTTGATGAATGTGTAGAGCTGCATACTGTACATTTCTGACTTGCTGACTCATGTTATAAGTCTATAGCCATTTACTAATGAAGCTTATTAGTGGTTGGACCCGGAAGCTGAGGAGTATATGGAAAGTGGACCTCAGGCATTACCCACGGTTCAAATTCCCAACATATTCTCAAGTTCTAATCCCTTTAGATTGTATTTCAGACAATCACCCTCACTTTTCTGCCCAATCTCATCTTCTACATTTGAATAAATATGATATTCATTGTTTAATTACAAGTTTTCTTTTCCTTGAGTATCTAAGCAGCTGTTCAGTGTTGTGGCCTTCCTCACAAAACATTTGTTCTCCTCCTTCATGCTCTACTGCCCTTATATATAGAGAGAGAGATGATTTTTGTTTTCCACTGATTCCACAATTTGAGAAGAAAAAGACCTTTACTCTGTCTCAGGATAACAGCTATTTCATGGAACAGTGGACATGGAGCAGTAAAGAGACTCTATGAATAAGGATATACTAACATTAAAATAACAACAATATTCTGAGAATTACACAAGTATAACAACTGCAGTTTATGGTGCTTTCCCATCACAGCTACTTTAGACTGTGCTCTATTTAGACAGTTAGATCCTGTCGTTATGTTCGTGAGTTTCGTCAAAGGCTCCCGGGAACCAAGTCAAGGCTTGTCTCGGAAGCCTTAGACAAAATGAAGGACCATAATCAAAGGATCTAATGGCTTTAGTCCCCTTTTGTTGGGCTGTTACTCTCATTAACAACAATTTATGAATGATTTTGAAGCAAATTGAACCAGTGGAAAGCCATGATCTTGCCTCTTTGAGCAGTAAATATTGTTTTGTGTTTTCGTCGATGTAAGCGGTCGGCCAGAAACGGAAGTCCAACACTAGTACACCTGGTCTGTATGTGTACAACTGTCCTGGCCAGCCCAACAAACAGGGACTGAGAGTTATTTTGGCCCTTCTAGGCGTCCACCTATCCCCAGGAATCCTCACTAAGTAGTTCTACTATGTCCCTGCCAGTAAGACAAAGTTCAATGCCCTGACTCACATATGAGATTTACGAGTCTGGTAGTACTATAAGTGAGTCCAGTCAGCTACAGTGACCTTTAGAGTGGGACATGTGTAACCACTGAGTAAGAGTTACTCTAATAATACTATGCAGTGAGTAGCTCTGAGTTATATATGTGGAGCCTTCAGCTCACTGCAGGAGGTGCTGTAGTATGGGGCAGGTGCTCACTGTGACACAATCTGACAGCCAGGTTAAGTGGGGGACTTAATAGCTGTCACTATATAGATTAGCCGCTGTCAGAAGGCATTCATTTTTTGACAGTGTGGTTCTCCAAATATTCTATATCAACATTTATCATGTAAGTTCTGTCTTGGTTTTTGTCTTAGCTTTACGGAGGTTTCTTCAGAGGGTATACAATTCATTTCCAGATTTCTCCCTCTGTGATGGCTTGATTGATAGGACTTTTAAAAAATCGCAATGTATCAATACAAGTCAACTTAAAAAGCAAATACCGAAATTTAAACTTGTAATATTTTCCTTTATATATTTGACAATACATTTTTACCTGGACTGGTTCACCTAATAGGGTCTTCCCCTAGTACCTGGGCGTGGGGGGGGGGGGGAGGTGAAACTGCAGCCATGCCTGGGTTCAAACCCACAATATATCACTGGCGTCAGATTTTCAGAAAATGTACAATTCGTCTTCACCAATCATATCAAATAACGCAAATTTAAGACAAAAATTACTTTCAAAATGTAGTTCAACCTAACCAAACAGATTCCTAGAATTAATGCAATGCCCAATATATATGAATATACCTAGCATTGACGAAATTTCAGTCTAATTTAGCAGAATTGACCAAAAGTGTAGATCTGCCAATTGTACATTTTCTGAAAATCTGACCCACTTATGCCAATAAGCCAATCCAGCACTTTAGACTGCTCGGCCACACCACAACCCACAGCTACTACCAGAAATTTGTCAAATAAATAGGAAATAATTTTCACTAGCAATTTCCCAATCCTCGCTGCAAATAATCAGACATTCAATAAAAAGAGGCTTTCTAGATTTAGCTGAAAAGACAGTAATCTAAGTTAGCAATCTATAGACAGGATGACCTCTGGGGGAGAGACCACTAACTACTTTTCCCTGACACCAATCAGGCTCAGAGGTAAACACAGTGGCCAAGGTTTATCTATTAATTGGTCACAGTAGAGACGGTGGTATGATGCCCACTACTACAGCTGGGGGTGGGCGCCGGCTAGGCCTAATAGACATACCAGGTGGGGGCAGATTGCTTGTTCAGGGTTGGTTTAGCTGGGCCTAGCACATACATAACACTATATACACTAACTAAATGGCTGTGGTCCCAGTCAACCGGGTGGGAGATTGGTGTCTGTTTCTATAGAGGTTACTCGGCTAGTCTAGAAACATATTTAGATGTTTCCAGACTAAGTATGAGTACCTTTTCAACAACATGATATCATAGTTGTCATAGTAACATATATTATATCACGATGGGTGGTCGTACTCAATAGTAAAGAGTGAAATCCTATAGGCTTGCTATAGTTGAGTACTGTGATACTGTGTTTAGTGGCAATGACGTCAGATGACGCCAGATGACGTCAAATGAGTCAGATGACGTCAGAAGACTTAACGTCTCAGCCAATAGGAGAGTCGCTTTACTTAGTGCTTTGGCAAGAACGAACAGAAAATGGCCAAGTCAAAGAAATAAGTAAGATTACTTTGGCATTTTACCAAACAATATAGCATCGTCATATACAAATGAAATATAGGTTGAACAGAATGGCCACGCTTATAACATTCTCTCTGAATACACACATTCACCTGTTAACAAGAGAGAGCACCGGCTCCTATGTTTTATTATTTTCTTAGTTAGAAAACGGTACATGTTTGAAGATCTGGTAAACCTTTTCTCACAAACCTGAAACCATTTAGAGCAAAGTATTAAATTCATTAAATGCATTCACTCATTCATTCGTCATTCAATATAACCAAGATAATATTTCTAATACTAGTATATTGGAATCCCCTGGCTTATTATTAGTAATGTGGTGTGGGTGTGACACAGGTGTAAAAGGGTGTGACACAGGAGGGGCATCATCATACATGTCCTTCATACATGTCATCATACATCACGTCACATGACCATCATTTATATCTGATGCGACCTTGGTATCCCAGCCTACTTTATATGCTACACCTGCATCTACTATACAGCAATAGGGCAATTGCCATCAGACATCTCAGCTGGGAAAAAGTGTAGAAATTCCCACACACAGTTTTTCTTTCCTTATCTTATATTCAGTGAAAAGCATTTCAACGGTGGTTGCTGTTCTCAGCTGAGCCTGATTCATGTTACATGTACATGATATAATATATAGTAGAGAATAAAATAGAGCTATAGAAAAAAGAAAAGGGAAAAGCTTGAAGCCTGGGGAAGGAGATACATGAGGAGGTGGTAGTGAGGGAATTGGGGAGTTGAAGATTCTAAGATATCGCAGATAAATTAGGAGAACATGCAGGAGGTGACGCAGGAAGAGGTGAAACAGGAAAGTGGAGGACGAAAAGTTCATTGTGTAGGAGAAGGGATTTATGATGGGCTTGGTATATGTATAAATGTTAAATTCTAAAGGAGAAACTCTGCTATACATTATTACAAGTTGTCTCTTTGTGTCAATAATTAAAATTAAATTGTTAGCTATTATAATGTCGGCATAGGTGAATGAGGAGGGGATGCAGTAGGACAAGGAGGTAAGGATGAGGTACAGGAGAAGGAGGGGGAGGAGGAGGAGGTAGTCGAGGAGGTACAGGAGAAGGAGGAGGAGGAGGTAGAGGAGGAGGCGTAGGTGTAGGAGGAGGTGCAGTAGGACGAGGAGGTAAGGAGGAGGTTCAGGAGAAGGAGGAGGAGGAGGTAGACGAGGAGGTAGAGAAGAAGTACAGGAGAAGGAGGAGGAGGAGGTAGAGGAGGAGGCGTAGGTGTAGGAGGAGGTGCAGTAGGACGAGGAGGTAAGGAGGAGGTTCAGGAGAAGAAGGAGGAGGAGGTAGACGAGGAGGTAGAGGAGGAAGTACAGGAGAAGGAGGAGGAGGAGGTAGAGGAGGAGGCGTAGGTGTAGGAGGAGGTGCAGTAGGACGAGGAGGTAAGGAGGAGGTACAGGAGAAGGAGGAGGCGTAGGTGTAAGAGGAGGAGGTGCAGTAGGACGAGGAGGGGAAGAAGAGGGGCAGAAGCAGGAGGAGGTAAGGAGGAGGTACAGAAGCAGAAGGTGCAGAAGCTATAGGAGTGGGGTGAGGTGGAGGAGGAGGGCATTACGTGTACTCAGTGGTCTGGAGGAACAGGTGTGAATGTTTGTGAGCGATATATGAGGCATATGGAGGGCATAGACGAGGAGGAATGCCACGCCCTGTTTGTCTACCTAGGCATCAAATACTCCCTGAAAAAATATACCCAGCTCTGTGTACATGCATAGGTGGAGGTGGCAGGGTGGGAGGAGGAGATGGAAGGAGAGGAATCAGAATCGAGTGTTAACTGGAACAGTTTAAGCAGCCATACAACCTGTATTAACCTCATATTATACAACATGCGTTTGATGCAGTGCGTTCACGGTGTGATGTTTCTTATACAAGCAGACAGAAGAAGTCTGCATACAATTATACATAGTTCCTAGGATTTATTCATTTTGGGACAATACCCTTGGTAGGGATCTTGGAAGACTCAAAATTTAGTTATTCGATTGTTTAATCCTTTAAACCAAACAGGAGATAAATAAAGAATGCATCTATCAGTAAAGGCCCCTCGTGAAAGCATTCTTGTAGAATGTTTTCCTCCTAACTTTACAACACGGGCTAGCTCTATTGTTTTTTATCTTTGGCGCTGGACAATTGGGACTCAAGGGTCAGTTCCCCATGTCCCGCTACTTCATTCCCTCAACAACTGCTGCTCTTTTATAAGTACTTATTTACGTCTCCCCCGCTATTTGGGAAACGATTTTTTTAAGATTGTCTGCCATCTAGTTCTGGGCCATGTTGTATAAGCAAAGGAAATCGTGCGTGAGAATTCCTACACTTGTTTTCTTCCTTCGGTGGATAGGAATGGGAAGGATTGTTTTCCTTCCCTTAGCTTATACAACAGGCCCCTGGGTCACCTATACCCACCTTTATAACCCTGGGAAATATTCCACTCTTGGTTCTGGGTAGCATAATATCAACGAAAAATCGGCAATAGCAATGGCAGTGGTCAGTTCAATGAATGTTATTCTGCTCAACACGTATAAACTGAAATCGAAAATATAACCACTCAAAATTCATATCTTTCAATTTTGCAAGGAGCATTTAAGGATCTTGTGTCCTAATAGAGGCAGACATAGTAGATAGTTGCAAATTCGTTTGCTTTCTTTTTTTCAAAAAATATTCCATGTAACCAGGAAATCTGAGAGACTCCGTCTTTAGGGTTCAGGCATAAATACTTGTCTGCTTTTCACCCCGATCCTGAGTGCTAGAACAATTTGAGTTGAGTTTGATACATAATACAGAGTTTCTTAGATATGGTGGAATAATATTAGATGGGATTAATTATTTACAGATGATACAAAGGTAAAGCTTGGTGTTGTAGAGACAGACTCTGTAGCACACACGTGTAGCTATGACGTAAAGATATTGTACCATTTTTTCGTCTTGTTTGTTTCTGGGTTAGGTTCATAGTCCTATATATTTTGACCTGGTGTGGTCAACTCCAGGGACTGATAAAGGCAGAGTAATTCAGCATCTAGTAACCACAGGCTACGTAGTATCAGCTGGTCACGCTAGAAGTGGGGCCTGTTGCACAAGAAATCCAAACTTAAAAGTATTCCTTGCTAAGCTATGTTCCCTTGCTCAGTAGGTAGAACAATCCTACTCTGGGAATAAATATTAGCATTGTTTATATATCAAATTCTTTTACCAGCAGCTTAGGAAGGACATTTTTTTAAAGAAATTTTATTGAGAACATTTCAATGCTAACATAGTAATCTCATGCTCCTCAAGTGAAAAGGATACATCAAAGTAAAATTTTAATAATTGAAGTTTTAAATATCAAAGCATAGTTTAGGAGAATTAATTGATTCGAGATGATATGAATTAACAGAAGGTGTCATACCTAAGTTATCAAATCGACAAAAGATTATAGATGACAGTACAGCGATAAGGCGATTGAAATCATTACCTTCCATAGGCTTAGTGCCTTGTCTTTTAGCTATATACATACACATTTCTTCTCTTTTTTTTCTTTTTTTTTCACCAATAATCGTCAGTAGCAAACAGATAATAAGGCCCTTATTGAACTGATAAAAACAAATATTTCTCACAAGTATTTTTAGAGAGAGGCTATTATGTAGATGAGGTTTGTATCATTATTTCCACCACAGTTCGTCCTGTTTTAAGTATTTTTTTTATGGATTTCCACTCATTATTTCTAATTCGTGGAGGCAGTTTGTTCCATAATTTTGGAATTTTGTCACTCTTTCCCCTTCATCACGAAGGACATCCTTTTTTATGTACATGATACATATTATACATATGAAGTAAGGATTTGTTATGCAACATACTCCAAGCTGCCTGAAACCAAATTAGGCCAGACCTGAAACCCATGACATAGCACGATCAGTGACAATTAGTATAATGAGCTTCTTATCCTTGTTTGGGGTTAGTGCATTGTATCTATTTATATTGATTGGTTTGCCCCACTAGAGATGGCAGAAGTGGGCTGTCATCTGCATAGCCTGTACATGTCCTGAAGCCTTTAATTACCCATTGGTCATAACCACTATGTATCTGGCTTTATCTTTATTTCAGTTTTAGTCGATAAGCTTTTTCAAAAATGTTTTTGGTTGAGAACTCTGGGTGATTTGTCACATCTTCCTATTTAAAACGTCTTTTGGTCAAGAACAAAATCTGTAGTAATATGGTGAGAATCAGATGGTACATGTATGAGAGATATTGGTATTTGTAAGATTAATTTGTATAAATTAAATTAAATTAAAACAAATGTATGCTGTGAAAGATTGAGTCTTTTTTCAGAGAAACATGCATAAAACATATATACATGTTAACATTGGAGCACCGACACATATTCCATGCTGAACATGACCCGTTGTCAATAGATTTTCACTGACAACCCCCATAATTCACTGTCAAGATTCAAGAAAGCGGGCATGCAAGTCCCTTATTCAACCCCAATCCACAAAATGTGACAAAAATAAGGCAGAGCTCTTTATTCATGTCAAACCCTGACTACATTAAAGAGGCCTATAGTAGAGCAATAGCTATTGACAACCATGAAAGGGTTTAAGCTCAGCCAGCATGGAAGGGTTAACAAGTGAATGCCATATAAATACAGACAGAGTGGATAATAGCTGGGGGCAGTCGTTGTGGCTGGAGGACGGATCGTGCAATCAGCTGATGGTACATGATCTTGTGCAACAGTTCATGTTGTACACACATCCCTCACCTTGCCTTTATTATCTCAGTATGTATGTTGTACACACATCCCTCACCTTACCATTCTTCTCTCAGTATGTATGTTGTACACACATCCCTCACCTTACCATTCTTCTCTCAGTATGTATGTTGTACACACATCCCTCACCTTACCATTCTTCTCTCAGTATGTATGTTGTACACACATCCCTCACCTTACCATTCTTCTCTCACTATGTATGTTGTACACACACCCCTCACCTTATCATATTCTCTCAGTATGTATGTTGTACACACATCCCTCACCTTGCATTTATTCTCTCAGTATGTATGTTGTACACACATCCCTCACCTTGCCTTTATTCTCTCAGTATGTATGTTGTACACACATCCCTCACCTTGCCATTCTTCTCTCAGTATGTATGTTGTACACACATCCCCCACCTTACCATTCTTCTCTCAGTATGTATGTTGTACACACATCCCTCACCTTGCCTTTATTCTCTCAGTATGTATGTTGTACACACATCCCTCACCTTGCCTTTATTCTCTCAGTATGTATGTTGTACACACATCCCTCACCTTATCATATTCTCTCAGTATGTATGTTGTACACACATCCCTCACCTTGCATTTATTCTCTCAGTATGTATGTTGTACACACATCCCTCACCTTACCATTCTTCTCTCAGTATGTATGTTGTACACACACCCCTCACCTTGCCATTCTTCTCTCAGTATGTATGTTGTACACACACCCCTCACCTTGCCATTCTTCTCTCAGTATGTATGTTGTACACACATCCCTCACCTTGCCATTCTTCTCTCAGTATGTATGTTGTACACACATCCCTCACCTTGCATTTATTCTCTCAGTATGTATGTTGTACACACATCCCTCACCTTACCATTCTTCTCTCAGTATGTATGTTGTACACACACCCCTCACCTTGCCATTCTTCTCTCAATATGTATGTTGTACACACACCCCTCACCTTGGCATTCTTCTCTCAGTATGTATGTTGTACACACATCCCTCACCTTGCCATTCTTCTCTCAATATGTATGTTGTACACACACCCCTCACCTTGGCATTCTTCTCTCAGTATGTATGTTGTACACACACCCCTCACCTTACCATTCTTCTCTCAGTATGTATGTTGTACACACACCCCTCACCTTGCCATTCTTCTCTCAATATGTATGTTGTACACACACCCCTCACCTTGGCATTCTTCTCTCAGTATGTATGTTGTACACACACCCCTCACCTTGCCATTCTTCTCTCAGTATGTATGTTGTACACACACCCCCCACCTTGCCATTCTTCTCTCAGTATGTATGTTGTACACACACCCCTCACCTTACCATTCTTCTCTCAGTATGTATGTTGTACACACATCCCCCACCTGGCCTTTATTCTCTCAGTATGTATGTTGTACACACATCCCTCACCTTACCATTCTTCTCTCAGTATGTATGTTGTACACACATCCCTTACCTTGCCATTCTTCTCTCAGTATGTATGTTGTACACACATCCCTCACCTTACCTTTATTCTCTCAGTATGTATGTTGTACACACATCCCTCACCTTGCCTTTATTATCTCAGTATGTATGTTGTACACACATCCCCCACCTTACCATTATTCTCTCAGTATGTATGTTGTACACACATCCCCCACCTTACCATTATTCTCTCAGTATGTATGTTGTACACACATCCCTCACCTTACCATTATTCTCTCAGTATGTATGTTGTACACACATCCCCCACCTTACCATTCTTCTCTCAGTGTGTATGTTGTACACACACCCCTCACCTTACCATTCTTCTCTCAGTATGTATGTTGTACACACACCCCTCACCTTACCATTCTTCTCTCAGTATGTATGTTGTACACACATCCCCCACCTTACCATTCTTCTCTCAGTATGTATGTTGTACACACATCCCCCACCTTGCCATTCTTTTCTCAGTATGTATGTTGTACACACATCCCTCACCTTGCCTTTATTCTCTCAGTATGTATGTTGTACACACATCCCCCACCTTACCATTCTTCTCTCAGTATGCATGTTGTACACACATCCCTCACCTTACCATTCTTCTCTCACTATGTATGTTGTACACACATCCCCCACCTTACCATTCTTCTCTCAGTATGTATGTTGTACACACATCCCTCACCTTGCCATTCTTCTCTCAGTATGTATGTTGTACACACATCCCCCACCTTACCATTCTTCTCTCAGTATGTATGTTGTACACACATCCCCCACCTTGCCATTATTCTCTCAGTATGTATGTTGTACACACAACCTTCACCGTGCCATTATTCTCTCAGTATGTATGTTGTACACACATCCCTCACCTTACCATTCTTCTCTCAGTATGTATGTTGTACACACATCCCTCACCTTGCCATTCTTCTCTCAGTATGTATGTTGTACACACATCCCTCACCTTGCCTTTATTCTCTCAGTATGTATGTTGTACACACATCCCCCACCTAGCCATTATTCTCTCAGTATGTATGTTGTACACACATCCCTCACCTTGCCATTATTCTCTCAGTATGTACATTGTACACACATCCCCCACCTTGCCATTCTTCTCTCAGTATGTATGTTGTATACACACCCCCCACCTTACCATTCTTCTCTCAGTATGTATGTTGTACACACATCCCTCACCTTACCATTCTTCTCTCAGTATTTTTGTTGTACACACATCCCTCACCTTACCATTCTTCTCTCAGTATGTATGTTGTACACACACCCCCCACCTTACCATTCTTCTCTCAGTATGCATGTTGTACACACATCCCTCACCTTACCATTCTTCTCTCAGTATGTATGTTGTACACACATCCCCCACCTTACCATTCTTCTCTCAGTATGTATGTTGTACACACATCCCTCACCTTACCATTCTTCTCTCAGTATGTATGTTGTACACACATCCCTCACCTTGCCATTCTTCTCTCAGTATGTATGTTGTACACACATCCCCCACCTTGCCTTTATTCTCTCAGTATGTATGTTGTACACACACCCCTCACCTTACCATTCTTCTCTCAGTATGTATGTTGTACACACATCCCTCACCTTACCATTCTTCTCTCAATATGTATGTTGTACACACACCCCTCACCTTACCTTTATTATCTCAGTATGTATGTTGTACACACATCCCTCACCTTGCCTTTATTCTCTCAGTATGTATGTTGTACACACATCCCTCACCTTACCATTCTTCTCTCAGTATGTATGTATGTTGTACACACATCCCTCACCTTACCATTCTTCTCTCAGTATGTATGTTGTACACACATCCCTCACCTTACCATTCTTCTCTCAGTATGTATGTTGTACACACACCCCTCACCTTGCCTTTATTCTCTCAGTATGTATGTTGTACACACATCCCTCACCTTGCCTTTATTCTATCAGTATGTATGTTGTACACACACCCCTCACCTTACCATTATTCTCTCAGTATGTATGTTGTACACACATCCCTCACCTTGCCTTTATTCTATCAGTATGTATGTTGTACACACATCCCTCACCTTGCCTTTATTCTATCAGTATGTATGTTGTACACACATCCCTCACCTTGCCATTATTCTCTCAGTATGTATGTTGTACACACACCCCTCACCTTGCCATTCTTCTCTCAGTATGTATGTTGTACACACACCCCTCACCTTGCCATTATTCTCTCAGTATGTATGTTGTACACACACCCCTCACCTTGCCATTCTTCTCTCAGTATGTATGTTGTACACACACCCCTCACCTTGCCATTATTCTCTCAGTATGTATGTTGTACACACACCCCTCACCTTGCCATTATTCTCTCAGTATGTATGTTGTACACACACCCCTCACCTTGCCATTCTTCTCTCAGTATGTATGTTGTACACACATCCCCCACCTTACCATTCTTCTCTCAGTATGTATGTTGTACACACATCCCTCACATTGCCATTCTTCTCTCAGTATATGTATGTTGTACACACATCCCTCACCTTGCCTTTATTCTCTCAGTATGTATGTTGTACACACACCCCTCAAATTGCCATTATTCTCTCAGTATATGTATGTTGTACACACATCCCTCACCTTGCTCTTTATACCCGCTTCTCCCACTAGACACAGTAAGTCTAAAATCGCAAAAACAATGAATTTTGAGATACTATTATATATTATCATATTTCAAACAATGAGATCAAGTCCACAGCCGCCAAAAAATGAATATGATATACTACCGTATTTGAAAAGATGGCATCAAGTGAATTGCAAAAATGTTAACCTTCATAAGTGAAGAATAAGGATATGGATAGTTGTAGAGACTACAAGACCCTCTTGTCTTCCACTAAACTTACACGACGACATGTGGGTATGTGTATTTACTGATTGTTTGATTATGTGTCTTGATTATTTGATTGATTGTTTGATTGATTATTGGATTGAGCGGTGATAGGCCGAATGAGGATATTTGAGCCCTTGAATGTGACAGTGAATGTGTGAGTGTTCGTTTTCTGTTTATATTAGGCAATAGCTAACAACATTAGAACAGTCATGACTTAGACACTGCGCGCTGGTGTTGGTTCTTGATTTATGATGTATTTTTGTGATTATTGATTATCATATGTTTGATAACTTTTTTGTTTAAAAAAATATTTTATCAAATACTGTCAGCACTTACTGAGAATAGTGTACCTGATACATAATATTGTAGCTGAATAAATATATTGATTACACAAACTAATCATTATACATAACGAGATAGTATTCAACTTTTCTCCACTTTTCTCCCTTGACAAACAACATTTATAAATCTGGCAGCAAACATGTTTCCAATAATATATTTGAGAAAGATTCTTCGTGATAGCAAAAAATGATTCATGAATATCTATAACACCATCAACAATCACAAAAGAATACTTCAATAATTGCACTGACAAAAAACAACATATGCCGTTAACAGGTGCCCTGAAAATTGGCGATCAAATCCTTGAAAGGACAAGTTCCTACACGTTTCTTGGTCTTAAGATAGATGATGGTTTGAGTTTTGCATGTCATATTAAATCAAAGATTAATCTCGCAAAAAGCAAACTTAAGGCCCTAGCGAGGCTAAGTCACTGCGCTAATAAGGATTTTCCAATAATATATTTGAGAAAGATTCTTCGTGATAGGAATAGATGATTCATGAATATCTATAACACCATCAACAATCACAAAAGAATACTTCAATAATTGCACTGACAAAAAACAAATTGCAATAGCTACTTCAATTGACTTAAAAAAATCTTGGCATTATTTAACCACTGAGAAAATATGAACCAACTACTCACTCCCTAGTAAAATAAAAACTCTCTCCTTCATCTCGTTTATCCATATATGGCTGCTTAGAAAGCTATTACATCATGTACAAATATCCATTGTAAAACAAGCCCTTCAGTTATGTACACAAAAGCGATGCTAATTTCCCTTCTACAAAAGGCGGAAGAGATTACTGTGGTAGTGTGTATCGGTTTTAGAGGGAAAACAATTAATACTACGGTCAGCATGACAGGAGGGGGACTCTCAGTACTTAAGTAAACACTAATGAGACTTATTCTTCCTTCTGCCCGGGAAATGAGTTGTGTACTTTCATCACAAGCCACCAGCAGTGGTTTGTGGTATGGCGTAAGCTGGGGCCTGTTGTATAAGCTAAGGAAAGGATTTTGTGTATGAATTCCTTCACCATTAGCGCAGTAGGCGTCCCATCATTGACATACCATTTTTATTTGAGCTGAGAGGCTGTTAGCCAAGACTAACTTCCAATTAGTCAAAGGACATTTAAAATATAAGACGATAGGGGTCATTACCCTTTCATGGTAATTTAGTTTTGACACAACATCTTTTATGGCAAATAAAGAATTTTCTTATCTTATCTTATATCTATATCATGATATGATGGGCTCGTCCACTGTAGAATAGGAAGAAGCTGTAATGAAGTCATCAACTTCACATTGTTTTTAAATTTTCATAATGCAAATTTAGTTTAAAGTAACCCCAAAATAGAAACAGATTTCAGTCAGTTGTATAAGGTAAACAGAGTATTTTCTTTGTGGGTATTCTTTCACCTGCAGGAAGGATAAAGTTTCCTTCCTATTTGTCATTCCCAGCAGATAGGTAGGAATAGCCGGTACACGCATACAATGTATCAAAGTAAGAGTTAAAAGTGTAGAAATTCACATACACAATTGTCTTTACCTTAGCTTATGCAACAGACCCCTGCCTTCTAACGATGGCAACTAAGCCGCCAGTATATAACCCCCAGTGCTTGTCTTATTGCTATTCGTAGTACCTTTTAAAACGCAGGGAATTATTCACTAACTCAGTGTTGTACTAGTGTTTACAAGTATTAATGCTGTTTGACGACCTCGGACAAAATCAGAAGAATCAGACAAAATCACTGCTAAAATGGTCTCGAATCACGGGATGATTGTCTCCGAATTTGTTGTAAACATACTTTATGCTATGGAAATAAAACGCAATGAATCTCAGGACCCTTCTGATATATTGACTTGCAGGTCGTTCACCTGGGGCCTGTTTGTTGGATTGCCTATGGAACAGACATTTTGGCGGTTTCTCATAACCCCTATATGGGTCAGATTTTCAGAAAATGTACAATTGGCAGCTGTGCACATTTAGTAAATTCCGCTAAATCAGGCTGCAATTTGGTCAATACTTGGTAAATTCGAGTATATTCGGCATTGCATTGATTCTAGCAATCTGTCTGGTTAGGTTAAACTATGTTTTGGTCTTTATTTTCGTCTGAAATTTGGCCTATTTGAGAAGATTGGCGAAGTTAAATTGTACATTTTCAGAAAATCTGACCCATATATATTAAGGCACCAGGAAGAGAAAGTAATGGAGGGAAGGGGAAAGAAAGTAAGAATGCACCCACATAATTGTCCCTTCCTTAGCTTAGACTAAATATGACGGCGTATAACATCTTACAGTTCAATATATTCTTTCTTTGATTTATGTATTCAATTTATGAGGAAAAAATACCCTAGTAATTAAAAGCAGATTTCAAAACCCATTCTACGGTGATGGTATATTAGTTTCTATGACTAATCAGTATACATTCAATATATATGATGTTCCACTCCACATTGGTCGAATACATATCACAATATATGTGGGTTAAGTCGCATGATACTGTATAATCGGTAGCTCTACATATTCAATGGAAATCTGCTAAATGAACCCGAAAACAGATAACAACTAGGTAGAATAGTTGGTATTGCATTCCGAAAATCTGTTCGTTCATGTTAAGCTTCATTTTGAATCTCATTTTTGTTTTAACCAGGCTTATTTTAGAGTATCTATTGATGGAGGCGAATTGTACATTTTCAGGCGTTCTCACCCAATGTAAGCCTTAGCATTGAAACGTACAGAACTCTAATAAGTCAACCCTAATGAGACAACTTGTCCCTGTCCTTCCCAAGAAATGAATTACTTCACTGGAAGCTATATATACATCAAATGTGGAGGGTGGTATATTTCATGTTTATTGCAGTCATGTCGTCATTTTCCATTTATTCCCCCCACACGAATACCTCGTGCATCTTTCCCACGTAATTTACATCAGTCGTCTGTTAGCGTACCACTTACTGAACCCTGAAGAGAGGAACAATAACTTGTGTATGTTGTATAAGCTGAGGAAAGGAAACTTGGGAATTACAACACTTTTTCCCTTTCCTTCTATGCGTAGAAATTCCTACCTAATATTGTGTGAATGACATTCCTACCATATGAGAAGGAATTCCTTTTCCTCCCAGGTGAAGGAATTGCCAGCACAATATTCCTTTCTTTAGCTTATGCAACAGACCCCATGACCGCTTTGGCACTTAATGTGCTTCATCATTATGTGCCATAGAGGTTTTATGGATGGACTATCTAAAGGATAATGATCTAAGATCCCTGCTAAAATCTGAAGCTAGTACAGTGGATGTAGTTATCGGTATTATTTCAGATGATACATTACATTGTTGTTTGTTTGAATGTTTGAGGGCATGGGTAGGAAGGCTTAGCTGGTTCTGTAGGTGTCGCAATGGGGTGAGTTGCTCCCACCATGGCTCACTGACACCTAGTAAGAACCTGCTCACATATAGTATAAACCACACTAGGAGATCCGAAAACTTAACTGTATTTAAGTAACTTCATATTTTAGAAGCATGACATGAACCAGTTGTGTGTGAAAACGGTTCATGTTATGTTATCACTGAATCCGAATTTACTCATATCATGACTAATAGGACTGGAGTTATCAATATGTTGCTGCTGTTATATGTTTATACATGGATTTGATACTAAAACAGCCGGTGAGCGATAATAAGTGAAGTCTTCACAAGAAAGGATTGGGGCGGGTGCTCCAAATACAGTTGCGGACGTTTTTAGAAGCCCTGTAGCAACAATAACTGGATGAAATCCTTCAAAATGTTAGTCAACTGGTTATTAGATGGGTTTGAAAAGAATAGAACACAAAATAGAAAACGTTCAGTTTTTGACCGAAGTTATTAGTTGAGATGTACACATCCAAGAGACAATTTCTTATGAGTGTATTAATTGTAGTTTCAATTCCTCAAAGTTGACAGATCTCTATATATTTCATTTTTAATATTGGTTATTATAATGGTTTAAATCTAGCCAGGCAACGCAGGCGAGTATGAATATTTCTCTGCGATTTTGTTGCAATATGTGAGAGATGTATGGTACAGATGTTCTACTACTAACACAAACAATGGGATTATTACCTTGGTAGATATCAATCAGAATCTACGAGTCTAAAAGTGTGTCATGATATACGACAAGTATCTCCTTTGCCACAAGTGCATTGCGGACTTCTCTGCATGGGTTCTATACTCAGTCAATAAATGCCCCATATAGGAGAGGTGAATGCCCTATATGGTAGCATAAATCATAGAGCTGGCTGGTTTATTTCCAAAACTGAGTCCGACCAGTTAATCCCAATGGTATATACCATACCGAGACACATCATTCATATCTGACAGATATATATATGGGTTTGTATTGAAGGGGTATCATTGGGACTTCTTTCCCTCTAGCCCTAGGGAACAGAGTTGTTAACAATTTTGAGAAAGATATTTTCTCTTTTATACCCCATTGAGTATTTTGGAAAGATTGTTATTGTGTTGAAGGAGCGATAGTGTTAGTGTTAGCATCAGTTCAAGTGGAATAAGAGCATGTTGCATAACAACTCTAAAAAACAAAATATATTCCTTCCTTAGCTACTTTTCCTTGGTAAGCATCTGGTAAGGAATCTTTAGGGAAGGAATTTGCTATACAGGCAATGCTAATTTGTATTCCTACAGTAGGAATTTCCTAAACAAGCAAGGTAAAAATCTTAGAAAGGAATATTCTATGTATGGATTTGTTATGCACTAGGCCCTAGAATTGTCCGGAATTGAAAGGGTTGTCAAAATAGAGATGTACAGTAAGTGTTATACACTGTTCGGAATTGGGCAAGGTAGCTAAATACGTACACATTTCTAGTAGCTCCCAACGAGAGGCAGTGCTTTCTTGTGTAATTTCGTCCTAAATGATTGTATAAATCATGCCAGGAGAAACTCCTATGTACATTATTGGTTTTTCAGTCTATTCTGTTTGCGACGTATAGTTTCATCAAAACAACTAACAACATGTGTTTTTTTAAAACTAACAGTACACTAGTTGCTATCCAACACAAGGACCACACTATAATGTATAAACATCTGAATATAACTTTTCAGGTTAGTCAGTGAGATAAAATGGACATTTTGATAGATGAATACAAAGTAGACTCTAACTCTGGTGTCTAGCAAATTAAGAAGAGAGCAGTGATAGAATATACTTAGGGAGCAGTGAGGAAAGTGAGAAATTACAGAAAATACCATCAAGAGAGGCCGAAAACAACAGTCAGGGAAATAGGAGATGAACCGATGGATTTAGGGGGATGAGCAAAACTTGACAAGTGATGAAAAAGGTAGAAATAGTAAGAGTGAGGAGATAACGACAGGTAGGACATAACAAATGTAGATGTGCTGGGGTGGAAGGAACACCTGGAGACCCTAGAGCACCAGGGTGTAAATATTAGTACTGAGGTTCCTCCAGGGTGGGGTGGGGTGGGGGGTGGGGGTGTAGACATTCCCCCATATCCCCCCACCCACCCACCTGCTGCACACAAGTGGTTGTATAGTGCATCACATGTATGAGTGGGGTGGTTTTTAGTTCAGCTCAAGATTATGCAACGTAACACTAGACAGGAAAAAATGGTGAAGATGAACAAAGCTCATAAAGAACCTATATACACGAGGAACAATGTTTTAGTATAGGCATAGAATTCAATGCATCAGCAGCACCTCTAATTTATAAATTCAGTAGGAATGTCTTGCCCAGGTGAGTTAAGTAAGGATTTCTGATGCAACAGAACCCGATTCTTCTCTTTCTCCATTGTCGATCAGTGTAAACCAGTTCATATTCCCTTTAACGCTCCCTTTATCTTTGTTATCCACCAACACTATCATTCCAAATTGGTATATATATGCGGAATTTTCCAATTTTCTAAGTTTTCAAATATTCAACTTTTCAAACTTAGAATATGTAGCACTAATAAATGTACCAACATAAAGGATAGACATAATCACATATATGTTACATTTGCATTATAAAGTGAACGAAGTTTTTCCGAAACCACTTCATTGTAGGCCTACATATATATATCATCCATTGTAACTGTAAAAAACTGACGACTGGAGCAAGACTAGGGCAGAAGAAACTATACCCATCACGGGGACTTGGTTTGATCCACTATAACTAATATTTATTTATTTTTTAAATAAAAAACAACTTTTCTACTTCAACACATCTACTCCCCTACCAACGCCACATTGTTTTTTTCTATTCTTTGCCTCGTATAACACCATCTCCTTCCTACATTCACACACCTTTGCACTGGGTTCACCCCCCTTTCTGGCATTACAAAGGTCAAAATACCCATATCATTGGAAACACTATTCCTATTCCTCCACTCTAATACCTGGTCTTGGCTCACACACTAAATACACCATGTCTGAGTCGTTTCTTGGCAGGCCTGCATCACACTTATCTTTTCACCTTATCTCTCAAGTTCCTCTTCCGGTCAAAATCGTGATTGGGGATGAAATCTAAATTGGTGTAACTGCTGGTACAACTCTCTAAATGAAGTTTTATTAAGGTAAATTGCATCATTGATCAATTACCAGGTGTAAACATGTGCATTAATCTTCCTGCTGTCAGATCGTTACTCTTGTCTAAATCTAGATTATCAAAGTAAATATTTTCGATACAGTTTAGTTTAAGATATATTTATTCAGTAAAAGGCATGTTTCTGCTCAGCTAATCCTGGTCCATATTATAGTTATAAAATAATGTATAGTTGAGAAAAAAACAACATTACACAGTTTAATCTACAGATAAAGCAGATGAATTTGCAAATTAATATATAATTTGAGTTTATATGATATAATGTAAATTCCTTATGGATAACCCCCATTAAACCCAACTCCTAGAAGTAGATAGAAAACCCCTAGCTTAGAGGTATATGCTGGAAGGCCAGGTTTGTAACCTGAAACATAATACCTATATTCTGTCTTGTTCTATACCTAAATGTACCTACTTGCCAGAATAAAAGTATTCATTATTAATATAACATTTCATCTAGGCAGTAGCTTTGCTGCTCTTTTTCCCCTCCGTCCAAGCAATTAATCAAAATAGAGGTTGCCAAACATTTTAATTTCTGCCCAAGGTTGTTAGTACCATTAGTGAGGTCGCCCACAGGCCAGAAGTGGAGGTTATTAATCCCTTTAGTCTATGCCTGAGTTGGTTATAGCCTCTGGGCTCTCAAGGTAGAGACCTAGATTACATAACTATTTTCGTGGGACTTGATCAAGATCAAACGATCAAGGTTGGATCCCATTGTACCAACCATGACAGACGCCGGCTGACAATCTGGCTTCGCTAAGCTCATTGTCAATTAATCACTTGAGCTCTCCAGACAAAACAAGCCTCTTTAATTTTCTCCCGGTGTTGTGAGATAATCTATCTTCTTAAGCCTAATTAATGGACACAATTACAGGGCTAAAGTCAAGTGAAATGCAGAAAGCTTATGTACCAATTTCCCTTTGGAATTAGTGGTAATATGTCAAAGCCCTGGAGTTTTATTTTCATGGAGGCCTAGCTAAATTACTTGATCAATACTAAGGAAGAAGATCAGCAAATCTTCTAATATTTAAAAGAAGGATTGATGCTGTTTTCCCTCTTCCAAATCTGTTTTTGTGGCAATTAGTTTGTACTTTGCTATGCTACCTTTGCAAATTAGATACGAATATTATCAATGATATTGTGATCTAAAAGAAAACCACAAAACACAATGTTTACATAATCTTACTTCTATGTATAGCATTTATTGTAACTTGTGTTATCAAAGTTACGATTTAACTTCTCGGGGAAATAATGTTATTGATGATATATATTGTTTGCAACTTATAATAAACATTTGTCTAGAGATTTTAATATTCTTTTGCCTTTGCCTTTCTCTTACAATCATAATCAAAATAATTTTCATTTTCACATGGATATTCAATCAAGCTGTTCAGTTCTTATTGCTGGACCTGGTGTAGTATATTACCATCTATTGCTGAGACTAAACAGGTTAATGGGTTCTGTATGCGATAATCGTTTTGAACGTTAGTAATGGACCTTGAACATGTATATAGTGCCACAGGCAGCCCTACAGACTACAGGATGCATATTAGCCGCATTGCATAGTTTCAGTGCATAGTTTCATTGCATAGCTACATCATTTCTAAGGCATGAATGTATGCAGCCTATGCAAGTATGCATGGAGTACATAATTGTTTAGGTTTTGTGTCAGTGAGGCATCATTTCACGGGCTGCATAATACCATGCTTTCTATAGGATGAAATCATGCAGCACCATTTCTCCTGCATTATTTCATAAGCTGCGTACTTGTATAAGTACACCGGCCGTTGATGTCCTCAAGAGCAAGCACTAAGGTGGAGAGAAAATGGCGCCCACACTGGGGTTTGTAAAGTAAAATAATATTCATTATACACTCTTCATTCAAGGAGAATCCTTACTTTTTTCGGCGTAGGTAGATCTTTGTTCCGATGTTCTCTCATGTAGCGTCAAGAAATAGCCGGCCAAATATTTCTCTGCAAGCCCAAAACATTGCACTTCCTCTCACAGGGCATTCTAGGTAACAGGTTGTTGATATACAGTTTCCCGAGTGGCTGTCATTGATATTGATAATATAAGCAGAGGTGTCTGTATTGGGGGTTCATTGGCCTCTCCACCGTCTCATAACAGTATTACTCATGACCTTATTGTGCTATATATATGTACAGTATAACCTTTCTATAACAGACACCCAAGGAACTGTTCATAATAGTGAGGTGTCTGGATTGATGAGGTATCTCAATATAGGGATATTACTTTTGTTTCACTTTGTGGATATTAATAACGAGGTGTTCAGATTATAGAAGTTTCCGCAAGTATATGTTTCACTATACATTCTCATTTCCTCATCATCTTTACTCAGTTCCTTTTCTCTCAATAGATGTAATCCCCATTTGCCATCTGTCTTCTGGGTCAGACTTTCAGAAAATGTACAATTCGCCTTCACCAATACTCTCAAATAACCCACATTTAAGACACAAATAAGCTTCAAAATGCAGTTTAACATAGCAGAACTGATACTTTAAATCAATGCGACACCAAATATACTAAGATATACCCGGTACTCATCATTTTTCAGCATAATTTAGCATAATTTCCTAAATGTGTAGTGCTGCCAATTGTAGATTTTCTGAAAATCTGACCTACCTTGTTATGACTTTATCTCCTCCTCCATCTTCCTCTTTCTTCTCCTATGAAGACTCCCTGTCTATCTCCTCCTCTTTCTCAGCACACTTGTTCAGCCTTATTGTTGAACAAGTCTGTACGTTTTTACCAATTCCTTGCATTCCACGATGGGTTTTTTCTCATCACCACCACCGTTGTATTTCAAATATCTTCTTCTTTTCCCTTATTGTCTTGGAACCTCTTCTAACTCTCTCTCTTCTCTCCACCTCCTTTTATGTCACCCCACCCCCTCCCCGCCGCAACACACACACGTCAACATTCCCTTTTTTATAATTCCTCTTATTCCTCCTCTTTCACCCATGCTACTCTTTTTGCCATGCCTTTGATTCTCTTCTTCTCCCTTTCTTGTTATTTACCTCTCCTTCCCTTCCCATTCCATTCTCATTCTCCATCCCTTATCCTGTTCCTCCTTCTTCTCTGCCCCTGCATATTTGTCTTCACTTTCTATTCCATACTACTACCAGTCTACCACTTCCTCATGCTCTGCTTTTCCTCATTGGTTCTTTTCTATTCGGTACCTCCCTTCTCTTCCTCCGGTTCCTTCTTTCACTTTATTCCAACTCCCCCCACCCCCATCTTCTACTCCACCTTCCACTCATCACCCCATCCCACAGGCACAATCACCACCTCATCACTTTCACTCTATCAACCCCACCCCCTATATAACACACATAACAGTATCGGCTATATCCTCCCCATATCCCCTTTCAACATGTACATAAATGATGCTTTATCCATCACACCAAATCCTCGCTCTATATGCTATGTATATAGTAACCAGATTACACCACTAACACTGCGGGGCGATAATGGGGGAAAAGTCCACCAATCTATCACTCCCACCCCTCCACACGTTATATACCACCATTGACTCCTCCATAAGGCGATGTCAGTGCCTCTACCGGCGGCTGATGGCACTGCTCCTTCATCCTTTATTTATTCAGTGGCCTTATAGGTGTCATGTATATTTGATTTATGGCTTCAATTGTCAGAAAATGCATAATTCGCCTTCAATATTCCTCTCAATTATACCCAATTTAAGACAGAAAGGTTTAAAATAATATTTTACATGAAGTGATATTCTGAATCAAGGCAATACCAAATATATTCAGATATTATTCATCAACTATGTTATTCAGCCAAGTGCGGCAGTTAACATTTTACTTAAATGTTAATAATTATATACCTTCTGACGATCTAATCAATTTACTCTGTAGGTATATATCTAAAATCGACAACTCAAACTATTAACATTAAATATTAGTCTAAAAAAGGTGGTCTGTTGTGTTTCCAGCAGGAGGGGTTCCCTTCACGAGATAGATACATCATTTATTGCCTATAAACTATTTTCTGTATCAGTTATTCCATGAAAAATGAATAATATCTCAGGAGATTCGGATATATTTTGATTTATATTCGCATTTCATATGAGAAGCACTATAAGGGGGTGCTATAACGATATCCATATAGTATGTGTACTATATGAACTACTTTGTCACCAAGTCGGCCACTTTTATGCACTTTTATGCACCAAGTTTTATGCCCATATAATAAATATAGAATGGAACTCGCCTGTAATAATCAAAAAATTCTGCCTACAGCATTGTGCTTATGTGGACGAATCTAGTCCAATAAATTTTCGATTATTGCCGGCTCGTTCCATTCTCTCTATTTATGGTTACCTTATCCTCTCTGAAATAGGTATAAATATGGACTGAATCCATAATTCTGTAGCGAAGTATTAAATACATCGGATTCTCAGAATTTACACCGAGAAGTGTATAATCTAGACCTTCATATCTTCCAGATTCACCTATAAAAAATATCATTGGGTATTGGGTGAATATTTCCTCCTATCACGGACAAAATGTTCTGTATTACTTCCAGAAATGGATGTATTACACATTGGTCAAGTCATATGTAATCATATCAAGTTCTCAAAGTGGTAGTTCTAACCACCTCACTCAGTAGCCAAACTTGTGGAATAAACTCTTACAATCCACTTTCCGGGGCTATCCTGGACTCCTGGTCTAAACTTAGCTACGCGGGGTCAGGATATAGCACCGCAGGTATGCGCACTGCATAAAAATAGCCCTCAAGTGGACGCAGATTGTGTCGTTTGTAAATCTCAGCTGCCTCCATAGGCATTCAGGGGTTGACTCTGGAGGGGGCAGGGTCAAGGCCTCCTCCAGTACCTCCACCTGCCCACCACATTCTGACCAGTGGCTGAAGACTGGTTAGAACTACTCTTGTGGAAGTTCAATAATAGTTTCAGTTTCTCTCTCACTTTGGCAAATCTGAGAGATGGGGATACTGGGAAAGAAATAACTTGGTTTTGGTCGTCTTTTTTAACGGATTTGATTTGACTTTGAATTGTATTTGATAAGAGTATCAGATTTGTGATTTGCTTCACTTTGCCAAATAGATACTGTATTGTATTAATATTTATTTCCACATTGACAGCATATGTGATGTGTTACAGGGAAATGAGTCGCAAGTTCCTAAATTAATATTTTTCAAAGTGATTTATTAAGATCTCGTTGTAGGAATGTTCCCATGTTTGGGGTGTCTAGTGCATTTAGTCGTATGAATACATGTATTAACAGGGTATTAAATATATTAATGCATTTTTAAGTCATCCTGAATGGTATATTCAGCTACTGTCCATCCAAACTATTACAAACGTTTTTTTTTAAATAAAAAAATCAAACTTAAAATATAGAAATACATTAGAATCTGCTTGACATCTTCTTCCCCAATATAATGGTATCTAAATCCTTTTCATGCCACTTGTGACTCATTTTCCTGTGACACATCACATATATCTTTTGCTAATTATTACTCGGAAAGGGAGGTAGTCTCTGCTGAAGCAGTTCTCCGACCACTCCTTTGGTCTATTTCCATGAAATTATTTATAACAGGATAAACCAATTCAAGTCTTTGATCTTACATAACATAGCTTACTCATCAAGTTATAGGAAAGTGAAACATGATTCCAGGGGAAACAAGAGATAATCTTACTTCAAAATCCTTCAAATATATTGCGAGATTGGTCACGTTATATTCCTAATTTGGTTTAAGTTCCATGGTTACATTACTTTAGCTGCTAGTAAAAGCAAATATTTCCTTACTATTGGTTAACTGGTATAATACATGCAAAGTGCCACGTTTATCAAACCAAAGGCCATCTGACCTTCATGTAAAATAGAAGTCTGTGCATAAATTTATGTTAATATTGAAAACATTTGGGAACAAACTTAGATGTAGGGTGTGTGTGAAACCGAAGTGACTTGGTTTTCCATCCTCTACCCGATTGAATACATGTATACTTTACAAACAAGAACATCTCACACCACTCCTTTTTCTAGCGCATTGACAAATGGGAGGAAAGCAGGTTTTATACCCTGACCTTTATAAATCAAAAATTAAAAGAATATCGGCGGTTGGTATATTTAGAGTTCATTGACCTACATGGTATGTGTGTTCGGTACAGCCTGTGGTAGAAATTTACTGTTGGAGAAATAGTGACTTCCACTATCTTTACAAGAATTATTCTAACTTAATGTTCCACAATTATCTTCTTTTTCTGATCTATCTCCTACCTTGCCCTCTCCCCAACCGTTTCGCTACTTCTCCCTGAACATTGGCCCTTTCTCTCTGTCCCCCTGCCACCTCTCTCCGCCTCTCTCTATATCTGTGACTCTATCCCTCTTTCTCTCCACACACACCCCCCTCTTACTCTACCTCTGTGAATCTCACTCTCTCTCTCTCGTGAGCTATACATATATATATGTTGGCCATAGACCACCTCGGGGGCTATTGAAAGGGTAATTGAAGTCAATAAATTAGGGGATGATTTTTTTTTATAATGGGAGAGTATTTGTATAATGAAACACAGTCCGCTTTAGCTATAATTTTCTTTTTGCAAAGAGTCATTCAAAGTTTTGAATGATATGATAATATAGTTGCCATGTATTAATAACTGTTCAAAATAAAAAAAGATGCCTGACCTTGTCAAATATGAAATATGAGTCCATGTTATTTTACATCAAGCATGAGGCTATGCGTGTCATCCATTCCATACCACAGCAACAGCTACAAATTCTATTTTACACAGAAAACCTGCAAGTTTACCCCACACGTATAACTCACGGCGCTCCTCTGTCAGTCGCTCTTTGATTGCATTTCTCCGTCTAAAACCAAAACAAACAGCATCTAGGTGAAGATCCACTATTTAACCCTGGATTGAGTGAAGTGCTGACGTATACTGCCACCATACCATGGCGGGGGGATGCTCAAGTGGGGGGAGGGGTGCTTGTCTAGTATATAGGTGGGCAGGGGTGGCAGGAATGCCCTATTTCCCCGACCCTTTGCTGCTATCCAAGGGTTGAAATTGCTATCAATTTATTTTTGTCACTTTGTTGGAAAAAACACTAGGATTCGAGGATCCTTTTTACAGGTCTTTAGAGTATGTAGTGACAATTTTACAACATTCTACACATAATTTGGGTGATTTGATGAACATTCTTGAAATTGCTTTCAATAGGGGATTTGCATGTCTCAATGCGCATGTCTACTGTAGTGCATACTGGGATAGATTCAGTTCAAATCTGACATAGAATCATTTAGCAAGAATTTGATGGAAAATTGAAAGAATATGTTCAACAATATCATAGCTTGTGTAAATGATCTATAGAAACCAAATGCATGATGGGAAAGATGAAGTTGTGTATTATAGAAACATCTAAAACACACGGATATTGATATTGGACCACTGGTAAATATTCTAAGCTAAAGATAACATATGTTTTCTATACATTTTATACTGTACCATTACTCCCATAATTCCATGCGAAGCAAGGTTCAAAATGGCGGCTATGCAACTCCCCTATTGACACAACAAGGGTAAGATTGCCAACGGTCAATGTGGTCATTGCTTTCCAAGGTGCCCAATAGGGGGTTTGCATGACTCACTGCGTATGTCTATTACAATGCATGCGGGCATGGATTCAGTTCAAATCTGACATAGAAATATTTAGCAATATTTTACCCCAATATGATAATTTGTATTAATGATCTATGAACACCAAATTCATGATAGAAAGATGAAGTCTTTTTTATTCAATCATGTAAAACACAAGGCTATTTACTTGAGATCAATGTGAAATATTCCATGCTGAACATAACATGATTTCCATAGCTTTTACACTGACATATAACTCTCAAAATTCAATGTGAATTGAGATCCATGATGGAGGACACGCAAATCCCCTATTGAATCTTACTATGGGAGAGGGATAGGAGGAATGGCCTATTTCCTCTAACCTCTATTAATCACACTCTACCCAATTTAGGTAACAAAAAAAAACAATACAATTATTTTGAAATTGCTATAAACATGGAATCATGGGAGCTCTATGAGAATTCTGTGAGTATTAGAACGTGGGGAACAGTGCAAGTTTATATTATGTGGATCATTTTACACTACTAATAGGCATTTTTTTTTTTTTTTTTAACAAATTTTATTTGGCAGATATTCACAAACGTGATACGTCTCATCCCCAAGTGAAAAAGACATTTAACTATCAGTACAAAAATCATTATCCATTTAAACAATTAGTACATGTACGTCAATTATTCGAAACTCTGAGCTTATATGACATTACATTTATATTACAACGAATTTTCGATTACTTAGCGCTATATACATAATTTTTTTGTATTTTTTGCCTCAAAAACAAGTAAAACAAAGACATACTTGTTCGCCATGTGTAAAAACAAACATTTTCATCTGGCAACACCGATTTTTGGCCGATTAAACAGCCATTCTAGCCTCATATTTTTACTATTAATCCAGTATGATCTACTAGACAATTCCTTTCCAGTCACAATTATTACTGAACTCACATCTCTTCTTTTAAGTGCTGTTTTAAATTGGGCCATGACAACAATTTCAAATGTGGAGCTAATTTGTTCCATGTATTAATGCAATTATTTATTTTTCCCGTCGAACATTTGGATTAAAGTTAAGTTTAAGAATGTATATTCTGCTGAAACATTTAGTGATTTATAATATTGTCAGTCAAACCTGAGACAAAATTAACGTTACTACAACACAGACACAAAATAGACCTTTAAGACTTTGTAGAAAACTATAAATATAAACGTGCTGCATCATTGCCGAAAACATTCTAACTAAAAGTGTGATCAAATATTTGAATTTCAGCTTTGAAATGAATCCATCCCTACAGACACTGTGCTAAATTAACATGCTATACCAACATGGACGTCACTGCCTCCAGAGGGCAAATTTATCCATCATGATGTAGCCTGAACCAAATTATCGTTTCATTATTTTTTAAATATGTTTTATTTTATAGCGTTAGTTAGTTGACCTTCAATTAGTTGTTCTTTCTAAACATATATAAGTGCTTTTCCTAAGTAACAATTGCATAGTTCAGTATATGGCACACGCATAGCTAGAACGTGGGACAAGTATACCCTGCATTTAAAGAGCAAGGGAAATAAATGCCTCCCAGATAGATCTGGCACTTGGGTTACTATTCTAAGTAAAAGAAACAGGATTACCTCCACCATACAAACAGAGGCAAAAGACTCATGCTAATTTATCAGGAATCTCGATGAGTGTTGTTACTCCAAAGAAGACATTAGAGATTATAGAGTAAGCAAGGAAAGTAAGTTATGCATGGAGGAGAGGGTGAGGCAGAGGGTTGCCAAACACGACATTCCACGAACATCTTAGCTCCACATAAAACCTTGTAGTGTACATCTTCTGCTTGAGGAGTGCGGCTATGAAAAAGTGACACCCTACTCGGGTCTGATTTTCAGAAAATGTACAATTCGACTTAACCAATTCTCTCAAATAACCCAAATTTCAGACGACAATAAAGTTCAAAATGCAGTTCAACCTAACCAAACAGATTGCTAGAATCAATGCAATGCCGAATATACTCGAATTTACCTAGTATTGACCAAATTGCAACCCAAGTTTGCAGAATTTACTAAATGTGTACAGCTGCCAATTGTACATTTTCTGAAAATCTGACCCACATATTGTGCTTGCATGAGGAGTGCGGCTATGAACATCCTACTTCTGGTGGGTCAGGTAGTCAGAAAATGTACAAATCTTAAATAACCAGAATTTAAGAAAAGAAATGAGGTTCAAAACATTGTTTAACATAAAGAAATGGAACTCAATGTCAAGGGTACTCAGCTATATTAGTAGCAGTAATCATTTCTCGGCATAAATTGGTAGGAATTACCTAATATTTTAAAGATATGTCTATTGGCCTAAAATGAAATGATACAAAAAATATGTAGAGCTTCCTACTGCCAATTTCTGGACAATCTGACCATGAAAGAAGCATCATTGGGGAATGGTAGGATGGTGGTGAAGAAAGAATAGCATAATCATATACTATAGCTGCATTCTCAGCTCTTATAATGAACTAAATCCCACCAAATGTCCTCTTTTTATGATTCATAGGACTAAATTTATTAGTAGTCACCTACTGTTAAATGTTTATACGAGAAGGTGGTGCAGAAAGAACAGCAAAGCGATACATTAATGGGAATTTTATTTCTTAACTGAGTAATTTCATTGACACTAAGAATTCTCCTATTTTCAGGTCTAACAGTTTCATCTTATCGCTATTTTGTCTTAGACATGATTGATGAATGAACGGGGATGGTGTGTGAGCGATAATAAGGTTATTGGGTAGCTTTGTTGCCTTCATGATTTCTGGTCAGCCAATGCTTTCACTAATACTGATCAAACTATAGATAGTTCTGTCTGGCAGTCTTCAGACTATTTTTTTAGCTTTCTTTTAAATTCTTTTATTGAGGGTGACGTCTTGAATTGGACGGCACTAGTACTCCTCTGCTATATATAGAGAGAGATGTTTATGGTGCTCGTAGTTGAATATTTATTGGGTGTGATTCCAAAGCAGGATATTTCATATACACTATTTATCATATACCATTAGCAAAGAAGAACATTGACATATCAACGTTAATTGAAGGAATTCCGTGCTTGAAACTCTACTCAAAACGGTTTACAAGTATCAGGAATGGTTCTCCAGGTCTTCCAACATGTTTTGCCCTCCAACAAATAAAAGCCAATAGAGAAGTAATACAACATAGAAGGGAGAGCACAACCTAGTTCTATACTAATGTTTAACTTGTTTAAGTATCAAATATTATTTACTATATGAACTACTTCGTCACCAAGTTAGCTACTTTTTTCAGATTTACACATGATACATTTGTGATTACACATCAAGTTGTATACCCTTATAATAAATAAAGAATGGAACCCGCCTGCAATGATCGATTATTTATTGGACTTATGTCTTATGCGGACAAATCTCATCCAATTAATTTTCGATTATTGCAGGCTCGTTCTATTCTCTAATACTTGGGTTCTAGATTGGAGTTAAAACAGAAAAGGATTGCATGTGTGCAACAATGATTCTGTTATTGCAGACCTCTTGTTGCAGCCCTCTTGTTGCAGCCCTCTTGTTGCACTCCTCATACACCATGGTCATATAATAATAATATAATAATATATACTGTAGTTTCTCATTGACAAGGATCCGCTAGTCTGGTAAGTCTGGTAGTGGATCACGTACAATCCACATTAACAGCACAACACCAGTTATGTTTTATGTCCAGTTGGAGCCGCGTGATCTCTGTTTACGAGGTATGGTGTGGTTTGCCAGGCCAACTCTAGAAGGTTCCTCGGATCTTTTGCGTACTTTGCAAAATAATATTAACTAACAAACAAACTTCAATTAAGAAAGTAGAAAGATTTGGAAGTAAGTGGGATGATATCTGGAATGTTTTGAACCCTAACCTTTGTTAATAACTCTACGCAATTTAGGTAAATAACAATTATTTTGAAACTGCTATCAACAGGGAATCATGGGAGCTCTATGGATATTCTATCAGTATTAAAACGTGGAAAACAGTGCATCTTTATCTGATGTACGTTATATGTGTTAAGTGTTAAATAAAATAACAACCACAACATCTCGGGTTTATTCCTACCCCCGACCACGACCACCAACTCCCACACCGGCTTTACCGATATACCACGATCATCCCCCTCCCCACGTATGTTATATGTGTTATGTAGGGTGATCCCTATCTTCATTCTTAGTCACTTTAATGTGTCATGGAAATGTTCTTTTTATTAATATGAGAGGGAAATACAGGTCGAGCAATAAAAATTGTCATGACCGATAATATCTCTAGTCTGGTTAGGATCAGGGCAAAAGTTAGCCAATGAAATACTCAGGAAAACACATGCATATCACACACACGTTTGAATTAAGGATATCTATCAGTTTGGTGGGGTCTGGGATGTCAACAACATGTCAACAACATACGATGCAAATTAGCAGGTCAAATGAAGCCCAAATACACCCTCTATGTAGGTCAATAGGTCACAACGCATGCGCACATATGTTTCATGTCAGGTGGATCACATTTACTAATGATAACCCCCAGATCGGTGCACTCTATGGGCAATATGCTTCTATGTATATATCCGTGATGGATCCAGAGGGGTGGGTTCAGGGTACTCTTAAGGGTTATATACTCGACGTTTCATCTTTTAATTTGTGGTTCCAGAAAGTCTCCTTCCTCACTTAATTATTACTGCTACCGAGAGAAAATGTGATGTGTCACAGAATAATGAGTCATAAGAAGAACACAGCCATATTCGGTGGGGTCCAACGATGTTATCATTAAAGAATCTAAAATGTATTCCTTTGTAATATGTTGTTTGATCTTTTTATCTGTTTAAAAAAAGATATTTGCAGTATTTCCGGGTCATTAATTACTAGTTAATTAGCTAATTATACTCTACATGATGACCTTAGAAATACAATGATCTATTTAATACACTGTCTTGAAAGTTGGTACATGCATTTAAACACGACCTAAAGCAGTAGATACACCCAAAATGAGAACATTCTTACAAAGAATTCTTGTGGATAAAAGACTTATAAAAATACCAACTTTCTGACTTATGACTCACACAAATAGTCAGGTACATTCACCAGTACTAGATATTACCAATATGTCATTTATTATCAAGATACTACAAATATATGAGTGGTCCATGTCTCCTAAAGCATTACTCAGAAGAAATGGTCGAATGGGTTGGAACCCCAGGGGCCCGTTGCATAAGAGAACCGTACTTAATATTTTCCTACGGGGTAGATTTAGTATAAGAAAGTATCGTACCAGCTGGGTATGTATATCATTAAATAACAGCTGAAGAGAAAAAGAACAGAGTGACCATTCACACACATGGATTTATATTGACACTGTGCCCCTCATTAAGGCAAGCTTTCTCCAGTGAAATATTCCCCCATGCCTAACATTGATTTCTGCTGCGGTTGAGGGTGTGTGAAGTGTGGAGAGTGATAAACCTAGGGTACCTATGTGTGCCTTGTGTACGGGTGTGACGTACGTATATACATTGAGGGGTTTAGGGTGAAATAGATGGCAGGGGTATTGGATGTTCTCTCCATACAGATCTCCACCTCAAAGTAGACCCATAATCTTTTTGCTGATCGCGGTCAATGAAAAATGCTGCAGAATGTGGGAGCAGATTCGGCCTAGGGGCTTTTACGGGTGGAATCTGAAAAATCTGGAGGTTTAGGGAAATCCTGGTATTGGCCGACAAAATGAACACTTCAGTCAGCTGCTATTTGAGATATGGATTTATTGTGGGCAGGACCCTTGATCTTGTCCTAGACCTGCCATGGTAAAATGTTGGGAAATATGGGTTGATGTTAAGCTGTATGCGCTCAAGATAAGTTCAAAGGTTTATGGAAATGACTTAGGACATAAACAATCGATTATAACTTATCAAGTGGGGTATCCACTAGTATGTAACATGCGTGTAAAAGGGTCATGTAAACTGCACATATTCCAGCAAAATATTAAAAAATAAAAACGTGGTTGGA
Organism: Sthenelais limicola; assembly: GCA_942159475.1. NCBI lineage: Eukaryota > Metazoa > Annelida > Polychaeta > Phyllodocida > Sigalionidae > Sthenelais > Sthenelais limicola. Next base: position 38,234,478 of record OW804102.1, read on the forward strand.
TTTTTACAGGACCATAGGTTCCGACACGAATTTTATGTGCACATTGTACAGCCTAGTGGATACAGGGCTTTATACTTTACAACAGCGAATTATTCACCATTTTTGCATTGAACAAAGCAATTCATGGAACGTATATTCTAAAGCATCAATTAATTGTGTTATATCTATTTCGGAGAAATGGAGGTGGTGGAGCTGTATGAAGTAGAGGAGGAGAAGGGAGATATGATGTTGGTGTTCAGTCAGGTCCAGAAGGCCACATTCCTCAATTCCACATCCAGTGATAAGCTTAACCGCAAGGCTAATACTAACACTGAAAGTGTTAATGACCCCTAAACTTGGGGGTCCAAAACTGCCTTCTGGACCTGACTGATGTTGGTGGTAGCAGTCCTGCTGGATATATGCAGGGTTACAATGTTGGGGATAGGGACTTCCCAGGTAACAAATTGACGTTAACTTAACGGCAATTTAACCCACATTTTAGAGCAACTATACGTTAATGTTTAACGTTAATCTTAACGTGAATGTGTGGACTCAACTTTGCGCAATATTAACGTCAATGCTAACGTAAATATCACCATCATTTTTGCGCAATCTTAACATAGATATTAACGTGAATCTGAACACCAATTTTGCGCAATATTAACGTGAATATCAACCTGAATCCTAACATCAATTTTGCGCAATTTTGATGCCAATATTAACGTGAATCTTAACATCAATATTCGCTTAAGATATACGTTAATATCAACCTCAATTTGGGCAAAAATATTTACGATATTAGCAGAGTTAATTTCATACATTTTATTGACATTAATATCTGGTTGATAGGGCTTGGTCAATTTGGTTCACCACTTTTATTTATTTCCATCATTTCATCATTTTTCAATTGACACTTGCTGGGCCTAGCAGGTCTGTAATCATGTTTATTTAAGGGCTTAGTGGACGCCGCCAACGGCCATCACAGGCTAGGTGGGTAGTGTGGGTACTACCATTAGATAGTTATGTCTTTGTCGTTGATGTAATCAATATCTTCCTGTGTTTTCCCGCCTGTAGCATCCTCATACATAACTGTTTTCTGTAGGAAATAAAACAAAGGGTTTAGTGGTCAGGGGTACAGGTTGGACGTGGCAAAATCATGGGAACAATCTTACTATCAAATATTATTGATTATCTTTAGCCATAATTACTTAATGATGTTAAACAGTATTGACGGCATTTGAGTGCAATTAAAATGTAATTATGCTACTTACATTGAAGTATCCATTCCTAGAACCAAAGCAATTAACAGATCATGGATATGTATGCATGGTTCCAACTTCTTCGAACAGCATGCATGGGCCTATGGCTACATCAATGTAGACAGCTCCTGTAAATAAAGAAAAATGATTGATTTCATAGCATCTGATATAAGTTTAGAGTAGGAACAAATATACATTGTGTTAACGTGAATTGTTACCTGGGATCGAATGTTTTTGTATGATTTGCCTGTCTGTCGTGAATAGAAGTTATTGTGCTAAAATAATAAAGGAATCGGATAAGAGAGTAGTCCAGAAGAGGAAGAGAAGAGGGGAAAAGTGCGGAGAGAGAGGAATAGAGACAGAGAGGAGAATGACACAGAGAAGACTGAGAGGGAGAGAGAGAAGGATAGGCCTAGAGAAGGAGTGGAAAGAGAGAGATGAACTGAAGTGCATACACAGTAACCAAAATTAGATATCGTATTTCTCTCAATGCATCAACATTACATTAGTTATTAGTAAGTTATCTTGTGTGACTGAACATGGGTCTAGACATATACAAAGCATAGAACAGAAACATACTCACGACTAGACATGTAGAATAGAATGTCTCCCAATGTTCTCCCATGCATCCTCTTGCTTTGGTTTGAATAATGGCGGTTACTGATGACGCATGCGCAGTTCTGGTCTGATGCATAGGACACACAGATATAGGCGGCGCCACTGGGCCTACTGAAGGTCGCTCCAATATTAAAGATATTCTCAGGAAAGAAATTTACCTCCCTGTATTTCTAATTTTTGTATGATGTGTTACAAGAAAATGAGTCACAAGTCGCAAAACATCATATGTTTGAAATGTGTTTTTAACTGGAACCCTTTCTCAGAATGTTTCGCATTTTGGAATGCTTTGTCCTGAAAAGATGTACCAAATTTCAAGGTTGTGTATGCAATGTATCATTCTGTCTGATGAATCGAATTATAAAGACAACAAATTACTGTAAATATAGCATGAGTGATATGGTGACATGATATGGTCAAGAACTTTATACCTTGGACAGTTGTATTTGAAGCGCGTATTTAATGAATGAGTAAGTTACATATATATGTATGTTATGACAGTTATCAGATCAGCACGGCGCTGGTGGATGGATATTTTAAAACATATCATTACTGTGTGTATCTTTAATATATGCCATATATATCATATATGTCATATACTTTTAGTACTATATGTCTAATTCCTATAGTTTAATTGTTTGTCTCTAACCTGGGAATTATGTAGAGTATAAATTATAGTAGGCTATACTGCGAATATTCGTGCTAAATGTATGGAAATGTATATGATCCTGAATAAAATATTTTCAAATCAAATCAAATCAAAATTGGTCATCCTAAGGAGTGTATTTAATTACTGAGTCATCGATGATCAAGAAATATCCCAAATTTGTTTTCATGCATGAAATATAAAAGTAGCCTATTTATCAGATGACCTTACTTTTATCATTGGAATCGGCATGACCTCATCTTTAATGATATCTAAAAATCCTTTTTTGCGACTTGTGACTCATTTTTCGATGACACATCATAATAATAGGCAAGTATACTGATATTCAGATATTAATGTTAAGTTACCATTAAATTGATGTTAATAATGTTATGTCAAAATGTAAACGTTAACTTGACCAGTAATTTAATGTTAATAAGTTGACGTCAATTTATTAACTCAAAGTTAATGTTGATAATACGCAAGTTTATTGAGGTTAAAATATTGATGATTAGTCAACATCAAATTAACGTGGATAAGCTAACATCAAGAAAGTCCACGTTCAGTTAATGTTTACTTAACGTTAAAATTGTAACGTGAACTAAATTCACATGAAATTAAGGTTAAATTAACGCCAAAACATTAACGTTGCGAAATTAACCTTTCCTTAACGTTAATCAACGTTGTGTTAACGTAAATTGTTACCTGGGTTGAGGTGTTTTCGCTTTATTGTAGGAAGCTTTAGTAATAGATCCCTCGGAACAAAGTGATCCATATCCCGCGGAAAGATCGATTTTCGACCCCGAAAAACCACAAACAACACTGTTACCCCTGGGTAAGTGATGATGATAGACTTTTGTCACAAACATTGTTTCTGGCTGTCAAAATATTTATAACTGATGTTTCCAAAACGAGCAAAATCGTATTGTTTCTGTTACAGTTGGCTTCAACTGTTGGGAAAGCTCTCCGACCTATAGCTCCTTTGTGGTTAATTGCAAATAAAACATTTATCTAGATGTAACAAGGCTAGAGTGTGGTAGCACTTTTTGGACCTTAAGGACCAATACACTACTGCCAACCTACAACACTCCATATCAATTAATCGTTTACCTAATCGTTTTATCTGTTATTGAGATTCACATATGTTTGACAAACACAACAAAAGTGAGTGAGGGACCGAGATATTAATAGACAAAAGATTAGATGGAGACGGAGACACAGAGAGAGACAAAGAGCCAGAGACAAAAGGACAGAGACACCTACACCCGACACCTACAAAACCTATAACAAACCGCTGGAATTGTGTATCCAAGACATTCAACCCCTGATCAAAACGTTGGAAACAATAAAAGAAACCAGAGGGGACAAGCGTTTTGTATGGTTATTTCCATAACGTTTCCAGGGTTACTTATCTATAATCCTTCGGAGCACTAACCAGACATAGGGTAGTGGTCTATAGTGCCTGGAGGTGCGAACCCCAGTATACCAAACCCTGACATACCATACATCAGGGGTAGGCGAGGGGCACAGGCAGCAACAGATGTAGCCTGTACACACCCCACTTACCAACCCCTCCTCTGTCTTTGTGTGTCTCCCCTCTCTCTCTCCGTCTTTCTGTCTCTGTATATTTATTCCCATAGCTATGCCTCTCTATCTCTGTCTCTGTCCTCTGTCTCATAATTTCTGTCTCTGTCTCATTATCTTTCTGTCTGTCTCCGTGTCTGTCTTTCAGCCTCTGTATCGTTATCCCTGTCTCTGTCTTGTCTCTGTCTCTTCATGTCTCTGTATGTGTCTCCGTGCCTATTTCTCTGCCTTATTATATTTCTGTCCATTCTATTCCCTTTCATCCTCTTCACACTGTAGTGATTCTCTGACTCCTTCCATCTCTACCTATCTATCATAGAGACATGTAAATAACCCACCTTTATTTATATATTTATTTATATCGTCCGTTTTCTTCATGTGTATCTTTTGTATCCGTCTGTGCTAGTACCCCTCAATACATTTAATGCATTAAGGACCCTGACCCCTGTCTCACACAGTGGCGACAAACTGATTTGTAATTGTCTGAGTAAAATCTTTAAGTATCTATCGTTTGAAGATGATTGATTATTTTCTCTATATTCCTTCCCTCGGTCAACATACATGTACCAACAAGGCAAAAGGTGTGCCATATGAAGTTGAATGCAGAGATAGGCGACGGCAAACAGATGGAGAGGGGTACATGTCACATACGATTGTTAAATCCCACATCACTTATTCATGTCCAATATTCCATCTGTCATATTCATTTACTAAGATATATTGATTGCATTTCCCAAGGCCACCCCTAGCTCTGCCCATGCATGTGCCGAGCTCCCATTGTTACCTTTGATTAGAATTTATCTACCAGTAAGCGACTGCACTCGTACTTAAAGTACACACCATCCAATACCCCTGGGACTCTTCTTATTCTATCCACATTATGATTCTGTCCACATCGTATGGGACAAATCCATACATGGGTCAGATTGTTGGAAATTGTACACTTGGCAGCTGTACACATTTAGTAAATTCTGCTAAATTAGGCTGCAATTTGGTCCATACTAGGTAAATTCGAGTATATTCTGTATTGTATTTATTCTAGCAAACTGTTTGGCTAGGTTGAACAGTATTTTGAACTTTATTTTCGTCTGAAATGTGGGTTATTTGAGAAGATTCGTGAAGTTGAATTGTACATTTTCTGACAATCTGGCCAACGTACGTCCCCACTACTGTGAATCAATACATTGCCACTATAAAATGGAGGTACTAGATCCACAGAGGCAGCGGGCAAACCCCCGGACAAATCACTTTAGTGGAATACGCTCAGATTGCATCTTTACCCTAATTTTCAATAATGGATGACTTGTTCCCGCTACAAGTAACAACAGTACACATGTATGTAGTAGTGTTTCGGCTCACTCTGTAGATGGACACAACCTTTGAAGTCCCTGCACCTAATACCAGTATATATGTGTTTATGCCTTTCGTTTTTTGTACAGTTGTACATAGTTAGTGCATACGTTAACACTGCGTTTACATCTTGTAGTTTAAAAATAGACGCAGTATAATTTCCATATAAGGCGGGTGAATGTCCTATGCGGGTGGATGGTAGATTTTGTAGTGGGGTAATGTCTAGAATGGTAAAATATCGGGGGGGGGGGGGGGGCAGGAACAGGGGGTTTTCGGCGGGTAGTTAGCCCGAGACCTTTTTAGTATTAAGCCTTTGATAGCACAATCGCCTTCGCCCGTAGAAAGTTTTGTGCAGTAACCGGATTCACATAAAATTTAATAACTATGTTTGTGTTTAACCTTTGCCTTGACATTCTTGGGCTATAACGATAATAACCTCCATTTCGGGCCTACTAGTGCGCTGTTTGTGAATAATCCCTATAGCTTCGCCTCTGGATTGTACACCAAACCATGCACCAACAGCCCCTCAATGTCGTTCATTAATCTTCTAGTACCATAACGTGACTGCACTGGTCAAGTGGTCAAGGTGGTGGTCAATCCTCCTCTGATACACATGGCTGCGTCAGTGAATGCCGTATACCACACATCACTGCTCCTGGTCCCACACTGTTCAGTTAGTGTAGCCTTTGTGAGCAGTCTACACCCAAAATGATCCAGTCCTTCTAAACCTATGTTAAACAGGGTCTGAGGGTTGATGCACGTTCATTATCGACAGTATTCTATTGTAACACATGAGTTGATGAATACCCATGGGGGATTACAATTATATCCGGTTCTAGCTAACAAAAGGTCAAACATTATATGCCATCAACATCCCGGTCATCTAACAATTTACAATGACCTGCTTATGGGTCAGATTTTCAGAAAATGTACAATTTGCAGCTTTACACATTTAGTAAATTCTGCTAAATTAGGCTGAAATTTGGTCAATACTATGTAAATTTGAGTATATTCAGCATTGCATTGATACTAGTAATCTGTTTGGTTAGGTTAAACTGCATTTTGAGAGTCATTTTTCTCTTAAATTTGCGTTATTTGATAGTATTGGTGAAAGAGAATTGTACATTTTCTGGCGACTTCACCCTTATACAGGATGGTCTTCCCTTTTTGCACTCGTGCCTGTGTATATTTCAGTTGATCAGGCTGCTGAGGGCGCTCATCATTACTATATGTTAATATTTCCTATGCCCTGTTATTGGCAATCAACCCTTACAACTGATAGCAATGCCTTCTTTGGCATCCATTCTAAAGGTTGAAATTAACCCATTCTTATCGTTATTTTAATTTGCATTAGGATACACTGTCTAAGCTGGCACCTTCATATTACACTCTGGAGAGTATTGTCAATGGTCGCTAACTCAAGTGATATTAAGGGAAGCAACTGATGCAAAGTGTCACATCAATGCTGGTCAAACTATACTTTAGGAACCTTTGGTAGTCTTTCCAACATACTCGGTTAGTGTAGTAGAAGGATAATGAGTTATTGGAGGAGTTACTGGAGTAGGTACTGGAGGGGGTACAGAAGGGCTATAGGAAGGGCAACAGGAGGATGGAGGAGGTACAAGAGCAGGTACAGGAGGAGGTACAGGGAGAAGTTCAGGAGTTGGTATGAGAGGGAGTACTAAAGGAGGTACAGGGAGGGTGAAGTACTGGAGAAGGTACAGAAGAAGGTATGTGAAAAGGTACTGAAGGAGGCACTGAAGGAGGCACTGGAGGAGGTACAGGAGGGGGAACAGGAATCGGTACTGAAGAAGTACTGCGGGAAGTGTCTGAGAAGTTACTGGAGGAGATAGGGGACGTATTGCAGGAGGTACTGGAGGAGATGTGGAGGGTCTTTATCCGTTCAAATAATTGCTACCTAACCGAATATTCTTTCAAACTGATATGCCAGGAAATATAAATTTGTATTTTGCTTCTCTTATAACTCACTCAGCAGGATAACATTTTGACATGACCTATTCTTCTTACCTCATTAATACTACAATTTGCCTAAATCATATAAATACTATTTGAAACAAGAAAATGTTCCTTGTTATAGAGGAAATTTGATCTAATTGAACCCACTACGAAGAATAAATGGAATTGTAAACCATCAGAGTAGTATGAAACCGTTCCTAGCAACGAGACCACTTAGTGCGTATATATCCCTGAATACAAAAAATGGTAAAACAAAATCTTTCATTAGATATTTAGTTTCAGCAGTAGCAGGAGAATGAGTTACAGGAGGAGGTAGAGGAGGGGAAGGGAAGGGTCTGGAGTAGGAGGGCTGACCCTACTACCAGTGCATGGTATATACTGGACCCTGGAGAACGTCCTGGTAAGTGCTTCCACTGACCGAGGGTCAGCCGAGGCTATCATTTCACTGTAATTTCGCACTGACCACTGACTGGTCAATGTGTAGTGGACTCTTGACTTCAACACGAGTGGTCATCTGGCTTGACCATATTTCTGGGTCTACTGGGCCGATTATTTCGACCAGGGACAGTCGGAAGAGATACAGAGGGCAGTCAGGCAAATGGAGATATATGAAAGACCTTTGAGACCTTTAAAATATGGTTAAAATTCGCAATTTACTCAGTTTAAATACGATTTATAATGCAGATGTTGATATGCCATCGGTCTACTGATATGCAGAACTTTACAGAAAGTGGCTCCATATTATATAGGGTTTATTGCATTGTAGATGATTCTGTAGGGCACTCACTCATATTCTGAGAAAGGTCCGTTGCATAACAAATTCTTACTTAATATTTTCCTTCCTCAACTCCCTGCTAAGCCCATCATTATTAGTTTTAACAAAGTGTGCATATTTATTACGAAATTATAGAAGGACCATGTACAAACCCTAATGAAAGAGATACTCGGCGTAGAACGAAAAGCGGCGGTTGAAGATTTTATATTTGATATTTGAAAACCTGTGTTGCTATAATTTAGCCGATCAAAGGGGAGCTCTCCGGCAGTTGGGAGGTTTCCAGCCCCTTTGGAAGTCCTTACAGTCTTCTAATGTAGAGTAAAAATATCACCTCAGTCATAGACTGTCGATGATCCTCTACAGAATTCCAGTGAAAGTTTTCTTTTACAATTGAATGTGGCACAGATTGAGACTATTTCGTAATAATACCTGAATGAAGAATTTATAGAAAAGGTGTCTCATACAGATGTGATGTGTTTCAAGAAAATGGGTCAAAAGCCGCAAAAAAAAAGATTTTGAGATATTATCATATTTGAATAGATGAACTCAAGCCAATTCTAATGGTAGTAAACATCAAGGACATCTAAGTAGTGTTTCTTAATTATAAATGTGATATCTTTGATTTTTTTAAAAAAGTTATTGATATTTTTGGTTAAATAATTACTAATAAAGTACCTAAATATACCCCATAAGATGACCTTAGACATGCATAGATATATTAAATACATTGCCTTGATTATTTATTACTAGCAGCATTAAGTACCCCCAAAAATAAACTATTCGAACAAAGATATCTTATAAATAAATCACTTTTAAAAATAGCAATTTTACGATTTATGACTCATTTTCCTGAAACACATCACACATATGCAACATTCCCAAGGTGTTCTAACAGCACGAACCCATCGCATAAACCACTTAAAGCCCTCGCTATGCATCAAAAGATGGGTTCTCCCAAACCTCTCACAAAATAATGAAATATGGGATTTTCCCCCATCAGTGAATTGGGGTGGGAGAGAATCTGATTTACAACTCTCCGCTTCTCCATCTCTGCTGGGACGACCAGCTGAAGAATCACATCAAAATAATACATTCACCCTCACATTATAACCCTCCCTGAGGATACTAGGCTTTACCTCATCACCTGGGGAGTGTTCCAGAGTGCAGAGACAAGAATGGAATGGTCACAATGTATTATTGAACGGTTCATGAGGTGAATGTGCCTGTTGAATTCAATTTAGTGGTTTTATTTTATGTCCATGGTGTATGTGAATTGAAGTGCAATAATATAATCAAATTGGACGCATGGGTACTACCGTATGCGTTCGAATTTGTTTATTCTTTTACACTTGAGGTACTATAATATATGCTTATGCTTATGTTTATTCTATATGAAGTGTACAGTTTGAAGGGCTCCATGAAATATCCTTTAACGGTTGATTGATTCCTATTTTACTATATTTTTGACAGTCTCTTCCAATTCTGTGGGGAACCTCATTCTATAAATATTCGATCACTTGCACTTCATACCATTTCGGTAATGTATGGCAATTCAGAAGAAAATATAGGGTTCTTATTCCAATATGACTCATTGCAAAGGGCAGATAATCAAGAGTGAACGGAACACCTGTTTACATGCTTTTTTCAGAAAATATTGTTTAGTGATCGCGAAACATAAAACCCATCAACCAATCCGTTTGACTACTGAATCTCATGGTATAACATATTTTACTTAATATTTTCGTTCCTAAGCTTCTTTTCTTGCTACTTCTCTGGTAAGGAACCTTTAAGGAAAAAGGTTTCACACACTCCTAATTGTCATTCCTAAGGTAGAAATGTCCTACATAAGCAAGGAAAGCATCCTAGCAAGGAAAATTTCAAGTCCTCATTCCTTTTGCTGCATGCCCCAAGCTTACCTCAGCTATGTTTCCAATATAAACACATAGGTGTCATTATTCTGTGTACCTAAGTTAATCATTAAGCAATATCATTGACTGCACCTACACCAGTTGCTTACACAACCAACACACTCTCCCCGGGCCATCAGCTGAATAAATGTACTATATCTACAGTAACCTAATGTACATTTGTAACAAACCTAATTCTTTACTGATTAATTATGGATGAGCTCTCCAAGTTATCTAGTATCAGTAGCGTTTCACATTTGCTCATTTTATAAGACTGAAGTCATTAATATTATAACCGATTCTATGTTTATACAAGACTTTGAAGATAAATTAGCCGAGAGAAATTGTAAATGGGAAAGATAAATCCGGTCTTTGAGGTTATATTACAAAAAGAATAACAAGATCTGAGTAATCACTCGCCTTCAGAGATGTTGTAGTGGTATGAAAGTACCTAAAGACAGATTTCTATACCTGTCGGACTTTAGTTTCCTAGTAGAGCATTAGTATACTTATATCATACCTGATATTTTCAGCATTTCACTAAAGAGATATTCTTAATTATTTCGGCTGGAAAATAACCTTTTACTCCTATTACATAAATATACATAGCTAATTAAAACTCTTTAACAGTGGGTTTTCCTGGGTGGCAGAAAATGGTGTTATTTTGGTTGGTATCTTTCCAAAAAACATCTTCAAAATAACTGAAAATACACACATTCCTCTAAAAACCCATACAAGTATGCAAATCTATCAATACACTCCGCATTTACATTCGCATCAGCGACATCCATTCTTAATTAAATCGAGAGAGTTGGAAAACAAGTGGGAGAGGCTGGCATACAGGAGTCCTCTTAGTAGTCAAGCAGCTAAAGCGATGTGTATTGGAGGGTGAAAGGCTGAGCCGTTGTTGCAGTGTGGGCCAGCTCATTGAAATGCTAAAAAGGCTAGTGTGGAAAAGCAAATCTGCATTCGGTATACACTTTATACAGTGAGGGTCCAGGCAGTGGACACTATAGACACGGTCTATACATTTAAAGTGCTCATCCACTGTTGTTAGCCATCTTTAGTGCCTTTTTTCCTTTGTTTCGATAGCCGCCTAGTTCATTATTTGTGAAGTATTCATTCAGTGTTTGTATTATATCATGTGATATGACAGTACAATATCACATGTGTGTGATAAATACAGGTTAACTAACGAGTTGGTTGAAGGAGTGTGAATATTGCGCGAGTTGCGTAGCAATGAGTGCAATATTCTAAGGGACTGAAACCAACGAGTTAGTTAACAGATTTATTATAAATGCTTAAAATCATGAAAATAGAAAAAGATCGAGTCATAAATTTGAATTTTACCAGTAATCTTAAAAAACTAAAAAAACAGATTGGTTGCCATGAAAACTCCACGTAAATCACTAGTAAAATACGCACTATGCATAAATCACTCTAGATACATTGTTTTCAGAGCAATGCGTGTATAGTAATGATAGATATTATCACAATAACGCCCAAGTCACTAAATAAGGCCCATAAACATTATGTTTCCAGATATCACTCCTATTGAACCAGGATAACGTTTTATTTTTTAATACGCATTCGGAAAAAGTATACATATTGTCAGAGATTATAATGTGGGTAACAGTTTTGTACAACTGTCACTTTTTAAAAATGTGGTTCATGGTCAAGTTGCCATGGCAACTATTTCAGAAAAAGTTTGAAATTGTAAAAACATAAGGACCTTGTGGCAATCAAATCTCTCCCATTTCATTAAAAATTATGAAAACTAATTTTATTTCTGTAATTTGTGGTAAACACATTTCTGCATCTGTTGATCAAATGTGTGATTTCAATATTGTCACGAGGAATAACAAAGAGTATGAGTAGAGGGTTGACATGGCAACAAATTACCAATTTCGGCATGGTTTTGGGTGACATCGGGGATGAGCAAACATCTTGTCTGTAATCAGAATGATAGACCACCCAGATAATCTTATATGGCTGATATCAAAATTCCATTAATGACATGATGTTTTGTAGATATGAAATTCTCAAATAATTGGCTCTAGGAAGAAAAGAAAGCTAACTAAACTAATGTGAAGTCAATTGGAATACTAGTTAAATGCTGAATACAGCCCCAAATATGGCCAGAGTGATAACATTACCAAATAATGGAGAATAGTTATCTTTAGTTGGTTGCCATGGTTACATAAGTGGTTTCAATTTAAAGAAAAGAAATAAATATAGCGGTATAATAACACATATATTTTAATTAACCATTTAAGTAGTCAACCATCCATTTTCTTTTGATCAAAATATTTGTAATGATACAATTAAGTGAGTCATTGGGTAAGCTTACATTTCCTTATCAAGTTTTAAGTAGTTAAACTCCTCAGCAGGTTTCCTTAAAAAAAATAAGAAAAATAATATTTTACATCATTCCTAACTTCATCCAGGATTCGCATGTGTAGAATATTAAAGAATTTTGTTCAATTTCTTTTGAGATAAGTTTTTACATTTTGTCTGATACGCCTAGCTGATTAGTTAGCCATTTGATGGAGTGTAGGAAACCATCCATCATTTCTATATCAAGATGGCTGCCTCCACTGTCAGGTCGCTTTGATAAGCTGTAAATAAAGTTGCACATTTTACTTTCCTCCCTCTCCATCTGTGTCCTACTCTCTCTCTCTCTCCCTGCTTTCTCCCTCTCTCCTTTTCCTATAACCGCTCTCTCACCCCCTCTTTCTCTCTCATTCTCCCCCATTGTCCCATGTACCATCCCTCCCATTCTATGTCTCTCCCTACCCTCTCCCTCTCTCTTCTGTGTACCTCCCTTCCTCACCCGCTCACTCTCTCTCCCCCAACTCTCTCTCTCCCTCTCTCCCCAACTCTCGATCTCTTCTTCTCTCTCCCCAACTCTCTTTCCCTCTCTCTCTCTTCCTCTGATATATACAGGTGTATCAAATGTATAAGGGTGTATTATCTATGCCCCGTCTCTGTCCTTCTCTCTCTCTCTCTCCTCTCGCCCTCTCTCCCTCCCTCGCTTTCTCTCGCTCTCGCTCTCCCTCTCTGTCTCTCAAATGCATTTGCAAAGAATCACATTATGTCATGGAAATCCTAACCAAGGTCGACTTGTTTTATCGACAGCACTTAAGTCATAAATGAACCGTAACTCCATTTGATGCGGTCCATTTTCAGTTGGGTGAAGGTGATGAAATCCTTGGGGTATCGACTCATTGCAAAATTATTGATTGGATCATGGTAATATCAAACCAATGACAACGTTTTCCAATGGAATTTGCGTGTTAATTCAAACCATTCACGCAAACTTTTCATTTAAAGACGAACCACATCACTATGCAGTGACATGTTAATTAGATATTCACATGGCTTACTATACAAACAGCCCTAACTACTAATTCCCCCTTTATTCAGTTAAGGATCAGATTTTCAGAAAATCCACAATGTACAGTTTTACACATAGATCTATCAAATTCGGCAAAATTAGAGTGAAATGTGATAGATAATAGGTATATATATATATAATATATATATATTATATATATATATATATATGTGTGTGTGTATTCTGTATTATATCCATTCAAGAAATCTGTTTGGTTATGTTAAACAGTATTTTGAACTTGTCTTAGATTTGGGTTATTTGAGAGGATTGGTCAAGGTCTGTTGTACATTTTCTGACGACTTAAGGCCTGTTACACTACATACTATAGGATTGACCTTTAAAGAGGACTCTTAGAATGTTTAAGCATACAGTCGTAACTATAGTCGTTTAAAAATCTTTTATTATAATACTGAGTATTAGGTGAAATAGTGTTCTGTATTTTTGTCCATTTGCATTAACTAGATTATTTAGTACGTTCCTAAAGTTCCGAATACATTCCCAAAATACGTTCCTATTTCAAGCTAAAATGATGGTCAATTGTGATTTCATTTTCATGTACAAATGAGCAGGAGGTGTTTTTTTTGTATTCAGGTGTAACACACTATTACACTTCATGAAATGGTGTGCTTTTTAGCCCTCTGAAAACACTTCTCCACCTCTAAAACTGATTGACTCCTGCCACTATGTACGGCCCACCCTATCATGAGCAACTAGCGTTTACGTTAGCGTTGTGCTATTGCGTTGTCAGTGCTAAATGTCCCTATCGTCTATGTCACAAAAGCTGTCCATTGCTAATATTCTTAAAAAAAACCTATAGCACTAATGATCTTGCTTCCTCTCGGTAAATAGACGGTAGTATACTACCCTAGAAGTTAATAAGCTTATAGGAACCAAAGGGTTAGGTAAAATACAATACAATAATATTCCTGAACAAATCTATATTGCACATCTAGCCATGAGCCCCACCCACTCCTCTCTCTCTATCCCAACTAGTCTGTGGCAGTACAGGCCAGCCATACAGTATCAACTGTAGTCCTGGAAATCCTGCCAAATTGATATGAAGCGATTCAGGTTGACTTAGGCTACCGGTGCTTCATTCAATCCTGCCCCATCGTATAGAAAGGTCCGGAAAATGCAATCAGATGGTAAAACATCATCGGTTAAGAGTTGTCAGAACTGAAATTACGCTAAAGTGATTTATCTCTCCCAAACGATCGCCTTGCATGACTTGAAAGGAGGAGTTTTAGTGGCATTTCAGCTGGGATTTCAGCATTTTGGGAAATGAGAGAGGTCTGTGTATGGAGGAGGGTGGTGCTTTGTGGTGGCGTTTGTGGTGGTGGTGGTGGTGGTGATTTGCTTTGGTATTGTTAGGAGGCAGTAAGAAAGAGGGTTAGAGAGTGGGAGAGGGGGGACAGGAGACGGACACACAGAAAAAGGAGGGGAGATAGATAGAGACAGTGGTGGACAGATATGGGTACAAATTGACATAAAGGCGCCAAAAGAGATGGTAGAGAATGTCGATGGGTAGAGATAGAGGGAGAAAGAAATAAATAAAAGAAAGAAGCAAAGAAGCCTATATTATATAAGAGTATCAACGGGGAGTCAACAGGTCAAATGAATTCTAGAGTTAAAGAATTAAACAGAAAATTATTCGTTTCTGAGAGATATTAAATAAGATGCAGTTATAATGCTACAGGGCTTCATAAAATAATCTATGCGTATTTCTAGGATCAATCAAAATCCTTTCCCGTGATGGCTTCACTTATTATCGCTCACTGGCGGTCATTTTCCTTTGGCCAGTTCGACTTCAAATTCTTGCATTAACATAACACAGCAGCAGAATATTAACAACATCAGTCGCATGAGTCATAATAGGAGTAAATTTTGTAAGATGTATTTTGTGGTATGCAAATTTATGCCGCTTTAATAGTATTTGGAGAGAGTTAGGATTATGAGTTGGTGGTGGTTGAGCAGAATATCAATCATCAACTTGTTTATATTTGCACTGCCACTAGTATTCAAATACAAGCAGTCCTAGGGCTACAATGAACTACATGGGCCTGTTGTACAATCTAAGGAAAAGAGAGTTGTGTTCGGGAATTTCTACACCATTTCCCCCTCCCGACCATTGTCTATATATATGGGCTGATTCCAAAAATGATTCCCTTAACTTATCTAATAAGTATGTTGCATGTTTGAAGAAAATGTTACTGGTGATTTCTGGATTGACACTCACTGCTATAGAACTTAAGTAAACGTCTTTAGAGTGACAGTAGAACCGTAGATACAAATCAAATATAACGTCTTGAATTTCTGTACCTTTCTGAAACAACTAAGGGTACTAAACACCTCAAAAATCAAAATATTCTTATAAGGTAATCTTCTAGGAAAATCACATTTGAAAAATATTTTTTTGCAAATTGGGACTCATATTCCTGTTACACATCACATTTTAAGTAACTCTTTCTTCTGCAACAGGCCCCGGAATCATGTTCTTACCCTTAGACTGCCACCCTTGATCTGCAGGTCTGCTTACCATGTAATTGTATACATGCCCTACCCGCTTCAGACTCCTATCCCTCTCATCTCCTTACCCCTCTAGAGATGGCCCTACTGGTGGTCAGTGCATTTCAGATTGACCAGTGGTCAGTTCATGTTGGAGATTAGGCCTCCCAGTCCAAAGCCCACCAGCTATATAAAGGCCCTGTGCATAATGCATTGCTCTATATGGACCGCTAGATTCCAAGTGGAATGGGATGTCATTTGTTATCAAGCTCTGGTGGATTTCTGTAATACTTTTAGTGGGATGGGTTGTTGTCTAATAATGTTGTATTCACATGTATATTAGATCTGTATTGGAGGTCTTAGTGTATTTAAATGACATCTGATATCAGTTTATTGGGATTACAAGCGAATTATGAGTCAGAACTTGTATTAACTGGTATTTTCTATAATATCCTTTCATTGTTGAGCTGGTTCTGTAGGTGTAGAGGGGGGGGGCTAGCATCTCTTTACATGGTTCATTGACCTATTGCTATTGGCCTTTAAATAAATACACAAAAAAATCAAGTTTCTACACCAATATTGCTCTCCATCTTCTGGAAGACACAAGAAGAAAACCTGCTATAGGCTGATATATCCATGTAATCGGGACTGTACATTACTGAGCATTACTATATCTTCATTGAACATATTTAATGGTATTCAATTAGTGAGGAAACAAATATTATGATATGTCCTGAAATAACAAATGCAATAGTTGGCAAATTATCATATTCCAGCCATAGACACTTTGCATACATATTCTGGTTCGTCATTTACCCTCTATTCAGACATTTATAGTTCAAGATTTGATGAAAGTATTGTATCAACTTATCACTGTTTGATGTTTTCGTAAGCATGTCCACAAAATACTTACAAATCTTTCCTTTGTCTTTTCAGGTAAGTTGCTGTATTTGAACCTAATGTTGCCGTTGGTGGTGAGTAGAGGAATGATTTAAAGATAATATTCCTACATGCGAATACTAGCTATAGAAAAACATCGCCTTCCACTTAAATAATCCAAATTAAAGTGCATGAGCGAAGGTGAAATGCGGTTTAAAAGTAGTATTTAATACATCTGAAAACATCCTTTCTAGTCAGGTGCCTTAAGGGAAAAACCGTTATTTTTTGGATAAAAGTATCAAATTTGGTACACATGTAGGCAAGCATATACCTTTGAATATTGTTCCTTGCAACAAGAATTAAAATCACTGGAACACCAATTTTTGACATTTTTTTCAAAATGGCTACTAAAATAGTCCAGTTGCCAAACTGGGATTTTGGGGCCGAGCATGTTTTATGGTATGTATGATGTTTTATGGTGGATTCTGGTAGTATAACATGTCCTGAGCAAGAATAAGCCAGGCGCCACTTTGGAACTCTTGGGGATAAGCTTTTATGGGCCAAAAACAAAATGGCTGCTGACTGAATATGTCGCCAATTATAGATAACCCATAACTTCCTTATTATTGGTGCTAGAAACTTGATCTTGGTGTCTACACCTATGTTTTCAGGGTGTAGAAAGTCATTAATGTGCCAAGATTACCTGTATCCATACTAGAAATTATTAAATTTGAACCTGAGATAAAAATATTGTGGGAAAAATGTGTAATGATTTCAACAATTGTTATTGTTCTTATTATAACCACATATGGATACTCATCACAGATTATATAAATGCATCTACCATATTTAATTCCTTTAACACATTAATTTGTGGTGCTTAATTTTTATAGTATTTATCTAATATGGCTGCCAAAACTACAATTACAGAAGCATTTTGATCATTGTGGTAAGTGCAAGTGCAAGTATAAGCCTGAGACAAAACCCCAGTTTTTACATTAAGGTATCATGGTCTTCTTAATACATTATTCCTGAAAAGCCTTGTAGGGTTTTCAAAGTATCTAAACCAATTCAACCTTGAGACAGTCAAGTCCTGCATGGGTTTTAAGTTACTTTTTCACATCTGCAGTGACAGAGTTCTTTACATCGTAGGCTGTAGGTTATCCCACAAATGTAGGATACATATCCACAATCTGAATTGGAGCTGCATTTCATCAGCTGAGTGCAGACCTGGGATGTCACTGGCAGTGTTGTCCACACTGGACACCAATTGACTTCTTTGACTATCGAACCCCAACTGTCAGGGGAAGTTACATTAGTCTTGGGCTCTCAGCACCTTGCCCAAATACTGGCTCGCGACATGACCCTCCTAGTATTTTAAAAAGAAAAAGAAATTCATTCTGGAATATAAGTGGTAATGTTTGATGAATAACCTTTGTCTCAGTCAATCTTTCATACTGTCCTTTGCCAAAGTCCTCAATCAATCTCATGAATCTTAAAATTATGATTCTGTTGTTTCAACAGTATCATAATTTTCGTGTATTCAACAAAAGCAATTCAGGGCAGTCATCTTTGACAGGTTTTCTAAAATCACTGATACCTTGTCCTAATTTGTTAACCTGCTTTGGAAAGGTCTTTCAGGATGACAAGACTCTCCTCATGGTGCATGTAATTGACCTCAGGGTCTTCCTCTGGAGGGTAATGTCCTTCAAAGTCAGTCAAAAACCATGCCTGCTCAGGCCCAGATGCCACCCATATTTGCAGCACAGTAGGCACCCTGGTCACTCCTTTGCCTTTCACTTAGCATCTTCTTGCTCATGGTTAATTGGAATCAAAGAGATCCTGTGTTGGTATTTACAGAATACCTAGTTCTTGACAAATTGATATTGTAATGAGTAAGGTAAAGCCTTCATGTCATATGTGTGGATCGTTATCTACCTGATGTAGTTACAGGTCAAGGTCAAGGGCAAAGAGGAGAAGCATAAGTGCCTCCAAGGATTCTACTGACAGTTGTAGGTTTCTGTCCTTATGATCTTTGATGAACACCAGTTCTGCTGGATGAGATATCAGAATTGGAATCTGGCTCTGTTGTCTGCAACTTACAAAGAGTTCTCAAGTTCTGTCACTGATAGCAGTGCCATCTCCTGTTCAACCCAGCAATTTTCTTTCATTATCTCAGTAGTCAAGTTTTCAACAAGAGGATAGGTTATTGCCTTGTGGACTGCTGATGATGACAGCTTTAGGTAGACATCAGGTACTGCTGTATAAGAGGATGGTAGA
The DNA here is from genome assembly GCA_942159475.1 of Sthenelais limicola. NCBI lineage: Eukaryota > Metazoa > Annelida > Polychaeta > Phyllodocida > Sigalionidae > Sthenelais > Sthenelais limicola. The sequence continues at coordinate 38,253,631 of OW804102.1, forward strand.
GTAGGAATGGAAGTTTTATTGCTTCCTGGTGTAATAAATATGTATCTGCTGTTTTACTATTCAAATTTGTAGAAACTGAATAAGCCTTATACCAGTTCCATGGAAGGACACTTGTGCTGTGGTTAAGGAATAATTATGGTCTATGCTATCCAATGCTCCAGCTACAAAGTATATCATTCTTCACACTAAAAGGGCACACAATTTTATCTATCTCAAACTGGTTGCTATAATAATGTATTCCACTCAACATGCATTAGTGGAGTTCCTGACTAATGCAACATTTGATTTTCACTTCAAGTTTGAGCAAGTTTAGTTTTATGGTATCAAATGACAGCTTAGGGTCTAGATACCCACTCCCTCCTGCTGGACAATAAGTATCAATATTATTTCGTCCCTTGATCCCAAACTTAATGACACCAGATCAAACATGTATTCCCAAAGTTATAACAGTTTAAACATTTCTGCCTTATCTGTAATAATGGATCAGTCCGCCATCCCCAGGAATTAGGGGTTCCAGAGCCCCCCACCCCCCACCACCATAATATTATTAGCAAATATATTATAATGTGGCATCATTACAATTACAATAACACAATATAAATTCAAATTAATTATTACCAATGTTCTAATAGTTTGACCATTTACACTTTACCTGTTGAGGTGGGTTGAGCCCCCTCCCCAAAACTGAGGGTACCTAAGAACCCACCTAGCTAAACAATACTTACTAATGTGGTTCTGTCTCTTTATTTCAAAAGTGATGACACCAGTTATGCTCAGATCAGACATTTATTCCAAAAGTTATAACAGTTTAAACATTTCTGGTCTATCTCTGATAATGGATCAGTCCCCCATCCCCAGGAAATAGGGGGTCCAGATGCCTCCCACCCCCCTTACCAAAGTATTACATGCAAATATATTATATGGTGGCTTCATTGAAAATATAATCACACAAGAATTGTTCAAGTAGATTATTATTATCAATGTTCTATAGTACTTAGAACATTTACACCTTACCTGATAAGGTGCGTTGAGCTCCCTCCCCCTCCCCCCCCCCACATTAAGGGGTCCAGCCCCCCCCCCTATCTAAAGAATACTTACTATATGGTTGTGTCTCTTCATTCCAAAATTAATGACAACAATTATGTTCAGATCAGACTAGTATTTAAAAGTTATAACATTTTCCTTTAATTATTGAAAGTGGGGTTAGCCCCCTATACTAATAGCCCCTCAGAGACCCCCCAGACAGATGAAGGGTGGACACTTGGACCAAAATTGTTATTTGGACCCTAAGCTTTCATTTGATACCAAAAACAACACTTTTGGACAAATCTGAAGTGACTGTCCCTCCATGCACCTTACTTATATGGTCATATTCTGCATTTGGTCAGCCATCTTGAAAAAGGGCCAAATGAGGGTGTTTCAGTGGGTTTTTTTCTTGTTGCAAGGGGAAATATTGAATGGCATACCCTTGTCTACTTGTGTACCAAATTTGGCACTTTTATCCAAAAAATAACGGTTTCATGTTTTTTTGACCTTAAGGCACCTGACTATTCAATCGTCACAACTTGAAATGACTATCAATTTTACTGAGACCAACAAATATATAAAGTATGAAAAATAGAAGGAGATGTTATGACACATTACGTAACATTGCATAACCGCATTATATTTATATTAACTATTAATTATACCAGTACTGTGCAGGCCAGCCAGCAAGCCAGTCCAGAATATGAGGTAACAAGCATACGGTCCCTTTTAATTGATTCTCATCCTGGTGAGAGTTTGTACGGATATATTATAATAAAGCTAGTTGGATAGTGGTTCTTTAATAGATCAGTCGTGCCTCAGAGTTCCTCATTTATTTCATTACTAAAACTGTCAAAGACCATAACAGAGAGATAAAGCCTTTACCATGTAAAAGGCTATCGTGGTGTAAACAACCTTTCCTTTACACATGTAGGGTCATTTCCTATCATTGCTAGGTTCTGCAAATACCTCACCAATGTTGTAATTAGATAATGCTACATCTTATAACTACTTAGGCTGTCACAGTGGGTAAATTACTCATTGTAACAGCCAATAAGTTCCACCATCAAATTAGGGGAGGTCTTACAGAGCCTAAGGGTGTTGACCTATTGAAAAGCCCTCAGATAATCCCGTGGTCTGCATCAACCAATCAGGAGGGATCTCGACTGCTAGACCCAATCAGGAGCTCTGTTACAGAGGCTTTCAGACCACTCAGACAGGACTGCTGATTGGCCTGATACCTCAGAGCCAATCGGATCCCTTGTAACCAAGCAGGTTCTCCCTGTGATTAAGGAGCGAAAGCTCAGGGGTTTAAAAGTAATAATAGGTCTACCACAGCATTCGGTTCTTTACCAAGACCCATACATTTGACTTGAGTCTGCTCCGACCAATGAGAAGAGGTCTCTCAGAGGAGGTATATCAAATCCTTAGGTAGCTAACCAATGCCAATTCATCTCATAAGCTTCAGGCAAGTTCAACCAATGAGAGGAAGGCTCTTGGAGGTCTGCAGGCCGTTGTCCCATTTGCATGATCATCCCTATCAATGATAACAATCTACAGAATATTCCTTGCTTGCTTTCCCTTGTTTTAGGATATTCCTACTGCAGTCATAAAATTTAACATTTTATAGCAAATGTCCTCCCTATCAGTTAATTTCCAGCTGTTTCAGTGGTGTATTATATCCAATAGTATGTGAAAAATGCGTGTACAGGGTCCTGTACAAATCAAACTGGCTTTATGGTGACATATATTCCTATATTTTATACGCAGACCTATATTGTATGCGCACGTTTCTGGAAATATTCATATCCACTTGCACATAAACGGGAAGAGAGGGCCATGCACCATTTACATGCACAATTTAGACGCATGTTTTACAGCATAATGGATTACTAAGGTAAAGTAGCTAAGGAACGAACATCGTAAGGAATTAGTTGTTACGCAACAGACCCCTGGCAGCAGATATAATGCTACTCCGCTTATGGCAGGCAATTCTCATTATAGGATACTAGATCTTACACGGGTCCTGGCCTTGGAAGCAGACCTATAACTAGAAAAAGAATTTGTTTTGTATCAGCTGGGACATGGGGCTTAGCATAGGGGCAGGGGCATCTATTGAATGCGGTAAGGTAGGAGAGGGAAAGTATTTAAATTCTACTTGGCCAAGAGTCGTATTACTCACTCAATACAAGCTGATACCACTCCCATGATATAAGGACATCTGAGGTACATGGAGTATGAAGGATATAAAATTGTATTAGAGGTTGCCTGTTGGGCTGTACCACACTACAGGAATACATTTAAAGCAGCATTCTCAGTTATGATGACAAAAAGGACTCTACTCATAATTTTTATGACATATAGGACTGAATATAGCAATATTCTGATGCTGATATATTTATACATAGATTTTATGTTGAATTGATCAAGGGACAACTAGCCCATGTAAGGGCTAATAACAGAAGCCACCACAGGAAAGAATATGGCGGGTCGCTGTAAAATTGGACATTCCTGAAGCCCTGCAGCAAAACTAACAGAAGGAAATCTTCCGAAACATTGGTTGCTCAAAATTCTTTCACTTTTTCCCTTCCTTTATTAGGAAGGTAAACAAATGCACTGTAGGTATAGGCCATTCCTAACAGCTGGGAATTTCACATAGGAAGACTTTGTCTTCCTTCCTACAGGCGAGGGAACTCACAAAAAAAACATTCCTTTTCTTAAATCATATTGCCTCATATATTTCCTTTGGTGGGTAGGAATACAACTTCCTGCCCACCATTCTGTGTACAGACTATCATTTCCTTCCTACAGGTAAAGGAATTCACACAAAAACATTACTTTTCTTAGCTTATGACATTACTCGGATCGGTAGTTAGTATATAGTCCAACATTCTGGGATATGTTGCATGGGAAATCCTTTACTTCAGATATGCCTTTTTAAGCTGTTTTTTACCTGGCTCAGTTAGAGAGTCTCACTGTATAGTAGGAATACAAATTAGTTTTGCCTGTATCGCAAAGTCCTTCCTTAAAACTACTCCACCAGCGGCTCGGCAATCATACTGGGTAGGGGTGGATAGGGGTGGGGTGGAATCAGTGAATCATATTGCCCCATTCTGTTCACATTTGATGGAGTACCGCTGCATCAGGGTACATGCACTGTTTTACCCTTTCAGCCATTCGTCAAAGAAGCCATTATAACGAGTAATAAGCCTGATTATTTGTGAGGGCAGCTCTTGAAGATGTATTTGTAAGGGGAAGTAATCTGGTTCTACAAATGACCAATGAATTTCTAGGTGGTAATGATTTATTGTTGAGTCGGTAATTTGCTCTTGTGTAGGTCAACAAACTGGACTAGTTATAAAATACCAAGATCGTTCTATTGTAACATGTATAAGTAATTCAATTATTTGTAAATATAGGAATTAAACCTACAAACGACAATCCGGTATGTTTTGTCTCTTATTTATTTATCCCGACGCGTTTCGACATTTTGGTTGTCTTCTTCAGGGGAGATCCCTGAATTCAATTATTGTTAGTACGCATGAATGGCTAACCTCTCTGATTATGTCTGTCTCCTCTCTTTCACTCTCTCTCCCTCCCCTCTTTCTCGTACTTCAACTTACCCAGGGTCTGTTACATAAGAACCACTCACTAAATATACTCCTTACTGAAATATCTGTCCTTGCTTAGGTAGGAAATTCTTACTGTAGGAATACAAACTCCTTATACCAGCTGCTTAGCAATAAAAGTAGCTAAAGACTGACATGTATTATGCAACTGTGGTATATGGTTATATAAGGAGACAGAAGAAGGGCAATAGTATTCCAATGTCAGTGCTCCCATTTCGAGCTAATTCAATATGAATCAGCCCCTGGTGCAAGAGATTAGTACATCAATAGGCTTGGCAACTATGTTCCTTCTACATATATTGATAAAAGCTTTAATTCTACTATGAATGGTGTAATGAAGGGTACGCCTATGTGAGATTGATGGTTAGAATTATATTAATTGTTCCAGGGTTGGGTTTTCATTAACATTAAGTCAGAAATATTGTCGGGCAGACCCTTTAGTTATTGGGAGCAAAATCATTTGAATGAGTAATGTCCAGACGATTTGATTTCATGAATGCTATTTTTTCTATTTACAAACTGAGGAATACAATACGTTTATGACCCTTTGAATATAAACTATTTAAAAAAAGTATAAAAATAATGTAAAAAATATTGATAGAAATTTTGACCGCTGATGAAATCGGAACTCCTGAATCAAATATAGTAGGCCCTATCGCTAGAAAGTTGCTCAGCATGTAAGGTGCAGTAAGGGGGTTTAGTTCTCTCGATCCAAACTGGAGACATGATGCAATGTGCACACACAGTCAGTGTGGGTTTCCATGGTTACACGTTACCTAAATGACACAATCTGGTTGGCATAGAAGACGTGCACTGCTCGCAGTGTAACTTAACAGGGCCTTACAAAAGGCAATGTCATGTTCACCGTCTTCAATGTAAACAAGGTAACTAACTATTCACTAAATGGTTTCATAATTATGCCAGTGTCTCATACATAGCAAATGACGCGCTGTTTGGTTTCAAACATATCGAAACCATTTCATTTGTATAGCTATCGACCAAAAACTATTATTTGTTTGCTATAGTGCACCATACAAACCTCCAATTGGGGATTTGCATGTCCGCCATCTTGAATCTTGATTCGCATGGAATTATGGGATTTGTAATTTCCATCAAACAAGCCACCATCTTTCCCATCATACATTTGATTGTTATTATTCATTGCACAACCTATGCCCACGGTGAAAAAAGCCTTGCTAAATATTTGTATTCCATATTTGAACAGATCCAACCCATCATGCAGTGTTAGAAACATGCGCAGTGGCACACGCAAACCCCCTATTGCATGTGGAGCAAGAGTACTATTACATGCATGTCAAGCCCACATACATATTCACCGGAGGCGGACATGTGTATGGTGGATGGAAAGTGCCAAGGCTAGAGATATGTTTTCCACCAGTAATCTACCGCCCCTGTACACACACCCTCTATTCACATCTCGTGCCGCGCCCCCTGAGAGTTAGCAGTGACTTACTAAAGAGATTACACTGTATGAGCGAGGGTCTGATTTTATATTAGTATGTGCGGCGGCTGCATTAAGCCACTACTATACATGTACATGTAGGATCCACCCACTCACTGGATGTCCTTATTTAGCTGCTTTTGTTCAGCAAGTATTAGGTGTTGTAGTAACAGGTTCATTCTTAAAGCTGTAATGTCTGGCGTTGTGGCGCGACCTTATTTCTTAAAGCTGCATTCTCAGCGATTACACAAACATAATAGGGAGGTTCCGCAAGCAAACCTATCCCTTTTACGTAAATGCATTTGCATCTTGCATGTTTATGTATAAAATATAAATTGTTAAATGAAAAATGTTCCTTGATATGTTAGGGTATGTGCCCCACCCTCGCCATGTTTTGCTGAACATCTTTCTTCCTTTTAACGTTCTGTATCTTACACTGCAGTGTCAACCTAACTGTCAAAAGGTGTCTTGCGATAACGTAGATATGTGAGGGGTTGTCTTTATTCTCTACTAATACAGAGCACTGCACCTAATATTGCGCTCAAAGGCCCTATCGAATTGGCCCTTCATTTCGACAATTTGTGATTCTTGCAAATCGTTATGCATTTGATATTATGATTTGCCTTCTATTTCTCAGTATATCTTGTTATTACCCATGCAGTTGTATAAACCGTCATGACTTTCTATGCCAGACCATGTATTACATGTACATGAAGTGCAATGAACAAAGGCAACATTACCAGAACAACTACATATATATATAACTACTAACACCACTAGTGTACCGCCCATTAATGAGAACAACGCATGAATATTCATGCATGTACAAAGCACTAAAGTAATGACTGTAACAGTAATAGATATTACATGGCTGTTTAGCAGAGGAATACAATTCACGTAATGTCTTCACTGATCGTCACCTATCGTGACTAAAGGCAATGTTAAAGCGTTAACTTTTGACTGAAATAAACACAAATAGGGATTGATTACACGCATTCAAAAGCTTGTCAGTTTGTTCAGTAGAACCAAGGCCATGTTCATTCCATTAAAGCTGTATATTCAGCTATTATGGCAAAAATAATCTTACCACATTTTCTAATATTATGACTTATAAGGGAACTATTTATTAATATGCTTCTACAATTATATGTTAATGCAACAGTTTGGAGTCCAATTGTTTGAGAGAAAACGGCCGCCAGTGAGCGATAATAAGTGAAGCCACCACAGTAAAGGATTTTGGTTTCCAAAATGTGGACATTTATGAAATCTTTCAGCAAAAACAACCAAACATATCGCTCCCGAGTTTTGGTGTAATAACTTCTAGATTGATTGGAAAAGAATTGGAAAAAAGTAAAATATCTTGTTTCATTGTTAGTTGACTGATAAATACAACTTTAAATAATGAATGCGGAACCTTTTATTATAAACGGGCCAATCGCATTAGCATGGCTTCCCTCGTGTCTATATTGGGACAAGGGAAACATTATTGAACGTTATCACAACAAATGGCGCTAAAATCAGACTGAGTATACATTGTAGAAGGCACTTTAAAGTTGCATTCACCGCTAAATCGAAGCAAGTTTTGAATTGAGATTCTAACGTATTGCACCACATCAGGCCAAGGTAACATGACATACATTCCTGATAGATATCTCATGAGTCAGCTGGTAATAACATAAAATATATCATTGATGAAAATTCCCAATATATGCTAATGGAGTATACCTTCTGGAGGATAAAGTCTCGTATGCATTAGTATTAAAATGTATGCATCAAAAGGTCACCGTAAATGGCACTTGGTCCCGTATAATGGCACCATAGGTTCCTATGATAACTTAACGTGCACGTTTACGGGAACATCGTTATCCACTTGCACATCAACGGGAGGTGTGGGCCTTCCGTTAATGTGCACCATTTATGCGTACATTTTACAGCCTAATGGATATGGGGCTTTAATCTTGAGACTTTCATAGAACCTAGGAGATGAGATCAGCAACTGGCGATCTCAAAACTATCAGTGCAGCCATCAAACATGCCACTGAAATATTCACATTCTAAGCAATTTCAGCATAGTCAGCCTTGGTAAGATATTATAGCCTATATTTCTCCGCCAACTCAAGCACATGTATGCTTGTTGAAGGTTGTTGAAGGCAAGCAGGGAGAAGGTAGTTAATATGTACAGTGTGAAATATAGGGCCTCCCCTCACCACTAACAGCACGAGTTAACCACACCCACTGTTCATAGTGTGTAAAGTGGAAGTTAAGCAGGGCGGGGGAAGCCCTCGGGGATTCCCCCCGTTTCTATAAGTAGCATATCTGCTGGGGGCATGGAATTCCTGTGTCGTGTCCACCCACTGTATCTGACCATCCACTGACAGAGGCCTGGTGTGTGCAGAGAGTGAAATATGTCCCTGGGGGTTGGCAAGGAACCTCAAGTGCTTGGGAAACATTCTTTCCAGGTACATTTATACGGTATTATGACACATATTGATGTCTTACTTGTAGCACAATTGTTGAAGTTTTTACAAATGGGTCCCGGGTGTAGTTGCAGTTCCTATGTATATAGTCATAGAAACGCTATCGCAGAAATTCTAGTACACCACATTGGAGAATAGTTGACGAATTGAACCCATTCCTGGCATACAATAGTTTATTTCTAGTTACTGCACAAAGTTGGGCCTTCCTACGGTAGCGTATTGTGCCTATGGCTGTTCGGAGCAAGGAGTATGGCTTGGCCGATCAACCAACAGTTGTTTATTGATTACATACCCGTAGATATATCCACAATCACAGTCATTATTATAATAGCAAGCATCACAGGGATATATTTCAAGAGTGACTATGTCAATAACAACATGTAATGACATAATATTGGATGCCAACAAAAGGGGAACAAGTTAAAATGTTCATGTTAGAAGAGTGGCAGTGGTGTTTTGAATGCTGTGGTCAACGCTAGAAGTGAATGCAGGCGTGTGATTGGTTGAAGTCCTGGTGGCCATCTTCTCATGTTATAACGGTCAGATTTTCAGAAAATGTACAATTCGCCTTCACCAATCGTCTCAAATAACCCAAATTTCAGACAAAAATAAAGTTCAAAATGCAGTTCAACCTAACCAAACAGATTGCTAGAATCAATGCAATGCTGCTGAATATACTCAGATTTACCTAGTATTGGCCAAATTGCAGCCTAATTTAGCAGAATTTACTAAAGGTGTACAGCTGCTAATTGTACATTATCTGAAAATCTGACCCAAATGCGCTAGCGAAGGGGGCATGGTCTGTACATCACTTAAATATTGTATTTGTATCTAAAGTTGTTACTGCAGCTAAACATTATGCATTGATACACGATTCTTAGTTAAAGCTGAATACAGATTCAACACTATAGACATTCTTCAAATATATAAAAGCGTTAAATTAATGTTTACATAGTTATATGTTAAGAATTACAGATATTATTTAACTGAATTAGAGATATTATATTATTTATAGAAAAGGTACCCTCGCAAAGCATTCAACAAACATATATATGAAATATTTAGATTGGAGCGACACATAATGACGAATGTTAAATGTCTTCAGATGCAAACTCTGTATTTGGTAGTAGACGTTTGATATCTAGGCAACGCATGAAAACAGCCTATTCAAGGTTATGCGTGTTTTGTTATTCTTTGAATAGTTAGCCTTAAAATCAGATAAGAAATATTCAGTGAAAAAAATTGTTATATTCATATATAGAGGATCCAATCCTAGTTCTACTCATGTTTCAAGATGGCGTATGTTGGTCAGATTTTCAGAAAATGTACAATTAGCAGCTCTACACATTTAGTAAATTTTTTTTTTTTTTTAAACATATTTTATTTCAGACAACAATTCCAATAAATTGGTACGTTTCATTCATCTGAAACCGTAATATGAGCAAAACAATATACAATTTAAACGATTACATTAATTGAATTTACTATTGACACAATATATGTTTTTGGTTTTTCGCTGCGACTAAAACATAATACAACGAGCTATCCGTGAATAAAATCCTGACAATCAACTTTCCTTTACCAATTGGTTATAGTGGGCCATGTGTAGGATCATATATAACATACAATTTTCTTACCAATATCATAGTCATAGTTAGTGTGAATCTTACAATGCATTCAGGGTTGCTTTGAGATATGCTTTAATACCAGTCCAATCACGAACTTTAACATCATTGGGGAGTTTGTTCCAAGTAGACGGCCCCAAATAGTGAGGTGATTTTAAAAACTTTTCATGAGTCGCATTAGCACAGATGAGGTTTGGTCCTACTGCAAGTCTCGTCTGTCTGGGCATTATTTTTAGACAGTTAGGCAGTTGGACTTTATTATACATTAGCCCGAGAAGCGATATCTTCCCTCTGGCCACAACCTCTGTTATGTTTAGAATTCTTTTCATTTCCGCAGTGGAATGATCATTGTTAATAAACACCATCCTAATAGCTTTGTTCAAGATTGTCTGAACCTTTCTTATGTTATTGCTATTCGCTAGGCTGTACATGAATATACCATACTCCGCCAAGGGCAGGATGTGAGACTTGACGATTATCTTGGCTATGTTCTCATCAATATAGTAACGTATACGTGAAAACTTATTTACCTTGACTTGAATGAGATTCCTCATTCTCACAAAGTGCTCGTTAAATGTGACTGATTGGTCAATGGTGAACCCAAGGTATTTTACATTTTTGGCCCTAGATATAGCTGTACCATTGATGTAGATATTAGGTAAATGCTCAAAGTCAATTCTTTTCAGACGGTTCCTTGTACCCAGTACCTGGAGAATGCATTTTTTAGAGTTCACCGCCAGCTTATTACAGCCCATCCAGGTTGATATCCTGTTGGCAATTTCTTGCGTTCCTTCAATACATTTCAGAAGGTCCCTGTCAGTAATAGTCACGGCAGTATCGTCCGCATACATGTTTATTTTTACTTTATCAGAATAAATAACATTTTTCAAGCAGTTTGGGATGTCGTTAATGTATATTAAAAAAAGGAGCGGGCCGACCAAACTACCCTGCGGTACACCGTTATCTATGATATCCTGATATCAAAAATTTATTAATTATATTATATATTTTGCTAAATTAGGCTGAAAAATGATTAGTACCGGGTATATCTGAGTATATTTGGTATCGTGTTGATTTAAAGTATCTGTTTTGCTATGTTAAACTGCATTTTGAAGCTCATTTCTGTCTTAAATGTGGGTTATTTGAGAGGATTGGTGGAAGTGAGTTGTACATTTTCTCAAAACCTAACCCATGTGTTGATGTATTCTCCGAGTAAGTCAGTTTGCTGAATTATTCAGAATGACCTTAAGCTGTATCAACTAATAGAAACATACTCTTGTGAAGTAAACTGAAGTTGCCTCTGTTAACGTGCTTTAGAGGACTAGTGTGTCATTGCGAGCATAGCTGGAGAGCCATTCCAGACGTGCCCACAGGTTCCCACATCCGCTATGATTCAGAACAATGGGCAGGTCGGCAAAACATGTATACCTCGTCTTCAACAATCTTCTCAAATATGGCAAATTTGCGACGAACGCGAAGTTAAAATACAATGGGGCATAGGGGTCAGATTTTAAGAAATGTACAATTCAACTTTACCAATCTTCTCAAATAACCCAAATTTCAGACGAAAATTGACTTCAAAATACAGTTCAACCTAACCAAACAGATTGCTAGAATCAATGCAATGCCGAATATACTCGAATTTACCTAGTATTGACCAAATTGCAGCCTTATTTAGCAGAATTTACTAAATGTGTACAGCTGCTAATTGTACATTTTCTGAAAATCTGACCCATAAGCGAACAGATTCTTTGAATTACCACAATGACAAATATTCTCAGACATATTTGGTATACTATACTGGTTCAATGTCCTGAATAAAATATTTTTAAATCTAAATCTAAATCTAATCTTAATTCATAGTATACTTTACTGAATGTGTAGAGCTGTTCATTGTACATTTTCCGACGACCTGACACAAATCTGTGTTCCGGAATGTTCTTCTTTAGTGCAAGAGACCAATTTAATTTTATTGGACACTCTACATCTACTTTATAGTATCTCAGGAATTGATTCAAGGTTCTGTTCTGTCTTCATAGAATGGAGTTACTCATTTTGGTGCACTGACATACTCAACTGGGACACGTTCCAGAAGTAACCCTTCCTTCAATGTTCCTTTATTAGCTACTTGTCTTTGCTACGGCGCTGGTAAGGAAGTTCTAGGAAAGGAATTTGTTATATGTATACAGACAGTGCTTTGTTTTACAGTAGGAATTTCCTACCTATATATCTTCGACCTGAAGAAGGGCAAAACAGGCCCGAAAGCTAGTGAAATAAAACCCCAATCAAATATCAATATTTGGGATTTTTCCTAACCTCTCTAGCAACCGTAAGATAACTACCCGGGATTCCTAATTTATAAGCAACGACCATACAACTTCGCTACATTTCCTACCTAAGCAAGGAAAATGGGCTTATTAAGGAACATTCTAAGCGAGGGTTCCTTATGCAACAGGTCACAGGTGCCTATAGGTCAGAGTCATTACTGTGACTTTACTCTGGATGGGAAATACTAGTCCCGCTATACATGTTCTCTTATATGTAAAGGTTTATTATGATTACGGTCCATGTACAGATCATAGATTAGTACATCGTTGGGCAATTCATTATGCAAACCTCACAGCTGTGGTGTTATAAAGGCTATCGTAAGTAGTAAAATACTTCTTGGAACCGCCTTGAGTTTAAAATTTCCCATAGATATTTACGAAATCGTAAACCCATATATGTATATGTACAACACTTTTATACCATAAGATTAGGTAACGATGTCCGTGTATAAAATACCATACTGTCTCCTATACCCATTTCGAATTGTGTGATACTTACAGAACATCAACTATTAAACCCTAACATCGCTGTACGATTGTGTATATATCTTCTCAGAGCATCAACTATGAGTCACAAGTAGCAAGAAATGATATTTTTCAAATCTTCTTCCGCATGCATCCTTGCTAAGACTGTTTTCATTTGTGTGGTGTCATGCGCCGTTAGCAGCATGAATAGATGTGCTATATTTCAAGACTGTGTATGAATATATCCATGCAAATCGGAGGTTATCCTAAGGACTATATTTAACTACTATATATATACTAATGATTGACGATTATTAAGAAATATTGCAAACATTTATTCATTGCTTAAAACATAGCAGTACTTGATGGATGTCCTTATCTTTACCATCATTGGAATTGCATTGATTTCATCTTTTCAAAGTATGATGATATCCCCTAATCGGCTTGTATAAACTATGACTCATTTTCCTGTGACACATGACATATGGGTGAGATTTTCAGAAAATGTACAATTGGCAGCTCTACACATTTAGGAAATTCTGCTAAATTAGGCTGAAAAATGAAGAATACCGGGTATATGTAGGTATATTTGGTATCGCATTGATTTAAAGTATCAGTTCTGTTATGTTAAACTGCATTTTGAAGCTCATTTCTGTCTTAAATGTGGATTATTTGAGAGGGTTGGCGAAGTTGAATTGTACATTTTCTGAAAATCTGACCCATATATGATATGGGATAATCATGTTATACATGAGAACGTAAGATAAATCTGAGTGAGAGTCTGCTGGAGGGGACGTCAGAGCCACCCCCTCCCTCCTCCAGGGTGAGTTTATGAAAACATGCCCCCACTAGACTTATTCACGTCACTCCTCCAGGAAAACTTTATCCGCCCTCAGAAGGGCCAATCCGATAGGGCCTTTGGGACCTCAGCCCTGTATAGAGTTGCCTACGACCGCCTCTTATTCATAAGTGGTTTCACCACATAGACCTGTGCCTATACATGTCTCAGGGTTGTTTGTATTTGTTGCTGGATTGTGTTCCACCAAGCAGGCTGGTCAGTTCAGCTCCCATATCCTGGGGTAGTATACTACTATGACTGCTACCATCCATTGTTGTGTTGTATTATATTTCACCCTGCTGCTTAGTTCAGTTTCTTTATCTGGTCTTTTACTAACTCCTGAGATAGTGTACTACTATGGGTACTACCATTCATTCTTATATACAAATGATAAACTAAATGGTGAATAAAAATAGAAACGATGAAATACCCTCTATAGTTTAGTAAGGGCTTTTCTTATAGAATATATTTTCTGACGACTTCACTTACATTCCAACAAATTTCCAACTTACCCTTTCAAACATTCCATCAATACCCAATATGTCATCTATGCTGATGTATTCTAAAGCATATACAGACACCATATACTCTGTATGTTTGATTTAATCCCAGAGAAGTACAAGTCTTTTGGCTCATGATGCACAGGGACCAATGGTGGGAAAAGGCAGCACATTTATCTCTGCTAAACCAGGCTTTTCCAAACTTCGCCAAGGTTGCAGATGGTTCCCCTGGGAGTGTGGCCACCGATATAAACTAGCTTTTGCCTAAAATAAAGCTGACCACGGAGGGATTTGTTATTTTCGGTGTATTCCCGTTTGCTGGTGGTCAAGTCTGAGAGGAGAAGTAGGTGGGAGGGTAGGTAGGTGGGAGGAGGGTGGATGGGTGGGTGGAGAGTTCGGAGAAGAGGTGAAATTGATAGGTATGGGGTCAATGCCAGGGCCATGGGGAGGACATGGGGAGGGGAGGGGGGAGGGGAGGGGGTGGCGGGGGCGAGGGGAGGGACGAGGAGGAGGAGGGGTGAATGTAAACATAGAGTGTGAGACTCCTTCTGCAGGAAACACATCCAAACGTAAATCCTAGCTTAAGATTTGGGAATTGCCTGGTCAAAGTTTTAATCAATTTCATCAGAATTAATTTGATAGATGTGGTCCTGAATATGTTCTTGTGTGTATGCTGGACTTTATATACTCGAATCTATTGCGATTTGCTAGCCCCTCTACATGTCTTCTAGATTAGAAATGCATCTGTATAATGATTCAGATGAGAATTACAAAATATGATATCAATGAGTTTCTTTGATGCATGATATTGATGGCTTCCAAGAGAGAAGGGCAAGACTCGGACAATGTGCAAAGAAAGATAAAGCAATCAAGCTCCGATATTGATATTCCAGCATATCTATGTATTACTATTATTATTTAATATTTTATTTGTACGCATTGCTCTGGGAACAACGTATCTAGGGTAATTATTCAAGCTCCTTCCACCAACGAGTGAGTTAACAGTTTTATTGCATATATATACCTTTAATAATATAAATAGAAAACATTTTGAGTCATAAATTATACGTTAATTTTGGCGGTAAATATGGTAAAAAGCGCTTTGGTTGTCATAACTACCACACGTAACTCACTAGTTACATATGCACTGTGCATAACCCACTCTAGATACGTTGTTCTCAGAGCAATGAATAATAAATCAACATATGCAAAAAAAATGTTTACCACATTCTGAAGAGATGTAATTGTTTTTCATGCAGTTTATATGAACTGAAGAAATTTGATTGATGCCAAATGATTCTGCATGCAATATAAAAGCATGACAGATAGAACAATTTCCAAGAGAAATTAATAGAAATCGATAAAACCAAGGAACCAGAGTCTAATGATGGCGACTAAATGCCAATATTTATCGATATAAGCTGTCAGATCTGTCCGTAGAATATAGTATTGAGTGTGTTGCCTGGCCCTGCAATGTATCCAGCCTAAAATCATATCCTTTGATTTGCAAGCGCTCAGTTTGTAGACTCAATATTTGTGTTTTTTTCCTACATCCTCAGGAATGAAATGGAGGGAGAACCTCAGGGACTAGCCGTATAATAGCTAGACAGTAACGTCAATATAGTACAAGGGCTTTTTGCACAGCAAATCTTCACTTAATATTTTCCTATTTTAAAGCTGCAGTCTCAGTTAGTCAACAATTGAACCTTTTCTACCCTTTGTTCCATTCCCTTCCAACCGATCTAAAAGGGATTTGACCAAAATTTGGGAGGATTCCGTCTATTTGTGTTTGCTAAGGACGTCTCTTGTACTTGGAGGCCCCGCCGACATCTTTTCTTGCCATGAATTTACTTATTATCGCTCACTGGCGGATGTTTTCTCTCGGCGGATTCCCCTTCCAATTCTTGCATAAACAGAATATTAATAGCAGCATGATATTGATAGATTTACTCCAATAAGTCATATTATATGAGTAATTTCGGTAAGATTCTGTTCGTCGAAATAGCTGAGAATTCAGCTTTAACTACCTTTGCTTGCTAAGCAGCTGGTAAGGAACTTTAGGGAAGGAACTTGCCATAAAGATGATGTTTTATTTCTATAGTAGGAATTGTCCTTATAAGAAAGCAAAATAGCTTAGCAATGAAGATTTTAAGGAAGGAGGTATTATGCATCGAACCCCTGGTTTCAGGAATGACAAGAATATTGTCCCATTGATTGGATTTATTGATTCAGTTATACGTCCATGCAGACATACTAACTTGAACTGTAAAGTACAATGAGCCTATTTTCACAATATCTTCCATTCAAAGATTTCGAGGAAAGTTGACGCATTTGTAATATTCTGATATAAAATATCAAAAGAGTCATCACGTCTGCAACTTATATGCAACAGGTCAAATGCCAAATTTAAATCTGATATTTGACTCGTGTTTTAAGTTTCATGAAGGAGTCAGGATAAGAGTGTTATTTATCGCCTTTGTCTTTCATTGTCATACTTACAAATTCAAACTATGAACGAATTCATGAATGTTTACTTTTATGGAGCCCTGCAGAAAGAACTACATGCTGCAATCCTCCACAATCTTGTTTAAATGACCTGAGGGTACGTAGGAAAGAAGGGAGCAGAGAGGAAGAGATGAAGGGAGACAGAGAGAAATGGAGAGAAAGGGAGAGAAAGGGAGAGAAAGGGAGAGAAAGGCGGAGAAAGGCAGAGAAAGGCAGAGAGAAAGGTAGAGAGAAAGGCAGAGGAATGGGGACAGAGAATAGGTAGTGACACAGAGGAAGAGAAAAGAGAAAAAGAGAGAGAGGAAGGAAGCGAGAGAGACTCAGATCATGACGTGAATGGATTTTGTATCGATCCCATCTAAGAATGCCGCTTTAATAACAACATATGAAGGGTTTATTAACCCTGTGTGGTAGGAGGGGTGATGTAGAGAGGGGGCCAGAGGAGGGGGCGGGAGAGCAAGGGCAGCAACAAGTTTGTTTTATGCTGACGTGAATGGATTTTCCCATCATACCAAAGCAGGTATAAGCATGAAATATAAAGGAGAAAAGAGCAGCAAGATGATGAAGTGTTTTCATAATAGGAGAAGCAGGAG
Source organism: Sthenelais limicola (assembly GCA_942159475.1). Taxonomy (NCBI): domain Eukaryota; kingdom Metazoa; phylum Annelida; class Polychaeta; order Phyllodocida; family Sigalionidae; genus Sthenelais; species Sthenelais limicola. The sequence continues at coordinate 38,271,078 of OW804102.1, forward strand.
GAGGGGAGGGAAGGGCCTTGAAGGTCATATGGAAATAAATATGTATAGCCCTTCGTTCAAGGAACTGACCATGCCGATGTAAATAGATCTAATACTCATATATCTTTGGAGATAGGGGTGAGAGTCTGACATGTATGTATAAGGCAACCCAGGTCAGAGCCAGTTTGGGAGGGGATTTGCTTTTGAGGTGCATTTTTTAATATAAAATAATTTTCAGGTTGACATGTTACAATTATCAACTTACTGATAAATATAATAAATCTGCATTCTCAGCTATTACAACAAGATACAATATTCCCAAAATAAATGTAATCATATCATGATCTATAGTTCTGAATATAACAGTACTATACTGCTGATAGATGTTTTGGGTAAGATCTTCAGAAAATGTACAATTCAATTTCGCCAAGCTTCTTAAATAACCCCAAATTTCAGACGAAAATAAAGTTCAAAATACAGTTCAACCTAACCAAACAGATTGCTAGGATCACCACTGAAATCCCGAATATACTCGAATTTACCTAGTATTGATCAAATTAATTGCAGCCTAATTTTGCAGAATTTACTAAATGTGTAAATCTGACCCATATACATTTGAATCCAAATTCAAATCAGAAAAAAACAGCCATGGGTGATCAGTAATTTGTGAAGCCACCACAGGACCATATAAATGTGGATATATCTATGAAGCTCTGTAGCAATAACCACCGCACAAAGTCTTTCAAAACGTTGGTAAAATGACTTGTTGATAGGTTGGAAATAATATAAAAAGTAGTTAGTCACTATTAACTGGTGTTTGAGGTTAACTGAGAGGGTAGTTAAAGAGTTATCAACTAATATAAGTTAGACTTGGTCTTTCAAAACTGTGGTGCTGAAGATATGCTCAGGTGTCAGAAATAGGTGTTGGAAATATTTCACAAAATGTTTACATGGCTTATATTTACAGCCAAGGCAACTTAATGAATGCAGTGCACTGCAGTCCCATGTGTGTTGGCAGTTGAGGGGTTGCTAAGAGGTGGGGAGAGGTGAAGGAGACAAGGGAGAGGCACTATTCACTACATGGATGGGGTGTGAGGACCATAGTCTAGAGCTATGCTGTCATCACTTCACTATAACTTGGGCTTGATCATTGGGTGTACACATTAAGCCTTCCTTCAACCATGGTCCTGGGTATGACCATAAAGTGCATTTCTGTCTCTTGTCTCTGTCTCTCTCCCTTCTTCTCTGTCTCTATTTCCTGGGTATGATCATAAACTGCCTCCCTCTCAGCTCTCCCGCCCTTGATATAATCATATTAAATGTGTTGATAAGGGCGTAAAGCAACCAATCTCACTCACTCATTCCCTCTCAGCTCTCCCGCCCTTGATATAACCATATTAAATGTGTTGATAAGGGCATAAAGCAACCAATCTCACTCACCTTCCTTCAACCAAATCCAATTTCAGAAATATATCCCTAGTGTTAAATTTGAGGTTTTGTTTTTAAAACTTTAGTTTTTGACCAATGTTAGCTGATAGTGCAGCCTTAAAGTGGAGTGGTTGGTGATACTAGTAATACAAAACAAGTATGTCTTTGGGAAGAGATGAATGGATGTTTAGGGGAAGATGGAATATATTGCAGAGGGTCGGATTTTCAGAAAATGTACAATTGGCAGCTCAACACAAATTATCCTAAATTAGGATGAAAATTAAGAATACCGGGTATATATGTGTATATTTGGTATTGCATTGATTTAAAGTATCAATTCTTTTATGTAAAACTGCATTTTGAAGGTCATGTTTGTCTTAAATGTGGGTTATTTGAGAGGATTGGTGAAGGCGAATTGTACATTTTCTGAAAATCTGACCCTTGAACTATTGTAAAAGTAGTTATTTTTGTACTGTATTCATTTTCACGATTAGCCAATTTAAAGTGTGTGCGAATATTAAGTTGTGTCATGGTTGACAGAGAAGGAATCGCTAGTACTTGAATTTATGTCTGTGCAAAATGTGTGTAGAAGGCCAAGGCGCAACAATTTAGTAGCGCAAAGATAAATATACGTTTACAGTAATGTAATAGAATGATGGATATCCTAGAGTTAGCAGATGATGGCTATCAAGGTTAGAGGGGAAGAAGTCCTACAATTAATTGACATTAAGGATAATTTGTCTGAATTTGAAATAATTCTAGTGCTGCCATTTATTTTTTAGATTTAGGTTTGCAGATCTTATGGGATTCACCTTATGAATATGTATCCTAACAAATCATATAACGGAGTGTCTGGTATACTGCTATATATATGGATTAAGTTGTACTATTTGAGTTCATAGATCCTCTCAAATAATCTAAATCTAAGGCAGAATTAAGGTAAAATTCAACATAATTGAAAACAATTTTGTGAATCAACACAATACCAAATATATTCAGACTCACTTAATATCACTCATCTTTTCTTAGCCTAATTTAGCAGAAATTGATAAATGTGTAGAGCTGACGATGGTACAGTTTCTGACTTCCTGTCTCCAGACTCACACACCTAATAGTGATCAACTATGTGTCCTATTCATCTTTAGTTCTGTTCTTTCTACCAATCTTTAATTGAATAACTATTTTGCAATCAAACATATGGTTGTGGTGGCCTTTTTCCCCTAAGCATTGAAGATATAATGACTTCTCAAGCCGATGTCATACAGTATAAAAGAACATTCAGCATAGGGACATCTGTGGTTCTCTGCCCACCGACCACTAATAGTTCTTGACAGGAATTGATCAATTTCTTGCTCAGCCAGGAATGACAGATGCCTGATCAAGACTCCAGCAAAGAGGTTTTTTTCATTGGCTGCGTGTTCAGAGGAAGGGAGCTGCCTTAACACTGGCTGATAACCACTAATCATCTGAGATGGTTGGTTTAATACTTTTTCCCACCCACCCACCCCATCCTCTTTATTCATTTTTACCTGTTTTTTATCCATTTCCAATCATTAAAGCGTCTTCCATTTGAGATATCTTCCCATTCCACCTGCCCCACCTCCTTCCAACCCCACCCCTGTGTCCTCATCCTTAACGCCGGCCTTTCATATCTTCTCAAACTCTAATTATTTCCTTCTCCATTGTTTCCTTCCACATTCCTTCTTACACCTTCCCACCCTTCTCTAACCAGACCCTTCCCCTTCTCCACGTCTTACTCTCTGCTCTAATCATGCCCCCTTCTCCTTTTCTGCCCCAGTGCATTTCTCTCGTCTTCTTCTCACTTCTCCCTTCTCTCCCTCTTCCTCCTGTTTCTTTCCCATATCTCCTTGATCCATCTCCTTTCTCTTCTACTCTGTATTCTTCGTTTTATTCTCTTTTACTGTTCTATGCCCTATCCCTCTTGAAGTATTGCCCACCTCCATTCATTCCATTTCCTTTATTTGTTTCTACCTCTATTCCTACCCCCTTCTGTCCTCTCTCCCTAACACTTATTCTGCCCCTGCCTCCACTCCCTCCCGAGTGTTTCCCTCCCCACACCGACCCACACACTCCTTCTCCTCCTTCATCCCGATCATGCTCAATATAGAGAGATCAAAGACAAACATTATTCGTCATCTCTGATGGAGGAGATACATCATTAGATCCTTCCTTATCAGGGGTCAAGGTCGTGACCCCAGACCATACCCTAGCTACAGATGAATGCAGGGATAGATCAGAACATAATCAATATATTATTGTGTTGACAGAACATGTTCTGACTTTGATTAATGACTGAGGGTTTTTTGTTTCTTTAATACATTGTTTTACCAGGATTAGTTCACCTCACAGTGGTCTCCCACTAATACCCGAGAACTAAAATTCTTAGAAACTAGAAGAATGGATGATTCAGTTACTGCTGATGTGCCCAGCACAACTGCATGGGTGAGGTCGTTTGAAAATATACAATCAGCAGATCTACACATTTATTAGATTTTGTTGAACAGGCCAAAAAATGATAACTATTAGGTATATTTGAAGTTATCTGGTATTGTATCGTTTCATACAGTCTGTTTGATAATGTTGAACTGTATTTTTGTCTTACATTTGGGGTTTGGGGAGGATTATTTAAGGCAAAATGTACACTCCCTCACGGCTTCAACCAATCACCTATTAACATGTCATAAACAAATATTATACAGAAATATGTATAAGGTACTATTCATGAGATCAGTTTGGTTATGTGTAAATTTGTTTTGAACTTTACTAATATTTCTTAAACTTTGATTATTTAAAAGGATTGGTGATAGCTAATAGGGGGTTAGCATGTACGCCATCTAGAATCCCAAATCGTACGGAATTATGGGAGTTGTATGTCAATGGGACAGCTATAGAAACATAATATGTTCAGCATGGGTAATTTAACAGGGATCTTAATAGCCATGTATTGTACATGTTTCCGTCAAACAAGAATACACCTTTCCTATCATGCATTTGTTCTTTACAGATGTTTTGCTAAATATGTGTATCTAAGATTTGAACTGAATCCATCCCAGCATACACAGTAATAGAGATGCCCAGTCCAGTGGCACGTGCACATCCCCTATTGTACATTCCCCAACGATTCCACCCATATAATGTACGCGTACCGTGCGCATCCCTGCTCAGAAAACAAGATAAAAAGGATATGACAAGTTTTTGGCAGACTTACTTTAGCTACACCTACGTGCGGGGTCGCCCATTGTACATAACGAGTTTTCAGCGCAACCAATAACAGTCCAAGTGGCACCGGAAGTAGGTTTTAAGCAGGCGGAGGCGAGGAAACAACATCCTCCAGACTTTTATTGAGCGACTTGAAGCACCTGGAAAATATTTGTTATTGCCATGACTAGGAATGAAATTAAACTTAGCCGGTTTTTGTGTGCTTGTTTTATCATCAGTACATTCCCAATCTGCTACCTCCAAGATAACACATTTTTGGATTTGGGGAATTACTGTGGGATGAATGAAGACATTTCTTTTGGTATTTGAACGAGTGTAATTGTGTTTCAGTCGAACTTGCTGCTACTGTTACTTTAGTTTCCTCCTCCTCGTCCCTTTTTACAAAATTAAATTAACAAGAAAGTTCAGATCGAAGCTTCCCCCCTTCCAGTGATGGTAACCAAAGGACCTGTTGCATAAGGAATCCGTACCTGAAATGGTACCACTATAGTTCTTAACTGAGTACGCCTGGAGGTGAGGGGAGGGAGGACCAGCTAGGACCACTCCTTTAGGTAATGAGGCCCGCCATCCTGATACATACTGATATAGATGACCGCCATCACAGCCATTACAGTGTTCTGCATGATCACCATCAGCCTTGTCAGCCAGACGGTGATGATAAGACAAGAGGAGCTATCCCCCAAATCTGAGTACCTCTATCCTATCCCAGCTGTTATTTTAATGAGGAGGTGACAGATTTCGAGAGGTTTAATGGAATTCCGTCTTCCACCCTTCCCAATCAAAGAAATGTCACCGCAATGGCGGTATCATGTTACCAACTATAGTAAGCTATTTATTCCACCCCTGTGCTGTTGCTTCCTATACCTTCAGCATTGTATGTCACACTTGGTCAAGGTGGTGCATAACATGTGAGTTATGTCACCCTTGGCGCGTACAACAAGTAGGTCCACCAAAAACTTAAATTACTTCTTTTATTTTTAACTATTTATTAATGGGGTGTAATAAATATGGAACAAAGCTCAGGTGAAGTCTGTACACTTGTTAGTGACCTTGGGAGCGTGGAAGATCTTGGGCTAACGCCCTCTAACTTCCCGCGCTCCCTTGGTCAATAACAAGTGTACAGACTCCCCCCTTGCTAGGTTCCATCTATTTATTACACCCCTGTGCTGCAGTTGCCTATACCTTCAGCATTGTATGCGACACTTGGTCAAAGTGGTGCATAACATGTAAATTATGTCGCCCTTGGCGCATACAACAAGTAGGTCCGCCAAAAAGTGAAATAACTTCTTTTATATTCATTTATTTGTATTTTTTATGCACTAATGGGGTGTAATAAATATGGAACAAAGCTTGGGGGAAGTCTGTACACTTGTTAGTGACCTTGGGAGTGCAGAAGATCTCGGGCTAACGCCCTCTAACCTCTAGCCCTCCCTCAGTCACTAATAAGTGTACAGACTTCCCCCTTGCTATGTTCCATCAATAAATTATACTCATTACTTCGGTAGGAGATTTCTACTGTAGGAATACACAAGTTCAATATGGTCTTTATATTCCTTACTAAAACATTCCTTACCAGATGCTGAGCAGGGAAAACTAGCCAAGGAAGTATACATCCTGGGGCCCGTTGCTCCGTTTCTCGCTAACTATTTTTGCATACACTTTCAATGGGGAAATAGTTAGCGAGAAACGGAGCAACGGGCCCCTGGTACAGTGATATGTATAGAGGGCGTTGTCCATGATGCTTGGAATAGTATGTAACATAGAGCCAGATCCTGACCAGTAGACTTGCATAGAGCAATGCTATAGTATTACCAAAATTAGAGATTATGGAAATATGATAATGATAATAATACATGAGTAAAAATTAATAATTAATATAGACATAAAATGTTAAATAACAGTAGAATTTTAAAGAATGTCTTATGTCAATTTACCTGTACGATTGTAACAACTTTGACCCAAGTGGTTTTTCAAGGGCTAGTTTGAAAGGTTAGCTTTACTTCTAAACATCTTTCGGTCCTTCCATAAAGACTTCATCGTCAAAGTTTATGAAAAGAAAAATCTCATTCCCCAGGCTGACATATGGGTCAGATTTTCAGAAATTGTACAATTCGCCTTCACCAATCCTCTCAAATAACCCAAATTTAAGACAAAAATGAGCTTCAAAATGCAGTTTAACATAACAGAACGGATACTTTAAATCAATGCGATACCAATTATACTCAAATATACCCGGTATTCTTCATTTGTCAGCCTTATTTAATAGACTTTCGTAAATGTGTAGAGCTGCCAATTATACATTTTCTGAAAATCAGACCCATATGACCGTTACAAATGAGTATGTTGATTCCCTAGCACTGGAAACAAAGAAAAGTTGTGAATGGTCGGTTTCACTGGCTCCTCATTGAATCATTGGGAATAAATAGAACACAAAACAACTCGCCCAACTCATAAGGATTCTTCATCTTTTGTTCTTAGTTGTTTGTCCTCTGCGATGCTCAGAAAATACTTTCCTGCGGTCGTTTCTGCTATAATTCTTAGACAACAGAAAACAAAAGGAAGAATCAAATATCAATTTGGAATGCTAGATAGGTCCATGAAAAAGATACATAAAACGATACAATGATAAGATTCTATACTACCCCCAACCACTGCTTTGAATCAGACGTTATCTTACTAAAATGACAAAGATAAACAATAGAAGTCGATCAATAACTATTATCTTATTGCCTTGATTTAGCCACTAGTGACGTGAGATAGTTGTGTAAATACCCATCTATTTCCAAGAATTGTTTTTAACCCAGATGAGATGAAACTAATTATCTTCCCCACACTCTTGCTATCTCGATACAAGAACTCATCATCTACAGAACAAAAGGGAAGAATAAAAAGATTAATCAAAATCAAAAAACATAACCAATACAGATGATCCTTTGTCTCTAGGAGTCTGTTGGTTGAGCAACACAATGGGAGTTACTCGGAGCAGAATGGAGGGAATAAAGACAGGCCAGTCAGTAGGGGAAGAGATTACCATTAACTCAAGAGCAGCTCTCTGACATTTATTAGCCGCCACAGTAGGCAGTAGCTCATCGCTCATGACCTGATTTCTGACAAAGGTACTCGTTCTTATTGTGGAGTCGAATTCTATGGAATCTATAAAAGAAATCTCTTAGAAATATGAAGAAAAATGTTGAAAATCTGTCTTCTATGAAACACTTATGCAAGTTGTTAGTATCACTGCTTAGATATCTTAACATTATTATATGGCAAATGATGTTTTCTAATTCGAATCCCTTCAGGTGAACTACAAACGTTTCATTAAAACATTCCCAACGGAAAGTCAGTCCTACTTTAATAAATCTTTAGGAGTTTTTCCCCATGTTATTATGGTTTATCAAATGAAGATATTTTGCATTCATGGTTCCTTGGTGTGCGTAGTACGTATGCACCGTTTATTACATTTTACGTCATATTTACGTTACGTTTACGTGCAATGGGTGGTAGGAGTGATTGGACATGATAGAGCTCTATTACGTATAGAAGCTCAGAATGTCACTTAAATTTAAAGGAAAAAATGATGAAAAAACAATAATATGAAAAATATATTTTCAATGCAGAAAAGAAAACCAAATCAAAAACTGTAAACAAAGAACGAGTATGAAGTCTATGAAAGATAGATATAATATATTCTTGTATTCATCACATTTAGGCCGATTCAACACACTTTCTTAAACCTGCCTACCTTAGTTTTGTAGATGTCTGACTCATATACAGGTCATGTTATTTAACAGGATCAATTTCACAAGTACAGGGTACTGTACGCATTTTTGTCGTGAATGACACCAAAAAAGCCTAGTCTACTAAGCCGATTCTCACAGTACTTAGTGCAAAAGAGTCCTCTGCGGCGCAAAATCGCATGACAATCGGCTTGGTGGACTAGAAAAGCTACCAGGGACCCATTGTATAACAGATCCTTATTTAAGATGTTTCTTCCGGAGTTCCAAGTCCTTGCTAAGCTGCTGGTAGTTTAAAGAAAGGAATTTGATATACAAACAATTCTAATTTTCATTTCTGCAGTACGAATGTCCAACTTTACCAAGCAAAAATTACTTTAGTAAGAAACATTTTAACGATTTCTTATGCAACAGGGACAGCACATTTCCGTGGGCCCTTGGCAATGTGTGATGCTCTCCTGTCTTAGTGTGGGTGGTACCTCCTGCGGAAACACTTATTACGCCATAGTGAATACATGAGGGGAAATCATCGTTTTTACACATATAAACCATGGCGATATTATAAGTTTTAACCACAGGTCTATACAAATTCAAGAAAATGTGTGGAGCCGATGCATTTATATTACTGCTGATAGGTATCCCAGTACAAAGTCACTTGAATAGAACTTAACTTCTGGTTTACAATACTTACGGTATGTTATGTCTTATTTAGATATTTTAGGTTTTAAAACAATATCAGGTATTTTTTCACCACGGGCTTTCCTACGCGTCCAAGATTCATTTGACCAAAATTGTAGAGGATTTCACCTTGTTGTGTTTCCTTTTAAGGACTTCATGAATCTCAACATCTATATCTCGATCTGCCGAAATCCTTTGCTGCGGTGGTTTACTCATTATCGCTCACCAGTGTGTTACCTGATTCAATTACAAATCAGCGCATAATCATATAACAGCAGCAACATAGTGACACTTCTATAAATCTCCTGCCTCTTAGTTAGGTAAACTTCTGTACATTCTTGATAACTAAAAACCTTTTCAGAAACGTTTAGCCATGTTGAGCTTATATTAGTCTTAAATTAAAAATGGATTCATTTATTGAAGCAATGGGTAAGATCGGTAAGATTGGTAATAAACTGAGAATGTAGATGTAAATGAAGCATGCCCTATGTATCTTCTGTCTATTCCTCTGATTCTGTTGAATAAAGAATAGTTTAATCTTGTAAAAGAGGTTGTTTCAGAATGTTTTATGATTTTAAAAGTTTTGAGTTTCGGCTCAGAGCGCACCGACACTCACTCGTTATACTAGTGACCTTTGACCTTTCCCTGGCCGAAAACGCCCAGCTTTTAAAATGGTTCTTCTCGCACTGTTTACTTCACGTGAAGTTTCTCATCCCAGTTCTCACAGCTGGTAGTATACTACCACATATTTCTATCAGGAAAGGTTCAATCCTTTTAGAGTGGTGTTTTCATAGCTTTCTTAGTGAAAAGTAGTCTGAAGAATGAAAGCATCCATTGCTTTTGGAGTGACGTCACACCATTATGATACAGGTGATCAATGGCCTAAAACCATTAGTTCGGGTTATACAGGGTTAAGTCTATTTTTTACAGATTAATCTTCAGATTAATTCCTCAAACTTACACAAATAATATGTTTACCATTGTATCAGGTTTTACAGTGGTTAGTTTGATAGTTACATAATGTTTGCAATATAATTATGATATACTTTGCATATCTAAAATAACAAATAACCATTATATTACCTGCGAACTAACTAAAAACATCCGTTTACAGAAGTGAAAAGAACAATTTTGATCTGCTTCTCTGCTACTAGCTAAGGTTAGGGAAAATATGAAATGACTATTTTATGTATTTGTAATTATCACGCTACCTGTTAACAGTATATGTATCAGCTGGCTATGCTAACTATCACAATATTTGATAATATAATATAATAAACACTCCCATGCCTGCCGGTATGCAACACGACCCAAAGGCCTGTATTTCATCTCCTGCGGTTCATGCATGAAAGCATGCGCGTGCGTATGGCTCGTTGTGCTATAGCGTGAAGCAGTGGAACAGCTTTATAAAACTAGGGTGATGTATCGGGTACACACCCTCTCTGGCTCTCGTTTTCTAGTTAGACCCACTTGTGGGTTCCCTATGAACAGGGAACCTGTACCCATATACCTGTCTGGTATAATAGGGTCGATATTAGGTTTCATAGCCTATACATGGCCTTAGCAAAAGGCCTTGGCCTCGATCTGTCTTCCATGGCAGAGACTTTTAGGTGTAGATTGTCTTCTTGGGTAAAGAGGTGTTTTACATTGTAGGCTCAGAGTTGAGAGAATCCCTCCAAACTGAGGTAAAGCCCCTCGCTTCAAACCGCAAAATGCCATACAAATGCCTTGTCCAGGGCCTAGAAAGTCATTAGCGCAGTAGGCGTCCAACCCCTGGCATACAATTCGTATCTAATCTGAGAGGCTGTGAGCCTAGTGTGTATTACTCCTAGTCGAATATATGGTGATTACCAAGCTGTTGGTGAGACTTTCTTCGTTGGCTTGATGTAAAATAGATTAGACATTTTTGGATAACTAACGAAGATTTTCCAATCATCTTATTTTGATTCCAATTGGACTTTAGGAAATTGAAAAACCTCCTGAGTGCATACATATCATCATATATTATATTTACCGCATTTTATAAAATCAGAAGAAATAATAATTTACATCACAATTTGAGAAAATAATTATTTGTATTTTAATTCTTGTGCATATAATTATTAACCCCAAATTAAACTCATGTCCAAGGGATACTTATCCATATCTATACCTAGATACACCATTCTTTAATCTATTCATCCAGATTTCTCTTTCTTCTTTCCTATACCATCCACTTTCCTTAGCTGCATATATGATATATAGTACATTGGTACCTGTACCCTAGTTTCCTGGAGCGCGTTGCATAAACACAACTGTTCCTTAAGTCTATCCTTTTTTTCATGGCTAAGCAGCTGGTAAGGAACTTTCAGGGACGACAATTGCTTTACAGACAATGCTATAATTTCTATTCCTACATTATGTCCTTCATAAGCAAGGAAAAATAGCTGAGGAAAAATAGGAAGGAACATTTTAAGTAAGGTTTTCCTATGCAACAGGGCGTTAGCCTGCATGGCTCCAGCAATCTATCTACCTAGACAGGGTATTAGGGTCGGGGTCGGGTTACAGAAGCTATACCGGACGCCTGATCTAGCAATGCCCTCCTTCAGATATATCTCCTCTATAAATCACAGGGGCAGTGCTACCTGCTATAGTATACATGCAACAAACAATTCCGGGGATATTTATCCTTTATTTTAGCCTGATCGCTATATGGAAATACAAACCTTGACGAGACCGGCTCAGATTATCAACATGTTAGTCTACAGCTCTCTCTGTATTACTTTTAAAGAATCTAAAGTTATTTCAGCTTAAATCATACGCAAATGCACTCCCAGTAAATTACGTGTTGTTTGTTATGTCCAGTGTCATATTCACAATCGTACAGTAGACCAGCAAAAGGTCCGCCCTTGAGCTGAGATATTATGCCTCTTGTGAGTATTTTAATATCCATGTGCACAGTTACTTGTCAAAGATCACCCTCCAAGCAACGAGGGATCTATTTCTTACCAGTAAATTACATGTATACTTATATTAAACCTCTATTAAAATATATATATATATATAGCGTATAGGTTAATGAAGATCAAAACGGTTAAATGTTTACGGTTACATGTCATATTCTACTTGGTATAAAAATGTTGACAATGATGTTTATGGGATATATGTTATGATTAATGTATATTGCTAAACCAGTCCATCATGGTGAGGAGTGAATAACGATTTCATGTACATGTATTTAGGTCCATGAAGCATCTCCATCACTGCCATGATTTGACAGTGTATTTCAACTATTTCATGTCCTAATCACTGAAGGAAATCAATATATTATCGATAGTAATGAGACAATGTATGACTGGAATGCCTCCTTTTCACTCTCACCTTATTTTGAAACTTTTCTTTTCACTCTCATACATTCATTTTACAATCTTTTCTCAACTATACAGACAATACCAAAACGGAGCCTATGGTCCCATGTATGACCATAACCTGCCTTTCTGTCTCTTTTCTCTGTCTCACTCTCTCCCTTCTTCTGTATCTCTATTTCCTGGGTATGATCATAAACTGCCTCCCTCTCAGCTCCCCCGCCATTGATATAACCATATTAAATGTGTTAATAAGGGCGTGAAGCAACCAATCTCACTCACTCACTCACTCTCAGCTCTCCCGCCCTTAATATAACCATATTAAATGTGTTGATAAGGACGTTAAGCAACCAATCTCATCCACTCACTCCAAAACGGAGCCTAAATGTCTTCTCCAACTGCCTTATGACAGGGAAGTTATTTAAGCCTGAAAAAAGTGTTTGATCAATTCAGTGAATTATCCTTATAAACAAATGGGATCCCTTTGGGACGCCATGGAAATTGAAATTGATGTTTCGCCTTGGTACATGTAGAATTGATGACACCTTGAGTTCATGAAAATAATTAAGGAGATGAACGACTTAACCCAACTCTATTTGACACTAATGACACTAATGAGGTGATAGCAAAAGTTCACCCTACCCGTGAACTCCTGGAATGAAAATATATAGAGGTCCTTGGGTGTTTATATATATACACGGTTACTAACGAGTTGGTGGAAGGAGCACTAATGTCGCACCGTAATGAGTGGGATAACTTAGGCAACTGAAACCAACGAGTTAGTTAAATGTTTTATTATAACTGCCTTTAATAATGTGAGATGAAAGATCTACCTTCCATTAAGCCACTAGTGGTATAACACTTACAATTAAATAGTAAGCGATAACCCCACGTCGGCCTAAGTATAATAAAACACATTAGAGAAATAGTTTACATGAAATAATTACTGACATATTGGCATTGTACGGTATTTTATTACCTGACAAATATTGATCAACTATTAATGTTTGCCTTTTTGTTCTTTCAGGTAAGTACCGATTTGTACGGATAGATAGAAGGTGTGGTGAGTATACTATTAACTAAGAAATTGGTTAAAGCAGCTAAGCGTGGGTATCGCACATGTTACACAGCATCAACTGGAATAGTATATATGCGCCTGGAACCAAGGAGTCCCACACGGTGTTTGTACTATAGAGCCGAGAGAAGGAACGAAATAATGCAAATTAAGATGAATTATGATCACATCCTCAATACAAAAAGACGTTGACATAATCAGAATCATCCGCATAATACGTCACATAATATCATTTATCCAACACATTCATTTAGTCAACTTTTGTTAGATACAAGGGACATGGGGACTAATATATCAGCCAGGAGATGCTGAGGGTAATAGGCCCAAGAGATCTCCTGGCCTACATATCCAGCATGGCCAAAACATGCACCAATCCCTGGTTTATGTTTTTGAAATAACATAAACCAGGATCGGAAATGAAATACTAGGATTCATCAGAAGACCCACATCGGGGGGCAATCGGGAGGCAAATCGGCTGGGTGTGGGCAGGGTATTAGTGGAAGACAGGGCAAATTCACCTTAACAACAAATCAAAACTGATTTCGAAGTGAAATAAACCACTGGAAAGCCAAAGCCAAATACTTGAAGTTTTGATCAGTGCTCGTCCTAACATATTGTAGTGTACTATTGCGTGCCAACTGACTACGACTAAAGATCAGTGCTGTTAGTACAGCGTTAATGACAGAAGGATAGAGAGGAGGGATGCATGAGCGACAGTGATTAGTTGGAGAGACAATTTGATATTTATTCATAGTTTGGTAAAGTTTAAAAAAAGGGATCAACTATTCTGTCATTCTAGTCATTGTTGCTGGTCAGTTTGTTTGACCGGGGGATGTTTAGTCATGCGAGACATCTAGTTCTATTCTATCAACTATTTGATAATTATGTTACCCAGATAAACATGTATCAACTGCGGCAAATCATATAATAGTACCTAAAAAAACTGCTGTCATATACGGAATATGGTTACAACACTGCACAACACAAATTAACACCCTGTGTCAGACGGAACTAGCCAGAAGTTATGTCTGGACCAAGGCTTTACAAAGCTGTGGCAGAACCCCCCACCCCCACCCCGAGATCCCCACCCACCCAAACCCACCACACCTCCATATGCATCCTTACCTCTGCCTGACTGAAACTTAAGTGCGTTTGAACCATTTATTTTCAGTAAATAGCCTGCAGGGATGGACTTAGGGAAGACAGGGTGTTTGAAGTCCTGCAGGAGAAGAAAGGGCTAACTCCCCATCAATTTCCCACAAGTCTACCTGTCTCTCTAACCTCCCCTCAAATGTATGTGGTTATTTAACATATGTTGAATTCAAAGAAGTAAAATGGCTGAATTCCAGTATACACCCACAAAATCAAAGTTGAAATAATGATATAACTCCGACCCAAACAAAATAATTTGAATTCCTTCAAAATGAGATGAACCTGTGGGGTTCACTGACAAATGCCAGAATAGTTTCATTAAGAATGTTGTGAGAACTGGGACATGATAAGATAAGAGAATGTGTCATAATATAGAGCTATATTGTATTACCTTAAACTGATTGTGCAAGTGGGCAATGTGGTGGATATATCTCTCTGTGGCTTTCTGAGTATATCTGTCTCTCTTTGCCTCTTTGTCTCTCTGTGTATCCTTGTGTCTCTCCCCGTCTCTCTCGGTCTCTCTGTCCTACTCTCATTTTCTCGGTCTCTCTCTATCATTCTGTCTCCCCAATAGTTCAGGCTATCTGGGGACTGTTGCATAAGGAATCCTTACTCAAAATAGATAGTTTCTCGCCTGGCTATCTTTTCTCGCTTAGGTAGGAAATTCATACTGAGGAAATAACACTAGTTGCTATTTTCTATGGAGCTTTTAGTAAGTCTTTAAACAAAATATGTCTGAACGAAGTTTTAAGATATATAGAGCACCCTGCCATGATCAATTCAAACTGGACCTCCCATCAAAATACACATGTATCAATGAGTGAAGACGTGGCTATGTCTCCAATAGGTTCTATATGGGAAACACCTGTGGTGTGTTTAAGCTGGGCCACCTCCTCACCACCACCACCACATGTCAGCTGGTGTGAGGAATGTATACAGTCTGCAATTGCGTAAACTGTCCCATAACCCCAGGGGCTTGTTTCTCGAATAAAGCTACACTTTCAGTTAACATCAGAGTCTGAAACCATGCAGCAAAAACCGACCGGACAAAATTCCCCGAAATTGTGTTCAAATAACTTTTAAATGGGTTGGAAAAGAAGAGAACAAAGGTTGGAAAATCCGTTGTTAACTGAAAATGTCTACATTAATATTTCGGCGGTCGTTTTATCTGGAATGATTCTACTGTTCCCTGCTTAAGCCATTACGTTACGTTACGGTATATTCATTACTGCGACTGCCTGAAGTACTGTTGGTGTACGAGGGCAGTACGGCAAAGAACATAATGTTAACGTAGTATAGTCGGGCGTGTGGCTGTGGCAATGGACACATGCCTTTAGCATTTTTCTAAGCGGGATTTTGCTATAGACATATTACGTTTAGTTCATTGCTACAGTAGCACTTTCCTAATAAAGCAACGAGAAATATTGGTTAAAAGCAATCTCAAGTCTAATACAGATTACCTCTGAAACATACTCCTGAAGGGTTCATTACTTACCTAACACTTTACAAGTAGTCATCTTCAGGACTATCAGTTAAATAAATGTGGAATATAAAGGGTCCAAAAGAGGCATGTTATATGCTAGTGTTCTTGTTGAAAAGTGACATTGATTTACACCATAACTAATATATGGAGCTATATACAGATGTAAAATTAAAACATTTGTTTTAATCCATTACAACCCTTGGTGTATATCATTAGAATGTTGTCAATATACGCGTATATTATTATATTGGAACAACCTGCAGTTTATTAATTTCAGTTTAAGATTCATGTATTCATCAGAAAGTATAAACATCTTTGTTGATGTTATTCTCAATTAATCCTAAAATTTTACCAGTTGGAAGAAAGATAAATGATAATATCGTCGTACCAATAGTGAGATTATAATTCATACATAGTTGTGATCACCATTGCTTGACATTGAATACCTCTGTAAGCTTGGCTGTCCCTGTTCTCATGAGAGAAGAAATATCTCAATACGATAAGTATGTTATATACTGGTCAGATTTTCAGAAAATGTACAATTTGTAGCTGTACATATTCACTTAATTCTGCTAAATTAGGCTCCAATGTGGACAATTCTAGGTAAATTCGAGAATATTTGGCATTGCATTGATTCTAGCAATCTGTTTAGCTATAGGTTGAACTGTATTTTGAACTGTATTTTCATCTGAAATATGGGTTATTTGAGAAGATTGGCGAATTGAATTGTACATTTTCTGAAAATCTGACCCATACATTAGAATATCGGGCTGTGTATTGGATGGATCTATAAATTTACTCCGATATGCTGAAGGTGCACCAATCAGGTTCTTCAACTAAGACGCGAGGAGCTACGATTCACGGGAATATCTGATTATTTTGGTATTCTTGCAATCAGATACATCCTTTCTTGCAATCGGTCATCTGGCCTTGTGATATAGTAGATCGTAAGCCCTGGACGACCTGCTGATCGGCGGTGATTTGATCGCTACGATGGACCGATTGCATGATGGCAATCAATGGCTAGGATCCTGTGACCAAGTGGTGGATGGATATACACAGGTTAACTAATGGGTTTGTTGAAGCAACCTGAATATCGCTCAAGTTGCGAAGAAGTCAACCAGTTAGTTCATAACTGTTTAGTTATATGGATCAGATTTTCAGAAAATGTACAATTCAACTTCGCCAATCATTCCAAATATCCGAAATTTCAGACGAAAATAAAGTTCAAAATACAGTTCAACCTAACTAAACAGATTGCTAGAACCAATGCAATGCCGCATATACTCGAATTGACCTAGTATTGACCAAATTGCAGCCTAATTTAGCAGAATTTATTAAATGTGTACAGCTGCCAATTGTACATTTTCTGAAAATCTGACCCATATATGCCTCTACGTATATAGAAACTGGCATGATGGAGGGTTGGAACCGAACGAGATGCAATACTCAACCGGACTCACCCTTTGAGGATGTCCGGTTTTCTGATTGTGTTGGGATCAGTTTGAACCTGAACATAGTGCCAATTGATATTTAATACACGGGGGAATGATTATAGTTTGATAACAAGTTAAAGTAGATCTACCTTGTTTAGCCTGATAGCATGGTTAGTTCAGTTTAAGCTAAAATAACTATACTCCCCCCGATCGGTACCTTTCAAACTGAGCACTGGGTAGTAATAATCTAAAACAGAACATTCTAAAGTCATACCGTTGAATATTGTTGTAAAATTGGTAAATAACAAATCGGTTGCCATGACTACTCCTCATTAAACCTCTAGTGGTTTGACCCTTACAATTTATATATATGTTATGATGCCACATAACATCCAATGTATAATTGTGATGGGTCACAGGAAATTGAGTGACAAGTTGCATGATTAATTTTTTTCAAAGTGATTTATTCATATGAACTCTTGCGCATCATACTTTCATTATCGGGGTGCTTAGCGCTGCTAGTAGTATAAATAGTTCCCAAATTTGAATACTGTGTGTTTGAGGCTATCCTAATAAGTTTATTTTACTAGAGCGACTGAACATCAAGAATTAGCGGTGACATTTTGCATTGCATGAACAAATACAGAAGTACTGATTAGATGTATTCATGTTTGATATCATTGGAATCGCCTTCATCTCATCTTTTCGATTATGATGATATCTCAAAATCAATTCTTTGCGACTTTTTCTGTAAAACATCACATATATATATTATGATAAAGGGTTTTACAGTATCGACTGGTTTGAAAAGACAGAGGTGGCAGACATAAAGATTGAAACTTACACCATTATTGCATCTGAGGAAGGCTACTTGTCTGGGAACAGCACTAGAGAACTTTAATACCCCAATATATAAGTACAGCAATGTCTCAAGGGAGGGATTGCTTTGCACATAGGCCTCAGCATCCAATGCCATCTCGCTGCGGGTTTATGACAACCGATCTACTAAACATATGTTCCCTGAAGCCGTCGGTGGATATAAAGCAGGGGTATTTGTTAGACTAAGCTGTGCATGGGTCTGTTGTATAAGCTAATGAAAGGAAATGTGTGTGTGTGTGAATTACAATACAGTTTCCCATTCCTTCGATACATATTCCTACCCATCTTTGTGGGTATAGGTTATTCCTTCCAGTTGGGAATTTCACCATATTCCTTCTTATAGGTGAAGGGTTTCTAAAAACAAACTCCTTTCTTTCGCTTTTGCTTATGCAACAGGCCCCTAAGGACAGTTAAGGGTGATGTCATCAGAACATGTACGATTCACCATCACCGATCTTCACAAATAACACCAACGTGTGACGAAATCGGTTTTAAAAATATAGTCCAACATAACAGATTTATCTCAGGGTGATATCAAATATCTAGAGTTCCTTGTATCTATCATTTTCCAGCCCAGTTTAGCCTCGGGATTGTACACTGGGCAGTGCACCAGCAGCCCCTCAATATCGTTATTAATCCCCATAAGAGCCTAGGACCCAAGGGTCCCATGCCAAACACAAAATTTTCTTTTGAGTAGGCATTCGCCATTATTACCAAAAGATTCGAGTGCACTCTTTTTTCTGTCAGGAAATTGGCCAGTTCACCTCAGGAAGTTAGCTCCATGAAGTTCATGGCAGGAAGCTCAGGGCCGGAAGCTCAGGGCAGGAAGCTCAGGGCAGGAAGCTCAGGGCAGGAAGCTCAGGGCCGGAAGCTCAGGGCCGGAAGCTCAGAGCTCACGGAAGCTCAGGGCTCACAGAAGCTCAGGGCTCACGGAAGTTCAGGGCAGGAAGCTCAGGACAGGAAGCTCAGGGCAGGAAGCTCAGGGCAGGAAGCAGAAGTTCAGGGCCGGAAGCTCACGGCCGGAAGCTCACGGCCGGAAGCTTGCGGCCGGAAGCTCACGGCTTCCTGGTCACATCCTGGGGAGCTCTCAGTTCTCACAAATGCAGGGAAGTTTGGCCACACAGGTGGCGACCATGCCTCTGAAAAAGTGCTGTTGTGACTGTTGCAACTCTATTTTGACGGAAATGGAGGAAATTCCTATTGGTGGAACAAAGATTAGCATTGTATTGTCTTTATAGCAAATTCCTTCCCTGAAAGGTCCTAACCAGCTGCTTAGCAAGCACAAATATTTAAGGAAGGAAACATTAAGTGAAGCAACTGGGCGTTGGTATTTACGCCACATATTTCTAGTGGCATATGGTACTTTAACTAATCAATATGTGTACAACATACACATATTAGAGTAGTTCAGCCCTTCGCTCAATCTGTGCTGTACCATGCCACTCAATGAACCTGGGGCATGTTGTATAAGCTAAGGAAAGACCAATTGTGTTTGGGAATCCCTAAACTTATCCCAGTAATATTTATGTTTATACAAGCATTTGAAGTAAAATGAACCAAGGAAAAACAACGGCTGGTGAGTTATAGTAAGTGAGGACACCCCAGGAAAAGATTTTGGGGCGTCCCTGGAATATAAATCTGGACTTTTATCAAGCCCTGTTGTACAAATAACCGGGCAAAATAAATGTAGATAATCTTCAGGTTTTGACAGATTTTGACTGAGAGTGCAGGATTAAATGGACTCATCACTATCACTATCACTTCTGTATCAAACATCCATATATATATTCCTTTGATGTGTAGGCGTATCTGTACCTTCCCCTTGGTGAAAACAAACTTTCAACCATCTCATATTGGCACCCGATCAATAAATAAAGTAAGGATGTAATGTTTAGAAATTTGCACTGGAACCATAGTCAGCACTTCCTTCCTATCATCAATAAAAAGTTTCAAGTGACACATAAGAAGTTTTCTCTTTGATTCCGTAACCAGAGAACAATGTGTATCCACCCACGCCCTCCTTTTCACTTGTATCATAACGGTCAGGTAGTCTGGAAGTGTACAATCGGCAGCTCTACATATTTAGTAAACTCGGCTGCAAAACATCAAATGGTAGCTATAGCTCTATATGTTTGGTGTTGTGTTGAGTTAAAGGGTATAATGCATATATCACTCTTTTGACTAATAACAACCTACCCTGTGATAATAATATCCTAATATTCTTGTGTTTATTTGCGTGGATTAGTGAAGGTGAATTGTACATTTGTTGACAACTTTACCCATTACAAGCTGCCCTCGGCATAAAGGTGTGCAACTTCCTACTACCTCGACATAGATGAAGAACTTTACACTCAGCGCTAGTGAATAGTTATTTGTTATTTGATGCACCAGTATGGTTTCCTTCCGGGTGTATCACAAGACTGAGAGAACACTATTCGTGCTGGGAATTGAGTATGAAAAATGAAACAGTCATTACTTAGTGTCACTACTAGTCCACCTTTGTTCCCTAGCCTCATTTTATACTTTCGGTAGGTATGCATGCAGTACTGGCTGTTGTTTTGCAAGAATTCATAGGTCAAATTCAGTTGAGATTTTTTACATTAGACATTAGAGGTTACAGGTCTTATGCATATTATTATTCAATGACACCATGAAAGCCAAAGGTGCCATTATTTCACACAAATAAAACATACACATAAATGACATGCTTGGCCCCGTTCTCTCTCTCTCTCTCTCTCTCTCCCAATTGTATGAGTTACCATCAGATCTGTAACCAATCATCCTTGTGACTAAACATCACATGCTTATCACGAGTCTGCCCTGTTGATCCACTTTTACAATTTACAATAGGGGGTTTGAATGTCTCACTACGCATGTGTGTATGTATGTATGTATCAATTTTATTTCCAATATTCACAGTGAGTGAGTGAGTGAGATTGGTTGCTGTACGCCCTTATCAACACTTTGAGGTGTTATATCAAGGGTGGGAGAGCTGAGAGGGAGGCAGTTTATGATCATACCCAGGAAATAGAGAAAGAGAAGAAGGCAGAGAGAGACAGAGAAAAGAGACAGAAAGGCCCTTTAAGGTCTTACCCAGGACCAGGCACTTTAAGGTCTTACCCAGGACCACATATTCACAGTTACATCATTCTTTTTGGAAAAAGGGAGAAGCACTCCACAAATCACTTCATTATACATCCTTCTGAGAAAGACTATGTTTCTCAGGTCTTCCAGGCATCCCTGAGTTTGTGTTTACATTAATCTTCATTTGATAAGTGAGATTGTATGCGTAAATTAGCTACCTTTTAAAAATTACCGAGTTATTGACTTGTACATACAGTGGTATTATTGGAAATTTAAATGAGAAAATTCTTAGATTTTGGTGAAAAATTACAAGCACCAAATTGTTTAGACCATGATGTCGAGATCAAGATTCAAAATGTCGGCTATGCAACTCCTCATTCGAATTAACCACGACGAAAAGAAGCGTAATTGCACATTATGCAAAACCTTTATCAATGGAGAAAATGCTATAGAAATGCAGAATTTGATAAACTAGGAAATATATTATGAGACATTCGGGACATTTGAGGCAACTGCATTCTAAGAAACAACTTTCAAGGACAATCTCTATCAAACAAAAGATTAATCGCAGGAAACACTACACATTGATAAAGATTGAATGTTTCCTTCAAGCTCTGTACATCATAGTACAAGTAAAGTTTCATGATATCTAAGCGCAGTTCCAATGGCAAGTGAGCCACCATCTATCAATCACTCAAGATAAAGTTCTGGTTGCTTTCTTTCACACTTTTACTAACTTAAAGATGCATCCTCAAAATATAGGACTGAATTCATCTGTATTTTGTTGCTGTTTGTGCATAGAAGAATTTGAAGTTGAATCGTCCGGAAGAAAATGGCCGCCGGTATATAAATGTGGACATTTAAGAGGCTGTGCAGGAACCAGCACCAGACATAATCTCCTTTTAGATGAGTTTGAAAGGAAGCGGACCGAACAAAGGAAATTGATGTGTTTTACTGATGTGCTGACACTGCTGCTTTAAGACTTTGTTATACGTCAAATGGATATGCCATTGTATATACATATGTACATATAGCTGACGAATAGACCATTCAAGTTTTCGTTTCTCGAGAAGAAAAAAACGAAAACTACGTAAAAGCCTTTTCCCCTCTGATTATTCCACACCCCAAAACTAATATGCCACACCCTGCAAGCTGTGTTGGTATTCGGATTATCATACTAGCTATAGCTATTTAGGAATCCGAGATATGATTACTTACAAAGCTATTAACAGTTGGGGATATCGCTTTGTCCTTCATGTTCAATATCAATGATTTCCCTTCGTCAGAAGTTTTTTTTGTGATTTGAGAACCGCTTCATCTAGGACAGCAGCTTTACCTACATGAATTCACAGCTTAATTAGATTAAATTTAATTGGGTTAATCTTGTCCAACCTATTGAAGAGTGACTTGAATAGAATATGAAGCATTCTTACACGGTTACACTTGATCTAAAACATTACTAAAAATATATTCTCTTATATATTTCTCTTGTAGTGCAACTTTAACTTTAAAATATATAAACAAAGGTTCTGCATGCAATGGCTTTAGCAACAATCCCTGACGCCTCAACATGCCATGTTTCAAAGATCCTCTTACCACGAAGAATGTGGCCTATCACTAGCACCCAGGTTTCTGCAGAAATAGGTTAATAGTATCATTGTGGTATTTGTAAAGCTTTTCCCACCTCATTCCATGCAGACCATACATTTCATGTACTTGATCCCCACTACTGTGTAGTGTACAATCCTCATTCATGACCTCAACATTTCACTAATATCCACATACAAACTGACACAAGCTACTGTGAAAGCCCTGTGATGTTCCTATGAAATAAGAGTCCCTAAATATTCCCTGTTAAGTTGTTTCTCCTTGTGGACAATTCCTACTGTAGGATTAAATACAGCTGCTTAACAAGGGCAACTAGCAAAGGAAGGAAAGCTTAGCAAGGGCAACTAGCAAAGGAAGGAAAATATAGTCAATCAATACATTGACCGATGCCTATATTTGGACCCGGACCAGTTACTTGGATAATATGCCCCTCTTTGTCCTCAGCGACCAATTGGAATGCTCATCACTGCATATATATTGCTGCACGGCCATGTTTGCAACAGAAAGTTAAGTTATAATGTTTTTTCTTATATATGTTTATTAGTGAAAATTAGCTAATGCTTGGTTCAGGCCATTTCTGAATCGATCTTCTTTTATACAAACTTACAGCACAGGAGATATATACAAGTGAGGAAGTGTTACGCAACGCGTCCCTGATGGTGCAGAACAACTCTTGTACCATTGCCTCTCCCTTTGTGGCAGGTATTACTGGTACGACATGCACCGTGGCAGCTGATGAACACAAGCTACTGTGTACTCTAATGGCTGTTGGTAGGGTGAGCTGGTGGCTGGTAATAGCAGAGGTTTTTATTAGTTAGTGAACTGATAACAGCAGGTGATGGTACATCTTTCCATGTCATCTGATCATTAAAGCTGTACTCTCAGTTAAGTCACAGTTATCAGTCAAAAACCTTTTCTAAAAAAGGTAAATCCAAATAACTGCATTTTACCACTTTGAAAAGGTAGTTCATGCTAGGTGTTCATAAAAACAGCGTATACAAGTAAGCTCTTTTATTGAAAGTGCCTTCCAATGATGTTTCGTTTTGGAAGGTATTTTATATTCTTTTTGCAGTGGTTCATATTCGGTTTGGGGCATGTATGACGGGGCTTAACCTTGGGTGAGGCCCCTTACGAGAAGCTCCCATATCTTTGGAGTACTGGAATATCTTTTTTTCTATTCAACATTTTTATACAGCAAGACATGATTATTTGTCAAGATCAAAGCCCACGGTAATAAATACCATCCTATTCTATTTTTCTATCCCTAGGCCCTATAACAGAAATGGGGTTGGGGGGAAACCATCCTTTCCTTGGCCAATTTCTTATCAAAGAAATTGACGGGCCCCTTAATTGTGTAGCACAAAGGATTATTTGCAGTCACACATGGGGGTTATTAATCCTTTTAATCCCTGCCTAAGGTAGTTATAACTCCAATACTTCCAAGGCAGTGTTTAAATGATAAACGCTGATCAATGACGCCCTGCCTGGTGGGGGTCAACAACCTCCTCATCTGCCACCCACAAAATGATTCTTGGCTGCGTTCAGCTATATCAACCATGATACAAATATATAACAACTCTTATAGCTTCCACACTTGGACTAATCTAAGAGAATGGAAGTGTTGATAGATCAGGTTTACAAGAGGGGAATTTGGCCGGCTGCGGGAGTGTCATCATGCTGGTGTGAATAATAGATAAGATGGGATTGTTAGAGGCTCGCCAGCAGATAATGGCACTCTATCTCATGGCGGTAGTCTGAGTGGATGGGTCAGATTTTCAGAAAATGTACAATTGGCTGCTGTACACATTTAGCAAAATCTACTAAATTAGGCTGAAAAATGAAGAATACAGGGTATATCAGAGTATATTTGGTATCGCATTGATTTAAAGTATCATTTCTGTGATGTTAAACTGCATTTTGAAGCTCATTTGTGTCTTAAATTTGGGTTATTTGAGAGGATTGGTGAATGCAAATTGTACATTTTCTGAAAATCTGACACACATATGTTATGGGGGAAGTTGTCAGGAAATGTACAATTCACCTTCACCAATCCTCTCAAATAACCAAAGTCTAGAAGAAAATTGAGATTTAAAAACAGTTCAACTGTAACAAATGTATATATTTTGAAACAACTAAATACCAAATATACTGGGATACACCTTATATTTTATATTCTTAATGTAGGGAGGGGCAATGGAAGCAGGTAATTTTAACATCTAAACATGGTAGTTGTGATATAGATATGGAATAGAAACTCATGGCTGTTCCGAAATAACATATCAGACACACTTGGAGTGTAAATATAATGTTGCCCCTTTCTAAAAGTATGATTATACTGATATGTCCACTTCTAGTGTATACTTGTCTAGGTGTCAGTGTGTCTAAGTACACCTTCTTCGTACTTCTTCCTTTATAATAAAAGGCTATCCCTTCACTCCTTTATTGCAATACGCCAATATAAATGCAGTTGATTCTTTCATCTATATATTTTTCGCAGATAAATAGAACGTGTTTGGTATAAGCTCTATCGCAAGATCAACCAGAACTTCTGTTCATGTTGTTTCATGGCAACAACTTTTAGATTCAAAAGTTGTCAAAGTCCCATGCGTCGACTACTCGTCTTTTTGCATCACTGGCGTGTGACTGGTTTTACTATAGAGAGCTTAATATCATGGCGTCCCAACCATGGCCATTATGGGTGAATATAGACCGGTCATTATGGCTGGTAATGACACCTCTGTGCTTTATTAATATTCAAATTCCCTCTAATTAGGCATGTAATGAAGGAATCATTATCAAAAGATAATAAACTCTGAGTTTATGGCCCTAACCGTGGTGAATGGAGAGGGTTGAGACATGGTTAGAGAGAGGGAAAAGATGGAAAATGGCCAGGAATTGCCTCTATGTTTCATTGATTTATGAGCCCATAAGATTTGGACTGAAACTTCGTAAATCATGCTCTGCCCCCTGCGCTCATTCAAGGCCTTGCGCTTATTCAAGAAAATACGGTATGTATATATGTGCACGTATCCGGATGCAATTCCTGAATATCCCCTTTTTTCTGAACTTGTTGCCACTTACTAAAGGTGTGATAAAGTTGTTGCGAAGCGTGATATTATATATTGTATTATATATTGTATATTATAATGGTATTAAAAATGATCATATCTTATTAAATGAGTAAGGATCCCATAATTTCATTCACATGATTTCATACCTTGGCTTGATGAAAGAGTAAAGACATGCAGAATGTACTTCAACTGCAAATACTAGATACATTGAATTCTACTATATCGTCTCATTTCAAATCCTGGTTTATGTTTTTGAAATAACATACACCAGGATTGGAAATGAAATCCTAGGATTCACCAGGAGACCCAAATCGAGGGGCAACCGGGGGGCAAATCGGCTGTGTGTGTGCAGGGTCTGTCTCTGTGGTGGGGGGCAAGGGAGAGGCTGGGTAGATAGTGGTCTAAGATGCTAATTTTAAACCCAGAGGGATGTAGGTTTTGTGGGTTTCCACCCCGCCATAGGCCCCTTGTTTGTTCCATGAGGAACCCTTACTTGAAATATCCCTGTCTAAGCAGTATTTCCTCGCTATGTCAGAAACTCTATGACCAACTAACCTATTATTAATATTAGTATTATTATTTATAGTGTTGTCAATGTAATGATTATCCACACTACTCGGAATACCAGGCTGGAATAGAGTCTCGGCGGGATGTTGAAATAATACACAGCACATTATATCTATTGCACATGTGTATTGGCCTTGTGTTGTCTAACCAACAGTGGAGTCCGTAGGTCTGACTGAAATATTATATATTAAATGTCCCTCTTGTCCTTTGGAAGGGTAAAGAAAAATGTTAACCAACACATAGAATACAAGATGAGAGATGAATGTAATTATCAGCACAAGAGAACTCTGACGTGAGTTACAAATTCTGCAGTGAACATAAAATAGTAGATATGACCTGTAAATATAGTTAATTACAGCAAATATGATGGTGGAGGGTTCAAAATGATCGAGATACATTAGAAACTGGACAACCCCCGAAGAGGTGAATCCAGTTTTCAGATAAATATAGATAAGATGCGGTTAGTAAGGTGTTAGTCATTCTGGTAATTACATAATATAGTCACGAAGAAGGAGGGCGGGGGGTTTCGATGTGTGTGATATTATTAGATTTCTTTGTGTATTTATAGTATAAAGATGTATCTTTTTAATGCATATTTTAGTGTGAAGATATAGATCTATATTTTCTACAGATAATATAGATCTATCATATTCCATACAAATCCCAATTAATATCCTAACGATTTCTGGTCTTTTCAGTTTTTGATCGGAATATTGGCAGTTGAACTACATTATTTCTTCTTGTATTTACTTTGTTCTTGTAATTTTGGAACGTTAGAGTTAATTATTATTTAACGAAAATATGCCCACTACCTGGGAGGGTGTGCCATGTTTTACCTATCTACCCTTGCACAACGGGGGAAGGTATTACCCCCTCTAATCCCCTGTCTGACTTCCTCTTTCTCCACTCTGTTTACACTGCTGAAACCAACACAGATCCGGCCGAACTATATACCTATGGCAGGGCTGTACTACATGCTAAGCTAACAAAAGCGCGCGCTTTTTATGGCGGGAAAACACGTGAGGTGACAGACAAATGTATATATGGTAGCCAGGCCCGGAAACACGTGACTACCGCCTGTATTCAGGGGTCATTATACAATATCTGACAGGGGCCATTACCATTCCATGCTAGTTAATGGACTGATCTTTGACCGGTGTAACTGTTGCTGTCGCTATTTGTCATTTTCCCTGACTCACTTTTGATGCTAGTTGAATGACTTATTTTGTATGTGAATCAAGGGATTGTGATATCTGGGCTAGGGCGTCAGAAAATGTATAATTTAGATTCAATAATCCTCTCCAATAACCCAAATTTAAGACAAAAGTGAAGTTGAAAAATTCATCAATTCTACATCGTAGTATAAAAATGTGTTTCATTGAGAAATACATCACATTGACATCATCGTCTTTCCTTGTGAAAAGAAATACATCAAGTTAAGACCATTGCCTTTCTTTATACAAATACACCATTTACGAAGTTTCATTTCATGAAATCACATCAGCTTCACACCATACATAGTCTTTGTTCATAAAATAACATTAATTTCACACCTTTTAAATACAAAAACATCAATTTCACAACATGGTTTTTCTTTATGAAAGAATACATCAATTTCACATAAAGGTCTTTTGTTCATTGTAAACATTAAACATAACTTTAGAAGGAGAGCTAGAGGGGTTGGGTACATTTTGCTGGTCTTATCATATTGAGCGAGGGTAGGGAGGAGCATGACAAAACATTTGGGAAATATGACAATCTCATTATTCCATTGATCCAATATGAGAAATCAATTTAACTAGATAGCCTCAAGACAATGATGTTTTCCTATATACATTCACGTTTCACTTATGTTTCATTCTTAGAAAGATGGTCATCAAACCTAGATAATCCAAACATGAGTCAATAGACTTCCAGTAAATTAACCACACTACGATTTCTAATGCAAAACAAAAAAGCACACAGAAAACTACCGAGGCCAGATAGATCTATCTTTGTCTTGGTTTTGCTACTGGCAGAGTTGTCTCGTGGCCATATAGGCATGTCCGGCAGGAGATAAAGCAAGGCAACCCTGGAAAAATCAATAATGTCCTGAATCTCAAGATACAATCTATGGGCTCTGTCACAAACATAGAGAAAAAATGCCTCTTGCTGCTTATTGCAAATTCACAATCCCCGTCAATACATTATATATAGGCAACTCTCCAAGCGAATAGTTTTCTTGTTTGACCAATGGTTGTTCCTGGACAATATGAACAGGGCCAATGTTGGAGGTCAAAACCTAAATTTAAATCGACACAATTTGATCTTATTTCCCTTTATTCAAATAATGATTGGGTCATTCTAACCTGCAAAGCAGATTCCCTACGTGCGGCCAAATGCATAATATGAAGGCCCATATCATGATATAATGTTACATGCCTAGTCCTCATCTAATAGATGTATACATGCAATTGTATCTGCCTGGATGTACATAAAGGCAAGATCGTCAGAGCATTTACAATCGCTAGCTACACACACATTTAGTTAATTCTACTGAATTAGTTTGATGAAATGACAAACTGTGAGGTATATGTAAATATGTTTGTGACTGTGTTGATTCATAACATTTGTTTGGTTATATTGATGCGTGTTTTTAAAACCGATTCGCGTATTGGGTTATTTTAGAAGATTGGTGAAGAAGTGTACATTGTCAGGCAATTTGACCAATACAGCAACACTTGACAATCCCCCTGAACTTAGACCACCTTTTGTGCAGTTGTACGTATACCACAGCCACCAAACCAGTACGACCCATCTTCGTGCAGTAGAAGAGAGATAATGACATGTAGGGGCCTGTCATTGCAAATCAATAAGGGCTGTCCAAAAGGAATAAGGGAAGAAGCTTTACAAGACATAACAAGGAGTATGGGAGATGTATTGGAGGGCCTGTATTATGAATGAGCCTAAAACCAGGCTTTCACATAGAGTAACACATCAAAATAAAACATTTCGTAAATAAAGCTTTTCATTTCATTCTTTCATACTCACAGCTTTTGCCTTTTGGTTCTGGTATTACAGGTCGTTGTACTTTCTGCAAGGTAATATTAATAACAAATGAACGAATACAAAACTAATGATAGCAAAAGTCTATTCATGCTGGTATATTTTAAACCCGTGCTTAGATTGGTATCACTGTATGGGTAGGGCATACATAAACACATACAAAGCAACCCAAAACAGGGGATGTGAATATATCAATGCATGGCTAAAACCCATATAAAAACAGGATATTGTTAGAAGTGCTTTTTGGTAATAGAAACCCTTGAAAGCTTTCACTCTTTCACTATTTATGTCGTTAGAAATGCAAGGTGAGGTTTGCGGAGAAAACAACAAAGTGAAAAATAACTATAGATTTTGATACTAAAATCGAGTCTTTTTCGAGAAAGATTCCTTGTACTAATATAAATATAGCGAACTAAGGCAACTAGGTATTAGAATATCGAGGACAGTATCTGTCATATTTATAATACAATCTTTGAAAACATAGACTGAATGATATATATTGATTAACTAATAAGTTGGTTAAAGGAACCCGATATTCTAAGAGACCGAAACGAAGGAGTTAGTTAACTGTTTCATGTGACTTTAATAATCTAAGCTAAAACGGTCATATAATTGGGTTTTGACGGAAAACCTGCATGGCAAAAATTAACACTTTAGTTGCCATGCATTAGTACTTTCCATTAAAGTGGCTTCACCTAAAGTATCGTTCACTTGAGACCATTTTTCTCCAATGATTTGATTTCAAATTGTTTGATTTTATTTATAAACACATAATGGCAGCGGAATGTTGATGAATTCAGTCCTATAAGTCATAAGAAATTTGTTTAATAGCTCAGAATGCAGCTCTTTAAAAGAAAACTGGATTGCAACAAAATCACTATAATAGAAATACACTAGATAACATTAACGTCTATACAGTAAGTTGTCAGGGGCCAGTTTCAATCTTTAAATTGTCCTTGCTAATCTGCACACATTTCTACTGTATTATTTAGGAACACACATTTAATTAGCATTGTCAGTATAGCAAATTCCTCAACAAACGGTTCCCTACCACCTGCTTTCAAAAGACACATATCTTTATTTTTGCATGAATAAATATATACAATATATGTAATTTCGGAATAGAAACTTCCATTCTTTCTTTCTCCCGTTCCAGATCATCCTTTTCCCATCCATTCCTAGATGTAGACCCAATTCTTCTGTTCTTAATATCAGTTGAAATAGCTGTGTATGCACGTTTAATCATTGTCGCCAATAGAAGAGGCTTCTATGTGCATGACGAGGCATAGCTGCGGAAGGGGTACTGTAGTGTATCTGAATCTGACATTTCTGTGTCATACATTTCAGATATTACCCTGATCTGTCCAAAACTGGGTTATCGCTGAGGTAGCCACATTTCATTCCCAAACAGCAATTCTTTTCCTCCTGTGCTTATATAACAGGATGTACTATACTTGTTGGCTTATTTACATAAGGTCTTTTTTGTAAGGTCACAACATAAAGGAAACCTCTGCCAATTAACCTGAGACTTCTACACGAGAAACCAAACATTTCAAATAATATGAACAAGATCTGCAACAAAGTGTTTATATTTAGCGAGGAGATTTGGAGCCTCCCTGGTCCCCTTGATATCCCAGATTAAGGGATTCTCGTCATGTCGAACTTGTTTGTCAAATAATCTGCAAAGATATCTTTTCTGTAATGTATCTGTCATGCTTTTGACACAATGATGGTTCACCGTCTTTATTCTAAAATGTTTTTTTTGCGATACATCACATATATCTAAAGTTAAATGCCGACATCGTCAGCACCGCTTCCGGCGGGAATCATGTTCCCATAAACATGTTATTTCTAAACCAAAAGTCTTAAAAAAATTCCATGATTCCTTCTTTTTTATTGAACGCTGACATTTACCTTTAATTATTCCTTGTGTAATGCTTTTGGCACCTCTCAAGTGGAATGCGCATATAATATGTAGCATATTGCAAAAGTCCCCACATCTCAGTGATCAGATCTATAAGGACAAGAAGACAACCCATAATGTATCTGTGTCCAACAGAGATTGTGAGCGGCAGGCTGGTGTATGTAGCCTTGTGTAGTCTATGTAGCCGGGGTGTTCATTGTCTGCATGCATTATACATGTACAAGCACCTATAGACCCATGCTCTGTGTCACTGCCGGTAATGGTGTAACTTCACCAAGAACTTTTTCTTTGTTGCCCATGCCGTTTTCACATTACGGCTGATCTCATATGGCTAATGGCTCTTAGATGTCAGGGGTATGCATCAGTTAAAGCTATCAAGAATAAAAATGTTACAATAATAATAAGTCGGACAGTAGGAGGAAGTGCCACAACATCGTTTAAGGTGTAACTTCACCAAGACATTTTTCATCACGGCCCATCCGGTTTTCACCTTACGGCTGATGATAAACCAATGATGCCGGATTAGAGAACCATATCTGCCGCAAGGACAAAAAGCTTGGTGTAGCCCTAGCATTATGCCTTCCAGCCCATCGTAAGAATATCAAAGCTTTTTGATATTACCGCATAAAAAGTTCCAGTCAATGACTCGTGCATCGGGCGTTGCAACGGGAAATTTGTAGTGAAGCTACTTGTTGCAATCCGCGCGACTATTCCGACCGTTCTTTGTGGCTGCCACAGAACTGGAGAAAAAAAACTGCAATAGAGAACTGTATTTGCCGCAATGATGAAAAGTTTAATGAAGCCCTAGCATAAATGAATAGTAAAGGATTTATGACCGACATTGAGGGGCTTCTGGTGCACGTTTGGTGCATAATCCTTTGTCAGGTGGTAAAAATTGTGTTTCACTCCATACAAGCTATTCAAGAGTGTGACAATGAATTACTGAAAGTATGATTTCCAACAATAATCAAAGGATTTAGGTTGAGGGTCCATAGAAGCATACAAAATCTGCTTTGTTAGATGACAGTGGGGGGTATGTATATACATTGTACCGTGCGGACAGGAGCACCGGAGGTGTCGCATAAGAACATTAGCAGCAATACAAGATGCATTTATACTGCCTACAGTGGTGGGTTGTGGATAATAGAGGAACACTATAGATCTGTGTAGCACCTATCCTGCAATCTGCATCCATGGACTCAACTTCGAGTTCTAATGCACGGGTCTCAAAATAGTCATCAAAATAGTCATAAATGCTTATTTTTACACCAATATTAGGAAGAACTTTTCAAACCTGTGGAAAACTGGTTGTAATTCAAAAAGGGCGATAATGCAATGATTGTTTCATTAGACCAGGCACACACTAATTAGAAAAGGATGACGGCAGAGGTTTGCCACACATATATTTCATTGTTTAAATTTGTTCATAGCAGTCCTGCCGTCAGAAAATGTATAATCGGAAGTTACATTCTGCC
This sequence comes from Sthenelais limicola, assembly GCA_942159475.1. Taxonomy (NCBI): domain Eukaryota; kingdom Metazoa; phylum Annelida; class Polychaeta; order Phyllodocida; family Sigalionidae; genus Sthenelais; species Sthenelais limicola. The sequence continues at coordinate 38,304,280 of OW804102.1, forward strand.
AATTGTCGCTTAAAATGATACTAGCTATAACTGGGTATATTTGGCATTGCGTTAAAAGTTGGTTTAGTTATGTTGAACTGTGTTTTAAACCTCGGCTTTGTCGTTATCTTGGGCTATTTGAAAAGTTTGGTGAAGGTGAATTGTGCGGTTGCATCAATTCTTTGTCCCATGTCGCACCAGTGGAATCATGGCTTAAGTATCAGATAAGAAAAGGAGTCGGTTCAAGAAAGGCTATTAACCCAGATTGAATTTTTCATCTAGCTGTACAATAATATAATAGTGACTTTACTATGCTGGCATAGATCCATCTCACTCAAAACGTCCACATACAAAGGCATACCCTTAATGGATGGTAGGTACAGGTTTGATAGATTACTGTAGGGATGATGAATAACTATTTGAAGCTACAGTCTCAGTGTACATCCATCAAAAACAATACTATTGGCTCAGAGTTGAGAAAATCCCTTCAAACTTAGGAAAAGCATCTCGCTCCAAATCGCAAAATGCCACTAGAATCCCATGAGGACGACTAATAAGGCTGGGGAACCCATTAGCGCAGTAGGCGTCCAATCACGGGTATACCATGATTATCTGATCAGAAAGGCTGTGAGCCTAAACTGTGTTGTCTACCTAGCTGTTGCTTGTCCTACCGACCTGAAATTCATTTAATAATGTTGTGGAGCTTTACACCCAGTCCTGGATTGATTGAAAGGTTGTTTTTGCTGCAGGGCTTCATAAAGAAAGATCCACATTACATTTCGATAACCTGCAGCAATCCTTTTCTATGTTGGTTCACTTATTATCGCTCACAGGTGCTCGTTTTTTCTCGACCGAATTAACTTTAAGTTCTCTTTAGAACTTTTAACAACCGCAACATATCGATGTATTGAATCATATAGGTTAAGCAATAAGTAAATTTGGTAACTTTTGTTTTGCCGTATTAGCTGAGAATTAACCTTTACCTGCATGTTGGCTTATTCTACAATCATATGAAATGAACTGTCCCATTCTTGTTCTATTCGCAGAAACCGTTCCTAGACTCAGTTTTGGATCTATACATTTACGAAATTGCAGAGTAGAGTAAACGCTCAGAGAAACCAACTGTTCTAGACTTAGGTTAACTAACGAGTTGGTTGAAGGAGTGTGAATATTGCACGAGTTGCGTAGCAATAAGTGCAATATTCTAAGCGACTGAAACCAATGAGTTAGTTAACAGATTTATTATATACATGCTTTCAACCATAAAAATAGAAAAAAATCGAGTCATGAATTTGAATCTTACCGCTAATATTAGTAAAAAAAACTTGTTGTCATGACCCCACGTAAATCACTAGTGAAATACGCACTATGCGTAAATCACTCTAGATACGTTGTTTTCAGAGTTATGCATGTATAATAGACTGTATTCGTAACATGGTTCGGTTCAGGACTTCCAAAGCTTTAATCGAAGAGAGACGAGCAATTTGTGTTAAAATGCTGGCTGAGATAGCCACTCGATCCGGGTATGAAATTGGTAGGTAGAGGTGGAAGTGAAAGAGTAAGTGCTTAGTGACCCTTAACCCCGGAAGTAGGACCTAAGACCCGGAAGTGGATATCTCAGCCAGTGTCTTTTCTTCAATATAGCCATAGACACAGGGTGTATACTCAATTCAGATATGCAGAGGTGGGCAGAGGGAAAGGGAGGGAGGAGAGAGAGAAAGGCTGAGTGAAGGAGAGAGAGAGGGAGAGAGAGGGAACGCATGTGAGAAAGAGGTAGGCAGAGACAGGGAGAAATATGTACCAATGTACAAATTGGTACAGGATTTTTCTCTTTGGCAAAAAGAATAGTGTTGGCCATTTTGTATATTTCCTATTTCCCATTCCCATAGATATCATTTCCGATTGGGGACAAAACATATAGAATATATCCACTTGAGATATGTTATTGAATATTCTAAACAAATCGATGCTAAATTTACAAATAATTTACGGAAATATCGGCACATACTACCATAATCAGCCGCAAACAGTTTCTGTAGGTACAAAAAGGGCAATACTAGAAAATCCATATGAAACACAATCATACAAACACTAACGAGTATGAAATAGACACCAGTGCCAGCTGCTCCATTGTGGAAGCGCTTATTGCTGGTACATTTCAGAGAGACTTGTCTGTTTCTAATTGTCCGCTGCCGCCCAATAAGTCTATGGGGCTATAACTACGTGTTGTCTCACACCCAGTACAGTGTTAAAGCTGCACTCTCAGTTAACGTCGGTCAAAAGCTAAAGGTTTTCTACTTTTCCAACCCATTTAAAAGTCATTTGACTACAATAACTATGGAGGATTGTGTTCGGTTGTTTTTGCGACAGGATTTCATGTAAGTCCACATTTATATTTCGGTGGCCCGCCAAAATCTTTTCCTGCGGTTGTTTTACTAATTATCGCTCACTGATGGCCGTTTTCTCTCGGTCGATTCGACTGGAAATTCTTGTATGAACGTGTAAGAGCAGATTCAGTTCCATACGTCACAATATGAGTACATTTAGTCAGAGGCCAGTGAACCATAAAGGTATGAGCTCGCCACCCCCACTCTGTACCTACAGCACCAGCTCAACAACAAAAATACGATCAGAATATAAATAAAGTACAGTTTACATAAGTAGTATGCGAGGAGAGAACCTGACCCGACTTAAAGGCATATATATGCCATTAGACCAACTGTTTAAATAAACAATATTTAAAAAGCGATGGTTGTGTATATTAGGACGCTAATGGTGGCACTGCCTATGTTTGAATTAGTCCTAGCCTCTCCTGCTGGCTCCCTCTACCGCATTGTTCAATACACTGCAATAATACCCAGGAGAATTATACCCTGAAATTATATATACTTGCCAGCATACACTGCTGTTCAAACTCATCTGTACATGACGATATAACTTATCCTTCAACACATACAGCTCCGGCTAAGGCCCCATATCCATTGAGCCGATTATCTCAACGGGGACTAGGGGGTTGGGGAAGCAGAAGGCTGTCGTCAGACCAGTGGAGATGCATCCCCTTATTCAAATCGGTTCATTTGATACGAAACATTGCATTTGCATATACTCCCTAATTGTATTTCTAACACTTCTGATATTTCACGCATGTCTGGAATTAGTTTCATGGAAGATGACAAACAAAAATATTAGTCCTCATCTGTCTACATAGTATGACAGGATAAGTGACAAGAGTCAGTACCCGAGTCGCACACCAAGATGCCCAATGTGCGTTGAAACCATCACTCACTGCGTCATCTCTGCGGTCCCCATTCTCCGCGCATTCGCCGCTCTTATAATGCTGTGCCTCTGTGGGGGGCACTGCATTATAACCAGGAAGCCGTCTGATTCCCTGCTGCAGTCCTATACCTACCTATGTAGATATGTAGAACTGCAGTCAAGAATCACACGGCTTCCTGGTTCTACTGCAGTTATTGAAAAGTACTTTTTTCTGGGTATAATGATCGTCATAATTTACATGATTTATTTTTGTAGTTAGAATAAACGAATCTTGTGTGTCAGTACCATGATTAACATGTGGTGGTATATTAAAACCCCATGTCCCTGTTAACAACATTGTAAAATAAATACCATGTACATGATAAGGCAATACACTAATTCTTAGGCTATTTTATTACTTCCTAGGAATTCCTCTAGTCTTATATTTATACTCTTTTCATGGTTCAGAGTTTACATAAATGGCCTGCCCCAACCCCTCTGCCAACCCATAGTTCGTTTTCCTTCCAACTTATACCATTAGTTATCAAACCTGGGAAAGTGCCCACTACTCCTTAAGCCCTGAACAAACAAAACATACATGGCAGGCCGGATATACAAGCAACAGCTAGCCATCCACTAGGCATAGAACAAAGGATTCATGGCTTTTGGCGGGAATTATTGGCGTGGGTACATCAGATTCCATCTTGCAGTCACAGAGGGTAGGTGTCTTATATGCTGCATGTATTGTATATATACCTAAAGTATCACTTTTATGGTCGCACCATTTGATGGCTTTATAATACATTTATTTTCTGATGAACCTATTTGTTAGTGTTTTCACTCCAGAATGTGTTTGATAAACACAATATCGTTTACCATGTTATGTACCTATCTATGTTTATCTTTAAACAGGCTTTGTGGGAGTGAGGTGCCTTCTACTAGAGGAGATGAAGGAAGAATGGCCTGGAATACCTACTGAAGAATGGCCCGTTTTCATCTATTTTACTTAGGACCCTGATGTATATATATATATCATATATGGGATGTATCTAATGACATCCTTGTTAAAATGGGTTTGAAATTGATTTGTAATTCTATTTTTGTGTGATTATTATGGCGAAAAAATGTAGAAAAACCAACATATGGATTGTACCATCATGATGTAGATTTATTTGTCAATGAAGATTATCAATGTAAATCATTAGTTGCAATTTATAACTTTAAACTTGTATCAACGATTGATTATTATTGTTAAATTCTGTATCTTATCTCAGGTATGACTCCAGGCGATTATGATATGTGTCTGCATCACACAGGTAAATAAGATAACTTTTCTTCTCATTGTTCTATTTCATTACGTATACTTACTTAATATTGTCAAACCTTTGTTGTTTTAGAAGATGAAGAAGTAGAGTCTGAAATACCCGGCCCATAACACAAGAAACTAGCATATCCTATTACAGGATGCAACGGATTTCTGCTGTCTAATAGGCCTAGTAGACCAAGGATTAAAGGAAGAAATAGGCTACTGCGACAAGAAAATGATGAACTCAAATGATGAAATGATGATTTTCTGAGGCTGAATAAAAGTTTAAGTGATAAGCATAGATATGAATTAATATTTAATATTGGGCAATCCCTGCCAACCTAGCCGCCCCCCCCCCCCCCCATCCCATTAATAAGCGCGGTCCAATAGCAGCATATGTGTGACGTCCGTATAGTGTTTTACAGCAGTCAACGCGTTCACATGTTGCCGCGGCGACCGCGGTGATGGGATCGCGTCACGACGAGTAACGCTTGCCGCTGTTTGCTTCCCGCGATGTCTGCAGTAAAATTGCCGCGTTGCAAACTGCGGTTAAAACAGCAGCGGGGTGTGTCGGGTAAGGATAGACCGAAATTCTGTGGAAAAGAAAAATGTTGATGGGTGAAGCTGCCAGAAATTGGCAAAAATGTGCTTCACCTATCTTCTTCAAGAACCACATTTAAGGGAAATATCGGTTTTGAAATATAGCTCAACATAACCAAAAAAATATATTATAAACGCGAAATCACCAGCATATGCATAATTCGCAAGTCTCTCAAATAAGCCAAAGTTAAGTACAATATAGTTCAACATAAACGTACAGATATTTATAAATCAATGTGAAATTAAATATACTCAGATATACCTAGTGCATCTCATTTTAAGCCCAATTTAGCAGAATTGACTAAATATATTAGAGCTAATCTATATTTGTATCTATAAATCTCAGATATATATTATGCATTTCATTATTCTTAAACGTTGATAGACATCATCTGTTTACATTTTATTCATAAACTCATGTTTTAACTCAATTCATCGTGAATATCTTTCTAAACTAAATGTCTAAAGCAATATGGACATTGATGAATACGATTACACCCGCTATCCCAATGCTGAAGTTAATATTTATGAAGCAGACATCTTGCCGGACATTTTTATAACTTTCAATTACCTTATCGCTGACTTCTCTAACCCACTGGAAAGAACCGATTAAGAGAGTCTCATTTATCTCTCCTGAAGTGTGTTAATTATAACCCCGGCAATGATACAATAACAACTGTTGATCAACCAGTTGGCATTAAATACCTAAAAATGTGGCACTGTTTCCAGACAATGGCACGATTTCAAGGTTGAATAATTTAATAAGAATACTTGATTGAGTTTTAGCCATTGCCACTCTTCGGAAAATCTCTCCTAACGGAGACCAAATTACTATAGGTCGCCATTGCTGTTACCAACTGTTTATGAATATTTTTTTTTTCATTTTACAAAGTAGGGACATGAAAAGCTAGGGCAAGGGCCTGTTGCATAAGCTAAGACAATGAATATGTTTGGTGTAATTCCTTCATCTCTACACAGGAAAAAAAATCCCTCCGGCGTGAAATGTCCAGCTGGTTGGAATAACTTACACACAGTGGTGGGTATGAACTTGTATTCCTATAGCTATAGGACCTGAACTAAACAGCGAGGTATGATATCACACAACAATAGATTGCAGTATACTACCCTAGGAGTTAGTGGAGCTATAGAAGCTGATCTAAACACAATCTTAAAAATTAAATGTATGTAAAAAATGCCCACTCACGAAACGTCCAGGGAGTACACCCTACTACATAAGAAAGAAAGAAATCAAATCTAGAATCCGCAGGAGAGATGTGGAAGATATCAATGGACTTGAATTAGCAAAGCAATACATGTTCCACAATTCCTGTGGTAAATGATTTTGACATTTCTATAAAAGAAACAAAAAGCCCTCAACACTTTGTCCAAATCTTATGCAAGGTGAGACCTTTAAAATGTAAAATTCATCTTTATATGTTAAGGCATGAAGCATTGCTGAAATAGTCCTGAGAAACCAGCTGTGCACCCGTTTCACCACTACATCTATTGTAAAGAACATGTATGCTCATTGGGAAAGGTTGGAAGTGCTCTGCCAAAAGTATGAACTGATTTACGAACTGCACTCAGACATAAACATTCAGAAAATGTTGAGGGTCAATTTATAGAACGTTCGGGAACGAAACATGTTTGCTGACAGTTATAGAGCAGAGCATAGTCTTGGAGTCCCCAGGCACTGACTGGCAGAAGGAATTACTGCCACATTCATGAAGTGATGTGTGAATGTCTTTCTTAGAGAAAAAGGCCCGATACAGGCTTCAAACAGTTTTAACCTGAACAGAGGGTCATTTGGTATATTTATTACACACTGAAATGGTTTTGAAGCTATATATCTAGTCAATAATTACCTTGTTTACATTTCTGTATTAGCCTATGGTCTTATAAATGCTATACCGCAGATTTTTGTCAAGCACAAGTGTCCTTTTCTTCACTACAATTTTGTTCTATAATTTGTGTTTATGAAGCTGTGCCACAATACCTGGTTAGTATAGGAAATCCTGAATATGGAAGTTGTGCTATGGTAGGGTTTGGTTTAGATTTGACTTATTTTTACCAATCGTTTTGATAAGCGTATATGGGTCAGATTGGCAGAAAATGTACAATTCTCCGTCACCAAATTTCTCAAATAACCCAGATTTACGAGAGATATTAGGTTTAAAATACATGTCCCACAACCAAAAAGATATTCATAATCAACACAATACAGAATATATTCAAATATACCTAGTATTTTATCCATTTTTGGTCGAATTTAGCAGAATTTACTAAATGTAGAGAGTTGCCATTTGTACATTCTGTGACGATCTGACCCATATAATAAGCTTCATTTTTATCAGCAGATTTACGGTAATCTGCCAATTATCTTAATGAGAATACGAAATTCCATCATTGATAAGAATCTGATCCGTGGGGAGGTTGGCATTGGTGCTAATCGCAGATAAATCAGAAGCAGGAGTGTGTCTACTTTAAAACAGCAAAACAGTAAAAGAATGATAAATTATGAACTGCTTCTTGTTCTCAAATTTGTTTACTTATCACCTGAAAATATCTATACTAATTCAGACACAATTTTGTTATTCATGGTCATTCTATTTCATTTATTTTTATTTAGGTACTTTAATCTTCTAAAATGTAATCATAAAGAGTATAATTTATTTTGATGTATTATTTTTGTTACATTCTATCTCTAACAGAATCTGTATCACTAAAAATAATGTCCTTTAGTAGTGACATAATGTCTTGAAAAATAAACCAGTTAAACAAAAAAACAACGGCAAATGTGACTTCACAGTAAACTGTTCACTGTGGGGAGACCCATCTTCTTCATCAACGAGATTAAGTCATTTGTGTGACGTCACATGTTACCATGGAATCCTGTATTGATTGTGTTAGGAGGGTGGATCAAGTGCAACTCTAATCCACACATTACACACAAAGCATGTTTATTCAGAAAAGCACCAGATTGTCATTGAAATTCATTGCACAGGTTTCTGAGCAAGCCCACTAACCAAAGATGCCACAGACCAACTTGCTTCTGGGCATACGAGACATGTATTGTCCACCGAATACTTTATGATTGCTTTCATTTCATGATTATCATGGTTTCAGGAATTTTGTGTTGTGGCTACCTTCGATACTACAACTTTAAAGGCAGAACGTATAATCGATATACCATCTGGTCCCAGACTATGGCATTAATAAGTTGACATACCTGTTGTACCCAGCAATTAAGTGGTAAAATGAAGTAAACATTTGTAATTCATTCATTGCATCTGGCATGGGCTAAATACAACCACAGGCCATCAATCTGATATCAAATATTCACTATAGCATAGCATAGGGAAACTGACATTCAGATGTGCATGGACCTGTTTCAATGCAATCACATGTAACCAACAATGGCCAGCGTACGTATACACCAGCTTCCATGATAGAGAGCGGGATACATTAGATCACAGTGCTCCATAATTTATGGACCACTTTCATGCAGTGACAATTGCAATCACTTTACGTTACGTGTAGGTAGGTGCTCCATGTTAACGCATATATATGGGTCAGATTTTCAGGAAATGTACAATTTGTCCTCACCAATTCTATCAAATAACGCAAATTTAAGACAGTAATTGCTTTCAAAATACCGTTTAACTTAATCTAGCAGATTGCTAGAATAAATACAATGCCGAATATGCTCGAATTTACCTAGTATTGGCCAAATTGCAGCCGTATTTAGCAGAATTTACTAAATGTGTACAGCTGTCAATTTACATTTTCTGAAAATCTGACCCACATGCTAAGTCGCCATACATACCCAAATCGTCTCTGCGGGGGTCCTATCATACACCAACTCTATTATGTATAAAGACACCATCTCCTTATTCCTGCCAGAGAGGGGTGGGGGCTTTTCCCTGATGAATATCTTCATAACAATACTATTTAGGATGGCTGGGTTTGGACTGGAATGATGGGACTGAGGATGGGCTTAATCATCATATTAACTTTGGTAAATGTAGCAATACAGACATAAGGTTGAAATTACAGCTAGGGTGGGTGAGGTGAGGATTTATATATATATTTTTTAAACATTTTTATTAGGAAGATTTCCACAATGTGGTAGGTCTCATCTCCTACAAAGTTATATACAATTTAAAGTTTGTTTTTTTTGTTTTTTTTAAAGAAATTTTATTGGATCTTTTTTCATACAATGATAATCTCGCAGCATCCAAGTAAATATTATTTGTACAGAGTTATGTTACCTCATAAGAAATTTAATCCTTTTAAATCTGTTTACACATCGTTGAACATGGTTTTAGTTGTTCTGTTTGTTTCTACAACCTAGATATAATTATATACATGATAAACACTTCAAATTTTTTTGTAATTTTTTCCTCTAAACAACAGGGAGTTGGCTACTCGAATAATAAAATACACGTGGCTAACATGTCAATCAATATACATTTTGATGCGATAACCATACTCATATGCGTGGTATCGTCTACACTACAAGTACCAGTCATTATTATTTCTGAGATGTTTCTTTATGTCAGACCAAGATTTTTTACGGATTTCCGAGGGAAGCTTATTCCATAGGATTGCCCCAATATAGTGTGGTGTTTTTTTTACCTTTTCTAACTTTGGGGTGATTACCTTTAGTACAGGCCCTTCGTTAACACGTGTTGCGACTGGCACTTCTTTCAGATTCTCTTGCTTTAGCTGCATTTTATACATTATTCCCAGGATCGCTGTTTTGTACCTCTTTTCCAGAGTCGCAATCCCACAATCGTTACATAAATCCTCTTTGCTTCTTACATCATTCGGGTAAATAATTCTGACTGCACGATACAAAACCCTTTGCAGTTTATTTCTTATTTCCACTGAAACTAACAGAGAGAAGAGACTGCCATATTCAAATAACGAGAGGATATGGCTTTTTACGATTGTTTTAGCCATAGGAATTGATAGGTACTGTCGTATTCGTTGCAACTGGAACAGTTTAGAGATGGCTGAAGCCTTCATTTTTACGAAATGTTCTCTGAGGGACAGATTGTCATCCACTCTTAATCCTAGATATTTCACCGATTTAGAATTTTTGATTTCATGCCCTTTCAAATAGATTTTACCCAAGGTGTTGAAGCGAATTTTCTTTAACCTGTTATTAGTTCCCAATATTTGTATCTGACATTTTTTTTCATTTAAACTCAACATATTATCAGACATCCATTTATGAATATTATTCATGGCAAGTTGTGTCTGAGTGATACATCGATCAAGGTCTCGACCCGTTATACTGAGTGCGGTGTCATCAGCATATAAAGTCAAATTAATTTTTAAACCTTCTTCATTTAAATTTGCAAAACATCTAGATACATCATTAATAAAAATCAAAAACAGGATTGGACCAACATGGCTTCCTTGCGGAACGCCTCTGTCAATGTTAACCGATTCAGATAGATGTCCATTTAAGTCAGTACGCTGATAACGATCTTTCAAATAATTCATTACCAACCGTATGATCGACGGATTAAAATTATAATAATCAAGCTTTCTTTCCAGTATAGAGTGGTTAATACAATTAAATGCCTTAGAGATATCGAAGTAAGATGCTATTGACAATAAACCATCATTAATACCTTCAACAATAGGGGTTAGAAAATTGAATAGACTCAGGTTAGTTGATCTATCTTTCCTAAATCCACCTTGCGAGGGACAGAAAAAGTTGTTACTCTCCATATGGTCGACAATAGCAGTACACATAATATTCTCAAGGATTTTGGACATGGTCGATACAATTGCAATTGGTCTTAGGTTGTTAAACAATCTTAGGTTACCTTCTTTAGGAATGGGTTTAATCACATATTCTTTCCATTCTAAAGGTATAAATCCAGTAGAGACACAACGTTTCATTAGTAAGGTGACATGCGGGATGAAGAGTTTCAGAAACATTTTGAAAGTTTTCGTATTTATCCAATTAAATCCACAGTTTTTAGCAAGGTCAATTCCATTTATCAGCTGACTGATTTTTTCTTTAGTAACAGACATTCTTGTGACAACATTGGTATCAAGTGATTCACTTATATAATCCAAGTAGGAGTGGGATAAATTCCCATCAGCGCTTCCCAGTTTACTATAGAAAAGATTCAATTGATTCGAGGCTGTCATCCCTTCTATTTCTTTACCATCATGAATATAGGACGAGGGCAAATTTCTTGAACGATGGCCAAATAAGTCTGAGATGTTCCTCCAGAATTTTTTACTATTTTTTGAGCAATTCGTCAAGTTGGTTCTAATAGCATCACGTTTTTGTGCCTTTACTAACCTGCTGATTTCCCTTCTTAAGGTGACTGCCTGCCTAAACAGCTCTTGAGAGTTTTGACGAGTTTAACGACAAATAACATTCAATTTTATAGTGACTTTCTCGTCATTTCATAAGGAAAAATCAAGTTACATAAGTAGTACTAGTAACAACATTTTGTTTGCGATATAGGCCCTTCATTAAAAAGAAACACATTCAATACACACAATAATTTCGCTTTAGATAAAAAAAACATTCGTTAATTGATATTCACCGATTTTAGAGTCATAATACAAATTATTTCATTTCATCTTAACTTATCAACCTGAATAAACAATATACATTGATGCACATCAGGAAAAATTATGTAACAAAAATAGAATATTATATCATCCAGTTGTCATATGCCTTCAGATGGTTCTTTAACGCAGACAATGTCATGCTTTTGGCCATTAGTGGAATATATATTAATATATGGTACATATAATATATTGAATTTTCATTCATGTTTTATATATAAAACATGAATGAAAATTCATATATAACAGTTACATGAAAAGGACATATAATTCTACTATGTAGTTTTTCCATTTTGCCCTAAAATTAATGAATAATGATATCATTCCAGAAAATAAATACTCAATCACAAACACTGGAGCTCCTAAACTAACCTCAATAATCAGTATGTACTTCATACCTTTCATCCTCCCCATCGCAGTGAAAAATCCGGCCCTTCTTCTCACCGACGCACCCCACTGCTAACCATGTAATCCCCCCCATAAAGTGACTAGTACCCCATTCCCTCCCCCTCAGCATCCCCTTCCTGCCAAATGACGTATCTTTACCTTATTCCCCGAGTGACTTATGACAAGATGCTGAGAGGGTGTGGTTGCTGAGTACCAGGGACCCGTTGCATAACAAATCCTTACTTCAGATTTGCATTACTTAGCTACTTTTCCTTGCTAAGCAGCTGGTAAGGAACCTTTAGGGAAGGAATTTCCTATACATACTATGCTAATGTGTATTCCTACATTAGGAATGGCTACATACGTAAGGCGAAATAATTTTTCAAGTAACATTTAATTTTCACTCACTCGATCCAGTTCATTAAATCAAACCACAGACAAATATACTGTTAAGTAAGGGCTTCCTAGATGTTGACGCTTAGATCATTGGTTTCATCTTCAGGTAATAATCCTATCACACAAAAAAACATGACATTATGCAATGCCAACAATATCCTATTCTGTGACCTTTGGTTCAACATAGCATGGTTTGGTGCTTACCATGGATCAATTTATTATGCAACAGGCCCCTCAGGTAATCTTGTGGACCATGGTTTCTCGAACAGATCATTATTTTGAAGAGTCGTGTTTTGCAGGTGAGTCCTGGGAACTAGGTTTATACTGGCTAATGGTATAGTAGGGGCAGGGTAACTATCCTAGCATGTTACTTTTATGTACAACATGCGTCTCGCGTATAAATCTCTTGAGTTGAAAAGGAATAAACTTTACGATATCTCTGACTACGAGCAGGTTTAGCTTATCGAACACACGTGCGCATACAGTGATGTCGGATTCCTGGAGTTTCTCATCGTGGAAAAGTAGTTATGTATTTATCGTAAGGACATTCAGTATAAGGGGTTGTGCCCTACTCGCCGAGGTCTGAAATATCAGCTTTTTTTGTAAATGGTTTGTCTTCACAGTGCAGGCTAAATATATTTCAAATGTTGATCTGCTTTAATTCGTGTTATGACGTTCATGTGTTGTCCATGGGTTTGGATAGAACTTGTCTATCCATTGTTTTATTCAGTATAGAATGGTGATGTTGATTCCAACAGTTTGGATCTAGTAATAATCCTTCATTAGGGAATATTTACATTTAGATGTTACATGGGGCATACAAAGAGACCTCACTAAAATAAATATGTTGTTCGTCGGTGTAGTAATAAGGTTGTGATATAGAACATTATACCTTTCACTGGCAACGCTGAAAATAATCAGTGAATGGTCATGCGTCTTTTTGTAATGATTGTTAAATTGGGACCAATAAAAAAATTTAAAATGATTGCGCAGCTCTAGTTTCCATAGAACAAGTCTACCTGTTTACTTTACATGTCAACAATATTGAGAGAGATTGTGATTGGCTATTGGGAAATTGCATACCTATATGGAATTCATACTCGAAGTTACGATTGAGCTTAAAGGGTGGTATCCACTGTATGGTTGCGGTAAGCTCTGCGGTAGGCCTTGCAATGGTGCTGTGATGGTGAGAGGTGGCGAGGTCTTGCCTCCATGGATAACTGGCCATGTTAGGCAGGACCTCGTTATTCCCCTTCAGCTACAGAACAAGCACAAACCATAGCAAAGCTTTCCGCAGAGCTTACCGCAGCCAGTGGAGACCACCCTTATCTGTCCAATTTCAAGTAAAACTTTGAACCTACTTTGAACCTAGCAAAAAAAACACAAAAAAACAAAAAAACTTTGAACCTAGCTGCAGGATAATCCATTATCAGCTTCCCTCTCTCTACGCAACTTATAAGAAATTCATGAAAGTCAAATGAAGGTAAATTGGGAATATGGAATTCAACTAAAAACGCGACTTTTCCTTTGTAAAGTGGGCGTGGCTAGAGAAGTAGTTCGGTGATTTGATTGGCTAGGCCAAGGTTACTGCGACGTATTATAAATCTGAATATGGATTCACTGCTACCTTTCACACAGTGAAGCATTCAAAAATCATTCGATCATTTATTTGTCTAAAGGACAAATCTTTAAACTTCTTTTATCAGTGGATTTATTGCAAACTAACGATTTCTAAACTTTTCTGGACAATCGATGGCTTCAGAAAGTGTTGTTGTAAGATGAATTGGAAAGGACTATAGATCCCAAACGCCAATATTCTAGTTTCAATGCTCATTGTGATTGTCAATAGCGGGAGATGTGGTCTATCATTTCACCCCCTTATCTATTTGTCATGCAGTATCATGTATGCATTGTTAAAGCTGCATTCTCAGCCAACATCGGTCAAAATACAGAATGTCTACTTGCTGTTATTTCGCTACACATTTAAAAGTCATTTGACCAAAGTTTTCTAGGATTTTATCTGGTTGTTTTTGATACAAGACTTCATGAAAGTCCTCATTTATAATTTGTTGCTTCACTTATTGTCGCTCAACGGCTGCCGTTTTCTCTTAGGACTTGACTTTAAATTCTTGTGTAAACATATATAACAGTACCATAATATTGATGAATTGAATTTTATAAGTCATTATTGGAGCCCACCTGGTAAGATTTTATTAATAGATTTGCCAAAATACCTCTGAAAATGCTGCTTTAACACAATCGGCTCAGTGGGCATGGGGTCTTAGCTCTTGATAAATATAGATCAATCTACACTATCTCCATCCCTGGAATATTTCATTTTGATAAGGATTTGACAATTAGAAATAAATTAGAAGGTTAGAGGCTTTAGAAGGCTAGAGCCCTCAGGCCTCTAAGGAGGTGCAACATTGAGCCACCCTCCAGTGTGTCCAAAACAAGCTCTTATCTCTTGTACGTCAGGGGTTAGAGACTGCCTCTACTTAAGGTTTTCACCAGCTGATACATCCTCACACACTTACTGTCTCCACCTCTACCTACTCCACTCTGTCAGCTACCTCCTCTACAAGTTATCTATAGGTACTTCTGCTTATTTTATACATGGGTGAAATCACCAGATAATGTACAATTTGCCTTGACCAAGCCTCTCGAATAATCCCAATTTTAGAGTAAACAAATGAGGTTCAAAATACAGTTTATCGTAACCAACATGTCTTATCAATCAAGAACTTCAAATATAGCCGAGCAAAGGACTAGGGACCTCACACTTCTACACCTAGGCCATGGTAATTGCGACGTATTATATACTTATCAACTCAATTTAGTACAATACTAATTATGTTGTACATTTACATCGGGCAATTGTATATTTGTTGAGGATTAAACCCATATACACTTCACATATATCTTTTATGATGTTGTAGCATCTTGGAATGTATGTTTTTGCTGAAACAGCTAAGGAAAAAATTAGAATCAATTTGATTTTCATGTGCTTCTCAGTACAGATGATAACCTGATATCATGGACTTTTACTGGTAACGGAATCATATCTCTAACGGTATTCATATTCTTTTAATTATTTGATTGCATGTGGGGAACATGTCATTTTTCATGGCAGCCATGTAGTTCCTATTTTACGCCAAGTAGCACTAATAATTATTAAGGCTGAATCGTCAAATTGTATCATTTTCACAGCTACAAAATATATAATAATATTGGTATCGTAGCTTGTGTAAATAATCTATGAAGAACAAATACAAGATAAGGTCTCGTTTTATGGATGAATGTAAAACACATGGCTATTTACATGATATCACTGGTAAATAATCCATGCTGAACATAACATGTTTTCTATAACTTTTACATTGACATACAACTCCCATAATTCCATGTAAATCAAGTGTCCCATTAGTGCCCTAATTTTTAGAAACTACATTTCTCAGTGATCTTTGACCTAAGAAGTACCAATGTTCCCAAGTTTAACTCATACACACTATGTTCTGATTTATGTGGGATGCACAGGCATCAACACACACAAAAAACATGTTTCCACGAACTTAGATGAAGTGTCCGACCTATGGTGTTAGACTTAGTTCCCACCTACAGATCCTGCCATGCTCCTCCGGGATCCACCATGTGTTTAAACTCCCTGTTCTCCAACTTATCACATTTGATATTCGGTTTCCTACCTTGATATTCGATATCTCAACCCATTAACGATTATATTAATGGGGGGTTTGCATGCTCGCCATCTTGAATCTTCATTTGCATGAAATTGCCAATCTAAAATTTATTTTTAAAAAAGCAATTCTTTATTCAGCATGAAACATTTATTGGTGCTCCAATGTCAATACCCATATGTTACACATCTTTCCGTAACACATCATTCCCATCATGCATGTGCTGTTTATCAATTATTTATGAAAGCTATGGTATTGGTGACAACATTCTTGCCATTTTCGAGAAGGATTATTATCCGTATTGGTCAACTCAGGTTTGGTTGGTGGAAGGATGGCTTAAAGCTTACACACAATGATCAAGCCCAAGTTACAGTGAAGTGTTGACAGCATAGCTCTAGTCTATGGTCCTCACACCCCATCCATGAATGTCACCTTCACCTCTTAACAACCCCTCAACTGCCAACACACATGGGACTGCAGTGCACTGCATTGATTAAGTTGCCTGGGCTGTAAATATGACCCATGTAAACATTTTGTAAAATATGTATAACCCTGAAAGAGGGAAAACAAGATGGGCAGACTAATTGCTAGATGGGTCTGGTGTCCCCACTCCCCACTCCTATATCCTTTCTTCCTCTCCTGTCTCCCTTTCTTCTCCTCTCATACCCCTCCCTCCTCTCTCCCCATCCCTCTGTCTCTCTTCTGTCTTTCCCATTTGCCTTTAAGAGAGTCTTGCTACTGCAAAATTGACATTATGGAATAAAGCTGATATTGTATGGTTTGTTCTGCACAACACGTAAACACATGGCAACAACAGAATTTCAGAAATCTCATATACTTAGCTTATAGATGATGGACGTTATAATTTCAAAAGTTTCAAAACATTTCAAAAGCTTTCATATATTTTCGGTCCCACGAGGAAAGAAAACAAAGGATACATAGGAAATCCATTGATCTGTAATATAGTGGAAGGCGTGACAAAAAGGCTTTTTGATTCCTAGTCACTTCATTCTCAAGAGAGTCTCAGATATAATGATGTCTGTCTATTGACAAAGGGATATTGGGTTTTTCTCATTTGGTAATTCTCCATGGTAACGGAGGGATAAAGAGAAGTGATTAGAAGTGGGATATAGCCAGGATATTGTTTATTGCCTTTTTGTCAGTTGTGTATTTGTATGTGAATCCATTCCATCCCTGCAATGCAATAAGAAATCCATTTCTTGTCATTCATTTGATGAATAAAAGATTGCAGCAATAGGCTGGGTTAGCTGGAGGCAGTGGAAATATTGCATCAAGTTGTAACGTTCCAATAAGATTATAGGCATTAGGCAGCTGTTTTACTGAATATATGCTTCTAATAACAATTAAATAGAAACATTTAAAGAGCATTTTTGTTACCAAGGTTTAACCACACTAGTGTGAGAAACACATAGAATTGTCACAGATGGCGTATAGACAGAATTGCCCAACCGTGCTCCCAACGTTCGATATTACACACATTCATAGTGATTTCAGTGAGTGAGCATATACATACATATATACAGGTTATCCAACGAGTTGGTTGAAGGAGCATGTATACTGCACAAGCTGCACAAAGTTAAATGTTCTAAGTTAATATTACTGAAACTAACGAGTTAGTTAACTGAATCATCATATGCCTCCAACAATCTATAAAGGGTCACTTATAATTTTGTGAACTTTTCCCAAAAGTAATTCTAATGGTTCCAGTAGCGTTGATGTAAATACTGGTATATACACAATATGTCCCACTCTAGATAATGTTGTTTCGTATAAATTGCGTATATAATAAATCTTAGTATTTCAGCTTAGACCTCCTTCCAGAATAACTGACAGCACAACTATAGAAGCTCAATGCAAAGGCACTTGAGTATATCTTTATGAATGACAAGCTTTGAAACGTGAATCCTTGGGGATTTGATGTCTTTATGAGGAACCCCAGTGAGTAGACCCTCCAAAGGGATAGCCTGTCAGACTTTGTAACTCTCAGTGTCTGGCGATCTAATGCATGGAATCACTGCAAGGGTTTTTATATTTTATATTTTTATTCAGATAAAGTAGCCCATCTGTTTGATGCGGACCGCATGGGATCATTGAAATATCAGACAGTTTTGTGTGTGATTTTGTTTTAAAGATATATATATAGTCCACCAGTCATTGATTTGAATAATAAATCAATATTTTGAATTAGATTCCCTATAATTTAATTTCATGCGATTTTTTTTATTTTGGTATCAATATTCATTTTAGGAATACTTATCGAGCAGTAAATTATCTCATTAAGGTTGTGTTCGTAGTTAATGTCAATCAGAACTACAGATTTTTTTTTTGTTCTTTCTCGCTCCACCTTGAAAGTCATTTGACGAAAGATCTGAATGCTTTTCCCTGCTGCGGTGTTTCCTAAAATTCCACATTCATATTTTGATGATCATCTTTGACGCACAGGTTTCACTTATTATCACTCACGCAAGTCAAGCAATAAGCAAATTTGATAATTTAGCTGAAAATGCAGCTTTAAGATTCAATAAACTATTATGAGGTCACGGTAGGCCCAATATTACCGTATAGGAGGTGCCCCTATATATACACTCTCCCGCGCAACGTATCCGCGCGATACGAAAATGAATACGATTTTCTTGTACCCACTTTTGATACGATTTTTTTCGTCTCAGCGTATTCGCGCGGCGTTTTTCGTATCGGAGATTCACGCAGCGTTTTTCGTATCAGCGGTTCGCGCAGCGTTTTTCGTATCAGCGATTCGTGCTCTCAGAAATCTATTTTTAGCGCAGTGGTAGCGTGGTGGGCCAGGATTCAGGGGGGGACGGGGATGGTGAATTTCGCATGGGGGGCAGCAGGGTGAAAACGGAAAATATTCGCTTTAATTAATGGTTTGTTTCTATCCGATATTATATTGCAATTAATGTACTGTACTGTACCATGCTATATGAAAAAAGAGGCATTATCATCGGCAAAATTGAAGCAAGAGAAGACAAGACAATGGTTACATTATGTATATTTTACTCCTTTATTATCTATTTCACACTCCAGTCACATATTATATATATATCTTTCATTTGCATTTTACATATGTAAAATTCCCTCTGCTCTGGCTGGAATAAAAGAGAATTCATCTAAACCAATACATGACCGATTTTCATGACAAGTAGTCATTTGCACAAAATGCAGTGGAAAAAACCTCAAAATAGGATTTATTATATATTGCTGATTTTTCTAGTACATATTACCATGAAACCCCGCTGTAGTTCCCTGAATTTTGGCAGCTAAATATCTAGTAATTAGCATTCACTGGCCTGGCAAAGTTGTCCACCTCTACCATGCCATCATTGTACGTCACGCTGAATATTAAGATATTTAAAGTAGCATTTCATCCATGTGGTAGGTTCATTTTCTATTTTAAAAAACCAGTGTCAAATTCAATTAAGAATATTAATGAACATTTTAAAACTGCTTATTTCACATGTAAAAAAAACACAATAAGGTAAAACCATGGAATAGACCAGCTAAATATGATCGCCATTCATTCCAAGGCAACCATTTTGAAAGGGATACCCCGCCCCCTTGCTGTCAAAAGCACAAAACTGTCAGTCGAAGATCAGAGAAATTCAAAATCCTCTTTGCCATAGGATTAGTATGAGGAATCAGCTATGACGTCCCTATAACAACTAAATATTTTCAAGATGTTTGTAGCAAAATCCTGGGCACAATGCCTGTTGCGACCTATATTTGGTCACCCAGATACAAAAGATCTGGTTCAAAAACCTCTTAAAACTTCAATCTAAAATCGATCGGAAAAATGTCTTTTTGACTGCCTCTGTAATTATGATAAAACAGGAAAAGTGTTAATCAAATTAATCATTTCCAAGACCGCCTGGACGTCCCTTAAATTACCAATTTTGAGTGTAAAGATACTTGCTATTTCTTGGCATAATAGCAGATTGGGCACTTCCAGAAATTTTGTCCTATAGTTCTATAACCTGCATGGCGTTAATAACCTATTTTTGTCCCCAAAATGATGCATAAATTTCCTCTGACGGGTCTCGGAAAACATGTCTAACCTTGTATGTAAAAACACAAAAATCAATTAGAAATGTTTCCGCAGTTTTCTGACATTAAAAACGGGTCACAAAAACACCCTGAATTGACGCCCATAATGACTAGAAATGTCCATATATACCTGCTGTATAAAACCTTATTATGAGGTAAATATTTCACCTTAACCCTCGTATATATAGGCATTGACAAACCTGACTCAAAAAACGCTTAAAATTATATATCATAACAGCGTTATAGAATCCCTCAACTATCCACATATATAATTGAACAAAAATATAATGCAATATCATGCATCTAAGACTGAACAGAAACTTGCGGTTAACCTACGGATAACATAAATGATGTTAATAGCCAACATACAATTTTTAAATGGCGTTGGCCATGTCCTAGAACCAATGTCCAACTTGAGTGAACAGCAATACACAATGTATTTCTGTCTTTGAGTGATATAAGCACTGAAATCTTGAGAAGTACTCTAACCTTATTAAACATTAATCAAGCTTAATATTTAAAATAACCCATTCGTTGGTAGTAGAAATCTATATTTTCAAGGAATAAAGATACAATAATATCATGGGTAACGCTGCCTGAGATTCATAACAGCTCAGGATGAAACACACTTGTCCAATAGATCACATAAACCTTGTTACACAATGTTGAAGAACTATTGAATTTGGCCGGCCCTGCGTGCCTACTACTTCCTAAGACCTTGGAAAAACACAGAACTGAAAGGACCTAAAATTATTATATATAACTTATAATTATACCTCTAAGGATTACTTTTGACTTATTAAAATTGTGACCATCTATGTGCTCTGCTGTCGTTAAACCATGCTTATTAGGATCTCAAATTGTATACTGAGAATGCCTATGTCATAGAGGCAAACCCCAAAATTAACCTATGACCATGATCACCCTAACTATTAGGCTTACATTTCATGATAAATACGTGTCAGAAAATACTGTTTGTATGAACTAAATTGCCGAAATAGAATAAAAAAATAGCGTTGGTGATGTTCAAGGGGACCATCACCCAAACTGAATGAGCAACACAGTGTATTTCTCTCTTTGAGTCATGTAAACACCATAACTTTCTGAAAAATACCTTAACCATATCTATGATATCAATATTAAACAGAAATATAACATGAAATAGAAAATATTCCATTTGTTGCTAGCAGAAATTATTTCTATTCCATTTAAACCTCACATTTTCAAATGAAATAAAGGGTTGGAGACACTCAGACCTATACCTCATAGCTTATAAGTGCCTAACAGATCAAACCAGAAAGAAAATGGTCATCTGTTTGATTTTAAACTAAATATTAATAATTTGTACTTCTATGATATATCATATAATAATTATCATCTCTGTTTAAAATAAGGCTTCAAAATTCATTCTAGATGTATACCTTCAAACCATTTTTTGTTCTCAGAATGAGAGAAATCACATTGCGTTGCCCTATATAATCATGGTTTTTTATTTACAGTTCCATTTGCATTTTGCATCAATACACTAGATTGAGAAGGACAACCCTAATGATCCTTATTAGAGTGGAATATTCTTTCTAGGGGCAGGCTCACAATCATAGTGGCGGCTAACTGTTGTCGATTCTGGCTTCCCTGGCCTGCTTGGCCCAGTAGTTTAATTTGGATCCAGCAGCCCACAGGTTGTTGCAAATAGCAATGGGTATCACCAAATCAATGTCCTTCTCTTCATTTCGCCTGGTGGACTTGACTGCCTCTGTAATTGTGATGAAACAGGAAAAGTGTTAATCAAATTATTTTCTTCACTAATTGTTACCCGTATATATACATATGGTATATCAATTTGTGACTAATATTTTTAATATTAATTTGATAATCATTTAAATCGTAAGATAAGGTGCACAGCACAAGGGCCTTGAATTCCTTGAAATTCATGGAATATTAATGCTGCTGCTCTTAGACTTAGTAAGTCTCTGATTTTTGTTTTGTTTGCACACCCACCTGTATATATACGTACACTTTTGTATGCCTTACTTGTACCTTATTCTTATCGTGTATTATGTAGTTTACTAGTCAACTGATATCACCAATTGCCATTATTACTATTGTATCAGTATCTATTCCAAAACCGACGGGGTATTCGGAAGAGCTGTGACTATCACAGACAATATTCCTTTTCCATTCTTCTTCTTTTAATTTAACCTGTATGATTGTATATGTGAAATCTTATAATAATAATAATAATAATAATAATAATAATAATATAAAGGTAATTATGATAAATCTATTAGATTAGAGTCACTATAAATCTAATATATGTCCCTCTCCTATAGATTCCTCTAGTCAAGATGTACCTACCTCTGTAGCAATACGATCCTCTAAATAACAACGCTCATAGCATCCAACAGGTAAGATTTCCTTGGAGGAAAGCAGTCAAATGGAAACTGTCGGCCAGGCATTTTCATGGAGCTGCCACTTCAAACAAACACATTAAATCATGTTAATCAAGGTCAATAGGCGAGGAAACCATTAATTGAACTAAGTGATGGCAAGAGGGACCTTTGCAAGAGTTTAAGACCTAAACTGGTCCATCATAGTAAGGTAATAAGTCTGATATACAAACCACTGGGCATTAAAATGAAATTACATTGGTTTTCTGGGAAACAGTCAAAAAATTCAATAAGTTTCCCAATCACAAAATGATGTATTATTTACCAAGGTCAAAAGCATATATACAGCAAACAGTGACAGACAGAGAAATAGGCAGACTGATGGAGAGACAGACAGGCACAGACGTCAGAGACAGACAGACAGCTAGATAGGGCTATAGACAGATGGATGGAGAGAGGCAGACACAGACACAGGACCTAAGAGTGATTAATAGTTCTGGGGTGGGGTGGGAGCATGTAAGCGCCTATAGAAACCCCAGATCAATGGCCTAGAACATATATATATGACAAAGTATAAGATAAATCACAATAGTGAATTAAAGACCTCCCACTTGATCTCCCCTGTTTCATCAGCTTTAGCCTCATATAGAATATGAAAACTAACCAACTGATACTCATTAGTCATTAGTGTTGTAGGGGAGTCTTAGGGGAGAGCGAGGAGACTTGTCATATCTCAAGAGACATAATGAGATTTCAATGATCTCTAAAGTTCTCCCCACACACATCTCTACCCTCACCCACATCACTACCCAAACCCTGCCCCCTCCCCACCCCAACCCCCACTCCAACTCCCACCCCCACTTCCCTAACCCATACCCATACCCATGCAGTCACTTCCAACCCTGTAACCTCTACCCCCTGTGCACCTCTACCCCTGTACACCTCTACCCCTGTGCACCTCTACCCCCTGTGCACCTCTACCCCCTGTGCACCTCTACCCCCCTGTGCACCTAAACCCCCAGTTACCTCAACCCCCTTGCACCTAAACCCCCAGTTACCTCTAACCCTGTGCACCTCTACCCCTGTGCACCTCTACCCCCAGTTACCTCTAACCCTGTGCACCTTAACCCCCAGTTACCTCTACCCCTGTGCACCTCTACCCCCAGTTACCTCTAACCCTGTGCACCTCTACCCCCAGTTACCTCTACCCCTGTGCACCTCTACCCCCAGTTACCTCTACCCCTGTGCACCTCTACCCCCAGTTACCTCTAACCCTGTGCACCTCTACCCCCAGTTACCTCTACCCCTGTGCACCTCTACCCCCTGTGCACCTCTACCCCCAGTTACCTCTACCCCTGTGCACCTCTACCCCCAGTTACCTCTACCCCTGTGCACCTCTACCCCCAGTTACCTCTAACCCTGTGCACCTCTACCCCCAGTTACCTCTACCCCCGCCGACAGGTCCCGACGTATTGGGGAAATCTGTACTATCGGGAAAAAAATGGCAATCGCAAGTGCCGCCAATATCGGGAGAGGGTATCGGGAGTGGTGTAGAGACACCTTAACCCAGTTACCTCTACGCCTGTTTGTTTCTACCCCCAGTTACCTCTACCTCTGTACCTCGCCCCCCCCCCCCCCCACACACACGCACACCTCCACACTCCTCTACCCCTACACATCTCTACCCCCAGTTACCTCTACCAAACATGGAGAAACCTGCCAGACTGCGGCCCTTGACCTTGAAAAGACATGTGGGTCTGACTGTCTGGTTATATAAAATCAATACACATATGTGATCCGTTTTAGGAAAATGAGTCATAAGTCACATAATATGGATTTTTTTATATTACCATATTTGAAAAGAGGAGATCAAGCCGATTCCAATGATAGTAAACACTAGGACAACTAATGAGTATTTCTATATTTTTAAGTTTGATATTTTTATTTTTGAAAAAAAAAGTTTGCAATGTTTCTGGATGGGTAATTACCAGTAAAGTAACTAAATATATTCCATACAAAGGCCTTCAAAACGCAAGGATATATTTAATACAATGTCCCGAAATTTGATAGATGGATTTATATGACTATAAGAGATAGACCGTCTAAAGATCAGAACATTTCAATACAGAGAACTTGTGAAAAGAACACTTGGAAAAATATCACTTTGGCGACTTGTGACTCATTTTCCTGAAACATATCACATATAAAGATTGAACTCACCTTATACTTGTAGATTCTTCACCAGTAAACGGATTTATGCATGCTCCATCTTCATACAGCTTGCACCAACATGCAAACTTCTTTTGTGATCACAATCACATATTGTTGCTACTTTATTTATGATGATCATGTCCTGGGACTCTCTCAAAGTCAACACCGCCATCAGGATCTTTAAAATAAAATAAACATGGATGGATGATGGATAAGCATGGATAAAGACATATCTGACGCAGTTGAACTGATATCTAGCTATAGATGTTAGTATTCTTGTAGAAAGGACAACGTATAACTTCATAAAATTTGGACATGTCCGATTTTAATGAAGTTATAAGTTGTCCTTCCAAAAATACTAATATCAATAACCCAAAATTACAAGCTAGCATTTATCATATCTTTTCCCGCCGTACTAGGCATTTATTTCGCCATAAACAGTTAACAACTTTATACATGTGTATACAATTGGGAACGTAGAAATAGTAAATCAATGCTACCTTGCACTGGAATCCTAACTAAATCTGCATACTCATACCCACACACTGACCCATGACCAAGACATACTTTCACTTATGGAGGTTCGAATAAGATAATAGCACAATTACTGTAAAAAACACAAGAGAAGCTGGCTGAAGTGGGTTTATATTATAAGAGAGGTCGTTTGTCTGGCTTTAGACTTGGTTCACACACCTGTACTGGAGAGTAGATTTGATTCATTAACTAGAATGGAATGCAATGTAAAGAATTAAAAAAAGTGTCTTGAAAAAACTAAGAAAGTGCTATGGTTCATACCTTTCATCGCATTTTCTAGGTGTAAATTTTGTAAGTTTAATTAATCCCTGTAAGGGCTTGATTTAAACTGTGAGTGATTATTGTGTGTAACATTCAATCTAATGAATGGGTTGAATCTATAACTTGTTGTAGAGTATCAAGGTGTAGGTTTACAATAAGGGGGGGGGGGTTGTTGGCGGGGGAATGACCTAGAACCATTAAATATATCTATCTACTTCGAAGCTAATCCTATAGAGTATTTTAGCTACTTACCAACGATTGGAAATAGAGGTACAAATAATTGCGCAATAATCATATAAAATTAGGAAAGTCAAATAGATATGTCGGGGTATTTAATACAATTTAAATTGTGTAAAATGCTTAAATAGTTTTTGAGCAATGAGCAGAAGTATTCGGACATAATTCTAGACATTATGTCGGCGAATAGCTCATCCTATAGAGTATATTTTATAGATACTTTACCAACGATTGGAAATAGAGGTACAAATAATTGCGCAATAATCATATATAATTAGGAAAGTCGAATATATATGTTGGCGTATTTAATACAATTTAAATTGTGTCAAAAGCTTAAATACTTTTTGAGTAATGAGCAGAAGTATTCGGACATAATTTTAGACATTACCAACCTCGGTATTACCCATTGCGGTCTTCCATAAATTATACATTTCAAGGCGACCTGACTGATATTATAGCGTCGGGTAGTGGACCCCGTCGTTGGCTGCCACCGGGAAATGTAGCCTAACACCCCGTCACTTTACATGGTACCGCATAGCTCTGCATCGGGGGCCAGATCGGGGGCCTAACACATATATTTATGTTCAAAATTAATCAAGATTTTTTCTCAAATGCATTGGGTCGGAGGAATTGGGCAACTGTGCGAGGCTTGGTAGGTCTGCCTATAGCTTGTGGGCCTGGTTGGGGAGACTGTAGCCCTATATTGAACATAGGCATCTAGCCTAGATTGAATGAAAATGTCCGCATCGCCGGGCATCGCCACACTATAATTAAAAGGCACCAACGATGCCTCTGGTGGATTTTAAATCTGTCTGTGTGCAATACCTCTTATGTAAACACATTTGTTATGCAAGGTTTACTTTGAAGTGTTGGGATGGGCATAAAACAAAGTAACTTGAGTCAACGGAAAGTTTCAAACTCACCTTTTCGAAATGGCCCAGCTGATGGAACCAGGATGTAGGCCTAAACTATACAGAGCTGCACGTTACGCCATCTATTGTTCACATTAAAAGGTGGCATAGCACGGCGGTCGCCGCCTGAGTCTTTTGAGACCGTTGCTGACACCTCTCTCACACTGGCACCTCCATGTCGCTCACACTGCGGCAAGCTTGGTCCCCGGGGCTTGGTCACCTAACAAGCTTGTTAATACGAAAAACGCAGCGCAAATACGGAGCATATCATATTTCGTCTCCGTGATTCAAATGACCGTTTTTCGTATCAGAAGTTCAGGCAATTTCGTCACCACTGTTCACCAGTAGCGCTCGCGGTGCTTGGTAGACAAAAATCGTCTCACTGAAGACGAAAAAACTTGCCGCTCCGTATCGCCCGGGTACGGCGCGCGGGAGAGTGTAGTGTCCGAATTAGAGATGTATCTGTAAATATACGCTTTACGGTATCTTTACACTTTCCAAAGGATGCCTTTTCATCAGCAGAGGGTATTAGTATATAAACAGGTATGAAGTATACCTATATATAAAAGTAAATATATTCACATTCAACTTTAAGGGGAATGGTCATATTTCTTATACGGTATACACGAGTCAGCAAATTACCTGTTTTGTATGTTTTATCACTCTGTATTCTCATCCTTTATCTCTGTCTGCCTATCTCTCTTTCTCTCTCTCCATAGCCCCCTCGTTATGTAGAATTATAGATAATATACAAGATATATTATATATAACAGATATCCAACTCTATCTTTTTTCACTCCTTTCTCTCCTTTTATCTCCCCAATGTCATTCTCACAGCCCCTCTCTCTTTCCCCCTCCCTCTCTCTACCCGTCTCCTTCTCTCTCTTTCTCCCTCCCTCTCTCTCTCTCTCTCTCTCTCTCTCTCTCTCTCTTTCTCTGTGTCTCTAAGCTCCCGCTCCCCCTCCCACCCGAACCCCAACCACCCTCCCTTTCGCTCTCCTTCCCCTGGCTCTGAAGGCATTACGCCATTTGTGGGCGGCAGGTGAAATTTACAACCATCGAAATATGGCGCCAGACGGATGTTGAGAGACATCTGGTGCCAAATGCACACATCTAGGTTACCACTTCATATATATTTCTGTTTTTTCATGAAGTCTGTTACGTATTTACCGAATGATCTGTGCAGTAGGAATCCTCACAAGCAACACTCCCAGGCCCCGAAAATGCATACTGAAACATATATGATATTCACCATATTCTAATTTAAGAAACGATAGCGTAAGGTTTCAGAGTTCTCCTAAATTAAATTATGCATGACCTTTACTAGCGGATGTGCATGTCTCACCGCACATGTTTATTACAGCGCATGCTGGGATGAATTCAGTTCAAATCTGACATAGAAATATTTAGCAATTTTTATGCCGTCATATTTCATTTTACCATTCTGGGAGGTCCTTCAGTAGAGTTCGATTTCATCAGAATGAATTCCTAATTTGATATGTTGCATTTCATCTAGTAGATCATGCTTTGTGTAATTGTTTAAAGCTGCAGTCTCAGATAACGTCGGTAAAAAAAATATTTTCTACATTTTCTTCCATTCTCTTCCAACCCATCAAAAGTCATCTCATTTTTAGGATTCGGTCGTGTTGTGTTTGCTGCAGGGTTTCTAAAACGTCCTTATTTGTATTTAGAGGACCTGCCCGAATCCTTTACTACGATGACTTCACTTGTTATCGCTCACCAGCGGCTGTTTTCGCTTGACTATCTCGTATACATCAAATGCTTGTATAAACATAATAGCAGAAGAATATTGATAAATTCAGTACTATTCAGACTATGAGTAAATTTGGTATGATTTTCATTTTGTTAGTCATAATCTGCTGGAGACCTTCCCTTGAATGCAGTCATTGACTGAATAAAATGTTTTTCTATTCTATTCTATTCTAATAGCTGAGAATGCAGCTTTAATTGGTTTTGTTCAGGGATTAATATCACTATATTTTATCTTTTCTCAGAACATCCTGACATCTGTCATATATTATATCTAATTATAGTCATACCTCTTTTTTTTATTTTCTTGTTCTACTTTTCTACTATGGTATCATATACCAAGTCAATAGTCAATTGACCACAGGTTGAAGAGAGTAACCCTTGTCGCGGTTATCTGGACATAATGCCGAGAAAAGCCAATAGAAGGAAACCCATCCCTTACCCCATCAGAAAAATGTCAATTCATGTCAGTACAAGAGAAGACAATTGTTTCTGTCAACCGTGAAATTATCGTTTAAGTCTGATTATTGTTCAGCTGAGCTTATCCTAACTTAGGATATAATGTTAGAGATTCGTGACAAGACGGTAGAATCGATTACGTGGTTCGGTACCTTTTGCATTTACAAGGACTCCTTATTTTATATTTGAGATATTCCTTGCTAAGCTATTTTACCTTGCTGAGGTAGGGGATTCCTAATACAGCAATACAATTCAGCTTTGTCTTCATAGCAAATTCCTCCCCTAATAGTTCCTTACCAACTTCTTGGCAAGGAAAACTAGCTCAGGAAGGGACAAGTAAGGATTTGTCATGCAACAAGTTCTAGAATTGGTGAATGTGAACAAGCCGTTATCCCGTTGGTGACGTCACAGACTCAGTCGCTGATTATTGCTAAATTCCAATCATTGACTGAGATGCACTGGATGGCATTTCACGGGGTTTTGCAGTGTATGACCTTCATAAAAGAGAGCATGACCTTAATTTCCCCAAAATATCGAAGTATTTGTCCCAGTCATCTCTCAAGTGACTTTACCTAAGAATTTCTATTTTTCGCAAATGTTGCCTTGGAAACTATAGAAAAAACAAAACATGGCCGAATGCCAACAATGGTTTCCTTATTGGCCCACTTATAGGCCAGCGTGAATGCTATATGGTGGTATGTCTTGTCAACCTCTACTCAAACTATTTAATCACACACCCTGACTAATAGGCCCTGACTAATAGGCCCAGCAGATGAGATCAAATATATTTTTTCTTTTTTCAAAAAAAAGTATTGAGCACTAATATACTAGATTAAACCGAGTGAATGCATGCATTGGCTCCTGGTTTGTCCAAAGCAGTTTTAAAAAGAACATGAACAAATTCCATTAATTCATTAATTAACATACTTTCATTATGTGTGCAGGATCATTATGAACTGAAGTATCCACAAGAAATCTGTTGAATAAGCAGACTCTCTGGAGTTCTATTAAAATTGAATATTTATAGGTAAACACACTCAAGTCCCTAAGCACGGAGTGAAAGAGGGAGAACGGGCGTTTACTTTCCGTAGTCACACTTTCCATACATATGCTTGCCAAGCATGGCAACTAACACCTACGTATAATAACATCTATAATAAGTCATAATAAATGACAGTGGGGAGTAATGTTCAGCCCAGATGGGAAACTATAACTTTGAGCTACTTCATTAGAGGGAGATGTTACTGAGAATATAAATAAGACTCGCTCCTACCAGTTATACCAGTTCACTTCTATATCTCTCTACTAAATGGACACGTGGAGGCTGTTGAATATAGAGTGAAAACTTTGTTGGGAAACGTGTTCTCATTATATAATTATAATATATACATGTTTTTATTTCCTTTATAAACAAATAACATCAAAAGGAAAAAGGATATTATTATATCTGTGCCCTCACAGTTTTTCCAAGAAACCCAGACAATTACTTTTAACTCTTTTGTAATACTTAGTATCAAACTACAATGTCATCCTCTAAACGGTTTTGTTGAAAATACAACGATCGATACTTCGATTCTGATTAAAATACATCGATACAACAATTCTAACTACACTTCTCCACCTATCATCCATTTTCATGTTGGTTTCATTACAACGTTTATGTCTTTTACAGCTTCTGTAGTAATTGTAATAACAATAATGAATAGAAAATGCCTTGACATCTCTCAGCATGGGGGGGGCCGATTTGTCACGCTAAAGGATGAGCATTTGTCCCTAATTGTCCCCAGAATCACATATCAATTTGTCGCTCTAAGAAAGGGTCTATGTCGTTGGTCAATCATAAGAAATGGCTTTGTCAGTCTGTCGATTTTATCCCTTATAATGTTGATTTGTCGCGCTAAGGATGAGCATTTGTCCCTTGTCCCCAGAATCCCAAATTGATTTGTCCCTCTAAGAAAGGGTCTATGTCGTTTTCGATTTTAGGCATCAGGACCCCTTCACAAAAAGCCTTTCCTTGGCATAAACAACAGGCCTCTGAATCCATGTGCATCAGCTAACTTAAGGGTGGTGTCCACTGGTTGCGGTAATCTCTGCGGTTAGCTCTGCGGTAAGCCTTGCGATGGTGCTGTGTTGTTGAGGAGTGGCGAGGTCCTGCCTACATCGTTCACTGACCATGTAGGCAAGGACCTGGTCATTCCTCACCACCTACAGAACCAGCACAAACCATCGCAAGGCTTACCGCAGAGCTTACCGCAGCCAGTGGAGACCACCCTTAAACGTGTTCAGCCAAAGTGTTCAGCCATTCTCATATGAGTTGAGCAGTAAACAACTAAGGTGATTCCACTTACGTTGCTACTACACAGAACACACCTTCTAGTTTAAAGTTCCTCTAATGTAAAAACTTATTATGAAAGCAATGAGAAGAGCCTGGGAACTATTAGGCCTTGTATATAACTTCCCTACTTTACTTAACTTAGCAAATTTGTGCTTACAAATAGCCTCTGCGCTGAAGGTATCCATAGGGCCCCATGACCTGCCTGGTAAAGTGTGGGTTAATTTTACACACGGGGAGTATTATATGGATTGGGACGTCAGAAAATGTACAATTCGCCAGCCCCAATTTTCTCAAATACCCAAATTTAAGCCCAAGTGTAATATTGACCTTGATGCCTGAGAGAAATGTTGATTTTATTAGACTTACTATACTTATACTTAGCCCAATATTT
The DNA here is from genome assembly GCA_942159475.1 of Sthenelais limicola. NCBI lineage: Eukaryota > Metazoa > Annelida > Polychaeta > Phyllodocida > Sigalionidae > Sthenelais > Sthenelais limicola. The sequence continues at coordinate 38,336,083 of OW804102.1, forward strand.
ATGGCGACAAATACATATTGAATAAGTAAATTTATATAAATATTGGCAATTCTATAGAAACTAATGGTGACACTGTGTATACCCGCTCACTTCTGGTTAATGCGTGATACACAGGCCATACTCTGCATGAGGTATGATCGCCAATGCTTTAGCCTATGGCCTTTAATATTACACTCTACAAAGTTATAATATAGTTCCATATCGTCAAGTAGATGTTATAGATCCAACCACAACCAGATATACTCGGATCTACCCAATACCTATAGCATTTCAGCATCATTGAGCAAAACGTGTAGAGCTGCCGATTGCACATTTTCAGACGACTTCAACCAAGAGGTTTAGAGGGGTCTAACTGTATACATGTATGTGGGTCAGATTTTCAGAAAATGTACAATTCAACTTCACCAAACCTCTGAAAGAACCCGAATTTCGGACGGAGATGAAGTTAAAAAATGGTGCAACCTAACCAAACATTGCTAGAATCAATGCAATGCCAAATGTAGTCGAATTTACCTGGTATTGGCCAAATTGCAGCCTAATTTAGCCTAATTTACTCAATGTGTACAGCTGCCAATTGTACATTTTCTGAAAATCTGATCCATGTATGTATGTATGTATGTATGTATGGGAAGGGACTAAGCTAAATGATAGAGATAGATTTTGGGGATGGATAGACCAGATGCTAAGGTATTGTTTCTCCTGCTAAAAGGACAGCTTTAGTGAGTAATTTAGCCAGTGTTTCTGAGGGTGTATGTACACCGGTTACATGCAGGAATACCATGGCAACTGTTGGCACATGGCCGCCATCATGAATCCTGATCTGCAAGGAATTGTGACAACAGTGTACAAACTAGAGAACGCATTCCTTGTTCATCGTGGAAAATATACATAGAGATATATTTTTATGTCCGAAGATAATGGTAGATTTGATCCATCAGCTGACAGTTCTTCCAGAAAGTCCGTAATAAAAGGTTAAATTGGTATAACATGGAGCAATAAAGATACATTATACATCATAAATTGTGTCGATTCCTGTTTTACCATTCTCATTTTCAACAGTCATCATATTATCTATTACTTAATGGTATTGTCTAAGGTACACGAGCATGGTGCCAATTTGATAACATTTTACAGGCAAACTTTCAAGGTTAGGTTGATGTCATTATCTTTATACATTATTATCGTTATATGTAATATTGTTGTTTTGGCCTTCTCTAAATTATCATGGTTCCGACTTGATAACATTTGACAGACACACTTTCAAGGTTAGGTTGATATTATTATCATTACACATTATCATAAGTTGAACTGCACTAAAATGTATATAGTTCATGATCCATAATTTTCTCGGTAGTCTGTTGAAATGAAAGTAGGGCCTATCTAGACAGAGGGAGAAGGAGAGAGAGAGAGAGCTATATACCAAGGGAATGGTGGAGATAGGCAGGGATAGAGGCCCGACCCCGGCACTCATATAAATTACCCCAAAAATGCATTAAACCCATATTAACTGACTTAACATCTAGTATGAACACTCCCTTAAAAACCTCCTTGAAGTCTGCATGGTAAGGAATGCAACATGTGAAAAAATCAGGTCGATACCATTACCTTTTGAAATACCCTCGAGCAAACTCCATTTCATTCTTGATAAACGTATCTACTCATTGAACCATACCTGACAATCATTCTACCTAACCAAATTCATACTACATTAATCTATTTAGTAAATCATCATAAATCAGTCCTTTACTGTACATTGCCACGATACATGATATGAAAGGACAAGTCTCTATATTTCACACCTTGCATTTGGCAATGCTAAGAATATCCTGGCGATTTTGGATAGAACTGCTGCTAAATATTTGTATGTTAGATCCAATGAGCACCCATCCCAGTATGCATTGTAACATGTATGCGCAATGGCACAAGGCCTATTGACGGACTTGATAAACGTTTGTATTTGCAAACTCTGTATAGAGTACATCAATGTATGCATTTGTATATATCTTGAGTAAACTTGAACTTAAATGTATTTGACTTGAATTTGACTTAGAGCTTCATTGACTTTGAGTCCACAAGCGAGTCAGACAAGGGACAAACAAGTCTTCCTGTATATACCTTCTACATCTCCCCAAGACTCACTGAGTCTCCAACAATTAGGCAGTAAACTATTGCCTCCTGATCCCGACAATATAATACATACTTTTAACCTGGACGTTTTAACATTGATACCTTCTGGAATTCACCTTAAATAGAATATCAATTGCCTCTCCCAATATCAATATCCTTCAGCATTCCCCAAACCTGCATACTTGGCCAAACTTCATTAAGTGTAACAGGGAACAATAGCTCCCTTGTAAAAACACTCGATCAATCCCACCAATTGACATATTTAACAAAAGTGCAATGTGCCCATTTGTCCTGAAAACCAATCTTGATGATTGATCTGGCCAGCCTTAAACGCCAGCAAACTATGCCAATTATACATAGTCAACGATCAGTCCCCTCACTCTCTCCTCTCTTAACTCTCCCCAACAACGAAAGAAGAATTGCAAAGTGCCTTTCTGTCTATTTTTCTGTCTCCTCTCCCTTCGTTTCTATCTTTGTTTCCTGGATAAGATCATAAACTGCCTCCCTCTCAGCTTTCCCGCCCTTGATATAACCTTCAATGTGTTGATAAGGGCGTGAAGCAACCAATCCCACTCACTCACCCAACGGTTTTTTGTAAGAGCACGACGCGATATTTATGTCTTTAGAAGTGTTTTTAACTTTGACTTATTTTCCCTGCCAAGGCCTCACCTGTAGTACATAATATTTTCTCTTTTTTACATAGTCGTCTCAGACCAACAGTTATTTGAATGTCAGATGCCTAATGTCGTCATTAATTTATATTTTTCCTTATTTTATTTTATTTTGACTATACTATTTAACTGGCTATTTCTGTAATGTCATTCAGGGAAGTATGCGTTTAAAACTTAAAAGTTATTTGTAAAATCAGGCATTGCTGAGAATATCATCGTGATGAAGTGTCTTTGTTCCTGAATAAAAATGTTTTCAAATCAAATCAAATCAATCAAGTTTGGGCTCATTTTGGTAGAGAAAGAAATGAACTTAAATGTTCTATGTGGATTTATTTGTCCTTGCTTTAGTAGGACATGTCTACTGTACGAATAGAAAGTAGCATTCTGTGTATAGCAAATCTCTTCCCGAAAAGTCCCAAAAGATGTTCGTATGTCTATTTTACTCAAGTTCAATAAGACATGCTTGTAGACACTTAGGATCGGTGATTTATGAAAGACATTGTATCGAGGATGTAATTCATATTGCAATTATTTGAGGCAATGAGTGAAAATAATCACATCCATTTAATCACTCATTACTGCACCCGCTTGCCAGCAAAGTCAGTCATTAATCTTTACATAACATAGGCAGGCGCAGAAAAAAAATGAAGAAAAGTTACGACTTAAAATTACAAATTAAAAAAACAACAATACACCTACGTCCAATCTAAAACATCTTCCTAGCTCCACTATAATTCCATTTCCATGATTGATGTTTCTACTGATTGATTGACTCATTAGTGGAAATCTATATGAAAGTTGCTTTGTTTGAGAATTATAGGTTGATAAAAGCTTTTGAAATCATAACTGGTTTGAATCATGTTTTTATTTGTTATTTTTGTGCTGAGATTCAACGTTGCCACTCCTAAACACTTTGGAACTCCTGAAGCTTAAAGAACCATTTGTTTTGCCATGATATCACACTTAACCAACATTGCTTGCTATTTGATGTATACAAATACACATACATGTATCAATCCCAATTGATACTAATTAATACAGATAATGAAAAATCGATCCATCCTAATTGCTCATTATTCTTCTATTTCAGCAAACAAGGTTTGGCTGGGCGTCGTGATGATCTTACTAATTTCCGGAATGGCCTTGCAAGCGTTTGCAGTCGTAGCACCTAGTTGGTTACGTGTACGATGTCAACGTGGCTCGTTAACGGTCGGCTTGTGGACCATGTGTGGGGAGCCGTTATCTAACATCTCCTGGCCCCGCCTCACCTCTACAAGAGAGAAGGGCAGTAGTGGCACATTGTTCCACGGCGGGCGACAAGGCAGTAACAGTAACATCAACAATCTCACCAAGTTGGAAAGCATGAAGCGGTCTGTAACCAACGGTGGGCAAGCAGAGGTGAGTTCATTAAAGGCTGGTCTCCACTGGCTGCGGTAGGCTCTGCAGTAAGCTCTGCAGTAAGCTCTGCGGTAAGCTCTGTGGTAAGCCTTGCGATGGTGCTGTGTTGGTGAGAAGTGGGGGGTTCCTGAGTACATGATTCACTGACCATGAAAGCAAGGACCTCGTCATTCCTCACCACCTACAGAACCAGCACAAACCATCGCATGGCTTACCACAGAGCTTACTGCAGCCAGTGGAGACCACCCTTAATGTTTTTTTTTATTCCAGTTAAAGACCTAGTCCACTAAGCTTCGCATGAGAATCGGCTTAGTGGACCAGGCCCTTTATATCCCAAAATATGAAAATGCCATTTTGATGTGAATTATACATAATTATGTACAAAGGAATGAGATGATTTAAAGAATTGTGATTAATTGCGTAATGTAACATGCCAGATTTGTTTCATCAATACAATACCAATACTATCCTAGTATTTAATATTTTCGGCCTAAAAACGATGAAAATGTTCTGCCAAATTTAGCACAATTTGCTAAATGTGTGAAGCGGGCGATTGTCCATGTTCTGACGTTCTGACCCTTATGTTTTTTGTATTCAGTCAGTTCTGATCTAGTGAAGTGGTCCGCTTTATGGGTCAGATTTTCAAGAAATGTACAATTAGCAGCTGTACACATTTAGCAAATTCTGAAAAATTAGGCTGCAATTTGGTCAATACTAGGTAAATTCGGATATATTCTGCATTGCATTGATTCTAGCAAGCTGTTTGGTTAGGTTCAACTGTATTTTGAACTTTATTTTTGTCTGAAATTTGGGTTATTTGAGAACATTGGCGAAGGTCAATTGTACATTTTTTTAAAATCCGACCCATATACGGGTTGGTAAATCTGCATTCCCAGCTATTAGCACAAAACATAACATCTTCCCAAATTTACTCATTGTTTTCATGTTTCATAAGACCCTGCAGCAAGTACACCTGCAGGTTGAAATCCTGTAAAACTTTGACTTTCAGATGGGTAGAAAACAAAGGAAAAAACAAGTAGAAAATCTCTTGCTTTTTACCAATGTCAAATGAGAATGCAAAACTTCTTTAAGTTCATAAACTAAAAGGTTACATTTTGCTCATGGGTTGAATATTTTGGTCCATTGAAAAGTGTCCATGTAACATTAGAACATTGCAAGAGGAAGAGAAGACTGTTATGGAGAGGTGATCATCGACCTTCATTATTGATTATAGGGCCTAGTCCACGAAGCCGATTTTCATGCGATTCTCACAAAATTTAGTGTAAAATAGTCCTCTGCGGCTCAAAATCGCATGACAATCGGCTTAGTGGACTAGGCCCTTATGAAGATTAATGAGTATCAATTGATAGCAGAGTTATTTTGTGAGACATGTCTTCTAACTCTTCCACTTTTCTTGCAACAACTCCAGGTGGCTGGGTATGAAGAGGGTGCTGGAGGAGGGGGTACAGCAACAACATCAGCAGGTGCAGCAGCACCAACAGCAGGAGTAAATGTAGGAGGAGGTGCTGGAGGAGGAGGAGAAAGCTCTACAGAAAGGATCAGAGTGAATACATCTAGATGGCTTCTCTTCTGGGATAACTGTTTAGAGATGGTGACAGACGAAGAACACCCGCATCCAGGTATGGCTATATAGATAGATAGAGCTATCTTTTATTTCCAAAAAAGAGTTTGCAGTGAAGAATAAGTTTGCAGTCTTCTGGGAGACCATTTCTGAACCTCCCGGATCTTCCAGTTGCTCCCTTTATAGAGGCGAATTTTCTAGAGAGGACTAATACATAATAATACATAATAAGGTAAAAGGCAAAACGAATTAATGTGAGAATATCAGAAATACTTATAGTACGTCTTCTCCGATAATGTAGATTTTCTGATCAATTCCAATACAGGAACCCAGCCTGGTGGTTTTGATAATATTAACATTATAAGATAAGATAAGATAATTATGTATTTGTCATAAAATGGTTCAGACAAAAACGTTGTAGTCATCTCAAAACGAGGTCTATACAGGCCTTGCCTTTCTTGTGTTACTTCTTTTGACTACATAATATCTAATTTTACCTAAACTACGTACAGAACTTTCTGTGCATGCAAATTACACACTAAGCATCGACAATGAATCAGGATAGTTTAAAGAGCTTTGAGTTACATTGTATTACAATTTGTAATATAGTTGTATCTCAGAAGTAATAATGTAAATTAAAAGTGAATGTAAACTACAAAGTGCACCTTTAGCTATTCATATGTGGGTCAGATTTTCAGAAAATGTACAATTGGCAGATCTACACATTTAGTAAATTCTGTTAAATTAAATTGAATAACGGCCAATACTTAGTATATATGGGTACATTTGCTATTGCCTTGATTCGAACAGTCTCTTTGGTTATGTTGGTCTGCATTTCGAACTTTATTTTCGTCTTAAATGTGGGTTATTTGATAGGATTGGTGAATGCCAATTGTACATTTTCTGAAAATCTGACCCATGTAATGGTACCTGAAATGTACACAATACTGAACACTGGTGACATATATATACTACTTGTTTGAATCAGACATTCTGAAAGGTGACCGAATTGAAAAGCTCTCACCAGAATAATATTAAAATATTAAACCCAGTGTATAACAATTGTTACCCTGGGAAACTGTATTCATTGAAGATTGCATATTTAATATTTGTGATAATTTAATTATTTCTGTTTGTCTGCCTCTGACAGTGTGGTTCCAGGCGACTCAGCTCCTTGAGACCATGGGCTTGGGCTGCACAGGCATCACCACCTTACTTCTCACCCTTTACGCATGCGCACCTACATTTATGGCCCTGCAGGTGGCGCTCGGGTTTGCTGCAGCATCCTTCACTGCTGGTTGGTGTCTCATATTAGCATCTATAAGTCATAGGGAGATTTGTCAACGCATGTGATGTGTTTCAGGAAAATAAGTCATAATTGTGGCAAAAAAAAGATTTTGAGATCCCATGTAGTTGAAAAGATGAGATCAAGCCGATTTCCATGATAGTAAACAGTCTAATAATCTAATAAGTATTTCTAGATTTTAAATTTGATATTTTCGTTTTTGAAAACAAAAAATATTTCTGGGGGTTGATAAACAATAAAGTAACTAAATTTAGCCCATATGAGGACCTTTAAAACGAAAGGTATAATTACATAGATTGTCCTGAAATTTGATACATCGATTGATATAGCTATAAGTGATAAACCCCCAAAAATTAGACCACTCCAATAATGTGATCCTGTGAAAAAAAAACTTTCAAAAATATCAATTTTGTGACTTATGACTGAAACTGAATCACTGAAACACATCACCTATTCTCACAATAGTACTTCACTGTTTATAATGTCATTGCTGTAATGCAAATCATCTGAAAAGAAAATGGTACAGAACAGCAAACTGAGTTTGTAATGCATTCTCTACCTGAATAGAGGTAGGCCTATATTTAAGTCAACTTATAACACTCTTATTATTTCATCTGGAGCATCTATTGAAACATCTGCTTATATTTTCAATAGGTGCTCCAGATAAACTTACTATAAATACATCGTAAAATAGAGCTCAATGAAACTAAATCATACAAGCCCGATATCCAATACCGTGTCAAACCTAACATCAAAAGTTTCTAGGAGAAGAAGAGGCTTTTGCATTCAAACTAAAGCCCATTTTCGTTCAGGAATAGTCTCACCTAAATAAATGATAACAATAATGACCGAAAGGATGAGGGTTTTGACGTGAGGTCTGACTTGGTCTTAAGTGGTAGTGGATATCACTATGTCTAATACAAGCAAACCTCCCTGTTGTCCACGTTAAACATTTATCTTCTGTATTTGCAGGTGGATTTATCATTGTTGGAATGTTCAACATCAGTGGCGGGAAGTTTGACGTGGGAGTCATGCTACCCCCTGACGTCACGTGTAACGTAGAAACCAGCTCACTCTATTACTCTTTCAAACTAGCCTCCGTCTCCGTCTCCCTCCTCGGCGTCGCCGGTGCCGTCGCAACTCTTGCATCGATTCTTGAGAAGGGAGATGCCCATCAAAATAGGATAAACCGGAAGGGGGAGGAGCCTATGGCTAACGCTCCACCCAATCGGCCGCCAGGTAACCACCCAAATCACCCCGGAGCTCCTGCGTCATCACCACCTGGGACCCCGACACCTCCATCGACCATTAGTGACAACGAGTCCACACCCATGTCATTCGACAGTATTTACGAAAGTGACTATACATATCCATACGAAGGGAGTAAAAATACTCTCAGAAAGAAAGTCTCATTCCAAAATAGGGAACAATTGGCCACCGCACTTGCAGCTGCTTCTACCAATGCAACTGCAACTTCTGCAACAACAACATATGCAAACAGCAACCACCACAACAACGCAATAGCAGAACATGGTGGGATGGTTGCAGGAAGTGGTGCAGTAGGCCACCACAGTAACAACTCTCTGCTTCATTATGACCACAGTAACACCATCCCCGCCCCGTGTAACATACCGCAGTCTCTCAGCTCACCACATATATACAAACCAGTGCCCAGGAGGCTCTCTGTACAATCCATGCCAAACAACCAAGAAAACATACAGATGAGAAGGCAGTCTTCTCCCTTGAGGATTTACCCACCCCAACACACAGCACAACAACCAATCCAACCTCTAACCCTCCGTCAAGACTCTATCTCAAGTCGAGGATCCAACATAAGTTCCAGATCACGCGAATCGCAAGATCGTCGCATGGTCTCATCACGGAATTCGTCACGGAACTCTATGCGACATTACGACAACCCAAGTCGTCGGTCGTCAAGGACATAATAACAAACAAATCTTTTTAAAGAAATAATTAAGAAGCATGATGACATAAACTATTCATCTGCAAACAACCATTTGCAAACTTGACAGTATTTGAATGCAAAAAGATATTTATAACATAGCAATTATTATTGTAACTGAAATGTGGGAGTATTTTTATGGATTGGTTACTGTGAATATATGTTATGTATATATGAGTTTGATATAGAAAGAAATTATGTTATCTGCATTATTCTTGCTATAGTATCTATATCTGAGTATTATTGCATTCAGAATCGGTTGAAAACATTTGACCAATTTTCAGCATTTATTACATTGGGTAAAAAATACATATCTTTTAATATAAAAAAAACTCTTCATTTATGCTTAAAGTATATTTCAAATTATTTTGATGTGTTCTTCGAATTTTACGAAAATGGGTTAGAATTCAGTACAATACGGAAATATATTATTTAAAGAGCATTATTCAGATGGTTAGTGTATGACTATTGTGTTACGTAAGGTATTATTTAATATAGAGATGTAATTTGTCACAAAAAGCTGTGATACGCTGAGTAAATTCCTTTGTAACCTACAGATTGATATTTATCTTAAAACACAACTAGATTAAATGCTATATGGTTCTCCTCTAATGTACTCAAGTATTCTAAAGAAATGACGGTAAATAAAACCCATCATATAAACTTAACATATAACATAACTTAACATATAATATAACTTATAACATAACATACTTGAGCAGCATGAGATTACTATGTTCGCATGGAAATGTTCTCAATAAAGTTTCTTTAAAAAAAAAATCCTTATGAATTTAAACCAAATTTCCTTTAACTCTGCTTCAATTTTTATCATCGAAATTTGATTAACATTATATAATAACAAAACGGTTCATAATTTCACTACAACATTATTCGTACAAGAGGATGTATTCAATTCATGCTATTTGTTACTTCATTGTAATTGTTTTATTTCTTTATGGGACTGTCGGACCAAAATAGCTTCCGTTATACATGATATTATCTTAGCCATGTACATAACAGAACCTAAGAAAACATTGCCATATTTGTGAGTAGTGGTTACACACTATTTTGTTAAACAGATCTATGCAGATTCATGTAAATTTATGCATGGGTGTATTTGCTATAGAATAGAACCTCCTATCCATTAGTCCTTCATATGGGTGATGCATAAAATCTGAGAGCGATGTATAACATCTTGCGGTGATGCATAACTTTTAAGCTAGTTCCTCTGGTATATGTATTAACTCGAAAGTGTGAGCAATTCAACAATTGTACTTCATTAACTTTTCTTTAAGACGTCTTAAAAATATGAAATATTTGTTCTATCAACATATGAAATGTTCTTAGACCTCATTGAAACAATAATCCTAACGAATTCTAGTAATGATGTCAGTCTTTAGAACAATAAATTCAATAATCATGGTTATTACCAATTAGGAATTCAGATAATTAAAGTCAGGTGTTAGTAGTACATTGGGAAAAGAATTCAAATCAAAATTTAATTGATTCTAGCTGAAATGGAACCATACCGTTAAGAATAAAGTCACTCAGATTTTGTGCAACTCCACAAAAGCTACAAATATATACTACATATAATATGTGGGAAGAGTCGAGTTCAGTTGTTGCATGTGTGCCAGGCTTGAAGCATACAAAACCAAAACAAACAAGTATAGATATATGGAGAGAGAAAATTTGATAAGTGTTACTGTTGACCATGTAAATGCTTTATGTCGCATTTATTATATACAAGAAGTGCCGTTGCAGCTCCGAATGGGTAATCGATAAAAAGGCTGACACTGCGAAAAAGTCACTGTTTTACTGATGTTAAAGTCTGGCAACTTTTATCAGTGGAACTGTGATTTCTGCCTTGAAAAAATATGGTATAAATGTTCCAAAGATGCTAGCAAAGACTTACTCTGGTCTTATCATAGACTTAGTTGTTCAAGAGTCCAGGACCGAATTTGGGTAGCTTATCTTGCTGCTTGACAACTTCGCCGTCCTGCTTGTATGTATATTATTCAATCAAATTATGTAAGTTACTAATTAGGTCATTGAAGCCTACATTCATATATAATGGCAATCATGGACGTCATTCATCTACTCATACCAATGTAATTGATCTGGCTGGGGGTCATATCAAGGTCGACCACAATATGCATCAAGGTCTGTTAGTTTGAAAACTTAAACATTAATTTAAAGAGTTGAAGGGGTTAATGGAAATGATAATAATATCATCAGTATATGCTGTCTCGCTCAGAAACCTGATGAATCAGATGCTTAACTTTTTAGGTATATCTTCCAACATGTCTTCACAATTTCCAATTAGAAAAATGGTTGAATTTGTCATTGTAATGAATAGGTTACAATTATGGTGAAATTACTATACAAAATTTGGATTGCAAAAATTGACCTTGATAGGGATGTGAGCAAAGCCATGGTTTCAGTGTTCCTTCCCTGAGCAGAGAATAAATCTGCACATGGTGTTCTTTGTACACAGGACGTTAGTTATTTTGACGGGGATCTCTTTTGCAGGAGTCTTGAAGGTCACTATAATCATAGTTAAAAACCTTCCGAGAGATGTAATGTTTTAAAGCTGACATAACAAGAACTGCCCCAGATCCTACACGCCCCACAGCCCCATACCCTCTTACATTTGATTTCAAAATTCCGGGACTCATAATTTATATAAGCCAATAACAATTTCAAATTGATATATGAATCACATAAATTTGGATTCAAATGTACCATCCTAATAATTTTAAGATATTTTCTTGAAAATGGCATTCTAGAGGAAGCCCCTTACCTTGTAAATAATTAACAAGATATCCGTTAAATAACGAGGACAGGGCTCGCTGGCATTGATTATTATTATAAATTTAGAGTATCTCTCATGTTTTTTATCTGAGTCTGGTCCCAATAGACTCCCCTCTCTAAGGAAAGCTCCAAGATATCCTGAAGCAAACCTCATAAAAATACATCTCCAGTAGCTTAAGTTATTGTATGTCAGCTTTAAATCCCACTTTACCTAACACACAGAGACTATGGACACACATCTTCTACTTCTACTACTTACGATGGATGTTGGTGATTCTTTCCTCCAGGGTTCCAAAAGTGTGATAGATTTTATTGTATTTATCTCTAGCCAAGATATTACCATATTATAGCAGCGGGTGATCTGTATTCACTTCACACTGTTTGGATATGATCCTAGCACATAATGATATAATGAACACATATATACACATTTAAAGCTGCATTCTCGGTTAAAGTCAGTCAAAAACCAAAACAATTTTCTAATTTGTTTTTTCTTCTTTTCCTGCCCATTTAAAAGCCATTTGAACAGAGTTTTAGAGGACTTTTTTGGAGCAGGGCTTCTAAAAGACCTTGTTTATATTTAGGGGACCCACTGAGATCCTTTCCTTCAAACGATTCACCAATTATCGCCCACTGGCAACCAGTTTCTCTTGCCCCATTCAACCTCGAATTCTTGTACAAACATGTAACAGCAGCAGAATATAGATAGATTCAGTCCTATATGTCAAAATAGGAGTAAATCTGGCTAGATTCTGTTTGTTGTAATAACTGAAAATGCAGCTTTAACCTAGGTACAGCTGAAATGCCTGGTCATATTTAATTTTAAAAGTATCTTTATAATGAATATTGTTTCATTCATATTACAGTATTATTGCATCACCAGGGTGTTTTAATCTCAACTCCACCTGATACAATACATATATTCCTTTCCAATACCAAGTTTATAATGTACTTCAGCAATTTTTATATAGGTTTCATGAATAAGTCATTTGAATAATCAAAATATTTTTGTTGATTAAGCTAATACAAGATATATCTCTATAAATTTATTTTATAATGCTAGCATATCGTGGGGTCAGAACCAAAAGGTCGTATATAGCATTTTTGCATAATTTCACTTTTTCTCATGGGGTGAATAACCATTTCATTCCGCAAATTTTGATCTAGTCTTCATAAACATTTGATGATTATTAATGATTCTAGGCACAAAACAAAAACATCTTATCTCAATGCCAGCAAAAATTGTTTGAGCTAAAACCTCTTAGATCCAAATACAACCTTTGGCCAAGGAGTTATTTTCATTTATATGTTGATATGATTACTGCCTAAATGATGTATCTCTACTTGAGATATTTTGGCATTGACAATATTCTAATATTTCTTTTAAATATAAGGAGCAAAATATCGTATCTCTCTCTACGCTGTTTTGGCAAAAATGTTTGTGAGTGATTGATGGGAAATTTTAAGAGCCAAAAGGTTGTAATTCCAGATAAGTCATTTTGGCAATGATAATAATCATAGTTCCTGTGGAAGAAATAATAACAAGAAGGGCGTATTTGAATATACCACCTTTTGGCAAATATAATATTCAGCAAAATCCACTCAAAATCACAATGCCATAGGACGTATCTGAAGATACATCCTTTTGGCAAAACTTATATTCAGAGATGTCAAAAATAATCCAAGTGCTTGAGGAAGTATCTCAAGATAAGTCCATTTGATAAAACTATCATTCTGGGGAATCCTAAAAAATTTCGGCACCAAATGACGTATCTCAAGATAAGTCCTTTTAGCACTAGCATATTTATAGGCCATTTGTGTTAAATTTTTATCAATTTTCCTCTTTTGAAGGCCCATTATTATTCAAATGGAACGAATTGCATTCCTTAATTCTTTCAACAAGCACAATTCATGAACTTGGGTGACAATGGAGCCCCTCAATGAAATATCAAGAAAGAAAATGAGGAAACCCCTATTGAAAAGTGTCCAATGTGACATTTTCCAAGGTTTTATTAATAAACTATGATACTAATTTATTACTGACTCAATATAAGATGTCTTTTATAAGAGTCTTCGGGGATGCATATTTTGATACAAAGATTGTGTAGATCGCATTTATAGTTCGTGAATTATAACCAAAATACTTTAAAAAAAACATACTTGGTTTTCGTGACACCATTCCTTGAGGGTGCTCTCTCTGGATAGGCCCGTTCTTTTCGAATGCGGGATTGAGATAGTCCACTTGGCATCTCATGATACCCTAACTGTTTCCAAGGTTGTGCCTCCTATGAATCGTTTCACCTTGAAGGGCCCATCCCATTTGGGACAGATCTTCTTACTGGCCAAAGGATGGTTGTAGCAGTATACAACAGCACCCACCTCAAAGTGTCTAGGGTTTGCCTTCCGATCATAATCTCATTTCTGGTGCACTGCCAATACTCTGAGGTTATCCCGGACAAATTGATGCCATCGCCCTAGTCACATCCAATATCTTAGGTTCTCTATGAACGCCACTCGATCATGGAAAATCCAGGCTCCCCGGTTCTACTCCAGTCAAGTCCATTGGAGTGACCAGGTCTGTCCCGAATACAATAGAATTTGCTGTGCACAGAGTGTTCATGTGTATATTAGCCCAATAGGCATGGACGATACACAGAGCCAGCATATCCCAATCAGAGGAACTATAGTCTGTCAGGCAGGACAACTGCTCAACCAGAAATCAATTAAATCACTCTGCCTGTCCATTAGACTGGGGTCTATACGGCAGGGTGATTAACTTTTCTATTCCGAGCATTTCAAACAAACCCTTCAACAATGCAGACCTGAACTCCAACATCCAAAGCACAAGATCCATTCTTGGAAGACGACTTCCACACACCGCTCCTCTGTGTGGTCTGGCATAGGATAGGCCTCTACCAATTTCGAAAAATGGTCCACCACAACCAGCACATAGTTGTTCCCTTGCAGGGTAGGGTTGAAGAGACCAATAATATCCGGAATCCAGGAAACCGCATCAGCATTAAGGTGCTTCTTCCCTGCCCTATGGAGAATGATAGTTTGATCCAGGCCATACTCTTGCAGTTGAGCAAGCCTATGGCAAGCATATCCATTGGATCTTTAAAGTTCAGCAACCAATGCAAGGATGCGTGGTCCGTCCATACACAGAAATTCTAGGTAGGTGAGTACTGCTAAAAGCTAGCGTTTCATAGCACAGTAGTTCCATTGGGCCTTATCTAAGCTATTATTAGCATACCCAAGTACTACCTCCTTTCTGTCTTGTTCTTGGGACAGGACTCTCGCCATGCCAAAACCACTGGCATACAAGTCGAGGGTAAATTTCCCTTCCTTCTGGGGATACCCTAACACTGGGGCCTTGGAAGGCAACTTCGTATTCTGGAGTCCATTCTATGGATCTAGTATACCACTTATCTTTTCCTGCAGCGGTTACTATCACCTATAAAGGAGCAACAATCAAGACAAATTTCGGCTGAAATTCCCGGTAATAGAATGCAAATCCTATAAATTGTCGGTTCTCCTTCGCCTTATCTAGCCTCGGGCAATCTTGGACCTTCTGCACTTTCTTTGGGTCAGCGCGGATGCCCTTGTCCGAAACCAGTTTCCCCAAGTATTCCACCTCTCGGTGGAAGAGTTCATATTACTTCAATCCATAATCCTTTCAATCCATAACTTCATCATCTAGAAAGCCTAGGCAAGACTTCCATTTAAAATATAGTACCACCTTCAGTACCATGGTACTGCAATAGGTTCTTTTATTAAATAAAAACATACCTGTAGTTCAGAAATATCCCTAGTATCTATTAATATGTTGATAGAAGCATTTGAAACGACTGAAATAGACTTGATTCAAGATTCATGACTACTGCCATTTTGGGGAAGATTACCCACAATCCTCCTTGATTTTGTTGTCATCAAGGCTGAGCCAATCTTGGCTCCATACCGGCCTATTTTCCTCCCTTCAGATCCCTAATAAGCTATTTTCTTTGCTAATAGTGAGTGAGAGAGGATATAACTAGACTGTTATGGGTTTGTTTCAACTTAGATGGTTTGAAATGAACCCTGTATAGTCCCGAAAGGTTTTGTTATTGTGAGCTATAAGAGGGGGCGATTAGAGTGTTCCTGTTTTGGCCAGACTTGTTTACTCCTTACAAAATACCTTCTCTTTCATAAAATCACACTTTAGAAAGTGAAATCTGGCCATGAATAGCATGTAGACATTCAGATTTAATGGGCACATGCTTATTTCTGCTATATATTGTTGCAAAAACTCCAGCAGGAGGAGGAGCATGACCATGGTGCACTCCCCATGCTAGCATGGCTGGCCGGATTTTATCATGAGTGACGTCACAACTTCTCCGAAGATGTCTGCCTATATGAAACATCATAATCCAAGATTCTAAGCCCTCCAGAACTCTTATTTTTCACCATATTTATGTTCGAACCTAGCTGACATTGATTTTACCTCAAGAAATAGGGATAATGCCCCGCTGACACTGTACGCATCCAAAGAGTTGTAAGCCTTACAACTCCTTACAACTAGTTTTCCAGTTGTAAGGTCAGTTTTTGAGCTGTTGTTCACGACAAAACTCAAGATTCAAATGTTGAATCGGATTGTACAGTGTGAGTGCCAGTTGTGAGGCTTACAGCTCGTAAGACTTACAACTCGGAAAAGAGAAAAAAAACAAGTTGGGCTATCCAATATTCACAAAAAACACTTTTTTCGCCTATTTTTATAGGGGTGCTCCCGATTTGAGTCGGCTAGTGTGAGATGTAATAAGTCTTCAGTTGTAAGTTGTAAGTCGTACAACCAGTTGGATGCGTACAGTTTGAGGCAGGCATAAGGCTATCATTGTACTGAAGGAGGTATGTTCTTTTAAGGTTGTCTAGCATTCGCTGGAAGGTTGCCGGGGCATTACACAGTCCAAAGGCCATCACCTTAAACTGGTACAATCCCACACTGTCCAGGGCACAGAACCATTTATTTCCGCCTTGCACCTCAACACATTTCATTGATCCAAGGGAGCGGGAAGTTGTCAAGGAATTCAACTGGCGATAATCGACGCCTAAACACCGAGCACCATGCCTCTTCCCAACCATCACAATGGGTGCTCCCCATAGAGGAGTGCTTTATGTGACCCTGTTCATATATCTGTGCTTCCACTGCATCACGCTTTGCCACCGGAATCTGCCTGTATGAAAGCTTAATAGGCCGAGTATTCGCAGTGTCAATAATGTGACTTACCACATGGGTACATCCAGGCTCTTCTTTCCACCTGTCTCCAGGTAGTGAAAAACACCCCTGAAACTCATCAACCTGGACCTGTATTTAATTCATGATTGCTTTCTTAATTTCTTCATTCAGATCCACCCCCTTAGGACAAGTAAGAGGGGATGATTGCAGCGTCACCTCACTTACTTTTCCAACCACTGTATCTGTAACAAGATGAAGGGTCTGATCAGACAGATTGCTGAAGGCTACCACAGCAGTTGAACTGACAGCCGATATGTAGGTATCAAGGCTTCTCAGGGCAAGTTTATTCAGCAATCTCTGGTCGGGCTCGGACATCAATCCTATTAATGCGTCAGACCCCCTGCAATTGTCAATCTTGGCCAGTGTGACAGCATGAGGATGGATAATCACTGCTTCCCTCAGTGTTACCTGGTATCCGTCCTCCATCTCCTCTACCTTAATCGACTTCAGAGAGGAGCTTGGTTGCTTTGAATAGGGTTCATGCCAGTAGTGAATTTGTACCACATCTTCACCACAAGTCCCTGGGCAGTACACGTCACATTGATGCACATGGCCAAAGTCACGAGCAACAATTCTGGCCTCAGGTCCAGATAAAACTGATAACACCAGGCAAGTGATCATATACATCCATTTTCCCACCACCACAGGAATCAAAGCACATCTGTGTACACTAATCCGCTGAAACAGTACCCATTACGCACATCAAGCGAGATGGAACCATCAACGGCATTGGAGGGAGTCATAAAACTTCTTGGTTATCAGGCTTGTGGTTGGGCCTGGGTCCCAAAGAAACTCACCCACATCCCAATTCAGGGAAACTGACACATACCATCTATCACCAATCACTGCATCGTGATTTTTCAGGGTTCGCTGTTTGTTGCTGGATATCTGTGGATATGGGCTTGGGTGTTGGGACCTGCCTCCTCTATCACCACTTGCCCTACCATGGCTTGGAGTCCGGGTTTCCCCCCACAGTGCTTTGGTGTCCGCCAGACTACCTTCAACGGGACTACAGAAATCCACTGGGTGAGTGTGTTCCCCATGCCACCAGACATCACTTTTCGCTTTTCTGCTAGAAGGACTTACAATTCCTTCTTTTTTCCATATTTGTGGGAGCCACACAACTAGCAGTTTCTAATTGAATTGTGATACTCCGAAGCACTTTTGATCCCTCAGGGCTCCCCTTGCTTCTTAGGCGGACCCAAAGATTTTGCATCAAGACTGATTACCATCCAAGACTCCTTTTCCAGTTTTCTTTGGGCAGTCGCCAATAAAGTGCCCGGGCTGCCCACAGTAGTAGCAATTGGGGTGCCAAGGCCTACAATTATGTTTGTCTCCTTGAGGTGTGCTAACGTTACCTTTCCAGGACACCCAATTGCCACCTTTCTTTTTGCTATTCAAGAATGCTTGGAATGCCTGCACAATCGTGGAGGGATCAGTGTTGGAGTCTTCCATCACTTCCTGCATGGCTTCTGAGGACTGTACAACAGTTCTGTAAGTGGGACCTCCTCTCCCCCTTATTTTACAGAGTGGTGTTGTTGCAACAGGTGTGACAGAGGCCATGCTAATTGTAGCTATGGTTGCCATGTGGCAACTTCGTCCATGTGGCAACTTTCCCAACTTCTGACCAATAAAGTCTAGTCTAAGGGACCCTCTGGAAGAGCTATGGCTGCCATAGAAGAGGACAAACCCATTTCCAGTGTAATTTATCTTATGTACTGTTTTCTGGAAATAAACAATATACATACATACAAGTGCCCTTTGGAGGTCATTGGGTTGTTTCAAACAAACCCACACTGCCATATCTTAGTTGGTCAATCCCTGCAAATAAATCCTAAGGCCTGGCCCCAGCTCTGCCAACTGTTTCCTAGTCCCACACTTCAACTGGTGCCAGAACTGCTTTGGAGTCCAGTTGTACGCTTCAGCGACAACCTTGGACTCCACCAGGTACACGCGCCAGGAGCTCTTGCCATTCCATGGCTTCAACTGAGGCATTTTGTCATAGTGACTATCTTTACCATCAGAGTACTGGTAGTCAAAGTCTGAGTCTGAGTTGCTGGGTCTGTCAAATGCCAGGCCAGCGACTAACGATCGGTCTTTTCTCTGAGAGCATCTCAAGCGGATTTCCCCAACTTGATTCTCTACAGAACAATCAGAATCATGTCTCCTAATCTTGAGTGAAAACAGTGGGGAGGGAGGGACCTGCATGTTCTTGGACCCACTTCCCTTGTTGGTTTTCGCCCCAGTAGAAGGATCGCCCTTGCTACTGCAAGCACCAACTTCGCCTCCTGGTTGTTCGTCATTTGTATCATCGGAAACCAATTCTATCCTCACTCTGTGGCTTTCCTTAGGAGACAATGTTGCCCCCATCATTCCTTTAGAGAAAGTCACCCTTCTATTCGTTTCTTCACCCTTACTTCACCTTCCTTACTTCACCTTATGAATCAGCGATGGTTGACCTCACCGGATTAAGTGGAGTTTGTTTAGCTGCCATTCCTTGGATCATGCCTAACAAATCTTGCTCCAACTCAGTTGTATGGAGTTTGGCCTGTTTGTTGGATTCCTGCAGCTCAAGGATTTGCACCTTGTAAGCATGGCGGACAACGTGTCTGCTTCAAGTGCTCTCATACATGCTTTAAGATGTTATTGATTATGATCAACTGTTGGATATGATTACTGATATCCTCTCCATAAGCCTGTTTGTGTTCCTAGTTGCATGTTACCCCTGCCAGAGAATTTGAAGGTTGTCATCAGACAATTTTTCAGGGTTTTGTCTCCACCTGCCGAAAGCCAACCCTCCGAATCGATCTGCCGGTGGTTGGTGTGCACTGCTGGATGGTGTTGACCCATTTGAACATGCCCATCAGTGGCGGGGCCATTCCGAATATCTCGCTGGGCAGCATCAAACCCTTGTCGGGTTCCATGTCTATGGTTATGGAGGAGCTATCTCGGGCCCCCATTATACCATTTACTGGTAGTCCTTTTGCAGGTCTTGCCTGTTACGGCAATATCGAATCCACTTCCAACATGTTCTATGTGGATCAAGTTTTCAACAGAATTTTTCTGCTACAGCACTCTAATCCTCCAAGAGGAATATGTGACAATCAAGCCTCCAAGGCTCACTGCTAGAAGCAGTTTCTATTCCTCCGAGGAAGGAATATGGAACGGCAAGGAGACTGCTTGCAAGGTCAGCTTTGTGGGGTCAATTGTATGGCACCAATTGTAGTGAACTCTTGTCTATAATAAATGGCGCAAATTACTAGACTATGACCAACTCTTTTGGCGGCTCTGGATCTCGACAAAGGCAAATAAAGACACCAACCATTGCAAGCATTGACAAGGCACAGGAATGTCAAGGACATCTGACCATACATAAACAATTGACATGGATAGTTATTTCAAACCTCTAATCCACTACACAAGCACAACAAAAATCAAATTAATGGTTATTAATTGGTATTAAGCCACTTTCCATGGTAGAAGACTAAAATATTGTGAAATTGGTGGAATTGGCCATATCCTATCTAGTGCAACAGCTCTTGTACACATTTATGTGGCCAAACACGCATAAATACTTGTGGTGCCTGATCAATGAACATCAACTTGAAATATCATAAGACATCGCTTAAATATACATTAAAGCAAGGAATTTCTTTTAAAAATGTAATAAAGTGTTTGGCAGAGGGTCGAGGTATGACTTTGTGACACAATATTTATGCCAATATTCATCAAACAACCTTGGCCCAGAATGTCTTATCTGGAAATAAGATGTTTTGTCAGAAAAAATCAACAAGAATTGTTCCAACATGTCAGTGCTAGAAAGTTGTATATGGAGATACAGTCTTTTGGCACTGAATATTTAACAAGAATTGTTCCAACATGTCAATGCTAGAAAGTTGTATTTGGAGATACAGTGTTTTGGCACTAAATATCTAACAAGAATTGTTCCAAAATGTCAGTGCTAGAAAGTTGTATTTGGAGATACACTCTTTTGGCACTAAAGATTGAACAAGAATTGTTCCAAAATGTCAGTGCTAGAAAGTCGTATTTAGAGATACAATGTTTTGGCGCTTAAGATTGAACAAGAATTGTTCCAAAATGTCAGTGCTAGAAAGTTGTATTTGGAGATACACTCTTTTGGCACTAGTAATATTATTAGAATTTAAGGTATGTCTTTGAGCCAAAATGGCTCAATTGAAGGTACATCGGTTTGGCCATTATAAAAATTCAGCAAAATCCAGAAAAAATATTTGCCAATAGGTTGTATATGACTCTATGTTTTGTATCATCCTATGTTTCAATCATATGATATGTGGATCACTTAAGGTTGAAAAATATTTGCATTACCAATATTGCGTTGACAGCTAGTATACATGAAATCATAACTTAATTTGCAATTTAGTTTTTTTCAATTTACTCAAAACATGTCAAAAGTTAGATACAACCTTTTGGCTCTGACCCCACGATATTATTGTTAATGAAACCTACATTAAAGATAATCACGAAGAGCCGAAGCACAAATTGAATTGCTTATAAAATGTTTTGACAAAGCGGAATAATTTTAGAAGTAAGTGTACTTACATATTCACTTAGCAACACAACTGTTATCATTCTTGATAAGCTGATCTTCATTTTTATGCATTACAATTGGTATTTCTAAGTTGGTATGGGAGACCGTTTCAAGTTTCATTCATATTCCAAGTGTGATGTAAATGTCAACTTTCAAAATGCTAAAAAATCTAAAATTTTACTTTTACTTAATATCTACTATGCCAGTGCAAGCCTCTAAGAAAGAAAAAGTTCAAAACATGCAAAATAAAATTAAAGAAACTTCATGTTCAAATCCCAGTCACTTACTACTGTAGCACTATTCCTCTATAACCAGTGTGCCATAGAAGTAGTTGAATGGTCCATGACCGATTCACTTGATTTGTGATCTTGTTTCCAGTAAAAGAAACACTTGAATATATGTCCTTCACCAGATAAATCACTTGTTAATACCCTCTCTAAGTCACAGGTCATCAGAACCTGAGGGCATTATCCACTGCGCCGAGTACCTCCCGTTAATAGGTCATTTCCACTGGGGACGATGTCCTTGTGATTTCATTCAGTCGCAAAGAAATCGCAAAGATGAATATTGAAATAGTCCCACTAGATTGCTTGCAGTACCTGATTCAATGGTTTCCTCATGTAAAAGGTTGCTCTTACTAGATGGATTATCGCAAGGAGGTCGCAAGAACATCCTAGAATGTTGCATTACTGTCCCAGTCACATGCCACAAATCCTATAGAAGTCATGTAAAGTGGCTAGGTACTTAATGGTGTGACACAACAAGAAAAGGAAGCAGTGAAAAGACAGCGCATGGACGTTTCAAAGGGAGGTAGCAAAGGTAAAGATATCATAGTGGATATGACCTTTATAAAGTGGCGTAGGGGCTAATGATCTCATGATAATATACTCATCTATGCATGACTCTGCCTTGCCTGTTAAAAGGTTATAATGAAACCTTGTTGAGATGTAGTCATACTTATAATGATGCATTTACTGTACGTAATAAGAGTAAAAAGCAATGAGAAACACATTAATACATTACACATTTTATGTATGTTATCATTATTATGTAAAGTCTGTACATATGACCGTAATTCTAGGTACTAGCTTATATAACAGCAGAAAAATCAATAAAATTAATAGTTGATTAAACTCCGACTTCTACGACTGTTGTTTGTTGTTTTGTTCATTTACTATATAACTTCCAGGGGTCTGTTTCATAATAAATACTATTTTAAATCTTTCTTGCTGACACAATTTTCCCTCTTTCGATTTCTTATATAAACACTTCTAAGACTATAATGTTGCTGTCGAATAGCCTTTGTCTGTGGATATAGGATTTGGCTGCTAATGCAATAGAATTCAATTGACATTTTCTTTCATATGTGTCATAGAGACAGTTTTCCTTGCTGTGTAAGGTTATTTCTAGTGTTTTAATACAAAATAACATTGCAAGTATAGCAGATTCCTTCCCTAATACTTCCTTACCAACTGCGTAACAAGGAACAATAGCCCTTTTCCCAACATAAGACACAAAACAAATGGTCCAAATAAGCAACATATTTGTTATTATGCATTATTACTGGTAGTTTACACTTTACAGCATACCTTGTAAACTACTTAAAACTAGGTTTTTGGGTATTATACCTAATTATTTAAGCACACTTCACATTCATCTAGGCCTTTCTTGCATGGAGCAGTATAGGAGAATTTCTTTGGTGATTGCTTCATCTAAATTAATAATGCAGAGGAATTAGTTCAACTCTTTCCTTATGCACACATTTTATACTGATCACGTATTACATTGACTTAACCCCCTGACAGCATAACCCCTATATGGGTCAGATTTTCAGAAAATGTACAATTGACAGCTGATGTTTTGCCAAATTAGGCTAGAAAATGATGAGTCCCGGGTATATCTGGGTATATTTGGTACCACATTGATTTAAAGTATCTGTTTTGCTGTGTTAAACTACATTTTGAAGCTCATTTCTGTCTTAAATGTGGGTTATTTGAGAGGATTAGTGGAAGTGAATTGTACATTTTCTAAAAATCTGACCCATATTTGGCCTAGGCTCAAACCCATTATTAACACAATTTAAATGCAAATTAGAGGAAGCTTGAATCGCATTCTTCAAAGTTTTATATCAGCTGTTACTAGTAACATTTGATATCAAATCATGATTATATGTAGATTATAAAAGTGGAACAATTACCATGGAACTTTCTGTTTCTCTTTGGCTGAATTGCGGCTGTATATGTCAGTCATATCATAAGGGGAAACCTTCTAAAATAGGGTTTTTTGTTTTTCTTTTACATTTTTTACCAGGATTAGATCACCGCAAAATGGTGGTCTTCCTCTAGTACCTGGGTCTTGGTGTGGAAGTCATGTTCTTACTATGTTTACCGGCAGAACCCGGGCGGCAGACTGAGTAGACTGCCAAACCAGTAAGGTTAAGGGAGGTGGCGGCACCTGGTGTCCGTCCAATGCACACAGAAAGTAGGCAGATAGTCATACTTCAAAGGGTTGCTACATGCCAAGTATTCAATGACATAACAAGAAATTTTGGCTGTGACCAAGGAGAAAACGGTTTCCCCCGACTAATTCCACGGCCGTCACGCGCGGGAAAAAGCGTCGTCAAGTAGATTTACAGTGCGCGTTGCTAACAACGTTTTCGAACACGTCACGACGACCTGTACAATATTGCGTCCTGTACGGCATATCGGTATATTTAGCCTACATAAAGATATCCACGTACATCTAGCCTACCCACCGATAGGATTGATGATGAAAATAAATCTCAGAGGGAAATAACTGGCATGTCTTACTGAATTTCTACTTTATTTTGAAATATCTTTTGAGGAAATAGCGTTTTTTCATTACTTTGCCTAAAGTATGACAGATCTGTGTAGGCTAGCAGCAGCAGGGGAAAGGCCGAAAATTATTGTTCAATGGTAAAGTGCACTTTCCTTCATATCTTCCTTATTTGAATACAAATGTTGATAAAATTAAATGTATAGGGTAGAAAAGCATGCTCTTTCTGAATTTTAACATCTTGGCCATGTATTTCAATTAGAAATAGCGTTTTTTTTATAATTTCGCCGGAGCGTAATTTCCCCGCGATGTGCCTGTCACAACCCAATAGGGTCAGGTCGTCAGAAATGTACAATCGTCGGCTCTACACATTTGGTAAATCTTGATAATTTACTCTGAAAAATGATAAATACTAGCTACTACAGTATATTTAGTGTAAGATTGATTAAACGAATCTGCTTGGTTATGTAAAACTGTATTTTGAACCTCATTTCTTTCTCAAATCTGAGAGGAATATGGTACAGGCAAATTGTACATTTTCGTACATCCTGACTCAATAATGTGGCTGAAAAGTTGTAAAATTCTTGACCACTGATACAACAGTACAACAGCACAGCTTGCCTCATATCTTCCTTATTTAATTAACAGCATTGATAAAACCACATATATGGGGGTAGAAAAGCATGTTCTTTCTGAATTTCAACATCTTGGCAATGTATTTCGAGTAGAAATAGCGATTTTCATCAATTTGCGGGAGCGTAAAATCACCGCGATGTGTACGCAAGTGCGTCGGAAATTCAGGTGGGAACAGGCGGAGTCGGGTTTTTCTTATAAGGGGGCAACGCGGACGCCCAAAGAACAGGCGGCAGAAACTGGAACCTATATAAGGTTTCCCAGTACGAGCGCCTTCGGCGCTCGTACCGCCTTCGGCGGGGGAAACCTTAAAAAACTATTTTTATTCTTGCTAGTGTAATCCATTATCTACCCACTTCATTGTAAGATGAAGTTAAGTTATATATTATATAATAAGTAACTAGATACCATAACGGTACAGTAAAGGGTTATATATGTGGAAATGGGGGTTTCTGTCCTCTATCCTTGACGGTTCTTCCAGACCAACCAAGTTAAGTAATGCTTAAATGATATCATAATGGTGACCATTGCCAATAATGCGTACTTGTTCATCACATTTCTCATATTACCCGTAATCTTTTATGAAACTTTTATAAAACTGAGTAACCGCTTTATGATTATTAATTGTTATTAATTATTCTTTATATACCTAATTATTAGTATTCATATTTAGACTAATTAAATCAGGCATTAATTAACCTGAAGAATATACAGTATTCCCAGAGTGTACAACTAATTTACCTTAATTACTTGTGAAGGGTCAGCTGACACAGGTGTATCATTGTACTTAATTGAAACTACACCAACCAATCAGCAACAGCCACGAATACCGATTACCAATAGTATGGGACCATATTTAGCAATAAAGCCTTGGGTCTCGATCCCGGGTATCCCCTTTATATTTAATACCTCTACAATATTTGATATAACATCGCAAAGATTTATATGAAATTATAACTTTCACTAACATTCTTCTTTATTCCCATAACTATGTGTAAAATAAAATAATTAAACAACTTGATGGAAGGATAAACCTCAACGAGATGACTACCAAATAGTTTTGTTATGAAGTTGTATAACCCATAGTAAATATCGATATTTTGAGGAAAGCTTTAATCATATCAGTGTCTTTCCTCAAATTGTGGGAATTTGGGAAAACTTTCAATCCAGGGTAATAGTTTACTGGGTCAAGTCCGAAGAAAATGTAAATTCACCTTTACCAATCCTCTAAAAACACCTTTGAGACAAAAATGAGTTTCACAACAGAGTTCAACATAATCAAACTGATTTCTTAATCGTACACAATACCAAACATAGGTTTACCGGTTGCAGTATTGACCATTTTCCAATGTAATTGAGCATAATTGACCAAATATACAAAGATGCTAATTGTACATTATATGACGATTCGACCCGTATACTGATAATACAAGGGCAGAATGTAATGTTTGATAGATTAACCACTAAAACCCTGCACACACAGCCGATTTGGCCCCATATTGCCTCTCGATTTTGGTCTCCTGATGAATCCTAAGATTCCATTTCCAATCCTGGTTGATGCTATTTCAGATTACATAAACTAGGATTGGAAATGAGATCTTAGGATTCATCAGGAGACCCAAATCGGGGGCAATCGGGGGCAATCGGGGGCAATCGGGGGCCAAATCGGCCATGTGTGCGTCAGCCTTAAGGCAGCTTTAATTTTTAATGCAAGAAAGTGATGTTTGATAGATCTAACCACTAAGGCAGCTTTAATTTGGGACAGTCCCGTCACGCAGCGGTGCCCAACACGGCCACTCTAGTGTGATCAGGGACCAAACAGGATTACTACCAGTTGGGGGCGCTCTATTATTACTCCACCCTTTGTTTGTTATGTACACTCTACTTAACTTCTCTTTGTTTGTTAAATTAATAGCTTGGTTGTCAGCGGGGGTGGGGGAGGGGGTGGGTCGGGTCGTAAGTGTTGTAATAATCCCCAAGTAGTTCTCAAGTGAAATAATATTAAGTGTCAAATTGTTCGATTTATACAAAATGACGGTAATTATGAAGAGATATTAACCATTTATGTCAGTCAACTTCACATATTGACCGTAATTAATCCACCAACTACTCACTTCGACGAATAAAATAGAACTTATAATTATAGTCTGTAACTGTACTCATTTCATTATCATTATTTCATATCACCTCATCAAATTCACCAATCATTATTTCATAGGTGTGTCGAAAGCAAATGAATCTGTTAGACATGTACAATGTAAGTCTTTGCATGTAGGAAACGAAGTATTATAATATATAAGCAGGGAGATTGTGATGCCCTACCGTAGAATGAATTAACTAGAATTACAGGGTCCTTATGAAAATCAATGTAAATTGAGATGTGCTCTGTAATAAAAGGAAATTTGAACAAAAAAAAAATTATGTTTACTGTAAAGTGGTAGTGATGGAATCATTGTGACCACAATACATCGTGTACTTGTTTCCAGTCCAGGTCCAAACCTTTAGATCAGATTAGAATGGTATGCTCTTAGTTTTCTTCAAAACAACATGGGAACGACTGGAAGAACTGGGGCTATCCCAGAAGTCTGTCGACCAATTTGTCAGTATTTCATGTAATTGTTACTATATCTTTGACAAATAAAAGATCACTCAATTCAATTCAATTCAATGTTAGTGTTTGGACGACTACTTCGCTAAGCGGTTTCCTGGCTTAGGACTAGGCGTTCTAATGGAATTATTATGACATTTTGCGGTCTTAATGGAATTATTTGCGGTTTGAGGCGGGAGGCTTTGCCTCCGTTTGAAGGTACTCTCTCATCTTTGGGCCTAGACTCCTTCATCCCTATATTACTTGCATCCTATAGATGACTTGTATAGTTGGAGATATTCAGTTTATAACTTGATTTGAACATTATACTGTAATTGTTAAGAACTCTCATGGGTTCAAATAGTATTGTAGTGATTTCTGTTATTATAGTTCCTGTTTATTTCACTGCTTATACTTTTCACAATCAAAATATTGCCCCTGACTATTAATAATATGCAGCCCCTTGGTAATAATTCTACTTTTGACCCATACTGATAAATGCTTGTTAAATCTTTTTACTGCTGCCAGAGAAACATTTTCCCTGACAAACTCATACATACATACCCCACAGTAAACATATCCATGGAACTCCTTACAGTAGAACTTCTTTAATATGGAAATTAATGTCTCAAATAACAAAGTGTCCGGATTTGAAGGTGTCCATACTAACGTTGGGTGACTAACGTGGGTCTAAATGCCTGTAATAGTGGGCTTGCATCTCTCAAACAATTAAAACAATTCAGATTTGACATGACTGTATACAAATCTTCAGCAACATCTATGTATATATTATATATATTATATTTATCATATTCATAATCAGGTTATTTTTCACAAGTATCACATATATATTCTACAAATGAGCAGCAGTGACAACTAAATGCATGATGGGAAGGATAAAGGCTTGTGTTATGAAAACATGTTATAGGTGACTATTGACAGCACCAATAAACATACCATTATGAACACAACACGTTTTCTATAGATTTTACATTGACATACAAGTCCCATAATGCCATGTGAAACAACATTCAATATGGTCGACATCCAAATCCCCTATTGCGATGGCCGGATATGTGAGGCGTCCGCAAATAGAAGTTTTACTGTATTTATAAATAGATACATTCTAAATCAGCTTACCCATCTTCACCCCTGTCCTTATATGAATAGCCCATCCACACAATTGCACCTGTATGTATACATGTATATATATATACATTATATATAGATGGGAATGTTATACACTTCAAAGGGCACTTAAATGAGCATACAGTGTTTAATGACTGCTTACCCTAGCACCAGGGTACACATATCAACCTAAGGTTTAAGCCCTAAATAGCTTAAGACCTTTATTGTTTAATTGGAACACACAACATACCGACACAACAGATCCAACTTGTTTGGGGGAACGTTCGGTGTCTCTCAGCTCTGCACTGGAAACTTTAAGACGAAGACTTGGGGAAGTGTTTAAAGAGAGATCGAGGACATATTCATCATCTCCTTGTCGGAGCTGTATCTGTGCGAAAGGATATTATTACTGAATATTATTCATTTTGGATTGAATTATGTTTGCTTTTTACGGGGATCGTGCATGGATCTAAGCTGTCTTCTTCAATTCCTCACTATACTCACTGATGTGTAATTAGATTTGATAAGTAGATTATTCTGCTAAAGTCTAGTGAGCTGGATTGCCAGACTGATACGTTTGCGAAGGAAGCATTTTTAAATAAGTGCTTGCATGGGATTATAGTTTGATTTCCATGGATAACACCCATTTACGGATATATTATGTAATATCTAGAGTTTGCCGACGGTAGGACATCAATTTCCAGAATATGTAAGGATATACGTACAATTCATTTGTCTATAGATAATGAATGTTTTCTTAATTGATATTAACTTTCCATACACTCAGTTTTCATAGACATGTGGATCGGATCGTCAGAAAATGTACAATCGGCTGATCTTCACATTCTGCTAATTCATGAGATTGATAATGTTAAAACGTTAGCCCTGAATAATCAATATCTGAATATAATATAATATGAATGTAATATCGTTGTCTTAAATGTGGGGTTATTCTAGAGGATCGAGGAAGGTGCATTGCATATTTTTAGGCGATTTATTATATTCCCCTTTTGTAGCAATATATCTCCCCCTGTTCATAGCAACATAACACAATCAAGGCCAACTAATAAACAATCATTGTACTCCACACCTATAGTACTTATATTGGTCAGATTTTCAAAAAAATGTACAATTCAACTTCGCCAATCCTCTCAAATAACCCAAATTTCAGATGAAAATAAAGTTCAAAATACAGTTCAACCTAGCCAAACAGATTGCTAGAATCAATGCATGGCCAAATATTCTCGAATTTACCTAGAATTGTCCACATTGGAGCCTAATTTAGCAGAATTAAGTGAATGTGTACAGCTACGCATTCTACATTTTCTGAAAATCTGACCCATATATATTTAAGAGGGTCCTTCCAAACTGAGTGAAATGCTTTTGCTCAAAACCGTAAAATGGCATTATAATTCAATCAGGACTCCTACTCTAGGGCCAGGAAAGCTGGTAACGCAGTAGGCGTCCAATCACTGACATACCATTATTATCCGATCGTAGTGCGTATCTGCTCTAACCCTAGACTGTAGAGACATAGATACTATGTTTTATTGTAATATTTATCCTAAGCAAAGCCACATTTTCTCACTAAACACGACTTCCATTTATACAAACACATTGTACAGACTATACCCATTATATTTTGAGACTTAATGGCTGATATACAGACAGATATGGGTCAATAATACTAATTACAATAACCAAATTATCATTATTCTTGGGCGTTGGAATCGTTAATAAAATACAAGAATAAATACATGTATACCTTCATATACCAGTGCCTATTCAACTTCCACCTGGCGCGGCGTTTTATGTAATTTAAAGTCATTATAAAAAAGGAAAATAAACCTGCAAAAACATTAATTACAAATCTACAATCGGACCAGTGTGGCCCTTGTCAAATACTTCTCGTACACACTGTATATATATAACATTATTGTTAAACTTGTAGCTCCGATCCACTGCCAACAAGATGAGAAAGTCGTGGTTGGTGACCATCACGGTGGTGTATACTGCAGCGGTGGCCTGTATCATAGTGGCCACAGTGATCCAGGGTTGGTACGAGGTGTCGTGTGAGGGCCCCAAACAGCTACATGTGGGGCTGTGGGGCATGTGTGCAGAGTACACCACCAACACCTCCACCACCCGGGGGGCAGAGACCGTCATGGACTGTGGCGACATCCAACATGCACTCCAACATGGCCACCTTCCAGGTGAGGGGTAATTATTACAGTAGTAATGGGTGTATGACATATATGGTAATATTGTTCAAAATAACATATAATTTTAAAAAATGTTTTTATTGGTTTTAGTACATTTAACAATTTCATTAGAAAAAGACGCATAACCATTTATATGATTATTTTTGGTGCGTTGCCAAAGATACCTAATGATGTTTTAATATTTATATATGACATATGGTAATATTGTTCAAAATAACATTATATGAGTGAGTGAGTGAGATTGGTGGCTTTACGCCCTTATCAACACTTTAAAGTGTTATATCAAGGGCGGGAGAGCTGAGAGGGAGGCAGTTTATGATCACACCCAGGAAATAGAGATAGAGAAGAAGGGAGAGAGATACAGAGAAAAGAGACATAACATTATATGTATCACATATGATATTATTATACACGCATTCACTACCGAGGCCCTGACAGCCGCTCATTACTTGTAACGCGGTAATAACCATTATAATTATATAGTATTATATATTTCATAGCTCCAGCCTCCTTCTTCCCAAATGCTGAGCAGAATACAATATCATGTCATTGTATGTTCAAAGACTAGCAACTACTATGTATTAGCTCATGTGCGATGTTTAAAATAACTTTCAAATTGCGTTTTTCTCTGAATGCTGAGAATATCTCAATATACTATAAATGTATTAATGCTCGCGCAGTATACATTTATTTTCGCTATATATTCGCGCACTACGTTTGTGCGCGAAAATAAGTCCTGCGCAAAAGGTTTAATTATTGCATGAACAATGAGTGAGACTTCCTTGCTGAGCGAATTTAAATCAGCGCGCAAAGGTGTTAATGTATTTAGTGCGCGAAAATGTGGCTGCGCGAAAATGAATACGTTTATAGTGTATCAAATGCTTTGGACCTCCCTACCGACACGCACATGAACAAAACCAGTGGAGATGCCGGGGATTGAACCCGGGGCCTCTCACATGCGAAGCGAGCGCTCTACCACTGAGCTACATCCCCACAATTGGTCTGGCCTCAAGTGCTTTTATTCCAGTACATGGTGCATGATGCCAGTTTTCACAGAAAAGGGTGTACGTCTAGAAACATGTATACATAGCCATATCATAATTGAATATATGTGTGTGTGTAATATTTCATTCGGGATATTATTTTTCGGGATATCATTCGCCTTCGTTCGAAAACATTATAATGTGGGAGTAGATTTAGAGAAAGATAACACACGCTGCGGCGAAAATATCTTGAACAAAACTCATCAGCAGTTCTAAGCTCAGTACACCAGCAGCACCGATATTATCCACAATTCCAACTTGATCCGTATCGAGTATAACTAGTACCATACCAGTACAGTAAGAGGCACAAGACATGTATACTTAAGTGGCAGTTAATAGGGGAGTTGCATGTGCCACTGCGCATGTCTGTCACAGTGCATTCTGGGATGGATTCTGATGAAATCTGACACAGATATTTGGCAACATTTTTATCAATAATTCAAGAATGTTTTCACCAATAACATTGGTTTTATAAATGATCTATAAAAACCAAATGCATCATGGGAAATATGGAGGCTTGTGTTAAGGAAACATGTATAACACATGGATATTGCAATTAGATCCCATGCTGAACATGGCATGTTTTCTACAGATTTTATACTGTACCATTATTCCCGTAATTCCATGCAAAAAAGGATTCAAAATGACAGCTATGCAACTCCCCTATTGTGTGGTGAAAGCGCCACCAGTAAAAACAATATTGAGGTAGTCTCAATTTACATTATTCCGTGTACGTTGTTGTAGGCGTATGTAAGAATTTGTACCGGTTGGGTGAACTGCTAATAACAGGGAACCAATTATGTATTTTCATTACAAAATAGAATATCATCAATTATTATAATAACATAGGCCTACTTTATTTTACGGAAATGTATATACGACAATAAGCATATCAATCATGATAATACTCGGGGAATCAAATTATCTGATATATAAATATGATTGTTCTTTGCATACCTTTTAAATCTTCAGCTCATAACACATCTGTGTATTTATACTGATTGTTTCCTGTCATGAATATAATCTTACTTTTTTGCATTTAATTTGTCGCTACACAAATCATGTAATGGGACATAATTGTAAACTCTATGTTTCAACTAGACGATTTGGCGTCAAAAGTGGCCATATTTATGGCCTATATAGGTCATACCGCTTAAGATTTTAACCACGCCCCCTTTATTATAGAACTGCCAGCTTTATACTCGACTCTGCATCGATCGTCTGAAACTGCTACTTCCCGACTTCCCATGGCCAGAAACAATGTCTCCAGGCCCAGGGAAAACATATACACGGAGATTACTTCCAATACTACATGGTCTTTTAGGTATCAGAACTGAGTAATAAGCGATTTCCCGACCCCTATATACTGGTGCTTGGAGCGAGATTTTCCCGTATGAATCCATCCCCAGCTCTTCGGTCACACTTGGTATCACTCGGCACTACACATGACTGGGAAATGGACCCGACCCGACCTCACCATGCTCAACCAATAGGCCAACGTTAGGCCTACTCGTACATGTGCTGTATATCGGCGACATAGCCCTCTAGAAAGGCTTATTAAAGAGGATTTTTAATTGAATACATACCAAGGGAAAGCATTGGAAGAAGTCATCCTTACTCCTCCTACCTGTTTTCTGGGGTTTTCTGTGCTTTATATTAAACAGATCGCGGCCGTTTCTCGCCCCACTCGGCCTATGGCTATGAGGCTCTACCCGACGGGCAAATGAGCGCGATTCTACGCGATTTTTAATGCGCAATCATTTCGTCATAGTTCTGTGATGAGCGTGGACGCTTTTCACGCAATAATTATTGCGCAATGATTGCGTGATTGTCACGCTAAGGGTATAACGCAATATTAGTGCAAAAATTAGTGAATTCTTGTAACTTTGAGTGTGATATTTGAGGGGTATCATTATTCCCTACAGATAGAATACAGAGAGTTTATACCAAGGTATGTTACCATGTGTTTGCATGGTAAAACATCAATTAATTCGTCATTATTTCCATCCTGTCAGACAGCCGTAATGCCAAGCAGCACCCCTAGAAGGGTTATTCCAGTTGTACACTATACCTTGGTGGGCCAGTCTACCTGAGCTAATGAAGTATGCAACGATGGGGGGTGTTTTTATCAAAACATTTTTCAATATCAAACAACTAAATTAAACAGATAAACTATTGAGGTATGTCATTTATAAAATACATGTACATGATGTGGAATATCTATAGTGGTATAAATGCCACACAAATGTATTAGATGGACTTTGATTGTAAAAGAAATTGTAAATGCACCCCAGTTACCAGTTGCGCCACCTGCTGACAATGAAATAATGAGTATTTAGACGCGATTTTTAATGCGCATTATGAACGCAATTTAAATCACACCCAAAAATAGTTTCTACACATTTTTGTTATTCTTAAAATACATAATAATATGGGAACCATACTTTCAAAGATCTTATGCCAGAATCTCCGCCGCTATTGCAATAAAAGTGCTTTTTCAGGCTAGAAAAAAAGTAATAATTAAGGAATTTGAATATGATACACAGGCGCATTTAGAAAATATATTCCTTCAGCTGAGGAAAAGACACTTGGTGTCATGACCAACTCACGACTGTACCACCACTGGCTACAGGTGTGAAAAGCTGTAGCGCACCAGGGCAGCAAGAGGTGCAGGTGGCAGGCAAGGTGTGATGTTACCTGGGATAACCCTAGTATGGAAACCACTCTCATCCCTACCCACAACATCACTAATGAATACATAATGTTGACTATTTTTTAAAGAAAATACATTATCAACTTTAATATCCATTCATGTTTTCATCTCAATCAAAGCAATGTCGTTGGCACTATAAGCGCCATAGAAATTCCTTTCATATCACACTAGATAATGTATAAGGTATGTTGTATGTCATGAATGTAAATAATGACACACTGGATTTTTTTGCATGAAAATCTTTGCATACTCTTTGAGGCTGACAATGAAATTTATTTAATTTATATAATGAGTATTTAGACGCGATTTTGAATGCGCATTGTATGCGCAATTGAGATCACACCCATATTAGACATGTCCATTTCACTGTGATTCAAAGCCATAAGTATCACACTTCACTAGTTCACGGTCAATCACAAAATGATCACAGTGCTATCACACTCAATTGCACTCAGTGCCCGTCGGGTATTGTTCACATAAACATGCATCAAGCAGTGACGCGTAAACGCACGGCATTACGTGGAAACAACTAACAGATGCATTTCGTGTAGACGACTAGAATCAGATCGAAACAAGCTTTTCAAAAAGGTATAACACTTTATATATGGTTGACTGAAGAGGCATACAGGTGCGTTTTTCATCAAGGGAGAGTACAGGGAAAGTTCAGTTCCATAGTTCAGTTCCAGAAGCCATCTCTACGGGCCTAAGTATGTCATAACCTATATTCTCCATACCCACTAGGTGGCAGCATGGAGGGTTGACCTTACGTTAAGGATTATGTAGTATGCCACATCATATTCCTTAGTTTGCAGTGGCTTAGTTTAAGATTTTAGAATGGCTAAAGGAATATTTCGAAATGATTTAAGCTGACATTGTTTCTATTGGGAATATTCTGATAACTTGTTCAGTCTTGAGATTTCGTTAGTCCTTTTAAATATAGGCTATAGGCCTAGACATAGCCATAGCCCTACTTAATTGACTTGTGTCATCCCACTGGGCCCATTTTACAGCAAATTTCCTTTCCTTTAAACAAAATAAATTAAGGAAATGTTCCTTTGCAATGAACTGCCCGAATCCCAAATTTGGGGTATTTTGTAGTGATGAATTATGTTTTTTTGCATTAATGTTGTCAACAACCCCAAATATTTCTGAGCATGCCCTCAACATTCTGTTTGCATGTCGATGGGGTATATTTTATGCCCCATGCGACTGCAGACAGGGTCAAGGAAAACATCCCTAAATTTCTGTTTCTGGGGTGCCTATAGGCACCAAATTGGTTCCAGCTTTGTATCACTGTCAGTCCCAGTGTAGCCAGAAACACATCGAAACCAATGGTTTTCCAAAAGAACTTGTTAGCCAGTATAAGAATATGTCAGTATAAGCATAAGGGGGTCAAGCAAAACTCAGTTTACAGATGAGAATATGGGTACACCAGGTAGTATTTATAAGGTTTCCTACATTCAGTTCCTGTGACACACACTCAACTAGTTTACCACTTGTATGGGATAGGCCCACTTTAATGCTTGAAATGGAAGGACCACAAATAAATCATTTTCTAGCATGTTTCTCGTCCCAGTTGACAGCTCTATGTAGGGCCTATACACTGTCATTGATATCTACAGTCAGTTACTTAGGCTACGCTACCAAACAATTCATTAGTTTTCTACCCCATGTCAGCCCCCACCCTTAAAAAAAGCATAAGTCCCCACAGGTCCCTGGTGCCACTCACCCTCTGGACTATTATCATCATTACATTCATATCATGAGAACCTTCTAGATATGGTTCTGGGTATGACCATAAAATGCCTTTCTGTCTCTTTTTCTCTTGTCTCTCTCTCTCCTTTCTTCTCTATCTCTATTTCCTGGGTATAGTCATAAACTGCCTCCCTGTCAGCTCTCCCGCCCTTGATATAACCATATCAAGGGCGGGAGTTAGGGGTTAGTGGAGGGGTTATGGAAGGGGTATACAGTGTTTGGACAGCAACCACCCCCTATATAGTGTTTCAATAGTATCAGATCTGTACCTGACTGGGGTACTCTAATACCACGGAGTGTCATGTTTGAAGTATACAGGCTGCAACCACCCCCTATATAGTGTTTCAACACAGGACAGGAGGTTAGGGTTAGAGGCGATGGAGGGGGGATATGTCACAAGTCTCCTGTAGGTATATGCATGCCCCTCCCCCAGAAATTTGTTTTTTCATCAATGGGTGTATAAGTAGATCTTAAACAGAGTGTACTTACCCCTCAAATGACCATTGACCCAACCCTCAGAGATATACAAAACTGTATGTCATGATGTTTAGAATTCACATCTGATTAATGAAAATTCAAAAATATATTTTTTCCAGCTCTACAGAGCTATGTCATCCAAAAACACCATTTGCAGGACTTGTCTTAGAATGGCCCATATATTTTTTGCAATAACAGTTTGTCTAAAAAAAAGTGTCCTCTGAAAAAATGTGCCCCAGGGGGTCGGGGATTTACAGGAATTTCTTGCCCTGGGGGGTCGGAGATTTCATCAAATTTCCCAAAAGGCCAGGGACATTCCCCCACATCCCCGGGGGTGGGGGGGTGGGGGGTTGCAATTGACAAGTGCATAATATGTAAGATGTTACAGCTTTAACGACAAATATTTCCCACACTTCAGGCTACATGAAGGGCACCCAGCTGCTATCGTTCGCTAACGTGGCTGGCTCCTCCATCTTCGTCCTCCTGCTGTTTGGCTACTGCTTTGTACCGGAACCAGTATCCCTGGACGCTGCCGGCGGCTTCTCCGCTGCTTCCATGGCAACAGGTGACAACAAACTATTCATGGGTTTGATTTGATTTGAAAGATATTTTTATTCAGGACTAAGGACATTATATCACTGCTGATGCCATTCTCAGAATTGCCTGATGTTACAAAAAAACTATTACAATACTTTAGAACATACTCTACGAGATGACAAAGCAGAAGTTAATATTTATATAAAGAGATAATCTAAATGATGTAAATGATAACCACTGAAAGGAATATAATTAATTAATAAATGACAATATTTCACAGATAAGACCTGCCTTCAAATTTTCATTTGCGGGCATACATATAATATCAAAGCGAACAATAATACTACAGGTTTAAGCCTTAGTAGGCAGTAATAGCATGACAAGAATAATAACATTTGTTAAAACATAGGTATAGCGTCATGCTCTATCAGAAATCCGTTGGGTATTACTTATTTATGTCAGAGAGTAATATAATATCATATCAGGGTCAGGTCGCCTGGGAATATACAATTTGCCATCTAAAGTAACCAAATTTAAGACAAAGATGAGTTTCAAAATATAGTTCACGATAATTGAAAAGAGCTTTTATATCAAAGCGATAACAATAGTATGCCTAGTATTTATAGGTTTTCAGAGTAACTTAGCAGAATTTGCTCACGTGTATAGTTGTCAATTGTACATTTCCTGTGGACCCGACACATTGACTTAGCTTTACGATAACCATATATGGGGAACATCATCTGTGTTGAAGGCTTTCATGAGATTGAAGTATAAATGAACAACCTAATAATCAAACATTCGGTCAATATTTGTGACTACACAGTACAGGACATCCCAATCAGTTTAACTAATAAGAATCCAGGTTACAGATCAATAACATAATTATTCTACACTATTTATAAGACAATTCCGTAAAAAAAAACCTTATCAGTGACTATACTACCATACCTCAATAAATTATTGTGCTTATCTTCGATTTCACATCTCCAAATATCGTATCCAATATTCCGAAGACCTCTCCACTCATGCTCAAGACCATGTTTTTTTTTAAAAGAAGAAGCTTTATTTATACTGGGTTAGCAAAATCCCAGACTAGGGTTTTTCACATGCCCCAGGTGTATATACAATGTGCAAACAATTTTGCATGCAGTTTGATCCAGGACAAGAAAGAGGTCTATACTCATGTCAAGAAAAGGAATAAGAATAGGGATAACACCGTGCTGCCACTGCCTCGGAGTGTTGGTGCTTTGAAGTGCTACGCTTGTGTGCTGGAAGCCTGATTTCATAGAACATTCTCAGCAGTTGTGAGAGCTTATACCGTGCCACTGATTCAAAGTGTTGGTGCCTCAAAGTGATAGTAATTTGTGATTCATTTTTACAGCTTCAAACAGTTAATTACAGATTGTGTCTATGAAAGATCTTCTGGATAATAGATAATGTAGATGCGTTGGTATGCATCTTGCCACTAACAGCGAGTGTTGGAGCAATCATTTTATTCTTCCTAGTTAAGAGCAAAACATAGAGACTTTGGTAGTTTACAAAAAGATTACAACACATTTCACTACATTTTCTACAACAGTTGCCTTCTGCTTGACCACCATCCTGAATGCCTCCATTGCCCTGGCGGACCTGCCCACACGGCTGGCCCCCGGTATGTGCAGACCCCTCAGGGTGGAGGCCTCCATATCATTCGCCTTGACCTGCGCTGGGGGCCTCCTAGCCCTCATACCCTGCCTTATTGGTATGTATAACCACTTCAACGGGAGTAGTTGTATTTGAGTATTTTTATTCAGCTACTACAGTGTGTAAAAGGTATAATATTCTCAGTAAGTGCTGATAATTTTTACCATATAATGACATTTTTTATATCGGAAATTTATATTTACAAAAGGTAACCATAATTAATATTTCCATGTAAATATGAAATTAAATCAGACTTTCTTCAATTACATTTACATTTGTCACCCCCTATAGGGCTCTACATCCACCAGACCTATCCACCAGAAATGGTGGAGAGACTCAAGAATAAGTCCGGGGCCTCAATTAAAGGATTGGGCACCAGTGCTATGGGTCGGACTGGCAACCCACAGAGCAGTGGTGGTCTGCAAACAAAGATGTTTGGTAAGTGTTATTGTAATAAGTACTATATTTCAATTGCCCTTGAGACATACAATAAAGGCAGTGCAACAGATTATCAGGTCTTAGTATTTCCAAAGTAAACAACGACTGGTATCAGTATAATTAAAGGAATTTCAATTTCCAAGGAAAAATTGTATACAAAAGTGCAGCTTCCTATAAAACATTAGGAATGATGTGCCATAAAATCTTTCTCACGCTTACTGTCCCAGTCTTTTCCTATGTTTCTCTGCGGCAACAACTGCCAATTGACATGTATCCAATAGTACTAGCCTTCTATAAAGTCAAATTAATCGATGAGCAATGGAAAAAATTATGAGCATCGATATGGTGAAAGCTGGGCCATGTGGATCGACAGATCAAAATCAACGGAAATGCACGGTAATGGTACGTAAGGATTCTCACAGGCATCACAGAATATTTGCTCTTCCACCACTATGGCCAATCACATACACATCGCCACATCATCGCGCCAGCGGCCCAGAAAGAGGTGCTAGTCAATGACGTCATAGTGCCGGAGCGAGGAAAGCCGTTATGTCCCATACTCAGGGTCCCATACAAAATATCACTACAAACAGGCTGTGACATTGAAGGTAGACGTCTGGGATTAGAATAGAATAGAATAGAATAGAAAAATCTTTTATTCATCAGAGCTTTTACAATTATGTTGACGAATAGGTCGACAGGCCTCTAGGTACCGTTTAGGATTTATACCTAGTTCTTCCGGCCGTTCCCTTTATCACATTGGATTATAAAATTATCACATTCAAAAGCTAATATACCATATACATTCTTCTGTTATGGAGGAACCATAACACTGACTGCAGACCTGGCACGGCAAAATGGTATCCAGTCAAATCAGAAATGAAACAGAGGTTGATTTAAAAACAAATGCAACAGGTAGGGTACAATCCTAGAAAATTCTGGTCAAATGAGATTCATTTGGGTAGGATAGGAGAAGGGACAGAAAAGTAGAAAATCATAACTTTTTGATGCAACTTTACAAATGGTTCTAACACCAAGCACAAATCCCCACATATTTAATTATGAAAGCAGCATTACAACATAAAAAAAATCTTGCAAAATTTACTCATATAATGACTTAATTTATCAATGGTCTGCTATTGTTATATTTGTATACAAGAATTTCAGGTTGAGTTGTCCAAGAGACAATGGCCACTGCTGAACGATTATATGTGAAGCCCTGACAGGAAAGGATTTTGGTGGGTCTCTGAAATATATCGACTTTAGGAAGACCTGTAGCAAAAAGAAGCAGACAAAACTAGTATAGAGAATAGGGAGATTTAGCAACTGTAACACACCAACACAACGCTAACGCATCCACTAACTATTTGTACATTACTACCATTTTGTGGATATCTTGAGGGGCGCTAGGCCTAGGGCATCTGCAATGCAGGCCTCTCGAGATATCCTCACAACGGTATTAATGTACTAAAAGTTAGTGGATGCGTTAGTGTTGTGTTGGTGCGTTGTGGTTGCTAAATCTCCCTAATGTTTAGTTTTTGACCAACGTTAAGTGGGAGTGCAGCTTTAAATCCGATGCATTCCTTGCACATAACTATACATAACAACAACACTGTGCATTCGGTTTCATTTCACTTGTCTTGCACACTTACTGGCACCCACTGATATATAAACATCAAGATACAGGAGATACAGGAGTTGCACCTACTCTCTAAGAGCTCTGAATTCTACTATATATCCACTTAAATATTCATTCTTCAACTGATTCAATCCAATAGAACATGTGTTATGTGATGGATTCAACATATGAGGCATACTCAGATATATCAGCATTTTATCAGGATGATGTTGTCATAGATATATTGACATTCACATGTTATTGAATACATACTACATTAAATCGACCTTGGCATTTATTTTACATGCACTACTTGTATCTAATTGTATGTTCCTCATTCCAGGTCAGGTCACTATCCAGGTCTTTTTAATTATCATTCCATTCTTACTGCCAACGTTGCCCAATATACCTATAATAAACTTGTAAATCAGCGATTCAATTCCTAACACTTTTATTTGATCCCAGTTTCATCTCATTTCTTCTGTTTTGCACATTTTACAGCTGGTTAGAAGAAGGAAAAGGTATTAAAAGTAGGTTTGTAAATATATTTTGTTAGGATAAGAATGCAAGCTAGGCTCTGTTCGTGTTAAGCAAGCAAGAATGTGAAAATAATTAGGCTTCTCCTTTGGGTCGCAAACGCTTGCGATTGCTTGAGAGTCTTTGCAGCTGTACTGCGGTCTTCTTGCGACCTAGAGAAGGACTGTTATTTAAGTGCTTCATAACACTGTCTTGTCCTTTATTCAACTCAAAAGCCTTCATTGCTTCCATTTTACTCAATTTCCACACATGTATAAGCTGGTAAGTGTAATAATATCAACAACTTGGTTTTTTTCCCTTTTTTTTTTACTTTTCTTTTTCTCTTTTTTTATAACAGACTTTATTCAATATATCAACAAATCCACCATACCTCAACAATTTCTTTTTCTTTGACTACCATGTATGTTGAAGGGAATCAAAACTTGAGATTACCATTAGGTGTGCAGTAAATGTACTGAAGTCTGGTTTCCATTAAGCTGTTTTTCCAGTCTTAAGCTCACCAGATAGTTAGAGTCTGGCCATTATATAAGCATTCAACATAGTACCTGGTCAGTGGGTTTATTAGTAATGAAGTGTGTCAGGATGAAATAAATGAATTACAAGAACTGTCGCTCACCCAGTTTTGTGTGTCAAAGTAAAAGTCTGCGATTGAGAGCAAAACAGGTAATATTGACTATTCTAACTCATTGATAGTTGGTTCTGACTATGGTCAGATCGTTTCTCACATGATAAAGATGCTTGTGTCTGCCTGTGATTGACTTCATTTCAACTGCGTGTGTGTTCCGAGTTGTTGCTGATTTGTGTTATAAAATCTGCTTAAATGGTCCTTTTTAGGTCAAACTTTCTGAGGGTTTGAGCTAGGATGTTGTCAGGACCTGCTAGTCTAAATGCTTCTTTAAGCATGATTCATGTGTGCCATCTAAATATTTGTCTAAGTCAATTTGCTTAAATTTAACCATCTGTGATAATTGTTTAAATATTCAGCTCAGCTCCTCCTAGATAGCATTTAATCGAATTAAACTATCTGATATTGTAATTATAGCACTCATTACTAAAAGGTAGCTTTTTAATATCTGTCCAAGTGGACCCCCCAAAAACCAGTAGGGCTCTTGAGGGCTTAAATTGACAAAACAACATGGCCTGCTCTTATGATCATCAAATCGACAAAGGCAGCCAGTGACAAACAACAAAAACACTTTCTTAGCCTGACAAATGGACAGAGACCTTTGTGTACTTAGTGAAAAAGAATCCGGCCATTTTACGGAGATTAAGCGAATTAAGAATTAAGAATTTTCTTAGTGTGACAAACGATAATTACTGTTTCTTTGTAGCGACAAGAAAAAATAGACATCCCCCTCAGGAGCCCTACCAGTTTCATGGAAGTAAAATGTCTTTTCCCTCGAGTTATCATGATAGGTAAGATAAAGATAAGATAAGATTCCTGTGTTTCAGGAATATGAGCCGTAAGTCTCAAAATTGATAATTTCCAAAGGGTTTTATTCACAAGATTTCTTTGCGGGAGTGCTTTCCTGTAGGTGTTGATTGGCCCTCTTAATTTTCTGAATATTTGTACCACGTTTTACAAATAATATAAATGCAAATAAATAAATATATGCATTTCAAAGGACATCCTAAAGAGAATACATTTCACTACTTTACATGTGGTTGTCTGCACAGAAATATCGCTAAAGAATTTTCTATGTTTTCAAACATGGGAAATATAGTATGTAATAATTACTTACTCGATTATTGTCACTATTGAATGACTTTTTCTGGAACACATCACATATATATATGGTCATTGTGAATGATACATGTGTACTTTTTGTTAAGTTTCACATAAGTCATGATATGAGCCACAGTTAGAAAGCACAAGTGGTTACCCATGCAGCAGAACCCATGCTTGCTACCTTGTAAGCTAATATATATGTTCCTCGTTGGTCTGATGATCTTAATCTAAGGTTTTAAAAACTTGATTACCTTGCCTACCCTTGTCAAACTACCATTTACATATTCCAGACAAACATGTTAATTAAGGTATATTGAGAGAAAGGTACTTTGCTCCACACCATAAATTCCCTTTTCAACTTCTGTCACAAGCAATATTTCCAGATGAACTCGAATGTATCTAATTTTTATTTTGGAAACATATTACATTGTGGCATCAATTTTCTCAATTTGAATAAACATTCTGAATATTGATAAAATACAAATTCTGAAGAAAGATGAAATTTCTCAATACACTATGGGACACCTAGCCAGTTTTTGTAGTTTGTTTTGTATGATAAATAATAAATAAAAAGGTTTACATTACAGGTCTACATTACAGGTCTACATTTATAAGCTGATACGTATATATACAAAATACTGAGATGTTTTTAATCAATATATTTCAGCCAATAGTTGGTTTATGGCGCGGAGAAAACATCAAGACGGCGAGCCTGAGAATAACAACGGTAACCTCGACCCCAGGGACACCCATCCTCGTCACTTCCTACACTTTAGAAGACCTCAACTCTCCCCTGACCACATGTAGTGCCCATTCTTTTTTTTCCAAACGTTTGTTTTTTTTATTCAGGCAAAAGACAACAGTTACACTCTCACAAATAATTGTGATTTTCCTAATGTCCTGAAGATGCCAGACTATTACATTTCATCGTTGCAGGGAAGAGTTTAAACATTATTTCCTAACTGAGTTAGTCTTATCAACTATTATATAACAACATACTATTTAAATGAATTAATGGTATTCTTTGTAAAGTTTTCTTGATTTTATATGAGTTCCTTAATTATGAGATGAGACGGGTATGATATTTCCTGGCTATTGTTTGGTCATATGTTCATTTAAGGGGAGTTGGTGAGATTGA
Source organism: Sthenelais limicola (assembly GCA_942159475.1). Taxonomy (NCBI): domain Eukaryota; kingdom Metazoa; phylum Annelida; class Polychaeta; order Phyllodocida; family Sigalionidae; genus Sthenelais; species Sthenelais limicola. Next base: position 38,380,817 of record OW804102.1, read on the forward strand.
TTGGTTATATGATATGTACAATTGATAATTTTGTAAAATCCTAAGAGTATGAGTCTTTGTACTATCTGACCTACAGATACCACAGCCTGGCTGAAACCATAATTCCTCATCTTTACAAAGATTTCCAACATTTATGTTGTTATATATACACATATATATATAAGCAGTCTGATATCTCATACGGTTATCACAATATTGTGCCTATAACTATATACAATATGGTATTAGGCAATATAGTACATGGAGAGTATGCAAAACCCGACAATAAAGAATAGCACAGCTATAGATTCTCATGCGATTATCCCAGAATTTAGTGGAGAATAGCCCTCTGCGGCGCAAATACGCATGAGAATGGGCTCAGTGGAATAGGCCCTTAATTAAGCTCTCATATCTTTTGATGTGATTTGTTTTTATTTGTCAGAATTGTTGGTACGCATGGGTAATAATTACCTGACCGATGTCAAGTCTTCCAGTTTGTACCCAAATTATGGTGTTCTTTAAATGGGTTACATGGTAAAAACTATAACTACAGAATGACAAAACCTGACAGAGAAAATAGAGACTTAGTAGAGGACTTAGAGATAGCTAATACTAAGACTAGTGAGTTGTCATGTTCGTAAGGTTTACTAGTGATATGAATAGTGGGTGATATTATAACAGTTATACAGAAATATATGTTTTAAATCAAGAACGTTTATACTTTGTGATTCTTTAATAGTTGGTATGCAATGAATTTACCAATGAATGTGAATGGTGAGATATGATACATATAAAAGTATGAATGATATTTGCATATTTAATGTTATTATTATAGATACCACACAACAAAAGACATACATAAAATGATATGTCTTACTCTAACACGATTGTTAAATTTTCATTTCTTATATTTACGCCATTGTTATACTTGCTTATTTCATCATAGTTTCTTCATTTTCACGACACGTATACAAGTACATATACACAAACATGACGACCGTTAATTACTGGGAATTAATAACTTCCTCATAGGAAAGTATAACCATCAACCAACTATAGGCGATCAGATGAAAAGTCGGGTTCCTGAACAAAGAAGCTTCATTTCAATTTCCAATTTGGGAGAGAAAACTATTTCACCTCAATTATATTTTGTATTTATGTGTAGCATGATTCGAATGCATGGGTTTATTTTATGTTTGTTTCTATTGACGAGATGTTTTGTCGTTTGATCATTTGAATGGGCATTGACGTGTCAACAAATCCATTTTCAACAATGATTTGTATATTAATGTTACACTTTCATTTTTAACAATAACTTTATAGTAAGGATATAAATAAAATTGACTCGACATTTGATATTAAATAATGTGTCTATTTTCATTGTCTATTGCGCAAATGTGATGTGTTTCAGGAAAATGAGTCATAAGTCGCAATATTGATATCTTTCAAAGCGTTTTTTCCAAATAATCTCTTTATTGAAACACTCTGATTCTAAAAGGGTTTAGCACTTATAGTCTTATTAAATTCATGTAACAAATTTTGGGACATTGCGTTTTGAAGGCCTTTGTACGGAGTATATTTAGTTACTTTACTGGTAATTAGCCATCTAGAAACATTGCAAACGTTGTTTTTTTTCAAAAATAGAAATATCAAACATAACAATTAATATAGAAATACTTATAAGGTTATTAGTGTTTACTATCATTAGAATCAGCGTGATCTCTTTACAAATAATTATGATGGTATCTCAAAATCCATGCATACTTTGCGACTTGTGACTCATTTTCCTAAAACGGATCACAAATGTCATGCAGTGCGCTTGCGTTGGAGTTCCAATGCAAACTGAACAACTTTGCATCCAGTCCGGATGATAATCATGTCAGTTGACATGATTAATTCATATCCGAGCCAAAGCGCGATGGTAAACTATATCATCACAGATTCACCTTCTTATTTGAGATCTTTAAAACTATTCATGTATTTATTTTCTTTTAAATATTTGAATAGCCAGTATATATTTAGCATCACTCAGAAAAGGTCGCATAGATACGGATTGTTATTGATTCATGAGTTGCCAAAATGATGAGATTTTAATGTGAAAGACATGTATAATTGATCACGTTATCGTCAAATTTCCTATCTTGTTACTCTGCCTCACTTTGCTTGGCTGTTTCCTCTCTATGAGTTCTCGTTCTAATTACCACTGCTTTGACCAACATATTCCTTCGCGAAACCATATTATACATTCTGATGTGATAATCACATTGCCTACAATCAAGGGTCTATATTCTCTGATAGCCTTCCACCTAACCCTAGTCATTCACTTCACCGACAGTAGGTGGCGTTACTGGGTTCCCTGTGGCACAGTCCACTGTTTAGTATACAGATCACAGAGGGCGGCACTTACTCCTATCACCTCATGGGTCAGATCGTCAGAAAATGTACAATCCGCAGATCAACACGTATAGTAAATTCAGCTAAATATGACTGACAAATGACACATTCTAGGTATATCTGAGTATATTCGGTATTGCATTGCTTTTAGAATAGTATTGCATTGCTTTTAAAATGTTAAACCGCATTTCGGACCTTCTTTCTGTTATTAATTTGTATTTTTGAGAGGATTGGTGAAGGTGAACTATACATTTTCTGACGGTTTCGCCCATTCTGCTGGTTTTCAGACCCATCAGGACAATCCTTTAACCCATTGGGGACGGGAGGCTGCCTGCAGGCAGCCTTTTCAATTGGCCTGGAGGACGGGAGGCTGCCTTCAGGCAGCCTGCTATAAGTGGCCTGGAGGACGGGAGGCTGCCTGCAGGCAGCCATTTTTTATATAAATTGAAGGGGGCATAACTTAATAAAAAATAAACGGATTTTGATGAAATTTAAAATATGTGAATACAAACACACTAGAAATATATTTATAGGTATGTTGTCATGGAGACAATAATGATGACGTCATAACTAACATACGTAAATGCTGGAAAGTGAATTTGGAGCAAGGTTGCCGCCATATTGGACCCAATTGAGACCCATTATTTTAATTATTGAAGACCAAATTCTAGAAATTATGAAAAAGTATGATCAATAACTGTTTACACCTATTAAATGATGGACATATGACACATATTATTTGAAGAAAATATTCTTAAAGTGTTTTTATACCCTAAACCTCATGTTAAACACCCGTCCTGAAGCCCAAAAAGGGGGAAAAGGGCCCCCGTCAACCAGGCAAATTATGTGTAAACTGCCCCCGTCCTCAATGGGTTCTAATAGCGATAAACATCGAAATAAAAGTTAAAACTATCCAATTATTACTGAAGATGTGCTGTATGAAAATATTAAATAAAAAAACAACAAAAAAACTAGCCTTTCGCCAGCCTGCTCATAATCTAAATGTATTTGTATGTAATAGCTTTATTTCTGTTTTCATATAAACTTACATACTTCTTTCGAAATAGATCAACTGTTGGTTGCCACACAAACTATAATATGTAAAATACTTGTAAATTGAACCTCTACCCAGATCCTGTTCATTCGTAACAATAATATCTGCACAAGCACACCAGATCTACAGCAATGAAAGTACCCTTCTGACTGCATCATACCTGTGTCTTTTACACCTGGTCAGTAGCACATCGTTGGGAGCATCAGAACCACATTCATGAAGCGGTTCCTTGATAGATATATTAACCATTGTCCATTATTATGGTCCATATTGTATTTCTTTGAGGATCTCAAATATTCATCTCTATAACCTAAATTTCTCAACAGTTCTATCAAAAATAATAGTTCAAACCAAATCTGCACACACAACAACCATAAAATTATACAACACAATGAAGCCACAATAGACCACAATACTGCCACTGCACACTCAGAATATAGGAAAAGGTCCAGGATACCAAAATGTGTACCCCCCACTTGGAAATTGGCAGCGACGCATCTGCGTTGAGTGGCAGTAATAAAATCCATGCTGGCAGAGGCTGGTTTCGATCCACAGACCTCTAGGCTAGGAGCCAAGCACTCTTCCACTCCACCACTCTGCTCTCCTCCAAATATGGGGAGAAAGACTGCCACTGGAGCCTGCATACATGGGCTGATGCAATGGCCAAGGCCTGATGGCCTTAGAGGCACTAGACTGGTGTGCTGAGGGTGGGCACTGAGCATAGAAGGTAGGATGACACTTTGGCATATGAGCCTTTCTTCTGAGTTGCCTGGTCATGTATAGGGTTCTCCCACTGAACCACCAGTGCTCTCCACTAGCAGTTGCCTGGTCAGTTGAGAGAGTTTTCCCTGTGAAGCAGGCCCACCAGTTGGAAAGACCAAATCAGATGAAGGCATAGGGTAGGAAGTTACGTTGAGTGGCAGTAAAAAACCATGCTGGCAGAGGTTGGTTTCGATCCACAGAACTCTAGGTTAGGAGCCAAGCACTCTTCCACTCCACCACTCTGCTCTCCTCCAAATATTGGGAGAAAGACTGCCACTGGTGCCTGCATACATGGGCTGATGCAATGGCCAAGGCCTGATGGCCTTAGAGGCACTAGACTGGTGTGCTGAGGGTGGGCACTGAGCATAGAAGGTAGGATGACACTTTGGCATATGAGCCTTTCTCATGAGTTGCCTGGTCATGTATAGGGTTCTCCCACTGAACCACCAGTGCTCTCCACTAGCAGTTGCCTGGTCAGTTGAGAGAGTTTTCCCTGTAAAGCAGGCCCACCAGTTTGAATGACCAAATCAGATGAAGGCATAGGGTAGGAATTGACTTTGAGTGGCAGTAAAAAACCATGCTGGCAGAGGCTGGTTTCGATCCCCAGACCTCTAGGCTAGGAGCCAAGCACTCTTCCACTCCACCACTCTGCTCTCCTCCAAATATGGGGAGAAAGACTGCCACTGGAGCCTGCATACATGGGCTGATGCATTGGCCAAGGCCTGATGGCCTTAGAGTCACTAGATTGGTGTGCTGAGGGTGGGCACTGAGCATAGAAGGTAGCATGACACTTTGGCATATGAGCCTTTCTTCTGAGTTGCCTGGTCATGTATAGGGTTCTCCCACTGAACCACCAGTGCTCTCCACTAGCAGTTGCCTGGTCAGTTGAGAGTTTTCCCTGTGAAGCAGGCCCACCAGTTGGAAAGACCAAATCAGATGAAGGCATAGGGTAGGAAGTTACGTTGAGTGGCAGTAAAAAACCATGCTGGCAGAGGTTGGTTTCGATCCACAGACCTCTAGGTTAGGAGCCAAGCACTCTTCCACTCCACCACTCTGCTCTCCTCCAAATATTGGGAGAAAGACTGCCACTGGTGCCTGCATACATGGGCTGATGCAATGGCCAAGGCCTGATGGCCTTAGAGGCACTAGATTGGTGTGCTGAGGGTGGGCACTGAGCATAGAAGGTAGGATGACACTTTGGCATATGAGCCTTTCTCATGAGTTGCCTGGTCATGTATAGGGTTCTCCCACTGAACCACCAGTGCTCTCCACTAGCAGTTGCCTGGTCAGTTGAGAGAGTTTTCCCTGTGAAGCAGGCCCACCAGTTTGAATGACCAAATCAGATGAAGGCATAGGGTAGGAATTGACTTTGAGTGGCAGTAAAAAACCATGCTGGCAGAGGCTGGTTTCGATCCCCAGACCTCTAGGCTAGGAGCCAAGCACTCTTCCACTCCACCACTCTGCTCTCCTCCAAATATGGGGAGAAAGACTGCCACTGGAGCCTGCATACATGGGCTGATGCAATGGCCAAGGCCTGATGGACTTAGAGGCACTAGACTGGTGTGCTGAGGGTGGGCACTGAGCATAGAAGGTAGCATGACACTTTGGCATATGAGCCTTTCTTCTGAGTTGCCTGGTCATGTATAGGGTTCTCCCACTGAACCACCAGTGCTCTCCACTAGCAGTTGCCTGGTCAGTTGAGAGAGTTTTCCCTGTGAAGCAGGCCCATCAGTTGGAATGACCAAATCAGATGAAGGCATAGAATAGGAAGTTACGTTGAGTGGCCGTAAAAAAACATGCTGGCAGAGGCTGGTTTCGATCCACAGACCTCTAGGTTAGGAGCCAAGCACTCTTCCACTGCACCACGCTGCTCTCCTCCAAATATGGGGAGAAAGACTGCCACTGGAGCCTGCATACATTGGCTGATGCAATGGCCAAGGCCTGGTGGCCTTAGAGCCCGGCCCCCCCACTCCATACACATAATGGGTACGCATGCTCGTTACGATTTTCGCGGAGATAGGGGTCTTTTTGAGGAACTTCGCATGTCCTTAAAAACCTAAAAAAAGGGGTCTTTTTTAGGAGGACTTCGCGAAAATGGAAAAAAGGGGTCTTAATTTGGTAGGTTTAGAGTGTCCAAACAACTCCCATACTATGCACTAAATGGTCATTGATAAAAATGTCCATGTTTTCCAGAAAAAAGGGGTTGAATTCATGTTTTTAAAATGTCCGCGTTTTTCAGAAAAAGGGGTTAACTTTTAAAATGTCAGTGTTTTTCTGAAAATAGGGGTGATTTTTAAGGCTGAAAAGTCAGCGTTTTCATGGAAAAAGGGGTACTTTTTCAGCTCAAAATTCACAGAAAAGGGTCTGTTTTCTGATAGGTATAACGAGCATATGTCCTACTAATTCCATATGAGTGCGGGGGCCGGGCCTTAGAGTCACTAGATTGGTGTGCTGAGGGTGGGCACTGAGCATAGAAGGTAGCATGACACTTTGGCATTTGAGCCTGTCTTCTTAGTTGCCTGGTCATGCATAGGGTTCTCCCACTGAACCACCAGTGCTCTCCACTAGCAGTTGCCTGCTCAGTTGAGAGAGTTTTTCCTGTGAAGCAGGCCCACCAGTTTGAAAGACCAAATCAGATGAAGGCATAGGGTAGGAAGTTACATTGAGTGGCAGTAAAAAAACCATTCTGGCAGAGGCTGGTTTCGATCCACAGACCTCTAGGCTAGGAGCCAAGCACTCTTCCACTGCACCACTCTGCTCTCCTCCAAATATGGGGAGAAAGACTGCCACTGGAGCCTGCATACATGGGCTGATGCAATGGCCAAGGCCTGATGGCCTTAGAGGCACTAGATTGGTGTGCTGAGGGTGGGCACTGAGCATAGAAGGTAGCATGACACTTTGGCATATGAGCCTATCTTCTGAGTTGCCTGTTCATGTATAGGGTTCTCCCACTGAACCACCAGTGCTCTCCACTAGCAGTTGCCTGGTCAGTTGAGAGAGTTTTCCCTGTGAAGCAGGCCCACCAGTTGGAAAGACAAAATCAGATGAAGGCATAGGGTAGGAAGTTACGTTGAGTGGCAGTAAAAAACCATGCTGGCAGATGCTGGTTTCGATCCACAGACCTCTAGGCTTGGAGCCAAGCACTCTTCCACTCCACCACTCTGCTCTCCTCCAAATATGGGGAGGAAGACTGCCACTGGTGCCTGCATACATGGGCTGATGCAATGGCCAAGGCCTGATGGCATCTCAACGTAAATTCCTACCCAGTGCCCACCCTCAGCACACCAATCTAGTGACTCTAAGGCCATCAGGAGGATGTGTTGAGTGGCATTGCATCAGCCCATGTATGCAGGCTCCAGTGGCAGTCTTTCTCCCCATATTTGGAGGAGAGCAGAGTGGTGCAGTGGAAGAGTGCTTGGCCCCTAACCCAGAGGTCTGTGGATCGAAACCAGCCTCTGCCAGCATGGTTTTTTACTGCCACTCAAAGTAAATTCCTCCCCTATGCCTTCATCTGATTTGGTCTTTCCAACTGGTGGGCCTGCTTCACAGGGAAAACTCTCTCAACTGACCAGGCAACTGCTAGTGGAGAGCACTGGTGGTTCAGTGGGAGAACCCTATACATGACCAGGCAACTCATAAGAAAAGCTCATATGCCAAAGTGTCATGCTACCTTCTATGCTTAGTGCCCACCCTCAACACACCAATCTAGTGACTCTAAGGCCATCAGGCCTCGGCCATTGCATCAGCCCATGTTTGCAGGCTCCAGTGGCAGTCTTTCTCCCCATATTTGGAGGAGAGCATAGTGGTGCAGTGGAAGTGTGCTTGGCTCCTAGCCTAGAGGTCTGTGGATCGAAACCAGCCTCTGCCAGCATGGTTTTTTACTGCCACTCAAAGTCAATTCCTACCCTATGCCTTCATCTGATTTGGTCTTTCTAACTGGTGGGCCTACTTCACAGGGAAAACTCTCTCAACTGACCAGGCAACTGCTAGTGGAGAGTACTGGTGGTTCAGTGGGAGAACCCTATACATGACCAGGCAACTCAGAAGAAAGGCTCATATGAGTGTATCCACCAAAACTTCGTCATATGACTTTTGTTCCATAGTGATGCTATTCTTGTTTATTCAAATGCAATATTAGCATGAACATATTCCCCTTATCAAGAGCTGTCGATGGTATACCATATTTATATGTGTATATCCCAAAATGGCTCTTCTAGGGTAATTAATGTGTGTTTTATATGCTTAAATTGCTTTAAAAATCCGACTTCTTCATTTTTGAATGCATATAGAATAGATAATATGGCTGCATATTATTAACTTTGATGCATTATAAAATATGAAAATACATCAGAAATAATTTCTTAAGAAATAAATTGTGATGAGAAAACTCTCTATAGTTATAGATTCAGAATTTGTTGTGGGGTAGGAAGATGTAAGCAACCGTGCTACAACTATTTAAGAGATCGTTGCAAAAAATATAACATGAATTGGGCATTTCCCTTTATGTTTAATAGAAGAATCTTACATTATCTTGGCAATGGAAAACATTGTTTTGATATTCATTGGATATCTTTCATATAGTATCATTTTTAGTGCATAAAAGATGAGCATGGGCAGACTTAATTGTAAGCGACCGTGTCATATATGAATGATCATATCATTTTATTTCCTTAAAGAAAATCTTTAGTGGAAATATGTCCCCCATAATAAGGTGTGTATTCAACATTTTCATATTTTTAAAAGAGCCCAGATTTTCCTCATATTCAATATTGATTTGTACATGTAAGCGACCGTGTGCTGTAAGCGACCGTGGGGATTAATTTAATTGGATTCGTATTTATAACATTTAGCAAGTAGTAATTCAAATATATATATGTTTCATCTTCGAATCATAAAATATAGATTTTGGGCTTTTAGGGAAAGTTTATTCCAGCAGAATCGGTCCGGTGGTTCTCTATGTATGGTTGATTTGAATAGGTTACTATTATTTCTCTATTTTTCAGTTAATTCTGTGATATTATTCCTTCAAAAATGAAGCAAAATACCTTTAGATGAAAATGCCTCTTTGTCAAAGAAAATATCGCTTTTATTTAAGAAAAAAAAAGTGGATTATGAAGACTAGTGTGTATCCTAATATTTCTATTTAAATAAGTATAAAAAGCATGTAAATTATTTACTATAATCATGAGTCAAGAATTAATAGTGTGTGCCCACGGTCGCTTACATAGTAACAGAGCCACCCAGATTCAATACCTCATAGACTTACTGATTTTCAAGATTAATTCCCCATATTTCGCATACATGTCGCCAAAACCATTGGTTATAGTGCATCAAAATTATAAGAGGATATAAGTACTTCTAAATTTTGCATTTTTTGAGGCCTTATGACGAAAGATTAGTGGATAGACTCATATGCCAAAGTGTCATGCTACCTTCTATGCTCAGTGCCCACCCTCAGCACACCAGTCTAGTGACTCTAAGACCATCAGGCCTTGGCCATTGCATTAGCCAATGTATGCAGGCTCCAGTGGCAGTCTTTCTCCCAATATTTGGAGGAGAGCAGAGTGGTGGAGTGGAAGAGTGCTTGGCCCCTAACCCAGAGGTCTGTGGATCGAAACCAGCCTCTGCCAGCATGGTTTTTTACTGCCACTCAAAGTCAATTCCTACCCTATGCCTTCATCTGATTTGGTCTTTCCAACTGGTGGGCCTGCTTCACAGCGAAAACTCTCTCAACTGACCAGGCAACTGCTAGTGGAGAGCACTGGTGGTTCAGTGGGAGAACCCTATGCATGACCAGGCAACTCAGAAGAAAGGCTCATATGCCAAAGTGTCATGCTACCTTCTATGCTCAGTGCCCACCCTCAGCACACCAGTCTAGTGCCTCTAAGGCCATCAGGCCTTGGCCATTGCATCAGCCCATGTATGCAGGCTCCAGTGGCAGTCTTTCTCCCCATATTTGGAGGAGAGCAGAGTGGTGCAGTGGAAGAGTGCTTGGCCCCTAACCCAGAGGTCTGTGGATCGAAACCAGCCTCTGCCAGCATGGTTTTTTTACTGCCACTCAACGTAACTTCCTACCCTATGCCTTCATCTGATTTGGTCATTTCAACTGATGGGCCTGCTTCACAGGGAAAACTCTCTCAACTGACCAGGCAACTGCTAGTGGAGAGCACTGGTGGTTCAGTGGGAGAACCCTATACATGACCAGGCAACTCAGAAGAAAAGCTCATATCCCAAAGTGTCATGCTACCTTCTATGCTCAGTGCCCACCCTCAGCACACCAATCTAGTGACTCTAAGGCCATCAGGCCTTGGCCATTGCATCAGCCCATGTATGCAGGCTCCAGTGGCAGTCTTTCTCCCAATATTTGGAGGAGAGCAGAGGGGTGGAGTGGAAGAGTGCATAGCTCCTAGCCTAGAGGTCTGTGGATCGAAACAAGCCTCTGCCAGCATGGTTTTTTACTGCCACTCAACGTAAATTCCTACCCTATGCCTTCATCTGATTTGGTCTTTCCAACTGGTGGGCCTGCTTCACAGGGAAAACTCTCTCAACTGACCAGGCAACTGCTAGTGGAGAGCACTGGTGGTTCAGTGGGAGAACCCTATGCATGACCAGGCAACTCAGAAGAAAGGCTCATATGCCAAAGTGTCATGCTACCTTCTATGCTCAGTGCCCACCCTCAGCACACCAGTCTAGTGCCTCTAAGGCCATCAGGCCTTGGCCATTGCTTCAGCCCATGTATGCAGGCTCCAGTGGCAGTCTTTCTCCCCATATTTGGAGGAGAGCAGAGTGGTGGAGTGGAAGAGTGCTTGGCTCCTAGCCTAGAGGTCTGTGGATCGAAACCAGCCTCTGCCAGCATGGATTTTTTTACTGCCACTCAACGCAGATGCGTCGCTGCCAATTTCCAAGAGGGGGGGACATATTTTGGTATCCTGGACCTTTTTCCTATATTCTGAGTGTGCAGTGGCAGTATTGTGGTCCATTGTGGCTTCATTGTGTTGTATAATTTTATGGTTGTTGTGTGTGCAGATTTGGTTTGAACTATTATTTTTGATAGAACTGTTGAGAAATTTAGGTTATAGAGATGAATATGTGAGATCCTCAAATAAATACAATATGGACCATAATAATGGACAATGGTTAATATATCTATCAAGGAACCGCCTCATGAATGTGGTTCTGATGCTCCCAACGATGTGCTACTGACCAGGTGTAAAAGACACAGGTATGATGCAGTCAGAAGGGTACTTTCATTGCTGTAGATCTGGTGTGCTTGTGCAGATATTATTGTTACGAATGAACAGGATCTGGGTAGAGGTTCAATTTACAAGTATTTTACATATTATAGTTTGTGTGGCAACCAACAGTTGATCTAATTCGAAAGAAGTATGTAAGTTTATATGAAAACAGAAATAAAGCTATTACATACAAATACATTTAGATTATGAGCAGGCTGGCGAAAGGCTAGTTTTTTTTATTTATTTTTTTATTTAATATTTTCATACAGCACATCTTCAGTAATAATTGGATAGTTTTAACTTTTATTTCGATGTTTATCGCTATTAGAACCCATTGAGGACGGGGGCAGTTTACACATAATTTGCCTGGTTGACGGGGGCCCTTTTCCCCCTTTTTGGGCTTCAGGACGGCTGTTTAACATGAGGTTTAGGGTATAAAAACACTTGAAGAATATTTTCTTCAAATAATATCTGTCATATGTCCATCATTTAATAGGTGTAAACAGTTATTGATCATACTTTTTCATAATTTCTAGAATTTGGTCTTCAATGATTAAAATAATGGGTCTCAATTGGGTCCAATATGGCGGCAACCTTGCTCTAAATTCACTTTCCAGCATTTACGTATGTTAGTTATGATGTCATCATTATTGTCACCATGACAACATACCTATAAATATATTTCTAGTGTGTTTGTATACACATATTTTAAATTTCATCAAAATCCGTTTATTTTTTATTAAGTTATGCCCCCTTCAATTTATATAAAAAATGGCTGCCTGCAGGCAGCCTCCCGTCCTCCAGGCCACTTATCGCAGGCTGCCTGAAGGCAGCCTCCCGTCCTCCAGGCCAATTGAAAAGGCTGCCTGCAGGCAGCCTCCCATCCCCAATGGGTTAATGTACAGAAGGTACATAATATCAAACTATTTTCACAGTTACTATTTTCACAGTCACATTAAAGATATTACCAGGGTTCAAAGATTCTCAAATATATATACCATAATAGAGGGTTTCCGAAGAATACAAAGAAGGGAATAGCCCTCGATGAAAAGAAATGAAAAAAATCGTAATAGTATAGTGTCCATGAGGTGAAGTTGTATGACTTTTATATCGTCTACTAAATCTGTAATGGGGAAAACAAAGTGATATAGTGATGATCTTTTGCTCTAATCTTAAATGTTCCCCAAAAAGGATATAATAACATATAATTCAACACCATATTCTGGGAATTTGCAGGGAAAATGTGTATTTGAATTTCTAAATATTTGTTTCCCAATTTGGCATGCTATTAAAACACTAAAGGTATTTCGTGTAGTGTAGGAGTAATTACTGAAATGCATTTATGAATTCAAGATTACGATAGACTATTGGAATAAAATATCATATGGTTTATTGTCATGTCAACAGTGAAACATGTCCAATAAGACTAGGACAGAATTTCAGACTTGTGAAATTGAAAAAAAAATTAATTGATAGTCTATTGCAGTCATATTTTTTACCTTGCTCTGGTATGTCCAGTGATATGAGCATTGCAATGCTTATTTAATATTATAGTAGGCTTAGTACTGGACACACTGCTACTTAGTCCAACTTTTTTTGGAAACCTGATTTGGTGAGGTGTCTCAGGCTTCAAACCTATTCGGCTAGCACATATTCATTCCGTCAGGAACACAATCGAAAATCCGATTTAACATAATATCATTTTAATTCATAATTTTAATTCATGGGGATACTGTTGCAAAGTATTGAGTCTTTGTATTATATATAAGGGATCTTTTGATTTGTTTTGCATTGGAACCATCAAAATTTTTGCCTCATTTTTTTTATGAAGTGGGGTCTAGGGGTGGGGGCAGGTGCTTTTCAGCCCCCCCTCCCACACACACACACCTACACCCTCCCCCACCCCCACCCCCACTCCACCCCTGGTAAGTTCCTCTTGTTTGTTACGGAATAGTAATTTTTGTCAGTCCCTAGAAGGTAGTTTCATGGAAAAATAGTTTTCAGTATTCAGCTATATTTATCGGAAACACACCTATTTTCTTTTCCTTTTTGTTGGCCTTATGAGACATGCTGCATTGATAAATCGAAGGCCTGATAATATCATGGCACAAGCTCTGTTAGTTTTTTCAAACCTTGCAATCTTAGCCCCGTACAACTTGCCTGGATGGATAATAAGCTAGTTTGCCTGGATACATGAGCACTCCTGTGTGATGTCGACCAAGTGTACAGTGAGGTATTGGATTGGATACCCACTGCTGAGGACCTTCCTGAATAGTATGGTAGCACTGATAGAGGTGGACGGCATCGATATTGTTTAAACAATGCCATTAAAAGTGAGGCAGCTGAAGAGTCAGGGATATGTATGTTTTCTGCCATACAAATAGTGAGTGAATAAGAAAAGTAGGTCCACGATTCAGTGAACTGTTGGATCCCATAGTTGAGCAGTTCCCAGGTGGTCTAGTGGTTAGGATTCGGCGCTCTCACCGCCGCGGCCGGGGTTCGATTCCCCGTCTGGGAAGAAAGATTTTATATTTTATGAACTCAGTTTCCCTAAGTGTAACAGTTGATCTGCAAATTGATTGTATATTGGTCAGGATTCAAGAAAACATCACTTCACTGTCTTACTTATTATTTAGAAACGTGTTTAAATCTAAGCAACGAATAATATAGTATACTTAATGTTACGACTCATAAAGAATTATTTAGCATTTGGATGTTTGAAGCGATTAAATGTAGGCATAAACTGCAGTCGGCAATTGTTCCGTCAGTGTGTATGTCTTTATATCTTTATATCGGCAGTGCCACTGTCAAGTATAATCGATCAAGGGTTTTTGATTTTGACTTCAACTTAATGATCAAATGAAATCTAATAATTAAACATAGTGCTATAAATATATCACATCAATTCTATATATATATATTAATAGCTATTAATGATAGGCCCTATCATATGCACACAGTTTAGACATGTCTTAAAATACCCATCCACTGGCGCCGTGCCCTCACACGTTGACCATTATTTGTAGGACAAAATCAATGTTGATAATTTATCATTGTTTAGACCACATCAGTCCAAAAGATAAATGACTCTACAAGGCAATAATGTATGCCCATCAATACTTCCAAGTAATGCTAGATTAGGGGATTAAGGGGAAAGTGTTACGGTCAAATTATTATGGGTCAGATCGTCAGAAAATGTACAATTCACTTTCACCAATCCTGTAAAAAAACAAATTTAAGACAATTTTCAGGATCAAATACAGTTCAACAAGACCGAACAGACTGTTAAAACCAACGCAACACCAAATATACTCAAATATATCTGATACTTATCATTTTCCTTCTAATTTTAGCAGAATTTCTGAATTGTGTAGAGTTGCCGATTTTACCCCCATATTCAAACCCTCCAGTTTTACATATATTTGTAGGGGCGAAGGATCAAATTCTGAAGAAGTTTAGTTTAAGTGGTACATGACAAGGTTCAACTATGATATAGATTAAGGGATACCGGTACATAATGTTTAAACCTCAAGACAACCTGGGGATACAATCAATAGTTCGTTATCAACTATTAGAACCAAAGTACAAATAGGACGCATACTTATCACTGGAAGATTCCAGGGCCTGTTGCCTTGATAAGGAAGAACATTTCTAATGAAGGAATCAAATTAGTAAAAAACAATCTAACATAAAATTAAATCAAACATGAACTATAAAAATACATTTTATATCTCCTATAATTATAAGAACATCGTAAGATTCCACTTAATCCCATGTTTTCAAATATGATGGTATCTCAAAATTCATTTTTATTTTACTCGTGACTCATTTTTCTATGACACATCAGACATGATAACAATGGATGAGTAGTATCTCAGTGAGTGGTTCTTACACGACATGGGAAGAATTATGGATGTATACAACTGATAGATACCCGGAATCCGGGTCCATGCACCGTGTTCAGTGTGTGTTCACGTAGGATAGTGTAAACATTTGTACACTATATGGGTCAAATTTTCAGAAAATGTTCAATTCAGATTCACCAATCCTCTCAAATAAGCCAAATTCCAGACGAAAATAAAGTTCAACATACAGTTCAACCTAACCAAACATTTTGCTAGAATCAATGTAATGCCAAATATACTCGAATTTACATAGTATTGACCAAATTGCAGCCTAATTTAGCAGAATTTACTGAATGTGTACAGCTGCCAATTGTACATTTTCTGAAAATCTGACCCATATACACTAGTACACAGCTAGTAGACCTTATAATTGAATGCCTTGTTAATGATAAAGCTGAACGCTACGTTAACGTTGGTCAACAACTAAACATGTTTTATATTTTGTTCCATTCCTTTCCAAACCATCTTAAAGTCATTGGACCAAAACTTTGGAGGATTTTGTCTGGTTGTTTTTGCTACAGCGCTTCTAAACATTCTCATTAGTATGTGGAGGACCCACCCAAATCATTTTTCTCTCGGCGAGTACGGTGGATGTTGGACTGTGGACCGTGGATTGTGGACCACGGACTACGGCTTGTTATTCCTTCCGAAAATAGTGTCTCGTGACGGAGATTAACAGTGTACATTCCAAAATACAACATACTCATATGGGTCAGATTTTCAGAAAATGTACAATTGGCAACTCTACATATTAAGTAATTTCTGCTAAATTCTGCTAAAAACATATAGATTTTGGTTCATCTGAATATATTTGGTATCGCATTGATTTAAAGTATCAGTTCTGTTGTGTTAAACTGCATTTTGAAGCTCATTTTTGTCCTAAATGTGGGTTATTTGAGAGGATTGGTAAAGGCGAATTGTACATTTTCTGAAAATCTGACTCATATATTATAACCAGCAAAGTTATGTAACTGACATGTGTCACAGAAAGGTGAGTCATAAGTTGCAAACTTGATATTTTTCAAAGTGTTTTATTCCCCAGATCTCTTTGTATTCATGTTTTGTTTTCATGTTGGTGGTGTTTACTTCTCTTACTTGCATAAATACGTACATACCTAATTTCAAGACTATTTATTGAATATATTGTTACCTTTCTAATGCGTTACTACTGAATATATTTCACTACTGTACTAGTGATTGTCCACTTAGAAATATAACTAACTTACTTTTCAAACATCAAACACGTATATATATATATACTTATTATGGTTTCTAAAAGTTAACACTGTCGGAATCCACCTGATCTCATGTTTTTTTTAATATGAGAGCTCAAATGAAAAATATTTGCGACTCAAGTTGCTATGACATATTAACAATCTTTAACTATTAACAACAATCTTTAAGGTTATACAATCTCTTAGTCTGATCGTAAACAAATGTACAATTAGCAGCTCTACCCATTAGTAAATTCTGCTAAAGTAGGCTGAAAATAATAAATGATTGATGTATATGATATAATATGAGTATATCATTTATATTCAGTATATGAACAAGATTTGTTTGGTTATGTTGAACTCCATTTTGAAATTCATTTTTGTCTTGTGGTTGATTGTGAGGATTTATGAATTAAGGCGAATTGATCGTACATTTTCTGATAATTTCTACTATACAACCAGTAGGGTGTCATCTCTCCCTCATTGCTTCAATGGGGCGCCATTGACCGGAAGCAAAGCTCCCCTCTACTTCCTCTTCCGGGTACCTCAGACCTCTGGTCACTACCATCACCCTCACTCCACGCTATTCCTCCAGAGGGGCAACAACTGTTCCCTCCCACCCACGCCAAAAGAAGGACTTTGTGAGAAAAAGGAGTAGGACTCTGGAAGGGTTGGCTCCCGTACAGCCATTTGAACATCTGGACAGCTTATATATATATAGATTTTATTTCCTTTTGTACAAGTACATTGAAAACAAAGTTTCTACAGCCTCTGCAACCTGCAGGTTTTCCTACTGGACTTTTACAATGCATTGTGATTAGTTAGGAATATACAACAAGAACGCATTATACAGATACATATTAGTGGAAAAATCCAACTCTTCCCAGCTATTCCATGTCACTGGGGTATCTGTTGATAATATAGTTAATGGATATCCGCCTTATATGCGGTGAGATCAGAAAACCACTGAAGGTTACATTTTGTCACACTAGGTAAAATACCTGCGTATAAATTGACGGTTTACATTATGTCGCTTGTCTGTCCAATACACAACTCCATTATTAAGACTATCCTATTCTTCAAACAAGGACGAACAATAGACTTCAATTCATGTAATTTTTATCATTCACCATTATTCAAATTTATATTTCAAATATAGAAAATAAACTGTTGTGCTTCCAGCGTTGCATTTGAGTCAATGTTCATGACATAAGCTTTACAGTATACTAGCATTAGAAAAGTTATGTTTTATTCAAAAGGTACCCATTCCCAGGAATGATCATGTCTATTAGCTATAGGGTATAGCACACATATAACCTTTCTCTCTATTCTCAACTGTTTTTGTTCATACCATAAGGTAACCGTCATGCGGGTAAGATTTTCAGAAAATGTACAATTCAACTTCACCAATCATCTCAAATGACCCAAATTTCAGACGAAAATAAAGTTCAAAATGCCGAATATTCTTGAATTTACCTAGTATTGACCAAATTGCAGCCTTATTTTGCCGAATTTACTAAATGTGTACAGCTGCCAATTGTACATTTTCTGGAAATCTGACCCATATACGTTACATATCATATACAAAACTAGCCGAGTATAAAGAGCTTCCCACCCGAACAACAACATTGCACCACCTCCATATTGACCTTTTCACCCTAACGATAAGTACAGATAACCTGTAAGTTCCAGATCCTGACTCCAACCTTTTGAACTGTTGACCGTTGGCTGGTCGGTAAATGACTAATACTTTATAGCTAACCTGGTCACCTGCCTGGAATCGGTGAGGAGCGAGGTGCAATGTATAACAGGTCCGGAGTTCACCAAACGGCTGCCATTGTATTTCCTCAGCTGTAAAAGAAGTAGGACAATTTCCCGGTCAAAACCAACACAGATACATCGTTTGTGATGTGTTCCAGGACAATGAGTCAGAAGTCTCAAAATTGATATTTTTCAAAGTGATTTTTTTCACTAGATTACTTTATTGAAATGTTCTGATTTTTGGAAGCTTTAGCACTTATAGTCAAATACATCCATATAACAAATGTCAGGACATTGTATTTATTATATCCTTGTATTTTGAAGGCCTTGGTATGGAGTACATTTAGTTACTTTACTGGTAATTACCAATCTAGGAATAAATTAAAATTACATTGTGAACAACAATGCACTCCAGGGGCCGAGCATGCCCGAAGATGCAAGCATACATGGGTCAGATTTTCAGAAAATGTACAATTGGCAATTCTACATAATTATTAAGTAATTTCTGCTAAATTCTGCTAAAAAAAGATAGATTTTGGTTCATCTGAATATATTTGGTATCGCATTGATTTAAAGTATCAGTTCTGTTATGTTAAATTGCATTTTGAAGCTAATAATTGTTGTCTTAAATGTGGGTTATTTGAGAGGATTGGTAAAGGCGAACTGTACATTTTCTGAAAATCTGACCCATATAAGACGACTCACTGTGGGTGAAGAGTTAACACTCCCAGGTGGTATGGCCATATTTAGTAAGCCCGTCACTTGAATTAGACCTTTACTTAACATTTGATTGGCTATGATTATCAGAGACCTTCATATATATATGCACATCTTAAATCAATTATTATCATATTACTTACTTAAACTGGTAACTGTGAATAACATTAAGTATGTGTATGTTGCAAAATGATTTTGTAGCTGAATAAAAGTCTTAAAAACAAATACCATGTCGATTGAAATTCCTCCTTTTTTTTCAACCATAGCTGAGAACAACATCATTGTAATGTAATGCGTATGAAAAATAACATTAATATAAAATACGATTATAGGAATTGTATGTCGGAGTAAAACTAGATAAAAACTTTCCATGTTCAACCTGGGTTAATTTACCAATGCCCCTATGAAAGGAATGTTTTGAGTGAACACGCATTTATTTTAAGTCAACATACACATGCAATCGGGGAGTTGCATAGCCGCCATTTTGAATCTTGATTCGCATGGAATTATGGGACTAATGGTACAGTCTAAAATCTATGATAAAACATGTCATGTTCAGCATGGAATATTCATCAGTGTTCTAATATCAATATCCATATGTCATACATATTTCCATAACACAAGCCTCCATATTTCCCATCATGCATTTGGCTTTCATAGATCATTTATACAAGCTATGATATTTGCGAAAACATTTTTGCAATTTGTGATAAAAATGTTACCAAATATTTGTATGTCAGATTTCAACAGAATCCATCCCAGCATGCACTTCAGTAGACCAGTGAGATCAGTAGATCAGTGAGACATGCAACTCCCCTATTAAAGAAAAAAGATATAAATTATAGTAAACGAAGATAATTATATGAGTGTGGTGTTGAGATGGGATGCATTTTTATTTTATTCCATTCAGGACACATGTTATGAAGTACTTGTATATTGATATGACATCAATTCTGCAGAGTAAAAATACATTCACAGACATGTAATTCTTTCAAATATAATAATGGCAACTGAGTTAAGGCTGCTCACCAAATTTGTAGATCTAAAATCTGTAAGAAGTTGTTTAATAATTCTAATTTAATCTTTACTTGTTCTAGTACATTTCTTTGAGGGATTTTTGTTCAAATAAGAAATCCCAGCATTATTGAAATGAACTAATTCCTTGAAGCCCTGTTGTTTTTAATAATCGTACTGAACTTATGTATTTCATTATCATGTACAATGTGAGGAGCTGACCAAAAAAATCTCAAACAAATTGTGTAAATATTATATTAATTGTGGACAAATAGTTCCATTGATGTGTCAAACCGACAATATCAAATGTCAGTATTAATAATCTGCTAGCGTCGGTAAATGAATTATTTAACTTTAAAGAAGCTTAAAACATGAATTTAAATGTTCTCCATGCTTAATGCTACCTGTTGTATAATTTCCATGAGTCTGTGAGAATATCAATGTACCATCGAAACCAGCTCAATAAAATTTCTTTTAAAAAAAATTCTTCGTATTAACTACTTTGCATATTGCGTACTGGTAGTATCCATGCTGGTTCACCATACACATTATCTAATCTATTATCTCTTATCTAATCTAACTTGTACGTATAGGTGCAGATCAATAAAGACGTAGTTCAAGGAACTATAGGGTTAGATTTTTAGAAAATGTACAATTCACTTCCACCAATCCCCTCAAATAACCCATATTTAAGACAGAAATGAGCTTCAAAAAGCAGTTTAACATTGCAAAACAGATACTTTAAATCAACACGATACGAAATATACCCAGATATACCTGGTACGCATCATTTTTCAGCCTAATTTAGCAAAATTGCCTAAATGCGTAGAGCTGCCAATTGTACATTTTCTGAAAATCTGACCCTATAGCTGGTGCCCTTACATTGGCGACTATATCAACCTTAGTTGAATAACAACAAAATGTACTATGTTCTCTGCAATGTGTCACAGTAAAAATATATCTTAACTCGCAAAACATTGATGTTGAGATACCATCACATATACAAAGATGAGATCAAGCAGATTATGTGAATCTTGTGGAAATCTAATATGTAGGCTATACTTCTATATCGTTTCATGGTTAAAACGTTAGTTATTTGTTGGTGGAAAGTCACTAGTAAAGGATTTAAAATAGTAGATTTAAAAGTCTAAAACGATTAGTAATTCTCAGCATGTAGTTTTTAGTCAATTCCTCCATCATTGTCCTGCTTCCCACTCCGCAAACTGTACAGTGAGAGCACGGTGACATACTCCAGTGTGGGTGACATTGCATCAGCCCTGTAACTGTCGTAAAGCCTAGGTGCCGTAAGTGGTTTGATGCATGTGCGATGTTCCGAATGGAATATAATTGAAATCGCTTCAAAATCTCTTCATTAAAAAATATATTCTGGGAAAACAAATACCCAGGTAACCTCACTTGAGATCTATAGAAATCTGTAGAACTATATAAGCCCTTAGGAGAAAATTAAAAACAAATGACATTGTACGTTTTGAATAAGGTTGATACCAAATAACAGAGAGAAAGGGTTATTTTACTTTGTATTACTACATTTTTTGCAGGATATATTAATCAACGCAGTCTCAAAACAGGATGACATGCAACATGCATATAATTAGTGCAAATACTCTTTATACAATAATGATTGTGACAGTCAATATGATCTTTGTTAGATAAAATTTTAAAAGACATATATACGGAAGGATGAACAAATCTTCAATATTTCATTTGTGTATTCCATCGCTTATTGTGTTCAATGACGATCGTTTACTTCTATGTTCCCTGTAATAAAGGGTTACAATTCCCAAGGTCTATTTAGAATAGTTGAACTGCTTCTGTAATTAATATCAGTTAGAGGATTTTGTCAAATAGAGCTAGGGCCTTTTGCATAATATCCTAACTTAGGAGTTTCCTTCCTTACGTCTTTCTCCTTGCAAGGTGTTGCATGGTAAGGGACCTTTAAGGAAGTTATTTGCTATACAGACAATGTCATTTTCAATTCCAACAATGGGATTTTCCAACGTAAGCAAGGACGAATATCTTAAGAAGGAACATTGGCATTGAGCATTTCTTATGCAACAGGCCCCTGGCATTGACTCATATCTAATTTTAACTACAGCATGATCGTAGCCAAGGTATTACTAACCTTGACCTTGAAGACAATCAGGAAATCTATGATGTACTTTCCTTATCAGGATCCTTCCTATTGATAACGTACCAGGGTGTGTTGTTATCGAAAGTTTTTATTTGCAAGTCAAACACTTTTCACAATGAAACACAATACATTATTATACCAGTATGAAGACCCAAGAACATTATCGCATTGAATTGTTTGTAGTTTTAAAGTTTTATTTCAGCTAGACATTATGCAAGGTTAGCCTTTCTCAGTTAGAGCTGAATATACACTATGGATATATTAGATATAGCAGGTCTAAATATATGTCGATATTGTTTTGAAATAAAGAGTAAAGAGTGCATTAAAAATCTTAACCCTGCATTGTGCCTAATCAAGATAGTCATATTATAATATATAATATGATATATATTATCATTATATCATTATATACAGTATCATCGTTGTAAAGCATTCAACAGACCCTATTAATGTTATTTATATCTTGACAATTAGGGTCGATGTACTCATTTCTTCGGTATGACAAGTTAAGAGGTTCTCGAATCTTCCACATTTCCTCACTGGATATAAACATGTGTGTCAACAATATAGAGAAAGGCTTAGATAAGGTCAATGTCATATGATAAGAGCCAATAGTTAATACATTCATAGAAGCATGCTCATGCACTCTAATTAACTCTACCTCAGAGAGTGTAAATACATGTAATGTGTTACAGAAAAAGTAGTCATAAGTCGAAAACTGATACTTTTTAAAAGGGTTTTATTCAAAAGATATCTTTGTAGCAAAGTTTTAATGTTTGCTTTTGTTTGGAAATATTGCTAACTTGATATCCAAACATAAAAAACTATAATGTTGAGTACTTATTAGGTTTTCTAACGGATAACATTGTTGACATCCACTGGATCTCAACTTTTTTGAAGTGGGGTATCTCTTTTGTCTTTTTACTTGGACACATCACATATGAACAGTGCGTGCAATTCCTATGACACTCAGGAGAAAAAAAGGGATAGCTAGGACGGGTCAGGGCATATCTCAATGTAAATTATGGCAATTTGTTATTCATGAAAAAAGATCTGGTGTTGGACGCAAAAAAAACATACTATCATCACGTACTTGTACAAGTCCGTGCTATCACGTTAAAACTACAATCTCAGTAAACATTAACAAACTAAACATGTTTGTTTTGTCCATTCTTTTCCTACCCATCTGAAAGTCATCTTACCAACATTTTGGGCGATTTCAACCTGTTGCAGATCTTCATAAGTTCCCATATGTCTCGGTGTTCCCCCTAAAAATAAATACGGACATTAAACAAATATGGACATTTGCAGGGACTTAGCTTGTAATTGCGAGGCACTCGTTTAGATAGATAGATAGATAGATAAACATTTTATTTTATTTTATTCTGCGAGATTATCATTGTATGAAAAAAGATCCAATAAAATTTCTTTAAAAAAAAATAAAAAATTGGTGACCCAGGAGGTTTCTGTATCCTCACTAGCATACATTGGTCGTGTTGTGTAGGGTATATGGCTTTTCAGTCAATGACTGTCAAAGCTCGCTACAAAAATGAGTATTACAATATTTTCTTAATGATAACATGGTTCCGATTTGACTAGTTACAATTTCCTGTATGATTGCTCGACATCATGATTAGTTTAAATAAAATATTCATCATTCCAGATATAATTGGTTTTTGCGATGGCTGTAAACATTTTCGAGTCCAATAGGCGGTGGGCCTCCCCAGGTAGCCGGTTCCAGGAATATGGGATTTGGTTATAGATTGATCTTCTGATCTGTTCTGTTTTCGGAGTGACTCGTATTAAAGTTTTGCAATGTTTTGCAATGTTTCAACCGATTTGACTTCAAATTTGCGTATAAAGGTGAAATCGCAAGAAAATGTAAAATTCGCCTTAATCGTGTTTCCTCTTACTAAAGGGCCTTGTCCACTAAGCTGATTCTCATGCGATTCTCACATAATTTAGTGTAAAAGAGTCCTCTGCGGCGCAAAATCGCATAGGAATCAGCTTAGTGGACAAACATAAACGAAAATTGTTTTGAATCAATACCATACCAAAGACACTCAGATAAACCTATTATTTATATTTTTTCAGTCTAACTTAATTAAATTCATTGAATGTGTAGAGCTGCTGATTGTACATTTTCAGATGACTTTAGCCATGACTGCAAAAACATGTTCCAACTTGCCCGATTTTTGCGACGTGGACCTGCCACACGTTCATTATAATATTATTCATCGTGTGGTGAAATGAACTCATCTTGGCATTTGTTATTGTAGTTTAAACGAAATGCACATGAAATATACATGGCTATCCACGGCTTTTTACGGCAATATGGTCACCGTAGAACTCGATTGAACATGTTCGATTTTGTTTGATGTCAATGTACAAATTTTGTACTGAATCAAAGAAAATCATATCAAAACAGTGATATTAACAGGATTTTTTAAATGGGATGTTTTAATTGCTGCAGGGTTTGGCGCTCTATGTTGTATAAATACATTTACCTATACCAAGAAATATTGCAAACATTTTTTCAAACATAAATATATCAAACATAAAATATAGAAATACTTCTAAGATGTCCTTAATGTTTACCATCATTGGAATCGGCTTGATCTCACTTATTTTCAGAAAATGTACAATTGGCAGCTCTACACAGTTAGTAAAATATGTTAAATTAGGCTGAACAATGATAAATACCAGGTATATATGAGCATATGTTGTATTATGTTCTTTTCAGATATCTCTTCTGCTATATTAAACTGTATTTTGAAGCTCAATTCTGTCTTAAATTGGATTATTGGAGAGGATTGGTGAAGGTGAACTGCACATTTTCTGACGGTCTGACCCATATAATGAATATAAACCCCATACCCCCAAACCTTTCCCATACACACTCAAGAGCACTACCTTTCATTTTCTGCTTAATTACCACATTCAACAATAGCCGAGTTCCAGATCAAAATAGCAATTGAGATTTTGTTTAATAGCAATCAACTGATCATTGCAGTTTGAATAGCCTTTCTTATTACATCACCAAAACAATTCACTGGGATACCCACATATTAAGACGTAGGCCATCGTATATTCACCGTGGTAGTGGGTATGTGAAAACGGGGCACGATTTTACATCCCCGTCGTCCAGCGTTTGGTGTACGTCAGCCACGATTGCCAGTCATCGGCCCGGCAATCGGCCGTGGTAATGTGAATGGGCCTTTAGTGTCCCGGGTTCGAATCCCATGAGCGTGCCTTGCCAGAGCATCAATTCACCTCGCACCCAGTGCATGCCGACTGCGTTATCACAGGCCAGCCATGTGCATAGACCTAGCTGTCCATGTGTATAACAGAACTATTACTAATAATCTAATATTACCGTTTTTCCTCTCCACCTGATATGACAAAACATATAGGAAAGTACAGTGGTAAAAGGGGGCGAAAAGCAGCCAAACCCCCTCACCCTTTACACCCAAGGGGGTCCTATACCCCTGGACCCCCCACCCTGCCTTACCCCTATAGCACTGGTGTATATGTGTACTGTGAGAGGGATAACCAGGCAGTAGTACATAGGCTGTGGTAGTGATAGTGTTCTCTATGTCTCCTCTACCACTACAGGCACCACATCCTCCTCCTCCTGCTTCTCCATCCATGAGACTCCACCCAGCGCTACAATACACGCTCTCAGGTCAGTCTTAGGTCTATAGAGTCACACTGGTATTATTCACAATTAATCATTGTACATGAATTGCACATTTCTGATGTATAATGCTTTGCCATAGATTGCTCACTTTATTATATAGATAATTTAACATTTATATCATTCCTACTGTCAATATTATTTTCTCGTTCGGTTGGTACTATTTTTATATTATTACTTAAAATACCTTATACTAAATATTATTAGGTTATTTACTATTGTCGTATTATTTAATATTCCTGGTTCTTTAAAATAAACTTTTATACACTCTCTTAACTGAGACTGAAAATGATAAATACTAGCTATACCTGGGTATTAATGCCTTGATACAAAAGATTTGTCCGGTTATGTTGGACTGTATATTTTGAACATTATTTCTGTCTTGAATATTGGGTTATTTGAGAGGATTGGTGGAGGTGAGTTGTATATTTTTCGGCCAAGATCCAGCCAAAGACACTCTCTAGAAGACGTATGATAGAATTTTATTCTATTTTTTGTTATCTCTTAGAACATTGGCACTTTATTTCTGAATCATCTACATGTATATGGGTCAGATTTTTAGAAAATGTAGAATTCGCCTTCACCAATCCTCTCAAATAACCCACAATTAAGACAGAAATGAGCTTCAAAATGCAGTTTAACATGACCGAACTAATACTTTAAATCAATGCGATACCAAATATACTCAGATATACCTAAAAATGTATCAATTTTAGCAGGATTTAGCAGAAATTACTAAATATGTTGAGCTGCCAATTGTACATTTTCTGAAAATCTGACCCATATGGTTCATTAGACAGATATATCATTACACATCGGGAACATGTAATTCAAGGTTCATGCTAGGGGGAAACTCGTATCACTTTTCCCCCGGTTCCTACGACAGGCACTACAAATAGACATGATATAAGTTAAGGTCCATGATAGGAAGTAAATTAGTCACTCTATTTGAAGGCCACAATTCAATTCAGCATATCATTTGTTTTTACCTAAAGGTATTGCACAAAAAGAAAGTATACATCTGAAAAGTGAATTCAAGGTCGCCCAGTATGCCCCTGGTCCATGGAAACATATAAATCAATTCATGTCTAACGTTTACTCACTCACATGCGCCAATAAGGGACTTGCATAGCCGCCATCTTGAATCTTTATTCGCATGAAATTATGGGACTAATGGTGCAGTGTAAAATCTATAGAAAACATGTCATGTTCAGCATGGATTATTTATTAATGCTCTAATGTCAATATCCATTTGTTTTTCATGTTTCTATAACCCAAGCCCCCGTCTTTCCCATCATACATTTGGTTTTCATAGACAAATTACAGAAGTCATGATATTGGTGAAAACATTCTTGCAATTTTGGATAAAATGTTGCCAAATATTTGTATGCCAGATTTCAACAAAATCCATCCCAGCATGCACTGTGACA
Source organism: Sthenelais limicola (assembly GCA_942159475.1). Classification (NCBI taxonomy): domain Eukaryota; kingdom Metazoa; phylum Annelida; class Polychaeta; order Phyllodocida; family Sigalionidae; genus Sthenelais; species Sthenelais limicola. The sequence goes on from OW804102.1 coordinate 38,408,131, forward strand.
GACATGCGCAGTGAGACATACAAGTCCCCAATTGAGAAAGCTTAGATGAGATGGTCTGTTTAGCACTGAAGGTGCGGTGTGATGTTACAAAGTTACACCTGAAATATACATATAATACCTCTCCTGACTTGTGTATCATGTACATTGCATGTTCATGTCAAGATTTAGCCACCTCGTGAAAAAGGCATGGGTAAAACTCAATAAATATTAGGTTGCATTAACTACATCTGAGGCCATTACGTTTGAATAAGAGCGAATAATTTGATTTTTTTCATAATATGTTGTGGTTTAGTGACTCTTTAAAGGAAAGAGACCGTTCCATCTACATTCTCAACAGTGATGCAGGGATGTCATTAAATGTGATTACGTTTCTGGTTCTATAACTTGTAAACAAGGGACAGATCTTCAGAAAATGTACAATCGGCAGCCATACACATTTAGTAAATTCTGCAAAATTAGGCTGCAATTTGGTCAATATTTGGTATATCTGAGTATATTAGTACGGTATTGCATTGATTTAAGTAATCTGGTTGATTATGTTGAACTGAGTTTTGACCCTCATGTTTGTCTTTAATTTGGATTATTTAAGAGGATTGGTGAAGGCGAATTGTACATTTTTTGGCGATTTCACCCACATATCATTTTGCTAAGCGTCTACCTAAATGTTGTTTTTAACTTGTGTTATTCCACATATATAGTGAGATGAACCAAGTGATTGCACCATCGTCGCCTACAGATAGTATAATTTATTGCTCGCCTTATCTGTAGCAAGTATTTGACCTTTTGATTTATTTTTTCTTGCTTTCTTGCTTTATTTTTGATAGGCTTCAGATTGTGAGCCGCCTTCACTTTCTACGTCCTATCTTCATGTTGTTGTTGTGGGCGAAACGTATAAGTTTACATTTGACATTTCAGACACGCTTATTACTAGGGTGATACAATTAAGTGGTATCTTGCATTTAAAAATCCTTAGTTAAAATGTTCCTTGCTAAGCTATTTCTTCCTGGCTCAGGTAGGAAATTCCTGGTGTAGGAATAGGAATTAGCATCGTGTGGATAACAAAATCTTTCCCTAAAAGTTCATTATACAATTTTATAATTATCTAACTTTATTTCCACAATAGTTACATCATATTTAACTACAGGTGGAATATTGGCAATCCAGAAATAATGCTACAATTCTTTTCACATATAACAAAGTAGAGTAATACATATAATGGTGAGCACAATTAGAATCTGACTGTTCCCATCTCTTTAAACATGATGGCATCTCAAAATCACTCCATTCATTTGCGAATAATGACTAATTTTGTTCATTTCATTTTTCAAAGATTCCTTTTCCTGTGAGACATCACTTATATGTTCATAAGAGCGATGTATCCGGATAAATGAGGTATCCATATATACACATATCATTGAACAATCCACACCAAGGGCGCAGGCTAAGTCTCAGGCTAAACTGGCTACTACCTGTACGGTGTAGAAAGAGAGAGAGACAGACAGAGTGAGGTTCACAGAGAATGAGTATTGATTAGTAATGATGGAGAGGTATGGGATGAAGACTAGAGGTTATATGATTAAAGCAGCCAAGGTCAAATACGCAGAGGTAGCTAGTGGTCAGAGCGAATTATATCAGCCTTAAATAGGAAGGATGCCTAGCTCAAAGGAACCCTTGATTAGACGGCAGATCTATGCAATGGGTCTGACTCTCGAAGAGGGTCCCTTATTTTGACATTTGGAAGACTGAAATTCCTTTTTTAAAACACTGTTAAATTAGCTTACTGACTCCAGAGCTATAAACACATAAGTGTATGTATAGCTCCGGTGATTATTACCTGCTGTCTCAAAAAACGATTGATAACTATATACCTTTCTAATATTAAATCTATATCTTCATGCAATATATAACGAGAATTAAACTAGGTACTAGTAATTTAATATTTATTGGACTCGATTGCTATGCAGTCTTGCCCAATAACGATTTCCATTCAGACTATTTACATTTACTATTTATCATAATATCCCCAGCATAGAAGAACGCTGGACTATGAACCTTTCTTTCTTGTTGTGAATCGTCAACAATATCTAAAAGCTAAAACCACTAAGTAGTCCTTGTGGAGCTCCAAACTGTTGGTACAAAAAGGTCAGAGGTTGGTTATACTGCATGGGTTCCACCTATAGATGAGAAGGAGGAATTGCTGATGATCGATGAAAGTTGTCAGTGCCATTGTAACATAAAACCAACCTTCGCTGCAAAACATCTAGAGGCAAATTATAGACATCGACATGTTTAAAAAAAGATTAAGGCAGTTTATGTTGTTTTCAGAAATTTGTATCCTTCAGATCCTCGCTGTTCCAGACAAGTATATGGAGCTAGAAGGACCCCCTTATTATGATTATCATTATTATTATTCCCTGAAGGACATTCTAGTCACTATATTTTTTTCTTTTATAACAAAGAAGACACTCCCAGGCAGTATATATTACAGTTTGAAAAAAATCTATATCTGGGTTCTTGGTGAGAAATATGAATATGTTTTGAAAAGTCATCATCTTCCATAGCAACCAATAGTAAAAGGGTCAAAATGTTTGCCACCCCATATTTCAGTATGTCTTGACATCGCGCACAAATAATTGATCCTGAGAAGTCGTTTCCTTTGGAAACGCAGGGTATAAACATTAAGTTAAACTGATTATAAAGTTAAATAGAAAAATAGTTGATTAAATCATTAGTAAACCTAATAATTAGTAAACTTATAACTTGTTTTACTTCATATCATATCAGCCAATAAACATGTGGTTATGTAACCAGGCAAACTGGGCATCAACGCCTAGGCTTGCATCATATACACAATAATTTGAATAAAGCAGATAGAAGATGGAAACGGAATTGTGTGGTTCATTCATATGAGTACTCCTATACGATAGTATAACACTTCTGTAAATTGCAGGGTATGAGGAGTAGCTAGGAGTTGGTTGAAGGTGAATGTGTTGAACGTTAATTATAGAATAACGCACTCATTGCTACGCAATGTGTACCATATTCTAAGCAACTGACACCAATATGTGTACATATTGGTTTGTAAAGTCCATATTTTGTACATAGGTTAGCAAAATTGCTGGGCAATTTAGAAAAACCCTCCTGGGGACAATGTATATTTAATTCAAATAAAATCTTGTTAATGAAATGATGAAAATCAGTCCAAATTATTATGCATGTATACATGTATAGGATGTTCATGCCTAAACACCAATATCTACCGTACAATATACATTCAATGGTTCTTCATCGATCCATCAGTTCCCGCTTGAGCTCCCAGGTGGCAGCACAAGCGAGCATCACGTGATAATCCCACGTGACTTGATACGCGAGTTGCATGGAGGATGGAAGGTCTCGTGTATGACCCAGCTCCCCCGTGTACCATTTCATAACTCTGCATTATGGACCACTGGCACTATAGGGCAGTTGTACACGCCGCTAATTAGGCCCAACTGACCCAAAGGGTTAACGTGTCGGTCAGATTTTCAGAAAATGTACAATTGGCAGCTCTACACATTTACGAAATTAGGCGAAAAAGTGTGGGTTATTTGAGAGGATTGGTGAAGGCGAATTGTACATTTTCTGAAAATCTGACCCATGTGGGCATTTAGCAGCAACCCTGGCGAAATGGACATGATGTACGAATACAAAATATTGATTAAAGATTTGACGTTAAAGCTGTATTCTAGCTAGTATATATGCCTCCCAAAACCTTATCCATTACTCACTGTTTGGCTTAAAGTACGGGAGTTATCAATGTTATGTTGCTCTTGTATATAATGTTGGTACCAGAAGTCGGATACTATTATTATTAACAGATTTTATTTCATTCATAAACATTAATTCACAGTTCAGGGAAAGGTCACAGGCACACAAGTCTTCCAAAAGTAGGTGAAGATAATATTAATATGTTCCGTTGACTAATAAAATAGCATAATATATATTTTATATAATACAAAATTTGTTTGCGATATATACATTAATTCATTGTATTTCATGTGTACATGCAAAGCATGATACATTGGGTTACCATTGTACTAATCTTAAGAATTGCAGATGAAAGCAACTAAACACAGACAAAAGTGGGAGTTTTTTCTAACGAGACTATTGTTTATTATATTGATTGACTAAATGGTTATTAATCAAGCAATCAATACAATACTAGACCTCCCAAACCATGATAGGAAGATAAATTGCAGAATTATCCTGTGCTACATTTGTTTACTTTGACACAACGCGCCTCAAGTCTAGTACTTAGGAGTAAGATCAATTGTGGGATATTGCACTAGTACAAGGCCAGTGCACCTGATATTCTGTACTATAATATTCTATTGATTTTACCAATAAGAACAAACTATAATAGCATATTATGTTAGCTAGGTTTGGGTCAGATGTTTCATTAAAAGCGGCATTGTCAGCAAACATTGATGAATATTTTCTAATATTTGTTCCTGTATGATTTTTTATGTCACATTAGCTTTAATTAACCTTCCTTAGTTAGACGCCTGCCTTTTCAATAGTATCTCTATTTAATTCTTTTTAATAGTTTATTTTATCCTTTTCAAACAGGAGGTCTAAGGGGATGAGAGACAAATTAAATTTAATGTAGTCGGTTATACTTCGGGGGTGCTGGATGGCTGAGCAGGGTGTCTGAGTGGTCTAAAGTGCTGGGTCAGCTCCCTGGCATATAATTTAAGTGCATGGCATGTTGTGGGTTCAAACACGGGCACGCCTGCAGTTTCACCTCCACCCCCCTACCCCCACCCACCTACCCCCACCCCACCCAACCCTTACCCCCAAGTACTTGGGGAAGAACACTATGAGGTGAACTAGTCCTGGTCAACAATGTAAAAGCAAAACAAAAAACTTGAGGTGAGTGTTTAATATAGGAGTTTGCAGTCAGGGGTGATAGGCATCCTATGGCTTTCCCTGAGTTTGAAGGGATTTCCTTCTTCTCTGAGCCTAGACTGTATGAAGTATATTGACACGAATCTCTGGTAAACATCTTGGTGTTCCAGATGCTGAGACCAGGATGTTAATCAGAAAGATATGTCAATTCGATATCATTAGTATTATCATAGCTGAATAATTCAAATATGTTGGTGTAAATTGAACTTGCCTCACCTTCATTATACATTCCATATATGAACAGGGTATTAAAGAAACAAAAGAAAATAGAAAACACAGAAGAAGTTGAGATGAGATGATTATACATGTTGTTTCTTTAATGTCCTGTTGATAATGTAATATACAATGAAGGTCTGTGCCATCATATTCTAGCGTGGAACCCAGGGGCCTGTTGCATAACACATATACTTCTTAATATCTTTCTTCCTTGAAAGTATAGTAATTTCTATTTCCCTTTCATATAGTTTACAATTAAGATAGGTAGGAAATAGGACTGCACTAGCTACTTTTCCTTTCTAAGCAGCTGGTAAGGAATCTTTAGTGAAGGAATTTGTTATACAGACAATGTTCATACAGTAGGAATGTCCTAGGTAATAAGCAAGGAAAAATAGCTTAGCAAGGGATAGTTTAGGTAAGGATTTGTTATGCAACAGTGTATTTCCCTGTTTTTCACCTCCTTCTGGATTAAAGATTATATTATTTATTTGTTATTTAAAAAAACAAACTTATATTTATATCATAAGTTAAATGAATAGCTTTACACAAAAATCAAATCTATATTCACAAGTAATGATTACTTAACAGTACCTGGGATGGTCAGTAGATATTTGACATATTAAAGACTGAGGTTAGCATGAACGGACTGTAGATATGTGCATTATCATATCTAGACATAAACTCGTATCAAAAAAGATATCTAAATCCATAAATATGGATCACCTCACAGTATACTTGGATAGTCAGTAGATATTTGAAATATCAAAGGCTCAGATTCGCATGAACGGACTGTAGATATATGTGTAAAACTATGAGTCTTGTAGACATGTGTATTAGTGCTAGGGAGCAGAGGGAGAGCTGAGACAGGCACTGGTACAGCTCATACAATCATACCACTGTCTACAAGTGTACCCATATGTACAGCAACACTGTACCTCTCCCATTGCTTGCTACCAACTGCTGTAAGTATTGTCATTGATACCACATGGCGTAATCTCGCTAACAATTCAACCTGTAATCTCAGTTATTTCGGCAAAAATATTTACTCACCGAATGCACTCATTGTTTGATGTATAGCACTGAACTTATCAATATTTAGTTGCTGTTATATGGGTCAGAATTTCAGAAAATGTACAATTCGCCTTCACCAAGCCTCTCAAATAACCCACATTTAAAAGAAAAATGATCTTCAAAATGCAATTTAACATAACAGAACTGATACTTTAAATCAATGTGATACCAAATATACTCAGATATACCCGGTATTCATAATTTTTCAGCCTAATTTAGCAGAATTTCCTGAATGTGTAGAGCTGCCAGTTGTACATTTGCTGAAAATCTGACCCACATGTGTATACAAAGGTTAATAAGTGAAGCTACCGTGGAAAAGGATTTCGGCGGGTCGCCGAAATAATATGAATGTGGACATTCATGAAATCCTGCAGCAAAGGCAAACAGAGAAAACCCCCAAGAGAGATACTATTAAAGGATTAACAACCAATATTGCTCTGGAGGTTATTAGGAACTGATGACGTATTGAGCATCCCCACACAGACATTCCTGGGGGTGGTTCCCTAACGCGCATATATGCTCGTGTGAGTTTGTTTATGTTTTTGTCATCTCTCTGTCATGTCTTCCTTCTGTCATGTCTTCTCTCCGTCATGTCTTCTCTCTGTCATGCCATGCCTCTCATGTCTTCCTTCTCTCATGTCGTCTATGTCATATCTTCTCTGTCATGTCTTCTCTGGTATGTCTTCTCTGGCATGTCTTCTCTGGCATGTCTTCTCTTTCTCATGCCTTCACTCTCATGTATTCTCGCTCTCCCTCTCTTTCATGTCTTCTCTCTCTCACATGTCTTTTCTCACTTAATCTTCTGTCCCCGACTTCTCTTTCTCTGTCACTTCATTAATTTTGTGGTTTATGACTCATTCGGGATACATCACATATTATAAATAACATCAAAATATCTACAATGTTTTCCTAATATTAGATCTTCATTTTTACTGGTTTGAAACAGCAACTAAGAGGTTCCATAATTCAATGAATGATAAAGATAACGGAGTATCTGAAATTAAAATTAAAATCAAAATTAAATTAGAATTTAAATTCGCTAGGACAGTACATGAAAACTAAAAGTTGTATATCACCGAGCTATTTTGGGGAAAGAACTAGCAATAATTATCATGATACCCACGTGATAAGTAAGCGACATGCAAGTGATTCAGTTTTGAATGCTTAATTGATTCTTAGTACATATTAAATTCTGAGTGTCTACAATTTTTTCCTGATTTTAAATCTTGATTAAAGAAGATTTAGATTAATTATTGAAAGATTAGATAATGTTATAATCATCAAAATGAGACTACATGATAACTTTTGATTTCCTGAAATGTGCCAGACAGTTAAGACAATAGAAATAATTGCATAAAAGAAAAAAGTATATGTCTAAAATGTTTTATTTATAGTTCTGTGGTCTGACCTGTAAAAGATGAATAGCATGAAAGAAAAGATCACCCACAATAATGAATATCCTCATTATTTAGGTTAATCCACGTTGGTATATTTAGTATCAGGTCATATCATTCAATTCATCACTACATGAAAAATATTGAGATTTTTTTGGGGCACTTTTCGGGATTAGATGCACCAATATGGATACGATACATCACCAATATATGAATTCTGGGGATGAATTGCTCCATTTCTTTTAACTTTTGACAACGACATTGACTCAGTCTAGGCTCAGAGTTGAGAAAGTCCCTCCAAACTGAGGGAAAGCCTCTTGCTCAAAAAAATGCCATTAACATGCCATGAGGACGCGTTCTCCTGGGCCAGGAAAGCCATTAGCGCAGTAGGCGTCCAATCACTGTAATACCATTCGTATCTGATCTGAGAGGCTGTGAGCCTAGACTGGATGGACTACCACCACTACTATTATCGGCAACTTTACCGCTTGAAGTATATACGCGTATGTATACATACATGTATAAAAAAAGCCTATATAGCTGGGAGGAAGTTCATAAAAATCGGGCACTTTGTGACAAGTCTTTGAAATTTGGTACAGTGGTAGATATAGGTCTAAAGTTTTCAAAAACCACTGCAAACAAATTGGGGTAGCCCCCTGGCGGCCATTATGCACAAAACCAATATGGCTGCCACCAGGAAACAAGAATATCATATCTCAGCTCCTGATTGCACTAGATTCATGTATAATACTTCTTTGTCCATGTTTTCAGGTGTGAGGAATCCATTTCTGACCTTATATTTCACTTTCAAGGTCATTTTCAAGGTCAAAATCCAATATGGCTGCCCCCAGGATAACGAATGTCATATCTCAGCTCCTGTTAGGACTATATCCATGTTTAATACCTATTCTCCTATGTTTTAAGGTATGAGGAATCCAATTCAGGAGTCACTTTTCTCTTTCAAGGTCATATAAGTCATTTAAGGTCATTTTCAAGGTCAAAATTCAATATGGCCGCCACTGGGATACAAGAATGTCATGTAGCTCAGCTCCCTTTAGCACTATATCCAAGTGTAATACCAGTTAGTCCATGTTTTAAGGTGTGAGGAATCCATTTCTGACCTTATATTTCAGTTTTAAGGTCATTTTCAAGGTCAAAATGTGATATGGCCACTACAAGGATAAATAATGTCATATCTCGGCTCCTGTGGTGACTACATCTATGTATAACACCTTTTTGTGTAAGTTTAAAGTGTGAGGAATCCATTTCAGAAGTTATTTATCTACTTCAATGTTATTCAAGGTCACTTTCAAGGTCAAATCCAATATGGCCACCATTGGTTAGTATCACATCCAAGTGTAATACCAGTTTGTCTATGTTTTAAGGCATGAGAAATCCATTTCTGAAGTTATTTCCCTATTTCAAGGTCATTTCAAGGCCAAAATCCAATAAGAATGTCATATCATGGCTCCAATTAGCAATAAATCCAGTAGAATGCTATGGGGGGCCAAGTGTCAACCTCATAATTTTGTGTATTACTAACCTTTTTCGTTAACAAAATGGGCATTTAAGAACGAAATTGTAATTTTGTTCATTTACAAATGAATTTTGTCAATGAAATAACTATTTTGTTCATTCAGCAATGAATTTTGTGAACGAAATGAATTTTGTGCAGTTGCAAAGTAGATTTCGTCTACGAAATGGATTTTGTGCAGTTGCAAAGTAGATTTAGTCTACGAAATGGATTTTGTGCAGTTGCAAAGTAGATTTCGTCTACGAAATGAAAATTGTGCAAAGCCACAGTCAATTTCGTCTACGAAATGGATTTTGTGATGTCTCAAAGTCAATTTCGTCTACAAAATGAAAATTGTGCAAGCCACAGTCAATTTCGTCTACGAAATGGATTTTGTGCAGTGCCAATGTCAATTTCGTCTACAAAATGGATTTTGTGCAGTGCCAAAGTCAATTTCGTCTACGAAATGGATTTTGTGCAGTGCCAAAGTCAATTTCGTCTACGAAATGAATTTTGTGATGTCTCAAAGTCAATTTCGTCTACGAAATGAAAATTGTGCAAGCCACAGTCAATTTCGTCTACGAAATGGATTTTGTGCAGTGCCAATGTCTATTTCGTCTACAAAATGGATTTTGTGCAGTGCCAAAGTCAATTTCGTCTACGAAATGAATTTTGTGATGTCTCAAAATCAATTTCATGAAATGGATTTTGGATGGATGGAGTTGCCAAAGTCAATTTCGTCTACAAAATGGATTTTGGGCAGTGCCAAAGTCAATTCTGTCTACGAAACGAATTTTGTAGAGTCCATTCGTCAATTTCGTCAATGGGGTTTTGTGCAGTGCCAAAGTCAATTTCGTCAGTTTCGTCAATTTAGTCAGTTTCGCCAATTTTGCCAATGGGTTTGGTGCAGTGCCAAAGTCATTTTCGTCGGTTTCGCCAATTTCGTAAGTTTTGCCAATTTCATCAGTTTCGCCAATTTCGTCTGTTTCGCCAATTTTGCAAATTTAGTCAGTTTCGCCAATTTAGTCAGTTTCGCCAATTTCGTCAATTTCGCCAATGGGTTTGGTGCAGTGCCAAAGTCATTTTCGTCTGTTTTGCCAATTTCGTCTGTTTTGCCAATTTCGTAAGTTTTGCCAATTTCATCAGTTTCGCCAATTTCGTCAGTTTGGTCAGTTTCACCAAATTCGTCAGTTTCGCCAATTTAGTCAGTTTCGCCAATTTAGTCAGTTTCGCCAATTTCGCCAATGGGTTTGGTGCAGTGCCAAAGTCAGTTTCATCAGTTTCGCCAATTTCGTCAGTTTCGCCAATTTCGTCTGTTTCACCAATTTCGTTGGTTTCGCCAATTTCGTCAGTTTCGCCAATTGCGCCAATTTCGCCAATTTCGTCAGTTTCACCAAATTCTTCAGTTTCGCCAATTTCGCCAATGGGTTTGGTGCAGTGCCAAAGTAATTTCCGTCAGTTTTGTCAGTTTTGCCAATTTCGTCTGTTTCGCCAATTTTGTTGGTTTCGCCAATTTAGACAGTTTCGTCAGTTTCGCCAATTTCCTCAGTTTCGCCAAATTCGTCAGTTTTGCCAATTTTGCCAATTTAGTCAGTTTCGCCAATTTCATTTTGTACATGTTGATCAATTTGTCAAAATTCATTTCGTACACAAAATTGGCTTTGAGATAGCACAACAATCATTTCCCAAAAATCATTTCGTAGACGAAATTGACTTTGGGACTGCACATAATTCATTTCGTAGACAAAATCGACTTTGTGAAGGCACAAAATGCATTTCGTCAACGAAATTGATTTTGTGACAGTACAAAATGCATTTCGTCTACGAAATTGATTTTGTGACAGTACAAAATCCATTTCGTCTACGAAATTGATTTTGTGACTATACAAAATTCATTTCGTCTACGAAATTGATTTTGTGACAGTACAAAATCCATTTCGTCTACAAAATTGATTTTGTGACTACACAAAATTCATTTCGTCTACGAAATTGATTTTGTGACTGCACAAAATCCATTTCGTAGACGAAATTGATTTTGTAACTGCACAAAATTCATTTCGTCTACGAAATTGGTTTTGTGACAGTACAAAATCCATTTCGTCTACGAAATGGATTTTGTAACTGCACAAAATTCATTTCGTAGACGAAATTGAATTTGGGACTGCACAAACTTCATTTCGTACACGAAATTGAAGATAAATGGACAAATTAACTATTCCGTTGACGAAATGAATTTGTAAATGAACAAAACTACAATTTCGTTCTTAACTCATTGAGGACGGGGGCAGTTTACACATATTTTGCCTGGCTGACGGGGGCCCTTTTCCCCCTTTTTGGGCTTCAGGACGGGTGTTTAACATGAGGTTTAGAGTATAAAAACACTTTAAGAATATTTTCTTCGAATAATATGTGTCATATGTACATCATTTAATAGGTGTAAACAGTTATTGATCATATTTTTTCATAATTTCTAGAATTTGGTCTTCAATAATTAAAATAATGGGTCTCAATTGGGTGCAATATGGCGGCAACCTTGCTCCAAATTCACTTTCCAGCATTTATGTATGTTAGTTATGACGTCATCATTATTGTCTCCATGACAACACACCTATAAAGATATTTCTAGTGTGTTTGTATACATATATTTTAAATTTCATCAAAATCTGTTTATATTTTATTAAGTTATGCCCCCTTCAATTTATATAAAAATATGCTGCCTGCAGGCAGCATCCCGTCCTTAATGGAGAGGACGTCATGCTGCCTGCAGGCAGCATCCCGTCCCCAACGCCATTTTGAAAATGCTGCCTTGAGGCAGCATCCCGTCCTCAATGAGTTAAATGAACATTTTGTTAACGAAAAGGGTGATTAGCTAACAAAATTGTTAACTTGACACTTGGCGCCTCATAGAATGCCACTTAATCCATGTTTTAAGCTGTCAAAAATTCGTTCCTGTTCTCATATTCCTGTTTTTAAAGAATTATCAACGTCAATGGTTTATCTCTTAAGCTTTCTGGCCCCATTAAAACAACCATAATCTTTATTATCAATTCTCCTTAATAACTTTCTATCACCCATTAATGGTGTTAAAAGTTGCAATATAACATTGCATCACTCTAAATGATGTATCTGTTATGTTATAAAAAACCAGTCATTGAGAAAATTTAGAGACCAAGCAGCATTTACCTGATCTATTCAATATGGTATAACTCTTTGGTTCTGGCATTCCATTCCAGCCCAATTTACTGAAGTTTGCAGTGAGCAGGGCATGCTTGAATAAAGCATTATGAAAGCATGTTGAATGTGAGCTTATGGGTTGAACTTGATGCTGGACTCCAAGGACCATCATTCTAAACTTCTTGTCCCCAATGTACAACAAACTTCTAGTTCACTGTTCTGAGATGTCACATGTCAACCCAGGTTTGGGGCTTGGGGTATACTGAAGGAGTTTGTTACCTTAGAAAAGTTGGGTCATGCATTTCATACAGTCTTTTCACGAATCCTAAACATTGCTAATACAACATTGCACTGTGAGAATGCAGGGAAGAAAGGGAGAGCAGCAAGGCAATATTGAGGTCAAAGTATTTGGAACATGTGAGGGATTGGTGTGTCTTACTGTGTTTTTTCCTGATCTAAATTTGATCCACAGCTTATAGAGGCCAAGCTCAGGCTCAGGAATGAGATTGTTGGCCAGCACCTCACCATCTGATGGTGCATGACCTCACCACCATCCAATGTGATGAGTTCTGGACTTTTGGTTTGACAACTGTGCCCTCTTTGACAAGAAGTATTGAGGAATTCATTCTGTTCAGCAGTTGAAGACACTGGCTGATCTTTTTTTGAGGAATAAAAAACACATTCCCAAACTAATTAATGACCCTCAGCAATTCAGTTTTAGAAAATTATGCCCTCCTACTCCTGTTATTTATGATGCAGTCCTTTTGCCAACTATCTTCCTCTAGAAACTTGATGCTGGACTCCTGACTCCAAGGACCATCATTCTAAGCTTCTTGTCCCCATTGTACAACATTCCATGAAAACATCATGGTTAACTGAGTGGGTCTCTAGTACTACCATGTCTTTTGAGAAGACAGGCGTAAAATTCATTTGTGCATCAAAATGGCCATGACCACAGTCACTTCTATATCTCAGTGGGGTGGTTCATGATGCCCATAACTCATGCAGCAATACTCATTATGTATAATGCCTGCACTTTGAGTATGTAGAGGCAGGGCAGACTGAGCAGGTGTGCATAAGGTATGCATGACATTTCTATCAACAGTCTCTACAAAACAACTGATTCAATCAATATCTAAGATAGAACCTGTAGTGATTCAAGGTCAGATAAGAGGGACCGAAAATCTAAGCTGGTTTGGTTTATCAGGTATCAAACAGACCTTTGCATAGGGATTTGGCCATTCTTGCAGCCATTGGAGGAAGCACCCTTTTGTTCTTGTCAACTGGCTTGTATCCATCAAATCTGTGTTTTCTAATTACCCCTATTTGGATACCATTTAATTAAAAGATAACAGAATCACAAATGGGATATCTTGAGCAAGGAATTGCTCTTCTAGATGAGTGAGTGAGTGAGTGAGATCAGTTGCTTTACACCCTTATCAACACATTAAACGTTATATCAAGGGGGGGGGGAGAGCTAAGAGGGAGGCAGTTTATGATCATACCCAGGAAATAAAGATAGAGAAGAAGGGAGAGAGACAGAGAAAAAGAGACAGAAAGGCACTTTATGGTCTTATCCAGGACCAGGATCTAGATGCTCTCAGTTATGTATAAGAAGATGGAAATAAATAATACCCCAACACTCATCAATCCATTATTTTAGTCAACCCTATAAGGGATTCTTATTCTGTATTCTGTAAGTTTTTAACATCTGTCTAATAGTGCACTATTTTCATTATGATTTTATCATGTCCCAGAATAATTGTTATACATTTGTGCACTGAGTATTATATTGAGGCTAAGATCTAGAGAACTAAAAAAATAAATATAATATTGTGCACAGTATCTAGACAATTCCCAGAGTGAGCCTCTTAGAGATATACAAACAGGAATCTTACATGGATATAGTGCCAACACTAGTTGAGATATGATATTCTATTATAGTGGCAGAGGCCATTTAGGATTTAAACCTTGAAAGTTATCTCAAATGACCTAGAAACAGAGAGATGACTGTTGAAATGGATTCTTCATACCTAAAAACATGGTCAGATATGACATTATTTATCCTTGTAGTCACCATATTGGATTTTGACCTTGAAAATGACCTTGAAACTGAAATATAAGGTCAGAAATGGATTCCTCACACCTTAAAACATGGACTAACTGGTATTACACTTGGATATAGTGCTGAAGGGAGCTGAGCTACATGACATTCTTGTATCCCAGTGGCGGCCATATTGGATTTTGACCTTGAAAACGACCTTAAATGACTTATATGAACTTGAAAGAGAAAAGTAACTCCTGAATTGGATTCCTCATACCTTAAAACATAGGAGAATAGGTATTAAACATGGATATAGTCCTAACAGGAGCTGAGATATGACATTCGTTATCCTGGGGGCAGCCATATTGGATTTTGACCTTGAAAATGACCTTGAAAGTGAAATATAAGGTCAGAAATGGATTCCTCACACCTGAAAACATGGACAAAGAGGTATTATACATGAATCTAGTGCAATTAGGAGCTGATATATGACATTCTTGTTTCCTGGTGGCAGCCATATTGGTTTTGTGCATAATGGCCACCAGGGGGCCACCTCAATTTGTTTGCAGTGGTTTTTGAAAACTTTAGACCTATATCTACCACTGTACCAAATTTCAAAGACTTGTCACAAAGTGCCCAATTTTTATGAATTTTGGCAAACTTCCTCCCAGCTATATACATGTTGGCAGCAGAATGCTGTATTTAGAACACAGAACTAGTTCTGTGATTTACAATAAATCCCGAATAAGTCCTGTCGTCAGGGGCACGACCTCCTCCCGTAATTCAGATATATCGGTGCCTCTCCTCCTGTAAATAGCTAGCTCAGATAAATGGCTCTTTGCCGACGAGTTATGCGCAAATAAGGATCTGACATATCAGTTAAACATGCAGATGTTTCCACATCTTACTTGGGCCAAGTTATTTTCTTTTATTTAGAATTTGTATATGGCCTATGCTCAGGCAAGTTCACCGTATACCATTCCAGTGTACTAAAATAGTACTGTATACACAAGTTGCATATATGGGTCAGATTTTCAGAAAATGTACAATTCAACTTCACCAATCTTCTAAAAAAAACCCAGATTTTTAGACGAAAATAAACTTCAAAATACAGTTCAACATAACCAAACACATTGCTAGAATCAATGCAATGCCAAATATATCCGAATTTACCTAGTATTGGCCAAATTTCAGCCTAATTTAGCAGAGTTTACTAAATGTGTACAGCTGCCAATTGTACATATTCTTGAAATCTGACCCATATATACAGCTGCATATTTGCATAGATGCATACATTCATCCTAGAAAGCATGAACTAAGTCACTATTAAAACACTTACATTAATATACGTAATGATAATTGCATAGACTGCATAATCCCATGTCTAGAACCTATGCAATTAATTAGGCAGATTGCTGCATTGTTTTATGTTTTTGTAACATATGTCACCTTCAAAGTAAAACTTTACTGCATGGATAAACATCCCTGTTGTAAAACAATATATTTTCATAATCTCATCATATCTTAACAAGTGTACACTATAATTATTATTATACATTATGCTATGAATTACTGATCAGGATAAACTGACAATAGTCTAATTGTCGATATAATGCTTGGACTGAATAAACGAATTAACTAAACTAATAAACTAAAACAAAACTTATATCATGTATCATATGCGCATCACAAATGCGTGGATAGAACTAGGTACAATAATCGAAGGTGTATTGGACTCGATTGCTGCGCTCTCTCATCCAAAGTACATTCAATTACTAGGGCCTCGTTCCATTCCCTCTCGACCATTTAGTGTTCAGGGAATGGTAGGGGAAGTTCATGGCTGATTGTCGGTTCTCCAAAGTTATGAGATTGTTGCATGTAGATTTCAAGAGAAATGAACACCCGGATGTAAACTAAAAGCGCCACGTGCGTTTCCTACACATCGCCTCATATTGTCACCGGGAGTGGGCGTGGCCTAAATCGCCCCATCCTCCTATTCCCCTGCTCTAATTGGTCCAGACAAAGCACCTGACATAAGGCGGTGTTTGAAAACGTGGTAGGCCATTAGCCTTCTTTCATTTTATTTTGTTTTTTGTCAGCGAGCTAGAAAGTGGTATATTTCATTCAGACTTACCGTATTCATTGGTGTGAGCATCAACGATATTTCAAATCAAATCAAATAGTATTATTGCCTGTGTTATGACAATCGGTAATTACATCTGTGAGAGTACAGGAGGTCCATTAAATGCCTTACTTTGATATTATGTTACTTTAGTTTAATTTGGGGAAGAGAGGGGAATAATGATATAGGGGGAGAGGGAGAGAGGGGGAGAGGGGGGAGGGAGAGAGGGGGAGAGGGGGAAGCGATGTGAGAGATGGGGGTTGATGTTTGTGGGTAATTTTTGTGAGGTGGATTAATTTACCGCCCTTTTAAAGACAAACCTCTAATCAAATGTTGACTATTTGATTTTTTTAAAAACAGGGCATAGTACCAATTTTGAGAAATTGGTGTATTCGCGCACATTAAATATTCGCAATGTGCGCGAAAATGGAGCGACCACAACACAACCTAATCCACATCATACAAAATAAACCAAGGATTTGATAGATTTAATTTTATTCGGATAAGTGATACATCGAGTTCCTGTTGCTGTAGCTTGGTCTATAAAAAGGTAAATTATATGCATCGTTTAAATCGATAAGAAATGTTAACCAATCAAAAACGAGATAAGAAATTGAGAAATAAGATAGGACGATTCCACCTGGATCGCGTGCAAGGGTCAGAATATCAGAAAATGTACAGTCAACACTTCTACACATTAATAATCTTTCGCTAAATGATGCTGATAAATAATAACTTTTATAACTGGGTAAAACTGGTTTCAAGTTGATTCAAAATATCTTATCGGTTATGTTAATCTGTATTTTGAACCTATATATGGCCTGAATACAATATAGTATGATATATGAATTGATATAATAGGCGCCAATGAACATGACATTCAAACTACAATCTCACTATATGGGTCAGATTTTCAGAAAATGTACAATTCGCCTTGACCGATCCTCTCAAATAACCCACATTTAATACAAAAATGCGTTTCAAATTGCAGTTTAACTTAACAGAACTGATACTTTAGATCAATACGGTTTCAAATAAACCCAGATATACCCCATATTCATCATTTTTCAGCCAAAATTTAGCAGAATTTCCTAAATGTGTAGAGCTGCCAATTGTGAATTTTCTGAAAATATGACCCATATATGGAAACATTATAATTTGAATAAGTTTTCCTATCGATCATTCTTTCGTACATGGATGATGTCAAAGTACAGAGTTTTTATACTAGAAAGGCATAAGGACAGCTTTCTTTTCCTTATTTGATTTCTTCTATAATCTACATTACAGTATACATTCATATGACTACATATTCATTTTTTGGCATAAGGGGGACTTGGATAAAAGTATGAATCGTCCATATTTAAGTATGTGATATAATACTGTTTGTTGTTGAATTTCTAATATAGCAATATCTTCTGAGCAATTTAGAGCGTCCTTCCAAACATCACATACCGTGATATGAGCCCATCTCCCATCATACCAACGGACTCAACTGTATCATTTGTCATTTGTGATGTGTTTTAGGAAAATGAGTCACAAGTCGCTAAATTGTTATTTTTCAACGTGATTTATTCACAGGATTGTCGTAATGAATATATTTAGCTTCTTTACTAGTAATTGCTCACCCAAAAATAATACCCATTCAGAAACATTGCAAACTTTGTTTTCAATAATAAAAATATAACACTTAAAATATAGAAATGGATATTAAATGTCCTAGTGTTTACTATCATTAGAATCGGCTTGATCTCCTCTTTTCAAATATAATATCTCAAAATCCATTTTTTGCGACTTATGACTCATTTTCCTAAAACGGATGACATTTGTCTGAGGATACACTGTATACAAATTCTAAATAATAATTTTAAAGAATATAATTCAATGATGCATGATGAGTAGTCAATAACATGCAGCATCTCAGGGATCCCTCTTTTAATCAAGTGTTCAATTAATACTATACTACATTCCTATCCTGACGCTCATTCCCATCAATACGGTAAGGTAGAATACGTAAATGGTGGTTTGGGTTTCTAGGTGCACATGTACTGTGAGACTATCTGCTGCTATTCGGTATACAATACTGGGGGGGCGGGAGGTAGAGGCTGCTGGCAGCAAGCACGTGTATCGTATAGTAGTATTCACGCAGTAGTACTATACATATAGCTTGCATACGTTTAAGGTCAGTAGAATCACGAAAATATCTTTTATTTTTCCTTTGATAAGAATCTATTTTCAATTCCAAAGGAGTCCCAACGACTTCCTATATTTCCAACACACATAGGTCTGCTAATATATCATGATTATATGTTGGGTCTTATACAGTGCATCGGACTGGCTTGTTAGTTACATCATTTCATTTTTACATGTATATCATTCTTATATAGAGATGCACTTTTTAGCTATGCCTATATGGGTAAGATTTTGAGAAAATGTACAATTGGCAGCTGTACACATTTAGTAAATTCTGCTAAATCAGCTAGGCTGCAGTTTGGTCAATACTATAGGTAAATTCGAGTATATTTGACATATTCGGCATTGCATTGATTCTAGCAATCTGTTTGGTTAGGTTAAACTGTATTTTGAAGTTTATTTTCCTCTGAAATTTGGGTAATTTGAGAGGATTGGTGAAGATGAATTGTACATTTTCTGAAAATCTGACCCATATATGGAAGTAAACAGTAGTAACTAAATAGCCATGGTATCTTACAGGATTTATGCGGTGTATGTACCAATAACTGAACAGATAATGTGTCTTGTCTTTTAACATGAAGATTATTTTTCTCGCTATGCCTCGAAAGTGTTACCTTAATTGTGGTGCCTAGAAATACACACCATGGTATGTCAGCTTCTATTCTATATGTGATTGCATAGTTCTGAGAGGTAGTGTACATTTCATTATGTTATGTTATATATACAATGATGGTACAGCTACAAGGCTGCATTACCATTGCACACTCTTTTTTGTCAACAATTGTATTTGTGTTGCAACCGCCTCTGGCTATCCCATACCCCTCCTAATACCTTTAACCCCTAAGAGAGTATACTAACACGTGCATGATTACCCAATAAGTAATAACCCTAAGGCAGCATGGGTGGAACATCGCCCCCGGTGAGCCTGTGGATGTATCTGTACTGCCAATAAAAATAAAAATATAAAAAAAAAAAAATACCCGCACATGGCAGGGGAGAGCGTCAACCTGCTTTGTATCCGTGGTATCTATGGAGTAAGCGTCACTTAGAGGATTCAGCAGGTGTTCAGGTTCAAGAAACTAATGAGTGCCCAGCTGGCATGTTTGAGCATTTTTAATAAAATCTGTTTCCATGGCAACAGCCTATGAAAATGGGGATTTTAGAATTTTGCCTATCTCTTGAAATTAAAATGATACAAACTTGATTCACGTGACCACACATGTATCCTATCAGATGAACACATGGCTAAGGTGATTTGAGGTCAAGGTCAAGGTAAATTCAAGGTCAAATGCCAAAAATTGGCATTCTTGGGTATTTGAAATTGTGTAAATATTATAGCAAATGGCATGATGGAGGGTTCAACCGATCAAGACAAATCAGAAAATGGGCTGAACCCCAAAGTGGTGAGTCATGCCTTATGATTGTGTCGAGATCGGTTCAAACCAGAACAGTGTGCCATTTGCTATTTATTACACACTGCAATGATCATGGTTTTAATGGTTAAAAAGTATATCTAACCTGTTTAGCATAAAGTTTTGCTCGAGGAGGCTCGATTCAACGCAATCCATACATGGCTGGGGACAACGTCATTTGTACAAATATTTAGGTCAGACTGGAGACGTTACAGACTATTTTAGCCAATTCTGTGACTACCATGGTTACACATGACTAAATGAGGTGTTACGCCTCATTTAGTGTGTACGCTGTACAATGTGTGACCATCGTAGTCACAGAATTGGCTAAAATAGTCCTATTTGAATGATCTTGATGCTGAATCATGTTTTTGCTAATGTAGAGGCCATACTTGTATTCCTGGTGGGACACTTGGAATTTCAAGATGGCCGCCATTTTCCAAGATAGCCGTTTTGATGGCCTGAAAATGCTATTTTTGCCATATATAATTGGCAGTGGTAGATGGGTGACCAATACCCCCCCCCCCCCCCCAAATATTCTTAGTGACAAATGAGGGATGCTGTTTCTTAACAGTAACAGAGTAATTGGGACCTCCAAATGACAAGCCCTAATGCTTAAAAATATACAACTATGATATATATGATCGAGCCCTCTTCTTTTGAACCCTGATTATCTGTTCCAGGTCTCTTACTCTGAGCCACCATGGTTCTAGCAGAGTCACTGAAAGTTGCTGTGGGCACGTGGTTCTTCGCTCGCTCGGTGATCAAGGCCACGGCAGAATACTTCAAGGAAGACAAGAAAGGTGACCCCACACATGCCTCCCTGCCCAGGGGCATTAACCTGGACAAGATCATACCCAAAGACATCCCATCTGTGATAGACATCAAGCGAGTCATCCCAAGGCACTGCTTCGACCCTAAAGTCTCCACCTCTCTGTACTATGCCTTCAAAGATGCCTTCCTCGTGGCTTTGACCTTTTTGATATTCTGGTCAATCCACCAGGTGGCACCACAATGGGTCTGGTACCCGAGCATGTTTTTGTACTGGTGCATCCAGGGAACACTTTTCACTGCCATTTTTGTAATAGGACATGATTGTGGGCATGATTCCTTCTCACATCATAACTGGTTGAATGATGTTGTGGGTACCGTGTACCATGGGTTCCTTCTCTGCCCCTACTACATGTGGAAACTAACACATAGGATACATCACAAGAATAATGCTAATTTTGACAAGGACGAAGTGTTCTACCCCACAAAGTCTTCAGACCCTAATGCTGATGGTGAGATATTAAGATTTTTAAATGTGATGTGTCACAGAATATTGAAGACGCAAACATGATTTTCAATAATTTCAAGACTGTGTACTTAATATATTTATGCGTTTCTAAGGTCATGATAAGGGAATGTGTTTCACTACTTTACTAGTGATTGTCTTTGCAGAAATATCGCTATAAAACTATTCCTTTAAACATAGGATTGGATAGAAGTACTATTATAGCGGAACTCCACTATAGGTAAAAAACGGCGCCAACAGGCAAAACTCGTCTGCGAAATTTCGGAAAATTCGACATGACTAAAAAATCTAGTGGATTAGGGGGTAAAATAGATTGTTGGCAACACATTTATTTGTTGCCAACAATTGCAAAATATCTAACTTGATTAGATATTTCGTCGCAAAAAATTGGCGCAGCCGTTTTTGCCTGTTGGCGCCGTTTTTTACCTATAGTGGAGTTCCGCTATTAGACTTCTTAAATGTAAACATAGGGGGATACCTCCTACTCCCATCCTTTTTAGATATGATAGTATCAAAAAATCCATTTTTTTGTGACTTATGCAGGGACTCCACTATGGGAAAAACGGCAAAAACGGCCGTGACGAATTTTTTGCGAAGAAATATCTAATCAAGTTAGATTTTTTGCAATTGTTGGCAACAAATAAACGTGTCACCGACAACCTATTTTACCCCTCTTCCACTAGTGATTTTTGTGCGCCGAATTTTTAAGCATGTCGGCGACATGTTTTGCCTGTTGGCGCCGTTTTTTTTCTATAGTGGAGTCGCCCTATTACACATTACAAATGTGGTGTTCCAGGAAAATGAGTCACAAGTCGCAAAAATGAGTTTTTTCAAAGCGTTTTTTTCACAAGATCTCTTTATTGAAATATTCTGATTTTTAAGAGGTTTAGCACTTATAGTCATATAAATCCATGTATCAAATTTCAGGACATGTACTAAATATATCCTTGCGTTTTGAAGGCATTTGTATGGAGTATATTTAGTTACTTCACTGGTAATTACCCACCGAGAAACATAGCAATTTTTTTTTTCAAAAATAAAAATATCAAACTTAAAATAGAGAAATATATACTAGGTGTCCCAGTGTACACTATCATTGGAATCGGCTTGATATCCTCTTCTTAATTTTAAAATTTGTGAAAAATGTATTAGAGTATCGAATGATTCTATTGAAATCAAACAAACATCACCATGTTGCGTCTACTATCAAAAGTAACTAACGGAAACTATATAATACCGGTTTGTAATTTATATATACATTTTTCTGATATTACTTAATATCAAATATGAGGCAAAGACTCAAACATCGAGCTTGCAGTGAGTTGCTAATGTTTTTCTATTTCATTACGAATCCCAACACTTAGGACTATTCTTCAAGGGAATCTGTTCGTATTGATATTTATTAATGATATTGAATGTTACAGGATCAGTAATGCCAGGATTTGGGTTTGGTGTCGGTTGGTTTGGCTACTTGATACTGGGCTACAAACCCCGCCCTATTCCTCATTTTGATATCTCACAGAAAGCCTTCAGGGGTAAGTACAAAAAAAATTAATATGCTTTAAAAGTGGTAAGTAAAAATGCATTTGATTTTTTTTTGTTATTTATTTTTTATTGGCAGTATTGGAACAAATACATGGCATCGCTGAACCAACGTTCTTCCAGCCACCTGCCTATACTAAATAACTTAATGATTAATAATAATAAAGGTTAGTTGTTAGTGTCAGACTTCAGGGCATGTCATTTTACTTAAGTCGACGGGGGGGGGGGGGGGGGAGGTGTTACGTGAACCTCATATATTCAAGCACCTAAGAGAACAGGAATTACATTAGACGATACCTTCTTGGTATTGTTGATCAAGAAGTAGGTATTTTAGAGTCCTCTTCAGACTCTTCACATCAAGAGTTCTTAAATGGGGAGCTAAGTTATTTCAAGATCTCGTTGTCTGGTACTCAAGACTATTCTTATCGCTTTCGGTTCTTGGTAATAAGCCAGGGATCACTATTGCATCTCGGTGCCTAGTATTAACATTAATTCTGATATTCTGTTCTCGTATTCCTGCAGCGAGGGATTTCTTGATGATGGGTTTGATGATGGGGGAGACTGTATATAGGTGGGCCATAACTAGAACTCTTACCAAATGTATTCATTGTTTGACATGTGGAACTGAAGTCGCCAATACTGTTATTCATGTTTATAAAATAATAAGAAGTCAAATAGGCTGGCAAAAAAACCACCGTTGAGCGACCAAGCAATAACCGGTTTATAGTATAACATAATTAATGTTAGAAGTTAAATAGCTGTTTTGTAACAGAATACGGTTTATAATGTCAGTTCTACTGAATGTACATATTATAATAAATAGTTGTGTTTATGTCATATATATGCATATAATATATGTATCGATCCTATTCAGTCTAGGTCCAAATATGAGTCCTTTCAAACGGAGGGAAAGCCTCTCGCCTCAAAAAGTAATCTACCATTATAATTCCATTAAGACCACACAACTAATTATAATCCAATTAGAATGCCTAGTCCTAGGCAAGGAAACCGATTAGCGAAGTAGGCGTCTAATCACTGACATACCATTCTTATCTGATCTGAGGGTTTGGGCCTAGACTGTATTGTACGTTGTGATGAAGTTAACAGCTGTGCACCTCGTTTATATTTTGATATTTTATTTATTGTCTAATATCTGCTATATTGCCACCCTTACAGGGCACCAGTTCGTCACCATATGCTCACTAGTGACAACCGCGGCCATGGCCTGCCTTGTGCTATACTCAATCTACATATACGGACTTGTAGCTGTTACCAACTACTACCTTGTGCCTATCTTCATATTCGCCAGCTATACAGTCATCATCACCTTCCTGCATCACTCTGAGGTGAGCACCTCTGCACCATTGTACATTTCCTCTACCGTAAAATCTCTAATAGAACCCTGACTCTTATTTTTTGTACAGTATTTTCTCTATTCATGATAGTTGGTGGCTTAATTATGTTTAATATGGCTCGGGTAGTACCTGGTCTTCCGCTATATACTGATTGTCGCTTGGTACATTTTAAACTTCATTAATCAACTGCGTTGAGTGATTTACATCTACACATGTAGTAAATTCTGCTTGATTAGACAAAATAATGACAATTGGCACATATATTTGACTATTGACTACATATATTGTGTATTGCGTTGATTAAAACAATATACTTAAAATACAGCTCGAAAAAAATACAGCTAGAATATTATTCTGTTATATCGAGCTGTATTTTAAGTAATACCTGACGCAATTATCTAGTTCAATGAAATTCAGTTATCTCTTCTTTCTTTGTTCCTTTGAAAACATTAAAAAAAACATTCTCTTCTTTCTTCATTCTTTTGAAAACATTAAAAAAAACATTATTACGAATATTGTCATATGTATTTCTAGATAAATATTCCCTGGTATGCAGACAGTCAGTGGGACTTTGTGCATGGCCAGCTGTCCACTGTAGACCGTCATTACGGTATGGTACATAACGTCATCCACTCCATAGGCACCCACCAGGTACGTGCTGCTTATTAGTCCCATTTCTCAAAACGTCTTTTCAAGGGTGGTCTCCACGGGCTGCGGTAAGCTCTGCAGTAAGCCCTGCGATGGTTTGTGCTGGTTCTGTAGGTGGAGAGGAATGACGAGATCCTGCCTACATGGTTCAAAGGCCATGTAGGCAGGTCCCCGCCACTCCGGAACATCACAACACCATCGCAAGGCTTACCGCAGAGCTTACCGCAGCCAGTGGAGACCACCCTTATTAGTCCCATTTCTTCAAACGTCTTTTTATTGAGCAGGTTACTTGGCATATGCCAATTAATTAATCACTAGCTCGGATAATTAGAATCCAGTCTTCTTCTACCCCCTGCTATGAATGGCTGTCATTGGAATGTATATACAGGGGTGAGCGTAGTAGCTCTAGGTGGTTTAAGATAATAAGGTACTCCAATATATATATGGGTCAGATTTTTAGAAAATGTACTACTCAACTTGACCAATCTTCTCAAATAACCCACATTTCAGACGAAAATCAGTTTCAAAACACAGTTCCACCTAACCAAACAGATTGCTAGTATCAATGCAATGCCGATTATACTCGAATTTACCTAGTATTGACTAAATTGCAGCCTAATTTAGCAGAATTTACCAAAAGTATACAGCTGCTAATTGTACATTTTCTGAAAATCTGACCCATATATAGTTTGGATCATACAAGGAATGAGTGAGATTGGTTGCTTTACGCCCTTATCAAAACATTGAAGGTTATATCAAGGGCAGGAGAGCTGAGAGGCAGGCAGTTTATGATCTTACCCAGGAAATAGAGATAGCGAAGAAGGGAGAGAGAGACAGAGAAATGAGACAGAAAATCATTGATGAATAAATGAGTAAAGTATGTTTTTCACCCCTGGGTCCAGTGTCGATTGGCGTAACAATGTTTGGCTTGAAGTCGTGAAGTTAATCAAATGATTTAAATGAACTATCACAATGTTTTTACTAGAAAGGTAGTCGTCCTTTTGGTACATGTTGGAACACAGTCGATCCTTCATCAGGGATCACATAATGATCTTCTTAAGGCTATATCAAACTGTGTAGCTTTTGTTACCATAGATACATGTCAGTAAACGTGAGTGAGATTGGTTGCTTTACGCCCTTATCAACACATTTAATATGGTTATATCAAGGCCGGGAGAGCTGAGAGGGAGGCAGTTTATGATCATTCCCAGGAAATAGAGATAGAGAAGAAGGGAGAGAGAGACAGAGAAAAAGTGACAGAAAGGCACTTTATTGTCTTACCCAGGACCACTACATGTCAGTAAAGGGAATACAGCAATAGGATAGTTTAGAAGTTAATTGGGTAATTATAATGTAATATAATGTTACGTAATGTGATATGATAGAAAACACAAGTAAGTATGTAAGCCTTACCCCAACCCTTAATGACCATACTGCAAGGCTCATCATTCCCCAGCATGGTGGTGGATACCACTGAAATGTGGCTATTGTACCGTATCTTATTGATTGTTATGTGTACAAATATCGATTGTTAGAAGTAGAAAGTCCCGCCGGAAGACCTGCCCCATTAAAAAATGGAAATAAAGTTTCAATATAATATGCGGAGAAGCTTACATGGTAGCACTAGCATTAGCAATACATTATGCATTAGCAACACAATAATACAAATGAAATATTCTGTAATAAATAATGTTGTCACTATTTCAGATGCATCACATGTTCACCAAGATCCCCCATTATCACCTGGAAGAAGCCACTACCCACTTCCGCTCAAACTTCCCTGAGTTAGTGCGCGTGTGTCATGAACCCATACTTCCGTCGTTTATGCGCATGTTCCGCAAGTATGTACAGCAGAGCCGCATATCTGATGACTGCATACAACACATCTATAAATAGGTCTATCAGGATGTACAGTCAATGCCATCTTGTGCCAAAGATAACAAATCAAATTTGGGATCTTGAACTAATTAAGGGACTGTTCTAATATAGAGAATGCCATGGGAATGCTCATTGGATGTCACCTGCATACCTTTCTGAAGTACAGTAAATCCTCTACTTGTTGACACTACTTTAATCCGAACACCTCGTTAATAAGGACATTGTTTGTCTGTCCCATCACGGTTAATCTTGCTTATAGGGATAACACTTAAATCCGGACACCCCACCATTATAGAACGTTGAGCTCAGTCTCTTGGGTGCCGTTATAGAGAGGTTTTACTGTAGGTAGTTTCCCCATTTTTGTGGAAGTGATGATTGTATTCCAGACACTTAATCAGCCTTCTTGGAGAAAACAGTGTCACTGCAAACTGTAGTGAAAGCAATATTTTCCATACAAAGAATGTGGGAACCTTTCCAGCATTCCAATGCAGTCCGAACACATTAAAAATATTAGAGTGGAAACCAATGAAGAACCAAGGGAACATATGGGTCAGATTTTCAGAAAATGTACAATTGGCCTTTACCAATTCTCTCAGATAACCCAAATTTAAGACGAAAATTAGGTTCAAAATACAGTCCAACCTAACAAGACAGATTAATTGAATGAATCAATACAGAATACACTCACATATACCTAGTATTTATCATTTTTCAATCTAATTTAGCAGAATTTGATAGATCTGTAGAACTGTGGATTAAGAATTTTCTGAAAATCTGACCCATATAGCAGGTGTGATGTCACGTCATTGCCTCAGATACAGTCAATTGGATTGGCTTGAAATGGCTGTGCATCTCTATGAAAGTGGTTCCTAACAACTAAAAAAAGAACCAACCGAAATCTATATATCAATGAGACTGGTGGAACAGACCTGGTATTGTGTCTGCATATATGTATCCTGTCTACAAAGATTTCTTATGATTTTGGAAGTCTTGACAGGAGTTTGTCCAATAGATCTGTCTGTCTTTCCCTATCTTTTGTCGCAGATCTTCTCTCTCCATGGGAGCCTATTCCAAACGCCGTAAATTTCTCTCTTGTGCTAACTGGCAATAATGTTATTTATCTATGATTTGGGTGAAATTTTCAGAAATGCCTTCACCTTTACCAATCTTTTTGAACAACCCAAATTTAAGTAAAAGGTGACGTTCAAAATGAAGTTTAACACAATGAAAGAGATATTTCTAATCAACACAATGCCAAAGATACTCTGATATACCCATTATTTATAATTGTTCTGTCTAATTTAACAGAAGCTACCAAATTTGTAGAGCTGCCGATCGTGCATTTTCTGAAAATCTGACCCATTTATCTTAACTCTTCATCTATTCAACTTTAATCCAAGAGTAGGATTTTAGGTAACTTCTTTGAACTCTTAAATCCCATCCAAATGTTATCAAGAGCAATATTATCCATGCATTTATCAACATCAAATTGCCTCAAGATGTTTACCAGAAATGTCATTAAAATATGAAATACATTTCTAGTATGAGATTATTACTCACTATTCATATTCCACTTTTTTATAAATTCAATTTTCATATTCGATTTGAACTTTAAGGAGATTATTTGCCATCAATCACCCAAAGGCAATATCATTGTAAGTGATAGCTAATCGTTGGCACAAAAACTGATTCATACTTGATAATACGACCGTTCAAAGCTACATTCCCAGCTATATGGTCTGAAAAAGTTGTACGTTTCGTTGCAGTATATTCCCACTTCTCTGAAGGTCTATTCTGAAATAAATATTAAAACAATATTGGGACTTTCTCTTCTTGGTCTAGAGCCACATTTCCACCCTGATTGTCTATGTCTGTGCGCGACTTGTTATATGTTCGTAACCACATGCTTTACAGGAGTGATTTCCATTGTTCACTTCTATTTTGGACACTTCTGTACACGTCTTCATTATTTATGAATAAAAGAATTTAGAATGAAAATTGGGTCGAATTAGCTGAGAACGCAGCTTTTAGGACCAGACACTAACTTAGATCAAACGTTCTGCATTTGTATGATTTAGTTACCTTTCTTTGTGATTGTGTGATGACAGATTATTGTGTACTCGATGTGCTTCAGCTGATCTCATGACTCAGAAATAAACTTGTTTATACGATATCAATCTATTGTCTGCGTTCAAGTTCAAGAGGCACACACATTCTCAATAATGACTCATTTTCTAGCACAAATGCTAGCGAGGCCAACTGAAATTATTTCCTAAATTTAGTTATTCATGCAAGTACTATTTCTCTTAAAGATAAACAAACATTTGGTACTAAAGCTGTTGCTAATTTGAGAGGGATAATCTCCTGAAACACCACTTTTTAAGAGAGAATGTAACGAGCACGTTGTCTAGGGATTTATGTATCTGATAGTCATGCATTTTTACTGAGTTGAGGATCGACTCGAAGCTGTGCTTTTCTGTTACAGCTGTTGACTTAGAGATGAATAATTAAATTTCAAAGAGATTGAGGCGACTCTAAACACAAGTAGGACACATCTATTAGGTTATGAAGGAGGTTTTATTCATTCAGGGATGATCAACGTTTCGGTATCATCTTCATCAGGAATAATTAAATTGTCTAGATTTTAGTAGTATCAAGCGAAGGCTGATCCCCTTGTGGAGTATGGTATACTCTGCCTACCATCTGCAGAACGGTGTCTTCAGTGGTGAACAACTCTTTGTGTGATGTTGCCTCCTGCTGGAACTGATCAGCACTACCGGCTCTAGTAGAGAGGCCTTCACTGCCATTGTAAGGTGTTGATATGGTAGGCAGCGATATACTAATGAACTGACAATGGTGATATGATATAAATAACTGATAATGCGCCCTGATCCAGCTGCTACTGAACTTGGTGGCCGCAACTATATTTTTACCCTGCATCATGTGTTTTGTCCATCATTAAGGTTAAATTAAGGCAAATAGACAAAGGACAATGGTACACTAAGCCGACCAACTGGACATATTCACCCATGTCAGTTAGCCAACCATTTGCAGAGGTGCTTTAAAGTAAAGCTTGTATGGAATGGGGTAACTATATATATGCCTTTGGTCTCTGACCGCAAACATGGAAATAACACTAGATCTGGTATACATGTATACTCAAACTTTTATTTTCTTGTATTTAAAGCATTTAAATTCTTTTCTTCTGTTAAATCAATGTTGGTGGATGACGATGCATTGACATTTCACTTAGATTCCTGTGTTGTCTCTGATCCAGCCTCTGAATGAAGTAATTCTGGTATACATGGTTGGCCATTGGGGATCACAGTCTGGGCTTCCCCATGATGTAACACCACCGAGGACTGTCTTTCCACCCACGCTGCAAGCCAGAGGACCACCGCTATCTCCCTGAAAAAATAAGATTAACTCATTGTATTTTATTATGTCACACAATATTTTGTTGTTGTTCACAGATGGGTTGAGATGCTTTGGTGTGTAGAACAGGTCTACCAGCTCTAGCCCTGGATACAAATCTTAAGGTTCACTCATCACCTATCATCATAGATCATAACATGAGGACACATTGTAGATAAAAAATGTATCAACTGAAATGTGTTTTGCAAGCTTCATACTCTCAAATGTTCTTTCCTGATACAAAATAGGATTCCTAACATCTAACAAGTTAGGGAAAAAACAATTTGAATTGGTAATAAGTTCAAATCTATACAGTCTCAAATGGGATGTGGATCTATAAGTACGGCACCAAATTACTTCATCTTCCCTTATGATTGTCATATATTTATATAGGGCTGGCCAAAGGTGCCTACTGATAAAGCTACAAGGGCAAGACTTCTGAGATAATACATTAATTGAAAATATTAAAGAATAAAATGAACATAGAAGTGCCATCATGCTAGACACAGCAGTGGGCAGAAGACACTTGTTGAATAATCACATGTGAGCCCATATTCTTGATGACTATGCAGTTTTGTAATCTGACGTTGATGGGCTGTATAAACATTCTAAAGCACCATCATTCAAGCAGCAGAATTTTGAAAGTTGAAGACCACTTCATAAGTAAAATAGGTAGGCAATGATCATATAATCAAAGTCTGTTTAACATAAGAGGGCACTCAAACGTCTGTGTTTGCTTTGATTGTGGCACCTAAAATGTCACATTTTCTAAGATCGAAGTGCATTTCAAGACAGAGATAGTTTAACAATGAACAAAGAGTTAACCTGTGGAACTAATTATTCTACTTCCATCCTCTATAAAGAGGCAACACTCAGAGGCAAAACTTACATGACAGCTGCCTGCGAATCCAGATCCCTTGGCTCCAATACAGATGTGGGAAGCTACAACATAGCTTTCATCTAACTGGGGATGAGCATCTATGGCTGCTTTACATGCGGCCAATGTTATTGGGTTGGTTGCAGCCTCTTGTAAGATGTTAGGTGACCCTGTTGATCCTGTAAGTAAAAGCACAGATGACTTTAAAGATAAGATTCAAGTTTCTATTGTAAGTGTACTAAAACAAATATATTTTTTTACCCCTTTATATCAAAACTTAGGTATTATCACAACAAAAACATGCAGATCAACACAGTATGTTCTATATGGAAAAAGACAAAATGACTGTGCTTTGTGCAAATCTAGAAGATGTTTGCATCATCGATGAGGATTGAGGAATTTAAAAAAAAGGATAACTTGCCAATTTGGGTGTTGCCCCATCCAGTGATGACACAGTTTGCTCCAGCCATATCTCCATCAGTCTCATTAGGAAGGTCAATAGCGGCTACGTATGGGTTGGTCATATCAATAGCAGAGCTAAGTTTGACAATTGAAATATCTGCTTCATTCAGCCCTGTGCCTTGTCCATAATTAGGATGCTTAAAGAAATATATGGCAATAAAAGTTACTTCAGTACTGATATATATGTGAAAGTGTTCATAATACAAGGGAATATATTTCTAGTTGGTTGATTTAGTTATACGGACAATATTCAAGCTGTCCTTACCGTTATGGCCCACTGCACAGCGTAGGTAGTTGGCTGTCCTTGGCTAAGAGTCTTGATATCATGGGCACCAACAACTACGGTCTCCGCAAATCTGTCAAAGAAATAAACATCTGAGTAAAACTCTCATTTATGTCGTTGGAAATGTTGGCACAAAGACTTTATGGAATGAAAAGATAGCGTGAAGTAGTCTACTATGAATGTGATGAATTTATTCTGGGGACCTCGACCACCACAAGAAATAATGGAAGACTATATATATATATTTATTATACGCGCATTCTATATTAGACATGCTATAAGTGGGGTGCTATAAAAATATTCATATAGGACGCGTCCTATATGAATTGTAGTTGTCTAAAAATAGCTCTGTTTTTATGCTTCGTGGAGCTTTGGCTCTCCGCGGAGCATGTAAACAAACCCCCGCGATCGGTAATCCACCCGTGATTCTGGTACTATAATTATAGAAATGCATCATAAAACCTACATCATTAAATAGAGCATTAAATTCTCTTTTGAATGATATAAATTGAATTAATGTACCTCAAGGAATGGCCATGATATGAACGTTTTAATTCAACAATGTCAGTAAGTAAATGTACTGCATGAGACACACAGACAGATTGACAGCTAGGGCACCGCTGTACTAATGGGAGACTCAGCGGGACAGTGGGGTTCTCTGTGACTTTTTTAGATATTTTTCAGTGATATCTAATGATATATCATCAAATTTGTATGCACATATAATAAATATAGAATGGAACTCACCGGCAATAATCGAAAATTTATAGGACTTGATTCGTCCACATAAGCACTCTGCCTACGGCATCGTGCTTATGTGGGCGAATCTCGTCCTATAAATTTTCGATTATTGCCGGCTCGTCCCATTCTCTCTATATAGGACTAATCTTTATATTAGTTCATGGAAAACTAGGCAGAT
Source organism: Sthenelais limicola (assembly GCA_942159475.1). Taxonomy (NCBI): domain Eukaryota; kingdom Metazoa; phylum Annelida; class Polychaeta; order Phyllodocida; family Sigalionidae; genus Sthenelais; species Sthenelais limicola. The sequence goes on from OW804102.1 coordinate 38,440,889, forward strand.
CCTCCAGCTGTATGAATTTTATTAAGTGAGTTGTACCAAGAAGAATAGTGATTACTATAGAGTAACTGAGATTAAAATATAACCTTGATAGTAATAGACATTGGTATACAAATGTATAGAGGGGCTAAGTTAGGGGCGACTAAAGATTATGACTAAGGTTAGGGGTGATTTATTTATTAGGGTCTAATATAGCAGTGATCTGGTCGCGTCCTGGTCATCAGCAAATTCTAACCATTTCACTTGTATCTGCCTAAGGTGATTACAGCCCCTAGGTCCTTCAATACAGTGATCTAAGTCTTATAGTTATAAGTATTTCCTTAGTATTGTCATTGTTTAGTGCTGTTGATTTTAAATGCAATATCACTATAATTAAATCTATTCATTAGCATTACCTCAGATATACATAAATATATTTAATACACAGTTTTCAGATTAAGCGCATGTATTTATGCTACTAACAGCGAAAAACACCCCAAAAATAAACATTCTGGGTAAGGGTTATGGTGGAAGAATATTTTAAAAACTCCATTTGTGGGACTTGTGACTAATTCTCATGTTATACATTACATTTGTACTTCAGCCTCATTTTCTATCTATTTGTTTATAAAAAATTAGTAAAAAAGCTTTTGCTTGATGTGAGGTTTGACACAATCACCATATTAGATATTTGGAATATGTTAATGATCAAGGCTGGTTCCAACGAGATCCATTAGGGGAAGGACCTCAGACAATTTACAAACAGAGGTTCTTCACATTAACTGAATTCTGTTAAATAATAATCTTTTCTTAAATTTGGATTATGTGAGAGGATAAGTGAAGGTGAATTGTACACTTTCTCATGTCCTGACTGTAAAGGAAAACCTACCCGAAGATGCAATGAGCGGCTGAAAGAAGGTAGTTGGCGCTGATGATAGCAGCTCCGCAACTGTGAGATCCGAAGAATTGGAAGGAAGCCTGTTGAAATGAAATATTCCAACTTGATATGATATGATATGATATGATATGTTAAATCTTTTATTTGTCGTGAATAGGTATAAGTTACATTGAAAATGACAAATTGGTCGCCACAACCACATCAATTTGTTTGGGATACACGGAAAGATTTCATTTGTGACTGATAACAAAATATCCGTATATGGGTCAGATTTTCAGAAAATATACAATTGACAGCTGTACACATTTAGAAAATGGTACAAATTTAGGCTGCAATTTGGTCAAATCTAGACCTGTAAATTCGAGTATATTTGGCATTGCATTGATTCTGGCAATCTGTTTGGTTAGGTTGAGCTGTATTTTGAACTTTATTTTTATCTGAAATTTGGGTTATTTGAGAAGATTGGCGAAGGTGAAATGTACATTTTCTGAAAATCGGACCCATATTCTAATAGTAATGTTTTCTAAACAATACCTGACATGCATAATATGATAGAAACCATGATAAATGAGAATATAGATAATACTGTAGTAGAAATAGAAAATGGATTAAGTTAATTAATTAATTTGATACAGTATATATAGTATAGATGTCAGGATCTTGGGAATGGCGAAGTAATGTTGTATCTAGTATCATTTCTAAATATGTGAAGACTTTCTTCATAAATCATTCACAAAATACCACAAAAATAAACGAGAAATTGTCCATCGGCAATTAATGGCATTTTTTAGTTTTACAACGTTACCATATTCTAAGAAGGTTAGAACATAAGCATTATTACATGACACAACATAACATAAGCATTATTTTTCTCTTATGTAGTGTTATCACAATTCCTTGTAAGGAAACCTCCAGGTTAATGTAACTGATATTGTATTACCTTCCATTATAATTGTATGACGTTATTGGGTTGGGACATTTAGTACACAAGGAGCATTAATATAATGTTGGTTAGTATCAACATTTGGAAATGCATGTGATTGATGACCTAACAACTACCTAGATCAGCTTTTAACAATTGCCAAGCTAGGTTTAAAGCTGCTCTCTCAGTTAACATCAGTCTAAATCTAATCATTTTCTACTTTTTGTTCAATTCTTTTCCAAGTCGTCTAAAAGTCATTTGATCAAAGTTTTGGAGAATTTTGTTCAGTTTTTTTTGCTACAGGTCTGTTAAAACGTCCTCTTTTGTATTTGGAGGACCCGCCCGAATCCCTTCCTAAGGTGATTTCACTTATTATCGCTCACCAGCGGCAGTTTACTCTCAGCGTTTACACTTCTTTTTTTGTATAAACATACAACAGCAGAATATTGATGAATTCAATCCTATAAGTCATAATTTGAATAAACTTGGGAAGATTTCTTTTGTCATAATAGCTGAGAACGCAGCTTTAACACCTGTGTGCCAGTGTGTATCACCTTTTCTTTTGTTTTTAGAAAAAATGATATGTTTTTAGTAAAATGTTTCTGATACTGACAAGGAATGAATGGGATACTACATGTGTAAAAAGCGTAAAGTATGTCTGATATGAATTCTCTTGTCTAGATGTATAAATTGAGTTAGCACTATACTACCAAATCAGATCAGTTTGGTAATGATATTGAGAAGATTGAATGTTCAAATAACTTTATACATAGTTCTTATTAATTTACCCTTTTCTTCCCTAGTTGAATTTCGATGTAATGTAATTTAAAAGTAATTCAGGCTATTCTGGGAATATTCGTACTATATGTATGGAAATGTATGTGTAAAATATTTTCAAAATCAAATCAAATCTAATGAAATAGACTTAATACCTGGTAGGCGAACTTCCCGGGAGAATCCACATCCTTCCCATTGACAATGTAGGGCAGGCGAGCAGCAAGAGCTGGGGCAGCCACAAGGGCAAGTAGGAAGACAAAGCGCAGCATTTTAACAACCTATTCAAGAGCCGGACAAGTGAAGTGTAGTCAGGAGAAATATTCACTCGTATTTATATTGCTCTCATCATGAGAATATACACAGCTGTAAACTATTAAAATCTACCTGAATCTCAAAAGATATCTATAGAATGAGGTCAGTTTATTATCAATGGGAATGAGCCTGTAATGGACCTGTTGGAGATATGGGTAAGATTTTCAGAAAATGTACGATTGGCAGCTCTACACATTTAGTAAACTCTGCTAAATTAGGCTGCAATTTGGTCAATACTAGGTAAATTCGAGAATATTCGGCATTGCATTGATTCTAGCAATCTGTTTTGTTATATTGAACTGTATTTTGAACTTCATTATCATCTGAAATTTAGGTTATTTGAGAGGATTGGTGAAGGTGACTTGTACATTTTCTAAAAATCTGACCCATATATTGTATAATTCGTCCCACAGTTTATCATTAACTTATCATTAACTTAGTGATTATTCTAAACTTTAGCATAGAGGCCGTATAGGCTCTATATGATCAGTACTTTTCTAAAGTATCGTTAGGTTGTAATTAGGATATTGATGGTGATACATACCGATGCGGTGACACATAGGGCAAGAGAGGGAGAGGTAAAAGAATGGGAAACAGATTGATACGTATAGGACATTATATAGTGATGTAGAGTGTTTACATATATAATGTTGCTTGTTAAATCAAAACGATTGTTTCATCGCGTTTTCGACGTTAAATAAAGAAACATCTTCAATTACTAGAGGTAAAGTTTGTCCCAAAGTTGATATAGATATCCACAATATTGAAAACAAAATTTGACACAATTGCTCAGAAACTATGCGATCGCCATGAGATACTTCATGTCCAAGCCTTAAGTTTAGATACTTAGTGGAAAATGCCTCATTCATATATGGGTCAGATTTTTAGAAAATGTACAATTGGCTGCTGTACACATTTAGTAAAGTTCTTCTGCATAATTATGCTGTAAATTTGTCAATACTAGGTAAATTCGAGTATATTTGACATTGCATTGATTGAAGCAACCTGTTTGGTTAATTAGGTTGAACTGTATTTTGAACTTTATTTTTGTCTGAAATTTGGGTTATTTGAGAAGATTGGCGAAGTTGAATTGTACATTTTCTGAAAATCTGACCCAAATGTTGTGTACAAGAAACATTAAAATGTAAAAGTAGTTCAAATTGAGGGTGTATATAGTACGGGTAAAGTCATCAGAAAATTTACGATTCGCCTTCACCTTTCAAAATACAGTTCAACATAAGCTAGTAGATATTGAAAAAAATAATAAAATCTTTAATAACATTTAACATTTAATAGTATCTAAGGTATGTATAGGCAAGACCTTGCAGCCACATAGCTACGACGAGGCCATGCCCACTTGTTGTTTGTGTACGGTCGTCAACCATGTGTCGCGCTCAGCCAATAGGAGCGCAGGAACATTGGAACTTTGCATATAACCGACACACCTTCTTCTACGCTCGGGTTGAACAGACCTATATTGCATGTATCAACATTGATTTTTGAACTTTATTATGTCTTTATTATGGTGGAATAAATATTCTATGTTCGCCAAACTTTTCCTTTATGTTATTATTAATAATTGTTCACATAATATAATCGTTCCAAATATATATCTATGCTGAAATGCCTCCACGACAGTCTATAATACGAAATATATCCGGATATACTTAGTGTTTATCATTTTGCAGCCTAATTGATGATAATTTATGATATGGTTAGAGTTGCTGATTATAAAGTGGATGAAGGCTAAATTAACTTTAGAAATAGCAGAACTAGGTTATCGTAGAGAGTGTGATAATAGTGGGTCCGGTCTGGTACAGTACATGGTAAAGTACCAGCTGCCGGTAGACCCCCATATGGCTGTGTTTGGGCAGTAATTCCATTTGTGTATTTTGAGGTTCAAGCGAGTTTTTGAGAAATAAATCTTTTAGTAATGGTAGAATATTTATAATTTCATACCTGATGTGACAGAGAAATGAGGCATAAGTCGCAAATTGTATATTCTTCATAGTCGTTTATTCACAGAATCATTGTGTGGGAATGTTCTCATGTTTGGGGTATCTAGCGCTATAGGTCTTATGAATGTATGTACCAAATCTCTAGACTGTGTATTAAATCTATCCTTGTATTTCTAAGGTCATCCTATGGAGTATATATTTTAGTTCTTTTATTAGTAATTGACCACCCAGAAATATTGCAAACGGATTTTTTAAATATAAACAAAATGCAAACATATAATATACAAATATTGTTAGGCGTCAGGAAAATGTCTGGCCATTATTTTAGTAAATTGTGCTAAATAAGCCCAAAAGATGATCTAAGTGTATCTGAATATATTTGGCATTCAAATGATTGATTAAAAGTAATCTCATCTGTGCAAATGTATGTTAAACTGTATTTTCATGTCTCAATGTTACGTTTGTTAAGAGGATTGTATACTCGCACTCGTCCCCAAGACAAGGGAGTTTATTGGGTGAAAAGTAAAGATAACGGATCAATTCATTCTTTCTTTTTCTTCAATCAAATTCATACGTTGGTGGTATGTTATATCAATATTGGTGCACCTAACACCAAAGATGCTCAAAGCAAAACTTTTCCGCGTAGTGATGAATTGAATGATATGACTTGATACTAGAGAATTTTAAAAGAGGGAGGGAGGGTAGAGAAACAAGAAGGAGTTGAAGATGGTGAAGAGAAAGTGAGGGTTTCTAAAGTGCCAGTTCGTAAAGAGTGAGGTAGATGGCTCTAGAGGGAGTATTGAGGTATTAGTGGTAGTAATAGTAAGGACTCGATGGGGTTGCAATGCCTCATTACCAGAGCCAATGACAACACAATATCGACAAATTTATAAAGTAAACTTAATTACGCCGAAAGATTTTATTATTATTATTATTTAGACAGTGCTACACAATTCATGGAGTTGTCGCAAGATGGTGTTCCCACCGCCTGCCTTAAGAACTATTACAATAATAATATCTCCATATAACAATAATCAATTTTTACTCATTATGTTACAGTCACCGTTTCTGTCGGGGCGGGGCTGGGTGTGTGTGTGGGGGGGGGGGGGGGGGGGGGGGCGAGTGGACACCAGAGGGTGAGACCACACTATCCAAAAATTATTTTTTGGGTACTGTACTTGAAGTGGTTTTAAGGCTGTCCTCGTCTGATTTCCCGATAGTGCTATCTGGCTTGTTCCAGTGCCTTGTCATTTGATATAGCAATGTTCTCCTGTCAGTCTCAATTCGAGGTAGGAATTGTTTCATTATAGGTCCATCGTGTAATCTCGTGTTTCTATGGCATGTCACTAGTTTTAAGCTATAAGAGTCTATCTGTTTTTTCCCCATTTTTTATTATACCAATTTTTGTCTATTATTTACCAACATTATCTTGCACTCCTCATGTATATCGATTCTAGAGACGGTATGGTCAACACTCAGAGCAATTCTTATCGCCTTATTTTGTAAGTTCTGGAATTTTTTCATGTGTCCCTTACCTACTGGAATGGTATACTGTAATAAAGTATCGATAATATTAATGTTTTCAATAATAATACCACTGCATTTTTCATCACAAAAGGTCGCATAAGCCTGATTTGATGTATTTTGTAGTTTAGATTCTTTTGTAATCGGTCAAACTGTTTCAGCATTCATCTTGCTGTCCAAGCATATTCCCATGCAGGTATTCTTAATTATCTGTGTGCTGTATTTCATGATTTTTAAATCGTATTACAGGTAGTTGCCTAACCTTTTTTCTCTCGAGAATATCATACATTTAGTCTTTTTAATGTTCATTTTGATCTTATTTGTCACAGCCCAATCATAGAGTATCGTCATATCTCTTTCTAGTTTCCTTGTTAGTTCCGCTAAGTCATTTCCTTCCGCAAATAACACCGTATGGTCAGTGTAGAGATCGCAACTTAAAAAAGGCTTCAAAATCACATTTCCACCCCAGATACCTTCACAAACCACATGTATACGACGACATTCAGAGAGGGGGGGGGGGCAGACCTCTACAGATGAGTAAAGTGGTTTGTAATACAACAAATTCCGAGAACATTCGGGACAAAGAAACCCCTCTAATCCTTATATGGATTTCTACCTCCTTTCCTAGAAATCGCTCTACCCGTATATTATATGGGTGGATGTGCTACTTGTCTTCATAAGACTATCATACCGTCTTCATAAATTTTACTACTAATTTCAGTGCATCCGGAAGGATCATTTATGTGAATATCCAATATTAATTTCAATATGTACAGATCGTCAATTTGCTCAGTCTCAAAAGGGCGTACAAGAACCTCATCACTGATATTGCATCTTATATCAGGGTTATCTGCTAATATACGGTCTCCAATGCCACGGATAAAGGTATTGATATGCTCAGCTAGCTCTGTGTCATGTAAGGTAGTTTCAACTTCATTCCTGAGTTGCATTTATTTCGTTTCTCCTTGCCTTGTATATCCGATATGACATGCCAACATTTTTTACTATCTTTCTTATTTTCCTCTAATAAGTTGTTATTTTTCTTTTCTTTTCACGTTTGAGGCTAGTATTGAGAGCATTTCATGATCGCCTGGCCATGCTCAGATCCTCAATATTCTTTTTTTGTTAGCTGTTTTATAGGCTTTGTCTCTGTCTTTAGCTAGGGTGACTAAATCGTCATTGTACCATTTAGGGGGTTCCGATTTGATTTTAAACTTTTCTTTGGTAGATTGTTTCTTAATCTGACAAAGGAAGTGTTCCAGAGTGAATTTATATCATTACATGAAAAAAGTTCCTCGAGTCATGAACTTATAATTTTGTTCCCAATGCCTCTTTAGAATAATTTGTATATTTCCGACCCTCAAACTCTAATCTATGAAGCTCATGCTTCCTTGAGTTCATATTCAAATATATGCCCTGGTGGTCTGGAATATTATAGTTAATTGTCCTGTACTGGTATTCATTCTTTATATCAACCAGATAGAAATCTAAGATCGAGTCCTTTCTCAGCCCCGTATCTGGTAATTGTATCCATGTCAATTTTATCCATGACCTCGGTGCCCTTTTATTTTCCGGAGTGGGGTCATTGCTACTGGTGCAACGGAAGCTGCATTGACTGTAGCTATGGTTGCTGCATCCATATAACAGCTTTCCCACACTTCCGACCAATGTATTGCGCATAGGAGATCATGGGGTTGTTTTAAACGCACCCACACTGCCATTTCTTGATTAGTCAATCCCTGCAAGTAAATGCGAAGGGAGACAGCACTCAGTGTCTTGTCCAGGGATCCAAATGCTTTCCGGCCCCTCCTGGCTACCTCATTCCCGAACAGCCTCACAGCTTGTCCTGGGGTCTGGCGGCAGTTGTAGAACTCTGCCTGGATCTTAGCTTTAGACTTCTCTCCGAAGTTGGCTTCCATGTGAGCCACATATTCCTTGAGAGTAGTCTTCTTTGGCAAAGGTCCCAACTCCGTCAACTGGCGAAGGAACTGTTTCGGAGTCCAATTGTATGCCTCAGCAACAACTTTGGTCTCCGCCAAATACATTCGCCAGGAGCTTTTACCATCCCATGGTTTCAGCTGAGGCATCTTATCATGGTGACTATCTTCACCCTCAGAGTAATCATACTCAAAGTCCAATTCTGAGTCACTGGGTCCGTCATATGTCAGGCCAGCAACCAGTGATCGGTCTTTCCTGTGAGAGCGTTTCAAATGGGTTTCCCCTGCTCGATCCTCTACAGAACAGTCAGAATCATGTCCTTTGCTTTTGAAATATCGCCCGGCGGGAGATACAGTTTTCCTATGCTTTAGCCTATGGAATGCCATACCTTCCCACCAAGAGGTATAATAAATCGATAGAACTAACTTTAATTCTGTCTGTGTGACTGTTCTTCACCAAGTTGGAGGCAGGAGGAATCCCGAGGTATGTAGCGTAGCATAGCACCCAGAGATTCCAACTCCAACTCCTGAACATACTTATGTAGTACCCTAGAGTGAGGAATCTGGTTATGGTGGTGCCCTTCCAGAATCAGTCAACCTCGGTGGTGTAGTGGTTAGCACAACCGGGCGCATAGCGGGACATCCGTGGTTTGATTCCCAGTTGAGATTACAATTATTAAACTTATAACATTAACAGAACAATGAGTTCAGAAGTTGCAAAAGACAGACATACAGACATACCAACACACAAATACATAGATAAACTAACTGACAGACAAATAGATAGATGGACTGGCCAACAGACAAAATGCTAGATAGATGGATATATATATAGATAGATAGATAGATGGATAGATAGATGGATAGATAGATAGATAGATAGATGGATCAAATTTTCTAAGCAAGGAATCTTGTGGAATAAACTATTGAACAATAATATTGTCACAAATGAGTCACATGTTATAAAACATCATATTATGATGTTTTATAAGTTGTGACTCATTTGTCTCAATTCTGATGATGATAAATAAATATTTAAAAAAGAAATAACAGCTGGCAGGTGGCATAAGTGTTGAAACTTCTAATACCTTTGATAGCTCCAGGGCAGTCTGCTGGGAAACATTAATAGCCTGTTTTATACCAAGGCTGTTAAGGAAATCAATATTTATGTCTCCTAAAGTAGAAATCGTGCCAGTATGATTCAGTTTTAAGTGGTCATAAATCAATGTTTCAAAGTTGCCTGTTGATGGTCTATAGATAAAACATAATTTATATATCCCTTCATTTTGAATGAATGAATAATGATTTTATATCATTGCTACTCTCCCATAATGATTTAGGAGAATCAATAGCATAATTCACTTCAGAACTTTGAGATGTAAAAAGTTAATCATGACATAATGGTGAACCACGCCCACGTAGATCACCATGTCACAACTTGGATACGTTCTTGGATTCTTACGTTACTGAACTCCCTATCCATCTCCTGAACAATCTGAACGCTTTTAGTATCTGCAAATGCAATAGGTTGTTGCTTTAATATCTGATGTAGTGACAAAATCGTTTTAATGTTGTATTGGTATTTCTGCGGTAAAAGTTGACAAATATTGAACCGCCCTTGGCGGGTCTCTCTCGGTGAGCAATAACAAGTGAGGCCACCACAGAAAAAGGAATTTAGTGTATCTCCAGAATATTAATGTGGGCTTCCATGAAGTGCTCTCCAAAAGAGTGGATAAATAATGATGTTTAGATGGGTGGGAAAAGAATGGAACAAAAAGCAGAACGTCTAGAGTTTTTTGCCAATGTTTACTGAGAGTGGATCTTTACGCAAGGATGTATTCTTGAAGTGATTTAAAATCTACTATAATAACATAACTTAAGACAAAACATAATGAGAAAGAAATTATGAATTTCTGATTCATCAATGATGTATAAATCTATATAAATGTACACAAGAACCAAACTAAAAGGACTAGATACTGTATTATGATGTATTATTAACAAACAAACAAAAATGTACAAAATAGGTAGTGTCATAGGTTACCGGAGAAAATATGGAGAAATCCAGGAGATGTACCTGTATGAAAAGTATAAATAAAAATGTATTCAAATCAAATCAATGTATTCTGCAACTGGTCAGAGGTGTGCATACATAATTAGCTCATACACCAGTCAGGAGGAGTGACTGCAGCCTAAATTCTAAACAAATTCAAACTGGTCAATTTTTTATCATTCAATAAAACGTGAAAAATATCACTTTTTTCCGTTGACTCCCATAGTAAATCTCTGATTTTTTTCGAGTTACTCTACAAAAAAATATGTTCACTGTGTAGGCTGAGGAAGAAGTATGATAACAGAGGAAGTGGATTGGAAGCTGGCTGCCATAAGGCCACCCTTTATTGATATTTATTGACATTTTATTAAAAAAAAATGTTTGCTCTTGTGCGACCAGCACAGTGTCAGTGTGGTATGACTGGTGTGTGTCCAGTGCCCCTGGCACTAGGTGGTGGCGACTGCGTGCCATATAGTTCTATATATGTGTAGTATATTTATAGATCCAGTAATTGGGCAAAATATCTTTTATTTTCATTAATGTTTTTCTTATGTAGTGAGGAACGATGCCTAAAAGTTGTATGACAATTGTACTGGTCAAGTTTGTTCTAATTGTTTTCCGGTATACCTTTAATTCAATTCAATTCAAAAATCCTTTCATTGCAGATGGTACAATGTGGTTGCTCCAAATCTAGAAACTAGTTCTCCCAGAGGGTGCCGCGTTTGGGATTAAATCTTATAGTTAACATGAATTGTTACAAAATAAACTTACATGAGTTATTAAAAAGTAGTTTAAGACATTTAGACATTGAAACTGGTCAATTTGTTATCATTCAGTGAAATGTGAAAAATATCACTTGTTTCCGTAGACTCCCATAGTAGAGCAAGGATGCAAGGATGTGTTGTGCCACAGGCCAAAGGTGTGCATACTTGTGCGGCTCATTGTGATACACAGGTGAGGAGGAGTGACTCCAGCGACCATTGCTTCACCACCATCCAGGTAAACTACAGGTGAGTCATACATGAGCGACTCATTGTGATATACAGGTGAGGAGGAGTGACTCCAGCCACCAATGCTTCACCACCATATCCAGCTAAAATCCAGGTGAGTCATACACTTTATACAACTCCTGGGATGTCTTCTGACCCCAGTTTCACCCCCTGGTTAATTCTTTGTTTGTTTGAAATATTTGTTTTTTTAAAAACTATTAGACTCCAAGGCTTTTAAAATTCATGTATGAAATAACCCAATATCGGAAGATCAGAATTTTATTGATTAAGAAGGTTTTACTGTATAACCTCCTAGCTCATTGAAATGAAAGTGTCTTTAATCCATTCATACTGAATTATATCCTTTATTGTCTAGAAAACTTTCCTAAAGTTTGAACATTATATCAACATTACCATCACCAGAAGTAATTAAAACAGAATTTATTTAATATAGTATGCTGTGTACCACTTTCATCCAGGACAAAAGTGGACTTGTTCGCAGCTAAACAATACTGTAAGGCCTTAAAGAGGGCTAGTAAACCTCCCACTGTCGGAGAATTGTCCACTTAATGTGACCAAGGTTGAAATAGATGTTTATATTTTCTCTAACCTGCCGTCTGGGCATTTACAATATTAAGATTATCTACTGCAACCTGTTGGTTAAAGGAAGGTCAAAATCAATCCCATGTCTTTACAAAGAGCAATAACAGTTGAAGCATTTTTGCGTTGGAACGTTAGATATAAGTGATGTGTTTCAGGAAAATAAGTCATAAGTCGCAAAATTTATATTTTTCAAAGTGTTTTTTTCACAAGATCACATTTTTGGAATGTTCTAATTTTGGGGGGTTTATCACTTACAGCTATATCAATTGATGTATTAAATTTCAGGACAATCTATGTAATGTATCCTTTCGTTTTAAGGGTCCTTATATGGACTACATTTAGTTACTTTACTGTTTAATAAATATTGGAAACTCTTTTTTTCAAAAACCAAATTATCAAACTTAAAATCTAGAAATACTTATTAAATTATTAGACTGTTTACTACCGTTGGAATCGGCTTCATCTCATCTTTTCAAATATAATGGTATCTCAAAATCTATTTTTTGCGATTTATGACTCACTTTCCTGATACACATCACATATGTGAGTACATTGGTTTACATTGAGGGCTAGGGGGTCATCACATTAATCTTTTTAAATCTCCCCGGTTTTACAGCATCATATAGGCATGTTGACCTTTTTGTCTCTCTTCTTATTTTATTCATTTGTATCTCCTCTGTACAATTGACTATGACGAATAAACAACTCCTTATCTTATCTTATCCCCGGTTTTAAGCTTTTCAGACCCTGTTGGATTTTGTCTTTGCTTTTTATTTTAGATTCTCTATCCGCTCGTAGATATCGGCCTTTAGCCTTCTCCATATTATTCTTTCATCCTTGCTAACCTTGCAGGTTTGAAATATTTTATTCAGATAGACATTTTGTACAATGCAATTATTTCAGTACAAGCTGATATTTTTTTTATTTTTTAATTTTTAATTTTTAATTTTTTTTTTATTCATTTAAGGCCAACAGAGTATTTAAATAGTTCACATGAAAAATCGCACTGTCCACCATGGACTAATTGAGGCGTTGCCTTGTTAATAAAATTATATTCGAGTAAATCTCACCCTACTTCATTTACCTTGGAAATGTAATCCATTATCACTTACTACTGAAACTGGCATAATATGGACTGCCTTATTTCATAAACGTCTAACATTAATGTTAGACGAAATATTACAGAAAAAATACACATGTATACATCTGACAGATGTAATATAAAGTCATATAAGTAATATAGTCTCTTCCTGATAAATACTAACATTAGATACATTATTATTGTGTTACTATAAAAATAACATATGTGCATATGTATAAAAAACATTCCCACAGATATGTGTCCATTGTCAAGACAAACAATCTAGAAGGATACATTTAGTCTAAATAATAGTGACAAACAAGGAAATAAAGTCAATAAAACATTATTGACTCAATGAGCTAAAGTCATACTATGTTATATCACTGATACTCCTTATATCGTTTCTAACATTAAAACTCCTTCTCAATACAATTCTCACTATTCCTCTAAAGTTTCACTCCAGGCCATTTTGACTCAAGGTCATTTCAATGATACCCGTGGTCATTACAACCCCAGGTCATTTCAAGCCCTGATCATTTCAACCCCTGGTCATTTCAACCCCAGGTCATTTCAACCCATGGTCATTTCAACCCCTGATCATTTCAACCCCTGGTCATTTCAACCCCAGATCATTTCAACCCCTTGTCATTTCAACCCCAGGTCATTCCGACCCTAGGTCATTTCAACCCCTGATCATTTCAACCCAAAAAATGATATCTTTATTTTACAAGATCTCTTTATTGGAATGTTCTGATTCTTGGAGAGTTTATCACTTATAATCATATCAATCGATGTATCAAATTTTAGGACAATTTAGTTACTTTACTGTTTATTGCCCCCCAGAATTATTGGAAACCTTTTTTTTCAAAATGAAAATATCAAACTTAAAATCAAAAATACTTATCACAAAATCACAAAATAGGGAAACTAACCCCTTTGGGGTTTGTGCGTTTTCTAATGGGTTTTGATCAGTTTGAACCCTCCATCACTTTTCATGATTGTTTATCTCCTATAGAAATGACAGAAGAGATTGATTGTAAGATTACATGAGAAAAGATACTGTGGATGCAGCAACCCAAGATTCCTTTCCTTGTTTTAAATTAAATGCTGAAAATTTACCTCACAACTCATTGTATAACCTTTCTTTATGTTGTATGTTCTCCTGTTTTAACTCATTTGTTTTAACTCCATTGTTGATCTTTATATCATCAAAAATTGATTCTCTCCTCCCACAGTATATTTCCATGATCTCTTTGTAACAATGGAATAACATTTGATTCATCATTGATTATCAACACACTCTATGGATAGCATAACTAATTCATGCTTCTGCATTGATGGTATTCAATGAAACTTCATCAGATGCTATTGTATCATATTTTATGTTTATTGCTGAATAGTGACAACCTACTGACATGGTATCATAAATTCATACCTTTTGTATAATAGTAGCTTGTATTCTGTCATACCTGATGTATTGATACTAGCCATTAAATGGCTACACTTATATTTATAAATTTTTTTTTTTAACAAATTTTATTGGATCTACTTTCATGCAATGATAATCTCATAGAAATCCAGTGAAACGGTTAAAGTTACCACTTACAAGTTAAAAGTTACAAGTATACAAGTATACAAGTATACAAGTATTATTGAGATAATTTAAGTCGATTTTAACACATTTTATAAACAAACAGGATCAGATTTTCAATCGGTTCGGTTACATCTTTGAATGTATGTCTTGAAGGTGAAGTGGGGATGTACTTAAAATTGTTTAGTGATATTAGGTAGAAGGTGATGTAACATACATGTATACATTGTTATGTATGTATACAAATGTATATACTATCTTATATACTCGCTGGGGCTATCACAAATAATAGTTCAAACCAAATCCGCACCCACAATTACAATAACATTCTACACTACAATTAAGCTACTACAGGCCACAATAGCTGGCACTGCTCACTCACCTGCACGGCATTCACACCTATTGGCTTAGACTCCACTCTCTGACACTCACAGTCACAGTCTCTGACAAGCATTAATAGAAACCCCTGTCCACTAAACTAAACGATGTAATGCTAACGATAAAAATGAAATAAGAATTAAATGAAAAACCATCATAAACCAAAAGAATAGGTTGTAGAGGAATAGATGGTCCAGATCTGTGAAGATCTTGCAAGGATGTTGCATTTTTTCCGAACCTACATTAATCATTTTTCTTTTAACTGGTCTTTATTCAGGCATGGTTACAAGTTTTTTCAGGTATCATTTAAGTATTAATAGCTCACAGTAAGATAACCATGACTCACCTTATGGCGATATACTGTCTGTGCCTGAGTTGGACTGGCCAGGCACAAAATGTAAACAATGAACAATCAAATCAACAATATACTATAAATTAATCACGAGAGAAATAGACACAACTGTCACCTCATATTGGAGTGGGAATCAAGTTATCAATGTTTACTAACGATTGCTATATTGTCAGTCACACTAGAATAAGGTACAAACACTCACATGTATTGAGATTTGTATATTTACAGTATTTTCAATAGTTCCGTAAGAAATGTTGTTTAACCACCTTTTTAAATATCTCATCTTATCTAATATCTAATTGTGATATTAGATATATAATCACGTTTAATTGTCTCTAGATTCCTTAATATTTGAGCCCGAATGTCAATTCATTTAGCACTATATTGAAGAGTATATATATAAAAACAGGAAATGATACTCCAGAATGTCTCCTTTTAACTTATTTTTTCGATTTCCAACCCTGAAATGCAAGACTTTTCTGAGAATGGCCATGTACATGATGTCTTTCCGGTAAATGAGTCACAAGTAGCAAAAAAGATTTCTTTCCAAAGGGATTTATTCACAAGATTTATTTGTCGGACTATTCTCATTTTTTTAAGTTTAAATGAGACCTATCTCAGGGCTCGAAAAAATGTTTACTTGAATATCCCCGCAGACAATGTATGCATTTTGACGTCTAAAATATAGTATAGTATGTAAATTAGAAGACTTTCAAATTCTAGACTTCCACAAAACCCCATGTAATAATTAATGTTGCAGGTCTTCAGAATCAGATTTCCGTATTCTATAGTATTGACTATCTTCACATCACTCCTGAAGAAGGGCAAGTAAGCCCGAAAGTCTAGCCCTAGAGTTAAATCAAAAACAACATCAACTTTATTGACGACTCTTCATACATCAACATCGATTACTTCTCCTGCTCCCCCGATATATAATGATTAACTTCCCCACTACTACTTTCTATCTAGTCAAAGTACCCGTGGGTCCCGTGTCCAGAGCGGCGGGTACCATGACCCGGGTACTGTGGTGAGTGGGTCCCGTCACCAAACACCACCGTGTAGCCCTAACTCCCGTCCTAACTCATGCTGTACGGGTCCCATGACTAAATATAGTGATTCCTAATTCCAGGGCTCTTCCAAATTACATTCAGGCATTGTCTAAATGAGTAAGATAGGATGTTTAATTGAGATACAGAGATGCTTAGTCTGTTAGTAGCGTAAGGCATTGGTCATAATATTGTACAAAGCAAAAAGGCTGCCTTTCAACGACCAAATAAAAATTATACATTATCGCCCGGGCATGATATTAAACAACTAGGTAATGTACAGTGTGAGTGAGTGAGATTGGTTGCTTTACGCCCTTATCAACACTTTGAAGTGTTATATCAAGGGCGGGAGAGCTGAGAGGAAGGCAGTTTATGATCATACCCAGGAAATAGAGATAGAGAAGAGGCAGAGAGAGACAAGAGAAAAGAGACAGAAAGGCACTTTAAGGTCTTACCCAGGAGAGGCAAGATGGCAGACATAGGCTTCCATACCAGTGAGAGGCAAGATAGCAGACATAGGCTTCCATACTAGTGAGAGGCAAGATAGCAGACATAGGCTTCCATACTAGTGAGAGGCAAGATGGCAGCCATAGGCTTCCATACTAGTGAGAGGCAAGATGGGAGACTTGGGCTTTTACATACATGTATAAAAATACTGGGGTCTGCCTAATGCTGGATTTGTATATAAATATATAAGTACACCAATGTGCTTTGTTAATGTACATTTCCAATGATTTAATTCATTATTGATTCGAAAAGACTACTTACCCATAGTCTCTGATGTCCTCGGGCTTGACGTAGAATGAACTGCGGTGGTCAAAACACGGCAAAATGTGTAAATGTCCAAGATTTATTTTGCACATTTTGAATTCTACACTAGGCCTAAGGTACTGTTACGCTAACGCCTCAGGGGAAGTCTGTTTTGACACTTTGCCACAAGGTGACACCAGTGGTCAAACAAGTCTAAAGGCACCCGTCTGTCCAGGTTCTGTTCGCTTTGGCAAGGATGCGTTAAAAATATATTTATGAACCTTGTGGGGGAGTAAAGAGGGATGTTTTGACACAGACGAAATCAAGCCCTAACTATAAAATAGTATAGGCCTAAAGACATGAGTATACTTATGCCTCCAGGCCTATGTAGCCTAGGCTAGCCAATTCCATATTCTCAGTTTCATATAGGCCTATAGGCCTATAGGCCTAGAGGGAAAATAGGGGGCCTACTTGTTTGTTTTAAATGTTTTATTCATCAAAACATTATGCACAATATTACACTGTATCTCAGTACATGATGAGTTACATTTAATATTATGATTTATGAAAAATATTGTTTATTATACAAAAAAGTTAATTTTTGGACAATGTTAAAATGTGATAGAAGCACCACCACCTGCGCCGTGTCACAGCAATAGCCTACATGACATATAGGCCTACATATTATCATGCCTAGGCCCTATGTGTTAAATGTAGATATTATTCACATAATTATTTCATTTCAAAACTAAATCTAGTTTCTACGACGACGACATGGGGCCAACTCACTACATATTATCCTATTAAATTATATTCCATCATATTCCATATATTCCACCACTTGGATGCTCTTAAAATGAATCAAACTATAACGCTGTATTTAAGAAAAGTTCAGAACCAAAACCCCCAAGTTTAACAAATAATCCCTGGTAAAGCTTACGCACAGAACGAACATTTCTTTGGGGTGATTTTAAGATTATTTATAACTTTCATCATGGTCAATTTCATGCTTGAAATAAGTGAGTGGTATCTCTGACTATTTAAAGCCTTGTAGAACAAAAACTGGGGTAATTAGTTATATATATGAACATAACATATAAATAGGCTATGTTCTTTAAAGTTAAATTTAATAGCAAGGCGTCATGTATCTATAATATAGATGACGTGAGAGAGGAATCATTTTTCATATATTATATCATTTCATATGAAGTACAGTATGTGTGAGGAAAAAGATACAATGATGTAGGTCTGTGACTATGGGGTAATGAGAAAGAATCTGATACTGTGTTAATTAAGATAGAATGGTTGAACTGGTATTGTGCTATGTATTAAACTGTTAGCATAATAACTAAGTATTTGATGTTATTTCAAGATTCTTATAATATACTTTATACATTCATATGTGCCAACTGTTTAACTTAAGATTTCTACATTTCATTTTAGTTTAGTTTTTTTCATGACATTTGGTCGATTTTTAAATTGCTTTTGTGATCCTGAATCCTGTGCCGATTTTAAAATTGCATTTGAATCTCTATGGAGATTTAATCCACATGAGCCTCAACACTGATTGCTACAGAAAGATTTGTAAACAGTTTTTCACTGTCAATAGTTTGCTCCCAGGCGGCGCTTCAAGCGGTGGCCGGTTTTTATATGTGCATGGCCAAAATTTAATGGCATACATCACATGTGGCAGATATATACCATGAGGGCAGATAATTTATGGTGAACTTCAAGAAAGACCAATATTAATTGGTGCATGCTAGAGTTGGCAGATAAAAAGTGTTGAACGGCCTGGAATAAATGCTGGATGGCTGGAATCTGAAGCTCGGTATGACAGTGTATTAGCTAAGCTGTATATTACAGACACACAATGTTGTACAGGGGTAGACGTTACTGTAAGGATGATTCTGTACCTTGCTGTATGGTGCCATTAACTAACCTGTATATTACAGACACACAATGTGGCACAGTACAGGGGTAGACGTTACTGTAAGGATGATTCTGTACCTTGCTGCATGGTGTCATTAACTAACCTGTATATTACAGACACACAATGTTGTACAGGGGTAGACGTTACTGTAAGGATGATTCTGTACCTTGCTGCATGGTGTCATTAACTAACCTGTATATTACAGACACACAATGTGGCACAGTACAGGGGTAGACGTTACTGTAAGGATGATTCTGTACCTTGCTGCATGGTGTCATTAGCTAACCTGTATATTACAGACACACAATGTTGTACAGGGGTAGACGTTACTGTAAGGATGATGTTGTACCTTGCTGTATGGTGCCATTAACTAACCTGTATATTACAGACACACAATGTGGCACAGTACAGGGGTAGACGTTACTGTAAGGATGATTCTGTACCTTGCTGCATGGTGTCATTAACTAACCTGTATATTACAGACACACAATGTGGCACAGTACAGGGGTAGACGTTACTGTAAGGATGATTCTGTACCTTGCTGCATGGTGTCATTAACTAACCTGTATATTACAGACACACAATGTGGCACAGTACAGGGATAGACATTACTGTAAGGATGATTCTGTACCTTGCTATATGCTGCCACCTGGTGGGCATGATACAAGGCTTATCATCCCACTCCTGCCTCCTGGCGGCTCACCAAGAGAACATATCGTTGCGCTTTTGGAAATGTAATGCCAGGTTTAACAAGGAAGCCTGCGTGGTGAAGAGCAGGAAGTCTCTCAAATACAAGTTTGGCCCTCAAACTGGCAACGTGAGTCTCCAGCCACCTACACTACATTTACTTCATAAAGCTTGGGAATCAGTTTACAAAACTGTGTTAATTTAAGCAAGCCTCACTAATCCTTGGAGCAAAGTTTATTAAAAACTACTTATTTAAAGGTAACTTTTATGGGAAAAAAATTGATTGATCTCAACTTGTGACTTTTGTTCAATAGGCTGTACAATGCGACTTCAATTTAACTTATGGTGAAAGGTGGACTGGTGGATCTTGACTGATTAGTTAGGATGTAATATACAAGTTAAATTGTTTACTGATATAGAAATAAAATTCAAACTTTAATGATAGTACCACACTTACAGGTGATACCCAAATTGACGAGACAAGCTGTGTGTGGCGCAGGTCTTGAGGAGTCAAAACAATGTCTGTATTGCGGAGTTACTGGTGCTGATGTCGGGGGTGAGTAAATATGATGTGTTATAGAAGAATAAGTTGCAAAATTAATATTTTTCAAAGTAATTTATCCACAAGATCTATTTGTAGGAATATTCCCATCTTTGGTGTGAGTAATGTTGGACAATGTAGAAATACATGTAACAAATTTCAGGAAAGTCTATTAAATAATTGTATGCATTTTTAAGATCATCTTATAGAGTATATTTAGATACATTACTAGTAATTGTCCACCCAGAAATGTTCCAAACTTATTTATCAGAAATAAAAATATGAAACTTAAAATATTGAAATACTTCCTTAGATATCCTACTGTTTACTTTCATTCAACTCGACCGGATCTCATTCATTCAAATATGCTGATATCTCAAAATATTATTTTGTGACTGACTTCCCTTAAACACACCACAAATGGGTTTTTCATATCTTTGTCAGTTGAACTTTTGATGTGACAACATTTAAAATTCATCATTCATTTAATTCTTAGGCTTTTGGTGGGAATAAATGTTGACATATATAATTAATTATATGGGTACTTGACCTTGGTTTGCGATTCCAGTTGTTTGCCCCATATTCAACATAGCAGTGATGCAAACTGCACCACAAGGATTCTTTTCTCTAGGATTTCTCCTATGATATACCTCCTCGAGGCAGGTGCTCTCTACGATCGGCGACCAAAAACCGCCTAGAGAAAGGTGGGCGCAGCAGGCATATTTTGAATCCATCTGTCGCCCCAGGCTTCTAGTGTCAAAACCCTACCTATATAGAACATACAGACATCATCCTGTTCTCCTATTAAACATATGGATAGCCGACTTCCTTACCCGGAAATCGCAATTATATTAAGTCTCCTCCAAGTTTTGTCCGAAGAAATAATCCATCTATGCTTTTGAATAGATTCTCGATATTCCTATACTATTCCTATGGGGATGCGTTCGCTGATCGCCATTGGCACCACCACATTGGAGCCCTAGGGGCACACACTACTCACAGCCATAGGCATATAGAGCTTCCCGTACACACCACACCAGTGCAGTGGTGTGTACGGGACACTAGGTACAACTGGGGGAGGCGTTCAGATCTGGTGGAATATAACTAATTTCCTTCCCCTGAAATAAATATAGCCTATAGGCCTGTCTTTCAAGCAGTTAACTTTCTGGATGCAAGTTTGTTCATGTACCTCCTTTTAGTGTTTGCTGCAACGCAACATACAAACAATATTTCACATCATTATACATATTGAATCATAAGAAAATCAGGAAATGGGCATTAACAACCATCTGTAAACCAGGTCTTCCAGATCACCCAAATAAATAAAAATGAAATGTAAGAGGTTAATAAAAGATTATTATAATGTCTGTTCAAAGATTAAAAGTCGGTAGCATTGCTATAAGTTCTTGTTATTGTTCATTAATTCATGTTGTATATGTTGTTAGCTGTCTTGCAATATGGAGACTTGACTTGTATCAATGCTTACCATTCTGTTCGTATTCATAGTCCTTCATTATCAGACTTGTTTATCAAGGCAATTAATCACCTAATTAAATTTTAGATTATAGAAGAATTAATTGAACCTTTTACGCAGAAGAATTTTATCACTGTACATACCATTTAAAGGCAAACATTAAAGTAGTACTTCATGATAGCTTTACTGCTATCAGATTATCTCTGATTTGTTTTATGACAGAGACTCAGTATTTACTAAGAACATTTACATTAAAACTTGACATATTAAAATGAAGTATCATGAGAGGAAAACTCTCATGGGCATTTAATAACATACACATTATTTTCAAAATTAAATAGATTCCTGCATTAATAACTTGCAGATATCATTAATATGTGATTAATTTTTCGAGATTTTGTGTCTGAGGCATTTGCTTGAAAATAAACCCCAAGGACCGAAGGGCCGAGGGGTTTATTTTCAAGCAAAAGCCGAAGACACAAAATCGAGGGAATTAATCACTTTAATAGCCGATTTTTGGATTCAATAACACTGTTTAAACACATATTAACAAATATTAGGCTTTAAAAAAGGTTGTAGATGTACGTACAGCATGATGAATTCCAATAATTTAGCTGCTCAACTCGAATACATGGGTTACTATTTTACATCTGACATGGAAAGGACCGAGTCACAACGCCGCCTTTATAACGTCCAAATTAGCATGTTTTACACATTTAAAACCAATACATTTTAATATTTCGTTTATTTTAGCTCTGTCCAACCAATATCACATATGTAAACCTAATGATAACTTCACAATGTCGGTTATGTCAGCCGCATTCTCCGTTCCAGAAACAAACGAAGCTTCCACTTTTTGCAGGCAACCAAGCATCAGACTTCCGGTTTACGAATGCCGTGTCCGTGTGTCTAGGGACTTAAAAAAGAAATAAATAAAACATTTGAATCGATAGAAATGTTTTAAATATTGTTTTAAGCCGATAGCGAAGTTTTCCTTGATGGAAATCAAGTTATAAATGAATGGCGAGTTCAGAACCCATGTGTTTACACGCCGCAAGTTTGTGATTTTGGAGATATTGTGTAGAGTTTTACATAGCCTGGGCTTGTTTCGTCTGATTGTCACTGACAGTGACACTGGGAGTCAGCCATTGCTTGCACGATGTCTACTGTTGTCACCTTATGGCCAACCGTATGCCCTAAAACACTTTAAAATGGCTAATATTTCCATCGGAAACAGTGGAGAAAAGACTTTTGGGTGACCAGGACTTTATACACGTTCAAAACTGAACATACGCGTTCAAAATTGAACGCTGAATCGACGACAAACAACTAGTTGATGAGGTAGGTGCATGAGCGGCAACGCGGGAAGCATTATTTTAACTACATCCGCAAAATAATTCTACATCCGAAAAATAAACCCCTGAATCCGAAAAATAAACTACTACATCCGTTTTCCGGTTTGACGACTTCCTGTTCAAACAGTAATTTATAACTATCCAGAACCCCAGCAGAATCCAAAGATCTGCTATTAAAGTCCACCAGTGAAGTCTTTAAAACATTCATTTCAAAAGGTACACTGTGTACTAATATTCAGATTGACTAAAAAGTAAATTGGGGCCCCCTCCCACTATAATGACTATCG
Organism: Sthenelais limicola; assembly: GCA_942159475.1. Taxonomy (NCBI): domain Eukaryota; kingdom Metazoa; phylum Annelida; class Polychaeta; order Phyllodocida; family Sigalionidae; genus Sthenelais; species Sthenelais limicola. Next base: position 38,464,310 of record OW804102.1, read on the forward strand.
TTATATCGATTTTAACTTTTTCTGGGTTATACAATTCCCAGATTTATCCCCCCTACATAATATTGTCTTGTTGCAATGAATTGTTGGTCAGATAATAATCTGTAACTTCACCTGTGTTCAAGAAAGTATCAAATTCCAAGTGATATTGATGCTTCAAATACCAACTCCTTTCTTGTCTGTATTGATTGTATATTAGGCACAAGCCTGTTCCACAGTGTAGGTATATGTGATGTGTTTCAGGAAAATGAGTCATAAGTCGCAAAATTGATATTTTTCAAAGTGTTTTTTTCACAAGATTACATTATTGGAATGTTCTGATTTTTAACTAGTTCATCACTTAGACGTATATCAATCAGTGTCTCAAATTTCAGGAAAATCTATATAATACATCCTTTAGTTTAAAAGGTCAACATATTGACTACATTTAGTAACTTTACTGTTTATTGACCCCCAGAAATATTGGATAGTTTTTTTTTCAAAAACGAAAATATCAAACTAAATTCTAGAAATACTTATAAGATTATTAGACTGTTTACTATCATTGGAATCAGCTTGATCTCATCTTTTCAAATCTAATTGTATCTCAAAATCTATTTTTAGCGACTTATGACTCATTTTTTCTGGAACACATCACATATCATAAAGGTAGGACTTTTTAAATGTCTCATTCCTAGGATAAGGGAATAGGAGTTTTTTTTCCTCTGAAAGTCGCAGTCGGAGCTTCCTCAACTCCAGATTTCAAGAACGCTCTATCCAAAATATGAGTGTCCCTCCTTGTTTGAAGGGAAGGGATATTCAGTTTGGTTTCAATGTCTTTTGTACTAGATAGCTTGGGAAGATGGAGTATTATTTTTAAAGCAGAGATTTGAAGTGTCTAAAGCTTCATTAGATGCTTTTGTGGAGCAGAACTATGAAGAACGTCCCCAAAATCAATAATAGGCCTGATCATAGTTTTATATATTGAGAGCAGCATTAATTTATCACACACACTGTATAGTTTGGATAGAGCCCTTACTTTAGTTTGAACCATGTCAACTTTCTTATGAGGAACTTATTTAAATTCAATTGTTATCAATTTCAATTCCAAGGTATTTATATGATTCCACATTTTCTAATTCTTGCTCATTTATTAGGTATCGAGTAGAGTTTTTGACATTGTCTCTCGATCTAATAGTAAGGCTTTTACATTTGTTAATATTCAATGAAATTTTGTTTAGATCACACCATTGTACAATGTTTTTTAAGTCATCTTGTGGCATACAAATGCTTTGCCATTGCAGAGATCTTTGGTAGACATGTTATCAAGTCAATTAGCTTCTCTACCCTTGGATGTATCCTGTACAACCACCATGTAGTAGACCAAATATTGGCCAGCACCTTCAAATTTGGTCCCCAAGATATGTTTGCAGCTGGCATTTACCTCAGTGGCATGTATACCTGCAAGAAACCTGATGAAAAGGCTAGTCAGTCCTGAGACTAAAGGGGTGCAGGGACCTGTGCATGAACTTTCACTAGTACATCATGACATTTACCTACATTAATCAAATCTTGTTCCTTGCAGTGATATCTTGGACAGAGTGGAGCGGCACAGATCCCACACATACTCGTGGGGCTCGGGTAACTGATGGGGTGCAGACATTGCCCTGTCCCTACATCTGGCAGAGAGGTGAGTTATGTATTCTGAGAATGTACCATATGTATTTGTGGTTGTAGATCAGAACTGGATATTGCCTATTATTAAAGAGCTTGTTTATTAATCATAGAAGTATAAGCTAATTAAATGATGATGTAATGTTTCATTACAGAGAAGCCAAAGGACTGTACAGAGGTCATCACAGTGGGAGTAAATACAATCTACCCTCACCTAGATACCAGCATTGGTGTATCCGTCTACTGCAACCTCTCCTTCTCGCAGGGAGGCTGGACTGTGGGTGTAAAACCGATTTTATTTACCACCCAGTCAAAAAAGCAAATGAAATGGAATTTTAAAAAAAAATCATTTCAAGGCCAAAACATTTATAATATATAATCTGTAAAGATATATTGTCCTCCATGGACATATTGAAAACGTTGCCTATATAAATGACATATAACCAAAAATTTGAGAGGATTGGCCAGAGCTAATGTGGCAGAATATTCTGAAAATCTGACCCATATACACTTCTATATGGAATGATTATTAATTCCCTCCACTGGGTTCTCCACCACTGCCATCCTTCATAATGAATGTCATGTACAGCTGGTGATGCATGACTCCACAATTGCTGCCTTTGAGTTTATAAAAATTGTTTGATATAGGTAGGCTGGGAGCCCCATGAGCATTTTAATGTTAGATAAATAAGCCTCATATCTCTGTTAATACTGCAGGAATCCAAAACAGGGTCAAAACATTATCTTAAGAGTAAGGCCTTTATAGCCGCTGTGGTTGTTAATAGGGAAAGTTTGCTTAAGAAATCAAGTTTAAAGAATGTGTAAGGCATCATGTAAGGCAAAAGCCCCTGAACAAATGGGTGCGCAGGGCAATACACAAGCAGACCAAGCAACTCTGAACAGAGAAAAAGCCAACGAAATGGCCACTGAAGATGTGTTGAACAACACTTCATCTACAAAGAAGCGGGGTACAGACACTGGGCACTTTGACCAAAATACCAACTCTAAATTGGCTCTCTGAATTGGCTCTCTGATAGAATGTTTAAGTATTATGTTTCAATATAAAAGGAGTGAGGACGTGTTGCCAGGGAAAATCTATACTAATAAATCACACCAAATACACACACATCAAACATCCACACCAAAAAAATACCAAACAAACTCCAAACAAACGCCAAACAAACACCAAACAAACACCAAAAAGACACCAAACAAACACATCACAAACAGAACAAACACCCACCAAACAAACACAGAACAAACACCCACCAAACAGACACACCACAAACACAGAACAAACACCCACCAAACAGACACACCACAAACACAGAATAAACACCCACCAAACAGACACATCACAAACACATCACAAACACCCACAAACACAGAATAAACACCCACCAAACAGACACACCACAAACACCCACCAAACACCCACCAAACAGACACAGAACAAACATCAAACATACTAGTAGTATTGGGATACAGTAGAAACCCAGATATCAACAGTATATCATTTTCATCTGAAGTCAATTGAGGGGTATGCAATGTACAATACATTTGCTTCATAGCATCTTTGATTGCTACTGCTAAAAACTTCACTAAACAGCAAGCTGATTGTGCTGATTAGCTTAGTCAGAAACCCATGAATATAACACTAATGCTAGGTAGGTAAATCTTCAACAAAATGACTTCTCAAAATTGGTCCTACGTTATATGAAAGTAAAATAATCCCCCAAAAAATAATGATGTATTGCCAGTGCAAACCTATACTAAAAAAACAACACACACAACAAACAGACCAGACACATAATTTCATGGAACATATCCCTTGTTGCAGGTGCTGCAGAAGCGATATGATGGTAGCGTAGACTTCTACAGGACCTGGGCTGAGTATGCGGCAGGGTTTGGTGACCTGGCAGGAGAACACTGGCTGGGGCTGGAAGCATTATATGCCATGACTAACGGCATCCCTACAGAACTGTACATCGGCCTCACTGATGCCAATGATGTCTACAAGTATGCCATGTATGGAATATTCAGTGTAAGGAGTAGTAGCTATCAGTACCGGCTGACCATTGGATCCTATTCTGGAACTGCAGGTATGTGGAGGAGATGACTTAAGGCATTATTGGTAGAGGATGTTCTGCACTACATGCACACTCCAGCCTATATTCAATTGAACATATTTTTTATTTGCATAAGGAACTTATCCATACAACCCTACCCTACATCCTACATAAGATTACATATGTGATACATTTTAGGAAAATGAGTCATAAGTCGCAAAATATGAATTTTGATATGATAGTAAACAGTCTAATAATCTAATAAGTATTTCAAGATTTTAAGTTTGAGTTTTTCACTTATGAAAAAAAAGTTTTCAATATTTCTGGGGGTCAATAAACAGTAAAATAACTAAATGTAGTCCATATGAGGACCTTTAAAAGGAAAGGATATATTACATAGATTGTCCTGAAATTTGATACATCAATTGATGGAACCATGAGTTATCAACCCTTAAAACATTAGAACATTCCAATAATGTGATCTTGTGAAAAAAAAACACTTTAAAAAATATCAATTTTGTGACTTATGACTCATTTTCCTGAAACACATCACATATGTACCCGAGAATTTCCTACCAAGTGAATTGTCTTGCAGGAGACAGCTTGACCCACCACAACACCCACCGGTTCAGCACCTATGACAATGATAATGATGGAAGTTCATCTAACTGTGCTGTTGATCACCATGGGGCATGGTGGTATAAGGATTGTTATCACTCCAATCTCAATGGCAAATTCTCCAGGACAGCCATTGAGAGTACTCAATACATCGACTGGTACCGCTTCAGCAACCAACATGTGAGTCTGAAGACTTCTGTCATGATGTTTCGCCCGCTCAGCTACACCAAACCATGAAGCATTATTTTATTCTAAGCCCATCTTATAGAGTAGATCTAGCTGCTTTATTCAAAAATAAAAATATCAAACTTAAAATATAGAAATACTTAGTAGATGTCCTAATGTGTACTTTCATTAGAATCGGCCTATCTCATCTTTTCAAATATGATTTTCTGCGACTTTGGACAGGGGCGTCGGAAGCTAATTTGAAATGGGGGAGGGGAGAAGTTTTAGGTTTTGACCTTTGGTACCCCACTACACTGGGAAATATGCCAGTAGTTTTCTTTGATCATATATTGGAGACGGGGATGGGGGTGGGCATCACAATACAATTCAAACTAGGCCTAAACCTCCATCATAATGAGCAATTCAAACTAGGCCTAAACCTCCATCATAATGTGCATGCATTCTTGTTATTCTAAAGCTGCACATTACCTTTTTAAAATGTACATATTTTTTACCCTACCAAAAATTCATAATTATAAAGATGATAAATTAAGGGCAAAACCTCCGTCCATACTGAAAATCTTTGGCTAACAAGTTTTAAGTAGTTATGTTATATATGGATGAGAAAAAGGTTAGCGTTATTTCTTGATGGTCAATCACTATAGTAAAATTGCTAAATATACTCCTTAGGATAACCTCAGATAACATAGATATATTCAATAGACAATATTGAAATTTGATTCTTGTATTCAGGCTACAAGCAACACTAAACAGCTCAGAAATAAAAACATTCTGAGTAAGGGTTCTTTTGAAAAAACGTTTGAGAAATACCATTTGTTTGCAATTTGTGACTCATTTTTCAGTAACACATCACATATCATTCAATTGGCACCATGCTAATGCACCCACTAAAATTAATAATCTATATATTCAAACAGATGGATTTGAATTTAAAGGTATATGTCATGTGTCACAGGATAACGAGTCACAAGTCCGAAAATAGATATTTTTCAAAGTGTTTATACAGTGTTTTATACAGAATCTCTTCCTTAGAATGTTCTTATTTGTGGGGTACACTGCTTAACGCTACTCATAGCATGACTAGAAGTACCAAACATCAAAACTGTGTATTAAAGATATCCATGCTAACTCTGGCCTTGGAGTATTAATTTTGCTATACCTTTATTCTTCTCTATTGTAATATTGTATGATGATTCTTTGTCTAATTTTGCTGATAATTTTCTGTGTCAAGTATAACCGTGCCTTTGATTATGTATAATGTATGTAGACTGAATAATATATTATTAGACTTACTTACAAATGCGTTTGTTTTGTTTTGTTTTCTTTATTGATAGCATTTTATCAGTTACATGATGAGTGCGGTATAGTCTGAAGAAGTTCTTGTCAAAACTCTGGCCTTGGAGTATTAATTTTGCTATACCTTTATACTGTTGAGAAAAATATTAGGGTTCTTTTATTTCATTAGGTTGAATTATATTGATCTCGTCTTTTAAATGTGGCACCGTCTGAAACACATCCATGGTGGATATGGCGTTTTTGTTCAGTATTGATGTAACAGTAATATTTTCTTGCCCTAAATGAATAAAAAAAAGAAAAAAAACTGTGTTTCATGCATTACAAAATATAGAAATTGTATTTATCGGATTCCTTGGGTTTATCATCTCTGGAATCCACTAGATCTCATCTTTTCAGATGTGATGATATCTTAAAGAGATAAACCACTGTCATATGCACTGCTGCAGGCGGGAGTTCAAGGAACTAATGCATGAAAAATAAGGAGTGACAATAATATTTTCAAACTTCATCTTGAGAAAGAACATGGTTGAGGGATAACAAAAAGCAAAATAAAATTGGATCTCAGCATATTTTTTTTCATTCTAGAGACCACCAAAGTTTAGTACTGAAGTATGTGGGGAAAATGGATATTTTCTCAGTTTTTCCAAGATTTCAAATGGACAAATAACATTTTTCAGTTGAAATGTCTTCTAAACATAGCCACTGAATTGGTTTACCCTCATGCATGAAAGAACAGGGTGCCAACATATTTTGAAAGATATTATTTAGCATTGAAAATCTTCAATATTCCTGTTTTTAACTCATCAGGATGCAGGTTCAGTTGAATAACTTTTTAAAAAAGTCGGTGACCTCCATTTTTTATTGCTTGAAAAGGTAAAGCAATATGTTAGCTATGTCTATAGAGATTTTTAGGAAAAAGTTATTTTCAATTTTTTTTTTATACTGAAAAAAACGAAAAAAATTGTCCTTTTCTCATAGACTTCTATATTAATCAACCATAAATTTCAGGGCTGCCTGAAATGAAAACTAACCCAGTGACATATTGTTTTTATTGGCTTTTTGAATTTACATAAACTTGTACGAGGCAAAGTTTAAAAAAAATGTTATTTTCAGTTTTTTTCCCAGTTGAACTGTGGTTTATCTCTTTAAAATCCATCTTTTGCGACCTATCTGTGACTCATTCACACTAGATCCCAAAATCTGGCTTTATTCCAGAATTTTTCCACTGACCTTCTCAAATTAAATACATTGTTCAGATTAAGGATCTTCCCAGTCTTAAGATGTAAAATGAGCATTTTCATTTCTCTGCGAAGGACTAACAGCAATAAGTTGGCACTCTTGTGTAAAGAAAAAAGTTCCAAATGTTCATTACGTTTACCAAAATACAATTCTGAAAGCCCTGTTTTGATTTTTTAAGATGCTCATAGGAGAGTCTATGTCCAAGCTAGGTCACCATAGAAAAATCATGTTTTCATGTTTTAAAAATTTGCAATAATATTTTGCTCACTCATATTTTTCAATCCAATGGTGTTAAAGATGCCATGAATTATAATAATGTTTGTCCTAACCAACAAATAGTTGTGATTTCATTGAGGGTAATTTGAAGCTCTAAAATTACATGGCCCTATCATAGTGTATCATATATGTCATATTTCTTTAGATATGACCCAAATAAACAGTGTACATAAATTGGGACATTTTCTAGGCCATATAAATGATATAGTCAGAGGCGAGACATTCATGTTAATGATGTTTTAATTTTAAAGGCAGTCATTTGTCCATAATGCTAAAACCACATAAAGGTGACATGGCAAATTTGGTCCCTCAATCCTAAGCCAGTATGGCCTATATATATATATGTGATGTGTTTCCGGAAAATGAGTCATAAGTCGCAAAAATGATATTTTTTAAAGTGTTTTTTTCACATGATCACATTCATGGAATGTTCTAATTTCTTAAGGGTTGATAACTCATGGTTACATGAATCTATGTCTCAAATTCCAGGACGATCTATGCAATATATCCTTTCGTTTTACAGGTCCTCATATGGACTACATTTAGATACTTTACTATTTATTGACCCCCAGAAATATTGGAAACCTTTTTTTCAAAAACGAAAATATCAAACTTAATATGTTGGGGGGACTTAGCTTTACCATTAATAATGACATAGAACGAAGACAAGGTTTGGTCATGAACCCAGCAAAGCAAGGGTTTATTCTCACCCAATACATATCATTAATACATACAAGCAAAACCACATGTAAGAATACATACACAGCACAAAAAAGGGTAAGATTAACATTTTTTTAAATAGCATGCACATCAATGCAGCTCAGGTGCAGGCTGAATAATGGTCCAACAGACCAGGTGGAATGAGTGACGTAACAGTTGCGGGCCACTGATTGGTCCATATGATGCAGGTGTATTACATCATAATTAGATGCTGCGTCAGCCCCGAATATAATCATCGATGGCTCAATTCCACATATGTTGGGGGGACTTAGCTTTACCATTAATAATGACATAGAACGAAGACAAGGTTTGGCCATGAACCCAGCAAAGCAAGGGTTTATTCTCACCAAAAGGTCAAACCAAAAAAGAGAAATATCAATGTATCAATATGTATACAATTATGGGCTCGTACGCAGACCCAACAGAGGTAGAAGTTGTCAACAAATGTACATTTACCATAAAGAATAAGGTCATAAGGTTCTACCTGAGGGCTCACATCGAAACCCCCAACAATACAGCAGAATAACCTTACATAAGTACATATGTAACCGTCAGATAGACAGAGTAAAACCCTTGCAAAACAGCAAAGGTTAAGCGGAACAAAACAATCCGTCAGAATATAAATACATTCAAATTTACCGCGACAACCATATACTTCAACGACTCGGTATCGGGAAGGATTCGGAGATGAGAAAACATGAACAACGTAATAATTACACATATATTTTGCATCAAAATCCGGAACAAGTTTGTAAATATGGCCATAAATACCTCGAACACTATCAAAGTCGGCAGAAATCGGTATCGAGGAAGAAACGGAATAATAAGCGTGTCGCAACATCAACTGGGTGTACAAACTCTCCGTGGGCGGCCATGACAGACAACGCAGCATCAACGAGAAAAAACGAGACGTCATGCTCATTTACATAATCACCATAGCAACCACAATGGCTAACCGCAACTCCGTCATTAAAAACTTCATACGGATCACATAAATCGGTAAATACCATATTACAAATAGTGTTATCAAAATCAAAAGATAAAGAAACCCCTGTTTCCTCCACCTCATCCTATGCATTACATTTATCTTGCGACGAATCACACAAACTGAGACCATGGTCAGCAGATCCACAATCTGAACATTTATGAGCATAAACGCACGGAGATTTATTACAACCTTCGTCATCGTTGAATTTAAAGCAGAATTTTTCAGCCTTGGTGCTACTTTTTGATACCGAAGCATTTGCCTGTTTAGAATTTTCATAAGAATGACACCTCAAGACTGCTTCTTGTCGCACATCAGCAAAGGCCCTCAAACCAACCTTATTGGCTCTATTACGAAAAGATTGGTCGTACATAATACTAGCTTTAGTTGTGTAAACTTGAGATTTAGATTTCTCGCATATGGTAACACAATGATTTACAACCCCTTCAATCTCATCATATGGTCTTTCGTCATTTACCAATACAGCAACAAGTTTCAAATTTAAATTTAAATCTAGAAATACTTATAAGATTATTAGACTGTTTACTATCATTGGAATCAGCTTCATCTCATCTTTTCAAATCTAATGGTATCTCAAAATCTATTTTTAGCGACTTACGACTCATTTTCCTGAACCACATCACATATGGTCACCATTTAGGAAATGTAAATTCATCTCAGTACTGCAGAAAAGGTTGAGAACAGGATAATATACATCTGGCCATCATTAAAGACCGCAAATTACAAAACGTGTTGAGTTTATTTGGATAAATCCTCTGGCTTTTGACCTTTTCAGCATTGACCAATTTCCAATATGGGTCTCTCTATCCTATAGATGCTTATACATGCTAGTAAAATGCGATATTGTAAGACATTCTATCTACAGGGATATGTTAAGAATGTACATTCATTTCAGAAGTGCAGAAAAGGGGGATAAAATAATGACCATCATCAAGAACCCAAAATTACAAATGAATTTCTCTGACTTTTGACCTTTTCAGTATTGGGTGTGACCTTTTCTTATGCCATCAACATTTTGGGGGGGACATGTACCCCCTGTTCCCCCCCGGTTCTGACACCCCTGTACATATGGGTCAGGCTGCCCATAAATCTAAAATCCTGACTTTGAGGTTGTAATTACAGAGAAAATACTAAACTCTGAGTACTGTTTTGCTTTGACATATGTTGTACTGGTATGAAAGTACCTAAAGGGTGGTCTCCACTGGCTGTGGTAAGCTCTGCGGTAAGCTTTGCAATGGTTTGTGTTGGTTCTGAAGGTGGAGAGGAATGATGATGTCCTGCCTACATATGGTTCACTGGCCATGTAGGCAGGACCTCGCCACTTCTCACCATCACAACAGCACTGCATGGCTTACCACACAGCTTATCGCAGAGCTTACCACAGCCAGTGGAGACTCTCCCCCTTAATCAACACTGTAAAAAGTAGGAAACTAGTGTAGTCTTTGGACCATGCTCAGAAACCCCTTATTTTATTTACCCAAAATTGTATTTCGTTATAGGTTAATATTGCTGCAATCAGATAATGAGTTGCTGTGAAATTGGGTGTGAAATTATCCGGTACTGACTAAATACTAGGCACCAGGCTACTAATGTTGTAGATCTATTACCTACACTGATTTGGGACTAAATACTAGGCACCACTAATGTGGGCTATATCTACTACCTACACTGACTTGGGACTAAATACAAGGCGCCAGGCTACTAATGTGGTATATCTACTACCTGCACTGACTTGGGACAACCAATTTAAAGGTCAAGTTTAAAGGTTTTTATTTGATGTTTAATGCATTCGGAGGGATATTTTGAAACAATCTACAAAGTTATAGCTTTATACCATCACCATAAGTCCCATTCTAGAGTACGGAGACACCATATAGAATGCTGCTCCAAAGAACTTACTAGACAAGCTGCAGATCATACAGAACACAGCTTTGAGGATATCTGAGGGTTTGGTTAAAAAAACTAATGTTCAAAATTTACACCAAACACTAAAATTACCATTACTCCATAAAAAGAGAGAGGCGCATTTATTGGAATATGCTTTTAAACTAAGTCAAAATGAGGAAAATATCAATGACAGGAAAATTAACCTTAGGAGCCTTGATTCGGGAAAAACCTTATTAGTACCAAATCCGAAAACAGAGAAAATCAAAAGATCCCTTATTTATCAAGGACCCACCCTTTGGAACAGCATACCAACCAATCCAAAACTCTATCACTTAAAGGAATTCAAAACTTATCTTAAGGACTATATGCTGAAGGAATAATAGTAGGGCAGGGGGAAAGGTACTTCCTGGGTCGCCTCCCACTCCTGGCTGCAGGAGTTTGTTGTTTTAATCTGTAAATTGTATAATCATGATTTGTTATTCCAATCATTAGGTGGCATGGAAATTGCCGACACAACATTTTGTAAGCTTGTAAGACTTACCCCCTCTTTAAAATTGTTTAAAACCTACTGCAAGGCTACATAGCCCCCACAATAGATGTGGTAACATGATATGTTAATTTAGATTTATTTTATATGTATTTCTCTTGTATGTATAATAGAAACACTTATGTTCTTGTAGTGAATTAGAGGGTTCTGTCAGAAGAACTGTCAAGGCAGAGATATGTAACCCGCTTTTCCGAGTAGGCCATATGTAAAAAAAAAGATTTTGGAAAAATAAAGTTTCAATATATATATATATATATATATACCTAATAAATTAAACCACAGGGAGGTGTTTAAGTGCTGCCATTTGTTAGGCCACCACAACCTAGTGAGGCAAGGGTGAGTAGCCATCTTTGGACGGGTCAAGCGACCAGTGACGACATCCATGTCCCACGCGACTGGTAGGTAGATAGGACACACACTAGATACATGGTTCAATGTAGCGGGGGTCATCTTTGCATCCTTTCGCCCCTCTATGTCAGAAGACTTTACCCAATAAAATTCCCTGAACACAATAACCACCATAATATTACAATACAATATAATAAACTAATACCTGGTAGGCGTACTTCCCAGGCGGGTCCACATCCCTCCCATTGACAATGTAGGGCAGGCGAGCAGCAAGAGCTGGGGCAGCCACAAGGGCAAGTAGGAAGACAAAGCGCAGCATTTCAACAACTTATTCTCTAAGTTGAACAAATGAAATGAAATATTCACTTGTTTTTTTTACCCTCAGCATGAGAATGTGGACAGCTGTAAACTATTAAAATCTACATAAATCTCATTAGATATCTGTCGCATGAGGTCAGTTTTATCTGATATGTTGTAAATGGCCTGTAGCATTCACCTGTGACGTTCTATGATATTTTGATCATGTATCTAAAACATTCCAGAACCAGAACCTATACTTCAAATAGCATGTTTTGTTAGGCGAAAGTCAATTCTGTTACCAGTTCACGCTACACCCTCCCCCCCCCCCCCCCCCCCACCAACCCCACTTTTGTTGTGGATTGATTGATCCAAGTGTTTATTCTGCATACATTCATTACATTTGGATATTAGTCTCAGTGTGTGTTTTCCCTTAACCTGGTCCATATCGGTTTTAATGTTCCTCATACGTTTACATCTAGCTTTACATCCATTTGTGTCTCACCTTTGTACTCTTGAGCAAATGAAATACAATATTATTGTATCACTTTGGCTTTAGTTAATTGCAAATGTCATACACAGCATTCATACTTTTGATTAAACCCTTATCAAGGTATTATTGTCGGCCTAGGTGATTAGATTGTGTCAGAAACTACAAGCCCTATCGCAATCCACAAATAAAGTAAAATATATAACTGTAGTGTTCTTCACTACAACCCAGTTTTCTTAGCAAAGAATAAAGACAAAAGAGTGATTTCCACACCGTTCTCTGTTTTATTCAATCACAACTAGCAAGTATGAGGAATGCGTTATCCGAAATACTCTGATTCCTGATTCCTGATTCCTGATTTCTGTCTGAAGATGGCTAACAGACCCGTACACCAATCCAGGTACACAGTACCACATGGTGTCATAATGTAGACATGAGGAAGTACAAATCTTAAAAAGATTAAGTAATACAGACAGTAACACGGGCACTAGAGCCAAAGTTCCTTTAACATTATGGTTGACTCGGGAATACCGTAATATGTTGCTAGAGATTATAAGAGATAGAAGTGCGCATGACTTCTATACCCAGTAAATGTATAGAGAAATGACCAATAGTGGTAGCTCCACCTGGTGCTTCGGAGAAGAACTAACCATTACCACTACGTAACAATAATATAATGATATATAATAATAATATAATAATAACCACGTCTGTGTGGAACTTATCATATGACTATATCGCGGTAATATGTGTGGTAATTCCTGCTTGATTTTGGTATCACTTAGAGTGAACCTGACCTAAGAATAGTGTACTATATATAATTTCCTGCTGAATAAATCCTTTGAAACAAATTCTCTCCTTTGTGATATAACATAACTCGAAAACCTTTCTATTAATCCGGCTTGTCATGCCTGTAGCCAGTCTCTTAATGTTCTAAATTCGTTCATTTATAATGTAAATTCATCTATAATCTAAAGTTTAAAATCACCAAGTATAACAATATTTTTATCATTCTTTTCATTTATCATTTTTCTTAAACCATTATACATTTGTAACTGCTCGTGAGGTGTATTTTCCGTAGGTAAATACATTGAACGTATACATAGTTTTTTTTGTTCAACCTCTTTATCATAAAAAGCGATTCTACTAGTATTATCGCTACCATTAGTTAGGATTTTAACATATATATTTCTTAAGACTATGAAGTGATGCCTTTTAAGATGCTTCCCTTAATTAAGATGCTTTCCCTTAATTTTCAGAAAAGAGCTTATCGCTTGGTTGTATTAATTATACCATGGAATATGGTACAAATGTCCGTTAACAAATTAATAGATTAGATCTGGATAATGCCATAATATACTCATCGGCTGGGTTTACTTACGAGTCAAAAGGCCTAGAACTATACAATTGGCAGCACTCAAATTCTACTAAATCACCTGAGAAATGTTAAGTATCAGATATATTTTAATATGTTTTTTTTATATTTTGTTGATTCAAGAGGTCTGTTTTGTTATGTTGAACATTATCTTGAGCCTAAGTTTCGGGGTTGAGTTGAGCCTTGGGTTTCTGTCAGAAATCTTGGATATTTGAGAGGATTGGAATGTTACTAGGAGAAGGCGAAATGTACTCCTTTAGAGATGACGTCATTCTTATAGGTTTTGGTCTCTTTTCGCTATTAGTTCCATGATTGGACCTTTACATTCGTCATACTCCTTGGTATTATCTCTGTACCAGTTGGATTCCTTTATCTTCTCCAACCAACTCCCCATGTGAGTGAATCGATCATGTGGAATGGTATAACCGACGATCTCCAGTAGTGAAAGCGAGGAAGTTAAGAAGAGATCAGCAATAGTTAGATCTGGACCGGCCGCATAGTCTTGCTCTTTGAATACATGGGTGTCGAACCTTTCAAATATTTTCTCCATCTCCGTTGGTGATGTTTCCTTCCCCGAGTAGATTCTGGGTCCCTGAAATTCATAAATAAAAGGTATTACATGTATTGCAAAGAGTTTGCTGTGACTTTTAAAAAAGGTTATTCGGGTCTGTCTTTTCTGTGTAATGTATCGTGCGAGATAGAATAATATGGTACAAAGGAAATGAGTTAAGTCACAAAATCGATATTTTTCTAACTGTTTGATTAACAAGATCTCTTCGTAGCGCTGTTATCATTCTGGGAGTATCTAGTGTTTGCAGTTGTATGAAAACATATATAAAGGACTATTTCAACAGAGCGTAACAACTATATTCTTGCGTTTCTAAGGTCATTATGGAGTACATTCAGATATATTACTGGTAATTGTACACCTACAAGAATTGCAAAACCATTTCCAAACATAAACAAAACCCATGAAATATAGGAATACTTTTTATATTTCCTAATGTTAAATCATTAGTCCAATTAATCGCATTTTTTCAAGCATGATGGTATCTCAAAATCCCTTTCAGATGGGTATAACTATACTCAATAGAATGACCTTAGAACTGCATGGATACTTTTAATACACAGTCTAGAGATTTGGTACATACATTCATACGACCTATAGCACAAGATACCCCAAACATGAGAACATTCTCACAAAGAGATTCTGTGAATAAATCACTTTGAAGTAATATAGAATTTGCGACTTATGCCTCAGTTTTCTTTAACACATGAGATTTGAATATTCTACCATTACTGACAGATTTATTTCTCAAAAACTTCCTTGAACCCCAAATGCACAAAATGGAAACAACAGAACAAATAGTAGGAAATACGTAGTCTTCAAACAATGCTAAATCGATACCATCATATTTGAAAAGATGAGATCAATAGGATTCCAATAATGGTAAATATTAGGACGTCCAATAAGTACTTCCTTATTTGTTTATACATGAAAAAACGCTAGCGATATTTCTTAATGGTCAATTACTAGTGAAATAGTTAAATAAACTCTTTAGGCTAACCACCGAAACGTCTTGGATATCTTCAACACACAATCTTGAAATTTGATACACGTATTCAGGGTACCAGCAGTGCAAAACACCAAAACACATCTTGTGGTGAAAACATTTGAAAAAGATAAGCTTTTGCAACTTGTGACTCATTCTTTATCCGTTTTAGGAAGATGTTTCATAAGTCGCATAATTGATATTTTTCTAAGTGACCTTTTCGAAAAATTCTTTAATTGAAATGTTTTGATTTTTCGAGGGTCTATTACACTTAGTCATATGAACCTATAGCCAAGGGTATAGTATTAAATATATCCTTGCGTGTTGAAGGCCTTCATATTCATGATGTTTAGTTACTTTACTGGTAATTATCTACCCAGTAGCAAACTTTATTTTTAAAAAATAAATATATAAAACTTAAAATATAGAAATACATATTAAGTGTCCCAGTGTTTACTATCATTGGAATCACCTTGATCCCCTCTTTTCAAATGAAATGATATCTCAAAATCTATTTGTTTTGACTTATAACTCATTTCCCTGAAACACATCACATTTTTTCTTTCGGAACAAGCATCTTGATATCTCACCGCATAGTCTGCTACTGTTTTATAGACCATCCCTATATCTTGGTAGAGCATTTTCTCAATAACAGCTCGCTTCTGAAGATCGTGTGGGTACAAGGTGTGATTTGGGGCATACTTGTCTAACAGGTACTTTGCACATGCCCGGCTGAAAAAAATAAATATTTTTCTGGTAATTCTCCATAATTAAATATGATATTTATTTCACATATTGATTTTTAGACCTGACTCTCCGTCGAGTGTTAAATGAGCTAACAATACGCAGCTTTGGTACTGAATGAAGAAACATTGAGTTCTGGTGCTGTGCATGATGTGAAGGACATGGGTTCGAATCCCAGACCTGGTGTAATTTCCAAAAGTCCTTGTCTCACCAACATGCACATTTCCAAAAGTCACCTTGTTTTCATAATGCCACGTCTGTTATATGACCAAGTTAAAATATATGTATACTGAACTTTATTTTAAAGAGGGCTTTTCCAACATTTTTCCTGCAGGTTCATACATTAATTGTTATGAACTTTTAAATGCAATTGACCTGTCGGCAAGACTATAGGTACCTACTATTCTTTACCTGGGATGGATGATTTATTCAAGAATTACTTGGAATTGAAAATAAGTTCTCATT
Organism: Sthenelais limicola; assembly: GCA_942159475.1. Lineage (NCBI taxonomy): Eukaryota > Metazoa > Annelida > Polychaeta > Phyllodocida > Sigalionidae > Sthenelais > Sthenelais limicola. Next base: position 38,481,076 of record OW804102.1, read on the forward strand.
GTGAGCATACCTCTCCCATAGTACAAAGTCTCCATCAACAACCGTTGGCACACAGTGTTCGGGGTTGAGCTGAAAAATATATATAGATATCAGGATAGTTCGATAACAAGATATCAAATAATGAGACTTGTTTCCCTGTCATTGTATAGTAGGAATGACCTCTGAAAATATGGGATCCGTTTTAGGAAAATGAGTCATAAGTCGCAAAATATGGATTTTGAGATACCAATATATTTGAGAAGAGGAGATCAAGCTGATTCCAATGATAATAAACAGTGAGACAACTAATAAGTATTTCTATACTTTAAGTTTGATATTTTTATTTTTCAAAAAAAAAAAAGTTTGCCATGTTTCTAGATGGGTAATTACCAGTAAAGTAACTAAATATACTCTATAAGAAGGCCTTCAAAACGCATAGATATATTTAATATTATGTCCCGAAATTTGTTCACATAGGTTCATATGACTATGAGTGCTAAACCCTTCAACAATCAGAACATTTCAATAAAGAGATCTTGTGGAATTTATTTTTGAAAAATATCAATTTTACGACTTGTGACTCATTTTCCTGAAACACATCACAAATAATGTGTGTAAGAATACGTGCGTGATTAAGGAATTCTAAAAGTTGATTTGTTTCGTTGAACAGTCGATTTGTATATTGCTTGACTAAGGGATTTTGTTTTTATATCTATTTAAGAACATTTCTATTCTCTATATATAGTTAGTACTACAAGAAGGGGTAGAAACGAAACTGTGATTGTAATTAAATTCGATTTTGTTGGTCAATAAGGGTTGACTGAAAATAATAACATTATGTGATGTAATGTAAATACCTAAATACAAACATCTAAATCTAATAAGAAGTTGTCAATGCATGCCATCCTAGAACACGTACAGGGTCAGATTTTGAAGAAAATGTACAATTGGCAGCTATACACATTCAGTAAATGCTGCTAAATTAGGCTGCAATCTGGTCAATACTAGGTACATTCGAGTATATTCGGCATTGCATTGGTTCTAACATTCTGTTTGGTGAGGTTGATCTGTATTTTGAACTTTATTTTCGTCTGATATTTGGGTTATTTGAGAGAATTGGTGAAGGTGAATTGTACATTTTCTGACGATTACACCCTACAGGTGAAGACGTCAGAAACGTACAATATTGACGTACAATATATAGAAGTACTTATTAGATTTTCCAACGTTTACCATCATTTGAATATGCTCGATCGTATCTTTTTAAACATGATGATATGCCAAAATCCATTATTTTCACATATGTGATGTGTTACAGGAAAATGTGGAACAAGTCGCAAACAAATAGATTTTCAAATGTTTTTTCAGTTTGGTCAGAATGTTTATATTTGTGGGGTGTTCAGCGCTAGTATCGGCATAAATCCATGTACCAAATTTCAAGGTTCTTTATTGAATGTATATTCATGCATACCTGAGGTTATCCTAAGGAGTATAACTTTACTAGTATACTAGTTATTGACCATCAAGAAATGTCCCAATTCTTTTTAAAAGCATGAACGGATATAGAAGTATTTATTGGACGTCCCGATGTTTACCATCGTTGGTATCTGCTTAATCTTACTTTTCAAATATGATGATATCTAAAAAATTTTTTTAGCGACCTGTGCCCCATTTTTCTGCAACACATGACATATACTATAACCGTGCACGCATGCTCTGCTGGGTCATGCACTCGGTGACCCCTGCTTTAAACTCCACCATACACGAGTATCCGGGTACATAAAAAAAGATATATATTTGGGTCAGGTCGCCAGAAAGTATACAACCACCAGCAATACATATATGGGTCAGATTTTCAGAAAATGTACAATTGACAGCTCTGCACATTTAGGAAATTCTTCTAAATTAGGCTAAAAAATGATGAATACTGGGTATATCTGAATATATTTGGTATTGAATTGATTTAAAGTATTAGTTCTGTTATGTTAAACTGCATTTTGAAGCTGATTTTTGTCTTAAATTTGGGTTATTTGAAAGGATTGGTGAAGGTGAATTGTACATTTTCTGAAAATCTGACCCATATAGTACATACATTCTGCGCGAAATTAGACTGAAAATAATTAAATGTTTTAGTTTGAATAACTCATGATTTATCTCACAACCAGACTAGTATAATCTAATTAATTCACTAACTGGGGATATATTTATTAGAATCATTACCAAGTGGCATGATAAACTCCAAAACCATTTGGATCGGGACCCTCTTCATAAGACATACTTTTTGGAATGGTCCATCTGTAGTTATTCTCTGATGTTTTAGTAGAAAACATATATACTGTATAACAGAAAGCTTCTTTGTCTTGACTGTTTAGGCCTACACACTAAACTATAGGCACTGTAGGCCTATAATTATAATATGTGTAGCAGGTTCCTCCCTATAAGCATTTCCTTACCAACTGTTAATTTAAAGCTGCATGCTCAGCTATTATCACAAACACAATCTTAAATTACCACATTTCCCCTCATAGTATGACTTAGATTTGAAGTCGAATCGGACGAGCATGTGAGCAATACTACATTAAGGCATCACAGCAAGGAAGCTCTCAGCTATATTATTGACATATTATCCCATAATATAAATATGGATTTTTATGAAGCTCTGTAGCAAAAACAACCGAACCCAAACATCCTTAAGTTTTAGAAGTGTCGGAAAAAAATAGGACAACAAATAGAAAATCTTTAATTTTTGACCGACGTTTAATATTACAGTTAAACCGAGAGTGCAGCTGAGAGACATAACAAGTATTTAAGTTAGGCCCCGTTTGTCTCTGCGTACCTACCTGAGCGTTTCTTATGGGCGGCTACATCCACTAATGTCTTACCTTAGTAAACTCGGGGTTGTGCTGTTCTCCAGTGGCTATTTCCACAGACTTGTATTCTACATCTATACCAGCCTTTCTACAAACCAGGTACAAACCCAAACACGAGGGGCTCAGCCAGTTGACGTATATTATAACGGGTGCCATGATTATCTAGATATAACCTCTGTAGACCATGCGTAGATGACATCTGCAGAGTGGATGTTTATGTATTCATACGTACTGGTACAACTGGGTCAGAGAGCTTATTTAGTTCACCCCGGTTCACCGCCTCTATAAAAGACTGACAATATATATGGGTCAGTCCGTCAGAAAATGTACAATTCGCCTTCAGCAATTTTCTCAAAGAATCCAAATTTAAGGCAAAAATCAGGTTCAGAATACAGTTCAACATAACCAGACAGATTTATTGAATGAATACACTCAGATTTACCTAGTATTTATCAATCTTCACTCTAATTTAGCAGAATTTGACAGATCTCTAGAACTAAAGATTATGCATTTTCTGTAAAACTGGCCCATATAGGCTATATGGGTGAATGAGGTCGATCGTTTGAAACAGTACAATTCGGCTTCCTTCTTCAATTCTTTCAAATAACCCAAATTTAAAGAGATAAACCACAGTTCAACTGTGAAAAAAACTGAAAATAACATTTTGTTTAAACTTTGCCTCGTGAAAGAACAAGGTTATGTGATTTCAAAAAGTCAATAAAAAGAATATATCACCGGGTTAGTTTTGATTTCAGGGAGCCCTGAAATTTATGGTTGAGTACTATAGAAGTCTATGAGAAAAGGACAATATTTTTGGTTTTCTGAGTATTAAAAAAAAATGAAAATAACTTTTTCCAAAAAATCTCTATAGACATAGGTAACATATTGCTTTACCATTTCAAGTAATACAAAATGGGGGTCACCGACTTTTTAAAAAAGTTATTCAACTCAATCTGCATCCCAATGAGTTAAAAAGTTGAATATTGAAGATATTGATTTCAATGCTAAATAGTATCTTTCAAAATATGTTGATATCCTGTTCTGTCATGCATGAGGGTAAACCTGTATAGGGGCTATGTTTAGAAGACATTTCAACTGAAAAATGTTATTTGTCTGTCTGAAATCTTGGAAAAACTGAGAAAATATCCATTTTCCCCACATACTTCAATACTAAACTTTGGTGGTCTCTAGAATGAAAGAAAAATATGCTGAGATCCAATTTTTTTGCTTTTTGTTATCCACAAACCATGTTCTTTCTCAAAACGAAGTTTGAACAAATTATTGCCATTCCTTATTTTTCATGCATTAGTTCCTTGAACTCCCGCCTGCAGCAGTGCATATGACAGTGGTTTATCTCTTTAAGGCAAAAACTAAGTTCAAAATACAGTTCAACTGACTTAAAAACAAAACAGATTTTGCTATCTGAACGGGACAGAACTAAAAGTACTTTTAAAAGCAAAGCAGCCTGCGCAACAATGCAGGTTAGCTTGAACTGCTATGTTGGGTCACACAGTGCCTAGATATGCTACTCCGAGTAGGCAATAAATGTTAGACCACTCAGGATTCGTAACAGCTGTTTTGTCCCCAATCAGAAAGGACATCTATGTGAAATAGGAAAAATCCAAGACTTTTCTTTTGGGAATATCATTTCTCTTTTGGAATATCCTTTTCCTTTTTGGAATGTCCTTTTCCTTTTTGGAATGTCCTTCTCCGTTTTGGAATGTTTTTCCTCGTTTGGAATATCGACTGTCTTGGGCTATTTGCAGTTCTTTTCACCTAAATGTACCATGGTGTATTCCTATGCCAACATGCATATGTCTAATGAGACAATATGGGGTTGAGAGGGAGAGGGAGGGAGAGCGGGAGTGGGTGAGCAGGACAGGGAGGGAGAGCGAGGGAGGGAGGCAGGGATGGAGAGGTAGGGTGAACAGGAGGGTGGAGGGGAGAGGGGAGACGTAGGGTGAATGGGATAGGATGGGTGAGCGGAAGTGGGAGAGGGAGAGGGAGGAAGGAAGAGAAGACAGCATGGTGGGAAAGGAAACATGTGTGTGAACATTGTATAGTTGCTATGGTGACCACTGGTCAGTGATCACTCATGCATGCAGGTGGGAGCCACACACAGCGGCCATGTGTTATATAACCGGGGATGTCTCCTTTGGTTCAGAGACAAAAGGAGTGTACCAGAGGTGGAATAGGAGTCACCATAGGATGTCTCCTTTGGTAGAGAGATAAAAGTAGTGTACCAGAGGTGAAATAGGACTCCCCATGGGAGAAATAGGAAAAAGGTGCGGGGATATACTCACTTTTGTGTGGTGAATATCTCAGGGAAATAGTCAAATCTCCTTGGAAATAGGAAGTGAGGAGTTGGAAAAGAATGTGTAGTATGTGAAATAGCTTGTACCAAAGAGGAAAAGACTGTACCAATTTTGTGATTGGTACAAATGTCTACTTTGGGACACAACGGCTGACGTTTTGCTTAGCTTTGCTTCATTGTTCCTCTGTAGCTCGAGTCTCTGACGACGCAGAGAGTTGACTTTTTCGCAGATTGTTGATAGTTTGTTGATCAATCTCAGCTCAATATTTAGATTTTCAAATAGAGGAGTGTCAGATGTGTTGTCACATTCTCTGGGAATTGTTGTTTCTATGTGAGGATTTGTCGCAACAAATTAGTGTGCAACAACAAAGTGTTGCCACAGCTTTTCCTTCTAGTGGAGTTCCACTATTACTTGTACCCTTTCTCAGCTGGCACACACATATTTCCCTCTTAATTCTTGTACGGAGATGGTATAATACAGTAAAAGTATACTTTACTTGATTCTCCCGTCCTGGAAACGTTTTTGTCTTCGATTAAAGGCTTTAGTTTGAAGTATAAACCAGTTTATAATCATCGTTTTAATATTAAACTGAGGAGTACCAAACATTACCTCTTTATAACCTGTACAACACTCTGGTTCTGTTTACTATGGAGTATCATTTCAGCCATATTGTCCTCACCAAGGTAGCCAAGACTCAATCAAATCTAATAATCTAATTTGTCGAGACATTGAAATTACTGTCCCGAATCATCAACCGAGTCACATAGCCTCACAATACAAATACTCACTCACCCACTCACCACTCACCCACCCACCACACCCACCCACCCACCACACACCACTTACCCCCCCCCCCCGCCACCCACTCACACACCCACCCACCACCCACTCACCAACCCACCCACCCACCCACCACTCACCCACCACCCAACCACCCACCCACCACTCATACACCCATCCACTCACCACCCGCCACTCACCCACCCACCCACCTACCTACCACTGCTTGCTCCACCACCTGCATGCAGTGTCTAGCCAGAGAGCTGCTCAGTCTGAACCGTACTGCCGTACAGTACAGACACAACCTATAGCACTGGAGAATACAGGCAGTATACTACCATATATTCCAGTGTTAGCTTGTCAAAGCCAACTGTAAGGGCAGCAGTATAATGTGCTCTACTACTGACAGGCTTCTTGCCGCCTGTTTTACAGGTATCCTGCTCTTTGTTCTGGCGGTTCTTCCAATAAAAGGTAAGTATCAAAATTATCAATATCATCAATATTAATGTACATTCGATGTCATGAAATTTGTTAATTCTTAAAAGATTAAATACCTCTTATATACTTTAACAAAGCCAGACATTTTGAATGGGTTCTACGAGAATAGCATGAATATGTGATTTGACCCAATACAATTTATTTTAAAAAGAATCCGCCAAATACTTTAGGGCTTAACAGATATTATCTATATGTCTATACATAGATAAATTAGTTAGTTAGTCTTCTTATTAGTTAACCAATGGCATTCAGCCAACTGCTTAGTTGATGGTTCTTGGGACAACGTTTTATATCAGCCTTTCAAATATTTTGTCATCTAGATCATTATTTGACAATAACATGCATTCTAATTACCATTTTTTCACAAGCGCTAATTCATATGTACATTGTAGAAAATATTGTTTAAAGTATAAATATATTAGATAAAACTCAGATAAGATTCAGGTTCATGTGATTGGATGTAGACCGTTCAGAGTCTATCAATACAACATTTATTGTGGAAGTAATTCTCTCGCTGTGCCTAACCATCGCCTAACTAACGATAGTATCGATGTAGAGTAAGGTTTAAACGACTTGGAGTTTATGTTCATTCATAATGTATGCTTAATATGTATTCCATTGCAGACCTTTTAGCATTGTATGAGCCAGGATGGCAGTCTATCACTTGAATAAAATGTTTTTGCAAAAACACAAAAAGAAAACCTTCAATTTATGTCGCAGCTTATAACATTGTACCACTGCCACTAATCTGCTTCCCTCGCTACACATTTTAGGCAACTGTCCCACGGACTGGAAATGCAAGGAAAGCGAGTGTTTCTGTATCGTTCAGTCACACCTGTCATATGCAGATGCGAGAGAATTTTGCTCCAACTACCAGGGTGATCTGGCTACCCCCAGATTCAATGGAGAGAACGATGCCATAAAGGAAAGGCAGTAAGTTTGTTTATTTTTGTAGTTAAAGTTTGGAATGTTTTTTTTGTTATAACTGAATAATCAATGGAGCATAAGAAATGTGGACAGGCTGGCCTTATTCCAAATTGCCTCTTCCCAATCCAATTACATAATCAACAATATAAAAGCCCACCCCTAGCTTCCCTTTGCAACCGCTGTTTTCAAATTTAAATACGGCCCTCCCAACCCTACAATCGTTGTCAATTCACGTAAACAATTGTTCTTCATTAAATATAAATCATGTAAAAATATCATCAACTAGTGTCAAAAATAAAACATATTTCTCCAAACCCTTTTGTTAAATGTGAAAATTAAATTCTTTAAAAGAAAAGAAGAAAATATCTGAATGACCTGAAGAAGGGCAACTTAGCCCAAAAGCTAGTGATATAATAAACATAATCCAACATATAGAGGTTTATTTCCTATCAACTATCATCCCACAACTAACCTATCAGGCTTACAGATATGGGTAGGATTTCCAGAAAATGTACAATTGGCAGCTCTAAACATTTAGGAAATTTGTCTAAATTAGGCGTAAAATGAAGAATGCCGGGTATATCTGAGTATATTAATTTGGGTCCGCATTGATTTAAATATCAGTTCTGTTATGTTAAACTGCATTTTGAAGCTCATTTTCGTCTTAAATGTGGGCTATTTGAGAGGATTGGTGAAGGCGAATGTGCATTTTCTGAAAATCTGACCCATATACAGCGATATTCCCACCCACCTGGAAATATCTGAATAGTACTCAATAGTTGCCAATGAGGGATAAGCTTGTTTCGATGCATGGCTCAGGTTGCATGGTTACTTCCGGTAATAATCATAGCACATCCTGAGCAGCAATTAACCAGGTTCCGCATTGGAACACGTGGCGAAATCGTGTAGGGGCCAAAAACAAAATGAACCTGAGAAAAAAGTAAAATAGTATTGAACAAATCAAACTTTTATTGAAAATCAGATAATACTTAATTAGCACGATCCAGCAGCTATCAATTCCTACTATATCTATAGAGAGGCTAAGTAGACTACGGAAGTGATTTTCTACCACCTGATGCCGCTTCATTGGCATCTAGTGAACAATTCCCATAGGCTCAGCATTGCACACATAGCTATTATGTTTTGTTCATTATTTTAAGAGATCTTAGGAATTCTGATGACCAGACATAGATGTATAGCATCAAACTTGTTCACGTATCCACCAGAATATTTGAACCTCTGATGGGGTGATGGATAAAGTGACTATTCAATTAAAAACTATTTGTTATAATTATCGTTATATTATAGAGGTGCTAAAGTTTACCATCATTGGAATCACTTCAAATATGACGGTATTTCATAATTCATTTGTTGACTCATTCATCGGTAACACATCATATCTGTTTCATGTGTTTATGTTCACAAGCTAGAACAATGCATTTTTTTAAAGACATTTTATTGAGCACATTTTCATGGTACATGATAGTCTCATGATACTCAAGGGAAAAATCGATTTTGTATTTAGTAAACGAAAAAGTAGTACACATTTTAAATCGTTTAAACAATGATATCATAATATTATATTAGAGAGAAGTAGTCTGTCAACTGCTTACTACATTAATGCATAGTGGTGTTGTTAGTAATACAATAAATACAAAAAAATAAACAAAGACAAATACAAATTCAGGCACATGAGACTCTAACAAATACTAACTACACTAACTTATCTTCCCACCCAGGAAAAGTTCCGATACCAACGAAGTGGCCTGGATAGGTATCTATTACTCTGGAGACGCGGACGACTGGCGATTAGTAGACGATGTGACCAACACTGAAATTCTTCCATTCACCAAATGGGAAGTGCCTGTCTATGGACCTGATGCTGACAGTCGTTTAGCCATGAATGAAGCCGGGAAGTGGGAAGCCTTCAACAAGGATGACGAACTATACTTTCTATGCCAGGTGAATGAGGACATAGTGAATGCTGCTGGGTTCACCGTTCCCACCTCCACTATAACTTCTTCAACCTCTTCTACTACTACTACTACTACTTCCACAGGTGAGACTAAGTATATTCTCAAGAGTTCCTATATAAGAGCCTCAATGGCAGGAAATCTGAATAAAACCTTTTTAAAAACAAAAAAAAAAGAGTTCCTATATAGTTCAGGCCAAAAACAGTATAACATGCTTTTGTTTCAATTTGAATGTTCATTAATAAATATTTTGTGTTATAAGGATCCAAATGAAATACGTGTATGAAATGTATTAATTATTTTAATCATGATTCGAAATGTCATGAAACCCTATACTGGCCTGAGCCATAGTCTAATGCTAAGATTTAAGATAGTTTTGATATTCAAAAATCAATTGTGTATATTTCAATGACAGCTACTTCCGATCTATAATACATAGACCATTCTTTCATTGTATATACATATAATGTACGCATGAATGGAGATGACTGTAAGGGATCTGTGTGTTGTTATTGTCTCATTCAATGTAATTGCATTGTAATGTTTATATTCATTGGAATGCGGGCCTGATATGTGACTATAAATTGATATAGTATTGAAATAACTTATTTTACCTGTCAATTATAATCACACCGTATGTATGAAATAATCCAAACATACACATTATAGAGCATATGTATGGAAATTAGCCATTAACTAATTCCATTGGTTGGTTGGTTTATAATTGACCATGATTACTCTAAAACATATTTGTAATCACCTCGAAATATTCACTCTCCATTTAACACCTTACAGTCAGTACCACTTTTCCATATTGGTCTTCACGAACAGCTATAATTGATTATATTGAGGAGTTACCCAATTAAAAACCCCAATACATAGTCTTTTCAACTTCTATTTTCAAGTGAGTCCCAGTGGCCTAGCGAGTAGGGTTGTCAACCCTATTTGCTGGCCTGTCCTTATGTATCTAAGACCTCACATTCAAGGGGTAACTGGTTTGACTCCCTGCTATTCCAAATTCAGAACTATTTCTCTGAAGAGGCAGTTCTGTGAGCTCCATGACTTCCGAGCGGACTCTATACAAAAAAAGAGTCTGCTCAGATGCCAAAACTGACTCTAATAAATAATAAAAGTCCGCTAAGAACTCTCAAAGAATGCACTGGGAATTCAGATCTACATTCTTCAGGCATAAGAGTCCGCTTAAGCCAATGCTGTGGAATACGGGCACAACAGCAAGTTGCGGAATAGGATTCCTGTAACGGGTCAGATTTTCAGAAAATGTACAATTCGCCTTCACCAATCCTCTCAAATAATTCACATTTAAGACAAAAAAAGACCTTCGAAATGCAGTTTAACATATTAACAGAATTGATACTTTAAATCAATGCAATACCAAATATATATACTCCGATTTACCCGGTATTGTTAATTTTTCATCCTAATTCAGGAGAATTTCCTAAATGTGTAAAGCTGCCAATTGTACATTTTTTGAAAATCTGACCTCTAAGCCCTAGCTGTTGTGAACCAGGAGGACTTGGATAATTATTGTAATCGGAGGTTGTCCCTGTGGTCGTTACCCACTTGTATTGTCAGTGGGGGTTCCATACAATGTGTTGGTGCGAAGTATAGCCCATGAAAGCTACATATTTTCAGAAAATGTACAATTGGCAGCTCTAGAGATTTAGGAAAGTCTACTTAATTAGCCTGAAAAATGAAGAATACAGGGTACATCAGAGTATATTTGGTATCACATTGATTTAAAGTATCATTTCTGTTATGTTAAACTGCATTTTGAAGCTCATTTGTGTCTTAAATTTGGGTTATTTGAGAGGATTGGTGACGGCGAATTGTACATTTTCTGAAAATCTGACCCATGTATTGTCCAATTCCCTATAGGAACCTAATCTATATTACTAGAAAAATTACACCTCACGGATCAACACATAAATTCCTAGGGAATGTTACAATATAAGTTCGATATTGTGTTGTATTGTATACTGTAAACGTATTTATTTTCGCGCTGATGAATTTTCGCGCACTAAGAACTTTGACACCTTTTCGCACTGATTTAAATTCGCGCAGCAAGGAAGTCTCACGCCTTTTTAATGCAATAATTTTCACGCACAAAGGTGGATGCGCGAAAATAGCTAACATAAATACTGCGCGAACATCAATATGTTTACAGTATTGTTTATTTCCGGAATCCTTACAAATGAAATCTTAATTGATAACAATAACTATTTAAGCCAGAAAACGTAACAGTCCGCTTCTATGGCAGCCATGGCTCTTCCAGCGGGCCCTGGTAATTCAATTATTGAGATTTTGTAATTGATTACATTTTCCCATCAATAAAAGAACCTCGGTTCAACGTCCCCACTGTATATTGATCACCATTGTTAACTCTATTAAATTCTTTATTGGTCTCTTGCCGTTGAAACTGGTGATTATTGATTTTACATATGTTTCCTTTCAGAAGTTTGTCAAAAAGCTGTGATAGATGACCACAAGTATAGGAGAATCAATTTAAGTTTCCATCCTTTGAGAAGAACTACGTATTTCTATTCTAGCATTCTATTGAAAGTTTTATTACAGTTTACTTGTTCAATTGATTGTTTTTCCTTTGCATGATGAAGTTGCTTTTCAGGACATGAATTCGCGGGTGTTTTAAAGGTGTCGTTGCTATCAACAGCAGTAGTTGAGGTAAGCTAATCTTCTATTGCACTGTTATGGCAAAGGAGGTACACAATATAGGTGAAATTTACAACGCCTAAACAAAATAGAAACATTCTTAACAAAAAGTGCATTTCGTAGGCATTTGTATTTAGAATACAACTGATCATCTTGTATGCAATACCAAAATATAATGTGGTCAATCCACAAAAAACATTTCCCATTTTGTTCTAGGTGGTTACAAAAAGGAAAGTTATCAGTTTAGCTATGTTAACACATTTGCTCAGTTGGTAAGGCGAGGATCGCATGTGCAGTTCAGATCAAGTAGATCAGTTTTGGTTCCCATGGTAACATCTAAACAATGCAATCTGGTTGACATAGAAGAAATGTACTCTTCGCATATCTTACCAGGGCGTTACAGATTATGAAATCAGGTTTGCATTCTTTGATGTAAACAAGGTATTTATTGAATAAATATGGCTTCATGGACATTTCCTTGTGTAATAAATAGCAAACCTCCCTCTGTTCATCAACATAATTACCTTATAATCAAAGGCATAATCAAATATAATCAAATGCATTACCTCCATATTTCTTAGATCGATTAAATCAGTTCACATTTCCAAGACGTAGCCTCAAAGAAGGACTCCCTTAGCCTCAAAGCTGTCCAATAGATGATTGGGCGAATATGTGACCCATACATTTATCCCAGTAGGTGTTCAAGGGTTCTGGGATAGGTGGGAGTCAGGATAGGTTTCAAGATTGGCTAGTAGGAGGGGACGCTAGCTACCCCCCACCCCTACCCACCCCACCTTCCTACACTCTGTCCAGCCTTTGAAGAACCGAGACTTCAAAGAGTGCCGGTATAGTTTAGCATTGCGGTTTCGGTTCTTTAGAGGCTGGACTATGACTAGCTACAGGCATGCTACTAAGTAGATACCAAAAATAACTACCAACAATGGGGAATCCTTAATAAGGGGGAACCCCCCGCCCCCCAAAAGAATCCAGATTCGAGACACAAATTACCAGTAGACAGGAGTGTAATGATGTTACTTTTATTCAATGCTAGAAGCAATACAAACTATGTCTCAGACTTTGTCTGTCTTTTCGTCAGGATTAAAGGTGTTCTACAAAATCTCCTAATAGCTATTAATTAATAAGAAGTTATACAATAGATAATAAACATCAACATTATATAGCCCTTACCTAAAGGACAATTATTCATAGTATATACACAGGCTTATTTGGTGGCCTCGATATTTCCCCATATACAATAAGGTGGGGAATTGTATCTAGAATACTGCAAAGTCGAAAAAGCGGGTTTTCCCCTATAAGGAGGATAGCCCCCTAAAAGAGCATTTTGAAGTAGAAAAGAGTTTTATTATATATATATGTGGATCCCTAATTTTGCAGTGAAAATCATAATGGTATTAAACAAACTGTATGTATTGGCACCTTGCTCCCAAATCTAATACATAAGATATTTGACATTCACAAAATTAAAACTACGCCTACAATTATTATCACAAATCTTCAGTCTGAGGCCTTCTTTTTGGGTCGTGTGTAGGACTTCAACCAGAACGTTTCCACTTCTCCCTTGCCCTAATGATACAGAAGCAAAACAATTATAATCAACATCATTAAGACCTTGAGGGATAATGTCACAATATAATCACATAATAATTGTATTGTACTAAGAAATCAATTCAGCATTTTTTGTTCTATTTGTAGCGCCGTTCAAAGCTACCACTTTTCTTATACTACTTCGCCCTGTTTTTTGTGGGTCAGATTTTCACAAAATGCACAATTTACATTTCTACGCATCTCTCAAATTCTGCTGAATTGTATTCATTCAATGAATCTGTCTGGTTATGTTGAACTGTATTTTGAACTTCATTTATGTCATGTCTTGAATTTTGGTTATTTGATAAAATTGGTGACGGCGAAATGTGGGCGCACGCTGCGCACGCATTTTACGCCACAAGATGGCGACTGTTTACAACTCATAATTATAACGTTTCTCTTACTTCTTTTGTAGGCCTATTTATGTAGGCCTATTTAAAGAGGTGTCCTCACTGGTTTTCAATAAATTAGAGTAACTATAATTCAGGTTGTTCTTGTTGTTTATATTCTCCTTCTCAACGATATACTAAGGTCAAAATGTTACATATTTCGCATTAATAGTTGTTATTAATAATCTTTGCAACATAATGCTTTCATTTGTTATATCATTGCAATAATTGATGAATGATTAGAATAGGGAATTTGCATAGCCACCACAGAGTATGTAAATTATTCTATGATAAGCGTAGAATATACAGCGGACATCGAATGTAAATTGACATGTATTATACATGAAATTAACAATACCTTCATGGAGATTAGTCCCCGGCGTTCAAGTTCAAATCCACCATTTTTGTCCATGAACTTCTTGGACGCACTACTTACGTGAATCTTTAGGGCTATGGACAGAAAATAATTGTTATTAAGTCATGTTAACCAGAGTTTTTGTTTATCATTATTTTATTTTATTTCGGAACAATTGGACATAGGTATATGACATCACCCAGGTAAAGACAGATGCATTGAACAATGACATGGATCGCTTTTTTGGTGATTAAAACATAAGAACACGATTATGGAAATGGATAAAAAAAAGATATTTCGGCCATGGTTCTAGGTCAATAACACGTTTCCACCATCCAGTTTAGGTTCTCAGCCTTTCAGATTAGATAACAATGATACATGATTGGACGCCTATACTGCGCTAATGGCTTTCTCTGCCCTGGAGTTGGTACCCTAATGGCATTATAATAACATTTTGTGGTTTGGAACGAATGGTTTTCCCTCAGTTTGGAGAGATTGTACCAACTCTGAGCCTAGATTGAATCGTGCCATTTGGTGCAGGAACATGGTTGCTGAAAACTAACTAGTATCAGTAAACAGTGCATCCATACCCTGTCCATTAGTCTGTACCCGTGAGGCTGTATTTATCGTGTCTCCAAACAAACAGTACCTGGGCATCTTAGTACCTATGATCCCAGCCACGCAGTATCCTGAAACATTTATATTTCAAAATGTTTATTTCAAATTATTATCAAAACTAATTATTATTTATTAAATTGATTAATCACAGTGGCATGAAAGTCTAGCAAGAAGATCAGGTAACATCAGAGTTCCTATACAAATCTACCAGCCAACTACCAACAATCTCATGTGTACCATGTGAATAATAAAATGTGATGTGTTTTAGGGTAGTGAATCAGAAGTCGCAAAAAATGGATATTTCTATATTTCAAGTTTTATATTCTCATTTTTTGGAGAAAAAAAATGTTTGCGATATTGTTGGCTGGACAATTACTACTAAAGTAGCTAAATATACTCCATAAGATGACATTAGAAATGAATGGATATATTTGATACACTGTCTTGACATTTGCTACCTGATTGTTTTTATGCTACAAGCAGAGTTAAGCACCTAAACATGAAAACCAACAAAGACAATGAATAAATCACTTTGTAAAATATGAAATTTGTGACTTGTGACTCATTTTCTTAAAACACATCACAAATACGTCAGTCAGAGCCTGGGACCTTTTGAAGTCATGCTCATGTACTTCTCCTTTCACAATAGATCTCCAATATCCAAAATATATTTCCAAGTTATAAACCAAATTATAGCACTGGTGGAATAACCCAACTCTTTATGTCATCATTCGCCTTTTGAGTTATGAACATTCATAATACCGGCCTGGAAGGCATTTATTTAACGACGCAGGCACACCACTATTACATGGATATCGGCCTGTGGCCTTTACCATTACGGCTTTACATTGGGGACCATGAATTTCGAATTTCGAATTTCGAACATTTTGTGAATGCCTTCAAGTGAGAAACCTTTGGTGGGCACCCAGGATGAAAACTCACTCTACTTGGCACCGGCCTGGGATCGAACCCCAGACCTTCCTCTCACAGGGCGTCATTGCTAGAGCGAGTCCCATGCTCTCCCAACGAGGGAATATCTAAATATCATAAGCATTACCTGAGTGGACTCCTATCCTAAGGTTGAGCATTTCTCCGGGTAGATTCTTGATCTCATATCGGTGAGCAAATTCTATCATCTCTAGTGCCATCTGACCGATCTCTACCACGTGAAGGAAGCCATTGGGTTCAGGTAGACCACTCACACACATGTAGGAGTCAGAGATGGTCTCCACCTTATACACATCATACTTCTCTATCACATCATCGTAGCATCTGAAACAGGTATTGGGTCAGATTTTCCGAAAATGTACAATTGGCAGCTGTACACATTTAGTCAATTCTGCTTAATTAGGCTGCAGTGTAACCAATAATAGGTAAATTCGAGTATATTCGGCATTGCATTGATTCTGGCAATCTGTTTGGTTAGGTTGAACTGTATTTTGAACTTTCTTTTCGTCTGAAATGTGGTTTATTTGAGAAGATTGGCGCAGTTGAAGTGTACTTTTTCTGACGATCTCACCCAGGTATTGATATGTTGCTTTACAAGGTTTCCAGGTCTGGGGTTTCTATGTTTGAACTCAACCAAAGGAGGGAAGTAATGCTTGGCTCATGTAAGTATTTCAGTGAGAATATAAAGGACTTGGTCCACTAAGCCGATACCCATGCGATTCTCATGCGATTAATAATAATGATAGAATATTAACAATAATAGAATTATAACATGTAGAATAGTCCTCTGCGGTGCAAAATTGCATGAGAATCGGCTTAGTGAACCAGGCCGTGAGTGAGGTAATTGATTACATTAAAGAAACAAGCAATGGCATGGTATCAAAACAAAGATAGTGAAGATCATTTTTTATTTCATTACTTGTGCATTTTATTAATATTTTCTGTAATTCATGTGGAGGAAACGATAACATAACATTGAATATTTTATATAATTATTTCTGATCATTATTTCCGATCATTATTATTACCACAGTCATTTTGCTAATGGAGTAGAGTGAATTGGCGCCTGCCAATCAAAGTACTTGGTATTGGATTAGCATAGCTAATTAGCTATGTTCAACCCTTTGTACTTAAGATGGCTGGGTTAACCCATTCAGGCACCAGGAGACACGAAATACAGGTTATCAATTTGTTTAGTATCTGCCTAAGTTTGCTATAATACCTGGACTGTTCAGGGGAATGACGACTAAATATAAACATATCCATACTTTAGCATATGGGTCAGATTTTCAGAAAATATACAATTAGCAGCTCTACACATTTGGGAATTTGTGTTTAATTTGGCTGAAAAATAATGAATACCGGGTACATTAGAGTATATCTGGGATCGTATCGATTTGAAGTATCACTTCTGTTATGTTAAACTGCATTTTAAAGCTTATTTTTGCCTTAAATGAGGCTTATTTGAGAGGATTTGTGAAGGCGAATCATACATTTTCAGAAGATCTGACCCATATAAATGAAACTCCAACAAAGACAAACCTGTAAAAGTCATTGAGCAGCTCTACACACTCGTGTGGTGAGAGCTTGGTGGTTATGGCAGCCCAACCTACTATATCTGAGAAGTATACTGTAACACTCTCAAAGCTCTCCGGTGGTACTTCCAGGCCATACTTCAGTCTGTCCGCCACCTTCATAGGCATCATCTGATATAACAAGAAGTCAGTCTTCTTTTTTTCTTCCTTCACTTCCTCATTTTTGTTTTTCATCTGAAAATAAGAGAGGTTTGTGTTTAATAGGCCGAGTATTGAGCTTCAGTTTCATGCCAGACTATTGGTGCATTCTGGCGAGCAACTCACCAACTACTCCACTACCACGCCACCTGCTCATCGTCCTCCACATCTCTGCTGGTGGCCATTTTGAATTACAAATGATCCAGGAATACAAATATGGCCTCTATATATAGGTAAATACATGTATATAACTTGACATCAAGCTCATTCAAATCGGTGCTTTTCATCGTGTTAGTGCAGGCAGCGTTAATGATAGAAAGGAGACGGAATAGGTGCATGATCAACACTAATTTGTTGCTGTGTTCTGAGATATTTCTATATTTTAATGGCATCAATGGGGAGGACATCGCCAACCCTCTCCACCTACATAACCATACAATAGACCAGTGAACCATGTAGGGAGGACATGGTCAACCCTCTACACTAGCACAACCAGCACAACAAAATCAACTTTAGAGGACAGATCTGAATTTGGAGTTTTCAAATGTAGCTTTGACAAATTAGAAGGCAAAGTTGTAGTTCAAATGTAACTTGTAAATACCCAAATGTATATTAAAGTGTAATAGTAAAGAACAAAGTTTCATCTGGAATATTAAAATGTAACATTAGAGGACAAAGTTGTAGTTGAAATACTCAAATGAAACATTAGAGGACACAGGTGAAGTTTGAAAATTGTGATCTGCTTTAGGAAAATGAGTCATAAGTCGCAAAAAATGGATTTTGAGATATTATTATATTTGAAGAGATGAGAAGCCGATTCTAATGATAGTAAACAGTAGGACATTTAATATGCATTTCTATATTTTAAGTGTTATATTTCTATAATTGAAAACAAAGTTTGCAGTTTTTCGGAATGAGCAATTACTAGTTAAGCAGCTAAATATATTCATTACGAAAACCCTAGAAATGCATGGATATATTTATTACACTGTCCTGAAATTGGGGACATGTATTCAGGCTACAAGAGGCTTTAAGCATCCCCAAAATAAAACATTCCCGCAAATATATCCTGTGAATAAATCACTTTGAAAAATAAAAAAAAAATGTTCGACTTGTGACTCATTTTCCTAAAACACATCACTTTAATGTAACTTTGGGGTACTCACACTGTAACCATATGTCTTCATCTTCTGCATCATGCTCCTGAGCTTGACCGAGTACCAGAGACACATGGCCAAACTGATGGCACTTATCAATACCATCACAGTCATATAGGCCACCATGTTCCTTGTTGCATCCTGGGCAAGGACGGGCAGCCTTGCTTCCAACTCATCTGTAATATTAAACTCTAGCGATGTCATAAATCCAATGTACTCACTCAAGGCTCCAAACCAGGACACTGTTGCATTATCTGAGCCACCCTTGAGATCACAGAGACTACTCAACATGTCTGAGTCCTTTATGATGCCCTTTTTCTGTTCTATCTCTGCAGGGAGGTTGTCCAGACGGTTGTATTTTGCCATGTAGTCTATCCTGAGTTCTGCGTAGTGTCTGAAGGCGATATTCAAGTATGTCTCTACTTGAGAGTCAATTGTGATGAATTTGTCCAGAGTGGAGGCAGGGAGGTTGCACCCGGTGAAGGCTACACCACCCAAAGCCCTCTGTATCCCCACCACATCTATTGCCTTTATGATTGATGTGTAGGCCACTATTAGAGGCCAGATAACCTTTGGTAAAAGTAAAATAAAGTTTAATGATTATTTTGGTTCATACATATCTTGATATTAGTTGGTTTGATAAGATCCAAATCATAATAATGCTATCTATTACTTATTCTTGTATGCTATGTTCTAGACTAAAACTAGGCCAATTGAAAAACCCATGAGGGGATTTTGTATAACGAATTTTGGTCAAATTGTCAGAAAATGTACAATTCGCCTTCACCAAACCTCTCAAATAACCCAAATGAGCACAAGACACAAATGAGCTTCAAAATGCAGTTTAACAAAACAGAAATTATACTTTCAATCAATGCGATACCAAATATACTCTGTTATACCCGGTATTCTTCATTTTTCAGCCTAATTTAGTAGACTTTCCTAAATATGTAGAGCTGCCAATTGTTCATTTTCTGAAGATCTGACCCATATAAAGAATAGCAATACAACGTTTGATTGTTCGATCATGATACTAAAGATATTGATATTTTGTTAGCAGGCAGATATAAGAAAAGGACTCCAGCCTTGTGAGGCTCTCCACACGGGACACACGGGCCCACCAATATATCTATAACTGACAAGAAGCAGATGCACACATTCATTTTGTTAGAAGAAAACATGAGTTTTCTGCCTAGTCACATTTTCCCATTTCATAGATGCATGTAAATAATGTCTGGTGAACCACCACACAAGACTTCATCGTTTAAACATGCTAGCTATGATATAAATATGGAATTAAAACCTATCATTGCATCCATCTAATATACGGATAGAGCGATTTCTACGATAAGGGTGGTGGAGTGTGATCCATTTTGAACTCTTCAGGATATTTTTGGACGAAAAGAGGTAGAAAAGAGGGGTTTCTTTGTGTCACATGTTCTCGGAATCTGGGGTCTCCCCATCTACTTTGTTGGTCTCTACAGTTATGTCGACCCTGTCTGGAGGACATTATATGTGGTTTGTGAAGGTATCTGGGGTGAAAATGTGATTTTGAAGCCTTTTTTAAATTGGGATCACTCTATTTATAGCCTGGGAAAGCCCCTGTGAGACACTACGTCATTCTCCACAACCTTTCACGGTGACCTAACTACATGCAGAGGAGTGGGAGAGTGAAGAAGAGGGGAAGGAGAGGGTTGGGGTATTGGAGAGAGGGAGGGGATGGAGCGGGTGTAGGAGGGGGAGAGTTAAGAAAAGGGAAGGTGGGGGAATAGGAGGGGGGGATTGAGGGGGAGGGAAAGAAGATGGGGAAAGAGGTAAGGGAGAGGATGTAGAGGAAGGGAGAGAGGAGAGGGGGAGCATGAGGAAGAGGGGAGGGAGAGGGGGGGAATCAGAGATGGGGTTGGGAGAGAAAAACAGGTATGAAAGACAGAGAAGAGGGGGAGGGTAACAAAAGAGAGGGGGAAATGTGGGGAGAGAAGGGGACTGTCCAGAGGACGGGTACTTTGCTAGTTTAATATAAAAATACAAACCTGACGACTTGAAACATCCTCAACATTGACAGTGTCGCTGTTCATGTTTGCAGTGAGTTCTGTATAGAGGTCAATGACATCCAGCACTGAGCCCGCATCCCCTGCATCCACTGAGCTCCTCACCTCCTCCAGGTATGCTATAATCTCCCTCCCTAAACACAACAGCATAGTTAATACAACAGGTATGCTATAATCTCCCTCCCTAAACACAACAGCATGGTTAATACAATAGGTATGCTATAATCTCCCTCCCTAAACACAACAGCATGGTTAATACAACAGGTATGCTATAATCTCCCTCCCTAAACACAACAGCATGGTTAATACAACAGGTATGCTATAATCTCCCTCCCTAAACACAACAGCATAGTTAATACTACAGGCATAATATAACCTCCCTCCCTAAACACATCACCATGGTTAATACAACATTAAATGTAATGTGTTACAGAAAAATGAGTCATAAGTTGCAAAATTCATATTTTTAAAAGTAATCTATTCACAAGGTCTCCTTTTTGGAATGTTTTTATTTTTGGAGAATCTAGTTAGTAGGCTCCTATGTATTCATGCACCAAATTTCAGGATAGTGTATCAAATATATCCATGCATTTCTAAGATCGTTGTATGGAGTACATTCCCCTACTTTACTAGTAATTGTTCACCCAAAAATATTGAAAACTTTTGTTTTCAGAAATAAAAATATCAAACTTGAAATATAGAAAAACATTATTAGGGGTCCTAGTGTTTACTATCATTGAAATCGTCTTGATCTCCTCTTTTCAAATATGATGATATTTTAAAATCCATATTTTGCGACTTATGACTTATTTTCCTAAAACGGATCACATATAGTTTAAGCAGAGAACTTACCCGTTTGAAGTTCTTGCTTCAACTTTGATATGTAGATTTTGTTAGTGGGTGTATAGGTGTTTAGGGCGCCATTGCTGTTGAGGCGAGCACGAGCCAGTCTCTGGAAATTGTCTATGTTGGTAGGATCTCCTCCCATGAACACAGCGGTCAATCCTCTTTCCACCTGGACAAAGGGCAAATTGTTATAGGGTCAGATTTTCAGAGAATGTACAATTCGCCTTCACCAATCCTTTCAAATAACCCACATTTAAGACAGAAATGAGCTTCAAAATACAGTTTAACATAACAGAACTGATACTTTAAATCAATGCGACACCAAATATACCCAGATATACCCGGTACTCATCATTGTTCAGCCTCGTGTAGCAAACTCTCCTTGAATTGTACATTTTCTGAAAATCTGACCCGTACAAAATATACCTGTTGTTTAATATGTTTACTATGAACGCCCAGAATGTTTCCTTAAATATCAAAAGAAACAATGAATAGTATATGGAAAAAATACAGTTTAAAAAAATGAAAATGTGTGAACTCATGTGAATTGACATAGATCTATGGGCGCTGGCATCTTGGATTCCATCTGCAAGTAAAGGCCCATTCACATTACAACGGCCGATGTGGTGTACGGCAATTGCACGACCAGAAAAACCAACGTAGGAGATCGTGGTGGTATGAACGTACAATCGTATTAGAACGTGTGAGATGGTATGGCAACGTGCGTTGGTAGAAACATGTTTCCACTTGCACGATTTTCCAGTCGTACACCTGCCGCACGTTGATTATATTCATCGTATGGTGAAATGAACTATTCTTGGTGTTTGTCAAATACTTTCTTAATTCGAATTGTCTTTATTAAACACTCTATTATATACATTTATAAAGTTGATTTTATAAAAAGAAATTTTGATCTGATATATTGAGGGTTTGAGTGATGAAGGTCTTTGTGATCAAAATTGGCAAATGAGGGGTATGTAGCTCTGACCACGGAGGGGACCGAAGATAAGGGTCAAATAAACCTGTCTTGGCATCGTATTAGGGGAACCCCCTCTCCCGAACGTCCTTGGTGGCCGTAGGAGTGGATAGGTCGGGTTGCAACTTGACAATTATTACCATTGCCCTCTACAGTGCATGGGCACATAATTAATGAATGAACTTCATCATTTATTTATTATTTGAAACTGATTATTCATACCTGAATGATGTGCACGCCTTTTGTCACTGTCACTGCACGCGCTAGCGCTTCTTCTAGTGTGGTGGCGCTCCTGTAGTTGACAATGGCCGACTCAAAGAGAATGCCAGCCTTGACGATCATGGCCAGCACCGGCAGCATTATCACCAGCACCATCTTACACACCTGTCATATAGAGATAGGGTTAAAGCAGCAGTCTTGTATATGTGATGTGTTTCAGGAAAATGAGTCACATATCGCAAAATGGAAAAAAATGTTAAGTGATTTATTTATAAGATATCTTTGTTGGAATATTCTAATTGTTTGGGTGCATAATCTTGCTAGTGACATCAATACATGTACAAACTTTCAAGGCAATGTATCAAATATATCTATGCAGTTCTAAGGTCATCTTATGGAGTATATTTAAGTACTTTATTAGTAATTATCCAACAAAAAATATCAATAATCTTTCTTTTTAAAAAATAAAGATATCGAACTTAAAATATAGAAACACTATTTAGATGTCCTACTGTTTATTACCACTGGAATCGGCTTCATCTCATTTTTTCAAATATAATGGTATCTCAAAATCCATTTTTTGCGACTTATGACTCATTTTCCTGTACCACATCACATATTAAATCTGCACTCTCAGTTAAAGCTGCACTCTCAGTTTAAGCTGTACTCCCAGCTAACATCGGTCAGGATCTGAAGATTTTCTATATATTGTTCCATTCTTTTCTATATCATTTAAAAGTCACATGGCCAACACTTTGGAGGATTTTGTCTAGATGTTTTTGGACCAAGGCGTCTAAAACATCCCCATCTCTATTTAGAGAATCCGCCTATCCTTTCCTGTGAAGACTTCGATTATTATCGCTCATCGAGGGTCGTTTTTGGTTGGCTGATTCAGCTTCCAATTCATGTATAAACATATAACAGCAGCAGAATATTGATAAACTCAGTCTTATAAGTCACAATAATTATGAGTAAATTTGGTAATCTGACTAACGGCAGGTATTGTTGCCAATTTATTATACGCGCATTTCTCTGATTTACGCTCAGTGCGTATATCACTAGTGATTTATGTGGGGTTGTCATGGCAACCAATCTGTTTTTCCACTAATATAACCGGTAAAAGTCAAATTTATGACTCCATTTTGTCTATTTTTATGATTGAAAGCATGTACAATAAATCTGTTAACTAACTTGTTGGTTTCAGTTGCTTAGAGTATTGCACTTGTTGCTACGCAACTCGTGCAATATTCCCGCTCCTTCAACCAACTCGTTAGTTAACCTGTTTATAAACTTTTGATCTGTGATATCATCATATGATTGCTGCTGTGGACTAATAGAGGCAGGCCTGCATGTCCAGCAGACCTGAACATTGGTCACTGGCTACTAAACACCATGCTTTTTACATTCTACGGTATTTTTTTAAAAAAAAATCGTGAATGTTAGTGAATTGGGTACCATTCTGTCAATCATCCTGAGTAGCAAGTTCATGTGATACATTTTGAGGTGTTGGTTGAGGATTGGTGTGAGGAGTGTGGACACTTATCTGGGAGGATATCTGGATGCCCATCTCTGTGTGATGTAATTCACGCCAACACTACTAACTTTGCACTTATGCAAGGACTGCTTGATTGACAACCTTCTACCATCTCTGCAGTAAATCCCTGAAGGCCAGTGTGACATCCTATTGGTTGACATTTGTTGTATTCTATTGGCTATCTTGGTTTGATTGACAAGTTGCCACTTAAGGCCACTGTATAGGTTTTGAGAGGAACCCATTTAGAGAGGACCACCCATGACTGAATCTGAGTGATCTACACCTACTACACCCTTTGGGATTTCTGGGTTTCAAGTCTTGGAGACAGACAAGCTCGGAATTGCAAAGACTAAAAGACAATTGTGTATTATTAGATTACAATATGTTGTTTGATGTCTTATGTCTAAGTTAAACAGAAAAATAGTTCATTAAATGATTGTTTAACTTAATGAACTTATAACTTGTTTAACTCATAGTTGGTCTTGCTACCTCACAAGTAGTATCAGTATTTAAGCCTAAGCGACATTTACGTCAGTTATGGCTACTTTAATATTTGGGTCAGATTTTTAGAAAATGTACAATTGGCAGCTGTAACATCTAGGAATGTCTGCTGAATTAGGCTGAAATTTGGCCAATACTAGGTAAATTCGAGTATATTCGGCATTGCATTGATTCTAGCAATCTGTTTGGTTAGGTTGAACTGTATTTTGAACGTTATTTTTGTCTGAAATTTGAGAAGATTGCCGAAGTTGAATTGTACATTTTCTGAAAATCTGACTAAATTTACTAAATGTGTAGACCTGCCAATTGTACATTTTCTGAAAATATGACCCATATCCAGGGTAACTAACGTGTTGATTGAAGGAGTGTGAACATTGCAGGAGTTGAGAAGCAACGGGTGTTATATTCTAAGTGACTAACAAGTTAGTCAACTGTTTTATCACATAATGGTTTTAATGATATAAATAGGAATGAAATCGGGTCATAAAGATAAATTTCAACTGTAAACTTAGTAACAATGTATTGGTTGCCATGACAACCATGCGGACAAGTCTCACTAGTGAAATTCGCACTGTGCATAGCTCACTCCAGATACATTGTTCTCAGAGAAATGCTTATAAAATAAAAGTTGATAATAGTATTAAATTTAAGACATATCAACTTAAAAAATACCACTCCACCCCTCCCCCCCCCCCTCCCACACACACACACACTTCAAAAAACTTCCGACGCCCTTAATCATATTAAAGACATTCCTTTAGGCATGAAGCTAGTAGGCCTTGCTGAGGTTAGGAAAGCACACGGTGCATCAGGTACGTACTCTACCTTACATTCAGATGACCTCAAGCTATTGCTACATCTCATGACTTTATCATCCTAAGTACGAGGTCACCTGCTAAATATAACCTCCCTCTGTCTTACCCTGGACCAAACATAATTAGGCTGTATGAATACACATACATCAGAGAGGGGGGAGGGACAGGGTAATTATCCTGCAGCTAGATAGGATTCATGGCCCAAATTGAGGGGCTGTTGGTGCACTACTTGGTGCATAAGCCTGAGGTGAAGCTAAGGGATTATTCACAAAGCTGGCAATGGAGCTTATAAGTCTTGCTAGTCTATGCCTATGGTTGTTATAGACCCTGGATTGCTCCAGGCAATGACTAAACTAAAAGGTTGCTCCAGCAAGTCTAAAATGGAGGTTATAAATCTTTTTAGTCTATGGTAATGAAGTAATCTTTTAACTGTTGTGCAATTCTGTTAGTTAGTTTCCACAGCCCATGTGGTTTAGCTGTAAGTATCAGAACATTGATGGTCTTATCAGAAGTACCCACATTAATTACATTTGTATATTATATGTAATGCCTTACTGTGCTCATTTGTCCTCAACCTCATCAGGTGCTAGTGGCTTTGCCTTGTGACTATACGGGTCAGATTTTCAGAAAATGTACAATTCAACTTTGCCAATCTTCTCAAAGGACCCAAGTTTCAGACGAAAATAACGTTCGAAATACAGTTCAACCTAACCAGACAGATTGCTAGAATCAATGCAATGCCACATATTCTCGAATTTACAGAATTTACTAAATGTGTAAAGCTGCCAATTGTACATTTTCTGAAAGTCTGACCCATTATACACTAAACAGTGCACCAGCAGCCCATTGCTATCAGTTTTTTTGGGTTTTTTTAAAAAGTTTTATTGAGCACATTTTCATGGTACATGATAATCTCATGATACTCAATGGAAAAAGTCAATTTAATAAATGGTAAGCAGAGGTAGTACAAGTTTAAATCAATTAAACAGCAATATTACAGTTTATATATGAGCAAAAGGGTCGTTCGACGACACCTACTATATTAGACAATATTCCTGAATGTTTGGGCTCAAGGAAGTAAATGTGATGTGTTTCAGGAAAATGAGTCATAAGTCGCAAAATGGATATTTTCCAAAGTGTTTTATTTATAAGATATCTTTGTTGGAATATTCTAAGTCTTGGGGTACTTAATGCTGTAAATGATATCAATACATGTACGAAATTTCAAGGCAATGTATTAAATATATCTATGCATTTCTAAGGTCAGCTCATGGAGTATACTTATGTACTTTATTAGTAATTATCCACCCAAAAATACCAATAACTTTTTTTTCAAAAATTAAAATATCAAACTTATAATATAGAAACACTACATAGAAGTGCTTGATGTTTATTACCATTAGAATCGGCTTGAGCTCATCTATTCAAATATAATAATATCTCAAAATCCATATTTTGCGACTTATGACTCATTTTCCTGAAACACATCACAAATCATTGTCAAAGCTTGGTATTTGACAAAATATTTTTCTTTTTTTCCCTCCTCGATATCAATCATAAAAGGTTGCCTGCTTTCACCTCATTCCTGCGCTGGGTAGAACGACAATGCAGGAATTGCACCTTACCTGTGATGACTTCTCACTCTCCATTTTCCCGATGATATCCTCCATCTTGGTTGAGCCAGTGGTATGACTGAGTGAGCTGGGAGGCCGGGCTATGGACCCGGTGGTGAAGATGGAGCCGGGGCGAGGGGACGGCTGGTCCGCCGCCGGACTCACGGAGTTATTACGTTTCATGTTTCTTTAGTGTTCCTATGATACTGCAATACAATGTTGAGTTGTTTTTTTTAAACGTTTTTATTACCACATACACACTGAAACATGGCAGAAAAAACACATCGCTAACAATAAGCGTACTTCGAGGCCATCTGCTCTCGATCTATCAGATATTGCTTTACAATGATTACAAAAACGGTGAAATGATCATTATATAGAAAAATAAATGAATCAGATGTGAATTAATTTAATCATAGGTAATGGAACGGGATGGGAAGAGAAATGATGAGTGATGAAAATACATTTCTATATCAGTTAATGTTTAATAAAGAGGTGAGAGTTGAGCGAGAGAGAGCGGAGTGATTATTCAATTACTTTTGTCAAAAAAGAATTTTTTAATTTGTATTTTAAAGATATCATTATCCTGAATGTTACGTAACCTTATAGGTAAGTTGTTCCAAGTTATAGCAAATTGATAGTGTAATGATTGTCTGTCCTATTCCCAGCATCAAATAATCACGTGTCGCTCTTGTTACTATTGTGTTTTGTTAATTCCTCGCCATTTCAGTGAAAATGCTGATATCAGTGAACTCCCTTTATTTCTCCGTCTCATTCAACAACCGCGAATGAACCATTTGTTGAGTTAAGTTAGAAAAAAACTTTAGTGTTATTATTATACTCTTAGAGAAATCATTGTGATTATATAGGGGGTTATGTCTACAAGAGAAAGCCTAATGCAGTCCTTATTGTTTGGAAGCTTTTGATCATAATCGGATAGATTATTTCTTGTTTAATTTTTAATTAATTAAAAAATCAAAGTAGTGTCAAAACTACCTGACTTAGTTTATATTGTATAGACGACATGCAAAGACGTCAATTGGCTTTCATGATTCAAAGTGTCATGAAGACCTATACTGGCCTGAGCCATAGTCTAATGCTAAGATTTAAGATAGTTTTGATATTCAAAAATCAATTGTGTATATTTCAATGACAGCTACTTCCGATCTATAATACATAGACCATTCTTTCATTGTATATACATATAATGTACGCATGAATGGAGATGACTGTAAGGGATCTGTGTGTTGTTATTGTCTCATTCAATGTAATTGCATTGTAATGTTTATATTCATTGGAATGCGGGCCTGATATGTGACTATAAATTGATATAGTATTGAAATAACTTATTTTACCTGTCAATTATAATCACACCGTATGTATGAAATAATCCAAACATACACATTATAGAGCATATGTATGGAAATTAGCCATTAACTAATTCCATTGGTTGGTTGGTTTATAATTGACCATGATTACTCTAAAACATATTTGTAATCACCTCGAAATATTCACTCTCCATTTAACACCTTACAGTCAGTACCACTTTTCCATATTGGTCTTCACGAACAGCTATAATTGATTATATTGAGGAGTTACCCAATTAAATACCCCAATACATAGTCTTTTCAACTTCTATTTTCAAGTGAGTCCCAGTGGCCTAGCGAGTAGGGTTGTCAACCCTATTTGCTGGCCTGTCCTTATGTATCTAAGACCTCACATTCAAGGGGTAACTGGTTTGACTCCCTGCTATTCCAAATTCAGAACTATTTCTCTGAAGAGGCAGTTCTGTGAGCTCCATGACTTCCGAGCGGACTCTATACAAAAAAAGAGTCTGCTCAGATGCCAAAACTGACTCTAATAAATAATAAAAGTCCGCTAAGAACTCTCAAAGAATGCACTGGGAATTCAGATCTACATTCTTCAGGCATAAGAGTCCGCTTAAGCCAATGCTGTGGAATACGGGCACAACAGCAAGTTGCGGAATAGGATTCCTGTAACGGGTCAGATTTTCAGAAAATGTACAATTCGCCTTCACCAATCCTCTCAAATAATTCACATTTAAGACAAAAAAAGACCTTCGAAATGCAGTTTAACATATTAACAGAATTGATACTTTAAATCAATGCAATACCAAATATATATACTCCGATTTACCCGGTATTGTTAATTTTTCATCCTAATTCAGGAGAATTTCCTAAATGTGTAAAGCTGCCAATTGTACATTTTTTGAAAATCTGACCTCTAAGCCCTAGCTGTTGTGAACCAGGAGGACTTGGATAATTATTGTAATCGGAGGTTGTCCCTGTGGTCGTTACCCACTTGTATTGTCAGTGGGGGTTCCATACAATGTGTTGGTGCGAAGTATAGCCCATGAAAGCTACATATTTTCAGAAAATGTACAATTGGCAGCTCTAGAGATTTAGGAAAGTCTACTTAATTAGCCTGAAAAATGAAGAATACAGGGTACATCAGAGTATATTTGGTATCACATTGATTTAAAGTATCATTTCTGTTATGTTAAACTGCATTTTGAAGCTCATTTGTGTCTTAAATTTGGGTTATTTGAGAGGATTGGTGACGGCGAATTGTACATTTTCTGAAAATCTGACCCATGTATTGTCCAATTCCCTATAGGAACCTAATCTATATTACTAGAAAAATTACACCTCACGGATCAACACATAAATTCCTAGGGAATGTTACAATATAAGTTCGATATTGTGTTGTATTGTATACTGTAAACGTATTTATTTTCGCGCTGATGAATTTTCGCGCACTAAGAACTTTGACACCTTTTCGCACTGATTTAAATTCGCGCAGCAAGGAAGTCTCACGCCTTTTTAATGCAATAATTTTCACGCACAAAGGTGGATGCGCGAAAATAGCTAACATAAATACTGCGCGAACATCAATATGTTTACAGTATTGTTTATTTCCGGAATCCTTACAAATGAAATCTTAATTGATAACAATAACTATTTAAGCCAGAAAACGTAACAGTCCGCTTCTATGGCAGCCATGGCTCTTCCAGCGGGCCCTGGTAATTCAATTATTGAGATTTTGTAATTGATTACATTTTCCCATCAATAAAAGAACCTCGGTTCAACGTCCCCACTGTATATTGATCACCATTGTTAACTCTATTAAATTCTTTATTGGTCTCTTGCCGTTGAAACTGGTGATTATTGATTTTACATATGTTTCCTTTCAGAAGTTTGTCAAAAAGCTGTGATAGATGACCACAAGTATAGGAGAATCAATTTAAGTTTCCATCCTTTGAGAAGAACTACGTATTTCTATTCTAGCATTCTATTGAAAGTTTTATTACAGTTTACTTGTTCAATTGATTGTTTTTCCTTTGCATGATGAAGTTGCTTTTCAGGACATGAATTCGCGGGTGTTTTAAAGGTGTCGTTGCTATCAACAGCAGTAGTTGAGGTAAGCTAATCTTCTATTGCACTGTTATGGCAAAGGAGGTACACAATATAGGTGAAATTTACAACGCCTAAACAAAATAGAAACATTCTTAACAAAAAGTGCATTTCGTAGGCATTTGTATTTAGAATACAACTGATCATCTTGTATGCAATACCAAAATATAATGTGGTCAATCCACAAAAAACATTTCCCATTTTGTTCTAGGTGGTTACAAAAAGGAAAGTTATCAGTTTAGCTATGTTAACACATTTGCTCAGTTGGTAAGGCGAGGATCGCATGTGCAGTTCAGATCAAGTAGATCAGTTTTGGTTCCCATGGTAACATCTAAACAATGCAATCTGGTTGACATAGAAGAAATGTACTCTTCGCATATCTTACCAGGGCGTTACAGATTATGAAATCAGGTTTGCATTCTTTGATGTAAACAAGGTATTTATTGAATAAATATGGCTTCATGGACATTTCCTTGTGTAATAAATAGCAAACCTCCCTCTGTTCATCAACATAATTACCTTATAATCAAAGGCATAATCAAATATAATCAAATGCATTACCTCCATATTTCTTAGATCGATTAAATCAGTTCACATTTCCAAGACGTAGCCTCAAAGAAGGACTCCCTTAGCCTCAAAGCTGTCCAATAGATGATTGGGCGAATATGTGACCCATACATTTATCCCAGTAGGTGTTCAAGGGTTCTGGGATAGGTGGGAGTCAGGATAGGTTTCAAGATTGGCTAGTAGGAGGGGACGCTAGCTACCCCCCACCCCTACCCACCCCACCTTCCTACACTCTGTCCAGCCTTTGAAGAACCGAGACTTCAAAGAGTGCCGGTATAGTTTAGCATTGCGGTTTCGGTTCTTTAGAGGCTGGACTATGACTAGCTACAGGCATGCTACTAAGTAGATACCAAAAATAACTACCAACAATGGGGAATCCTTAATAAGGGGGAACCCCCCGCCCCCCAAAAGAATCCAGATTCGAGACACAAATTACCAGTAGACAGGAGTGTAATGATGTTACTTTTATTCAATGCTAGAAGCAATACAAACTATGTCTCAGACTTTGTCTGTCTTTTCGTCAGGATTAAAGGTGTTCTACAAAATCTCCTAATAGCTATTAATTAATAAGAAGTTATACAATAGATAATAAACATCAACATTATATAGCCCTTACCTAAAGGACAATTATTCATAGTATATACACAGGCTTATTTGGTGGCCTCGATATTTCCCCATATACAATAAGGTGGGGAATTGTATCTAGAATACTGCAAAGTCGAAAAAGCGGGTTTTCCCCTATAAGGAGGATAGCCCCCTAAAAGAGCATTTTGAAGTAGAAAAGAGTTTTATTATATATATATGTGGATCCCTAATTTTGCAGTGAAAATCATAATGGTATTAAACAAACTGTATGTATTGGCACCTTGCTCCCAAATCTAATACATAAGATATTTGACATTCACAAAATTAAAACTACGCCTACAATTATTATCACAAATCTTCAGTCTGAGGCCTTCTTTTTGGGTCGTGTGTAGGACTTCAACCAGAACGTTTCCACTTCTCCCTTGCCCTAATGATACAGAAGCAAAACAATTATAATCAACATCATTAAGACCTTGAGGGATAATGTCACAATATAATCACATAATAATTGTATTGTACTAAGAAATCAATTCAGCATTTTTTGTTCTATTTGTAGCGCCGTTCAAAGCTACCACTTTTCTTATACTACTTCGCCCTGTTTTTTGTGGGTCAGATTTTCACAAAATGCACAATTTACATTTCTACGCATCTCTCAAATTCTGCTGAATTGTATTCATTCAATGAATCTGTCTGGTTATGTTGAACTGTATTTTGAACTTCATTTATGTCATGTCTTGAATTTTGGTTATTTGATAAAATTGGTGACGGCGAAATGTGGGCGCACGCTGCGCACGCATTTTACGCCACAAGATGGCGACTGTTTACAACTCATAATTATAACGTTTCTCTTACTTCTTTTGTAGGCCTATTTATGTAGGCCTATTTAAAGAGGTGTCCTCACTGGTTTTCAATAAATTAGAGTAACTATAATTCAGGTTGTTCTTGTTGTTTATATTCTCCTTCTCAACGATATACTAAGGTCAAAATGTTACATATTTCGCATTAATAGTTGTTATTAATAATCTTTGCAACATAATGCTTTCATTTGTTATATCATTGCAATAATTGATGAATGATTAGAATAGGGAATTTGCATAGCCACCACAGAGTATGTAAATTATTCTATGATAAGCGTAGAATATACAGCGGACATCGAATGTAAATTGACATGTATTATACATGAAATTAACAATACCTTCATGGAGATTAGTCCCCGGCGTTCAAGTTCAAATCCACCATTTTTGTCCATGAACTTCTTGGACGCACTACTTACGTGAATCTTTAGGGCTATGGACAGAAAATAATTGTTATTAAGTCATGTTAACCAGAGTTTTTGTTTATCATTATTTTATTTTATTTCGGAACAATTGGACATAGGTATATGACATCACCCAGGTAAAGACAGATGCATTGAACAATGACATGGATCGCTTTTTTGGTGATTAAAACATAAGAACACGATTATGGAAATGGATAAAAAAAAGATATTTCGGCCATGGTTCTAGGTCAATAACACGTTTCCACCATCCAGTTTAGGTTCTCAGCCTTTCAGATTAGATAACAATGATACATGATTGGACGCCTATACTGCGCTAATGGCTTTCTCTGCCCTGGAGTTGGTACCCTAATGGCATTATAATAACATTTTGTGGTTTGGAACGAATGGTTTTCCCTCAGTTTGGAGAGATTGTACCAACTCTGAGCCTAGATTGAATCGTGCCATTTGGTGCAGGAACATGGTTGCTGAAAACTAACTAGTATCAGTAAACAGTGCATCCATACCCTGTCCATTAGTCTGTACCCGTGAGGCTGTATTTATCGTGTCTCCAAACAAACAGTACCTGGGCATCTTAGTACCTATGATCCCAGCCACGCAGTATCCTGAAACATTTATATTTCAAAATGTTTATTTCAAATTATTATCAAAACTAATTATTATTTATTAAATTGATTAATCACAGTGGCATGAAAGTCTAGCAAGAAGATCAGGTAACATCAGAGTTCCTATACAAATCTACCAGCCAACTACCAACAATCTCATGTGTACCATGTGAATAATAAAATGTGATGTGTTTTAGGGTAGTGAATCAGAAGTCGCAAAAAATGGATATTTCTATATTTCAAGTTTTATATTCTCATTTTTTGGAGAAAAAAAATGTTTGCGATATTGTTGGCTGGACAATTACTACTAAAGTAGCTAAATATACTCCATAAGATGACATTAGAAATGAATGGATATATTTGATACACTGTCTTGACATTTGCTACCTGATTGTTTTTATGCTACAAGCAGAGTTAAGCACCTAAACATGAAAACCAACAAAGACAATGAATAAATCACTTTGTAAAATATGAAATTTGTGACTTGTGACTCATTTTCTTAAAACACATCACAAATACGTCAGTCAGAGCCTGGGACCTTTTGAAGTCATGCTCATGTACTTCTCCTTTCACAATAGATCTCCAATATCCAAAATATATTTCCAAGTTATAAACCAAATTATAGCACTGGTGGAATAACCCAACTCTTTATGTCATCATTCGCCTTTTGAGTTATGAACATTCATAATACCGGCCTGGAAGGCATTTATTTAACGACGCAGGCACACCACTATTACATGGATATCGGCCTGTGGCCTTTACCATTACGGCTTTACATTGGGGACCATGAATTTCGAATTTCGAATTTCGAACATTTTGTGAATGCCTTCAAGTGAGAAACCTTTGGTGGGCACCCAGGATGAAAACTCACTCTACTTGGCACCGGCCTGGGATCGAACCCCAGACCTTCCTCTCACAGGGCGTCATTGCTAGAGCGAGTCCCATGCTCTCCCAACGAGGGAATATCTAAATATCATAAGCATTACCTGAGTGGACTCCTATCCTAAGGTTGAGCATTTCTCCGGGTAGATTCTTGATCTCATATCGGTGAGCAAATTCTATCATCTCTAGTGCCATCTGACCGATCTCTACCACGTGAAGGAAGCCATTGGGTTCAGGTAGACCACTCACACACATGTAGGAGTCAGAGATGGTCTCCACCTTATACACATCATACTTCTCTATCACATCATCGTAGCATCTGAAACAGGTATTGGGTCAGATTTTCCGAAAATGTACAATTGGCAGCTGTACACATTTAGTCAATTCTGCTTAATTAGGCTGCAGTGTAACCAATAATAGGTAAATTCGAGTATATTCGGCATTGCATTGATTCTGGCAATCTGTTTGGTTAGGTTGAACTGTATTTTGAACTTTCTTTTCGTCTGAAATGTGGTTTATTTGAGAAGATTGGCGCAGTTGAAGTGTACTTTTTCTGACGATCTCACCCAGGTATTGATATGTTGCTTTACAAGGTTTCCAGGTCTGGGGTTTCTATGTTTGAACTCAACCAAAGGAGGGAAGTAATGCTTGGCTCATGTAAGTATTTCAGTGAGAATATAAAGGACTTGGTCCACTAAGCCGATACCCATGCGATTCTCATGCGATTAATAATAATGATAGAATATTAACAATAATAGAATTATAACATGTAGAATAGTCCTCTGCGGTGCAAAATTGCATGAGAATCGGCTTAGTGAACCAGGCCGTGAGTGAGGTAATTGATTACATTAAAGAAACAAGCAATGGCATGGTATCAAAACAAAGATAGTGAAGATCATTTTTTATTTCATTACTTGTGCATTTTATTAATATTTTCTGTAATTCATGTGGAGGAAACGATAACATAACATTGAATATTTTATATAATTATTTCTGATCATTATTTCCGATCATTATTATTACCACAGTCATTTTGCTAATGGAGTAGAGTGAATTGGCGCCTGCCAATCAAAGTACTTGGTATTGGATTAGCATAGCTAATTAGCTATGTTCAACCCTTTGTACTTAAGATGGCTGGGTTAACCCATTCAGGCACCAGGAGACACGAAATACAGGTTATCAATTTGTTTAGTATCTGCCTAAGTTTGCTATAATACCTGGACTGTTCAGGGGAATGACGACTAAATATAAACATATCCATACTTTAGCATATGGGTCAGATTTTCAGAAAATATACAATTAGCAGCTCTACACATTTGGGAATTTGTGTTTAATTTGGCTGAAAAATAATGAATACCGGGTACATTAGAGTATATCTGGGATCGTATCGATTTGAAGTATCACTTCTGTTATGTTAAACTGCATTTTAAAGCTTATTTTTGCCTTAAATGAGGCTTATTTGAGAGGATTTGTGAAGGCGAATCATACATTTTCAGAAGATCTGACCCATATAAATGAAACTCCAACAAAGACAAACCTGTAAAAGTCATTGAGCAGCTCTACACACTCGTGTGGTGAGAGCTTGGTGGTTATGGCAGCCCAACCTACTATATCTGAGAAGTATACTGTAACACTCTCAAAGCTCTCCGGTGGTACTTCCAGGCCATACTTCAGTCTGTCCGCCACCTTCATAGGCATCATCTGATATAACAAGAAGTCAGTCTTCTTTTTTTCTTCCTTCACTTCCTCATTTTTGTTTTTCATCTGAAAATAAGAGAGGTTTGTGTTTAATAGGCCGAGTATTGAGCTTCAGTTTCATGCCAGACTATTGGTGCATTCTGGCGAGCAACTCACCAACTACTCCACTACCACGCCACCTGCTCATCGTCCTCCACATCTCTGCTGGTGGCCATTTTGAATTACAAATGATCCAGGAATACAAATATGGCCTCTATATATAGGTAAATACATGTATATAACTTGACATCAAGCTCATTCAAATCGGTGCTTTTCATCGTGTTAGTGCAGGCAGCGTTAATGATAGAAAGGAGACGGAATAGGTGCATGATCAACACTAATTTGTTGCTGTGTTCTGAGATATTTCTATATTTTAATGGCATCAATGGGGAGGACATCGCCAACCCTCTCCACCTACATAACCATACAATAGACCAGTGAACCATGTAGGGAGGACATGGTCAACCCTCTACACTAGCACAACCAGCACAACAAAATCAACTTTAGAGGACAGATCTGAATTTGGAGTTTTCAAATGTAGCTTTGACAAATTAGAAGGCAAAGTTGTAGTTCAAATGTAACTTGTAAATACCCAAATGTATATTAAAGTGTAATAGTAAAGAACAAAGTTTCATCTGGAATATTAAAATGTAACATTAGAGGACAAAGTTGTAGTTGAAATACTCAAATGAAACATTAGAGGACACAGGTGAAGTTTGAAAATTGTGATCTGCTTTAGGAAAATGAGTCATAAGTCGCAAAAAATGGATTTTGAGATATTATTATATTTGAAGAGATGAGAAGCCGATTCTAATGATAGTAAACAGTAGGACATTTAATATGCATTTCTATATTTTAAGTGTTATATTTCTATAATTGAAAACAAAGTTTGCAGTTTTTCGGAATGAGCAATTACTAGTTAAGCAGCTAAATATATTCATTACGAAAACCCTAGAAATGCATGGATATATTTATTACACTGTCCTGAAATTGGGGACATGTATTCAGGCTACAAGAGGCTTTAAGCATCCCCAAAATAAAACATTCCCGCAAATATATCCTGTGAATAAATCACTTTGAAAAATAAAAAAAAAATGTTCGACTTGTGACTCATTTTCCTAAAACACATCACTTTAATGTAACTTTGGGGTACTCACACTGTAACCATATGTCTTCATCTTCTGCATCATGCTCCTGAGCTTGACCGAGTACCAGAGACACATGGCCAAACTGATGGCACTTATCAATACCATCACAGTCATATAGGCCACCATGTTCCTTGTTGCATCCTGGGCAAGGACGGGCAGCCTTGCTTCCAACTCATCTGTAATATTAAACTCTAGCGATGTCATAAATCCAATGTACTCACTCAAGGCTCCAAACCAGGACACTGTTGCATTATCTGAGCCACCCTTGAGATCACAGAGACTACTCAACATGTCTGAGTCCTTTATGATGCCCTTTTTCTGTTCTATCTCTGCAGGGAGGTTGTCCAGACGGTTGTATTTTGCCATGTAGTCTATCCTGAGTTCTGCGTAGTGTCTGAAGGCGATATTCAAGTATGTCTCTACTTGAGAGTCAATTGTGATGAATTTGTCCAGAGTGGAGGCAGGGAGGTTGCACCCGGTGAAGGCTACACCACCCAAAGCCCTCTGTATCCCCACCACATCTATTGCCTTTATGATTGATGTGTAGGCCACTATTAGAGGCCAGATAACCTTTGGTAAAAGTAAAATAAAGTTTAATGATTATTTTGGTTCATACATATCTTGATATTAGTTGGTTTGATAAGATCCAAATCATAATAATGCTATCTATTACTTATTCTTGTATGCTATGTTCTAGACTAAAACTAGGCCAATTGAAAAACCCATGAGGGGATTTTGTATAACGAATTTTGGTCAAATTGTCAGAAAATGTACAATTCGCCTTCACCAAACCTCTCAAATAACCCAAATGAGCACAAGACACAAATGAGCTTCAAAATGCAGTTTAACAAAACAGAAATTATACTTTCAATCAATGCGATACCAAATATACTCTGTTATACCCGGTATTCTTCATTTTTCAGCCTAATTTAGTAGACTTTCCTAAATATGTAGAGCTGCCAATTGTTCATTTTCTGAAGATCTGACCCATATAAAGAATAGCAATACAACGTTTGATTGTTCGATCATGATACTAAAGATATTGATATTTTGTTAGCAGGCAGATATAAGAAAAGGACTCCAGCCTTGTGAGGCTCTCCACACGGGACACACGGGCCCACCAATATATCTATAACTGACAAGAAGCAGATGCACACATTCATTTTGTTAGAAGAAAACATGAGTTTTCTGCCTAGTCACATTTTCCCATTTCATAGATGCATGTAAATAATGTCTGGTGAACCACCACACAAGACTTCATCGTTTAAACATGCTAGCTATGATATAAATATGGAATTAAAACCTATCATTGCATCCATCTAATATACGGATAGAGCGATTTCTACGATAAGGGTGGTGGAGTGTGATCCATTTTGAACTCTTCAGGATATTTTTGGACGAAAAGAGGTAGAAAAGAGGGGTTTCTTTGTGTCACATGTTCTCGGAATCTGGGGTCTCCCCATCTACTTTGTTGGTCTCTACAGTTATGTCGACCCTGTCTGGAGGACATTATATGTGGTTTGTGAAGGTATCTGGGGTGAAAATGTGATTTTGAAGCCTTTTTTAAATTGGGATCACTCTATTTATAGCCTGGGAAAGCCCCTGTGAGACACTACGTCATTCTCCACAACCTTTCACGGTGACCTAACTACATGCAGAGGAGTGGGAGAGTGAAGAAGAGGGGAAGGAGAGGGTTGGGGTATTGGAGAGAGGGAGGGGATGGAGCGGGTGTAGGAGGGGGAGAGTTAAGAAA
This sequence comes from Sthenelais limicola, assembly GCA_942159475.1. Lineage (NCBI taxonomy): Eukaryota > Metazoa > Annelida > Polychaeta > Phyllodocida > Sigalionidae > Sthenelais > Sthenelais limicola. Next base: position 38,520,450 of record OW804102.1, read on the forward strand.
AGGGAAGGTGGGGGAATAGGAGGGGGGGATTGAGGGGGAGGGAAAGAAGATGGGGAAAGAGGTAAGGGAGAGGATGTAGAGGAAGGGAGAGAGGAGAGGGGGAGCATGAGGAAGAGGGGAGGGAGAGGGGGGGAATCAGAGATGGGGTTGGGAGAGAAAAACAGGTATGAAAGACAGAGAAGAGGGGGAGGGTAACAAAAGAGAGGGGGAAATGTGGGGAGAGAAGGGGACTGTCCAGAGGACGGGTACTTTGCTAGTTTAATATAAAAATACAAACCTGACGACTTGAAACATCCTCAACATTGACAGTGTCGCTGTTCATGTTTGCAGTGAGTTCTGTATAGAGGTCAATGACATCCAGCACTGAGCCCGCATCCCCTGCATCCACTGAGCTCCTCACCTCCTCCAGGTATGCTATAATCTCCCTCCCTAAACACAACAGCATAGTTAATACAACAGGTATGCTATAATCTCCCTCCCTAAACACAACAGCATGGTTAATACAATAGGTATGCTATAATCTCCCTCCCTAAACACAACAGCATGGTTAATACAACAGGTATGCTATAATCTCCCTCCCTAAACACAACAGCATGGTTAATACAACAGGTATGCTATAATCTCCCTCCCTAAACACAACAGCATAGTTAATACTACAGGCATAATATAACCTCCCTCCCTAAACACATCACCATGGTTAATACAACATTAAATGTAATGTGTTACAGAAAAATGAGTCATAAGTTGCAAAATTCATATTTTTAAAAGTAATCTATTCACAAGGTCTCCTTTTTGGAATGTTTTTATTTTTGGAGAATCTAGTTAGTAGGCTCCTATGTATTCATGCACCAAATTTCAGGATAGTGTATCAAATATATCCATGCATTTCTAAGATCGTTGTATGGAGTACATTCCCCTACTTTACTAGTAATTGTTCACCCAAAAATATTGAAAACTTTTGTTTTCAGAAATAAAAATATCAAACTTGAAATATAGAAAAACATTATTAGGGGTCCTAGTGTTTACTATCATTGAAATCGTCTTGATCTCCTCTTTTCAAATATGATGATATTTTAAAATCCATATTTTGCGACTTATGACTTATTTTCCTAAAACGGATCACATATAGTTTAAGCAGAGAACTTACCCGTTTGAAGTTCTTGCTTCAACTTTGATATGTAGATTTTGTTAGTGGGTGTATAGGTGTTTAGGGCGCCATTGCTGTTGAGGCGAGCACGAGCCAGTCTCTGGAAATTGTCTATGTTGGTAGGATCTCCTCCCATGAACACAGCGGTCAATCCTCTTTCCACCTGGACAAAGGGCAAATTGTTATAGGGTCAGATTTTCAGAGAATGTACAATTCGCCTTCACCAATCCTTTCAAATAACCCACATTTAAGACAGAAATGAGCTTCAAAATACAGTTTAACATAACAGAACTGATACTTTAAATCAATGCGACACCAAATATACCCAGATATACCCGGTACTCATCATTGTTCAGCCTCGTGTAGCAAACTCTCCTTGAATTGTACATTTTCTGAAAATCTGACCCGTACAAAATATACCTGTTGTTTAATATGTTTACTATGAACGCCCAGAATGTTTCCTTAAATATCAAAAGAAACAATGAATAGTATATGGAAAAAATACAGTTTAAAAAAATGAAAATGTGTGAACTCATGTGAATTGACATAGATCTATGGGCGCTGGCATCTTGGATTCCATCTGCAAGTAAAGGCCCATTCACATTACAACGGCCGATGTGGTGTACGGCAATTGCACGACCAGAAAAACCAACGTAGGAGATCGTGGTGGTATGAACGTACAATCGTATTAGAACGTGTGAGATGGTATGGCAACGTGCGTTGGTAGAAACATGTTTCCACTTGCACGATTTTCCAGTCGTACACCTGCCGCACGTTGATTATATTCATCGTATGGTGAAATGAACTATTCTTGGTGTTTGTCAAATACTTTCTTAATTCGAATTGTCTTTATTAAACACTCTATTATATACATTTATAAAGTTGATTTTATAAAAAGAAATTTTGATCTGATATATTGAGGGTTTGAGTGATGAAGGTCTTTGTGATCAAAATTGGCAAATGAGGGGTATGTAGCTCTGACCACGGAGGGGACCGAAGATAAGGGTCAAATAAACCTGTCTTGGCATCGTATTAGGGGAACCCCCTCTCCCGAACGTCCTTGGTGGCCGTAGGAGTGGATAGGTCGGGTTGCAACTTGACAATTATTACCATTGCCCTCTACAGTGCATGGGCACATAATTAATGAATGAACTTCATCATTTATTTATTATTTGAAACTGATTATTCATACCTGAATGATGTGCACGCCTTTTGTCACTGTCACTGCACGCGCTAGCGCTTCTTCTAGTGTGGTGGCGCTCCTGTAGTTGACAATGGCCGACTCAAAGAGAATGCCAGCCTTGACGATCATGGCCAGCACCGGCAGCATTATCACCAGCACCATCTTACACACCTGTCATATAGAGATAGGGTTAAAGCAGCAGTCTTGTATATGTGATGTGTTTCAGGAAAATGAGTCACATATCGCAAAATGGAAAAAAATGTTAAGTGATTTATTTATAAGATATCTTTGTTGGAATATTCTAATTGTTTGGGTGCATAATCTTGCTAGTGACATCAATACATGTACAAACTTTCAAGGCAATGTATCAAATATATCTATGCAGTTCTAAGGTCATCTTATGGAGTATATTTAAGTACTTTATTAGTAATTATCCAACAAAAAATATCAATAATCTTTCTTTTTAAAAAATAAAGATATCGAACTTAAAATATAGAAACACTATTTAGATGTCCTACTGTTTATTACCACTGGAATCGGCTTCATCTCATTTTTTCAAATATAATGGTATCTCAAAATCCATTTTTTGCGACTTATGACTCATTTTCCTGTACCACATCACATATTAAATCTGCACTCTCAGTTAAAGCTGCACTCTCAGTTTAAGCTGTACTCCCAGCTAACATCGGTCAGGATCTGAAGATTTTCTATATATTGTTCCATTCTTTTCTATATCATTTAAAAGTCACATGGCCAACACTTTGGAGGATTTTGTCTAGATGTTTTTGGACCAAGGCGTCTAAAACATCCCCATCTCTATTTAGAGAATCCGCCTATCCTTTCCTGTGAAGACTTCGATTATTATCGCTCATCGAGGGTCGTTTTTGGTTGGCTGATTCAGCTTCCAATTCATGTATAAACATATAACAGCAGCAGAATATTGATAAACTCAGTCTTATAAGTCACAATAATTATGAGTAAATTTGGTAATCTGACTAACGGCAGGTATTGTTGCCAATTTATTATACGCGCATTTCTCTGATTTACGCTCAGTGCGTATATCACTAGTGATTTATGTGGGGTTGTCATGGCAACCAATCTGTTTTTCCACTAATATAACCGGTAAAAGTCAAATTTATGACTCCATTTTGTCTATTTTTATGATTGAAAGCATGTACAATAAATCTGTTAACTAACTTGTTGGTTTCAGTTGCTTAGAGTATTGCACTTGTTGCTACGCAACTCGTGCAATATTCCCGCTCCTTCAACCAACTCGTTAGTTAACCTGTTTATAAACTTTTGATCTGTGATATCATCATATGATTGCTGCTGTGGACTAATAGAGGCAGGCCTGCATGTCCAGCAGACCTGAACATTGGTCACTGGCTACTAAACACCATGCTTTTTACATTCTACGGTATTTTTTTAAAAAAAAATCGTGAATGTTAGTGAATTGGGTACCATTCTGTCAATCATCCTGAGTAGCAAGTTCATGTGATACATTTTGAGGTGTTGGTTGAGGATTGGTGTGAGGAGTGTGGACACTTATCTGGGAGGATATCTGGATGCCCATCTCTGTGTGATGTAATTCACGCCAACACTACTAACTTTGCACTTATGCAAGGACTGCTTGATTGACAACCTTCTACCATCTCTGCAGTAAATCCCTGAAGGCCAGTGTGACATCCTATTGGTTGACATTTGTTGTATTCTATTGGCTATCTTGGTTTGATTGACAAGTTGCCACTTAAGGCCACTGTATAGGTTTTGAGAGGAACCCATTTAGAGAGGACCACCCATGACTGAATCTGAGTGATCTACACCTACTACACCCTTTGGGATTTCTGGGTTTCAAGTCTTGGAGACAGACAAGCTCGGAATTGCAAAGACTAAAAGACAATTGTGTATTATTAGATTACAATATGTTGTTTGATGTCTTATGTCTAAGTTAAACAGAAAAATAGTTCATTAAATGATTGTTTAACTTAATGAACTTATAACTTGTTTAACTCATAGTTGGTCTTGCTACCTCACAAGTAGTATCAGTATTTAAGCCTAAGCGACATTTACGTCAGTTATGGCTACTTTAATATTTGGGTCAGATTTTTAGAAAATGTACAATTGGCAGCTGTAACATCTAGGAATGTCTGCTGAATTAGGCTGAAATTTGGCCAATACTAGGTAAATTCGAGTATATTCGGCATTGCATTGATTCTAGCAATCTGTTTGGTTAGGTTGAACTGTATTTTGAACGTTATTTTTGTCTGAAATTTGAGAAGATTGCCGAAGTTGAATTGTACATTTTCTGAAAATCTGACTAAATTTACTAAATGTGTAGACCTGCCAATTGTACATTTTCTGAAAATATGACCCATATCCAGGGTAACTAACGTGTTGATTGAAGGAGTGTGAACATTGCAGGAGTTGAGAAGCAACGGGTGTTATATTCTAAGTGACTAACAAGTTAGTCAACTGTTTTATCACATAATGGTTTTAATGATATAAATAGGAATGAAATCGGGTCATAAAGATAAATTTCAACTGTAAACTTAGTAACAATGTATTGGTTGCCATGACAACCATGCGGACAAGTCTCACTAGTGAAATTCGCACTGTGCATAGCTCACTCCAGATACATTGTTCTCAGAGAAATGCTTATAAAATAAAAGTTGATAATAGTATTAAATTTAAGACATATCAACTTAAAAAATACCACTCCACCCCTCCCCCCCCCCCTCCCACACACACACACACTTCAAAAAACTTCCGACGCCCTTAATCATATTAAAGACATTCCTTTAGGCATGAAGCTAGTAGGCCTTGCTGAGGTTAGGAAAGCACACGGTGCATCAGGTACGTACTCTACCTTACATTCAGATGACCTCAAGCTATTGCTACATCTCATGACTTTATCATCCTAAGTACGAGGTCACCTGCTAAATATAACCTCCCTCTGTCTTACCCTGGACCAAACATAATTAGGCTGTATGAATACACATACATCAGAGAGGGGGGAGGGACAGGGTAATTATCCTGCAGCTAGATAGGATTCATGGCCCAAATTGAGGGGCTGTTGGTGCACTACTTGGTGCATAAGCCTGAGGTGAAGCTAAGGGATTATTCACAAAGCTGGCAATGGAGCTTATAAGTCTTGCTAGTCTATGCCTATGGTTGTTATAGACCCTGGATTGCTCCAGGCAATGACTAAACTAAAAGGTTGCTCCAGCAAGTCTAAAATGGAGGTTATAAATCTTTTTAGTCTATGGTAATGAAGTAATCTTTTAACTGTTGTGCAATTCTGTTAGTTAGTTTCCACAGCCCATGTGGTTTAGCTGTAAGTATCAGAACATTGATGGTCTTATCAGAAGTACCCACATTAATTACATTTGTATATTATATGTAATGCCTTACTGTGCTCATTTGTCCTCAACCTCATCAGGTGCTAGTGGCTTTGCCTTGTGACTATACGGGTCAGATTTTCAGAAAATGTACAATTCAACTTTGCCAATCTTCTCAAAGGACCCAAGTTTCAGACGAAAATAACGTTCGAAATACAGTTCAACCTAACCAGACAGATTGCTAGAATCAATGCAATGCCACATATTCTCGAATTTACAGAATTTACTAAATGTGTAAAGCTGCCAATTGTACATTTTCTGAAAGTCTGACCCATTATACACTAAACAGTGCACCAGCAGCCCATTGCTATCAGTTTTTTTGGGTTTTTTTAAAAAGTTTTATTGAGCACATTTTCATGGTACATGATAATCTCATGATACTCAATGGAAAAAGTCAATTTAATAAATGGTAAGCAGAGGTAGTACAAGTTTAAATCAATTAAACAGCAATATTACAGTTTATATATGAGCAAAAGGGTCGTTCGACGACACCTACTATATTAGACAATATTCCTGAATGTTTGGGCTCAAGGAAGTAAATGTGATGTGTTTCAGGAAAATGAGTCATAAGTCGCAAAATGGATATTTTCCAAAGTGTTTTATTTATAAGATATCTTTGTTGGAATATTCTAAGTCTTGGGGTACTTAATGCTGTAAATGATATCAATACATGTACGAAATTTCAAGGCAATGTATTAAATATATCTATGCATTTCTAAGGTCAGCTCATGGAGTATACTTATGTACTTTATTAGTAATTATCCACCCAAAAATACCAATAACTTTTTTTTCAAAAATTAAAATATCAAACTTATAATATAGAAACACTACATAGAAGTGCTTGATGTTTATTACCATTAGAATCGGCTTGAGCTCATCTATTCAAATATAATAATATCTCAAAATCCATATTTTGCGACTTATGACTCATTTTCCTGAAACACATCACAAATCATTGTCAAAGCTTGGTATTTGACAAAATATTTTTCTTTTTTTCCCTCCTCGATATCAATCATAAAAGGTTGCCTGCTTTCACCTCATTCCTGCGCTGGGTAGAACGACAATGCAGGAATTGCACCTTACCTGTGATGACTTCTCACTCTCCATTTTCCCGATGATATCCTCCATCTTGGTTGAGCCAGTGGTATGACTGAGTGAGCTGGGAGGCCGGGCTATGGACCCGGTGGTGAAGATGGAGCCGGGGCGAGGGGACGGCTGGTCCGCCGCCGGACTCACGGAGTTATTACGTTTCATGTTTCTTTAGTGTTCCTATGATACTGCAATACAATGTTGAGTTGTTTTTTTTAAACGTTTTTATTTCCACATACACACTGAAACATGGCAGAAAAAGCACATCGCTAACAATAAGCGTACTTCGAGGCCATCTGCTCTCGATCTATCAGATATTGCTTTACAATGATTACAAAAACGGTGAAATGATCATTATATAGAAAAATAAATGAATCAGATGTGAATTAATTTAATCATATGTAATGTAATGTAATTTAATCATATGTAATGGAACGGGATGGGAAGAGAAATGATGAGGGGTGAAAATACATTTCTATATCAGTTAATGTTACTAAAGAGGTGAGAGTGGGGCGAGAGAGAGCCGAGTGATTATTCAATTACTTTTGTCAAGAAAGAATTTTTTAATTTGTATTTTAAAGATATCATTATCCTGAATGTTACGTAACCTTATAGGTAAGTTGTTCCAAGTTAGAGCAACTTGATAGTGTAATGATTGTCTGTCCTATTCCCAGCATCAAATAATCACGTGTCGCTCTTGTTACTATTGTGTTTTGTTAATTCCTCGCCATTTCAGTCAAAATGCTGATATCAGTGAAATTTCTCCGTCTCATTCAACAACCGCGAATGAACCATTTGTTAAGTTAAGTTAGAAAAAAACTTTAGTGTTATTATTATTTTACTCTTAGAGAAATCATTGTGATTATATAGGGGGTTATGTCTACAAGAGAAAGCCTAATGCAGTCCTTATTGTTTGGAAGCTTTTGATCATAATCGGATAGATTATTTCTTGTTTAATTTTTAATTAATTAAAAAATCAAAGTAGTGTCAAAACTATCTGACTTAGTTTATATTGTATAGACGACATGCAAAGACGTCAATTGTCTTTACTATTATTGTTATTACTCTATGAGTCCTTTCAAACTGCAATAGCTTACGAGTGCATACACAGGCATGACTTCATGTAGCCTTATATCTCAATCTATCTTAACTACTTATCTGTATTCTCATTTGTGATACGTTTTAGAAAAATGAGTCGTAAGTCGCAAAATATGGATTTTGAGATATCATCATATTTGAAAAGAGATCAAGACGATTTCAATTATAGTAAACACTAGGACATCTATTAATGTATTTCTATATTTTAAGTTTGATATTTTTATTTTTGAAAAAAAAGTTTTCAATATTTTTGGGTGAAGTAGGTGAATGTACTCCATACGACGATCTTAGAAATGCATGGATATATTTAATACACTGTCCTGAGATTTGGTTCATCTATACATAAAACCTAACTGACTAGATACCCCCAAAATGAAAACATTCCAAATAGGAAATCTTGTGAATAAATGACTTTTAAAAATATGAATTTTGCAACTTGTGACTCATTTTCTTGAAACAAATCACATTTTATTTGCTCGCATGCTTGACAATCTCATTAGTGTCCTGCCAATGGTATTTTGAAAAGATCATAAAATAGAAAAGATAATTTCAATTTGTGTGGAGACCCAACAGAACCCCTTTTTTTAGAAGGCAACTTTAATATTTCGCTCAAATCAGCTTCTATAAATACCTGTTACGTGTCGGTTGGTGTTAGAATTTAGTTCTAGATTAAATATTTGTAAATTCTTGTTTTTGAATATATATCACTCAATTACTGTGTAATGCAATGTATCCATGTATCGCAAACTGTAGTATTTTTCATTATCATCGTTAAACAAGTAGACTGCAGCAGCAGGTAGAACGCCACAGAGTTGTAATGTGTTACCTGTTCTCGACTGTATCCTGAATATATGTTTGGAGAAGCTGGATGAATAAAATCATTAAAAGAAATATAAAAAAAAAAAATTTCCATGTAGTGTGATCTTTCTAGATTGAATAACGTCCCTGTAGTGTGATCTTTGGATAACGATATTAACCTCCTTTTTTTGTATTTTAAGGCATACGATGACTTTGTTATAAAAATGTATAAGAAGGAAGAAAAAGAAGATTAAAAGTAAAGTAATGAAACGACTAAACGGTATTTAAACTTTAAAATGTCTGGCACAACTCCCCCTATGTGTGTATCAGCGTTAAAATATGGATAAAGATAATTAAATGAGCATTGTTCTTACCTTAGAAAAGCCTTGTGAGTTGGTAGCCGCTATATTAGTGATAGAAGAACACAGCAGAAATATTCCTTAGAAGTTGGAGGCAAAGAGCGTGGAGCAAATATAGGAATGTGTTCTCGTGTTCTGATTGGGCAAAACGAGCTCTGTATGTATTGGATGTCCAAGGTGGCGTTGTTCAGAGGGGCAGGTGGGGGGGGGATGAGCAGGGGGCAAATGGGGCTCTAGAAATGCTCTTTCTTTTTGCCTCCATCGCTTATGTGTATGGCGAAGGGCAAATTACTTTAACGTTATTTGAATTATGATGATGATTGGTATTGTCTTTAAAAATAATTATTACTTTGGTTGGAAATTCCTACACTAAAATGCATTGAGTACATAGGCTATTCCTTCCCTGAACCATTCCTTCCAAACTTGTTCACCTCCCAAGTCCATGGTTCGAATCCCAGCTTGGGAGACTTGTTTCCTTTTAGCCCGATTCATTTAATTATGTTAATAATGAAAAGAAAAATCCTCTAACAGCAGAAACCTTGTACTATAATAATAGCAGATATATATGGCTAGTAAAATTATATTTGTGCAGTCAATAAATCCTAAGGAAAGCCAGATGTTCCTTAGTTGTCCACTCTTTTCATGTTTAACTCAGAGGAAAGAATGAGAGAAATTACTTTAGAAGGAAAACTTCTGGGAAATTCCTGCATAGGCAACAACTACAATATAAATGTAGAAAATTCCCATGGCTAAAAGGGTCGGTTTCTAGGTCACACCAGTGGATCTAGATTCTAATCTATTCCGGGTAATCTACAACAGATCTAAAGGTATAAGAAAAAGTGTTCAGATATTTTACCAACAATGTCACTTCAAATTGTAAGAAATGTGTTATATTAGTCTTTAAACCCAAGAAATGAGTGAATCTTATGCATCCTATTTACCTTCTACCTTCCTGACCCAAACATGTACAGCAAGGAATATTCCTACGAGCTGGGAATTTTATGTAGGAATGAATGGAGGGAGGGAAAAATTCCCACAGAAGAAAATCCTTCCTTAGCTTATACAACAGGACCAGGTATGATGTGATTGACCTGATCTAGTACAAGATGATCGAAAGCATTTTTGTCACTTTTACACATTATTTTACCTCATAACCTGCACAACCTACCACACAACCTCACACAATGACACAACCAAGGATTGTATGTACTCTATTCTGTGAATGGGTCCCCTTAGAGATGTTCTGATCCTAATTTTGTATTTTGTATTTTAAGACTTTTATTCAACAATAGAACATTATGTAACAATTGCAATTTTCTAAGGACGTGCTGATTTAATTATAGAAAAAGAGATCTTTATAAGTAATACTCTGTTGAAGCAATTTATATGGATCATAAGATATACAAATAATGTACAAATTACAAATTTCAAGAGCCTGGCACATAGGCAAGTTACAGCATAATGAACAAAAGTTAAAATCCAGTCCCAGCGTTGTGTCTAAATCATATAATCCTAATGGGTGGATCCTTCTTATGTATATTTGACATCCATAGATTATTTTTTCTCAACGAGAAGGGTTAATTTTATTTATTAGATTTAGTTTGTCTGCACCCCTAATTTTATTCATTAGATATAGTTTGTTTCCACCATCTCTTTTACCCCATCTTCTCAGTGAAACAACTCAGCCCTGGATGGCTGCCAGCCTGTGTGACTAAAGACAGAGGTGGCAGGTTTACGAGCGGCCGGAGGCTAGCGGTGGGGATGAAAATATTGATGCAAGGCCAAGGCTGTCCCTCAAGGCTGCAGCCACAGGCAATGGTATTATTACTATAGAGATGGGGAATATCCCAATTAGAGGAATATTATAGGGGAATAGCCCAATTAGAGACATATTATAGGGGAATATCCCAATTAGAGACATATCATAGGGGAATATCCGAATTAGAGACATATTATAGAGAAATATTATAGGGGAAAATCCCAATTAGAGACATATTATAGGGGAAAATCCCAATTAGAGACATATTATAGGGGAATATCCCAATTAGAGACATATTATAGGGGAATATCCCAATTAGAGACATATTATAGGGGAATATCCCAATTAGAGACATATTATAGGAGAATATCCCATTAGAGAAATATTATAAGGGAATATCCCAATTAGAGAAATATTATAGGGGAATATCCCAATTAGAGACATATTATAGGGGAATATCCCAATTAGAGAAATATTATAGGGGAATATCCCAATCAGAAAAATATTATAGGGGAATATCCCAATTAGAGAAATATTATAGGGGAATATCCCAATTAGAGACATATTATAGGGGAATATCCGTATTAGAGACATATTATAGGGGAATATCCCAATTAGAGACATATTATAGGGGAATATCCGTATTAGAGACATATTATAGGGGAATATCCCAATTAGAGACATATCATAGGGGAATATCCGAATTAGAGACATATTATAGAGAAATATTATAGGGGAAAATCCCAATTAGAGACATATTATAGGGGAAAATCCCAATTAGAGACATATCATAGGGGAATATCCGAATTAGAGACATATTATAGAGAAATATTATAGGGGAAAATCCCAATTAGAGACATATTATAGGGGAAAATCCCAATTAGAGACATATTATAGGGGAATATCCCAATTAGAGACATATTATAGGGGAATATCCCAATTAGAGAAATATTATAGGGGAATATCCCAATTAGAGATATATTATAGGGGAATATCCCAATTAGAGACATATTATAGGAGAATATCCCATTAGAGAAATATTATAAGGGAATATCCCAATTAGAGAAATATTATAGGGGAATATCCCAATTAGAGACATATTATAGGGGAATATCCCAATTAGAGAAATATTATAGGGGAATATCCCAATTAGAAAAATATTATAGGGGAATATCCCAATTAGAGAAATATTATAGGGGAATATCCCAATTAGAGACATATTATAGGGGAATATCCGTATTAGAGACATATTATAGGGGAATATCCCAATTAGAGACATATTATAGGGGAATATCCCAATTAGAGACATATTATAGGGGAATATCCCAATTAGAGAAATATTATAGGGGAATATCCCAATTAGAGATATATTATAGGGGAATATCCCAATTAGAGACATATTATAGGAGAATATCCCATTAGAGAAATATTATTATGTGATTAATTTCTTGAGATTTTGTGTCTGAGGCATTTGCTTGAAAATAAACCCCGAGGCCCGGAGGGCCGAGGGGTTTATTTTCAAGCAAAAGCCAAAGACACAAAATCGAGGGAATTAATCACTTTAATAGCCGATTTTTGGATTCAATAACACTGTTTAAACACATATTAACAAATATTAGGCTCAAAAAAAGGTTTTAGATGTACTTACAGCATGAAGAACTCCAATAATTTAACTCCTTAACTCCAATACATAGGTTACTATTTTACATCTGACATGGAAAGGACCGAGTCAAATGCAGCCTTTATAATGTCCAAATTAGCATGTTTTACACATTTTAACCCATCACATTGTAATATTTAGATTATTTTACCTATTTCTAACCAATATCACATATGAACACGTAATCATAACTTCAGAATGTCGTTTACGTCAGCCGCACTCTCCGTTCCAGAAACAAACAAAGCTTCCAGTTTTTGCATGCAACCAAGCATCAGACTTCCGGTTTACGAATGCCGTATCCGTGTGTCTAGGGACTTAAAAAAGAAATAAATAAAAGATTTGAATCGGTAGAAATGTTTTAAATGTTGTTTTAGCCCGATAGCGAAGTTTTCCTCTATGGAAATCAAGTAATAAATGAATGGCGAGTTCAGAAACCATGTGTTTACACGCCCGCAAGTTTGCACCGCTTTAGTCGGGATCTACATGGTAATGCGACGGCTGGCCGAATGAAGCTCCAGCTACAACAGCCAATCAGAGGTGCGTATTTACGATGTCACTTTTTAAACCGGCCGGCGTGTTTTCGAAAGGATCCGCTGCTTGCTATCCAAAGCATCAGCGACTTCCGGTTTTCCAATGCCGTGTTGCGTGTGTCTAGGGACTTAAAAAAAGAAATAAATAAAAGATTTGAATCGGTAGAAATGTTTTAAATGTTGTTTTAGCCCGATAGCGAAGATTTAGTCTACGGAAATCTAGTATTCAATGAATGGCGATTTCAGAACCCATACGTGCGACCGGAAGAGATGGGGAGACCCTTCGGCATAGCCACTCATGTGCACGTTGACTTGGCGTTGCATTGTGTACGGTAGTCTATATAGCGCACGGAGGATTTCATTCGAAAGTGACCCACACGGCAACAAACCGGAGCTTGCACGATGTCTACTGTCGTCACGTGTCGAGGCCTAGGTTGTGATTACTTGGATTATTCCATATTTCGTTGCTTACCACCATTCAGCAAGCGGATCATGCTAAGAACAAGGATAGTTGGAACATTATCGGTGATTTTGGAGCTATTGGGAGTGATATTTAAGGCAGTTGTACAGAGCCGGGATGGTTTCGTCTGAGTGTCACTGGGAGACAGCCATTGTCACAACATCGCTTGCACGATGTCTATCGTCGTCACGTTATGGCGAACCCTATGCCCTAAAAACTTAAAAATGGCTAATATTTCCATCGGAAACAGTGGAGGAATGACTTTAATGTGACCAGGACTTTATACACGTTCAAAAATGAACGCGGAATCGACGACAAACAACTAGTTGATGAGGTAAGTTTGAGCGGAAACGCCGACTGGGGTTTATTTTAACTACATCCGCAAAATAATTCTACATCCGAAAAATAAACCCCTGAATCCGAACAATAAAATACTGCATCCGTTTTCCGGTGTGACGACTTCCTGTCCAAACAGTAATTTATAAGTATCCAGAACCCCAGCAGAATCCAAAGATCTGCTATTAAAAGGGAATATCCCAATTAGAGAAATATTATTGGGGAATATCCCAATTAGAGACATATTATAGGGGAATATCCCAATTAGAGAAATATTATAGGGGAATATCCCAATTAGAAAAATATTATAGGGGAATATCCCAATTAGAGAAATATTATAGGGGAATATCCCAATTAGAGACATATTATAGGGGAATATCCGTATTAGAGACATATTATAGGGGAATATCCCAATTAGAGAAATATCTTAGTTTAATATCCCAATTAGAGAAATATTATAGGGGAATATCCCAATTAGAGACATACCATAGTGGAATATCCCAATTAGAGACATATTATAGTAGATTATCCCAATTGGAGGACGATTATAGTGGATTAGTCATTGCCCTGATTAGTCCAAGGGCTACAACAACCAGAGGCAGAGACTAAAAGTGTTAATAACCTTTATTTTGGGCCCACTGATGCACTGTGTATGCATAGTCTCTCAGCATTGCCTCAGGATTATACACCAAACAGTGCACCAGCAGCCCCTCAAACAGTGCACAAACAGCCTCTGGAATATTCAAGGCAGTGACTAAAGTTGAATGTCCCAATGAGAGAAATGTAAAAGTTGAATACCTTGTATTTCGCCAACTACATCAGAACCCAGAGGGCTGGAAGTCCAAGAGCACTTGTTACCCTACCCATGTTGATTGACATGTATCAAAACTGAGCAGCTCAGTGGAGCTAGCATTCCATCCCAAGCCAGCAGAGGGAGCAGATCGTGAAGGCTCATAGGGTGATCTCCACTGCCTGCGGTAAGCTCTGCGGTAAGCCTTGCGATGGTTTGTACTGGTTTTGTAGGTGGTGAGGAATGACGAGGTCCTTGCCTACATGATTCACTGGCCATGTAGGCAGGTCCTCGTCACTCCTCACCAAAACAGCACCATCGCAAGGCTTACCACAGAGCTTACCACAGAGCCTACCGCAGCCAGTGGAGACCCCCCGCCCCCTCAAATTGGAATTTTAAACTAGATTGTATATTGCTTATGGAGGATAGAATATGAGTATTTGTGTCATTTGTGTGGAATATCTTAATTAGAGAATATTAAAGTGCAATGTCCCATTTCTGTAATCAAAGAAATACCAGATATATTCGAATATACCTATTAATCAATTTAAGTAGTGGAATATCCCAATTAGAGTAACAACCCTCAGTTTTGTTACAAAAAATATTTGTACCGGCACAATTTTAGTCAAATTGTATATAGAACTTATCAAATTGATATACTATGACGCTGATAGTACATGTCTAATTAGTTAATAGAAATGTTTAAATACTAGTATGAGTATCAAGCACAACTTAACAGAATGCGTGATCCTTTCTGATTTCTACCAATTGCTCCATTTCTACATTATAATGACATAGGACAACTACCATCAACACATCTATGTGGTTATGTGGTAAACAATATCCGCCTTGGGCATTATCACTAACCAGTACAACAGCATTCCCTCAATGTCGGTCATTAAAGCTGATCTCAGTCAACCTTGGTGAAAAACCCTAAAGACTTTCTATATGTAGTGCCACTCTTTCCCAACCTTTCTTAAAGTCATTTGACCAAGATTTCTAGGATTGTGTCCGGTTGTTTAAGCTACAGGGCTTCATAAAAGTCCTTATTATTGCTTTAGGGCCAAGCCCAAATCCTTTCCTGTGGTGACTTCACTCATATATCATCGCTCACTATCGACCTATTATTTGTACAGATTTGTCTACATGGACATGATACAGTAGATGGGTCAAATGTTTTTAGAATGTACAATTGCGAAATTTGCAACCTTTGCACATTATACTGAATGGTTATTGCAGATAAATGAATCAATCCTTATAATCCTGGTATCATTGGAAAGAAAACATCCTAAGCTTTACGAAAATGTGCATATTAGTATACTTATTCGTAAGCTTTGTATGCAATAAATCACTCTAAATGTTGATTTTCTTATAAAACACCTCAGAATTCCCTACTTTTTCACACTATACCTCCATTCTGAAAAAAAGTAACTGTTCTAGGTATTAAATTTCACCTGGTTTCAATCCTTGTACATATTCATGACAACTTGGCAAAGTTTTAGCTTTTTATTAGCACTCATCACTGTATGTTAGTTCTATACTCAATTGTCCAATCTTTTCTGGTCACTAGGGGATGCCCGGTATCAAACATAAGTTGTAGTATACTGGCTAAATATTTATCTGTGACATATGATTTAAAATATCTAAAATACAGTTTAACATATTATTAATGCAATCCTGGGAGAATTAGGACAGTAATGCAGACATTAGCAGGGCCATGCTTCAATGTGTACCAGACCAGAGATTTTATACCATTTGGTACCGGGCATCCCCATGCACACATCATAATGTAGATCCAGTTTTACTGCATCTGGGGAGCTAAGACCCTGTACATGTGATCCTAGTATCTATCTTAATATGCACACCAAATGCCAATCTTCCAAATGAATTTATTGTGAAGATATGAATGCAAATGATGTCAGGGGTATACCCGGTATATTGAGGGATGCCCGGTATGACAGAAAAGGAACAACTAAAAACAACACTCAAACTGTGTTCATCTGACTAAGCCTCTGTGTTCTCTTCTGGAAACCAAGACAACCACCTCATAGAGTTATTGGGTAGGTATTCCTGGAATTTCTTGGACATTGTCAACAAGAACAAGAGTTACCAATGATTATACATACACTTGTAAGGTGTGGAAATATTGTTAAAATGTTTAGCAATCAACCATCTGTGTGATATTCATCTGTCTAATCATTATTTATATGTTTAATAAGTTGTTTCCAACAATTATTAGTTAAGCATTTTCCTGTCACATGTTAATGGAAGGATTAATATAGCCTTACAGTAAACAAGAATCCAAGAGGGTATGCCCGGTACCATCATCATTAAACATGATTTCTATGCCCATTTAATAACTATTTCTCAATAGGGGTCATGTTAGATTATTTTTTATTGATTAGAAATGTCATATGCATAATTCAACAAACATTTAGGGCTGTTGGGGCAGGGGTGTTGAGATAAATATATTTTGAATTGATACCGGGCATACCCAACAAATCTTTTTTTGTTAATAAATGATAGAAAAATAGCATTACTACTGTAGATAGGGTCGTCATATAATGTCTCAATGTTCCTTGCAATGTTTTATTCAAAGTACAACTGAAAAATTGGTACATAAACACAATAAGTACTTTGTTTAATCATATTAGAAGGGTGGATGATACCGGGCATCCCCTGATACCGGGCATCCCCACTTCCATCTTTGTACTCTTGACTAAGTCACTAGTGAACCTAAAAATCACCATAAAACTTATTATGCTAACATATATTGCCTTACTGTACATATGTATGTGCCTTTAGGACTTATTCCCATGCAATTTAATTCAACTTTATTCTTAATCTTGATACCGGGCATCCCTGGGCATCCCCTGAAAGGTAGAGTTTTTGTCATAACTTCTACCCATGTGACTTTATCTTCTCCATTTGTTCTTGTAACAAAGCTTGTTCCTTCCCCTCACATGTGAGAACGTCAAAAATAAGATATGTGAACTTTTATTTTTTTGATCTTGGCAACCACTGTGTTTTTATTCAGAAATTTGATGATTCATCATCTTGATTTGTTATTATTCATTTTAGCGCCTATATATGTATTACCACACATGTTTCCTATGTAGTTACTGAGTTTCATGCGTTTGTGTCCATTTTAGTAGCCACAGTGAGATGTAAGATCAAAGGTATACCCTACTGGGGGATGCCCGGTATATGTGGAGGGATGCCCGGTATACTTGTTATAATCCAAATACAACTCCAAATGCATGGAGCCGTAGTTATTTGACACTAAATGTATTACCACACATGTTATTGATGTACTTAGTTGGTTTCATGTGGTTCTGTCCATTTTTGTAGCCATAGTAAGGTGTCAGAAAAAAGGTATTTTAATGGGGGATGCCCGGTATATACATAAAGGCATGCCCGGTACCAAAGATGGCTTTATATTACCTATTTTCTCAGGGACACTGAACATGATAAATGGGTTATAAGTAGCTACACTGATAGAAAAGATGTGTAAGTTCAAAGAAACCAGGTCTTCATTATGCTTATGACAAAAACTTCTGCATTATTGAATTTATTTTGAAACCATTTCTTTCTGATCAAAACACTCCTATTTTTGGGAAATGTGATATATTTTCTTTCATGTCTCATATATGTACCTGGGATGATACAAAGGTATAGTTTTGTATACTTGTAAATGTACATTTAATCGTTATTAGGATGTAGTTTTATTTGAAATTGGAGTTATTATGTCCTGGTTATTCAGGATTCAAAGTAATGCTATTTCATTTGGTACCGGGCATACCCTAAAAATAGATCACCCTGTTTCAACTACAATAAAAACTGAGATATTGGAAGTTGGTGAGTATAATTGTTGTTTTTAGATGGTGGGGACATCTATAATAACAGTCAGAAAGACAATGAGATGATACTCATTATTTTTTTCCCCACCTTCCTAGACCTGGACAAAACCGAAATTGTACATTCTAAAAAAATATGACCCATATGCATATTGATAAATGTAGTTCGATAAGTCATTAGCTTATATGAGCACATTCGGTCAAATTTGTTTGGTCATGATAGCTGGGTGTAGTATGCTAGGTATATGGCACGTTTGTTTCCATATACTACTTTCATCGAATTGCAATACACCTGACTCACCTTCACCAACAGAGCAAGCCATATATCATGGACCATTAAGGGTGGTCTCCAGTGGCTGTGGTAAGCTCTGTGGTAAGCTCTGCAGTAAGCCTTGCGATGGTGCTGTGATGGTGAGAAGTGGTGAGATTGTGCCTGCATGGCAAGTGATTTACTTTGGCAGGACGTACCTCGTCATTTGTCTCCACCTACAAAACCAGCACAAACCATTGTAAGGCTTACCGCAGAGCTTGCCGCAACCAGTGGAGACCACCCTTTATATTTCACCTTTGAGTGTGGTCAACATGTACGGCCCATTGAGTTAACACTGAGAGTGCAACTCAGTCCTGAGGCCGATACGACGGCCGTATCAGGCCTCAGGACTGATATGGAATGAATATAGTTCTCCAACGATAATAGTATTATCGCATATAAATAAGTTGCAAAATTAAAAAAAAATATTTGGAAATGTTTATCAGAGTAATTTGCTGAAAAAAAGTAAGTAAAAGAGCAGTCCAGAATTAAATAATTTTGCGTTCTAAAATATAGTCCTCGCTGGTTGGAAAAAATGGTGCGTAGAAATACACAAAGTCATGACGCCCCATGAAGGCATGACGGGCGTCATGATGAAAACAAAGATGTTGATGTAAACAAAGATGAACGTAATTTAATTTTACCAATAGATCTATCATGCTTGAGTACATTTTGATAAGTAACAGTGAAATAAATATGAAAAAACCCTACGCTGGAAATCCATATCAAAATCCTTGGGCTATGTGATTGCGTTCATTCGCTACGCTCATTCACGCAATCACTACGCCCGCGGGAAAATATGGGATGACAGATCGTCCCTCATGCACTTTTGCCTATATAATACTGACTCAATTTGTCACATGAGAAGGAAGTTACTGTTTATGCCTCGGGGGAAGTAACTGTATCCACAACCTTTATACGCTAAATATAATATGTATAAAAAGACTATGCGATAACACAAATTGGCCGCTGGCAACGCTACCATTGCCAAGGATATACATCTCACGTAAAGAGGCTGCGGTCACAATAAATCCATTTTGTATTTTCCTTTTCACTGCCTTTGTTTGATGGCCTTCTGGCCACTTGTGCAAAGTTGGCTTTGTAGGATAAAAGGGCCATAAGGTGGTTTACATTGCATCTGTTTGGACGGCAAAACAAGACGATGTTCTGAGGCTTCAATTGTCACAAATTGTCCATTTCTCATTCACTTATCAACTCAAATATCCTAAATTCGGGACAATATCGAGATTCAAAAAACAGTTAAGCATAATATCAAACTTTTCTCAATTCATGCAATACCTTATATCTCTAGATATACCTAGTATATATCATTTACCATCAGACAGGTTTTTGCATTCTGTTAGGGTGACAGTTTTTTCCTACCAGACCTAAATATGAGCCGAATTTAGCCAGATTTACTACAATATGTTAAGCTGCCGATTATATGTTTACTGAAATCCTGATCCGTTTACACATTCTCAGCCAATTTTGATCAAATAATTATAAACTTTCCTACTTTTTGGTCCAAAATTTCACCACTAATCTGAATCTCATTAGATTAATTTCTTTTATTTCTGGATCTTATAAATTCAGGAATTTCCATTTCTACGTACACTAAAATACCAACATGCCTTTATCTGGGTTTTTATCTGGGATAGTATTGATAAAGTAACCTACGTTTCCTATATTTTCCATTTCTTGTAAAATGCTTGCTTGCTTTTCCCTTTCTCAAACTAAATACCCCGACATCAGATGCAATGTGTAAGTATATATACTAAGATCCAATAAAGCTTTCCTACTAACCAGTACAGCTGCAAACCCCCTATTGTGGGTTGCAGTGATATGTCATCGGCGTCCGGGGTATGTTATGCCCCCTGGGAGACATAGGCAGAAAGAAATGATGGAGCCCGAGGGGCAACAGAGTCAAAGGGAAGGAAAGGGAATGATTAAAATATCCATCCAGGCCCTTGGAAACCATAGTACATAACCATAAAATAACACAGAAACATTATTATCACAGCACTTACAGGTATTGAATTTGATATAAATTGTTATGTCTTTGATGGCTTCATTTTGAGCTCAATAGAGGACCTGCATGTGCCATCGCGCATGTCTGTAACAGGGTATGCTGGGATAGATTCAGTTCAGGTCTGACAGTCAAATATTTGGCAAGATTTTTGTCGAAAGTTGCAAGAATATATTCATCAATGTCATAGCTTGTATAAATGACCTAAGAAAACTAAATGCATCATCGGAAAGATCAAATCTTGTATTATGGAAACATCTATAGCATATATGGATATTGACATTATATTAGAGCACTGATAAATAGTACATGCTGAACATGGCATGTTTTCTTTAGATTTTACCCTGTATCATTACTCCCATAATTCCATGCGAATCAAGATTAAAGATGGCGGCTATGCAAGTTCCCTATTAGGATATATACATTCAGGCAATAGTTGAAAGACCTTCACTGTCAATGAATTGACTTACCGTATTTTACATTTTAGGAAATAAAAGATACCAGTAATAATGATAACATGCTTCCAAGTGGAGGTATTTTTTTCTCTTAGGTTTGAGAAAAATGCACTTCAAAAATACATCGACCAGCATGTTTTCAGTAGAGTGTTTTCGAAACACGTACTATTATTTGTTTGTATGATAATAAAGAGTTGCCTGTGCCATCTCTGTTTACATGGCCCCCTTTCACCGTGATACTGGGGCTAGACGTTATGTAGCTCATATTATATAGGTAAGTCCTTGATTTCCAAAGCTCTATTTAACAGCAAATGAGCTGAGACAAGATTAAAGTTGGAAAGCAAATTCGTATCCCCACAAAAGACTTGTGTGTCATTAGATTAAGCCCCATATCACATGGATTAACATAACAACCAATGGCCCTGAACCTAGGGTGGAAAAGAAGTTTCATTCACTCAAAACATAACATTTAGTCGGGATTGTCTTGCATACAATTTGGGGAATGTGTCTTTTCTAGATCTGCTTTTATTTTCTCTTTCTCCCACTCTCTCTCTCTCTCTCTCTCTCTCTCTTCTGCATTCTGTTCTCCAGATCTTTTTCTTTTTCTTGAAACGTCTTGATCTGGATGGGGTGGGGGTGGCCTGACTTGATGACGTGATCTGACCCTTGGTACCTGCTGCATGGTTGACATTGTTCTCATCACATTATATTATATACATATATATGGGTCAGATTTTTAGAAAATGTACAATTTGCCTTCACCAATCCTCTCAAATAACCCAAATTTCAGACAGAAACGAGCTTCAAAATGCCGTTCAGCATATCAGAACTGATACTTTAAATCAATGGGATACCAAATATACCCATACGTACCTGGGTTTTTTTCTATAATTGTTCAGCCTAATTTAGCGGAATTTCTTAAATGTGTAGAGCTGCCAATTGTACATTTTCTGAAAATCTGACCCATATGTCACGGGAAGGTAAAAGTGAAAAAGTGAGAGTTGAAGCCAAATCTACCAATAAGCTAGTATTTCTCCCATTTCCTCCCCTTTCATTTTCTTTTTTCGATACTATATGCACTGCAAATTAAACAATTTGAATAGTGAATATGAAGAAAAATAAGTGTTTCCTCTTGACCTTTTCCCTAAATCTTCTTTGTTTTGTATTTTCATTCAATGCCATCCTAACTTTTTAAATTTCATTGGGGATTCCCCAAGAATATGAAAGAGGGTGATATTATATATGGACTCGTGGGATTCTTGGGTTCAAATATGATTTTCTCTGAACAGGACCTTATCATTCAATATCATATTTTCAGGACACTTGAATGGGCTAATAGAATAATAGAACATTTATTTTGTAATGGACATTAGCTGATAAAGTGATTTTAAAGTGTATGTATGTATGTAATAACTTTATTTCCAGTAATACAGTTACATTGAAAAGCAATACTTAGAAAAAGGGACAAAGAATGGTGTTCTCTCTCAATGGTGTTCTCTGGTGTTCTCTTCACAACATTCTGTGTAAACACAGATCTTCCTAGTCTCCCTTTTCTCACTGTGGGATAGTAGGTTTTTCGTGAAGTTCTATTTTTCTTTTGTTTTGATATTAAAAGTAGGTAAGTATTAGTAAGGGTAGACTCGGAGGTTGCTGTGGGCAGATGCTATAGTTAAGGCATTATCATCGGGTGCTATGTAACAGTCCAGCTGCTGATCAGCGTTGGTCTTCACAACAGCTCCAGAACATGACTGGCCCTTCTGCCTTCTCCTCACACAGATGCGCATACAGGACAGCTCTGATAGGACGTTCTGCAATAGGCAGAAAGTGTTACATCATTAATAAGTTACCTTGTTTTTTTACATCCCTTTCACTTCCAAGGTATCATTATAATAGATGTTACTAATAAACTACTATTTTACTACTATTTCATTTTACTAATAATGTTGTTTATTTTTTCAGATGGCACTCATCGGAAGAGCTGACACCATAATCAGAGATGACCAACCACTTGTAATAACATCAGCAATAAAGAATGTTTTAACTGAATTGAATTGAATACGAGCAGGTTAAGCAAGTCTAACCAACTCGTAAACGTAAACGTATCCGTATTATATACAATCGTATGTCAAAAGGAAGAAAGAGGTTCAGGAAAACATGGCGGGAGAAACGTAAGATAACATATCATGCGAAATGCTTCATCTCACAATTAATTTTGTAAGGTCCTGGGTATGACCTTAAAGTGCCTTTCTGTCTCTGTCTCTCTGTCTCTCCCTTCTTCTCTATCTCTATTTCCTGGGAATGATCAGAAACTGCCTCCCTCTCAGCTCTCCCGCCCTTGATATAACCATATTAAATGTGTTGATAAGGGCGTAAAGCAACCAATCTCACTCACATACTCACTCAATTAATTTTGTATACACATAGAAATGTGATGTAATACATAAAAAAGATGTAATCTATTAATTGAGATAGGTTTGCTTGCTGAATCTCCCTAATGCAACGTCTATGTGGGTCAGATTTTCAGAAAATGTACAATTCAACTTCGCCAATCTTCTCGAATAACCCAAATTTTAGACGAAAATAAAGTTTAAAATACAGTGTAACCTAACCAAACACATTGCTAGAATCAATGCAATATGCTGGATGTACTTGAATTTACCCAGCATTGACCAAATTGCAGCCTAATTTAGCAGAATTTACTAAATGTGTTGAGCTGCCAATTGTATATTTTCTCAAAATCTGACCCATGTAGCTCTTGTTATCTCTGAATGAACATCACTTCACTCTTAAGCATAATTAGACTTAATTTCAACGATAACAACTGAATATATTTTGTATTTGAATATTGTAAAAAGGCATGGAAAACGCTATTACTAACGATAGATGCACTTTGCTATCTTTGTATTTTCTTTTTAGATTCATTTGGTGTTCTGTAAGACGCCGACTACACTGTATAAACAACAATAATTATTTCTCTTTAGAAAAGTGTTTTTAGATGGTTTTCAGCCCATTGGTTATTTAGGCTGTATAAAAGTACATGTCGCATCAAGGTCCATCTAAACTGCATCTGTTAGTATAACATTTATTCATATATATACCATGAATTGGTTTTGTAGTCAAAAGAGGCCTAAATACACTATTATTCTATCCAAAGAAGTTGTATCTCAACGTATAGTAATCACCATGTACGGATCCGAATTTTGAAACTTATTTTAATATTCTATCACAGTTAACTTGACTGGGAATGAATAGACCACCACGTGGAAACTTAACATTTTGATGGTAATTTGCTGAGAAAGCAACTTTCGCTGAGGATGCAATTTTGATTACCTGTTGCACCTGTTCAAGTGCGGGTTCCTCCTCAGTAGGTGGGAGCAGACTGGACTGTACCTGTGATGTCCTATGGTGGATCGCACCTATAAACACTGGGAATCGAAATGTGATAGAAAATTAGTTGCAAAAAATAAATTCTGAGATACCGTTATATTTGAAAAGATGAGATCAAGCAGATGAGATCAAGCAGATTCCAACGTGTCTAAAAAAAACTGTATTTTTCGAATGTTTTCCCTCAAGAACCCATGCTAAAAAAATTGTTTGATACATCTATATACAGACCAGTTAGTCCAGCAGTGGAAGAGCTTGATGGTGAATGGTTGTTAGGTAAGGTACAACGCACAGGTACATTTATCAAGAATAAAACTACTTTTAATAGTTTAAATGCTCTTTGAGGTTACCAATTTCCAGCTTCAAGCTATCACATATCAAAAGTCACAAGTCGCAAAAACTCCATTTCTCCAAAGGGGGCCCTCAGGAAGATCTATGGTTTCATAGAGGAGACCCACCCCTTTTTCGGTGTCAAAATGTGATATGCTATTGTAAAGTGTACGCTTCCGGAAATAAAAACATATACGAGCATACATACATACATACATCAAAGCAAAGGTAAGTAAAAGTAAATTAAATATAAAAGCTTGCGTTTTTGGTTTGCAGTGCTTGTTAGTTTTAAGATTTTTATTCAGCCAGATATTATGCAATTAATACACTATTCTCAGTACAAGGTTGCCATGGAGGTATCTAATTCTTCAATAATCGAGTGAAAACCCTACCAGAGTATACACTGTTCTTGTAGCCACCACCACACTCCATCTCAGGAGTACCACAACGCTGGGAACACCCACTCGTCTTCCCATATTTCCCATAGGTGTCGCCACAGAAGCATATTTTGGGGTTTTGTAGGCCAGCATACCGGAAGTCAGCTAGGAAGCAGATTGCTGCGCATGTCAAGGGATCGTCTGTGAAGAAGCCCTTAAAATGTGACAAGTCACGTGCGGATCCATTGTCCTGATAACAACCGAGGTATAACATGCTTGCTGCACGCGTTGTTTCTCCTGGTCAATAGGAAATAACATATATGGGTCAGACTTTCAGAAAATGTACAATTCACCTTCACCAATCCTCTCAAATAGCCAACATTTTAAGACAAAAATAAGCTTCAAAATGCAGTTTAACATAACAAAATTGATACTTTAAATCAATGGGATCCCAAATACTCAGATATGCCCGATATTCTTCATTTTTCAGCTAAATTTAGCAGAATTTCCTTAATGTGTAGAGCTACCAATTGTACATTTTCTGAAAATCTGACCCATATGTGATGTGTTACATGCAAATAAGTCATAAGTCGCAAGAAATGGATTTTGTGATATCATCATATTTGAAAAGATGAGACCAAGGGGACTCCAATGAATATAACATTAAGGGCATCTAAAAAGTATTTCTATATTTTAAGTTTGATATTTGTATTTCTGAAAAAAAGGTTTTCAATATTTTTCGGTCGAAAATTACTAGTAAAGTAGGTAAATGTACTTCATATATATATATAATGATCTTAGAAATTCATGAATTGATTTAATACACAGTCGTGAAATTTAATATCTGTATTCACATGACCTAAAGCTCTAGATCGACACCTAAAGAATGAGAACATTCGTGAAAATAGATCTTGTAAATGTGACACTTTACAAAATATCAATTTGGCGACTTGTGACTCATTTTTCTGAAACACATCGCATATTCCCTGACGATGAAGGGAATCAACTTCAAAATCAAATTGATGGTTTAAATTGTCACATCGATAAGGGTGTTATTGTGAAGAGGTATGAACAAGAACAGAGTTATGTGGTTTCTAAGTTTATCCTGTTAAAGAGGCAGGTATATATGGGTCAGATTGTCAGAAAATGTACAATTCAATATCGCTAATCCTCTCAAATAACCCAAATTTCAGACGAGAATAAAGTTCAAAATACAGTTCTACCTAACCAAACAGATTGCTAGACTCAATGCAATCCCAAATATACTCGAATTTACCTAGTATTGACCAAATTGCAGCCTAATTTAGCAGAATTTCCTAAATGTCTACAGCTGCCAATAGTACATTTTCTAAAAATATGACCCATATAATACAGGGTAAAGAATGGAGGTCATTAATTCTTTTAGTCTCTGACTCAAGTGGTGGAGATAAAGACTAACGTCCTTTACACCGGCCACCCCACTCAGTGTATTAGATAGACACCTAGGCTCATTCCCTAATTTCAAAAACACCCCCTTATGTCTGGAAATCATTTTTAGACCCCCTTTTCAAGGATTTTGACGGCATTGCTTTCGTTTTTCTATCCCTTTTATCAATTAATTAAAAGCTGACGGGATGGGGACGTTATTTTGAGCCTGAATCATGATGACGTACAATGTCGACTTAAGTTTTCGGCTGGTTTTAAACACCCCTTTTTAAAGATTTCACACCTAGCGCTAATGTAGACAATAACAATTCTTTAAAGATTTAACATTAGTTCACTCAGGAAAAAAACATTAAATTTAGTATGCTGTTCTCATTGAATCCTGTTGTCATTTAACAATATTTGTATGTATTGTGTATATTAATATAGGCCTTAACATTTATCTTGGTACAAAACTTCTATATAAATACAAAAAAGCGAATATTATTTTAAAAACACAACCCCTCCATAGCGCAAATGCATCTAAACAGAATGTCTACACTCTGAACGTGGACCTCTTTTAATTACGCGATTATATTGGAAATATCCCTTCACTTTCGTCCTAAGCTATTTCTGGCGTAATTTGTATCTCCGTAATTTTGCTACTGATAAAGCTAAAGGATTAGGAGATATATCTCCTAATCCCTGGTGTGCGGTGGTGCGTTAAGAGTTGGCGCACCTGGCCTTGTGCGGCAGTGCGTGAAGGAGTGTCCACTCACCCATGACAAAGTAACAAAGCAGAGAAAAAAAACTTGAACATGCTTGGGTTTGATCTAAGAACCACAAGCGAACATCCTAACCACTACCCCACAGAACCAGCTGTGAATAAGACCTGAAAGAATCAGTCTGGATGACAAAAGTGTGTGTGAGAGAGAGGGAGAGAGAGAGAGAAACAGAGACAGCAACAGAAAGAGAAAGAGGGGAGAGGCAGACAGGGAGATTGCAATTGAAAGAAAATTAGAAAGAGATGGGTGGGAAAGGAGAGGAAGAGCAGGGAATATTTTTTTTCAGGAATATATATTGAATATATCCTGGTATATGTGTGATGTGTTATAGGAAAATGTGTCACAAGTCTAAAAAAACTAAACAAAATTATTGCTTTCCGCATTAGATAGCTCGGTGCTCCCTCAAAATAATTCGAATCTGAATATAAAAATTATCCCAGAATTCCCTGAATGTCAGGAAGACATCCCTGCTTTCAGATTTATAATCAAATGATTAGTTTCTTCGTAATAAATTATTTCCGTCGGCCGCATCAAGTCGTTTGAATCGATATAAAACATATTTTATATCATTATTATATATTGATATTTTTCAAAGTAATTTATTCACAGGATTTCTTTGTTGGAATGTTCCTAATTTCAGTAGGTTTATTGCTTTTAGTAATATAGATATGTGTACCAAATCTCAAGATTTTGCATTGAATATATCCTTGTGTTTTGAAGGTTATCGATACAAGACCCCATATGCCAATATCAAAAGTTCTTAACTTGGTCAAGGAATGTGAGATCAAAATAACACTTTCCATCCGACCAACGTAATGTAATACCATGCAGTGTATACATATCAATAGCAGCGTCCTGTGTCATTATGTGGCAATATAAACTGTCATGATTAGGTGTGTTGACTTAGCAGCGCCCTGGTCGCACTCTGGTCACGTCCTGGTCGGCACTGTGGTCTCACCATTTCACTAAAATTTGACCACACAGGTGGCGACCATGTCACTGAAATAATGACAATAGGGTCGCGGCCACTACATTCAAAAGTCAGAAAAAAATTATATTTTTCAAATGTTTTCCCACCAGAACCCTTGCTCAGAATGTTTTATTTGTTGATGCGTTGTGCGATGTTATTGGCATGAATACAATGTATCAATCATGGAATTTAGAATAATAAAATAATTCGATTTTATTTCTAGTAGGATATACTTTCTCACCATACACCTATTTCATGCTACAATGCTACAATATAGAGAAAGCCTTAAATGGCAGGTGTTAGTCAAAACAATGGCTATAGCTGGGAGGGAATTCGAGAAAATCGTGCACTTGGTGACAAGTTTTTGAAATTTGGCGTGGTGTTAGATATGGGTATTAGGTTTTCAAAACTCCGTGCAAACAGAATGTGGTGGCCCCCTGGTGGCCGTTATGCGCAAAAAACAAAATGGCTGCCACTGGGACATAACAATGTCATATCTCAGCCCCATTTAGCACTAAATCCATGTGTAATACCACTTTGACCATGTTTTAAGGTATAGGGAATCTATTTCCAACATTTTTTTTTTGTTTCAAGGTCAACTTCAAGGTCAAAATCCAAAATGGCTGTCCCCGAAAGAGTAAATATCATATCTCAGCTTCTTTTTGCACTAGATCTATGTATAACACCACTCTCAGTATGTTTTAAGATATGAAGAATTCATTTCTGAGGTCACCTTTCTGTTTCAAGGTCAAAATCAAGGTCAAAATCCAACATGGCCGCCGCAGGTAAAAGTAAATATCATATCTCAGCTCCTGTTTGCACTAGGTCTATGTATAATACCAGTTTTAGTATGTTTTAAAGTATCAGGAATTCATTCCTGTGGTCACTTCTGAGTTTCAAGGTCATTTCTAGGTCAAAATCCAAGATGGCTGCCCCTGAAAAGAGTAAATATCTTATCTCAGCTCCTGTTTGTACTAGATCTATGTATAATACCACTTTTAGTATGTTTTAAGGTATGAGGAATTCATTTCTGAGGTCACCTTTCTGTTTCAAGGTCAATATCAAGATCAAAATCCAACATGGCTGCCTTAGGGAAACATATTTATCATAGCTCAGCTCCTGTTTGCACTACATCTATGTATATACTAGTTTTAGTATGTTTTAAGGTATGAGGAATTCATGGCTGAGGTCACTTTTCTGTTTCAAGGTCATTATCAAGGTCAGAATCATTGAGTCAAAATCCAAAATGGCCACCAGCTTGTAATGTAAATATGCTATTTCAGCTCCCATAACCACTAGATCCATTTATAATAAAGTCCCTCTATGTAAGTTTTCAGAAATTGGGAATCCCTTTTTGAAGTCATTCTCCTGTTACAAGGTCATTTCCAAAGTCAAAGGCTATATAACGGTAATGTTCTGTTTAAAGACAAAAACTATTCATGATGGGCCATTTGATACAGCCACCCATTGAGATAGTAGAAAGATTAGGTTTCATATCATTAACTACTTTCACACATTATTAGTGCAGCCCCCTTCACACTTGCATAGTGTGCTACAGCACAGTCCAGCTCGATGGCACTTACATGCTCCCTTACAGGCAACCACACATCCACAATGGAGGAGCAGTGAACATGCCTGGCTGACATCTGCCAGATCAGTCCAATATGGCACCTACTGTTTGGTTCTAGCATTCCATTCCCAGTCCCATTTGCTAGGGTCTGGAATCTCAGAATCGATTCCAGGCACTTGAGGCCATGGGTGCACATCAGATTTGTTGCTTCATTCACTGTGTCTGCACTGCAATTTTGACTGTACATAAGCACAGTCGAGCTTGAGACGTTGCATATGCAAGGAATCCAGAGTGAGGCTGGTTGGGTCTTGGGTGATAGCAATGATTGTGTCAGTGACCTCAGGAAAGGCACCCCATGCTTTTCATGCAGTCTTTTTACCAATTCTAAACATTGCTGATACAACATCACACACTGTGAATGCATGAAAGAATGGAAGTGCCTTACAATATTCAGGTCCCAACATTTGTGAAATGTGGTGGATTGGTATATCTTTATATGATTTTCCTGTTCCAATCTAACTCACATAGCCTGTTCCAATCCAACCCACATTTCTAACAGGCCAATCTCATGGAATAGAATGATGGCCAGCACAATCACATCAATATCCACTGTCCTGAGGTAGGCTTTAGTGTGACCCTCCTTAGCAGCATGTAGTAAGTGGAGCATCATTTGTGTGTCAGCTTCTTCATGCTGGCATGGGGACAAGCCTGCTAGGTCAGTTGGCTTGTTGCTGAGTACAAGGTCAGTCTGTGTTGTGAGTAGGTGGTAAGATGAATCTGCTGTGCTCCTCTGAAGTTGCTGACTAATGAACTGAAATAGGTTGTCTTTATTATGACAATCATTTAGGAACTTCTGCCATTGGACTCCCTTTGGCAGAGGAATCTTTGCTGAAACTCTTGTTCGGCAGCCAAATGTCTCACCACACTTGGCACGAGTTTGGGATTTGAGACTTGTCTCTATATATGTGTCCCAGACAGCATCAACTCTTGTTGTGCTGCCTGTCATCTGACTCTGCGAGTATGGCAGCACATGCATCTGTGTGTACTCCCCAAACACACTGGCACACTTTGGTGCACAGATGTGTATTACTGCCACCATATCAAAGACAGTCTAAGATGCCTTTTTGGCTGATGGAGATCAATCAGGATTAGGCATGCCTGGTAGACAGCCAAGAATATTTGATTTGGTTCCAGATCGCAGGTTGCCACAATTAGATAAGGATGGAGATTCACGCTGATTCTCATGCTTGAAAAATTCATCTATGTCTGATTCAGGGCATGCTTGAAGGGACAAAAAGAGCTTGGCAACAAGAGTATTTGCCTTAGCAGAACCCAGATTATCATTTCCCTTCTTTAAATCAACAACGGGTCTTTTGGAGAATGTATACAGCTTTGCTTTTGGAATGATATCAGACAAAGGCTTTGAAGCTATTTCAATTCTGTCCCTCATGAGGTGATTTGAGGTGATTGAGGAACTTGTTCTGTTCAGCTACTGAAGACTCTGGATGTTCTAAAGTTTCTTTGTTGTCTGCAGCAGAGAAGCACTTTCAAAGTCATTAATGACCCAAAGTACTTTAGGTTTTGACAGCTCAATCACCTTCAATCACATCAATTTCTTCCTGTTGACCATACATACAGGCGTTTTGCCCCACTATCCTCCTTCAGGAATTTGATGCTGTGTTCCTGGCTCTGATCCAATCCCATCATTGAGACCTTTTTGTCCCCACATTGCACAACAAACTTCCCCTCTGTGAATGCCTCATGGATTGAAGGATGGGTTTCTTGAAGTTGCACCATGTCTTTCAAGAATACTGGCATCCAGCGGGCATAATTTGTGTGCCCAAAGGCGAAAAACTATGGACACATACCATAGCAGGCATTTAGAGTTAGTAGCCAATCACCAACCTGCTGACCTGCTGACAAAATGGCAGTTATGAGCAGGTAATCTCTCACTGCTGTCCAGTAGCAAATCGTAGGAGCATTGTTAATGACACGCCTTTCCCATGTCTCCATGGGTTCATGAGGTCCATATCCCTCAGAGCAGTAATCATTGTATGCCTGAACTTTGAGTATATGGAGCCAGGCAAGAGTGAGCTGGTATGCATACTGTGTAAGCTTGACATGCTTGCCACCTAGCAGAGAAGCTGCAACACCAGTATTGAAAATCTTTGCAAGGGAAAACATGTGTTCCCAGCCTGATCCAGCCAACAGCTTACCCCCACATTCTTGAGATGTCATTTTGACATGGAGGAATCCCATAAAACACACCATCTTTGACTCACCAACCTCATCTGGGTATTGCCATTGACATTTTTTCTGTTGCGCATATAGAGGACAGTCACCTTCAATCACTGGAATCTGGTCAGGATTCACAAACTCAATTGCCTTCTTCACCACAAGCATTGCATGTTTCTGCATAGCCATTGATGAGGCCTTCTCATAGAATACAGGAAAAACTCCAACTGTGGCCCTTGGCCTGACATCTTCTGGGTGTTGGCCATGGGAGAAGAACCCAGAGTACGTCAATGGTGTTTCTTGAAGCGTTCCATCTTTTTCTATGAGAACCTTGTAAAGGTGGTTGAGCCATGCCTCCTCAGGCACACCTGTTCTTGGATTATTCGTAAAAGCTGGTCTGACTGATCCATTTAGACGTTTTGAGAGAGTGATTTCTCCAACATATTCATCAATGTATGGGACAGTGATGAAGTCATCAGGAAGCTGGATAGTTGATACTAAAAGTGGTATTATACATAGATGTAGTGCAAACAGGAGCTAAAATATGATATATATGTTTCCCTGAGGCAGCCATGTTGGATTTTGACCTTGATATTGACCTTGAAACAGAAAGGTGACCTCAGAAATGAATTCCTCATACCTTAAAACATACTAAAAGTGGTATTATACATAGATCTAGTACAAACAGGAGCTGAGATATGATATTTACTCTTTTCAGGGGCAGCCATCTTGGATTTTGACCTAGAAATGACCTTGAAACTCAGAAGTGACCTCAGGAATGAATTCCTGATACTTTAAAACATACTAAAATTGGTATTATACATAGACCTAGTGCAAACAGGAGCTGAGATATGATATTTACTTTTACCTGCGGCGGCCATGTTGGATTTTGACCTTGATTTTGACCTTGAAACAGAAAGGTGACCTCAGAAATGAATTCTTCATATCTTAAAACATACTGAAAGTGGTGTTATACATAGATCTAGTGCAAAAAGGAGCTGAGATATGATATTCCCGATGTGCAAGATTGTATTTCTGACCTAGTTTTTACCTGGAACTTTTGACCTGATTTTGACCTGGTGCTTTACTAGTGGAAATCGTAAACAGTTATGCAGCTCAAACTTGATTTTATAATGCTCTATGGACCCGATTTATAAATGCACTTTTGATGCTCTCAGTGATGCACTATCAACCACTTTATGGAATACAGTTTTTATGCTCACAACGATGCACTAATTACCAGGTTATGAAATGCAGATCGTTGCACTCAGTAATCACTTTTATTGCCTACTATATCAAAAATGTCTAGGTTGAAACATTCTTGTAAGAAGCATATTTTCCCTATAACTCTATGAGTTTAAGGCAAGGCATGCCACCAACGCTTTATGACATCTCATTTTCATTAGTTTCACCATGCGCTTGGTGAGGCAGCATCTGAGAAGGGTAGATCCATGCAGTTTGACCAGCTTGGGTCACCAAGGCTACTTGTGGTAATGATGTATGCAATGGTGCTGAGTGTTATGATTATAACAGTTTGCAAAATCAAAATGGCAAATTACACAAATAAACTCTAGG
Organism: Sthenelais limicola; assembly: GCA_942159475.1. Taxonomy (NCBI): domain Eukaryota; kingdom Metazoa; phylum Annelida; class Polychaeta; order Phyllodocida; family Sigalionidae; genus Sthenelais; species Sthenelais limicola. Next base: position 38,554,332 of record OW804102.1, read on the forward strand.
AGTATATCACTTATTTCATGCCGAAGTATATGATAGGTAATATCTTGATTGTATAAATGCCATTTAAGTGTATTAGTAGGCACTCATTGTAAAGAAATAATTGTAAATATAGCTTAGTCAACTTTAGCACCACCTGGTGAAAACAGTGCCGCCACCTAGTGATAACAAGTGGCACAATGCTAATCCTATGGCAAGATACAGCATGTATAGAGAATTATGATCTACAGCAGGGCTACAGCTATACATATTGTTGTTGTAATAGTTTTATTTCTAGATTCATATATTTACATCATTTCCAGAAAATGAACAACCATTTTATATTTTAGGCAAAAAAAAATAGGTATGTTTCCGATTTACTCCCCCTACCTAGAAAAACCTTACCCTACCTAAAATCTTTTTACCATACCTGATTTTTGTTGGACTTTTTCACAAAAAAAACATATAATCGCAGGAAAAGGGGGTTTCCTAACCCAAAGCTGTCAAAAGGCACATTTCCCATTTTTAAATACAACTATTGTTATGAAATAGACAGCTTTTTTCAGTTTCTGGGAGGTGGTTTCCAAAAAAAATTAAAATAAAAAAAAGTTACCACCCACTCCACCTAGTTTTTCAGCCAGATAAATCGGAAACACACCTATTTTTTTGTTTGGCCTTATATAAATTTGATTTCCTTCTAAGAGTTCACATACAGGTCTTCCAGGGTGTCCCTGTTATCAATCATAAGTTTGAGGTTGTAATACAATTTCATTGACAAAGTTTTCACTCTATTTTGATTTAAAGTTATTTACCTATTACTTTACAATCTTTATAGATCAATTAACATCTCAATATGATTGATATCAACATTCATATGAAGACACTCTTGCGTGTCATTTGCGTTACTCCTCAATTCATACACAACATATGTGATGTGTTACAGAAAAATTAGACACAAGTCGCACAAAAAGATAAATTTCAAATGTTTTTTTATCCAAATGAACCCTTGCTCAGAACGTTTGCATTTTCCTGTTTTGCGTTATCAGGTAACATATATCAAGCCTGTGTATTGAATGTATCTATGCTTAGCTGAGGTTATTCTACTAAGGACTATAGTTAACTATTTTACAAGTAGTGATTGAATAGTGATTAAGAAATAATGCGAACATTTTTTCATGCATAAAACAGACATGAATATTTATTAGGTCTCCTAATGTTTACCATTATTGGAGCCAGCATAATCTCATCTTTTCAATGAATCAGAAATCTATTACTTTGCGAATTGTGACTCATTTCCTTGTTACACATCATATATTATTTCATTTTGCATCGAACAGTAACATCAGATTCTCTTGTATGGAATTATATTGATTACAAAGAATTAGACACTGTCTGTGTGATATATCCTCCAAACTCATGGTATTGGTATAATTCAGGTTGAAGAACGGGAAGGAAATTATAAAAGTAGGAATTAAATCCGTGGGAGAAATTGTGAAGTAATATTTTTATCAATTCAACCTTCTAAGTTTCATTAGGGTAGAGGGGTTTCTATGACTCAGTGTCAGACAATGGGTGTGAGTGTCTGTCTCTAGAGTGTCAGAAGTGCGACAGTGAGTGTGAATGCCAGGTGAGTGTGCAGTGCCAGATATTGTGGCGTGTTGTGGCTTCATTCTGTTGTATAATTTTATGGTGATGGCTGTGTGCGCGGATTTGGTTTAAACTCTTATTTGTGATAGACTGTTGGGAAATTAGGTTATAGAAATGAATATATGAGATTCCCAAATAAATACGGAATATGGAACATAATAATGGACCCTGTTTAATATATCTCTCACCCATTAAAAAAGGAACTATGGAAATAAAAGCCTACAAGAAACGGGAATCGTCCTGGATTTATTCCTCACATTATGTTGCATTTATTGATTGTAAGGTAATCATGAGCTCTGGCATAATATATCATCAGTCAAGATCTTTGCATATTTATATGTTGTTAAAATAATCTAACTGTATGCGGCATGTGCATTTACACCCGATTTAGATACATAACTTTGATACACATATTGAAGTGCTTCAGATGAGGCATGTTTCACCAGGTGCATAATCAGGTGCAAAACTGCTTTTTTGAGAGGATTGCACTTATGTGACTGGTCAGATGCACTTTTGCATACACTGGTGGATTTTCCAATGCACATAGGGTTTACTCTTTCGGGGGCAGCCATTTTGAATTTGACCTTGAAATTGGCCTTGAAACAAAAAAATAATGTTGGAAATAGATTCCCCATACCTTAAAACATGGTCAAAGTGGTATTACACATGGATTTAGTGCTAAATGGAGCTGAGATATGACATTGTTATGTCTCAGTGGCAGCCATTTTGTTTTTTGTGCATAACGGTCACCAGGGGGCCACCACATTCTGTTTGCACGGAGTTTTGAAAACCTAATACCCATATCTAACACCACACCAAATTTCAAAAACTTGTCACCAAGTGCACGATTCGTGCAAATTTTGGCGAATTCCCTCCCAGCTACTAGGCAAGCCTTCCCATTTGGGCGCGCTTGACTGATTGCGTAATCCATGCATTGCGTTATGCCAATGCCTCGTGCTGCATAGAACTAATATTACGCAATCCACAAAATGCACTACGCAATTTCATCCTATTTACAGGGATATTTCTTAGCGTGTAATTATTTGTTCTTCAATTAATTCGTGGATTCCTATATGAAAAGTAGTAGAAGGAAGGAAGTTTAGCTGATGTAGTATGAGAAGTAGTAGAAGGTTGTAGGCATGGATGTTTGGGAGTAGTGGAAGACGGACGTAGGAGGGGATTTAGCATGATATGTTATATGATATGTGATCCGTTTTAGAAAAATTAGTCATAAGTCACAAAATATGGATTTTGAGATATCACCATATTTGAAAAGAGAAGATCAAGACGATTTCAATGATAGTAAACACTAGGACACCTACTGATGTATTTCTATATTTTAAGTTTGATATTTTTATTTTTGAAAAAAGTTTTCAATATTTTTGGGTGAACAAGTACTAGTAAAGTAGGTGAATGTACTCCCTACGACGATCTTAGAAACGCATGGATATATTTAATACACCATCCTGAAATTTGGTTCATGTATATACATAAGACCTAACTGACTAGATACCCCAAATGTCAGACGAAAATAAAGTTCAAAATACAGTTCAACCCAGCCAAACAGAGTGCTAGAATAATTGCAATACTGAATATTCTCGAATGTACCTAGTATTGACCAAATTACAGTCTAATTTAGCAGAATCTACTAAATGTGTACAGCTGCCAATTGTACATTTTCAGAAAATCTGACCCATCATATCATGTTGTGAATAGAAAGTTGTAGATTAGAATGTAAATACCTGAAACTCGCGCTATGATAGTTAGAAGAACCAGCCACACATATAAATATGAATCCATCCTTCAATGTGACCTTCCTTCTCTGGTATCTTAAATTTTATCAATGTCCAATAAGTTGTGCTTAGATTGCCAAAGAAGGCTTGCCAGGTTGGTCAGTTACTAATAATAATATGTAGTTTTCCACCCAGCAATCACCGTGTCGGTCTGTGCTGGCTGGATGTTGGTAAAGTGGGTGATGTTTCAATGTTCACGTCAATATGTTTGTGTGTTACTAAACAGAAGTAATCCTGAATGGTACATCCCAATACTCTACTGTGTTCCCCCTTGTATTGATGCCATGAATGAAGTTGCCGTGGTTCATTTCTTCTGGTCAGTTTTTAATGGGTCAGATTTTCAGAAGATGTACAATTGGAAGCTCTACACATTAAGGAAACTCTGCTAAATTAGGCTGGAAAATGATGAATACCGGGTATACCTGAGTACATTTGGTATTGCCGTGGTTTAAAGTATCAGTTTTGTTATGTTAAACTGCATTTTGAAGCTAATTGGTGTCTTACATTTGGGTTATTTGAGAGGACTAGTGAAGCTAATTGTGCATTTTCTGAAAATCTGACCCATATATATTATGAAATACATGTAAGTGAAATCACGGGTGCATCGATCCAATCCCAAGGAGTAATACACATAGTATTCCCTGTCTTGATGTGTATAATTGATGAGACTTAATCCACATTTAGCACATATACAATTAAACAAATCTGCATTTCATGTTAAAATCAACCAAAATATAATACCATAATCTATGAGTATAAACTTTTATACATACTCGAATGTGGATGAAATCGGTTAGAACCGATTTAAAAGTTACTAGCGGCTATATTGGACCTATTGACCTATTAAATGTCTATAAGTATTACTAAATTAATAGGGAATAAAAAGCGAACACAGCATTACTTTTTGCAGCAATTTAAATGTCATTTAATATGATATTTAAATTATACATGTTTAAGGCTAGAAACCAGGATTCCAAATTGTGTCAATCAGATGAATGTACACCTCTTGGTGGTACGCTTCATATGTGTACCTTTATATCTACTGGTTCATTGAGAGGACAAGCATGACTTGATGGGTGTGGTTGGGGATGGTCTTGCGAAGTAATACCCTACTGTAAGGAAGGTCGCTTCTAGAGGTTGTTGTAGAGGCCTCTAGGTTGTCTCCTTTAGTCTGTAGTCCAGGTCGGTAGGATTACACCTAATTGCTAGTACGGCTTGGCAGGAAAAGAATGACAGCAGACCAGCAAGTAAAGAACTTCTAGTTGTTTATTTGGTAATAACTGAATAACCAGTGTTTCAGTCCCAAAAGCCAGCCAGAGAGTTCTGGCAATTGACAGAACCTATGAGCCTTAAATATCCCACTGTAGCACTTTGTGATCATCGCCCGATGGTCAAGGCCAATTTATGATTGGTCCATCTAGAAGGTGGACAATGACCACAAGTGTCTACGTCATGGTCAAAGACTCATATTTACTTACATAAACCTTATAAAATATAAAACCCATGTCACGCAACGTGATGTGTGACCAGATAAGGTACACATCTATTGTTTCCTTATCGGAACTCGTGACCACCCTTAACATCCAACATTCCATGGACATACCTTTTTCAACAGAGTATGACGAAGCAAATAATTAATCAGAGAATCACAGAGCAATAAATATCAGGTAAAACCTCTATACAAATGACTTCATTATAGAACATTATAAATAACAAATAATTAACTCAGAGAATCACAGATGCAATAAATACCAGGTAAATAAATATCAGGTAAATAAATATCAGGTAAAAATGTTTTAACATTGGAAATACAAATATAACTTTTTAAACAAGTAACTTCATTACACAACAGTGCTAGCAATGCCAATAATATGTGCGAGTGAGCAGAAACAATGGTTTATGTATGTATATTATGCATATAAAATATATTGAAATATGTACAATAAACATTAGCTTTGAGATTATCATTATCATTATTATTAGGCAAAAAAAAAATAGGTGTATTTCCGATTCATCTGGCTGAAAACTAGGTAGGGGGGGTGGAAACTTTTTTTTTTTTGGTTCATTTTTTTTGTTTGGAAACCACCTCCCAGGAACTGAAAAAAAATGTCTTTTTCATAACAATAGTTGTTTTGAACATGGGAAATGTGCTTTTTGACAGTTTCGGGTTAGGAAAACATGTTTTCCTGCTTTTATGAGCTTTTTTTGTCAAAAAATGCAAGAAAAGTAAGATATGATGGGGAAAAAATCAGGTATGGTAAAAATATTTTAGGTAGGGTAAGATTTTTCGAGGTAGGGGGCGGGGGGGGGGGGGTAAATCAGAAACACACCTATTTTTTTTTGTTGGCCTTATTCATATTTCCCTGAATATAAATCAAAATTAGTGCCACTCATTGCTACCATTGCTACCTTGTTTATACCAGCAGTATTGCACTGTGCAAACAAAAACAAATTTCAGATATAACGGCAATTTCGGGAAAAAAAAATTGGATTGATGATAAACTGAAAATAAAAAATGTTTTTCATTTCCAGTCTACACATATTCTATTCCACAGCGCTAATTTTTGAAAAGAGAAATGAGAAACTTAGTTTTGGGGACAGACTTGGAGAGGATCTTCAATAATTTGTATTCAAAGACAGCTCAGTATATTGTCACAGATACGATATCACATATTCTTTTCGGACAAAATTTTATTCAGGATTAATCAGACAGTTACTCTCACAAAAAGTTAATTATATTTGTGAGTTTCGTTGTGCCCTGACCTAGTTTACAATTATTTCCGAGCAGCAAGAGATTCTAGTTAACAAATTATGCCAAGTACTTGATAATTAGAAAAAAGAAAAAAAGATGATGAGAAATGAATAAATGAAGACACCTGTCTATTGGTTATAAATTACAGCTATTTTACATATTCACATATAATAATATAACATTAACTAGGAAGGATGTGTTGTTCCTGGGTATGACCATAAAGTGTTTTTCTGTCTCTTTTTCTCTGTCTCTCTCTCCCTTCTTCTCTATCTCTATTTCCTGGGTATGATCATAAACTGCCTCACTCTCAGCTCTCCCGCCCTTGATGGAACCCCTATATGTGTTGATAAGGGCGTAAAGCAACCAATCTCACTCACTCCTAGGAATGATATTATTCCCATAATCCTTTACAAATAGATACAGAAATAGGCAATTAAGTCATGGAAAACATTATATACAGTAAATAATATTGATATTCAAAATACAGTTTACTGGTTTCTTGAATCAATGCAATAACAACTATAGTCAGATATTCCTGGATACATTGTGTTGATTCAGCATTATTTAACAGAATTTACTAAACGAATAGAGTAGAGCTGGCAATTGTACTTTTCTACCTGTCTATATAGCCTACGGGTGAGATTTTCAATTCAACTTCACCAATCCACTCAAATAACCCAGATTTAAGACGAAAATCAGGTTCGAAATACAGTTCAACATATTCAGACAGATTCATTGAATGAATACAATACAGAATATACTCAGATATATACCGAGTATTTATCAATTTTCACTCTAATTTAGCTGAATTAGAGAGATGTGTAGAACTGTAGATTGTGCATTTTCTGAAAGTCTGAACCATACATCGTATTTGTAGTAGCTGATCATGCAGTGGGCATTCGAGCTACACACTAAACTCTCTTCCTCAGCCACGACAAAATATCGAATTAAGCTGGTGGTATTAATCTACCAATGATATTTAACTAACCTCGACCAATTTGTATTTTCCCCTTCATGTATTGATATTGAATGTATCTAATATCAATGGTGTGTGCAGTATAGATCGCTTGGTTTATACATGTACCATTGTATGTCAATATGTATTATATGCTTTGAGCAACCTGGTGGCTGTATGTGTTAACGATCCTAAATTAACACCCGAATATAATGTCTCGAAACCAACTTGTTGGTATTACTCATTTCCTTTTGACACATCACATATTGAGTTCTGTATATGTGTGTATTACATTGGTATTCCTTACAGAAACTATTTTATTGTATATTTAATTGACTACTTTTCATTTTCTGGCAACGCTTCAATACAATCGCAAGTCGCTTTTGCTTTGTTTTTCCATAGTTATCACTTTAAATGTCTCGGCCAATACAAATTTAAAACTAAGATAGAATAATATAAAATCTATAGAAAACATGCCATGTTCAGCATGGACTTTTTATCAATGCTCCAACACAAGTCCCCATCTTTCCTTTCATGCATTTGGTTTTCATGGTTCATTTATAAAAGCTATGACATTGGGAAAGGCATTCTTGCAATTTTCGCTAAAAATGTTGCAAAATATTTTTATGTCAGATTTCATCACACTCCATCTCATGATGCATTGTAAAAGACATGCGCAGTGGCACATCCCTTATTAAAACATTAATGTATCATTTCACATATTTTGTAGAGTGAGATTTAGGTGTAGAACCTTTATTGATAAAAGGACTTTATCTGCAAGAGATGTGGAATAAATCTGGCAAAGTATAATGACAATATAGGGTGGGAGGGGGGGGGGGGGAGATGGAAGAGGAAGATATAATTTAGGTTCTAGGGAGTGGGTAAGACGGGATTTAGAGTTTGGTTTTGTTTATTTTTTTGCATTTTTTAACAGTACTATAAACTATAAGTATAAACCAAAAGTAACCCATATATTAAATATAAAGTATATAGATTATACACATATATTTATACATGTATACAATTACAGGCAATGAATATCAGAGGGCTGTGACTCTGAATCAGGGCCCTGACTCCCGTTTGGAGTCTACCCCTGAACTTTCAGGATTATCAGAGTAAAAAAAAGTCACACATGATGCACCTAAAGAACGAGTCATTTTGACTCTGAGTTAGAGTTAGAAATAGATATAAAAGAGTCAGACAAAACGAGTCAGTTGATTTAACTCTTTTAGGAGGTGCTGGACTCGGATTTAGAGTCAAATAACTCGTTTATGTTTCTCTTGTGTATCACAGTGGTGGTCTTCCCCTAGTACCTGGGTGGAGGAGGTGAAGCTGTAGTCATGCCCGGGTTCGAACCCACAACATGTTCATTCCATCGGCCATCCTAATCTATATATGGGTCAGATTTTCAGAAAATGTACAATTCGCCTTCACAAATCCTCTCAAATAACCCAAGCTTAAGACACAAATGAGCTTAAAAATGGAGTTCATTAACATAACAGAAATGATACTTTAAATCAATGCGATACCAAATACTTTCTGAAAATCTGACCCATGTGTGTGGGCAGATAGAAGTCTTCCTCTCAACAATAATTCAGAACTAACCCACGAGGTGTCGTTACTGTTGACACGTCTGTATCTAGGGCAATACTCCCTCACACTAACGATGGCCACGCTCACGGTTGACATAAGACCAACAATTATACATTTTGGAAGGAAATACAGAGAACACCCCAAACTGAAGGTAAATATATGGGATAAATTGATAACATCTAGGTTGATATGAGTAAAGAAAGGGCTGTTTTTGTAACTTGGCTCACTATATTATTTATACATATATTCTAGTCAATAATGCACAGTCGGTATAGTCTAATCTAGATAAGGAAGTGGGCATGATAACTGTCATTTATGAACATTGCTTTCTTTTGTGAAATAAAGGGAACTTTGGGTTCGTTTGAATAATAATGATAATTCGTAAAAAGTTAATATCTGATATGTAAATTTCTAATTCTGGTTATGTAACTGATACTAAATGAAACTTCTAGAAACCTTTGCACAGGCCTTCATCTGTTCACATTTTAAAAAGCATGTTTATTCGGGTTATAATTTGCATCTCAGTTGAATGGTTTTGATTCTAAATGAAAGCTGATGGCATTTCATCCTAGATAATCCAATAAAAGGTCAAGTGAGGTGAGCCTTCCCTCAAGGTCAATTAATATCAGTAAAGGCTACCCCTTATCGTGGTCAAGTGATAAAAACATTTACAATTCGCCTGCACCAATCCACTAAAACACGCCAAAGTTGAGCCAGAAATTTGAGCCAGAAATAAGAATTTAAATACAAAACTATGTTTAAAGTACAGTTCAGCATAGCCGAACATATCATTTTATAGAACGCAATACCAAGGGAGATGCGATATATCATTTTTCAATCTTATTTAAGATAATGTACTAAATGTATAGAACTGGTGATTGTACATTTCCTGACGATCTGACCTATCAGAGATAACCAGAAACTCAATGTTTAAACTCCATTTCATTTGAGTCATTATCATCTGAGAAATAAGATGAATTAAAGTTGAATTTCTACTTTCATATTTATATTTATTTCATGTCTATTTTTTCGCAGTTCATCAGTGAAAATGAAAATAACTTAAATATAAGAACCTTGACTGGCAATGGATTGGTGAACTATATCTTCCTTGTGGAGACTTTGGACAAAACTCAGTCTGTCATTCTGAAACACGGGAAAGAAGATGCCCATAATGAGGTAGGTAGAGGGTGGTCTCCACTGGCGGCAGTAAGCTCTGTGGTAAGCTCTGCGGTAAGCCTTGCGATGGTGCTGTGTTGGTGAGGAGTGGCGGGGTCCTGCCTACATCGTTCACTGACCATGTAGGCAAGGACATAGTCATTCCTATCCACATACCGAACCAGCACAAACCATCGCAAGGCTTAGCGCAGAGCTTACCGCAGCCAGTGGAGACCACACTTAATGCTTTAAATGAGAACATAATAATCATTAGTCACTACAATACATAGATGTATATGGGTCAGATTTTCAAAAAAATATACAAGTGGAAGCTGTGCATATTTAGTAAATTCTGCTAAATTAGGCTGCATTTTGGGTCAATACTTGGTAAATTCGAGTATATTCGGCATTGCATTGATTGGATTGCATTCTCCACTGAGTTGCATATCTAAATCGATCAATGCTGCTAAATTACGCAGCAATTTGGTCAATACTGCATTTAAGAACTGTATTTTAAACTTTATTTTCGTTTGACATTTAGGTTATTGGAGGGAATTGGTGAACTTTATTTTCGTCTGAAATGTGGGTTATTTGAGAGGATTGCTGAAGATCAATTGTACACTTTCTGGCAATTTCACCCTTATATTGTAGAATCTTACAAGTAGTTCCAGTCGTTGCCACTACTTTAGTGTACACGTAGTACCGCTCTTTCTCCCCAGAATGGTTTGTCATGCGAAGGGCGGTTGTATTATGGCCATTTTGTGCATGTGCACTTAGAAACTTTTATATTTTAGAACAAGCTTTTAATTCTATCCGTTAATTTAATTTAATTGTATCCGTTGTATGTAAGGTGTATTACTTGATAGCCAAGCATGATATGTAATACGTTTTATATTGATGATGACGCAGCTGCATACTAAATCCTCCATCACCTTGGAGTCTGTTTTGTTTGTTAAAAGCTTGTTTTATTCCTTGCTACTTAAAATAATCTACACATGCCGAGTTTCATACAACCACCTCAAGAGACAAACATTACTTTCATTAAGATTTTAGGAAATTTAATAGTTAATAGAGCTTTTGGAGATCATTTTAATGAAAGTTTAGTCACAGTAGGGGATTTGCATATCCGCCATTTTGAATCCTGATTCGCATCGAATTATGGATTAATGGCACAGTGTACAATCTATAGAAACATGCCATGTTTGGTTTTCATGAATAATTTATACAAGCTATGATATTGGTGAAAACATTCTGGAAATGTGCGAAATATTTGTACGTCAGACTTCATCAGAATCCATCCCGGGATGCACTGCATGTGACAGGCAGGCGCAGTGGCACATGCAAGCCCTCTATTGCCCCACATTTGTATGCTTGAAACGTAGGCATCTGGTACCAGAGGAAGACTACCCAAATGGTGAACTGGAAATCATTTTGACGGTAAACTGCTTGTAGTGGGTTAGTTAATGATAATGTTCTTCGTGTGTTATTCATCCGTTCAGATTGTAGGCAAGTTGAATCCAGAGAGACAGAAATTGGAGTTCAACTGTTTGACTGAGATCCACAAAGTGAGTCCCGGTCACGTTCCACAGCCATATGTGCTAGATGAGCAATGTCAGATTAGTATGCACCACATTTCATAGTGCTTTTAACAGTTAAATTTGTTCAAATGTATAGGAAAATATCGCAGTACACCAAAATAAACAAGAGTAAGATTTATAGTTGACAATATTATGTCTCATTATACCCGCATTGCTCTGAAAACAACGTATCTAGAGTGGTTTACACATACTGCGCATTTCACTAGTGATTTACGCGGGGCAACCAATCTGTTTTTTAATAAGATTATCTGTAAAATTCAAATTTATAACTCAAAATTTATAATTTTTCTATTTTCATGATTGAAAGTATGTATAATAAATCTGTTAACTAACTCGTTGGTTTCAGCCGCTTGGAATACTCAAGTTCCTTCAACTAATGCGGTGGTTAACCTGTATTTATGTCTATATAATAAATGTATTCCTCATCGAAACAAAGACAAAGATGTCTGCCTGTGTTTAAAATGCTGGAATGGCACAATGACATCTCCATTACGAAAAACTCTTTTTACTTTCTTTTTAAAAAAATGCGATACAACTTGATGTAAGATTTTAATGTAGAGTTAGCATGGCTGTTGTGTAGAACTTAGATTTGTGCTATTTCATTTAAGGCAAATTCAAGTTTTAAATATATTATTACTTAGAAAATAGGTATGCCGTTTCACATAATATTTGTTAACAAACACTTTCTTCGCTAAACGCTCGACGACAATGCCATTGATAAAGCTGTATTTCTGGTTGTACACACGTCTATAAAGTTGAATGAATTAGTTTACAAATCGCAGAATCTAACATCTAGATTTCTGCGCCGTTTCAGTTGCAATGGAAACCCTTACAGATATGCAGGTGCTTGCTATAGGTCTAAGAAAGGGAAATGTTTGTCCAAGGGTTGCCAAAATGATTGGACACATGATTGGCCATATCCAGTGTAACCTACACAAGAAGGGTCTGACTCGGGACCAATGGCAGCATCTGAAGAAATCTGTCTGGTTAGCTTTTTTCTTTTCCTTAAGAATCTTACTTACAAGGTTTTACTGCTGTGCATTTTCAGTATCATTCGCAGGAATGTAACAAGAATTAGATTATACATTGACATATTTTGAAAATGTGGTTTTTATTTCATAGTTTACAAATGCTTTCGGTTCCAAAATAGTCTTGTTTTCCAGCAGGAACTGGGTTTGAATAAACCAAAACTATCAGAGCTAAACCTTTCACCAAGAATTCACTGATATTTTGTTCTTACGAACCGTCAGCCTTTAATAAGTAAATATTTACGATTGTGATGATAACCTCCACTCCGATTTAAAGCAACGATGACCTGAGGGACAAGTTTCTCACCTGGAAATTTGATTGCTTTGAGAATTACATGAACACGGGCACCGACAGCTTCGTTGGTCCTGCTGATGTAGCACTCTTTGAGAAGTACATGGTGCAACTGTTATCAGAAGGAACATTTAAAGAAATAGAGAAGTTAATAAGGAGGGAGGACTGCATGATACAGATTGACTGCCATCACTTCTCTGTTATGTGTTCTAATGATCGGGTATCTGTAAGTCTCTCACTACTCACTTATTTATTTTATTTTATTGGAAAGTTGTTCAATATTTGCTTCTGAACTGAATCCATCGCAGTATGTACAGTGCCAATTTAAGAACTATTTAGTCTATGTAATTATTTTGAATGGAAATAGAGCAGTTCTAAGGGGAAGAGACATAAATGAGAGCTCTAGATCTCGAATACAAAACGCTCTTCCCCTCCATGGAAGGTTTGATGTGAGGTTTGATGTATTAAGGTTCCACGTGGTATATCAGGCTTTAAGTATACACATACTACATACGCAGACAAATCAAGTCCAATACATTTTTTCGATTATTGCAGGCGAGTTCCCTTCTATATTTATCATATGGGCATAAAACTTGATGTGTAATCACAAATCTATCATATGTAAATCTGAAAAAAGTAGCCGACTTGGTGACGAACTAGTTCATATAGTACTCATACTATATGAATATTTTAATAGCACCCCACTTATTGCACCTCTCATATGGAATGCGCATATAATAAAGAACTATAATGACTGCCATAGAACTTATATAGGCCTGGTCCACTGAGACGATTTTCATGCGATTCTCACTTATTCCACTGGTACAACACAACGTCCGACATGGTCTGCGATACCTGTTGCATGTAACAACAAAATGATGATTGAGGACAAAATACATTCACTTTTAATCTCATCACATGTATGGGTTCCACACCACGTCGTACATTGTGTTGCACCGGTGGAGTAAGACCTTAACTAAGAATGTCAATACAGGTGATGGTTGTCATCATGAGCTGAATGCCTTATATCATTGCAGTTCATTGACTTTGAATTTGGTTCCATTGGAAACTGCTTTTATTCTGTTGGAGAACTGATCGGCTTTTACTATATGTGCACAAAGGACTTGAGAAACCAGACTAGGACAGATGGGACGAAGCTGAAGGATTTAACCATTCAATGCATGAGGAATATGTGTGAGTGACTCTGAGCACATTAGGAAGGTTCTGCAAGCAAACTTATCTCATTTACGTAACCGTAACCGTATCTATTTTAGTGAATTATGCCGCATGCAGCACTACACATTTCATTAATTCGGTAAAGTTATACTGAAAATGGGAAATATATCTGAGTATATTTGGTCTTGCGTTGATTCAAAGGTTCTGTTTAGGTTTCTTGAACTGTATTTTGCACCTAATGTTAGTATTACATTAGGGTTATTTTAGTGGATTGTTGAAGGCGAATTGTACATTTTGTGACGCCCTACGCACTTTCCAGGTAGTAGCAAGCACTTATGCTTTAATACAGATATATAGCAGGTCTGTTTGAAGTTTAGAATCAGTTTTTATTGCAGGTAATGACAATGCCTCAACTAATTCTGAATCGTGTAAGAATAATTGTTGTAACAATAACATATGTTAGGTTTATTATAGCAAATCACATTTATAAACATTATCAAAATTAAGAGTTAAGTAGTAAATATAATATGAAGAGGGCTTTGGTACTAAACGCCCGATAATGTCATTGCTTGCAGAAATAGTAAGTTATCAACCAACCAGAACTGCATATATGTGCCAGATTTTCCGAACATGTACATATCGACTTCACCAATCCTCACAAATAACCAACTTTTCAGACGAAATAAAGATCAAAATAAAGTTCAACCTAACCAAACAGATTGTTCGAATCAATGCAATGCCGAATATATTCGAATTTACCTAGAATTGGCTAAATTGCAGCATTATTTAGCAGAATTTACTAAATGTTAATATCTGCAAATTGTACATTTTCTGAAAATCTGACCCATATGTGTGAGCAAGTAGAAGTGTTCCTCTCAACAATAATTCAGGACTAATCCACGAGGTGTCGTTACTGTGTTTTGTTAACTGATTTTTATTCAGGTTCCGTCTAGGCATGTGCCAGGGGAAATATAAGAGATATAAATATGGCTATGTTGTGGCGTCTATATCTAAGGCATTTTCTGAAAATCTGACCAATATTCGAAAAATATATTGATTGTGGTTGGGAGAGTAATCCCTGAATATCTCATTACTAGACGAGGCCTTCCTATCGCAGTTTGAGGAACATCTTGAATATCTCAGCCCAATGGATAACGCCATAAAGGACCTAGCTGCAATTGTCGGACACACAGTATTCCATTTGTAAGATATATTATAACATGAATAATTTATCAAAAAATTGGCATTATGTTCATGATATTTAATATATATGCGCATTCCGCTAGGGAGGTGCGATAAGGGTTGCTGTAAAATGAATTGGGTTTTCATTTAGCCTTTAGATACTTTATGGAAATTCATTGCCAAAAACAAAGGTTTATATTTCAATATATTCTTCTATATGCTAGGGGCATATATAGCATATACAGTGAATTGACGAATATTTGTTATATTCCTTCAGTATAGCCTGACCAAACTTTGTTTTTATTTGATTAAAAATGACAAATTTGCAGTCGAAAAACAATTGTTTTTGTTTTGGCTCCATGATTGTATTATATATGTATAAATAATTTAAACCTAGCAGATGATGGCAACGCATACAAAAATATCTGTTCAGAGAAGTCTGTATCTTCATTATTTCATGTAAATTAAAATCAAGAGCCAATATTAAAGTTCTCCTTACTTTCAGCCCTAACATCAAGTTCTTCGACCACTTTGTGCATGCCCGCAAGGCAGATACAGTGGAGATGATGGATAAAGGCTTTATCCTGATGACTACATACCAAGACATATCATCCCTTGATGAGATCATTGGGCTTCTCTTCAGAGAACACAAGTAAATTCTAAACAGTGTAGGACCTAACGCCAAATTCAGGACCTGGATCGGGCTTTTGATAAGCAAGGGTTATCAACATGACCGAATGGAAGGACCGGCCTAACCACAACTATGTGTGGCATCAGTGAGGCCTCCAACGATGTATAGTCTAGGCAATCTAAGCCCTCACAGACACACATCAAAATTACAAAAAACTCATACATGTACAGTTTAGCTTCCAGAGCCCTATTCTCTGAAACCTGAGCAATTTGTGGTGAAGTGAAAATTAATTTATATACATTGGTTCGGTCAGAGCAGCAGGGAGTATGGAGATCGGTATCACTGCTGTGGCGATGATCCCTGGACTGAAAAGGCAGCATCCAAATTCATGTAATTGTAAGGGTTCATCGACACAGCCAATTTGTATGACATTGTCCTACTGGATAATGCCACGTTATTGGTGGGGATAACTCTTGCTATCAATAGTCTCACAACTTCAGAACCATTGCAGGTACCCCACATATATATTTCCATATCCACACTATACCTCTACCACCGACCTCCTTGGCCTCATTTACGTTAAGAAAACAACCCATTTTACATTAAATAAAACAATCTCAAAAACACCTTCGTTTTTAGATTTAAATGAATACAAATATATACCCAAAATTTTGTGTCTCTCTTTACATTCCTTCAACTCCCAGGTACCATTATCCCAATGTAACTCTCGTTATCCCCAGATGGATTTTTATACATATTTAGTCTTAATAACTTGAACAATAATACTGAATCCATCTCTGCATATGGCATCCAAATAATACCACGCTCTATATTTAGCAATGTATTCTATATATTTCCGTTTGAGATATGGGTCAGATCTTTAGAAAATGCACAAATGTCAGGTCTACACATTTAGTAAATTCTGATAAGTTAGACTCTGTTGAAAAATAGTCAATACTAGGTATATCTGAATATAATTGACATTGCCTTGATTCAAACAATCTGTTCGGTTATGTTGAACTGTATTTTGAACCTCACTTTCGTCTTGAATTTGGAATATTCGAGTGGATTGGTGAAGGCGAATTGTACATTTTCTGGCGATTTCATCCATATCGAAAAATAAACTTAGTTGTAACTTGTAAGGGTTCTATTACTCAGCAATATGACTCAGTATATGTAACTCCCCCATTGGTCATGAGATGTCTTTATATTCGATGATGACGGTGAAGCATTCCTAAAATACTATAGGATGAACACAGTTCTTCCGATTTCGATTGCTTGAATTTTCAATTGCTTATCAAATGGTGCTATTATATGTATGCATATGAAAAATAAATTATACATAACAACAGAACATACTATAAAAACATCGTCAGACACTGCAATGTCATACTATGTCCATGGACATAATACTCCCAGAATATGAAACATTTATCAGTTTTAATATCTGATGAGAGAGACCATAGGACCGTGGTAGATAATATGGACAATGTGGGTCGTCATCTCATCTGAATATGCATGGTGAATTGGATCTATACACAACGCAAAAATCATTTATTCTAAAACCCATTCATATATTGCGATTGTTTACAGATTGTTTCCAAATTGGCTTAACTTTTTAGTTTATTTGTCAGAATTTTGAGAAATCGAGATAATCTGGTGTAGAATACTGAGTTATACATATTATTGTGGGCGCCAGAACCTCGGGTCCCACCCAAGCCACAATAATTCTGGCCAGAGTCAACCTATTAACCTGTATAAAATTCGTTTAAAACAACTCATAAATATTATATATAAGAAGCTGCATGTAGGCTACTCGTCCCTCACACACTATACTCACTGTGCACAATGGAGGTGGGGATAAACGAAGAGTTTAGACTTAAAATCACTAAGTTTGGCAAAAAACACAAGACACATCCTGACTTGAAGGTAAGCCTTTATGACTGTCTTATACCTCTGATCGCAGGAGGTTTCTGTTGTATATGGGTCAGATTTTCAGAAAATGTACAATTGGCAGATTTACACATTGAGTAAATTCTGCTAAATTTGCCTGAAAAATGAAGAATACTGGGTATATCTGAATATATTTGGTATCGCATTGATTTAAAGTATCTGTTTTGTTATGTTAAACTGCATTTTGAAGATCATTTCTGTCTTAAATGTGGGTTATTTGGGATGATAGGTGAAGGCGAATTGTACATTTTCTGAAAATCTTACCCATATCTTTTGTCTAGGTATACCTTCATCTGTAGAAAGGGACGTATGATTCCTAGCTGGTACCAGCTAGGAATCGTATAGGCTAGTCCTACGTAGGACTAGCCTATACATACAATGGTGGGAGGGAATTTGTAGTCCTACCCATCGAAGAAAGAAGAACAAATCTAAGAATTCACCCTACAATTCCCCTTTCTTTTGCTTGTTCAACAGGCTCCTGGTATATTATGAAATAAATGTATTAAAATGTGTACATTTATTCTCGTCGATAGTTCAGAAAAATCATACGATAACGACAACACAATCAGGCTAATGTTCATTTGATTTAGTTAAATTACCTCGAAATTAATAAAACAAGAAAAACAAAAGAATTCCACGGATCCCGCTGTCACAGATGTACCATCTGTCTGTTGCATAAGAATTCCTTAATTAATAAGTTCCTTGGTAAGCTATATGTCCTTGCTTAGGTAGGAACTTCCTAGTGTAGGAATGAAGATTAGCTTTACCAGTATAACAAGTTCCTTCCCTAATGGGTTTTACCCGCGGCCGAGCAAGGACAAGTATGCAAGAAAGAAAATATATAGCATTGGTTTGTTAGGCAACGGGCTCCAATATAACTGAAGGATCGATTGAAATGCGTATATAGACATCACACACTGCCCCATATATTAACAATTAATATGTATTTTTTATGCATTACAATTCATATATCTGTAAATAAATTATTGAGTAAATTGCTGTTTTATCTAAGGCTTGGGCATGCTTATTTATTGTTTAAACTACAAGCACCCTGATTCAGTTAAACCGTCTGGGCCACACTATCCCAGGCAGTTAAGGAAAGGTCTACCTCATATATTGAAGAATATAAACTTTATTTATAACATCAGATGTGTTATTAACTGTATATTTTCCGACGATCTGACCCATATATGCCTTCACTCATTTAGTGCCTGCTTATCTATGACCTATAGTATAGCCTTCATGAAATGGTTGACAGTGAACTTGTTGTTTTATATTGACGGTGTTATTTTTTGTATCTTATCTCATCTGTTATATTTTTACTTCAAAATGACCTGCTTTCAACAATCATCGTATAATAGTTATTGATGGGGGGGGGGACTATACCAACTGAAAACATCAAGATAAAAACATCCATTTGTAGAGTTTGTTGATCCATCGTTTCGTTTCATACTTATACCTGATTTTGATACTTCTACCCACATTGGTATGCACAAAATGAGAACAAATGTATATAGAATCAACAGCTTTATACATCTAGTAGGATCTACTTAAAATGATGAATGTGAAATGTATTTGCTATTGAGGTATATCAGTTCGGTAATATTGAACTATACTTTACCCTTAGTTTTGTCTTAAATTCGGGTTACTTGAGAGGATTATATACTTGTGAAAGCAAAACAAACGTTCTCTGACATCCTTACACATATTCTCCCCATGCATTAAGCTAGTATTCACTGGAAACGTGTTCATGTGAAGAAACTATTTGAGTTCATCACCATCAATCTATCCGCAAATAATGAAAAAAAATCATTTATAGTTCATCAGTGAGAATGAAGAGAACCTGCACATAAGGAACTTAAGTGCCAGTGGATTGGTAAACTACATATTTCTTGTGGAGACTTCAGACAAAGAACATTCTGTTATTCTGAAATATGGGCAGGAGGAGGCACACGCTGACAGTGAGGTAGGTGCATCAGAAACATATAGGGCACATATGTGTTATGGCGGCAGGGAGCGATTGAAGGAGATTGAGTCGCGCACTAGCATTGATGTTGTGACTGAAAATAAACAATCCCCATGAATTGTGGGTAATAAATAGCTAATGACTCTCTATAATTGCAATGGGTGGTAGAATGAATCATTTAAAGTTATCCACATTCTCGCATACGATCTTGGTTTTAGTAAAAAGGCTTCCTATTAGGCAGGAACTTTGTCACTGTCTTTAATTAAAATGTCAGATTAATAGATGGAACATAGCAAGGGGGAAGTCTGTACACTTGTTATAGTGAGTGACCAAGGGAGTGCGGGAAGTTAGAGGGTGTTAGCTCGAGATCTTCTGTGCTCCATAGGTCACTAACAAGTGTACAGACTTCACCCAAGCTTTAGCGGTCCGGCCACTGTCGACAAAATCGTTGGCGATGCGTTGGCGACGAGGTAGTCGATAAGATTTTTGTCAAATTTATTGCATCGTCTTTGCATCGACTTGTCATTGCTATGCCTTCGGCAATAGCCAGCAATGACTGGCGATGAGTGGGCGATGTAAAAATTACATTGGTTAGGGTAGCGATGAACATCAAACATGTTTGATATTTCCCGGCGATGTGATTTTGCATCGGTACATTGTCAATGGAGGTAATGTCCATAGCGATGCGTTGGCGATGTCTAGTCGATGCGATTGTATATGTAAAAGCATGAAAATTGGTTCTATAGTTGCTGAACTTTTCCCCCTAGTCGATGCAAAGACGATGCAGCCACCGATAAGCCTCTTTATCGACGTGCATCGCCGGCAATTACATCAACTTTGCATCGTCTTTGCATCGACTTGGTTTTGTCAACAGTGGCCGGACCGCTTTTGTTTCATATTTATTACACCCTGTTGATAAATGAAAGTATTGATAAATCAAAAAAAAAGATGTAATTTTAGTTTTTTGGCGGACCTACTTTTTGTATGCACCAAGGGTGGCATAATGTACATGTTATGCACCACCTTGATCAAGTGTGGCATACAATGCTGAAGATATAGGCAATTACAGCACAGGGGGGTAATAATGTAGGAAGCCTGAACGTCGCAACCAATAGGGGAGTCGCTTACTTAGTGCTTCGCTATTCACATTACATTTTCTCTTAATGCATCGCCCCATCGTCCTGGTAGTCAGAATTCTTAGAACAATTCTTGAAATGATGAAAGCATGGAGGATAGTTCTGCTACAAGGCTACTTTTCATCATTATTTATTCACCAATTAATATACCTTATTAAATATTAATATCACGTCCAATTCATGATCCCAGCAATGAATACACAATGTATCGTTTCTATCTAAACTCAGAAGCTCTCACAAATGTTAATCATTATCTGTATTAACGTATCAACTTTTCAGATCGTGGGAAAGTTAAATATAGACAGACAAGAATTGGAATTCAACTGTCTAACACAGATCCACAATGTAAGTCCCGGCCATGTCCCACAGCCATATCTCCTAGACAAGGATTGCCAAATAAGTATGCACCAGATTATTCACATATCTTTCTTATTTTCTTTTTAAGTAATTGTATTTGCGTTTAGTTTCAGCTACCCCTGATATTCTCATGAAACACATCGAAAAACAATTTATGAGTTTGTACATTCAACAATTTAAGCGTTTGAATTAGAGGACTTACCTCTATTACATGTATAGGACTACATTTTCGTGCCATATCAAAGAGACTATAACAAAACTAAAATCATACATCTAGATCATAATAAACCAAAGTGATATGAGAAGTACTAGTTCAGCTTAATGTAAAAATATTATTATTATAGAACTTTTATTCAAGTGTGTCCGTTACAAGAAAAGGACATATGATTCTAAGATTAGGCAAGCTAAAGTTAGATCTTCCATCCGGCCCTAGGCCGTCGCTGACATTAATCACATAACAGTATTATCATTCATGGTCATCTTACTTACTTAGATTGTATAGAGAATTAAGATCGGATCTAGTGAATCTATACATTTAAACATAATTATACACGTGCTTCAAAGATGGCTGTCAGTTTGTTTCTCTAGTAAAAGGCGCTATACCTGATATGACATGTTTCAGTTGCAATGGAATACCTGAATGGTATGCAGGAACTAGGGGTTGGGATAAGGGAGGGTAATGTTGGCCCATGTGTAGCCACAATGGTGGGGCGTATGATTGGCCACATCCAATATAACCTGCACAGGATGACCCTGAACCAGGACCAATGGAAGCAATTAAACCAATCCGTGTGGTTAGTTTTAAAATTTCTCCATCTCATTCCTAACCTAAAGCTGTATTCTTGGATATTACGATAAAGGAACCTCATCCATGTCTGTTGTACTGCGCAAACTTGTACTTCAGGTGGCCATGCTAATAGACTCTGTGGTTATATGACTGAAGTTATCAATACTTTGCTGTTGTTGTACACATGTATGTTTATAATTCTCATAGTATAACCTATATACTGTTAACAAAATCAATTCCATATATTTAATATAATTAAAAGAATAGATGAAATGTTTTCTTTCTAAGACGATGTCTCGGAGTATAATGTCCAGTAATGGTGTTCAACCTGCAATTGGGTTGTACAAGCAAAATTTCGTTTTTAGCAACCGAGAAATGAAAGACAAATTCCTGAGCTGGAAGTTCAATTGTTTCGAGAACTACATGAAGATGGGGCAAGATGTATATGGCCAATTCCACCAATTTGACAACATTTGGCCCCCAACCGTGGAAAGTGATAAAATGGGCTTTGATCAAATTAATTATCATTAATTTGATTATTTTTTTTGATTGGATGGTTCTACTAACCTGTGGAACAACATTTTTGGCATTGCTAGCACAATTTTTTTTTTTTATTATTTCAAAATCACATTTTGGGGGCAAAAATCGTTTTTTTTAAGTGCCAATAGTCTGTGGAATTGCTAAATTTCTAAATAATCTTCAAAGTTGCACATTTTTTTTTATATGTTGTGATAGTAGGTTACATGAATATGATCTGTGTAAAAAAAAAATGCAAAAAAAATATTTTTTGGCCAAAAGCCATCAAAATAATTTTTAAAAAAATGTGGGTACTGTATCCTACCGTCGGCACAGTTGCTTAAGGTGGAAAAATCTAAAAAAAAAATGAAAATTATCCAATGATGTTAAATAATGGTAAAATGCATTGGGTTACAAATGTATAGAATATCAGATATATTTATTTAAGTTTTTCATGACTCATAGGCCAAAAATAGCATGTTTTCAAAAGTCAGTGGAACAGGAGACTTTGTATCCTACCGTCGGCCTCATTTTAGGGATTTTAGGGTATTAATTAATTAATAAATTGATAATAAGCTTTAAATTGGACATTTATTATTGACTTTGCTTAATACCAGTCTATGTATATCAAAATTCATAGTTTCCGAGTAGTTTTTACATGATCCTTACATCAAAATGTTGTGCTGTCTCCTACCGTCGCCCTTGCTGTCTCCTATGTATCCTACCGTCGCCCTTGCTGTCTCCTACCGTTTTTTGCTATCTTCACAAAATGTTATTTGGCTGTAACTTTTGTTCTACTTAGAATATTTTCACAAACTAAAAAGCATTATGACCCTTATGTCGAGCCCTATCAGGTACAAAATAGTTCAATACAGCATGTGCATATTTTGTTTCTTTTATTTCTAATTTAAATCCCCATTTATTTCCTTACTTTGTTAGGCAAAGCACAGAAGTGAAGCAGAAAATATATACCTGTTCCCCAGCTCGATTTGTGATGTATTTATACACATTTACTGTCATAATCATTTTATATCATTTTCTGAGTCTTTATCTATACATAATTATATAATATGATGGCAAATAAAATACAAATATTAATTTTACTTGCATTTCATGTTCTTATTCACATAGGCCGACGGTAGGAGACATGCTATTTTTGGCATTTTTTCCATATTTGGGAGCTATTTTTCACCCCCCTGTAAAAAAGTAACTAATAATCAGAATTGTTCCATTCTTGGTAGTTCAATGCGCATATATATAAGGTTGATAAATAATACCAACTCAACTGGTTAATGTAAAATTTATTTTTGGGTACCCAGGGGGGGTTTAGGGGGCATAATGTTGTCAAATTGGTGGAAATGGCCATATGTTAGACCTGTGGATGCTCCTCTATTTGAGACCTACATGAAGGAACTGCTGTCGCAAGGCATATTTGAGGCAATAGAGAAACTGTACAGACGGGAGGACTGCATGATACAGATTGACAGTCATCATTTTGCTGTCATGTTCTCTAATGATCGGGTATCTGTAAGTTTCAGACTAATGAACCTAATACTGATATATGGGTCAAATTTCAGAAAATGTACAATTCAACTTCACCAATCTTCTCAAATAACCTAAATTTCATACGAAAATAAAGTTCAAAATACAGTTCAACCTAACCAAACAGATTGCTAGAATCAATGCAATGCCGAATGTACTTGAATTTACCTAGTATTGGCCAAATTGTGTCCTTATTTAGCATAAATCGCTAAATGTATAGATCTGCCAATTGTACATTTTCTGAAAATCTGACCCACATCTAGTGCATCAGCAGAGGAGCTAACATGTTCAGAGATACATATATAATCGTATTAGGCAGAGACTAAAAGGATTAATAACCTTCATTCCGGACCTGCTGGTGCACTATTTGTGCATAATCGACCAGGTTTGCCTTGGGATTATACACCGAACAGTGCACCGAGTCCCTCTATGTTATTCGTTAATACTTTAACAAATAGAAAATGACTAGATACGATTAGCATGGATTATATAACTGCATGGTTATTGACCCATTATTTCACAGTAATATCCATAATTTAATAGTTAAAAATGCAGTTTCCAATTAATCATGGATATTTTCTAAATCCAACTTTCAGTTCCTTGATTTTGAATATGGCTCCCTCGGCAACTGTTTCTACTCTGTGGGGGAACTGATGGGCTTCTACTACATGTCAACTAAAGATGTAAGAAATAAGCTTGGTGTGTCCAAGATGACCGAACTAACCATTCAGTCCATTAAGGAATTGTGTGAGTATTTTTAGTTATTTATTTATTTGCAAGTAGAACAAAATAAGGTAAATTATTGGATGGATTAATGGTTGATTTATAGGCGTATGCCTTATGAAGGGTCATTGGTGCCACCTCTTGGACACCCCCAGCATCACAAACCTTCCCATAACACCTCTCGCACCCCTTCCTCTCTCTGCTTACCCCTTCCTCATCCTCACTCTCACACTGACCATGGTGCAGCCCACACACACCTCTTCTTTCTGTCCCCCCCTCCTCTCCTCTTATTTCTAAGGATATGTCATATCCTAAATACTGCTCCTCCCTCGCATTTTTAATTCTTTTTATCATTATTATTATTTAACACTTTTCTTTATTTCATATTTCATTAACCTAAATTACTCAAACTTATACATAATTCCCTCAATAAAATTATAATTCTCCAAGCCAACGACTTCTCTCATATGTCCAGGCGTGCAGTAATGTGTATAGCATAGCTTTATGCAATGCGTTGGCATTGTTGGGAACCAATCACCACACACCACCTGCAGCGCCACCTCACAGCGTGGCGCTGTACTCCTCATTCCAAACTCACCTTCAATCACTTCACCTCTCGCCTCCGAACACATCACACAAATTTTTCTTGGCAGAGTGGAGTACACATAACTGCCGGCGCAC
The DNA here is from genome assembly GCA_942159475.1 of Sthenelais limicola. NCBI lineage: Eukaryota > Metazoa > Annelida > Polychaeta > Phyllodocida > Sigalionidae > Sthenelais > Sthenelais limicola. The sequence continues at coordinate 38,579,771 of OW804102.1, forward strand.
CATACACGCCGCAGTCCATACACCAATGCGTATTATATTACCTAAAAGAAAGAGGGAAAGGTCGAGAACGTCCAGATATCATATAGCTCTCAACATGACAGGCAGAAAAAGGAAAAGCAGGACACACCGGACAAAGGCCGCCGAGCCTACAGTCGCCAGTCAGGTGACACTGGTAGTCCCGCCCGCCGGTGAACAACAAGAAGGCGAGGAATATAGTGAAGGGGAACCCAGAACCCGCTCTCGTACTTCAAGCAAGAAGCTGGACTTACAGGTGCAAACAATGGAAGCATCGGTAGAAAGCCTGAAAGGAACGGTGGATAAGATGGCCCAACAACTGGCTACAGTAGTGCGTCACACAGTGGAGCAAGCTAAGAACACGAAGCCCCCACCAAAGGACACACACAAAAGCAAGCATAAGAAACGGAGGGAGGCTGAAACAGAGTCGAGCGAGGAGATTGAGCGGGAGAAGCGGTCCTCGGGCCTCCACGGTAAGAACAATGTGATTTCTGACATGCTCTCATCGAAAGTGTTTGCCAAACCTTATATGTTCATATGTAGGGAGGGGATCACAACAGTTAAGCAGAAGGTAGACGCTAGGCATAATATGACGGCAGTCGAGTACATAGACGCATTTCTATCGCTATTGGATGATCCTAGGGGATACCATAGGGAAGATTACTAGGACATGTTTGATCACCTACGAAAAGTTATTCGTGACTCGCTGGACAGGCCGTGGGCCGCTGTACGCCGGTGGTCAGACCACGTCTGGGATTCGGTCGAGAACGGCACCCTAACCTGGGACGATAGGTGTAGAATACAGGAAGAAAGAGTCAGACTATGCCTCACAGCTGGAGCCGCAACTCCGCTGTCTGGGGCATACGGGGGAAACCACACTAATTCTAGTCACAGGCATAACAATACTTCTTCTACCAGTAGAGCCAATTCTAGTCAAACTGAGCTTGTCTGCAGGGCCTTCAATTCACGCAATGGGTGTAAACACACAACTAGTCATCCAGAAGGGTCTATGTATCTATTGCATATATGTTTGTACTGCGACTCAGTGGGTAAAAGCTGCTTGCACTCAATCGCCGATTGTATACGTAAAGTATCTCATGCTAACTCAGATAGAGGAGGAAACAGAAACGGCCAAGGAAGTACAACCTTGGCAGGCCAGAATAGACATAATAACCGTGCTAATCATGTATCTCAGTCAAATTCCAGTTACCCAGCAAAAAACGACTTGTAGGCGCTCCAAGACTGTGGAACTTGGATGCGCCTGCATTCGTACCTGGACGTGTCACCGCGCTGGCTAGTGTTAACAACCGCCATGACAGTGCCACGCCCACAGCACGCGGCCGTGTTGTCGTCTCGCCTATCCACGCAGACAGCGAGACTTCCGGGCAAGATGGCGCTCACAACACGAGACACTGCCTCACCGCTCTTCGTGACAGCGCTATTCCCACCGACACAGGCCGCACTGAACAGCTAACAGCTTCACATGATATCAAACGAGTAGGTACCAAAGCTTACTTTGATAATGTACGACTAATATGCGCTGGCAAGCGTGACCAGGATGATATAGACTTTTCCCCGCATGCATATGCCCTCCATCGCAAACAAACATGGCCGAGCATGATCACTGACGACGCGTACAGTACCCATAGCGAGATATATGCCCAGGTTCGCAGCTCAGGCCTACCCAACGCATTGGGCGCTAAGATACAGCTCCCTACTAACTTGAACATTGATAAATGGAGGTATTACTTGTGCAATAATGATGACGAAAGGGAGTTGTGTGATATGGTTGCCTATGGTTTCCCAATGGGATACCTCGGACCGACGTCCCACTATGATACAGGAGAGAATCACTCCAGCGCCGACGCATACTCCGACAAAATAGACGATTTCATAAATAAAGAGGTGAAATTGGGAGGATTGGTTGGACCACTTGATTCCCCCCCTTTGACACATGGTACCACTGCGCACCTATGATGTCCCGCGAAAAGCGAGAGTCAGAAGCGAGGCGAGTCATCATAGACTTAAGCTATCCCGAGGATAAGTCTGTGAATGCGTATCTTATGAAGAATTCAGTATGGGGGAAACAGCGCCAGCACTCCCTTCCCACAGTAGAAAACCTTGTAGATGAACTAGTAGAAACCGGCCCAAACGCATATATGAGCACCATCGACATAAGTAGAGCCTATAAGAATTTCAAGAGCGACCCGCTCGACTGGCCGCTCTTGTGTTTAAAGTGGGGAGACAGATACTACCTGGATGTAACGATGCCATTCGGCTCGAGGTCCTCCTCTTGTCACATGCAACGTGTTGCAGATACAATAGTCAAAATTTTGGGGAGGGAGGGGATCTCGAGCCGCATGTATTTAGATGACCTCGTCATAATTTCTAAAGACAAAGAATTAGCCACCAAGCACTACAACAGGGCCATCGCACTATTCGCTGAGCTTGGGCTACCCGAAGCCACTGATAAGAGACAACCCCCTGCCCCCGCGGTACGCTGGCTTGGTATAAACATCGACGCCCCCACTATGACACTGAGTATACCTATCGACAAAGTCAGACAAACACTTGATCTAGTCAGTAAATACACCAAGAGACGCTCCATGTCCAAGAGGGAGTTGCAATCACTAATAGGATCACTAATACATGTCGCCAAATGCGTCGGCCCAGCGCGACTGTTCGTCAGCCGACTACTAGACGCACTCAGGGGTATAAGCAAGAAATACATAAACATCTCCGCCGACATGCGAAAAGACCTAAGATGGTTTACCGAGTTTTGCTCACAGTGGAACGGGAAATCAGTCATCCCTGAGCGTGAATACACCAAGATAATCGAGGTCGACGCATGCCTGTCCGGTATAGGCGGCGCTGACGAACACTCCGCATACGCAGCACAAGTGGCAAAAGTGGAGCAAGGTGTTAATAACATTTCAGAGCTAGAAGCCGTAAACATACCGGTCGCTTTACATACTCTAGTTAAAGAATCAGACAGAGGCGGCCACATCCTAATTCGTTGTGACAACGCAGCCAGTGTCTCAGTATTTAGAACAGGCAAAGGCAAGAACACCGCAATACTTGAGGCGGCTAGGCTAGCATGGATGGCACAAGCCATATATGACATTCGCATTAGTTATGAGCATATAGCAGGTGTTGAAAACGTGGTCGCAGATAACCTTAGTAGAGCCCACCTTAATGACAAATACAAGAGTGCAGCGATGAAACACTTAAATGAACGCTCACTCAAGCTTGTACAACCGTGTCTTTTTGCAATAAATAACGCAATGTTCTCTTCATCCCCCAGGGCCACTCGTGGCAAGGCTAATGGAAAGGGCGGCAAGGAGACAGACACAGGCATGGGCAACGGGCACAACTCAAAATAGGAAGGGCGCAGCCAGGCGCTACCAACAGTTCGCGCACACAATAGGAATGGACCCCACCAAGCCCACCTACATCTTGATATGCGCTTACATCGAGTTCCTCCGAGATAGTATAGCATCGCCGCGCACCATAAGAAACCACGTGTCTCACATCAGGACCACGTTCAAACTCAACGACATTCCCACTCACGCTTTGGACCACCAGAGGGTCAAATGGGCCCTTCAAGCGATCGACCGAGACAAGTCATTCGTGCCCAAAGCCAAGCTGCCAGTTCCAACCGATATACTGCGCAGAGCCATACTGAGCATACCACGAGACACAACACTACAGACTGTGAAAGCAGCACTCCTCACTATATATTACGGAGGCTTACGACAATCAGAAGTACTGTCGCCAACTGCGAAGAAGTATAACCCCCTCATACACTTGACGAGAAATGACGTCAGAATACAGCACGACTCCGTCACACTGACCATAAAATCAGCCAAAAACCTCCAATCCGCGTACCAGTCCAAGCAAGTAGTACTAAAAGCATCGCACGACCCCAGTGTCTGCGTGGTCACAGCCATCTCCGACATGATCAAACAGACGCCTACGTCTCACTCAAAGCAAGCATGCTTCATGTTTCCTGCTACCAAGGACCCGATGACAGCCACATACGTGGCAAACAAGTGGAAGCAAATACTCATCGCACTGGGAGCACCGCACAAATCATACACACTACACAGCCTGAGAAAAACGGCAGCCACAAATGCATTCGCAGCAGGATGCTCAATGCTACAGATACAAAATTACATCGGTTGGTCGTCGGAAGCGTATAGGTCATACATACGCACCGACAATACACCAGTCAACAGTGCACTCAGGAGAGCCCTAAGCTCACCCCAATCCCCCTAGTATCTCAGCTCAACCGAGCAAAAGACTCTAAAACCATAATACTCCCACCACCTGTCCCTTATATAACATATCTATCGGCCACTCGGCCTACAAAAAGACTCAGCCCTCAGGCATTGGGCAGTCGCAAAACCGACCAACGGACTACCCCAAGTGGGTTAATACTCCAACAGGCTGATATAACACAGCTCTGTTTCTTACTAAACTAACATTATCACAACCTTTATTACAAATATCTTATACCATCCCACCCAACCCGTTCATCTCATACCCTAATAACCATACCAAAAATTGGCAGTCTTGGCTAATTATCTTATATTATTAATTCTATTATCAATTCTATTTTAATTTATAATCACATCAACTTTTACCAATTTTATACCAAAACTCAATTTATTTTACACTCATTTTATGATACCTTTATATAAATTATATTTATAAAATTAAATAAACATTTAATTTCCCAAGCTGCCTCTTCACTTATCATTCCTTCACCTTAAATGGTTCGCCAACAATGTCATAAAATGTACAATTGGCAGATCTACACATTGAGTGAATTCTATGGGTCAGTTTTTCACAAAATGTACAATTCACATTCACCAATATCTTAAATAACCCAAAATTTAATTTCAGACAAAAATAATGATCAAAATACAGTTCAACCAAACCAAACAGATAGCTAGAATCAATGCAATGCTGAATATACTCGAATTTGCCTAGTATTGACCAAATTCCAGCCTAATTTAGCAGAATTTATTGAATGTGTAGAGCAGCCTATTGTACATTTTCTGAAAGTCTGACCTGTATATGTATAGGTGGTCAAAATTGAAATATCTTTGCATACTGTCCTTACTGTTGTGAATTCATTTTACAAACTTCAAAATAGATCCACCAATATTTTGAATGCATTTGACAAACTACTGCAAGTGAAATCAAATCATTTCTCATCGTACAATACATCATCGCACTGACCTTGCTTAAAATATTTCTCTAGATGAGGCTTTCCTAAAAGAGTTTGATGGAAATCCTGACATTCTGGGTCCATTGAGCAGTGCCATACAGGAAGTGGCGGCCATAGCTGGACACACGATATTCCATTTGTAAAGTTGTCTTAATAATAGTTAATAATAAAAAATAATAATAGTAAATGTTATTATATTTCATAATAATAGTTGGGCAGGGTAACCTTAACCAGTAATCACTTAATTATCCTTAATATTTTCTTTTGTTTCTATTTTGTATCTTTTACTCAATGGTTCTATTGATCTATTACTCTCAGTAACACCTTTAGTCCAGTCAGGTCCAGACAGCCACATTCCTCGATTCCACATCCAGCGATAAGCTTAACCACAAGGCTAAGACTAAGGCTAAAAGTGTTAATTTTTCTGCCTTTTCCTTAGTGTAATTCTGGCGTTTGGCTGATATTATTTTACTTATTTGTATTATTGTTTCTGAATATCTACAGTGTAGATATCCTGTGTCCGGAAAAAAAATGATATCGGTTTGAAAATGTCTTTCTTACTTTCAGCCCTAACATCAAGTTCTTCGACCACTTTGTGCACGCCAGCAAGGCAGATACAGTGGAGATGATGGCTAAAGGCTTTAGCCTGATGACTACATACCAACACATATCATCCCTTGATGAGATCATTGGGCTTCTCTTTAGAGAACACAAGTAAATTATATAAGTTGCAGCATTACATGGGTCAGATTTTCAGAAAATGTACAATTGGCAGCTCTACACATTTAGGAAAGTCTTCTAATTTAGGCTGAAAAATGAAGAATACAGGGTATATACGAGTTTATTTGGTATCGCATTGATTTAAAGTTTCATTTCTGTTATGTTAAACTGTATTTTGAAGCTCATCTGTGTCTTAAATTTGGGTTATTTGAGAGGATTTGTGAAGGCGAATGTACATTTTCTGAAAATCAGACCCACATGGTTTGATTTCAAGGCCTTATAATTATCAATTCTCAGCTCGGGTAAATTTTATGAAAGAACTGTTCTACCTTTGGCCCTACACTTCACAAAGTCAGTTGATTTAAATGTCACAAGAATTCGCAGCAGACACGTTCCACGCCAATTCAGCAGGACATGTCAAAGGATTTGCTTTCATGCAAATGGGAGTCCAACAGAGCAGGGCAAAAAGAAATAAGAAGGGGATTCCCATTTATTCCTTTCCATGTATTGCTTATAGCTAACTGTCAACTAGTGATAAACAAACACAAATGATTCTTTTGTAAGTAGTCAATAATATTAAACCATTTATTTTGTGATGGAAAGTGTCTCAAACACTCCCTGTGTATCTCTACATTACAGGTTTCAGATTACAGGTAAATAAAATAAATTAAAGAAATACAAATATTTGGACATTGGCATCTTGAAGTCCATGCTAACTTGTCTGCTCTTCCCCAATATATCGTGCATCACCTATGTTGATGGAACTGTAACAGAACGCAATTATTACTACGTATAATGCTCTTGAAGGTGTTTGTATCGATCCGATGAGTAGAAAAAATCCACTTGTTTCCTTGCCCTTTTTTTAAAGTATTCGGCAATAACTAACTGGACCATCGGTCCTGGTCGCCTCAGGTATACAGGGTAATCAGCATGCTGCATTGTGTATGCTAATTATCCGTACCTTGATTGGCATGTGCTGACCGACCATTCAGTACCAATGGGCAGCCCGCACCGATTCAATATGAAGGCGACCTGCATCGTGGCGGGTTGGAAAAGTAGGGACAAAAAATGTGTTGACCGATGTTAACTGAAAGGGCAGCTTTAACCAACCTCAAACTTACATCGGTCTTTACTTGGTTTCATCCAGAATTAATATTTTGAGTTTCACCCAACTTCCGTCAATATTGTTTCTTAATTACATGATACGATAATTATCTCATGCCTAGCATGATATCCTCACTTAAAGGCAAACGCTACTATTCACTGCCACGCCCCCCTTTTCCATATACCAAATATACGGACATTTTACGTACTATTCCTTTAGCATTGCAGTCTATGAGAAAATGGCGCATTTTTTCATGTTTTGTAGTTTAAAATAAACAATTAATGGCTACTCCTACTGTCCCAAAATTGTCTACACATATAGTATAGGTTATATACTACATATAAAAAGAAAAAAAAACATATGTCATCGCGTTTAATTTTTTTTTATAGCTGTCTGAAATAGACATGTTTGGGAAACTGAGCTAGCTGTGGGTACCCTCAGTTGTACCCATTTAGTATGCAAGTCTATATTGGGAAGTGCTGCATTTTTCTTTGACAGTTTTGGGAATAAAACAAAAATGAAAACTCCTAATGTCCCAAAATTTTCTACACATATAGTGCAGGTAATATTCTACACATATATAGGGAAAAAAATGTATGTCATCACGTTGAAAAAATAATTGTAGCTGTTTGAAATAGACATGTTTAGGAAACATAGAATAATTGAAAACAGCAGATTTTTGGGTTGTCAGCCATGTTTCAAAGCCCCATAATTCAGAAACTAGCACGGGGACCCATTATTTTTTTTCCAGTTTTATGAACACACATATTTTAAGAATCATATACTAAAGAATCAGAAAAATGACATTTAATTTCGATGAAAGAAAAATAAAATTGTTTTTATAAAATTAGTGAAAAATAGTGGGTTTTTTCGAGTTTTTAATTTAAAATTTGCATTACATATTTGTTGTTTTCAGAATGAAAATAGCCATGCATTCTATAAAAAAAGAGGCATAGAACTATTGGGCAAATAATACTCTCTCTAAAACTGTTAACCTTACTTAAATTGAGTGAATATAAATAGCAAATATGAACTATGCAGTCGAGGTACTCCAAAATGAGCCCCCTTTTGGTCCTCATTGGTTCTTTTGAGATACCAACTTTTGAAGCACTCTAATTCAAAATTGAGCACGGTGACCCATTGATTTTTTTCCATCTTTATGACCAGAAACACTTCAAGAATCAAATTTCAAAGTTTCAGAAAAATGACATTTATTTTCATTTTCCACTAGATAGTAGCGTTTGCCTTTAATGTGTCTATCTACGTTGGTTTATCATTCATACCATTGTGCGTGACGGATCTCTCTCTCCTAATACCAAAAGGAGTTTTTTTGTAGGTTTAGGATAGCCTATATGGGTGAACAGAGAAGCAACCGCGAGGAAAATTAAAGAGAGATGAGAGAAAGAAAATAGTAAGAAAGAAGAAAACTGAGGGTGTAATATAACCACAAAACTAATGTCCAACTAAAGCAAACAAGTGTTCACACCAGGTGGCGCATCATACCTGACGAGTCATTCCATGGAGCTAGAGCCACTCTTGTATACGGAGTAAGGCACTAGGTGGCAGCGGTGCAGTGGCCTTGGCAGCCTGAAATGAACAGTGAACAAATCTGTTATCTTAAGCATCTACCAGCCAACATTAGTTGTATATCTTAACAACTATGTTAACTTATGATATGTGTTTCATAAACATTTATTTACCTTAGACAATGAGTCTTTTATACCCGGAAATGTCAGTTGCTCTCTCTGTTTAAACTACCTCATTTTGTCATCAATGCACTTACCCATCTTCATCATGTCTTATTACAATTGTTAGCTTTAAGTTCATGCTTTCTGTGTAACTTCAATCAAGAACTCCCAGTCGGCAGTCACTTAATTGAAGACCTGTTTCTATTGTCACAGATCTGACCGACTTTTGTAATAACAGCAACAATGAAGAATTTTTGAAATTGAAATTGAAATTGAACATATATACACACCATCCAATACATAGCCTAGGCTCACAGGCTCCCTTCATGACATTAAAAGACGACTTGCGCAGACGACATTTTGTATAAGGGATCATGGGATCCATGAGATCCCATTGCAGTAGCAAGAAATCGTCCTGCATGATTTGGCACTGTAAGGACCTTAAACAATCCCATATTTACATAGAATCCGTTCATGCACAGTTTGAAATGGAAGTTGGCTATTGCAGGCACATGATTTGTGTGACCATATATTCAGACTTAACTTGTAAAGGACAAATTAAGCAATTAAGGCGCCACGACCACCTGATCCATCTTGATCTCATCAATCCCCGCCCTCTTCTCTCCCCCCCCCCCCCCCGCACACACACCCATCAGCTAATATATAAGACAAAAGGATCTTAACAGAACAAAATGGATCTTAACAAAACTTGCACTCATGAAGTGAGGATCATAAAATATCCCATAAAACTCCAACAATGGCGCAAGTGACAAACCGCGAAAAGGGGACTTGTGTACCCAGTAAAAAAATCAATCATTAAACAAAAAATGAATTCTGTTTTCATCCTCACTTTTTGTCTTAATTAGTGACTTCACACCGCAGCAGACGTAAGAGCTGAAGTCAACAGATAATTTATGTATAATTCCCCTTAACCAATCCTCTCAAATCCTCCTTTTGTATCAAATATACTCAGGTAAGCCTACTATTTACAATTGTCAGGCTAATCTGGTGGAATTTACTAAATATGCAGAGCTGCAGAGTATATATGTATAAATGCTTTTATTTCCTCAATAACCAGTTACAATAGACAGGAAAATGGATGATATATACTCATTAATTCAATAAGTATGCATATCTTATGCTAACTTATCCTGTAAATGGAGAGCTGCAGAGCTGCAGAGTAAACATGTTATGAGGACATGATCCTGAGATCACTAGTCATACTGCAGCAGAACATAGGTTAGCCAGCTTCAAAGGCACGCTTAAATAGCATAGATATTACTTTGATCAGTAAAACTCTGAGATGTAACTTGCCAATGCAATCTGTCAGTTACAATACTGCACCTTTCTTATATGTATCTGCTATATGCAACAATGAAATTCAGACTTTCTGAGAACATTGAAAACACATTTCCTTTCTTTGAAATCTTGCTAGGAAGGCAGACGTCAGAAGTCAGTTTTTTAATAATCAATTATTCCTAATGCATTGAAGAATTCACGTTCATTCTCAAATAGATATTTAGGGTCAGCAGTTGCGTAAGAAATGCATCAACGGAGCACACAGAGATGTATGTTTCAAAGCCAGAACCGAACCAAGTAGAATAAGGCCGCCATAATCATGTTTATTCTTATACTAGAAATACTACAGCAATTACACAGGGCCTGGACTGATTGCCTCATCCTGACTGGACCACCAGTTAGTTACCTTGATAGAAAAAGGATCCAATCAACCGCAGGGTAACAATATACTAAAAGAGATGAATACGAGGACAGAGAGAACAACCTCACACCTGACCAATACCTGACCTACACCTTTCCACCATGTCCGGGTCAGTTGGTTATCTTCCCTCCCTTCTCCCTCCCACTCTTAATCAGTACCCCTCCCCCCTTTGCTGACCTGCTGGTCACTTCCCTTCCCCTCCCTCCCACGTGATCAAACCTAAGATAACCATGACATGGACATTGGCGCATAATTTGGACAATAGAAGGACACTCATGAGTGTGTGGCATGAAGAAAGGTATTTAGGCCTCTGAGTTAGTAGCGGGCATGGCAGATGCATTTCTCAATAAGACTTCCAATATAAATTCAAACTTGCAAAGTATAGGGCCAAATTTTACAACATGATGTGCATGCTTTGCATTGACTTGTCTGCTTTGTTAGCAGTCTTCTTCTTGTCAGGTTTTGGGACTTAGACTGTACCTGGCGTTTTGATCAAGAGGAGCCCCAGCAGAACTGATCAGGCTCCACTTAGCAACTGCAGGTTACCAGGGGCAGCGCCTTATGGGAACCCCCTTCCACCTATAGTGAGGGCCATTCCAGGTGTAATCCTCCAAGGCAATGTGTTCTTTTCTATGGACTAGCCTATAACCACTGTGGTGTGTGTTCGGGCTTGTCTCCTAGTCTGTCTCACATTCATTTCTAGACTTTATTCCACAACTTGACCTCCTGTACAGCTCCATGAGTGTCTGAACCGTTTGTCATACCCGCAGAGCCCACCAGCACAAGCTACACAATAGGGGAGTTGCATCATTTTATTCTTGATTCACATGGAATTATGGGAGTGACTGTACAGTATAACATCTATAGAAAACATCTTCAGCGTGGACTATTTATCAATGATCTGATGTCAATATCCATGTGTTTTACATGTTTCCATAGCATAAGCCTCCATCAAATATACATTTGGTTTCTATAGATCATTTATAAAGGCTATGATATTGGTGAAAACAATCTTGCAATTTTTGATAAAAATGTTGCTAAATCTTTGTATGTCAGATTTATACTGAAACCATCCCAGCATGCACTGTAACAGACATGCGCAGTGAGACATGCAACTCCCCTATTGAGTCCAGTCTATCCCGGTATCACTACACTATCCTTTGTTTCAGATATTTCCCAGAAAAAAACAAGTATAACAGCAATAAATGTACAAAGGAGTGAGTGATGGTGATTTAATGTCATGACTGATGACTGGTTTGAGTTATAATCACCACAATGAAGATTGATGAGATGACAGGGAACGATTAAAATAGTTTATTAAACAGTTCCGCTGCTCATACCATCAACAATTAAAGGTACCAAAAACAAGGATAGAAAATCGGGGTACATATTTGAAAATATGTAAAATACATTCAGCATACAATAAGAGAAGGTATAATCATGGGCCTGGTCCACTAAGCCAATTCTCATGCGATTCTCTCATAATCTAGTGCAAAAGAGTCCTCTGCGGTGCAAAATCGCATGAGAATCGGCTTGGTGGACTAGGCCCTTAAGGGTGTGATACGAAAATTGGAAAAGAGCAGTAAGGGATTGTGGATTATAAGAAGGTAGCTAAATTGGTTAGGCCTAATATATTACTAATCTGTACATATCCTTTTAGTAACATTTGAGTTAACTTAAAACTGCACTCTCAATTAACAGCAGTCAAGAACTGAACATTTACTACTTGTTCTTCAATTCTTATCCAACCCATTTAGAGGTAATTTCAGCAAATCTTGGGAGGCTTTCGCTCAGGTGTTTTTTACTAAAGGGCGTCTAAACGTCCTCATTTGTATTTGGAGGATCGGCCCGAATCCTGCCATGCGACAACTTTACTTATTATCGCTCACGGTAGTTTTCTCTCGGTAATTAGATTTTAAATTCATGTATGAACCTAAAACTACAGCAGAATATTGATATAGAATAGAATTGGCTAAAAAGTAATTAATACTAGGCACATAATGTTTATCAATGTGCCAAATCTACTCGGTTATGTTGAACTGTATTTTGAAGGTTTTTAATATTTTTGTGTGAACAATTACTGCCCGGTCCTCCTTAGAAATGGATGGATATATTTATTACACTATCCTGAAATTTGGTTCATGTATACATAAGACCTATCTGACTAGATACCCCCAAAATGAACCATTCCATAAAGGAGATCTTGTGAATGAATGACCTTTAAAAATATGAATTTTGTGACATGTGACTCATTTTCTTGAAACACATCACATTTCAGCCCCAAATCCCTTTAATATCAAACATCACATCAACATCAATTCGATTTGTCCGCAAATATTAACAAAAGATAATCATTTACACATCAAAACCACATTAAATCCCTCGTAAAGTTATTCCAACAAATTTGGCAATATCCTGATTGGGAGAAATAGATTGGATGGTTGCCTAATTTCAATATGGACTCTCCCGGATCGGCAACAAATCACGGAGCATGGCTTCCCCACTAATTTCAGAGCTATTCATTTTATTGGAGAAATCACGAGGCGGATTTGTCGCGGCACCCAATGGTAATCCTACCAGTAATGAGACTCTCATGTTGAGATCTTCTGAATGTTATCGTTATCTGGACAAGATTTTAAATCTCAAAATTATTTTGATTTGAAGTATCTTCGTTTGGAACCCTCTGTGTTTTAACCAATCATGTGATATAATATCAAGCAATATTACAGTGCATTTGAAGGTTGTGTACGTTGTTAACGTTTATGAGTTAAAGTTTAGAAAATCGCACTGTGAGCAAACACATTACATATATTATCGGATTATATTGAAGCTCAAAATCTGTAGCTGGTCCTGGGAATGACCATAAAGTGCCTGTCTGTGTCTTTACTCTGTCTCTCCTTCTCCCTTCTTCTCTATCTCTATTTCCTAACGCTCTCTCAGTATATACTTGTACATAATCTTCTTAATCGGTTAGATTGTAAACCTCAACCGAGAAACAAATTGTGTAATTACAAATGGATATATGTATATAGCTAAACACCCAGCACATTATGTATAGAAACACGTCTGGGACAAGTGAAAAGCCCTAAACTATCTGGGACTTGATCTACCCAGAATAAATAAAAGCTTTAAAAAAAAAAAAAAAAAAATGATCATGAACTGCCTTTCTGCCCCTTTTCTCTGTCTCTCCTTCTCCCTTCTTGTCTATCTGTATTTCCTGGGTATGACCATAAAGTGCCTTTTTGTCTCTTTTCTCTGTATCTCTTTTTCTCTCCTTCTCTATCTGTATTTCCTGCGTATGACCATAAAGTGCGTTTCTGTCTCTTTTCTCTGTTTCTGCCTCTCTTCTTCTCTATCTCAATTTCCTGGGTATGACTATAAAGTGCCTTTCAGTCTCTTTTCTCTGTCTCTCTCTCTCTTCTTCTCTGTCTCTTTTTCCTGGGTATGCCCATAAAGTGCCTTTCTGTCTCTTTTCTCTGTCTCTCTCTCTCCCTTCTTTTCTATCTCTATTTCCTGGGTATGATCATAAAGTGCTTTTCTGTCTCTTTTCTCTGTCTACCTCTCCCTTCTTCTCTATCTCTATTTCCTGGGTATGATCATAAACTGCCTTCCTCTCAGCTCTCCCGCTCTTGATATAACCATATTAAATGTGTTGATAAGGGCGTAACGCAACCAATCTCACTCACTCACTCACTCAACATCTGTAGGGTTGATGGTATTTCTTACATGTGTTTAACAGGACTAGATTACCCCACTGGTAGTCTTCCCCTAGTACCTGGTGGAAGTGGTATAACTACAGCTGTACCTGGGTTCATACCCACAGCATGAGACTGGGCCGATCTAGCACTTTTGATAGCTCGGCCACCCAACATCACATTTTAACATTGATAAAAACTACAGTTTTTTTCTACTATTTGTTCCGTTCTTTTCCAGCCCATGAAAAACCCATTCGACCAACAATTTTGAGGTTTTTTTCGGTCGCTCTTGCTGCAGTGTTTCATAAAAGTCCAAATTTATATTTCGGGAACACGCCGAAATCGTTTCCTGTAGTGGCATCCCTTAATATGATTCACCGGCGCCCATGTTCTCTCACCCGATACAACTTGTTCTGTAAACATTTCTTTATTCAGGAAGCATAGTTGGCTTATGCCAAGCAATACAATGTTGTGACTAGAGCAATTCCCTACCTCCCGTCACACCCTGAATGTAATGAAATTCAATGTAAATAGTATTTTTGCTGGGTGGCATGTTATGAGAAGATACTAACGAATAAAACTACATTATTATTAAATGATGGTATAATGAGATGAGATGGAGGTGATATTTAAGATAAAGTTTAAAAAATGGTAACGAAATTAATATCAATGGAGTACATCAGTCAAGCCGCTAGTCGCAGCTTCAACAACAAATGTTGTTAATAAATTCTTTATCTTTTATATTTTATTATTTTCTTTTATAATATGAGTAAACTTGGAATGCTCTTTTATCGTAATAGCTGTAGGAATGCAGTTTTAAATGATTATGATAGTATTTTTACACATCTAGAATAATAGGCTATTAATTCAGTTTTTTTTGTTTTTTTTTAAAGCATATTTTATTTCGACACAAGTGGTACGTTTTAAGTCATCAAAAACAATATGTAATGAACAAGAATATAAGGAAAATACAAATATTATCATAATTAGAGTTTTCAAATTCATACAGATGGTATTCACGACACTTTTACTTCTCAGTCATTAGATAGACATGTACAAGTTTAGCATCGTCATGAGCTATAAATATCGTTGAAAGATGTTTCTCATAATTTTGACCTTCTACAATATGAGTCGATAGGCACTATTACAGCCACATCATTGGAATGTTTTGATTTTTTAGGGGTTGATAACTCATGGTTACATCAATCTATGTCTCAAATTTCAGGACAATCTATATAATATATCTTTTCGTTTTAAAGGTCCTCATATGGACTACATTTAGTTACTTTACTGTTGTTTATTGACCCCCGAGAATTTTGGAAACTTTATTTTTCAAAAACGAAAATATCAGACTTCAACTCTAGAAATACTTATAAGATTATTAGACTGTTTACTATCATTGGAATCAGCGTGATCTCATCTTTTCAAATATAATGATATCTCAAAATCTATTTTTGCGACTTATGACTCTTTTTCCTGAAACGGATCACATATGTGATATGAATTTGTATCTTAAGAAAATATGAATGTATCATTAGTGTATAAATGTTTCGTACCTTGCACTGTGTCCACTTTACCTATACTACTCACGACCTCGTGTCTATAGTCAGAAACTCTAATATGGGATGTGTCACTGGAAAAAGAGTCACAAGTCGCAAAATAGATATTTGTATAAGTTATTTATTCACAAGATCTCTTTATTGGAATGTTTCCATTTTAGGGATGTCTAGTCCCCGAGGGTGTATGGATTCATTCATGTACCGAATTTCAAGGCACTTTATCACACATCCTTGCATTTCTAAGCTCATCCTATGGAGTATATATTCGGCTATCTTACTGGTAATTGACCACTCAGAAGTATTGCAGACAGTGCCATATCACACATGGGTCAGATTTTCAGAAAATGTACAATCGGCCGCTGTACACATTTAGTAAGTTCTCCTAAATTAGGCTGCAATTTGGTCAATACTAGGTAAATTCGAGTATATTCGGCATTGCATTGATTCTAGCAATCTGTTTGGTTAGGTTTTACTGTATTTATTTGTGTCTGAAATTTGGGTTATTTGAGTAGATTGGTTAAGACGAATTGTAAATTTTCTGAAAATCTGACCCACATAGATTTGTGATATTTGTAACTGTTATCAAACTAGTGCGATGGTAGCTGATATATAATTGAATTAAACAGTTAACTATATACTCTTAGGCTTCAGTGCCTTAGAGTATCACCCATGTCTAACATATCATCTATATGGCAAAGAGGGGTTAAGGATTATACGTTAAAAAGCTTCACTAGCACCAGGTGATGAATGACCTTGGCTGCTGACCCTTCAGAAGGGTGACGAGAATGGAGAGAGGAATATCTATCTCCACCGGGAATCGCTGATTACTGGAGGAAGATTCAAGAGTGGCTATCAAAGTTCACGAGCGAGCAGCTCAGATTTCACGGTCGATAACTCTAAAAGGACATTGATAGGTATACTTGATATAGTTTTGCGAAGCATATTCCAAAAGGTGATTTTGTTATTTAAAATCTGCTTTTTCCTGTTGGAGATCCTGGATTTCAGGGTACATAGATTGTATTCATGTTATTGCTGTATAGCAGTCATTACACGTAATATGTTATTGTATTCATCTTTGAGTTCATACAATGCCCCCGTTGCATAACATTCTGCGAGTAGCTTTTTTAGTGTTAAAATTGCGCTCGCAGATTGTTATGCAACGGGGGCAATATTCTATACAATAACATATAAATGAAATTGACCTGATTTTCTCCAAAGGTTAGAAGTAACTCAATATCAAAGGTATAAGGAGAAATGAATAAAAAAGAAATGCATTAAAGTATATAGCAAATTAAAGGAATTAACTAAGCTGAATCCGTGCATATAAAAGCTCATATATTGCTATTATTACGTAGACGCACTATGGATACATATTTATAATGAGTAGGCATAATTATACTGAATGACAGGACCACCATCCCGAGATAAAACACGCTCCAGTGAAATAAAAACAAGATAATGATATAGATATACATTCCAAAACATATTATTGCATTAGAATACAATTCTTAGTTGTATTATGAACAAATGGTCCCTGTCTATCTGCATTGGAAAAAAGTAGTATCCGTATAAGAAACTGGCAGACTCCAAGTAAAGGGAAACGAGTAACATCCTAGTTGTTATTAGCATACCTGACATTTAGAAGTGGCTAGAAGCTAGATATCATAGTGACCTGTAACCTATCAGTTAATGTTTGAATCGAATTGAATTGAATTGAAATACGTTTATTCAGTTCTCAACTGCGAATCTGGGAGGTCTCCAGCATGATGGGAGGTATTCTAGTCCCACAGTCTATTTACAGCAAATTGAACAGAGTACAATCCCGCTTACAATCATCGACTGAAGTCGGGTCTCTGTCGATTATTAATTATTGGTAAGATGACATTTCAGCGGTATGTAACATGGTTATAATTCAAGTTGTGTTTTTATAAACTCAGTATACAATAACATTTGTTGAGTAAATTATTAATTTTCATGTGTTTGTCTTCTTAAGTTTTGAAGTACATATCTTGCCATATATAAGTAGATATGGCTTGGTTTTTAAAGGTTTTTACATATATTATTCGGTGAGCCACCGTCGGCAATTTATTCCATGAATAGGGGATTGTAGTTAATATAGATTTGTTTATTTGTTCCGATTTAGGTATTATTTGCTTTAAAATTGTTCTGCCTTGTTCGAAATTTCTAGTGTTTATTAATCTCATGTCTATATTTTGGGGGTCTTGAGCTATAACGTTTACATAAAAATATATACAGTTTGGTATGTATTGCCGAATATTAATATCATAAAGAACCTATGTTGCACAATTTATCAAGACTCTCCTCTGACCAGCTCCATTTGTCATTATATTCAGATTGAGAATGCACTGCAGAATGAAACTACAATGACCACAGATATATTTCAGGGTTTTCTTTTCACAATTGAATATCTAGCGCTTTTTGCTGAATGAATAAATGTACCAAATTCCAAGACAGTGCATTAAGTATATCCTTAAAATTTCTAATGTCATCCAATGTAGTATATTTAGCTACTTCACTAGTAGGTCTTCCCCCAGAAATATTACAAAGCTTGTTTTAAACATAACAAAAATCAAAAATCAAATATCGAGAAACTTTTCAGATTTCCGAAATATTAACATCGTTAAAATCCACCTAATGTCATCTTTTCAAATATGATGGTATTCCAATATTCCATTTTGTTCGAGTCGTGACTTATTTTCCTGTGACATTTGTGGTGACTAAGTGTACGTATTCTAACGACCCAGCCCATCTAGGTCTCCCCACCCATTGCACAATGTGCGATTCATAATGAGACTAAACTAGAAGAGTAAGGCAAGACGTGCTTCTCGCCACACCTGCTAGCTGCACATAGCATGTCTGCTGGTATGGAGACAGTAACTGGAGACAGGAGGATGTGTTTTGTGGGCTCCTCTCTCCTCCTGTACCGCCTCCGGGGACAGGAGTAATGGCACAATATCCCAGCCAGCACATGAGACTTATTAAAGCAGGATTCCCTGCTAATTCGAGTAACAACTACCGAAAAAAGGAAGATCTATCGACAAGTTTCCATTTTCTAAAGTTGTATCCCCCCCCCCCCCGCTAAGTTAACCAATAAATTGTCCTGGACGTTTGCTCTATTATTTCATTCTCTGATTATTAGTATGGTCCAATTGGTAGGAAATGATTATTTTCATGTGTTCGCTGCATTTGAGGAACTTTTGGAAGTCTAGAACGGGAGCTAGCTATGGATTTTCATGACTTTTCATGTAAATACTGATGATAATTTAAGCCAAATAAGCCAATTTCAAGACAGGATTATACCCAGACATACCTAATAATTGTGTATCATGTTTCAGCCCAATTTAGAAGAAATGTGTATAGCTTCCAGTTGTACATTTCGTGACATCCTAACCCTTAAACCTAAGAAGTCATCTCCACTATCTACTCTAATGCCTCTACAGGTCTGTGCCAAAAAACATTTTTTTTCTAAGATTTTATTTATCCTGGGTACACAAGTCCCTTCACACGGATGTTCATCCGTCCCACGTTAACATTTGGAAACCCATGCTGGCTAATTGAATCTTAATTAACGAAACAATTTCATTTAAAAAAAAAACAAAAAAAAAACAATTTCATTTGTCATAGGTTTCACTGATCAAGGTACTTCGATGTAATCTTTCCAACTGCAATTAATATATTTTCGTTGCTAGTTTCATTTTTGGTATCCAAGGAACGTAAAGAAGACCTGAGGAATTATAAATTTACAACCAATTTTGAAAAGAAAATTATAATTATTCATATCTTCATGATTTACCTTCATGACTTATCTTCATGATACTATTATCTTCAGGACATATCTTTAAATTTTCAAGATTACATGATGCCAGTATCTTGAGAACTCAACTTCCTTGGAGAAAAGCCCTAGTAATCAAGTAGAGATCAGGGTGTTGTTTCATAATGAAGGAGACATGGAAAGATTTATTTGGAAAATTTGCAAATGGTGTTCAAATGTAACAAAGAATTCTCCCAGCCTGGCGTTTCATAATGTGAGACATTCGCACATTCACATGTCCATCTTCGCAGCACTTTGCAGCCACAACAGTGTGCACCCAACCATGACCGGGTGAGGGTGGACCATGGGACTGGCCATGCATCTTTGTCTTATTACATAATAACTGTAATAGCAGACAGGGATGCGGCATGGGCTGTGAATCTTTGAGAAGTTCCTGCAAATCTTTGAGAAGTTCTGGTGGAATGCGGAATTTATCCCAAATGGGATGTTTTATCTACTTAATTCCTATGTCCCTAATTATGAAACAAGGCCCAGTTCATCTTTTGAAAAACCTGTCACTGCACAACAGGGACATTCCCACACTAAAACCTTTCAAAAGTGGACGGAGGTTCATACTGAGTGTTTCAAGAAATAATGACACATAGGAACACATGTCTACAGTCTGAGGAAATATGTACTCTATAAATGAGCAGTTTCCCCTTCCACCTGCTCCTACATTTTACACCATTGACATTCGATATGTGATGACGTTTGTCATTCATCATCTTTCATCATATTATTTCATCAGCAGCATAAAATGCTTTTAATATGTTTATGGGACACACTAAATATAATTATTGATAACAAAATAGAGGACTATCATTCATATCGTCTGCAGAAGTAAGTATGGACCTTATGCTACAAGGTCAAGTAAGATGAGATTTGACAGCTATATACAAATCAATGTAATAAAGGATTAATGACCAACACTGAGCAGCAGCTGGTGCACTGTTTATTCGGTGCATAATTCATCGATTTTGCGTCTGGATTATGTACTGATACAGGCCCAAAATGAGGTGATTCAATGGCTCTTGTTTAAAATTTATTTTGCATCCAAGGCGCGACCTGCGGCCACTTGTTGGATACAAAATACAGTTTTAACTTGCGCCATGGAATCACACTTGTAGTTCCTAACCTTGCATAAAGTTCCATCTAAAGTATCTATTCATAGTGGTTGTAGACCCCAGACACTGCTTAATAAGGCACTGCCTAATATAGGTAGAGCTCTGTCCTTTATCTGCAAAGAGTGAGACGAAGAGAAGATTTTAATTAGAGTAAGAGAGACCATCATTTCTTGGTATAGATAGGCTTCCCAGCATCTCCCTAATGGGACTCAGCTTTGAGAGTAATAGTGGAGCGTAGAAATGACTGTGATAATTATGTATAGATGGGGATTTATCAGCCCGCTAAATCTCTATGCTAACCTTGACTATATGAGCAAGGTCGTTGGAAAAGGTACAATCGGCAGCTCTACACATTAGGCAAAACTGCTAATTTATGTTTAAAAAAGACAATTACATATAAAAGGAATATCTGAGTATATGTGTGATGTATTATAGGAGAATGAGTCATAAAGTCTAATAATTTCCAAATGTTTTTGCTCACAATGTTTTCACAAATGCTCCACAATTTTGGGTAAAATGACTTTTAAATTTATATATTAGACTTAATATTTTCTATGGTTGAAATCTACGGAAGACGAGAGTGTTCATGTGATGAAAAGTAAAATTCAGTTTTATTTTTAAAAAAGAAAATCATTTTCGTTTCCAAAATCATTTTGAATTTCAAAATCATTTTCCATCTCATTTAAAAACTAAAATTCCTTTTGTTTTAAAGTATGTTTCAAAAGACACAGGCGTTTTCATTTCCGTTTTGAATTTGATTTCCGTTTTCATTTCCATCTTGAAATGGAAATGAAAATCTATGAACGAGACTTAAAACGAGATGAGATCTCACGAGATTTCGAGCACAAAATGGCGGCCGCCATAGGTGCCGCCATCTTGGATTGGTTATGCTTCTATCCCTGTTCCTGTAGCAACTGTACTGCCCCTTTACAGTACTACGTTAACTGTATTAGTACAGCAGAACAGCCTCTAGTACAGCAGAACTGTATAGAGATAGACACGGCTATCTGGGTCAGATTTTTAGAAAATGTACAATTGGCAGCTCTACACATTTAGGAAATTCTGCTAAATTAGACTGAAAAATGATGAATACCGGGTAAATCTGAGTATATTTGGTATCGCATTGATTTATAGTATCAGTTCTGTTGTGTTAAACTGCATTTTGATGCTTATTTTTGTTTTAAATGTGGGTTATTTGAGAGGATTGGTGAAGGCAATCTGTACATTTTCTGAAAATCTGGCCCATCTATGTTCCTGTTCTCTCTTCCTACTCCTGCCCCACCTCAACCTTCTCCAGGGTGACTGAGGGAGTGTGTGTGTGTGGGGGGGGGGGAGGGGGGGAGAGAGAGGATGAGGACAGGAAGGTAGGAATGGGAGGAGGAAGAAGGATCGAAGGGATCGAAGCCATGGAGGAAGAAGAGGAGAGGTGAAGGCGGGGGGGGGGGGGGGGGGGGGTCGATAAAAGGGGAGGGAGACAAACTTTTTTCTGACCAACTTTTTTACGA
Source organism: Sthenelais limicola (assembly GCA_942159475.1). Taxonomy (NCBI): domain Eukaryota; kingdom Metazoa; phylum Annelida; class Polychaeta; order Phyllodocida; family Sigalionidae; genus Sthenelais; species Sthenelais limicola. The sequence goes on from OW804102.1 coordinate 38,601,970, forward strand.
CCAACTTTTTTATGACTGACTTTTTTACGACCGACTTTTTTACGACCAATCTTTTTTACGACCAACTTTTTTATGACCAACTTTTTTATGACCAACTTTTTTACGACCAACTTTTTTTACGACCAACTTTTTTACGACCAACTTTTTGTATGACCAACTTTTTGTATGACCAACTATTTTTTCACTACCAACTTTTTTTACGACAAACTTTTTTTACGACCAACTTTTTTACGGCAAACTTTTTTACGACCAACTTTTTTTTTACGACAAACATTTTTACGACAAACTTTTTTACGACCGACTTTTTTCCACCCAACTTTTTTACGACCCAACTTTTTTTTAAGACCAACTTTTTTTACAACTAACTTTTTTTCGACTAACTTTTTTTTACGATTATTTTACAAAAGATCTACCTGTCCACACATTACTCATTATTATTAAGGAGGGGGAATAAAAGTGGAGGGAGAGCAAGGGAGGTAGTCAGGGAGGGGGAGGAGAAGGAAAATTGATAGATGTATAGGTGAAACTAGGTCTGGTATGATTGGCCTGATGGTATAATCATAACTGTGACACATACCATACACATAGCACATATATACGTCTAACTAGAAGACTAAAAGAAAACTATGCTTATATCAGTCATTCTCATCTCTCCTCTCCCTCTCTTCTCCTCCCCCTCTCTCTCTGTCCCTCTCTCTCTCTTTCTCTGTCCGTCCCTCTCTCTCTCCCTTCACTTCCCCTGAGGAAGGAATCAAAGATGGCGGCACCTATGGGGGCCGCCATTTTGTGCTCGAAATCTCGTGAGATCTCATCTCGTTCTAAGTCTCGTTCATAGAATTTCATTTCCATTTCAAGATGGAAATGAAAACGGAAATCAAATTCAAAACGGAAATGAAAACGCCTGTGTCTTTTGAAATATACTTTAAAACAAAAGGAATTTTAGTTTTTAAATGAGATGGTAAATGATTTTGAAATTCAAAATGATTTTGGAAATGAAAATGATTTTCTATTTAAAAAATGAAACTTTCCATGCGTGAGCACTCTCGTCTTCCGTAGAAATCTGCTTGATCTCATCCTTTCAAATATGACGATATCTAAAAATCCACTTTTGCGACTCATGACTTTTCGGTAACACATTACATGAAATTTTGTTATAACGTTGATTCACGACAACTTGGTTCACGTGAGTTTCGAAGTCAGCTCTTGAGATCGGTCGGGGATTGGGATCTGAAGTTTTTGTTTAAAGGCAGAGTTAGTTTTTTAAGTTTCTACTTCTGCTTCACTAGAATTTGCGCTACATCATCGATGAGTACAGCTATGTCTACCATGGAGATTGGTCTAGCCGGCATCTCATGTGAGATTATTTAGTGAAAAATATTGTTCTTTTCAATATTTACATCAATTACATTTTTGATACTCAAAAAGAATGCACTAATTTGCGCTATAATACACAGTTTTGTATTGCTAATGCTTCTTAGTGTGCGGTAGCTTAGAACCCGAATCCAACTCCATACGACCTTGCTATCAATAAAGGCTTCAAACCATAATTTTCATCCCTCAGCACAATTAGCTCAACCATTTAAAGTTAATTAACTGCAAAATAAAAGGCCCAAATCAAAATCCGACTTGATCGTGGGACGAAATTAGAAAGTTGGACATTAACCAAATCATCATGATGACTGCCGTTGAAGAAAAGTTTTTTTTCTACAATAAGGACTCTTAAAAGAACATGTTGAAAAAGTTTAGTGAAAATCAATTGCTTCTTGTGTGGATCTGGTAGTGGCAGGTCCATGGGAACAGAGACAGGGCTGGGGCGAGGCATTTAGTCATTGAATGGGGGCCGAGGGGGGCTGGGCATAAGGGGGGGGGGTGCAGCGAGAAGGATTTGTATTTTAAGATTTTAATTTTTATTCAGCAATAGAACATTATATAACGATTACAATTTTCTCAGGACGTGCTGATTTTATTATAGAAAAAGAGTTCATTTATAAGTAATAATCTGTTGAAGCAATTGATATGGATCGTAAGATGTAAGAATAATATACAAATTACAACTTCTAAGAGTCTGGCACATAGGCAGTTTACAACATAATAAACAATAATTAAAATCCAGTCCCAGCGTTGTGTCTAAATCATATAATCCTAATGGGTTGATACCTCTTATGTATATATATTTAACATCTATAGATTATTTCTCAACGAGAGGGGTTAATGTCAGTTATTACCAAGGTCATACAAAAATCAGAAATCAACCATCAGTAGTACATATTACATATTAAATATTGAATAGACAATCAGAACAATCAGAACGGAACCAATCAGAAAACATCTTCTCCCAGATGCCAGATTTCTCTAGTGTTATTAAAAGTGTTCATACAGGACTTACCTCCTTGGAAAAATACAATTTATCTTCTAATTCTCTAATTTCTGGTGGTAATGCATTCCAAATGACCTTAATTCTTCCTATCAGACTCCTTCGAATATTTTCTTTCTTCCACCTCTCTACCTCTATTCTACCATGGTCTCTTAAATTATATTCATTTGGTGGAGAGTATTTGGGTAAAATCGCCTAAAAATTTACATTTTGTTTTCAATACTTCTCTTACATTACCGAAAAGGAAGACACAAATAAAAAATGAATTACAAAATGTTGTTTTGTGACTCAAAGCCATACCAGATGTACTCATGTATACCATGTATACCTCATTTTTCAAGTAATTAAGCACAATTGTCTAATTGTTTAGGGCTGCCAATTGAACATTCTCCAAAGACATCACCCATGTTGCCAGTCTGGTCCATTTGCAGTATAATAGGGCAACTCCACTATAGAAAAAAAACAGCGGCGACAGGCAAAACTTGTCGCCGACATGCCTAAAAATTCGGCGCACAAAAATCACTAGTGGAAGAGGGGTAAAATAGGTTGTCGGCAACACATTTATTTGTTGCCAACAATTGCAAAATATTTAACTTGATTAGATGTTTCGTCGCAAAAAAAATCGTCGCAGCCGTTTTTTGCCGTTTTTCCCATTGTGGAGTCCCTGCATAACGACTATATAATTATCGTTCTTTAAGTTGTGGATGTAGAAGCTTGTAGAACGTGGAAATGTTTCCGAGTGAATTCACTTTTATCTCAGGACTAAATTGACAGAACTTCTAAGACGAAAAGTATTTTGAAAAAGTAGAGAGAGAGAGGAAAGGTTGAAGTCTAACTGTTTGGCGGCGTAATATCCAGCCTGCTAATGCCCCCTGGCGGTGAATACTCTCAACAGGCAATGCAAACAGCCCTGGCTGGGAATGTATGAATATGGGTCAGATTTTCAGAAAATGTACAATTCAATTTCGCCAATCCTCTCAAATAACCCATTTTTCAGACGAAAATAAACTTCAATATACAGTTTAACCTAACCAAACTGATTGCCAGAATCAATGCAATGCCGAATTTATCTAACATTGGCCAAATTGCAACCTAATTTAGGAGAATTGACTGAGTGTCTACAGCTGCCAATGGTACATTTTTTGAAAATCTGACCCATATAAACCTGCATTTTCTGCCATGATGACCAGACATCTTACCAAATGTATTCATTGTCTGACCTATGGGACTGAAGTTATCAGTATGTTCTTGCTGTTATATGTTTATAAATACAGGAATTTGAATTTGAATCAGCTGGGGGAAACGGAGCAACGCCAAGCGATAACTCCAAGATGTACTCTTATATCTTATATCTTGTATAAATAGTAATTCATAAACAAACATTCCCTATAGTATAAAATGAAAAGTATTATCAGTCAAGAATCATCAAGGATACAAACGAAAAAACGATGGCAGCATCGAGATGTACCTGTGAGAGCAATAAAAACGTTACTACGAGAACAAGCTAAACAACAGCAGTGCAGAAGGATTTTGGTAATGAGTAAAATATAAAAGTGGTCTTTAAGACAGTTCTACAGCAACAAATACACAGTAAAATCCTCCAAAATATTGGTTAAATAACTTTCAGATCTGTAGGGAAACAAACAGAACACAAATATTAAACATTTTCTGTTTGATGAATATTGGCCGAGAATGCAGCTTTAAAAGGTCGATGTGAAACTGTTCATATGATCATGTTTTACATTCTCATGGGACAGAAAACCTGACGTACAATTTGTAACAGCTAATATAAATACAAATATAACAAAGGATTTCAACCATGCATATGCTATCTACATGAGTAATATGACTTCTTTTTATATATTCATATGAAAAGTTCATTTTTCAAAAATAAAGCACAAAGTAAAAGCAATTCAGCTCGAATCGAGACAGTATAACCTTGCCCTGTTGCATAATAAGCTATAAGGAGAGGGATTATTTGTGGGTGTTCCTTCACCTGTAGGAAGGACAAAAGTCTGTTCTTACATACCATTCCCAGCTGGTAGCAAAAGCCTAGATACATAAAATGCATAATATTCCTACACGCAATATTCCTTTCCTTAGTTTATTGTACATCATGCCCCGTGAGTAAAGGCAGGGCTCCACTAGACTGACTGTCTTCTGCGGCTAATATGCAGTTTCATAGATTTGTTTCATTTATCAACTATTATTAAGAACGCCAGAAGATCAAGAAGATTAAGGAGATCCTTCTATCACTCAATGAAAAGTAAATCTGATTTATACATGTACATATTATATGTCCAAATGGAAGCACAAAGGAGAGTTATTGTACAGTCTGCGCATCATCTTGGCCCAACAGAACTAACCCCAAAAAGGGGAGTTGGTAACCACGTTTAAATAAAGTCTTTAAAAAAAATCAAGACTCTCCTCTAACCAGCTCCATTTGTTATTGTATTTGGGTTCAGAATGCGCTGCAGCATGCAACCGCAACCACCACAGCGGGAGTAAACAAACTGGTAAACAATATGTAATGGAATGTATTAATAAAATGAGGGTGTGTGAAGGGAGGGGGTGTACTACCCCTACGAACCCCTAAGTTACATCTGCAGCCACCGCTTAGAGTGGGAGGTGGGGTATGGCTAGGTAAAACCACATCCAGGGCAAAACGTCCAGGACCCCAGCATGATTAATAAAGACTTTTTACCAACGCCCCCTCCCCTGTCGCCCTTATCATTATAACAGTCACGCATTCTTAGCCTCTTTTTAGCGGCAATGAATTCAGGAGGAGGCCGGAAGTTGAAGTCTCTGGATCAAATGTCGTCTGCTGGGTTGATGGGTCAGATTTTCAGTAAATGTACATTTCAAATTCGTCAATCTTTTCAAATAACCCAAATTTCAGACGAAAAAAAAGTTCAAAATACAGTTCAACCTAACCAAACAGATTGCTAGAATCAATACAATGCTGAATATACTCCTCCAATTTACCTAGTATTGACCACATTGAAGCCTAATTGGGAGAATTTACTAAATGTGTACAGCTGCCAATTGTACATTTTCTGAAAATCTGACCCTGATGAACTTTCAAGCTTCTCAGCCAATGACGGATCAACAACAGAATCACTCCAACTGTCATTGAACTTTAAAATGATGAGAATAAATAATTCATGTTCCGAAGTTCAGAGAGGAGTTGTTTAAAAATGTTGTCTCTGCTGATCAAATAGATCATTTCTGGTGTGTCCCACAAACATAAGTCATGTGAATACAAAATATTATGGGTGAAATCGCCAGAATATGTATAATTCGTCTTCACCAATCCTTACAAATAACGCATATTTCAGGCAAATATCATATTTCAGGGAGGTGGGCAGGGGGAGGGGGAGGGGGAGGGCGGGGGCAGGGAGAAGGGTGGGGGAGCTAGGGGGAAGGGTGGGGGGAGGAGTAGGGCAGGGGGGAGTGAGAATGGGAGGCAACACCAATACAACGGTTCCATTTGAGGTATGAATGTTAATACAGATACTAACTTACAGAGACAACTTGAAAGAGAAAGATGGTTGGAGAGGGAACAAGGAGAATGGGAAGATGTGGGCCCCACTGTCCCACTAGCAAATCCCGTGCGAAGCATGGGCATTTGCTAGTTTCTATTTAAATACTTTACTTGTATATTGTCCACCCGGAAATATAGCATTATTTTTCATATATTAAAAATATATTCTATGTTTATGAAAAAAAAGGTGGCAATATTTCTGGGTGGACAATATACTAGTAAATTATTTAAATATACTGCACAGGGGGACCTTAGGAATGCTAAAATATATTTAATAGACTGTCCTGAAATGAGGACATTCCTACAAAGTGACCTTGTTAATAAAACACTTGGAAAACTATCCATTTTGTGACATATGTCTAATTTGTCTGTAAAACGGCACACATATGTGATGTGTTTCAGGTAAATGAGTCACAAATCGCAAAACTATTGATATTTTTCAAAGTGTTTCTATCACAAGAATTCTCTGATATTTAGAGGGTTTAGCACTTATAGTCAGATAAGTCCGTGTTACAAATTTCAGGACATTGTATTAAATACATCCTCACATTTTGAAAGCCTTCATATGGAGTATATTTAGTTGCTTTACTGGTAATTACCCATCCACAAACATTGCAAACATTTTTTTCATATCAAAATTATCAAATTTAAAATATAGAAAAATATAATATTATTAGGTGTCATAGTGTTTGCTTTCATTAGAATCGGCTTGATCTCCTTATTTTAAATATGGTGATATCTAAAAGTCCATATTTTGCGACTTATGACTTATTTTCCTAAAACACATCACATAATAATAATAATAATAATATTATTTGTCATCAATCATAAAGGATGAGTGGCGTCTAGTGTCCCTAACTATTCCACCAAATTGCACAATGCCAAGCAATGCGACACCAGTGGCGGCTAAATGCACTAAACATATATGAATATTCATGAGTCCAGGTGACGGACGGCTTAATGTGTCAGACAAGAGAAAGTGACGTCAAGCTGATGATGAGACAGGCTGCATCCCTCAGTAGTGTCGCCAGACATTAGTCTAGAGAGGTGTGTGTGTGAGTCAGATTTTCGGAAAATGTACAATTCAACTTTGCCAATCTTCTCAAACCCAAATTTGAGACGAAAATAAAGTTCAAAATACAGTTCAACCTAGCCAAACAGATTGCTAGAAACAATGGAATGCCAAATATTCTCGAATTTACCTAGTATTGACCAAATTTACTCAATTTACTCAATGTGTAGAGCTGCCAATTTTGAAAAGAATGAAAATCCCCTATTGCAAAACCATTTTTGAGGGAATTGGGCTTCCCCACTGACAAGAATTCCTCGAAAAAAATATCAAAGCAATTAGTCTGATGGGAATAATAGCAATCTCACAGCATCGTTAACGTTTCCACGGTACCTATATACGTCGGGGTACGTTCTTCCTTTAAAGGTAACTTTTCTAAGAGTAATCCTTCTACGTATTTCTAATTTCTGTACATAAGACAATTAGGAAAACAGTATATAGGCACCTAAAAGGTAAGGTATTTTTTATCTACCGCTCTGCATGCGTAAAAAAAGGTTGCCACCATTTCGTGAGAATGTGCTGACGCCACTGCCATCTGTATGCAGGTATACAATTGCCTGCAAGGTAGTGAATGGGGGTTAGTTAGTTCCCAGGTGGTCTACGTGATCTACATTGGACTCGTTAGACCACTTCACAAATCAACACCTATACATATGAAATCAAGCCACGAATACCGACAATTAGAGACATAGTTAGGCCAACAAGAAAACAGTTGTGTTTCCTGCTCACCTCCTAACCCCCCGTCCACACCCACACCTCTCAGCCCCGCACTCAAACTCACGAAACAGAAAGTCCTAAACTCTCTTCCACCCGACAAAGTTCTTATATTTCCCCCAGATTGAACATCATCTCCTTAATAAATAAATAAACAGTCCCTTGTTCACAATAATGGCGATCATTTGAACCTGATTATTCATCTCTGGTACTATTATTATGACATAAACTTGGCAGTTATTTATTTAGCCATTCCAATTCGTATTGAATTAGTGTATCAGTGAACAATTAACACACTTTAACTATCAATGAATCCGATCTGGTCTCGGTATTAGCCTGCAGGTACATGCACAAGTTGATCCTACACCTCGACGAAACATGACTACTGCTTTTCAGTGAAAAAGCAGACAGGCTATACTTCCTGAGCACCAATTACGTCATACCCGATACATCGAAGAACGCAATAGAGAGAGAAACGCCATTTATTGCCCAATTTTCAACATCCCTGTATAGGAATCAGCAATGATATCCACCTTAATAGCATCTACAGACATTTTCCTCTCAATTTCATCAGGAATTATTATCATTATTATTAGTCATACTGACTGTTGAACTCAACTAATTCTTGCCCTGATGAGAGGTGTCCATAAAAAGATAATACAAAAAAATGTAACCTTGTACATATTTGATTTGTTGGTCATGAAAAAAAAAGACCCATGTACTGATTATTGATAATTGTGATTATATTCGAATAATGTTTAAATTTAAAAAAAAATCAATCGAAATTTGTGAATTACACTAATTGAATCTTATGTCATTGATATTGCTTTTTCACTTGAGTCTGTGAGATTATTAATGTATCTGTCATTAAAACCAGCTCAATCAAATTTCTTTAAAAAAAAAAAAAAAAATTGATGCACCATTACTGTACATTAACAACGCTAGACTACAGTTTAGCCACAAGATGCACAGAACATTTGAATATTGAGCCATTACCGCTACCAGTGGCTACTACCACCACTGTTGTGCCTATACACACTCCCCTGACTGTACATATGCTTCACACAGGGAGTGAGGCATGTGTATTATTAGACACCAAAACAAAAGCATAGGAGGGGAGGGGGAGCCGGGGGTTGGAGTGGTGGACAGTGTTATTGAAAATGAGAAAAAGAGACCATACTTATATAATACAAGTACATATATACTAAGACACCACATCCAAATTAATCTAAGACACCATATCCAAATCTCGCGGTAATGCTCTGGATGTGTAATATCATACCACGTGACGTGTGACTCATTGTTCTGTGACACATCATATTATATCAGATATTGAGCTTCGCTCTTCAGGTTTGGCGAGAGGACAAGTGTCTGACTATAAAGTGACAACAAAGTAGACCTTACCCGTTGGGCATGATGTGCAATGCTGTGTGCAATATATGTGCAATGCTTCCGCAATATACTGCAATGCAAAATGTTTTGCCCATGTATTGCTGATCCATTGCAGACATGAGGAAAAATGACTGCAAAATTATTTGCAAAATCATTGCACTAATTTTTATTTTTGTAGAAAATAAGAACTAAAAGAAGGATCTATAATGAATATACTTAAATGCCTTTTGGTTGATATAAAAATCAATATCCGGCCTGCTTGTATCAGTGCCTAACACACAATACAGCAAAGTAATCTGTATTTTTTAGCGCAATTTTTGCGCTTTGATCTTTGCTAATTCATTGCACGATATTATGATAGAAAGAAAAACTGCCAAGTAATTGTGCAACAATGGTGTATGTTGTATGTAGTTAAATTCCCTTTGTTCTATACAAAAATTAATATCTGGCGTTAGTCTATCAGACAAACTGTAAAATGTTTATATATTTTCAGCGCAAGTTTTGCAGTTTGTTTTTGCTGTTTAATTGCACTATATATCGTATACAAAATTACATCTACCTTAGACAAAATTGCTGCCTAATTACTTTGGAATCTTTTGGACTTTTAACCACTTGCTTATTCTTAAGGAAAATAACGACGCACTGACGCAATGATATAATATGCATGAAGTGAAATTCCTTTTTTTCATTTAAATAAATCTCTGCATGATATCTTTGTACCTGTGCCAAACGCAATATATATAAATATTTCTAGCGCAAAATGTGCGCAATGTTCTTTGTTGTTTCATTGCACTAAATAACTACTGAGGCAATGATATAAGATGAATGAATTAAGTGGAATTCATTTTGTTTCATATAGATAAATCCCTCTTCCCCACAGTTAGAAAACAAGTCGAATATTATATATTATATGCACTCATGAACTTTGGTGTAATATTACTTATCAGTTACAAAACATCATTAAACATGCAGATTTTGGCCAACAATTGTCACACAAACGTATACGTAGCTTTCAGAGTATTCATTTCATTCAGAAATACAATATTCATATATTAGATAGTTGAAATCAATCTGCCCATATCAGAGTCGTAATTTACCAAAACTAAGACTACATTTCTGTCACCCAGGCGTTTTTCTCACTGTAAGGGATTTAAAGATCTCCCATACGATACCATCAGTTATCCAAACTGGGAAAGTCCCCACTACTCCTTGAGTCCTGAACAAACAAACCCTATAGGATTATAAGGCGGAAATAGAAGCTACAGCCATCGACTATATACAAGGCCTGGAAACAAAGGATTCATGGATTTTGGCGGGAATTATTGGCGTGGATACATCAGATGCCATGTTGCAGTCACAGAGGGTAGGTGTCTATATGCTGCATGTAGCGTACATATATAGAAGCACAGGCCTACTTAGTAAGTTGTTCATTTTTGTAAGGTCTGTGCCGTTGAGATTCATTTGATTAATTGTGAACATCACCTTCTATGTACCTTGATATTCAAAGAGTTTGAAACTTACATATAATTCAGAGACTGTTCATATTCAAATGAACATCCATTGATATATTTCCATTTATTCTCTTCTTAATTTAGGTTTCGGTACTGGCAAACCTAGGATGGGCAGGATTTATCTGAAAATGACGAATGAACTGCTTCCTACAGCATTAAGACAGGGTAGGGAAGACCCCCTCTTGAATCCCGTTTCCCATTTTTTATAAGCTCCCGAATCCCGCAGGTTTTTCCTGGTTTTCCCTTTGCAATCCCTACCTGGAAAAATTAGATCTGGCTCTGAATCCCTTTCCCGAATCCCGTAGGCCCTTTTAAATCCCGAATTCCAACCTAAAATAGGCCCCAATCCCGGTTCCCGAAAAGGTATTCCTTACCCTGTTAAGAGGAAGAACCAATATCAACACTCTCTCCCTCCAGCCACAGACTAATACTACTACTAAAGTAAGTCCTTAAATGATATAAAATGTCACCAACTAAGGATGTCTATTTTATATGTTCTGTTTTCTTATTTCAGGTGCAGTCTAGTCGTTTATGGCAGAGCCCACATCACACATGTGACAACAATGACCATAAAAAAGCATTCTCCAACTGCAGGCTTTGATGAAATAATGATGAAACAATGAAGATGATTAGATACTCAATACAGATGAATTAATAAAATATATATGACCCCCAAGCCCAACCAGATAACCAGATTTTCAGTGCAAAGAATGCACATACATATATGCCATAGAGCTGCGCTAAAAATCCGCAATAAATGTGCAATATATATGCAAAGAATAAGTGTATATATGTGCAATTCATGCGCTAAAGATTCGCAATAAAAACGTGTTATATATACGCAAAAGGTGTGCGCAATTTATGCGTATTTAACTGCAATGAAAATTGCGCAAAAAATGTAAACTCTCATCTCAGAACTATTACACATCTTTTGCACACATATTTTTGCGCATATTTTGCACCTGTATTGCGCACTAATGCCCGTCGGGTAGTTTGTATGAACATTGACTGAGAGTACAGCTTTAACTTAAACCTCTATGAATTGATATGAGAAGTTACAGAGATGGGGCAAAGAGAGCCCCTGGATGGCATATACCAGGGAACCGGTGTTACACATTGGCAATGACACCCTGGAGGCAGGTGTAGTCTCCTCTAATCACGTGACTGATGCCATGGAGGAAGCAGTAAATCTGGTGACAGGAGTCACATTGTCGTAAAGCATCATTACCATAGGCTTACGGTCAACGTTCATCATCCCCCGCCGGCGCTCAGTCATATAACAGTGAGTCCCTTATTTAAAGGCAGGTAAATACCGCCTATGAATCAGGATTGAGGAATATTGGTTGTCTATTGGGACTCATATAAATTATATATAGATTACTGAGGGTGTATACATGCCTACAATTATATTAGCATTAATTATGATCAACCAGGGGCCCGTTATAGCACTATTACCCCTCGGTTTGGTGGTTCGTTGTGGTCTGTGTGGTCATGGAAACTCGAGGGCTCCGTTTCCATGACCACACAGACCACACCAAAACAAGGGTAATAGTGCTTTTAGACGCGATTTGATCAGATCAACTTATTGATACCAAAATAGAGGGTTTACCAACCTCTACAATTATTTATTTCAATCAAGTAAGCCTTGCGAAATAGGTACGAAACAAGACTCCTTTACTAGAGATCTTCCTTGCCAAGCTATTTGTCATGGGTAAAGGCCCTTGTCCAATAAGCGGATTCACATGCGATTCTCACAGAATGTAGTGGAAAAGAGAAATCGCATGGGAATCGGCTTAGTGGACGAGGGCCTTTAGCTAGAACACGTCTACAGTAGTAATACATTCTCCCCTGAAAGTTCCGTACTTAGCAGGGACTATGGATTATGAAAAGGACATCTTAAGCAAGAGCAAGGATATTGTATGCAACAATGATGGCTCAATCTTGCTTTAGTCGATTTATACATGCAGCTCAGTGCAGAATACAATCCAGCTATTGCTCCTGATTTAGAAAACAATCTTCTTCTGGGTTCACTGCACGAAAATGCGACCAACTGCACGCCAATTGTGCACTTACCACTTCATCACTGTTACAATTTATCTGCAACTGATTTTGAGTGAATGTGTCAGTAAGTGAGTGAGATTAGTTGCTTTACGCCCTTATCAACACATTTACGATGGTTATATAAAGGGTGGGAGAGCTGAGGGGCAGGCAGTTTATGATAATATCCAGGAAATATAGATAGAGAAGAAGGGAGAGAGAGAGAGAGGAAAAGAGACAGAAAGGCACTTAAAAGTCTTACCCACGACCAACAACTGATTTTGACAAATTGCCGATAGATAATGAACAGGGCATAATAAATCAATTAATTAATGAATCATAATCTTCTGATGAAGGCTGAGAAATCAGCCAAAACATGTAAGGACCTGTCATCCCCCTGATAAAATCAAGTACAACTGATCATCAACTTCGGTTTATTGAGAACTTCTCCACCAATAAATGAATTAATGAATTAATAAATGCACTATAATTATCATGTGAGTGGGAATTATTATTCCATGTGACAGGCTGCCATCGGGAATGAGGTTCTCCAACACGAATGATGTACCAGTTTATGTTACACTCTATACGTGGCCTGTTGGCTGTAAACATGAAAGCCCTGTAACGTTAAGGCTATGGCAGGCCGCTGCCAATAGGACGAGTATAGAGTGTAGCTGCTAGTTGTTTTCTAGTTTCAATTCTCAAAAGTGTGTGCCTTCATTCTTCTATTATGTTCGTTTGTTATGCTTCAGGATGAGCAACGTTTGATTTGATTATCATGTTTCATGTTAAATCTAAGGGTTGATACATTAAATCTCATATAGATCGATTGGAATTTATATTACAGTTGGCATGACAGTAGGTTTTCAACCAGATTTGCTGACTCGGCGAAAACTGGGACCCATTGATCGCCTGTAATATATGGGTCAGATTTTTGGAAAATGTACAATTGACAGCTGTACACATTTAGTAAGTTCTGCTACATTAGGCTGCAATTTGGTCCTTACTAGGTGAATTTGAGTATATTTGGCCTTGAATTGATTCTAGCGAGTTGTTTGATTAAGTTCAACTCTATTCTAATCTTTATTTTCGTCTGACATTTGGGTTATTTGAGAAGATTGGCGAAGTTGAGTTGTACATCTGAAATCAGGAAATGTACATTTCACCTTCCTCAATCCTGTGGAATTCTCATGTAATGTATATTATTAATCATCAGTAAGTGAATATTCATATCTTATTTTAAGTTGATTAAAGGTAAATGCCAGAGTTAAAAAATGAATGAATCATGGATTTTTTTTAAAACTTTGGATTCAGAAAGAACATGGTTGTGGGAACCCAGAAAGTCGAAAGAAACATATGTGATTGGATTAGTTTTTATTTCAGGAACCACTGAAATTCACTACTGTTTACTATAGAAGTGTTTGGGACAACGAGTATTTTCTGCATTTTCCCCAATAGCAGACGATTGAATCATACAATTTTCTTTAAAATCTGCATATACATAGCTGATATGTTATTCTACCCTGCCAATTAAAAAAATAAGGGGTCATTGATCTAATAAAAAGTTATTCAGCTGAACGTACATCGCAGTGCGTTTCCCCCTTTGAAATCAATAGTGAACGGAAGTAACTTTAACTCATCCCTACAACACAGAATAATATGATAACATCCTGTTTTATTTGCTTTTTGTATTCCCCCAACCATGTTCATTCTCAAGACAAAGTTTGAACAAAATATTGTGACTTTTATTATTTCATGCATTAGTTCCTTGAATTCCCGCCTGCTGCAGGGCTGACGACGCTGGCCTTTACCTTTAACTATGCTAACGAAGTAGCATTGATACTGTATACGGTATATACCTGAGGGGGTTGACCACTCTATGAGTAGCCAGATCAATAGTGACCAAGCACAGCTGGTCAGCAGCTGACGCATGTAAACAGATAGCGTCGATAGCATCATGACAGTAGTCTCCAGCCATCTCTATCAAACCGTTATTACCTAAATGTTTAACCCGCATTTTGCTTTTAGTATCTCTATTGGGCCTCAAAGTTTTACTTGAATAAGTTTAAAATAATAGCCGATCAACATTCATGGTTTATTTTAGCCTTCGAAAGACACTGGTTTCCATTTCTGTATTTACTTGTAGTTGTTTAAGTATGTATTTGTTATGTAACGGTTAAAGTGGTCTATGTATGTACAAGCAATAGGAAAGCTATGTCTAGAATCCTTTCCATATAATTACTCGTAAAATAGTGCCGCATTGTTTCAATCAATACCATATATGTCATCCCTGATTCGCCTCAGCCCTGAAGGATATTAAAAGTGCATTCCAAGCTATTTTGAAAAAGATTCTGACCAAATGCACTCATATTGTGACTTATAGGGCTGGATTTATTAATATTCTGCTGCTGTTTCATGCGTAAACAAGAGCTTTAAGTCTAATAGGGAGATATTGAATGAAGCCACTGCAGGAATTAAGGGATTTCAGCAGGTTTCCTAAATATAAATGTGGACTTTTATTAAGCCCTGTAGCAAAAACAACCAAACAACATCCATATTATATGGGTCAGATTTTCAGAAAATGTACAATCAACAGCTATACACATTTGGGAAAGTCTGCTAGATTTGGCTGAAAAATGATGCATACCGGGTGTATTTGACTTTATTTGGTATCGCATTGAATTAAAGTATTGGTTATGTTATGTTGAACTGCATTTTGAAGCTCAATTTTGTCTTTAATGTGGGTTAGTTGAGAAGATTGGTGTAGACGAATTGTACATTTCCCAAAATCTGACCCATAAGTCTGCCCGCAAAGGGAAATTCGAAGGCTTGTCTTATCATGTCTGTCAAATATTGTCATTAATTCATTAACTGTAGTCCTTTAAATGGTATAATATTTAGATTATCTCTTTATATAAATATCATTTTTTTGTAACATCCGGCAATTCTGAGAATAGCATCAATGAAGTAAGTCCTTAGTCCTGAATAAAAATAATTTTCAAACCAAAGCCGAAGACTGAGATCCAATGAACTTCAATCAGTACTCTTTATTTCTCTCACCGAACGAGGGGGAAAAGATGTCGGCAATTTCACACATATTTAGTTTTCTTATCTTATACAACATGGCCCAAGTCGCTCGTTCTATTTTAGAATAAGTCGCTAAATGATACTTGGTGATCCTTAAATAGTCAATCAAGATGGTAGTTAGTTACCTGTCTGTCCACTTCAGCCTAGAGGCAGCACCCTATCATGGCTCACCCCTTGAAATGAATGGTGGTCCTGCAGCCTTCTATTAATAGGGGAGATGCATGTGCCATTGCACATGTCTGGTACAGTGAGTCATGGGATGGATTTTGATGAAGTTTGCCATACAAATATTTGGGAACACTTTTATAAAAAAAAATGCAAGAATGTTTTCACGAATATCACAGCTTTAATGAATGTTCTATGAAAACCAAATGCATGATGGGAAATATGAAGAATTGTGTTATGGAAACATGTTTAACACATGGATATTGGCATTAGAGCATTGATAAATATCCCATGCTGAACATCGCATGTTTTCTATTGATTTTATACTGTACCATTAGTTCCAAAGTGCCATGCGAATTAGGATTCAAAATGGTGACTAAGCAAATCCCCTATTGCACTTAGTCAGGAGATATTGAATAATCACACAATAATTTGTATTTTCTGCTTCTGTTGTTTATTTGTAGAATCGTCCAAAAGGAAAACAACCACGGTTGAGCGTTAATAAGTGAGACGATCGCAGAAAATGCAAGGGCGACATTCCCACAATGATGGTCAAGTAACATTCATCTGGGTATGACAAAAACCGAACATAAATTACATAAATGAACATCATAATTGTTCATGAATGTTACATCTTTGCTATTATCTCCCAGCAAAGAACACATTGCTAATTTTAAATGCAGTTAGGCCAATCTTTCAGCAATGAATGGACGGCTGGACATCAATCCCTACTCTATTAATCTACATACCATTGCATACATGGGGGACACATGTATGCAGATTTTAATTATGGATTTGCATGTCTCACTGCGCATGTCTATTACAGTGCATACTGGGATGGATTCAGTTCAAATTTGATGTCTTGTGTAAATTTTATGATCTATTAAAACCAAATGCCTGATGGGAAAGATGTCCTGTTTTGTGGAAACATGTAAAACGCATGGTTATTTACATGAGATCCATGCTGAATATAACATGTTTTCTATAGATTGTACACTGTACCATAAAGGGTGGTCTCCACTGGCTGTGGTAAGCCCTGCGGCAAGCCCTGCGTTCACTCCTCTCCACCTACAAAACCAAACCAGTATAAGCCATCGCAAGGCTTACCACAGAGCTCTGCTGTAATGCCCCGTCTACAGAGGGGCGAATTAAAAAACTGGTGCGAATCTGGCACTTGCGATCATTCGCATGTGAAATCGTAGAAATCCTGTGCGAATCGGCGGGGATCTTGTGCGATTTCAGAAATAATGCTCTGTGATTTGATTTTTTAACCCCTACACAGGTGCGATTTCAGCTGCAAACTCTTTTGAAATCGCAGGTCTTGATTCGCAGCAGATGTGCGATTTGGATCACTTCAAATTATAAGAAACTGGAGGGAGAGAAACCCGAAAATATTTTTTGAGGGGTACTTGCGTTGATTTAAAAAAAATGTAGAAAAAATAAATTTATAATTACGAAAACGTCACATACTTGAAAAAATAAGTCTGGGCATGTTCTGTAAAAAAATCGTTAAGTTTCATCAATAATTCGTAAAAATACACCTGTTCAAACATACCTGCAATCACCTACGAATTTTGGATATTTCCGAAATTCGCATGACCTCCTGCGATTAGTCATGGACAGTAACACAGGTCTACAAACTATCGTAGCTAGCCCTGCACATATGCAAATGTTTGTATAAGTATGTGCCATTTGAAATCGCATCAACTGAGATTTTTCACATGCGATTTGGATTATTTCAACTGCAATCTAGCATATCTAAAATCGCACATGAATTCGCATGTGTGTGGGGCAATTTTTGCCTCTGTGATTAGTCGTAGGATTCTGATACTGGTCACAGCTGTCCCTACATAAGGGCGATTTAGTTAAAAAATTCTATGCGTTTTTGTGTGAGGTCGCACGAGCTGCCGCAAGGCCCAATTCGCTCCCCAATTTGCCCCTGTGTAGGCGGGGCATTAGCTCTGCGGTAAGCCTTGCGATGGTGCTGTGATAGTAGGATAGGTGAGGAATGGCGAGGTTCTGCCGACATGGCCAGTTAACCATGTAGGCAGAACCTCGTCATTCCTCTCCACCTACAGAACCAGCATAAACCATCGCAAGGCTTACCGCAGTGCCTACCGCAGCCAGTGGAGACCACCCTTCACTCCCATAATTCAATGCAATTCTAGGTTCGAAATGGCGGATATGTAATTCCCCTATTGGCTGAAACCTAATGCTATTACCACAAGAAAGTGCTGAGGAATATATTTTAATTCAAGTGTATTACATTTGTCAGCGCTGTACAAATTGAATTAAACAATCCTCTACATAAGGCTAGACAATTACATTTGCTCTCCTGATTGAAAGTTATCATTTTCTCAGCACTTAGAATAATGACAAATTGTCTTTCTCAATTATCTTCCTGCCAAAGAAGGTAAGAATATACAGCCTTGTATAATTATAAGCAGGATCAACATATTAGCGATTTGGGTACTGACTACAAAGCGCCGCTGAAATCGTTGTGCTTATTGGTTTCTAGCGATTTTACTTGCGATTTTACAGAATTTTAAATGTATAATGCTAATTATCTTAGAGGCTGTGACTGATCCACCAATATTTTGAAATGGCCGTCACACAAAAATCTTAAAAAAGGCATGTATGAATTGTCAAGGAATTTAATAACGTCATTCGTGTTATCCAAAAGAAGTGACTGAAAGTATTTCAAATTCAAGAGGGGGAGGGCCAGACTCGAAAGACTCCCAAATCTAGTCAACTTTAAAGATATTTTCAAATTCAAATATTCTATATTCGTAACAGGTCTTGGTTTTTACGAAAGGGTAGCGAAGTTATGTTATGATAAGGAATCTTCGCTGTTACATCTTTAACTTCGATGTAGGGGATCATATATAAGTTCTGTAAATTGGTGGCATCACCTTCAACAACACGTTTTTACCATAACCTTTAGGACTACATCTAGCGTTTTTATCATGGTTGATTACCCTCAAGCAACTCGAGTTCGCTTCAAAACTTCCCTGCCTTTTTGTATCGACCCGGTTTTATATGATGTGTCACAGGAAAATGAGTCACAGCTCGGAAAATTGATATTTTCCAAAGTGGTTTATTCTCAAGAACCCTTGCTCACAATGTTTTCATCATTTGGGTGTCGAGTGCTGCTAGTAGCATAAATACATGTACCAAACTTGAAGACTGTGTATAGAATATATCTATGCATATCTGAAGTTAACCTAAGAATTATATTTAATTACTTTACTATGGCGATTGACCATCAACAATAAGTGGTAACTTTTATTTTATGCCTAACAAATATAGTATTTATTAAATGTTCTTATGTTTACCATCCTTGGAATTCGCTTGATCTTATATTTTCGAATATTATGGTTTAATAATCGACATTCATTTTCTTTTCGACTTGAGACTCATTTTCCTGTAACACGTCACATTCATACATCTTCAACGTTTTTCAAAGGCTCGTGTGGAGCAGTGATGAGAGAGTGCACTGCTGAAAGTATACCATCTTCTATCATAAGACTTCTTATCATTATCGTATTTTTCGTCACTCTTGCCGTCAA
Organism: Sthenelais limicola; assembly: GCA_942159475.1. Lineage (NCBI taxonomy): Eukaryota > Metazoa > Annelida > Polychaeta > Phyllodocida > Sigalionidae > Sthenelais > Sthenelais limicola. The sequence continues at coordinate 38,621,432 of OW804102.1, forward strand.
TCTCTCATCATTAGGGAACATGTTTTAATGCCGGCTATAGGTGATGTGCTATTTATAGACTCTGGAATCACATTTTCCATGTCAAGAATATATACACTTATAGGTTCATTCAATCAACAAGGTGAAATGGTGATGTAAAAATACTCTGATCAATTTTTCCACTACACCATGCTGTTAACTCTTTGATCATGAAGTTTAGATTGGAGAATCACATTAACCCTTTCGTGTAAGATGATATTGTTATAGCCTCAAACAATGTAAGTTCAGATGATTCCGTGTTTGTGATGTGTCACAGAAATTTGAGTCTAAAATTGATTTGATTTTGATTTTAATAATATTTTATTCATGTCATTGAACATTTCCATACAATGTCATATAGCACGAATATTCTCAGGACAGCCTGAACTCCGACGAAAAGTTTTACAAATAGCGAGAATGTTTACATGAATTAGTTGTTATCATTATAATTATGTAATTTAAAGTCATTTTTACTCTAGATACATGATTTCTGTATATTATAGTACAATTATGCATATTCCAAGGTACGATACAATATAAAAACAGTTGCCCTTACTCCGTAAACACTGTAAGTGTGGGGAGTTAAGAGGCTAATAAAAGAACAGTTTTATATTTCTACAGACGCCGTGCTCTTTCATATTAACCATTAAATATAATGGCACAAATGATATTTAACTAACTTTACTAATTTGAGAACGGTATATAACTGGCATTCATAATATTACTGATTATAACATTTTTATTTTCTAGTACGCAGAGAACCTACATATTGTGCACATGACGATGACCATTTTACTGAAATGTCATTTTCATTGCCTATTACATTGAAACAGATTCTTAGCATTTTGATAGTATCATTTCATCAAAGTTGAGAAGTTTTTTCATTTTCAAAGAAGTTCCTTCTTAATGCATGGAATAAAGGCATCACACTTCTCAAACTTGCGTCTGCTCATCATCAACATTTTCATTTTTTTTTCGTTTTTTTTAAAATCTTGGTTGATTCAACTTCAAATCCTCGTATAATCATTTAAAGCTACACTCTCAGTTAGCGTTGGCCAACAACCGCCAACATTGTCTACTTCTTGTTCCAGTCCTTTCCAATCCATCTAAAAGTCATTTGACCAAAGTTGTGGAGGATTTTGTTCAGTTGTTTTTGCTATAGGGCTTCTAAACGTCCTCACTTGTATTTGGAGAATCCTTTCATATGATGACTTCACCTTTTATCGCTCAGCGGCGGCAGTTTTCCCTCGGTAATTAGACCTTTTGTATAAACATTTGTGATGTGTTTCAGGAAAATGAGTCACAAGTCGCAAAACTGATGGTTTTCAAAGTGTTTTTCTCACAAGATCCCTTTATTGAAATTTTCCGATTTTTAGAGGGTTCAGCACTCATAGTTATATGAATCTATGTAACAAATGTTGGGACACTGTATTAAATATATTCCTGTGTGTTGAAGGCCTTTGTATCGAGTATATTTAGTTACTTTACTGGTAATTACCCATCCAGAAACATTAAAAACCGTTTTTTTTTTTCAAAAATAAAAATAGCCAATTAGTTAACTTAAAATACAGAAATACTTATTAGGTGTCCTAGTATTAACTATCATTGGAATCAGCTTGATCTCATCTTTTCAAATATGGTAATATCTGAAAATCCATATTTTCCGACTTATGACTTATTTGACTAAAACGGATCACATTTACCACCAGCAGAATATTGGTAGTTCCAGACGTATAAGTCATAATATGTGTGAATGTGATGGATTTGTTGTGTTGTAATAGCTGAGAAATTGATGACCTCAGTTCCAGAGGTCAAATCATTCATGCATTTCGTGATTCTTTTCTTGTCATAAAAGCTGAGAAGGAAACATTCACGGAACTCCACTAGAGGAAAAATGACGGCAACACATTTTGTTGTTGCCCACTAACAACAGTTCATTTCATGTTTGCAATGAAAACGCAAATGGAGGAGTGTCAGATTTTCTAGCTGTGTGAAGATTTCTTGCAACGAATTAGTGGGTAACAACAAAATGTGTTATACTGCCGTCTTTCCCTCTAGTGGAGTTCCGCTATCATTCTTCCTAAAATAACTGTAACCTTTATCCTTCCTCAAATCGCAGCAACCTTTACGCTCAACAAAAGGCAATTTACTTTCAATCCCTTATTGAGCAAAACATTAATCACCAAGGACGTCACATTAAGAAGACACATTCCTCTGTTTTGTCCATCAACTGAAAGTAAATTGCCTTTCTTTCCCCATCCACATTTGTAGACTACTTTTTTAATCTAACAACAAAGGGAAATTAGGGATTTTTCCATTAGGTATTGCGCTTTGAACATTCTTATTAAAAACGGCCCTTTGGGTACATTAACAAAATCGCCTACGGTGATGGTCTTAAAAGCTGTTCCAACTTTTTTCTGCATGGCCAAGCTGATTTGCTTCCCATTTCAAGCCTGCGAGAGTCAAAGCCATGTGTCATGTGAGGAAATAGTGGGAGGTTGCATTAATGATGTAACATAATCATGTGACCTAGCCGTTTAATTAATTGATTAAACTATTTTACCTGCATATGGCTAGTCCAGCGTTAGCTGTTTAGCCTGGGAGGACGAGAGCGGTAGCAGTAAGTTGCTTTGTTGCGGCACGCTTTGCGGTAGATGCCAGTCTGTGCACTGGTTAAAAATAGCCTGTTTTCTATATGTGGGAATTGATACAGACACATTCCCCACGTCAGAGTTTACTCCCCTATACCATTTAGAGCTCCCTGCTCCTTGTGACCCTGGCCTAGAAAAGGACCAATGAAAATGCACACACAAAATGATGACTGCTCATCAGTCATGGAGAAGTAAACCCAGGCCAAGAGTCACAGTTAAGGGACTAGTCCACTAGGCCGATTTTCATGTGATTCTCACTGAATGTTGTGTAAAAGTGTTCTCTGCGGCCAAAATTGCATGAGAATCGGCTTAGTGGACAAGTTCCTATAAACAGCGGCCGTTTAGGTTAGGTGCACTTAAAATTCCCTCTTCAAGATATTACTAGAATACTATTGTTACATTAAATTAACTTATCAATATGTAGTTATTCTGGTCCAGAATTATGTTTCAGTTTGAATACCATCATAACATACATAATTGTCCCAAAACTCATAAGAAAAGGTTTTGCCTAATTGGGAAGATGTGTTATACTTGAGGTAAAGAGCATTAATGTATTTGACATCTCTTCCATTGTACAATATGCCAGAGTGCTCCATGGGGCCACAGAAAGCAGTTTTTCATGTGATGTTGGGTATTAGGGAAGGCTTTTAAATAATGAACTTTCTTTAATTATGACAAAGTCTCATCTTAAGTAATTAATTTGCACAGTAAAAACACCAAGGTTTTTATGTGAAAAAATAAAAGCTGAGACATCTGAGGTGCAATAAATGTGTCTGTATCATTTCCCACATATAGAAAACAGGCAATGGGAGATATTGGGTTTTGTTAGCATTCCCTGAGTTAGGGTTATACAATAGGGGACTTGCATGTGCATCATCTTGAATCTTGGTTCCCATGGAGTTACGGGAGTTGTATTTCAAGTAAAAGCTATGGAGAACGTTGCATGCTTTTTGTTTTTTTTAGATAATTCTATTTATACTCAATGTCATGCAAACAATATTCACATGAGATGCAATGAAATAGATAGAGAATACTTAAATAATATTCATAAGTTACCATTATATTTAGAAACCAAGTCCTCAATTTACATAAACATATTTCAAAATGTCGGACTTGGACATACATATTATCAATTATAGAGATCTACTTATTGTGGTTATAAACCGAAATAATCGAAGTCTTTAGTGTGGAATACTTAGCAGTACTGCCATACCATGTACTGTTACAGCAGGACCATTGTAAATGATCTGTCATTACAACATAGCCCAGTGTACACCCCTCAATAAATGGACTTACCCAACTTACCATAAGTCACTTCCCACTTTTTCTAGAATGCACCTCTCTCAGCCCTTGAGTGGTGAAACCCGCCCATCCATACCTGGAAGGCAGCATAGAGGGGTAGGGTGTGTGTGTTTGTGTCTCAGGGGTAAGGGGGGGGTGTAGAGTTGTGTGTGTGGGTGGGGGAGGTTGTGAAAAAACTTTATCTCCATTATTTTGTCAAGCCATGTAGCCATGGACCGACCTTCATATAAATGGTGATCCCAGGCGATACAAAGACTTTGGAGAATTAAATTTACCCCAACCAGACTAATTCAAAGTATTTAAAAAGTGTTAATTCTCTTGTATGAGTATTGACATGGAGTCTTCATGCATGCTGTCGCCTTTCCCATCATGCATTTGGTTTTCAATCTATAGGATATTAGCGAAATGTATAAGGGAAATAGGATCGAAAGCCTCATCTTTGGATGAATTTCCGATAAAAATGTTGCTTTATAGAAATATTTTGTAAGTCAGATTTGAACTGAACCATCCTAGCATGCACTGTAATAGTCAATGCTCAGTGACACGTGCAATTCCCCTATTAATCACAGTACAGCCAATATCTCTGCCCAAATGTGGAGGTCAGTCCCAATAACCATTAGGAAAGTCCAGTATGCGTTCCTTCTACCCTGCCATATCGTTAGTTCCATTTTTCAAATTGCCAGATGCAGTAAATGGGCGTTGGAAGGCAGAATCAAAGGTCTTGTGCTTTCAATGCCTGTCAATCCCAAGATAAGTCTTTCTATCCTATTTCCCTGAGAGGTTTATTGAAAGGTCTATCAAAGCTGCACTCTCAGTTAACGTCGGACAAAAACTAAGGATTTTCAACTTGTGTTTCGTCCTCTTTCAGCCCATAGACATTTTGGCCAGCAATTTCACGGATTGTGTCTGGTTGTTTTTCCAACAGGACTTCATAAATGTCCACATTAATATTTCGGAGACCTGTCGGCGGACATTTTCATTTGGCCAATTCGACTTCAAATTTTAGTATTTAATTAGGGTTATTTTACTTAGGACAGAACCTAGAAAAAGGGTTCAATAATGCGTCCAACCCAATAATAAAGGGGAGTATCCAATATTACATATTACATTGGAGGAAGGGACTAACTAGTATTAATTATAATACTTTACCTCGAAACCGACTTCAGAAAAATATTTAGAATAAACCAAATTATAGAAATATAACAAAGAAGCATAGCAAAGAAATATGAGGGTGAGGGCATACAAAATGTATAATCGGTACCACTACACAATGGCTGGAAATGACAAATATTTGGTACATCTAAATATATTTAATATTGCGTTATTTCAACAAATCTGTTTGGTTATTTTGAGGATATTTTCTCTTAAATTTGGGCTTCTTAGTACATTAGCGAAGTCATTGGCGGATTCATTTGCCGTTTGGCGGATTTAAGCAGACAAAGAAACGATGATTAGATAGAGCAAAACGAAGAAATAACCAGAAACCCAACATCATTCCTGTGACGAGGTGTGTTTTTAATTTCTGCAAGTGGACGAACGCGTCCCTAGTGGAGACCTAATAGGGTTGATCTTAGAAAGCCAACGTAACACATACACACAGATTGACAGCTGCCCTGTTGCATAATGAACTATATACTTAAAATACTCCTTGCTAATCTATATTTACTTGCTCAGGAAGGTAATTCCTTCTGTATGGATGGAAATTAACATTGTCTGTATAGACGTTTCCTACAGTAAAAGTTCCTAACCAGCTGCTTATAGCAAGGAACAGTAGAAAAGAAAGGAAAATCTTAACTTAAGTAAGGATTTGTTATGCAACAAGCTCCTGGTGCCCTTGACATCTGGGCTACAAAGAACTGTCATGTCAGGCTCTAACAATCAACAATCAATACAACCAACTGTTATGTGCAAGACAGGGCTCTAGACAATAATGAAAATAACTGCTAACCACTTATGGAACCGAGTTAGGAGCAGGCAGGAAATGTAGAACGAGTTTGGAGGTGGAGTGATACAACAGAAAGCCGAAGGCTGAGTGTTGTAACACTCCACCGGAAAACAAGTTCTATATATTTCCCTTGCCCGCATAGAACGAGTACCATAAGTTTATTGATATAATGTGTCCTCCTCTTCCTTTAGATGTGACATCATAAAACAAGTCCCATCGATATAGCACTAGTTCTACATCAGTTCACAGATATGGAACTCCCGGTTATAGAATGCGCATATATACTAATAGTAAAATGAATTATCTGTCACCGGCAGGCTGCTCTAATGACGCTGCAAACTAAGTTTAACCTCTATGTCAAATATATATGGGATTCAGAACAGAATATTAATGTAGTTCAATGTTTGCTCTTGATTTGAAATCAATCTTCCTTTCTTCCAGCTTAGCAAGGAAATATAGCAAAGGAAGGGGCACATTAGATAAGCATTTGTTATGCAACTGGCCCCAGAAGGGACTGAGTGTTGTTGTGTTGGAAGAGGCCACACCAGGGAATCTCCAGTAATCTCCCGGGTCAGGCAATAAGGTGAATAATGAGCTAAAGGTGGCTGCTTCTCATCTACAGGCTATAGTTGGACTCACTTTGAATGACTATAATAATTATTAGATGAATTAGAGTCAGAGATCCTTATGAACTAAAGTCTTCCTAAATGGCGTTATTACCTATGATCAGGTGCAAATTCCTTAATCAAAATATATTATAGCTGAGTTATAGTGTCTTTACCTTCGTGTTATGCTAGTAAGGGTTATTCCAGTTGCTCAAATAAGGGAGATCCCTCCCAGCGGAATAGTATCCCTGACTCCATTTCTCTTGGGTTGCCTATGAGAATACATATATCCCCTTACCAGTGATTCCACTTAAGGGCATTGACCTCCTCCCGTCACAATCCTCCCCACCCCCCTCCGTTACACACCCAAACATCTAAATGGACTGATGGGTTGTTTGGACACTTCATTCTATAGATGCCCAGAGTTGACAGGGTCCCTCGAAACTGGGAAGAGCTCGCAATCCAAACCGCAAAATGACATTATAATCCCATCAAGACGCCTAATCCAGGGCCAGGAAAGGCATTCACGCAATAGGCGTCCAATCACTTATACATTCATATCTGGTGTGAGAGACTGTGAGGCTAGACGTACCTGATAATATCAAACAGGGAGACTCATAAAAATGTCAATTAAATGGTTTTTTTTATCTGAAACGTTGCAATTTAATCGTTTTGATCTCGATCATATTTAAGTATAGCGCCTTATTATTAGCAGCCTTTTAACGTATGTTTATCAGACTGTGAGTGAGTGAGATTGGTTGCTTTACGCCCTTATCAACACAGTTAAGATGGTTATATCAAGGGCGGGAGAGCTGAGAGGGAGGCAGTTTATGATCATACCCTCGAAATAGAGATAGAGTAGAAGGGAGACAGAGACAGAGAAAAAGAGACAGAAAGGCACTTTATGGTCATACCCAGGACCACTTTATCAGACTGTCCTGTACTTTATTATTTATTACGTTATTATATAGTTCTCTGTGTTGCTGTAATACATCTCATGAGCTCTTAGAAATATATGGGATCGGATGACACATCGCGACAGATGGTCCTGTAAACTGCAGTAAAAATAGCATCAATGACAAAAAACATAAATAAAAACCATGCAATTCGGGGTAGCGATTCATTGGGCAGGGCATTAAGCCGCGATCAAGCGAACAACCTTGAACTTGACGGGTGATGGATGCTGATTGGATGTGGGCACTTGGTTACCTTGGTACCCATGTTCCACGTGATTATGATTCATCCTTGATAGGAGGCGCCCCTAATTACCTCGGCTTCTTCTGGGCTTTGTTTCATAGATGTAGGTTGTTTATGGATGTATATAATAGATATATGTGATGCCCCACTGAGAAATCAGGATAAGGTCGCAAACATGATATTTTTCAAAGGTTCTTGTAGACTAGCCAAAATCAACCTAAACATCACTCTTAATATTCCTAGGAGCATTTTTTTGGTACAAAGGTGCATCAGCACTTTTCTGGCTAATTTGGGTGTGCTGAACACGAAAATCACTGTTGCACAGCTGAAATCTGACTCCTTCATGCGTTTTATAATTTTTCTAAAAAAGAAAATGAGTGGCAGCCATTTTTGTTTTTGATTTTTGACAAGGAAGGAGTCAGATTTCAGCTGGGCAACAGTGATTTTCGTGTTCAGCACACCCAAATTAGCCAGAAAAGTGCTGATGCACCTTTGTACAATTAAAAGTGCCCCTAGGATTGAGAATTTCTCATCTGTTTCCCAGTCTGTTGCTGGGAATGTAGGAATGTTTATAATTTTGAGGTGTTTGGCCCCTTTGGTTGTATCAACACATGCACCTAATCTCAAGCCTGTATATTTCATGTCTCCGTGTTTCTAAGGTGAAAGTATATTTAACTACCTTTTATGTTAGTAATAGTCCATCCAGATGAATTAATAACTACTTGTCTAGCATGTACACATATCTATATGTAAAAGTACTTATTAGAAGTACTAAAGGTTTAAAATAACACCGTTACAATCAATTGATCCCATCTTTTAATTTAAGATACTTCTGGTAAACACCACCTTTAATGTGAACACAAATTCAGTTTATTCCATGTATATATTAATATTTTAGTAACAAGTTAAAGCTGCATTATCACATATATACCGCCAACCAAAAACATTTTGATTATAATTTCCAATCGATCTAAATGTCACGTGATCAAATTCTCGGAGGATTTTGTCTGGAAGTTTTTTGCTGCAGGGTTTGAGCCAACATTCATATTTCTGAGATCCGCCGAAATATTTACCCGTGGTAGTTTCACTCACTCACGTACAGTACAATTTTCTCGTCTGATTCAGCTTCAAATTCCTAAATAAACATATTTAGCAGCAGACTAGTGATATAAGGGTTAATACGAGTAAACCTATAGTTAGATCCTGTTTGTCGACATAGCTGAGAAGCTTTAGCATACATTAACACACTGTTAAACAAGTTAAGTTTGGTTTATCTATTTAACTTTACAATTAGTGTCAACTTAATTTATATACCTGGCGTTTCCAATGGAAACGATTCTCAGGCCGAATTACTTGTGTCCGATGTCAATTTATTAACTTGTTGTCCAGGCGGAGAGCTTGAGGTCATTTGAATTTAGTTAGACATTATTAATGTGCATTCATAGCAGATTTGAAGGAGGCTTAATTTAAATAGATAAATAAAATGCAATACGGAAATCAATGGTATAGGAGAAGATGCCAATGTAATTTGCATATACACCCAAGGGGAGGACTGGGCAGATAAACAGCTGAGAAATATGAGGAGAGAGAGGGGGTTGGGCAGAGTAGCACCAGTGAAGGAGGAGGTGATGGTGGTTGCAGCTGGGGTGAGAGTGGGGGTAACATGGGCCACCCATCCCCCTTCTGTGTTGGGGGTGGGCTGTCCAGGCAGAGGACAAAGGGCTAGGTGGGAAGGTGGGGGGAGGGAGGGGGGTGAAGGGGCTGAGGTGTTGGCATAACATCTAAGTGCGAAATGTATCACTGATCAGTGAGTTAGATATGGCATGCTCCCCTGATGTCATATCTAAGCTCTAACACCTTACATACAGCTACAAATATTCTCAGATGAAGAATGATTGGCACATTTAGTAGTGACTCATATGATCTCAGGCCTCTTAAAGGCCTGAGATCAAAAATGCATTCATTCTGTTTCACCGGTATACAAGGAACACATTCATGTAATCTGAAGGACCGACCATTAAATAATGTATTAATAATAATCAACTCACGGCATAAGGAAAGCAATTAACAGTGGGAGTGCTTCTGTACGAATACCTGAATATAAATGTGTTTGAAAAATTTCCCCTTTATTCATCAAACAGAGAAATGCCATTCCTTCATAGGACACCTGCCTATACCTGTGACTTGAATACAATCCAGTATACAAAATCAATGACCGGCATTGTATTGGGCATAAAAGGGTCACATTGTAAAGGGTAATTGTACAATTTGCCTTCCCCAAATGTTCTCAAATAACCCTTATGTATTTTAGAACTGCGGTTTAAAATACAATTCGACACGTCTGCACAATGTATTACGGTCAGATTTTCAGAAAATACACAATGGACAGCTCTACACATTTAGGAAATTCTGCTACATTAGGCTGGAAAATGATGAATACCGGGTATATCTGAGTATATTTGGTATCACATTGATTTAAAGTATCTGTTCTGTTATGTTAAACTGCATTTTGAAGCTCATTTCTGTCTTAAATGTGGGTTATTTGAGAGGATTGGTGAATACTAATTGCACATTTTCTGAAAATCTGACCCGTTAACACAATACCAAATACAATGAGATTTACCTCTCATTTTCTGGCTAGTTTAGCAGTTTTTACGTAAATGTGTAGAGCCAAAGAGCTTATACATATCTAATTAGATATACGCTCTTTGGTAGAGCTGCCAATTGTACATTCTCTGACCACCTGACCAACATCTTGTATTGAGTAAAATGGTCGTGTCCTAACATCCCCACAAACATCCTTCATTTTGTGTAATTTATTCTTGTCAGTCTCCAAATCAGACGTCTTTCAAAACAAATTAGCTTCTGTCGACCGAGCGTGATAAACACATCAAACATCCACATAATGAAGATCAGCAAACACATGCGTGGGAGTAAAGAAAGATGTTGGGCATGGAAGGAGGGAGAGGGACAGAGGAAAAAGAGAGAAGGACACAGAGGGGGGCATCTGACAAATAGAGAAACGGACAGAAAGAGAAAAAGGGAGGGAGGGAGAGGGAGAGGAAGAGAGAGAGAGAGAGGGGGGGATGAACAAAGAAAGGGAAATAGATTGGGAGAAAGAAGGACGGAGTAAGGAAGAGAGAGAGAGAGAGAGATGAACAAAGAAAGGGAAATAGGGTGGGAGAAAGAAGGGCAGAGTTGGGGAGAGCGGGAGGAACAGAGATACAGAAAGGAAAAGAAGAACTGAAAGGGCAAATGAATGTTTTTAGGAAAATAGATTTGCAGACATTAGACACAGCAGTTTCTTCTTTTCAGGACAAAAGAATTAATTATCCATTGATTTAGTCCCTATCACACATTTTAAGTATTCTATATAAAAACAGCATGAAATGATTAATGGAAGAAGTAGAGAAATAAAAAGATTTCTCTTTTATTAAACTTAATTTATACTGGGCCAACAAATCCCAGACTAGGGTTTTTGCACATGGCCCAGGTATATCTACAAATTAGAGTTTTTTTTACATACAGTCAAAGGAGGATTAGGAAAAGGAAACGAAAGGAAGATGCAGATGAGGGAAAGGGGAAGGGCCCTGAAAGGAAAGATTTATCTAGAAAAATGAAGGAAAGTTGGTTTTAAAAAAAATTGTCAAAAAATGAAATTTGAGAATTAAGAAACAAAGATACAGAAGAGATAGAAGAGAAAATGGAAATGAAGGGAGACAAAAAGTAGTACAGAAAGAATACGAGACGCTATAACAAGAGAAGATGCATATAATATAGGAATATTTTCAATTGTATAATTTATTCATAGAAATAGGACTTGACTTCTACCAGAGGTTATGCCTTCCAGCTAGCCTGTAAACATAGTTGATTAGGTTACTGGTTAGCTGCATGTTAAGTGTCAGAAAACTCATCTTACTATCAAGCTTAGGCCAAAAATGTGAGTGAGTGAGTGATAGCTGCTTAATGCCGTGACGACAACCGATTGGAGCCATATTCACGGCAGTGAGGACTCATGAGATAAGATTCATGGGATGATTATTTGTGTTACAGCCCAGCTGTAAATAACATGATATGGGTCAGCTTTTCAGAAAGTTTACAATTCAAATTCGCCAATCTTCTCAAATAACCCACATTTCAGACGAAAATAAAGTTCAAAATACAGTTCAACCTAACCAAACAGATTGCTAGAATCAATACAATGCTCAATATACTCCAATTTACCTAGTATTGACCAAATTACAGCCTTATTTGACCGAATTGACTAAATGTGTACAGTTGCCAATTGTACATTTTCTGAAAATCTGACCCATATATGAAAGATAACAGAGTGCAAACAGAGCGGACATAAACTACAACAAAGAGAACAGACCGGCAGTTCTTAAATATTTGATGAGATTGTCAACATTGACCAGTAAAATCGGGTTTTAAAGTCAGGAGCACTGACATATTTGGTACGAACATCACGAAAAGAAAGTGTTTCGGTTTAAATAAAAGTAAATATTGCCATAATGGTATCAGAGATCATCATCAAAATAGCTTTGATTTGCTACTGTTTTTAAAGAAGCAACACATATTCAAGACAGATCTTGAAATTCAAAAGAGAGGATATGGAATAAAAGGAAAATGCATGGTTCCTAATGATTTGTCAGTGAGGAAGATTGTGTGCCTACCTTAATAAACTTTTCCACTCTGTGGGTGGAAATGTTATGTAGTGTATGGGTTCTCTAAGTAAAGTGGGAGGCGGGGTGGGCAACTAGTTTCTGGCCTATTTTCAGTCGCCTATTTTTTTTTTTTTCTAAAATCTTTATTCAGGAATTAATAACAATATAATACAATCTCACCCCCGGGATGATTTACGTCATGCCCTCACAGCTTACAAGTTATATTTCAGTTCTTATATTTTCAGTCGCCTAAGTAAATATATCATTATATAATGAAGTATATTATGTTGGCGAATATACATATGTACGTATATAATATAGTCCTGGTATGCTTGTATGGGAAAATTTTATATATATCTAACACATTTTCCTATAGAAGCATACCAGAACTACAATACTAATTCAATATTTATATAGGATATCAATGATATTTTTTACACTCTCAAATATGTATAACTGTCTATCGAGGACAAGTAATTGATTTTCTTCTACACACTCATTGTGATACTTGTCACTTTTACGAATATGATGGATCAATTGTGTCACAAGAAACCTTAGTAAAGACTTTCCCTAGTCAAAAACCATTATAAGTCCTATGACTTATGATAAGACAATATACCTAAATAAGTAACATATTAATTAAGCTATTCAGATTTAACACTACATATACAGGTGATCTATAGAAAATATCTTGAATTATCAATGATGGTGACTTATATATTCCACATTTGCTATGGCCTGCATATAAAAGGACAGAGAGCAATAAACAAGAAAGACAAAAATCTTTTCTAAGGTAAGCCTGTTACGTAGACCATAGAAATTCCTATTATTGGAGCTCTTAGCCAAGCATTACACGAGACTAAAGGGAACCATTAGTCTGGTAGCAAGAGTGCCTCTAGACCTTATGGGGAGTTGCTCAATCGGAAAAGCCTTTCCGGCCTATATAAGTATGGCTCATAGACATGTACTCTAATATTGGGCCTACTCTAAACATTTGAATCTGACGAAGGAGAGCAATGTACCCAAAAGTACTTCAAATGAACCAACACCAAATCAATCTTCAATGCACTCGTCAATTGCAACCCCCACCTCCCCAAAACCTCCGACCCCCGGGGGTATGGGGGAATGGTAGGGGGATGTCAGAGAAAATATGCCACCACCCAGGTGGGGATTTCCTTTAGTTTAGCTGGCCCGGGGTGGGGGAATGTCCGTCAAGGTTTATATTTTCTATTTACAAATATAATGTCAGGGTCATCAGGGTACGTCAGGGGCGTCAGGAGAGATGCATATATGGGTCAGATTTTTTAGAAGATGTACAATTCACTTCCACCAATCCTCTCAAATAACCCACATTTAGGACAAAAATGAGCTTCAAAATGCAGTTTAACATAGCAAAACAGATACTTTTAATCAGCACGATACCAAATATACACAGATATATCCGTTAGTCATCATTTGTCTGCCTCATTTAGCAGAATTCCCTAAATGTGTAGAGATGCCAATTGTACATTTTCTGAAAATCTGACCCATATATGGGTCGGATTTTCAGAAAATGTACAATTGGCAGCTGTACACATTAAGTAAACTCTGCCAGATTAGGCCGCAATTTGGGTCAGTTGAGAGGATTGGCGAAGTTGAATTGTACATTTTCTGAAAATCTGACCCACATGTAAGTAAAGGACACTGGTACCTAATACTTGTCCACTCTGCTCTTACTTGTCCACTAGTTTCTTGTCATTATTTGTTTTTTAATTTCTGTTTAAAGATTTTATTCATACTGGGGAGTCGCAGGTCCCCTTATAAACAGATATATTAGTTCAGAGTGCACCCAGGTCAGAGAAGGCATTCCTTCCCCTCATGCAGTATGTTAACCAATGACTATTCGAAGAATGCAGAACCTCTATCCAACGCAATTAACTCACCTTTACATGTACATCCCATGTACAGTTCAGGGCCTTTTCCATGACACCAGAGTCTGTTTTGTGGCCTTTGACATGGCAACCTCTGTCTACTGTATATTATGGTATTAGTAATGGTCTGTATTGCAGGCTCAGGCCATCTGAAGCGTACCTTTAGAACATTAAGGGTGCAGTGAGTAATCAATGGTGGTACATTAATTCTACTTCTGGTCCATTAGCCTAAAGCTGCTCTCAGTTAACGTCCATCAACAACTAAAGATGTCCTACCTAAACAAGGAAACACTAAGCAAGGATTTAGGTCAGAATTTCTTATGCAACAGAACCCGGGAACCACACCACTGAGGGCATTTGTGGCTAATCCTAAAACCCTATATCCACTCAGCCGAGTCTCTCGATAGAGGAGAGTCAGGGGAGTAAGATAAGAGAGTCAGATTAGTGGAGGTGAGAGGTGAGATGCATGAAACAGAAGGCAGTCAGGCCAGTTGAGATGCATTAAACAGAAGGCAGTCAGGCCAGTTGAGATGCATTAAACAGAGGGCAGTCAGGCCAGTTGAGATGCATGAAACAGAGGGCAGTCAGGCCAGTTGAGATGCATGAAACAGAGAGTAGTCAGGCCAGTTGAGATGCATGAAACAGAGGGTAGTCAGGCCAGTTGAGATGCATGAAACAGAGGGTAGTCAGGCCAGTTGAGATGCATGAAACAGAGGGCAGTCAGACCAGTTGAAATGCATTAAACAGAAGGCAGTCAGGCCAGTTGAAATGCATTAAACAGAAGGCAGTCAGGCCAGTTGAGATGCATGAAACAGAAGGCAGTCAGGCCAGTTGAAATGCATTAAACAGAAGGCAGTCAGGCCAGTTGAGATGCATTAAACAGAAGGCAGTCAGGCCAGTTGAGATGCATGAAACAGAGGGTAGTCAGGCCAGTTGAGATGCATGACACAGAGAGTAGTCAGGCCAGTTGAGATGCATGAAACAGAAGGCAGTCAGACCAGTTGAAATGCATTAAACAGAAGGCAGTCAGGCCAGTTGAGATGCATTAAACAGAGGGCAGTCAGGCCAGTTGAGATGCATGAAACAGAGAGTAGTCAGGCCAGTTGAGATGCATGAAACAGAGGGTAGTCAGGCCAGTCAAGATGCATGAAACAGAGGGTAGTCAGGCCAGTTGAGATGCATGAAACAGAGGGTAGTCAGGCCAGTCAAGATGCATGAAACAGAGAGTAGTCAGGCCAGTTGAGATGCATTAAACAGAGGGTAGTCAGGCCAGTCAAGATGCATGAAACAGAGAGTAGTCAGGCCAGTTGAGATGCATGAAACAGAGGGTAGTCAGGCCAGTTGAGATGCATGAAACAGAGGGTAGTCAGGCCAGTCAAGATGCATGAAACAGAGAGTAGTCAGGCCAGTTGAAATGCATTAAACAGAGGGTAGTCAGGCCAGTTGAGATGCATGAAACAGAAGGGAGTCATCCCAGTCAAGATGCATGAAACAGAAGGCAGTCAGGACAGTTGAGATGCATGAAACAGAATGCAATCTGGCCAGTGGATTAAGGCTTTTATTAATTTGCTTTCCACAATAACTCTTTATGAAACTATTCTCATTTTCTTTGTGTGTAGCCGTTTTAGCCATATAAATAAATGTACCAAAGACTGTACTGAATAGATAAATAAACATATATATTTGTAGGATCACAAGATCATCCTATGGAGTATATTGAGTGGCCTTACAAGTAATTAGCCATTCATAAATAGCACCAACTTTATTTTCAAACTTAAAATAGGAAGAAGCATTTATTGGGATTTCTAAAGGAAAACATTGTTGGCATCCACCTGAACTATCTTTATAAATAAGATGGCATATCAAAATTCATTTGGGGGGACTTAAAACTCATTTTTCTCTGAGACATCACATATAGGCCCCTATCTATCTATCTCTCTCTCTCTATATATATATATATCGCTCTTAAATATGGATTATTTGAGATGATTGGTGAAGGTGAATTTACCATTTTATGGCAGCTTCCTTCATATATGATTACTGTCTATAATGTAGACTGCCCCACATGTCTCAATGGGGCATAGTATCCACAAGAGGGATACAGTATTGAAGACGTGAGGTGGTCCCTTTGCGGTAGGTAACTGAATAATATCATACATCTTCTTTCAGAATGTCAGAAGGCAGTAACCTCAAACTAGTCTGAAGGTATAGGAATAAAACCACTTGAGATTTTGGCATATTTGAATGTAAATCTGATTTTGGAAAATGCCCTTATTGTGAATTGGATTCTTAATGTTTAGAATTTGACTTAAATGAACTTCTGAAAAAAGGTTTTAAACATCCATGTTACCCTATATATAGGCTGAATATACATCCAGATTATCCTACCTAGGCCTAAACGTATTGGTAGCTTAGAGTAACATCATTTGAAAGTTAATAGCAGCTTAGGGAAATCTTTGAAAAATAGTTGTGTATAACATGTGTAACACTGAGCATATTTAAAAATAGTTTTCATTACACGTCAACGATTGAGTACCTACAGTGTAGGTGCCCTATCTGGGAAGTGTGTCGTTATTATGCACTGTCCAGGGTATATTGTACATAAAAGGCAACAGATAGAGGGTGCTTGGCATGCAACGCCCCTACAGCCACTAGGCTAGGAGGGGGCCAATATGTGTTGAAGCTGCACGCTCAGATAGTATCGGTCAAAAACTAAACATTTCCTAATGTTCTAAAATAATCTAAAGGTCATTTGACCAAAATGTTTGAGATGTTTGTCCCATCGTTTTTGTTACAGGCTTCATGAATGTCCACATGTGTAGTGAATCCTGAAGAACAGTCATCTCCACCAGGGATCAAACTTGGCTCTCTCACTCACAATTGTATTGTAAATATATTGCTTACTCCCCCTCATGTATCGCAGACGACTACACTTATTACAGGTGGGTTATAGATTGGCACAAAATCCAGAAAATATCGATTTAAGATTGATAAATACCCAAAGTGTTGTTGAAGGGAGAAACATTATTAAACAAACTGCCCAGGTCAATGAGCTTATTCGGAAATCGATTTTTAATAGAATCCCCTACTCATGGAATAGACTGCCTACTATAGGCCACCTGACCCTCGATACACTTAGATTAAAGAACCTAGCCGGGTCCACCCTAATATGGAATGACGAATACTTTATATGAAGGTCTCAAACCAAAATGCTCGCACTATTTGTACACCCACTGTTATCTAGAGTGAACATGCATTATAAACTTATAACCATATTCATGAATACTTGTACAATATTTTTTACTGATTTTGAAAGTAGAGAGCTGACAGCATTCATCAAATGGCGCAGTATTCTCCTTTTCTACGCTGAAATGTAAGCCAACTATGTAACCTCCTATAGCAACATAAATATATATATGTATTGCCATACAGTCATACATATCTCATATACTACTTACATTACCTTGCCTTACTATGTATGTACAATTCCCTGTATTACCCACAAGATGGAACCACGCCTTACATAGGACTGTTTTACCATTCCTTCTTCCTTACCTGTATTACCTGAACAATGTTTGTATCTACACACTATTTTATATATGCCTCTGTAAAGTTGTCATTAAAACAAAGTAATAATAGAATGACGAGTTCGGTTGTTATTTCTCCTACCCAAGGATACCAAGGGTCATTACATATATAGATGATGCCAAACACCACAACGGTAGTCAATGGTCACTAACTGAGCTACACTAAATGGATAACAATAATAATAACAATAATAATAACAATAAAAATAACAATAATAATAACAATAATAACAATAATAATAACAATAATAATAACAATAATAATAACAATAATAATAACAATAATAATAACTGTAATAATACCAGTAATATTACATAACAGTAGTAATAACAGTAGTAATAGCAGTAGTAATAACAGTAGTAATAACAGTAGTAATAGCAGTAGTAATAAAAGTAAGTAGTAATAACAGTAGTAAGAACAGTAGTAATATCAGCATTAATAGCAGTAGTAATAACAGTAGTAATAACAGTAGTAATAACAGTAGTAATAGCAGCATTAATAGCAGTAGTAATAACAGTAGTAATAGCAACATTAATAGCAGTAGTAATAACAGTAGTAATAGCAGCATTAATAACAGCAATAATAACAGTAATAATAACAGTAATAATAACAGTAATAATAACAGTAATAATAACAGTAATAATAACAGTAATAATAACAGTAATAATAACAGTAATAATACAGAATTGTTAGTGGGTAGTAGACATAAGTTAGAACAGCCTGGGGTAGCTATAGTACTGGCTCCACACCCATCAGATATTCCACTACGCCATTAACTTTTTATAGAAGCATTTAGATAAGCGCAGAGACATTAATCCCTGTACTTTGGGAGGGAAGGGGAGCATCTCGTTTATTGATTGACTATAACTTGCCAGGGATAAGCATGTATTTATGGTCCCAGCAATCAATAAGTGGTTGCATGGCATGGAAGAGAAGCTTATATCACTTACTGTGGGACCTGCCATATATCCAATATATATAGCCACATAGCCATAACATTTTTCTTCCATGCATGCTTGTGGTACCTCTTTCAGTAGACTGTATATATCAGCCTAGAAAGGCATTGCACTATATGATATGGTATTGCTTTTTAGAAACCTATTAACACCTTTGTTTTATCATTATAACTTTTATTGTTGCTTGATTTCTGCCATAAATGTGTGGAGTGAAGTTAATGTAATGTTATTGAACTTCATGGTTTCAATTCCTAGCAGAGTTGGAGGCATAAAACCTATACCAAGCGGGTAATAAGCAGCTCAAGGTTTCTGTTATATTATTGTTGTAATTGTCTAAAAATAATCAGTAAAAATGAACTACTGAAGTGCCGGTGGAGAGGTAATGAAAAATCAGAAAAAACAAAAAAAAACTGAAAAATACAAGGGACACGGCATTAATGTCATTAACATTGTAAAACCCTCGACGGCAGTTCATGTTGAATAAAACCTTTTTGAAAACAGAACAAAAATTAATGTTATTGACTGGATGAATTTAATTTGAACTAAAAAAACACAAAAAATACAAAACATTAAGGATAAAGATATGGACCGGGGAATATCTTTACACTCTCTGCTGGAAGTAGGTCTTCTGTGTGTACCGTCATATAAATCTAATGGGTATAACGTTACAGAAAATATGAGGCATGAAATTGATATTTTTCAAATGTTTTTTCTTTGACTCTTTGTAGGAATGTTAGATTTTCAAGGTGTTTGGTACTTTGGTAATATCGGTAAATATCACTGATTGTGATAACTATATGTGGCATATCTCTGGGTTTCTTATATATACTATATTTGGGTCACATTTTCAGAAAATGTACAATTAGCAGCTGTACACATTTAGTAAATTAGGCTAAATTAGGTCAATTTGGTCGATACTAAGTTACTTGAGAATATCCGGCATTGCATTGATTCAAGCAATCTGTTTGGTTAGGTTGAACTGTATTTTGAACTATTTTCGTCTGAATAGTGGGTTATTTGAGAAGATTAGCGAAGTTGAATTGAACGTTTTCTGAAAATCTGACCCATATGTGGTATATCTCTCGGTTTCTTATATAATATATTTGATCATTTTACTAAAGAGTGTCCATCCATAGATATCAGAATCTATTTTCTCCAGCAAGGATATACAAGTTTGTGGGTCAGATTTTCAGAAAATATACAATTCCCCTTCCCCAGTCTGCTCGAATAACCCAAATTTCAGACGTAAATAAAGTTCAAAATACAGTTCAACCTAACCAAACAGATTGATAGAATCAATGCAATGCCAAATATACTCGAATTTAACTAGTATTGACCAAATTGCAGCCTAATTTAGCAGAATTTACTAAAATTTATGTTTACAGCTGCCAATTGTACATTTCCTGAAAATCTGACCCTTGTATTGGATACGCTAGAGGTTATAACACAGTTGGAATTGCTTTTGTTATCTGACTTAGGACTCAATGTCCTGCGACACATTTCAAATCTAAGTCAGTAAACAGGTTTTATCAACGAATTATTGTTATAACAAGGTCTATTGGGTTAATGTTTTACACGAGATAATTATTACTCATTATATCACATATCATATTAATAGACTCAGTAGTCAGTTTTCATTGTAAATTGGTGCTGTATTAGCTTTAACTTGATGACTAATGTATCCAGAAGTGTACGTGCTTTGTATTTCATTTTATTGATTTGGAGGTTGGAGTAGGTATATCTGATGGGCGGACCAGGAAGATCTCTTCGCAGAGGCTTCTGTCCATTTCATGTAACTAACTACTGATCAACTTGAATAAACATCTTTATATAAATGTGTAGCTGCTATTGTGTTAGAAGTTTGAACATCACATCAGACAGATGATATGGTGTGCAAAAGAGATGGTGATTGATGAGGAGTTAATTAACAGAGGTCAGTGGCAAATATTCCCTTCGTCCATAAACTTCATCATCAGTCAGTTTAGAGTTTCATTGTTTAACAGGGTCCCAGACTTCTAATGATGCCTTGATGTGGTAGAGTTGGACATTTGGCAACTTCAGTTCGTGGTTTCAACTCTAAGCCAGTTGCACTTTACCCGAAAGGAGATCGTGTGTTAAAGGCCTCTGAACACTATCATACACTTATGATGGCCTTTTGATATGACGATTGAGCTTAGACTCATGCACTTCAAGAAGTTAAGCAGCCTTGACGTGGAATGACGTATGTTGCTGGATTTATATTAAACTATCTGACTGACTGGCGGTAAAACCAACCCAGGACCAATATTGAACTAGATGATAGTGGTGAAATGTGCTGGCGCTGATAGCACATGAAGCATTAGGCTTATTTATAGGGTTTTTTTTAAATCCCCCCCCCCTCCACTACCACCTTGGGTATTTATCCTCTTGCCAAAAATGCTTCAATACTTTCATCGCCTTTCATCGCCCATGATAAGCTAATCATTAAAGAAAGATAGTGGTAGAAAATACTGCCCTGAAATGAAGATGTGTTTCTCCTGTACAAAACAATTTCAACCATTGCGTTTTAGTTAATCTGTAATTTTTATTGCATGATGTTATCAAATTACAACTGGTCAGTAGTTACCAAATGAACAAATTAGGGTAAAGTTGGGTAAAATACCTACAAGCTATACACCACCTCAATAGGGGATTTGCATAGTCGCCATTTTGAATCTTGATTCGCATTAGAACTATGGGACTAATAGTACAGTATAAAATCTATAAAAAAAATGCCATGTTCAGCATGGACAATTTATTATTGCTCTAATGTCAATATTCATGTGTCATACATCTTTCCATAACACAAGCTTCGATATTTCCCATCATGCATTTGATTTTCATAGATCATTTATAAAAACAATGATATAGGTGAAAACGTTCTTGCAATTTTCAATAAAAATATTGCCAAATATTGGTATGTCAGATTTCATCAGAATCTCTCCCAGGATGCGTTGTAACCGACATGCGTAGTGGCACATGCAAATCCCCAATTAGAACATCTAATAATGGTCCATCTAGATTACATGTATATTGGGGGCGCATGATATCAAAAATACAATATCATAAGATTAGCTAAGATAGTACAATTGTAAGCTCTTGTTAATTTGCAAAAAAACTACTGAATCATCAACTTGCAATCTATTAATTCCTACTTGTCAAATAATCATATGATTAGTTACTAAGTCCACATTAACATGTTACATGTTCAAACCTTTGATGAAAAGCAAGACTATTTACTGTCTAACAAATAGAAAAAATGCAGCTTTAACTGAGAGTGCAGCTTTGACTGAGAGTGCAGCTTTAGCTGAGTGTGCAGCTTTAACAGAGTGTGCAGCTTTAACTGAGAGTGCAGCTTTCGCTGAGAGTGCAGCTTTAACCAAGAGTCCAGCTTAAACTGAGAGTCCAGCTTTAACTGAGAGTCCAGCGTTTGCTGAGAATCCAGCTTTTGCTGAGAGTGCAGCTTTTGCTGAGAATACACCTTTAACTGAGAGTACAGCTTTAACTGAGAGTGCAGCTTTTGCTGAGAGTGCAGCTTTAACTGTGAGTGCAGCTTTTGCTGAGAGCACAGCTTTAACTGAGAGTTCAGCTTTAACTGAGAGTTCAGCTTTAACTGAGAGTTCAGCTTTAACTGAGAATGCAGCAGTAGTTTAACAGAGAAGGCAGCTTTAACTGTGAGTGCAACTTTTGCTGAGAGTACAGCTTTAACTGAGAGTGCAGCTTTAACTGAGAGTTCAACTTTAACTGAGAATGCAGCAGTAATTTAACGGGAAGGCAACTTTAACTGAGAGTACAGCTTTAACTGAGAATACACCTTTAACTGAGAGTACAGCTTTAACTGAGAGTACAGCTTTAACTGAGAGTGCAGCTTTTAACACCATCCCGTGATCCAGGCGTGATCACTCTGTGTGACAGAGCTGTTGTGTATCACTTGTGGCGGAGGAGCCATCTCGTTCAGGAAGTGTGCGTTAATTCTGTCCTTCAACTCAGCCACTTTACTAGGCATTATAGCTGACAGATCCACCCGCTCCTCCGGGTCAGCTGAAATATACAAATCAAAATTAAAATCAAAATTTTGTATAATTGACTCAATAAGAAACAATGAAATAACATTTTGCCAGATAAACTTTTATTTGATGGCTGCCCTTTTAAGCTGTCCATTTCGGTTTTGGACATTCCTGATAGGATCAGGTTTCATGCTCACTTTAGGGTGGCCTCCACTGGCTGCGGTAAGCCTTGCGATGGTTTGTGCTGGTTCTTTAGGTGGAAAGGAATGACAAGGTCCTATCCACAGGGTTCGCTGGCCATGCAGGCAGGTCCTCGCCACTCCTCACCATCACAACACCATCGCAAGGCTTACCGCAGAGCTTACCGTAGAGCTTAGCACAGAGCTTACTACAGCCAGTGGAGACCACCCTTTACACTAGTGCTATTGAGGCCTTAAATCAACAAATCGACATGGCCTTTTCTTAGATAGACAAATCAATAGAGGCATGCCAGTGACAAATGACAAAAACACTTTCTTAGCCTGACAAGTAGACATAGACCTTACTAGTCCTTAGCAACACAAATCCAGCCGCTTTACGAAAATTAAAACGATTTCTTTAAAAAAACAACAACAAAGAGAGATTTCTTGGTAGTGACAATCTAACAAATCTATTTTGGGTCAATTTGGATATTTTCTTATGGACCCAAAATATAAAAAGGAACTATTATACTTCTGAATTTAAATTGAATTAAATACCTTCTATGTCAAAGAGGAAAGTTTGGTTGTTGTCCCTGCGCTGGCTGTATCTGAAGGCCATGCCAAACAGCGTGGTGTTATAGGGAGGTCCCAGAGTCCCCGCACACAGTAGATTGTGGTTGGTCACACGCTTCACCCTCTCAGTCTGTGCAGTCTGACCAGCAGCCACCAGCAGCCCAAATGTACCGTCCTGGTACCACCCGTCCATCAGTCCAGATGACTTGTACACCAGCTTGTAGTTGTCATAGCTGTTGTGGAAAAATATTTTGTTGATGTTATTTATGATGTGTTCCTGGAAAAGGGTCACAAGTCGCCCAAAATGGACGAGCTTGTAGTTGTCATAGCTGGAATTATGGGTCAGATTGTCAACAAATGTACAATTCGTCTTCACAAATCCCTGTGTCACAGGATAAGTGGGTATGAAAAATTGTGGGTCAGATCTTCAGAAGATTTACAATTGGCCTTCACCAATCCTCTTAAATAATCCAAATTTAAGACGAAAATCAGGTTCAAAATACAGTTCAACATAACCAGACAGATTTATTGAATGAATACAATACAGAATACATTTAGATATACTCAGTATTTATCATTTTCACTCTAATTTAAGCAGAATTTGAGAAATGTGTAGAACTGTAGATTGTTCATTTTCTGAAGATCTGACCCTTATGGAAAAATATTTTTTTTGATGTTATTTGTGATGTGTTCCTGGAAAAGGGTCACAAGTCACCAAAATGGATTTTGAGATATCATTATATTTGAAAAGATGAGATCAAGCTGTTTCTAATGATGGTAAACATGAACGTTTTATAAGAATTGGACTGGGCTTTTTTTCATTGAACTGTCCTGTATACCTTTAAATGATGAGAAATACATGCTCAGTGACAACAATTTCTTTGTTTTCTGTTTCTTCTTTATTTGCATATTTGAATTTTCGATGTTGTACACACACCCGGGTGTATGGTTCTTATGTTTCTCTTTTCGTTTTGTACGGATTTTGTAACAAAAAAAAAGATATTCTTTCAAATAATATTTGAAAGAATATCTTTTTTATCTATATTATAGAGGAAGGGGGTTATTGGAAAGTGGGAGTGAAGGGACAGGTTGTAGGTGGGGAGAGTGAGGAAAAGGGAGAGTGTGGAAAAATAGGAGAGGGGGAGGGGAGGGAAAGAAGGAGAAGGAAAATAGGGGAGGGAGGGGATGTAGGGGATGGGAGAGAGCAGAGGGAGAGAAAGGGAGAAGGGGGAGCATGAGGAAGACGGGAGGGAGAGGGGAATCGGAGATGGGGTTGGGAGAGAAAAACATGTATGAGAGGCAGAGAAGAGGCAGAGGGAAACAAGGGAGAGGGGGAAATATGGGGAGGGAGTGGGACCGTCCGGTGTACGGGTACTTTGCTAGTATAATTCAAATTTTGATTATTGAAGTTCTATACATTTTTTAGAAATATTTGTTATGAATATTAGATACAGCCTGTACTGAGAATTTTTCTAACTAATTTGCAGAGTGTTGTCGCTGAATAAAAATCTTAAAACAAAACAAAAAGTCATACAATAGTCATGAACACAAGGGCAAGCGGCATACAGTCATGCATGGCCAGCAGTAAGGGACGTTCATTTTGGAGGGTGGTGGGGGTGGAGAAACACCAGTGGAGGGAATGAACAATCATTCCATATACAACTGTACTGTAGAACCAATCACATTCTTGGTGAGTATATTTTTATGGATGGATTTAAGTTATTTGAGAGGGTTAATGAAGTTGAATTATATTATCTGAGAACTTCTTATAGCATATATGGCACAATAGAGGGTTCAAACTGATCGAGACACCTCAGAAAACGGGACAAACCGCAAATGGGTCGGTCCTGTTTTCTGATTGTGTCGAGATCAGTTTGAAATCGAACAGAGTGCCATTTGCTATTTATTACACACTGTATTTGAATGTTAAAAAGTAGATTTAACTTGTTGAGCTCATAGTTTAGCTTGAGGAGGCTTACTTCAACGCAGTTTGTAGGCCTAACGGCGATAAATCGAAAATACACCTATTTTTTTTGCCTAATGAACCCATAAACTGTAACTGGTACCTTAATGTTGCATATCCAAACGGTCCAGATGAGTCCAGGTGGTAGACTACTTCCCTTCTAGCAGACGGTGCACCACTCTGTAGCATGAGGCTTTGGTCAATTCCATCCAGGTTGCCTCCTGAACCTATTGTTAATACATAATAAAAGAAAGAGTCTTAAGTAAAAAAAAATGTTTTTAGGCGATTTGACAAGATAATAATGTTGATAAGAATTCATATTTCTGTTGGTGAGTGAGTAGTAATAACAAATCAGACGTACACGGCAATACATGTATTTACTGGGTGGAAAATGACGAGTCAAGATGGCAGGAAGCTTGAAAGTTATCAAACGTTATTTTAAAAAGAAAAGAAACAATTAATCAATGTCTATATTGGAGAGAATCTCACCTATTGTTCCTTTGGCCATGTTAACAAATGTTGGCAACCAATCAATCAAATGCATTTTCCTATGGAGGAAAATATAGTGAACTGGTATCACTTTCATTGGGTAATGGTGTGCCCTGATGGCACACTTTAATAATAAGTTTCCATAACACAAGCCTCAATCTTTCCCATCATGCATTTGGTTTTCATACATCATTTATACAAGCTATATGATATTAATGACAATTTTCTTGCAATTTGTTATAAGAATGTGGCCAAATATTTGTGTGTTTGACTACAACTGATTCCATCCCATGATGCACTGTAACAGACATGCAAATCCCTTTTTATCAGGTGTTCAATTGTCAGTTACAATCATTGATTACATACTGAAATATAATTTAATGGCACAATTCGCCAATAAAATCACTATGTGTACTGTTGCAGTCTTTTTGTAAATTTACATGGCTTTTCTAAATATTATTAGGCATATCTAACCCGTAACTAAAGGCAATACATGTTGAAACTTACCCATTAGATCTGTAGTTATGCTTGGCAATGATGGAACGTGGTCCAGTGATGAAGCCAGGCACACGATGCCCGCCCTCAAATGTAGATGTCTTACCTCCACGCAGGGGCGCATTGCTTGATGGACCGGGTGCACCTCCATTCTGCAACATAATATCAGTAAAGTTTCGCCCTTTAATGTTTAAAAAAGGTTGACTTGGTTTTCATTTAATATTGGAGCATGGAAGCAGTCCATTACAAAACCATGTTGGACCGGCCAGTAGCCATGAACAAAGTGGTAACTAAGTTTGATGACTAGGTTTGGTGACTAAGTGTGGTAACTAAGCATGGGAAATAAGTTTGGGAAGTAAGTGTGGGAAGTAAGCTGGTGTTTAAAAGGCCTTCATCCATATATACATGTATGGTCTTCATTTTTGGACCATGGTGGAACAAAGGTAATGTTTCTAAGCTTAGTGTCATTAAAATGAAGGCATGTAAGAGGCTGCAGTTGAAATCAAGCCAAGATATTTTAAAAAAGATTAATGGCTCTGGAAGAGATCTGTGTTTGTGCAAAACTATTGACTGTGGCTGTGCCTTAGTTGATTAATTGGCAATCAGAGCCCTTGGCCATTAATCCTTCTATTATGTTACATGAAGATAATTTATTTGATATCAATGAAACATACATCTGCTGTCATGGCTATTACAGTGTTCCCAAATAAGCCTTTCTCTTTCAGTTTGTCCACAACTTCTCCCACTGCTTCATCTACATGGGTGATCATTCCTGGAAATACAAGGGAATAAGAGGAGTTTCTAGTGAAGATTAATATAACTTTGGGTTAATCAAATTACAAAAAGAAAATCTAAAGAATTAAGGGAGCGAATTAATTGTATATTGATACCAAGGTATTCTTTGCGCCATTGGTTCTGGATGCCGCAGTACTGGACAAGGTATTTTGGATCAACCTGTGAGGAAAGATTTCTTCAATTCTTAAAAACCTGATGTGACAATAATAAGTTTTGAGTCTGAACATGTGAATGAAAATATTTTTCACATCTTTGAAATATTTGTAGGAATGGACAGTTTTAGGCATTTAGTGTTTTTAGTTGTATAAACATATTCAATCCAGTCTTCAAATTTTCTTTCTCGAAATGAGAAAAATCACAATCGTGAAAAATTCGGGAAATTATCTTTAAAGAACAAAGACCCAATAGGGAAACATTATATGCAAGGGTTCTTGTAAATAAACAACGAAATATCAATTTTGTGGCTTGTGACTCATTTTCCTGGGATCTATGACAAATAGTACACACCTGAATAGGAATGTGGGGAGCAGTGAAGGACAGAAATAGGAAGAAAGGGTCGTCTCCACTCTGTTTTTCTATAATATCCAGAGCCCTATCCTTGATGAGATCCTTGAAGTCAAGATGTATAATGATTCACATGGAGAATTTCATTTGAACTCAAATGTACGTATATTTAATGCATTGTATGTTAAACTACTTCAATAATTGCTTGTGCTTAACTACATTTAACAATTGATATTAATTTAAATGTATATTGATATATTTACATCAAATTACAGTATATTTATTACTTGGAAACAATTAGACAGATATTATTATAGGATTGTACATCAAAGGTAAGTTATAAGGCCTACAGACGAAAGTATGAACATTGTTTGTCACTGGGTTTTTCACTAGGAACTTTTTACATTGCAAACATATGTGAACAGGTTACGAACGGAGAATATATTCACTCCAGGTCACTAGCACCTATCATGTTCAGATTTCCAGATAATGCACAATCTATGTAACTTGGACCTGATTTTCGTCTTAAATTTGAGACTTTTGAGAGGATTTGTGAAGGCGAATTTCTACATTTTCTGAAGACTTGACCCAACAACTAAGGAAGAGTCTAACCCGATCTTTTTATTGTGGACCAGAATAGCTTACTGTGACATGCACGCCTGGCCGCGACTTATTCACCGTTTCCTGGTCATACCAATCAAATGCACTGTCTGCAGCAAATGGTAGATGGATAGGTAGATAAATAGGTAGATAGGTAGGTAGATAGGTAGGTATATAGATTCATAGATAGATAGATAGGTCGATTCATAGATAGGTAGCTAGATAGATAGGAAGATTAATAGATGGATAGATAGGTAGATAGATAGGTGAATAAATAGTTAGAGATAGATATAGATTAATATATAGGCAGATTCATAGATGGTTGATACTGCAGATTCATAGATGGTAGATACTGGTACCTCAAAATCAAAACAATCTAACAAAGCAATCTTGTGGAAAATCATTAGAAAAATATCAAAATTACTTGTAACACATCACAAAAAGAAACTGGCAGAGGAAGTTAACTTACCGTTTCTAAACCTTGAAGAAGAACATCTTGTGTAGGAATCAGTATAAGCATTTAAAAATCCATAAAATGTGTTAAATCCTCTCCTTGTTGGAAAATAATCTACACGACAGTGTCCAGCATGCCATCTAAAATAGAAAATTGTGTCACAAAATGAATCATAAGTCGCAAAATATAATATCTTATTAATCAAAATGAGAAGCCTATGTAGCCTATGGAATACCATACCATCCTGCCAAGAGGTATGATAAATAGGGTTAACCTATATGTTGTTACTATATTACTAATGATTGTCCATCAAGATTCTTTTGTCATGCATACAACATTTTTATGCTTATTATAAAATATTTATTAGATGCTTTAGTGTTTACTATCATTAGAATCGGCTTGATCTCATCTGTTCAAATATGGTGATATCTCGAAATTATTTTTTTGCCACTTGTGGCTCGTCTTTGTGTAAGACGATGGATAACTCACTTTCCCAGCATGTGTGTAAAATATCCCGCGTCCTGTAGGTACTGGCCCATGAGCTTCTCACTCTGGGGAATATACAGTGGGGCATCAGGTGAAATAACCCGCCTCTGAAACAAGTAGCCACATAATTTAACCGTATATGTTTTTATTTAGGAACAAGTCAGTTTCAGCTATCCCATAACAGAGTCAGGTATGAAATACACACATAACAGAGTCATGCATAAAATACTAAGATAGAATGTAATGAGAGCATAGGTCTAGGAGACTTTAGTCCATTTTTGGGTCAGATTTCGCGTCCACTTATGGTACTACAGACCGCGTTGGTCTAGTGGCGCCACCTGACGTGTTCCATCATGGACTAAAATCAATATACAACTTGGATTGTAGCGTTTGAACGGTCTGTACTCCCATAGACGTCCCTCGGCCTTCGGCCTTGGGAGGTCTATGGGAGTACAGACCGTTCTCACGCTAAAATCCTCTTGTCTATTGCTATAGTATACAATGCCCACAAGTTTTTACCAACCTGAGGATATCTGAGGATGTACTCCCATAGACCTCCCTCGGCCTTCTGCCTTGGGAGGTCTATGGGAGTACAGACTGTTCTCACGCTAAAATCCTCGTTGTCTATTGCTATAGTATACAATGCCCACAAGTTTTTACCAACCTGAGGATATCTGAGGATGTACTCCCATAGACCTCCCTCGGCCTTCGGCCTTGGGAGGTCTATGGGAGTACAGACTGTTCTCACGCTAAAATCCTCGTTGTCTATTGCTATATTATACAATGCCCACAAGTTTTTACCAACCTGAGGATATCTCGAGTGGCCCCTAGGTATTAGTAATTAAGAGTTTTTTACTCACTTGATGGCGCGGAAAAGCATATATATCTATGACAGAAACTCTGCAAGATGTCAACTTATTGACTTAAGAATATTTCTTTGTGAAAAGAGGTCCTTTTTGGCACAGGATTTTCTGCAGTTTGTCACAAAAACAGGGGGGGGGGGAGAAATGCCGTGAGTACACATTTGACCACTGAGTTAGGAAGGGGGGGAGGGGGAAAACACCTCTTTAAAAACCTGTTAACACAAGTATTGTTGCTAAAGACCTTGAATTACCTTTGTCGACTCAACACCTTCACCAAATAAATATGTTTTTGACATGGAACGTTGCCTTCATTCAACCGATTCTCATTGTTTAACATTATCTACATTTAAATTGATTCATTGTCTGGAATATCTCCCCAAATCATCGATTGTACAAATTATATAAAGACATTTAATCTGAGGACACAAGGAGAAACACTACACACTATAGCAGTGAGGGTGTAACTGTACATAAGAGTCAGATTTTTAGAAAATGCAAAATCTGCTGTTCAACACATCTCTCAAATTCTGTTAAATTAGAGAGGAAAATGATAAATACTGAGTACATATGAATGTATTCTGTATTGTATTCATTCAATAAATCTGTCTGGTTATGTTAAACTGTATTTTGAACCTAATTTTTGTCTTAAATTAGGGTTATTTGAGAAGATTGATGAAGGTGAATTGTACATTTCTGGGGCCTTGACCCAGGTAATCAGGGCATAACCAAAAACCTTACTGTAGGGCCTATTAGCTATCGCAGTCTTAAATTAGGGTTATTTGAGGGGATTGGTGAAGGCCAATTGTACATTTCCTCGCGATCTGACCCATAACCTGAATAAACAACTGTTGAAAACCAATATATTATTATGCTGGAAAACAGCACAACCTCAAATTTCGGTAATTGCTAATTCATTAAAGGCATCTAAACTAGGACTGAATGGGTTATTCATTTCGGGTGGGAAGAATACATCCATAATAGTGTTGCTGATTCTGTATGAGTTTTATAAAGAGATGGAATGACTGTGATGTAAGGGTATCCATGATTGGTTGGTATCTACGTCATTGATGATGTCAGACCAATCATAGATGAGCTTACTCAGCCGCGAGGCACATTAAGAAAAACATCGCCATCGTTAACTGCTTCTGCCAGCCTATTACAAGTGTGAAAATGATGATTTTCCATTATTAAGTTGTAGTATGAAGAAAGAACTGTACTCAAAGTTAGAATCTACTCATGTGATTTTGCATCCAATGCGTGACCTGCGGCTGTTTATTGGATGCAATATAAAATGTGAACTTGAGCCATTCAATCACACTTGTAGTTCTAACCTCTCGTTCAGTTCTATCATGCTTTAATTGTTGGTACATTTGCAATCTTCTTCAGGTGATATCTACAACTTAGAACTTGATTGGGGATAGTAGTACACAAGTATAATTGTGTTATGGTGTGTTGTAATGGATAGGCGTTCATTATTCTGTTTTATCCTTGATTATTGGTTTAATTAATTCAATGATTCTGCGGGAAATGATATGGATACCATACATGACATTTTTCGGTCATACACAGTACTTATTATTTCAATTATTTAAGTTGGCTACAGGTTATTGTTCGGATCATCCAAAAATTACATTCAATATCTTGGTCTTAGATAGCCAACTCAGTATAGCTCTCATTCTAGATAATGCCTCAAGATGTTTAATATTTATTTACATAATCTATTTGCTCACCTCTAGCATGCTTTAAAACTGTCATGAAATAATTTGTATTTATCACTTATTTACAAAACAGCAGACGCTTCTAAAGACACAGGTCATTTCATTGCTAGCATGCTATAAAACTGTCTTGAATTAATTTTTATTTATCACTTATTTACGAAACAGTAGACGCTTCTAAAGACACAGGTCATTTCTGTGACCTTTGAAGATCCTATTG
Source organism: Sthenelais limicola (assembly GCA_942159475.1). NCBI lineage: Eukaryota > Metazoa > Annelida > Polychaeta > Phyllodocida > Sigalionidae > Sthenelais > Sthenelais limicola. Next base: position 38,653,629 of record OW804102.1, read on the forward strand.
ATCAAAACTCCAATGTAAAAATACTCCCCCTAAAGCTGTTAGTGGGTAAGATTTTCGGAAAATGCACAATCTACAGTTCTACACATCTCTCAAATTCTGCTAAATTAGAGGGAAAAATGATAAATACTGGGTATATCTGAGTGAATTCTGTATTATATTCATTCAATAAATCTCTGGTTATGTTGAACTGTATTTTGAAACTGATTTCTTTCTTAAACTAGGGTTATTTGAGGGGATATGTGAAGGCGAATTGTACATTTTCTGAAGACTTGACCCATGTAATCAGGGCATAACCAAAAACCTTCTGTAGGGCCTAGTAACTATCACGGGGAATTAATACTGCCGCGAAATAGTACAAAAACAGAATAATAAATTGCTAATGTGCATGATATTCTACTTGGAAATGTCTAGTTTTATCAATGCTGATTTTTAAATAAGGAAAATATGAAGATTTCAAGCAGACAAATTGATTATGGGCAATTCATGTGAAAAATTACGCCGACTGATCGGATTGACAGGAATGGCATGGAAAACACTATTTCCCCACAGAATACATAAAAATAGCACTTCTTGCTCTTACATGTATATATTCTCATAAATATTGGTGGGCAATAAGGGAGGTGTGAGACAAACATAGGTTTCTGATTCATTTAATAATGTAGATGATTAGATGTGTTGAGGCAAGCCGGACAATTTTGAGTCCGTCGGTCGGCAGGGAATAATGGAGAAAGGCCATTTACTTTTATAATAGATCAAAATAGACAAGCAACAAAAGACCAATGTTTTCCTGCTAGTTCTATAACTTCACAGCTTTTGGTTGAGAAATAAGGGAGATGTAGCAAAACTTATGAGTCCACCATTTGGCGGCCAGGAGGCACTGTAATGTAACAAAATAACGTAATAGACTGTTTTAGCGCTCTGCTCCTGAAGCCCACCTATCCCTATCTCTTTGGGATGTGTTGTAACATAATGCCGCCCACAACCAAAAGAGTTTTAGTGCTAGGCCCATCGCACACACAATGAACGCATCTTTCCTCTGCCGTCAATCACAAAAATATATAGTTGAAATGCTTTTTGAACAAAGATGATGTATTTGTTTACCTTTTTCACATTGTGATATTTGATAGCAATAATTTTGATGTGTAGCATCGGGCCTCAACCCCAGGACATCCCGCAGACAGTCCCGTCAGCCTGACGTTCTCATAGCAACTCTGGTATTGCCCATTAAAACTAGGTGTTTGGAGCTGAATAAACGGGCTTTGAGCCTTAATTTCACTACTAAGGGGAAAAAACTATTTTTCACATGCAACCAGATTATTTTAGTTCACCAAAGTTTTTTAAAATGTTGCTGAGAACGATGCGTAGGTCTTCAACACAAACATGCTCTGATAGGGTCCCGACGTACGCATCTAGTTCCTTACGTAAGCAGCTGCACATGATGTGAGGATGTAGTACGCTCGAAAGATAGGGTTAGGTTAGTGTCGGCGGGATAGGTAGGGTTGCTAAAACAGTCTAATGTCTCAATTCCAATTTAGGCAATGTTAGCATTGCATTGTGCTTTTGAGTCCTTCCCAACGCCTTTTCCTGCGCATAGTTGGGATGGACCTAGAGTTTGAACTCTGTATTTATATCAAATCTACCACATTTAATTGATGAAATTACCCTTTTCCTATAGTTCCTCTTCTCGGCAGAACGCATGTCTCGCGGCAGAAAACAGAATTGTTTTCTCTCAAAGCTGCATACTCAGTTATTACGGCAAACAGAATTTACCAAAGTTACTGATATTATGACTTATAGGACTGAATTTACTATATTCTGCTTTTGTTATATATTTGTACAAGAGTTACTCATATTATAACTTAAATTATGTTTACAAAAGAGTTGATAACAAGTTGTGATATAATTCATGAAATCTCAACAAATATTTAATTATCTAGAAACGTATTTACCTGCATACCAAGGCGATGTGGCCACTTCCCAGTCAGGAATGCTGTTCTTGAGCTGAGGATAGATCATATCACAATCCTTCATATTCATTCTTGTATTTCAAAAAAACAAAACATGTTTATTGTTATTACGTTGTAACTTTTAACCTTTAACTTTTGAGCTGTAGGTTGTATAGTTACACTAAATGTATTGAGTCAAAAGTTGTCTAGAATTATTAATGAACAATAACTTTTATTGCATTTTGCTATAGTCTGTCCAAAAAGTAGATGACACTCGATTCCTTCGTCCCTTTATAAAAAGAGAGAAGAGTGGGGACTTGACTTCAAACCTGTTCCACCTTAGTTGTGACAAACCATGGCAAAAAATCAGCTGTATTGTATTGCGCTGTCTCTGTTACATGTGCAGCTGCTGTTATTTTGCTCAGAAGGAAGGAAGAGCTGGTTATATTGGCTCTGTTTCCCCATGGTTGATTGCAAAGAGCAGCTCGCTGGGCAAAGGGTTGACAGGTCCTTGTCATCAATAGAAATCTCCCACGTTTCCCTCTTATTAAATGGATGACAAATCTGGTGTCAACTACTTTTCAGACAGACTATTATATATATACATATTACTGAAGGCCGTACATCATTCAATTTGTTATCAGAAAAACACATGTTCACATAGTGAATATGTTATTGTGTTCCCATTTATATAGTGTGTTTTATTATTACATGCATTGTCTCTGGCATGTCATCGGAGCTTCATTATCAGGGGTCAGGTCAACAGAAAATGTACAATTCACCTTCACCTATCCCCTAAAATAACCAACATTATGACGAAAATCAGGTTCAAAATACAGTTCAAAATAACCAGATACATTTACTGAACGAATACAATACAGAATACATTCAGATATATATCAGTATTTATCCTTTTTCACTCTAATTTAGCAGAACTTTCGAATTATGGAGAACTTTAGATTGTGCATTTTCCGAAAATCTGACTCCTTAAAGGGAAATTGGTGTGGAATACGTAGATGAGTGTGTTTCTGTTCCCCTTAATGTTTTATAGACATTGGATTCCTTCTATTCATTAAAAATGTCTACACTATGTTCCACTTAACCTGAACTCTGTTTACTTGAATTTTCAGTTAAACTGAACCGTTTATAATTTCCCTGCAGGCTTCCTACTTAATGTTTCAGAGGGCTGTTGCACAACGCCTGTTCGTTGCATATTCATAGCTGTTTTTAGCCTTTCTGCATGTTGCACAATGAAATTCGTAGAAATCCCTGTTTGTTTTTTGTGCAACAAACGAGAACCTGTTGCACAACCAATTCTAGGTGCTCGTTTGTTGGTATATATGACCACAATTATTATCTAAATAAGTTAATCATTGATATAAGATAAAATGACAATGATTCTGTATCAAACCTAGACCTCAGTTATACATGATTCTAGACTATTGTTGAAGCCTAAGTGCGAGAAGTTTTGCTGATTTACGAATATGAGGCCTTTTATTCATCGATCCTCATTGACTGACTTATAATGACCATTAGAGGTCAGAAGCTAGGTTGGAATATCCCCAATAAATGATGTCAGTCATTAAATGTCAGTCATGGAATAACCGCAGTTTTAATTGGATACACATCCCCTAGAAGTGTACACCTACACACGTGCAGCCAAATGAAATGTACAAGAGTTGGTTAATTGTGCACAATTCTGCTCGTTCGTTGGCCTGCCACATAGACAAATTTTAGGGCAGAAATTCTGTTGCACAGTGAAAAGTTAGGATGACCTCTAGGGTTATTCTATGTCTGCTCCTACCTAATTTGAAGTTCCCTGGAATTTATTTATTGACATATATATCATTTCATAATGGTTAAAAAATGACATATCAAAAGATTTCCACATTTAATATTCATTTTTCTATGTTTTTGATATTCATGGATATAAGGCTTGCTCGTGGCAAAATTATTTATCTGCCTTAGTCCATGTGTGTGTGGCCTGTCAATCAAACCACTATTCAATGGACTATACCTTTACTAACTGCCTATGAATATAGAAGGGTACATGCGTCCTAATATAGAGGCACTGTCCACATAGAAGTACCACTTATAGGCCCTCAATGCAGACACTGAGAATTTAAAAAACAAACAAACCATCAAACTGGTCAGATAGGTCGGGATATCCCCTATACATGACATCATTCTACAGAATAGCCACATTTTGACTGGGCCCACACCTCTTAGTACACCCACGAACATGAAGACAAACAATGAAGGAGGTTTAGGACTAGCCATTGTGCAACACAGTGCTAGTTGTGGCTATTAATTCTGCTCGTTCTTAGACCCCTACGAGGAGGTTATCATGTTGTATTTTGTATTTAAATTATTTTATTCAGCGAAAAACATTATGCAACTGGTACACTATATCTCAGCCGTCGCTGATTTACTAGGATAATCATAACAATAATTTACATCAATGAAGCTTTTAATCCCTTCTATGTATGGCTTAATTTACTGGATAATCATAACAATCGTAATTCACTAAGTATCGATTACAATATACAGAAGAAGCATTTGTTAAGAACAATATATAATTTAAAACCATCACCGACGCATCTCTACTTACTACAGTCCGTTTAGGTTTGTTACAAAAAATGTTCATATCATGTTCTTTCGTTGTGCAACAGCCCTCAGTTCTCTTTAGCTGAATTTTCGATTAACCTTAAGTTTTTCTGATTTCCTCTTGAGTTCAGGTTAAGTGATCACGTACTCTGCCTACTTTGACCAACTTGTTAGTTCACCCGTAAACAAAAACTGATGCAAACCTCTGCAGCAGGAAACTTGCGTGTATCTGTTTGTTTTATATGTTTAAACCTATATATACACTTCTTTAAAATACTTCCAATATGCTTAATTTTAGTAAGAAATGAATCCCACAGGCTTTGTGCAGATCGAATATAAATTATATATACATCCAGTGAGAGAGAGTAGTTACGGTATAGCTATGTTTACATCATGACGTTCGCTCTGACAATGGGTTAATGACCTCAATCGCAGAATGCATGTGCGTCATTGGTACTTGCCTAACGTCTAGTTGCACCAGAGTTATTTTGGTATGCCAATCCAAAATAATTTTCAACAGGAAAGTTCGGAAAACAACTCACAAATATGACTTCATATGATCAAATCAGGAAAGACATGGGTAAAGGGGGTTCTATATTATTCAATTACTATGACTTTGACCAATCTGTAATAAATGAGTTCTATGATCGGCAAGTGCCACTTTAAATGAAAATTGTTGTATATAATACTTTATTCAACCCAAATAAAATATCGTTTTGTACATTATATAGATATGAGTAGATAACCTTGAAAACAGCTGGGTTGTAAGTGAAGTGTCAGTCTGCTTTCACTGATTTATGAAAATAAAATATTTAATCAAAAAAAACACTCTGCATTCTCTGACAATTTAATGTTTGTTGGGATGCTGTTCAAAACTATAGGTCCTTTGTATATATAAGAGATCTTCTAATTTTTTCATATGTTGGATTCGGTACTATATCAATGAACTTAGGATGTAGATGCAAGGAGTTTATATCATTTATGCTATTATTCTTTATTATACCTCTGGGAGGGATGGTATGGTACGCCATAGGCTACAGCATTGGAAAACCCTCTGGGCGGTATTTACATATCATATTGCCCCCTGGCGGAATTTTTGTGAAAAAATAGTCCCATGTTCGCTTCCATATTTTCTTTATTTGAATAATTATTTTCGCGGAAAAAAGACTTGTAATACATGGTATGTAATGATATAATAATAATTATAATGATGACAACTGTAAAATTCCGAATTTATTGCGTATTTAAATAGAAAAATAGTCCCGAAAATGAGTGAGGTGGACCGGAAGTGAAGCTAAGGGTAAACAAAACAAGTGGCGAGTGGCAAGTAGAGAGTTTGTTGTCTGACACTTATTTCCATCGAATTTTCACTTTTTTTTTACACAAAAACATCGAGGGAGGTATAATAAATACAAAATAGACTTCTGGCAGTGTGGGAGGTGGTTATCTCCCTTGGGCTACCTAATTTCGTCGGGTGCTACGCACCCTTACGAAATTAGTACGCCCGCGGGAGATAACCACCTCTCACACAGCCAGGAGTCAATTTTGTCTATATATCACCTTATATTATCTTAGAGTTTCTTATTTATATACCGGAAATCACAACAATATTGCAAGGTAGATTATCTACTCTTACTGTTGTGGCTTTATGTTTAGTGTGAATATTATTCCGTAGAAAACAAAAACTTATACATGTATGATGTTGTAGTATGTATATATAATCTGTAAGCTTTTTTCTGGAACACAACATCAATCAACGCATCAATGATTTTCCAAAGTTAGTTTCACTTCTACATTTTTTTGCACTCAGTTGTCGACATGGGGATATTTTCACGAGACAAAGTTCAAAAGCATACCTCTACAGTGTAATTTAAACATTAAACTCATATACTATTTTTTTTTGTTCAAATATTTTTATTTCGTACAGGAGACATCTCAATTTACACTGATTTTCATAAGAGCCCCTGTAATCTATTTATTTAACAATTGGTAGTAGGGCTTCAATAATTATACCAACTTATATCGTTCTTTTTATTTTAATATATGTGTGCTAAACATAGCAATCTGATACAATATTTACAAGTACTTGTCACGTCATGATAAATAATGAGGTGGTGAGGTGAATGAGGTAAAAGAAATAATGTAGATGAAATGGGAGTAGTACAGACTATTTGTGTCGTATCTATTCATTCGTAGTGAGTAATGGAAGACGTTCATTGCGCTCAAAATGTGAGAATGATCGATATACAAGTATTCAAGTGAGTTCATTTGTAACATTCTTATCGACATACATTTTTACCAGCATGGTTTATCCAATTATTTACCGAGATCCGATAATATATACAGACTCATTTCTGTTTGAGTACAATCATAGCCTTTTTTGCTCTTATCATCAGTAATATACAGACAGGGCGGGGCAAGAAGGGGTCCTTATATACATACTCTCTATATACAATTTTATTGATTGTCCATTAGATGTTTTTTGAGGATAGATTTGAATATTAATGGGTCTCCCTGGGATCTTAGATGGGCAGGCAATGAATTCCAAATTGTTCTGATACTATTGTATAGGCATCTCGCTTCGGCATCCGTACGTACTTGTAAGGTCCTCATGGTTGGCGCATCAGCTCTTCTTGTTGGTCTGATTGGCTCTTCATAGTTCTTCAATATATAAACTTCTCTGTGAGCTATTTTTCCAATATTAAACATGATCCTGTTTTCAATAGTCATAGTATTACATTCTCGCCATAGACGCTCATTACTTTCGTCATTCAGACGTGGCATTGCTGCTCTCAAAGATCTATTTTGTAGAGTTTGTAGTTTCCTTATGTTACTTTTGTTTATACAGTAAAATGCAAATAGACCATAATCAAATAGGGATAGAATTTTTGATTTTACAATATCAAGCGCAGCTTTATCAGTAAGATTCGTTCTGATTTTCCTAAATAAATACAATTTTTGATTTATGTTACTAATCATACCATTTAAGTGTGGTAGCATCGTGAGGTGCTGATCAATAATTAGACCTAAATAGGTGTATTTTGTTACCTGCTCAATCTTTTCTCCATCTAATATGATAGTAATATCTTTCATTTTACATTTTTTTTCCCCATATAACATGCACTTTGTTTTCTTTGTATTGACTAAGAGCTTATTTGATTTACACCAGTTGCTAAATTTCCGTAAGTCATCATTCATTTTCGTTTCACATTCTTCGATTTTACATCCAGAAAAATACAATGCAGTGTCGTCAGCATATTGTAGACATCTACTGACAATAGGCAGGTGTTTAATATCATTTACATACAATAAATATAATACAGGTCCTAAAACAGACCCTTGGGGTACCCCATACTCAATATCCGAGGTGTCCGAGATGAATTCACCATTTCTAATATACTGTTGTCTATTGTTCAAATATGATTTCATCCATCTAATAATCTGATTTGAAAACCCACATTCTTTTAATTTGTCTAATAATATAGAGGGAACCACAGAATTGAAAGCTTTCGAGAAGTCAATAAAACACGCAATAGTAAACTTGTTATTATGGCTAGCTAGATTAATATCCGAAATAAATTTTGTTAAGCATTCTATAGTGGAGCGACCCTGCTGGAAACCAAATTGTTCTGTGTTCATAATATTGTTTTCATTTAAATATCGGTGCATCTGAGGTACTATTATTTTCTCCAATATCTTTCCGCCAATGTGACACAGCGAGATAGGTCTTGTATCTGATGGTGATTTCGGGATATTTACCTTTGGTATTAATTTAACCATCACCGTTTTCCAAACATTAGGGAAAATGCCACTACTCAGAGAAAAATTAAGAAGGAACTTTAGTTGCTCGTGAAGTATTAAGAAGGCGTCCTTGTAGATCTTTGAACTAATATCTTTACAACCAGAGTTCTTACTACTATCTAAGTTTCTTAATATTTCATTTAGACTATTATCGTCGATTTCATGATCTGCCCATGGTACAGCAACCGTTTCTATTTTAGGGGTCCTAGCAGTGTCCTTAATTTTCTGGTTTATGTCAGAACCAACTTTGCAATAGTACTCATTTACAGAGTTAACCAAATCAGTTCCCTCTGTCATTACGTCATCAATCTTTAACTGCTTAATTAATTTCTCATCTTTCCCTGTTATATCTCCTATTACTCTCCAAAATTTCTTCGAGTCCTTTCGATGTGTAAATAGTAGGTTCCGATAGTAGTCAGACTTAAGTCTTTTTATTAACTGATTACAAGCATTTCGAACTGATCTGGCCTGTCTGATATCATCTTCCCTTTTAGATTTATTAGCAATTTTATACAACCTTTCCCTCTCTCTATGTAGATCTCTGACCTCATTAGTATACCATAGAGGTGGTACACGCTTTTCTTTAAAAGTTTTTATCGGGGCAATGGTGTTTGTCGCCTTTAATATAATTTCAAACATAGCACTCCAGCAGTCGTTGGGATTGCTTTTATGGTAAAAGTCATCCCATCTAAATTTTCTTAATTCTGTTTCTAGATTCACCTTAGAATAATTTCTTAAGTCTCGCCCTACTATCTTAATTTTCGGACTCAGCTGATTGTGGCGTTTCAAAATAATGAAGGTGGGTTCATGATCCGATAGTGAGAAAGCAATTGTATTTGCTGAGTATTCTATACTACTTTGCACTAGGAAGAGATCCAAAACCGAATCCTTTAGTAGACCATATCTGGTAGTTTTTCTAAGAGCAACTGTCAGACTATTTCTCTCGCAAAATTGCATAAGGGCCTTCGTTTTGTTATCATTTACCCCAATATCTATGTTTAAATCTCCACAGATAATAATATTCGGCTTCTTATTAGGGTTTGTAATTGTCGCTTCTTTACAATCCTGTAAGTCAACAATGAAAGAATTAATGTTCCCCGCCGGTGGTCTATACGCTATTAATATTTTAAAAGTAGGAGCGTTCCCTTTCTTCACAGAAATAGACAAAATTTCACTATTATTGTTCGATATGAGACCCGCCGAAATCACACTATAGTTATAGTCTGATCGCACATAACAACAGACACCTCCACCTCTACTTCCTAGTAAGCGGTCAGATCTTATTATATCATAACCCTTTGAAGCTATTAAACAATCAGGTAACTCAGGTTTTAGCCAGGTCTCGGTGAAGGCTACTAGGTCAATGTTATTATTCAAGATCTCATTTTTAATTATATCAATTTTTGGTAGAATAGATCTAATATTATATTGTACAACTTTGAAACCCCTGATGTTTTTCAAATCCGACCAGTTTGATACTTTATCTGCCGTCATTATATAATAGGTTATAGACTGATGTCAATATCTTTATACAACCATAATATACAAGGGATAACCATTGATCGATCGACACATCAAACACTCTTTCAATTGACCACCTACAACAAGTCAGAATGCATATCCAACAGAAGAATAGAATTACATTTGTTAAACAGCAAACATTGGTCCACATTGCTCGATCCACCGTACAGAGGGTCCGATCGCACTGCGACAACAGACCAGTGCACGATGGTATCAAACAATAGCATGTCAGACTTAGTAATTTCAGCGTGCAATACATAGTAATTGAACATATAAATACCCCCATATAATTAGCGATAGGTCTACAAAACCGTTCAGAGTTCCTAATTATTATACTTATTTCCATTGCCAGACCCTCCGTACTCCAAACCCGGTCGCACTGCGACAACAGGCCTTTGCACGTTGGGCCGCGACAATAAGTAGTAAGCACAAATTCATATTCATTCAGGATAACACATGAGGAATAACGGAAAAACACCCACATACACTCAGCAGTCATTAGGTTAAACTCAAGAATTTGTATGAAACCAGGAATCATATTATTTTGCTCTGTAAATGGGGTCATTATGAAACTTGATGATTTCAGTAGCCCAGTGCTTTAATACTATCTCATCACAGTGTATCCCATCTGGTAGGCGTTGAAAAAGATGCCTCATCTTGCCCTTTGTTCGAGCATGCACTTTTGAAAATAGGTTGGGGTGCCTGATTCCCCTTTTGATGTTTAATTCCATTATTATCTTATTTATCTTCGTTATGGCTGAATTTACAATTGGTTGCAGCGGCGAATTCCCATGGATATGGTTCGCTTTGTTCAATTGCGTACCTATCAGACCCCCGAGACTAACACTACAATTGTCTGGGATATAGCTCAATTCCTCTAGTGTTCTATTATATCTCAGTTCCATCATATCAATCAAAGATTTTTCAGAGGAGCGTGCCAAGCTAATTCGTTTTGTTTTGCGGTCTTTCTCGCATAAATCACAAATACCTCCCGCTATGATAATTCTAGTAGGTCGTTTTGCAAAATAGAGTTCACGGCATTTATCAGAAAGGAAACTTAGTTTAGCCCCACTGTAAGCGAAACATTCTATATCTAGGTCTTCAGGTAAAAAGGATTGTAGCTTCCTGCCCCTCGAGTCTGTAATAACTATAGTTTTGGAGCTTGGTGGATCCATCATTGAACTTTTCCTAGATCACCAAGATGTTTCCTGGCATTCTCCTTCTCCTGCAAGGAAGTGAAACTCATTTTCTCAGGTTCAGGTACAAATACAGGTTCAGATTCAGATTCAGATACCGACTTATTGAATTCTTCCAGGGTTTGAATTATTTTAGCAGTATCCACAGTATTGGGTCTGAAAGGACTGTTCGAGCGCTTACTTTGGGAATCTTCCGCACTAAATTGCCTACCTCTCTTATTCGAATCCGGTTTCTTGTCGTACGTATACGATTGGGAGCTATACTCCCAATGCCTTGTCGGTTTGTAGGTCTGAGCTCTCCCTCTAGCACTAGCAGGAATGCCACGTCCTAGACCCCTAGCATAACCACCACCTCGTGACTCGGCCCATTTCCCTCTGGCGTTTCCCATGGCTTGCATTTGTTGTTGCATCTGATACATAGGATTTGGACCGAACGGAAAATTATCAGGCGCTTGTTCAGGTGGGCAAAGCTCATTATCACAATCCATGGAGTTAGCATTTGTTTGTGTCAAACACTCCGCTAATCCCTGGGGCGGCATGCACGGGGCTGTCGGTGGTAACTGTGTAGCATTCGCGTTCACAGTTTGGGCTGGGGCTTTTGTAACAATCTTGATTTGTTTCCTCTCATAATCAGGACCTTCTGTGAGAAAGGAGCGATAGTCCTCTAGAATTTGACCTACCGCATTATTTCCAGGACATTTCCCTTCTTTCACAAGCTTAGAATGAATACTTCCCCCACACGCCCAATATGGATCTTTAGTCGCTTCACATAATGTTTTTTTCCCCGTGTTTACAAGAAATTGCTTCAGCTCTGGGTTTTGTTGGAATTTCTCCTCAATGAGGACCCTCATGACTCCCAATTTATCAGCTTCCCAACCATCATCAGGCTTTATTGCGTAGGAGAGACCTTTTGCTCCCTTAGCGTCTTTACAATCATGGATGTCTTTTGCAATATCGGGCCTCCCATGCGCGTTCGCACGAGCAAATTGGTAGGCATGCTCGACGCTACGGAACCAAATTCCCTGTATGCAGAAGTCACAGGGAAAGAAATTGCTTAAGACACTATATTCGGAGTGGAAATAGAGTCTGCCTTCAATTTCTTTTGTTTTTGAGTCGGACAATCTAAAGCCTGGTTTTAGGTGCTCTAACTGGTCGTACCTGTAACGAATTCCGTCAATCCTAATGTGATCTTTTATGATCGGTCCTACATCAATATCTTCATTTCCAATAGATTTAATATGCTTCTGCACAGAAATCAGCATGTCTTTACGCTCCTGCACGGTTGCCGGGACATCTGAACTGATAAATACCCTGCTACACCATTTTGATTTCCTCAATTCAGATCTGTGCTCAAATATGTGATTTCTCGCATCTAAACCGCTAAACTGAACACGAATCTTTTTGTTTCCCTGCACATAAGACTTAAAGCGGTATGCGGAAACAAAATCAGGCAGACCAAATTGTGGGTTTATTTCTCTGCATATGTCGATCGCTAATTTCAAAGTATTTTCGTCATGTCGTTCTTTAGCACCAGAAATGATAAGGTTACAGCGTCTTCTGTCAAGTTCAGATTCTAATGCCATATTCTCCATTCGTTCTATCGTATACTTCAGGTCTCGATTTTCTTTTTCAATGCGAGTCATTCTTTTATCGGTTTCATAGCCATGTCGTATCAAGTCGTCAATTTTCTTTTTGTAAACGTCTGCGTTATACTGGGTATATTCTAGTGAAGTCTTAAGGTCGTCGTTACTACAATGATCATTTGGAATATTCAGCATTTCTTGGCTGTATAAAACATTTGTACCAAAAGGTTTTATAGGCTCGTGCCTACCTGGGGCTTTTGTGTCGGCTAACGCTTGGTTAGGCGGATTGAAAAATCCACCCGCTTTCTCTTCCGAGATCGTGAGGGGGTCTCCAAATTTCATAATGATAGAAATATATCGATCAAATCACAATAAAGTCTCTGCTCAAGTACAATGTCTCTTAGATTGTCTCCATTTACTCACATTTGTACGTCCCGTCCAGTTGTTTACTGGGGTGAAAGGCCGGAGAATGAGCGATGATAAGTAGGGATTATCCTATGTGTTTGGCTTGGTGTGGGAGCTAAGCCAGAGACGTCCGCTCTCTACGAAGCCGAACTCTACTCTGATCTGATATACTATAATCAATACAGAATATTGCCTTTTGCACAATCATTGCTAGCCTTTTGCACAATCATTGCTAGCCTTTTGCACAATCATTGCTAACCATTAGATGAAATATTTTTTGATTTTTTCTCAATGTTTTCAACTTACGGGCTACAGACGTTGTCAGAATAAATCCGGTCCAGGATTGCTCCTGAGCGGGCTAACGCGTCCATGTGTGGCGTGTGCACCTCAGCATTGTTCCAGCCTACGTCATTGTACCCAACGTCATCCAGCATAATGAACACTATATTGGGCTTCCTTCTCCCACCACCTGAACATTGGAAAATATCTTATAAAGGAAAGTTTTAATTTCCTTTCAAAAATACAATTACAATAATTTCTAGTAAAATCTGTGTTTTCACAGTTGACAGTTGTTTCAAGAATGCCTTGGCTGAAATTAGTTAACAAATCGAGTTCACTCATTTAGTTCTAAAATAATTGAGTATTAAACATCACAATAGTAAAACATTTTAATCTGCTCAAGGATAAGATTGGAAAATATATGATTTTCCAAGTGATTTATTCACTAGACTAGTGCCCTATCGCTATTTCAACAGCAACGGGACTGGCGCACTTGCCCAGTGTCAAATGGTATACTAATGAGACCCAGCTATGATAGGCCAGTGTAAACAATGTTTCCGGTGTTGAACATTTCTAACCAACTCCAATGCCTAGTTTCAAAAGAATAAGTAACAATATTTGAGACTTCCGGTTTGCTAGAGAATAAGAAAGACGTGAGCTCCGCTGATTTGGCGTTTTCCTTTTCAGCATCCAGCATTCAAGGGCTAGAGATTAATTATTCTTTACCCAGGACTTGACTTGAAGTGACAGCGCATCTCAATAGCATCAAAGCTTAAACTTTGTTGAAAAAACGACTGAGATTCAGGACATTTATTTCCTTGCATGAGGAAGCGGTAGCTGTATCGAGTGGAAGCCATCTTGGCTTTAGTGTGGATGCTCCAGGGCATAAGATTAAGATAAAGGAAACTTATATAAACGATTACCAATCAAACAATTTAATTTCTGTAGTGATCTGACCCCAAACAATTCGGGATTACGACTTCAGGAATGCTTGACAAAAGACACATATATAGATTTTCTCACTCAGGATTAACATCAGTTTAAATCTTCGCGGGACAAGCATGGATTACCTATATAGAGAGAATGGGACGAGCCAGCAATAATCGAAAATTTATAGGACGAGATTCGTCCACATAAGCACGATGCCGTAGGCAGAGTGCTTATGTGGAATTGAAATAGAAATACTTATTAAGTCTCGAACTGTTTGCTATCATTGGAATCTGCTTGATCTCATCTTTTCAAATATGATGAAATCTCAAAACCCAACTTTTGCGACTTGTGAATCATTTTCCTGTCACACAAATTAAATATGGATGGTCCTCACCTTCTTCATCTGAATCCTCAGCCACGGACAGGTTGATGGTAACACATACCAAACTTCCAAGAAGAGCAAAGAGGAATTTGGAGTCCATTGCTTTGCTGTAGAAACACCAGCGTCCAAGTGACCTTGAAGATGTTCTTTCCGTCTCAGCAATGGTTAGCAGGATGTCACACAATGTACCGTATTTCATCGAAATATTTAGAATGATAATGATTTATTTGATATCATCAGATTTATCCTCCTAATGGGCCAGGTCACCAGAAAATGTACAATTGGCAGCTCTACACATTCATGAAATTCTGCTAAATTCAACGGAAAATGATAAATAGCAGGTATATCTCAGTTTATTCGGTATTGAGTTGATTCAAAGGGTGTGTTTGGTTATGTTCAACTGAGTTTTGAATTTAATTTTTGTCATTGATTTAAAGTATCAGTTCTGTTATGTTAAACTGTATTATGAAGCTCACTTTTTGTCTTAAATATGGGTTATTTGAGAGGATTTGAGAAGGCGAATTGTACATATTCTGAAAATCTGACCCTTATCTAAGGAAGGCGCTTACAAATAGGAGGTAGGTGCTTATTGCATAATAGGAATACATACACATGCAGATATACATCTTTTAGAATGATAATAATGTGTTTGATATTATCAGAGTTATCCTGCTAATGGACCAGGTCACCAGAAAATGTACAATTTGCAGCTCTACACATTTATGAAATTCTGATAAATTCGACGGAAAAATGATAAATAGCAAGTATATCTGAGTTTATTCGGTATTGAAAAAGGATGTGTTTCAATATGTTGAATTGTGTTTTGAGTCTCATTTTTGTATTAAATTGGGGTTATTTGAGAGCGTTTCCGAATGAGAATTGTGCATTTTCTTGAAATTTCACCCTAATAGGCACTGAGTGTTATTGCCGAGAGCTCAGTGGCGCTTATTTATTTCAAAAGTATAAATGATCCGGTGGTTTTTTTTGGGGAGGCTTTTAATAGGGGATTTGCATGTGCCACTGCGCATGTCTGTTACAGTGCATCCTGGAATAGATTCTGATGAAATCTTTAGCAAATATTTAGCACCATTTTTATCGAAAAATTCAACAATGTTTTTACCAATATCATTGCTTTTATAGCTTATCTATAAAAACAAAATGCATGACGGGAAATATGGTTACTTGTAGCTGAAAATATGTAAAACCCAAGGATATTGATAGTAGAGCATTGATAAATAGCCCATGATGAACATGACTTGTTTTCCGTGTAATTTACACTGTACCATTAGTCCCATAATTCCATACGAATCAAGATTCAATATGGCGGCTATGCAAATCCCCTATTGGGACCCGGCGTTTTTCTGTGATATACGGTACTTTATTTGTAAGCATCTCAGGTGTGCAGTCTAGGGAACCTATACTGGCGTACTTAATAATTTGGTACATGTGTGGCAAATACATTTTTTTCTAATAAAACTAGTACATGGGGGAGTATATATATGTGTATCCATTTACTCATGCATGGAGAACACATTAGGTTAGGTCATTTGTAGACAACCGTTATGTGGATCAGATTTCCAAATAATGTATAATTCACCTTCACCAATCCTCTCAAATAGCCCACATTTCAGACGAAAATAAGGTGCAAAACACAGTTCAAACTAACCAAACAGATTGCTAGAATCAATGCAATGCCGTATATACCCGAATTTACCATTTACCAAATTGCAGCTTAATTTTGCAAAATTCACTCAATGTGTAGAGCTGCGAATTGTACATTTTCTGAAAATCTGACCTATGTATATGTATGATATATTCACTTCAATTCAAATAGTCTACATTCATCTTGGTTTACACAAAAGGCCAAGACAGCCTAGGTCCAAAGTTGAGAAAGTTCCTTCCAGCGAAGGGAAAGCCTCTCGCCAGTGCCATTATAATTCCATTAAGACCAAAAAAATTCATTATATTCCCATTAAAACGCCGAGTTCTAGGCAGGGATACCGATTGGCGAAGTAGGCTGATATACCATTCTTATCTGATCTGAGGGTTTGGACCTATAGTGCAGAGAACATCTGTATCACAGTTTTTACTTCTCAGATTTGTTTTTACTTGTGAGTTAGCTGATCAGGTACCATTATGTCAATCATCTTTATCTTCTCAATCCATCATGAATGTGTGAGATGATTGTGGCGTTGTCTTAGGTGTTAGTGTGTAGGCTTATCTAATCCATATCTAATTCAGGCGAGCAGTCCTAAGTTTCGCACTGACACACCAGCACACTTCACTGACCAGTGGCCACGCCACTCGCATCCCATTATCTGTAATGATTGTTTTGATTGACAGCTTGCCATGCCCATCACCCAGCAAGTGTATGTTTTGGTCAAGCTGAGATCGTCAGGCCTCACTGCCCCGGACCCTCGCTCCCCACTGAGCTGTAGTGTGGGACTGTACAGTAACTGAGCGTACTAGAGTCTCAATGAGGATGAGGATGAGGAGGAGAGTTGAAGCTAGGAGGGGAGATGTATTTCCCTTTTTCTCTCAGAGAGAGAGGGAGAGGGGGATAGACAAATGACAGTGTGAGGGTGAGGGAAGGAGAGGGGACATAGAGTAGGATGGCAGCGGATTCCTGTCTCTCCTATTTATTAATGGTAAAGTCGGGCCAAATAAATGTGAGTAAAGTTGGAGTTGTGAAAATGACTTGATGTAGTATTACTGGTGGGTAGAGATGAAGAGTGTTCTCAAGGGGTATTAACTTATCTGGTTTTAAACACCACTTCATAAGAGTATCTCTGGGCTAGTTAAATAAGTACCCCTTTTTTGTTTTTCTCTGGGCTCACCAGCAAAATGCACCCCTTTTTTAAGGATTCTCTGGCCGGAGATTGCTAGCCAAAATGTTACCCATTTCCTGAGCTTTTGCGAACGCGGGTGCGGTCCATATGGGGGGGGGGGGGGGGGGGGGCGGGGGAGGGGTAATTATATGATGGATCTTCTATAGTTTATGATATTTGACCTTTTATATTCACCCAGATGATGAGCATTTTTGGTAAATATTCTGCATTTTCAGTTTAAGAAAGACTAAATTTCAGTAACTATGACGTGACATCGCGCACAAATAATTGATTCTGAGAAGTTGTTTCCTTTGGAAATGCAGGGTATAAACATTAAGTTAAACTGATTATGAAGTTAAATAGAAAAATAGTTGATTAAATCATTGATTAACTTAATAATAAATAAACTTATAACTTGTTAATTTTCTTAATATAGTGTATTAAATTTAATATTATCAAAATGTGTTTGCATGATGAAGATCAATAAAGATAAGTCAATGAATACAATATGATTGCTTGTAATTATGTGTGATTTAATACAAGTAACACTAGTTCTATAATAATTATTTCTCTAACCATACCCTTATGCGATAACAATTCATAGTAGGAAAAACAAATGATAGCAGGATGGAAAAGTCAAAAGATCCTCCCCCCCACCACTCCCTCCTAACTCCCGCTATTCAACACTACAAAACTATTACATAGGAGATTCCTATCTTATGTCAGTGTATATGTCATCCATGCATGCGAGTATTAATGGAATAAAAGCGTTTTTATATCTGGTGTCCCACTAAGGCTTCTCTCTATCATTGTCATACAGTCTACTATATCATGCTTTACGGTATTTTGGGTCCTGGCCCCTGAATCACATCACAGTGCAATATCAAGTGCACGCATGCAAGGAGTGTGTGGTAGAGTTTGGCACCTGGGACCCGTTGCATAACGAATCCTTACTTAAAAGTTTTCCTCTTTAGCTATTCTTCCTTACTAAGCAACTAGAAATCAACTTTTAGGAAGCAAATATTTGCTTTACAGACAATATGACTAAAGCTGCGACTGAAGGAGATGAAAAACAGAGCATTGACATACAGAGTGCATGGGGTCAGTGGGATGTATAAAACTCCCCTTTATTCCAACATGACAACAAGAATAAAGTAGATCAACAAAAAGAAATTGTGACAATGTATACAGGTTGAGTGCCTTGGCATGCATGGCGTGGACCCCTTTATCTGAAACAAATGGGCACATCCAGTACTTCGACCTGACCCCTCCAACCTCACCCTGGATAACGAACAATTACAGGAGGTAAAAGAATATAATTATCTAGGGCTAATAATCGATCATAGCCTCTGTTTTACCACTCAAGTGACTAAAGTTGTGAGAATTGTGAAATGGAAAATTCGACTACTTGGAAATGCTAGGTATATGCTTCCTAGGAAAGTAAAAATTGATATTATCAAGACTTTAATCATCTCTCTTATTGATAGAGGAGATATCTTTTATTCTAATTTGAACAAGCATCATGTAAATAGACTACAGGCTCTCTTAAACTCTGCGGTTGGGGCTGCCTTAAACCTTAGCAAGAGATGTAATGTTGAGAATGAGTTAAAAAAGATAAACATATTACCAAATGAGGTGAGAAGAGAATTACATGTACTGGAATGTGCCCACTATCTCGCAAACAGAAAAGAAAACCTTGATCTTAGAGCTCTACCAACAAGAAGCCGTGCTGAGAACAGGAGAAATTTAAAATAGATACATCCTAACTCAGCCTTATACCAAAATTGCTTTCTTTACAAAGCTAGAACATCTTGGAATAAGCTTAGCACAAACACACAAAATCTAGAAATAAGAAAAGAATTTCGAAAATCCATACAAAAATCCCTCAATACACGAGTTACTTAAATGGGACCCGAAAATGGTACTTCCTCCTCATCTCATAATTTTGTTATAATTCGTATTACTCTTGTACCACTAAAAACTGTATTCCGTTGCTGTACTGCATTGCAACAACTTGACCATATTGTATAATTATCCTAGATTATCATGTTACTCTGTTGTTAAACACTGATCTAAAATGTTGTCATCGCTATAAAAGACCAAGGTGTACCCCTCGATCTACCCTGAAATAATGTATTTTATTTCCTTCTTCAAAGTTCACGTCGATCAGGTATCCTATATGTCAAAGAAATAATGTCTTTTATTTCTAGTATTACTCATAGAAATATGTTATCTCTATCATGACCGGGAAATAATGTTCTTTATTTCTTTCTTATGTTTTCTAAGAAGAAACAACTGATTGTTCTAGTCTGCCAGACTCTCGTGAAAAGGCAGCCTTGTCCTGTCTATCCATCTTATTATTACTGTAGCCTCGTAAGAACCTTAACACTTCTCCTGTCTGGCTCAGGACCTAATGTAGTATGTACTATGTTATACTTAATTCTATTCACTTACTATGTTATCTCTTCATTTTATTAACTGTATCACATCATCCAAATTCGGTAACGGCCGGAAGAGATCTATAGCCATCTATAGGCATGTGGACCTATTTGTCACCTTCAATATTACCTGAAGCTCTGTAGTTTCTATTTGACAAATACAAAACATCTTATCTTATCTTATCTTATCTTATCTTATCTTATCTTATCTTATCTTATCTTATCTTATCTTATCTTATCTTATCTTATCCTTCATAACTCAGCATATCATAACCACTAATATCGAGGTGACCGACTTCTCTTGTATGTTGTTTTACCCTGCTGTGTATAAATAGCTCAGCTCGAAGAGGACGCATGCAAGTGGATCTTTTCTGTCACCGCAGGCCACATGAATATCATGGCCAGTTCGTGGTAACCTCATGAAAAAGTTTCTTCTTCCTTCCTAGGTCATTCACCCAGTTGGTGGAGTAGTATATAGGTTTGTGCTGACATCAGTCAAAAACTTAAAATTCTCTACTTATTGTTCCACTTTTTTTCAATTCTTTATTCATCCAAACGGTTACATTACGGTTTGTACTAATTGAGGATCAGGCAATAGGCCTCGTTTTCACCTGGACCCTGGCCTTTCTTTCTGGACCCTTCCTATTCCTAAGTCATGATAATAATGACTAGGCAACACAGAAAGATAGGCTAATGTGCCAAAGTGTCATGCTACCTTCTATGCTCAGTGCCCACCCTCAGCACACCAGTCTAGTGACTCTAAGGCCATCAGGCTAAGGGCATTGCATCAGCCCATGTATGCAGGCTCGAGTCGAAGTCATTCTCCAAATGTTTGGAGGAGAGCAGAGTAGTGCAGTGGAAGATTGCTAGGCCAATAACCCAAAGGTCTGTGGATTGAAACCAGCCTCTGCCAGCATGGTTTTTTCTACTGCCACTCAAAGTCACTTCCTACCCTATGCGTTCATCTGATTTGGTCATTCCAACTGGTGGGCCTGCTTCACAGGGAGAACTCTCTTAACTGACCAGGCAACTGCTATTGGAGAGCACTGGTGGTTCAGTGGGAGAACCCTATACATGACTAGGCAACCCAGCAAAATAGGCTCATATGCCAAAGTGTCATGCTACCTTCTATGCTCAGTGCCCACCCTCAGCACACCAGTCTAGTGATTCTACGGCCATCTGGCCTTGGCCATTGCATCAGCCCATGTATGCAGGCTCCAGTGGCAGTCTTTCTCCCCATGATTGGAGGAGAACAGAGTAGTGCAGTGGAGGAGTGCTTTGCCCCTAGCCCAGAGGTCTGTGGATCAAAACCAGCCTCTGCCAGCATGTTTTTTTTACTGCCGCTCAACGTAACTTCCTACCCTATGCCTTCATCTGAACTGGTCATTCCAACTGGTGGGCCTGCTTCACAGGGAAAACTCTCTCAACTGACCAAGCAACTGCTAGTGGAGAGCACTGGTGGTTCAGTGGGAGAACCCTATACATGACCAGGCAACTCAGAAAGATAGGCTCATATGCCAAAGTGTCATGCTACCTTCTATGCTCAGTGCCCACCGTCAGCACACCAGTCTAGTGACTCTACGGCTATCAGGCCTTGGCCATTCCATCAGCCCATGTATGCAGGCTCCAGTGGCAGTCTTTCTCCCCATGTTTGGAGGAGAACCGAGAAGTGCAGTGGAAGAGTGCTTTGCCCCTAGCCCAGAGGTCTGTGGATCGAAACCAGCCTCTGCCAGCATGGTTTTTTACTGCCACTCAACGTAACTTCCTACCCTATGCCTTCATCTGATTTGGTCAATGCAACTGGTGGGCCTGCTTCACAGGGAAAACTCTCTCAACTGACCAGGCAACTGCTAGTGGAGAGCACTGGTGGTTCAGTGGGAAAACCCTATATATGACCAGGCAACTCAGAAAAATCGGCTCATATGCCAAAGTGTCATGCTACCTTCTATGCTCAGTGCCCACCCTCAGCACACCAATCTGGTTACTCTAAGGCAATCAGGCCTTGGCCATTGCATCAGCCCATGTATGCAAGCTCCAGTGGCACTCTTTCACCCCATATTTGGTGGAGAGCAGAGTGGTGCAGTGGAAGAGTGCTTGGCCCCTAACCCAGAGGTCTGTCTATCGAAACCAGCCTCTGCCAGGATGATTTTTTTACTGCCACTCAAAGTCAATTCCTACCCTATGCCTTCATCTGATTTGG
Organism: Sthenelais limicola; assembly: GCA_942159475.1. Classification (NCBI taxonomy): domain Eukaryota; kingdom Metazoa; phylum Annelida; class Polychaeta; order Phyllodocida; family Sigalionidae; genus Sthenelais; species Sthenelais limicola. The sequence continues at coordinate 38,675,745 of OW804102.1, forward strand.
TCATTGCAACTGGTGGGCCTGCTTCACAGGGAAAACTCTCTCAACTGACCAGGCAACTGCTAGTGGAGAGCACTGGTGGTTCAGTGGGAGAACCCTATACATGACCAGGCAACTCAGAAGAAAGGCTCATATGCTAAAGTGTCATGCTACCTTCTAAGCTCAGTGCCCACCCTCAGCACACCAATCTAGTGACTCTAAGGCCATCAGGCATTGGCCATTGCATCAGCCCATGTATGCAGGCTCCAGTGGCAGTCTTTCTCCCCATGTTTGGACGAGAGCAGAGTGGTGCAGTGGAAGAGTGCTTGGCTCCTAGCCTAGAGGTCTGTAGATCGAAACCAGCCTCTGCCAGCATGGTTTTTTACTGCCACTCAACATAACTTCCTACCATATGCCTTCATCTGATTTGGTCATTCCAACTGGTGGGCCTGCTTCATAGGGAAAACTCTCTCAACTGACCAGGCAACTGCTAGTGGAGAGCACTGGTGGTTCAGTGGGAGAACCCTATATATGACCAGGCAACCCAGAAAGATAGGCTCATATGCCAAAGTGTCATGCTACCTTCTATGCTCAGTACCCACCCTCAGCACACCAGTCTAGTGCCTCTAAAGCCATCAGGCCTTGGCCATTGCATCAGCCCATGTATGCAGGCTCCAGTGGCAGTCTTTCTCCCCATGTTTGGAGGAGAGCAGAGTGGTGCAGTGGAAGAGTGCTTGGTTCCTAGCCCAGAGGTCTTTAGATCGAAACCAGCCTCTGCCAGCATGGTTTTTTACTGCCACTCAACGTAACTTCCTACCATATGCCTTCATCTGATTTGGTCATTCCAACTGGTGGGCCTGCTTCACAGGGAAAACTCTCTCAACTGACCAGGCAACTGCTAGTGGAGAGCACTGGTGGTTCAGTGGGAGAACCCTATACATGACCAGGCAACCCAGAAAGATAGGCTCATATGCCAAAGTGTCATGCTACATTCTACGCTCAGTACCCACCCTCAGCACACCAGTCTAGTGCCTCTAAAGCCATCAGGCCTTGGTCATTGCATCAGCCCATGTATGCAGGCTCCAGTGGCAGTCTTTTCCCCCATATTTAGAGGAGAGCAGAGTGGTGCAGTGGAAGAGTGCTTGGCCCCTAACCCAGAGGTCTGTCTATCAAAACCAGCCTCTGCCAGCATGATTTTTTTACTGCCACTCAAAGTCAATTCCTACCCTATGCCTTCATCTGATTTGGTCATTCCAACTGGTGGGCCTGCTTCACAGGAAAAAACTCTCAACTGACCAGGCAACTGCTAGTGGAGAGCACTGGTGGTTCAGTGGGAGAACCCTATACATGACCAGGCAACTCAGAAGAAAGGCTCATAATATGTCAAAGTGTCATGCTACCTTCTATGCTCAGTGCCCACCCTCAGCACACCAGTCTAGTGCCTTTAAGGCCATGAGGCCTTGGCCATTGCATCAGCCCATGTATGCAGGCACCAGTGGCAGTCTTTCTCCCCATATTTGGAGGAGAGCAGAGTGGTGCAGTGGAAGAGTGCTTGGCCACTAACCCAGAGGTCTGTCTATCGAAACCAGCCTCTGCCAGCATGGTTTTTTTACTGCCACTCAAAGTCAATTCCTACCCTATGCCTTCATCTGATTTGGTCATTGCAACTGGTGGGCCTGCTTCACAGGGATAACTCTCTCAACTGACCAGGCAACTGCTAGTGGAGAGCACTGGTGGTTCAGTGGGAGAACCCTATACATGACCAGGCAACTCAGAAGAAAGGCTCATAATATGTCAAAGTGTCATGCTACCTTCTATGCTCAGTGCCCACCCTCAGCACACCAGTCTATTGCCTTTAAGGCCATGAGGCCTTGGCCATTGCATCAGCCCATGTATGCAGGCTCCAGTGGCAGTCTTTCTCCCCATATTTGGAGGAGAGCAGAGTGGTGCAGTGGAAGAGTGCTTGGCCACTAACCAAGAGGTCTGTCTATCGAAACCAGCCTCTGCCAGCATGGTTTTTTTACTGCCACTCAAAGTCAATTCCTACCCTATGCCTTCATCTGATTTGGTCATTTCAACTCGTGGGCCTGCTTCACAGGGATAACCCTTTATATGACCAGGCAACCCAGAAAGATAGGCTCATATGCCAAAGTGTCATGCTACCTTCTATGCTCAGTACCCACCCTCAGCACACCAGTCTAGTGCCTCTAAAGCCATCAGGCCTTGGCCATTGCATCAGCCCATGTATGCAGGCTCCAGTGGCAGTCTTTTCCCCCATATTTAGAGGAGAGCAGAGTGGTGCAGTGGAAGAGTGCTTGGCCCCTAACCCAGAGGTCTGTCTATCAAAACCAGCCTCTGCCAGCATGATTTTTTTACAGCCACTCAAAGTCAATTCCTACCCTATGCCTTCATCTGATTTGGTCATTCCAACTGGTGGGCTTGCTTCACAGTAAAAAAATCTCTCAACTGACCAGGCAACTGCTAGTGGAGAGCACTGGTGGTTCAGTGGGAGAACCCTATACATGACCAGGCAACTCAGAAGAAAGGCTCATAATATGTCAAAGTGTCATGCTACCTTCTATGCTCAGTGCCCACCCTCAGCACACCAGTCTAGTGCCTTTAAGGCCATGAGGCCTTGGCCATTGGATCAGCCCATGTATGCAGGCTCCAGTGGCAGTCTTTCTCCCCATATTTGGAGGAGAGCAGAGTGGTGCAGTGGAAGAGTGCTTGGCCACTAACCCAGAGGTCTGTCTATCGAAACCAGCCTCTGCCAGCATGGTTTTTTTACTGCCACTCAAAGTCAATTCCTACCCTATGCCTTCATCTGATTTGGTCATTGCAACTGGTGGGCCTGCTTCACAGGGATAACTCTCTCAACTGACCAGGCAACTGCTAGTGGAGAGCACTGGTGGTTCAGTGGGAGAACCCTATACATGACCAGGCAATTTGGTCATTTCAACTCGTGGGCCTGCTTCACAGGGATAACCCTTTATATGACCAGGCAACCCAGAAAGATAGGCTCATATGCCAAAGTGTCATGCTACCTTCTATGCTCAGTACCCACCCTCAGCACACCAGTCTAGTGCCTCTAAAGCCATCAGGCCTTGGCCATTGCATCAGCCCATGTATGCAGGCTCCAGTGGCAGTCTTTCCCCCCATATTTAGAGGAGAGCAGAGTGGTGCAGTGGAAGAGTGCTTGGCCCCTAACCCAGAGGTCTGTCTATCAAAACCAGCCTCAGCCAGCATGATTTTTTTACTGCCACTCAAAGTCAATTCCTACCCTATGCCTTCATCTGATTTGGTCATTCCAACTGGTGGGCCTGCTTCACAGGAAAAATCTCTCAACTGACCAGGCAACTGCTAGTGGAGAGCACTGGTGGTTCAGTGGGAGAACCCTATACATGACCAGGCAACTCAGAAGAAAGGCTCATAATATGTCAAAGTGTCATGCTACCTTCTATGCTCAGTGCCCACCCTCAGCACACCAGTCTATTGCCTTTAAGGCCATGAGGCCTTGGCCATTGCATCAGCCCATGTATGCAGGCTCCAGTGGCAGTCTTTCTCCCCATATTTGGAGGAGAGCAGAGTGGTGCAGTGGAAGAGTGCTTGGCCACTAACCCAGAGGTCTGTCTATCGAAACCAGTCTCTGCCAGCATGGTTTTTTACTGCCACTCAAAGTCAATTCCTACCCTATGCCTTCATCTGATTTGGTCATTTCAACTTGTGGGCCTGCTTCACAGGGATAACCCTTTATATGACCAGGCAACCCAGAAAGATAGGCTCATATGCCAAAGTGTCATGCTACCTTCTATGCTCAGTACCCACCGTCAGCACACCAGTCTTGTGCCTCTAAAGCCATCAGGCCTTGGCCATTGCATCAGCCCATGTATGCAGGCTCCAGTGGCAGTCTTTCTCCCCATGTTTGGAGGAGAGCAGAGTGGTGCAGTGGAAGAGTGCTTGGTTCCTAGCCTAGTGGTCTGTAGATCGAAACCAGCCTCTGCCAGCATGGTTTTTTACTGCCACTCAACGTAACTTCCTACCATATGCCTTCATCTGATGGTCATTGCAACTGGTGGGCCTGCTTCACAGGGAAAACTCTCTCAACTGACCAGGCAACTGCTAGTGGAGAGCACTGGTGGTTCAGTGGGAGAACCCTATACATGACCAGGCAACTCAGAAGAAAGGCTCATATGCCAAAGTGTCATGCTACCTTCTATGCTCAGTGCCCACCCTCAGCACACCAGTCAAATGCCTCTAAGGCCATCAGGCATTGGCCATTGCATCAGCCCATGTATGCAAGCTCCAGTGGCAGTCTTTCTCCCCATATTTGAAGGAGAGCAGAGTGGTGCAGTGGAAGAGTGCTTGGCCCCTAACCCAGAGGTCTGTGGAGTGAAACCAGCCTCTTCCAGGATGATTTTTTTACTGCCACTCAAAGTTAATTCCTACCCTATGCCTTCATCTGATTTGGTCATTCCAACTGGTGGGCCTGCTTCACAGGGAAAACTCTCTCAACTGACCAGGCAACTGCTAGTGGAGAGAACTGGTGGTTCAGTGGGAGAACCCTATACATGACCAGGCAACTCAGAAGAAAGGCTCATAGCCAAAGTGTCATGCTACCTTCTATGCTCAGTGCCCACCCTCAGCACACCCATCTAGTGACTCTAAGGCCATCAGGCATTGGCCATTGCATCAGCCCTAGTATGCAAGCTCCAGTGGCAGTCTTTCTCCCCATATTTGGAGGAGAGCAGAGTGGTGCAGTGGAAGAGTGCTTGGCCCCTAACCCAGAGGTCTGTGGATCGAAACCAGCCTCTTCCAGGCTGATTTTTTTACTGCCACTCAACGTAACTTCCTACCCTATGTCTTCATCTGATTTGGTCATTCCAACTAGTGGGCCTGCTTCACAGGGAAAACTCTCTCAACTGACCAGGCAACTGCTAGTGGAGAGCACTGGTGGTTCAGTGGGAGAACCCTATATATGACCAGGCAACCCAGAAAGATAAGCTCATATGACAAAGTGTCATGCTACCTTCTATGCTCAGTACCCACCCCAGCACACCAGTCTAGTGCCTCTAAAGCCATCAGGCCTTGGCCATTGCATCAGCCCATGTATGCAGGCTCCAGTGGCAGTCTTTCTCCCCATGTTTGGAGGAGAGCAGAGTGGTGCAGTGGAAGAGTGCTTGGTTCCTAGCCTAGAGGTCTGTAGATCGAAACCAGCCTCTGCCAGCATGGTTTTTTACTGCCACTCAACGTAACTTCCTACCATATGCCTTCATCTGATTTGGTCATTCCAACTGGTGGGCCTGCTTCACAGGGAAAACTCTCTCAACTGACCAGGCAACTGCTAGTGGAGAGCACTGGTGGTTCAGTGGGAGAACCCTATACATGACCAGGCAACTCAGTAGAAAGGCTCATATGCCAAAGTGTCATGCTACCTTCTATGCTCAGTGCCCACCCTCAGCACACCAATCTAGTGACTCTAAGGCCATCAGGCATTGGCCATTGCATCAGCCCATGTATGCAGGCTCCAGTGGCAGTCTTTCTCCCCATGTTTGGAGGAGAGCAGAGTGGTGCAGTGGAAGAGTGCTTGGTTCCTAGCCTAGTGGTCTGTAGATCGAAACCAGCCTCTGCCAGCATGGTTTTTTACTGCCACTCAACGTAACTTCCCACCATATGCCTTCATCTGATTTGGTCATTGCAACTGGTGGGCCTGCTTCACAGGGAAAACTCTCTCAACTGACCAGGCAACTGCTAGTGGAGAGCACTGGTGGTTCAGTGGGAGAACCCTATACATGACCAGGCAACTCAGTAGAAAGGCTCATATGCCAAAGTGTCATGCTACCTTCTATGCTCAGTGCCCACCCTCAGCACACCAATCTAGTGACTCTAAGGCCATCAGGCATTGGCCATTGCATCAGCCCATGTATGCAGGCTCCAGTGGCAGTCTTTCTCCCCATGTTTGGACGAGAGCAGAGTGGTGCAGTGGGAGAGTGCTTGGTTCCTAGCCTAGTGGTCTGTAGATCGAAACCAGCCTCTGCCAGCATGGTTTTTTACTGCCACTCAACGTAACTTCCTACCATATGCCTTCATCTGATGGTCATTGCAACTGGTGGGCCTGCTTCACAGGGAAAACTCTCTCAACTGACCAGGCGACTGCTAGTGGAGAGCACTGGTGGTTCAGTGGGAGAACCCTATACATGACCAGGCAACTCAGAAGAAAGGCTCATATGCCAAAGTGTCATGCTACCTTCTATGCTCAGTGCCCACCCACAGCACACCAGTCAAATGCCTCTAACGCCATCAGGCATTGGCCATTGCATCAGCCCATGTATGCAAGCTCCAGTGGCAGTCTTTCTCCCCATATTTGGAGGAGAGCAGAGTGGTGCAGTGGAAGAGTGCTTGGCCCCTAACCCAGAGGTCTGTGGAGCGAAACCAGCCTCTTCCAGGATGATTTTTTTACTGCCACTCAAAGTTAATTCCTACCCTATGCCTTCATCTGATTTGGTCATTCCAACTGGTGGGCCTGCTTCACAGGGAAAACTCTCTCAACTGACCAGGCAACTGCTAGTGGAGAGAACTGGTGGTTCAGTGGGAGAACCCTATACATGACCAGGCAACTCAGAAAGATAGGCTCATATGCCAAAGTGTCATGCTACCTTCTTTGCTCAATGCCCACCCTCAGCACACCAGTTCAATCACTCTAAGGCCATCAGGCCTTGGCCATTGCATCAGCCCATGTATGCAGGCTCCAGTGGCAGTCTTTCTCTCCATATTTGGAGGAGAGCAGAGTGGTGCAGTGGCAGAGTGCTCAGCCCCTAACCCAGAGGTCTGTGAATCGAAATCAGCCTCTGCCATCATGTTTTTTTTACTGCCACTCAAAGTCACTTCCTACCCTATGCCTTCATCTGATTTGGTCATTCCAACTGGTGGGCCTGCTTCACAGGGAACACTCTCTTAACTGACCAGACAACTGCTAGTGGAGAGCACTCGAGTTGCTGGTGGCTCAGTGGGAGAACCCTATACATGACTAGGCAACCCAGAAAAATAGGCTCCTATGCCAAAGTGTCATGCTACCTTCTATACTCAGTGCCCACCCTCAGCACACCAGTTCAATCACTCCAAGGCCATCAGGCCTTGGCCATTGCATCAGCCCATGTATGCAGGCTCCAGTGGCAGTCTTTCTCCCCATGTTTGGACGAGAGCAGAGTGGTGCAGTGGAAGAGTACTTGGCCCATAACCCAGAGCTCTATGGATCGAAACCAGCCTCTGCCAGCATGTTTTTTTTACCACCACTCAACATAACTTTCTACCCTATGCCTTCATCTGATTTGGTCATTCCAACTGGTGGGCCTGCTTCACAGGGAAAACTCTCCCAACTGACCAGGCAACTCCTAGTGGAGAGCACTGGTGGTTCAGTGGGAGAACCCTATACATGACTAGGCAACCCAGAAAGATAGGCTCATATGCCAAAGTGTCATGCTACCTTGTATGCTCAGTGCCCACCCTCAGCACACCAGTTCAATCACTCTAAGGCCATCAGGCCTTGGCTATTGCATCAGTCCATGTATGCAGGCTCCAGTGGCAGTCTTCCTGTCCATATTTGGAGGAGAGCAGAGTGGTGCAGTGGCAGAGTGCTCAGACCCTAGCCCAGAGGTCCCTGGATCGAAATCAGCCTCTGCCAGCATGGTTATTTTTACTGCCACTCAAAGTCACTTGCCACCCTATGCCTTCATCTGATTTCGTCATTCGAACTGGTGGACCTGCTACACATGAAAATATTTATTTCATTTTTGAAAAAGAGTTTGCAATATTTTTGGTTGACAATTCCTAGTAAAGTATATAATCCATAGGATGATCTAAGTAAAGGAACGATGTATTCAATACACTATCTTGAAATTTAGTACCTGCATTCGTACAACCTCACGGACTTGACACCCCAGAAATGAAAACTTTCAAACAAAGAAATCTTGTAAAAAGAGTTCTTAAATAAATCACTGAAAACTGACTTGTGCCATATATAATGGCCTTCACATGAATTACAAGGCAAAGTTCCATTGCTACCGATGTTAGTCAGGAGGTAAGATATAGTGAATAATCCGGGAGGTTTCCTCCTCCAGGGCGAAGATGGAATACAAGAATGATGTAGAAAGTACAGTGTGAAACCTACCAAGAGGTTCTAGAGTAGAACAATGTAGTCTGACGCCAGGCTGCACTCAAGTCCAGGAACAAATGTATTCTTCTCAGATTCTTCCCACATAACTCCACCAGTACCAACACACCCAAACCCACATGTGGGTTTGTATACATGTTTGTGTGGGTGCATCCACACAAACATGTATACACTCCATCTAAGCTGACTCTGGGAGGGGGCTGCGAGAGGAGGTCATCAGAGAAAAAGAAAGAGAGACTCGTGGGAGAGATAAAGAGAGAGAGGGACACAAAGAAAGTGTGTGTTATAGTGTTCATCGAAAACAAAATCAAATCCCATTAGAAAGAAAGTTGAGTAAATTAAGCAATAACTCTTTTAGTTAAATTGTGGGAGTATAACACAGAGAATGCAAGCATCGGTGGTTCAGTGGTAGAATGCTCGCCTGCCACGCGGGCGGCCCGGGTTCGATTCCCGGCCGATGCAAAGTTTTTTCACTGCAAGGACGTAAGAAAAAGAGAGATATAGATGATGATTCATGGGGAGGTTGGAAGGGAGGTTTCCCAAAAAGGTCAGTGAAAACCTACCATATCCTATCAATATACAATGGAAGTGATATAGCTGGCGTGAGAGTTAATTCACGTCGCATTATGATCTTTCTAGTTCAATGCCTCGACATTGGATATTCTATTAAATTTGATCCTACAGATTGTACTTCTTTCTCCATAAGAAATTGATATAGCTAATATGGATATGTAAATAGCTGAAGTCTCTAGTCCCATACCCTCAACCAACCACTGACATTGTATTGATCACTTCTGTGGACAGAAATCGATATTGGTAATCTCGCCCAAGTTAGGACACGCTTGGGAACGATTCTGAGGTTTATCGGCGATCTGACAGGGTATGATATTACATTCACACAACCTGCCAGTCAATATTCGTAAGACGACCCAAATTCCTGTTCTAAGTGAATGCAACAAATGTGTGATGGTTCTCTATGCAGTTTAGTTATACTCCACCGGTTATATGAAAACTAACAACCTGACACTTGGGGATGATACTAGATATATAGCAGAATTATATCTTTCTTAATTGCTAATTTTCTCAATGAAACACGCTCGGAATTTGATTGGGTGAGATTGTGTGTTTGGGAGGGGGAGTGTTCATGAATTGAATTAGTTTAATTGTTGTTCTCTTAAGTGGTATAGACAGAGAGGGATTAATCAAAAGACCCTCTTAGTCGTGATAGTTTAGCTGATTTCTCAGTCGAGGCAGTATTGACTCCAATACGGTTGTATTTGTTTTAAATTAATTACAACTATTTCATTACTATGATGGTAACAATCATTGTGTAATCCATAAACCTAAGCTATAGAGAGGTCTTGACATATACTAGAGTATTAATGACAAAGACATGGTGGAGGCCAGGGATTTGCAGTACTTGAAAGCATCCTGCGGGGCGTTTCATAAGTTAACGCAGCGCTTAGGGCCAAAACTGACGTCAATTAACATTGCGTTACTATAACGAACGCGCGCTAAATTTATCGCTACCATAACGAATGCGCGCTGCGTTAACTTATGAAACGCCCCCCTGGAGTGCAGGACACAAGTCCACCTTCACCCACGCAGAACCTTTCACACAGTCCACGGTGATCTTCAATCAGTTCACACTGGTCAAAAACTAAAAATGTTTTATTTTTTATTCAATTCTTTTCGCATCCATCGAAAGGTCGTTCGACAAAATTTTGGCGGATGTTGTCTTGTTGCATTTCTTCCTAAAAGCCCATATTTGATATTTTGAAGATTTTACAAAGTCCTTTCCTGTAGTGGCTTCTTTTATTATCGCCCACCGACGACTTTTTTCTATCGACCGAATCAAATTCAAATTCTTGTATTAACATATAATAACAGCAGCAGAATATTGATAATTACAGTCATAGGACATGCATAAGCAAATTTGTGATCCGTTTTTGGAAATAAGTCATGAGTCGCAAAATATGGATTTTGAGATATCATCATATTTGAAAAGAGATCAAGCTTAATCCAATGATAGTAAACAGTGGGACACCTAACAAGTATTTCTATACTTTAAGTTTGATATTTTTATTTTTGAAAGAAAAAAGTTTGCAATGTTTCTGGATGGGTAATTACCAGTAAAGTAACTAAGTATACTCCATATACGAAGGCCTTCAAAACGCATGAATATATTAAACACAATGTCCTAAAATTTGTTACATGGATTCATATGACTATGAGTGCTACACACACCAAAAATCAGAACATTCCAATTAAGAGATCTTGTGAGAAAAACACTTTGAAAAATATCAATTTTGCGACTTGTGACTCATTTTCCTGAAACACATCACATTTGGTCAGATCTATCTTGTCTTCATATCTGAGAATGAAGCTTTAACCAGCGGAAACCTGTAGCCCCGATCATTATGACAACAATGTTTCCTGGACCTCCCCCACTGAATATGGACCCATGGTGAGGTGAAGGGATAAGGTAACACTTGTGAAGAGATGGAGCCATATCATATGTAACTTGATAGCAACAAATTTAAATAAATTAGGAGGCGGGAAGTTTCTTAATCTCCTGAGGGATGGAGTCACTTTAATCCATTCCAGTCCAACATGGAGGTCCAGAGATGAGTTTCATAGAATCAGCAGGATTTCATCCAGTTTGAACAGAGCGATTAACATTTCATACGCCATCTACTATATATATATTTGATGTTTGACATTCAATATGGCACTATGCTTGAATATAACATTTAACTGTGTGAATATAACATATTGACAGATTTGCCATACTCTTGTTGATTTGTGATCGCAAGGTGCGCCTTTAAAATGCCTCCTGCAATGGTTTGAATCAATATTGAGTATAGTTAAACAGTTGGGACTACGAAAGTATGAGGTACTTCGTTCAGAGGGGTCATCTTTTACAAGCCTTCTACATAAGAGACTTTCATCGCATACATAACCTTTTCAAGAATAACCTTCGTCAACACCTGGACGTTGCTTAGCTGCCTTTACAGAATAAAATATCTCAATACACTATATTGCCGATTGATGCTCGTTGTGCATTGGGTTTAAACAGCTGTATATATTCATAGGAAAGTTATGGCTCGGGACTAATATCTTGTGCTGTTATATTCTTCTTCTATAGAGATGTACGTTCTATATCGGATTCTGTTTGAATAGTTGTATTTATTAGTCAGTCTGAGTCTTACAAGCAACACCTTTCTGAGGAAAATATTGCTGTCATTCGGATGGAATCGTCGTTGATGAATTCGCCGACAACCAAAATGTGTGATGTATATTGGTCAGATTTCCAGAAAATGTACAAATGTGAGCTCTACACATTAAGTAAATTCTGCTTAATTAGGCTGAAACTGTTGAGTACAGGGTATATCGGAGTATATTTGGAATCGTGTTGATATAAAGTATCTGTTTTGCTATGTTAAACTGCATTTTGAAGCTCATTTCTGTCTTAAATGTAGGTTATTTGAGAGGGTTGATGGAAGTGAATTGTACATTTTCTGAAAATCTGACCCATATATAAACTTGTATACATGAGTATTGTTAACTCGGTAATCCCCTAGGTGGCGTTTTCCTAACGCAAAGGCTCGCACCAATACCAATCGACACTTCTCCTCACCTCAATCTACGCAAAGCCTCTGTTTTTTTTCTGTTTTGTCTACATAAAATGGGCGGTCACAATGTCCGTCACCAACGTTCCAATATTGTATTACACTCTCCTTTATTAGATATTAAAATGATTAATATTACATAACCAATTGTAATAATTACCAAGGATCTGTCTGTGGTGTGTTCAAATCAATTTAAATCAAAGCAATACAAATAATTGATGTCACGGAGAGACGACTGGCTTGGCAGTCAAACTAAATTCCCAGTTGCTTTGAAAATCAGAATCTCACTTAGATAGATAGAGCAGAGAACCATATAGGGGATTTGCATGTCCGCCAGTATAGTATCCTGATTTGCAGGGAATTAGTGTAGTCGAAGCCCCAACATTCGGCGGCCACATCGGAAACGATGCCTATACTTATCAATGTAAAAAACTAACTCAGATGAGCATTTACATAAAAAGATAAAATCTTATTGTGAATAAGGTTAAATAGAACAACTTGAGATTACATATTAACTATTATAAATCTGTTGACTGAGTAAGATATAAAGTAGAGGTATACTCACTCATACCATCCCTGCTTCAAAACATCCTTCAATCACTGCTCCGGCCCAAGGGCTATTAAATCCTTAAACTAACACCAGAGGTCTCACCTGGTTACGGGAAATTCTCACGAGTCTCGCGAGACTTGTCTCACACGTTGATGAGATTTCTTGGTTTTGACTTGCCGTTTCGCTTTGGTGGTTATCTCCCTTGTGGACATGTGTTGCCTAGCAACCTGACCGCAGGGAGGCTTGATTCCAGGTCGTGGCCGGAATAGTATGATAAATTGGCATTGAAGAGAAGAGAGGGAGAAGGATAGAGGGACGATCGTACAGGAAGGAGGACAGGGAGTTCGTGTTTAGAGCTGCGTTATCAGCAATTAAGGGAAAATATATCTTACTAAATGTGGTCATACTGTGAGTTATGGAACTGATTTTATTAATATTCTGGTGCTGTTTTATGCCGGTTTTATGTTTATATAAATACAAGGATTTTATGTCAGATCAGCCGAGAGAAACATCGAGCGATTATAGTTAAGTGAAGCCACAGCTGAAAAGAATTTTGGTGGGTCAGATATAAATGTAGGCTTTCATTGAGCCGTTTTCTACCTCCATTCCTTTCCTACACACCCGAGAGCCATTTAACCAAAACTAAGAGAAAGAAGCTTTCCAAATGTACTCATCATTTGACCTATAGGACTAAAGACATGTACTAATGTTTAGCTATGTTTTGCTGCTGTTGGCTTAGCACAGCAACAACTCCAAGTTCAGAAATAAATAATGTATTCATTCATATCATTTCATTATGTTATATACGCAAGAAATGTTGAATAATTGAGACAACAGAAGTACTAATTAGCATATATTATACTTCCCTGATAATGACCTTTAAACTTTATCAGGTTCAAATGAAGTTGTATTGTTCAAAACACAAACAAGAGACGGTGATCGAGCGACAATAAGTAAAACCAGTGCAGAGAAGGATTTCGGTGATCACCAATATATTAATGTGGGCCGTTATGATGTCCTGCATTAAAAGCAAGAGTGTAACATCCACCAATATTATGGTCTTACTACTTTCAGTTGGGTAAGAACGAAACAAACATTAGGAAAGTTTGATTGATGTTAACTGAGAATATCTTGATCAATGATAACTGAGAAATAGCGTTAAGTTACACGCAAAGAAGAGCAAAAAGTTAGAGCAAAAACCACCTATATCTGGAATGACACTAACTTTATTGATTGACTTTACTGGCAAAACACTGGTCAATATTGCACAATTGCCCATCAAAGGAATTCAAGGATAATACAATTTGAGAGTGTATTAAGTAATTACTTGATGTACTGCAGGCCTATAGCTAAAATTATTATGACTGTAAGCTAAGATGAACTGACTACTAGCAGTAAGCCACTTCCACTCATTGACGGAAGTGGTATTGTTCACTGCTCTAACACTGCAACTTGTAAGTAACTAGAGAAGGCTTGCAAACCTCCCACTAACTTATAGAAACGCCTTCACAGATGTTCAATAAAACCGTTTAAATACAAATACAAGATACAAAGATGCGAGACAAGGGCTTTGATAACAGAACTACAAACATTGAAATGTTGTTTGCGAGGGAAATGTGTTCAACAAACCATTAAGAGATGGAGATAGAGGAGAAGAGCCATAGAAAGTGCTGATAATGATCACATCTTCTTATTGCTTATCTTATTGGATATTCCATAGTAAGTTTCTAAAAGAATCCGAGCCTTGTTTTAGTTTGTATCTTTGTGCAATCCGACCCCTATAATGTGACAGAAAACATATTGTCTTTGTTATTGAGCGTTTGGTCGTGTAGCAGAGCTGTATTATTGGCATAATGAGTGGTTATGTAATAAACACATAGATACATGTGCAGCACATGCACGCGCGGAATCTAAATTTGTTTAAGCCCTGCCTTCAACAGTCTTACGGCTATAAAGTTACGTTAGGCAGAGATTTAAAGCATCAATAACATCTATTTTGGGCCTGCTGGTGTACAGTTTTTGTATAATCTCTGAGCTTATGCCTTGGGTATTATACTCCGAACAGTGGCCAAACAGTCCCTCAATGCCGGTCATTAATCCTTAAAACTCAAGGCTACTTGAATGCATTATTTATAAAACATTGCAGGTTCTTAAGAATTAGTTCAAAGACTCATACTGTCGATACCCTGATGCATGAATCACTAGAATGCTACATTATTTGTGGCATCGATTGATTACTATTTGTATACTGTGAGATACATTGTATATCATGAAGACTTTATTCCCAGTGAATATAGATTCGGAAAGCAATCAAAGTATTTACAATAATCGATCTTATAAACCATTACCTCTCAGCTGATGTTTTAAAGTATTTAAAATGCTATGTGATTAATTATGTGTAGTATATAGTATACCGAGACAATTCCCCTCAACATTATCTACCCTAGAGTCACATAACAATTACAATACAGTCTTAGTCATGTGAATAATTACTTATACTTCTGCAACTATATAACAGTAGGAAAGGTCGATGAAGATGGTAGTCGACGATAGACAAAAATATAGAAGTGTTCAAATAAGGTGGATGAAGATGTAATGCTCTGTGTAAAGAGCAGTTTAAAAAGTTCATAATCTGGTAGACAGACAGTATGCAGACCCTGATAATGGATAAACACAGATAAGGGCCAGATTTTCAGAAAATGTACAATTCGCCGTTACCAATCCTCTCAAATAACCCATATGTAGGACAAAAATTAGCTTCAAAATGCAGTTCAACATAACAGAGGTGATACTTTAAATCAATGCGATCCCAAATATACTCAGATATACCATGTATTCATCATTTTCCAGCCAAATTTAGCAGAATTTCCTAAATGTATAGAGCTGCCAATTGTATATTTTCTGAAAATCTAACCCATATAATGGCGACAACCAGCAGAAAAATGTCAAGAGGCCACAGCTTCAAGAGAGCAGGTGGTCTATCAATAAATGTCAGCAGGTTAGATCGGAAAATTATTTCGTTTTAAACATTTTTATTGGTCACTCACATTTATCATATGATTATAAAATACGCATACTCGTTTTCAGGATTGTTCTCTTGTGTATGTTGCCACCTAAAGATCATTACCTAGTCTAGTACACTACTTCCCTTAATCATTTAATTCTGTCGATTTTATTCTCTCTAATTATCATATATTTCTTTATCACTATTCTTTCTTTACTTCCTTTCATCCATTTTACTAGTTCTATAACCATTTACTTCACATTATTTCTACAATTACATATATTGAATAAAAGTCGAAAGACATCACAACTAGTAGTCCAGAATTTTATTGGTATTTAGTTTTATTTTCATGAAGCAGTTACAGTTGGTGAAGTGAAGTTGGTGAAGTGAAGTTGGTGAAGTGCGCTGAAGATCCCAACGTTTCGGGCCTTGGTCGGCCCTTCCTCAGGGGACGAAAATGTGGATGAATCTTGCTGGGTATATGAATATTGTGTAACTTGGGGCTGGGAGTTGCCATGACGATGATGTAAACACATTTTTCCTTGCATCCGATTGGTTGATACAGAAAGTTACATATATTCTTTTACTACATGAAGTAGTTAACCAATGTCACATGACATCATTTCATCTCTTTTCAAAATGAAATCGCCTATTCCTCTAAAACCAATTAAGTGGGTGTAATTACAAACAAGTTCAATTAAACGGTCTATATATGTATGATCTGTTTATCCAATACCATGGAAAACAAAGCAAAAATAGAGGAAGAAGGCGGCATATGGGTAAGATTTTCAGAAAATGTACCATTCGCCTATACACCAATCCTCTCAAATAACCCACATTTTGGACAAAAATGAGCTTCAAAATACAGTTTAAGTTAACAGAACACATACTATAATTCAATGCGATTATACTCAAATTTACCCGGTATTCATCATTTTTTAGCCAAATTTAGCAGAACTTCTTAAAATGTGTAGAGCTGCGAATTGTACATTATCTGAAAATCTGACCCATATATAGACGAGAAAAAGAAGTATGAGAGACAAAGGGAAGAGTTGACAGGGTAGGTCTCAGTAAAAGGGGATGGATAGATCAAATTTTATTGACGAATATATAGGTATAGGTTGGATGTGACAATCGACATTGAGGCAAGGGGAATATTCATGCAGTGAGACGGTTCTAGGACATCCCTCCACCAACATCCTCACCGCCGACAATCTCCCCGACCCATTCTGCCCACTACAATCTCCCCGATATACATGTTCCCTGCCATGCATTCTCCCCGCCAAATGACCTCCCCGCTAACATTTTCCCCACCAACAGCTTTTCCTTAAGAATTGAAATGTGTAGGCGCCAAAGGATGGTAAAGATTTGCTGAAAGTCTCATATATACAAAGATAATCTCACCATTGAGTTTATTTGTCGCAGTTTAGTGGGAATTGACCATTTTAAAATGCATCGTGTAAAACGCTGAAATATAGTTCTATTATTTGATGTGAATAAATTAAAAGAATAGCATACAGGGAATGTTTTTTTATAATTTTCTCCTTCTTTTCACACAGATACACAAACTCTATTTTTATTTTTGTCCCAAATGGCTTTCTGAGTCTAAGACACTTATATACATGAGAATAATTCCACTTGAGGGAAACAATTAGTCACGGTTATTTTGTAGAAAAGAGATAATTCTCATGTGATCTGCCGAACATGAAGACGCCCATCAACAATAGAACGTGTTGGTCGTGGCACATTGATTGAGATCGGATACATGTGAAGAAATATATATTTGTTCTTTGTTACGAGAGTATTTTCAATATCTATTCAGTTATTTTAGAACCACAGACTTGTCCAAGTCCGTACACATCTGAGTTACAACTATGCTAATGACATTCATAGTCGTATTTTCGTTTTCAGTAAACTTCAGGCAAATTTAAAATAATAAAACCCCGTGACTTTCAAAACTTATAAATATCTAATGGCTTCTTTAACCTATATACAATTATAGTTGTAATGCATCCCTGGTTAACTGCATTGAATTCATGAATTATTCTTTTGTATAAACCACCTGAAATTCCCAATGTCACAGTGGAAACTGGGAAGGTTCCGGGAAGGTCCTTAATAAATTCACGTCACAGACTATTATGTTATGATACCATTATGACCACACATCACAACAGCATGCTGTCATAATAACGCATTGCGGCAAACTGCTCTACTGGGACATCCAGTCCACCACTCAGCACATCTATTTTGAATATATAGGGCATCTGTATAGATTTTTTTTTTATTAGGAGTATTTATCAGTCAATACATAATTATAAATAACATTGTAATACAGACATTTAAACATTGTAAATAAGCAGATAGGAAATAGCCTCAGTCTTAGTCTAGCTAAGTCTGGTAAATTGGCTATTACCTTACAAATCTTGACCTTCTTCATGTAGCTGTAAATGAAAGAGACTATCTAAAAAAACGTCTACG
This sequence comes from Sthenelais limicola, assembly GCA_942159475.1. Classification (NCBI taxonomy): domain Eukaryota; kingdom Metazoa; phylum Annelida; class Polychaeta; order Phyllodocida; family Sigalionidae; genus Sthenelais; species Sthenelais limicola. The sequence continues at coordinate 38,693,552 of OW804102.1, forward strand.
TTATCTAAACGACTATCTAATAGATAACGTTGACGTTATGGGAAAATGGTATTTTAATCAATGATCACTTTGTAACTTTATTTCGATTGTTCTATTTTGTAGTTTTGTAGTGCATGAAAACAACCAGATCTATATATAATGATATGCGGCGACGTTTGTTTAAATTTGTGGCCAATAACAATGTTGTGGCTAATAAATACCTCAATAATACGATAGGACTTTATCATCTCTTCATCAATATAATTTCGGAGGACGGTGTGGCACAGCAATAGGGGATATGCATGTCCGCCATTTTGAATCTGGATTTGTATGGAATTATATGGGAGTTATATGTCAGTGTAAATGCTTAGGAAAATATGATAGGTTCAGCATGGAACAATTAACACTGAGTTCATGTAAATACCGACGTGCTATCCATGTTTCAATGAAACGGTACCTTTTTCTAAAGGATTTGATTCATATATACTGTTTATACTTGATATAGGGTTTTTCACGTGTCCCAGTTTACCTACAAGCATACTACACTTGTTTTACCTTCATATCAGAAGATTGCTATTGAGAGTATACACGGATACAATATTTACATACAGGTATGCACACATTCCACTTTCTAGCAATACCAATTATAGCCATCCCATTATAGATAGGCATAAAGTGTAGTAAGATAATAGTAGTAAATTAAAGTGAAATGAGCTTGCCACACAGGAAGTGTTGGCGTTTTTATATAGTCAATAGACTTCATCTTTCAAATAATGTTTTTCGCTTTCATAGATGATTTATACAAGCTATGATATTGGTGAAAAGATCCGTGCATTTTTAAAATAAAACATGTCCAGAAGAAAATAAGTCCAGAAAACAAAATAAATCAGTGACAGCGGATGAAGATGTCAAATTGATGTCCGCACCCATCTCCCTGAGTCACAAGTTGCCCATTCTCATAGCATTTATCCATCCTCCAGCTAGTACAGACAGGCCCTTGCACGGCTACAGGGCCCAGTCCTGAACCTGTATACATCTCACTACCATACCTGGCCAATACTGCCTCTGTGTAGCCTAACTTACGACACCAGCCGGACGGCCAGTACTTGACACTAAACTTAGTGTCACAGACACTGCCCCAGACTGAGTTATTCCTGTACACAGCCAAGCCTTCCCCTGGTACAGCACCCATGGACAGTCCGATACCATCCTGGCGTATCTCACTGGGAAGGTAGAACACAGAGGAGTCAGCATCTGCAAGACCTGCTAATGAGGCATTCCATGAGCTGAAGACCTTGCACTGTTTGGTAAGGCTGTTATATGTCACCGTGGCACAGTATGGGGTTGATAAACAGCTCACACAACAAGCTGTCTCGGTCCTTGCAACAAAGTCACCCACCTCCTCACTGTCCTGGCTGTAGGTCCTGCCTCTGATAATCTCAAATGTGCGATATCTCTTCGAAGAATCCTCATTTCCAGCATTGGTATAAATCCCCAGAAGGAGATAAAGAACAAGAGGTAGGATCTGACGCATGCTTAACGCCTGACTCCTAGAGTCAATGTGACAAGCTAGTACTCCCATCACTAATTAAATAATGGATGTCAGCTAATTACATTTCAATATGTAATTAGACATCCACAGACAAATAATGAAATAAATGTATTGACAAAGCCTGCTGGAACATGGTTATAATCTGAGGGCAGAGTTACAAATGTTCCTTTGGAGTTCTTGTATGTTTGTATGTGTTTTGTCTGACAATCACTCCGCTACTTGTGAATCAATGTGCAGTGCAGTAACTGTGCAACAAATACTGTGCAGCAAATAGCACTGGGTTAATGGAATGGGCCCGGGTTGTTTACCATGGCACAGCCGTGTTTCAATAGTGCTCTAATGGCCAGGTTAATTGTTTACCATTGTGAAGAAACAGGAGCAATCAATGCCATCATAATAAGGCGATTGTGTGAGGGACCATGGACTGGAATGACGTCCAATGTGCAGGAAGTCAGTCTGTTCTATGGCTCAGGCAGTGTTCCAATGCCTGTGCACACACTGTGACGTTAAAAGCAATATCTGGAACATTATAGATTTGTCATTATCAATAACCTTTGGGGCAAAATGTCACCCTTGCCCTGGCCACTATGATGTTATGCACTTGTCAATTGAATCCCCCACCCCCCCGACCCCGGGTAGGTAGGGGAATGGTAGGGGAATGTCTGAGAAAACATTCCCCCACCCAGGCGGGGATTTCCTTTAGTTTACAGCAGTATCAACTGGAGGGTGGGGGAATGTCCACCAGTGCCCACTCTACAGCAGAGGTGTTGCTATCTATTCCCCAGTGAGTGGGGGGCAAATACCTACTATAGCATTATTACCCCGAGGTTTGGTGGTTTGTTGTGGTCTGTGTGGTTCCATGACCACACAGGCCACAACAAACCACCAAACCTCGGGTAATAGTGCTTTTAGACGTGATTTGATCAGATCAACTTATTAATACCAAAATAGAAGGTTTACCAACCTGTACAATGATTTATTTCAATCAAATATGCCTTGTGAAAGAGGTATTGAGTCTTCATGCTTTGAACCGGAAGCTTACCTCAGGTAGGCCTAGGCCTACTTCCGTCATGGAGGCAAGAATCTGATCTCCCAGAATCTGATCAAATCACGTCTAACTCCAGATAAACCTTGGTTCCCAAGAGAGTTTTGGTGGGTTTTCTTCGGGCATGAGCTTGGCTAGGCAGTATGGTCTAAAGTTACAAACCTCCCCCTATATATACACAGAGAGTGTCAACCCTGAACATGACAAGGTTTTAGTGGTGTTGGCCCATCATCACACCTGAACAAGACTTGATATATGCTATGTAGACAATAGCTGAATGGCTGAACTAAGCAGAGCCTGAGGTAGGTAGGTAACTTTGAAAGACTATAACTTCACTAATTTCTGGAGCATCAAAACAATTTTTTCACTTTCATACTGCTCACTCCTCCCTCTGCACATGCCGACCTTTTTATTCTTTTTCTAAACATTTTTTGTTGTGGGAAAATGTGATGTGTTACAGGAAAATGAGTCATACTTCACAAAAGGTGGACTTTGAGATACCATCAGATTTGAAATAATGGAGATAGGTATAGAAAGTATACACTTCCTGGAAGGGGAATTTGTTTTCTTCATAATGAAATAAAAATGTAAGGAATCCCATAATTTGTACTGACACAGTGAATAATGGAATGAAGGAAGGTATTCTATTTTTTCTACTAAACAAAATATGAGTCTGATAAACACATCCCTAATTTCAAAATGAGAACCTGGTACTCTTCAGGAGCCCAAATCGGGCTTCAGATCGGGTATGTGTGGGCAGAGTACAGCCAATTTCAGTTAACTATCATTTTACATAATTCCAAAGAAGAAAACAAACCCTTTTGAATGGTATATGGGAAACGATCCTACACCCATAGGATCATTATGAAAATCGATGAAGAAATACCGTCATGGACACTGATGGGGGCCGTCATGGACGCTGACGGACAAAAAACTTCCCCATTTGGAAACATAGATCTTTAGAATAATTAGGAATATTGATCGAATTTTTTTTCCGGTTTAATACACCAATGTGTCCACCTTTCATCAAACCCACACAAATTGGTTTGGGTAGAATAAACTTATCAAACAAACAAACAGACATTGCAAATTGATTTATTGATTTTATTGTTATCTGAAGCACTGTCACAAAGACAAAAAATGTGTGATTATATTCAAATGCTTATCTTATCATGGTATACGCATTGAATAATTATGTTCTTAACATTTCAATTACCTCTTAAAGAGTTAGGGTGCATCTGATAAATCGTTCTAAACTAGTAGGAATATAAATATGTAATAAATGAATTGATGTTCAACCATGCATTTATACCTCATCACTAAGACTGTCTCTTGGGTTGTTATTCAAAGTGTTTTCATTTATATCAAAATCATAGCCATAATAGTAAAGCATTCATATTTTTGCAATAATAGTTTCTGTCAAAAAAGGTGTCCACCGAAAAATGTGCCCCAGGGGGTCGGGGATTTACAAGAATTTCTTGCCCTGGGGGGTCGGGGATTTCATCAAATTTTCCAAAAGGCCAAGGACATTCCCCTACCTACCCGGGGGTGCAGGGGTGGGGGTTGCAATTGACAAGTGCAATACCACGTTACAGGTTAGCCAATGGTCTTATGACTTTCAATATAATTATTATCAACATAAGTAAAGCCTTGAGCAAGTAGGAGGTGAAAAACAGGGATGGCTCCCCTCCTGGTTAACCCTATCCATACTGCACAATGCCTTGAGTCATTCCCAGGGGAAAAACGCCACAATGCCTTGACGCACTCCCAGGACAAGTGCGCCACATTGCCTTGACGCCCTCCCAGGCTCACAATGCCATGATGCCTCAGGTCATTTCCCGCAAATAACGCCACAATGCCTTGAGGCATCTTTTTATTTTTTATCATTCAAAACCACTTTTCTTTGAAAAATAATAATTTGTTTAGATTTTTTTGTTCATATATTAAATAAAGAACATTTCTCACCATATTTTTGCAACATTCTAATTTGATATCCATGGCAACATTGACATTATCCCTCAAAACATGGCCTGAAAATCCCACAATCTGCTCCACTCTAAGTGGTCTATTTCACTAAACATGTCAACTTAAGAGAGTTGCCACTTTTGTTTTATCGTGATGACATATAGTTTTTCTTCCTTTTATGTAAAGCATATAACCTCTAATATATGTGTAGAAAATATTTTGATATTTGAGTCAGTCGTTTTTGTTTTATTCAGTAAAACATGAACAGATATAAGATTTCTGTATGGACTCCCATACTAAAGTACCATCGTATTTGATGACGCAACTTCAATTCAATTCAAGTATTCTTTATTATGCTGATCTAGCCGCACAAAGGAGTTCCATGTCTGGTTAATACAAAAATTACATTCCTGCATTAGCCAGGTCTTCCAAAGAATGCCTATACTTGACTCGATAACTTTGTTTCAACAAAAATAACAAACATCGTGATATTAAATTTAGTTAACAGCGATCAGATTAATGAAATGAGATGAGATGTGGTTATACATGGTAGAGTGCAATTAATTGAAATGTGATGTGCCTAAGACATAAGAGGCATTTTTCTCAGAGAGATGTAGCATTAGATAGTAGATATAGCAATTTACATTGTAACTTCGACCATAGGTCAGGAAGTAATAATGGAGATGTGCGTACAGTACATAGCACAGATAGCTGGCATATGGAGTGCCTTGAACAAAAGAGGCATTCTATCTTAATGAATCTAAGATCAGTAAATAATTATAGCATATGTCATTATTGATTCCAGCCATGGATCACTAAATAGTAGCAGAGACATGAGTCTAATGGAGCAACCTGGCGAAGAGTCCAGAGGTAGGCATCAAAGGGCACTAAGACAAGTGACCCTAATCAGCCTGATCCCTGGCCTCTAGCCGATTTGGTCATATAACAGACATAAACATTCAAGAGAAGCAAATTATTGAGTGATCAATAATGATCAACAAATATTATTATTAATGACCTCAAGTCAATCACAGATTTCCTCACAGGGTAGTGAAAGACTGAGAAATGCAAGCTGTCTGTCAACCCTCTAATATCATATGGAATGTAAAAATTGAATGCCATTATTATAAGATAAGTAAGTATGCATGATCAAGATCAGAAAGGATATAGCAGTTTGTCGGTGTAATGCTTAAAAGTCAGTTTATCCGGAATATTGTGAGCGGCAGAACATAGGTCATTCCACCTAGTTTGACATTTATAGATAAGGGAATTAGCAACCTTGGCTGTGGAAGGGGGAAGAACGAGGAGGTTTCTCCTACCCTTAGCATGACTTCGGGTGGGGAGATCCCTTCGATCAATATTGTCTGGATTTTGCGAGAGGTAGAAGGCTATATCCAGAATGTGTTTATTCCTACGGAGCTGTAGGGGCCAAATATTTAGTAATTTATGTTCAAGATCCACATTATCAAACTTGGATTTATTGTAGATTATTCGAAGAGCTCTGTTTTGTTGAGATTGTAATTTCTGTAATATGGAGGCGGGTGCAGAATCATAAATAAAGTCACAATAATCAAAATTTGGAAGAATGGCCATCTTATAAAGATCATGTTTGGCCTTTAAAGTTAGAGAGGTAACTTGGTATTGAGCCGCCTTTCTTCGCTACACGTATCTGAGCAATTGCGTCATCATAAGAAACACGCCCTAGTGACAGGCCCAGCGTAGTTGGGCCACTGTTTTCCCCCGCACTTGGCGTATGGATAGGGTTAATAAAGTGTCATAACAAGAATCAGTTACAGTTAACAGTTTACATTTATTTATTTCTGGTTTATGCAGAAAATTGTGTTTCCATGGGAAACAGCGATTGATGTCAGTTAAATGTAAAGACCGTCAATATATATTTTGGGCCAATGCATGTTAACATTAACATGTGTAGAAATTGGAACAATACAATGAAAGACATCAATGAGTGTACATTAGCTTGTTCACATATTCTGAAATGAAACTGCATTCATATCAAACACTATTCTCCAATATTACATTTCCTGCAGACCTGATGGCCATTTATGCATCTAATATGTGATTGACAGCTATGCAATATAGATTTACACAATCAACCAGCAATTTGTAAAGAAATTATTACTTTATCAAACGTGAACCTTTAAGAAATATCAGACAGATTTATCCAAGTTAGCTAGCCATTTTCTATGATGTTAATTCAAGTAGACAAGCCAAGGGATTAGTATGGGTGTCGGGCATGAATCTATGTTCTGTTTGAGAATATATCTGAAGAAGCGCTCTTGACTATAATAGAGTATGAACGGCGTATATTATATGTATATGTAAGTATAAATGTATTGTTGATTTGCCTCTCTACCTGTCGCTATATGATCTTTCCAAATGGTTAAACCTATGCTCTCATGCCCCTAGGAAATATTGAACCGCTGGTTTGTTAAACCAACTTGCATAGATAATGAAGGTATTGTCACTAAACAGGTGACTATTACCATAATAAGCTTAGTATATAATCTGGGCTTCTCCCTTATTGTTGTTGTAACATTGAATGTATGTATAAAAACTCTTGAACAAAATCCCACTGATCGAATGATTATAATGTTATGTATAAGTAATTCTTTCCTGTATCACAGGATCCATGATATATCAAGGACACTCGCTTAAAAGAGTCAACGTATGTATTATTAGACAGTAATCTTCATCTCATCTCTCATCACTTTTTAAAAAATGTTTATAAAATTTTCTTAATAACTTGTTAAGGTTAAAATCTAAAAAAAACGAAATGGCTGAATTAGAAAAGATACCTCTCCGCATTGTATAAATAGGATAATAAGTCAGGACATGATGAAAATCACAATATTATATCAGTATTTTTGTAATAAATTTGTCCAAAAAAAATATATTTACGTAACTGTCATGTCTAGGTCTCGGGGGGGGGGGGGGAGGGGGGGGGGACCAATGGAGCGTGGGGTCATCCTGGTATATCTAACTCACTGAAAAAACTTCTTCATGTCGTTGTTTGTATATATTTGTTTTATGTTCTGATCAAAATCTTTTGTACAATCAGAAGTGGATTCATTCCTCGGCAGTTTCCCCAGAAAAATACCAAATAAGGATAAAAGAAATTAACAGTCATAATAGTCTTTCAAATTGTTATACTACATGCAGATTGAATAAAATGTAATTTGATGGTTGATCCTACTGTTCAACAAATACTACAGATAGACAAACATCGTCACCCTACATATAAACTACCGTAACTTCACATACAAATCAATGAATAATCAATATTCTTTTTTACTTTTAATTCTCTTGCTTCTCTATGGCATGTAGGAGAAGAGAATATCGATCTTTATTTCTCAATGGCAAATTGTAGGAAAAGAATTTCAATAATCAATATTCGTAAAGTCTTACGCAATTGAGCCATAACACGTTGAGATGTCAGGTATCATGAACTTTGAGGCTATACTTTATTCATTAGATATTTGTTTGGCACCAAACTTCCAGTGGAAGTTGTGCTGATGTATAGATCAGTGTGTAGACAAATCTATTGTTATGCAGGGCAGGTAGATGGTCTGCCCCTCTCTACACACTGAGGTCCTCTCTACTGGCTTTACACTTAGCCAGGCTAACAACTTGAACTTGGTGTAGGTGGTGCCACTTACATTCTCAAAAAGTGGGCATGAATAGAACTAGTTATTGTTGGTGTGTCCTCAAGGTATTACGAGTGAAGTTTACTGCTTATTGCATTTCTACATCTTTATTCAGAACAAAATTTAAATGTGGGTTGGATTTTCTGTAAGCCAATATTAAGAAAAAAACTTAATTATTAAGGCATTACGGTATTACGAGTAAAGTTTACTGCTTATTGGATTTCTATATCTTTATTCAGAACAAAATTTAAATGTGGGTTGGATTTTCTGTAAGCCAATATTAAGAAAAAAACTTAATTATTAAGGCAATAGATATTATGTTAGATTTGGCGGTTCTGAGCGGGTAAACTAGGGCTCCGTGCCTATAGCGTCTTTAACAGCTAGGCAATTGCTAACACACAGTTCACTCTATACTCACCCCACTCATCTCTTACTATCACACAATCTCACATAATTATTATCCTAATCCGTTATCATTATTTTATATAAATAAAGGGATAAAACAAAAAATCTACGCGATATTGTTTCACATCTTTTCCAATCAAATCAAATTAATTACTTTTCTGATTAAACTCACACAAACAATTGCAATTGCATAGTGGAGAGGTCTGCATAGCAGGATCGGGAGTGTCTCGACCAGAGAGGTAAGGTTAAATAGGCTGTGTCTGAGATAACATCTCATACACGTGGTCTGCATACAATAGAAGTACTTATTAAAGCTGAACTCTCAGCTAACATCTGACAGTACACTAAAAAGTTTTACTTTTTGTTTTGTTCTTTCCCAAGCCACCTATAAGTCATTTGACCCAGATTTGGCAGTTTTTTGTTAGGTTGGATTTGCCATAGGGCTACATAAAGGTCCACATGTGTATTGCAGTGACCCGCCAAAATCCTTACCAGTTGTGGCTTCACTTCACTTCAGTCATAATTAAAATGAGTAACTTTGTTAAGATTCTTATGAAATGATAACTGGCAATGCAGGTTTAACATCGGTCAAGAAGTTAGCATTTGTACGTTTTGTCCCCATCTGTTTCCACCGAGCTAAGAACTATTTGAACAGAATTGGAATTCACCCTGTTATTTTACCCCTGCTGCAGGGTTTCCTATCAGTCCATTTTAAGATTTTTGCGAGCCACCGAAATTCTCTGCTACAGTTGAGGTGTGGTTCTCGGTTTGTCTCGGTCGAATCAACTTCAAATTATTGCATTAACAAAGAAGTGATTGAATTACCAGACATAGAGCTGAATGGAGCTGAATGGAGCTGAATGGAGCTGAATGGAGCTGAATGGAGCTCAATGGAGCTCAATGGAGCTCAATGGAGCTCAATGGAGCTCAATGGAGCTCAATGGAGCACGCTAGCTAAACAACCTGAACAAATAAACCAAAAATTAATATGAGTATTCATGTATTTGGTAAGATCTGTTTTTCTTAATAGCTGAGGACGCAGCTTTAATGTCATACTACCAGGGACTGCACTCATTCCATATTAAACTTCCCAATATTGAATTATCCTTATAGTGTTAAAACCCTCCATTAATACTAAATATCAAATCATTCGACTTAAATATGTCTAGCTCTGAGGAAGTGGATTGAAAACTTATCCAAAACTGAAGGTAAGATACTTTTAAAATCTTCATGTAATATACAGCAAGTGGATCTGAAAGAACACATTTAAATAATCTGATCTCAGGAACGTCTAGGATATTCTTAAGCTTTTTTAGCGCCGGGAAGAAACTTCTGGAAAAAGTGAGCGAGAGTTAAGCCCCATATCCACTGATCGATATTCTCAAGGGGCGGCGCTTGGCAGACAGAATGGGCTGATGGTTGGAGTCAGCCAATCCTAACGGGAGCCACTTAGCTGAAGGCTAACAATCAGTTACCCTCATCTTCCATCGATCAGTGAAGCCAGATCTATTTATTGAATCAAAATATTACAAATTATCTAACTTTTTTTGTTTTCTTCATGAATAAGTAAAATATAATACTCAAAGAACCCAAAAGGGCAGAGAATATATAATTGACAAAAGATATAGATCCCCTAATCCTTAAGAAAAAGTGTGGTTGTGCTACCATCTAACTCAAGAAAATTACAATATAAATGTGTAGAGAATTGAACTTTCCGAGAATTGCGCTTTCCACTGGCCTCACTGGCCTCAGCTCTCCCATTGCCTTTATCAACAAAGTCGGGTTAGCACGCCTTATACATATATATCAACTTTGGTTGCATAATTATGCCGCACATGCACCCAGAATTGTAGAGCATTTTGCATTGCGTAATTATGTGCGACACTCAGACAGACGTTGCAATGTCATCACAGACAAGGAAAACTTGCAACACCTTGGATGGTATAGGGTGGTCTCCACTGGCTGTGGTAAGCTCTGCGGTAAGCTCTGCGGTAAGCTCTGCGGTAAGCTTAGCCTTGCGATGGTGCTGTGTTGTTGTGGAGTGGCGAGGTCATGCCTACTTCGTTCACTGACCATGTAGGCAAGGACCTCGTCATTCCTCACCACCTACAGAAGCAGCACAAACCATCGCAAGGCTTACCCCAGAGCTTAACCAGCCAGTGAAGACCACCCTTAAAAGTACATTTTCCTTAATATATCTATGGGTGAAATATTGCACCAAGATGTAGAGAATTCCATCCAGTGTGCATCAATCATCATGCGATGGCTGTGCGATCATTATGCGATGGCTGTGCGATCAATCACAACTGCAAGCTCACAGTATGGCAATGTGTCATGCAACCAGTCAATGGTAGAATCACACAACTCAACACAAGAGCGTGTGGGTCAGATCGTCAGAAAATATCCCAAATTCAAAACAGATATGAGGCTGAAAACACAGTTCAACACAGCCAAAATGGTATTCATAACCAACACAATACCAAATATACTCAGATATGTCTAGTATTTATCCCTTTTATGTCTAATTTAGCAGAATGTACTAAATGTGTAGAGTTGCCAATTGTATATGTTCTGATGATCTGACCCATAACATGGGAAGTTATCATACACTAGTACTCTCACCAGCTGTTGGGGAGTTGTTAATGAGCAAGTGGATATACCCTATTAGAGTCGCTCTTATTGCCTGAGGAGAAGGGAGCAATCGTGTAGATGCAATCAAATACAGAATAATGAGTAATTAACACGGAGAGGTGGAGGGTGCTAATTAAGACAAGCAGTATAATGGGGTAGAGGTGATTACATGACGTCTATTCCAATCCTCCGCTCTCTGATTGTGAGATCTGACGACTCCTGCTGAGAACTGTGTGAACTACGCTCTCTAATTATTGGTGGCAGGGATAGGATATTCTAATTGACCCTGGGGTGCTACATGTGTAATTGTGTAATGCGCATACATACGTATGGAGAGGTGTGTGCGTTCAGTGTGATAATAGAGAGATTTAGCAACCACAACGCACCAACACAACACTATAATAATGTACAAATAGTTAGTGGATGCGTTAGTGGTGTGTATAGGTGCGTTGTGGTTGCTAATTCTCCTTAGTATGTAGAAGTTGTGGAGATAGTGTTGGTGTCTAGTGTGGTGTTGATATATCTACACCAACCTTACAGTACAGCCCACACCTACTGCAATCACTGAGACATGACAAGTATATATCGGCGTAATCATGATATGGGTCAGATTTTTAGAAAGATTTGTACAATTCACTTCTATAAATCCGCTCAAATAACCCACATTCAAGACAGAAATGAGCTTCAAAATGTAGCTTAACATAGCAAAACAGATACTTTAAATCAACACGATTCCAAATATACCCAGATATACCCGGTACCCATTTTTCAGCCTCATTTAGCAGAATTTACTAAATGTGTAGAGCCGCCAATTGTAGATTTTCTGAAAATCTGACCAATATATTCTTCATGAACCAGCCAATGATAGTTTGAATTAAGCAATGCTATGACGATGTCTATTAGCGTTACACACAAGAAAATAATTGATATATTATAATATTATATTGTTTTATTTATGTGCGGCTGAACTGTTTTCTTTCATTTCTGTTTCATATGTTTTGCAGGATTTACGGAAGCGAAACTTCACACTTTAGTAGATCAAAAGTGAATATAAAAATAATCCCAAAATAATCACTTTACATTAAAGCTGCATTTTGAGCTATTACAACAAAACTAATCTTACCAAATTCACTCTTATTATGATTCATAGTACTGAATTCATCAATATTAAGCTGCTGCTTTATGTTTACACAATAATTTGAAGATAAAATCGGCCGAGGGAAAACGGCCGCTGGTGAGCGATAATAAGTGAAATCATTGCAGGAAATTATTTCGGCGGGTCTCCGAAATATAAATGTGGTCCTTCATGAAGGCCTGTTGCAAAATCAACGAGACAAAATGCTCGAAAATTTTGGTCAGATGACTTTTAGATGGGTTGGAAAAGAATGGAACATGAAGTAGAAAATCCTTAGATTTTGACCAATGTTAACTGAGAGTGCTGCTTTTAAAGCAATACATATTTTCCCCGAGTCTCACTGCCTTTATGTCGTGGAGACACTCTTTCCTCTGCTGTTGTCTTTTTTTTACTAGTATCTACATGTTTTGTAGTGATCCATCCTTGGTTTAGGACATACATAATATGCAGCCTGATGTTGAAAGGCTTTATTTCAGGTTATGGTATTACAAACAAGGTTTCACAGATTACATTATCTAATAATACAGAAATAGGATTAGTACTATATATAATATAGTCGACTAAATCATTATAATGAGTTTAAATACTAATACACAACCCGGTTACTTGATATAAACCCATTTGTTTTATTGATTATTTCTAGTTTACATGTCACTGTAGATTTACATATTTGTGGACAGCATAGCTCCATCCATCACATAAAAATAACTTCGTTTTAAAATAGATTGTGTATAATATTAAAAATATACATAGTTGGCGCATGTGCACACGTCTTATTTTATGAGATATTATGAAAATGTTTGGGACAGAATTGGTTGCTTTATCCTACCCGACAATGGAATGTTAGAATAATTGCAATAATTGCGGGTGTCTTGCTATCCCACTATCACTAGCCTACGTGTAGTTTAGATATACTTATACTGCTATCTACCATGGCGCCCCCTGTCACCTTTAAAACACATCTCGACTCTTGGACATAAAGAAAAACATAACTAATTTTGACCTTCCCAATAAATGATAAGATTCCATTTGGCGGTCACATAATAACTGTCCTTCAATTTTCCTTCTCAGAAAATCTTGGGTGATTTCAAAAGGTGATAGAGGGGAGAGGATTGCTCTACACCGGTAAGTGTATCTTGATATTGTGAGAAGGTAGTAATAGATGTATTGATGTTATTATGTATTATGGTTACTTTTATGATTTCAGGAGAGTTCATTGGAATTCGCTATCATCACGGAAAAGAATTGATACCTTATCTAAAGCAGGTTGCATAAAAAGTGCCTTGCAAATTTATGCCACTCTTTGGTAACTTCAAATGATTTCATCCACATTTTATCGCTAACTTCATAAATAGGAATTGATACCTTACCTAAACCAGGTTGGCAAAAAAGTACCTTGGAAATCCCCTCTGGCCTTTGGTAACTTTTTTTTTGACGAATTTTATTCAGGTTCATACAATAGCATGCCTGTGATTAAATGCAATGCAAACTTCAAATGAGTTCACTTCAAAACAAAATGTTGACACCTTCCCTAAAGTGAGTTGCATGCGGTGTGGCATGCATTGTGCGCCCATCCTGCCAGTGACCTGCCATCAAGTCACTCTACCACATGATCGATGGCATTGATGCATTGTATCAATCCATGCCTGCCCATGCAACGTCCCATCAGACTTCTGACCAAAAACATGTCAAAACTCTGAAAAACTCATCCGCCAGTCTGCCTGTGCAGATTGATTCTACAGTTTTTTTTAATGTTTTTTTAATGTTTTTAATTGTTTTGTTTCATCGCATGAGAGGAGAACAGGAGTACAGAGGGTTTTTTTTGTGACATCATTTCGTCATCTGTCGCAGGGTGGGTATGCTCATCAGTTGTATACTGAAAGTTTTGAAAATATTTGTTTGTTTGTTTGAATATTGTATTCAGCGTTGACATTATGCAACCTCAAAGATCCATTTAGAAGATAAAAGAGAGGAGAAAAAAGAAATTAGGAATACTTTAGCCGGTCTGAGGCAAACTTGTCGATACCTGAATGCTTTGCCGCCTCCTATATGGGTCAGATTTTCAGAAAATGTACAATTCATTTTCAATAATCCTCTCAAATAACCCTAATTTCAGACAAAAATAAAGTTCAAAATACAGTTCAACCTAACCAAACAGATTGCTAGAATCAATGCAATGGCAAATATACTCGAATTTACCTAGTATTGGCGAGATTGCAGCCTAATTTAGCAAATTTTACTAAATGTGTACAGCTGCCAATTGTACATTTTCTGAAAATCTGACCCATGTAGGAGCATTTTCTTTACGCTTTTCATATGGACAGAAACGTTAACCTTTTAACCTTGGACAGAGTAACAAATTTGACCCCCGCAGTTCATAGTATTTATCATTTAGTTTTTTAATTTGACTAGGAAATAAGTAAATTTGACCCCTGATTTTGGGGGGTAAGTTTGATCAAAATATTTAAAATATTCAGCTTAATAAATATGTGTACTTTAACACCTTTTCACGCGGATTTAAGTTTGCGCGCAAGGATGCCACATACCTTTTTCATGCAACAACTTGTTCATTCTTTTTTAAAGATTGTATTCATACTTGGAATACAGGATCCCCAAAGTAGGGGTTTTCATCTGTCCCAAAGTCCCAAATTACAAAGACCATGGAATATCAAAGTGTAGACAATTGTGCCTTTTGCGCAGGATTTATATTCACACAAAGGTAGGTGCGCTAAAATAGCGGAAATAAATACAGCTCCAACATTACTGTATTTAAAGTATATTTTCTACAGTCCAATGAGTAAAGATTTATCGTAGTCGCGGTTGCAGGCATATACTCCTGCTAAATCTATAATGACCAACGTTTGATGTACGTCTAATCACGCACATGTAATAGTCTGTGGTCTAACACATGACAGGAACCCTGATATGTTGTTTACTGATGATTGCGTAACAATTGGTTTCAGCCAAATAATTGTTCATCATTACAGAAACCATCGCGTTTGGGGACCTTTGATGATCGCTGAGTGACTAGTGACTATAATCAGAAATTCGCCAACCAGTCGCGAAATTCAGAAAATGATTTTGACCTTCTGATCACCAGTGTGACAGAATGAGTAGATCATCCAGTCTGGAACTAGTAATCAACCTACACAGAGATCTTGTGGGAAAAGCTTTGACAACAATTAATGTTGCAACATTTGATTTGGCGTTCTGAGACATTTCACAAATATAGACTGGGCCACAGTGACTTTGACATGGAGAGAATTAGCACCAACTTGTGGTCAGATGTTCCTACGTTGTATAGCACGTTTAAAGCCCTCACATTTATCAAGCTCTTGTGTTAAACTTAGTTACAATACAAATCATCATTTGGAAGTCTTACCGGGACTGAATGCGGGTAACCATATGAATACTACCTGGTGTACACATTCTTCTCTGTAAAATGAGTTTTGCTTGCCGCCTTTAGCTGGAGATGCATATTTGTCTACTTGATAACAAACAAGTCGTCAAGACGTATCATGCATTGGTGGACTCATATTTCAATAATGGCATCAATAATAATAGATGTAAAAACCTTCAAAAATCAAGCCAGATCTACTTATATATGGCAAGATATGTATTTCAAAACTTAAGAAGATTAACACATGAAAATTAATAATTTATTTAGACAAATGTTATAATATACTGAGTTTATAAAAAAGACAACTGTAATTATAACCATGTTATACACTCCTGAAAAGTCATCACAAATATTTAATAATCAGCAGAGACCCGACTACAGTCAATGATTGTAGCGGGATTGTCCTCTGTTTAAAATGCTGTAACAAGACTGTGGGATCAGAATACCTCCCAGTATGCCGGAGACTTCCCAGATTCGCAGTCGAGTACTGAATAAACGTATTTCAATTCAATTCAATTCAATTCAATAATGGAATAAATCGCCTCTTGAATACAATACAAGTAGTCTGTTAGGATCGAGGTACTTTTTATTGTGCGGCATCCTATACACACATTTGGGTAATGTTGTTCTCATACGAGTTGTTTCATATCCGAGCACCCGATATCAAAGAAGAGAATTACACCAATTGGAGGACAGGAACAAATAATATAGTCTACATAACTCCCATAATGCAGTTGGAGGTAACCGCCCATATGATTGATCAGTTATGGCTCTTTATCATAGATATGCGTTCTGGTGTTGTGTTAAGGCTCTCGTCCACTAAACCGATTTTCATTCGATTATCACAGGATTTAGTAGAAAAGGGACCTCTGTGGCGCAAAATTGCATGAGAATCGGCTCAATGGACTAGGACCTTGAGTGGTTTTATCAATTCTCTTTCCATATGAGAAAATACGTGAAGAGGAAATTGTATGGAGGCAAATCCTTGTATTTCTAACTCTATAATTATGACCCATATATATGCGAAAACCACAATGCAAACATAACTTGTCACATATTGGGCAAGGCATGTTTATGGGTCAGATTTTCAGAAGATGAACAATTGGCAGCTCTACACATTTAGGAAACTTTCGAAAATTCCGCTGAAAAATGAAGAACACCGGGTATATCTGAGTATACTTGGTATCACATTGACTTAAAGTATCAGTTTTGTTATGTTAAACTTCATTTTGAAGCTCATTTTTGTCTTAAATGTGGATTATCTGAGATGATTTGTGAAGGCGAATTGTACATAAATTTTCTAAAAGACTGACCCTTATATAAATGGATGAGTTTGTTGTCTATACAAGACCTGCAAATAGATGTGACAACACATTATGCTGGGTTAGTTTGTTGTCGAGAGGAGCAAGTTGGCCTAAATATTGGCGAATTTCTTGGATGATACAATTGAGGGATTAATCATTTATTATACAGCCATGCTGAATGAGAGGTGAAAATTACAGAATCGTTATTGTACACAAAAACAAATTGAATTAATATTTCATTTAACTTTAGGATACTCAAAGACGATTTAGAACCATGAACATATATCTTGGTGCTTGCTATTGAACATACATGTATTGAACTCGGGGATTCTGAGTGGCACAGTGAATATTGAAATCACCAATGTAAATATCATTTACTTTTTCCCTAAATCCTCTTCTAAAAACTTCTCTCTACATATGTCTATACGATGCACAAAGGAAAATTATTGTAATATATCTACACATTATCTTGGCCCGACAGAACTAACGCCGAAAAGGGGAGTCGGTTAACCAAGTATAAATAAGATCTTTAAAGAAAAAAAAAGTTCCAATAAAAATTAAATAACAGGCATTTCGTCCCATTTTCTCGCTATATATAATTATTCATAAGTCTGTTATAAATGAATTCCAGATTTGTTATAAAAGATGGCGTCTGGTCACGCAATAAATCAGTTGGTATTTCAGGTATGGGTGAATAGATTTATAGTGGTGTGCTTTAATGAAATTATAATTATTGTTATGATATTCTGTCGCAGAAATGGAAAACAATAATTTTCATACAGACATGTAGACGTATTTGTCCTTTTTCTAGTTGTTGTAATCGTACTCAGTTTTTACAAATAAAAGATTATCTTATCTTATCTTATTCTGAACACAGTCATCTCTTTTAGGCATGAAAGTTATCAATTCATGAATGCCATGATGTAGCTTTACGAACAATCGTATAACATGGTTGATAAATAAATGTACAAAATAATATCAAATCAGTTAGAGCACAGACTTGTAATGAGAATTCTCATTACAAATCCGTGGTTAAAGTATTGTATTTGATGGAACCAAATAGAAAAAAGGGTTAGTTTGGGCAAAGTATAACCATATAGACATTATAACAAACAACTGGAGCCTCTTTCATGACAAAACCTAGAATATATCTTGCTAAGCTTTTTCTCGTTGCTTTGGTAAGTTATTGCTACTGTAGAATTAAATGAAAAGTAGCCCTGTCTCCTTAGCAAATTCCTTTTAGAAATGTCCTCACCAGGAAAAACACAGGAAAATGAAAAGAGCTAAGTAAAAGAATATTATTCACGGTTTTGTTATGCAACATGCCCTAATACACCCCATCCCCGATGCCCTTTGCTCTTCCGTTAGGCCAACCCCTCCACCACATGGATCAGATTTTCAGAAAATGAACAATTGGCAGCTGTACACATTTAGTAAATTTTGCTAAATTAGGCTGCAATTTGGCCAATGTTAGATAAATTCGAGTATATTTGGCATTGCATTGATTCTGGCAACCAGTATAAGTTAAACTGTATATTGAAGTTTATTTTCGTCTGAAATTTGGGTTATAGGAGAAGATTGGCGAAGTTGAATTGTACATTTTCTGTAAATCTGACCCACATACCCTGGTCCATGAGAGCCCAGCAGGTCAGTGGTACAACAAGAGGAAGCAGTGGGGATGATTTCCCCATTTAGTGCTATAGGCCAGGTTAACACTAACAGGCGGAAACTACTGCTCACCCTATAATCAGTGTAAAGAGCCTAGTCCACTAGGCGATTATCACAAAAGTTAGTGCACAAGAGTCCTCTGGGGTGCAGAATTGCATGAAAATTGGCTTAGTGGACTACGGCCTTAAGAGTCGGGATTTCAGAGGACGTGCTTGTAATCGGCAGCCCTATACACATTTAGACAATTTTGCTAAATTAAACTGGACAAATATTAAATACTTATATTAGTGGGTCTGTTTAGTGGGTATGTTTAGTATTATTTTTGTTAATGTTGAATTGGATTTTGACCCGAACTGTCGGTATTTGGTATCATATGAATTATTTGAGAATATCAATAGGGGATTTGCATGTCCCCCCATCTTGAATCTCGATTCACATTGAATCCCGGGAGTTATACATGTCAGTGTACATATACAGGATATGGAAAACATGCTTTGTAGAGTAATCCTTTGTTGATAGTCATGTGTTGTACATGCGTCCATAAAACCAGCCTTCATCTTTCCAGTTTTTTTGTATAGATCATTTACACAAGCAATGGCATTGGTGATAAGATCCTTGCCTTATTTTAAGATTAAAATGTTGCTAAATATGTTGCATTCCCTGAAGAAGGTTCAACTGAGAACCGAAACGTTGGAATCAAACCTTCAAATTAACTATATGAACCAATCCAATCCAATATGTTTTTGAAATT
Source organism: Sthenelais limicola (assembly GCA_942159475.1). Classification (NCBI taxonomy): domain Eukaryota; kingdom Metazoa; phylum Annelida; class Polychaeta; order Phyllodocida; family Sigalionidae; genus Sthenelais; species Sthenelais limicola. Next base: position 38,713,052 of record OW804102.1, read on the forward strand.
AGATAAACCAGGATTGGAAATGAAATCCTAGGATTCATCGGAAGACCAAAATCGGGGGAAATCGTGAGTCAAATCGGATGTGTATGGGCAGGGATGTGTATTATGGCGTCCACTGAATCCATCAAAATTCAGCTACCGGTACTGGGTTAATGTTGAATACACACATTTGAAGTCGAATGGGTCGAGGGAAACCGGTGGCTATTTCCACTGGTCCTCGAAATATAAATGTGGACTTGGCTGAAGCCCTGTAGCAAAACCATCCTGACACAATCCTCCAAAATGCTGGTAAACTGATTGTTTAATTTGGTTGGAAATGAACAGAGAAAGAAGTAGAGAAAGTTTTGACCAATGATCATAATAACTAAGAGGGTGATTGGTGGATAATTGATACTACATCTTCATTGGTATCAAGTAATAGTTGCTAGACTATTGTTTGCAGGTTGTAACGACCCAACGAACATTTTCTTGGTCAGTTCGTCTGAATATGTTTAAGTGCTAGGTTAACACAATACATTATCATAAATTATGTTAAATAACGCTAAACACTGATTAATTCAAAGTATATCTGAGTATATTTGGTAATATATATTGGAAATTTGGGATGATTGGAGAGGAATTGAATATTTCCTAACCTCTTGACCATTCAATAGACCGCAAAAGCTTGAAACAGAGTGCATAATTCTCAAGTAATTAGAAACCAATAAAACAGGAACTATAACAATCTTTAGCGATTTCTCACTTTTATTATTCTGACAACATTCATATAAAAGCGACCAATGGTACAAATGGGACTTGTTACATGAGGGCAGCATCGTGTCTGACCTTCCATTGTCCGTCCTTCTTTACCAGGCAGGTGATGTATCTGTAGAATATAAATATCGTGAGGTTAGACAGATGTGATGTGTTTCAGGAAAATGAGTCACAAAATATGGATTTTGAGATATCACCATATTTGAAAAGATGACATCAAGCTGATTTCAATGATAGTATACACTAGGACATCACATAAGTATCTCTATATTTCAAGTTTGATACATTTATTTTTGAAAAAAAGAAGTTTTTAATGTTTCTAGCTGGGTAATTACCAGTACTAGAGTAACTAAATATATTCTATACGAAGGCCTTAAAAACGCAAGAATATATTTAATACAATGTCCCGAAATTTCTTACATGGATTCATATGACTATAATTATCAAACCCTCAAAAGATCAGAACATTCTGAGAAAGAAATCTTGTGAAAATAGACTTTGAAAAATATGAATTTTGCGACATGTAACTTATTTTCCTGGAACACATCACATTTTAGAAAGGGATAGTGGACGGTTCCTAGCTATAAAGCCCTTCTCCAGCATAAGGTTACATCTCTAGCTTGCAAGACCATTTCTTACAGCACAATGGGTTCCAGGGAAATGAGCCACAAGTCACAAAAATGATGTTTTTCAAAGTCATTTATTCACAGGATCTCTTTTGTGGAATGTTTCGGTTTTTGAGGTGTCTAGTCCATGAGGTCGCATGTATACATGTGTCAAATCTGATAACGATGTATTAAATATCTTCCTGCATTTCTAAGGGTGTCCTATGGAGTATATTTAGCTTCTGTACTAGTAATCATCCACCCGAAACTATTGCAAACTTATATTGCAAAACTAAGAAATATCACATTTATATGATATTATATATCCTAATGTTTATTATCATTGGAATCGGCTTGATCTCATCTTTTCACATTATGATGATATCTCAAAATCCATTTTGTGCGACTTATTTCCCTGGAACACATCACAATTGTGATGTTGCAGAATATACATGTTTTCTACCCAAAATACCTTAAACTTGTATTGTATTGCACTATCGGCGCATAGTACTATACAATCGTATGGTACAACACTCTAAAGGGTGTTCTCCACTGGCTGTGGTAAGCTCTGTGGTAAGCCTTGCGATGGTTTGTGCTGGTTCTGTAGGTGGAGAGGAACGACGAGGTCCTGCCTACATGGTCCTCGCCACTCCTCACTGACACAGCACCATCGCAAGGCTTACCGCAGAGCTTACCGCAGCCAGTGGAGACCACCTTTTAGAGGCCTTGTAACCTCTTCTTATTATAACTCGCATTACACTACACACAATTATGTTCTCAGCCTAGTCTAGGAGACCTCTGTGAAACCTCTTACCTTTCTTAAGTGCATGAGTTTAAGCACCAACCCTCATATCGTACATTTATAATAGTGCTAATAGGCCTTTAAGACAAGATCATATTGTACATAGTGCAATTAGCCCTTTTTGCAAGGTTTGAGAAATAACTGTATGTCATGATCCCAACCGATTGTGATTCGTTTTAGGAAAATTAGTCATAAGTGGCAAGATATGGATTTTTAGATATCACCATATTTGAAAAAATGAGATCAAGCCGATTCCAATGATAGTAAACCGTCTAATAATCTAATAAGTAATTCTAGATTTTAAGTTTGATATTTCTATTTTTGAAAAAAAAGTGTAATATTTCTGGGAGGCAATAACCAGTAAGGTAACTGAATATACTCCATAGGTGGACCTTTAAAACGAAAGGATATATTATATTTAATATCCTGAAATTTGATACATAGATTGATACAATCATAAGTGATAAACTCGCCAAAAACCAGAACATTTCAATAAAGCACTCTTATAAAATAAATACTTTGAAAAATATCCATTTTGCGACTTATGACTCATTTTCCTGAAATACATCACAATATCTGAACTCCAACAAATAGTGATGGCATCTTCATTAGTACTTACGTTCCGGTCATGTCCGGGTTTCCATCCTTGCCAGTCAGCTTGAAGCATCCACTCTGGACAACCATGTCCCCGCAGTGCGTCCTGTCTGTGCTGGTCATATCCATCTGACCAGTGTACTTGCCCATGTACTGAGCCATCTCCTTCCGGATGTCTGAAATACCAGGGTTAACTTAATGCAGTCCGGCCACACAAAATCGTTGGCGATGAGGTAGTAGATTGGATTTTTGTGAAATTTATTGCATCGCTTGATATTCATCGCTACCCTTACTGATGCTATTTTCACATCGCATCACATCGTTTGATATTCATCGCTACCCTTGCTGATGCTATTTTCACATCGCCCACTCATCGCCAGTCATCGCCATTCATCACTTGTTGTGCTGAAGCCATAGCGATGACTAGTCGATGCAAAGACCAGCCGACCGCTTTAACAGTGACAAAGTTACGATAGGCTATACTGGTGGTCGGACATGGAATTCACTGCAAATTGTGATAATCTTGTTGGTATATGTCAGGAGTACTACTATACATAGATTCCACTGACGTCACGGCCGTCGCCATTGCTGGGGGCTCGTTAGATGTATATACATGTATACATGCTGCAATACTTGAAAATACCGTTTTCTGGCTGTTTTAACCATTACCAGTTTTAATGTTCCTAAACAAACCCTTTTGATAGGTTAGATAATCTTCGTTTAGTGTAGTATTAATCAAGCATCCAGCATTGTGTGGTTTATCAGCTTTGTTTTGATAATCACACCATAGACGCAAGGAAAACGCAGACCCCCGTAATTGCGGCTAGTAGGGTTCCCCAGGTGACGTCATGTGAAACTATGTATAGTGTGGCCATTCTAAAACTAATATTGATTAACTATAGGAATAAGACGCTCAGCTTTGTCATACCAGCATAAAAAGCTTTTTATGCAAAAAAAGCTCACGTGCTCCTAAATTGGCACAGGACAGCTATATGGGTCAGAATGTTATAAAATGTAGAATTCAACTTCACCAATCCTCCATATTTTCCTCAGTAACCTGTGACACTACCTATTTTGTACATTTGTTGTTGTTGTTAATAATACATCATAATACTATATCTAGTCCTTTGCGTTCGGTTACTGTATACATTTATATAGATTTATACATTATTGATAAATCAGAAATTCATAATTTCTTTCTCATTAGGTTTTGTCTTAAATTATGTCATTCTAATGAATTTTAAATCACTTCAAGAATACAGAGTTTGTTAACAATGATAAAAATAAGTCATGAATACTCATGACAAAATGATGATGATGATAATGATAGTCAGTAGTATACATCTCGTGACTTACTAGCTACGCCCTTGACGACCGCCTTAGACGAAGTGATGTAAGAGGCATCATCATGGTAGAAGCTCATGACCTTGTCCATGTTCCCTTCGCCAAATGCCTTGCAACTGGCGGCAATGATTGCGTCGATTTCTGCATCTGAAGTTAATGTATACACAATTTAAAAACATGGTGAAATTGCTAATGGGTGAAATTGCCAGCAAATGTACAATTCACCTTCCTCAGTCCTCTCAAATAACTCAAATTTAAAACAAAAGTGAGGTTCAAAATACAGTTTAATAAAAGCAAACAGATTGTTTGAATCAAGGCAATATCAAATATACTCACTAATACCTAGTATTGACCATTTCTCAATCTAATTAAGCAAAATTGACTAAATGTGTAGAGATGGCGATTGTACATTTTCAGAAGATCTGGCCCTATATTTAGTTCAACCCAGTAGAGGGGGAGAAGTATCGCTTTATATCAAATGGACCGGAGATAAAATGATAATTTCATGAAGTAGACATGGTTCAGATTTTCAGATAATGTACAATTCACCTTCCCCAGTCCTCTCAAATAATCCAAATTTCAGACAAAAATAAAGTTCAAAATACAGTTTAACCTAACCAAACACATTACTAGAATCAATGGAATGCCATAATACTCTAATTGACTTAGTATTGACCAAACTACAGCCTGATTAAGCAGAATTTACTTAATGTGTACAGCTGTCAATTGTACATTTTCTGAAATTCTGACCCGCATAATTCAGTTCGTGTTGATTGTATTGGTTCTCTATTGGTTTCTAATAGTTTAATAGTTAGTTAAAGGTTGCATTCTAAAAACATTTTGGTCAAATAATCGTTCACACTTATTTTGTCCTTCTTTCACACATCCCTGGAATATTGTATGTTTATTGGTGTTTTATTATTTCTCATGCTCCCCTTAACATGGCAACCACTTGATTGTGGTGACACTTATCATTTAGTATTGAATAGATATAGCTTTATCGATTGTAATATGCTAATTTTATTAATTGATCTGTTTCTTCGTCAGCTGTAACAGATAATAATACCCGGTATATTAATATAACGTTTGGCTGAAATACAAATACAGAAGTAAAATTGCCCATAGTTTGGCTATTTGCTATTATTTGAACTACATAATATTTTGCATAAGGACATATTGAGGATGTTTTCTAATTGCGTTGTTTGACCATGCTTTTACTCCTTATTGCCTGTAAAAGTACACGTCTTAAATTCATTGCCGCGAATTGAAAGTTGTTCCGATGTTAGGAAGAGAGCTATAAAGTACTACAGGCAGGCTTAAAGTGTCTTGAAAGAAACTAGAGTAACATTGTATGTTTTTTTCTGATGTGTATCTACAGAACGACCCACTAACAGGGTAGGCCAAAGGGGGCTGGCTTTATAGACTAGCATCAAGTCCCTCTGCCTAACTCAATGAGCGCACACAACAAAGGCCTTAAGCCCTGCACACACACAGCCGATTTGCCTCCCGATTGTCCCCCGATTTAGGTCTCCTGGTGAATCCTATGTTTTCATTTCCAATTCTGGTTCAAGTTATTTCCAAAACATAATCAAGGATACACCAGAAGACCTAAATCGGGGGACAATTGGAGGCAAATCGGCTGTGTGTGTGCAGCCCTTTACTGATGCTTGGGCGATCGCTGGGCAGGGTCTTGATTCCTCAGTCGAGGCCGTAGTGACTCTTAACATGAGAATTATATATTTTTGATAACATTGTGTTTTAAACAAAAACAAAGAATCAAAGACTTGCACAAGTCTAGCGATTATAGTAAGTCGTCAAAGAATGTGTTTGTACTTTGGAACGCCTGAATAAATCTGTTTTGAAACTTGTGAAAAAGAATTGTCACACATGGCAAGTATGGACTCCTCTGGCATCCATGTTATAAACACAAGGACGTTAATTCCCGATGTTGTACCGGCTAGTTTATATTATAGAGTACTGAGCTCGGGTCAGGTTTTCAGAAAATGTACAATTGGCAGCTCTACACATTTAGGAAAGTGTACTAAATTAGGCTGAAAATGAAAAATACATGGTATATCAAAGTATATTTGGTATCACATCGATTTAAAGTATCAGTTCTGTTATGTTAAACTGCATTTGGAAGCTCATTTGTGTCTTAAATTTGAGTTATTTGAGGGGATTGGTGAAGGCGAATTGTACATTTTCTGAAAATCTGACCAACTTGTCAACTGCAAAGGCCCACTCCCAAACATTTGGGGGAATAAGATGAAATCCCTGACTCCCCAGAGCGGGACATTCTTGTAAATCCCAGACCCCATTGGGTACATTCTTTGGGAACATTTTGAAAAAACTACTATTCAAAAAACAATCTAAACGCTACACCATACACCTTGAAGATGGTGCCGACGGACATTCCCCCACCCTGGACCTCCTACATTTGATACTGCGGTAAACAAAAAGGGTCAGATTTTCATAAAACGTACAACTGGCAGCTTTACACATTTAGGAAATTCTGCTAAATTAGGCTGAAAAATGATGAGTACCGGGTATATCAGGGTATATTTGGTATCGCATTAATTTAAAGTATCTGTTCTTTTATGTTAAACTGCATTTTGAAGCTCATTTCTGACTTAAATGTGGGTTATTTGAGAGGATTGGTGGAAGTGAATTATACTTTTTCTAAACGTCTGACCCACTGGAAGAAAGCCCCGCCTGGGTCATGGCATATTTTCTCAGACATTCCCTACCATTCCCCATTACTAAAAAGTATCATGAATGTGGCAAAGGCAAAAGTTATCGGCAGGTTTTGCTTCGAACATGGGTAAGATTTCAGAAAATGTACAATCCACCTTTACCAATCCTCTCAAATAACACGAATTTAAGACACAAATCATGTTCAAAATGCAGTATGCTCAAAATGCAGTATACTCAGATATGACTAGTGTTGACGATTTTTCAGCCTAATTTAGTAGAATTTACTAAATGGGTTGACCTGCCAATTGTACATTTTTGGAAAATCTGACCCACATATTCTACTTATAGTTAAAGTAGAAATCATAGTACTAAGTAGAAATATTTCCTGCATAAATTTAAGAATAATTATTTCTGACAAAATGCCTGACAAAAGAATTGAGTGCCCACATGAATTAAGTCAAACCTGTTTTAAGATTTCCAACTGTTAAATATTTTATCAGTTTTGAAAGGAAAGATAATTATGGTGCTCACGAAAAATGGAATGTCTCGCTGATAATATTGTTGTAGTTTTCAACAGTACAAATATTGTCTCTCTTATTATTTAAAAGGGAAGAAAATGGATCAACCAAAACACAAAGCTTTCATGTAAAAGCTTAAAAAGTAAAAATGTTTAACTTATGTTTCCCTGTATGACATGAACTGGAAACGAAGAAATTGGGTAAGATTTTCAGAAAATGTACAATTGGCAGCTGTACACATTTAGTAAATCCTACTAGATAAGGCTGTAATTTGGTCAATACTAGGTAAATTTGAGAAAATTCTGCATTGCATTGATTCTAGCAGTCTGTTTGGTTAGGTTGAACCGTATAGTTTAGTTAGCATTGGCAACGCGCTAAGTTTCTACTTTTGCTTCTGTTCTTTTCCAACCAGTCTAAGTCATAATATGAGTAAACTTGGAAACTTTGGCAAATGAGAACAAATTGTGTGAAACATTGACCAAATGAAATTTCTTAAAACGAACGACTTCGTCTAGAAACACTTAGTAACATTTAAGAACGCCGCATTAAAAGTGTAACATGTATCTTTTCTATGCTGATGGACTTGTAGATAAAGCGGAATGTGCTTGACTGTGTATTGCCCACCCAAGATCACATAAGATCACTTACCTACGGAGCACATGGTTGTTGCTTGTTGTCTGGATGGAAGAGAAGGGTAGAGTGAAAAGGAGATGTCCCTCACATGCCTGTTTATACCCTGCCTATCTCGGTTACCCTGGCTGAGACCTGGTTTTTGCATTGTTTGGGTTGTAGGGAGGGGGGCGGGGGGGGGGGGCGGGGAGCGGGGCGGGCTCTGGAGGGTGCAGAGGGGTGGGTTTATCACTATACATAACTGCGTAGAATATTAAAAGAAATCTTTATCATTTTTTGATCGCTTCGTTATCATATTGGAATTCATCATCCCCCTGTCTCCGTTCAAAGAACGACCAAGTATTTCCCTTAATACTAATTAAAGTGTAACTTATCAAAAGAGGGCTTGAGAACACCCCCCACCCCCCACCCCCCACCCCCGCCATATCCTTGCAGAAAAAGTTGCCCAATTCAATTCAATGAAGTATCGATCACAAATAGTATCGAATATTTGCAAACTCTCACATAGTCCCCCTCAGCATCCCCACCCCGCCCCCCACCCCCCGCCCCAAGCCCCCACGCGGCCCAAGATGCGGGACAGTAGGACGGGGGGGGGGAATGACTTATTACCCACCCTCCAGCCATCACTGGAAACTTTCCATGTGTTGTCTACTGAGGAGGGTTTAATATATATGTAGGTTATGTCACCCCACATAGTCTGCGTCAATATGTATTGGGGTGCAGGGGGAGGGGGGTGGATCAGGGTAATGGGAATCATGAGGGGTAGCTTAGAGTAAGGGTAGATATCAATATCAACGCCGCTTCAGTCAGAGGTATCTTTGTGAGTGAGTGAGAGTGGTTGCTTCACGCCCTTATCAGCACATTTAATATGGTTATATCAAGGGCGGGAGAGCTGAGAGTGAGTGAGTGAGTGAGATTGGTTGCTTTACGCCCTTATCAACACATTTAATATGGTTATATCAAGGGCGGGAGAGCTGAGAGGGAGACAGTTTATGATCTTACCCAGAAAATAGAGATAGAGAAGAAGGGAGAGAGAGACAGAGAAGGGAGACAGAAAGGCACTTTACGGTCATACCAAGGACCGTATAGAATTATTGTATTGGTCGAGGAATACTGAAATAATCATAACAGTAAAGATTGAGTGATTAAAGCCTGAATAAGATTATCAAAGCTAGAACTTGAAAAAATAAGTTCATGAGTAAATTATGATTATGAGTACTAATTGTACTTCTTCTTAGATTAGATCGATATTTTTTGCATTTATGTATCATGAGAATATTGGGTATCCCCAAATAAGACCTTTTAAAAAATAAAATAAAACTTAAAAGTTATGAAAAGAAACATGAGTTGTCCAACTCTAGACTTTTGCATGAGAAAGGAACAACAATTACCCCTGAATTATGCCACCGTCATTGGTAACTCTAGGACCTTTGCTTATACATAGGACATTCCTACTGTAGGAATACAGATTAGCATTGTCTCTATATGGGTCAGATTTTCAGAAAATGTACAATTGGCAGCTGTACACATTTAGTAAATTCTGCTGAATTACGCTGCAATATGGTCAATACTAGGTAAATTCGAGTACATTTGGCATTGCATTCATTCTAGCAAACTGTTTGTTTAGGTAGAACTGTATTTTGCATAGATAACAGGGGTCGAGATCGCTTTACGCCTTTCTACTGTTTTACTTGGGTGTTTTTGGTCATATCAGGGAGAGAGGAAACAGTTCTAACATAATGCGATACAATACTCCTTTCGATAATCATAACAAAAGTTCTTTTAGATGCTTAAATGGGTCAGATTTTCAGAAAATGTACAATCAGCAGCTCTACACATTTAGGAAAGTCTACTAAATTAAGCTGAAAAATGAAGAATGTACAGGGTATATCAGAGTACCGGGAAATTTGGTATCGCATTAACTTAAAGTATCATTTCTGTTATACTAAACTGCATTTTGAAGCTCATTTGTGTCTTAAATTTGGGTTTTTTGAGAGGATTGGTGAAGGCGAATTGTACATTTTCTGAGAATCTGACCCATAATTATATAGCCATAGACATCTAGAAGAATGGCTGTGAAATGGTGAAATGATGCTTTGGCAAACTAGGCGCTCATAAGATTCAAATCCGGGACTCTAACAATGGGGGAGTTGCATAGCCGCCATTTCAAATCTTGATTTGCATTGAATTATGTGACTAATGGTACAGTGGAAAATCTACAGAAAACATGCCATGTTCAGCATGGGGTATTTATCAATGTGCTAATGTAAATATTATACATGTGTCATACATGTTGCCATGAAACAAGTCTCCATCTTTCCCATCATGCATTTGGTTTTCATAGATCATTTATAAAAGCTATGATACTGGTGAAAACATTCTTACAATTTTCGATAAAAATGTTGCTAAATATTTATATGTCAGATTTCATCAGAATCCATCCCAGGATGCACTGCAGTAGACATGCTCAGTGAGCGTGCAAATCCCCTAATTATCAATCAATGACATCAATCAATTAATCAATCAGATTCCTAATGGATGTTAACATTGTATATCCGAGTTGTTTGATGCCTTCTCTTGGAAGTATATTTTTATTTCAGACATTCTAATCGTGCATGGCTCAATTTCAACTTGTCATGACGAATTGGGTAATTTGTGATAATAATGGTCATAATCACGGAATAAAAAAAGAAAATAGGAAAATTACCGAAAGCTATATCCAGAGTCATTTGGATTTTGGGGTTTTTGTTCCATGCCCATTAGTCCAGACTATCCCCAAGTCAGATTTATCGCCCAGAAAGCCCGGGGAAGCCTATTATATTAATTCTCACAGTATGATATATGTTGTCTTGCATAATGTATCTTATGGACTTTCCACTACCTTTTGTCATACATTTACAATAAAGCTTCTATATTTTAAAAGATTCTGATGTTTCCCATGATCTTTCGTCAATGATGATTGCTCCGAGATGGGAAAAATAATATTGCATCTTCGTGTTTGGGGGTATTTAAAAACCTTTCTGGCAAGCACTTGTTCTGTACAAAATAGCCTTAGTAATACATGTTTTGAGTCAATCATTCTAGGAATAGGTGTTATCATGACACCTCAAATAGAAACAAAGAAAAAAGAAAAATATCTATATCAATAGCAGGCAATGAATACTATTATAGGAGGCATTACCAGCGATGATCTTTGAACATACTTAACTCTATCAGTTATTCTATAGGCGTAATGATGGAGATTTATTGCCAATAATATGAATGCTACATAAACCATCGAGCATTCAAAGTGTATTTTGGGACCCAAACACCACGTCCTAATATGTAATTGACTTTGCACTTCCACCACTCGCATTTTAAAGGTGCATTTTTGCATTTTGTTTGAAATTACATACATATGTGATTTCAGGGGTGCTATTCATGGGTGAAAATTTGAAAAGTCAAATAGCACCTATGTGCTATTTGAGCCGAATATTCACATGATTGATGGAAAGTAAGGTAAAATACTATTAAAATCGAGTTTTCTTGTTGATTTAGTATGTAATGAATACCTAATATTTAGCACTCTGTTTGGTTTGTAATCAATCTCAATGTTGGGTCAAATCGCACTCCACCTTTTTGGGGTGTCGTGCGATCTGACCCAATGTCTCGATAGATTACAAACCTCCATTGTGCCATTAGGTATAAAAATTACACAAAGTGCTGTCTTCATATATTTAATTTCAAGATAATAAATTACAACGTTAGAGAGTGATATAATGTCATCATACTGACAATAGCTTATAACGATAATACTAATTATGTTATCCACATTATCAGTATTCTTTATTTTATTGAGATAATTGTTAACAAAATACAAGAATAAATGGCTAACTTTCTTACCCTCCACCCAATCCACCATCCATCCCCTGCTTGCCTCCTGCGATACTAATTTTTATTGCACCCTCATCAAATTGCACATCCCCCATTAGGCACTCCTAGCTAGTATGGTTAGCTTTCTCAAAGACACATAACATTAACCCAACTCTATAGCCAACTCAAACTTCTCCAGAAAAGGACTTAGAGTTGATTATTGGAGCTCAGAGTTAATTATTCATTCAATAACCCATCCAAATGTTAAACTCAAAAGCTCTTAGGATGGGATAACAGGGCCTTAACGACCTCCGGGGATCATGGCATGTTTTCAATTTATAACAGTTGTACATAATATGTTCATTAGATACAACCTATTATGTAAAGCAAACAATTCTGCAAGAACATTAATTTGAACTCTCCAATAGTTCAATTCGCGCCCATATCCAAACTATAATATGGCTCAAGGCAAAAATAAAATGTACAAATGAGATTTTGACATTTTTACAAATCCATTTTAGAACTTTAAATTTATTGTTATTCTGAATAGTCCACACGTATGTTATATACCTTCCTGCATTCGAAACACATTTACCTGTAAATATTTTGAACAGTTGAAGTCAGAGACCTGTTTGGATTTTGGCACCTGCAGGCCCTATTGTGGCTGTATTTCTCCAAGTTACAACTCCCGACTTTTATTATACCTCTGGGAGGGATGGTATGGTACGCCATAGGCTACAGCATTGGAAAACCGTATTACCCTCTGGGCGGTATTTACATATCATATTGCCCCCTGGCGCAATTTTTGTTGAAAAAATAGTCCCATGTTCGCTTCCTTATTTTCTTTATTTAAATAATTATTTTCGCGGAAAAAAGACTTGTAATACATTGTATGTAATGATATGATAATAATTATAATGATAATAACTGTAAAATTCCGAATTTATTGCATATTTAAATAGAAAAATAGTCCCGAAAATGAGTGAGGTGGACCGGAAGTGAAGCTAAGTGAGAAGGTAAACAAACCAAGGGGTGGAGAGAGTTTGTTGTCCCACTCTCATTTCTATCGAATTTTCACTATTTTTTCACACAAAAACATCGGGGGATGTATAATAAATACAAAATAATCTTCTGGCACTGTTAGAGGTGGTTATCTCCCTTGTGCTACGCAATTTCGTCGGGTGCTACGCACCCCTTACGAAATTTCTACGCCCCCGGGAGATAACTACCTCTCACACAGCCAGGAGTCAATTTTGTCTATTTATTGTAGAATAACACTATAGAAACTTAGGAACCGATTGGTGCATTGCACTATATATATGTATGATTGTTTGGTAAACAGAGGCTTCGTAACTCCCTCTTATCAAAAGTTGCATTGCACTATATACGATTATTTTCTGAGACTAGTCTGAGAGACCTCTGAGAGACCTCTTACCTCGCTCAAATGCTGCATGCATGAGGTTCAATGCAACAACCCTCCTATCATAAAGCCCTTGTAGTTGTAACTTTTAAAGAGTGTGTTTTAAGACACGCTCTTATCGTGTATAGTGCAATGCACCCAATGTCATATTTCACAGCATAAACCAGATTGATGTTCACATTTGTCTCAAATTCTTCCTCTCTCATTAAACCTTTTCCAATATAGTCTTTTGACCAGGGGAGTCTTTCATAAAAACTAAGATGAAGTCGTATGGTATAACATACATCTTATGATATAAGATGTATGATATAAGACATTGTACGACCTAATGTTATATTTAAGATTAGGTCGTACAATGTTTTTATGAAACACACACCCAGATGTTTAAAAGTAAGATCATCTACAGGAGAGGGAGAGAGATGCAGGCACCGCCTACAGCCACTGAAAAAACCAAACTTACCAAATTGTCTATTGTTTCATGTATACGATTGAAGTCATCGAGACTCTACATATGTCGCTGCTGTTATAACTTACTATACACTATGGGTACATACTGATAGCCTTATAGTGGCTCAGCCCCCTTCTATGGGTCCACGCCTCATGACATAAACAATTTGAAGTCGAATCGGAAAAAAAGAGTGTCGGTGAGCGATAAACTAAGCTAAGGTTGTTAAAAAAATAGATGCCACTACATACGCATGAAATTCAGAATAGTCGCTTGAATGGATTGCATAGCTATACTAGGATGCCTGTGGCAAGAACAACATGCAGGGTAATGCCTACACAATAATATTGGTCAAATTACTTTAGAATAGATACAGCAATAGCAGATCTAAAGGACATCTTAAGCCTTTGGTCGATGTTAGTTGAGAATGCAGCTTTTAATTAATAAAGTGTCATTACAAGCCATTGCCCATCTAGCCACCCTTTACTCTACATAATATGGACTCTTAATAGAAATGATGCAGATTATGGACTCTTAATAGAATTGATGCAGATTACTTTATTAAATCATTTAATGTTTATTCGCCATACATTGATACCATTAATTCTGATCAATTGATTATTTGTATTTGAATTATGATGTTGATTTTGGAATCTGGCAACGCACGAAAAGCACCATACTTATGGTCATGGGTAATTTCCTAATGATTGTTTAAATACAAATATCTAAAAAAAGGAACATAATTATATGCATGAATCGGACAAGCGTCATCTTCATGACAGATCTTCCTGAGAGTCAGTAAATAATTAAACTATAAGGTCACAATTAATATTATCTAGCAATATATCCTAACAATATCTGGTCTAGATACTTTGATCATATATCAGATGCTTATCTTTCAATGGTTTGGTTTACTCATTGTAAAATTGGTCCAGGTATAATTTCTCTTGCGTTGTTCTTCGTGGATTTCCCTCCTTATATATATGTTTATGAAGCTAGTTCTAGTGCACACTTAATATTTCGTCTTTACATTGCGCTCTCATTTTAGTTTTGAAACTTCTGTTTCAAAATGAATAATGCGATTTCTTGTAACTCTTTTTAATGAAACGGTACCCTTGTCATATATTTAGCAAAGACATAATTGAGATATGCCATGCGTAACTGGAAACGGTTTCTTAGCTATGTATGTAATTGTATATATTGTATCCATACACTCAATCTCTCAAGCTAGAAATTGTATCCAGAACGTATGTACACATTGATGTTTATCTAGATTCAACTTCATGACATGGAAATGGGTCAGATTTTCAGAAAATGTACGATTGACCTTCACCTATCTTCTCAAATAACCCAAATTTCGGACGGAAATAACGTTCAAAATACAGTTCAGCCTAACCAAGCAGATTGCTAGAATCAATGCATTTTATTTTTAATTCTTTATTTATCCAGGTGTTACAAACAGGGCCAGGCATTTGCCTTCCCTTTCATATTTGGGGATTGGACTATTTGTCCGATTTCCACCCCAACCGTGGCATAATGACATGCACAAGGTTTATTCGGATGTCGACAGATCATCTAGGATTTTTAGTGAAAAAATATTTAAAAAATAACAAAATAGTAAATAGGTGTGTGATGAGATGAGATGAGATGGATATACTCGAATTTACCTAGTATAGGTCAAATTGCAGCCTAATTTAGCAGAATTTACTAAATGTGTACAGCTGCCAATTGTACATTTTCTGAAAGTCTGACCCAAATAGATGTACTCTCCCGGACTCTCCCCAAGAGGCCCGTTGCATGAGAACTTCTTACTTAACGCTGCATTCTCAGCTAACGTCGGTAAACAAGAAAAATACTTTTTACTTTTTGTTCCATTCTTTTCCAACCCATCTAAAAGTCATTTAAGCAAAACTTTGGAGGGGTTCATCTGGTTGTTTTTGCTAAAGTAAAGGGCTTCTAAAACATCCCCATTTGTTTTCGGGGGACCCGCCCAAATCCTTTCATACGATGTGACTTCTCTTATTATGATTTGATTTAGAAAATATTTTATTCACGTCAAAGACATTTTTATACATAAGTCCAAAATATTCTCAGAATAGACTGATTTACTATACATTTACGGAGAAGTAGATAAAGAGTTAACAAGGTAAATAAGTTTGAATATGTTAGATACAGAAACAGCATATAGGCTTTGACATTATTATAAGAAATATAGATAGTACTAAAACTTTATTACAATCCAATCCATCAACATACTATGACAGTATATTTGAGGTTATAGATGTATATAAAAAAATCCCTCCACCCGCGCCGTACACTTTCACGCTGTCCATTATTAATACATCGAAAATAACATATACTTTCACATTGTTTTAGACTTGTGTCCAAAAACGCATTCATGATCACACCGGGCAAAAAATACAAATCAATGTCAATCAGTCAAAAGGTATAGTCCCTCCAAAGAAGGTAGCAACTTATACTAAATATACGTCTCAAACTATATCAAACAAAGTCAAACTAAGTCAGGTGAATGTTTTAGAGCCCTACACTACCTGCTCAAGGTTTACCAAAGAAATGATATCATTAAGGCATTGGACTGCCGAAATCAATGCCGAATTTCTCAAAAACTGCAAGGAATTGTACGGAGGACCTGAATATAATAATGTAAAAGTATTAGCAATTAGAAACAGCTGTCAAAAATAGTGCCCCGTCTGCTGAAACAGAAATCGTCTTTAGCCATATTTTGAGGCTCAGCTGATGGCCTATAGAGATAGTTAGTTCAGTGGAGAAACTCTTACAAAGTAAATATTCTGAGAGCTAATGTTAGATTTGCTAGTGACAACGGATATAATGCAGTCCTAACAAACTCAAGAGAAATCGGTATTTCTCTGGCGTTTGTTTAAACGGAAACCAATACAACCCCCTGCCCATGTTAACGAAGGAAGGAGGGTATACACACAGGAGTAGTATGTTTTCCCCTGACGTCCCAAGACATCAGACTACTAGTTATACCCCACAAGGATAGTCCGGAAGAGTACTCTCCCCTACTCCATCACACAGCCAACAACTACCAATCATGTGTTCTGTAGGTAGGTGATCTTTATTTGGGTCAGATTTTCATAAAATGTACAATTGGCAGCTCTACACATTTAGTAAATTCTGCTAAATCAGGCTGCAATTTGGTCAATACTAGGTAAATTAGAGTATATTTGGCATTGCATTGATTCTAGCAATCTGGTTGGTTAGGTTGAACTGTATTTTGAACTTTATTTTCGTCTGAAATTTGGGTTATTTGAGAGGATTGGTAAAGGAGAATTGTACATTTTCTGAAAATCTGACCCATTTATTACAATCGAGGCCAATACATTTAATATTCTCATCATACAACAACGCTTACTCGTCTTGTGGATGCGTTATCCGGTTGCTTCTCATTTTGATAACCTTTATATTTAATATGATGTGTCTTTCCCGACATTTGATTTCATGTTTCTACACCTGTCGTGATTTCTAGAAGAATTATCTTAAATAATTATTCAGTAAATGTATGGCCTTTCTACCTACTACAATTCTAATCATACATAATTATTATATAACTCTTCAATACATTATGGATCTTATTCTAACATTATGGAGCTCAGGGCGGAAACCATATTCAAGTAATTAATGCAACACTGAATATACTCAGATATACTGCCTAGTACCTATATATAAATCATATTCAGCCTAGTTTAGCAATATATATATGACGACGCTTGCTAGGGAATAAAGAGATGACAAGTGGAATAGGTTTGGCCAGAACAGCCAGAAGCTGTTTAATAATCAAATATCCCAATCGATATCCACAAATACATAACATATTAACAATATCACAGCAGTAATAGTTGAAGAATAAGGTAAGTACAAAGACAATATCAGACATTGTGAAAAACACAGCATAAAGTTCAAATTTTCCGCGAAAATCGTGCGGGGTGTTGCCTGCTAGGCGAGTGGAGCGAGAGTGGCCCGTTACGAATCATTGAGGTGGGTGTGTCGCGCTGAGCTAGACGGTGATTGGCTGGCGCAGCGATGACGACATAGAGAGGCGTGGTCGCTCAAGCTGAGTTGACTATGACGTCAGACGGGATCCCTTAGCAAAGGGGGCGTGTCAATATAAGCACTGCGGATGCAGCTTCACTTACTGAATGTATAGAGCTGTCAATTGCATAAGGGTAATGGGTAACGAGAGAAGAGTGTAAGTAATAATATAAGTCAGTCTGATAAGAATGTTAACATATCATGATACAATTTATATTTTGTATAGCACTTAGACTTCACAAAATTAATGTATCCTAGGTGTATGATTTCTCCTCGAAATGAGAGACATCACACTGTGAGAATTACGAGAAATAAAATTATTGAAAAGTATGTATATTTATTATACAATTGGTACAGTCCTGGCTTCATCGCCACAGCAGTGATACCGATCTCCATTCTCCCTGAATATAAATTAATTTTCACTTCACCACAAATTGCTAATGTTTCAGAGAATAGGGCTCTAGAAGCTAAACTGGACATGGGGATTTTGTTATTTTGATGTGTGTGTGAGGGCTTAGATTGCCTAGACTATACATAGTCGGAGGCCTCACTGATGCCAAACATAGTTGTGGTTAGGCCCATCGGTCCACTCGGTCATTGGCTTCTGCAAACACCCGAAATCTTCACAAAATCTTCACTTCACAAAATTAATGTATCCTAGGTGTATGATTTCTCCTCGAAATGAGAGACATCACACTGTGAGAATTACGAGAAATAAAATTATTGAAAAGTATGTATATTTATTATACAATTGGTACAGTCCTGGCTTCATCGCCACAGCAGTGATACCGATCTCCATTCTCCCTGAATATAAATTAATTTTCACTTCACCACAAATTGCTAATGTTTCAGAGAATAGGGCTCTAGAAGCTAAACTGGACATGGGGATTTTGTTATTTTGATGTGTGTGTGAGGGCTTAGATTGCCTAGACTATACATAGTCGGAGGCCTCACTGATGCCAAACATAGTTGTGGTTAGGCCCATCGGTCCACTCGGTCATTGGCTTCTGCAAACACCCGAAATCGGGCTCGAGATCGACTTCAGAGCCAGGACTGGGTAGGGCACTTCTGGCATTGTCAGGCTGTCCAGTGCATACCAGGAAATGGTAGGAAAATAAGGGTACAGAAAACCTAAACACTTAAAATAATTAGGATTAGACATCAACAACAACATCAAAATAGACTAAGAGTTGACAGCTAACGGCTTGTGGCAGGAGGGCCATATTGAATTAAGGTAATTAGGGTTGAATTGTGGCGGAATATCAACCCCAGCTAACCCCTGAAAGACTCGAATATTACCAGAATTATGCTATGACGGGTTCCCGGGCGGATTAAGAAAGTTCAAGAACTGATAACTAAAGGCTGTCGCACACAGTCAAGATCTCAGATCTTCTCACGATTTCGGTGTTCAAGCCTGATCATGAAATCATACAGAATTTTGTTTAAATCGTGCCCATTTTTCTGCGCGCACACTCACGAGAGTGAAAACCTGGATCGTGCCATGCCCCCGTTTTCCCTATACCCTATTTATGGACAGAATATAGAAGTATAGAAGTCAATGGAGAAACAGCGCATTTTTACACATTTTATAGAATAAAACAAACAATTAATGGCTACTCCTACTGTCCCAAAATTTTCTATACATATAGTGCAGATTATATACTACATATAAAAAGGAAAAGAAATATATGTCATCGCATTAGATTTTTTTTTATAGCTGTCTGAAATAGACATGTTTGGGAAACAGAGCTAGCTCACGCCAATCCATATTTTGGATCGACGTGGCACTGCTCCCGATTAGTTGTGTGCATTGATTTAGGAAGCTATGCCTAATCATGCACCGACACACACATACAAGATTTGGTGTACGATTTGGCGGCAACAATTTTTGAAATCGTGCGACTCAAATCTTGCCTCAGATCCTGGATTTGTGCGTGAAAATCATGCCATAATTTGACGCACGACTTGACGTGAGTTGATGTATGACTTGTCGGCTAGGCGGCCGTCGACGTACACGCTGAAATTACTTGACGTGAGGCCTCCAAATCCTGACGGTGTGCGACGGCCTTAAGTGTATACTCTCAGTGTACAACATTTTCTTCCAATCGAGTTACATGATAGTATCCGATTTATGCCTGGCTGAAGTCGTCATAAAATGTACCATGTGCCTTCACCAATCCTTTTAAATAATCGATTAGTAAGAGAAATTTTGTTCAATACACAATTTAAGATAACTGAACAGATTTCTTGAATCAACGCCAAAGTAATTGTGCTCAGATAGGTCTACTCTTTATTACATTTGTACAGAAGGTACTATATATATGTTTAAAGCTGCCGATTATCCATTCTGTGAGGACTTGACCTGTATATCATATATTCCGTTCATATGATCTGATTTTTTTAGGACACTAGGGCAAACTTGTTTGCCTTTGTACTGAGGTGACGACGGAAGTGTGTGTGTGGTGGGTGGGTGGCTGGATTGCGGGGGGGGGGGGGTGGATTGCGGGGGTGGGGGTGGTGGGGGGGGGGGGGGCGAGACATGCACTTACTAGGCTCAGTTAAAGCTGCATTCTCAGCTAATATCACAAACAAATCTCACCAACCTGAGTGGCAAGTATATTTGATCCTTACTCCTAAGACTTTCCTTAGGATTGTATCAAGTTAATGAATGACTTCTGATAATAAAATTGTGTAATGCGAGACTTGGGACTGATGAAAATCCCAATTTGGGGATCCTGTATAAATAAAATCCTTAAAAAAAATTGATTCATTGTTTGACCCAGAGAACTGCATTCATCAATAGTATGTTATATGTTTAAAAGGCAATTTGAAGTTGAATCGGCCGAGAAAAAATGGGCAGCCATGCATGGGTGTTAATAAGTGAAACTACCACAGGAAGGAATTTCGGCGGGCCTCCGAAATAAAAAAATTGGACTTTTATAATTAAAAGAAAACTTACAGAAAAAAAAGCCGGGCAAATTCTTCCTAAATTTGGGGTTAATGACATTTACAGGAAGGTAACGAAAGGGAAAACATACTTTGTTTTGTTCGATGTTAGCTGAGACTGCAGCTTCCAATGTACTCTTGGGTTGGAAATATTTCAATTCTGATCTTTTTGCTGTAAAACCAAATCATCCAGCAGAGTTATTACTTTGGTAATTGGTCCAGGTATAATTTCTCTTGCGTTGTTCTTAATGGATTTCCAGCAAGACACCCTTTATTTTTTCAGACTGAGGTAAATATTTATTCAGTCCGATGTCTTAGACTAATCTATCGGTAGGGGAACGTACCACTCAAGTCATCAGTTCACTTAGCACTTAGGGCGATTCTGGTATATGTCAACTAATGTTCTTTATTTTTATTTCCTTTAAAAGATTTTTGACAGAATAATTTTCTTAATATTTGGATAATCCTTAGGATAATTAGGCCCAAAATCAAATTAGTCCAACGCGACCCAGATATAAAACGGCTGGCTGGTTGGAATACTTTAGGACTTGTGACATTCATTAGTACGGTTGTGCCTGATATGTGATAATTTCCAGGGAAATGATCCAGTCATAAGTCGCAAAATTGATATTTGATATAAGTGTTTTATTCACAAGATGTATTTGCGGGAATGTTTCCATTATTGGGTTGCTTAACGCTTCTTGTAGCCTGAATACATGTACCAAATTTCAGGACAGTATATAAATATATATAATGTATGTATTTCTAAGGTCATCTTATACAGTATATATTTAGCTTCTTTACAAGTAAATGTCCGCCCAGAAATATTTCAAACTTTTGTTCACGAATAAAAATACCAAAGTTAAAATATAGAAATATTTATAAGATGTCCTATTGTTTCCTATCATTAGAATCGGCTTGAGCTCATCTTTTCAAATATGGTGATATCTCAAAATCCATTTTTTGCGACTTATGACTCATTTTCCTGAAACACGTCACATATGGGGGAAATGACTCTAAATGTTAGACCCGGTGAATTTTTAGTTTACATCTGAATAATATGAAATTATAAAACGATAAGGGATGAGACATAGGTTTGGTGATGTGGGGAATGCAGAGTAGAAAATCATTATCTGGACATTGTTCTCTGGATTATTCCACGTCATTGTGGCAGGAGTCTGGAGCTCACCACGTCATGCATCTACGTCAGACTATGTCAGTCCTCTGATTTTCCTCACCTTCCCAATTCCATCTGGGAAATATCATTTGAATAATAACACCACAACCTCAAACTTCAGTATTTGCTCTTTTATTCAGGCATTTGTTGGTACATTTATAACACATCTGGGAAATGTTTGTTCCGGCTTGTGTATGTTTTCCCATCAACCTAACTCCCTCATCGGCCGTCAAACTTGTATATATATATAAAGATTTTTATTCAAGTTGATCAGTACAGTTACATAAAAGGCTTGAAGCAAGACGAACACAAAGCCAGTTACTGCTTCTGTCAGGATCATCCAGGCGAGGAATCAATTGAGCAATACGCTGGACGGCACTAAGGCTTCCAAGAAAACGGACGCCACTGTCTCCAAGCCTGACGTCAGCCAGAGAAGCTCGCCATGATGACTAAGGAAGTGAAAAAGAAGAAGAAGAAGAAAGAAAACCTACCTCTTCTGCCCCTCTTCCAGCTTCCTGGGAAGGGAGTATGGCCGCCATGGAAGCCTGTATGAAGCAGTTGTGTGAGACGGTTAAAGCTGAAACCCTGGCATTGACAGGACTGGCCACGCCATGGGCTGAGATTGACGTTCAGAGCCCTCAAGCTTGGGTTAAACTATAGCTGTTGACCACGCCAAGTCCCGCCAAGAAGAGGTGCAAGTTAGAGGGCCCTCTGTATGATGACTCCTTCTGTCAGACTCTCCTCATCCTCATCCTCTACGTCCTCATGCTTGTCGGAGAACCATGCTCTGCTCAAGGCATCTAAAGGGAAAGCAAAAAAAAGATATCAGACCTCCGCTGAGACAAGGTAGACCTTTTAAGGAGGAGACAGGAGCCTATGCATCATCCCTGGAGGACAAAATGCCCATGCATACTCACCTTAAGAGGCTATATAAACATGTGGATGGGAAAAACCAAAGGTAAGAAAAGGAAAATTCTTACACCTGAACTTAATCTTACATCCTGATATGGCAGTCTGTGTAAAAGAACAGAAAACGGGATCTCTCCCTGACAGCTCTAGACGAATCATGGGCCGTGCGAAAACCATTTTCGCCGAAAATAAACACAAGCTTATGACCGCCACCCATACCTTTATAATAAAGAACCTATGTATGACCAAACCCCATCCAACACACTTTTCTTGCTTAATTTGATCTTATTCCCTCTAATTCTTTAACAAATCAAAAGGGAATTGCATATGAAACTACATGTGTGAGTTTAAAAGAAAATTGAGCTCCAGATGTGAAGATATAATTGAAATTAAAAAATAAAATGACTTGAAAATGAGACAAATGTAAAAAGGCTGTCTGCTCTGGGACTCAAACTCAAAATCCTGCTTGGAAGTCCAAAGCTTTAACCACTAGGCTATAGGGGAATATAGAAGTGTACACGCATATAAACAATTACATTGATTCATCACAATTAAGGTTTACGTAAGTCCCCCATTGTCCTCATGAGGATTGAGGAGAATGGGGGAAATACGCTATCTTTGAAAGTCCCTCTGTAGTCTGTTCGACTTAATAACTCAAACTAATCATAAAGATATATCGTGCAACTGCATTATATTTCTATAATAAGCGAATGCAGGACTAGTTCTGCACACTTCCTGGATTCAAGGTTATGGCCTCACATCTTTCCCAGATTGCTCAGGATACTGCCTCTCACTGCTGGGATGGGCTGATGGTACTGTTGCAAACTATGGTTGATTGTATCCTTGATTGGCCATGGGCTGGTTAGATGAACATGCCATGACGTAGACTATGGAGTGAGATGGCTGGGAGATCCTCCGTCCTCTTTCTTTTAGCTGCTGCTAGGTTGGCGTGGAATGCTGAAATGGGGCTTTTGATTCTGACAAGGAAATCATGGTTGAACTTGAGCTTCACTAATAATTACATAATTTGATTGCTTTTCTGGATTGTGTCTCATGACAACGAGTGCAGATACAAACATTTTAAAAAGCCACCAAACATTCTGATTCCCTGATGAAGGCCTCATGAAAGGTCAAGACATGATCATGGCGATGTGCATGTGTTGCTGTGTGGTCTAAAGCACTAGGTTGACTCAGTGGCATGAGTGGCATATTGTGGCTTCTAACCCATACCAGGCATGGATGTAGTTTCACCGTTTACCCCCAGATACTTGGGGAAGACCCCTACTGAGGTAATCTGGTCTTAGTAAAAAAAGGTTAAATGATAAATTAAATAAATAGGATTGAAACAATATTGATGAGGGAATTTTGTTTATTGAGGGAAACCTTTCCTATGCTCAGAATGAAGTCATTTACTGATTTGTTTGTCTTATTATCACTCACTCTTGTTGAGTTCATTTTTAAATGAATTTTAACTTCATATAAGGATAGCTTTAAGGGAATAGTGATTTCAGTATTATGCCTCAAACAATGACCGGATTTGGTCAGAATGTTTAGGTGTATATAGCTGACAATGTACCTTTATTATAATTAACTGTAAGGAGAGACACAAGCAAAGCTATTACCAATGATTACAGTAAATACAGTTCAGAGTGGCACTTGTAGGTGCAAAAAAATGATATCTGATGATGGGGTCTCTGGTCCAGTTTTGTTCCTAAATTGCCCTTGTAACAGACAATCCTAACAGCGGATAGAGTCTGTGGTTGACCCCTAAAGGACTTGGAAGGTTGTGCTTTGGAGGGAATAGCCTTATGTGATAGAGAACTCCATATTATATGTACAATGCAGAAGCAGAAATCGATGCATTTGTTGAAGCCAGTACCAAGGCATTCGGTGCCGGGGACTTGGACAAGGTGATGAGTTTCTACACTGAAGACTGTTCGTACATCATCAACTCTAAGCAGGTCTTGAAGGGCACTGATGGTAAGTCAGTTTCATAGTAATGAGCCCGGTCATGTAAACTATCCTTTGATTCACATGCATGGAAAATTTCAACAATTTCACCTTCACCAATACCCTCACATATCCTAAGTTTATGGCAGAAATGAGGTTCAAGATACAGTTGAACATAACAAAACAGATTTATTGAATCGAGCCAATACCAAATATACTCAGACATACCTTGTGTTTATCATTTTTCTGTCTAATTTAGCAAGAGTTTATTGAATGTGTGGAACCACTGATTGTACATTTTCTGACAATCTGACCAACATGCATGAAGGGCTAATTCAAAATTAAAAGTGATCTGTAAAATTATTTGGTCAGATGCTTCTCGATGAAGATTGATGCCATATTTAGACAAACATTTTATTGGGAACCACCTTAAGCTTTTCCTAACTACAGCTACCTGGATCACCTGGAATTTAGTTCAGAAGTATGGCTCCCTTGGTACAAATACATAATATCTTGAATTGAAGTGAATTGACCTCTCGGGTTTCAGAAATCAGGAAGGAGATGGCTGCATATATGGGCATGTTCACTGGTGCGATGGAGCTGATGAACAATGACAGGACCCACTGCGGGGACATGGTTGTTCAGAGTGGATGCTTCAAGCTGACTGGCAAAGATGGAGGAGCAGACATGACCAGAACGTAAGTCCTAATGAGAATCATATCTGTATTTGTGGGAGTTTTTAAATTGAAATTAATTTCAGTGATTATGACATAGGCTTCATGTTGCCCACCATCAAGGGTGGTACTATTGTTATAGAGCTACACAGAGACTCAGACCTAGATGTTTTAGTCTGGTCCTGGGCATGACCATAAAGTGCCTTTCTGTCTCTTTTCACAGTCTCTCTCTCGATCCCTTCTTCTCTATCTCTATTTCCTGGGTAAGATCATAAACTGCCTCCCTCTCAGCTCTCCAGCCCTTGATATAATCATATTAAATGTGTTGATAAGGGCGTAAAGCAACCAATCTCACTCACTCCCTCTCAACTCTTACTTTTGTATTGAATTGTCAGAAGACTATTGTATATTATTGCATACAAGAATAATAGTTGTGACTATCAGGAGGGAATTATACATTTTAAAAAAT
The DNA here is from genome assembly GCA_942159475.1 of Sthenelais limicola. NCBI lineage: Eukaryota > Metazoa > Annelida > Polychaeta > Phyllodocida > Sigalionidae > Sthenelais > Sthenelais limicola. The sequence goes on from OW804102.1 coordinate 38,738,905, forward strand.
ATTTTTTAGTGAGAAAACGTTGTTTGTTACTTTCCCTTTTTTTGGTCAAAATCACTTGTGAACTTTACAGCATTTACTGAGACATGTTATGTGTCAACAAAGGAAAGAGGTTCAAGGAATAGTTTTGATTACACTAATTACGAATAGTGAGGCGTCATAATCTAATTTGAAGTGTGTCTGTGTAGGGGGAGTAGTGGTGGGGGACAAGTTATACAGGTTTGACCTTTGGCCCATCATTACACAAAATTGTTTTTTGTCATCGATTTTTCTCTTTTCTTTTACTTGGTTGGGGTAGCGGGGATGCCCCATGTTGTTGTGAGGGGTGGGGTCTCCCCCTGTCCTCCCTATTCAATGGTGTGATGTGTTTTCACGAGATCAGTTACAGTCACTTGCAAAAGTTCTCATATTACCCCATTTTAAGAGAGAATAAGAAACAATAAGTTAATCAGTGTTGTTTGTATTCAATTGTTTTCAAATATTGTAGGCAAAGGGCCTTGAAGATGCAACTTCAATATACAAATATCTAAAGAGACAAAGTGTTTTGGCTTCTAACATTCATAAAGAAGTTTGTGTAGCTATGCTTATCGAGGGTAGGCAACAATAACTCTGCATACATATCCTTTATTTTCTTACATAAATAGATCCCTAGTCATAGATGCTTATAGTGAAATTACCTAACTTATACTATTTCCATTTGCAGGTACATGACCTGTCTGGTCCGAAGAGATGATGAATGGAAAATCAGATATGATAGTGCCATTATGTAACAAGTCACACCGTTGTGGAAGCTTTGCCAGCTTTTTGTAGCAGAACAATATTATTTCTCAGTCACAGCTATGATATTTTGCCACAAATTCTAAAAATAAATATGAATACAATTTTAATGCTTACTATAATTTTTGCTAGTTTATATAATATTCAGTAACTTGAATATTGTACTTATTGCCATTAATTTCACACGTATGCAGTTGATTAAGAATTTCCGAGGATAAAGCATGATGACATTTTTCCTATCACCGTGTACTTCAGGAATGAAATAAATAAATAAATAAATAAATAACAATGAATTCTGTCTTCATTTATATCACATGTGTATACATTTTCAAGTTTTCATTGAGCACAAGTCGTACACGCAATAATCTCATGTGCTCCAAGTTGAAAATAAAATACCATTGCACTAATTTTGATATAATAAATTGAATTATACCTTTACTCATTTAAATATTTTAATAACAGCTTTGTATACATCCACATAGATAATTGCTTTAATATTTTGTCATTTGTCTATTACAGTGTATGAACATGATGATATATCATCTAAATATTCAATAATCTAAAATCATAATTTATCTAGAGGTCCGGCCAACACTAACATCTATAATCTTTTTTTAAATGACCTGAATAAGCAAGGAAATGTTTAAATAATTAAACATTCTGCTTTCCAGAAATCCACTTACCAATATAACATTACCTATAATGTAACAAAAGCAAGACTACTGACTGCCCTGTCTTCCACTAAAACTGGAAATAAGAAGGGAAAAAGGGTACACGCCTTATAAAAGTACCTGATGAGGCTAAACAGCCAAAACCATTTGACCAGGTGTTAACCTTTCATGAGAAGTCAGTTTTAGTATTATAAAACACTCAAACTTACCACTTTTCATACATTCGAACACAGTTTCATACCCATTATTTCATTAATTCATATATTATTAATTTCTCTGTTCCTTTGCTTCTATGTAATGATAGGTATGCTTTCTATTTTCTCTAGCCACTCCCTTTAAGGCCAATTGGATGAGAAACAGTCACCAACAAGTAATTATTAATGTTACCATATGGGCAAGTCATCGAGAGAAATGAAATGATGCTACAATGTAAGGGTCAGCAGGGGTCGCAGCTAACCCATAGGTACGACAAAACGAAAAGTATTTCTTCCACTGCAAAGCCCTAGCCTTTTGTGTAGACTAGACGTAGGCTTTGCTGATGTAAAACCACAGTCTTTCATCCAGGTCCGAAAGAGGTACCAAGGCCACTGCAACAGAGATCATATTTCTTAATAAAGGCAATATCACAAAGCTTCGACACACCAGAAAGCTTGTCACCCAGGCAATTGTCTACACCCGGGATATGTCTGGCCGTCCGGTGGACATTGTTGATAGCACAGTGCCTAAACACATCACAAATGAAAGTCATGCATGATTTATTGGAGGAAGTTCCCTAGTTAATCATTTGCCTAACTTGCAAATTATTGATATACACAACTAGGTGACAATTTTTATTAACCAGGGCATACCGTTGAATCCCCAGCCACACAGGCAAAATCTTCAGAACGTTGATTTGATCATCAAAATCATTGGGGAAGTTAATATTACTGCAGTGAGAATGAAAGGGGTCTAAATCACTAGTTCCGTTTGAATAACCTGCCATCCAGGCACTGCTCGACCACAGGCCATAGCCTGCTGAAGAAGAGTCAGTAATAAACGACGGGCCATCACCAAAGTTATACTTGATCATGTGATTGCCACCATTAAAAATGTTCAGATAGTCATTCCACCAGGCAACATGTTCAAAGAAATCAGGGGTCAAACAGACTACAGTCCAGTTGCCAAACTGGGATTTGGGGGTCAAGTGTGTTTTGCGGTACGGATGAAGTACTGTATTCAAGATCGGCTTTTAAACAAGTCCCAGCTTATAAACAAGCCACTACGGTACTTTGTGTCACATCACGGTGAATTAATGCTGCTGTGAAGTAATAAAAGAACGCTATTTCCTCAAAGAATATTCCAAAATAAAGTAGAAACTCAGAAAGACCTGCCCTTCCTTCCCTTAGAAATTTATTTTCATCATTGGTCCTATCAGTGGGTAGGCTAGATATGGATAACTTTTGGTCAATACCTGATATGCCGGCCTGATATTGTACTGGTTGTGGTGACATCTTTCAATTTCCACGATGTTAGCAACAGGCATTGTAGTCCTACTTGACAACGCTTTTATCTGCATTTGAACTGGAATCAGTTGGGGGAAACCATTTCCTCATTGGTCACATAAAAAAATGTATTGTTAATCATTTATACTCTCACTGCAGACGCAGAAATTGATGCACTTGTCGAAGCCAGTAACAAAGCCTTCGGTGATGGGGACATGGACAAGTTGATGAGTTTCTACACCGATGACTGCTCTTACATCGTTAACTCAAAGGAGGTGTTCAAGGGCACAGATAGTAAGTCAGTTCATAGTAATGTGCCCTGTTATGTAAACTATCATAGTCAACTAGGCATTGCAGTAAGATCTATGATTAACATGTACATGCATGAAGGGGTGAATTGAAATAAAAAGTGATCTGTACAATTATTTGCTCAGTGCATCTGAATGAAGATTGTTGCCAATTTTAGACACAAATTTAATGGGCAACCACCTTAAATTTGCAGCTTTTGCCAACTACAGCTACTTGAGAAACTATTGTCTCCAACTAATATTTCCTACCATATTTTTTTTTACAAAAGAAAACATTTCATTCCTACTAAGTAGAATTACATCTTCAGTAGAGATATAGACTCTATCACTTCCCATTCCAGAAATTATCATTTTAGGCATCATCTCTTTATGAATTAACTACCCCTTCTAGTGCTTCTGTAGTTGAGGAGAATACTGGACAATCTGGAATATATTTCAGAAGCATGGCTACACCATCCCTTGGTTCAAATACATAATATCTTGAATTGAATCAAATTGAACTGTTGTGTTTCAGACATCAGGAAGGAGATGGCTCCGTATATGGATATGTTCACTGGTCAGATGGAGCTGATCAACAATGACAGGACCCACTGCGGGGACATGGTTGTTCAGAGCGGATGCTTCAAGCTGACTGGCAAAGATGGAGGAGCAGACCTAACTGGAACGTAAGTCCTAATGAGAATCACATGTGTACTTGTTGGAGTTATTCAGTGATTATGACATAGACGATTACCTGTTATGTCTTCATGTTGCTGACTATCGAGGGGGGCTGCCCTTGTTATAGAGCTACACAGAGACTCATGGCTAAATTTGTTTCATTCATATTTTTTGTATTCACTTTTAGGCCAAACTTTAAATGAATGGCAACAATATGCAAAAGCCCCTCATTAGGAACTCAAAACCAAAAATGATATTGGAGCATGTTATTATGTTGTAGAGCATGTTATTTAATTTATCTGGCCGACCAGCGGCGCTATTTTGCAATAGCTAATTTTAGCCCCTTCGTATATTTGCCATTGAAGGATTTCAGGCCAATAATGTATTTCTCCATCTGGGCAGAAAAATGTCAACCCAACAAGTATGTGGATGTTTTGGTCCAGAGCAGAGAGAATGATCAATTTATGTGTGCTAATTTATACATACATGTAAAATGATCACAAGAATAAGTGTCCCTGATTGGGTTACATCAGTTGAACACTGGTCGGTGCTTACACAGCAGGACTCCAATCAGGGATCTCGATATATAGATAAAATAACGAGAATGAGGCAGAAACCTTAATTAATTCTGAATGAGCAATGCCTGAGTAGCAGTTTCCCATCTAGAGCTTTCCTCCTTCTCCCCCCCCCCCCCCCCCATCCTCAGCCACCCACTTAATTGTGTTTCATCTCTCACCAGCTTTTCCCCCTATAGCAATATCTAAAGAGTCAATAGGGGAGTTGCATGTCTCACTGCGCATGTCTACTGCGGTGCATGCTGGGATGGATTCTGTTAAAATCTCACATACAAATATTTGGCAACATTTTCATTGAAAATTGCAAGAATGTTTTTACCAATATCTGAGCATATTTAAACGATCTATGAAAACCAAATGCATGATGGGAAGGATGGAGGCTTGTGTCATGGAAACATGTATAACAAATGGATATTGACATTGGTGCACTGATAAATGGTTCATGCTGAACATGGTATGTTTTCTATAGATTTTAGACTGTACCATTAGTCCCATGATTCCATGCGAATTAAGATTAAAAATGGCGGCTATGCAAAGCCCCTATTGTTTTGGCTTCTCACATAAAGAATACTTGTGTAGTGATGCCCTTCGCGGGTAGGCAACACAAACTCAGCTTACATACCCAATAGTAACTTACTTTGCATACATACATTTTCTTACATGAAGCAGTTCCCTATAGTCATACATGCTTCTAGAGATATTTCCTAACTCATTCCATCTCTATTTGCAGGTACATTACCTGTCTGGTCCGAAGAGATGGTGAATGGAAAATCAGATATGATAGTGCCATTATGTAACAACCCACACCATTGTGGAAGCTTTGCTCACTTATTATAGCAGAACAATATTATTTCTCAGTCACAACTATGATACTTTGCCACAAATTATAAAAATAACCATACATACATTCTTAATTCTTACTGTAATTTGTGACGTTTATGTTAATATTGCACCTGCCACTTCTTTCGCATGTATTGAGAAATTGCAAGGATAAAGCATGATGGCATTTTTTGTATCACAGTGTACTACAGGAATGAAATGAATAAAACATGAGTAATAATGAATTCTGTCTTCATTTATATTATTGTAAAGTTTTTATTGAGCACAATGTTGTACAACCGATAATCTCATGTGATCCAAGAATAAAATTGCACTAATTTTGATATAATACATTGAACTATAACTTTACTCATTTAAACATTTTAATAACAGCATTGAATACATCCACAAAGATGATTATTTTAATATTTGTTTACTTCTCTAACTTTACAGTGTATACACAATACCATTCAAACCAACCTCAATCAAATTCCACATTCTTCCTCACTTAAGCGTTCTGGCCACTGTCGACAAAACATAGTCGATGTAAAGACGATCTAATTGCCGGTGTCATGACGAAAAGTGACCCATGGGTCAATTTTCGGCAATCGAAAAGTGACCCACCCCATCGAAAATCGACCCCCTCTTCTTTTCTAACTTAATGTTCTGAAATAATATATTACGATGCCTGATATTGTATATTAATTCAGTTGTTTGATAGATATTTTAACATTAAGTTTCTAGTGAGTATAATAACTTATAACATATACATAATAATGTAATGAGAAATGAATATCTGCAGTAACTGTAATTTCTACCATAACATCTATAGACGCTTCCTAGTTTTAAAATAAAATATAATAATCTGGATACATAATACCTATTAATAATAACAATTATCCTCCCTCACTTTCTACATGGTAAGGGCATTATTACAATAAGCCAGCCTATTATAACACCTAGGGTGGTTCAATAGGTGTAACATTTAGCGCGACAATATTCGGGAGCTAAAAACATATTCCATGTTGCTATATTGGCTCCATGTAGCTTCATGATTGCTGACAAATGAACGCTCAATATGGTATAAAAGTTATATCTATATATCTCTGCATTAATGGGTGGGTCATTTATCGATGGGGTGGGTCACTTTTCGATTGCCGAAGAGTGACCCGTGGGTCAATTTTCGATGTCCAAAATCGACCCACGGGTCACTTTTCGACGGGGTCACTTTTCGATATCACACCGGCAATGCACATCGATGAGGAGAGTTATCGGTGGCTGCATTGTCTTGGCATCCACAATAGAAATAAGTTTGGCAACTATGTAATTTATTTCCATGCTTTTACATATGGAATCTCATCTACTAGACATCGCCACCGCATCGGCAACGCATGGCCACGGCTGTTACCTCCATAGACAATGCACCAATGCAAAATCACATCAGCGGGAAATATCAAACATGTTTGATTTTCATTGGTACCCTTACCAATGCAATTTTTTCATCGCCCACTCATTGCCAGTCATTGCTGGCTAGTGCTGAAGGCAAAGCGATGACAAATCAATGCAAAAACTACTTAAGAATCTTATCGACTACTTCATTGCCAACGCATCGCCAACAATTTTGTGGACAGTGGCTGGACTGGTTTATCTTAACATCTGGGGATATAGAACATAGGTGTTATGTGTGAATAGGCTGAATCACACTGAGTAGTCTCCATGTGGTAGTGCTAACATGGCGTGTGGGACTAAATGGGGAAATCATCCTCACAGCATCCTCTTGTACCAGTGACCTTCTGGGCTCTCATGGACCAGGGTATACATGTGATGGTGGAGGTTGGTAGAATGGATGATCTTTCTGTGTATATAATTTGTATTCGGGTTCTATTCAGCTTTGTACACATGCTAACACTTTTCTCTATTTGGTTACATCAAATACAACACTAAAAGTAATTTATTATCTTCATGCTTTTCCCTCTTCCTGGACCATACATATACATAGCTCATAGCCTTCCATTATGTCACTAATTGGTTAATTAATTGGTAGATTTCCCATAATTATGCATAGCCATTAAGATCCTATTATATTCTATATGAAATCAATCACTGATTTAAACTGTCCAAAGGGTAGAAGCACCAAAGGCAGAGATCAAGCAGCCCATCAATAGGGGATTTGTATAGCCGCCATTTTGAATTTTGATTCACATGGAATTATGGGACTAATGGTACACTATAAAATCATGTAGAACACATGTCATGTTCAGCATGGAATATTTATCAACACTCTAATGTCAATATTGACATGACACAAGTCTCCATCATTCCCATCATGCATTTAGTGACCAAAGACCATTTATACAAGCACTGATATTGGTGAAAATATTCTTGCAACTTTCGATACAAATGTTTCTAAATATTTGTATGTCAGATTTCAAGAAAATCTGTCCCATGATGCACTGTCACAGACATGCGCAGTGGCACATGCAAGTCCCCTATTGTGATATTTAATTCTTTGATCTACGCTAAATATGTTACTGTTTTCTTATATCTTTTATATATTTTACATTTTTTATATTCCTATAGTGGTACGCCCTAAACTTAAAGATCCCTCTACCTATTGAAAATCCTGACTTTCATCTGTTTCCATGGCAATTTCTGTCAGGTAAATGGTTCTTGAGCATGATTCGTGGCTGTGTTAAACATACCCAATTAGATTTGTCAGTTTCTGGCACATATGGGTCAGATTTTCAGAAGATGTACAATTCACCTTCAGCAATTCTCTCAAATAACCCACATTTAAGACAAAAATGAGCTTCAAAATGCAGTTTAACATAACAGAACTGATACTTTGAATCAATGCGACACCAAATTTACTCCGATATTCCTGGTATTCATCATTAATTTTTTCATCCTAATTTAGGGGAATTTCCTGAATATGTAATGTTGCTAATTGTACATTTTCTGAAAATCTGACCCATATATTTCAATATTGTATACTCATAATGTTGGAAATGTCATGAAATGTTCCAAATTTGACCATTTTCTCTTATGATTGGCCATTTAAGCTGGAGTTGTAAGTACTAATATGACACTTTTTAGAATCACATGTTAGAGGCCCATGTTTTCACTCAAGCAGCATGTTTGAATGGCTCACTTGTAAAGCCCTGTGCTCCTTCTACTTTTAGAAGCGGGCGCAAGTAGGAGGTAGTAGGGTCAGATTTTCAGAAAATGTACAATTCACATTCACTAATCCTCTCAAATAACCCGCACAATGATGCAACAAATATAATCACTTGAAACTTCTGGCTCCTCGTAGCATTCAATAGTAATTATATGCAAAATAGAGAAAGCCCCAGGGGCCCATTGCAGCCTAATTTAGCAGAATTTACAAAATATGTACAGCTGCCAATCGTCCATTTTCTGAAAATCTGACCCATATACCATGTCAACATGTACACTCGAGATTTTCTTACAGTTGGTGGATGGGGGTGATGTCTATTGCCTTATGACCTGCCCACAGTTTCCATGAATCCAAGAGCAAGAGAAACAGTGAGGTAATTAGCATCATATTCCATCGTTATACTCCAAATATTAAAAGGGTCAGGTTTACAGAAAATGTACAATTCAAATTCGCCAATCTTCTGAAATAACCCAAATTTCAGACGAAAATAAACTTCAAAATACAGTTTAACCTAACAAAACAGATAGCTAGAATCAATGCAATATCAATTATACTCGAATTTACCTAGAATTAGCCAAATTGCAACCTAATTTAGCAGAATTTACTAAATGTGTACAGCTGCCAATTGTATATTTTATGAAAATCTGACCCATATAGCATTGAAGATGGAAGTTCCATGTAATAAGAGGCATCTTACATTATCTCTCGCGCAAGACCGACTTATGTCTAGACTGGCCTCAAAAATGATTTAATCAGCATTTTATACCATTGCTTTCAAATATAACTTGACTTGATTTGAAATACCGGTACTAGCTTGGCTTGAAGATGCAAGATGAGAGTTTTGTAAATTCAAGAGCGAGAAATCAAATAAAATAATTAGCATTATATTCCACTGTTCTCAAGCAAATCATATTATTCTTATGAGAAACTTTACTTGCGTCTCCTTACACTTCTGACGAGATGCGAGCACATGTAAATCATCAAATTACTGTTAAACAGCATTCATGGTGAAATCCTTGATACAGTAATAATAAAAAGTAAAAATACTGTGCACAGGTGTTATGATTAGTCAAGGGCCTGAACAGTGTTGAGGCTAGAATAAGAGACTATAACAGGGGTGACAGAACAGATAAAATATTGGGGGGGGCCTCCCCCCCCCCCAATATAACTTTTTGGGGGCGGGGCAAGTGCCGACCTTGCCCCCCCCCCCCCAGTTTCGCCGCGCCTGACTTTATATATATATAAACAGACTACAAATATTAATAACCTTCATGTTGGGTCTGCTTGTGTATTGTTAGGTAATGCACTTTTTGGTGGTGCACTGTTTGATGGTGGTCATTATTCCTTTATGAACCGATTGGATTCCCAGAGAACTAGCCTTATACTAGTTGCCCTATGACTCACAGAATAGGAATATATTTTTATTACAACTGTTCTCTGGTGTCTAGGCAGTGAATGCTACTATACACAAACACATAGGTGTTTTATATCACATTTCCTGCTGTACTAGATCAGGTTTGACTCTCTATGGGTTCTTTTGGTTTTTTTTTTATGTTTTCTTTGACTCTCTGTGTTGTTCTTTTTCTCTGTGTGCATTGCCATGATGTGTTGTGTACAAAAAGAGTACGATTATAGCTTTAGGTGGCATGGGCTGTCACAAAATTTGGAGAATTGTTAGCAAATACATTGTCGATGAAAGTTGAATTACTACAAACAATTTATAACCCAGACATATGGTTTATACTCTATGGCATGTTCAATAGTTATGTAAGAAATTGGAACTTTGAGTTATGTCATTGATTTTGAACAATTAATGAGTTATAAGTAATAATTTCAATACATCCTCAGCCAAATGTGTGATTCAAAAATGACAAAATACAATTAGATCCCCTGGCCATAATAGCCCAAAACCAACACATTTCAAAGGGCTGCCGCAACATCCACAGACCATCTACCCTAATTCAAACAAAGTGCAGGCCGTACTTTCACGCTGCCACAAAATACGGTTATACCCCAATCATACACAAACTATAAGCATGCTGTACCTTCATGCTGCCACTAGATTTACCAAACTAATAATTTCTAAATTTATTTCATTTAATTTCATTTCTGATCTTGACCTTTGGTTTTACTTTGGTATTTGTTCAGTAGAGTTAGGTCTAGATAGATGCAGCGGTAGGCGAAAGACCATGGTTATTCTGTATTGATTTATCATCTGTGAGCCCATATCTCAATGTTAATTTTCTTAATTGATTATTAAAACTTCATTGTACAATGTACTTGTTTGTTGATAACTCAACTGTCGTCATTGCAGAAGATGTGCCGTATAGAAATAATAATAAAAAAAAAAAAAGAAATGGAGGAATCATTGTATTGCACGTTGGCTATATAACCGGATGTTCAACAAATGCAATTAAAGTTTTCTAATCTAATCTAATGTTTGAATAGCCTCCCCAACCATTTCATCTAGGAAGTTCAGTATTCTTGTTATCAATCTCCATTAAGTAATCTATCATCATCAATAAAATGTTACCTTTAAATAAATTAACGGTTTTCATTTCTAAACTCCATTAAGATATATCTTTTCGATTTACTCTCAAAAAGAAACTTGCATAGCATTGAATCCTTCAAGTTATAACAAGAGGGAAAGAAGAAGTAGTAAAAAAAGAAGAAGTAGGAGGAAAATTCGGAGAAGAGTAGAGTACAAAGACAATAACAGGAAAACAAATACGATGACGAAGAAGACAGCAAAGAAAAAGCATCTAGTCTCCTTCAAAATGTACCTTTGGTGCTATCTTCATGTTTCATAAATGGGTCAGATTTTCAGACAATGTACAATTGGCAGCTGTGCACATTTAGTAAATTATTCCTAAAATAAGCTGCAATTTGGCCAATATTAGGTAAGTTCAAGTATATTTGGCATTGCATTGACGCTAGCAATCTGTTTGGTTAGGGTGAACTGTATTTTGAAGTTTATTTTCGTCTGATATTTGGGTTATTTGAGAGGATCGGTGAAGATGAATTGTACATTTTCTTAAATTCTGACCCAAATTTGACAATCACAATATGCTTCAATTCGATTAGAAAATTGAAAAAGCATGGTTGGTGGTTCTAAGAAACTTGAGAGCTGTAAACAAGAAAACATGCCCGCGAGGTACACAAAGTGCGGGGACTATTTTGATCCACTTCCACCATATAAAACCTCAAAGGGAATCCATAATTTGTGTTGTCCACATGGAACCCAGATGGTGAACAAAAGGAGCACATGGGTCAAATTTGCTGAAAATGTACAATTGGCAGATGTACACTTTAATCAAATCTGCTAAATTAGGCTGCAATTTGGTCAGTACTAGGTAAATTTGAGTATATTCGGCATTGCATTGATTCTAGCCATCTGTTTGGTTAGGTTGAACTGTAGTTTGAACTTTATTTATGTCTAAAATCTGGGTTATTTGAGAAGATTGGTGCAGTTGAATTGTACATTTTCTGAACATCTGACCCACGTATATATGGAACCTATTCCCTCCTAGTGAGTGCCCTCGTCTATAAGTGGTATGAAAATGATCCAATCTACAGTCTATTCCATCTAATCTGATGATGCTGATGTTTATATAGAAATAGATCACGATCAACCGTATCCTGAGGCTGTGGTGTGATGTAAATGTTGGTCATCAATCCTCCACTAGACGTTAACCAGTCCGTCGCTCACACCTGCTGCACTTAACGCTGACGCACACATGGCCGATTTGGCTCCTATAGCCCCACGATTTGGGTCCCTATAGCCCCAAAGATTTGGGTCTCCTCATGAATCCTAAGATTTTATTTGAAACCATGGTTTATGTTATTTCAAAAACATAAACAAGTATTTGAAATGAAATCCTAAGATTCACCAGGAGACCCAAATCATGGGGCAATCAGGGCCAAATCAGCCATGTGTGCGTCAGCCTTAAACAAATTAGGGGTTGTATCAAATGCCACACACCATATGCCATGTGCACCCGACGCATGTCACATGCCATATGCCACATACCTCATATCACATGTGACATCCGACATGACAAATGCCACTGTTCTAGATCCCATGTTGAGTTTGCATGGATCTCTCCCACTATTAGTTTGCGTGGATCTCTCCCACTATTAGTTTGCATGGATCTCTCCCACTATTAGTTTGCGTGGATCTCTCCCACTATTAGTTTGCATGGATCTCTCCCACTATTAGTTTGCATGGATCTCTCCCACTATTAGTTTGCATGGATCTCTCCCACTATTAGTTTGCGTGGATCTCTCCCACTATTAGTTTGCATGGATCTCTCCCGCTATTAGTTTGCATGGATCTCTCCCACTATTAGTTTGCATGGATCTCTCCCACTATTAGTTTGCATGGATCTCTCCCACTATTAGTTTGCGTGGATCTCTCCCACTATTAGTTTGCATGGATCTCTCCCACTATTAGTTTGCATGGATCTCTCCCGCTATTAGTTTGCATGGATCTCTCCCACTATTAGTTTGCATGGATCTCTCCCACTATTAGTTTGCATGGATCTCTCCCACTATTAGTTTGCATGGATCTCTCCCACTATTAGTTTGCATGGATCTCTCCCACTATTAGTTTGCGTGGATCTCTCCCACTATTAGTTTGCATGGAATGAGCTGTAGCTCGAAGTGAAAACAAAAAGTCATGGGAAACAAAATATCTTCAAATGATTCTTCTTTAAATTCAAAAAGAGTGAAAAGAAGATAATTATAATATATTTAGTAGCATTACACAATGCAATGTGTCCTAATGTTATATTCATTGTACCATTCTTACCATGGATCTGCCACGTCTAATTCGGTGAATCAAATCACTTTCTGCAGTGGGTCCCATGCCACAAATCAGCTTTAGAATAATGTATTTCAAGGCCAACAATTTTCATGAAACACATTAGACCATAGAAGTGGTGCAGTTAATAATGGAGTGAATAAACGCATAGATGAATGAATCATTTCATAATTTTCTTCCAACTCCTCTATCTCTTTCTCTTCTCCCTTCCCCGCATCTGTCTTTCTCGCAGCTTCTTTTTGGATTACCCCCCCCCCTCTCTTGGTCACGCTTCCCTTCACTTTCTCTGTTTTTCATCTCTACTCTCTCCGTACTCCGCCCCTCTTAGCTCTATTTCCCATTTTCATTTTCTCCGTTAGAAAATTTTAGTACATAACATAACACAATGTACAGTTGATAAACGGAGAGTATATACTATAGTGGGGCCAATTGCAATCCAGTAGGAATTTCATGATTATTTTAGTGTGCTCGATTCTGCAGTTTGAAAGATAGAATAGGATGATATGGATTAAACTAATAGGATGATATGGATTAAACTAATAGGATGATATGGATTAAACTAATAGGATGATATGGATTAAACTAATAGGATGATATGGATTAAACTAATAGGAGAGTTGCATAGCCGCCATTTTGAATCTTGATTCGCATGGAATTATGGGAGTAATGGTACAGTATAAAATCAAGAGAAAATATGTCATATTCAGCATGGACTACTTATCAATGTTCTAATGTCAATATCCATGTGTTAGACATGTTGCAATGACACCAGTCCCCATCTTTCCCATCGTGCATTTAGTTTTCATAGGTCATTTATACAAGCTGTGATATTGGTGAAAACATTCTTGCAATTTTCGATAAAAATGTTGCCAAATATTTGTATGTCAGATTTCATCAGAATCCATCCCAGGATGCACTGTAACAAGCATGCGCAGTGGCACATGCAAGTCCCCTGTTGACTATAAATAGATGAAGGAAGCAATGCATGAATGTAAATTATAAGACTCATCACAGAACCAGGTCTGTTTTCACTCCCAGGTGGCGTGTTAACAATATGAAAAAAATCTCTATTGTTTCAGGTCAACTGCTTTATAAGAGTCTCAATATGGGCAGCATTGTTGAGAGATGGTGACATGACACCTTATTGGTAACCATGGTAACAGAACATGTCACATGTGATCGATGACCTACTTAGGGTATAATATAGGTCATCACATTGGCGCCCTGAAGATGATTGCAAACCGTCTGTACCCGTGTACATATATGTACATGTGCTATATAGGGGGCTATGACTAGGGTGGTGGGTTGGGGGGGGGGGGGGTGCCTAGGGGGCCGTAGGTGGTGGGGGTTAATACTGGAGGACAGTCTGGTTGAGGGGCCGAAATGGGTTGATAATAACCATATATGTGATGTGTCACAGGAAATTGAGTCATAAGTCGCAAAATTGTTATTTTTTTAAAATGATTTATTCACTAGATCGCTTTGTTGGAATTTTTTAACTCATAATGGTGCATGAATTAATGCATGTGCCAAATTTCAGGACAGTGTATTAAGTATATCATTGCTTTCCTAAGATCATCTTAAGCAGTATCTCTAGCTACTTTATTAATAATTGTCCACTCTGAAATACTGCAAACGTTTTAAAAGGAAATAGAGATATAAAACTGAAAATATAGATGTACTTATTATATGTCCTAATGTTTACCATCACTGGAATCGGCTTGATCTCATCGATTCAAATATGACGGTTTCTCACAATTCGATTTTCGCGACTTGTGACTCATTTACCTATAATGCATCACATATAGGTCTAAAGGTCTATGCGAGAATGGTGGAACGATTGTTTTTACATATATATATTCACGATACTATGACACATTTATCTATAGATAAGGTTTAGAGGACGGACACTATTTTTTATTTTATTTTTCTCACCATATGATGTATGCAAACGATTCCGTTTTTTCAATTAAAAACGGTAGCCTGAAGGTTCCCTGAAACGAAGCAACTGTATATGTAGTTAACTTTCATAGCCAGACATTCAAGCTGTACGATCAAATATCTCCTGGCATTGCTAAAAATATGCATCAAATGCATCGTCTGATAAAATACAATGTTCAAACAAACATAGTCGTACTATATACTGAGAGAGACACCTTTTTTAATATGAGTACAGTTTACCTATGGAGTAGTTCATTCTATGATTAAGAACAATTCGCTAGAAAGTGCCTGCATCATAACTCTAGAGTAGTCTATACCACTCAAATAATGAATTACATACAGTAAGTCCTATATCCCACCTTCTGTCTAATTAAATAATCGTGTATCAATCTTACTATTTAGTTCTTTTTTTTGTGTTCACCTTTTTACGCTATACACTATATTAAGAAATCATCAGTCAATGTCATTATCAAGATAAAGGGCATAGTCCACCAAGCCAATTCTCATGCGATTTTGTGCCGCAAAGGACTCTTTGGCACTACATTCTGTAAGAATCGCATGCATGAGATTCGACTTAGTGGACTGGGCCCTTAACACTCATTTAAATACG
Organism: Sthenelais limicola; assembly: GCA_942159475.1. Lineage (NCBI taxonomy): Eukaryota > Metazoa > Annelida > Polychaeta > Phyllodocida > Sigalionidae > Sthenelais > Sthenelais limicola. The sequence goes on from OW804102.1 coordinate 38,754,741, forward strand.
GAATGGTGCACCTTCACTGCTCTATCTTTATCCCAAGGAACGTATAGTACATGTATACATATAACACTAAAGGTGAGGATGTTTCAACGCGGATCATTTCAATGTAAGCGATCATAAATCTAGTACATGATTGGCATCGAATATTTCTTCCCCATACAAGACGTGACCGTTCCTTCACACACTATATCTCTGCTTTGATAACCTTAAGATGAACCCGTAAATATGAACCCAACAACAGGGTAAATATGTAATATGTTGACTGAATAATCACTGGCTTGGTGACCCCCCCCCCACCTACCCATACTCCCACCCCTTCCTATAGCCTCCCCTACTAACCCCGCAGCATCCAGGGTATCATTTTTTTAAATATTCGCCTTTATTACTCCATTTACAATAGAACTTCCAATCCATCGAGCCTTGTACATATATATACGGATTTACTCGTGGTCGTGAATTTGTCCTTTAATATCAGAGATAGAAAACACAATCAGTTCATTTGTGAAGTTTCTGTCACTCAGGTTTGACAGATTTTCCTTTGTTCCTCATTTATCAAGATAAGTTGTTGACAGTAAAATGGGTTCCACAACAACCGGGCGTACCAGTATTGGGGCTATCCATATCACGGGTTCACTGGGGTTACTGACTCCATTCCTTCAAACTTGTTTTGTTTGATATGAATTTTTGTCATCTTAGGTGCCTCATTTATTTCGTACCGATAACACTACACTTTGTTGTTTTGGGATGTTTCGTAGCTATGATAAATCAGGCATGGATATACGGATAAAAGAGATGGGGTGAGTGATGGGAGAATAAATAAAGAGTTACAAAACCACCAACAAATTGCTATCAAATAGGCTGAAATATTAATATCATGTAAAAAATGTCATATTTACTTTGGAGGCATTGGAATAATCAATGGTGCAATGGTACCCATTGCTCAGTAAATGGGTCAGATTTTCAGAAAATGTACAATTCACATTCACCAATCCTCTCAAATAGTTCAAATTTCAGACGAAAATAAAGTTCAAAATACAGTTCAACCTAACCAAACAGATTGCTAGAATCAATGCAATGCAGAATATACTCGAATTTACCTATAGTATTGGCCTAATTGCAGCCTGATTTAGCTGAATTTACTAAATGTGTATACAGCTGCCAATTGTACATTTTCTGAAAATCTGACCCAAATCTTAGTATCGTCTATCACGGGTTTCCTTTGCCATTTGTTAAAAGGTTTAAACAGTTCTTCACTAAATGAGGCTAATAATGACGTGTCATTATAGGGCATTGAATGGGTGGCGCCACCTTCACGACTTATAACTGAACTCTGGGCCAAGTCTGTCATACACGCCACTTGGACCTTCGCTCGCAACCTAGTCAGAAGCGAAATCCTTGTTGTGATAACCTTCGCTATGCCTCCCAAAGCTACCACTACCGCTGAAGCCGCTAAAAAGGCAGAGAAACTAAAGAAACAGGAGGAGGAAAGGCTTCTTAAACAAACGCAAATAATAGTCGACGACCATAAAGACCAGGAGGAAACTTATGAAGAACAAGACTTCACGCCAGAGGAGAGGGCCAAGCACGCCAATATGGCGGAAGCCGCTGACGAGCATGCTTTACGGGATTCTGCAGGCGGGGAAGATGATGGACCGCCTCAGACGCCCAACAAAGTACTGCCCAGACGTGGTTTACGTGCCAAACGAAAGACTATCGTTACTCCGAAAAGGCGTGGAAGGCCAAAGAACACCCCTGTAGTTTGTGTTAATCCGATGCAGCAAATGTCAGATATGCTACAACAGATCTGTACGACAGCCATTCAGACTGCGTCAGCGAGTGTCAGTCATCGTGACAGCTACACGAGGCAGCGGCAGTCACCGCCGGCGTCGCACCAAGTACACCGCACGCCTAAAAGGTCTAGAGTGGATGTTTCACAGATTGACTTTGAGCAATCCCAAACTGAGGACTCGGACGATACTATAGTGACATTTAAACGGCCCCGGGAAAGACAATATACGAGAGAAAGCCACTGTCACCACCACGGACGGAGGAAAAAGAAACATTGTGACTGTGTTGACAGCCCGCCCCTACGCAGCCGTCACCCGGCCAACTCTTACAGATCACGCCAGCCCGCAGACAGTTCGGAGGAGTCAGCTTCGGATAGTGACTCGCTCCCTTCTCCTTGTCGCTTAACAGCAAGACATCGTTCTTCGAAGGTTGTTAAGCGAGCCCTTGACGCACAGTACAGGTCTACAGGAAGACGAGGTAGGGTTGAAATTTTCAATGCGCCTGAAACTTCTCTACCGCCAGATATGGCGGCACGTATTAAAAAACAGAAGAGAGAGTTGTCCCTTGCTGAATATACCTGCGGCTTCGCACGCATGACCATGAATAGTGTTAAATACGGGTCGACATCGTGGTTTATGCTCCACCATCTCGCAACTCTAGCTGAGGATACAGCTCTCCGCACTTGGGATTCGGCGCATGCATGGTCTCAAGCGTGCCTGGATCTCATTCTGGAGGAGCAAAATGAGTGGTCCCACACTGATGTATTCAATGATTACCGTGTTAAAATGGCCTGGGACACACAAGGCACAAGAAGCTTGGATAATAATACGAAGGCAAACAACCAAGCAATTTGTAGAGACTTTAATTTTGACAACTGTGCCCACAAGAACAGCCACACGGATGGCAATACCAAGTTTCTACATGTGTGTGGATATTGTTATTTTGCAATGAAAGAGAGAGAGAACGCCCATGCCGTCAAGGATTGCCAAAATAAAAGAACAGCTCAAGCCAATTTACACAGCGGCGACGGCGCTGGCCGAAGGAATAACCAACCCTTCCACAAGAAACCAGCATCTCAGGCTTCAAAAAACTCTTAGACTCCTGTTCCATCATACAATCACAAACGATCGGTGAGTTGACCAACTTTCAAGACAATCTAAAATGTGCAAATAACTCTGAATCTAATGAATATGTCGGCGTCAGATCATATGTTCCACGCCCCATCCAAGATGGCGGCGCCCATACTAGCGAGAGCGGGCAAGCCAACATGGCAGCCGCTTCTCGTGTAAAATCTCGTCTCCCACGCGATTCTCGCAAGGAACGAGAACACAACCAAAATGGCCGACATAAACACGAACAATCCGACAGAAGCTATTCTGCCGCAGACAAACCTATCTCTAGAGTTAATATCAACAAAGTTGGGTCGATTCAAACCATTAAAAATGTGAACAGGAGAAACAGTGAAGCAATCGATGGCGCAATGTGTATATCTAATGATAATTTTGTACAATTCCAGGCAGAAACTCACGCCCACGACCGAGAACTTGACTTCAAAACACGAGCGAGTGACGGCGAACAAGCCACGAGAGAGGTGCCTACCTTTCTTCAAAAAGTTCAGTATCCACATTACGAACAGGTGTTTAATGAACAGGAACTAGTGACCAATGACTTAGATGTCTGTGAGTATGAATTAAATGAAACTTCACCCAACAAATGTGTCAGTGATAGCCCACAGAACATTGCCTTTGATGCATATACAAACTGGCCTTACCCTGATCTATATATGGACTCTAAAATGGCTGGCATTTATGAAAAGGTTAAAATCTACAATGTTCCCAACTATAAAGGTGCAAAAATCCCGCTTGAGTCGACGCTAAATATTGAAAAATGGTCAGACATAGCCACAGGACACAAAGGTGATAAAATGGTGCTGGAAGGCGTTACCTTTGGTTTTCCAATGCAATATGTCGGCGGGCCTCGCTATTATGCACAGTCAGTAGTGAATCATCCGTCAGCACAGCAACATATGGTGCATGTTCGAGATTATGTAAAGGAGGAAATGGAACATAACGCCATATCCGGACCGTACAAACGGCCGCCTTTCACGCCATGGTTAAATGTCAGTCCGCTTATGACCCGTCCAAAATCTGATACAACCTCCAGGAGGATTATAGTCGACTACTCCTTCCCGGAGGGGGGCGTCAATGACAAAATATACAAAAATCGATACAATTGTGTGCCAGCATATCACCAACTACCCACTATAAACTGTGCAGTCGAGATTATTCGAAAAATGGGCGTGGCTCCTGCAATGGCTGTCATCGACTTGAGCCGCGCATATAGACACTTTCCTCTCTGCCCGTTAGACTGGCCGCTGACGGCAATCATGGTAGATGACGCCTATTACATCGATAAGGTGCTCCCCTTCGGGGCTCGTAGTTCTGCCTTTGTAATGCAGTCTGTGGCGGAGTTCATAGTGCGTGCTTTGCATAAGAAAGGCGTAACAGCAAAGCAATATTTGGACGATTTACTTATAATCGGTGAATCTGTTGAGGTAGTAAAATGTCAAATGCAATTAACAATCGAACTTTTTACAGATTTGGGATTACAAGTCGCACGCAAAAAGCTCCAAGGCCCTAGCCACGCAGTAAGGTGGCTGGGAATTGACATTAACACCAAAGAAAATCGTCTCTCAATACCTCTTTCTAAACCTGCAGAAACAAGTTCCTGCTTGGCAAATACACTGCGTCAACACCAAATAACAACAAGCGCCATGCAATCACTGGTCGGTAAGATTGCACACGTCGCCAAAATTATCGCACCTGCACGCCTCTTCATGCAACGACTTCTGGCTGGCCTCCGTGCAGCCGCAGGAGACAAGGTCACCATCTCCCCCTACATAAAGTCAGACTTGAAGTGGTTTCTTAAATATACTGAAGCATTCAACGGCAAAGCCATAATTCCCCGTCAACAAGTAGTGGAACACATATGGGCCGACGCTTGTCTAAAGGGAGGAGGTGCCACCAACGGTCACCACGCCTATATGTACACATTCACGCCCGAAATGTTGTCCGAGAAATCCATCAACCACTTGGAGGCGATCAATTGCCTGGCAGCTGCTCGGTTCTTTACAAAATCCAGGCACGCCGGGGGCATAATAAGGACCCGCTGTGACAATACTGCGGCGGTGTTTGCCTATAGAGATGGTAGAGCTAGAGATCCGACTCTGGGTGCTTGCGCCAGGGCGCTCTGGTATCATTCAATGAAATTTCAAGTCCGATATGAGTTTGTTCACGTCCCGGGCGTACAAATGGTCATAGCTGACGCACTCTCTCGGGCGGCTCTCTCTTCTGAAGAATTATTCAAAGCTAAAGACATTGCAAAAGAAAATGACATTTATATTTCCTGTGCTCGTGATAATATGTTCAACATTCATATGTTCTATTAGGCAGGCAACCTAGGCACCCCGTGGAAGCTGCTCGGGCCAGACAACGCCAAGCACATCGCCCGGGGACAGTCGCAAATAGGCATGCGGCCGTCAGGAAGTATATCGCTTTCTGCAAAGCTGTGGGCCATAATTTCAAGCAACCTTTTCCTGAGTTAATATGCTGGTTCATCGAATACTTAGCTAAGTATACCAAAGTCCCTGCTACTATCATAAACACTATTACAGGCGTCAGGACGTTCTTCAAGCTGACGGGGTATGCCTCGGCATCTCTCTACCATCCGCGGGTCGCCTACGCCATAAGGGGCCTGCAACTGACGCTCAGGCATGTCCCCAAGCCGAAGCTTCCTGTCACGCCACAGATCTTGAAGAAAATACTATTGAATATACACCTCCTCGACTTTCCTACGCACATCAGAGTGGCTATACTCGTCATGTATATGGGCATGTTGCGTCAGAGCAATCTCGCTCCCAGATCTGGCGCCTCCTTTGACGCCACTAGACACCTGACGCGGGAAGACTGCAGAATAGCATCGGACGGCTCATATATCTCTATAAAGTGGTCGAAATCAATGCAGTCATCGCGCCAGGCCACGATCTTATTTGTCCCGACGACAGATGATCCAGTGTTCTGCCTCCGCAGAGCCCTTCTACGCCTCGACAAACAGGCGCCGCCAAGAGATTTGAGCTCCCCGCTACTACAATTCCCTAACGCCCGACACATGACCATTAACTATATAGTGACTCAATGGAAGCGCCTTCTCAAAGCTGCGCACCTTGATTCACGCCTTTTCTCCTTACACAGCCTTTGCCGAGGGTCGGCGTCATACGCTTACAACCCCGCCGGAGCCTCCCTCCAAGATGTCAAATCCCACGGGACGTGGGCGTCCGACGCGGTGGCGTTGTATATACGCCCCTTCTCTTCCACAAGAACATCTGTCCATCACGCCCTTAAGCGAATCGCTTAGCGAATCCCCTTGGTTATCTCTTTTAATCTTCAACTATTTATTACCCAGCAATTTCAACAGACAATGTGATATTTATGTGATATACCACACCATTTATTTTATTCAACAAATGAAAATGTTCATCGCTGGATCTTTATAACCTTTTACCCAAAATAATAAACAAAATGTATTTTAATTTACTCTTCGCCTCCTCATTTAATGAGGCTAATAATGACGTGTCATTATAGGGCATTGAATGGGTGGCGCCACCTTCACGACTTATAACTGAACTCTGGGCCAAGTCTGTCATACACGCCACTTGGACCTTCGCTCGCAACCTAGTCAGAAGCGAAATAGCCCACCCTCCGCCCTGAATCTTTTATCAAAAGACTCCACAAAAACTATCCCACGAAGGGTTATCTCTTTTAATCTTCAACTATTTATTACCCAGCAATTTCAACAGACAATGTGATATTTATGTGATATACCACACCATTTATTTTATTCAACAAATGAAAATGTTCATCGCTGGATCTTTATAACCTTTTACCCAAAATAATAAACAAAATGTATTTTAATTTACTCTTCGCCTCCTCATTTAATGAGGCTAATAATGACGTGTCATTATAGGGCATTGAATGGGTGGCGCCACCTTCACGACTTATAACTGAACTCTGGGCCAAGTCTGTCATACACGCCACTTGGACCTTCGCTCGCAACCTAGTCAGAAGCGAAATAGCCCACCCTCCGCCCTGAATCTTTTATCAAAAGACTCCACAAAAACTATCCCACGAAGGGTTATCTCTTTTAATCTTCAACTATTTATTACCCAGCAATTTCAACAGACAATGTGATATTTATGTGATATACCACACCATTTATTTTATTCAACAAATGAAAATGTTCATCGCTGGATCTTTATAACCTTTTACCCAAAATAATAAACAAAATGTATTTTAATTTACTCTTCGCCTCCTCATTTAATGATCTCTTTTGGTGATAATAAGTACTCTAAGATTCCAGCCCTGACTTTTAACATGTTTCTCTTTTTTCAAAACCCGTTTCTGTAGATACTAGGAATCCCAGTTTTCTCTTTTTAGATGAAACATGATTATGATTATTAATGTTTTTATAGATTTGATGAAAGTCGATTAATGACAAAACTAATTACATATTGCTGTAAAACTTATGGCCAGGTAGAAGGAGGGGGGATGCATGTTCCATTGCTTTTTTTTAGATGAGACTGTAGATTGTAGATTTTCATACTATTTCTTGTACGCTCGGAAAGGTTTCCTGTGCATATTTGTGTGAGGTGCCTGTCTTGCGGTGACAGGTTCTTTTCCAAGAAAAGCTCATTCGAACAGGGGAATCAAATGAAAATTCATACGCCTGGAATGTGTAGCTAATTCCTAACAAATTCGTACCATAAATATTAACTCAATTTCATTTATTGTAATTTGTATTTCCATTATTTAACAATCACAATTACTTAAGTAAGGCCTACATCTTGGGTATGAAAAGGTCTTCTAGGCGCGCCGAAATGTGTGTGACTCTGATCATGTCCTAAACACATTGTAAAATGTAATTAATCTGACATTCATTGAAATTCCTAGTGATATGAACTATAACGGTTTGACAAAAAAAAAGACAGATTATCATTACCAGGATTACCTGCGTATCTCACAATCAGATAAAGCTGTATGCTCAGCTATTATGACAAACACCTTACCAAATATCCTCATATTATGACTTATAGGACTGAATTTATCAATATTCTGCGGCTCTTATATGTTTATACTAGAAATTGAAGTAGAGAGAATTGAGCGAAAACAGCCGTCGGTGAACGATAATAAAATGAAGTCATCATACAAAAGGAATTCGAGCAGATCCTTCAAATACAATTAAGGACGTTTTAGAAGTCCTGTAGCAAAAGCAAAATTGTGGTCAAATGATTTTTAGATGGGTTGGAAAAGAATGAAATAAAATGTAGAAAAGAATTTTTTTTTACCAACGATAACTGAGAGTGCAACTAAGATCCTACTTCCAGCAATATATTGGAATTTAATTACACTAGGCATACGCCTCCTATTTCCCCCAAGAGTGTATAGCACACTGGAAGGGTCGGACCTCTCATCTACCACTATATTCCGATCAATCATGCAATCATAGTAAAAACAACTCATATTCTATTAGCCATATATACGTGTTAATGGAATCACATGGGCTCCATATTTACCTAACATAGAACTGTCAGGGACATCGTGAGTGGACTGCTAACAGGGTGGACCAAGGCCACAGAGACAGAAGGCTCAATAATTCCCACTCTCCTTCATCTAAGTGCGTATAATGATCTCATTACGACTCCATCATCCATAGTATATATACACGAACTTATCATTTTACTCTCATTTAGGGATAATCAATTTATTAAAGCTGCGTACTCAGCTATTTCGACAAACAAAATATTACTACTTGTCCTTGGGCCTGAATGGGCCTGAATTTATCAATATTCTTATTCGACCGAGAGAAAACAACCACCGATAAGCGATGATATGTCAAAAGAAGGAATTCATTTCTGCAGGTCTCCGAAATATAAATATGGACTTTTATGAAGTCATGTGGCAAAAACAACCGGAGATAATCCTCCAAAATCTTGGTCAAATGACTTTGAGATGGGTTGGACACTAACAGAATAAAAGGTTAAACATCTTTAGCTCTTTGGAACCTAACTACGAGTGCAGCTTTGAATGATAGCAATGTAAGTAATTGTACATGAAAACCTAGCTCATATTTTTGGTGGCATCTATAATTATCATCTAACTGTGAGTAAATTAATCTCGAAGCTAAAATGTTTTTATAATTATATATGTAAACACTAAACCTTCCATGTTTGAATTTCTATTTTGGCAAAAAGCTGTTGTACGTGTATTATTACCAGGGCAATGTATCCCGGAGGAATCCAAATTTTAAGGTAAATGGCTAAGCATCCGCTGCCCGCCCCCTACCTACCCATATACAATATATTCAATATTTCCCCCGCCCCCTATTTAATCTAGTGTGCTCATTTGTTGGCAAACATCGTTATAACGTTCATCACCTAAAATGGATCCGTAATATCGATTCATACCCTATCATCGACCGTTATAAATGTGGAATGAATTGGTTTCAATATTTTCGGCATTCACCAAATGGTTTAGGAATTTCGGCATTTTGTTTGTGTTTTCCTGAATTCCTTTTGAACATTTTATATCGTCAATAATGATAGATTGCATGTACGGTTTGATGTAGTAAAGAATTGTATATGATGTCTAAAACTAAATTAGCACCATCCACAAAGTAATATGTTGTAGTTATGTACCGATCCAAACTAAAACATTTGTTTTCAATAATGCTTCTTTAATATAATCTGTACAGCAAACCAACCATTTGAGCTCATTATGGAAATTTCATGTTTTATGATTTATCAGACATTGGAGAAGTTTCAATGGAAGGAGAATCCCTATATATATGGAATAATTCATTTGTGTTGGTAATCCTCACATCTAAAGTTTGCGGTTCAACATAATGAACTATTCAGAATAGTAATTAACATGGGAAGGAATTGACTGATATCAAATATGTTTTGAACTGGAATACTCTTGGTTAAAGTATATAGAATGTTTGGGTGTAAGGTCGTATTTTCCATTCTCCTTCTAACTTTATTAAGATTAATCTCTCCATATATTGTAGTTTACTATTTGTAATTGCGACGCATGAAAAGAACCATTTTTATAAGGGTATATGCGTGTTTAACTGTATACAGTACACATGTATACAGTCTAGACTCAAACATACCATCATAATCCCATTAGGACGCAACTCATCGGCCAGAAACATCATTAGCGAAGTAGGCGTCCAATCACTGACATACCATTCTAAACTGATCTGAAAGGCTCTGAGCCGGGATTGTATAGATAAAACACAAGTGTAAAAAAACTGTAATAATACTAACATTAATACACGATACAAAAGCCGACTGTATGTATGGCAGAAACTATGGTGAGAAAGAGAGGTACTATTATGTGTTACACTAGTGACAATGAGAAGAACTACTGCGTTGGGTTCACTTAATATCGCTGCTCTTGGTCGATTCAACATTTAACAGCAGCGTATATCTGGATAAGTTCATACCTACAAGTCAAACAATGAGTGAATTAATAAAGTTTCTGTTGTCGTAATACCCTGTAATGTAGTTTAGATCGACTTTCTAGTAGCTGGTCCTGTCTTTCTACCCAGCTGAATGTCAGAAGCTTAATGTCATTTATAATTAATTACATGACAAAGGTAACATATTGACAACTTCAGTCGTATAGGTCAAACAAAGAGTATATTTAATTAGATTTGTTTATCGTATGAGCTGAGATCACATGTCTAAAGCAATCAAAACACAGTGATACGATTAAACAGTGCAGTGTGGTTATAATAAAATTGATGAACGATGCCTGCTTGATTAACTTTAACTCATTCAAGACAGGCCAATGCCCCAACGTTAGAAGTTATTCGCCCTTAAAATGTAAGAGATCAAAGATGTATATTGTCATGTAAAGCAAAACTTTGGAACGAACTGCCGCAGTTTATAAGGATGGTAGAAGATCCACTTAGTTTCAAAACGAAATTGAAATACCATATTAAGTGTTCAGAACGCTCCATTACCAGTACCATAATGTATAACCCGAGTCTCCCAAGATCAGATCATGATTATGATCACAAACTTACTGCCATGCTCCAATTGTATATATGTTGTACTCTGTGTACCCCCGCCCCCGCTAGTATGTAAGATAAATGCTGGAATTGTCTCCAGCCTTCTCCGCCTTACATGTATATGTATTACATGTACTTTGCATATACTGCAATTGACATACCAAATGTAACAATGTGTTACCATCTCAATCAAATCACTCACCGCGGCAATAGCACATATGTAAATTAGTCAGTAACCACATTCATATTCATTCACCCTCATCTCATCTCATTATTATATCATTCTTTTCAGCTAAATTTAGCTTGAATATACACCTTAATAAGAGGTAATTGATGATATATAAGAATCGATCGAGTATATAACCTAATTAAGGAATATTGATTTGTAATGTACTACCCTACGGCCATATGTAACATGCATGGTCTTGATGCCTAAGAAAATCACTACACTGTGACTGGCGTCAGGCCAACTATTGAATAAAAACGTTTCCAAAAAAATTCATGATTACCCCAGTGATGCTCCGACGTGGAAACTGTCTGGAGACATTATGAGGTTTTTATATTTGAATAATAACATATAATTAAGACACGGTAGTTTAGATTTATTTATTATGAAGATTAGATTTATGATGAAGCAAGGTAGGGGCCCCTAGTCACCCCCCCCCCCCCCTTGAGGCCTTGCTATTGGTTGCATGTACAAGTTTTAACGTGGCTAGATAGCTTGATACAAGAGACAGGGTGAAGAGATGGTTACTGGACCGTTAACAAAAAAAATTATCTTAATAACTAATCTTGTGATGATAGTTTTTTACTGTCGTTATTGTATAATTATCATGTTGTGTAATTGTCTTGTTAACGTTTAAGATGGTCAAATCGACTTATCAAGGTCAAGAGTTATGTAAACTCACAAATTCTTATGTTTCGATTTTATTTTACGGGCATATTTGGAAAACCCGTGGTATCACAGAAAATATGAGCTTTTCCCCATAGTGACCATGGACTATGTCCCCTTGGCCCTGCTCATGAATGTCCGACATATTGAAGTAAAACCAATATAATGCTGATAAATAACTTCATAAAACTGCAAGAATAATCTTATCCACTACCAACAAGAAAAGTAATAATCTCCCCCTAATTAATGATGTGGTTATTTTTATGTCAATCTTTACAGTGTGTGGAATGTCAAATGCATGTAATTATACAATTATAGGCTGAGATTCCACTGGCTCGCTCTTTTGGTCTGCTCATGCTCCACTCTTTTTATTTCCCAGAGCACCAAACAAGCGAATTTAGAGTGAAACCAGAGCGGTGCAATAGAATCGGTTACACAGCTTTCTATATGCTCTTAAAAACTGCTATTTGCACTTCTTTTTGACGTTGCGATCATAGCTGTTGTGTTTGAGAGCGGACCAAGAGATTTGCCATTGATTTCATAAGGAAACAAGCAAAAGTGTAGAATCGCTCTGCGCTAGTATTGCGCTAAAAATAAAAGCGGACATAGAGCGAATGAAAAGCACACTATAAAGAAGCTAAGCAAGAGCGAGCCATGAGTAGACTGGAGGCAGAATTTCAAAAGGGGCTTAGAAATCACTTTAGGAGGTACGGAATGTTAGAGGGTGGCATCCACCCTGGATTGGTAGCCTGACCATCACTGATTAAATTCATGGTGGATGCCACTTGCGCCGACCTATATTTGCCGAGAAAATCCAAGATGTCCGCCAATTTTTCTGACTTTTTTAGTTTTTTTGCCAATAACTCAGAGGATAATGCATTTACATCTTAGGTTAAATAAAACCATGTGTAGGGCACATAATTATCTATTGATTGATACCAGCCACTTGATTCTGCATGCAGTAGTTTTTGTATAATCACCTTTTGAAAAATGAGGTCATTTTGCGCTTTTGTGACAAAATGATGTAGGCCTCTTTTTCCTGAAGCACAGTCAAGTTTCTTTTGGAAATAGAGCTAAACATGTATTAAATGTTTGTTAGAGTATGAAATGCTCTTTAACATGACATATTGTACATGTCTCTATGACTAAAATTGAATTTTTCATGAATTTATAGCAATTAAAAGGATATTCCCATGCATTCTCGGTTAAATTCAAAAACCTCCTACATTCAAGTGTCTTTAGCTTGGATTTTTGGTGTCAAGTCACCCATCTATTGTTTCTCATGTAAAATTGGATGAATTGTCATAGAATTGTGTCAAAAAAGCTTTTTAATTAAATATGAAATTACATAAATCCTCATCCCAATCACCATTTAATGTGTTGGGTTGCACCACAGAACAGAGCTCTGTAGCCTGTGAGGCATGGGATATCCTATATTCTGTTTTGCGCAGGGACACCATGCTGTTGTACAGTCTTTCCACCTGCAATGTGTCATCATGCTGCTTCAAAAAGAAAGCTACTCACACCAAATCATATTGGGATTGAGATCACCATCCAACAAACAAGATCAATGACTTTGGTGACCTGCTCTGTGAAAACGGGTCTTATGTGCTTGGATATGAAATGTAAAATGTGTTTTAGGACATAATATGCTGCAAAAATTATGTTGATACGAAAAACAGAAGCCGAGATATGAAGTTCTGAAATATGATGTGTTGAAATGGGGTAAATAGCCAAAACTGCTGTACGGTTTTTACTTGCCAAACTTTAGTTAAACCCTTATATGATTTCAAAATGTGCATTATTTAATAATTAAAATTAATCAATTGAATAATATATTGCCTTTTTTCGGAAAATTTAAGTAATTCAAATCTGTTTTCAGTATCTTAATCATCAGAAAATTCTCTTTTGACTTTATTCAAATTTGAAACAATTTGATGACATATAGGTTTCCATGGAAACCAGAATCCTGTTAAACGTCATTATTGATGATTTGGACGTTCCATTGAATTCATGGTTACCATGGCAACACTAACAAAATTTTCTCCAAAGTTTTCCGCCACGCTATAATCTGTGAAAAATTTCATTTTCAATGGTTTTTTGAGTAAACTTTGTGTTTTTAACAGTTTTCCTGTTAAATAATGCCCCTAGGGCTATCCAAGTAAAAACCTATAAGACCCATAATCGCAGATTGAATGGCCCATCCAAACTGGACATTGCATCATTCATGATCAAATCAGACTGGAATATTGGACTCAAATTTCTCACACCTACTATGAGAATAGCCACATTTCTGTTCTGTCAAATAATTATTGAAGTTGGCAAATTGTATAGGTCAATTTGCTGTTGACTACAATGATACCACACAAATGGTAACATTTCAAAGTGGTGAATATCAATGTGAAGGATCTCCTTTTGTCCCTGGATAAGATCAATCACTGATAATTTTATCAGCTGTTCATGAACTGTAAAAATCACTATACATGTATGTATACTAAAACCAGACCAGGACTCAATTTGCAAGAGAAGTCAATTCATGTTTCTTTTCTCCAAACTAGTAGCTTACTAACAAGATAAAGATGAAATACATGACTCAGATTCCCTCATAGATACATACATACATGATATGAACTTAGACATACTTCCAACCTGGACAATTTCAACCACCTCACACACTATGATGTCAGAGAGTATGCACAGCAGGCATTTTACTGCTTTAATATGGATGCCCCTGCTCTCATGAGTATGATAGAGTTGGATATTCATTATGAGATCTATTAGTCTTCTGGCATATCCTCTAACCATATTCTACCATCTGAGATACAGAGTATGGATTGGAGGCAGATCTAGAAAGAGCAGCCAGTTGGGTAACTGCAGCATTTGAATGCCACTAGGCAAAGGAATGCCTACAGCTCTGAAAATTGACTTGATGACATCAGGAAATCAGGTACTATATGCTTGAACAGTAGGTACAAACACTAATAGCGAGATAATGCAAGCAACATATGAAGTACACTGCTAACTTAAACACATCTAAAGAGGTTGCTATGTCATGTTATGCATAGGTAATGATCACCTACCCTGTATATAAAAAGTAAGAAGGGCTGTCAATACATTTTGACTCCCTATCCACTTCTAGGCAAATCCATCCATCCCACAAATATTGTTTTTATGTTAAACTTAAACATGTTTTCTAAGTTCCTGTGTATCAAATGTCTACTTGAATAAGGTTTTCCAATGCTAAAATGGCCAGTTTACTAGGGCTATCTGTTCATTGATGGCCTCTACAGAGACTGCTGTTTGGTAGCCTAGGGTCTGAACCTGACGCAGGGTGATAGCATTAGGATGTGCGTGGTGCTTGCATTATCTCACTTATTACTTTTTCTGGATCTCATATATGAAGATGCTTTTCAAACTTCTTATGTTCATTAACGGGAATTTCAATGCTACTGCTTTCAAATCTGTTCTCATGGCTAGTTTTGTATTGGCTAGCTTTGTACAATCACAGTAATTATGTATTCTACTGATTGCTGATAGATACAACCCATCCAGTTAACTACAAGATATTCTGTGACAACTTCATGGTCTTATGTACTTCAAATACCTTCAACCTGATCTATATTGACCATGCCTTGGAACATGTTCAATAATATCAGAAGCAGTACCTTAGGACTAGGAGAAATAACACATATTGTGGGTGGAAAGTCTACAACAACATGGAGTCCCTGCTGGAAACAGAATATCCCATGCCTCACAGGCTACAGCTGTTCTGTGGTGCAACCCAACACAATGCACGATGATTGGGATGAGGATTTATGACATTTTATACTTGAATTAAGAACCTTTTTTGATACATTTTATGACAATACATCCAATTTTACATGAGAAACAATAGATGGGTGACTTGACACCAAAAATCCAAGTTACAGACACTAGAATGTAGGAGGTTTTTGAATTTAACCGATAATAGGAGTATTCTTTTAATGGCTATAAATTCATAACAAATTCAATTTTAGTCATAGAGACATGTACAATATGTCATGTTAAAGAGCATTTCATACTCTAACAAACATTTAATACATGTTTAGCTCTATCTCCAACAGAAACTTGACTGTGCTTCAGGAAAAAGAGGCCTATGTCATTTTGTCACAAAAGCGCAAAATGACCTCATTTTTCAAAAGGTGATTATACAAAAACTACTGCATGCAGAATCAAGTGACTGGTATCAATCAATAGATAATTATGTGCCCTACACATGGTTTTATTTAACCTAAGATGTAAATGCATTATCTTCCGAGTTATTGGCAAAAAAACTAAAAAAGTCAGAATAATTGGCAGCCATCTTGGATTTTCTCGGCAAATATAGGTCGGCGCAAGTGGCATCCACCATGAATTTAATCAGTGATGGTCAGGCTACCAATCCAGGGTGGATGCCACCCTCTAACATTCCGTACCTCCTATAGTAAAATTTGAAACTTCTGCCTCTAGTCTAGAGCGCAGATACAAGCGATCCAGTGGAAACGCACCTTAATTAAAGGTGCTCTACCTTACATGCACTCATTCTCTCACATTATATTAATTCATTCAGTACTGCAACACCAGCACAGGTAGCGCAATGGCCCTTTTCTACATAACTGCAACAGTTATAGCTGTTTACTTGTTATACAACCTTCTCTACAAATGTACCATTAGCAGGGATATCCTAGCGGGAATTCCAGGACCTAAAGGCTGGCCTTTAGTGGGCAACGTCCTTCAACTGGACTTTGCTGGTCCTCAAAATACAATCATGAAATGGAGTCAAATCTTTGGAGGAATTCTCAAAGTCAAAGTATTCCGGGACAATATTGTCATCCTCAACAGCTATGAAAATATCCAGGAAATGCTTACTTCAGACTCATGTGCCTCACGTCCATATACACACAGAATACATAGTATTGCATTGAAAGGTGTTAAGGATGTGCTCTTTGACTACTACTCAACAGAGTTTATTGAGAAGAAGAAAGTTTTGACACGCTCCCTTCACGCGTATTATTCAGGGAACGTGAATATAGGTAGCATCACCATGCAATGTCTAGATACATTATACATGGATATCTCTGATGTCAGTTCCCACTTTTCCAAGGCCATCAATATAAGGCCTTACATACATAAGTGCATTGCTGATATGATAACCACCATGTACTTTGGCAAAAGACTAGAAAACGCTGAGCTGATGGATCTGATAGAATGTGAAAGAGGACTAATGAGAATTGGTAATCCTGTTGGATTCCTTGCTATTCTCGACCATGCTACTTGGATGCAGCACCTTCCTTTAAAGTCCATACAAGAACCATTCCAAGATGCTGAGAAGGTGAAACACTGGATATTGAGAAAAATGGCACAAATCGAAGAAGAAAACAATGCTACTGATGCTGAAAAAGACACCTGTATTTTTAACTATCTTAAGAAATTTGTGAATAAAGTCACAGGGAAATTGCAAAGTCGTGAGGAATTGGCGGGCATGACCATGGACATTATCTTTGGAAGTTTTGTATCTTCAACAGCCACCATATACTCTCTGATTTTAGTTTTGATAAATTATCCCGAAATACAGGAGAAGATGTACAGAGAGATTCAAGAGGTGACTGGTGATGGAGTTGGACATAGTGAGAGGAGGCCTCATATAGAAGACAGAGCCAAGATGACCTATGTTAAGGCTGTCATGGAGGAGATATCTAGGTACCCAGTTCAGGTTGATGAATTAATTAGTAGATAGTAGGGTTTTATTTCCAACCTCACATCAAGTTCAACTACCAATAACCACCAGACCCCATGGTATAAATACGATATTTACCCACCTCGATATTATTATTATATAATTTATGTAACAATAAGTCTCAGACTTTAATACCCAATTCACTCAAGTCATTTTACATATGGGTCAGATTTTTAGGAAATTTACAATTCACTTCCACTAATCCTCTCAAATAATCCACATTTAAGACAGAACTGAGCTTTAAAATGCAGTTTAACAAAGCAAAAAAGATACTTCAAATCAACACGATACCAAATATACCGAGATATACCCGGTACTCATAATTTTTCAGCATAATTTTTCAAAATTTCCTAAAGGTGTAGAGCTGCCAATTGTACATTTTCTGAAAATCTGACCCATATATAAAATGAAAAGAAACATAAGACAGCCAATTTCATCATTCTGTTCCTTATTATTATTGTACGGTTTTGCTTGCCTGTACAAGTTGAATAATTTATTTTATACAACCTAAAACAGAAAGTCAGAAGCCTAGTTCCTCAAAATAGAGAATAATGAACTGAAAAAATAATGAACTATTACTTAGTTCTTGTGACAACTATTGATATAATTATTTCATCATTAATATTCTAATAAATCTTATACCCAGGATTACTCTAATACTCAGTCTATTGTAACCATTTGGAAGGGGAATTTGTGCTGGCATTACATCACCTTCATACCAAATCAATATTGCCTTCGGAGTATGAAGACATGGGCATCAGTTATTGAATATGTGTATTAAGTGCAACCATATAATTTAATGATAATAAAACAATAGTTACTATCCTTCTTTTTTCCAGATTCGCCTGCGTTTTACCGTTTGGCTTGCCACACTGTACCTTGAGGGACACAACCATTGCTGGAAAAGCCATCCCTAAAGGAACTCCGCTGTTGGCTAACTTCTGGAAAATGCACCATGATGACAAATACTTTGAGGACCCTTGGAGCTTTAAACCTGAGAGGTTCCTTCCGGGGGATGGCATAGATGGGAAAGTAGCGGCATCTAAGTACAGCATGCCATTCAGTGCAGGTAGGAGGGTGTGTCCTGGAAAAGCCTTGGCTCTGAGTGAATCTGCCCTCATCATTTCCTCCCTGATACAGAAGTTTAAGTTCTTGCCCGAGGATCCTTGTAATATACCAAGTTGTGATCCTAGAGGATATGATAGTGCTCTTGTACTCATGCCTCGCCCATATCGTGTCAGGATTGAGCCAAGAATTAAGGTAGTTAGGCATTATTTTAATAAGGGACTTGCATAGCCGCCATTGTAAATCTTGATTTGCATGGAATTATGGGACTAATGATACAGTATAAAATCTATAGAAGACATGCAATGTTTAGCATGGAATATTTATCAATGTTCTAATGTCAATATCCATGTGTTATACATGTTTCCATGACACAACTCCCTATCTTTCCGATCATGCATTCGGTTTTCATAGATGATTTATACAAGCTCTGCTATTGGTGAAGACATTCTTGCAATTTTTGATAAAAATTTTGCCAAATATTTGTATTTCAGATTTGAACTGAATCCATCACAGCATGCACTGCAGTAGACATGTGCAGTGGCACATGCAACTCCTCTATTGAAGGTTTTGACAATATTTACGAAATTCTATCATGAAATGGTGGAGCCTGGTTTTGGTATCCAGCTTTGAGCAACCAACAGGTCTTTTTGCATGTAAATACACTATAATATTTAGATCACTTTAGTTTGTTTTTAGCAAACAGGAAAGTAGTTAAATATCGTCTATAAGATGACCTTAGAAATGCATGAAAGTATTCAAGACACTGTCTTAAAGGTTATTTACTGCATTCATGCTACAAACAGCGTTAAGTACCCCCGAAATGAAAACATTCCCTCAAAGTGATCATGTGAAAAAACGCTTCTAAAAATATTAATATTGCGACTTATGACTCGTTTTTCGGGACCTCATTACACATACGTATATTTTAATTTGTAATCTTCTCGAACTTTAATGAATAAAGAACATTATCTTTAATACCAGAGCTGAACAGTTTTCAAACACTTTTTCTGATTATCATCTAAATTGGCTCTAGGTTTGGCTTGGGTTCGGCCCAGTTTTAAAAGTGCATTCATAAAAATGTATTTAGTCAAATTAATTTAAACACATAATATAGGATGGAACTCATCGCTAAAAATCAAAGATATAGTGCACTTGATTCCTCCATGGAATCACTTCACCAACACAGTTTTCTGACTGAGCTTGATCAGTTTGAACCATCGATTCACTTTAAATACTACATGTTTACTACATATTTATCAACTGAATGAATGAATGAATATATTCTTCATTTGAGAATCGACTAAAACTGTTTGTATTATTACGAAATAGGTTTCTAGGTCTTCCAACATGCACCGTTGCATTTGACAGGTGCATGTGCCTGTTATCTTGTTGCAGTTCAGCGGGCTGGGACATTATATTTAATAACACATCAACAGCATAATAATTACATTCCAAATTCATGTAATCTTTCCGAACTGTTGTTGCCCCAGGGCTTCATAAAAGTCCACATTTACATCTACGGGGATCTGCCAAACCCATGAGCTCATGGGTAAGATTTGTCACTCATAAAGAGTCTAATAATTTAATTTAGTATTAATCAAATCATTTATCGGCCATGGACTCTCATGTAGGTTATACATCTCTAATGAGGGTATACCAATAGAGGCCACAAAATCAGGGAAATATCTCGTATTCCCTCTCCTACCATTTTCAGTGTTAGAATTCATATTTGTATAGAATAAATTGTATATGAAATTCAACGTTCTGCTCTACATGTTAGGGGAAACAGTTGGTGATCTAATTACCGTTCTAATTACCATTCTCAATTAAAAATTGACTAATTAACGTCGTGCATATATATATATATATGCATGGCATATTCATCAAATAAAAGTGAAACTTAAGGCTTACAAATTCATTTCAAAATCATTATGCATAATCAAAATTGCGAAACATAGAGTTATTGTTTCTAAAAATCGCGTGTACATTTCAAATATGATGACAAAAAGGAACAAAATATAAGAAAATGGGAGTGTGTGGGCCAACAGGCCATGCTAGTGTCAGGTTCATGAATCTCCAGATAGATATGTTTTGCTCAACTAAAGGTTCTGTTACATCATATCAAAACGCCATTTAATGATATCAAACCTCCATTTAATCATCAGTTCATCAAGTTGACTGTATGATTATAGATGAATAGATTTCCTAGTGGGGTAATGTTCAGGATTGTAAATATCCAGCGGGTAGGATGGGTGGCTGTCGAAATACCGTATATAATATGTGTACATTATAAGATGTATTGTGCTTAAACGTGTTCATTATATACAGTGATCTATAAGACTACTCCAACAACAATATTACAGCCTTTCGTGATCTCTGTTATGGAGCACAAGCAAACAAACAATATCTAGGAAACATACATGTTCTTGAACACCAAACAGCTTATACCAGAAAATGGAACTGAACATTCAAATTCAAATTCGAAAATCCTTTTATTGCAGTTGTTATTACAATGCGGTTGCTCAAATCTAGAATCTAGTTCTCCCAGAGGGTGCCGCGTTCGGGATTAAATATTATAGTTAACATGAATTTTATGAATCAGTTTAATCAGTTTAATATGAATTGTTACGAAAGCAGTCTACATAAGACATTTAAATGAGATGATATGGAGAGTGATTATTTTGTATAAACATGTAACTCATGCACCAAGAGATGTCTACTCTGACGATAAGAATTTAACCAACTATTTTTCTGACGATAACAACCAATTATTTCTCTGACGATAACAACCAACTGTTTCTCTGACGATAACAACCACGTGTTTTTCTGACGATAACAAACAAGGAAACTTATATTTTTGTTAAATACAAAACTTAGGAACTGATCAAAATGTTGCACCCTACGATTGTAAAGAGCACGGCCATGATGCCTACGAACATCACTGGAATGAGTGAGAGGTGTCTGGCCACACAATTTCTGAAATAAAAACGTTTCCAAAAAAAAGTGTTTCTCTGACGATAAAAACCAAATAATCAACCAGAAAGATGGAGCCTCTAAGTGGCGTGTGTTTTGACACGGCTCTTTCCTTTTAAAAGTAGCCAGGGAAACAAAGCCAGCATGGAGGGCGATCTCCAGCATGGAGGGCGATCTCCAGCATGGAGGGCGATCTCCAGCATGGAGGGCAATCTCTGTTGCTAGCTTCATTTCAATAATATACTAGTAGGTAGAACATCATCATTGACGTCTTTTTTATCGGGAAAGTTTGTTAACCTCTTTAAACGAATGATGAAAAAAAGGCTACGCTCTCAAAAGTATTAACCAGGGAGGTATGAATAGTTGTTATCATTATTGTTTACACTCTTATTATCACATGAGCTGGCGATACATGTAGATTCTGAACAAATTCTCACTAGCCTCCAGACTCAAGTTGGACCTGGGTAAATCGAGAGGTTTCGATTCTGTACAAACAATTATCATCATGCTGCTGTTCCTCTAGCTTGACTCTCAGGAAGAGGAGAATTTCTTCTACTTTCCTTGTTTCCTACTGGTTAATCTCTTCAACGGGTGCCTAAGGCATATATATATATATATAGTACCAAAAATAGTATTCAGGTGTTCTTATAAATACACGAGTCCAGGAATTGTTTTTACAGGCAGTAATAGCCCCACTCATCGGGATCTCATCCTATTGCATTCTGTACAAGCACAAATATTCGAGTACGTTTATAAGAAGAAGTTTACAATTCATATAATACTATTTCTTATTCCGATAACCAAACTTTCCTAAGGGTTAGAGAAATATTACTATAAGCCTAAATCAAGAAACAACATTGCAAGTAAGGTTTTGACTATGGATTTGTTATGAAACAGGCCCCAGCTCTACTCAAGAGGCAAAATACACCCAAACAACGGTAGGGGGCACCACATTCTTTCCCAAGGGAAGTAGAGATTATTTACACTGTGTTCTCTTGGTACCGGCTAGTGCCATTACTATGTACTAGATGAACACATTCAAATGAGCGTTACTTAGACG
The DNA here is from genome assembly GCA_942159475.1 of Sthenelais limicola. Taxonomy (NCBI): domain Eukaryota; kingdom Metazoa; phylum Annelida; class Polychaeta; order Phyllodocida; family Sigalionidae; genus Sthenelais; species Sthenelais limicola. Next base: position 38,777,406 of record OW804102.1, read on the forward strand.
TACTACTCTTGCCACTCGAAGTACTATATTGCAGTGTTTGAGTGATGTCTTATTTTTTATTAGGAATATACATAGACCTGTATAGCAATGAGCTTGGATGTAAAGATCCTAGTAGTTCTTAAGAGATAAACATTCAATGTAGCGTTTGGTTTTAATTGAAGTGATTCTAAGTTTCTGAAAATTGAAATTGTTAACACAATAAGGACCATGTAAGACACACGTCTCTCCCATTTCATGAAAAATGTATGAAAACAGTCATCTTCATTCGAGATTAAATTGTTTACTAAAAAGAGGTCCTGGGTATGACCATAAATAAAAGTGCCTTTTTGTCTCCTTTTCTGTGTGTCTCTCTCCCTTCTTCTCTATTTATATTACCTGGGTATGATCATAAACTGCCTCCCTCTCAGCTTTCCCGCCCTTGATATAACCATATTAAATGTGTTGATAGGGGCGTAAAGCAACCAATCTCACTCACTCACCTGTTAACTAAATATGATGTAGGCCTGTACATGTACTTTATATATCGGGCGCGAATAGTTTGCCAGCATCTCCTGTCACCTCAACCATGAACTGTGTTGCTTGGATACAGCCGACGCCGCCTCCCAAATGCAGACCGAGAAAAGGTGTGTTGTTCTACCCGTGAAGTGATTTATTATAACATTTCGAAATGGTGCTTTGCATTGCTTGTGGCTTGGATCACAAAAACGTGCAATCTAAGGGTCAGATTTGCAGAAATGTACAATTGGCAGTTGTACTCTTTTAGTAAATTCTGCTAAATGAGGCTGCAATTTGGTCAATACTAGGTACATTCGAGTATATTTGGCATTGTATTGATTCTAGGTATCTGTTTGGTTAGGTTGAACTGTATTTTGAACTTTATTTTCGTCTGAAATTTGGGTTATTTGAGAAGATTGTTGAAAGTGAATTGTACATTTTCTTAAAATCTGACCAATATAGGGATTTGTATGCCCTCCATCCTGAATTTTAATTTCGTATGGCATTGCATGTGTTGTATGTCAGTGTAAAAGGTATAGAAGACATTTTGTTCAGAATGGAATATTCAACGGTAATCGCATGTCAATAGCCATGTGTTAAATTCTACATGTTTCCATAAAACATAACTTCATTTTTGCTGTCATGCATTTGGTTTCCATATCTCATTACAATAAGCTATGATATTCGTGAGAAAACTCTTGCATTTATCGATAATAGTGTTGTTGAATACGTGTATGTCGGATTTGAAGTGTATGCATGGGTAGATTCCGTTTAAATCTGACATACACATATTCAGCAACATGTTCTATACATACGCAAAAATATGCAAATGCCCTGTTCAAAGGCCAAGTCAGTCGGTAGAAATCACTCGAGCTGCAATGTTTACCTAGGTGATACGCATCCATGGGTGACCGATAGGACGTAAACCGCCGAAGCCCTACCTTTAAGGCTTCACCAAGTGGCAGGGTGGGAGGGAGGCTACAATAACATGTCCCGACGCCAACTATTTTTCTTTTATTTATTTTCATTCTCTTCAAACCTAACCATAGCAACCGATAAAAATCGTAATATCTCGCAGCGGTCATATTCTCTAGATGTACTGGTACCTGGTGCATATATAAGCAAAGACAAGTAATACATTTGTGTGGGGAAGTTCCTACAACCTATTTCTTGTTCGGTGGGTAGCAATACAAAGTGATTATGTGTACAGGCTATTTTTATACCAGCTGGGAATGACATGTGGGATGGATTCTTTTCCTTCATAGAGGTGAAGTATTTCCCTACAAGAAAAACTCATACACCCGGCCCCTGGCCACAAAGTGTGTCTGAAAGGTAGGACTGACAGACTATCGGAAATGAGTCATGGTAAGAAAAGTCCAATCGCATCCCACATGATGACAGTATTTCTAAGAACCAAGCTCAGTGAACTGGGGTAACCCTAACCCTACTGTTATTCTCACTCATCTTCCAACACTGTAGATATATCATGGAAAATGTTACGATAACAACATTGAGGCGAATGAGGACTGCACTAAAACATTGAAATATTTGTATTTGATTTAATATGATATGAATTCAAAGAATTGGTTTAATTTTGATTTTATTTAATGTGATATCATTTATACCCATTATCGTACCCATTACGATAAATAAAAAAAAGAACGAAGTAATGAATAACACAGAGAAATATATAATATACAATTAAATAGGGATACGAGGGGTTATGCTTTTGGCTATACATAAAGCTATAAGCGAAATACAGCTCTGAATATTCAATTACCAGTATTGAGTAGGTAGCAAAGCAGATCGAACAATACTGTGTGTCCTCTATCTTTAGAAATGTGAAAAGAATAAAAACAAATTCAATTTGTTTGGTTACAAAGAGAACCACATTAATATTGCATCCCCGCCCAAACGACAACAAACATCGGTTCTTTGTTCTGAATATAAATGATGGAAACCAAAATCAAAATATTATTTCAGATGTATAATAAAAACATCTTATTGCGACCCCTTTATTAAACATCTCATACTGTCTTCAGGAATTGGCAGAAGCTTTCACCATCTTAATACAAGGGATACATAGGTCTTCAATGAAAAGAAGAACGGATACTCCAATTTTCATATAACTTTCAGGGATTCTCTCTCCAATGTAAGGAACAAGTTATTACATGGAAATATGAAAATTGAAACCCTTGTACATAATTTGACGGTCGGCCACGACCTAATGGCCAAGCACTTGGTTGTTGATGAATATAATCTAAATCGATAATGTTTAAATCTTTAAAAAGCTATACTATGTGAACTTGAAGTTATACTTAATGCTACAAAATTTGTTTTTCCCTTGAGTCGGTGAGATTATTAATGTATTTGACATTGAAACCAGCTCAATAAAATTTCTTTAAAAAAAAATGAATGTCCCATACTTAGTTTATTTTCCATGTTTGCTTGTAAAAACAGTGGGTTTACTATGGAGGTCAATTGTTGGGAAAATGTGATGTTACTACTTATCAATTATTTAAACATTTCTTTTTACAGTGCATGTGGAATGACGACTTACAACATTTTGAAAGGTGTTCTACCTGACATTCATTCAGTTCTACAAGAGTAAAGGGAACAGCCATGATCCTCCTCTACATAACTGCATCATTTATAGCTGCCTACTTGTTATACAATATTCTCCACAAATGTATCGTTACCAGGGATATCCTAGAAGGAATTCCAGGACCGAAAGGTTGGCCTTTAGTGGGAAACTCTCTTCAAATGGACATCCTAAATCCTCACAAAACAATGACAAAATGGAGTCAAACTTTTGGTGGGATATTTAAAATCAAGATCTTCCAAGATAATGTTGTTGTCCTCAATAATTTTGAGACAATTCAAGAAATGCTGATGTCGGAGACCTGCTCCTCTCGACCATTTATATACCGAATAAATGGTTTGATTTTAAAAGGCGTCAATGATGTGGTCTTCCATGATTTTTCTCCAGAATGGAATGAGAGGAAAAAGGTTTTGACACGTTCTCTTAATGCCTATGGATCAGGACTAATGAAGATAGAAAACGTCACCATGAAATGTCTGGATAAACTATACGATGATATTTCTAAGGGAAGTTGCCAATTTTCTATAACAGTTGACCTAAGGCCTTACATACATGAGTGTACTGCTGGTATGATATCCACTTTATATTTTGGCTATCGACTAGAACAGTCTGAACTCATAGAACTTTTAGAGTGTGAAAGAGGAATAATGAAACTTTCTAGCCCTGCTGGGCTTATTGCAATCCTTGATCTCTTCCCTTGGATGAGATACCTACCTTTAAAATCCATTCAAGAACCTATCCAAAATGCCATGAATATGAGACAGTGGATATCCAGAAAATTGAAAGAAATTGAAGAGGAAAAAGCCAAAAATGCTGCCAATTCTGGAGAAGATTCCTGTATTTTTGACTCACTTAAGACATATGTCAATAAAGTCACTGGAAAATTACTAAGTCATGAGGATATGATAGGGATGACTATCAACATTATTTTAGGAGGCTTTGTGACTTCCACAGCCAATATATACTCACTGATATTAGTTTTGATAAACTATCCTGAAATACAGGAGAAGATGTACAGCGAGATCGAAGAGGTAACCGGAGGAGGTGCAGGAGGTGGAGGTAGCAGGAGGAGGCCTTGCATAACAGACAGAGCCAACATGCCCTATGTGAAGGCTGTCCAGGAGGAAATATTAAGGTTGTCAGTTCAGATCTATGGTATCAGATCTTCACTGATAAAGTGAAGTATAAACAATTATAACTGTTACTCTTCTACTCAGATATTACATAATATAGAATTAGTACATAATGAGACATTTGTAAAAAAACAACGTGGGATATATCATTCAATGAATTCAGACTTTGAGTCTAGTTTGAAGAGATTTTATCAGATATCAATATTATCATGCAATGTTACACTTTAATTTACATTCTGCCATAAACTTGTCAGGCTTGCTTTGCCTTTCAATATTGCTATAGCACAAAGTAATCAACATTTCTATTGGCTCATGCTGTAAAGCATGGAGAAAGCATGCGTAATATAATGTTTTGTAGAATAGTACACATGAATGTGGATAACTTTATGTGATGGTAGGATGTCAGTCCATAGTGCTGTGTAAAACCAGCCATCATGATATCAATGTTAATAAACACGATTGTAATAGGGGAGTTGCTTGTGACACCGCACATGTCTGTCACAGTCATCATATAACACGTTCTCATGAAATCTGACATACAAATATTTGGCAACATTTATATAAGAAATTGGAAGAATGTTCTCACCAAAATCATAGCTTGTATAAATGATATATTCAAACCAAATGCATGATGGGAAAGATGGAAGCTTGTGTTATGAAACATGTATGACAAATGGATATAGTTATTAGAGCATTGATAAATATTCCATGCTGAATATGGCATGTTTTCTTTAGATTTTAGACTGTACCATTAGTCCCCTAATTCTATGCGAATCCAGATTCGAAATGGCGTTATGCAAATCTCCTATTCTATATCCATTCCAGGTTCTCCACCATTCTACCATTGGCCTTACCACACTGCACGTCAAGGGACACATCCATTGCAGGAAAAGACATCCCTAAAGGAACTCTGCTGTTCGCTAATTTGTGGAAAATGCACCATGATGACAAATACTTCGAAGACCCTTGGACATTCAAACCTGAGAGGTTCCTCTCAGAGAATGGCCAATATGTGTTAGGCAGCACAGATGGGCAAACTCAAGTGTCCAAGTACAGCATGCCATTTGGTTTAGGTAGGAGGACGTGTAATGGGCAGGCCTTGGCCAAGAATAGGACTTTCCTTATCATAACTTCACTATTACAACAGTTTAAGTTCTTACCCATGGATCCTTTGAATGTACCAAGTTGTGATCCTAGAGACTATGATTGTGGTATTGTACTTACCCCTCACCCATATCATGTCAGGATAGAACCAAGAATATAGATTTTAACATTATTTTATCTCTGGGCCTTTTTCTGACAGATATGATTAGAAAGGTGTTAACAACGCCTCATTCTGGTAGGAGAAACATTGGAGCCAGTAGAATGCAACCAGCAAGTACCTCATAAAACGTGGAGACAAATGAAAACACAAAAGCTCTATGATAGAGTAGTACAACACTCAGCCTTCTGCTGTATTGCTGCATTGTTCACCTCCTAGCCATCTGTGACAGCCCTGTCATCCTACCCAAAATCTAAATAGGGTGGTTATCTGTTGTAGCTACTGTCAGTTCTAAGTTCTCTAGTTTGTAGAGAAATATTTGCAGAGTAAAAGTCGTGTGTCTTTAAAAACAGTATTCTATGTATGAAATATTCTTGGCCTAATTAATACAATTGATCTGCAGACAATGCCTTTGAAACTATTTACATATTTGTCCTTAATCTATGACTTGACTTGATGCTTGATGTACATTCATGGGCTGAATACACTTAACAAACACTTAAAAAGAAATGTGTCTAAAAACTCATTACATCCCCATCTTGAAAAGTGAGAACCAATGAAATGACCATGGACTATTACACTTTGTTCTACTATCATTGTATTATATTATATAATGTTTATGTCCATAAATATATGACAGTAGATATGAATACAATAGTTTACGCCAGAAATGGGAACAGGCCCTGTTGCGTCCCAAAGTAGACATATGTACCAATGATGACATCCGTACAGACAGAAATATCAGATATTCAAAAGGATACAAATAGGACATTAAGCTAATAAACATCCACACCTCTTCTGCACCAGGTGTCTAGCCCCATCCATAGCGCCATTGTACATTGTGTGGGGTCCAGATCCATAGCTATCCACTTAACAAACACTTGAAAAATGTGTCTAATAACTCAATACAACACCCTTCATAAAAGGTGAGAACCAATGAAATGGCCATAGACTATTATGGGGTCCAGATCCATAGCTATCCACTTAACAAACACTTGAAAAATGTGTCTAATAACTCAATACAACACCCTTCATAAGAGGTGAGAACCAATGAAATGGCCATAGACTATTATGGGGTCCAGATCCATAGCTATCCACCGCTGGATTTCTTGTTTATTTCCCATTGGGCCCAGACATCCTTCCATAAAGATGATGGGTTAAATTTCTTTTCATTTATTTTTATTCAGAATATTTATTCAGGATTGGCTAGGGTTACATCAAGGTCATATTTATAACTTTACTGAACAACCTATGGCTCACCTTCCAATTATTATGCGCCAATCATGTGTAACCGGTGTCACAACTGAGCTGGTTTGTCTAGAGAATGATATTACATGATATCTAGTATGTTTGATATGTATTTGAAGAATGGTAGATGTATTTGGGTATCCGTATATATATAGCCAAGCTGTGAGGCTGTAATCATGTGTAAAAACACATTAAAGATATTCATGAGATTTGTTTTTGTAATCATATACCATCATTATTGTATTGTTTTTATTTTCTGCGAGGGCAACGCATGAAATATAGCCGCGAGGTCTGCTATGCGTTTTTGAATATGACTATGAGATTAAATATTTGTAATGTAATAATATTATGGCCAATAAAAATAATTAAAAAAAATATAAATCATCCACTGCTACGTGACGTTCAGTCGACCAGACAAAACTATTAATACAAACAAATTGCGAGTATACATACAATAGATGAATCAGATAATTAAGTAGAATACACAGCTACAGGATAGGCTAGTTTAAATAAAAATAATCCCTTGCTAATTTTCTAAATGTGTCAAAGGCTTCAACAACACGCATATCTCTTGTTAGGATATTCCTCATGTTGCATAGGTTTTAGAGTAACGATCTTTTAAAATTTGTTTGATCTTGGAAGAGGGAGGACGAGCACTGGGGCCACATCCCTATGCGTTCTAGCATTACCTCTAAGGAAATCTGGCTTAACATATATACATATATATATATTGTATTTTTTATTCTGGTCTTTTCAATAGTTACATCATCCAGAACTAGGTTAGCAGTCTCTGCTGTTGCAGATCTACCTGACGCAACCTACTTTAGTTCTATTACAAGTACTTAGTTACCCTTAGAAGAACAAGAGGTGACGTGAACTGATTTGTCCAGACCATTATCAAAAATACATGTTAACAGTAAATGATCCCCAGCCCCCCGTCCCGGCTCAACTGTTAAAATTATGTTAAATTAAGTCAATACTAGTCATATATATGCTTGTCATTGATTGTCCATTGTCTTTCATTGTTCATTCTGTCTCTTTCGCACTAGTAATAGCGCTTCTCATTTCCATTTAGTGTCCATTACGAATGCATATTGTAATAACTTTCTTCTCATAAAGAGCCAAACCCTTGCCCAAAGCTTATTTCTAACAAATACCTGTAACAATAAAATACATGCAAAACGAAGATACTCTTGTTATATCTTATGATTCGATGTTATGATTACCGATGTATCGGTCTTTAAAGTAAGGACTTATTGGCCTTATTTGCAGACTGGCTAATGCCAAATCTCGTGATTAGAGTTTTCATTAAACCATTAGTGAAGTACTCGTATATCACACACTATACCTCTTGCTACACGAAATGTGCGCAATACTTTAAACATCCAATGATGACATTCACAATCAGCATAATCAGCATAATCAATATAAAACATTCAAGCATTAAATTCTCATTTAACCCTCAGCCAGATATACATCAAAATCCGCCAAGTATGTTGTCCTAAGATAACTTCTAAACTGTAACCTTGTCTTTGTTGTTTGTACCTCAGATGGCAGCTTATTCCACAATTCAGTTAATCTATAAATATAAGATTTCTTAAAGACCTCATTATGTGGCCGCGGCACGACCAAACTATTGCCATTGGCTAAACTTCTTAAAGTCACTCCCCTTTTGTCTAAATTTCCCTCGTCTCTAGAAATTGAGTCTACAATCTAACTCTACTCCCAAATATTTGTATTCTGGAACGTTTTCTAACAATTGATCGTTTATCCTATAATTAACAACATTCTTTGGATCACCCTTTGATCTAATAGTTAACGCTTTGCACTTGTTTATGTTTAGGGAGATTTTATTTATCGAACACCATCGAACAATTTTATCAAGGTCCTCTTGCAAGTCAATATTACCTGGTCCCCCTAACTCCCTTTCTTTGAACAGCACCGTGTCGTCCGCGAAGAGCTGGACGTTACATTTTTTGACAACTGCCTGAAGGTCATTAATGTACACTATAAACATTAACGGGCCTAAACTGGTCCCCTGCGGAACCCCACACATCACTGGCTTTAGGGCTGAGAGTTCCCCATTCAACAATACCCTTTGCGTCCTCTCACTAAGATAATTCATGAACCACATTAATTCATTTCCTTTTACTCCGAAATTTCTTAATTTAGATATCAAAATATTATGGTCTACCGTATCAAACGCTTTTTTAAAGTCTAAAAATATTAAGTCTGTGGCTCTCTTCTCATTTAAATTAACATATACTTTACTTAGAAGTCTGTCTAGCGCGTTATTAATTGATCTCCCAGCCCTAAAGCCAAACTGTTGGTCACACAGTAAACCCTGCCCCTCCAAATATTGAGATAACTGTTTTTGTACGCATACTTCAAGCAGCTTTGCAGGTAACTTGATACATGAAATGTGCCTGTAATTGCCCGGTGAACATTTCTCTCCCTCTTTGTACAAAGACGTCACATTAGCTTGTTTGAAGTCTAATGGAATCTTATAAATATGGCCCAGGGAATCCAGAAAAAGGACCCGCACAAGGGATAGGAAAGCTTAGGAACGTTTTGCAAGGTTAATTTGTTTTTATATTTAAGAATAAAGGATCGTCGCAAGAACGGCCCTTGCAAACCGGCCGGGAGTTTCCCGGCCCTTTCTATAGAGCACACAAGTTGTCAAGTGTTTTGCCGAGGTCTTTTGTTTTGCCGGTTACGTTTATTAGCGTAAACATGACTTCCGGGGACGTTATGGAACCGGTATGTATGTATGTATTCCTCCAGTAAAAAATGTATTATATGATTATAGCGGGATATCCTGCGAAGGCTTCAATTTTGAGTTCCGTGGCAATCCGCCCCCTCTCAGAGGGTGGGGTGGTCGCTAGTTGTCAAAATATATATTTCATCTTCACCAATCCTTCCAAATAAACGGAATTTAAGAGAGAAATCATGCGTAGCATATCTTTACCATTTCTGTTATTCAATGCAATACCGAATTTACTCAGATATACCAAATAGTTATCATTTGTCCGCTTTATTTTGAAAAATTTGTATAGGCAAGACCTTGCCGCCATATAGCTGCGACGAGGCCACGCCCACTTGTTGTTTGTGTACGGTCGTCAACCACGTGACGCGCTCAGCCAATAGGAGCGCAGGATCATTGGAACATTTCATATAACCAACACACCTTCTTCTACACTCGGGCTGAACAGACCCATATTGCTTGTGTCAACATTGAATTTTGAACTTTGGTTGTTCTAACCTTATTTCCTTCGTGATGAATCCTAGGAATTGCAAGACGTGTGGGCAATTCCATGATCCGCCGACTGGCAAGAAATGTAAAGGAACTAAAGTTGATGGCAAAGGCAGCGAGATAGAAGGGGGCGGGTCTGCCTCTGGCTCTGATGGAGCGGTGGGCGGTGACGACATGGCCGTACGAATGACTGCATCGGAAGATATTGTGAAGGCTTTCATATCATCCAACGAGAAGAAGTCTCTAGAGTCTGGGGGCGGCAACCATAAATCCGAGTAGGACCAATCACGTTCTTCTTCGGTTGACAGTGATATTTACCGAATCAGCGATGGGCGGGGACCTCGCCGGAGAGTCAGGTCGTACAGTCGGGGAAGAGACCGTGCATCTAAACCTTTCAATCGTAGTTGTGAGGTGCCTAAAGGTGAGACTGTGGATTGTATAGAGAAACTCTTGTCGAATACCATTAGACTTGCTATCAAATTGCTCGATGACAATTGTCCGGAAGAAGAAATCGAGGGTGTTCTCTAACATGCTTTATTATTGTCTGACAAGGCAGCAAGTGGTGTCTATTCCCTAAAAGCGAGTCTGGATTATGACACTTCTGTTCGTGAACGTGCAAACAGGGTAGGACTGTCCGCGTTTGAAGACATTCGTCAAGATGATATACTTAGATATTTCTCCTTTGAAAATTCAAAGCGTTCAGCAAAAGTTGATTCTAAAGCTAAAGTTGTGAAGAAAGGGATCTGTTTTAATTTCAACTCTGAAAATGGCTGCTCCATGCAGAGTTGTCGTTATGTACATAAATGTCAAAAGTGTGGTGCATTCGAACATGGTTCTAAATCTTGTTCGAGCAAGTCATCGAATTCTAAATAGGATGAGGCTCTTCGTCAGAATATTAATACAAGTTGTGTGTGTGTTGACACAATAATCAGTTCTTTATCGCCCTGACCTATTTGGTCAATAGGGTCAGCTATTGACCAGACCCATTGTAAAACTATGTCCCTATAATATAAACTGTTACCTTGGTAACCAAACTGTGGTAAATATTATTTCTATGTTTCATAACGTAGATATATGTTCCCCTTACAACCTGATTCATGTGGGAAGGAGCAGCATTGTCCAGGTGTATGTCAATATTTGGAAACCAGTTCCTTGGAGAAGGATTCCAATATAATATTGATTTCATGAGCTATATCTTTTCTCTCTAAATACATTAAGTTCCTAGTGTGATCAGACCCGACAATATTTTGTACTCTTTTGCATTTGTTTATTTGAATTAACTTCATGAGAAATGTGTTGATGATAATAATATGAGAATTGTTTAAATAATAATCAATGTTAATCTGTAAAAAAAGATCAATGCTTCTGGAATGTCTGAAAGGTCTCACATCATATGCACATAAATGCTATGTGGTTATGTTTACCTGATTCAACATGATTTCTTATGGTCCTCACCAATTTCAATCCTGACAATCTCATTTCGCTAGAATAAATTATGAATGAAATGTCCACAACATATATGCATTCATATATCACTGAGTGATACAAACAACACTACCACCAGAATTACTGGAAGAACTTTTGGGAAAAGCCCACAAAGTAGCTTTAAATTATTCCATTTTAGATTATTAGACTCATACATTAAAATCACTTAAGCAGCTTGTTGGTTTCACTCAGTTGGTATATCACACAAGTTGCATAGCAACGAGAGTGCTATTCTGGAGGAGCACTCCTGTCATATCCAAACTACTGTCAACATTACTAAATGAAAAAAATGGTTGGGAGAGCTAAAATACAATTAACATTTTAGAGGTTAAATCTCTTTTTCTGTGGATCATGGCAATTTGTACTCCTTGGATACCGTTTGGTACAATATCATGGACCCCCTAGAAATACAAAAAGGGTCCTGGTGCACAGGCATTTGTTGCCTAAGAAATCCCTACCACTAATGTAGTTCTTGGTAAGCTGTTATCTCTTGCACAGGTAGGGAATTCCTACTGTAGGAATAAGAACTAGCTTTGTCTCTATATAGCTCCTATATATAACTCCTTCTCGCTGTAAATTTTCCTTACCAGCTGCTTAGCAATGATAAGTAGTAAAGGGAGGAAATAATTAAATAAAGGCTTGTTATGCAACGGAACCTTGAGGTGCATACAAGGTCAGTAGAGTGGCTTTTTTGATCATGCTTCAATAATTATCAATAATAATTCACAGGTTGAACTAAATTCTGTCCAACATGACCTACTTGCTCATTGTACACTCTAAAGGTAAACTGCTTCAGTAAATTAATACTGTTAATACCTTTCCATGCAAATGAACTGACATGTTATTATGATTAATGTATTGACATGTAATAACAAAGCCCAATTATGGGATAGGATAAGCCCAATCATGGGTGGTTAAACAAAAAGCCAAAGTGTTAGGTAGTAATAAATCAATGACACAAATCATTATTTCTGTCATCATATAGTCATAATATTTAGTTAAGTTTAGTTTAGTGGAATGCTTATAAATGCATTCCCGCAAGAAGGGCATGGCATGCATTTATGCATTCAAATGATAGAGGTGTGGCTTGATTAATAGATTACCGCCCATAGGGCGTGGCTTACTTTAATGCATTATAAAGTATGGTTTGGGCAAAATATATTTTATTTTGAAAAACAAACTGTTCTTCATTACTGTTGTTTTCTATTTGTTCTATTTGTTTTTTCTATATGATATTAAAATCATTGCCATAGGAATAGTACCAAAATAATATAATAATGCAATAATATGACTAGCAGAATGGCATCACAGGAATCGCTGAATCTGTGATATATATGAATAAAATGTACCTTACATACCTTTCCTTCCCATCAAAATGCATATGTAAGAGTAAATCCTGTTTTCTGTCCTTATATCTCCATAACATTAGCTTTGTAATGTCTAGCATTGTCACACTTGCCATGAAGCTTCCCAAATCTATGTATTTCCTTATTTTTCATTGCAAGTCCAATGATCCATGTAAACTATAATCACTAGCCAAAACTTTATGTTGTTAATGCACTGTCAATGTGCATTATTCTTTGCCCGGTCTGTGTATGACGTCAGGGATGAAGACGTCGCATAGAGAATATTGCTACTTTGTATGGGCACTCCCATATTGATGAACATTACTGATGTCTGTTCTCACAATTATGTTATTAGGTTAATTAGTTATTTAGTGTAAAATGGCCATCCCAACTATGGCAAACAGTTCATGAAAATGTCTTGAAAATTGATCATTAGAGGTTGTATAACACATATTGTTTCTAGGCCAATGTTTACAGTGTGTGGAACACCAACAAATCTAAATTATCGTTTTTCTCGGCGTTGGTCTTAAGTAATTTAGTTCTACAACTGTACAGAGAACAGCCATGGCCCTTCTCTACATAACCGCATCTTTCATAGCAGCTTACTTGTTGTACAATATTCTCTACAAATGTTTCTTCATCAGGGATATCCTAGAGGGAATTCCAGGACCAAAAGGCTGGCCTTTAGTAGGGAACTCTCTTCAAATGGATATCCTCAATCCTCACAAAACAATCACAAAATGGAGCGAAGTCTTCGGTAGTATATTCAGAATCAAGATCTTCCGGGATGATGTTGTTGTCCTAAATGACAAAGAAACAATCCAGGATATGCTCACTTCAGAGGCTTGCTCTTCTAGACCATATATATACAGAATACATGGTATAATGTTAAAAGGCGCTAATGGTTTTGCTTTAAGTGATTACTCACCAGAATGGACCGATACAAAAAAAATCTTGACACATTCCCTTAATGCCTATGGATCAGGACTGATGAAAATAGAAAACATCACTATGGAATGTCTTGATAAACTATATGATGATATTTCTGAGGGAAGTTGCCGATTTTCTAAAACTGTTGACCTAAGACCTTACATACATGAGTGTACTGCTGGTATGATATCCACTTTATATTTTGGCTATCGACTAGAACAGTCTGAACTCTTGGAACTTTTAGAGTGTGAAAGAGGAATAATGAAACTTGCTAGCCCTGCTGAGCTCATTGTAATTCTTGATCTCTTCCCTTGGATGAGATACCTTCCTTTAAAATCCATACAATAACCTATGCAAGATGCCATGCATATGAGACAATGGATCTCAAGAAAGTTAAAAGAGACAGAAGAAAAAGATCAAAATTCTGCAGATTCTGAGGAAGAAACTTGTATTTTGGTATCACTTAGGAAATATGTCAATAAAGTCACTAGAAAAAAGCTAAGTCATGAGGATTTGAACGGGATAACTACTGATATTATCATGGGGGGCTTTCTGACTTCAACAGCCACCATTTACTGTCTTATGTTAGTTTTGATCAATTATCCTGAAATACAGGAGAAAATGTTTGAAGAGATTCAGGAGGTGACTGGAGGAGCTGCAGGAGATGTGGGTATCCAGAGGCAGCCTTATGTAACAGACAGAGCCAAGATGACCTATGTGAAGGCCGTTCAGGAGGAGATATTAAGTGCATCACTTTGGCGCATTTGTTAGACATTAAAATCTAATTCAATTAATCATAGAACCAATATCAAATGGTTGTGACAACTATTAATGACCTTGGTGCTTATTTCATCAATATCATTTTTAGAGATGGGACTCTACCTCTACCCCTTATGAATATGAAAACGCCAGTGAAAATATACATTTTACTTGATTTGCATTTTACTTGATAGTGATTATATAATGTAATGATAATAAATATATGATTATCTATCTGTTCCAGGTTCTCCACCATTATTCCATTAGGTGTACCTCACTGCACGTCAAGGGACACATCCATTGCAGGAAGAGCCATTCCTAAAGGAACTCGGCTGTTTGCTAATTTGTGAAAAATGCACCATGATGACAAATACTTTGAAGACCCTTGGACATTCAAACCAGAGAGGTTCCTCCCAAAGCATGGCCAATATGTGCTAGGCAGCACAGATGCTTCAAAGTACAGCATGCCATTTGGTTTAGGTAGGAGGATATGCCCTGGACAGGCCTTGGCTATGAATTGGAATTTCCTTATCATAACTTCTCTGATGCAGAAGTTTCGGTTCTTACCCGATAATGCTTGTAATGTTCCCAGTTGTGATCCTAGAGACTTTGATAGTGGTATTATGTTTAGCCCTCACCCATATCAGGTCAGAATTGAACCAAGAATATAGATTTTAGCATTTTTGTATATAGTAAGTTGATTAGAAGATGTGTTATCATGGCACAAGAACCAATAGAGCTAGTAGATTGCATAGAATATGTACCTCATAAACTTTGTCTATGTGGGTGCACATAGAAATACAAAAGGTATAATTATATATGGTGGAGTAGTAGAACTCTCTACTTTATGTGGCATCGTCGGACTGCTTAGCCATCAGTGGCAGCAGTGTCATTCTTCTACTCAAAATAGTGTTATCAACAGGATGATGTTGTGCGAGTTCCAAGTTTTGACTTGTAAATACTTGCACAGCCAAAATCTTTTTTTTCACAAATTGTATTGTATCTTTTGTGTGTAAAATATATATGCCTAAATAAAAAAAATCCAAATCAAGCCATGAATGCAATACCAAATTTATTGTCAGTTATATATACCAAATAAATATAATTGATCAGCTTATGTTACAGAATTAACTAAATGAAAGCGTGTGTGACTAGAAACAAAATAATCAGTTGTATATTGTATATATCTGATGCCCTGTTACATAGTATAGTCAATATGGATTTGCTATAGACCAGACATTTGTAAAAATACATCCCTATGATATAAACTGTTACTTAGGTAACCAAACTGAGGTAAATATTCCCCAGATATTGGCAATCCATGTATATTGTACACCATACAAACTTGTTCCCCTTGCAGCCTGATTCATATCGGAAGGAGCACCATTGTCTAGCTGTATGTTATTAGATAGTTGGAAACCAGTTCCTTGGGGTTGGATTCCTACAATATTGATTTAATGCGATATAACGTTCCTCTCCAACTTATATGAACTTCTAGTTGGATCGGAATTTAAATGGCTTTGTATTGATTTGAAATTCCACCATTCTACCATTGGCCATACCACACTGCACCTCAAGGGACACATCCATTGCAAGAAAAGACATCCCTAAAGGAACTCTGCTGTTTGCTAATTTGTGGAAAATGCACCATGATGACAAATACTTCGAAGACCCTTGGACATTCAAACCTGAGAGGTTCCTCTCAGAGAATGGCCAATATGTGCTAGGCAGCACAGATGGGCAAACTCAAGTGTCCAAGTACAGCATGCCATTTGGTTTAGGTAGGAGGACGTGTAATGGGCAGGCCTTGGCCAAGAATAGGACTTTCCTTATCATAACTTCACTATTACAACAGTTTAAGCTCTTACCCATGGATCCTTCAAATGTACCAAGTTGTGATCCTAAAGACTATGATTGTGGTATTGTACTTACCCCTCACCCATATCATGTCAGGATTGAACCAAGAATATAGATTTTAACATTATTTTATCTCTGGGCCTTTTTCTGACAGATATGATTAGAAAACTGTTAACAATGCCTCATCCATAGTAGGAGTGGAGCTAGTAGAATGCATACAACAGTAGAATGCATACTACAAGTACCTCATAAAACTTGCTCTGAGTGGATACAGATAAAAACACAAAAGCTCTATGATAGGGTAGTACAACACTCAGGCTTCTGCTGTATTGCTGCATTGTTCACCTGCTAGCCATCTGTGACAGCCCTGTCATCATACCCCTCTAAATAGGGTGGTTATCTGTTGTTGTAGCTACCATCAGTTCTAAGTTCTCTAGTTTTAGGAATAAGAATTAGTTTTGTCTATAATTATATAGCCCTATATATAACTCCTTCAGGCACGAAAGTTTCCTTACCAGCTGCTTAGCACTGATAAGTAGTAAAGGGAGGAAATAATTAAATAAAAACTTGTTATGCAACAGAATCTTGAGGTGAGGTGCATACAAGGTCAGTAGAGTGGCTATTTTGATCATGCTTCAATGATTATTAATAACAATTCACAGGTTGAACTAAATTCTGTCCAACATGACCTACTTGCTCATTTTACACTCTAAAGGTAAACTGCTACAGTAAATTAATACTGTTATTACCCTTCCATGCAAATGAACTGACATGCTATTATGATTAATGTAATGACATGTAATAACAAAGCCCAATTATGCGATAGGATAAGCTCAATGATGGATGGTTAAACAAAAAGCCAAAGTGTTAGGTAGTAATAAATCAATGAGACAAATCATTATTTCTGTCATCATATAGTCATAATACTTTGCTAAATATTATTGAATTGAAATGAGAAAATGTATATCACTCTGATTGTTAATCAATCTACAAGAATTATTTGTTTGTAAACAAAACAACTGAACCCATTCAGGGTGTGGAATGCTTATAAATGCATTCCCGTAAGGAGGGCACAGCATGCATTTATGCACCCCAATGATGGGGGTGAGGCTTGCATTAATGCATTACTGCCCATAGGGCGTGGCTTGCATTAATGCATTATAAAACATGGTTTGGGCAAAATACATTTTATTTCGAAAAAAAAACTGTTCTTTTAAAAAGTTTTTTCTATATGATATCTCATCTATTTTGTACAATTAAAATCAGGAAGACCTCCTCAGGGAGAGGCTGGCATCCTTTTTTGAAAATTGATGTAACTGTTTGATTGCCATAGAAATAGCACGAAAATCGGGATTGAATAATAGTGTCACCATAGAGATTTCTCGATTAGAACAATGGCGTCACAGGAATCACTGATTCTATGATATATTATTAAAAAGTACCTTACATACCTTTCCTTCCCATCAAAATGCATTTATAAGAGTAAATCTTGTTTTCTGTCCTTATATCTAAAGGGAAGGACATGAGTGTAAATTAATTCATGCTTATGTTATACCTTTGTCATCCAAAAGGGGCTTTGATTATAGAAATTCTGAAGAATTTCACTATAAAATGAGTACATTGAATGAAAAAGATGTAGGAATGTTTAAAGGGGTATCATTAATTTCCTGGAACATAAGAAGCTTGAGACCTTAAATGTTTGGAGTTACATCACTGGTATACAATACTAAGCCAACTTTAGTAGCTATTCAGGAAACATGGTTAAATACTAATACTACAGATTCTCTTGTAGAGATACCAGAATATCAAATATTTAGAATCGATAGAAAAGGAAAGAAAAAAGGGGGAGGGCTTGCTATGTATATCCAAAAAGATAGATGACAAGGAATATAGTAAGTTGAACACCTCAAACAAAGACCCCCAAATGGGAGGCTGGAGAATTTGCACTCAGAAGTTAAAATTGGTGTTGGAAAACATAAATAGGAAGTGTGAAATTATATTATTGGGAGACTTCAATTGTGATTTTACCGAAATGAAAAAAGCCAGTAGTACTTCCCACATGGGGGAACTGTATGAGCTTTTTATACAAAATGGGGTTACCCAACATATTAAGAACAACACAAGGATAACAAGCAAGTCTTCAACAATAATTGATTAAATCTTAAGTAATAGCAACAAGGTGGATACAAATGGTGTGATAAATAACAATCTCAGTGACCATATGCCAGTTTTTATTGTATTAAAGAAGGAAAGAACAAGGTATCAAAAAGTTAGTTTTGAAGCAAGGGATACAAGGTGTTATGATGAGAAAATATTGAAGGAAATATTATATACTGAGGATTGGACACAATTTCATCATACAAGAGATGTCGATGTAGCTTGGGAGTTATTGTTTGGAAAAATAAATCTATTCTTAGATAGAATGTGTCCGGTTAAGAGTTTTAATAAAGTAAAACCAAACCCCCTTGGACCAATAAGGAATTAATAAAGTTTCAAGGGAAAGTGATAAACTCTTCACTAAAGTAAAAAAAAAAAAGCTTGAAAGAGGACTGGGATAAAGCAAAGGTGTCAAGAAATAATATAAATTCGAAGATAATTAAAATGAAGAATGAATACTTGAGACATCAGATACATATAAATAAGGATAATCCGAAAAAGTTTTGGGAAACTATAAATCCTATCATAGCACCTGATAAAACCAAGTTGAATACTAAAATTCAAGCTAAAAAACAGAATGGTGAACTAGCTGAAGATGAAGAAGTACCTAATATGTATAATGAATTTTTTGCAACTATTGGAGCTAATTTAACTCAGAAAATAGTGCCTACTAATGATAAAGAAAAAGCTGACTTTAAACACCTGCTTAACCTGAATGTTCAGAGAGAGGTGGATTATCCTATGTTTAACTTTGAAGAAATTCAGCAAGGTGAAGTGGCATTATTAATATTGAAGACAAATACTTATAAGGCTTCAGGGATCCCACATACCCCCACAAAGATTCTGAAACCTATTCTATTTACATTATCTAGACAAATGACTTATCTCTTTAATCTGTCTATCACTTCCAGCAAAGTTCCAAAATTCTTTAAAAAGGCTCTGATCACACCTTTACACAAGGATGGATCAACATTAGAGCTTAGTAATTATAGGCCTATTTCGGTAATAACTTTGCCAGGGAAAATATTAGAAAAATATATACAAAGACAACTATATAGTTATGTAGTGGATGGGAGGTTATAAATAGCCCTCCGCGTCGAGAGTGTATATTGATCAAATGTCATTGACATTCCCGTGCCTCGGTAACGCTCTACTGAGCATGGATTGAGCTTTCGGATTTGTGCTAGTTGCAAGACAGCTATGTTTTACCATTATCACCCATTTGCAGGATTTCAGTATCGTGTATAACCATTTACTGTATTCCTGTACGACCTGTTCTTATGTACTGTGTTTACTGATAATGTTTGCCTGGTATGACACCTCTTTTACTTTGTGAGGACAAGCATGACTTGCTCCTGCCTGTAAGGTATAGTTGTTCAGTCCTATGCTGGGATTGGACCTGGTTAGACTTGCAGTCTGGTCGTGGGTGGCAATAAATACCAATAAGAGCCATTCCGTGTTGGTGTTATTCTTTGCCTTTGTCGAGATCCGGATCCGTCGGAGAAAGAACCTGGGTTGAGTGAACATCTAGTAATAAAGCCATTTACTATAGAGGCGATTCACTACAGTTATTTGGAAGAACATAAACTTTTATTTCCAAATCAATTTGGATTCAGGAAGAGACTGTCACTGAATGATGCACATTACACCTTATTCAAAGATTTATATACTAATTTAAATGTGAACCATGATACAGTCCTTACATTTTTGGATCTAAAAAAGGCATTTGAAACTGTGGATCATGACAGATTGATTCATAAATTGTCTTATATAGGGGTAAGTCAAGGTTCCTTAGGATGGTTTGAAAACTACAAGAAAGAGACCAAGCGGTTTCAATAAATAATAGTTGTTCAGAGGAGAAAAGGGTTGTATGTGGGGTCCCTCAGGGAACTGCTCTGGGACCATTATTATTCCAGATTTATATGAATGATATTCATAAATGGATAGCTAAATCAAATATGATCCTTTTCGCCGATGACACTGTTTTGTATCATACAGGTCCGGATAGAAATATTGTAAAAATGGAATTGCAAGAAGATTTAAGCAAACTGGATGTATGGTGTAGAGAAAACAAATTATCCTTGTGTAGTGAACTCGGTTCGGGACTCTTAGCTTAGGAATAAAACGGAACAAGGATTACTCTTGTACTCTGGTTTTATTTCCACACAACCTGTCAGACCAACCCTTGTGGACCAGCCACAAGATCACTCTTCCAGGGTCTGTGTTCAGATGGATCCGAGAGCCCTCTACTGCCCTCTGGTGTCAGTCCGAAGGGACTGGACTCAACCAGTCTACTACATCATTGCAGAACCCGTAAAACACTCGACCACTACACTTGAATATTAAAAAGAGTAAAGTGATGGAGATTAGCAGAAAGAAAATAGGTGATGGTCAAATGAAGCAAAAATTGTCAGTTGGTAAATCAGAATTAGATTATACAGATACATGATACATATAAATATCTGGGAGTGACAATTGATAACAAATTAACTTTTGCCAAACATATTGCAATTAGAGTAGCATCTGCCAGGGCAAAAGTAAAGAAATTATCTCAATTAAGGCAATCCACAAATAACAATATATTAACCTTATTAACTATATATAAGGTTGCTATTAGACCACTTTTGGAATTTGGAGATATGTTTATATAATGGTAGTACTTTATCGAATTTGAAAAAAATTCAAACAATACAAAATGCAGACTGATTTTAGGCTGGGGGAGAAGAGTAAACACAGATCAAGCCCACCTTGATCTTAATCTATCAAAAATGGCAGATAGAAGGAAATCTCATCTCTTGGAGTGGGCTTTTAAAATGGCAAAAGATGAGGCTAATGTGGATAAAAGAGAGTTAGACTTAAGATTTTTAAATGGAGGTAAGAAACTGAAAACCATAACTCCCAAAACAGAAATGATCAAAAGATCTTTTGTTCATACAGTTCCTCAGCTATGGAATGAATTGGCCTCAGAGCAGCAAAACATAGAAGAAATATAGGAGTTCAAATTGTTTTTGAAACATAACTACCAACCTGGGTAGTAAATTATTGTATTGAATATGCTATGTAACACTCTAAATTATCACACATATAGCAAGGTATATGTGTATGGTAATTACTTGATTATAACATGTACCACTAATGTAATAATGTAATAATGCATAATTGTTTTATTAATATTTTATAGGATGTATTCAGGTCATAACGACATCTATATCAAGATATTTAAAATTAATAGATGAAAACAAAAGGTCATATAACATCTAGTGCAGGATGTTAAGTGATATTGTTTTATATACAAAAGATAGGCAACATTTTGCCACTCTTAAAATGATTATATTAAACATGTAAATATAGTAAAATGACAGTATGTTAAAATTAAGAATGATTTTGATTTTGTTAGATAATAAGGGTACCTTGGAAGAACAGGATCTGACACAGGTTCTAAAGGGACCACCCTATTTCATAATTTTTGATTAAGATATTTCATAATTGTAGTGTATTATAAATGTACAACCAAATTGATACTTGAAATGTAAATGTACAATATGAAATAAAGTTATTTATATTTATCTCGATAACATTTGCTTCATAGTGTCTGGCATTGTCACACCTGCCATGATGCTTGCCAAATCTATGTATTTCCTAATTTGTCATTGCAAGTCCAATGATCCATGTACAATCCAATCACTAGCCAAATTTATATGTTGTTAATGCACTGTCAATGTGCGTTATTCTTCGCCCGGTCTGTGTATGACATCAGGGAGACATCATCGCATAGAGAATATTGCTACATTGTATGGGTGCTCCCATAGTGACTTACATTACATTACATACAACAATGTATGTGCAAGTCAATAATGTAAACTTAGGGGGTATTATTCGAAAGCTAACGAATACACTTATCTTACAATGCTCATGGTCAACTAAATCTGGGATGCCTGGAAGACCTGTGAAACGTAGCTATCCCAGAAGGATTTTTATAGAAGTGTGTGACTGCTTCTTCCCATTTTCCAAGAATGGTGTAATTGTGATATTTTGGAAATAAAT
Organism: Sthenelais limicola; assembly: GCA_942159475.1. Classification (NCBI taxonomy): domain Eukaryota; kingdom Metazoa; phylum Annelida; class Polychaeta; order Phyllodocida; family Sigalionidae; genus Sthenelais; species Sthenelais limicola. Next base: position 38,799,976 of record OW804102.1, read on the forward strand.
TGATACATACACATACATTACTGACGTCCGTTCTCACAATTATGTTAATTAGTTAAATAGTTATTCAGTATAAAATGGCCATCCTAACTGAGGTAAACGGTTTATGAAAATGTTTTGAAAATGAACATTTTCTAGGTCAATGTTTACAGTGTGTGGAAAACCAAAAAATCTAAATTATCGTTTTTCTTAGTGTTGGTCTTAAGTAATTTAGTTCTACAACAGTACAGAGAACAGCCATGGCCCTTCTCTACATGACTGCATCATTCATAGCAGCTTACTTGTTGTACAATATTCTCTACAAATGTTTCTTCATCAGGGATATTCTAGAGGGAATTCCAGGACCAAAAGGCTGGCCTTTAATCGGGAACTCTCTTCAAATGGACATCCTCAATCCTCACAAAACAATCACAAAATGGGGCGACGTCTTCGGTGGTATGTTCAGAATCAAGATCTTCCGGGATGATGTTGTTGTCCTCAATGACAAAGAAACAATCCAGGGAATGCTTACTTCAGAGGCATGCTCCTCTAGACCATATATATACAGAATACATGGTATAATATTAAAAGGCGCTAATGGTTTCGGTTTTCGTGATTACTCTCCAGAATGGACCGATATAAAAAAAATCTTGACACATTCCCTTAATGCCTATGGATCAGGACTGATGAAAATAGAAAAGATTACTATGGAATGTCTTGGTAAACTATATGATGATATTTCTGAGGGAAGTTGCCGATTTTCTAAAACAGTTGACCTAAGGCCTTACATACATGAGTGTACTGCTGGTATGATATCCACCTTATACTTTGGCTATCAACTAGAACAGTCTGAACTCTTAGAACTTTTAGAGTGTGAAAGAGGAATAATGAAACTTTCTAGCCCTGCTGGGCTTATTGCAATCCTTGATCTCTTCCCTTGGATGAGATACCTTCCTTTAAAATCCATTCAAGAACCTATACAAGATGCTATGAGTATGAGATGCTGGATCTCAAGAAAGTTAAAAGAGACAGAAGAAAAAGATCAAAATTCTGCAGATTCTGAGGAAGAAACTTGTATTTTGGTATCACTTAGGAAATATGTTAATAAAGTCACTGGAAAAAAGCTAAGTCATGAGGATTTGAAAGGGATAACTACTGATATTATCATGGCGGGCTTTCTGACTTCAACAGCCACCATTTACTCTCTTATGTTAGTTTTGATAAATTATCCTGAAATACAGGAGAAAATGTTTGAAGAGATTCAGGAGGTGACTGGAGGAGCTGCAGGAGGAGATGTGGGTAACAGGAGGCAGCCTTATGTAACAGACAGAGCCAAGATGACCTATGTGAAGGCCGTTCAGGAGGAGATATTAAGGTCATCACTTCAGCACTTTTGTTAGACATGAAGATCTAATTCAATTAATCATAGAACCAATATCAAATGGTTGTGACAACTATTAATGACCTTAGTGCTTTTTTCATGAATATCATTTTTATAGTGATCTTTTCATTTTTACCGCTTATGAATACTAAAATGCCAGGGAAGATATACATTTTACTTGATTTGCATTTTACTTGATAGTAATATTATATAATGTAATGATAATAAATATATGATTATCTATCTGTTCCAGGTTCTCCACCATTTTTCCATTAGGTGTACCTCACTGCACGTCAAGGGACACATCCATTGCAGGAAAAGCCATCCCTAAAGGAACTCTGCTGTTCGCTAATTTGTGGAAAATGCACCATGATGACAAATACTTTGAAGACCCTTGGACATTCAAACCTGAGAGGTTCCTCCCAAAGCATGGCCAATATGTGCTAGGCAGCACAGATGCTTCAAAGTACAGCATGCCATTTGGTTTGGGTAGGAGGATATGCCCTGGACAGGCCTTGGCTATGAATAGGAATTTCCTTATCATAACTTCTCTGATACAGAAGTTCCGATTCTTACCCGATAATGCGTGTAATGTTCCCAGTTGTGATCCTAGAGACTTTGATAGTGGTATTGTGCTTAGCCCTCACCCATATCAGGTCAGAATTGAACCAAGAATATAGATTTTAGCATTTTTGTATATACTAACATGATTAGAAGATGTGTTATCATGGCACAAGAACCAATAGAGCTAGTAGATTGCATAGAATATGTACCTCATAAACTTTGTCTATGTGGGTGCACATAGAAATACAAAAGGTATAATTATATATGGTGGAGTAGTAGAACTCTCTACTTTATGTGGCATCGTCGGACTGCTTAGCCATCAGTGGCAGCAGTGTCATTCTTCTACTCAAAATAGTGTTATCAACAGGATGATGTTGTGCGAGTTCCAAGTTTTGACTTGTAAATACTTGCACAGCCAAAATCTTTTTTTTCACAAATTGTATTGTATCTTTTGTGTGTAAAATATATATGCCTAAATAAAAAAAATCCAAATCAAGCCATGAATGCAATACCAAATTTATTGTCAGTTATATATACCAAATAAATATAATTGATCAGCTTATGTTACAGAATTAACTAAATGAAAGCGTGTGTGACTAGAAACAAAATAATCAGTTGTATATTGTATATATCTGATGCCCTGTTACATAGTATAGTCAATATGGATTTGCTATAGACCAGACATTTGTAAAAATACATCCCTATGATATAAACTGTTACTTAGGTAACCAAACTGAGGTAAATATTCCCCAGATATTGGCAATCCATGTATATTGTACACCATACAAACTTGTTCCCCTTGCAGCCTGATTCATATCGGAAGGAGCACCATTGTCTAGCTGTATGTTATTAGATAGTTGGAAACCAGTTCCTTGGGGTTGGATTCCTACAATATTGATTTAATGCGATATAACGTTCCTCTCCAACTTATATGAACTTCTAGTTGGATCGGAATTTAAATGGCTTTGTATTGATTTGAAATTCCACCATTCTACCATTGGCCATACCACACTGCACCTCAAGGGACACATCCATTGCAAGAAAAGACATCCCTAAAGGAACTCTGCTGTTTGCTAATTTGTGGAAAATGCACCATGATGACAAATACTTCGAAGACCCTTGGACATTCAAACCTGAGAGGTTCCTCTCAGAGAATGGCCAATATGTGCTAGGCAGCACAGATGGGCAAACTCAAGTGTCCAAGTACAGCATGCCATTTGGTTTAGGTAGGAGGACGTGTAATGGGCAGGCCTTGGCCAAGAATAGGACTTTCCTTATCATAACTTCACTATTACAACAGTTTAAGCTCTTACCCATGGATCCTTCAAATGTACCAAGTTGTGATCCTAAAGACTATGATTGTGGTATTGTACTTACCCCTCACCCATATCATGTCAGGATTGAACCAAGAATATAGATTTTAACATTATTTTATCTCTGGGCCTTTTTCTGACAGATATGATTAGAAAACTGTTAACAATGCCTCATCCATAGTAGGAGTGGAGCTAGTAGAATGCATACAACAGTAGAATGCATACTACAAGTACCTCATAAAACTTGCTCTGAGTGGATACAGATAAAAACACAAAAGCTCTATGATAGGGTAGTACAACACTCAGGCTTCTGCTGTATTGCTGCATTGTTCACCTGCTAGCCATCTGTGACAGCCCTGTCATCATACCCCTCTAAATAGGGTGGTTATCTGTTGTTGTAGCTACCATCAGTTCTAAGTTCTCTAGTTTTAGGAATAAGAATTAGTTTTGTCTATAATTATATAGCCCTATATATAACTCCTTCAGGCACGAAAGTTTCCTTACCAGCTGCTTAGCACTGATAAGTAGTAAAGGGAGGAAATAATTAAATAAAAACTTGTTATGCAACAGAATCTTGAGGTGAGGTGCATACAAGGTCAGTAGAGTGGCTATTTTGATCATGCTTCAATGATTATTAATAACAATTCACAGGTTGAACTAAATTCTGTCCAACATGACCTACTTGCTCATTTTACACTCTAAAGGTAAACTGCTACAGTAAATTAATACTGTTATTACCCTTCCATGCAAATGAACTGACATGCTATTATGATTAATGTAATGACATGTAATAACAAAGCCCAATTATGCGATAGGATAAGCTCAATGATGGATGGTTAAACAAAAAGCCAAAGTGTTAGGTAGTAATAAATCAATGAGACAAATCATTATTTCTGTCATCATATAGTCATAATACTTTGCTAAATATTATTGAATTGAAATGAGAAAATGTATATCACTCTGATTGTTAATCAATCTACAAGAATTATTTGTTTGTAAACAAAACAACTGAACCCATTCAGGGTGTGGAATGCTTATAAATGCATTCCCGTAAGGAGGGCACAGCATGCATTTATGCACCCCAATGATGGGGGTGAGGCTTGCATTAATGCATTACTGCCCATAGGGCGTGGCTTGCATTAATGCATTATAAAACATGGTTTGGGCAAAATACATTTTATTTCGAAAAAAAAACTGTTCTTTTAAAAAGTTTTTTCTATATGATATCTCATCTATTTTGTACAATTAAAATCAGGAAGACCTCCTCAGGGAGAGGCTGGCATCCTTTTTTGAAAATTGATGTAACTGTTTGATTGCCATAGAAATAGCACGAAAATCGGGATTGAATAATAGTGTCACCATAGAGATTTCTCGATTAGAACAATGGCGTCACAGGAATCACTGATTCTATGATATATTATTAAAAAGTACCTTACATACCTTTCCTTCCCATCAAAATGCATTTATAAGAGTAAATCTTGTTTTCTGTCCTTATATCTAAAGGGAAGGACATGAGTGTAAATTAATTCATGCTTATGTTATACCTTTGTCATCCAAAAGGGGCTTTGATTATAGAAATTCTGAAGAATTTCACTATAAAATGAGTACATTGAATGAAAAAGATGTAGGAATGTTTAAAGGGGTATCATTAATTTCCTGGAACATAAGAAGCTTGAGACCTTAAATGTTTGGAGTTACATCACTGGTATACAATACTAAGCCAACTTTAGTAGCTATTCAGGAAACATGGTTAAATACTAATACTACAGATTCTCTTGTAGAGATACCAGAATATCAAATATTTAGAATGGATAGAAAAGGAAAGAAAAAAGGGGGAGGGCTTGCTATGTATATCCAAAAAGATAGATGACAAGGAATATAGTAAGTTGAACACCTCAAACAAAGACCCCCAAATGGGAGGCTGGAGAATTTGCACTCAGAAGTTAAAATTGGTGTTGGAAAACATAAATAGGAAGTGTGAAATTATATTATTGGGAGACTTCAATTGTGATTTTACCGAAATGAAAAAAGCCAGTAGTACTTCCCACATGGGGGAACTGTATGAGCTTTTTATACAAAATGGGGTTACCCAACATATTAAGAACAACACAAGGATAACAAGCAAGTCTTCAACAATAATTGATTAAATCTTAAGTAATAGCAACAAGGTGGATACAAATGGTGTGATAAATAACAATCTCAGTGACCATATGCCAGTTTTTATTGTATTAAAGAAGGAAAGAACAAGGTATCAAAAAGTTAGTTTTGAAGCAAGGGATACAAGGTGTTATGATGAGAAAATATTGAAGGAAATATTATATACTGAGGATTGGACACAATTTCATCATACAAGAGATGTCGATGTAGCTTGGGAGTTATTGTTTGGAAAAATAAATCTATTCTTAGATAGAATGTGTCCGGTTAAGAGTTTTAATAAAGTAAAACCAAACCCCCTTGGACCAATAAGGAATTAATAAAGTTTCAAGGGAAAGTGATAAACTCTTCACTAAAGCTAAAAAAAAAAAAGCTTGAAAGAGGACTGGGATAAAGCAAAGGTGTCAAGAAATAATATAAATTCGAAGATAATTAAAATGAAGAATGAATACTTGAGACATCAGATACATATAAATAAGGATAATCCGAAAAAGTTTTGGGAAACAATAAATCCTATCATAGCACCTGATAAAACCAAGTTGAATACTAAAATTCAAGCTAAAAAACAGAATGGTGAACTAGCTGAAGATGAAGAAGTACCTAATATGTATAATGAATTTTTTGCAACTATTGGAGCTAATTTAACTCAGAAAATAGTGCCTACTAATGATAAAGAAAAAGCTGACTTTAAACACCTGCTTAACCTGAATGTTCAGAGAGAGGTGGATTATCCTATGTTTAACTTTGAAGAAATTCAGCAAGGTGAAGTGGCATTATTAATATTGAAGACAAATACTTATAAGGCTTCAGGGATCCCACATACCCCCACAAAGATTCTGAAACCTATTCTATTTACATTATCTAGACAAATGACTTATCTCTTTAATCTGTCTATCACTTCCAGCAAAGTTCCAAAATTCTTTAAAAAGGCTCTGATCACACCTTTACACAAGGATGGATCAACATTAGAGCTTAGTAATTATAGGCCTATTTCGGTAATAACTTTGCCAGGGAAAATATTAGAAAAATGTATACAAAGACAACTATATAGTTATGTAGTGGATGGGAGGTTATAAATAGCCCTCCGCGTCGAGAGTGTATATTGATCAAATGTCATTGACATTCCCGTGCCTCGGTAACGCTCTACTGAGCATGGATTGAGCTTTCGGATTTGTGCTAGTTGCAAGACAGCTATGTTTTACCATTATCACCCATTTGCAGGATTTCAGTATCGTGTATAACCATTTACTGTATTCCTGTACGACCTGTTCTTATGTACTGTGTTTACTGATAATGTTTGCCTGGTATGACACCTCTTTTACTTTGTGAGGACAAGCATGACTTGCTCCTGCCTGTAAGGTATAGTTGTTCAGTCCTATGCTGGGATTGGACCTGGTTAGACTTGCAGTCTGGTCGTGGGTGGCAATAAATACCAATAAGAGCCATTCCGTGTTGGTGTTATTCTTTGCCTTTGTCGAGATCCGGATCCGTCGGAGAAAGAACCTGGGTTGAGTGAACATCTAGTAATAAAGCCATTTACTATAGAGGCGATTCACTACAGTTATTTGGAAGAACATAAACTTTTATTTCCAAATCAATTTGGATTCAGGAAGAGACTGTCACTGAATGATGCACATTACACCTTATTCAAAGATTTATATACTAATTTAAATGTGAACCATGATACAGTCCTTACATTTTTGGATCTAAAAAAGGCATTTGAAACTGTGGATCATGACAGATTGATTCATAAATTGTCTTATATAGGGGTAAGTCAAGGTTCCTTAGGATGGTTTGAAAACTACAAGAAAGAGACCAAGCGGTTTCAATAAATAATAGTTGTTCAGAGGAGAAAAGGGTTGTATGTGGGGTCCCTCAGGGAACTGCTCTGGGACCATTATTATTCCAGATTTATATGAATGATATTCATAAATGGATAGCTAAATCAAATATGATCCTTTTCGCCGATGACACTGTTTTGTATCATACAGGTCCGGATAGAAATATTGTAAAAATGGAATTGCAAGAAGATTTAAGCAAACTGGATGTATGGTGTAGAGAAAACAAATTATCCTTGTGTAGTGAACTCGGTTCGGGACTCTTAGCTTAGGAATAAAACGGAACAAGGATTACTCTTGTACTCTGGTTTTATTTCCACACAACCTGTCAGACCAACCCTTGTGGACCAGCCACAAGATCACTCTTCCAGGGTCTGTGTTCAGATGGATCCGAGAGCCCTCTACTGCCCTCTGGTGTCAGTCCGAAGGGACTGGACTCAACCAGTCTACTACATCATTGCAGAACCCGTAAAACACTCGACCACTACACTTGAATATTAAAAAGAGTAAAGTGATGGAGATTAGCAGAAAGAAAATAGGTGATGGTCAAATGAAGCAAAAATTGTCAGTTGGTAAATCAGAATTAGATTATACAGATACATGATACATATAAATATCTGGGAGTGACAATTGATAACAAATTAACTTTTGCCAAACATATTGCAATTAGAGTAGCATCTGCCAGGGCAAAAGTAAAGAAATTATCTCAATTAAGGCAATCCACAAATAACAATATATTAACCTTATTAACTATATATAAGGTTGCTATTAGACCACTTTTGGAATTTGGAGATATGTTTATATAATGGTAGTACTTTATCGAATTTGAAAAAAATTCAAACAATACAAAATGCAGACTGATTTTAGGCTGGGGGAGAAGAGTAAACACAGATCAAGCCCACCTTGATCTTAATCTATCAAAAATGGCAGATAGAAGGAAATCTCATCTCTTGGAGTGGGCTTTTAAAATGGCAAAAGATGAGGCTAATGTGGATAAAAGAGAGTTAGACTTAAGATTTTTAAATGGAGGTAAGAAACTGAAAACCATAACTCCCAAAACAGAAATGATCAAAAGATCTTTTGTTCATACAGTTCCTCAGCTATGGAATGAATTGGCCTCAGAGCAGCAAAACATAGAAGAAATATAGGAGTTCAAATTGTTTTTGAAACATAACTACCAACCTGGGTAGTAAATTATTGTATTGAATATGCTATGTAACACTCTAAATTATCACACATATAGCAAGGTATATGTGTATGGTAATTACTTGATTATAACATGTACCACTAATGTAATAATGTAATAATGCATAATTGTTTTATTAATATTTTATAGGATGTATTCAGGTCATAACGACATCTATATCAAGATATTTAAAATTAATAGATGAAAACAAAAGGTCATATAACATCTAGTGCAGGATGTTAAGTGATATTGTTTTATATACAAAAGATAGGCAACATTTTGCCACTCTTAAAATGATTATATTAAACATGTAAATATAGTAAAATGACAGTATGTTAAAATTAAGAATGATTTTGATTTTGTTAGATAATAAGGGTACCTTGGAAGAACAGGATCTGACACAGGTTCTAAAGGGACCACCCTATTTCATAATTTTTGATTAAGATATTTCATAATTGTAGTGTATTATAAATGTACAACCAAATTGATACTTGAAATGTAAATGTACAATATGAAATAAAGTTATTTATATTTATCTCGATAACATTTGCTTCATAGTGTCTGGCATTGTCACACCTGCCATGATGCTTGCCAAATCTATGTATTTCCTAATTTGTCATTGCAAGTCCAATGATCCATGTACAATCCAATCACTAGCCAAATTTATATGTTGTTAATGCACTGTCAATGTGCGTTATTCTTCGCCCGGTCTGTGTATGACATCAGGGAGACATCATCGCATAGAGAATATTGCTACATTGTATGGGTGCTCCCATAGTGACTTACATTACATTACATACAACAATGTATGTGCAAGTCAATAATGTAAACTTAGGGGGTATTATTCGAAAGCTAACGAATACACTTATCTTACAATGCTCATGGTCAACTAAATCTGGGATGCCTGGAAGACCTGTGAAACGTAGCTATCCCAGAAGGATTTTTATAGAAGTGTGTGACTGCTTCTTCCCATTTTCCAAGAATGGTGTAATTGTGATATTTTGGAAATAAATTGATACATACACATACATTACTGACGTCTGTTCTCACAATTATGTTAATTAGTTAAATAGTTATTCAGTATAAAATGGCCATCCTAACTGAGGTAAACGGTTTATGAAAATGTTTTGAAAATGAACATTTTCTAGGTCAATGTTTACAGTGTGTGGAAAACCAAAAAATCTAAATTATCGTTTTTCTTAGTGTTGGTCTTAAGTAATTTAGTTCTACAACAGTACAGAGAACAGCCATGGCCCTTCTCTACATGACTGCATCATTCATAGCAGCTTACTTGTTGTACAATATTCTCTACAAATGTTTCTTCATCAGGGATATTCTAGAGGGAATTCCAGGACCAAAAGGCTGGCCTTTAATCGGGAACTCTCTTCAAATGGACATCCTCAATCCTCACAAAACAATCACAAAATGGGGCGACGTCTTCGGTGGTATGTTCAGAATCAAGATCTTCCGGGATGATGTTGTTGTCCTCAATGACAAAGAAACAATCCAGGGAATGCTTACTTCAGAGGCATGCTCCTCTAGACCATATATATACAGAATACATGGTATAATATTAAAAGGCGCTAATGGTTTCGGTTTTCGTGATTACTCTCCAGAATGGACCGATATAAAAAAAATCTTGACACATTCCCTTAATGCCTATGGATCAGGACTGATGAAAATAGAAAAGATTACTATGGAATGTCTTGGTAAACTATATGATGATATTTCTGAGGGAAGTTGCCGATTTTCTAAAACAGTTGACCTAAGGCCTTACATACATGAGTGTACTGCTGGTATGATATCCACCTTATACTTTGGCTATCAACTAGAACAGTCTGAACTCTTAGAACTTTTAGAGTGTGAAAGAGGAATAATGAAACTTTCTAGCCCTGCTGGGCTTATTGCAATCCTTGATCTCTTCCCTTGGATGAGATACCTTCCTTTAAAATCCATTCAAGAACCTATACAAGATGCTATGAGTATGAGATGCTGGATCTCAAGAAAGTTAAAAGAGACAGAAGAAAAAGATCAAAATTCTGCAGATTCTGAGGAAGAAACTTGTATTTTGGTATCACTTAGGAAATATGTTAATAAAGTCACTGGAAAAAAGCTAAGTCATGAGGATTTGAAAGGGATAACTACTGATATTATCATGGCGGGCTTTCTGACTTCAACAGCCACCATTTACTCTCTTATGTTAGTTTTGATAAATTATCCTGAAATACAGGAGAAAATGTTTGAAGAGATTCAGGAGGTGACTGGAGGAGCTGCAGGAGGAGATGTGGGTAACAGGAGGCAGCCTTATGTAACAGACAGAGCCAAGATGACCTATGTGAAGGCCGTTCAGGAGGAGATATTAAGGTCATCACTTCAGCACTTTTGTTAGACATGAAGATCTAATTCAATTAATCATAGAACCAATATCAAATGGTTGTGACAACTATTAATGACCTTAGTGCTTTTTTCATGAATATCATTTTTTATAGTGATCTTTTCATTTTTACCGCTTATGAATACTAAAATGCCAGGGAAGATATACATTTTACTTGATTTGCATTTTACTTGATAGTAATATTATATAATGTAATGATAATAAATATATGATTATCTATCTGTTCCAGGTTCTCCACCATTTTTCCATTAGGTGTACCTCACTGCACGTCAAGGGACACATCCATTGCAGGAAAAGCCATCCCTAAAGGAACTCTGCTGTTCGCTAATTTGTGGAAAATGCACCATGATGACAAATACTTTGAAGACCCTTGGACATTCAAACCTGAGAGGTTCCTCCCAAAGCATGGCCAATATGTGCTAGGCAGCACAGATGCTTCAAAGTACAGCATGCCATTTGGTTTGGGTAGGAGGATATGCCCTGGACAGGCCTTGGCTATGAATAGGAATTTCCTTATCATAACTTCTCTGATACAGAAGTTCCGATTCTTACCCGATAATGCGTGTAATGTTCCCAGTTGTGATCCTAGAGACTTTGATAGTGGTATTGTGCTTAGCCCTCACCCATATCAGGTCAGAATTGAACCAAGAATATAGATTTTAGCATTTTTGTATATACTAACATGATTAGAAGATGTGTTATCATGGCACAAGAACCAATAGAGCTAGTAGATTGCATAGAATATGTACCTCATAAACTTTGTCTATGTGGGTGCGCATAGAAATACAAAAGGTATAATTATATATGGTGGAGTAGTAGAACTCTCTACTTTATGTGGCATCGTCCAACTGCTTAGCCATCTGTGGCAGCAGTGTCCTTCTTCTACTCAAAATAGTGTTATCTACAGGATGATGTTGTGCGAGTTCCAAGTTTTGACTTGTAAATACTTGCACAGCCAAAATCTTTTTTTTTACAAATTGTATTGTATCTTTTGCGTATAAAATATATATGCCTGAATAAAAAAAATCCAAATCAAGCCATGAATGCAATACCAAATTTATTCTCAGTTATATATACCAAATAAATATAATTGATCAGCTTATGTTACAGAATTAACAAAATGAGAGCGTGTGTGAATAGAAATTAAATAATCAGTTGTATATGGTCCATTCCTACGAAATGGGCCCAGGCCCCTTTTCCCTACCTTTGGCCCCTCTATGCCTCATATCTCAGTCTAATATTCATTGATATTAAAACAAATCATACTGACACATTCATTCCTCTTGGTATGAGAATTCCTCTGATATATGGCCGTTTCCACCAATTTGACAACATTTGGGCCCCTAGACACCCCCCTGAGTACCCAAAAATAATTTTTACATTCATCAGTTGATTTTTTATTTTCTATCAACATTATATATATATGCACATTAAACTGCCAAGTTTGGAACCATTCTAATAATTAGGAATTTGTTTACAGGGGGGTCGAAAATAGATCCCAAAATTTAATATAGAAAAAAAGCTAAAAATAGCATGACAAATAATGGTACAAATTTCTACATGAATGAGGATTTAAATTAGAAATAGATAAAACAAATTTGCACATAATGTATTGAACTTTTCTGTACTTGATAGGTCTCGACATAAGGATCATAACACCTTTTATTTGGTGAAAATATTCTAACTAGAAGAAAAGTTACAGCCAAATAACCATTCAGTAATGGTAATGATAATGGCAGCGGCAAGGGTGATAGGTCATTGACCCTCTGCCCACATTATAAAGTACACATTATATAACTCATTATATTTAGAATATATATAACATTCATTACCCTTGTGTAGTTTGTTAAGTTGACTCAAATACTTGTATTTAATGTTCCTGTTCTGTTTAAGTATTTAGAGGCAAAATCTTCAAGGATAAACGTTCTAATATTATGTATATATGTTAGAGATATAATTTCTGATATTATGTGACAGCAGGCGTGACGGCACACGACGGCAGGCGTGACGGCACACGACACAACGTGACGGCACATTTTTAAAGCATTTTGCATGTAAAATCATGTAAAAACAACTCGGAAATCATGAATTTCAATCTACATAGATTGGTACCAAGCAAAGTCAATAATAAAATGTCAAATTTAAAGTTTATTATTGAAGTTGTGCCTTATAAGGCTCTAAAAACCCTAAAATAGGCGTGACGGCACACAACAGGAGCTAGGGTACCCACCACCTTTTGCCATCATGTTATTTCTCTGCTACAATTCATGAAAGACACAAATCACAACATTTGATGTTCCATATATATATATATGTATAATCCCATGCATTTTATCATTATTCATCATAATTTGATATAATTTTTTTTTTTTTTTTAAATCCACCTTAGGCACACTGCGTGACGGCACACGACATGGGGGGTGCCCCACACACAAAAAAAATCGGTTTTTGATGGCTTTTGGCGAACAAATATTTTTGTTTGCAATTTCTTTTTACACAGATCATGTTCACATAACCTACTATCACAACATATAAAAAAAAATGTTCAATTTTCAAGATTATTTAGAAATTTAGCTATTCCACGGACTAATGGCAGTTTTAAAAAAAGATTTTTGCCCCCAAAATGGGATTTTGAAAAAAAAATAAAAAAAATATTGGGCTAAAAATGCCAAAAATGTGGTTCCACAGGTTGACAGAACCATCCTATCAAAAAAAATTATCAAATTAATAGTAATTAATTTGATTTAAGCCCATTTTATCACTTTCCACGATTGGGGGCCAAATGTTGTCAAATTGGTGGAATTGGCCATATACATTATTATAGGGCTGATGCATATTTGATGAGTTATAACCCTTTAAAATCGATATTTTCATAGAAAACTGTCAATGATTAAACATTTTGGACTTGGATATTCAGAAATTTACACCAATTAGTGTTTTTTATATCTGATTAAATTTGCTTAGGCACCAGGTTCTAATTCCAATGCATTTCAGTAACCCAACTTACTATTCAAAAATATTGTAACAGAAACAAAATTAAAAAGTTCTTTTTTTCGTTTTTACGTCGCACATGTTACTCACTTTCATGCAATGAACTTGTGGTATGACACAAGAATAAAACTTATTTGATATATATTTAAGGGAATACCTAACATTTGGTACCTAATAAGTCCAAATAGGACCATCAATGAGGATGTTATGCCTGTTTAAAAAAGTTCAATGGGAAAATGGCTAATTATGTATGTTTTTACAGCGCCACATACATTAGTTGTGCTTTTCAATCCTATGATAAAAAATCATTTAAAACTAATATAAATATATTGGGCAACCAATTCTCTTGTTGAGTATGCAATGTGAATGGTCTTAACAGATATGTCTTGTGTGTAGAAGGGGAAAACACCTGTTTTTACATCGCACATTGTACGTTTTTACGTCACACGTTTTTACGTCGCACATCGCATTTGCTTGATAGAGGCAAAACAATTTAAGATAGAAAGTTGTAAGATGTACCACAGGAATCACAATGATATCAGCTTTCTGCTAATATAAAATCATCCATATTCCTTGAATGGTCTGAACAGAAATGTCTCGTGCATAGAGTGGAAAAACACTCAAATTTATGTTGTACGTTTTTACGTCGCACGTTTTTACGTCGCAACATTTGGTTGATATAGGCAAAGCTATTTGAGATACAAAGTTGTAACATATACCAAACAAACCGCAACACTGTCAGCTTTCTGCTAATATATAATCATTCAGATCCCTTGAGTGGTCTGAACAGAAATATGCCTTTTGCACAGAGAGAAAAAAAAGGTTTGCCATGTTTCTGGATGGATAATTATTAGTAAAGAAACTAAATATACTCCATATGAATGCCTTCAAAACGGAAGGATATAATTAATACAGTGTCCCTAGATTTGTTACATGGATTCATCTGACTATGAGTGCTACACTCGATAAAAACCAGGACATTTCAATAAAGAGATTTTATGAAAAAAACACTTTGAAAAATATCAATTTTGTTACTCATTTTCCTGAAACACATCATATTCATTGATTTAAATATTTAAAATGAACGTTTTCGGCCATAGATTCCTAAATAATTGTTTCTGGATGCCATTTTTTTCAGGATTATATAGAGGAGAATATGACCTTTTAGGAAATATTATCCAGAAACCTCTCATCTTTAATCTAAACTTCATTTTTTCTCATTCCCATTACTGAAAAGCAAGATCTTTCAGAAAATAGCTCTATAGCGTTTTTACGCCCATATTTTCAACCTAGTTTATAAAACAGAAATATAATCCCTGGCAGAAATAACACTTGAATCCGCAAGGTAAGGTGATAACAAAGCTATGTGAGTCATTTTTTCTTATATCTCTTGCTTATGAAGAGAACAGTGGTAGATGATTAAAGGTAATGTCTGAAAAAACCTATACATGGAAAACAAAGCTGTTTTTAATTTTGAAATTCCTATATCAAAATAGGCGAGTCCTTGTACCATAAATTATCAAACATATGTTGAATTTTTGAATGTTATTTTTTAATTAAATTGCTTAAACAAAACAAAACTAATATCCCATTGCCAAAATATGTAGTATATAATGCCAATGGGATGTGTGACGTAAAAACATAGGAAATCCTAACCCAGTCATTGCTTTTATCGAGAGAACAAATATTGAATCAATTAAGTAGCAAATTTAGATTTAAAAAGTCCCATTACTCTACTTTAAGTACCCTAACTATGGAAAAGATTAAAGGAATTTTTTTTTGTACAAAAGTTTCAGGCTACTGGGGCCATTTCGTAGGAATGGACCATATATATAGTGTATACATATATCTAATGCCCTGTTACATAGTATAGTCAATATGGATTCGCTATAGACCAGACATTTGTAAAAGTACATCCCTATGATATAAACTGTTACTTTAGTAACCAAACTGAGGTAAATATTCCCCAGATATTGGCAATCCATGTATAATGTACACCATAAAAACTTGTTCCCCTTGCAGCCTGATTCATATCGGAAGGAGCACCATTGTCTAGCTCTATGTTATTAGATAGTTGGAAACCAGTTCTTTCGGGTTGGATTCCTACAATATTGATTTTCATGCAATATAACGTTCCTCTCCAAATTACATGAACTTCTAGTTGGATCAAAATTCAAATGGCTTTGTATTGTTTTGAAATTCCACCATTCTACCATTGGCCATACCACACTGCACCTCAAGGGACACATCCATTGCAGGAAAAGACATCCCTAAAGGAACTCTGCTGTTTGCTAATTTGTGGAAATTGCACCATGATGACAAATACTTTGAAGACCCTTGGACATTCAAACCTGAGAGGTTCCTCTCAGAGAATGGCCAATATGTGTTAGGCAGCACAGATGGGCAAACTCAAGTGTCCAAGTACAGCATGCCATTTGGTTTAGGTAGGAGGACGTGTAATGGGCAGGCCTTGGCCAAGAATAGGACTTTCCTTTTCATAACTTCACTATTACAACAGTTTAAGTTCTTACCCATGGATCCTTCAAATGTACCAAGTTGTGATCCTAAAGACTATGATTGTGGTATTGTACTTACCCCTCACCCATATCATGTCAGGATTGAACGAAGAATATAGATTTTAACATTATTTCATCTCTGGGCCTTTTTCTGACAGATATGATTAGAAAACTGTTAACAATGCCTCATCCTAGTAGGAGTGGAGCTAGTAGAATGCATACAACAGTAGAATGCATACAACAAGTACCTCATAAAAGTTGCTCTGAGTGGATACAGATAAAAACACAAAAGCTCTACAATGGGGTAGTACAACACTCTGGCTTCTGCTGTATTGCTGCATTGGTCACCTCCTAGCCATCTGTGACAGCCTTGTCATCCTACCCCTCTAAATAGGGTGGTTATCTGTTGTAGTTACAATCAGTTCTAAGTTCTCTAGTTTGTAGAGAATTTTTCGCTATCGATTAATATTCATCTAAGTTCAATAGGTTAGATTTGCCTGGAAGACCTGCATGTCATTAGACCTGCAGATGGTATATTATTATATGATTGTATTGTATTGTATGTCTATTCAGATTAAATCCTATATTTAGCACTTATTGAACGAGTTGATGCATGGCGCGTAAGGAAAGAACAAGATCATAGATTGAGTTCTTTACTTCCGCGTCCGTGCGGAAATGAGTCCTATATGTTGATTATCATACATGCCTAATTTTGCGTGTAAAACATGCTTTATCAAAAAGATAATGATGTAATCTACCATATTTGGTTTTCTTAAGAGGAATATAATTAGAAATAGGTGAAATAATTGAGGAAGAAAGCACTCCGGCAAACTTGCGTCAGCAAACTTGCGTCGGCAATCTTGCGCCACCAAACTTGCATCAGCATGACAACACACAGGTAATGAACTATTACATAGTCCATTACCGCTTTACAAGTAATGAACAGCCGTCGGGGCCTAGGTAATGAATGCATGTATAATAAATATATATAAATAATCACTGAGTAAAAGTAGTGTGTCTTTAAAAACAGTATTGTACATTTCATGTATGAAATATATTTGGCCGAAATAAAACAATTGACCTACAGACAATGCCTTTGAAACTATGTAATTATTTGTCCTTAATCTATGACCTGTCTTGATGCTTGATTACATTTAACAAACACTTAGAAAAAAATGTATTTAAAAACTCATTACACCCCCATCTTAAAAAGTGGGAACCAATGAAATGGCCATGGACTATTGGAGTATAATAGTTTACACCAGAAATGGGAACAGGCCCCTTCTCTGGCAGCCATAGCTCTTCCAGAGGGTCCCGTGGACTAGAGTTAGATGCCCAAAAGGAATGATGAAAACATGCTATTGTGGATTAATTGGCTAAATATCAGATATTCAAAAGGATACAAATAGGATAATAACTGATAAACATCCACACCTCTTCTGTACCAGTTGTGTAGCCCCATCCATAGCGCCATTGTATATTGTGTGGGGTCCAGATACATAGAGCTCTATCCACCTCCAAATTTCTTGTTTATTTCCCATTGAGCTCAGACATTTTTCCATAAAGATGATGGATTAAATTTCTTTTTATTTCTTATTATTCAAAATATTTATTCAGGATTGACTGTGGTTACATCAAGGTCATATTTACAAATTTATGGAACAACCTACGGCTCAACTTGCAGTTATCTTCCACTGCTACCTGACGTTCAGTCGACCAGACGAAACAATTAATACAAACAAATTGCGAGTATACATATGTAACGATCCTGAGAGATGCATGCATTGCAATGTTTCTACTGATCTCTGGGCAGCTCCATCACCAGCTCTGGATCCGGGCACCTCCGGGTAGTATGTCCGGACGCCACTATGGGTCTACAGACAATATTTTCAGTTCATATAACTTGAGTAATTTATCATTAATTAACCATTCATATTATTCCATCATTAACCATGCTATTTATTACCCATTTCAACATTCATGTTCAAGTTTATACTTATTTCATTATTACATTTATTTAGTTATTCCTGTTTTGTATTGCAAACATAATGTTACCTTGTTTTGGAAATCATTGATTATCTTGATGTGCCTGTTCATATTTCGGGGTGAGAAGTCTTAAACCCAGCACACAAGGAGGAATAAAGGGAACATATGAAAGAAGTATTTCACTCTTGATGTTATATCTTGGAGCTGCGTTTGGAACATAGAATACTTCAACCCCTGATCCTTTGGAACTTTAATAATTATCCAGTAGCTGTAACCTATACATCACAAAATATCATTATTTAATATTGATTAATATTAAGCCGGAGCTGAAACACAGATGTGCAACGATGGCCACATAGACACTGGAAAGAACATAGGCAGGAATCACAACACATACAATAGATGAATCAATGATATAAAGTAGAATACACAACTAAAGGATAGGCTAGTTTAAACAAAGATAATCCCTTGCTAATTTTTCAAATGTGTCAAAGGCTTCAAAACACGCACATCTCTTGGTAGGACATTCCACATGTTGCATAGGTTGTAGAGTAAAGATCTTTTAAAATTTGTTTGACCTTGGAAGAGGGGGGACGAGCACTGGGGCCCCATCCCTATGCATTCTAGCATTACCTCTAAGGAAATTTGGCTTAACATTATGAATATGGTCCAGGGAATCAAGATATACATTTCGTCTTCACCAATCCTTCCAAATAAACAACATTTAAGAGAGAAATCACGCCTAAAATATCTTAACTATTTCTGTTATTCAATGCAGTACCAAATTTACTCAGATATACCAAATAGTTAATTATCATTTGTCCGCTTTATTTTGAAAAATTTACTAAAGGTGAATGTGTGTGTTGACACAATAATCAGCTCTTTATCACCCTGACCTATCTGGTCAATAGGGTCAGCTATTGACCAGACCCATTGTAAAACTACGTCCCTATAATATAAACAGTTACCATGGTAACCAAACTGTGGTAAATACTATTTGTATGTTTCGTAACGTAGAAATATGTTTCCCTTAGTTACAGCCTGCTTCATGTGGGAAGGAGCACCATTGTCTAGATGTATGTCGATATTTGGAAACCAGTTCCTTGGAGAAGGATTCCAATATAATATTGATTTCATGAGCTATATCTTTTCTCTCCAAATACATTAAGTTCCTAGTTTGATCAGACCCGACAATATTGTGCACTATTTTGCATTTGTTTATTTGATTTAATTTCATGAGAAATGTGTTGATGATAATAATATTAGAATTGTTTAAATAATAATCAATGTTAATCTATACAAAAGATCAATGCTTCTGGAATGTTGGAAAGGTCTCACGTTATATACATGTACATATATGCTAGGTGTTTATGTTTACTTGATTCAACATGATTTCTTATGGTCCTCACCAATTTCAATCCTGACGATCTCATTTCCCTAGGATATATTATGAATGAAATGTCCACAACATATATGTATTCATATATCACTGAGTGATACAAACAACACTACCACCAGAACTACTGGAAGAACTTTTGGGAAAAGCCCACAAAGTAGCTTTAAATTATTCTATTTTAGATTATTAGACCCATACATTAAAATCAGTTAAGTAACTTGATGGTTTCACTCAGTTGGAATATCACACAAGTTGCCTAGCAAGGAGTGTGCTATTCTGAAGGAGCACTCCTGTCATATCCTAACTACTGTCAGTCAACATTACTAAATGAAAAAAATAGTTGGGAGAGCTAAAATACAATTAACATTTTAGAGGTTAAATCTCTTTCTCTGTGGATCATGGCAATTTGTACTCCTTGGATACAGTTTGGTACAATATCATGGACCCCCTAGAAATATGAAAAGGGTGCTGATGCACAGGCATTTGTTGCCTAAGAAATCCCTACCACTAATGTAGTTCTTGGTAAGCTGTTATCTCTTGCATAGGTAGGGAATTCCTACTGTAGGAATAAGAACTAGCTTTGTCTCTATATAGCTCCTATATATAACTCCTTCTCGCACAAAATCTTCCTTACCAGCTGCTTAGCAATGATAAGTAGTAAAAGGAGGAAATAAGTAAATAAAGGCTTGTTATGCAACGGAACCTTGAGGTGCATACAAGGACAGTAGAGTAGCTTTTTTGATCATGCTTCAATAATTATCAATAATAATTCACAGGTTGAACTAAATTCTGTCCAACATGACCTACTTGCTCATTGTACATTCTAAAGATAAACTGCTTCAGTAAATTAATACTGTTAATACATTTCCATGCAAATGAACTGACATGTTATTATGAATAATGTAATGACATCTAACAGCAAAGCCCAATTATGGGATAGGATAAGCCCAATCATGGGTGGTTAAACAAAAAGCCAAAGTCTTAGGCAGTAATAAATCAATGAGACAAATCATTATTTCTGTCATCATATAGTCATAATATTTAGTTAAATATTATTGAATTGAAACTTGAAAATGTATATCACTCTGATTGTTAATCAATCTTCAACAATTATTTCTGTTTGTGAACAAAACAACTGAACCCATTCAGGGTGTGGAATGCTTATAAATGCATTCCCGCAAGAAGGGCACGGCATTCATTTAGGCATTCAAATGATAGAGGTGTGGCTTGATTAATAGATTACCGCCCATAGGGCGTGGCTTACATTAATGCATTATAAAGTATGGTTTGGGCAAAAAAAAATTTTATTTCGAAAAATAAACTCTTCTTCATTACTGTTGTTTTCTATTTGTTCTATTTATTTTTTCTATATGATATCCCGTCCATTTTGTACAATTAAAATCATTGCCATAGGAATAACACCAAAATGGGGGATGCAATAATATGACTAGAACAAAGGCGTCGCGGGAATCGCTGATTCTGTGATATATGATTAAAATGTAACTAACATACATTTCCTTCCCATCAAAATGCATATGTAAGAGTAAATCCTGTTTTCTGTCCTTATATCTTGATAACATTAGCTTTGTAATGTCTAGCATTGTCACACCTGCCATGATGCTTGCCAAATCTATGTATTTCCTTATTTTTCATTGCAAGTCCAATGATCCATGTAAAATATAATATAGACAGTTGTTCATGCACTGTCAATGTCCAGTATTCTTTGCCCGGTCTGTGTATGACGTCAGGGATGAAGACGTCGCATAGAGAATATTGCTACTTTGTATGGGCACTCCCATAGTGACGAACGATACTGACGTCTGTTCTCACAATAATGTTAATTAGTTAATTAGTTATTAGTATAAAATGGCCATCCCAACTACAGCAATTCATGAAAATGTCTTGAAAATTGATTATTAGAGGTTGTATAACACATATTGTTTCTAGGTCAATGTTTACAGTGTGTGGAACACCAACAAGTTTTTCTCAGCGTTTGTAAAGTAAGTAATTTAGTTCTACAACTGTACAGAGAACAGCCATGGCCCTTCTCTACATAACCGCATCGTTCATAGCAGCTTACTTGTTGTACAATATTCTCTACAAATGTTTCTTCACCAGGAATATCTTACAGGGAATTCCTGGACCTAAAGGCTGGCCTTTAGTAGGGAATTCTCTTCAAATGGACATCCTCAATCCTCACAATACAATCACAAAATGGAGCGACGTCTTCGGTAGTATATTCAGAATCAAGATCTTCCGGGATGATGTTGTTGTCCTGAATGACAAAGAAACGATTCAGGATATGCTCACTTCAGGGGCTTGCTCTTCTAGACCATATATATACAGAATACATGGTATAATATTAAAAGGCACTATTAGTTTCGTTTTTCGTGATTACTCTCCAGAATGGACCGATATAAAAAAAATCTTGACACATTCCCTTAATGCCTATGGATCAGGGCTGATGAAAATAGAAAAGATAACTATGGAATGTCTTGATAAACTATATGATGATATTTCTGAGGGAAGTTGCCGATTTTCTAAAACCGTTGACCTAAGGCCTTACATACATGAGTGTACTGCTGGTATGATATCCACTTTATATTTTGGCTATCGACTAGAACAGTCTGAACTCTTGGAACTTTTAGAGTGGGAAAGAGGAATAATTAAACTTTCTAGCCCTGCTGGGCTCATTGCAATCCTTGATCTCTTCCCTTGGATGAGATACCTTCCTTTAAAATCCATACAAGAACCTATGCAAGATGCCATGCATATGAAACAATGGATCTCAAGAAAGTTAAAAGAGACAGAAGAAAAAGATCAAAATTCTGCAGATTCTGAGGAAGAAACTTGTATTTTGGTATCACTTAGGAAATATGTCAATAAAGTCACTGGAAAAAAGCTAAGTCATGAGGATTTGAAAGGGATAACTACTGATATTATCATGGGGGGCTTTCTGACTTCAACAGCCACCATTTACTCTCTTATGTTAGTTTTGATAAATTATCCTGAAATACAGGAGAAAATGTTTGAAGAGATTCAGGAGGTGACTGGAGGAGCTGCTGGAGGAGATGTGGGTAACAGAAGGCAGCCTTATGTAACAGACAGAGCCAAGATGACCTATGTGAAGGCTGTCCAGGAGGAGATATTAAGGTTATCACTTTGGCGCATTTGTTAGACATGAAGATGTAATTCAATTAATCATAGAACCAATATTTAATGGTTGTGACAACTATTAATGACCTTGGTGCTTATTTCATCAATATCATTTTTAAAGATGAGACTCTATCTCTACCGCTTATGAATATGAAAACACCAGAGAAGATATACATTTTACTTGATTTGCATTTTACTTGATAGTGATTATATAATGTAATGATAATAAATATATGATTATCTATCTGTTCCAGGTTCTCCACCATTTTACCATTAGGTGTACCTCACTGCACGTCAAGGGACACATCCATTGCAGGAAAAGCCATTCCTAAAGGAACTCGGCTGTTTGCTAATTTGTGGAAAATGCACCATGATGACAAATACTTTGAAGACCCTTGGATGTTCAAACCAGAGAGGTTCCTCCCAAAGCATGGCCAATATGTGCTAGGCAGCACAGATGCTTCAAAGTACAGCATGCCATTTGGTTTGGGTAGGAGGATATGCCCTGGACAGGCCTTGGCTATGAATAGGAATTTCCTTATCATAACTTCTCTGATACAGAAGTTTAGGTTCTTACCCCATAATGCTTGTAATGTTCCCAGTTGTGATCCTAGAGACTTTGATAGTGGTATTGTGCTTAGCCCTCACCCATATCAGGTCAGAATTGAACCAAGAATATAGATTTTAGCATTTTTGTATATACTAACATGATTAGAAGATGTGTTATCATGGCACAAGAACCAATAGAGCTAGTAGATTGCATAGAATATGTACCTCATAAACTTTGTCTATGTAGGTGCGCATAGAAATACAAAAGGTATAATTATATATGGTGGAGTAGTACAATTCTCTACTTTATGTGGCATCGTTCAACTACTTAGCCATCTGTGGCAGCAGTGTCCTTCTTCTACTCAAAATAGTGTTATCTACAGGATGATGTTGTGCGAGTTCCAAGTTTTGACTTGTAAATACTTGCACAGCCAAAATCTTTTTTTTCACAAATTGTATTGTATCTTTTGCGTGTAAAATATATATGCCTAAATAAAAAAATCCAAATCAAGCCATGAATGCAATACCAAATTTATTCTCAGTTATATATACCAAATAAATATAATTGATCAGCTTATGTTACAGAATTAACTAAATGAGAGTGTGTGTGACTAGCAACAAAGTAATCAGTTATATATCTGATGCCCTGTTATATACATAGTATAGTCAATATGGATTCGCTATAGACCAGACATTTGTAAAAATACATCCCTATGATATAAACTGTTACTTAGGTAACCAAACTGAGGTATATATTCCCCAGATATTGGCAATCCATGTATATTGTACACCGTAAAAACTTGTTCCCCTTGCAGCCTGATTCATATCGGAAGGAGCACCATTGTCCTGCTCTATGTTATTAGATAGTTGGAAACTAGTTCCTTGGGGTTGGATTCCTATAATATTGATTTCATGCGATATAACGTTCCTTTCCAAATTACATGAACTTCTAGTTGGATCAGAATTCAAATGGCTTTGTATTGTTTTGAAATTCAATACACAGATAATGTGATATCTGTTGTGAGACATTACATAACAATGTGTAACCTCATTATATTTATATTAATTATTAATTATCACCGAGTTCCTTCCATTATACATTCTTATTCATCCATATAACTAGTCACACCTTAACAAATCGTAATAACAATATAAGAAAAGTCTGATAGGTCTGATATATCTTCCAGTACATGCTAACTGTTGATGGTGTTTTACTGAAATTGAATTAAAAGTATTAAATTGTAAGTATTATGGATCCTTTGTTTTCTTGTAATGAAATGTTTCACATATTTGTGAAATTCTAGGGGAATAAAACCTTTTAAATGAAGGCAACTCTTGAAACATTCCAGATGATTAATTGCATCTTATCAAATATGTAAAACGCCTTTAAATGAAATGAAAAAAATAAGATATCTTAGATGGTCTAAAATGATTTTCCATGTTTCCATTTTCCATGTTTAATTCTGGATGGGTTCAACGCTTGTATAGAGTCATGTTTTAGAGATAGCTACATACTACATGCAACATTTCAGTTCTTTTGCAATAGCAGTTGCCAACTTGTAATACTCGTGTAATAATCAAAAAGAGTAGGGTATTACCATGGTATGACCATTTGAACACAAATGTGGTCCATTTTAGGTAACTATGGTCTGGTTGCTAAGCAACAACAATCAATCTAAAGTTAGCCTCAGAGATATTTGTTAGTTTAGTACTCACAGACTTTTGTTTAAATTGAATGATATTAACCTTAAAATATTTTTCAAGATACAAGTATGAAATTGGTTAATTAACACTTTGGTCATATCTTATATGAGGTAAGGGAAAGGCAAGTCCTTCATTTACTCCACGTTATTGTATGTACCACATGCTATTTGTATGGGCGGGAGTAGTGTGGTAATTTGCACCAGTTCCACACATGTGGTATGACTTCCTGTCCCCAGTAAACATAGCCATAAAGTAAACATAGCAACGTGGGAGTAAATATAGAACCTAATATTGAATGTGGAACTCAGGACACTATTACACTGTCCTCGATGTTTTGTTTTTTTCACAACCCACTTGCCTATCGGCTTGTGGGCCACAAAAAACAAACATTTCAGACAGTGCAATAGTGTCCCTTTTACCACATTCTCATTAGGTTCCATCTATTTACCATTGCATCTCCAATACGCTGGTTGGTCTTTGTTACAATATGGTATATATCTCTAATAAGTTCATCTGCTGAAATTTTGCGAGTGCCTGTAGAATCTTGGGGGAGATCTGTCCTGGGGGCAATAGATTGGTCTTTGGAGTTGGTACATACGCAGGACTGTTGGCACAGCCTATCTGTTCTGGGATGTAAGGCTTGACATGGCTTCTATGGCTTTTGCTCGTGGATGGTCTTGGGCTATTGGGTCTTGACTTGTCTTTGGGTGGGGGGAACTTTTATTAGACATGGAGGACTGGGTGGCAGTTCTCCATCCATTTCAGATACTTCCATTTCCTTTATAAGTTCATCGTGGATCGATGAGAAATCATCATTGCCATCAATATCAATAATGCAAGATTCACTAGTATCACTGATATTGACTGGAGTGTCCGTCATGTTTCTTTTTTTTAAATAGGTTTTTATTGCAAACAATTTCGAGGACATCCCCAATATTCTCATTTGATACAATTAAATTTTCAAAAAAACGTTCATTGTAACGGCGGTAACTGAGCGGGAGACTTCACGCCAGAGCTCCGTCACCCACCCTTGTGGGAAAACGGGGAACTACGGCCAAAGGGTCTAATGTTTTTCTATGGTTTTTAACTGTATTACTTCAAGGTAAAAATATGTAATATTGGTGCTGATTTTACTAAGTCATTTACAGCTATTTTAGCTACTCTGTGTAGAGTAGATTATTTTTTCATGTTATATTATATTCACTGCTGTACTGGGAGCATTCTGCCCGTATACCCAAGCCAACAGAACACATGTGAAGCAAGGATTTGAATCTCCTTACTGAGTTGTTTTTCATCCCCAAAGATGGCATTCGTGGTTAGTAATTTCATTATATCATCTGAAACTTGTTGTATTATGTATTATGTATGCTCTGTATTGGTTCATGTAGAGAAATATCGATTTGATGTATGTTTAAAGTTGATATCAACCAAGTGTGTGTAGGATATGTGTGACCATGCTGGTTTGTTTACATAAGGAGTGGGACTGCTTAGTGAAGTTATTCTATGTCTTTGCAGTTTCACAGTCGGTCTAATCACCACTGTATGGACACTAGTCGTTGAATAAAGATTTGGAAAGCAATCAGTAACAGTGAAACACGAGCCAGGCATTGATGATGCTCCAGCAACGTCCATTGCTGCTGATGATGGTGTGGTACTATAGGGTGGTAATGTGTTCCCAATAGTCCATGCATCTCCCTCAAGCTATGAAGCAGGTTCCTCTGGGGAAGTACATTCGACCAGCGATTGCAGTTAGTCTAATGGTAGTCCAGCAGTGGTTCCAGCAATGGTGGGAGTTTTCTACTGCAGCAACAAGTCTACATTCTTCTCATGTCTACACCATACTATAGTGGCTAGCCAGTTGTGAGTTACAAGAACTATATCTCAAGCCAAGGACTGTTACAAGAACTGTCACAAGGACTCCAAGCATCAAGTACACCACCAGTAATATTGACTTTAATTACATGTTCATCATTGAGGATCTTTCCCAGTGCAAGTGTCATAAAATCTGGTTAATTTCTATGTGCTTATGAGTATAATAATTCATTGATATTTCTTGTCTCCTTACAACTCTGGTTACATATAGCCATATCGTCAGATGTGCAGAACAGGCAACTTTTATAGTAATTTTGAATGTATGACTGAAAGTATATATGTTGTTATACGTTGTGTAGTGTCACCTGGTCAAGGAAATTAAGTGTGATTCACCTAATCAAGGTAACTAGGTATTATTCATCTGGTCAAGATAATCAAATCTGGTCAAGATAATCAAATGTGGTTCATCTAAGTCAAGATAATTAGGTTGAATTCATTAAGTCAAGGTAATATAATTATCACATTTTTGGTACACTTTACTGGTAACCTTATATATATATCTCTGGAGTTTTTTCTCCCCTAGGAGGGTTATTGGTCATGTAAAAAAGGATTCTGTGTACCAACAGGTATTTGTGTTAATTCATTCATAAAGGTGCTCTATTTTTTATTGCTTTGTCTACATAGACATGCAGCTCAGGTTTGCATATTGTTATCTCTGATGTTGGTTTTTGTCTCAGGTAATCTATTATAGGTATACAGCCCGAAATTCAATTCTGCTGCTGAATTCTAGGTGTTCAATACACAGAGACAGGTAAAATTTGATTGATATTTTCTCCATTTTCCCCCAATTATTGCATTCCACCCAGGGCGTGTTCATTATCCCAGTTCTTAAAAGATGGCCGACAAGGAGGTAGGTGAGCTTAGAGAACGGCTAGAAACGCTCGAGGAGGCAAACAGGAAACTCACTGAAACCATAGGAGAGGAGGAAAATCACACATTGCGCCAACAGATAGCGAACAATGAGACCGAGATAACCTCTATCCAGGAGAAAGTACAGGAAATTGAAAATGCCAAACCAGAACCAAGTTTGCCCGACGACGAAACACCAGACGTGGGGGACTTGAAGCAGAAGGCTGACAACCTAGATACTAAACTGCGTCAATTGAGAGATCAGTGCAAGGCAGAGACTGATACGTCAAAGATCTCTGAGATCAAGGCAGAGATAGACGTAAAAGACAAGGAGTTTGTGGCTGTCCATGAAACGATCCAGAAACTCAATAGAAAGTCGTCCCGTGACAGGAGGAATACACTGAAGATGGACGCACTGAAGAACGATGAAATCGCAAAACGGAGGGACAAATTCGAAAGTAAGTACCAAAAACTGAAGGTAGCCCTCAAAGCAGCTCGCACCACAGCAAAGGGAGAGCTGGAAGAAGATGCAAATCTGAAGCATCAAAACACTATCGATGAATGTGTCACCAAGCTTCTTGGCACATTCAATGATGTCAAGGCCATGGGGACTCCTGCCCATGAAGTAGTACGAAAGATGGATGCTGCTTCTAACATGGCTGATGACATGGTGCGAGTGTTGCAAGAGTTGCTCATCATGGACGACATGAGCGAGAAAGGCAAAAGGTACCTCCTTCGTCAACCCCTAAGCAAGGACTACGCGAGATCAGTCTATGGATCCACCGTGTCTAGGGTCAGCAAGTGGTCTAGGACAACAGATGGGCTAGAGCTGGAGAAGCAAAAGGCAGAGGCAGAACTAGCAGCCAAAAAGCAGGAACTGGCAATGAATGACGCAATCAACAAACAGCGCCTGAAGCTTGAAAACTTGGAGAAGCAGAGGGATGTTAAGGCCTTAGAAGCAAAGGTTAAGGTACTGAGTGGCGATAGTGACCAGCAGAGTGATGTTTCTCATGTTGAGCCCACTAAGAACAAGCACATGACAGCTCCACCATACGAGTCCCCTCTTCGCCCCAATGCCAAGATCTTCAAGCCAAAGGTGCATGAGTATCATGAAGAAGAGGCTTCGCACACCACTAATGTAAGTTCCGCGGCTGAGAAAACCATGCTCCAGGCCATTACCAACAGCATCCAGACAGCTCACCTTCCGGTCCCGACTCCGCCAACATTCAAGGGAGACCCCTTAGAGTACGTAGACTTCAAAACTGCTTTCATGGACATGATAGCAGATCGCAATGTCCAGCCTAGAAGGAAGTTGTACTATCTGAAGCAGTACGTCGAAGGCCCAGCTAAGTCAGCTATAGCAGGATGCTTCTACGGCTCATCTGAAGAAGCATATGAGCAGGCATGGTCTACCCTGGACAAACGCTATGGTCGCTCGTTCATGGTGCAAGAGGCACTAGGTAAGCGCCTGGAAAATTGGCCAAAGATCGGGAATAAGGACGCAAAGGGTTTGGAGTCCTACGCTGATTTCTTGAGAACCTGCTTGGACGCCATGCCCCACATCAAAGGCCTTAGTTCTCTCAACGACTACAAGGAGAACAAAAGGCTCAAAGCAAAGCTTCCCGACTGGTGTGCCTCACGATGGACGAGACAAGTCGCAAGGTTTCAGTTAGAAAGTGACGAATTTCCCTCGTTTGGTGAATTTGTCGCATTTGTGCAGAATGAGGCCGCTATTCTCAATCATCCCCTTTGCTCAACACCTGGCAATGAGGAGGAGACTTCCTCCCATGGCCCCAAGCAAAGGCGAGATAAACAAAGCCACACCCAAAGTGTAACCCTTGCAACATCTTCTCATGAGCAGGCACCTCCACGAAATTCATCATATCAGAAACTGGCCAATGAGCAGGGAGCTTCGTCACATAGCCCACAACCATGTACCCTATGTGAGAGCATGGAACACCGCATATGGGGGTGTCCGGCTTTCAAAAGCAAGTCCGTAGAAGAAAGAGTGAAAATAATAGGCAATAAGAGGTTGTGTTACAGGTGTTTCCGGAGCGGTCACTCATCCAAGGAGTGTACCAACACAGCAAAGTGTAAGGTGTGTAAAGGACAACACCATACCCTACTCCACCGCGACAGAGTCAGCGCGACTACGAAGCTCACCGCAGCTAGCGAAGACACTCAGGTTGGAAAAGAGCAAGAGGCCTTTTCCTGTAAGGCACACACTGACTCCAAGAATTGCACCTCGATGGTGTTGCCAGTGTGGGTGTCAGTAGGAAGTGAGGAGGATGAAGTTCTCACATATGCCTTGTTGGACACACAGAGCGACTGCTCTTACATCAGCAATAATTTGGCCGCTAAACTAAGTGTTCCATCCCATGAAGTAAAGATGAAGCTCTCTACGCTTACTTCCACCACCTCCGTAATGTGTAGGAAGTACAGCGATGTCAAGCTGCGTGGCTGGAACGGCACAACTCCTGTGAACATCAACACATGCTACAGTAGAGATTTCATACCCTGTAATCGTCAACACATACCATCGAAGCACACGGTGGCGAAGGTACCGCATCTCAAGGCCGTCGCCCAAGGTCTTCCTCCCATCCAAGACTGCGAAGTAGGGTTACTCATCGGCTACAACTGCCCTCAGGCTCTAGCTCCCAGAGAAACGGTGACCGGAGGCCCACAAGACCCATTCGCTGTCAAAACCGACTTGGGGTGGAGTGTGGTTGGAGGTCCTACTACGAGCAACCTGGAGGATGTTCACCATTGCCATCGTGTCATCGCCAAAGAAGTGCCCTCGCCAACACCAAAGGATGCTCGTGACAACAAGGTTCACTGCTCACTGGTCATGGCTAAGTCAAGGGTAACGCCTACCAAATTGACGACGATTCCAGGGTTAGAGTTGTCTGCTGCTGTTACGTCCGTGAAAATATCAACGCTCATCAAAGAAGAGCTAGAGATTGCTGTTGACCAATACATAACAGAAAGGACATCAACTCAACAATGGCGTTATGTCCCAACAAAAGACAATCCGGCCGATATCGCCTCCAGAGGTATGTTAGTCAGAGAGCTACAGGCTTCCCATTGGCTCACAGGTCCGAGCTTCTTGTGGGAGTCTGAGTTGCCGCCAACCGAAGTGGAACAGGACCTCACACTGGACGACCCGGAAGTCAGAGCCAACGCGCTACTTACAAAGAGCATTGAGGAAGTTCAACCTGATCTACTTGCCAGCCTAGCAAAGTACTCGGAGTGGAAATTCATGATCAGACTTGTCGCTACTCTCAGGAAATGGAAAGGTGGAGGAGATTCAGTGTTGAAAGAAAACCAGGATGCAGAAGCCAACATTCTGCGTCAACTACAAAAGCATCATTTCCCGGAGGAAGTGATAAAGGTACAAAGGGACTCATTACCTCAGTCAAGCAACATCTCAGGCCTAAATCCAGTGCTTGATGAGAGTGGTGTACTCAGAGTGGGTGGTCGTCTTGCTAACGCTAATCTTCCAAGTGACGTCAAGAGTCCTGCAATCCTACCTGGAGATGCCCATGTTACCAACGCCATAATAATGCATGTGCACCAGTGCACAAATCACCAAGGTCGCGGCCAGACACTCAATGAACTGCGGTCCCAAGGCTATTGGGTTATCGGCGGCTCACAGGCTGTGGCAAGAGTGATAAAGAACTGTGTTGTGTGTAGGAAACTTCGACGTCCATTGGAGGATCAAAAGATGGCTGATCTTCCCAAGGAGCGAGTGATTCCCACTCCCCCTTTCACACACACAGGAATGGACGTCTTCGGACCATTCATGGTAAAGAGAGCAAGGTCTCAGGTGAAAAGATATGGACTTCTTTTTACCTGCTTCTGCAGCCGTGCAGTGCATGTAGAGTTACTTGATGACCTATCTACAGATGCCTTCTTGAATTCATTGCGTTGCTTCCTTGCTCTTCGCGGTGCTGTCAAAACCATCCATTGCGATCAAGGGACGAACTTCGTCGGTGCCAACAATGAACTTCGAGATGGCCTAAAATCGCTAGATGCCAATGGTTTAGAGAGGTATTTAGCTGAGAGGCAATGCGAATTCAAGTTCAATGTGCCTCATGCAAGTCATGCAGGTGGCGTTTGGGAGCGCCAAATCAAGTCAATTCGAGCAATACTCCAAGACACGATTGCTATGTGTCCCAACCGTTTGGATGATGGCTCTCTACGCACATTGTTCTATGAGGCTTCGTACATCATCAACAGTCGCCCACTCTCTCCAACCAACTTGACTGACCCAGCATCTGAACCTCCTATCACCCCGAATCATATATTACATCACAAGCAAGATATGATAAGGACTCCACCAGGAACGTTTGTGAAGGAAGATTTGTATGGGAGAAAAAGATGGCGCAGGGTCCAATATCTGTTAGAACAGTTTTGGTCAAGATGGAGGAGAGAATACCTCACCAGCCTACAAGCCAGGGCTAAATGGCAAAAACCAAGGAGGAATCTGAGGATCGGGGACATAGTCCTTCTGAAGGATCCTGACGCCCCTCGATTAGAATGGCCTATGGGTTTAGTTATCAAGGCAGACCCAGACAAAGATAACCTAGTCAGAAAAGTAACCATACGAGTGGGCACAAGGAAACTTGACAAGGCAGGAAAACCTCAACGCAAACTCTCCGAGCTGGACAGGCCAGTTCAGAAAGTTGTCCTTCTTATAGAGTCTGGTTGAACACGCCAAGGGTGGTTTGCTTTATTCATATTACAAACCCGCCTATGTTTTTGAAATCCCCTAAATTTTGGTAAACAGTTATAGGGATATTTGGTGGGAGTGTAACGGCGGTAACTGAGCGGGAGACTTCACGCCAGAGCTCCGTCACCCACCCTTGTGGGAAAACGGGGAACTACGGCCAAAGGGTCTAATGTTTTTCTATGGTTTTTAACTGTATTACTTCAAGGTAAAAATATGTAATATTGGTGCTGATTTTACTAAGTCATTTACAGCTATTTTAGCTACTCTGTGTAGAGTAGATTATTTTTTCATGTTATATTATATTCACTGCTGTACTGGGAGCATTCTGCCCGTATACCCAAGCCAACAGAACACATGTGAAGCAAGGATTTGAATCTCCTTACTGAGTTGTTTTTCATCCCCAAAGATGGCATTCGTGGTTAGTAATTTCATTATATCATCTGAAACTTGTTGTATTATGTATTATGTATGCTCTGTATTGGTTCATGTAGAGAAATATCGATTTGATGTATGTTTAAAGTTGATATCAACCAAGTGTGTGTAGGATATGTGTGACCATGCTGGTTTGTTTACATAAGGAGTGGGACTGCTTAGTGAAGTTATTCTATGTCTTTGCAGTTTCACAGTCGGTCTAATCACCACTGTATGGACACTAGTCGTTGAATAAAGATTTGGAAAGCAATCAGTAACATTCATATTGGTGTACAAAAACTGTTTCACATGATGATACTAGATTATGTGCGCTTTAACTTCTAATCATTTAAGCTTTTAAAGTTGAAATGAACACTTTTAACTACTCGCTTTGAACTCAATAAAGCAGTACAATATGAATGTAGAACAAATTTGTTTCTCACAAGTTTTAATTATATGTATAGTATGGAAAGCGGTTTGATAGGACCGCCTTAGTGACGATAATATCGGCCAATTATCCGAAAAAATCGGTACAATCCTCCAATAGTACTCCTAGTCGGCCGACGACTTCGGCATTTTTCCGACCTTTAGTTTAGTACACCGACATCCTCGGTAACAGAAAAAAAAAGCGTCTGGAAATACCGACCACTTCCCCGATCCCTTGGACCAGTAGTCGGAGATCGGAAAGTAAGATTTAGATTTAGAAAATATTTTATACAGGACATTGAACATTTTCATACGATGGTACAAATATTCTCAGGACAGCCTGAATTACAAAAAACTTTTACTAAAGGAGTTGAATTACGAATATAAGTAATATCTAACATATTTTAGACCACAATAAAACATTAATTCTAGATCTTAGGATCAAAGCCTTTAGACTTCTCTCCCTCCCTCTCCTCACTCCCCCCCCCCTCTCGCCCCTCTCTCTCTCCCTCCCTTCCTCTCTCTATCCTCGTGTATGCATATATGTATATGTATATACAAGTATGTATACATCTGCATACATGTTAAGCATGTATACATGTATGAATTTATGTACACATACATACGTACAAACATTATGTATGTACATACATAATATACATTTTATATGCATACATTGCATGTATTCTATACATTCTGTATATGTATACATGCATATAAACATACATATATGGATACATATACAATACATACCTGTATACTTATATACATGTATACATACATATGTGGGTCAGATTTTCAGAAAATGTACAATTGGCACATCTACCCATTTAGGAAGTTCTGCTAAATTATAGGAAGAACCTGGTAGACCTGCCATGGCAGAGGTCACCTTCCTAATTTCTGGATGATGTAACTGATTGAATGAATGGACAAGAATAAAAATACGATATATATATATATATTAGGCTGAAAAATTATGAACACTGGGTATATTTTGGATCGCATTGATTTAAAGTATGTGTTCTGTTATGTTAAACTGCATTTTGAAGTTCATTTCTGTCTTAAATGGGGGTTATTTGAGAGGATTGGTGAAGGCGAATTGTACATTTTCTGAAAATCGACCAACGTATGCATATATATGTATAGATATATTGTGGTGTATTATATCACTATTTGTGCACTTACTCCCGAAGAGTGTTAAAAAAATCTCAATATTTTCCACACATACTCATTATATAGGGTGGTACACGTTGGTATCTCTAGTATAAAGTCATTAACGATTAAAATAATTGATAAAAGAAATATTAATTAAAATAAGTATGCTATAACGTGGTGTAACATACTGTACAATTGGGAGACTTTGAATGCCGACATGCAACCCGATATGGCGGACAACAAGGCGGCAAAATTGCCGACATTCTTGCAGCTTCGGCCGCCAAAAAGGCAAGAGTACCGACATGTTCGGAAATTTACCGCCAACAGAAAAAGGGGACCGACAATATGCATGTACTAAAAAAAATGTCGGTTGACTTTTTAGAACCTCGGCTGGTACGTCGTAAAATTTTCCGCTCATTTTACCGACATTTCAAATGTCGCTATGTTAAACCTATGGCGATTTCCGATATTGTCGGCGACAAAGCGGTACTTTCAGACGGCTTTCCATAGTATAGATTATTTCTATGTACAGAAGATCGATTGTTACTAAAATTATTTTTGTAACTTTTGTATACCACATTGTTGATAATTTAAATGCAATTGATGGTGAAAAACCAACAAAACGATCAGCTCGCGGTGAGTTGCTTTCTTGTTTTATTTCATGAGTCTCAACGTTTCGGCACAGTGTACCTTCATCAGGAGAATGAATCTTAAAGAGATAAACCACAGTTCAACTGGGAAAAAAACTGAAAATAAAATTTTGTTTAAACTTTGCCTCGTAAAAGAACAAGGTTATGTGAATTCAAAAACCCAATAAAAACAATATGTCACCGGGTTAGTTTTCATTTTAGGGAGCCTCAAAATTTATGGTTGTTCACTATAGAAGTCTATGAGAAAAGGACAGTTTTTTCGTTTTTTCAGTATAAAAAAGAAAATTGAAAATAACTTTCTCCTAAAAATCTCTATAAACATAGCTAACATATTGCTTTACCCTTTCAAGCAATAAAAAATGGGGGTCACCGACCTTTTTAAAAAGTTATTCAACTGAATCTGCATCCCGGTGAGTTAAA
This sequence comes from Sthenelais limicola, assembly GCA_942159475.1. NCBI lineage: Eukaryota > Metazoa > Annelida > Polychaeta > Phyllodocida > Sigalionidae > Sthenelais > Sthenelais limicola. The sequence continues at coordinate 38,835,596 of OW804102.1, forward strand.
AACAGGAATATTGAAGATTTTCAATGCTAAATAATATATTTCAAAATATGTTGATACCCTGTTCTTTCATACATGAGGGTAAACATCTATAGTGGTTATGCTTAGAAGACATTTCAATTAAAAAATGTTATTTGTCTGTCTGAAATTTTGGAAAAACTGGCCCTTTTCTGACATCAAACTAGGTCCCATGTTTAATAGTGAGTTGGTTAAGGCGCCTAAACTGTTTTCAATTAGAAGGTTTTCGGCTTTACTCAAAATGTTCTTTTTCTTTTCCTGGATTTTCCTGTCTGTGGTTTTGTTGGGCATGTTTACTAAAGGGTCGGGTTGAGTCTACTTGCGTGGCACTTACTAGAACTTATACTTTTTACCTAGATAACTTGGTGGGGAGAACTAGAATAACATAAACATTCTAGAAGTTATATCTGTTTCTCTATGCATGCCAAGGCAATTTATACTCCTATACTCATATATAATCGATCCACATAGAAATGAAAAAGTTTATGGTGCACAGGGGCCTGTTGCATATAAAATCCTGACATATATTTGTGGGTAAACTATTTGTCCTTCCATAGGTAGGACATTCCTACTGTTGGAATGCAGAATAACATAAACCTATGCCAAAAGTACCTTACCAGGTGCGTAGCAAGGAAAGGTAGTGAAGGATCGAAGGAGAATATTAAGAAAGGACTTGTTATGCAACTGGCCCTTGAGGTGTATACAAGGTCAGTAGGGTGTCTATGTTGATCATGCTTCACTAATCAAGGATGAACTGAAAATGCTCTACTTACCTCCTCTTTGTACACTCCAAAGGTAAACTGATATGGTAACAACATTCAAACTATTATTACCCTTATATGCCATGAACTATTGTAGATTATATCGTTATAAAAGTAGTAGTAGTTATTTTCATGGAATCTTTCGGCTGTTTATTTACCAAAGAACATACAGTGAAAACAAAGAAGGGGAACACATGAATTTATATTATTGTGGCTATTTATTTAATAATGCAAGCTTGCTCTTAATTATTTTATATTAAACAACAATTGGCGAATATTGTTTAAAAGAATAGATACTATTAATAAGAATCATGAATAATAATGTAGCAAGAATGAAGGTTAACGCTAGGGCTACTGAGGGCAACCCAGAAGATTTACCTGTTAAGTTAATGTAAAAATAAAAATGTTCTCAATTCAAAGTAAATTTTCTGTGAGTGAGATAAGGCCAACCGTGGTAGATTACTCAAAAAGCCATAGTGTAACATATTGAGAAATAGTCATACATGTAGAGATAGACAAACATCAGTTAAACAAGCAGTTCTATGGCTTCTATGAGATATGACTTCAAAACATGACCGTGGTAGTTGAATCTTTATTGGTTAAAGATCAATAGCATTCAGATTTACATCATTCACATAATTTGTATTCATATTAAATGATGACGGAATGGGTCAACTATTATGCTTGGCACAAACTTTGGTTCACTCTGAGATACAGTCCACCACCAAAACCGTAGATGATTTCATTGCTATACCACCAGGAGGTTCCATTGTTTGATTATATACCTAAATGCTTAAATTGTAATGTCAGACCCTGTCAACACCATGGTTTTGTTAATATTTTATATATGCATACACACTTAGCAAACATTTTCATTGTATAATAGTATAAATAAATACTACAGATCATTAGATTCTCAATCACATTTCCGATGTTCTTTATTATTATTATTGAGTTGAAATAACAAATGGACATCACTTTGATTGATGACTCTATTTTTATGTCAAATTGTGGAACTTGGTTTGCATACAAATTCTTGTACACCCAATTTGTATTTGCTTGTTTGTTTAGCAATAATAGTCCAAAGGGTGTCACTAAATCATATCTATGGTACTGATGACTCAACAGTTTGCTAAGATTTAAACTATGATCCATCTTCAACACAATTCCTTTTAGCAGTTACCTAATCAATCAACAACAATTATTTTACTTCAGAAAAAACAAGATAAACAATGGGGCAATTATGCCCACCATGATGTAAAAAATAGCCATGCTTTCTGAGGTGAACAGTTCATCAGAAAGTCTTCAAAACCAATTAATAATGTTAGTACAACAGTCATTTATTTTAGGTAAATTTTTACAGTGTGACGGCCACCTACAAATGAAAACTATGGTTCTTCATAGGGTTAGTCATAATTCATTCAGTGCTACAACAGTAAAGGCGACAGCCATGACGCTCCTCTATATAACTGCATCATTTATAGCTGCTTACTTGTTGTACAATATTCTTTACAAATGTATCTTCACCAAGGATATGCTACAGGCAATTCCAGGACCAAAAGGTTGGCCTTTAGTGGGCAATGTCCTTCAAATGGACATCCTCAATCCTCACAAAACAATCACAAAATGGAGCAAAATCTTTGGTGGAATGTTCAAAATCAAAATTTTCATGGACAATGTTGTTGTGCTAAGTGACTATGTATCAATCCAGGAAATGTTAACCTCAGACGATTGCTCCTCCCGACCGTATACTTACAGAATGCATGGTATAATATTAAAAGATCTCAATGGTATAGTTTTTATTGATTACTCACCAGAATGGAATGAGGTTAAAAAAGCATTGACACGCTCACTTAATGCTTATGGATCAGGACTGATGAAGATAGAAAACATAATTATGGAATGTCTTGATAAACTATATGATGATATCTCTGAGGGAAGTTGTCAATTTTCTAAAACCATTGATCTAAGGCCTTACATACATGAGTGCATTGCTGGTATGACATCCACTTTATATTTTGGCTATAGACTAGAACAGTCTGAACTCTTGGAACTGTTGAAGTGTGAAAGAGGAATAATGAAACTTGCTAACCCTGCTGGGCTCATTGCAATCCTTGATCTCTTTCCTTGGATGAGATATCTTCCTTTAAAATCCATACAAGAACCTATACAGGATACCATGAATATGAGGCAATGGATATCCAGAAAATTGAAAGAAATTGAAGAAGGAAAAGAGGAAAACTCTCTGGATTCAGAAGAAGAAACTTGTATTTTGGTATCACTTAGGAAATATGTCAATAAAGTGACAGGAAAGCCGTTAAGTTGTGAGCAATTAGAAGGACTGACAGTAGATTTTATCCTGGCAGGCTTTCTGACTTCAACAGCCAATATTTACTCCCTTATGTTAGTTTTGATAAATTATCCTGAAATACAGGAGAAAATGTTTGAAGAGATTCAGGAGGTGACTGGAGGAGGTACAGGAGGAGATGTGGGTAACAGGAGGCGGCCATATGTAACAGACAGAGCCAAGATGACCTATGTGAAGGCCGTCCAGGAGGAGATATTAAGGTTGTCAATTCAGCACATTTGTTAATCATTTAGATCTAATTCAATCAATCACATAACCAATAATGGCACAATCAATGTTGTTGAATCTTCTTGTTCATGTTTAATATCAAAAGCTTATATGTTATGAGTTGTAATCATAAGATATCCTCTATCAATGTCACCATAGAAACCATTCTCTGAAGGGTGTCTGCCATGGAAACCATGAAATAGGAACGTGTTGAATCTTCATCACTTTTAAAACTATTAGTTTTATTCTGCATTAAAAACTGAATAAGTAACACATTGGGAAGATGAACAGGGGTCGTAAATAGGGTCGTTTTCTTTAAACCTAGCAACAGTTAGATATGGTCAATGAAAGTTCTACTTTCATCAGACACTTGAACTCTTTTCTGATTATTGCTTGCAAAATCTTTTGGAACAAATTTACATATGAGAAAGAGGGTTGAATAACATGGATTTATCACAATAATTATGAACAATATTTTGATAAGTATGACCAAAATTAGAGTTAAACACTGCACTCATTTGGCATTTGATGGTAATATCAATATTACACAAATATCATTTCCAAGATAATGCTCAGGCAATTTTATATCCATCAAGTGGAAAAGAAATTAACTTAAGCAAGTATCACATCAATCTTATGATGACTAAATCGTTACCCCCCAACTACTTGATGTGGGCCTAGACTGCTACATGTATATGCATGTCATTTTTTCTGTAGCTACACTTTTATTCATGGTGACCATATATTCGTCTTTATAATCAATCTAAATCATCAACTAAAAGGTATAAGTAAGACAAATAAACATGACCATTTTCAAGAACAAAAAATATGTTCATCCAGACACAGACAAAAGCCCAATATGACCATCATTTGATTTTCATCACATTGTTTGCCCCAAACCTTCAACTGGGAAATAAACTGTAAGATATTCATTATGTCTTTTCCAGGTACTCTGGCAATTTACCGTTTGCCATACCACACTGTGCCTCAAGGGATACATCCATTGCAGGAAAAGCCATCCCTAAAGGAACTCAGCTGTTCCCTAATTTGTGGAAAATGCACCATGACGACAAATATTTTGAAGACCCTTGGACATTCAAACCAGAGAGGTTCCTCTCAGAGGATGGCCAATCTATGCTAGATAGTACACATGGGCAATCACAGGTGTGCAAGTACAGCTTGCCATTTAGTGCAGGAAGGAGGATATGCCCCGGACAGTCCTTGGCCAAGAATAGGACTTTCCTTATCATAACTTCACTGATACAGAAGTTTAAGTTCTTACCCAAGGATCCTTTTAATGTACCAAGTTGTGATCCTAGAGACTATGATAGTGGTCTTTTACTCATGCCTCACCCATATCAGGTCAGGATTGAACCAAGAGTATAGGAGTTATTTATTAAAGAAAACGAAATTCATTCTTGAATTAAAAAAATGACACATTTATTTTCAATCAATCAACACATCGATGCGCATATGTGGGTCTCTGGGTGGGGCATTGGGTCTGGCCACGCCCACTTCAGCATGGACCAATCACATGACTCAACGCACCGATTGTGACACAAGGTCGTTCCGAACAATAACATTGTTATTGTTCGTATTGTAGACTACTTTGCTGTGTTCACTCAGACGTTATACCACCACTTGATGTGTACTTGTATAACTGGATCCTACTAGTAAACAATGTATGTATATATAAACATGCTCAGCTCAATTGGTACTGGTAATTTGTTACGTACCCAATTCAGGAAAACCCGACACCCTCTCACATCCCTTTGATTGGTAACACTTGTGAATGATTTAATAGACTGTATCAACTTCATTATCATTTCATTATCATCTTCATTTTAATTTGACTGCTTGAAACAATATGCCTAATTTGTAGCATAAGAGCCGGATTATTAATCTCTTTTCACTCTACACACCTCTATGTATTTTTCTAAACATGTCAATATTCTCAGGGTACAACGAAAATCACCCAAGGGTGAGATTGCTGTAATCTTGTTAACCTCCTGAATAAATAAATTTTTCAAAAGAAACAAAAACTATTCTACTCAGTCACTCCCAGCCGTTTCTCCGCAGGGCGTGGATGTGAATTCATTTTTTTTTCTTACTTGATTATGTCTAAAATGCTTGTGGTAAATAAACCATTGCTTTGCATAGTTCTCGCCAAGCTTGCGTTATCGTTGATATATCAATCTAGCTCTCTCTCCCATCCAATCGACCAAGATCCAATATATAGAACAGAAGTTCTTAAGTGAAGAAATATATTCTACCAGCTTGTAGGATAATAATCGTTTTTGATTCATATTCCTATCATTTATAGACCCAATGTTAGAATATAAGCCCTTACTTTTATTTCATATTTTTATCATATCGCTTGTTTATCAATGTTTCCCAGTGGTTGATTGTAGTTGATAGGTAGGAAATAAACCCTTTATTTATGGTTGCGATTTATTTCACTAGCATTTGGGTGGAATATTGCCCTTCATCAGGTCTAATTAAAGGATTTTCGCCGTTTTCTTTTCTAACACGAGCTTTCGGCCCGACTGGGCTCTTTTCAGGTAGTGCTAATCAAGTACAACAAGTACAACACAAAACTAGTTCTAAGACATAACTACGACAGTCAATCATATACGTTTAAGATTCTTTAAGTACTAAAGAAATACATAAATTAAAAATGCACTACCAGCTATGCATGCGAAAATCTGCACATTTTTTCCTTTGGCCACATACACCAAGTGTAAGACAAACCCAAACATGTCCCTGAATATCTAAGAATTCCGAGTTCATTAAAAGCATGTAATAGCCAAAGAAGTGGCCCATTATTCATTCGGTGCACACCGAATGGACGGACATTGGATGGTCTCTCAACCAGATATTTCAGAGGGATTTCCCTCTTGTTAGCATACGTCATATATTGGAAATGAGGGTGCAACATAATGCTAATGATATCAGCTGGCCTCATTAGCATAGTGTGACATTTTGTGGAATTCCATTCCACATTTCAAACAGATATATTTGTTAGTTTTGTTGTTCCATCAGGGCCTGTTGTATAATGTAATGAAATCATCATTGATTGTATATAGTAGGCTAGTCCTACTCCTACCCGCTGGGAATTCGGTGAAATTAAAACATCCTGTACTCGATTACTAGTCCACCACTGTAATAATTTGTATTAACCATGTTTAAATGATGTGTCTCATGTATTTTATACTTTATGCTCTCATGTTTTGTATCTTATACTCTTCATTTATGTACTATGTATTATGTATTACGCAGCCAAACCATGTAGAAGTCTATCCCTAAAGTCAGGGAACGTATTTTGTACTTTGTATTTTGTATTTCACAATATAGCATATATCTTAGATAATGTATATCACAACCAAAATTATGTAGAAGCCTAAGGGAACGGCCGGAAGATCTGGGTATAAATCCTGAATGGTACCCAGAGGCCAGTCGACCTGTTCATCAACAGCTTGTAACACACAGATGAATAAAAGATTGCTCTATTCTATTCTATTCTATTCTAATTTCAAATATAGGAAGAACTTTTTTCCCTCCCTGTTGGGAGGGGAAAATCCTTCCGAAGTTATTGCCATAGAAATATGGCTCTCCTTAGCTTATACAACAGGCCCCTAGTGTCTAGTTAAGTATTGGATTTATTGATGGAATTTTAAGTGCCAATCGTCAGACCACAGTCATTTATATATGCCTATAATTATGTCCCTACTGGTGATTCATTGCTCAGTCAATGAAGCATAAACCAAACTTATGGGTATGTTTGTTTGTTTCTGAATGTGACCAATAACCTGATTGCCAATTAGGAACTGTAAAGCCTATCTTTATAAACATTGCTTGTTTGGAGCCAAACTATATAAAAATAGACCCTGCGTGCACACATATATGTGACTAAGGGTTCCCCACTACCCCTCCTGTCTTGAATGGGCACTTACAGGCCACTGTTGCAATGGTAAGCAAAGCAAAAACCGATGCCGAATTTGTTAGTTTTAATCAGTTTTTCTTCATTTAAATCGTTTGTCCAGGACATATGATAGCTTTAGGGTGTTTATCTCAAGGATAGTCATTTCATTTCAGGATCTTCCACAGCTGGCATCTTTAACAAATATGTCTTCACTCATACTTTAGAACTAGCATTTAGACGTTCCCTCGATCCAGAAAATGTCGATGACAGGAAACTTAATTTGAGAAGATTTAGCAATGGAAAAAGATTAAAGGTACCAAACCCAAAGAGTGAAAAGTTCAAGAAATCTTATATCTATAAAATTCTCTGGAACGACTTGTTTCAAAAACCTAGGGAAATTAAGACGAGAGAAGCGTTTAGATTGTGGTTAAAAAATACGTACCCTCAGGAGTGCGACATGTTTTTAAAAACTGAGGAAGTACAACCATAGACAAATACTGATTGTTACACAATAAGACACTTTGAATTGCTCTATACATTGACCCATTGATAAAACTGTAATACAAGAGGGATGGGGGGAATAAAAAGGCGTGTAAGTCCTATGATCAAGACCGTGACAACGGTAATGTTATTGTGGGTGGGGAATCAGGGACTGATTAACTTGTTTTACTGTTAAATATTGTTGTACAACTGAAATGTATCCAATAAAATGATTTATGTAAAGCCCTTCCAGTATAGGGTAGGACTAATTAATTATATAATTTTATGAGGCCCAACCAGTATAGGACAGGCTGATTACATTGTTCGTCTATTATAATATGTGATGTGTTTCAGGAAAATGAGTCATAAGTCGCAAAATTGATATTTTTCAAAGCGTTTTTTTCTCAAGATCACATTATTGTAATATTCTGATTTTTGGAGAGTTTGTCACTTGTAGTTATGTCAATCTATTTTAAAGGTCCTTATATGGACTACATTTAGTTACTTTACTGTTTAGTGACCCCCAGAAATATGGGAAACTCTTTTTTTCAAAAACGAAAATATCAAACTCAAAATTTAGAAATACTTATTATTTTATTAGACTGTTTACTATCATTGGAATCGGCTTGATCTCATCTTTTCAGATATAATGGTATCTCAAAATCTATTTTTTGCGACTTATGACTCATTTTCCTGAATCACATCACATATATATATATGTTGTCACTGCAGTAAATAATTAGCGTTGCAAATTCTGTGAAAATCTTTTGTCGTCACCTGTTGCAGGACTAAACACAATTAACGGCCAAACAAATAAGGGTCCGATGTAAGTTATTACATAAATATATCCCGCTAGAGACATCTTGAATTACTCTGGGATCAATGCCAAGTAAATGAATATAAAAACCAGTGTATCTTTGTTGAGGTCTATAGTCAAATTAGTAAAAAGTGACAGCTCGGAACATTTGTTAAAAATGTTACTAACTCTACCAATGTAAGAATAACTCAATTATAACACCGTCTCACCGCAGGAAATGTCCTTCATAGGAAATCCCCATTGATACAGTGAAGCTAAATAACTTTTTGAAGACATAGACAATAATTATCTGATCCAACGACCCATCAAGGAACAATCTATTACTCAAGACTGGTGACCGAAATACATTATAATATATCGTTTTATGTGTCGCCATCCATGTTATGAAACTAGGACAGTCATCACATAAACAAATGAAACAAGGAAACAAATGGAAACAAAGACGTGAACTTTATTAAAAACAGTGGTCAACTCTTGATTGGACAATATTATGTACACTGATTCTTACTATTCGCTATTTTACATTGAAGCTTTCTGTTAAAGGGTTACCTGGAAGATCTCCAATGGAGAAGGATCAAAAGCCCTATTCTTTATCATTATGTATATATGTATATTGAATAAAAGTTGTATAATAATAATCATTGACTGGAAAATGTTGGGGCTAGCATCGCCAAAGGCAATGCTCTAAAAGGATTAATAACCATTTCGGGTCTGCTGGTGCACCTGTTGTGTTTAGTCAATGCCTTGGAAGTCTCGGATCTATATCCGCCTTCATTCCAGGACTGCTGGTGCAATATTTGTAAGGTGCACGTCATACACGTCAATATCGGTAATTAATCCTATAATACATCCTTTGTACTGTGACAAACTCTAAGCAATGACTAGAAATGTTGTTAGGCTTTACACTTATAGAGAATGGTCTGATAAAACTCAGCTACTCTTGACAGTTAATACTCTTGTAGTCAAACCACCATCACAATATTACTCATTTATCATTACATACATGTCAAGAAAAGCACTGGCGCTTTCCCCTGTCCGTCGTTCGCTAGTACGACCATCAATTTTGGTGGTCCGTCCAATAGTGCGGAAGAGAGACTACCAAACCAGTCAGTAGTGCGGCACCACGGAGACCGACAGACCACCAAATGGCCAAATCTACATAATCCTGCCCCGCCCAACAATAAAGGTGGTCGCTCCACAAACCAAGCTCAAAACCAATAGTCGCACTATACAAGCACGGGGTCGGACTATCATGGGTAGTCGCACTATACAAGCACGGGGTCGGACTATCACTGGGTGTTTTACGATTACAGGTTGAATGTCTGTACATATATTAAACTAGTTGAGTTACCATGAATCCCCAATTATATATAGTAAAATATATAGCCAATATAGTAAAACCACATAGTGGACAGGTCGGGGATGGTCACAGACATTCAGAGTTTTGTGTTTGAATGTCATAGAAGCTTTTTCAAGACTTTTGATTTCACCGCTTCTCCTTGGAATATAAATAAATGTAAAATTTGTGGGTCAGGTCGCCTAGAAATGTACAATTTGTAGCTCTACATATTTAGTAAAAATTAGGCTGATTTTTTCTATATAAAAAACTAGACCTTTGAGTATATTTGGTATCACGTTCTTTGATGGGTAGTCACACTATACAAGCACGGTTGCTACAACATCCGGAACAACCCAGCAAAGTGCCACACTGCTCAGCAAACAGAGCCTTAAGCGGTCCGGCCACTGTCGACAAAATCGTTGGCGATGCGTTGGCGATGAGGTAGTCGATAAGATTTTTGTGAAATTTAAAGCATCGTCTTTGCATCGACTATCCATCGCTATGCCTTCGGCAATAGCCAGCGACGACAAGCGATGAGTGGGCGATTTGAAAATTGCATCGGTAAGGGTAGCGATGAACATCGAACATGTTTGATATTTCCCGGCGATGAGATTTTGCATCGGTGCATTGTCAATGGGGGTAAGGGCCGTGGCGATGCGTTGGCGATGTCTAGTCGATGAGATTGTGCATGTAAAACATGAAAATTGGTTCTATAGTTGCCGAACTTTTTCCCCTTGTCGATGCAAAGATGATGCAACTTTTCCCCATTTCGTATGCAATGTCAATGGCTAGAGTGAAGTATGATAAACTTTTCCCCATTTCGTATGCAATTTCAATGGCTAGAGTGAAGTATGATAAACTTTTTTCCCTTTTCGTATGCAATGTCAATGGCTAGAGTGAAGTATAAACCTTACACATCTATTCATTCCCTAAACACCCAACTCCCAGACAAATTGTTTTATTGCCTTTCATTGTTTAAGTCTTCTTATAAGTTATATAACTGCCTGGCGTCCTGGGAAGTGCATGCACAACTCAGGGATGCCTGAGCTCAGTCTATGGGCGGGGCTAAATATTGTAATGAGTGTTTGTTGTGACTGGAAAAAGGAGTGTAAACATTTGGATGCATTGCAAGTTAGCACTAAGTGTGTCGAACTGGGAAGTGATGAAATGCAGACTGGCATGATGTCTTGCAAAGTAGGCAGTCAGTCTGACGAAGTGGGGCCTAGATCGAAGAGAAGTAGGAAAAGAAAAATGCAAGTTTGCAGAAGCAAAATGCAAGTTAAGAATGGACTGGATGTAAAATTGGTGAGAATTGGGAAAGTTCTAAAATGTTTTCAAAATGAGGAGTAGGACAGAACATGTTGGGACCTATTTCGATGCAGATTAGGAAAAAAAATTCCTATTTCGTATGCAATTCCTATGACCATTTCGAAGGTTTTTGCAAACTTGCACTCTACATCTCCGAATTGAGGAGGGAATCTATATGGATACAAATGCCTTTCCATAGTAATGCCATGTGCGCAGTGGTCGTGAGTGGACTCGGGGGACAACTTGAAACTTATCCACAATGGCTGTGCATAGCTAAGGCGTCGGCGGACTTCAATTATCATGCTCTTATTGTTTTATACTGCTACGACCTTTAGTTTTTATCCTTCTTGAGAGGTTTGGTAAGTGTACAAAAGCCTGCCCTGGCGATTTGGCATGTAAAAATCGCAGAGGGAAAGGTTTTTTAGCTGTCAAACTTGTCACTCAAACTTGAAACTCTCCCTCCCGCCCTCTCTCCCTCTCCCTCTCTCCGAGAGAAAAAGGGGCAAGTGGAGTGAGGAGAAAGAGGAAACTTTCGCCCCAGTGCTTTGCCAAATTGAAAAAAGAATTTTAAGAAATGTTATACAAATAATTATTTCTGAGATATTTGGGGAATAAAAGACTTCCCACATACCAACGTTTCCCTTTCCTCTCTGATTATTAACTTCGAACATGTTATTTTATACATGATGATGATGATGGCATTCCTTTTCTGCCCACTAGAGTCCTAAAGCCTTGCTTGCTAGCACTGGCGCCTCAGTTCACCTATATATGTAATCTTTCCATTACTCAGAAAGAAGTCCCTGATGAGTTTAAAGCAGCCACAATTGTTCCTTTATTTAAGAAAGGTTCTAAAAATGATCCTTCTAATTATCGACCCATTAGTATTATAAAACTACCAGCCAAAATATTGGAAAAAGCAGTTCATAACCAATTATACTCATACTTAGAAGACAAAGATTTATTATATAAACACCAATATGGGTTTAGAACGGATCACTCTATAAATCAAGCTCATCACAGGCTGTTCCATGGGTTATACCGTAGCATTAATGATAAAGAAAAATCAATGTTGGCCTTCCTAGATTTTAGGAAGGCATTTGATACTGTTGATCACGATATACTTATTGAGAAACTTAAACATTTTAATGTCCATGGTGATGTAATATTGTGGTTTGTTAATTACTTAAAGAACAGACAACAAAGCGTACTTATCAATAATTGTACATCTAGTATGGAAAGGGTTACTCGTGGTGTTCCTCAAGGAACTGGGCTAGGGCCATTGCTCTTCCTATTATACATTAATGACCTGAGTTCTGTTATCTCTAAATCAAGTTTTCAGTTCTTTGCCGATGATACGGTTTTGTACACATCCAGTAAGTCACGACTTGAGGCTTGTAACAATTTGCAATTTGATCTACAGAATGTTAGTCTGTGGTGTAGAAAGAATAAGATATCAATCAATATTGATAAAAGTAACATTATGGAATTAATCCCACCTAGGGATATGGGTAACACCAGTAAATTCCAATTTAAGCTGGGAGATATGGACATGAAATATACTGAGAAATATACCTACTTAGGATTAGATATAGATAATAGGCTAACGTTCAAAGATCATTTATGTGTAAAAATCTCACAAGCTTCTAAACGATTAAAGGCTATTAGAAGAATTCATAGAGACCTGACTTCACAAAGCATCTTAACTATTTATAAAGTAGCAGTGAGACCCCTATTTGACTACGGTGATTGTATTTACAATGTTGCACCCCAGGATCTTTTAGGCAAATTGCAAGTTGTTCAGAATTCGTTTATAAGAATTGCCTTTGGGCTTGACAGGAGGACAAATGTCATTGACTTGCAAAAAGACATAATATTGAACTACTAGATATTAGAAGAAAACACCATATGTTAGAAATGGCTTATAATCTAAGCCAGGATGATATGTACATGGATAACAGAAATCTGAATCTCAGATCACATAATAATGGTAAAATAATGAAAGTGCCTCTACCTCACTCAGAGATGGTAAAGAAATCACTGTATTATAAATTACCTGTTCTATGGAACGAACTACCAAAACAAGGAAAGAGTTGTCCTTCTAAAGAAGCTTTTAAAACGTTTATTGCAGAGAGTATACAGTAAGATACTAGTAGTAAATGTTAACTTGAGTCACACCTTCGTATGTATTTGATAATTTGCTGAAAGACATCTTAGGACAGTATGTAAATCTGTATGTAAGTAAGTAGTTGCCGAAATAAGTAAATGCTGATTAATCTGTAATGACGCATAAAACTGATGATTGTAATTGTATAAATGTTGAATTTTATATGGTAACACCATGTATTTTCTACCTCTATTAGGGATAGTAATACTATTTCTATTTTTACAATAAAACGATGTATTGTAATGTAAAGTAAATACCCTACCTCACCTGTAAGAGATAGGAGCAGAAGCCAAAACAAACAAAGAAAAGGTTTAACATCAAAATGTCCAAAACATTCTTCCTCTAGTTTACCAGGGAGACTGGGAAAACCTGTGCTTGCACAGAAAGTGTTTGAAGGATAGTGTGTCTTTCTTTATCCCTATTTCTTGACGAAACATTTGTTCATATGTAAATGTGCGATCAGAAATAAAGATATTACATACATACATGATGAAAAATGGCATGAAGATCTGACTGCCCATGGACGTTTTGCCCCAACAAATGGGCAATATGCCCCACCCAGGGGGCAAAACGCCCATCTTGACTCTTTTCCTTTTTTTTTCTAAATTCTGACAATATGACACATGAAGACAACTTTAGGTTAGAATATATTGGGAGCATAGGTGACAGTTTATACTTAGGTTTAACCAGGATGATATGCCTCCGTAGGGACTGCAGTCCAATCCAGCGGCATCGGTTTTTGTGGCCAAGCGGCCGCCTAATTCTTCTTAAAACTGCGTTAGGAAAAGGGGCAAACAATACGTTTGAACTTAGAATACAAATCTATAACAAGCTGATTTTATTTTTCTATTAATGGGGGGATCTTTGGAAGCTGACCTTCGGGAGCTGACAGCCTGAAAAATGTGGTCTTCCGGAGCTGACCTTCGGGAGCTTGGTGCATGCCTGAAAAGAGGGGACCTTCGGGAGCTGATTCAGGCAAAAAGTAGGGGCCTTTGGGAGCGGCTGGGGCTGGAAAAGGGGGGCCTTTACCACAGCACATACCTGTATACACTATGAACTCAAGTACCCCCCCCGAACCCTGCATATTAATACCTAGCCAGGGTGCACAGGTGCCAAATAGGGGACAGTATAAGTCGGGAGATGTCCTGCTTTTGAATGTTTGGTGGAGGGACAGGTAGAGTTTAGTAGAGGGGTCAGGGGACATGCCCCCCACCAGCAAAATTGTTTAAATCTAGGAGTGAAATGGCGGATTTTAGGGCCATTTTCACATTATGTTCTACAAATCTGAAAGGGTTTACTGATGCATATTAAGCAACAGTCAGATATTAAAAGTTATATTTTATATAAAGATTATATTTCAGATATTAAAAGTTATATTTTGTATAAAGATTATGTCACTTACTTGGTTGCTTTAAAGACGCTCAATATCTCTGATGTGTAAAATAATAATTTCATAGGTCTTATGCTGTTTCCACAAGAAGAGACTTATTTAAATTAACTGGTGATAGGAAATTAATTTGTATCCAAATACAGGAGAATCGAAGATAAATAGTCTTTTCAGAGCATCCAGTAAGGTAGGCTGTTAAGACCAGACTGACCAAACGACAGGATTTCTACATGCTTAGTTGTTAGTTTCTAGCGTCCCATGGGGCATGGCAAAATGATTGAATACATTCCTTCTCTCCAAGGTTATGGTGAAAAAAAATCCGTCGTACTCCTTGGTCTAAACGCATGGTGACGGAGTTGGGGTTCCCCTCCATACCAGTGACAGTTTAATGATATTAGGGCCTACTCCCTGATCTGTTTGTGGACGAGGATAATTTCTCTATCAGGATTTCTTGCTTAGGGCATGCATGTGTTTATGTCCGATTTGGTCCGTTTGGTGGGAGGTTTTGATTTCAAGTCGGGAGGTCGGGAGGAATTGCCAGTTTGTCTGAAAAATCGGGAGATCTCCTGCCAAGTCGGGAGGTTTGGCACCTAACTAATTGAACCTAGAGTGTCCGTATTGTGCTGTGTCCAGTGTAAACAAATATTAACAGGGTATAATGCCAGTTGAAGTTAATCATAATTAAGCGTATAGCTATGTCTATATGCCTGAAAGATTTCGTTTATGTAAAACAAATATTTCATGTACTTTTGAGTCTTTTCATCATAAGTAGCCCTCAAAGCCACACTCCCCCAATGCTATACCACTGATGTGTGTATTGACTCATGTCCCCCAATGGCCGCCAACTGTAGTTCGTTTTACCATGGGAGACTAGGTGACCACTAATAATTTAATGTATATTGATAGTGTGCCTAGTGGAGACCAGGCGACCACTAATCATTCTATGTACATTGATAGTGCGCCTAGTGGAGACCAGGCGACCACCTAAACTTGGTAGTGCGCCTATTGGAGTGGGAGATCAGGACTAAAAAGCGCTAGCGCTACTAGCTTCTACGCTTCGGTAGTGCGCCGAGAACGACCATTGTCGCTCCAAGCGACCAGCAAATTCGGCCATTTTTTTCACGCCGGGACGCGTTCCTTGACATGTCTCTTTAGCTAGTACAGGGGTTGCGGGTATGGGGTAGCACTTAATCCATGATGCGGAGCGCGGCCAACGTTCGAACATAACAAATTACAACTAGAACAAGGAGAAGAGTTTTATTTCGGATAGCAAACGATTCGGCATCATATAACGATTCCAAATCCTTTTGTAGCATGAAAATCGAAGCATAACTCGCTGCTCTGTGAGCATTTTCATATGAACGGGTGGGCTACTTGCACTGGGTTAGGTTATACAGTGGGAGCGTTCGCCTGTGCGCAACCTGAGCCATGCGCGTTGCTATATAAATATACCTAAAAAAGCATAATTAACCAACCCTAAGGGTGGGAATCAGGGGCAACACATGGGTGATAAGTGATGTATTTGAGACCAATACATTGCTCACAATAGTTTAAATATATGAAAACAATTGCTCTTTATATACCTAGCTATACCGAAAAGAGACATTTTAAATGGAAAGAAAGCTTTAAATCCTTACTTAAAATGGTCTGATCTGAATAAATCTAGATTTTAATCAAAGATCAGAACCTCCTTGCCATGTCTATGTATGATGGCACACTGCCCCACCATAAGGGTGGTAATCAGGGGCAACACATGCATGGGTGATAAGTTTTAGACCAATACACGGTTCGCAATTGCTTAAATATATGATTATTTATTTGATGTTTTTTCATAATCTAATCAGGACCTAAGTAAAAAATTGTTGTATTCAATAAGTTAGCTTCTAATGTCTCCTACATCGTCGACTTGGTTGTTTTAAGGTATTCTAGAAAAATGAATTTATATGAATTCTTTTGGAAAAAAATAGAACATACTGCTGTTCAACTGTAATGGCTGGTTCCAATATCATTATGCATATATGGATTGCTTCTTGTGTGTGTGTGTTGGCAGGTAGGGAGGGGGTCATAATGGAAAATGTGGGTTGATCAGCCTTTAAGCTATACAGCCATGTTGCTTGTTGTTAGTATGTGAAACAATTGTATGATTATACATTTATATTGATATCCTTACATGATGACAATTCTTAGACAGTATTATTACATCGTCACCACAGGTTGTTTTTTTTAAATATTTTTATTGGCCATATTACATTACAAAATCATTATTTCATCTTCATTCACAAATACGCTGCAGAGCTGTTATTTTTCATGTGCTGCCCTAAAGTTAAATATACCAATCTGACATTGAATATGTGACTATGATGTTTCAGTTCGTTCTGAGATTATACAATACCAAAAACAAACAATCGACAGAGCTATGTTAGTACATTGTTTCCCTAATGTACAGAGATACAGCTGGTATTCGTATCAGATGTGAAGTGAAGGCTTGGGATAAGCCCTAATTACCAGGAGGGCAGTCTCTACATTGAGACGCCTCTCCCTGATTGGACTAGAGCAGGTGGCGGCTCTGGTCCAATCACAGACCTTGATAATCAATTGAACTTGGGTCTGCGTGCAGGCAGGAGGTGGTAGTAAAAATGAAAATTCTATGTATAAAGGGCATATGTTACAAAACGTTATAACATATTATCCCCCAATTACTATAAGTCGCTCTGTGGACTGAATATTAATTAAAAATGACATAATTTTTGTATAAGGCTTGGAGTTATATAATGTTATATAATATAATTGAAATTAATAATTAATATAATTGAAATTTGGCATGTTAAAGTTGATACGAGTGTTGGGGTTGGTGAAGGCGAATTGTACATTTTCAGAAAATCTGACCCATATATGGCGTATCCATGGGTGCAGTGTGGGGGGCGGGGGGGGGCATCATCATGTAAGAATATCAATATAAATATATATATAATCATACAATTCTATACCTACCAAGAGACTGTTTTGGTGAGTATTCATATAGAGTAGTTGAGCAATTGTCCCTCGGATTGTTTTCATATATTTAGGCATGCAATTGTGAACAATGTATTGGTCTAAAACTTATCACCCATGTGTTGCCCCTAATAACCCCCTCATCAAAGATGGGGCAATGGGCCAGTATACATGGACATGACAAGGAGGTTCTGCTCTTTGATAAAAACTAAGATTTATTCAGATCGGACCATTTTAAGGGAGGATTTACGAGCTTTCTTTCCATTTAAAATTAAGATATTTCCCGTTTTTGGCATTACCTTGTATGTTCAATTAATTAATTAATTTTTAATTTTTAATTTTTAGGTCTTAAAATTCTGGGAACTAGAGAGGTGATACAATAAATACCATGTGATTGATCAGGGATCAAATGAAAACGGACAATTATACATATATGGGTCAGGTTTTCAGAAAATGTACAATTCGCTATCACCAATCCTCTTGAATAACCCAAATTTCAGACTAAAATAAAGTTCATAATACAGTTCACCTTAACCAAACAGATTGCTAGAATCAATGCAATTCCTAATATACCCAAATTTACCTAGTATTGACGAAATTGCAGCCTAATTTAGCCGAATTTACTAAATGTGTACAGCTCCCAATTGTACATTTTCTGAAAATCTGACCCATATAGAAAATCTCTGATATCTAATAGATACTTGGTTTAGATCTTTTCACTGATGGTGAATGTAGTAAACAGTTGATAATTTTATTCGTTGATTTTGGAGCTAAGATTTGGGACGTAGGTAGGGGTGATATGAGGCAATTTGCATACAATTATACAGACTGTAAATGTAATTAAAGGCAGTGCTGGCAACTTCTGCGATTTCGCCGTAGTAACTACGATTTCAGCATCAAAATACGATGCTACGATATGTATGACCCAAAGTATGATTTGGGGGAAATTTAGGACAAAAACATGTTCTAGATGAATAGTTTATATCCCCTGCCAACAATTCTCCAGAATGATGTTTCTTGCTTCGAAACTATACTTTTTAACAATGTTATAACAAATCAAGAAAAGAGTGTATTGTGAGAATTATCTGTTTGATAATATTTATAATTAACTTATAATTAACTTAAAATTTAAGTGACTCACGTAACTTTTAAATTAAGTATTTGGCACCCCGATTGGACTTGCATGGGTCACTTAAATATTTACATGACTCACGTAACGTTTAAGTGAATATTATGCACCTACCCCAATAAGTCCAAAACAAGGCCTTGCTTTAAAGCTGTGTATTACATGCATAACCGTTTTCTGTACTAAGGAAATAAAACAAAGGGTTTAGTCTGTAATGATATGAATGTTTGTTCAAGGGCTTTGTGCGCTGCCCAACAGCAGCCGCTAGACTGTAAAACCTATTGTCATACAGGCTTGGTCACTGGTGGATTCTACAATCACATATCTTAATTGGCCTTGTGCCTTACATGTAATTAAACCCTCTTGTAAAACGACCCAGATTTACGCATGAGCCAACGCTAGGCAGCTACCAAAACGAGGGTGCATCTCGCACAGTTGAGATCTCGCACTGTACTTTTTTTATTCTTCTTAGCAAAAAACCCTGTATGAACATTATAATCATGATTATTCTCTCCCTAGCATATAATTATTAATATTATGCCTTTGGGTTAGTTGTTTTGCTTTTGTGATAAACAGCGGACATTTCCGTCAATTTCCGTCGTCGCATTGACATTGTTTACTACACCTCATCGGGTAATGCATGTACTGGGAAAAACCCAGTCGGACCTATTACATCACGTCATGCCTCGCTGGTCATGAGTGTTGTCCACTCACTATCTCCCCGATAGGGCAATGGCTCCCCTCACTTCTCAGTCACCTCCACCACAGCTCGCCCTTAATCGCCGCGGGTATAGTTTCCCCAGCTAAACGCGAAGTCTCTGACCACAGGCTGCACAGTCAGAGCGGTGTGAGAGCGCAAGATTTTATCAACATATTGTTTTCCCCAAACTCTCTATGAACGTTATAATCAGTTGCTCATGACTTTTTCTCTCACTATCATATATTCATATAGCATACTTGGGTCAGATTTTCAGAAAATGTACAATTGGCAGCTCTACACATTCACGAAATTGTGCTAAATTAGACTGAAAAATGATGAATATCGGGTATATCTGAATATATTTGGGATCGCATTGATTTGAAGTAACAGTTCTGTTATAATAAACTGCATTTTGAAGCTCATTTTTGTCTTAAATGTGGGTTATTTGAGAGGATTGATGGAGGTGAATTGTACATTTTCTGAAAATCTGACCCTCTTAGGCCTTTGGGTGAGTTAACCCCTCCCACCCCCAGCTCTCTTTCTCTCTCCCTCCCTCTATGCGACATGCCCATACCTAACCCCTCACTGAGCTTCTGTAAAGATCAAGATGATTTTAGTTTAGTAAATAGTATATAATTTAAATCGATGGATTTGTAGAAGTTTGATAGATAGATAAAACCTATAGCCTATGGGGAATAAGTTTAAATAACAAACACTCGTTTACAGCAGGCATGTCTGTGTATCAGGCATTAGGTTTTAAACAAACCATACTTGATTATCCCATTTTTTGCAGAAACCCTGTATTCAAGTAATGTTCGGGAAGCAGTATATTTTCGACCACTAAATTGGTAGTGCGCCTAGTGGGAGACTACGCGACCACTAATAATTCAATGTATATTGATAGTGCGCCTAGTGGGAGACCAGGCGACCACTAATCATTCTATGTACATTGATAGTGCGCCTAGTGGAGACCAGGCGACCACCTAAACTTGGTAGTGCGCCTATTGGAGTGGGAGACCAGGGCTCTGTTGTGTAAGCTAAGCAAGGAATTTTTTCTGTAGGAATTTTTCCCTCACTACATTCATTCCTACAGAAAATTCCCAGCTCGTAGGAATATTCCTTGCTGTAGAGGTGTGGGTCAGCAAAGTAGAAGGTAAATAGGATGCATAGGATTCACTAATTTCTTGGGGTTAAATATTAAAATAACACATCTCCTTCAATTTGAAGCGGTAAAGTGGGTAAAATATTAGATACTTTGATTCTTATACCTTCAAATCTGATGCAGATTATCCAGAATGGATTAGAATCTAGATCCACAGGCATGACCTAGAAACTGACCCATTTAGCTGTGGGAATTTCCTACATTGATACTTGTAGTTGTTCCCTATGTAGGAATTTCCCCCAGAAGTTTTCCTACCGAAGTAATTTCCCTCATTCTTTCCTCTGAGTTAAACATGAAAAGACTGGAAAACTAAGGAATACCTTTTAGGTGTTCCCTCAAGAATTCCTTAGGATTTATTGACTGCAAAAATATGATTTTACTAGTCATATATATCTGCTATCATTATAGTACAAAGTTTCTGCTGTTAGATGATTTTTCTGTTGATTATTAACATAATTTGAATAGAAAAAAGAAGCCTCCCAAGCTGGGATTCGAACCATGGACCTGAGAGGGGAGCCTTTCTGGGAAAAACAGCACTGGGTGGGGATTGAACCACCAACCTGAGAGTTTCATTAGTTACCAATCAAAATTTGTCCTTGACCTAGTTTGTCTCAATTGTTTGTGCCTCAAGAGTGTTGATTACTAGTGAGAACAAGGCATGTCCCCCCATTTACCATGTACCTTGAAGACTGTTGTTTGAAGTGGGCAGGGGATATTGAGTGGTTCAAGGAGGGAAATATTGTAGTAAATTCCTACATGATTACATCTGCTTGGTGGGAAGGAAAAGCCGTAGGAAAATTCCCAGAGAAACATATTGAAATTGTATAGGACTGAAGGAATTCCCTCAGTTTTCCTTGCTTAGCAGCTGGGAAGGAATGGTGCAGGGAAGGAATAGCCTATACTTTCAATGCTTTTTAGCGTAGGAATTTCCCAACGAAGTAAAGGAAAAAAACGTAGGAATTCCCACAAAAAAAATTATTCCTTAGCTTATACAACAGGGCCCAGGACTAAAAAGTGCTAGTGCTAGTTAGCTACTACACTTCGGTAGTGCGCCGAGAGCGACCATGGTCGCTCCAAGCGACCAGCAAATTCAGCAATTTTTTTCACGCCGGAACGCGTTCCTTGACATGTCTCTATTATTAGGCTTATTTACTGACTTGTTTTCCAGAACAGAATCAGGTCATGCATGAGGTACATCTCACTGTAACTATTGACCCCACTTGGATTGTGAAAATGTGTTGTATATTGTGTGCATAGTTAGGCTGAAGTGTATGAAAGGGGGAAGCGGGTTACCGGTAGGGGAGGGGTAGCTGACATCTTAAGATCCCTCTCCTTCAAATTAATTAGATATATTATTTAAGTCCCTTTATCAAATTTAATTTTGTATTACATTGAATGTCCAATGACGGCATAATGGTTCATATAGTAAAGATGAACATACTATCAATTCGAGATGAAGTTGTATTATTGGGCCTCTAAAAACCTATTGTTTGCTAAAATACAAAAGAAATCACCGGTTAACACAGAAGCGGTTAATTCTTAGAATGTTTGGAGCCTTTTCGGCGAATTTTCTCTTCAAAGTCAGGAAATCCATGAAACAAAATATCTCAAATTTAGCTTCGTCATACAGTGGGTATGGGTTACTTCTGTAACAATGGCTTTTTCTCATACACATACTCCCTACCCCCATTCGCCACCCCCACGCCATCTTCCCTCATGTTCCTTGTTTAAGAACATATTAATCACACTTTGCCAGTGCATATGTAAGTGCTGTGTTAAATTATATATATTATGTAATTATTAAATTATGTAATGATATAAATCGGATCTTAAGCTTTCTCTGACTGGCTTTTATTAAGGAAATTTAACAATGTCCGTCGTGTACAGGGGAGGTATAAAGTATGGAAGACGGTATTGGTAGATACCGAAACACGGGAAAAACAACGGGACGGGTACGGGACGGGGAAATCAGCGGCACGGGACGGCGAAAGTACGGGACTGACTCGGGGCGGGTATACTGGGCGGCTTTGAGGGGCGGGACGGGGCGGGACGGGACGGGATGATATATTCAATGCAATGTTTTGAGATTTGATAAACATATCTATATGAGTTTAAGCAATATACCCTTAAAAAAAAGGACCAATCCAACAAAAAGATCTTGTGAAAAAATCACTTTGAAAAATATCATTGTAAAATAAAGATATAAAATACGTTTTATATCGATTCGAACGATTTGATGCGGCCAACGGAAATTATTTATTACGACAAAACTAATCGTCTGATTTTAAATCTGAAAGCAGGGCTGTCTTCCTGACAGTCAGGGAATTTCTGTGATATATTTTATATTCAGATTGAAATAATTTTGAGGGTGTTATGAGTATCATGGCTCTATATCATATAGATCGCCATTTCTGCATATATATATATGATGTACATGGGTGCAGGGGGGGGGGATCATCATGTAAGGATATCAATATAAATATAATCATACAATTGTTTCACACACTAACAAAAAGCAACATGGCTGTATCTTATAGGCTGAACTACCCAAATTTTCCTTTATGACCCCCTCCCCACCTGCCAACATTCACAAGAAGCAATTCATATGCATAATGATATTAGAACGAGTCATTACAGTTGACCAGCAGTATGTTCTATTTTTTTCTAAAAGAATTCATATAAATTCCATTATCAAGAATACCTTAAAACAACCAAGTCAATGATGTAGGAGACATTAGAAGCTAACTTATTGAACACAACAATTTTTGAGTTAGGCCCTGATTAGATTATGAAAAAACATCAAATAAATAATCATATATTTAAGCAATTGCGAACAGTGTATTGGTCTAAAACTTATAACCCATGTGTTGCCCCTGATTACCTCCCTTAAGGTGGGTCAGTGTGCCATCATACATAGGAATAGGAGAGGGGGAGGGGGAGGAAAAGAAGAGGGGGGGCAGGAGGGGGAGGATCTAGGGGAAGGGAGAAAGGTTAGGGAGAGAAGGCGGGGAGGGGGAGCCTGAGGAAGAGTGGAGGGAGAGGGTGGGGGAGGGTGGGGGGAGTGTGTAGTCTGTAGGCCAGCCCCAGTCTCTAACAGACCACTTTGGGATAATGGGGCTGGCCTACATACTATGGGAGAGTGAGAAAAAGGGTGTAGGAATATGAATAGGGGAAGGGGGAGGGAAAAAGAGGGTGGAGAGAGGATGTAGGGGAAGGGAGAGAGGGGAGGGAGAGTAAGCGCTTTACAGACCTATAGGGCACATTTCGTGAGAATTGACCATATATCATATATATATATAAAATATATATATATATAATATATATATATATATATAATATATATATATATATATATGTGCGTACATACTCTCTATATATCCAGCTTAAATATGGGGAGATTATTCCTTTTACTTTTCTTTATAATTACCGATTCATTTCCCTTCTAAATACAAATATGATATAATAATTAAAACATGATTTACCATAGTAGAAATGTACTGCTAAATTACAGGATAGTGATGAAATCATGTTTAACTTCAACTTATTATTGTCAAGTAAATAGTATTCATGGTAACACCAACACTCTGTCAGTGGCACGGTGTAAAACCCTAAAAACTCTGAAAACCTAATTCCCTATATTCTACTCTGTACCACAATTCGAAGGTATAACCTAACATAATGACACTGTACAATAAATTAATCCAAGTTCTGAATGCATCAACACTCCGAGCTAGTGGCAAGATGCCTCTCAATGAACAATATGCATATTTGTTATCTCTGATTCTTATCATTCTCACTTATGTACTTTATCTACTCTCACAATGTATATATAATCACAATCAAAACATGGAAGCACCAACACTCCGAGCCAGTGGTACAGTGTATTTCCTACTATATAATGCTTCATGTAAATTAAGCTGTATCAATCAATATCCTCACAAGAATGTAACGTCAATCAGATATGTCTTACCTTCTCAAAATTTGTATATTTTATTATCTCGTCCTCTGCAAGCAATGTATATACAATGATTACGAAATGTACAGTTACCTGGGGCATGTAAAAAACCCTAGTTTGGGATTTGAACTCCCAGAATAAAAAAAAAAAAAAAAAAAAAAAAAAAACTCTCCGCTCCGTTCTGCTCTGTTCCGCTCCGATCCATACCCGTATAAGCTCCGTATTTTGTGCGCAACACGGGACATAGGCCCGATGACGCTCCGCAAATTTTCGTAAATTTCCGTAAAAAAAATTATGTTACGGGGCGGGACGGAACGGAACGGAACGGAAGACGGGATTCAGAAGAATTCGCATAAGGCGCTGTTCGGAGGGTAGCGGAGTAGCAGAGCGTATGTTAACTCTATGGCGTAGTTCTGTTAGGCAACGGGGCGCGATCGGGACGGAGCGGGACGGAGCAGGACGGAGCGGGACGGAGCGGGACCGGACGGGACAGGGCGGTATGTACCAATACCGTCTTCCATAATATGGGTATATGGAAGGATAACGAACAATGACAATATATATGAGACAATGTGAGCAAGGTGAGAATAATGATAATAACTTACTAACCTGTAATCATACACATTGATATGGGGAGATATGCAAATAGGATATGATATGATGACGTAATAATAACTTAGAGTAATAGAGACTAATACCAATAGATATCTAAATATTCTATTCTAGGATGATAACAATGATAATGATAGATATTCTAAATAAACAATAATACGAAATAATATAGCCTAATAGTCTCAGGTACTGTTGTTATATTACATAATATAAGGATAAGATCATTTGTCATGTTTTAGAGCAGTTTGCATTGGTTTGGTTGCTAAATTCGCTCAGCATTCACAATTAAAGGTGTGCGCGAATTCTGGCATCTGGCATCTGGCATCGGCAATCTAATGCTGTCAGACAGCAATCCTTAGCATTGACATATGAAAGAAAACGGCCACAGCTGGTATAATGCTATTTTGAATGCTGCTAAATTGTTATATTTTGAATAAAGATGCTAGGACATTAATACATGCAACCATGAGGTTGAATAACTGTAACCCCATCTTTCTCCAAACCCATCGTCTAAAGACTTGTTAACCCGTCAACCTGAACATAATTCTCCGGCTTACCCAAATTGCCTCATAAATATGTCTTACTTTGTGAGTAACGCTACATAAAGAGAAACGGTCCTTGTCGTTTCAGGTACACTACCGAACATACACCCATTATCAAGACGATTTGACTTGGACATGTTTGGATGTTAAATTGAATTGAGAAATCATGGAGATCCTTCTTAGCACTGTAGGAATAGTTCTACTAATCACCATCTTATTGTCTCTGCTTAAGAAGGACCTTAATGCCACGAAGACACAACAGCAGAGAGATACCATACCAGGACCAAAAGGATGGCCTATTGTTGGAAATGCATTCCAGATCGATACTCATAACTTAGTGAAGGTATACACCACCTGGGCGACCCAATATGGAGATATATTTAAGCTAAAGGTCTTCAAGGATGAAATTGTAGTTTTTAATGACTATGAGTCTATTCAGGAGGTATTGCTTTCAACTGAATGTGCCAATAGGCCTCATTTAGTCAGAGTCCATGAGTTTCTGATGAAAGGGTGTCCTGATGTTGCCTGGCAATCTTACTCCCCAGAATGGCTTGACAAAAAGAAGTTTGTTACCAAGTGCCTGAAGGTTCATCAAAGTGCATCATCGTCAAAATTAGAGGGAATTGTTCTGCCACAACTAGCAGAACTTTTGAAGGATATTTCTCAAAGATCTGATCAATTCACTCAGACCTTTGATATAATCGACTCACTGCATCGCTGTGTCATAAGAATATTTACTTCCTTAATTTATGGAAAGAAACTCAGCGAAAATGAAAACAAAGAACTGTTTGAATTGGACAGGGGAGTTTTTGAGTTCTTCTCCCCTGCTGGGCTTGTTTCGCTACTGGATTTATCGCCTTGGATGAAGCTTCTCCCACTGAAAGGTATGCAAGGACCGTTGCAGGCAGTTGCTAAGTATAGAAAGTTCCTACTCCACCTGCACAGTACTATGCAAGACAAGGCAAATGACTGTAAGCAGGAGAAGGTGGGTGATACATGTCTGTTCAATGAATGTCTACAGTACACCAACAAAGTGACCAAGGAGAAACTAACACCAAATGAACTGCTTGGAATCATGGAAAATGTGGTACTGGGAGGGTTTTCAACCTCAACAGCTATAATGTACTGGATGATTGTTATCATGATTAACTACCCTACCACACAAGAAAGGCTCTACAAAGAATTCATAGAAGTTATTGGTGATCGCAAACCACAGATGTCTGATCGACGACTGATGCCCTTCTGGATGGCATTCATCGAGGAAACTCTACGCTGCTCGTCAATATCTGCGGTAGGCTTTTTTCATTTTAACAATAGTGATGTGCACATCAGGGGACATCATATTGCTAAAGGGACTATGCTTGTGACAAACCTGTGGAAAATGCATCATGATGAGCGATATTTTGAAGATCCGTTGAAATTCAAGCCAGAAAGGTTCCTGATGGTGGATGGGGATCTGAAGCCCAGGACGGATGATGTGTGGAAGCATGTGAAGGTGTTTGGAGGTGGGATAAGGATCTGTCCAGCAGAGGACATGGCCAGAGCTAGAATATTCCTGATTATGGCAAATCTTGTGAACGCTTTCAAGTTCTCTGCAGAGGATGAGAGGAACATGCCTTCATGTGATGCTAGGGACTATGAGGGCTGCATTGTACTTCTTCCAAGAAGGTTTCATGTGAAAGTAACAAAGAGATAGTGCAGTTGACAATCAGGAAACATTCAGATATTTTATTAAAGCTGCATTCTCAGCTATTAAGACCAACGAAACCATTCCAAATGTATTCATTGTTGACCTATATGACTGAATTAGACCTAGATAGGGCCCATCATTTGATCCAGGATTTTAAACTTTTAATGTGAATTATATCATTACTATATGGTATAATTAGGGTGAATAAAACATATTCTTGGTTAGGCCAAACATGAGACTCATTGTTACCTCTGTCGGGAGGGGGGGGGGACACAAATATAATGATATTTTCCTATTTCAAAACATAATTCTGCAAATCAATTAAAGGACAAGATCTGATATTATCTGACATGGCAAATACATAGATCTACACATGCACAATTAGTTTTACATGGAGACGCATGCAATTTGATTGAATAATGGTGACAGTCTCTGCGATTTTCACTTATCTTGAAAATGTAACAAATATCTGGTATATTATGAGAGTCAATTTCTGGAAATCAAATACTTAATTTCTTGTTTGTAGAATATCGTGATTTAGGAGGACGTATTTTTTGTTAATCATTTCAAACCATGTGATCTAGTGTGGTCATGTGACAGTGTCAAGTAGAGAGAATAATTTATCGCATTATCTTAGAACTACTTATTGCAGAAGAAAATATTCTGGTATATTAAGGTCAGATTTTCAGAAAATGCACAATCTACAGTTCTGCACATCTATCAAATTCTGCTAAATTACAGTTAAAAATAAAAATACTGGGTATATCTTAGTATATTCTGTATTGTATTCATTCAATAAATCTCTTTGGTTATGCTGAGCTGTATTTTGAACGTAATTTCCTTCTTAAATTTGGGTCGTTTGAGAGGATTGGTGAAGGTCAATTATACAGTTTCTGAAAATCAGACCCATCAAAGGCTTTACGTACATATGCCAGAGGCAAATAATAACACTTTATGAAAGGTTGATTATAAGAACAACATGGCATCTTGTTATTCTAGATTGCATTATTGAATCTTTATTGAAGCATACAGCACACATGCAAGCAATAATATAAAATCCTGCCTAAAATAGATATTATGTATAGATTTTTCCTGGCCTACATGTTGTGGAAATCTTTTAGAGCTGCACAACTAATTTATCTTTATCTTCACATGAAAGGCAACATCAGGAACGTGGTAATTGGCTGTTATTTCAGTAGAAATAAAATTAAATTTGGTCTGTTTTTGCTGTCGCGCATGCCTTGATTCTCGCCTGTACAATCACAATGGTGAGCTTAAAGCTGCACTCTCAGTTAATATCGGTCAAAAACTAAATATATTCTACTTTTCGTTTCATTCTTCTCCAAACCACCAGAGTCACTTGATCAACATTCTTAAGGATTTTGTTGTGTTTGTTTATTTGTAATGTTAGTTTTTGCTACAGGACTTCTAAAACTTCCTCATTTGAATTTAGAGGACCCGCCGCAATCCGTTTCTGCAATAACTTCAATCAATATGATATATATATAAAAAAAAAAAAGAAAAAAAAAAGTTTAGGCTCGTCTGGAAAACTTATTTGTAGACGCTTCACCCTATTTTAATGCATTTGAATATGTATACAATTTTATGTCAAATCGTCATATGTATGAAATGTGTTGAAATAAAAATGAGTATATATAATATCGCTCTCCGGCAGCCATTTTGTCCCGTCAGATTCTCATTCAGATTCTTGTATAAACATATACCAGCGGCAATATATTGATACATCCAACTCTATAAGTGTTGATATGAGTAAATTTGGTAAGATTTCCCTAATCATAATAGCTGAGAATGCAGCTTTAATTATACTACTAGGTACATTTTTTAAAGTTCAAAGTCAATCAATGCACACATTATTTCCCATATTGATGTCCTTCTGTCATCAGATGTCAAATTAAATGCATACCATTCTTCATGTTACAAAATAGCATTTGTCACATTCATTTTGTCATTTATCACTAATAACCATCTATAAGAAGTGACAACATTGATTTATTGATCATGAAAATGGGTCAGATTTTAAGAAAAAGCACAATTCAACTTTGCCAATCTTCTCAAATAACCCAAATTTCAGTTGAAAATCAAGTTCAAAATACAGTTCAACCTAACCAAACAGATTGCTAGAATCAATACAATGCCGAATATACTCAAATTTACCTAGCAATAACAAAATTGCAGCCTAATTTTATCAGAATTTACTAAATGTGTACAGCTGCCATGCAATTGTACATTTACTGAAAATCTGACCAATATACACATTTCTGATGGTTGGTTCTCCAAATGACGGCCATGTTACTTTGTCCAACTATGGCATGAAGAACTCGTTATGGTGTTAGCTCCTTGTACAAGTTTTGCCATACGTGTTACGAGGAAGGTGATTGGTCAATCACTACTTCCGCTAGTGTATCCGCCACCTGTTACCCCCAGGGTAAGCTACATTGATGGGTCTCGCGGGAATGAGGTAAAGCTGGGTCTGAGATCGAGCGCCAGAAATGCCGAGTCATCATCTTAGTAAATCATAGATGTCACATATCCTTTGGCTGAATTATGGGAGGAGCGGTGCACTATAGGGAAGCTTCTTATCAGGGCTGTCTTATCTTGAAACATGGTCGTCCTCCTTGATAAAGATCGCCTGGAATATATCTTTGTTTATTAATTTGCACGAAGAAATATCATCACTTGGGGTGGTTAATAAACTGAGTAAGTTGTACCATATCATATTAAATATAATATCTGTATTATATTTCTTTGCCTTTATGACATATCAATGTTCGAGAACATGAAACGTACCATGAATGTGTAGAATTGTTTTTCGAAAGAAAATATGTTTTTTAAAAAAACAAAAAAAACAGCATCGCGGCAATGACGGTTTTCCTATTGCGTATAATTATCTTATTAACCAAACAATGAGATAGTACGAATACCTGTGTGGGTAGTTAAGTGTGTGTAATTGGGTGAAATCACCAGAAAATGAATATTTCATCTTCACCAATCCTCTCAAATACTCCAAATTTAAGAGAAAAGTGAGGTTTGAAATACAGTTTGAATCAAGGCAATATCTAATATATTCAGATATGCCTCGTATTGGCTATTTTTCAGTCTAATTTATAGATCTGCCAATTGTGCATTTTCAGAAGATCTGACCCAATTGTGGTAATATCATAATCAAGGGGTTGTCTGATGTGTGTGCTATGTTTATGTATTTCCTGATATAATTGTTTGACTAAAATAGTAGTTATTTGTGCATGTTTTAATGGACTCATGGCCAATGATTTGATCTAGATCCAACAATTAAAGTATTGAATATGAACACTCAGAAAGTTTGGAAGACAATACAATTCTACTTTCTAAAAGTTTAGCTTTTTTTAATGATTTTTGATATTGATGACTAATATAATTTTGCTGTAAATAGTGTATAATACATATAATTATGGTATTCTTATGAATTTGGTAAATAGAGAATAGATTGTGATTGAGAATACTGTGCACTGCATAATGATTTGGCTAAATAAAAATACTTAAATACAAATATGGCACAAGTTTCGGTCAAAGAAGAAGAGAACTTGGTGGGTGGAAATGGAAGAAGAGCGAAGAAACAAATAATCAAACAGATTTAATGTTCTAAATAAAAGTACCGATCTTTCTCCAGGGTCTGGATAATGACTAGGGGATGGAGCCCGTGATGTAATATCCATGGCCTAGCCTGAATAAGTAGACATGCACAGTACTGGGTAGCTATAAGCATAGTTAGCGATTTTAGTAATGAGATAATATAATAAATGTGATAATCAATAATTAATATAAATATTTAAAGAGGTTACACAATGTTACGTAATATTATATAACAAGTGTGTTGATGTGATGGGGCAGTAAATACTTGACATATTACGTAGATTTAGCAACCACAATGCACCAACTCAACACTAACGCATCCACTAACTATTTTACTTTATTACCGTTGTGAGGATATCTTGAGTGGCCTAAAACTCTCTAATATAAATAACTAAAACATGTGGTATAAAGTGACCGACGTATATATCTATACAACAAATATAAACTAGATTAGTAATTAGTAAAATAGTTGGCGATATTTGGTTGAATACACCACTTCCCGCCTTGGTAATGTATAATATGTCCATATTAATGGGAAAATGCAAATTAGTTCATACCAAACTATTTTCAGACCATAGCAATAGTTCCTGACCCTCCATATTGCCACACTATACACTTTGTCCAATCATTCATCGAGGATTTGACTTCAATTTCGCGGAGTTGGGAACCAGCTAATGTGGAGAACCTGACAATAAGCTGTTGGCAGGGGCACGTTGCATAATAAATCTGTATCTAACATTATCCTTTCATGGCTATCTTCCCTTGCTAAGCAGCTGGAAAGGAACTTTTAGGGAAAGAATTTGCTATACACACATAATTGTTATTTTCCACAATCTAACCTAAGCAAGGAAAAATGGCTTAGCAAGGAGCATTTTAGAGGGTCACTAAACAGGTTAATGGGCACTTTTGGAGTAGTAAATGTCATGGAGCCATGAGTAAAAGGACAAAGTTTTATGATTTCCATTATTTTCTAACCCATCTAAAAGTCACCGAAATTTTGGAGGATTCTGTCATGTTGGTTTTGCTCCAGGCTTCTAACACTTCCTTTTTGGTATTTGGAGGACCAGCCCGAAACCTTACCTATGATGACTTCATGTATCATCGCTCACGAGCGGCTCTCTTTGCTTGTCTGTCTCTGCTTCGAATTATTGTACAAACATGAAACAGCAGCAGAATATTGATGAATGAGTCGTATAAGTCATAACATGAGTAAATTTGTGATGTGTTTTAGGGAAATCGAGTCATAAGTCGCAAATTATGCATTTTGAGATACCATCATATCTGAAGAATAGATCAAGGTGATTCCAAGTATAGTAAACACTAGGGCACCTGATAAGTATTTCTATACTTGAAGTTTGATATTTTTATTTTTGAAAAAAAAAGTTTGCAATATTTCTGAATGGTTATTTACCAGTAAAGTAACAAAATATATATATATTCCATACGAATGCCTTCAAAATGTTCAATACAATGTCCCGAAATTTGTTATATGGAATCATATGACTATGAGTGCTACACCCATCAAAAATCAGAACATTTCAATAAAGAGTTGTTGTGAAAAACACACTTTGAAAAGTATTAATTTTGTGACTTGTGACCCATTTTCCTGAAACACATCAAATTTGGTAAGATTTTACTAGTCAGAATAGCTGAGCATGCAGCTTTGAGTAAGGAATTCTTATGCAACAGGCCCCTGACTATAGTGTACTAGAGAGAGTGGGAGGCTCCTGGAGTACAGTCCTCTGGTATTGAACATGGAGCTGTCAATGTATTGACAGGAGACGCCTGCCTTGCACACCCTCCCATTGACCGCCATTACACTTATATTACCTCTATGAGGCTTATTCTATCAACAAGTCAGATATGGCTACAGTCAATTCCACATAGCTTGATAGCTTGGGAGGAAGAGATATGAGCTAATAAAGTTTTATAAAAAAAAATGTTCTCTCCCCACCCTTATGCATTGCCTTTTTTGTATGACCTCCAGCTACAGTCAGGGGAAAAAGAACATAATGGCAGAGAGGGACGCTGGGTTCTAACCTACTTAGAACTGTTTGGACCGTTAAACTCGAAGATGCAACTAAAGTTACCTTTATTTTGTGTATATTTATTCTGTAAGCTAGTAAAATTGTCCCTAGTGCTAATACTGGTTACAATTGCTTCTCTACCTCCAACCAACCGCAGGCAGGACGTTGATCACTAATTATTGAGGGGCTGCTGGTGCACTGTTTGATATATAATTATTAGGTGACACATTATACCACGATCGGGGCTTGTACACGCTGCAAATGAGTGAATACATGCCATCAGGTTTTGTTGAATGGATCCACACGTGAAAATATGAACATTTTTTTTTCCTAAATCTATGAAGCATTCTCATTGGTTGAGGTTAGGCTCCCTCATGACGTCATGCCTATTTGTGACGTCATATGCTGTATGTTTCGTCGTAGATTAGCCAATCAGTTGTACGCTTGTCTAGCGCTTGGGTATCAAAAAACCAATATGGCGGGTCATCGGAGAGAAGCAAGGTAATATAAATAAATAGTTTGTTTCTTCAATCTATTTTAAAATATCAGATCTTGGTATAAAAATAGGATGTAACTCGGTTAGTTTCTGACTTACTGTACACGTTGTCCACTTGTTTTTTTTCGACCTGGGATATCGCTCGAAGCCTGTGGCTTCTCGTGAAATCTCTGGCCGAAAAAAAACTTGTGGGCAACGTGTATATTAAGTCAGAAACCAACCTTGTTACATCCTATCATATAGTACTGAGACACTTTGATATATAGATTAATATTGTGAATGTTTAATCAAAATGTATGAAGATATAAACAAATACTGTAAAATAACAACATTTATAGGGGTGACGTCAAAATAGGGTTGCAACAGTCACGGCAGATGCGACCTTCTTGGCACTTTTTCAGTGACAGGGTCGTCACCTATGTGGCCAAACTTCACTAAAACTGTTAGAACTGAGTGCTGACCAGGACGCGACCAGGAGGCGGCGTGACCTGGACGTGACTTGGTTGTCACATATGTACTTGTCACTCAGCTGGACGCGACTATGTTCCTACTATGGACGCGACCATGAACGCCACCACAACCTTATTTTGACGTCACCCCTTACAACTGTGTTGTTCCATAACAAACATATAAAGGTTTTCTATTCAATCATGTTCACTTTGATGCCTGATAATATCACGTAAAGTATTTACATAATAATTTGAAAGCACATTAAAACTAAGAAGGGCAAAGGACTAGAAGGCAAAAGGGATGCAGTCATAAGTCCCTTCTGTTATATGGGTCAGATTTTCAAAAAATATACAATTCGTCTTCACCAAATATCCTTTCAAATAACCCACATTTAAGACAGAAATGAGCTTTAAAATACAGTTTAACATAGCAGAACTGATACTACCAGTGAATGCGATCCCAAATGTACTCACATATACCTGGTATTTATCATTTTTGAGCCTTATTTAATAGCAGAATGTCCTAAATGTGTAGAGCTGACAATTGTACCTTTTCTAAAAATCTTACCCATATCATAAACCTTTGCATGTCCCAGTCTCTTGAGAATCACCCATGATGCAATCGGTGACACCTAGATCAATAACTCTGAAGCAAGTGTTCACCCCTCGCCCTCAAGATGGCGTAGCAGTGCAAAGGGGCAGAAATGGCCAATAGGATAAAGCGTGAGAGAGTGGTAATGGACCAATAGCCCATAGCGTGGGAAGAAGTGCAGTTTTATGTCTTGGCTGTTAGATCTGAGTTACAGGAATAGGGGTAGCTGAAGTAGGGAGGGCTAAGTAAATGTGGTAATGGTAGGTAATATGGAGGTAACGTGGGAAGGGCCAAACTTAAGGAACACTTTCCAGAGAAGTAACAATGAGACTGTTTTATCACGACAAGGGATTCAAATGCTGTAAGGATAATTTAACAATGGCTAGGGATTCAAAAGGGTTCTAAAGTTCTTTTTCGTAAGGTCTTTTTATTTATATTCCCATCATTTCCAACTGATGATTTTGACTTTGATCTTAAATGGTGGCCTCCACTGGCTGGGTAGGCTCTGCCGTAAGCTCTGCCGTAAGCCTTGCGATGGTGATGTGTTGTTGAGGAGTGGCGAGGTTGTGCCTACATCGTTAACTAACCATGTAGACAAGGACCTCGTCATTCCTCTCCACCTATAGAACGTGCACAAACCATCGCAAGGCTTACCGCAGAGCTTACCGCAGCCAGTGGAGACCACCTTTAAAGCCGCAGTCTCAGCCAACGTTGATTGACAACTAACAATTTTTTTTAAATAATTGTTTCCTAAGTTAAACAATGAAACTCATTTGACCAAAATTGTGGAGGATCTTACCTAGCTGTCTTAGCTGCAGGATTTTATACACGTCCACAACATATTTTCACCCATTATCGCTCACAGGTATTATATTTACTTGTCAAATACTAGTATAAACACATAACAGGAGCAATATGTTGAAGACTTCTTCCCAATAAGTCAAACAATGCTTAAATTTGGTAAGACCTGTTATGGTAATAACTATTAATTCACCATTAGAATTCGTTCTAAAGTGGTGTATACATGCACAAATGTTGTGTTTGTATACGCCACATTAGAATGAAATCATTTTTTTTTAAACAAATTTTTATCGACAATCATGATATAAGTTTGTCAGCATTCATTTGTATGATTCAGATGTTCGCCGTTGCGCATGACTTCATGCCTATTTGTGACGTCATCAAGCTAACAAAAACATTGTTTACTTCTTGCTATACAGCAGGAACTAAAGATAAAGCAAGTCCGACATGTTTCCAGCAGAAGCTAAATAGAGAGATAAAGTTTTGGATATTTGCTACAAAATATAGCATTGTGATATAAAAATAGAACATAACTTGCGTCTGATCTAGGAAATGTATCTTAGAGCCACTCGTTTTTACTGAGTTGAGGATCCACACAAAGCTGCACTTCTCAAAGATCCGCAGCTCAGTAAAAGCGCATGATGATGAAATACATATCCCCAGATTACATGCTTGTTGCATTCTCTCTTAGAGTTGTATTCTCAGCTAAAGTGACAAAGGGTGCATTGCATTGATAAGATCTTGTCATAAAGACCTTGTAACACCCTCTTAAATTTACGACTACGAGGGCTTCATGATACGAGGGTTGTTGCATTGAAACTCATGCATTTGAGCGAGGTATAAGAGAGCTCTCAGAGGTCTCTCAGAGGTCTCTCAGAGTTCTCTCAGACTAGGCTCGGAAAATAATCGTATATAGTACAATGCAACTTTTGCTAAGAGGGAGTTACGAGGCCTCTAAGAGTGGTTTAACACAGACTCGTATAGTGCAATGTACCCAAAGACAATCGTACCCGATTTACTTTGGAAATTATGACTTTAGATATGAATTCATCAATATTCTGCTGCTGCTGTTTATGCAAGAATTCGAAGTAAAATCGGCGGAGTGAAAACAGCTGCAGGTGAGCGATAATAAGTGAAGTCATCATAGGTAAGGATTCGGGCGGGTCCTGCAAATATATATAATCATATATAGATAAGGACGGTTAAAAAGCTCTGTAGCAAAAAACACCTGACAAAATCCTTTAAAATTTGGGTCAATTGGCTCTTAGATGGGTTGGGAAAGAATGAAAGAAAATGTAGAAAACATGTTTTTTACAGACATCAACTAAGAGTGTAGCCTTAATAATGCAGCTTTACGCAGAATGCAGATTGTAGTCACAGGTAATAACATGTTTACCAGCCGCTTCCACCTTAGGGTCAGGTTTTCAGAAAATGTACAATTCGCTATCACCAATCCTCTTGAATAACCCAAATTTCAGACTAAAATAAAGTTCATAATACAGTTCACCTTAACCAAACAGATTGCTAGAATCAATGCAATGCCGAATATACCCAAATTTACCTAGTATTGACGAAATTGCAGCCTAATTTAGCAGAACTTACTAAATGTGTACAGCTGCCAATTGTACATTTTCTGAAAATCTGACCCATTAATAGGAGTTGCTTGCAGTCGTCTAGACATGGACAAACAGGCAGCTACAAGATGGTGCTGCCAACTGCTTGTGGTTTCTGGCTCTGTAGGTGGAGTGGAGTAGAATAGAATAGAAAATCTTTTATTTGTCCAATTTAGTTAATACAATTACAATGATGTGCAGACAAACAGGTCGACATACCTACGCATCGAATCAGAGTCAAATGCATATCTTCCAGCGATTATCCTAACTTGGAATAATTTTCTAAGATGCTACATTTGGTTAGATATTATAAATGAGTAGTGTGTCTAGTGACTAGTATAGTATTTCTTATCTTATTTCCAATTTCTTGTCTTCTGCCATTCGGAGACGAAGGCTTAATAAACAAAACAATACCAATGAGACAGAAAAAGGGGGGGCATTTTTCTTTTTCCGTATAATAAAATACCAACTAGTTTCACTGGATTGTTTATATTATTTTATTATACACGCATTGCTGTGAAAACAATGTATCTAGAGCGAGTAATGCACAGTGCGTATTTCACTAGTGATTTATGTGGGGTGGCCATGATAAACCAATTTGTTTTATGACTAAAATTACCACTGAAATTCAAATTTATGACTCGATTTTATTTTATTTTTCATGATTGAAAGCATATATATAATAGATAACTAACTCGTTGGTTTCAGTTGCTTAGAATATTGCACTTGTTGCCACGCAACTCGTGCTTATTCACGCTTCTTCAACCAACTCATTAAGGTGACTCAGTAGTGATTTTGATTATTGATGAATTTTTCTAAAATTTTTACCAATGATAGTTGACATGAAATAATCATTATTGAGTGAAAAAAAAACATAGGTCACCAGGCTAGTTTTCATGCTATGGCAGTATGGAGATAGAAATAATGAATCATATTTGAGTAATTTTACTACATTTGAGTGATTTATTAACATAATTCGTTTAAAATGGTTCTGACATGAATTCAGACATCAAATTTCACCCAGACATTCAACATATATATACTTATCATCAGATAATGTTTTTTTCCTCAGATCCTGAGTTAGCCCCCTGGAAGCCCCCTAGTGGCAGTACGGGGCACTAGCAAAATTGACTTTGGCTGATGACAATCAGCGTTTTAAAAAAAAACTGTTTGATGAATATTTTTTAAATTTAATATGAATGTAGATACCGTATTTATCAACTCATACACAAAAAATCAGGATGGCTTTCCAGGCTTAATTTTTCTATATTACGACTTATTTATGAGAAAAATTGGGAAAAAAATTAAATTCCTGATTAATATTTGATTTGAACAAAAATGGCTTCATAAACCTTGATGAAATTCTATATGGATACAGCTATCATAGTTACTAACTCGCACACCAAAAATCAGCATGAATTTCCAGGCCGATTCTTTTGTGTTACAACTTAATTATGAGAAAATTGGCTAAAAATGAGAAAATTCTTGATAAATATTTGATTTATACACATATGGCTCCATAAATTTTAATGAAATTTAATATGGATGTATAGGGATCGTAGATACTAACTCCCACACCAAAAATCAGCATAAATTTTCTATCTGAAATGTTTATATCAAGACTTAACATACATACTTCGTCTGCATAATGCTGATATTCCCTGCTATATGTATTGAATACACATATATCAGTACTGAGCTATATGTATTGAATACACAAGATCAGTACTGAGTCACCTTAATAGGTAACCTGTATCTATGTTGTATGGCTTCATTGAATTTCTTCACTTTAAAGCTTAAAGGGGAATACTGGACTGCATAATAAAGCGTTCTCAGACATTGAGAAAAACTACAATATGATGTTCAGTAGGTTATATATGTAATTCATTCCTTTACATGGTATTAGAGGGTCATTTCTAGTACTTAAACTTGCTATTATCCAGAACACAGGCAGCTACCATATTCGCTGATCTCTATGCCTGAATGACGTCAGACTAGCAAGGCAAACTTTCGTCACTTGTTGTAAGTAGTGTTATTGTATGGTACTGTTCAGAAAGCTACTATTTTGGTGCACTCAAATCACTTCTTTTCATGGTCCTGGGTACGACCATAAAGTGCCTTTCTGTCTTTGTTCTCTGTCTCTCTCTCCCTTCTTCTCTATCTCTATTTCCTGGGTAAGATCATAAACTGCCTCCCCCTCAGCTCTCCCGCCCTTGATATAACCATATTAAACGTGTTGATAAGGGCGTAAATCAACCAATCTCACTCACTCCCTCCTTCCCTCTCAGCTCTCCCGCCCTTGATACAACCATATTAAACGTGGTGATGAGGGCGTAAAAGCAACCAATCTCACTGAATATTGTTCGACAATGCATGCCTGGGAGGCACATGGATGTTATACCAGAACTAACGAAGAATGACAAGACGCCAAGGATCACTATTTTTACATTTCAAAAGAGGGATAAAAGAAGGTGCAAAGAATAAACTTCCTCCTCCTCATTCTTAATCAACTTGTTGATCTCTAGTCAGGGTGACAGCGTTGCATGCATAACTATGGAAAGCCATTTATATACACAAATGATGGAATACAATGAAAGATTGTTCTCAAATATAGAACATCTGGATTGTCACAATACCGACAAGTATGTATTAGTTGTATTGAATGGAATACATATTTGTGATCCGTCATAGCAAATTAGGTCATAAGTTGAACGAAAATTATTTTGAGATACCAGCATATTTGAAAAGATGAAATTAACTGGATTTAAACGATGCTAACATTGAGGAAATTTAAAAAGTATTTCTATATTGTATGTTCCCTTGTTCTTGTTTGAAATAAAAGTTTGCAATATTTCTAGGTGGACACCTAGTATCTTAGTATACTCCACACGAAGACCTTAATAACGCAATGATATATTTGATGTCTTGACATTTGGTACACGCAATCATACGAATGACTGCTCTAGACTCTCCCAAAATGAAAACTATCTTACAAAGATATCCTGTGAATAAAACACTTTGGAAAAGATCAATTTTGAAGTTTTGACTTATTTTCCTGTGACACATCACATATTTACTTTATATATACCGAGGAATCTGGTTAACCAATTCCTTCGTTGCTTTCACCTATCTTGTTTGACCTACCACTATTCTAAAACTTGGGGCCCAAAAGAGATCATGATAATGTAATAAAAGGAGAATACATGACGTTATATTTATATTTATTCTTAGAGGCACCGCACCAAAACATCCCTGAGGAATATATATTTTTAATTTTTAATATATGTTTTTCAAGAACAGATTAGATATTGTATTGGCCATAAATGAATTAAAAATAAATCTATGCTTTAGAAGAAGCCCACCAAATAGGGCGAAATATTGAAATAAAATGAAACTGTCGAAGATGACGACTTGAGTGATATTTCATCAACAACATCTAAATGTTACGTTTATCCTGTAATTAAGTTGTTTTCCTATTCCTATCTCCAAGGAAGGGGTCGGAGATGGGTTTGGGCGGGAAACACATCCATTTTCTGGCCTGTTTCTGAGCAAACATTAACTATTGCATGGCATCCCAACATCCATTTCCTCTCACACAACACCTTCACTTTGCACCTTCTCTCTCACCCTGGAGTTATCAGTCAATCCTTCACACCTCCAGTAACTTCACCAGTCTGTCCAGGAGATAGAAGTCACAGGCCAACACATCCCCAATTCGCCGCCAAGAAACTAATTACTAGCTCCACCACACTCACATTAACCTGCTTATAACCAGTCTCCATTGAAGAGCCATCTGTGATTTGTCACAGGATAATGAGTTTAAACTCGCCAAAAAATGATATTTTCCTAATGTTATTTTCCAGACACCAGAGTCATGTTTTCATTTTAGGGTAATTTAGCACATTTAGGCATAGAGACACATGGGCGAAATTTCAAGACTGTATTCAGTATAGATCTGTGCGTTTCTTGAGGCATCCAATAAGGTGTATAGTCATCTAAATTACCAGTGATTGTCCATCCAAAAATATCGCTGACAAATTCTGTCACTGTCAAGTGATTTTTTGATTTCCGAAAGATGGCTAGCACCATCATAAGTCAATTAATTATGCATAAAACAGCCAATAATATAACATTAAGTCACGTGAACATACTAAGCTACTACACATATTAACAAAATGGAATTAATTACAAGTATGAATAATTATCAACGGTTTCCATATAGTTGTATAATTGGTGCTAGGCTGGTCTAGACACCCTATCGACAGCAACACTTTAAACGTGAATTAGTCTTTGGATACAGAAGCAACCCAACCACAGCAATATGTAAGATTCTAGTACACTAATTAGCATGGTGCTACCCAATGGACAACAATCAAAACCGAAGGCCCCTATACACACCAAGCACTTGGAGTATGTATACATTCATATCGCCTACTGTATAACGCCTACCGCTCGAACATAGGCTCATTTCGCTAGCGAATTGCTTACCGCTCTTTATTCTTATCAAAGACTCATTTCCAAGAGTTTCCATTTACCCACGTCATTTTCCCCCTGAAGTTCAACTTCATGCAGTTACAGGGTCTAAAGGTTGCATCATAGAGATACTATAGTGCTAATCTAATATCCCTGTATTGAATGCGAAAACTGTTTATCAAAATATTATTTCTAGCTATAATTTTGAAAAAAGGAATTAATGCACTAACGTACCCCACATTGTAAGTACTGTACTCAAGGTAAGGACATTCATTGGAAGACCTAACTCAAAAATGAGTAACCAGTTTTTCATTTTTAATCAGAAATAAAGAATCCAATCAACCAATTTGTAATCAATCAATCCACTTATATCCACTACTCTGGCTCTTGTTATGCATATTTATGATGGAAAAGAAAAAGAATTATATTATATATATTTGAGCGACCTTCGCCGATTCGCACATTTCAACATTATGGGCAGTGGGGCCCAAATCCCAAGGTAAAGGTGTCGCATTACGGAGGTTTTACTTTATATCACAGACCTGCCTGCTGGCCTCGAAAAAACAAGATTTTCCTGCTTAAAACAATGGTGAAAGTTAAGCGTTGTGTAGTGTGTAACAGCCTTAAGCACTCCCATATCTCTTTTGTAACGCCTCTTACCACGCTGTACCGCACCGGAAGTTGTTTTCTGTGTGCTGTCCAATCACCTTTATTGTTGTAACAGCGGCTCCCATTGGCCAACACCTAGTGACAGGGAGAGTCACTAATTGGGTTCTACTTCCGCTTGCAGACTTCTTATATCACTCGTGTCTCGCTCTGTCAGTCACTATTGGCACAAGTGAGTTGAGTGTGTCAATAGTGTTTCTATAGACCTGCCAGGGGGCCGGTAGGTGGTGCTAGGTGGATAGGGTGGGAGGGGGTGGGGGGGGGGGGGGGGTGGACAGACATCAATCTGTTCGCTGCAAGACCCTCTTGTTTTCACTAACTTACAGGACTGAAAAGGTGCAGGCAAGGCGGGCTAATGGGAAATATTACGTCATTTATTGAAGGTTTGGCTGGTGAATCACGGTAATGATTGTCCTTGAGCCGGCTCGTGGTATATATATATAGGTGACCCATATATATATATATATAAAGCTAGGAGTGTCAGTGATATCATCGTTTATGATAGGGGATAGTCGAATATGAAGGACTGTCAAATATGACAATGCGCTGGTGATGGTTTTTAATTTTGTGATGTTATTATTCATTATGTACTATGTCGATATGAAAATATTGAATTTCTTACTTCACTAAATCTCGATTTGGTAATAAAGTATATATGTTATTGATTCTAGCAATCTGTTTGATTAGGTTGAACTGTATTTTGAACTTTATTTCTGTCTGAAATTTGGGTTATTTAAGAATATTGGCGAAGGTGAACTGTACATTTTCTCAAAATCTGACCCATATATTCATCATAGCGACGCCTGAAAGCATCCCTGAGGCGATTTAGTTAAATTATGTATTGGCCGGAAACGAAATAAATGATAAAGACAAAATCTTCATATATCCATTTCTCCTAATTCATCAAAAAGTATTTGTAAAATATCAGCTATTTCAGTAATGATAACAGACAGATTAGCCAAATGATTGATGTGAATTACTTTAGTATAGGAATGTAGTGGGTTTGGATTTTTACCATATGTGGGTCAGATTTTCAGAAAATGTACAATTCACATTCACCAATCTTCTCAAATAACCCAGATTTTAGACGCTAATAAAGTTCAAAATACATTTCAACCTAGCCAAACAGATTGCTAGAATCAATGCAATGCCGAATATACTCAAATTTACCCAGTATTGACCAAATTGCAGCCTAATGTAGCAGAATTTACTAAAAGTGTACAGCTGCCAATTGTACATCTTCTAAACATCTTACCCAC
Source organism: Sthenelais limicola (assembly GCA_942159475.1). Classification (NCBI taxonomy): domain Eukaryota; kingdom Metazoa; phylum Annelida; class Polychaeta; order Phyllodocida; family Sigalionidae; genus Sthenelais; species Sthenelais limicola. The sequence continues at coordinate 38,879,148 of OW804102.1, forward strand.
GTATTTATGTCTCTGTGAGGTGCTATCCGCTGTGGCTAACCCCAGTGGGCAGTACCAGCTAGTACCGTTTCATGTAGCCACACACCAGAGAGTGCGTTTGGTATTTTACTCTTAAATACATCTATTTACCCTTTTGTTGTTCATACATCGCCTTAACAACTGCTGAGAATGTCCTCTTCATATATTATTCCTGACTATCTAAAGTCCGAGATATGGTGTGTTCTTGCTGTTTGATACTTCACCACTGTATTATATGTCTGATGTCGTGTTGACACCACTTGTGTGGTGCTTCTAACTTATAGAGGTGGCTGGTCCACCTCAGTGTGGTCAGGACAGAGGAGAGCTTGTCCCATGAGTAATAAACAGGGCAAAAGGTTCTACCTTGTCGTGTGTTTTTATTACGTGCTGAGCGGATCGAATCCGAAGATCACTACAGGAATTTGTTTTCTACAAAGTGCTGCATGGATGTGGTGATGGAATGCCCCCTTGCCCACTAGATGACACTATTTCCTTGTATACTGTAAACGTATTTATTTTCGCGTGGTCATATTTTCGCGCACTAAGTATTTTGACACCTTTCCGCACAGATTTAAATTCGCGCAGCAAGGAAGTCTGGACATCTGGAAGATGGACGGGTATAGACTATCATTCCTGCTCCGATTGGTCTACGATGTGCTGCCTTCACCAAGCAATCTCAGGATCTGGGGATTAGCTGAGGATCCAAACTGCAAGTTGTGTAGAAGACCAGCTAATCTGGAACATGTGCTGTCATCATGCATTGTCGCGCTAACAGGAGGGCGCTACACAAGGTGACACGACCAAGTTCTGCGAGAGATCTGCGCAGCCCTGGATTTACATCGGAGAAAGAAAAGAAAGATTGAGAAAGGGCCCAAGTTTATCAACTTTGTAAGGGGCGGAACAAAAGGCAGCTCAAACAGACCACAAAGCGGCATCCTGGCAACAGCCAGTGACTGGCAGATGCAAGCTGATGTCTCTGGGAGTTCAACATTCCCAAGACAAGTTGCAATAACAACACTGCGACCTGACATTGTGCTGTGGTCTCCAAGTATGAGGCAAGTGATTCTAGTGGAGTTAACAGTGCCATGGGAGACCAGACTGGAGGAAGCCCATGAAAGAAAGAGGGAGAAGTACCAAGGATTGGTCGAGGCATGCCTAGGAAACAGCTGGAAGGCTTGGAACCTCTCAGTTGAGGTAGGCTGCCGAGGCTTCGCATCCAACTCCCTCTGGAAAACACTGGGCTTCCTGGGCCTCACTGGAACAGACAGAAAGAAGCTAGTTGGTGTAGTAGGACGGAAGGCAGAAGAGGCATCCTGCTGGATATTCAATTATTCTGCTAAATTAGGCTAAATTCTAGTATATTCGGCATTGCATTGATTCTAGCAATCTGTTTGGTTAGGTTGAACTGTATTTTGAACTTTCTTTTCGTCTGAAATGTGGGTTATTTGAGAGGATTGGTGAAGTTGAAAAATGTCTGAAAATCTGACCTATATACTCGGCTGGTGTGATTGAATACCGAATAGCCCAACAATTCCTGGGGATATTTATTTAGTGGATTATGGAAAATTGTCTAATTGGATTCGTTGTCATTTTCCGGTACTGTCTTGTGATAGAATAAACCATTGTTTTTGTTTATTACTTCATCTAAGGCCAAATCATTCTAAATACATAGTCCTGCAAAGACGCATTATCCACCATGGTTGTTTTCAAGCGATTGAAGTTATGTTATGAATATAAACAATAATGAAAGGGACGAAAGGCAAAATAAGACTGGTTGATTTGTAATTTGAAATTGTATAATTTTCTCAATATATTTGTGTTAGTGCAGTCAACTAAACACAAACGAGAAGAAATTCAAATGATATGTCTCCTTTTGTACACCGATGGCCCGATAGCCTGTCTATTCACCTCTGAGCTTTTGAATTTTGCCGCCATTTCAACCAGTAGGCAACAGCCAAAGTTTGACCAAGTGTAAAATCGCACACTCCTAATCGCACACTCCTAATCGACTTGAGTCCAGAGTCCAGAGAAGTCCAGAGAAGTCCAGAGAAGTCCAAGATAAATCTTTTATCTCCCTTCTCTAGACATATCTCTAAATGTACAGACTATACTGGTCTGCCTTGACTCAAACTGTATTGGGAAGACTATACTGTCATTCCCTGCCTCAGGCTGCTATCCTTGTATCTGCATCAGGATGAATCCACACGAACAACTGGTTAGAGAATGAATTAATTGTTTTGTTGGTTGCTGGGGTTCTATATATACTAGCGAACAGGAATTATACATGGAGTCACATGATGATGAAGTCAGCATTGTTTCTTGGAAATATTAACTCAGCCAACATTACTATATCCTTGTGAGAACAGCTGTCCAACTTAATGGGTTTAATAACCCTGGGGGCACAGAACTGGCCTGATATGCTAGATGTTTTTATGGCCATTAAAGTCATTTGCTGGTGACCATCATACTGGAACCACCCAAATATGGAAGAGTCTGTGTCAGTTCAATTGAACCTTTTAGGACATTTACCAGGAATCTAACCATTGATACATTTCGAAATCATAACAGGATCTATTCTCACATATGGTACCTAAAATCCAAGGATAGTTGCTGACATCAGAACTTCCCTAACTCTCAGGGGAAACCCCTATTTATATTGTACCTAGTAACCTGAACAGGACATATTGTAAGTTCCTTTGAGTACACTCTATAATATTCCACAATGTACTGAAAAGTTTTGAAAATAGTAATTACCAATTACTTAATTAATTCATTACTTTTACACAAGGTCAAGGTGTGATATGTGTGTGTGTGGGGGGGGGGGGGTAGGGGGGGGGCAAGTTCTGCCGATTTATAATGCTATTCTAATAGCTGAATATTAATCATAATTATTTTATGCAGTTTGCACAGTCATTATTTAGTATTTTATTATTACTTGTTTTTATTTATTTTTTTTCCAATTACTTTGTTCTGTTTTTATCCATGTATAAGAATCAAACTGATAACAGAATCACAACACTCCACTACTAAGAGTCTGAGTGGCAAGTGAAATCTGCTATTGCTATTATAAACATTACATCTTTTCTCCTATTTATTGGCTATAAAAAATAAGCAAACAAATATCACACTCCACATGAGTCTGAGTGGCACAGTGAATATTTAAACCTGAAAATGGCCTATGTAAATGTCATTTAAGTCTTATTTATTTCTTTATATTTGTTTTCCCTTTTTTGTCCTTTATTGAAGAGGAAACCTTTTGTATATGTGTACAAGACGCACCAAGGACAACTATTTTATTATATCTACACGTCATCATTCCCCGCCAGAACTAACCCTGAAAAGGGCAGTCGGTTAACCAAGTAAATACAATCTTTGAAAAAAAAATATGTATGGTCTGCATAAATGCCACGCTATACGGTATAATGGAAGCATAGAAAGTGAGAATTACTTCACTCAAGATACATATGATTAATTAAACATGATTTTCTGGATTCTTCAATACATTAACCACAAACTTTATATTCTAGTGTAAGAAATCTAAGGGTATTTTCCCATAGGTTCAGTGTTGTATCAAGTAGAGAAGAAGTGAGAATGCAATTCTTTACACTATAGTGTAGTCACATATGGGTCAGATTTTCAGAAAATGTACAATGGACCTTCGCCAATCTTCTCAAATGACCCAAATTTCAGACAAAAATATATTTCAAAATACAGTTGAACCTAACCAAACAGCTTGCTAGAATCAATGCAATGCAGAATGTATCCGAATTTACCTAGTATTGACCAAATTGCAGCCTAATTGTTCAGAATTTGCAAAATGTGTACAGCTGCTAATTGTACATTTCTTGAAAATCTGACCCATATTGTCACCTGCGACAGACCCAAACTAGGAAACCGGCACGATGAGGAGTACCAGCAAGACACTAATTAACTCTTAACTAATTAATACATTGATTAAGAGGAACCATTGTAGAAGAGTAGGGCAGTCTCTGTTGGAAATAATATTCATTTGCTAGCACTGGGTCCTATTTTCTCTCTCTATCTTCCGAAGCAGTTTGGATTCTAATTAGCTCTTATATATAGTAACTAGCAAAGTACCCATTCTCTGGACGGTGCCCCTCTCTCCCCACACTTCCCGCTCTACCTCTTTCCCCTCCCCCTCTTTTGTCCCTCATACCTTTTACACCTCCCCTCCCCTCTCCAATTCCCCCCATCCTCTTCCTTCCCTCTTCTTCACTCTTCCTCGTTTCCCTCCCCAGATTTCCCCACCCTTTTCCTATTTTTCATAGATAGTTGGTCATATTTATAAATAACTTCAAGCAAGTATTTTGAATGTATTTATATGCGTTTTGGAGGTCATCCTCAAAAGTATATTTAACTACTGTAAACGTATTAATATTCACGCAGTATTTATTTCCGTTATTTTAACGCATCAACCTGAGTGCGTGAAAATAAATCCATCGTGAAAGGTATAACACTTCCATGAACAAGGTGTGACATCTTCCTTGCTGCGCGAATTTAACTCCATGCGAAAACGTGTCGAAGTACATAGTGCGCGAAAATTTATGCGCGCGGAAATAAATATGTTTACAGTAATTTTCTAGTGACCATGGTGCAGTCAGAAATATAGATAACTATTTTCTTAAAAAATAAAGTGAGTCATAAGCCATTTTTCATTTAAGACATGACATATAAGTGTGTATGTCTGGCATACATATGGATATCTACCATTAAACGAACCAGTTGAGTGACCACTCTAATACGAGTATGTATACATTATTCATCCGCCCTCTGATAGGCTTGTCAGGGAGACACTACAGCATATAGACATGAACATTCTCCTCTACAATCCGTTCCTCGTCAATTTGAGCTAAGCTTTGTATATGGGTCAAATCGTCAGAAAATGAACAATCGGCAACTCCACACATCTAGTAAACTCTGCTAAATTAGGCTGAAACATGATAAATACTTGGTGTATTTGAGTTCATTTGGCATTGGGTCGATTTATAGCATCTTTTTGGTTATGTTGAACTGTATTTTTATCCTCATTTCTGCCTTAAATTTGGGTTATTTGAGAGAATTTAGGAAGAAGATATGTACATTTTCTGACAATCTTACCTATATAGTTACAATACAGACTGTTAATGCCGGATATAGGTAGGACATTCAGATAGACACAGATCTATCTCCGAGGAATTGCATTTATTCATTTTTTTTAAAATTCCAACGTTAACCTTTAGCATATCTGAGAAGAACTACTGTATCTTTTTATTTTTGAAGAAATAATAAGTCGAAAAATTGATATTTTTCAAGTTTGTTTGCGATTTCAGACTCTTTTTTCTCTGACACATGACATCCTGATCTGGCTGCCATATCTAGTAATTTCTGCTAAAATAGTGTGAAAAAATGATAAATATGCTTGTTTTATCTCACTATTTGGATCTGCTTATATGGGTCAGATTTTTAGAAAATGCACAATTGGCAGCTGTACAAATTTTGGGGATTCTGCTAAATTAGGCTAAAAAATGATGAGTAACGGGTATATCTGACTATATTTGGGATCGCATTGATTTATAATATCAGTTCTGTTATGTTAAAAGGTATTGGAAATCATAATAGATTGTCCAAATAATATCAAATCTAGATCAAAGCGTTCCCCAAAGAAGGACAGAATGCCCAGGAGTTTAGTATTAGTCAATTATAATAATAACCGTGAATAGCCTTAATTACATTCTATCAAGATAGTCTCTCATTATAAAAAAAGATGGCCCTCAGATAATACCGATTTATTGAACTTGTACTGGGATAATTTCCTATTTGAGACCGCAATATCTACAAATATCCATAACATTTTGTTTTTTATGTTAATTAACCTTACGGATGCGAAAGGAAATATCATCAACCACCTGACGATTGACACAGTTCACCAGGGATTATAATTAATTACCTTTTACAACTGAACTTAGATGACCCTGAGGTTGAGAGATCGTGGTGCTTCTGACTGCGTGCAGCAAACATAGGCCTACTTAGCCGGGTAACACATCTGCACCGCATCACTCATCAAAAGGAGACTCCTGATTTCACAATTACCTGATCTTATTTGTCTTGACGAAATAGGAATAATGGCTACTGCAACACTTCTCTTTATTTCTGGTGAGTAGGAGAGATTTAATTGCAAAATCCTATATTGTATGTCCTATATTGTGATTCCAGTACACTGAGATGGCCATAACAACAGCCAAAATTGGGATAAGGATATCTTTCAGTAATCGACATAGTCATTACATGTTATTACCATTCTAGTGAGTAATCCAAATGTTCTTTTAATCTGAATACCGAGGTAATTGAAATGTGAGATTTTTGTCATATCTGGAAGCTCAGACTTTGCCTTCCATGATTAATCCAGATGTTTAATGATACATTGTTTTCAGTTTTATCGTACATGTGTCCTTCAGCTATGCCATACATCTTAGGCAATTCAACAGGTTTACCACAGCAAGGGCACATAGTGCCAAGTGACCTTTCAAAAGAAACAAATATTCACATGAGAAGATACAAGACCCCTGAGGGGAAAATGTTTGGATTTGGCTTCGGTGGTGGACACGGACACGGACACGGCCATGGATATTCACATTATAATGGAAACGGTACTTCATCTCGTTTAATATTGACGATTTGCAACTCGTGAAAGAGTAGAATCTATACACATTGAATATTTTTGTCTTAGTTACAATATCTAAACTCACAAAAGGGAAATTCAAATGATGGATTGGTTACTTCAATAGGTGATCTTCTATATATGTTCAACCTTTGTATATCAATTAAGCAACTAAAAGTTTACAGTGGTTTATTATTAAACAGTTATAGCTTTTTGGTGATTCACTATTATCTCATTGCGTAGCAGAAGCGTGGTCAATTGTATCCATATACTGGTTGCAGTATACGGTAAACATTTTGCTTCCTATTTTTAATTTATGTTCTTTTGGATTTGGCCATTTTTAGAATTTTTAACAATTTCCGGATATATATACACAACTCAAGTGTATACTGGTATACGTTAATATATTGTTTTAAAGAAGGTTTGTAACACAAACAAGACAAATGACATCACATTACCCCAAAATGTCTAATGACATTGTGGTTCTAGGGATCTAATATTGGTCAGCTATCACTTACAAAATATCGATAATTTGGCTGTTGGTGCGGGCAAACTCTAGTTGTATATTTCTCTAGACTTATTACTTAGGTTCTCACTCGTATTTGTCTTATTATCTTGTTACTACAACTATAATTCCAACTCTTTCTTCGAATCCAACTCTCTTATTAAACTATTTTGATACTACTCCTTTTCTCCACTATATATGTTAATGCTTCGCCATAGCAACCAACATGCCTTCTCAGGTTTTCACTGGCAGGGGCCATGCCTTCTCCCCGGCGCCCTACACCGAGATCTTACATGAATATGACCCAGGACTTATGGTTTTCACACCTTTTAACACATAAACTTTCTTAATCTTAGGCTTGTCTTAACAGCTAAATTAAATACGCAATGATTTCTAAATACGCTCGTCCATATCACCTCATATTTAATTAATGCATCAAATTATCTATATTTTAACAAATGGATTGGATTGGATTGGAAACCGTTTTATCAAATTTAATGATATGATAAGGTATCAGAGTCTAATGAAATTTATTGATCTAAAATTTTACAATTTTGCTTTTTATTTGATTTGGTTATCAGGTTTTGGTTATTGTTAAATATTCTGTAAGCCAATTATTTGGTAAACAATTTTAGATTTAAAATACCTCTTCTACCAATTCATCATAGCAGACCTGTGTGTTCGAATCCCACCAAAACGTGGGAGTTTGGTCTCAACGAGCTCCAACCCAGAGTGGGCACCATCTGTGAGCCTGATTTGTAATTATGAAATAATTACGCAATTCCAAGCATAAGTGATAAATTGAGTGGTCAGTTACGCAAGTGAACAAAATATAAGTTTACAAAGAAATTAATTCGAATAGAGATATACCATGGATATTATTCTCAAAATCATGGAGGTATTATTTAATTACCCTTAAGAATACAAGCAGATCTATATGCAATACTACATAACACATTCATTTTTTCCCTCCATATGGCACAGAGTAGATACAAATTTCTATAGGAGCGAGGTAACTTAACGCGTTGCTTTGAGTCCGGCTGCGTCAAAAGTATGATGGCTGCCTAGGTGAGTGCAGTTGCCTAGCAAACTAGTTGGCATACTCGAACCTAGTACCTGTTTTAACTTGACCGCTCTGGTGTGGATACACACGTAAACAATAATTAATAATATGATTATCTAATATCACATATGGAACATAATATTATGGGGTCATATATGTCTTGCCACATTAAGTGTGTAATAGTATGCAATATTACGTAATTAGGTTTAAAATGAACATTTAACTATAGAAATTCGAAAATGTGTAACTAGGTACAGGCAAATTAAAATCTCTGTTAGGCCAAACCCCAAAATTGTATGAATGGATGAGTTTGTAATTGGTGTTCCCCCGAGACCTGATGAAGGGCAACTTAGCCCGAAAGCTAGTGATATAATAAACATAATCCAACATATAGAGGTTTATTCCCTATCTACTATCATCCCACAACTAACCTACCGGGTTCAACGATATACAGCGATATTCCCACTTACCTCGATTTAAGTTTGTAATTATGTGTTCATATGAAATGTATTCCATGTTTCAGGGTGTAAAAAGCCTGGTCAGATTGTGTGTGATGTGGATGCCGCCTCAGATTTAGACAGACGGTGCCAATATGCAATTTGTGTGTATTCTTCTGAGACCCCTAATCTATGGTCGAAGCCAACGTTTACTGTAACAAGGGCAGTGTGCCCCGACAACCTGGGTGTGCCTAGACATTTTGCCAATTTATGTGACAATGGAATTAACCTGAATGGAATTTTAAATGCTTTGCGTGGACATGGAGGAGGACATGGCGGACATGGGGGAGGACATGGAGGAGGGCATGGAAAAAAATTCTTTCAGGACACGCCATGTGTGGTACGACGTAGACGTTGTAAGTATTGTCAACAATAGTTATTACTGAACACAACAAAAATGATGGTTTAAGCATATATATGCTAGTAATTGGAGGGACGCTTTTTTGAGTCACTCCTCACAGACAATTAATCAACAACCTTGTGAACAGGTGACGGACGCCTGGATCTTAACGATGCAATTCCTGAACTACCAGACGTCCCAGCAGGTGATGCAACACAGGCCCCCCAGACAATTGCACAGGCAACTGTAACTTTAGCTGCAGTTCCAGCAGCCACCTTGCCACCACGAGCTGCTCCCACACTACCTCCACAAACCATGGCCCCCACACACAACCCCTTCACAAACCCACCGCGAGTGACTCGTTTTCGGAGCACAACTCCTCCTACAGTGCATATTCCAGATGAGGGTAAGTACTTATTCAAATTCCCACTTAACCCCTATAATTATAACTGTGAATTGTAGCTGTAAATGTGTTCATACCATTCATACTAGAACGCTGTGGATAGTTATAATTATAATCATTTATTTATTACATCTAGGATGTCCTGGGCCCTTCCTGAAGTTTGAAGGTCAACATAGTGCAGGTGGTGTCCTCGTACCAACTAATATCAATACGGAGGACGATTGTAAGAAATTCTGTCTTGGCCACAGCTATTGTAGGTGAATAGGACATTCTTACATATATGAGTATTAGTTCTGGTATATTATATATTCCAAAAGAAAATAGAGAGACGATGAAGATGAGTCCAACTTCTGAGAGATACAGACTAAGGCTGATTTATTAGGTGTTGCTTCACATGAATGATTATCCAGTAACAGACGTTAGAGAAATTAGGAGTTTTGAAATAATTACGCTATTGATATCAATTTACTGAATGATAATGATAATTAATAATATTATAATTAGTTTAGGTGATATTATATCATGTAACATAACAATAGATATTTCTTTGGTATCACAGGCTGAAGCTATAATGAGCATAATAAAGTAATTATGAAGAATTTGGGAAGAATTAAACAAGTGCAGAGTAAAGGTATATGATCTGTGGGGTATATCAAGGTTTAAAAATCCTAAACGGCTAATCGGTTTTAATGCATTCATAAGTTTCGTATAATATATTCTAACGCAGATTTTTCACGAGTTATTTTTTGTTTTCACTAATAGAGCAGTGGATTTCTCTTCGGGTAGTTGTTATTACTTTGATGAACTGCGCCAAACCCATTTAGAAGAACAACAATGGACTAATCATATTATGAAGACAACATGTCATGGGGATGCTGGTAATGTATTTTTTCCTAGTTCCTTCTTTTTTCTCATTGCTTTTCCATATTGACATTGCCAATAAGAAAGGGGATATATTTGCTGAAGAGTGGGATGCATTACAGAAAACTTATGTTTTTATAGGTGCAGATCCTTGGTTTGACTCCTGTTTTCCGGGTTACCATGTGAGTGGTGCTTATAGGTATAAGACAGAAACGCGTCATATTATTTCCTGTCAACAGTTATGTAACCAGGATAAAAGTTGTTACGTGAGTTTTACATCATTCATTGTTACATTATATAAAGAATTCCATTAATGAAAAGTCTGATGATGGGATAAGCTGCTCCATATACGTCAATATTGAAGTGTTGAGATCCATTCACGCTATTCAATTTGTCTCTAACCTCCATGGAGGAAAAGTCAAAATCTGTTGTTCTTAAATTGTCATTGACATTGAATACAATTATATGTATTTATTGACATTTACAGGGATTGTTTTCTTTTGGAAGATAACAGGTACACATGTTCAACCGTGGATTAGATTTAAATTTGACTCCAGTTTGAAGCCAGGCGCATAGCTATCATTCATTTGGTGAACTAGTGTGATATAGCCTCTTTTCAGTAAACAGTCGGAAATATATAGTTGCCAACATTTATGCCAGAATGATGATCATGAATCAATTTTCAGGGTATTGATTATGACTACGAAGGAGCTATTTGCTGGTTCCATTCAAGTTCATCAGCTTGTAACACCCTTGTTCCATTGCCGACCACAACACATTGCAGGAAAAAGGACTGCGGTATGTAATTAATTGGAACATTTGTCTCCAGATCTAATATAGGGCTGGCATTATGTTAAACCAATTATAAATCAGTATCAAATATAATTGCCGGTGTTGACAAATGATTTTAGTTTATTTAATCTTATATTAATGTAGGAATACACAAGCCGGGTCATCCTCAGGGTTATTCTTCAATGAGTGTTGGATATCAGCAGAAGGGGGGAATATTCCTCACTGGATCACATTCTAGATCCTCGTGTATACAGACATGCGATGCCAGCCGAGAATGTGCAGTAAGTACATCCAATACAATGTCATCGAATTGATGTTAGCCTTCATTCTACAGAATCTTTGATAGTCTGTGAACCAACATATCAAATTGGAGGGTTAGATTGAACTGTAATTGAAAGAATATGTGTTGGAATTCCTGATAATCCATATTATAGTTATCCATTATGGTCTAGGGATTAGGTTATTCTTTTTGAAATACATTTTGGCATTCTTGAAAGTATTCTAGCAGTTTTACTCCACACCAAATGAAATTGGGTATATATACCTAACCTTAATTATCGCTCAATGCCACATTTTTTTTTACAGGCAGTTGATTACAAGATTGATGACGGAACTTGCTGGCACATTCCCCAAGAACATGCATGTGGACCTCTGATACGTTTCGACGCCATTACCAACTACCGAAAACGGTCAACACTCTGCAATGGAATGTCATACTCTCCTCATGATTACGGACACCATTAATTGTTTAAGTGCGAATGTTGCGTCCCATAATGATATTTTGTTTTTTATAGTGCATTTGTTCTTCAGTTCTTCATTTGCTTATCAGTTACAAGTTAGCATTTGAGGGGATAAGGTGCCACATTGCCACATCTGATTAATTTCTATAGTGCAGTATGTGTATCACATCATGGTCCCTGATTATGAACTCTAATGAAGGAACTATGGACAAATACTTACTATGCATTACATTTACAATTTATTTATTTATTTTGGGCGGTCTGAAAGACCTCATGTAGAGGATTGTTAATGCCCAATTCCTGTATTATTGTATGAAATATATATGATGATGTGAAATGTTATATGTATGAACAAATAATTCGGTTAAAAATCTTTATATATATTATACTAATCCATGGGGTATCATGCACGAATCCATTTATTATTTATTTTGCTTACTCTTCAAACCCTTTAACTATCTATAATCGAGGAAATCTTCAGTCATTATATATATTCAATCTCTACCGATATACTATGTACAATAATGCATTTTTAGAGTTGAATGCAAGGAAGGGATTGGTTAATTTGCCAAAGAAAATGTTTGTATGATATATGCATAGGCCTACGTATAACCATGGCGCATAAAGATACACTCTCAACTCAGGTGCCATGAGTTGTAGACCATCAATTTAGAGGACAGAAATTGGACATGAAGCTATTAATCATTTATATATGTAGTGCTTCAATGATGCAAGACCAAAGTTAGTCAAACTATGACATACGCTGATATATTTCCTCGAGAGTACTTGAATAAATTGTGACAACGAGATAACAATTTGTTACTTACATTGAACTAATCTAGGGATCCAATAAATGTATGCTTACGCCTTGATCAATCTCTTGAATTTTGAGCGGGGGAATATTGTGAAAATATTATGAAATCGGGAGGATGTATGCAGAGAACTTCAGTCCCAACCATCTGAATATTAAAAATCCGACCTGAGCCTAAGGTAAAAACCGATTACTGGGACAAACCCACCAGGGATGGTTTGGGACAATCTGAATTGAATTAAAAAACCTGTGGAAGCTTTGTCGTATGAATTATAATTATATAGTCAGTCTCCCCTCTAATCCGTTGAAGATTCTTCTGTGAACCTATGTTGACTTCTTTGAACCGATCAAGGTCCTTCATAAGGGGACATGGATAATACATACTTATGTTATACCTTATGGTTACATAAGGATACCTACCTAATATAACATTTCATTACCATTACATGTTACCTGCATGCTGCCTCAAGCCATACTGATTGTAATTACCTATTGATTGGACGGCTTAACAGTCCAATCGGGGAGACCCGTGCCTGCATGCATGTGTTCCCCTCGCATATATATGATGGTACTGTTGCCCCTCTAACATGCAGGGCCCCATGTGAGACGGGGTTAGCCACCCTCCCTCAACTGCCTCTCTCTCTCCCTCTAACTTCACTTGCCATCAATCAACGTTATTTCTCATTCACAAGCGGCTTCGCACATACGTCTATATGGGTCGGATTTTCAGAAAATGTACAATTCAACTTCGCCAATCCTCTCAAATAACCCAAATTTCAGACGAAAATGAAGTCCAAAATACAGTTCAACCTAGCCAAACAGATTGCCAGAATCAATGCAATGCCGAATATACTTAAATCTATCTAGTATTGACCAAATTGCAGCCTAATTTAGCAGAATTTGCTAAATGTGTACAGCTGCAAATTGTAGCCTACATTTTCTGAAAATCTGACCCATATCATTATGTGAAAGAGGGGATAGAAAAGACAATTCGCATTGGCTTGACCTAGGTAGTGCAGCTTGACCTCAAACCCACATGTCAAAAGCAACGATTTAATATTAGTAGGTCATCATCAATTCATCCTACCGAGTTGCTTCGGGGCATATTTATATGATGTGGACTAACTCATAAACATCCGTTCTCAAGTAGATTAATGATCTGAATAAATAATCAGAATTATGGGTTGCGATACATGTATTAGCCACTCGTCTATGCACATTTTAGGTCCTAGGTCAACTGCCAATCCCTCGTCACGTGGGAATGTAGTTGCTATGAATGCCTTACCATGATATCAGTACATAAGGAAAAGATGTTTAACCGATTTAAATCGTTGCGTATTCATGTTTTTTTTTTTTTTTTAAAAAAAAAAGTTTTATTGCACACAATTACAGGAAATCCTGGTATTCTCATGTAGTACAAGGACAATATTATCAAAGTGTCGTACAGTATATATTAGCTGATGCAGCTTTATCTTCTTTATAACATTTAAACTTTAACCTTTTCAACATGCCCATAATTTAAAGATGTTGATTGTTTTAACTCTTAAGATCTTGATTGTTTTAACTCGATAGTCGATACTCGATAGTCATGTGGGGCCCTTGTAAAACCAATGTACATAACCATTACTGTAATCAACCTCCTTAGATAATGTTAAGAAAGTGATAATCACAGGTGCAATAAAATAGGCCTGTAGGCAACCCATCAAAACATCCATTAGTAAGGCTCATTGTAAATAGATGTTCAATGTCTGAGTACTATGGCCCCAATTAATGACAAGAGCCTACAGCGCTTGACTGTTATTTCTCGTTGAACATAATTATAATACATTATCATTGATTCGTACAGACGTATCCCATTAACCTATCCAATGATATATTTGCCCATTCCCATTTAATAAATTATTAGAAATGTATTTCCACCTGAACTGAAATAACTTAACTTAATGATATATACATGCAGGGAGACCAAAGATTTTAAAAAAATGTTCACTCCCGAATCAAAAATCAAAAGTAAGATCGTAACTGATGCTATGACAAAAAGTAATTGTAAAACACATGAATTGTTTATTCTCATTTTTCTCCAAAGGAACAATGAATCGAGTTGCCTAAATTTCTTATAGCTGCGCCGAGTTATTATATCAATGACCCCATATATATCATACCGTATGCATGTTCGCTTTAGGAGGAGAAATAATAACAGAACTCGTATATGCTATTATTACTCTGTTTAATCAAAGTTCGTGGAGAGAGCTGATGAAATCGTCCATGTATACACATGATCAACGGGGGTAGTACATAACGAAGTATCACAGCAGTAAAAGTAAATAAAAGTAGTGGTCTATAGCATATCACTTTTGCTCTCTTTTTTTGAAGATTTTATCTTAACTGGGATAACATTTCCTAGGTAAACCCAGGGTCTTCGAATGATCCCAGTGTTTACAAAAGTTCGGGACAAAGGTGGATCAAAGTAAGAACAAATAGTTCTAAGATTTTAGAGAATTGTTGTACCAATGTTAACCACTAACGCAGAGTGCGACCATTTGGTATAGTACTTAGGTAACAAAAAAAGATAAATACAGTTTCTGATGTACAAAAAGTTCTAAGAGTCAGAAATTATTGTACCAAGGTTAACCACTAATGCTGAGAGTGACCATTTGGTATAGTTTTTGATGTACAAATAGTTCTAAGACTTAGAGGTTATTGTACCATTGTAGACGCCTGGATAAGGCTGTAGCCTACTCCGATCTGAAAAGTATAAGAGAGTAAATATTTTGTTGGTAAAATAAAATCCCTTTAAAATACAGGTGGAAGGGTCACCGAATCAGGTTAATCAGTTTATCTCACGCTAAGACGCAAAGAGCCGTGCTCAAGTTGTAGTTCCTGGATTCGGCGAGAAAACGCCATTGCCGTATATAGTTTTCATTTCTGTATCATACCACCCCCGCCCACAAGGCGCGATAAATGGATGCGCAGCATGCGCGCTCTATACAATCCATTTTAAAACAATCGTAAGTAGTATAAAAAGTGAGAATAAGCTACGGCATTACATATATATATGTTTTGTTATCGACCCTGGGAAGAAAGAGTTCTTTGTTGACAGATTGAATACAAGTTCAAAAAGAAATGCCATATGGGATAGGCATATATACAATTTAACACCTTACCCTAATATGTTATATTACCCAGACCCATAGATGAGGAGACAATGGATGAAGTTGCGGCAATGGAGCCGGCGACCTTGCAGACGCCTTTATTTAAAAAATAACAAAATAAAATAAAAAAAAACAAAAAAGAAAATTCAGTGTCAGTCAAATGATGTTGTCTGAATGGATTCCGAAGCAGCACTGCGGAGACCCGGGGCTCCCTCAGCTAGGTAGGAGAGGTGGTGCCGCCTAGTGTCAATTCCATATATATATATATGCTCCCGCGCTCGCATATAGACAACATATTACCCAGACCCATAGATGAGGAGACAATGGATGAAGTTGCGGCAATGGAGCCGGCGACCTTGCAGACGCCCAGACTCCAATATATTTTCATCTATCTTATATTTTAACTTTGAATACTTAGAATATCTCAGCCAGACAGGCCCTGGTCTCTACTCCAACCTGGAGGGAATAAACTAGACACAGGAGAGAATATTCCTAGATGAATAGCCAGTTCATAAGCTATGCCACATCATTCTCCAAATCCGCTACAACTTTAGCCTCCACAGCACATTTACGATCAAAGGTTGAGACGAGGTAAGTGAGGACTGACAAACTCTGCCAATCTCCCATGAGACGAATATCTTCCAATGGGATGCCCAGAGAATGTAAATACGAAGCGCCACTGCGACGCAGCGAATGTATTCCAGCCAAGCCTGGGTTCAGGCCAATCGATTCCACACAAGACTTGAAAAACTTGAGAATCTGCTTATAAGATATAGGGGTAGACGGCGACTCTGGGTTCATGAATAGAGGAGCCGATGGATCAGCAGGAAATTGCAGAAAGTGCACCTCTAACATCGAGACCACGCACATACAAGGATCCGCAACTCTTGAAATGGGTATCTGAATACTGCGTTCCCTGGATTGGATAGTCTTTGTAGAAGATACATGAAGAATCATACCAGACTTGGTCCATGCAACGTCCGCCCGACGAAGAGTATGTGAAGAATGTGGGTCTGGTACGAGGTTCGATTTCCTCAGGAGAGATCTAAAGCTGAGAATAATAGCTGCCCAGCATGTGATGTTGAAGTCAGTTTTCTCCAATCTGCTGAACATAGCTCTAAGATCAGCCGGGGTTACTATCATTTTTACTGGCTCAGGAGATCCAAGCTGGTGTTGAAGACCCGACAAGATGAGTTTCACTATGAAGAGATCACGATAATTTGGCTCGTATCCATAAAAGCGTTGTAAATTAGATACAGCCGACAGGTAATTATTAATGGAGTTAAACTTCATTGTCCTTGCCAGCCAGACCAAAAACCTAATGACGGTTCTAGGGTCAGCTGGTACTGCCAGAGCATTGATCGTAGCGCAGAAAGATATGAATTTCCTCCATTGAATGTTCCTAGTTTTCATGGTGTTGGTGGCCCAAGCATGACTCAATGTAGTAGTCACCTCGCAGTCCAGGTCGGAGACATTCACTGCAACATAGAAATGAGTAATCAGCTACATCAGCGACCGAATTTGTAGAACTTACACGAGAGAGCATATCAGGCACAATATTCAGGGAGCCAGGAATGTGTCTAGCCGATAAATACACATTGCAGCAAACACACAGCCAGAATATATCCCTGAGGATGGTCATACAAGAAGAGTTCGAGCTCTTCCCTTTATTCACCATATACATGACTTGACTGTTGTCAGTGTAGCATAACACATGATGATTGCAATAGATTGGGAGAAAACGTTGCAGAGCCTGCCATAAGGCCAGCAATTCCCAAAAATTTACATTGTCGTCACGAGTTAACACACAGGATATATCAACGTTCTTCCAATGATCATGGGCACGTACTAGTGAATCCAGACCAGTAGGCTTCAATTCAGAACTGAAATAGCCCGCACACCAGTCAGAACCACATGTCGCACCATAGCCATTTGCGCAAGCATCTGAGAAGACGACGACGGCGTTGTCCAAGTCATGTTTCACAATCAAAGCTGAACCATTGAAGCGTTTAGAAAACTTCGTCCACCACACCAGGTCCTCTTTGAACTCATCTGGAAGAATGATACGAGAATTCACACCTTTGTGTCCTTTAAGTAGGGCAATCACTCTTTGTGAAAAAGTCCTACCTCCACGGACTATGGTCGCACAATGGCACAACAGACCGCACAATCGTTGTATTTGGTGTAAAGTAGCTGATCGCTTGCCATTAAAGAAAGATATGTTGTAGAATAACTTTTCCAATTTCTCATCAGGAAGGGAGAGACTCATTTCCAAAGTGTCAATGACTATTCCCAAGTATTTTAACCGAGTAGAAGGAGAATGGCATTTCTTCCATGAGATATAGAAGCCCAAGGCACCCAGCAAATCAACCAACACAACTTGTGTGTGCTGGCACGACTCAAAGGAGCTGCCCAAGACTAAATAATCATCAAGGTATGCGTTGACTCGAGGAAAACCATGACGATGCATAGCACGGACAACGAATCTGCTAATCTCGGTAAATATAAATGGGGCACATTTTACCCCGAAACATAACCTCGTGTCCCAGTAGGATTGTTCAGACTAATCATCAGGGAACTTCCACTTTATCCCCATCAATGGCCAACATGAAGGATGCACTGAAACAGATCTGTATGCGGCTGTAATATCAATTGAGGCTAAGAAATCTCCTGGTTGTATCATCTCCACAACAGAATCCATTCCTGTAAACGAGAATTTCTCGCAAGTGTCACATTGATAATTGTTAACTGATATACCAAGTGGACGTCTACAATCTGTTATAGGTCTGTACGCCGAGTCCCCTTTAGGAACTGCACCGATAGCATGGGTGCATTTTGATTCACGTGGCGCCACAATATATTTTCCGTCACTAAGTTCCTCTTGTAGAAGGTTCGTAATAAAACTGTAAGCATCAGGAAGTAGAGCCGAACTATAATTCTTGCATTCATACGGAGGCACGGAATCGATATCGTCGACTACCATAAATCCATGAGTAATGCCTTCCGTCAAAAACTTGCACAGTTTAGAGTCAGTCTCATACGATAATTCCAAAAGCCACTTGTCAAGCTTCATTTGCGATCTATATCCCCCGATCATATGGGTATCACACACACGTCGACTAGGTAACTCTAGCTGATGACTGAGAACGGGAACATAGTCAATCACATTATCAAAATGGTGGTTAACAGGGTATTCAACACCGGAGAATAAATCACAACCATATATATCATGCCCGGGAGACATCAAGTCAGCTGTAGTAAACATTGACTCTTTGTACGGTGCGTTACTGACCACAGTCGCATGATCGGAGACCTGTAGATTCACATGGTCCGTTAAGGGTTGAGAAGAAATAGTGTATGGAACTCTTTGTACCATCTCTGATGAAGAAAAGTCATAATCACTGGCAGGAAACACCATTCCGTTAGAATCCACTATGTCACGATGCAGCAAAACAACACTAAGGCCGCCATTTTGAAAATCTAACTTCCTGCCAGGGGTCACTTCCGGGTCATCCCCAGGCACGCACAGTCAATCTGATTTGTTTGGGCGCGTGGTACAAGCTGAGACCTTATGTTTACCACTACAATTCTTGCATACGTGAGAACGGGAACATTTCCCATTACATTCCTTGTAATTATAGTAATAACAGATGTCTTCCGGGAAATCGGGGGGGATGACAACTCCCGACTTCTTAGCTTTGGACTTTTTTCCCTTCTTCTTCTCATCATCGGAGGCCGATGCAGACGAAGTGGGCGTGGCCATCGCCCCGGGGTGCAAAGCCAAGCTTTGTGCCTCATGATCAGCGGCGATGAACCCTCTAACTCGCCGTCGATAACTCTGTTCACGACCTCCCTATCATAAGCCACAAGAGCAGAGGCTCTGTATGTTTTAAGGTGTGCATGCTTCGCAACATACACCATATGGTTGATATAGCCAGATATCTCTTCTCCACGCTTCATCATTTCTTTCAAAACCCTAGTTTGACCGTACCAGAGATCGCACTTGTCAAGCTTGGTGTGATCCATAAGTTTAACACTAGTGCCCTTATCAATGTTCTGAACGAAGAATTCTGGTCTCAAATAATTACCTATCTGTTTAGCCTTTTGAGCTGGATCCACGGCCGTCGAAAGCAGGCTAAGGGCGTCTGTATACTCCGCCGTCAACAAGTCAGAAGCAGCCACCCGTGACTGACTATACGGGTTGCTGTAGCCCGCGAATCCAGACAAAGGCTTCCCGCCAAACCCAGATCCGGACGGATCAGGATTTTGACGAAAACTATCAGGGAGTCTTTTCACCAATGCCCCCAATGAGTTAACCACTTTATCCATTTGAGAAGACTGCTGTAAAAACCTTTGATCCTGTAGCCGTAATAGCTCTTTAACAGAAGGCTCTTCTTCAGGCAAATCAATATCCTCAGGGGGAATATCAACTAGATAATCCAGATAGTCCTCAGGGTCGATACCATTGTCCTTGCAATGAGTAAGAGCTTTTTTAGCATATATACACACAGCCTTCCCACATGGCCTCTTATGTTTCCTATTACAACCAGCACAGGTCGGCATTTTGAAATCACAAGAAGTAGAATCCGACAACAAAAAAGAAAATTCAGTGTCAGTCAAATGATGTTGTCTGAATGGATTCCGAAGCAGCACTGCGGAGACCCGGGGCTCCCTCAGCTAGGTAGGAGAGGTGGTGCCGCCTAGTGTCAATTCCATATATATATATATGCTCCCGCGCTCGCATATAGACAACATATGATCACATTTTAAACTTTAGTAAGAAGTAAATGGACGTAACTAAATATCTACTAGAAAACTATATATTGTCCAACAAAGGCAAGGGAGGCGCTAGTGTTGGGGAGAGAAACACTGAAATACAATGTTACACATATCAACAATTCCCTCAAGTCATGTCTGTTAACAACGAGTATAAAATGTTCGTTATGTATCTTATGTCTAATAATTTAAATTCCGATTAAGCATATATATGGGTCAAATTTTTTTAGAATGTACAATTGCGATTTTGTGAAGTTTAGGAAGATTGAAAAAAATATTAATACATATAAACTCATATTCCTTCTTACTGGTATCATAGATGTCCCCACGACCTAAAAACACCAATTATACTGACCAGATTTCAATATGTCAGTTTTTATTGTAGTTAAAACAAGGTGATCTGTTTTTAGGGTATGCCCGGTATCAAATTAAGTGGCAGCTCCTTAAATCCTCAATAATTCAGGACAGAATGATTCAATTTCCAAATAACAAATAATTCCTAAGGAATGAATGTTTCTTTACAAGTACACTAATCTATAACCATGTATCCTCCAAGGTTATTATGTGAGACATGAAAGCAAATGGATTACAATTCTCATAAAAAGGACCATTTTGATCGGAAACATATGATTCAAATATAATTTAAATAATGCTGTAGTTGTTCCAATAAACAGAGTGAAAACCTGTTTTCCTGCAACATATACATCCTATCCATTGATATAGCAACTTATAATCTATTTATCATATTCAGTTTCCCTGAGAAAATTGGTAATGGGAAGCTATCTTTGATACCGGGCATCCCTTTACATATAATACCGGGCATCCCCCAGTAAAGTACCTTATATCTGACCTCTCACTGTGGCTACAAAAGTGGACAAAACCACTTTAAACCTAGCAAGTACATGAACAGCATATATTTATTACACAATTGATCTAAGTTCAAGTCACTCCTTGACTAAATATCACCTCACTTGGCCTGAGACAAACACCTTCTCAAATATACCGGGCATCCCTCTATATACCGGGCATCCCCCAGAAGAGAAAATGTTATCTGATATCTCACTGTGGCTACTAAAATGGACTCAAGCACATGATACTCAGTAAGTACATAAGACATATGTGTGGTAATGCATACAGGCTCTAAAATCAATGATAACGTTTCAATGTAATGGATCATACAAATTTTAAATAAACATATAATTATAGGGGTTGAGAACATAAAAAAATAAAAGTTTCCATATCTCATATTCAACGTTCCCACATCTTAGGGGAAGGAACAGGCCATATCACTGCAAAAAATACAGAAGATAAAGTCACATTGGTAGAAGTTATGACAAAAATTCTACCTTTCAGGGGATGCCAAGGGATACCCGGTATCATGATTTAGATTAAAGTTTTAATTAAATTGCATGGAAATGAGCAATAAAGCCACAATCATATGTAAAGTAAGGCATGATATGTTCAAATGGTAAGTTGTATGGTGATTTGTATGTTCAAAATGGACTTAGTCAAGGGTACTAGAATTGGGGAGGGGATGCCCGGTATTAGGGGATGCCCGGTGTAACAGTTCTAAATTACCCCCCTCATCTAATATACCCCCCGGTAATTTAGACCTTAGGTTTAAATTACCCCCTCTAGGTTTAAATTACCCCCCTTTGTTTCATTGATAATCTTACACCAACACTTATAAAAGAACATAATTATTGGGAGAGAAGGTCATATCTAATGCTTATGGGAAAAAAATTAAAGATCAATGTGAGGGTCTAATAATAAAATTTATTGTAATTCTGTATAATAATCCTTTTTTTCTTTTTATTTATTTAAACTGAAAATATCATTGTAACTGAATGACCATGGGAGCTTATTGCAAATAAAAAAGCAAAACAACTAAAATCTATTCAGTTCTGTCTATCAGGCCTGTACTCTATTCATTTTTTACTTTATTCATTATTACTTTTCTTCTCATAATTAAAAGAATTCATGTTTCAATGGGGGTTCATCAGTACTAGATTTGTAACACATACTGGGGGTATATTAGACCTAGGTTTAGTTTCCCCTTTAGGGGTACCGTACTTTGAACGTAGTGGGGGTACATTTAACCTAGGTCTAATATACCCCCGGGGGTGCATTGAAACTGGAGGGGGTATATCCAACCTAGGTCTAAAGTACCCCCGGGGGTATATTGGACCTAGGTCAAATGTACCCCCGGTACATTAGACCTAGGTTAGTTATACCAGGGGGTACACCTGATGGGGGGTACATTAGACCTGCTACACCTGTATCAACCACCCTTTTGATATGCTTAAAAAAAGTGTACATTGTGTTCATGAACACATTTTCACTTGTACCTTAAAAAGGGAATCGCAAGGGATATTGACATATAATATGAGGACCCTACAAATAATAATAATGCTTATTTTGCTATCATTTATCAACAGAAAATGATTTGTGGGGCATACCCGGTATTAATTAAAAATGCATTTGTCTCTACATCCCTGCCCCCATAGTCCTAAAAGTTTGTTTGATTATGCATATGGCATTCCCGATCAATAAAAACTAACGTAACATCACCCCCTATTGATAAATGATTATGAAATGTGCATAGAAATCATGTTCAATGATGATGGTACCGGGCATGCCCTCTTGGTTTCTTATTAATTGTCAGGCTAAAATAATCCTTCCTTTAACCTATGACAGAAAAATGCTTCACTAATAATTGTTGAAAACAACTTTTTAAACATATAATTAATGATTAGACACATGAATATCACACAGAAGGTTGAATCCTAAACATCTTAACAATAATTCGTTAACATACAAGTGCATGTATAATCCTTGGTCACTCTCATTCTGGTTAACAATGTACAAGAAATCTCAGGAAAACTTACCCAATCACTACATATGGTAGTTGACTTGGTTTCCAGAAGTTAACATAGAGGCTTGGTCATATAAAAACACTTTGAATGTATATCCTAGCTGTTTCTTTCCTGCCATACCGGGTATCCCTAAATATACCGGGTATACCCCTGACATCATTTGCATTCATATCTCCACAATAGTTTTTTTTAGAAGAATGTAATTTGGGGTATATATGAAGATACATACTGGGATAACATAAACGGAAATTTAGTACCATACTACCAGTCAAACTTGGTCTACATAACAATAGGTTACAGGGCATACCCGGTATGAAATAGTATAAAATCTCCGGTTTGGTAAACATTGAACCATAACCCTGTTAATGTCTGCATAACTGCCTAAATTGTACTAAGATTGCATTGATAATATGTTAAAGTGTATTCTACATATTTTAAATCATATGCTAAGGATATATTCATAGCCAGTATACTATAATCTGTATTTGATACCGGGCATACCCATGTGACTTCTGAAAATTGGAGATTTGAGTATAGGACTGGCATACTGTGATGAAGGCTAATAGAAGGCTAAAACTTTACCAAGTTGTCATAGATATGTATAAGGAATAAAACCAGGTGAAATATAATACCTAGAACAGTTACTTTTTTTCAGAATGGAGGTACAATGTGAAAAAGTGGTGAATTCTGAGGTGTTTTTATGAGGAAATCAACATTTAAGGTGATTTATTGCATACAAAACGTACAAATATGATACTAATGTGCACATTTTCGTAAAGCTTAGGATGTCTCCTTTCCAAGGATACCAAGATCATTAGGATTGATTTATTTGTGTGCAATAACCATTCAGTATAATGTGCAATGGTCAGGAATTTCGCAATTGTACATTCTAAAAAAATATGACCCATATAATAGAAACCTCCAAAACGTTCAGCCCTGTTGATCAGGATAAATCTATGGAGTTGATGAGGTGTTACAGTTTAATAATGGTATTCGTAGATCACAAACTGAAAACTATCAAATGAAGCATTAGAAAAGGATCCGAAAGGGAAAATATGAAGACCTCAGACAAAAATGAACCCTTACTTTCGGGTGATCAACAATACATTTGAATTTTACCGGTGATCTTAGTAAAACAACAGATTGGTTGCCATGACAACCCCACATAAATCACTAGTGAAATACGCACTATGCGTAAATCACTCTAGATACGTTGTTTTCAGAGCAATGCATGTGTAACAAAATGTGTAAACTTATATTATATGATTTAGTACTTCACAAATCGGGCAAAAGATGTGATTAATAGTTCCTTTGAATCGTTTCCAACTGGCAACTCATGTAAACTATCACACTAAAAGATCATTACATCTTTATATAACTAAATGTTAATGTTTATGGCCAATAAAAAAGGTTTTAAAAAAAGAATCTATTCATTCTGTCCACTTGTTTTTACAGTCACCTCGATTCCTGATTTGTCTTCATTTAGCTGAAAGGTCACCTATACGGTTCTTACTTACATATGGTAAATCACCAAAACCACAGTAAACTATTTTTCTGGTACAGCTGGTCAGTTTCTACCTACTGAATCCCTTTAGTTGATCACATATAGGATAGATGTTATTGGTAAAGAATAGTTCGAATAATTGAAAACAATATTAAATATAATTGCATTTCTACAACTTACAGCTGCATACTCAGCTATAACGACAAAACAAATCTCATGATATTTCTTTTATGTGTTATAACTAAAATCAAAACCAACAACTTTTAATGATATTGTCACGACCACAAATCACACCTTTTTGATTACATATGATTACATAATATTGTATAACATTACTCAAGTCTCATTTGATCTTATATACATTTATTGCCTAACATTGTGCAACATTAATCAATGGCATTAATTACCCATCTCTCTATTATGCATCATTACTCATAATATATGTATGGTAATATCGCACCTACACACAAGGGGGAGCCAGGGGTCAGACTGGTGTGATGTCACCACTGACCCACCCCCTCAGGTCACGGACAGTGAACCAACTAACACCACCTGATTGGTTGCCTTAATGAGGCACCTACAAGGTGATTGGTTAAGGCCTGTCATTGGTTAATTACTCAAGAGATGTAAATATGTACCACATGATTCCTTCCTATTGGAGGAATATGTAATTAATGCGCATGCGCAATGGGCTTCATGGTCAACTGACCAGCTGTATAAATTAAGCTGAATAAATGAGATTCATTAGTCTAGAAACGGGACTACGTTGTTACATATTATTATTATTATTATTAATATTCATATAGGCTATCCTCTAGCCTGGCTTCGCCTGAACATACCTCTACTCTACCTGACTGATAGTATAGCAGTCATATCAATATCCACATCGATTCATCATTTCCACCCCGGCTCTAACCGATATACAGCGATACTCTCCCCTTCTACCATCATGATATTTCTTCCTATCATGACTTATAGGACTGGATTAATCAACATTCTGTGTCTGTTATATCATACGAGGATTTGGAGTCTATTCACTGAGAGAAAACTGCCGCCGCTGAGTGATAATAGGTCGTCGCATAAAATAATTCGGGCGGGTCCTCCAAATACAAATGATGATGTTTTAGAATAGAATTCAGTAAAAGAATTGGACAACATTGGACAAATCCTCCACAACTCCTATAAAAAAACCTGTCAGATGGCTTGGAAAAGAATGGAACAAAAACTAGAAAATGCACAATTTCTGGCCCACTTTAGCTGAAAGTGCAGCTTCAAGCTGCGAATAGCTTTGCCATGCTCATGATGGAAATAAAAAAAGAAATCAAAATCAAATCAAACCAAACATACTTTACTTTCATGTCAATCTCCGCCTACTGGTCTGATTCATGTTCTCATATATGATATGGCGTGATATGGCGGCCGTGGGGATCTCCATGGTTGAGGGGAACTCAAATACTGTCACCGTCTAGGGATTACTGCACTTGCAGCTCTAGATTTCTTCTCCAAACAAGCTATGCAAATATATAGCTGCCGATAGACCAGCAATTGTATATATATAGTGAGCCCATCTTTCTATATCATCATAGAATATAGCTGACGCAGGAAGAATATCTAATAAAAATAATGGAGAGCAAATATCTGTGATAGTTGGTGGTTGAAGGCGAACATCAATTTTTGTGATCCGTTTAAGGAAAATGAGTCATACGTCGGAAAATATGGACTTTGAGATATCACCATATTTGAAAAGAGGAGATTAAGCCGATTCCAATGGTAGTAAACACTAGGAAACCTTATGTGTATTTCTATATCTTAAATTTGACAATTTTATTTTGAATAAGAAAGTTTGCAATGTTTCTTGAGGGGTAATTACCAGTAAAGTAACTTAATAAACTCCATACCAAGGCCTTCAAAATGCGAGGATATATTTAATGCAACGTCCTGAAATTTGTGATATGGATTCATATCACTGTGAGTACCAAACCCACCAAAAATCAGAATATTTCAATAAAGAGATCTTGTGAAAAAAACATTTTGAAAAATATCAATTTGGCGACTTGTGACTCATTTTCCTGAAACACATCACAATATGATGTGTTACAATAAACATAAGTCGGATATATACAAGTCGCAAATAAATGGATTTTGAGGTATCTTGATATTTCAAACGATAGAAGTACTTCATTATTTGTGTATATATGAAACAAATAAGGTAGCGATATGTCTTGATGGACAATCGGTATTAAAGAAGTTGGATATACAATCCCTACTTAAAATGGTCCCTGTGTAGCTCTGGTCCTGGGTATAACCATAAATTGCCTTTCTGTCTCTTTTCGCTGTTTCTCTCTCCCTTCTTCTCTACCTCTATTTCCTGGGTATGACCATAAAGTGCCTTTCTGTCTCTTTTTCTCTGTCTCTGTCTCCCTTCTTCTCTATCTCTATTTCCTGGATATGATCATAAACTGCCTCCCTCTCAGCTCTCCCGCCCTTGATATAACCATCTTAAATGCGTTGATAAGGACGTAAAGCAACCAATCTCACTCACTCCTGGAAGAGCTATGATTAGCATAGAATGGAGTACCCATTTCCAGGTATTGTATTTAAACATATTCATGTAACTATATTAAACTGGAAATAAACAATATATATACATACATACTCAATCACTAACCCTGTATAGCAATCCTTCCCTGCCTTGGTATAATATTTCTGCTGCAGAGAAAGAATAATTAGAATTGTTTGTATAGCAAATTCCATTTCTACCAAAACCTGCCAAGGGATATCTTAGGTAAGTATTTCTCATGAAAAAGGTGTATTTAATATTCTCCAGACCGTTCATCCGTTTTAAAAGATGTTCTTTCGAGGACATTAATTACGGAGTATTAAAACATTGACAGCTAGGTAATAGCTGAAGAGGTAGAAAATGTTATATTCCATGAAGAAAGTAGTAAAAAGGTAGGACGACGTTATAGAAGATGTGACAGCAGTGGCTGATAGCATCAGAACCAGACGGTGTGGGGGTTGGTGGGGGTTAGGTTTGCCGTCAATGTGCCATTAACAAGTGAGAAACTAGATATGGGTCCGATTTTCAGAGAATGTATAATTGGCAGCTGTAAACATTAATTACATTCAGCTAAATTAGGCAGCAATTTGGTCAATACTAGGTAAATTCGAGTACGTATATTCAGCATTGCATTGATTCTAGCAATCTGTTTGGCTAGGTTGAACTGTATTTTGAACTTTATTTTCTTCTGAAATTTGGGTTATTTGAGAAGATTGGCGAAGTTGAATTTTACATTTTCTCAAAATCTGACCCATATAGCCATGCTAAATCTAGCAAAATGATTCTTTCCTAATGACCCTACTATTTCATAATGTAGCAAATTTTTTGTCAGTACTACCTTAAAGCTTTAAAATGAAATCCATAAGTTTGAAAGGGCAAACGTGAACACCATTATCTCTGTAATGCCTAGACACAATTGCCCGATGGCGATCCTGCCGATGTTCCATCGTAGCGATTGCAGATGGGGCAGATCGTCAGGATGTGTACAATTGGCAGTTCGACACTGAAGTAAGTTCAGCTAAATTAATCTGAAATTTGATTAAATACTGGGAATATCTGAGGATATTTGGTATTCTGATGATTCAAAACATCTATTCAATTATGTCGAACTGTATTTCGAAGTACATTATGGTAAAACATTTGTGATTTTTGACATGATTAGTGGAGGCGCATTGTACAATGTATGGAGATACCTCCCAGTAAGTGAAAGTAGCAAATGAATGAAATCACGATGTCCAAGTGTAATATGGAACATGAAAATCGCCCAAAGGTTAATTTTGTATTTATTACACTTTTCTCTGTATTTATGGCGATTAAATAGTGAGAATTCGATGGAAATTAATGTTAAGGGTAACGGATAATGCATTGACTTTATTACGTGCTGTGTGTGGTATGAACGCAAATGCTGTAGCCTAAAGGGATAATACATTATATAGGTCAGATTTTCAGAAAATGTACAATTGGCAGCTGTACACATTGAGTAAATTCTGCTAAACTAGGCAGCAATTTGATCAATACTAGGTAAATTCGAGTATATTTGGCATTGCATTGATTCTAGCAATCTGTTTGGCTAGGTTGAACTGTATTTTGAACTTTATTCTCGTCTGAAATTTGGGTTATTTGAGAAGATTGGAGAAGATGAATTGTACATTTTTTGAAAATCTGACCCATATCATGATAAGTGGTTAAATATCAATCGCTTTAAAGTCTCGATCACAAAGTTATGTAACGATAAATCATACCACCTTCAGCTCGTTAATACTCGTGCAATCAATAGGCATTCTATTCTGTACGGCAATGTAGGAAATATTGCTTTACATTGCAGTTTATATAAGCCCAGAATAAGATGGAGATTTTTCAATTAACTTACATTAAACTCAAATATATTACTTGATTCATCCCATCCTAAAATTATGTATACAAAAAATAATAACCATAACAAATAATATGTCAAAATTGCATTGGTGGCAAATCAGTTTCAAATAAAAAGTCATCATGACATTGTACTGATGACATCCATTTTAGATTATAAATGTGTTTTTGGTTCAGGAAAACATAATAAACATATAAAAATTGATAAATACCGATTTGCACATGCATGTGTTAGGTAAAAGACAGTCAGCTTTAGTGGCAAAGACTTAGCAAATGTGTGCTTTTTCCATTTTGGATGTGAGATAGCCAGAGTTTACAATAACTTAGTGCACCCAGGGAATCTATATCTATGCAGTGATGGGGCATGTGAACTGTTTTATCACGTTTTTGTTACTTAAACTTTCCAGTAGATTCTTAGCAGAAAGGTACTTTAACTTTAATAGCAGACAAAATTACTGATTCCAAGCAGCCACTAGGTTTTTTATCAGCTGCAACAAACAGTGATTAAAACATTTTCAATTTCCACTCTTTAAACTCGCCGCGCCCCTGCCGCATAGATTCTGACTTTATGCCGTGGGGTGCAACATTTACGAAAAACTAAACCCATAAACGACAACGGATGCCACAATCTCACATCCCAAATGGGAGAAATGGACCTGTGCGAATGTATAACTATTAATTATTACTTTGATGATGTTGAACATGAGCTTACCCTCCATGAATTGTTAACTTGAAATCAGTGTTTGCTTCATCCATGGCTGTGAATAGGTAGGGAAGAAGACATGGGTCAGATTTTCAGAAAATGTACAATTTAACTTCGCCAATACTCTGAAATAACCCAAGATTCAGACGAACATATAGTTCAAAATACAGTTCAACCCAACCAAATAGATTGGTAGAATCAATGCAATGCCGAATATACTCGAATTTACCTAGTATTGACCAAATTTCAGCCTAATTTAGCAGAATTTACCAAATATGTAGAGCAGCCAATTGTACATTTTGTAAAATCTGACTCCCATCGCCTTATTGCCCTTACGTTCCACATAGTGACCTTTCCACCTGTCTGTAATAACTCCCTCGAGCTACTCATAAAAGCTGGTTAGTGCGGCTTTTACTGGATGGTCCCTTGACCAGTGTCCCACAGTCTTAAATTATCATATCGTGTTGCTAGCCAAAATATTTCTACAATTGCGTTTGAATAGCGGAAGTTATGATCCCACACACACACCCCAAATAAAGGCTGAATTATCGGCAATGCTGTTAATGTTTCCTTCGGGTAGACTATATTTAGGAACATACAGAGAGGGGCCTTATATAGTGGGTTGTATTTATTATGTAGGAATAACATTTATTGTTCAGGGATGTACAGGTTTTAACACTACAAAAGGCAACAATTTGAAATGCCTTGATATCTCCTGACATTAAAATCGAAGTTTGGGTCACTGGGATTTGTATTATATTAATGGAAGTAACATATATATATATATATATATATATAATATCCTCTGGTGTGGATAGCTCACATGCCTTCAATTGTGGCATTGGTTCAATGAAAAAAGAACCGAAATCCACCAAGGACGTTTGCCCAGTACAGCCCATTGGTCAAACAACCATGGTTCACTTGTGTACAAGTGTTATTTGTTGTGTATGTGATACACCAAACTCGGAGAGGCCATTCTGCCGTTAACAAAGATAACGCCAATACAGAGAGCTTCTGTCCACAAAAAGGCAGGGATGCTTGAGACAACATAGTGAAAAGAAAGAACAAAGTTTAAATACAATCTACCATAACCTAATCTTTAGGAAAATCTGGCAGTAATTTGGTTTTAGCATTGTACCTATGACAAGTCTATAAACAGTGGCAGATTGGATGTGAAATTGTATTATATTTAAGGTGAATCCATCCCAGAAACCAACACGTGCAGTCACTTATACAAATTCCCTTTTCCATCCAAGTATATATGCATTACTAGAGGTACTTATTTTACATCAGCCATACAACTTTATAAAGTACATCATTATAACTTTTAAGTCAAATTCAGCTACCGAAACATATACACATTATAATATAATTATAATAATATATCATAAATCATCATCATTATACAAAAAACTGAAGACAAATGAGTGTTTCGTTCATAAATGAATAACTCGCTGTATGTTATGAAGATTCATAGGGATAGCGCACTTCAGCTAGCCTTAGGCAGAGAGTTAGATAACATTGAATTGACTGAAATATCAGGACTTCTTCCTATCTTTGAGAGAGCCGAAGTAGCATGTTTCAAACTGATACATAAAAGACGAGGAAAGTTTGATCATGTGGAACAAGCTTTAAATCTTAGAAATAGAGTAGGGCCTATTCTACACGTAGATAGACCAAGAACAGAGAGAATGAGAAGAAGTGTTTTCTACATAGGAAAAGTTAAATGGAATGGATTACCGTTAGTCTTAAGATTGAAGGAGGATCTGGATAAATTTATGCTGAAGCTAAAGACTTGGCGAGATGATATTTACCAAAGAGAAGTTGTGTGAATTTTAGATTGGAATGTATGACCTTCCTAGCTATTGTGCTTGTATATTTTTTAGATTTGGTTTGAATGGTTCTGAAGAGCCTTACAGTGTAGTATATGTTCATATAATATATGTGAAAATTATGTGATTTGTGTGATGGGTAGGGTTTTGTTCTGTACGATATATATTGGACAAAGCCAGTTAAATAAAACAAAAATTATGAAATAAGAAGCAGAGAGAGAGAATTGCTTGAATTTAATCTTATTAGCTAGGCAACGCCTCAATGCGTCCATGGCAGACAATGCGTTTTTTCATGTGAATTTCAGTCAGTCTAAATGATTCCCCTATTAAATTAAGTTGGTTTTTACAACATTATATGGGGTTGTTACCATAGCAACCAAATGAAAACACATAAATTAAAAAATTAAAGAAATTTTCTATTTTTGGTTGCCATAGTAACAGAATTATCCCAATTTGGAAATAAATTATATTTCTGAATTTTCCTTGTTGAGACCTTTCTTCTGATACCACACTTGCCTAGATCAGGAGAAAAATCATTAATTTTCTTGGAGAAAATAAGCTAGGGTATATAATCCAAGTCGTTTCCATGGTTACCATTGACGGACCTAGAAAAATATGGATTGGTAGCACTAATTTTGATATGCCTGGCAGGAATTGAGAGTTTCAGCAAAATTGGGTGTACGTTTAAATAAAAATTAATCATTTCAATGTATAAGTAATTTTAAGTGAAAATTAATGTATTTTAAGAAAACCTGTTTCCATGTAAACGGTTTTTCGAGTAGAACTATATTTTACTTTTAGAAATATCAAGGTTTCAAAGACCATGAAATCTAATGTTTTTGTAAGGACAAATTCCTCAAAATGGATAAATACAAACAGGAAAAGTGACAAAAAAGACTCTAAATTGTTATTTTGTTTCCATGGTTACCATTCTATCTCCCTTTAGTTGCCATGGAAAAAATACTAGAAAATGAATTCCCTTGATGTATGCTTTATAGGGATACTAAATACACTAAAATACAGACCCGATGTGCATTGGAAAATCTGCCAATGCATGCAAAAGTGCATCTGACCAGTCACAGAAATGCAATCCGCTAAAAGAGCATTTTGGCACCTGGTTCTGCACCTGGTAAAACGTGCTGATATCTTCTGATGCACTCCAAAATGTGTATCAAAGTTTTGTATCTAAATCAGGTGTAAATGCACAAGCTGCATGCAGTTGGATTAGTTTATTAAGTGATGAACATGTAATATTAATTTTCTCCTGGTGATGAATATTCAGGCCTGTACTGCACATTCCATTATCTGATGTGTCACAGGAAATGAGTCACACGTTGGAAATTCATATTTTGTAAATTTTTATAACACACCATATTCTTTGTGGAAGGACATAGTATAATGAAACATCAAATCCCCAAAAGTGAACAAATTAGAAAATCAATATAATAAGATTCCTTTATTTGGAACAAACGACAGACGATGGCCCACCAGATCATAGATCCAAAACGATTAAAGACATATGCTACCAACCAAATGATTTGGTCCGTTGAGAATTTTATTGATTGAGAAATAGTTATTACAATTGTACACCGAAGAAATAATACAACTGTATACCTATGAGAGAAAATAAGTCAGTGTCTAAACCTCCCTTCGGCTGGAGTAGTCTGTCTAATAGCGATAAACATCAAAATAAAAGTTAATCCTATCAAATTATTACTGAAGATGTGCTGTATGAAAATACTAAATAAAAAAAAACAAAAAAAAACTACCCTTTCGCCAGCCTGCTCATAATCTAAATGTATTTGTATGTAATAGCTTTATTTCTGTTTTCATATAAACTTACATACTTCTTTCGAATTAGATCAACTGTTGGTTGTCACACAAACTATAATATGTAAAATACTTGTAAACTAAATCTCTACCCAGATCCTGTTCATTCGTAACAATAATATCTGCACAAGCACACCAGGTCTACAGCATAGATATATTAACCATTGTCCATTATTATGGTCCATATTGTATTTATTTGAGGATCTCACATATTCATCTCTATAACCTAAATTTCTCAACAGTTCTATCAAAAATAATAGTTCAAACCAAATCCGCGCACACAACAACCATGAAATTATACAACACAATGAAGCCACAATAGGCCACAATACTGCCACTGCACACTCAGAATATGGGAAAAAGGTCCAAGATACCAAAATATGTCCCCCCACTTGGAAATTGCCAGCGACGCATCTGCGTTGAGTGGCAGTAAAAAAATCCATGCTGGCAGAGGCTGGTTTCGATCCACAGACCTCTAGGCTAGGGGCCAAGCACTCTTCCACGCACCACTCTGCTCTCCTCCAAACATGAGGAGAAAGACTGTCACTGGAGCCTGCATACAGGGGCTGATGCAATGGCCAAGGCTTGATGGCCTTAGAGTCACTAGACGTGTGTGCTGAGGGTGGGCACTGAGCATAGAAGGTAGCATGACACTTTGGCATATGAGCCTTTCTTCTGAGTTGCCTGGTCATGTATAGGGTTCTCCCACTGAACAACCAGTGCTCTCCACTAGCAGTTGCCTGGTCAGTTGAGAGAGTTTTCCCTGTGAAGCAGGCCCACCAGTTGGAATGACCAAATTAGATGAAGGCATAGGGTAGGAAGTTACATTGAGTGGCAGTAAAAAACATGCTGGCAGAGGCTGGTTTCGATCCACAGACCTCTAGGCTAGGGGCCAAGCACTCTTCCACTGCACCACTCTGCTCTCCTCCAAACATGGGGAGAAAGACTGCCACTGGAGCCTGCATAAACGGGCTGATGCAATGGCCAAGGCTTGATGGCCTTAGAGTCACTAGACTGGTGTGCTGAGGGTGGGCACTGAGCATAGAAGGTAGCATGACACTTTGGCATATGAGCCTATCTTTCTGAGTTGCCTGGTCATGTATAGGGTTCTCCCACTAAACCACCAGTGCTCTCCACTAGCAGTTGCCTGGTCAGTTGAGAGAGTTTTCCCTGTGAAGCAGGCCCACCAGTTGGAATGACCAAATTAGATGAAGGCATAGGGTAGGAAGTTACATTGAGTGGCAGTAAAAAACATGCTGGCAGAGGCTGGTTTCGATCCACAGAACTCTAAGCTAGGGGCCAAGTACTTCTACACTGCACAACTCTGCTCTCCTCCAAACATGGGTAGAAAGACTGCAACTGGAGCCTGCATACAGGGGCTGATGCAATGGCCAAGGCCTGATGGCCTTAGAGGCACTAGACTGGTGTGCTGAGGGTGGGCACTGAGCATAGAAGGTAGCATGACACTTTGGCATATGAGCCTATCTTTTTGAGTTGCCTGGTCATGTATAGGGGTCTCCCACTGAACCACCAGTGCTCTCCACTAGCAGTTGCCTGGTCAGTTGAGAGAGTTTTCCCTGTGAAGCAGGCCTACCAGTTGGAATGACCAACTCAGATGAAGGCATAGGGTAGAAAGTTACGTTGAGTGGCAGTAAAAAACTATGCTTGTAAAGGCTGGTTTCGATCCACAGACCTCTAGGCTAGGGGCCAAGCACTCTTCCACTGCACCACTCTGCTCTCCTCCAAACATGGGGAGAAAGACCGCCACTGGAGCCTTCATACAGGGGCTGATGCAATGGCCAAGGCCTGATGGCCTTCGAGTGAGTGAACTGGTGTGCTGAGGGTGGGCACTGAGCATAGAAGGTAGCATGACACTTTGGCATATGAGCCTATCTTTCTGAGTTGCCTGGTCATGTATAGGGTTCTCCCACTGAACCACCAGTGCTCTCCACTACCAGTTGCCTGGTCAGTTGAGAGAGTTTTCCCTGTGAAGCAGGCACACCAGTTGGAATGACCAAATTAGATGAAGGCATAGGGTAGTAAGTTACATTGAGTGGCAGTAAAAAACCATGTTGGCATAGGCTGGTTTCAATCCACAGACCTCTAGGCTAGGGGCCAAGCACTCTTCCACTGCACCACTCTGCTCTCCTCCAAACATGGGGAGAAAGACTGCCACTG
This sequence comes from Sthenelais limicola, assembly GCA_942159475.1. Lineage (NCBI taxonomy): Eukaryota > Metazoa > Annelida > Polychaeta > Phyllodocida > Sigalionidae > Sthenelais > Sthenelais limicola. The sequence goes on from OW804102.1 coordinate 38,915,119, forward strand.
GAGCCTGCATACCGGGGCTGATGCAATGGCCAAGGCCTGATGGCCTTAGAGTCACTAGACTGGTGTGCTGAGGGTGGGCACTGAGCATAGAAGGTAGCATGACACTTTGGCATATGAGCCTTTCTTCTGAGTTGCCTGGTCGTGTATAGGGTTCTCCCACTGAACCACCAGTGCTCTCCACTAGCAGTTGCCTGGTCAGTTGAGAGAGTTTTCCCTGTGAAGCATGCCCACCAGTTGCAATGATCAAATCAGATGAAGGCATAGGGTAGTAAGTTACATTGAGTGGCAGTAGAAAACCATGCTGGCAGAGGCTGGTTTCGGTCCACAGACCTCCAGGCTAGGGGCCAAGCACTCTTCCACGCACCACTCTGCTCTCCTCCAAACATGAGGAGAAAGACTGTCACTGGAGCCTGCATACAGGGGCTGATGCAATGGCCAAGGCTTGATGGCCTTAGAGTCACTAGACGTGTGTGCTGAGGGTGGGCACTGAGCATAGAAGGTAGCATGACACTTTGGCATATGAGCCTTTCTTCTGAGTTGCCTGGTCATGTATAGGGTTCTCCCACTGAACAACCAGTGCTCTCCACTAGCAGTTGCCTGGTCAGTTGAGAGAGTTTTCCCTGTGAAGCAGGCCCACCAGTTGGAATGACCAAATTAGATGAAGGCATAGGGTAGGAAGTTACATTGAGTGGCAGTAAAAAACATGCTGGCAGAGGCTGGTTTCGATCCACAGACCTCTAGGCTAGGGGCCAAGCACTCTTCCACTGCACCACTCTGCTCTCCTCCAAACATGGGGAGAAAGACTGCCACTGGAGCCTGCATAAACGGGCTGATGCAATGGCCAAGGCTTGATGGCCTTAGAGTCACTAGACTGGTGTGCTGAGGGTGGGCACTGAGCATAGAAGGTAGCATGACACTTTGGCATATGAGCCTATCTTTCTGAGTTGCCTGGTCATGTATAGGGTTCTCCCACTAAACCACCAGTGCTCTCCACTAGCAGTTGCCTGGTCAGTTGAGAGAGTTTTCCCTGTGAAGCAGGCCCACCAGTTGGAATGACCAAATTAGATGAAGGCATAGGGTAGGAAGTTACATTGAGTGGCAGTAAAAAACATGCTGGCAGAGGCTGGTTTCGATCCACAGACCTCTAGGCTAGGGGCCAAGCAATCTTCCACTGCACCACTCTGCTCTCCTCCAAACATGGGGAGAAAGACTGCCACTGGAGCCTGCATACAGGGGCTGATGCAATGGCCAAGGCCTGATGGCCTTAGAGGCACTAGACTGGTGTGGTGAGGGTGGGCACTGAGCATAGAAGGTAGCATGACACTTTGGCATATGAGCCTATCTTTCTGAGTTGCCTGGTCATGTATAGGGTTCTCCCACTGAACCACCAGTGCTCTCCACTAGCAGTTGCCTGGTCAGTTGAGAGACTTTTCCCTGTGAAGCAGGCCCACCAGTTGGAATGACCAAATTAGATGAAGGCATAGGGTAGGAAGTTACATTGAGTGGCAGTAAAAAACCATGTTGGCAGAGGCTGGTTTCGATCCACAGACCTCTAGGCTAGGGTCCAAGCACTCTTCCACTGCACCACTCTGCTCTCCTCCGAACATGGGGAGAAAGACTGCCACTGGATCCTGCATACAGGGGCTGATGCAATGGCCAAGGCCTGATGGCCTTAGAGTCACTAGACGTGTGTGCTGAGGGTGGGCACTGAGCATAGAAGGTAGCATGACACTTTGGCATATGAGCCTATCTTTCTGAGTTGCCTGGTCATGTATAGGGTTCTCCCACTGAACCACCAGTGCTCTCCACTAGCAGTTGCCTGGTCAGTTGAGAGAGTTTTCCCTGTGAAGCAGGCCCACTAGTTGCAATGACCAAATCAGATGAAGCCATAGGGTAGTAAGTTACATTGAGTGGCAGTAAAAAACCATGCTGGCAGAGGCTGGTTTCGGTCCACAGACCTCTAGGCTAGGAGCCAAGCACTTCTCCACTGCACCTCTCTGCTCTCCTCCAAACATGGGGAGAAAGACTGCCACTGGAGCCGGCATACACGGGCTGATGCAATGGCCAAGGCCTGATGGCCTTAGAGTCACTAGACTGGGGTGCTGAGGGTGGGCACTGAGCATAGAAGGTAGCATGACACTTTGGCATATGAGCCTTTCTTCTGAGTTGCCTGGTCATGTATAGGGTTCTCCCACTGAACAACCAGTGCTCTCCACTAGCAGTTGCCTGGTCAGTTGAGAGAGTTTTCCCTGTGAAGCAGGCCCACCAGTTGGAATGACCAAATTAGATGAAGGCATAGGGTAGTAAGTTACATTGAGTGGCAGTAAAAAACCATGCAGGCAGAGGCTGGTTTTCGTTCCACAGACCTCTAGGCTAGGAGCCAAGCACTTCTCCACTGCACCACTCTGCTCTCCTCCAAACATGGGGAGAAAGACTGCCACTGGAGCCTGCATACAGGGGCTGATGCAATGGCCAAGGCCTGATGGCCTTAGAGTCACTAGACTGGTGTGCTGAGGGTGGGCACTGAGCATAGAAGGTAGCATAACACTTTGGCATATGAGCCTTTCTTCTGAGTTGCCTGGTCATGTATAGGGTTCTCCCACTGAACCACCAGTGCTCTCCACTAGCAGTTGCCTGGTCAGTTGAGAGAGTTTTCCCTGTGAAGCATGCCCACCAGTTGCAATGACCAAATCAGATGAAGGCATAGGGTAGTAAGTTACATTGAGTGGCAGTAAAAAACATGCTGGCAGAGGCTGGTTTCGATCCACAGACCTCTAGGCTAGGGGCCAAGCACTCTTCCACTGCACCACTCTGCTCTCCTCCAAACATGGGTAGAAAGACTGCCACTGGAGCCTTCATACAGGGGCTGATGCAATGGCCAAGGCTTGATGGCCTTAGAGTCACTAGACTGGTGTGCTGAGGGTGGGCACTGAGCATAGAAGGTAGCATGACACTTTGGCATATGAGCCTATCTTTCTGAGTTGCCTGGTCATGTATAGGGTTCTCCCACTGAACCACCAGTGCTCTCCACTAGCAGTTGCCTGGTCAGTTGAGAGAGATGTCCCTGTGAATCAGGCCCACCAGTTGGAATGACCAAATTAGATGAAGGCATAGGGTAGTAAGTTACATTGAGTGGCAGTAAAAAAATCCATGCTGGCAGAGGCTGGTTTCGATCCACAGACCTCTAGGCTAGGGGCCAAGCACTCTTCCACTGCACCACTCTGCTCTCCTCCAAACATGGGGAGAAAGACTGCCACTGGAGCCTGCATACATGGGCTGATGCAATGGCCAAGGCCTGATGGGCTTGGAGTGATTGAACTGGTGTGCTGAGGGTGGGCACTGAGCATAGAAGGTAGCATGACACTTTGGCATATGAGCCTTTCTTCTGAGTTGCCTGTTCATGTATAGGGTTCTCCCACTGAACCACCAGTGCTCTCCACTAGCAGTTGCCTGGTCAGTTGAGAGAGTTTTCCCTGTGAAGCATGCCCACCAGTTGCAATGACCAAATCAGATGAAGGCATAGGGTAGTAAGTTACATTGAGTGGCAGTAAAAAACATGCTGGCAGAGGCTGGTTTCGATCCACAGACCTCTAGGCTAGGGGCCAAGCACTCTTCCACTGCACCACTCTGCTCTCCTCCAAACATGGGTAGAAAGACTGCAACTGGAGCCTGCATACATGGGCTGATGCAATGGCCAAGGCTTGATGGCCTTAGAGTCACTAGACTGGTGTGCTGAGGGTGGGCACTGAGCATAGAAGGTAGCATGACACTTTGGCATATGAGCCTTTTTTCTGAGTTGCCTGGTCATGTATAGGGTTCTCCCTCTGAACCACCAGTGCTCTCCACTAGCAGTTGCCTGGTCAGTTGAGAGAGTTTTCCCTGTGAAGCATCCCCACCAGTTGGAATAGCCAAATCAGATGAAGGCATAGGGTAGTAAGTTACATTGAGTGGCAGTAAAAAACGTGCTGGCAGAGGCTGGTTTCGATCCACAGACCTCTAGGCTAGGAGCCAAGCCCTTCTCCACTGCACTACTCTGCTCTCCTCCAAACACGGGGAGAAAGACTGCCACTGGAGCCAGCATACATGGGCTCATGCAATGGCCAAGGCCTGATGGCCTTAGAGGCACTAGACTGGTGTGGTGAGGGTGGGCACTGAGCATAGAAGGTAGCATGACACTTTGGCATATGAGCCTATCTTTTTGAGTTGCCTGGTCATGTATAGGGTTCTCCCACTGAACCACCAGTGCTCTCCACTAGCAGTTGCCTGGTCAGTTGAGAGAGTTTTCCCTGTGAAGCAGGCCTACCAGTTGGAATGACCAACTCAGATGAAGGCATAGGGTAGAAAGTTACGTTGAGTGGCAGTAAAAAACCATGCTGGCAGAGGCTGGTTTTGATCCACAGACCTCTAGGCTAGGGGCCAAGCACTCTTCCACTGCACCACTCTGCTCTCCTCCAAACATGGATAGAAAGACTGCCACTGGAGCCTTCATACAGGGGCTGATGCAATGGCCAAGGCCTGATGGCATTAGAGTCACTAGACTTGTGTGCTGAGGGTGGGCACTGAGCATAGAAGGTAGCATGACACTTTGGCATATGAGCCTTTCTTCTGAGTTGCCTGGTCATTTATAGGGTTCTCCCACTGAACCACCAGTTCTCTCCACTAGCAGTTGCCTGGACAGTTCAGAGAGTTTTCCCTGTGAAGCATCCCCACCAGTTGGAATGACCAAATCAGATGAAGGCATAGGGTAGGAAGTTACGTTGAGTGGCAGTAAAAAAACAGGCTGGCAGAGGCTGGTTTCAATCCAGAGACCTCTAGGCTAGGGGCCAAGCACTCTTCCACTGCACCACTCTGCTCTCCTCCAAACATAGGGAGAAAGACTGCCACTGGAGCCAGCATACATGGGCTCATGCAATGGCCAAGGCCTGATGGCCTTAGAGGCACTAGACTGGTGTGCTGAGGGTGGGCACTGAGCATAGAAGGTAGCATGACACTTTGGCATATGAGCCTATCTTTCTGAGTTGCCTGGTCATGTATAGGGTTCTCCCACTGAACCACCAGTGCTCTCCACTACCAGTTGCCTGGTCAGTTGAGAGAGTTTTCCCTGTGAAGCAGGCACACCAGTTGGAATGACCAAATTAGATGAAGGCATAGGGTAGTAAGTTACATTGAGTGGCAGTAAAAAACCATGTTGGCATAGGCTGGTTTCAATCCACAGACCTCTAGGCTAGGGGCCAAGCACTCTTCCACTGCACCACTCTGCTCTCCTCCAAACATGGGGAGAAAGACTGCCACTGGAGCCTGCATACCGGGGCTGATGCAATGGCCAAGGCCTGATGGCCTTAGAGTCACTAGACTGGTGTGCTGAGGGTGGGCACTGAGCATAGAAGGTAGCATGACACTTTGGCATATGAGCCTTTCTTCTGAGTTGCCTGGTCGTGTATAGGGTTCTCCCACTGAACCACCAGTGCTCTCCACTAGCAGTTGCCTGGTCAGTTGAGAGAGTTTTCCCTGTGAAGCATGCCCACCAGTTGCAATGATCAAATCAGATGAAGGCATAGGGTAGTAAGTTACATTGAGTGGCAGTAGAAAACCATGCTGGCAGAGGCTGGTTTCGGTCCACAGACCTCTAGGCTAGGGGCCAAGCACTCTTCCACGCACCACTCTGCTCTCCTCCAAACATGAGGAGAAAGACTGTCACTGGAGCCTGCATACAGGGGCTGATGCAATGGCCAAGGCCTGATGGCCTTAGAGTCACTAGACTGGTGTGCTGAGGGTGGGCACTGAGCATAGAAGGTAGCATGACACTTTGGCATATGAGCCTTTCTTCTGAGTTGCCTGGTCATGTATAGGGTTCTCCCACTGAACAACCAGTGCTCTCCACTAGCAGTTGCCTGGTCAGTTGAGAGAGTTTTCCCTGTGAAGCAGGCCCACCAGTTGGAATGACCAAATTAGATGAAGGCATAGGGTAGGAAGTTACATTGAGTGGCAGTAAAAAACATGCTGGCAGAGGCTGGTTTCGATCCACAGACCTCTAGGCTAGGGGCCAAGCACTCTTCCACTGCACCACTCTGCTCTCCTCCAAACATGGGGAGAAAGACTGCCACTGGAGCCTGCATAAACGGGCTGATGCAATGGCCAAGGCTTGATGGCCTTAGAGTCACTAGACGTGTGTGCTGAGGGTGGGCACTGAGCATAGAAGGTAGCATGACACTTTGGCATATGAGCCTTTCTTCTGAGTTGCCTGGTCATGTATAGGGTTCTCCCACTGAACCACCAGTGCTCTCCACTAGCAGTTGCCTGGTCAGTTGGGAGAGTTTTCCCTTTGAAACAGGCCCACTAGTTGCAATGACCAAATCAGATGAAGGCATAGGGTAGTAAGTTACATTGAGTGGCAGTAAAAAACCATGCTGGCAGAAGCTGGTTTCGATCCACAGACCTCTTGGCTAGGAGCCAAGCACTTCTCCACTGCACCACTCTGCTCTCCTCCATACATGGGGAGAAAGACTGCCACTGGAGCCGGCATACAGGGGCTGATGCAATGGCCAAGGCCTGATGGCCTTAGAGTCACTAGACTTGGGTGCTGACGGTGGGCACTGAGCATAGAAGGTAGCATGACACTTTGGCATATGAGCCTATCTTTCTGAGTTGCCTGGTCATGTATAGGGCTCTCCCACTGAACCACCAGTGCTCTCCACTACCAGTTGCCTGGTCAGTTGAGAGAGTTTTCCCTGTGAAGCAGGCCCACCAGTTGGAATGACCAAATTAGATGAAGGCATAGGGTAGGAAGTTACATTGAGTGGCAGTAAAAAACATGCTGGCAGAGGCTGGTTTCGATCCACAGACCACTAGGCTAGGGGCCAAGCACTCTTCCACTGCACCACTCTGCTCTCCTCCAAACATGGGGAGAAAGACTGCCACTGGAGCCTGCATAAACAGGCTGATGCAATGGCCAAGGCTTGATGGCCTTAGAGTCACTAGACTGGTGTGCTGAGGGTGGGCACTGAGCATAGAAGGTAGCATGACACTTTGGCATATGAGCCTATCTTTCTGAGTTGCCTGGTCATGTATAGGGTTCTCCCACTGAACCACCAGTGCTCTCCACTACCAGTTGCCTAGTCAGTTGAGAGAGTTTTCCCTGTGAAGCAGGCACACCAGTTGGAATGACCAAATTAGATGAAGGCTTAGGGTAGGAAGTTACATTGAGTGGCAGTAAAAAACCATGCTGGCAGAGGCTGGTTTCGATCCACAGACCTCTAGGCTAGGGGCCAAGCACTCTTCCACTGCACCACTCTGCTCTCCTCCAAACATGGGGAGACAGACTGCCACTGGAGCCTGCATACATGGGCTGATGCAATGGTCAAGGCCTGATGGCCTTACAGGCAATTGACTGGTGAGCTGAGGGTGGGCACTGAGCATAGAAGGTAGCATGACACTTTGGCATATGAGCCTATCTTTCTGAGTTGCCTGGTCATGTATAGGGTTCTCCCACTGAACCACCAGTGCTCTCCATTACCAGTTGCCTGGTCAGTTGAGAGAGTTGTCCCTGTGAAGCAGGCCCACCAGTTGGAATGACCAAATTAGATGAAGGCATAGGGTAGGAAGTTACATTGAGTGGCAGTAAAAAACCATGCTGGCAGAGGCTGGTTTCGATCCACAGACCTCTAGGCTAGGGGCCAAGCACTCTTCCACTGCACCACTCTGCTCTCCGCCAAACATTTGGAGAAAGACTGCCACCGGAGCCTGCATACACGGGCTGATGCAATGGCCAAGGCCTGATGGCCTTAGAGTCACTAGACTGGTGTGGTGAGGGTGGGCACTGAGCATAGAAGGTAGCATGACACTTTGGCATATGAGCCTATCTTTCTGAGTTGCCTGGTCATGTATAGGGTTCTCCCACTGAACCACCAGTGCTCTCCACTACCAGTTGCCTGGTCAGTTGAGAGAGTTTTCCCTGTGAAGCAGGCCCACCAGTTGGAATGACCAAATTAGATGAAGGCATAGGGTAGGAAGTTACATTGAGTGGCAGTAAAAAACCATGCTGGCAGAGGCTGGTTTCGATCCACAGACCTCTGGATTAGGGGCCAAGCACTCTTCCACTGCACCACTCTGCTCTCCTCCAAACATGGGGAGAAAGACTGCCACTGGAGCCTGCATAAACAGGCTGATGCAATGGCCAAGGCTTGATGGCCTTACAGGCAATTGACTGGTGAGCTGAGGGTGGGTACTGAGCATAGAAGGTAGCATGACACTTTGGCATATGAGCCTATCTTTCTGAGTTGCCTGGTCATGTATAGGGTTCTCCCACTGAACCACCAGTGCTCTCCACTACAAGTTGCCTGGTTAGTTGAGAGAGTTGTCCCTGTGAAGCAGGCCCACCAGTTGGAATGACCAAATTAGATGAAGGCATAGGGTAGGAAGTTACATTGAGTGGCAGTAAAAAACCATGCTGGCAGAGGCTGGTTTCGATTCACAGACCTCTAGGCTAGGGGCCAAGCAATCTTCCACTGCACCACTCTGCTCTCCTCCGAACATGGGGAGAAAGACTGCCACTGGAGCCTGCATACATGGGCTGATGCAATGGCCAAGGCCTGATGGCCTTAGAGTCACTAGACTGGTGTGCTGAGGGTGGGCACTGAGCATAGAAGGTAGCATAACACTTTGGCATATGAGCCTTTCTTCTGAGTTGCCTGGTCATGTATAGGGTTCTCCCACTGAACCACCAGTGCTCTCCACTAGCAGTTGCCTGGTCAGTTGAGAGAGTTTTCCCTGTGAAGCATGCCCACCAGTTGCAATGACCAAATCAGATGAAGGCATAGGGTAGTAAGTTACGTTGAGTGGCAGTAAAAAACCATGCTGGCAGAGGCTGGTTTCGGTCCACAGACCTCTAGGCTAGGGGCCAAGCACTCTTCCACTGCACCACTCTGCTCTCCTCCAAACATGGGGAGAAAGACTGCCACTGGAGCCTGCAAACAGGGGCTGATGCAATGGCCAAGGCTTGATGGCCTTAGAGTCACTAGACTGGTGTGCTGAGGGTGGGCACTGAGCATAGAAGGTAGCATGACACTTTGGCATATGAGCCTTTCTTCTGAGTTGCCTGGTCATGTATAGGGTTCTCCCACTGAACCACCAGTGCTCTCCACTAGCAGTTGCCTGGTCAGTTGAGAGAGTTTTCCCTGTGAAGCAGGCACACCAGTTGGAATGACCAAATTAGATGAAGGCATAGGGTAGGAAGTTACATTGAGTGGCGGTAAAAAACCATGCTGGCAGAGGCTGGTTTTGATCCACAGACCTCTAGGCTAGGGGCCAAGCACTCTTCCACTGCACCACTCTGCTCTCCTCCAAACATGGGGAGAAAGACTGCCACTGGAGCCTGCATACAGGGGCTGATGCAATGGCCAAGGCCTGATGGCCTTAGAGTCACTAGACTGGTGTGCTGAGGGTGGGCACTGAGCATAGAAGGTAGCATAACACTTTGGCATATGAGCCTTTCTTCTGAGTTGCCTGGTCATGTATAGGGTTCTCCCACTGAACCACCAGTGCTCTCCACTAGCAGTTGCCTGGTCAGTTGAGAGAGTTTTCCCTGTGAAGCATGCCCACCAGTTGCAATGACCAAATCAGATGAAGGCATAGGGTAGTAAGTTACGTTGAGTGGCAGTAAAAAACCATGCTGGCAGAGGCTGGTTTCGGTCCACAGACCTCTAGGCTAGGGGCCAAGCACTCTTCCACTGCACCACTCTGCTCTCCTCCAAACATGGGGAGAAAGACTGCCACTGGAGCCTGCAAACAGGGGCTGATGCAATGGCCAAGGCTTGATGGCCTTAGAGTCACTAGACTGGTGTGCTGAGGGTGGGCACTGAGCATAGAAGGTAGCATGACACTTTGGCATATGAGCCTTTCTTCTGAGTTGCCTGGTCATGTATAGGGTTCTCCCACTGAACCACCAGTGCTCTCCACTACCAGTTGCCTGGTCAGTTGAGAGAGTTTTCCCTGTGAAGCAGGCACACCAGTTGGAATGACCAAATTAGATGAAGGCATAGGGTAGGAAGTTACATTGAGTGGCGGTAAAAAACCATGCTGGCAGAGGCTGGTTTTGATCCACAGAGCTCTAGGCTAGGGGCCAAGCACTCTTCCACTGCACCACTCTGCTCTCCTCCAAACATGGGGAGAAAGACTGCCACTGGAGCCTGCATACAGGGGCTGATGCAATGGCCAAGGCCTGATGGCCTTAGAGTCACTAGACGTGTGTGCTGAGGGTGGGCACTGAGCATAGAAGGTAGCATAACACTTTGGCATATGAGCCTTTCTTCTGAGTTGCCTGGTCATGTATACGGTTCTCCCACTGAACCACCAGTGCTCTCCACTAGCAGTTGCCTGGTCAGTTGAGAGAGTTTTCCCTGTGAAGCATGCCCACCAGTTGCAATGACCAAATCAGATGAAGGCATAGGGTAGTAAGTTACGTTGAGTGGCAGTAAAAAACCATGCTGGCAGAGGCTGGTTTCGGTCCACAGACCTCTAGGCTAGGGGCCAAGCACTCTTCCACTGCACCACTCTGCTCTCCTCCAAACATGGGGAGAAAGACTGTCACTGGAGCCTGCAAACAGGGGCTGATGCAATGGCCAAGGCTTGATGGCCTTAGAGTCACTAGACTGGTGTGCTGAGGGTGGGCACTGAGCATAGAAGGTAGCATGACACTTTGGCATATGAGCCTATCTTCTGAGTTGCCTGGTCATGTATAGGGTTCTCCCACTGAACAACCAGTGCTCTCCACTAGCAGTTGCCTGGTCAGTTGAGAGAGTTTTCCCTGTGAAGCAGGCCCACCAGTTGGAATGACCAAATTAGATGAAGGCATAGGGTAGGAAGTTACATTGAGTGGCAGTAAAAAACCATGTTGGCAGAGGCTGGTTTCGATCCACAGACCTCTAGGCTAGGGGCCAAGCACTCTTCCACTGCACCACTCTGCTCTCCTCCGAACATGGGGAGAAAGACTGCCACTGGAGCCTGCATACAGGGGCTGATGCAATGGCCAAGGCCTGATGGCCTTAGAGTCACTAGACGTGTGTGCTGAGGGTGGGCACTGAGCATAGAAGGTAGCATGACACTTTGGCATATGAGCCTTTCTTCTGAGTTGCCTGGTCATGTATAGGGTTCTCCCACTGAACCACCAGTGCTCTCCACTAGCAGTTGCCTGGTCAGTTGGGAGAGTTTTCCCTTTGAAACAGGCCCACTAGTTGCAATGACCAAATCAGATGAAGGCATAGGGTAGTAAGTTACATTGAGTGGCAGTAAAAAACCATGCTGGCAGAAGCTGGTTTCGATCCACAGACCTCTTGGCTAGGAGCCAAGCACTTCTCCACTGCACCACTCTGCTCTCCTCCATACATGGGGAGAAAGACTGCCACTGGAGCCGGCATACAGGGGCTGATGCAATGGCCAAGGCCTGATGGCCTTAGAGTCACTAGACTTGGGTGCTGACGGTGGGCACTGAGCATAGAAGGTAGCATGACACTTTGGCATATGAGCCTATCTTTCTGAGTTGCCTGGTCATGTATAGGGCTCTCCCACTGAACCACCAGTGCTCTCCACTACCAGTTGCCTGGTCAGTTGAGAGAGTTTTCCCTGTGAAGCAGGCCCACCAGTTGGAATGACCAAATTAGATGAAGGCATAGGGTAGGAAGTTACATTGAGTGGCAGTAAAAAACATGCTGGCAGAGGCTGGTTTCGATCCACAGACCACTAGGCTAGGGGCCAAGCACTCTTCCACTGCACCACTCTGCTCTCCTCCAAACATGGGGAGAAAGACTGCCACTGGAGCCTGCATAAACAGGCTGATGCAATGGCCAAGGCTTGATGGCCTTAGAGTCACTAGACTGGTGTGCTGAGGGTGGGCACTGAGCATAGAAGGTAGCATGACACTTTGGCATATGAGCCTATCTTTCTGAGTTGCCTGGTCATGTATAGGGTTCTCCCACTGAACCACCAGTGCTCTCCACTACCAGTTGCCTAGTCAGTTGAGAGAGTTTTCCCTGTGAAGCAGGCACACCAGTTGGAATGACCAAATTAGATGAAGGCTTAGGGTAGGAAGTTACATTGAGTGGCAGTAAAAAACCATGCTGGCAGAGGCTGGTTTCGATCCACAGACCTCTAGGCTAGGGGCCAAGCACTCTTCCACTGCACCACTCTGCTCTCCTCCAAACATGGGGAGACAGACTGCCACTGGAGCCTGCATACATGGGCTGATGCAATGGTCAAGGCCTGATGGCCTTACAGGCAATTGACTGGTGAGCTGAGGGTGGGCACTGAGCATAGAAGGTAGCATGACACTTTGGCATATGAGCCTATCTTTCTGAGTTGCCTGGTCATGTATAGGGTTCTCCCACTGAACCACCAGTGCTCTCCACTACCAGTTGCCTGGTCAGTTGAGAGAGTTGTCCCTGTGAAGCAGGCCCACCAGTTGGAATGACCAAATTAGATGAAGGCATAGGGTAGGAAGTTACATTGAGTGGCAGTAAAAAACCATGCTGGCAGAGGCTGGTTTCGATCCACAGACCTCTAGGCTAGGGGCCAAGCACTCTTCCACTGCACCACTCTGCTCTCCGCCAAACATTTGGAGAAAGACTGCCACCGGAGCCTGCATACACGGGCTGATGCAATGGCCAAGGCCTGATGGCCTTAGAGTCACTAGACTGGTGTGGTGAGGGTGGGCACTGAGCATAGAAGGTAGCATGACACTTTGGCATATGAGCCTATCTTTCTGAGTTGCCTGGTCATGTATAGGGTTCTCCCACTGAACCACCAGTGCTCTCCACTACCAGTTGCCTGGTCAGTTGAGAGAGTTTTCCCTGTGAAGCAGGCCCACCAGTTGGAATGACCAAATTAGATGAAGGCATAGGGTAGGAAGTTACATTGAGTGGCAGTAAAAAACCATGCTGGCAGAGGCTGGTTTCGATCCACAGACCTCTGGATTAGGGGCCAAGCACTCTTCCACTGCACCACTCTGCTCTCCTCCAAACATGGGGAGAAAGACTGCCACTGGAGCCTGCATAAACAGGCTGATGCAATGGCCAAGGCTTGATGGCCTTACAGGCAATTGACTGGTGAGCTGAGGGTGGGTACTGAGCATAGAAGGTAGCATGACACTTTGGCATATGAGCCTATCTTTCTGAGTTGCCTGGTCATGTATAGGGTTCTCCCACTGAACCACCAGTGCTCTCCACTACAAGTTGCCTGGTTAGTTGAGAGAGTTGTCCCTGTGAAGCAGGCCCACCAGTTGGAATGACCAAATTAGATGAAGGCATAGGGTAGGAAGTTACATTGAGTGGCAGTAAAAAACCATGCTGGCAGAGGCTGGTTTCGATTCACAGACCTCTAGGCTAGGGGCCAAGCAATCTTCCACTGCACCACTCTGCTCTCCTCCGAACATGGGGAGAAAGACTGCCACTGGAGCCTGCATACATGGGCTGATGCAATGGTCAAGGCCTGATGGCCTTACAGGCAATTGACTGGTGAGCTGAGGGTGGGCACTGAGCATAGAAGGTAGCATGACACTTTGGCATATGAGCCTATCTTTCTGAGTTGCCTGGTCATGTATAGGGTTCTCCCACTGAACCACCAGTGCTCTCCACTACCAGTTGCCTGGTCAGTTGAGAGAGTTGTCCCTGTGAAGCAGGCCCACCAGTTGGAATGACCAAATTAGATGAAGGCATAGGGTAGGAAGTTACATTGAGTGGCAGTAAAAAACCATGCTGGCAGAGGCTGGTTTCGATCCACAGACCTCTAGGCTAGGGGCCAAGCACTCTTCCACTGCACCACTCTGCTCTCCGCCAAACATTTGGAGAAAGACTGCCACCGGAGCCTGCATACACGGGCTGATGCAATGGCCAAGGCCTGATGGCCTTAGAGTCACTAGACTGGTGTGGTGAGGGTGGGCACTGAGCATAGAAGGTAGCATGACACTTTGGCATATGAGCCTATCTTTCTGAGTTGCCTGGTCATGTATAGGGTTCTCCCACTGAACCACCAGTGCTCTCCACTACCAGTTGCCTGGTCAGTTGAGAGAGTTTTCCCTGTGAAGCAGGCCCACCAGTTGGAATGACCAAATTAGATGAAGGCATAGGGTAGGAAGTTACATTGAGTGGCAGTAAAAAACCATGCTGGCAGAGGCTGGTTTCGATCCACAGACCTCTGGATTAGGGGCCAAGCACTCTTCCACTGCACCACTCTGCTCTCCTCCAAACATGGGGAGAAAGACTGCCACTGGAGCCTGCATAAACAGGCTGATGCAATGGCCAAGGCTTGATGGCCTTACAGGCAATTGACTGGTGAGCTGAGGGTGGGCACTGAGCATAGAAGGTAGCATGACACTTTGGCATATGAGCCTATCTTTCTGAGTTGCCTGGTCATGTATAGGGTTCTCCCACTGAACCACCAGTGCTCTCCACTACAAGTTGCCTGGTTAGTTGAGAGAGTTGTCCCTGTGAAGCAGGCCCACCAGTTGGAATGACCAAATTAGATGAAGGCATAGGGTAGGAAGTTACATTGAGTGGCAGTAAAAAACCATGCTGGCAGAGGCTGGTTTCGATTCACAGACCTCTAGGCTAGGGGCCAAGCAATCTTCCACTGCACCACTCTGCTCTCCGCCAAACATTGGGAGAAAGACTGCCACCGGAGCCTGCATACACGGGCTGATGCAATGGCCAAGGCCTGATGGCCTTGGAGTGATTCAACTGATGTGCTGAGGGTGGGTACTGAGCATAGAAGGTAGCATAACACTTTGGAATATTATGAGCCTATCTTTCTGAGTTGCCTGGTCATGTATAGGGTTCCCCCCTAAACCTCCAGTGCTCTCCACTGGCAGTTGCCTGGTTAGTTGAGAGAGTTGTCCCTGTGAAGCGGGCCCACCAGTTGGAATGACCAAATCAGATGAAGGCATAGGGTAGGAAGTTACGTTGAGTGGCAGTAAAAAACCATGCTGGCAGAGGCTGGTTTCGATCCACAGACCTCTGGATTAGGGGCCAAGCAATCTTCCACTGCACCACTCTGCTCTCCTCCAAACATGGGGAGAAAGTCTGCCACTGGAGCCTGCATACATGGACTGATGCAATGGCCAAGGCCTGATGGCCTTAGAGGCACTAGACTGGTGTGCTGAGGGTGGGCACTGAGCATAGAAGGTAGCATGACACTTTGGCATATGAGCCTATCTTTCTAGGACTAGGTTGCCTGGTCATGTATAGGACCGATTTTCACGACTGGTAGGCATTTGGGTTTTTGAGCTATAATGGCGTTACAATCATGACGGACCCGAATTATATGACACTGGCGGGGTGTATCTTGTCAAAATCTTTCATGGGAACCCAGGTTTTGTGGCTCTATGATCAGAAATGTTATGGGCAAAAAACTAATGTTTTTTAACTAATATTCATATATTTAAATGAAATTATTTTTTTAAGCTGTAATGATTAATAAAATTCTTTCTAATATTTTGTCTATTCATTCTTTCTATTAATATTGAGGTTAGGTAGTTTGCAATTGATTCTGGTCATTTTCATGCTTTTAAATTTAATATTTCTCTCTTAGCTAGAGGAGAACCCTATGGGAAATGTTTGCGTCACCGTTCGTCACGAATTTTCATGTGCCTATATCAATAATAAATATTCAGGTATTACACAAATCCAATACATTATCAGGTGGCGTTTTTCAGATAGTTACATAATCCTATCTTAGATTTGCAGTAATATTTAGGGGAAGATTGTTCTAAAGCCAGCTTGATGAATGGGGAAGTTAAATGTATCACCGTACGTCACACTAATTATATCTCCTCACAAATTAGAGGCTAAAGAATAGGAAACTTATTCTAGATATTCAGTAGAAATATAGGTCAGGCCTCTGACTCACCTGGCATTCACAGCTCACTGTCGCACTTCTGACACCCTAGGCTCTGACACTCACACTTAGTCTCTGATACTGAGTCATAGAAACCCCTACACACAACTAAACGATATAATGCTACTTCCATATTAGCCAAATAATTATTATTCTCAACTTCTCCCAATGATTTAATTCACTCATTTACAATTCCGACCATGTCTTTCTTCTGAAATTAAATGACTACTGCCCCCGCTCAAATAGTTCTACATATTATTCAGCCTATCTAATCCATAGACCTTGTATGCATTTAAAATCATGGTGCTTTCACGTCAGTTATTTTGCCATGAGTTGATTAGGATTTGTAGGAAATTTCTAATTTTGACAAAGAATCCAAATCCCTCACACTTAGCCCAAATCGTGACCCCATATGTTGATTCCATATGGGTGTTTTGACGGCCCTCTCCTTTCCTCCTGTGGAGTCTAGTTCTAATCGCCATCCACTATATATATATATTATTTTATTATAGTATACTAGCAAATCCTGTGGGGCCCACATCTCCCCACTGTCCTTGTTCCCTCTCCAACCATCTTTCTCTTTCAAGTTGTCTCTGTAAGTTAGTATCTGTATTAACATTCATACCTCAAATGGAACCCTGTTAAAATGTTTTTTGTCACTGTTGTATTGTTGTTGCCTCCCATTCCCTCTCCCCCCTCCCCCCTCCCCCTCTCTCCCTCGTCCCTCTCCCTCCTTCCCCTTCCCCTTCCCCTTCCCCTTCCCCTCTCTCCCCGCCCCTCTCCCCCGCCCCTCTCCCCCTGCCCCTCTCCCCCCGCCCCTTTCCCCTCCACCCCTCTCCCCCTGCCCCTTCCCCCCCACCCCTCTCCCCCCGCCCTTTCTGGGCCCTGGATGGGGGTGCTCGATGTAAACCCATTTCTAACCCCTTTCCAACCCTAATTTGTTAATGAAACATAGTGGAATGGCTCGGCACCATTTTTGGCAATGTGTATGTGAAATATAATGGAGATCTGGCCAGTGGTTTCAGAGAAGATAGCAGTTTAAGGCTCGAAATGCTTATTTTATTAAGATATAGATTAGAATATTATGCCGGTTACACAAGGCGCTAACGCTCTCTTGCTACTAGTGAGATCAGAATGATTCATATGGTTGAATTCCTCATTTTCTCAGCTGTCTGTAGCTATAAAGTTTGTACATGTTAAAGGTATTTGCGCGGGGACAGTAGTCAGGTAATTTCAGATGAAAGGAATTATAAATGTGTGAATTAAATCTCATTTTATTTATTTAATGTTTTAAAAAATGCCTATTTTCACCCATATTTGATCATTTTATGTATGAAACGCACAGGAATTGACCGTTACATATATAATTAATTTTCCCTTAACTATACCCAATAAATCATGGCTGGCAAAAATATTATTCCATGATGCTGCCTAAAACATTGAGCCTAATTAACATGATATGTATACAGGAAAATGAGTCACAAGGTGCAAAAGTCTCTCAAAAAACAGTAGAAAAACAAATATTTTGAATCTCAGTAAACACTCTTTTTTTCATTGGTTTATCGAATCATAGGCACGTCGTCCCAAACCCACGTCGGCCCAAGCCCCGTCGGCCCACCTGTGCGCCACGTCGGCCCATCTCCAAAACCACGTCGGCCCACCTCCAAAACCACGTAGGCCCACACCCAAGGCCTGCTCGGCACAGTACTAACTCGGCCCAGAGCTAACAGAACTAAGGCGTTTAAAAGTATTTATTATATAGGCTTATTGTACATATAAAAATAAATGATCGTCCCACCCCCACCCCCTTTCTCTACCCCTCCTACCTACAATATCCATTTGATTTAGTGTTAAATACCGAGCCTACACACCACCTCCAACAGTCTGCAGGTACCTTGCCTACATTTGGGCCGACGCGGTGTACCCCTTGGGCCGAGGCGGTCTAAGCCTTGGGCTGACGAGGCTCAAGTGTCTGGGCCGACGCGGTTTGGGGACGAAGCGTCTGGGTACCGGTTTATCTCCATATATCTAACATACCAAAACAATTCTAGCTGATGAAAAAACAAATATTTTATCTTCCTTTAGCAATCTAATACAATGTAATTGTAAAGGCCGGGCATCTATCATTCTCTTTATATATTGCATCTTGCAACAGGCTTAACATTGCACCATTTGTTCGCACCAGGTGGCGGTACTGTTCTCACCAGGTGGCGCTACATGTTACCTGGCTGTATTTATATATGTTTTTACAATGAATGCGATGCCAATACAATTATAGATGGTATGCAGACACTATAGATACCCCCCATCATTTATTTAGGAATGCTATAAGTCATATATTTCTATAGTTTATGTGTGTTATGTACCTATTGATATTAAAAAATATTCTGATCAAAACACCCCAATGATTTTACATATAGATTGTGCCTAGTGGCTTGGGTGAGGCAGAGCTAACAAACATCTGGGACACATCATGCTATGCTGTTAGGTTCACAAAGGGGATGGTAGAATTGATGAAAATAAAATGGGCAATACATGCATGCACTGTCCTAAACCCTCTTCAAAATTGATACCCTTCAAACCTTTCTGTGTGTAAAAATGTAACTCTCCAACAGCACAATGAAAGTGCCTCACTGAGTGCATCATAACTGCGTCTTTGAACCTGGTCAATAGTGCATTTCTTAGTGCAACAGAAGAGCATTAAAAACCCTGGCCAATAGTGCATTGGTGAGAGCATGAGAACTGCATTTATAAATCGGGTCCATAGAGCATTATAAAATCAAGTTTGAGCCTCACAACTGTTTAAGATTTCCACTAGTAAAGCACCAGGTCAGAATCAGGTCAAATTCGTCAGGTCATAACTAGGTAAGAAATGCACATCGGGTAGTTATCGAAAATTTCTATGACTATGTCAAATTTGGCTAAATTGGCAAGATTTGCCCACGTGGGGCTGGCAACAATAATTATTATTGCCAGTGGGGGTGAAGGGGTTAAATAAATAAACAGATTAAAAATAAATTCATATCAATTTTGCCCCCTACTCAAGTATGTTGAGCCAATCAAACATATATACAGTTATACACCATTTTTGTTATCTGTTTGTCACTCCTAAAAAACAATCTAGTCCACATCATATAATATCAAAACAAACTTTTCACATAATCATTTGGGCTTTTTTTCCAAATTACCTCTTTACCTTTTCAATTCGTAGACAAAAATATTGACCACCACAACATGCTATACATAGACCACTGGGATTTGTGGAAAACGAAAAAAACAAGGCTTCTCTAAGCCCCTTTGCAGTAACTCCTGCATTTCTGGTGTCTGTGCATGACTTTTCTGTCTATATGAAGTCCCTGCATCCATCATCCCTCCACATCTGTCAAGGGCAGTAATATGGCAGTGTCAATGTGAGGGCCAGAACTGCCATTGCCTGATTTCACATGTAATTTTGCCTCATCAAACTCCAATAAATATCACATACCAGCCTCACCACTCTCCATCAAATCTGACCAAGGTTTAACTGTTCTATCAGACTCTTTTTCTTCCTATACTTTCTGCTTCTATATGTATAAACAACCAGAAAGTAGCCAAAGTTGTGTGAGGTTGAGTTTGCCTTCATGTATACCCTCTGAAGTTTTCTCCAATCAAGTCCCATTTTTCTTCTTTTCCATTATTGAATGAATTCTATTCTACAGCACTAAGGATCAACACTAGAATCAGAACTGCACCCGGTGAGCGATAATAAGTGAATTTACCATATTAAAGGATTCGGGCAGGCCCTCAAACCACAAATGAGGACGTTTTAGAAGCCCTGTAGCAAAGCCAACTGGAAAAACATCCTCCAAAATTTCGGTCAAATGTCAAATAAGAAGGGTTGGAAAAGAATGGAACACACAGTAGAAAATCTTTACTTTGTGACCGTCGTTAGCTGCAAGTTCAGCTTTAATATTGTTTTGGTGGTGAATTTGCCATTTGATCTTATGCAGCTCCCTGGGTGCCTTGGAAGTTGAGAGACGCCATTAATTGTATAAAACTGAATGATAAAATTAAATAAAATTAAAAAATCTTGTATTGTAATTCTAGATAATTTTCTCAATGCAACAATCATACACTCATTCAATGACAACGATTTTTGAGTAAATTATGTCAACTATTATTTTCTTCATTTTTAATTATATTTAACCTTATCTACACATAATTCATGAAACAGGAGGACACAAGTATCCGATCTCTTTGCCCCCGCACGCCACCATCCCAAACCCATGCCCACTCTACTCCATTTTGAAATTTTGATTTGATTTGATTTTTTCATAAGATAATGCTATTCACAGCTTCAGATGAATAAATACAATTATAATCATTGTTCTTTTCAATAGTTTAATCTAACCTTTACCAATAAATAGAGAGAATGGAACAAGCCGGCAATAATCAGCAAATTATTGGACAAGATTCGTCCACATAAGCACAATGCCTTAGACAGAGTGCTTTAAGCACTTGTCAATTGAAACCCCCACCCCCCCACCCCCGGGTAGGTAGGGGAATGGTAGGGGAATGTCTGAGAAAACATTCCCCCACCCAGGCGGAGATTTCCCTTAGTTTACAGCAGTATCAACTGGAGGGGTGGGGGAATGTCTGTATGTATAACTGTATGTTCCCCAGTTTGTTATGAATCAAAAATATATTTTTACATGATATGCCTTGAGACATTTTGTCTTGAGTATGTTAAAATATTGTGATTGTGAATTTATTTTTTCTACCTTTTTTCTCAATCATTGCAAGTACATCATAAAAAAATGTTTTTTTCAAAAGAAGGTTTTTAGAATACACAAGAGCTCATTTTAAAGGAATAATTCTGGCAAAATTTCGCTTGTTAAAATTAGAGATTTAAGTTAATTTGCCTTAGATGAGATAATCGTTGCTAGTTATGAAAACAAACTAAAAAAGCTGGATTAGAATAATGACCCAACAGTGTCATAGCCACCCTATATGGGTCTGGGGGCATGGTCCCCCAGGAAAATTTTGAAGAAAATGAATACCATAGGATTTCACATTTATCTTTAAAACCCACACACAGGGTTGATTTAAAAAATGGCAATATTACATATACCCATAGTTCAGATGTTCTATAGGTATATAGCATTGGAGTTTTCCTGTACAATTCTAATGGGCCAAAGTTTCTGGGCAGCTCAGGCTCTGCTTAGTTCAGACATTTAGCTATTGTCTACATTGCATATATCCAGTATAGTTCAGGGCTGACACACAGCTGTGAACATCAAAAACCTTATCATGTTCAAGGGTGACACTCTTCACACATATATTGAGGGAGGCTATCACCAACTTGCTGCTCTAACCTCTGGGTTGTGTATGCATCAATTGTTCTGTTGGCCATTGAGAACTTTTGTCAAATTGTGCATTTTACACCTGCCCCCTTCTCCCTTCCCCACCCCCACACACACTCTACCTTGCCCCCCCCCCCCCCTCAATGGCTGATAACTTCCTATACCACTAGGCAGCTTAGGCTCTGCTTAGTTCAGATATTCAACTATTGTCTACATTGCATATATCCAGTATAGTTCAGGGTTGATAATCTGACACATGCTGTGAACTCTATCATGTTCAAAGGTGACACTATTAATGTATATATTATGGGGAACTCTATGTTGCACTTATAGCCTTGCTTGGCCCACACATATCAGAAACTACTGAAAGTTGGGAACCCTGAGAGTTTATCCTCCACTTGCTGTGACTGGGCAGCTCAGGCCAGGTGGATGAGTTCTATGATAACACAAATGTGCCCCAGGGGGTCGGGGAATTTACACAAATCTCTTGCTCTGGGGGGTCGGGCATTTCATCATATTTCCCAAAACTCCCAGGACATTCCCCCACATCCCCGGGGGTGGGGGGTGGGGGTTGCAATTGACAAGTGCATTATGTAGACGAATCTCCAATAAATTTCAATAAATTCCAATAAATTTTATTGGAAAGTCCAATAAATTTGTTATCATTGCTGGCGAGTTCCATTCTATATTTATTATATGTGCATAAAATTTGATCATATATCATTAGACATCACTGAAAAAATATTAAAGAAGTCTGAGAGAGCCCCGCTGCCCCACTGAGAGCCCCACTGAGAGCCCCGCTGAGAGCCCCGCTGAGAGCCCCGTTAGTAAAACAGTGCCCTGTCAGGCCTGGGTGATGATACAGTATTTACTAACTGACATTGTTGAATTAAAACGTTCATATTGCAATCAATTCTTGAACTACATCAATGAAACTTATATCATTCAAAAGAGAATTCAATTCTCTACTTAATGTTGTGATTCGTATTATGTATTTTTATAATAATAGTACCAGAATCACGGGTGGATTACCAATCACGGGGATCTCCGCGCAGACGGCAGAAGTGCGGAGGTAAGTCAGAGCTATTTTTAGACAACTACATTTTTATGGTATGTGTACTTTATGAATATTTTTATAGCAGCCCACTTATAGCATCTCTCATATGGAATGCGCATATAATAAATGTTGCATCGTTATACCTTTTTATCAAATGGACAGTTAAAAGGCTTCAGTATGTATCTACTGCCAAATTCTAATAAAAGATCAGTAACATGACTTTGGCCAGTTCAATTCAATTCGATTCAAGTATTTTTTCATTTGCGGATCTTGTTGCATATAGGTAGCTTGATGCCTAGAACGAATGCCTAGAATCTTGATTTACTTTATTTTGTTTCAACAATAGCATGGATAGTGGAAAATAAATCTTAGTTATGGGTCAGTTACCGCATTTAAATTGGATATTAAGTGAGATTTAGGCAAATTAGAAACATTTTAAGAATCAAGATGAATCATGATGTTGACGCCTTTGCTTGATATGTAGATTCCTAAAAGGTTACTAAAAATGTTAGACAATATCAAGATTTAATTTCAACAGTCGAAGGAAATCTGCTCCCTCTAATTTGCAATACTGGAGGAGAAGATAATAAAGCCGCCTCACTAACACAAAACACTCAAGGACACCTGAAGTAATTATTTTCATTCATTCTGTGCTTGGCTCTATGATCTGCGTAGTAGCTCTGGATGTATTTAAGAGAGAGTATCGTATTAATCAAGCATCATCCCTGTTATAACGGCCTTGACTATGATGTTACGAGTAAGAGCAAAAGGTACAAAGTTAATATTTTGTTGAGGGTCAATAAAGGGTGTGCCATAACATATTCATTTAACCTGTTCTTTTTTTACCTTTGAGATGCATCATGGCAGATTAGAACGAAAATTGAAAGAATATATTACAGATCCTTATTTGCAGAGGACATTTTATATAGAGTTTTTGCTCAAGAGTGAGAGAGTGAGATTGGTTGCTTCACGCCCTATCAACACATTTAAGATGGTTATATCAAGGGCGGGAGAGCTTAGAGGGAGGCAGTTTATGTATGATCTTACCAAGGAAATAAGAGATAGAGAAGAAGGGAGAGAGAGAGGCACTTCATGGTCATACCCAGGACCAGTTTGCTGAAGAGCTTCATGACAATGCATGTACATGTATATACATAACTCTGATTGTACTATACCTGTACTAGTATGCAAATGATATTCGGTATGAGTTAAAGAAAGGTCTAGTGGCTTCAAAATTAAGTTCCTGATTTTCGCGGAAGTGGTTGAACTAGTTCTTTTTCTTTAGTAAAACACAATAAATTATATTGTGTTAATAGTTGAGAATACATCTTTAACTCTGCCATTGTTCGCAAGGGTTCAGTAAATTAACTAGTATGACGAGACTACCTCTCGGACATGTTCTTATTAGAGTTACATGGGTCAGATTTTCAGAAAATGTACAATTCAACTTCGTCAATTTTCTCAAATAAACCAAATTTTAGACGAAAATAAACTCCAAAATGGTGTTCAATCCAACGAAACAGATTGCGAGAATCAATGCAATGCCGAAAATACTCGAATTTACCTAGCATTGATTAAATTGCAGCCTGATTTAGCAGAATTTAGTAAATGTGTACCGCTGCCAATTGTACATTTTCTGAAAATCTGACCCACATCTTCTATGTGTCACTATGAGGGGGTGACATGTGCATGAGAAAGGCAGGTTTGGCACATCATGTTATCCACAATGTATATATTTAGATTCCAATTACGATCAACCTGTCCCCTGGTGTGTATAGCCTTACCCAAGTATTTGTGCAAATACGTGGATGCATACAATGTTTCTCTGGCAGTCGGTACATGGGGACAAGCACAGATCAAGCAATTTGTTACGATGACATCTTCCTCTTCCCAGTGCGTATAAGTAAGATTTTCTGGGAATTTACAGATTTATGCCAAATTCCAGGCCTTGTGCTTTTCCATGTTGCGCTACTTTCTTTCATCTTTTCATTTCTTCGTTATGTATATCCCATCTATAATAGCCAACACATCGTCAACCCTACATTTACTATTGAATGGAGGGTCGACAGTAAGTCTCGGTAAAAACGGGGAGTTCAAAGTTCTCTAGTTTGTCCAGATAAAATGCTCAAGCAATGCCTTTGAACATATGTGTCCTTAAATCTATAACATTTTGTGATGCTTACAGTAAATTCTTGGGAGAGAATGTGCACAACAACACAGAAAACTAGTTGGTTTATTATCAGCAAAACCTCTGCATTCTCTTCTTGATATTGAAACATGGTGCCCAACTTGTTTATGTCTCATTGGGCATGTCCCAAAGTATGTAAATGAGCAAAAAAACAGAGCAAAGCAAGGTCACGGTTTAGGTCACGGTTACAATGGTCGGGCACTAGGGGTAAACGTATGGGCCAATTGTAACCTCTCTCAGTTGTTGTTTTTTGCCATTTCATTCAGTGGAAACAAAATGGCTCACTCACCGTTTTTTTTGTGGAACAGATGAAAACTCTGCCCGCAGTTGATTAATTCTTCATATCAAGCATTGAAAGGTAACAAGTAGGGAGATAAGACATTAAACATTGATTTTATTGTCATAGTGATGGGTTACAAATTTCTGCAACTCTACACAAACTACAGCCATTCCACCTGCCCCGTTTCAAGCGTTTCTTTTCCATAGCCCTGTACAAAGTGAAGGGCTGTGTATCATAGCTACATCTGGGTCAGATTTTCAGAAAATGTACAATTCAACTTTGCCAATCCTCTTAAATAACCAACATTTCAGACTAAAATAAAGTTCAAAATACAGTTCAACCTAGCCAAACAGATTGCTTAGCTATACAATGCCGAATATACTTAAATTTACCGAGTATTGGCAAAATTGCAGCCTAATTTTACAGAATCTCCTAAATGTGTACAGCTGCTAATTGTACATTATCTGAAAACCTGAGCCATCTATAGATGCTCTGCAGTTAGTAACATCAAAGATCAGATTAATATATAAGGCCAGAAATGCTCTGACTCATAAAGCAAAGCATGACTTATACAAGCTAGCCATCCTCCCTAACATAGATTATTGTGACTTCATATACGACTCTGCCCCTAAAACTTTATTACAAAAACGTCAGTCGCAACACAACTTAGCACTGAGAATAATTTATAACAAATCAAAATGTGACAATGTAGATTGTGAGCATGAGGCCCTGGATATATTGCCACTATAACAACAAAGGGATAAACATGTCCTAGACATGGTTTCTAACGAATATACTCGAATTTACCTAGTATTGACAAAATTGCAGCCTAATTTTCCAGAATTTACTAAATGTGTACAGCTGCCAATTGTACATTGTCTGCAAATCTGACCCTTATGCTTTGATTGCTTATAAACCTAGACATTGATATTGTCCATAGGAAGAATTGGTGGGCTACTGAGGTAACTCCTTGAAAGTTTATCATTGCGATCAGTTCTTGATGAATGTTTTATTTTTTTTCTGCCCTACAAAAAAAACCAAAAGAATGTTATCATTCAATAACTGTAGCATTACAATTATGGAGAAACTTAGATAGAAGGACGGTCGTTACTTGATAATTAACTTTAAAAGATCATTTACATTTCATTGAATGGAACATATCACGATTGGGAAATTTCACTAAAAAAAAAATTTGTTTAAGAAAAAAAATATATTCAATTCCTTATTGTACTTGAGGATGGCAATTTTCCATTATATCTCCGAAACCTGCATTACTCTACACCTGCTTTAGCTGACTCTTGGGAAAGACTGACTGACAACTTGGAAAGTCTAGTGACACCGGGAGAGACTGGACTCAATTGTGTAGCTTGTGCCGGTGGGCTCTGCGGGTATGAAAAACAGTCCAGAACACCCATGGAGCTGCACAGGAGGTCAAGTTGTGGAATGCAGTCCAGAAATGAATGTGAAACAGACTAGGAGACAAGCCCGGACACGCACCACAGCACTTACAGCCTAGTAAAGAGGTGAGTGAGTGAGTAACGTTGGTTGCTTTATCCCTTATCAACACATTTAAGATGATTAGATTAAGGACGGGAGAGCTGAGAGAGTGAGTGAGTTAAACACATTTAATATGGTTATATCAAGGGCGGGAGGGCTGAGAGGGAGGCAGTTTATGGTCTTACCCATGAAATAGAGATAGAGAAGAAGGGAGAGAGGGACAGAGAAAAGAGTAGACGTTAGTGCATATATCAATATATATATTCTATACTGAATTGTAAGTAGTATAGTCAAATCGTCATTTATCTATGACACTACACTTCATTTAAATGTACCAAATGTGATGGGTTACAGAAACATTAGGCATAGGTCACCCCAAAAATGATATTTTCTAATTGTGTTCCACAAGAACCCTTTCTTAGAATATTTACTTTTATCTTGGGGGTGTCTTACGCTGCTACTACTATATACATAGTACTAATATGAATGAGATAGAGAAGAAGGGAGAGAGATAGAGATAGAGATAGAGAAGAAGGGAGAGAGATAGAGACAGAGAAGAAGGGAGAGAGAGAGAGGATACTAATATTTATGGATGGAAATCACTTTTAAAGCAGTTGAATATAAATCTGTAGGACAACCCTAATAGTAAAAGTTAACATTGTAGAAATCGGCCGAATCCCATCGTTTAAAATAAGACGGTATCTTTTTGCTACTTTTGACTCATGTTCCTGTGGCACATGACATATTTAACCCTTAAGACCTCCACACTTGGATTAATAATTCCATATTCTGTATGTTGCTTATGTCGAGGCATGAGAGGGCGGCAGTATAGGGGAGTATAAGGCACTTCTGGCCTTGCATGTCCCTGCAAACAGTCTCCAGAAACTACCCCATGTCAGTATTACACCATATCACGTCCAGGCCATTCTTTGTCAAGTCTACCTATTGACAATTCCACACCTACATCACCACAGGTTACAGTGTGAGTTAATTAACACTGGATTGTGTCATGTTCCGACCAGGCCTGAGTTGCCCCGTGCAATCATTCCCTTTAAGAATTCTCAGTTCACATCGGTCAAAAAGTTAAAATCTTCTACTTTATGTCTTGTTCTGTTTCAACCCACCTAAAAGTTATTTGATAACAATTTCGGAGGATTTTATCGAGATGTTTGTGTTGCTTCATAAATATCCACATTTACATTCCAATATTTCAGAGACCTGCAAAACCCCTTTTGTCACTCACCTGAGGCTGTTTTCTCTCGGCCGATTCGACGTGAGGTATTTGTGTTTTCTAATTTGATCAAAGACTATTTAATTTGGTTTTGTTCTTTTTCAATTCTGTCTCTGTTAGTCTTAGAATGTTTAATTCTGACAAAGCTTTTAATTCTGATTAAGCTCCTCCATCTCTTTCTCGTACCGAATTCCAATGGCAGGCAGTGCAAGCTGAGGGCACCCGAGATCAGTTATTGAAGGGCATTGCCCTTATTGCTATGGTTACCAATCTGGGATTTGTTCTGTTGAGTTCAATGACCTTTTGGGCCTGGGTACGACCATAAAGTGCCTCTCTCTTTTTTCTGAGTTTATTATGGGAACATAATAATAATATTGTGTTTTCATGCGCTATGTTGGTGAGTTTTGGCGATATTTCTCTCTATTTCTTTCTTTTCTTTCCAGTTTCCTTTTGATATTTCCTTTTTGTCATTTCTGATAATTATATCCTTATTAGACTGTTTACTGAAATTATGAGCGATGACAGATGAGGGTTTCTGTAATCTGGCTATAATACCCTTCTGATTACATAGAACTCTAATATGGGTTTATTATGTCTTTCCCAGAGTACTCAAGCTACCTGATGTATTCTGTAACCAGTGCTCGATATTTATTTTTTCATTTAGGATGTTTATACAGCAAGTCAAACAATACAGTGAAACATAATTGTGACGTAGGCTCTCGGGTTTAATTCATATACAAATTGCCATGGTTAGTCTGCCCACTGCTGTGTCTAGCTATTCACTAATGCTACCGCTAGTAATACTTACACTTATGCTATGAGTATAAGAGTATACATGAATGTGATATTTAACATTTTGTGAGGAAGGGATGTGGAAAAGGGATGAGATGAAGGGTTGATGACGGTCATGTTTTTTTGTGTTTTTTTTCTTTTTTTGACGGTCATGTTGGGTGAAATGTCTATTTCTGTTTCACCGGTCAGGAAGAACTTACTAAATGTATGTTATACTTGGATATGCTGTTGTGATGTAACGCTATTTCTAGACAGAAATATCTTAAATCTAAGTCTAATCTTTATTACCAATGCCTTTGATTTCGTGCTGCAATCGTCTTTATATTGATAGCTTGACCTAGGAAAATACATCACTGGATTAGATCCATTGTGCAATGTCACTTGAGCTGAGGCGTGGTTGACAAAAGCCATCCTTTGTTTAAATGTCATGGCAGAGAACTTGAGGGTCAGATTTTCAGAAAATGTACAATTGGCAGCTGTAAACATTTAGTAAAGTCTGCAAAATTAGGCTGCAATTTGGTGAATATTTGGCATTCCATTGATTCTAGCAATCTGTTTGGTTAGGTTGAACTGTATTTTGAACTTTATTTTTGACTGAAATTTGGGTTATTTGAGAAGATTGGCCAAGGTGAATTGTACATTTTCTCAAAATCTGACCCCTAACAACAATATGAACATTCAGAAAGTAGGCTGATCGTTTACAATTGTTCTTTCTTTTTTCTATCATGTTCATTTTCAGGCTCATTTTCAAACTATCAATTGTAAAAGTGTTTTGGTTTAATCTCAGCGGAGTTCCCTTGATATTTCTTAAAAATTTAATACCAAGAAATGAGCCAGGGGAAATGAGTAACATAATAACGTAGTTTCCATCAGGTAGGTGCTAATGTTCATACTTTAAACATGGGGCTTTATTATAATATCGATTAGATCTATTAGACTAGATCTGCATGAGCATTCTAACTGTCTTTAATCAAAGTGCATTGCACTCTACACGATAAGATCGTGTATTAAAGTCATCGTAACACCCTTTTAAATCTATGAGTACGATGGTTTCATGTTACAAGGGCTGTGAAATGCAGAGTGAAATTTCAGAGTCTTACTATTATCTTACTTGGTTGTGGTGGTGTGGACTAGTGGGGGGTGAAAGATGGCCCATATGGGTCACTGCGCTGGCTGGTTGGCAGGTGCATTCCAGACAGGTTGACGTTAGACCCTATAGCTTACTTAAAGTGTTCTTTACTAAAGTATATGTCCTTGTTTAGGTAGGCTTCCTTCTTTAGAAATAGCTGCAAGAAGGATTCATATTAAAATCGCGGTCAATAAAAATGTGTTTTTGTGAAGGAAGATGGAGTGAAATGCGGAAGACCACCCGCCATTTCACCTATACCAAGCTTACAAAAGCCTTAGAACGCAACACTGTATCAGTAGGAGATGTATAATCCACACTGTACATACAGTTGTATCACCAGGTTAGGTTAGCTTCATGCAAGCATCAATAGAATTTCCCTTTTAAGAAATTCATGACTTGCTGCGTTCAAAGAAACATGGATTTTATTTGATTTGGTTGGAGCCAGACAATGGATAGAACTCGTCACGTCCCATGTGTCGGACTGTGGGGGACTGTGGAAGATAGATCAAAGCCTTCTGTCTGATATACCACTCAGAGGTGAATACAGGAATATTCACCTTATATCGCTCAGACCAGGGGTGCCTTGCTCCTGCCTTCATTGTGCTAACGAAAGCTCTTATTCATATTATAAGAGACTATCACATTCCTTATGACAGTCTCTCTGAGGCAATGTGGGTAAATGATATGATGTGCTTTGGACCACCATATCTTAATCAAAAATAATTTTATATTAATCAAATCAAATCAAATCAAACATTCTTTATTGCCGGATTGTTACAAAACAATAGGTTGTCCACCTCTGGCGTGCCAGATCTTCCAATGAATACCACAACGATATTATTTCGTGTTAGAGACAATATGGTAGAATTAACAGCATGGTAGATTTAACAGGAATAGTAACAAAAATAGGAATCCTATCATCATTCGGCGATGAGAACAACAAACGTTTCTGACAGCTAAGCAACAAGCTTAGTATGGTAGTAACATCGATAAGTCGTTTAATAATAATGCCAATTATTATATGGGTAAGATTTTCAGAAAATGTACAATTGGCAGCTCTACACATTTAGAAAGTTCTGCTAAATTAGGCTGAAAAATGATGAATACCGGTATATCTGAATATATTTGGTATCGCATTTATTTAAAGTATCAGTTATGTTATATTAAACTGCATTTTGAACTCCTTTTTGTCTGAAATGTGGGTAATTTCAGGGGATATGTGAAGGCGAATTGTGCATTTTCTGAAAATCTGACCCATATCGGTAGATAGTTTTATATATGCAGCGAATACCTACTAATATCTAGAGTATCGTAGATGGTGGCAATTGATGCAGTGCCACAAAATGATATATGAGATGGTTAGTTACTTATGTTAATATTAATATTAAATAATGGTTTATTTTATGGAATTAATGTTGTCACAGCCAGGCAACATTAAGTGTAACAAGTCGTGTTGGATATTTGAATATTATAACACTGAACCCGATCCACTTCAGTTGGTTGTTGGATATCTTTAGATGTACATGCAATTTTATGATATGAGACATGATATGAGAAATATATAAGGCAAAACGTGAGCTATGATTCTCTGCGATCGATCTAAGATGTGACGATCCATTCTGCAACGCACCCCGAATAAGGGTATAAAGGCCCATTCCCATTACCACGACCAGCCGGCCGATCCTTGCCGGCTGCAATACTTTAACATCGTGCATATTGCCGTGCGGCAGCCGTACACCAATCGGCCGTTGGAATGTGAATGGGCCTTTAAAGTGGGATAAAGGTGGCACGGTTGTTGTGAATGTAGGCTAATTGTGATGATGTTTCACAGGCTGTTGTTCTCGTTCTCTCCTTGTTCATCCCCCTCTTGTCCCTTTCACTCTTTTCCTGCAACTTGTTATACCCCTATTGTACCCTTATATATAGATGTATCTCTCTCTCTCCACCCCATCTTACTCTCCCAACACTTCGTTCTCGTTCTTTATTCTCTGTTCTTTTCTCTCTCTTCTCTCTTTCTCTCTTTGTTTCCTTTTCTTTCCCTGTTCTTTCCTCGCTCTTTAGTTGTTTATCATCGTGCCCTGAATGATCTTCTTCTAAAGCTATGTGGGTTTTATTTTCTTACAAAGTTTGACTTCTAATTAGAAAATATTTTAGAAGCAATATGATTTTATTACACACAAACACAGGTTTCTGTTACATAGTAAATATTTAGAATAGGAATTTGATCCCTGATCCCCGTTTTTCATTGTTTCATGAAGGACAATATTTCGCCACCGTTTTCTATGAGATCCCCCATGCATGTTAATCTTCCCATCTTTCTTGTTATTTCCAGTTTAAATTAATGAGAAACATGGAACAGAGCCATGTCAGATCATGTTTTTCATGTTTTGAATGGTCACAAATTCTAATTTGATGTCCCAAAACGATTCGTTATTTGAAGCTTTTATGAGAAAGTTTAAACCAATTTATTTGTCCATCCATCCACCTATCAATTATATTTACCGGCCAGTAGGGAGGATGATTCGAGGCCGATGGGATTTGTTCCAAAAAGAGCAGTCAATTGCTAATGGAACTATAGAGGCGTCAACAACTGTAACATCGACAGCTCTACACGTTGACTGAATTATGTTGATTTTTTTTGTTATTTTAAGATATCTTCATTTTTTAAAAGATGAGATCAAGTCAATCTTAATGGTCAATCACTAAATATGCTCTTTAGGATAACCTAAGATATGCATAGATATTTTCAAAAGTCATGACATTTTGCACATGTATTCATACTAGTATTCAATATTGTAGTAGTACTAGTACTCAATATTGTAGTGCTAACTTCTCTCAATTATCACAATTTGAACGTAACAAGTTAACTTGGTTTAATGCCTAGGAATCAATGTACCTAATGCACCGATGAATGACTGAATATTGTTAAGATAACTACAATAATATGACATAATCTCTAATGGGACTGTAACCCATATGAAAAGTGAAGATCGATATAACGATAGGGGGGATAGGGGAAAGGGGACAAAGGGTGTTAAGAACTTACAGGACAGGAGGGGGGAGGGGGGGAACGAGGGGAGTATTACTTGTATTATTATTGCTGAGTGGGTGTTGAATAGAACCATCGAAATTATCTCAATATACCCAATGAAATGATTGTATAAAAATATAATATGAAACTGAACTGTACCAGTATCAGCACCAAATGTAAAAATGACAAGATATATCATGAAGTATATCATGGTAAAAACGTCACAAAAAAAACAATCGCTATATCTAACGCAAAGTAAGAATGTTAAATATTCCAGCCGCGAGACGGACTATGCGACAAACTTAATAACAGTTGTTAGACCATAAGCAGGAAATGAAAAATTGATTTATTATATATTATTTACGGGAGGTCGTTGGAAGAACTGCATATGCAGATGTCCTAACCCACTTCCTGAATTTTATTGTAATCTGTATACCGATCATAGTATTGCAAATGTAAATGTATTCTGAATAAAAGTATTATATTATAGTACCAGCGTAGGACACCCCCAAGATAAAAAATAAATATTCTAAGCAAGGGTTCTTGTGGAAAAACAATTAAAAAATATCATTTTTGGGTGTGACTTATGACTCATTTTTCTGTAACCCATCACAATTGGTACATTAAAATAAAGTGTAGTGCCATAGATAAATGACGATTTGACTATACTACTTACAACTCAGTATAGAGTACATATGCACTTAAATCTACAAATAATGTTACCCCGCATGTGTACGTTGCACGTGCAAGATGTTTCACGACATGAACACAGTGGAGTTGCAAGGACACCATCTTGAATCTTGATATCTTGAGCTTCTGATAAATTATGTATAATTAATCTATCGCCTAAAAATGTACAATTGTTGTCAGAATGACAATTTTAAAAAGTTGGTAAATGCACATGTTGTCTGATACTTAATTGTTAATTAGAGCATATTTTAAGCGCATATAGAGTGTACTTAAATAGTCCGACTAACAACATTCTTTTTACTGAACTGAAATATAAATAAGGTGTCCCGATTATTATCCAAATTAGATATAGACCATTTTGAAAAGGACTATCTATATAGCGACATGTGAAACGATAATGTTTTGCACCGGAGTATGCACATGTATACGTCGCAGTTACACATGTAACCCACTGGAGTCATATTTAGAATGTCTACATCACATGATTTCTCGTGTAACCTAATGTTTAAATAATTCATTTGCCTGACTTCATCACCAGACGACAATTATTAAATGGTTACCATAGGAACATACCGGAAGTTTACAAGGGCTCGTATTTCCCGCCAAACAGCACAGTATGGCACATCACAAGGAAGTTCTGCAATCAGTAGAACATAACCCAATCAATCTCATTCGATTATGGGCCAATTTATGTCGGCATATAACCACGGGATAGCAGACGATAATGGTTTATTATCGCTTTAATACTCGGCACTTCCGTTGAATTAGTGTTCATGAATGAGTTCCTATACTTACTGGAATTCCTTGGCGTCTCGAAGTATACAATTTCCCCACCCACACCCCAACTAATCCTTTCAAATAACATAGATGTTGACAAAGCTAAGGTTTAGAATACTGTTCAGGACAAGCAAACAATTGTTGTTGATGCAACGCAATTCACACTAATCGGAAAATATGGATTTTCGGAAAAAATGGATTTTCAGATGTTACCATATTTGAAAAGATGAGATCAAGCTGATTCCAATGATAGTTAACACTAGGACACCTAATAAGTATTCCTGTATTTTAAGTTGGCTATTTTTATTTTTGAAAGTAAAACGGTTTTTAATGTTTCTGGATGGGTAATTACCAGTAAAGTAACTAAATATACTCGATACAAAGGCCTTCAAAACACAGGAATAAATTTAATACAGTGTCCCAACATTTGTCACATAGATTCATATGACTATGAGTGCTAAACCCTCTGAAAATCAGAAAATTTCAATAAAGGGATCTTGTGAGAAAAACACTTTGAAAACCATCAGTTTTGCGACTTATGACTCATTTTCCTGAAACACATCACAAATAGGTTGGAATAGAACAGAACAAAAAAAGATGAAAATCTTTAGTTTTTGACCAATTGTAGCTGAGACAGGGGCTTTAAGACAACTGGAGTAGGACTGATTGTAAAACAATTTCTTTTCCGCGACCGTTAATCGCGATCCTTGATCGCCTTCACTCCTTCACAACGTCCTCTAGTCGCCAGCACCACCCACCCACCCCTCGCCCACCGATTGGTCTCGTCCAATATGTTGAGTGCTGTGATTGGATGTTGGAAAGCGATAACCTGTGCTATGGTGTGTTCCAATTGCTACTGAAACAGTGGCTTCTGTGAAAAGTCTCCTGGCGATGCCCACTGTGATTAGGTAACTTATGGGCCAAATCGTCAGAAAATGTACAATTTGCCTTTGGCGATCCTCTCAAATAACCCAAATTTAAGATATGAATTGGGTTAAAAATATTGTTCAACATAACCGAACAGATATTTGAAATCAATACAATGAACTATTCTCAGATACAACTATTATTTATATGTCTGCCTATTTTAATTGTCTGCCTAATTTAGCAGAATGTGCTAAATGGGTAGAGCTGCTGATTGTAATTCTCTGGCGATCTGACCCATATGTTTAGCCGAGAGATTGACAGTGACATTATTTGTGAGTATTGCTTTTGAGAGTGATAACATAGTCCTAGCAGTAGTTGTGACGAGTTTCTATTTATACACAGGGAACTATCGAGGATATTAAAAACCCTTTGTAATCTATGAATACACTGTCTTATTTAATAACCGTATTCAAGTCACTTTTCCTTAATCGTGTTTTCCATCGAACTCTAACGTTTTTCTTCTGGTCATTCTGCCTCTCAGTTGCTGTTTTATTCCTGATCGTTTGGGTTTTTTTAGGGGGGGGGGAGGGGATAGCGAACTGGAACTTTACTTAAATCATTATTATAAAGAAAGCTGTTATGGCGGCATTTAGTTTCCCTTTAGTGAGGGATAAGTTATGATAGAATACTAAAATAATCTCAGATATTTACTTTACATTTGCAAATACATATCATACTATAGAAAGCAGTAAAAGGTGATCAGTGAAGCAACAAGAAACACAATATCCTGTAGCACTTATGTGAGTGTCTGTATTTTAATCCTGACTTCGTCTTCATGTTACACTTAATGAGTGTATGCTTCTTCCCTGCCCTAGTAATTTAGCACATATTATTCTCTTCTACAATATCCAAATATCAACATGATAAGTTTTTAGTTCCATCTGACTGAATCATCCTCATCAATATACTTCCAGATGTAAGGACGTGTGTCTTAGACTTAACTCGAAATGACTGAATGCCACTACTTCAGTAACGCTTTGGGTGTATTTGTGCTGTTCATCAATCCATGTTACTTGATTCACTGATGTTGATATTATAATTAACAGTTGTAAGGCCAGGGTGCTCTATACATATATAATACTATTATAGAAATACTCTATATTTGATTGTTAGAATTAATAACCAGCTTCCATTCCTTTCACATTCACCCCATTCTCTCATAATCTCACCCTAACCCTCGAACGAATACAAATAAAAAAACAAGTCACACCTCATAATTAATAATTTGTCAAATGTCAAAATACAATATAACTCAGGATTGGTGGAAGACTGGGCGTCAACTGTGCCATGAATTCGCTATAAATATGCCAAAGATTTATCTTCCTGAATAACCAAAAGAATAAATTAAAACGAAAGTATTATGGGGGATAACCCCCACAACCGCACACTTCGGTATTTTGCTGCGTTATTATAACACATATGTTGGGGATTTCCGGAGACTCTAAATACTGGAAAATAGATAACGTAACAAGGAATGGCCATGAACCCCAGCGGAGCTAAGGTTTATTTTTACCGTATACATATCACAATATATATAAGCAAAATACATGTCAATAATATATACAGACATACATAGACAAAAAATATAATAGGAATTTTAGAATTGTAAGAAAAAAAATTTAAAAACAAAATTTATCGTGTAAGCACCTCTGAATGTGTCGAGAGATGGAGGGAAAGTGAGGGTTCCTCCAGTGGAACGATGAGATAGGGGAGGGGCCTGATCTGATTGGTTCACACGACGCACGCCTGGGAGTTGCGTCACAAAGGGGATTGTTGCGTCATCCCAAATATAGTCACCGATGAATCGATTCTGCATATGTTGGTACATAATAAATCACTACGTTTCCACCTGGTGGCGGTCTTCTTCGCGTGAAAAAAAGAAAGATTACCAAATATCTGGTGGTCAACATTGGTTGAAAGGGACCCTAGCTGAGAGTTTGCTCCTGAGAAGAGCAGCCCATTGATAAAGGGAAGGATTTGCCCGGATGAAGCACCAGTAGTAGTTGCGCCTTCACCCTGGAGGAGTTGGAGGCAGGAGGAGCAGGAGTATAACACTCACTGGAGTAGATTGACCAGGCCCTGGAGGAGTGGTCAGGTGTACGAGCACCAACAACTAGGAGAGCTCGTGGAGCAGTTACCTGATCGATTGGAGTATTTGTATATATAAAAAAACACTTGTAGTCATATAAAATACAATTAATTTGAAAAAACACACTTAATTTCATGGTGTATTTAATTATGAGCAAAGATAAATATATGCCTTAAATGACTGGATGCAAAGGTTAACTGTTTTGATATCTAATCCCCAGTTACAGGGGCTTTATAGAATGATATTGTTTTTTTGCAAATGAAGAGTAAACTTCAGAGCTCACATTAGTGAATCAAAGAATCAAGGGATGAAGGATAGTATTGCTATTGGATAGATGCACCTACCAATAAGAATATATATCAATATTCACAAGCATGCGCAAATTAGTTGCGATGAAAAAGGACGATTATGATGGTGTGGGTAAATGAAGAATAAAGGACAATCAATGAATGCCTGCCAAGGATAATGATCTCATACAGTCACAACATCAACGGAAACAATAATTACTGGACTCATGGTGCCTAATTGTATTGGAATGGGATATCTTAGAAAAGGTTTCGATAGTGATTATCTGGAGGAACATTCGCTGAGGATATAACTATGCTGATAAATTGTGAATAATTGCGCGAGGTTGGGTGCTTTTGCAGACATGCTAACTATAAGGACTTATGTAGCGTATAGTTCACAACCTTTGAATTAAAATCAGTAACTTTCATACAGAGAGTCAAGTAGGGATGATTTAAGAAGGTCTAAGGTGAACGGAAAAGTTGCTAAAGTTGATTCAAATACAGCCATATTTTCCTGGGAAAAGCCTGTTGTGAACAGTCATCAACTTACTCAAACGTTGACTGATTGAGGGATAAAAGTTTTATTAACAATTCCAATTGTTGCCCATTGGTTACAACCCTGCAACATACACTGGATAAACCATGACACCATCCCCTAAATATTTAATAAAAAAAGATCATAATTAAGTATATTAAGCGACAAACGGGAAGATGAATGTGTGAATAGTTTATATAGTAAAGATACAAAATATCACCTATATATCAACTCGATATACCTGACTCATACATTTGAGTTGAGTTAAGAAACCGAAGAACGCAATTTCATTGACATTTTTTCCCCAGGTCTAGGATTCTACAAAAGAGCCATTCATAAGGGTGTGAGATAACTCTGTTTTAATACCCTGATACTAAGCGTCAACCCAATGGAAAGAATGCAGTCCTTGGTGTCTATTCTTTAAAAATACCTTCGGATCTAAAGTTTCCATAGGTTCCAACAAAAGATTCAACCTGTATAGACTCACACAATAAGGATAAGAAGCGATCTCGAGGGACCGAATTTACCTAATGAACTGTGACTGAATAGAGAAGACAAAGTTCTGGTTTTAAAGCTTGGAGATTACATATAGAGCTACTGCAGTAATCGGCAAGGAAGTGTTACCGTTGGAGCATATATATATAAAAGCATGAACTATTCTAATGGGAGAAATTCATACACTGCCTGATTCCAGACGAAGATTAGGTGAGTCTCTGTTGGTATTATTCTTTTCTTTTTAAGAATTTTATTTTCACATTTAACAGAAAACTTGCAGACGAAAAACTTCGCCCAAAAGCAAATTCAGGCGATTTTCAAGACAATCTGCCCTTATATATATGTAGACAGAGAGTACCATGTACCGTGAAAATGACAAACATATTTGAGAACAAATTATGTTATTCAATGGAGTCCAAAAATGCGTTCTTTTCTCACAAACTCGTTCGTTTCATGAAGCCTTCAGACGGTCGTTTATTGCCAGAAAAACAGATGCAGTGAAAATAAAGAAGGAAAACATATTGATGATATAGTGGATCAAATTACATCGAAGTTACAGAAAGGACTTAAATTGTAATTAACATCCATAAAGTAGCACCGTAAAGGTTAGCACGAGATTCCCGTGCACCAATGGCAATTACATCTTTTGTCCCAGGCTCCTTTTCTTTTTTTTTAAGAGTAAACGATACAAAAAATACACACATTATAGTCATTATATTAAGAGGTAATATTATGTTGTACAAGAACTAGGGGTGTCTCTATTGAGCGGATTCCAATTCGCATGGAAGTAAACAATTTGCATACCTGAGTGTGTTATAGTGTTGTTTAAATCTTTTTCAGGTAACTTCATAATAGGAACTCATATTTATCATTTTTTAACACATCTTAGCAAAAAGTTTCCAGAGCCAAGTCTCACATATATATGGGTTCCGAATATGGAGAGTAAAATCGCACCCAAATAATCGGTAAATCATTTACGAAGATAATGATATATCTTGAAACAGATCAACGTATCAGTACATGCAATTCCATTGCTTTATCTTATAATTGGCTTTTTAGTGAAATTTGGTTAAAATAATTTAATTTACGACCCGTCCAGGGGCTACTACTACCACTATTTATCTATTACTCACACCATTCGTACTTGTAATTCAATCTTCTTTATTCAATTTAATACATATGGGTCAGGTTTTCAGAAAATGTACAATTAGCAGCTGAACACATTCAGTACATTTTGCTAATTTAGGCTGTAAGTTGGTCAATACTAGGTAAATTCGAGTATATTTGGCATTTCATCTGTTTGGTTAGGTTGAACTGTATTTTGAACTTTATTTTTGCCTGCAATTTGGATTATTTGAGAGGATTGGTGAAGGTGAATTGTACATTTTCGGAAAATCTGACCCATATATCATTGTAGCTTACACAATACATATTGTGTTCCGCATGGGATGCTTATCAGTCTTCCAATGTAAATTACGATATGCGATATAAAAGCGTGAGGTTTCATTTTCCTCATTTAAGGCAAAGGGCAGCCGCAAAATGTTAGAACAAATGAACTGCGTATATTGGATTGGATTGTTATCATAAATACATGTATTCCGGTGGATAGAATGAATGATTCCTTATTATTCGAAATCGAGTAAGATACCATAGATCGAGGTAACAATAGAAAGACATTTACATGCTCACTGTATGTAAATAAAAGGATATTGATTCCTTTAAGAAATTTGTGAATATTAAAGCAACCAACACCATACTCCCTGTATAGAAAGAATTAATAACAATAGCCAGGAGTCGTCGTACCCTCATCCAATTTCATTATTACGTAACGCACTATAAGTTCAACCAAAACCTCATGAACAAGGATCTAAACATACTAGGACTATAAATACCTGGACTAAAACCATATTCTGAAGCTTACATCTATAGAATATGAGTCAGGTTCCCAAACATAAATCATTAGAGGTTATTAATATGTTTAGTCTTTGCCTCTGGTTGTTTTAGTCCCTGGACTGTTAACGGCAGTATATAATATATACATTTTTAGATATCAGGTACTCAAGTACTTACCTATACCTGGTCTATATCGGAACATACAGCTTCTATGAAAAATAATATATGAATGTGCATAGAAGCTACATTTTCCGATATAGACAAAGTAGGGGACAGCTGCTGAGATCGGGTCGCCTTCAAAGTCAATGTATACACTTGTAGGTTAGGAACAACAAGCGTTGTCAGCTGAAATGTCATTACCTTCGCACTTCTGAGGCATTTGCCTAAAGGTCCCTGTACAAATGGACGATTTGTTTTTCATACGGTGAGAGATGGAGAATTCACGTAAAACCGAGCAATGCCTTGAAGAATTAAGCTTTGAGTGAGGGAGATTGGTTGCTTGACGCCCTTATCAACACATTTGATATGGTTATATCAAGGGCGGGAGAGCTGAGAGGGAGGCAGTTTATGATCATACCCAGGAAATAGAGATAAAGAAGAAGGGAGAGAGAGAAGGAGAAAAGAGACAGAAAGGCACATTATGGTCATACCCAGGTCGAATGGTATATATATAGTGATTTATTATGTACCACGTTATGCTTCAGTAAAGCAGCAAAATACCAAAGATTGAAGCTGTGGGGTTATGCGTCATAATACTTTCTTTCTTTTAATTTCTTTTTTGTTTATTCAGGAGGATAGTTTTGGCATATTCCATAGCGAATGTATGGCTTAGTGGAAGCCTGGTCTTACGCCATATCCTGAGTTACCATGTTATATAATCTTTGACTAATTGATAGTTATAAGGCGGGATTTCTTTCCTTATACGAATTCGTATTGGGTTAGATGGGAGGTTGCGGTTTGAAATCATGAGAGAATGAGGGGGGGGGGAAGGAATGAAGGATGGTTATTAATTCTTAAAATCAGATATAGAATATTTGCATATCATATTATTATATATGTAGGGCCTATAAAGCGCCCTGGCCTTACATATCAATTACAATATTACAATATCAACATCAGTGAATCAATTTACATTGATTGATGAACAGCACAAATACACCCAAAGCGTTACTGAAAAATTGGTATTCAGTCATTTCTAGTTTTTTTTTAAAATATTTTTATTGGCCACAAACATTTTAAACAACCATTAGTAAATTACGCATGACCATAATATGGTGCTTTTCGTGCGTTGCCTGATACAGGACCCAAGACCATGAATTAAGCTTTGTGTTGAATATTTTGATATGCCTTGGTTTCGGCCTAGGGTAGCCTTCTTCAGGGAAAAAATACATGGGTGATTTGAATCAAGAGATTATTATTATTGAGAAATGTGCAAAACCGTATACAAGTGGGTACAAACGCTACCGTGTACAGATGTAATGGTGTTTTAAGAGGCTATTTTCCTGGATATTTCTGAGTGTGATATTATTCTGGATTGTACTTTTCTGGTTCTCTGTTGCTTATTGCTACATCGTGCGATTTGGGTATGTATATGGCATACCTGACGAAATTCAACTTTAAACAAATTAAGATGTAATATCTCTAGACACTGCCCCCGCCATCTACCTGCCCCCCCCCCTCCCTCCACCCCCATCCCAATGTCCCACAGACTCAGAGATGAATAATGGACGCCGCAAGACACAACCCATTCATCCTACACATAAAACCATCCCTGTTCCTGACAAAATAGAATGAGAAAGGCCATTAATTATGCCCCGACAGCTGAAGGGGAGGACCCAGTTGTAAATGTATTTACACCTTTCCTACCTTTTCTACCTTGAATGTGAATCAGATTTGTGGGCAAAACATCGATAAGGAATGTTTAAAACGAATTGATTCAATATTTAATGGTCAGGAATATTCATTTTATAATTTCATTGGACCTGAACTTTCAGTCAGTATTATCGTGTGCACGGAGGTCGCATCAAAATTAATGAATTCCAAGAAAAAATGAATTCTCAGTGAAGATTGAGCAATTATTCACAACTTGCATGATCCTGATAGTTTTATTTGCTTCAATTGTAAATCACTTTGTGATGTGTACAGAGGAATGAGTCACAAGTGGCAAAAAAATAGATTTGAGATAACATCATATTTGAAAAGATCAGATCAAGCTGATTCTAATGGCAGTACTAGGACACCAAAGTAGTGTTTCTATATTACTTTACTACTTCTTTAGAAATTAGAATATTCCAACAAAGTTATCCTATGAATAAATAACTTTGAAAAATATCCATTTTGCGACTTATGACTCATTTTCCGGAAACGCATCATAAATATGCGTAATCCCATAAGGATTGTATTCTCGTTATATGGAAAGTTATCAACAGATTATTGTATGTTATTGCATACAAGAGTAGGCATACAGATAAAACGTCTACATCTAGTTAAACATACTTGAAATAGTCTGCATTAAAAAGTTAGTAGATCTTATAATGATTATAATAGCATACACACTTTACATATTTTGTTCTAGTTTTCTAGTGTATTGTTGTCATATACACAGCAAAGACTTGATTATATGAATGAATGTCGGTAGTATGGCTTTATTTCCTTCAGATGTGTTCAGAGTTTAAGTAAGTTGTAGAAGAAAACTGCACATCGGATTGCAGTTATATAAAATAAGGTAAGATAAGATAAGATAAGATAAGAAAATCTTTTATTTGTCAAACTGCT
This sequence comes from Sthenelais limicola, assembly GCA_942159475.1. Taxonomy (NCBI): domain Eukaryota; kingdom Metazoa; phylum Annelida; class Polychaeta; order Phyllodocida; family Sigalionidae; genus Sthenelais; species Sthenelais limicola. Next base: position 38,958,013 of record OW804102.1, read on the forward strand.
CGTAGTAGCAACATCATGAAATAAAAAGGGACAAAATTAGGTTCATGATGTCTGTATGAAAAGTAGTATTCCATTTCTGCCGACAGTTACCTTTAATTCTGAGTGCGTGAGTCTTGTACTGGACTGAGCAGATATCGCGCATTAGTTGTCCACTGGAATTGCTGCGTACCCTGGCGTACATAAATTTACGTACCCTTACATGGTCAGATTGGAACCGTTACGTTGTATTGCAAGCATTCTAGGATAGGTTCTTGCGTGCCCTTATGTATCAAAACCTAGTTCCTCTGCAGATTGTTACTTAAGACCAGTGGAGGGTATGTTAATTCCGCTAACCGCCCTCCTCTCTTCCCACAAAGGCTTGACAGACAAGGAAACTTGAATCAGTGAGAATTGACTCAGAGGTGTAATAAAAACTTGTTTCTGGTCAGTTTCAGGTTTGGGGCAGTGCTATGCAGTCTAGGTGAAGGGTTGGGTTCTTGAGGCATTGATATGTGGGTCAGATTTTCAGAAAATGTACAATTGGCAGCTGTACACATTCAGTAAATTCTGCTAAATTAGGTTGCAATTTGGCCAATGCTAGGTAAATTCGAGTATATTCGGCATTGCATTGATTCTGGCAATCAGTTTGGTTAGCTTAAACTGACTTTTGAAGTTTATTTTCGTCTGAAATTTGGGTTATTGGAGAAGATAGGCGAAGTTGAAATTAATTTTCTGAAAATCTGACCCATGTTCAGGAAACTGTTGCATCTAAAATCCGTTTTTTTTCTTGACTGATCTTTTATTCAGGAGCAATAATTTGGCATATGCCCGCAGTGTTTTTAGAATAGTTTGGGTGTTACCCGGCCATCTGCTATGTCTTTAATGCGCTCGTTTACATGTCTCAATGTCTTTTATTAAGTGTAATAAAGTGTTCCTTGCAAAGCTATTGTTCCCTGCTCATAGAGAGAACGAGATGAGCCACCCGCCAGTAATAAAACATGTATTTAATGATATTCGTCCACGGAAGCACTCTTCCATTCTATATTCATGATATGTGCTTCAATTTGACTCAATATCATGCAAAACTCATCAGATAACAGTAGCCAACTCGGTAAAAAAAAGTGTGAACAATGTGTGTAGGCCTTATAACATTGCTCAGGGCCGTCTTATTTTAGTTTGTGCAACACCCACCACGGCGGCGCTGTATACCCGCGCATAACCGATGAAACTATTTTTAAACAACTAGATCTTTATTGCTCGTGTACGATAAAAATATGTTTATTGCACCCCACTTATTACATCAACAGGACTGCTCGTATGATACAAATTAGTAGCGGCAAATCTCTTCCCAAAATGTTCCTTACCAGCTGCTTTGCAAGGAAAAGCAGCTAATGCTGGGGGCACATATTCCCCATTTCAAGGCTGATTTGGCACCTACGATTTGTTGTATGATCTTGTTTTAGTGGTGCACAAATCGTGTAGGTGCACGACTGATCGTGGGGCTTGATTTGGAGGCACACATGCACGATTTGGGGGCCAATTTCAGCACAGGTTTCCAAGTTTAAAATCGTACAATTCTGTGAAGTACGATTAAGGTTTAGATAGTGAGTGTGTATGTGTGTGGGAACCCATGATTGGTCATAGTCACCAATGGTAGGTGCATGATCAAACATGGGTGGGTGCCACGTCTTTCCATAGTAGTGGGAAAACGTGGCTGATTGAATAACTGTATGTTCACCAATTTTGTATGAATCGAAAAGATTATTTTACATGACATGCCTAGACATATTGCCTCAAGTATGTTAAAATATTGTGATCATAAATGGTTTTTTTTACTTTTTTCTCAATCGTCAACATTTTTTCAAAATCACCATATAATTTGAGGTGATCCAAATGGTACGACCTAGACTCACGATCTCAACCCAAATTGTGCTTCAAATCCAATGTGTAAAATCAAGCCAATTTCAGCTAAAATCATCACGATCTGAGCCCACGATTTGTCATAGAACATGAAATTGTACGATTTGCAAAATCATGAATATGTGTCCGTAAGGAGGGAAAATATTAAGTGAGGATTTGTTATACAAAAGGCACTAAAGCTTATAACCAGGAAATTGTCATCGTCTCTTCCCACTTGGGCAAGCTGATCACGACACAGACTAGTAATATATTCAGGAACAAAATCAATAAGTAGCCAAACAAGATTTCACAATTGACCAGAGTTATCTTTTGCCAATCCATTTAATATATATGGAAATTAAGGGCTTGGCGAGATGGTAGGAAACTATATACAGAGCCTTGGTCCCTAAGCTCAAGGCGGTCAATACGGGGCAAGAGAGAAACCATTCTATAATATTAGATACGTAGAGTAGGTGTTTATAGCTAAAAGAGAATTATTTAAGGAGTTGTTCTTTCTTCTTGAATAGCAGGAATGTATGTGGACCTTGACACAGAGGAAAGTACACCGGGTGGTTAACATGAAATAAAAATTATAAAGTCCTTGAAAAATATCAACTTTGCGACTTTTCCCATAAGACATTACATGTGTGATGTGTTATATGCAAATGAGTCATAAGTTGCAAAAAATGGATTTTGTGATATCATCATATTCGAAAAAGATGAGACCAAGGGGATTCCAATGAATATAAACATTAAGGGCATCTAAACAGTATTTTTATATTTTAAGTTTCATATCATTATTTCTTTAAAAAAAAATGTCAATATTTTTGGGTGGAAAATTACTGGTAAAGTAAGTAAATGTACTCCATATGATGATCTTAGAAACGCATGGATTGGTTTAATACACAGTCCTGAAATTTGATATTTGTATTCACATGACCTAAAGTTCTAGACGCCTAAAAAATGAGAACATTCGTAAAAATAGATCTAGTAGATAAAAAGTTTGAAAAATATCAATTTTGCAACTTATGAATCATTTTAAGACATTACATATGTCATAGTACAACAAGAAGTTAATGTATATCATCTTCACTATTGCTAAGTAATTCGTGATACGTTTCAAGCTTACACACCAATTGCTCACAATATATCCATCCACTGCATTACACATTATCAGACCTTGATGAATATCAGATCTGGCATAGTTTTGTTATTCATGAAATATAAATTAAGTTTTTTTCTGTGAAACCTATCCAAGTGTCTCCTAGCACAATGCTAATCTTATTCCTATGATACAAAATGTCCTTACGCAAGGAAAATAGCTTACCAAGGAATATTTTAAGTAAGGATATGGCATGAAACAGGCCCTACTGCTCGCCTTTACTCCACTCAGGCCTCATAATCAAGCTTTTGGTAATATCCTCAATTATGTTTACTATAATTTTTTTTTAAACGTTTTTATTTTCAGAAAATAACAACACAATATTTGCAGAAATAACCGCCGCTTACAATTTAGCGTTTTTATAGGTTATCTGCTTACGTCTCTTTTTGATGTTTCTTTATAATTTGTGAAAAAGATGATGACAATTACATGCGGGTTAATGTACCACAGACTAAAGCCGGGCCCACACATTCAAGAACTCGCAATTCGTACGAATTGGGGACTCACGAAAAGTCCAAAATTTTGCCTACAAATTGTCGTAAGAACACATGATTTGTCATATGAATTGGAAGTTTCTTCCTAAGAAAGCCCAGCCATTACCAAAGTCAAGTAAGTTTCTTATGACCGATTTTGAAATCATACGAATTGTCTTAAGGCCAATTCGGCTCTGAGTTCTTGATATGTGGGCCCGGCTTAAGGTACATATCATTTTAGTGATGGACATATGAGTAAAGAAATGATGAATAATGAAGAATAGTCATATCTATCTTGATAATAATTCATGAGGTGGGAGTGGGTATGAGAAGGAGCTGAGCAAGTAACTTATTTTAGACTTTACCTAAGTAGAATTTTTAAATTTCAATTTTGAACATTTTATTATCTTCTATATGTCGTCATGTTTTAGTTCAGGATGAAATGAGCATCAATACTTGTCCCAATCCAGGCGGCGACCAACCAGCTTGAAGAAATCCTCGTTATAAGGTTTGTAAAAGGCTCTCAGCTTGTCCATTGTTGTGTTCTCCAACTCAGGGTGCGTTCTCCCTTTACCTTCTTTCATACAGAGTGGCTCTCCCGCGGAGTCCCTCCTGCAGTAAAAACCCTTCTTCTCCGAATAAATAAACATGTCCTGTTTGAAATAAGAAGGTAAACCAAGAAATCTCTCTAAATGTTGTAGTTCAGGTAAAGGGTTTTTCTTGAATGCATCTCCGTCAACTATGTGCATTCGTTCTATGGGGACAACTTCCAACCATTTTTTCAATTTTATGGAATAACAAGACTTTATGAGATACGGTAGGGTCTCATCGAGATTGCCCGTTTCCGAAATTAAAAGTTTTTCTAAGTTTAGTTTTTTCCTTTCCAGTGTTATATTAAGTTTTCGATTCCTATGTAGATAACCAGAGACCATGCGAGCTATTGGGTCTCTCACAATCACAAACAATTTCCCCTTAGGATACAACTTTGGAATTTGGTGTAAGGCTAAATGTGAGTCAAAGTACGCTGGAGAAAACTCAATGGTTGTTTGGTTAGGCCATGAGTATGGCATTTTTGTTAGGTGTCTACTTTGGCTGGTGACCCTTCTACTGTAATCATAGGATTCTGCAATGTGCGATGTAGCTATGTTTGGATGTTGTATGAGAAATGACCGCAAAGCACCTGAAAAAAATGGTAGATAAATTTATATAAGTCAAGGTGTAAGAGAGACATTCCTTGTTGTGAATGGTCCCTGAAAGAAATAAGAAAGAACATAAAGAAGAACATAACCCATGTGTGTAATATGGAACATATATGTGATGTGTCACAGATAAATTAGTCATACGTCGGAAAAAATAGATTTGAAGAATACCATGATATTTGAAAAGATGACATTAACTGGATTCTGTCATATATTGATATAAATTGTCAATTTAATTAATTTTGTTATAGCTGGCGCCACACTAGCCCAACAAGCCTCGCAATATGCTTCGTAACAGGCTTTCCCGATATAGGCCTTGCTATTGCAGAGGCCTATTGGGAAGGTCTGTGTGTTACAAACGTCGCAGCACCTATGCAATAGAGCTTTGCAATTAATCGTAATGGCATGATGATGTCTACGATGCAATGCTTATCGCCAACAACTATTAAACATCTCTGATATTTCTGCGATAGGCGGCAACACGTTTCTTATCGTGAGGCCTGTTGCAAAGGCTATTGCAGAGGCTGTCGCAAAGAGGCCCACACGTCTGCGATACACTGCACTCCAAGATCAAATATTTCCATTTCTATTACAGAGGCCTGTTGGAAAGTTATTGCAATGCTTATTGCGGCTAGTGTGCACTATATACTTTTCTTTAATAATTTTATTTTCACATTTAACAGAAAAACTGCAGACGAACACTTCGCCCAAAAGCGAATTCAGGCGATTTTCAAACCAATCTGCCATGATCTATGTAGACAGAGGGTTCCATATTACATGAAAATGACATACATATTTGAGAACAAATTCATGGCGACCTAGTGGCCAAGATTTCAAATAAGTGTACATATATGTTCTATATATAAATTGTTCGCATATGGATGAAAAAATATGAAAGAAAAAATTATGAAAAATGATAAAGAATATTTCCTTACTGTATAAGTAAAACAAAACAATTCTAGAGGACGGACTGACAGAGAGAGACTGTACCGCGTACTGTTTTGGAAAACCACATGTTAATTCTGCAGAGTGACATCATGGACATGCTTCACGAAGACAGGCAGGCTAGTTAATTTCAAAGTTTCATGTAGGCCTAAACAATATCGGGGGAATTATCGCACAAGGCAATTTTACGATCTAAACTTCATTTGCACGCGGTTCCTACCATCTAAACATACCCCTCTCAATGTAAACCCAGACGACCCCTAATGTAACCTGGGTAACGCTGGGTCAAGTGAAACAGGTACAAGCTCGTGTATTTTGTACATTATCCTCGTGAATAATTCATGAAGTTTATATATATCTATGTCATTTGTAATTAATAGGCTTTATATCGTGTCATAGTGTATCATTGTCACTACTTCAATAGTTATTCACCTTGAGATTCACAGTTTGGTTTGACAGTAAGATTCACAATAACATAAGAACATAATATTTATTTTTATTTTAACTTATGTTCCCCAATCGGATGGGCACAAGATTAGCAAAATCAGACGGAAATCAACCTGATCTGGGAGATGATAATATATACACATTTATGTCCCCTTATAGGGAGGAAAGATTAACTATAATAATAAAAATTAGATGCATGCATCATTAATTTTCCCCACCATCCCGTCGATTAAGTGGATCTTAAGTGTCACAGATAATACAACTGTGTTTTCATCCCCGCTCCCATTTCCCTACCCATAGAATCAAGTTATGAAATATAATAATTACTAGGTCAATTACAGGCGGCCCACTATAAATGTTTTCTTGTACAGAACGTGTCTCAGAAACAACCAGAGCATAAAATATACAACCAACAGCAAGGTATCTTTGAATACCCGGCAAATATATATATATATGCTTAAGCCCTGAACACACACATCCGATTTGCCTCCCGATTGTCCTCCGATTTAGGTCTTCTGGTGAATCCTATGATTTCATTTCCAATTCTGGTTCATGTCATTTCAAAAACATAAACAAGGATTAGCAATGAAATCATAGGATTCACCAGAAGACCTAATTCGGGGTACAATCGGGAGGCAAATCGGCTGTGTGTGTGCGGGGTTTAGCCTTTCGATGCCGATGCCGCTACATTAGTAACACACTTTAAAAACTGGAGTCCTTGACAACGCTTTTTCCTGCGTGGAGGGTGGGGGGAGGGGGGAGTCTATTTTTAGGCCTAGGCCCTATGATAGTAACGGAATTGAGGGAAAACTGTTCTTTCCTTGGTCATAGCCAAATTCTTGTTAGTGAAAATCTCTGAGGAAATGTTGCAATAAATATATAAATCTTATACATTCCATATATATTCAGACTGTAATTAACAGTTTTATTAAGATCGTCGCAAATAGTAAGAGCCTTGATGATAATTTGTTTTATTTTGTGTATTTGATATTACCTCGTCAATCCGTTATCACAATCAAACAAAATTGTAATACTTCTTTATCATTATAATCGAATATGTTAAAATAACATTCAAGAAATGTTAAAATAACATTCAGGGAATAAATAAAGTCCAAGAGTTGAAGTCCAGTTAAGTTTCTTGTATTCAATCACAGGTACATATACAGGTAAGATATGTAATACAGCAGTTCAGTCCTGGATCAGTAAATCACTAACTGATTTGTACAGTCCAATACACAGATATTTATACTCAAAATACATGCTGGTATCCAATGGTAGCTTGGGGTCTCCTAGGAGATTCTCTTTTCCCTGGGCTACCATTGGAGGAAACCAGGTAACCCTCAGTCACATGATCAGTCAGGGCAACCAATACCATAATCAGAACAAGCTTTTTCGCAGGGAGAAAGCTTAGCAAGCTAAAACATGTTAGCTAACCCCTGGTCGCTCACCAGTGCTAATCCTTAGCTTTTATACATGTAGCGAAAATGCTAACTTAGTTAATCAGTAAAGTTCTCATTTAATTTATATATTTATTGCTGAATAAAGTCATTTAAAAATATCCTTTTTACATTATTCCACACACACTAGTCGAGCATTACCACTATGCTTGAGAAAACTTATATCATTGATTTAAGAAAATCACCAATAAAGGAATAAGAACTGATCATGAGGGAAACCCGCCTCCTAAGCTTTCAGAAACACAAAATTCAATACATAAATAGATTGGGGAGTCTAGTTATATTTCACACATAAATCATAAGAGCACTATCATTACAGTAGAGGTATCAATGTATCGTCAAATGGGGCGAACCCTGTTACTCAAGAATTGTTTCGATATTTCGATCATTCCAAATTATCACAGTAAACATACAAGTAGTCAAAAACATAAATACTTAAATAACTATCTTCAGTATACAACATATCATTAATTAGATCTAATCCGTGGACCTCTGGAATGTTTTGCACGGCCGAATCTTTCTGATATCTATCACCAATAAGTTACACTCATAAAACATTCAAAACATCATATAATCTTATCACACGCCACAGAAGTGACTATCACATAAATAATTTCATTATAATTAGAGTAGGATATAGTTGACCTGGGGCTGTCGATCCTCTCTAGAAACATAGACATACAAACAAACATATCATATTTTAGAAGGATTTGTTGTTAAATCATAGATTAGTCTGCAAGTAATATCTCAATCAATCAATCAATAAATAAAAACATTTGTAAGGCGAGTGCCTAGGAAGCAAAAAGATTCTTAAAAATAGAATTGTGACAGTCTGTGTCAGAACCTGAAATGTTCTCCAATCTCACTCCCCCTCCCGCTTGCTAACCCTGGGACCTATAAGTCCATACCGTTTCAATGTTACACAAAACAGGGCATAGGTAAAGTGGATCTCCTAACTGTAAAAACTATTTCTCTAAATCTGGGATCTATAAATAATAAAAGATAAGAATATACTACGCTAAACTCATTTCATATGCTAGTTAAAGGTAATTCCTCGCCTAGCTCATCTTCCATGAGGGTGAAAACATTGAGTCTAAAACTGAGCGATTGAATTCTTTCTTCTCTTCTTTCGGTGGATTATCTTTCATCTGGTTCATTGGCATATAATCGTCTTCAGGTTTCAGGAGTGCTTCGTTTTGACCGCTAGAAGAAGGTGCTACATCAAATGGAGTAAGGTTAATGGATGTAAAGGGCTGGGATGGCTTTCTATTTCGTTCTGACCAATCTGGTCGCTTGACAAGGGGTGTACTTAGTCCTGGGTCATCCAAAAGTTCTTTCAGAGTTTCTCCCGTGTTTATGAGGAAGATTTCTTTATATTGCTGATGATCCCGCTGTGTGAGAATGGCCTGTAACCGTTGTCCCATCCATTTCTCAACTATAATCGCTCTAGGCACACCTACGTCCATTAGGTTGGAACCCTTGCGAATAGTGAAGTTTCCTCGGCTATGAAAGGTAATTTTAGCTGATCCGCAATATATCTCGGTTTCAATCCCATGTATTAATGGTAGTCCCATGATGTTTAATTGATCCGCTCCATCCATCATTTCCACGATGGGGAGACACACATTGTAACGGGGTAACCCTACCTTATATATAAGGATCGCCCCTTGGTGGATAAACATGGGCTGGTCATGTTCTGATTGCACTGCAGAGCAACAGATAGAGACTTTACGCCTAATAAAGCGGAACACAGCCAAAAGAACTTTCTTCAGAATCACACCAACTAATAATAAGAATAACAGGGACATAAGTACATCTTGGTATTTCAAGCTTGGCAATAGTTTATCATACCACTGCGGTTCGTACTCAGCCTTACTTTCAATAGGTGCAAACATGGTAACATATTCCCGATTGATTGGCGCAGCTTTAGCTAGATGTAATTGGAACGATAAGATAAGTGGAATCCAGGTCCGGACTTTATAAGCTGCATAAAATCCTGGTAGGGATAAGGCTGCTGATACTATATATGAAATTATGGAAACAGGAAGAAGAGGATGATCACTGGTTGACTCATCTGTAAGGGGTACATATCCATTCAATTGTTTCTTCTTAAGATTGTCTATAAAACGTACCAAATCTTGTTCCTCTGCCATGTCTTCCTTAAAGTCCATTTCTGGCATTCTTGGTAAAGATATGATTTTTGATGGATCTGGCAAACTATCTGGAGTGATCCCATCAAGAGAAATATTGAGAGCATGTAAAAGGGGTAAATTAATGGCTTCCACTGGTGCGTCCATGCTAATATCTTTACAAACTGTTCCGGCCTCTATATATTGTCCGTCAACTATTAATCTATTGGAACATGCAAGTGAGATCAAACAATAATGGCATGAGATATTTCTGGTAATGCCTACTGTAGTGTTCACGATTTTAATAAAGCCGGTCCTACTTTGAATGGCAAAATTGCTCTCTCCTAAGTGTATTATCTGTGACGCAATTTGTCCATTCACAGAGATGGTATAGGCGCAAGACTGTTTCACCTGCCTACCTGTCCATACTGCCCATTCACAGGTATAAAAGGTGGCTTCATGCTTTGCAAAACGCTCGTGACAGTTATAAAAGTGATCGTCGCTACATTTCCTAATAAAATTACTGGAGACCAATCCATAATTCGTTCCAGTTTTACTGATAAGTAATAAATCCTTTACTCGACTCATCTTGGTAAATCCTGAGTTCCTTCCAGGAAGAGCCATTGGTAAAGTGATAATCTCATAAGGGAGATAAAAACAATTAGATCTAGTAACTGGTACGGCTAAAGAGATAAACATCCTTGTACGGGTGTACATAAAATGTTGTAGATGGTCAGAGTAGTAGAAATGTACATCTCTGACGCAAAGCTTAAATCCTTCTGTACCAATAAGAGTCGAAAATCTTCTAATAACTTTATGTAGAGTGGGTGGTGTTACCATACTGGTATCTATAATTCCTCTATGGAGGTCCTCTAGAGCTGACATCCACTCAGCTGCATGTTGTATATAAATTGACAATAGTTCCATATGATAGCTGATATAAGTAGAATATAAAGAGAAATAAGCGTTCCACATGTCCCTTCTTAAAGCTGATTTGGATACCTGCGAAAGTTGCGAGATGGTCTCTGCCAAACCAGTTCTAGTCGTGTTCATGATCTGACCCATCCTCGCAAAGCGTGAACGAAAGGTATCCATTATGTTGGTTGTCTTGGATATCAACATAATTGTCCTGTTACGCATGTATTCCTCATTTTCATTAAGTCCAACCATGCTCCTATGTAAGATATCCATATTTCTAGCTAGCAGTCGCACATCCTGAATCGTTGCGGTTCCGAACAATGACCTTGACAAATCTCCAATAAAAGCAAGTGGAGCATTCTTCTTAATCCTATGTTCAGGTCTTTCCTTCGGACGATTAAGCATGGCTCTAAGATCTTTTTCCTTGTTGACAGCTCTGTCCTTTAGAGCCTGCCAAGTACTCTCTCTTTCACTTAAGAAATTGCCAATGCCGCTGCAAAAGTTCTTAAACTGGTAATAAGTATTGTTCGATGCTCCAAGGCCATGGCACGGATCAAGTAGTGGGGGAATATCTGTTCCCAATTCGGTCGGTAAGTCCAAAACTAAAGTCAATGTCTGATACCCATCAGGTGACATTACCGCCTTGGGTAACTTCTTAAATATAATACCCACATTATGGCGTTCTCTAACGGCCGGCCAGGCTCCAATACTGGTGATGACTATAATAATAATCAGGTATTGTAGTAGTGACTGCATGATGGCGATGGTCATGAGCAACTGACCCTTCTAGATTCTCGGCCTCCTATTTATGCTCCATTAGGGCGCCAGAACTAGCCTTCACACTTCTATCATAAAATAAAGCTTCAATTTCGCCTGTACCATCAGTCAGCGCAGGGTTTCCACAAGTTCGCAGCCTAGTCAGGCGTCAACGCGACCCTTCCCTAGTGCGACTTTCCTGGCTTTCCTACTACTTCATAAACACATGTAATACTATTAAAGCTTAGCAAACGCTACAAGCTTAAAGGGGGTTTGTCACAGGTTGGGGTTTGGTGTAAATAACGGGGAAAGAAACAAGTAAGGCTCAACCTTGAAAAAGCTAGATGAAAATATTATCATTAATCTGAAAGCATTCCACGCACACTTAATATAGGCTTAGCGCCAAGCTTTCTATACAAGTCAAGAAGCTCTAATTAAACTAAATGAATGGAAACTTCCCAGATGCTTTCCATAGGAGCAGGCTCAGGTGTAATAACTCTGGAGCGGCTTACTGTTCTTTTAGGGTAAAGTCATGAAATACAATAAATGTCATCTCACAGGAGGTGTGAAAACTGCGAAGCACCATAATCAAGTTGGATTCCAATAAGCACCGGGAAATATAACAATATTTCACCCTCTACTGTGGCCAGAAAACTTAAAAAGAAAGGTTTGTATATTAAATATACTGGACACACTGGCATATTACATACACCATAACACACATATGTACATGAATAAAAACAGATTTTGTTAATAGGAGGGTACCGAAAATTAAACTGATGACTGAAATTAAATTTAACAGACTGAGTTTTACCTAGACCGGGTGTGAGGAACCTCCCTTACCTCTGCTTCAGTGCAGATATATTTCTCACGAGCAAATTGATTGAAATTCTCGGCCGGCAACCAGCGAATATCCCCATCTTTAAAATGGATCTTATATTTCACCGGCTGTCCCCGAGGTTTGCACGTGGATAACACCTCCAGGATGTCATGGTAAGTTGGATCTCCCTTCTCCGGAATAGATTTAGCAGCCTGATAATGAGGGGTAGCCTCATCCGAGATAAAAGCAGCTACTTCCTCTTCCGTTAGGAATTGATCTTCATGTAAAGATTCATCATCAGTTTCCCCTTCTATATCGATCTCTGGTTCAGGTGTGGTGTTTTCCTGAAAACTATCTAGAGGTAGATCGCCTTCATCCAGGTCGGCAGGATCATCACACCTTGCTAGATCTTCCGCCCATCTCTCTTCAAGCGCTTCTCTTGATTTTCCCTTCTTTAATCTCATGACATTCACAGGTTTGTCCAAATATTTTCCCGACCTAGCATTCCTTAAGAAAACGGTAGTCTTGGTGTGATACCGGACCAAATAATAAGGTCCATGGTAATGTTGGGCCAGCTTTAGCTTGGTCTTCGGATCCTGGATCCTTGGCCAGTAAAGCCACACCCTATCCCCTGGTTTTAATAAGGGATCATATACCTTTAGATCGTACCGTTCCTTCATTTGTTTTTGAATCTTGATCAGATGCTGACGAGCATATTTGGTAGCAACCTCCTGTCTCTGGATTATCTGAGCAAACTGGTCTCCTACATCATGCGCTCCTCCCAAATTAAGTCTGATATTGGCATCAAAGACAGAATTGGGTTCCTTGCCATGAAGTAAAACATAGGGAGAATAGCCAGGGCCGAATGCCTCGGTGGTATTGAGTGCATAAGATAGGGCATCAAGATATTCATCCCAATTGTCTTGATGTTCCCCAATATAGGCCCTTAGGATGTTGAGAATGCTGCGGTTGGCGCGTTCGACCAATCCCGAGGTCATCGGGTGCGCAACCGTGGAGAAGGAATGAGAGATGTTATATGCTTTCGCAATTTCAGCAAAATGTTTGCTGGAAAAGGATTTTCCATTATCACTGACTATGTGCTTGACCCAGCCAACCCTACATAATACCTTATCAAAGAAGGCCTTGGCAAAGGTCTCAGCAGTCATGTCAGGTAAAGGCACACAGATTAAATACCTAGAGAAATAGTCCACCACGACCAAAACATGGGAATTGCCTTTCTTGGTCAGTGGAAGTCTCTCCAGTGCATCCAAATTCACTGTGTCCCAAGAACAGGGGGCGGGGTCCCTGAGCGTCAATGGAAGTCTATAGGGGTGCGTCATCTTCTTTGTCTGAGCGCACACATCACACGAACTACAATAATCCATGATGTCTCGGCTGATGGCAGGCCAGTAGTACTTAGCTCGCATTGCGCTGACCATCTTTGATACGCCCAAATGTCCTCCTTGAAGGGCATCATGATGCAAGGACAGACACAGTTCTCTCATTGAAGTTGGAACGACAACCTGGGGTCGTACATCAGCTTTGGGACCTAGAGAAATATCAAGGTGATAGAGAATATCGTTGACTATAATATAGTTTGACTCCCTTAATACTATTCCTCTGGCCCTCCGATCGTCTTCTGGCAGCTGATTGTTTCTAAGAAAATTAAGGATTTCCATGCAGAATTGATCCTTTGCCTGTGCCTTCTGTACATCCTTGGGGGATATACCTGTTCCTTCCAGACATGTCGGGGCTTCTGATTTCATGAGTCGCCGATACTTGTTCCTTTTAGCATTGTTGGCACTGGCTGGAAGAGTGCGAATACTGGCAACTACAAATTGGTCCTCATCTCTCTCGAAGATATGAATAGATACATTATCATTGAATGTCACCTGTTTTGGTTGGTCTAACTGTCTGCGTTGTTCCCGACGAACTCGTTTTGGTAGGCGTGGTACAGATGCAGGGCTGGTAGTTGTCATATCATCTATCTGAAGACTGCAGATCATAGGAAACTCATCAAGTACAGTTTTGCCTTCGTCAATCAATGGCTCACTCATGGGGAGGCGAGAAAGAGCATCCGGGACGTGGTTATCTTTGCCTCGGACATGCTCGACCCGGAAACTAAATTGCCTTAAGTCAGCTCCCCATCTGATTTGTCTGGCTGACAACTTACTCCTGGGATTGAGAATATATTGAAGGGGGGCGTGGTCTGTTTGGATAAGGAATTCCCTCCCTTCTAAGTATACCCTCCATTCTTGGCAGACGAAAATTATTGCAGCCAGCTCTCGATCAAGTGTGCTGTAATTTCGCTGGGCTTGGTTAAAAAGCTTTGCCGCATAGGCCACAGGTCGCAAATCTCCAGCGTCACCATATTGACTGAGCATTCCGGCCATTCCGTAGGCACTTGCATCGGTAGTTACCACAAACTCCTTCTCAAAATCAGGGTAGAGTAAAACACCCTCACCTGCTAGAGCCTCTTTCAAGTCATTAAATGCTTCTTCGCATTCAGGTGTCCATTCCCATGCGAGATCTTTCTTAGTTAAAGTATACAGAGGTCTTGCCCTGTCAGCATATTTTGAAATAAACTTTCGGTAGAAACCTGTCATACCTAAGAACTTTCTGACTTGAGTCTGATTTTCAGGAGTGGACAGATTACTGATGGCTGCGATTTTGTCTGGATTGGGCCGAATTCCATTTTCTCCCAAGATATGTCCTAGAAATGGTACCTCCTGGGCGGCGATGACACATTTCTCTGGTTTAAGTTTGAGACCTGTTTCAGATAGACGTTTGAATAGTTCCTCTAGATGAGCAAGATGATCCTCAAAAGTGGACGAGTAGGTGATTAAATCATCCACATAACAAAGGCTGGACTTAAATCTCAGTCCCTTAATAACCATATCAATGATCATTTGGCAGGATCGAGCAGCATTCTTAAGACCCATGCTCATGCGTTTATACCTAAACTTCCCTGAAGGAGTTAAGAAGCTGGTCTTATCTTTGTCCTCCTCCCGGATAGGAATTTGATGAAAAGCCATCATGAGGTCACAGGCTGAAATGTACTTAGGTTTCACCTGCCCAACAGCATCAATTATATCATCAATTCTAGGTATATTCAAGTACTGTGGCTCGGTGACGGCGTTTAAATTTCGATAGTCACAGACGAGACGAAAACCTCCTTGGCTCTTGGATACTAGAAATGCAGGTGATGCCCAAGAACCTCCGTAAGCTGGCTCGATGATGTCAAGGTCTATCTGCGTCTGTACGGCCTTTTCCAGTTCGTGTCTCATCTTCGGTGACATTCTAAATGGCATTTGCTGTACCGGTCGTGCTCCTGGTACCAAATCAATTTCGTGCTGTGTCCATGTAGTACACCCTAGTCTCCCATCAGGGCCAACAAAGGCAGAACAGTACTTCTCCAGTAATCTCTCGACGGCATCCTTCTGTTCTCTAGTGAGATTGGATCTGGAAAAGTCTACCTTTGGGACAAAACTCTCTGTGTGAGTTTTTCCTCGAACTGTTGGTGGATGTACATCTTGGGGTAAAGGAACGGTGATAGAAGAAATCCTGCAATACTCAGTTTTATTAAGGCTCTCCATTCTACCCACTACAGTCCCCTTTTTCAATACCCTCTTACAGGACCCGGTATTCATTAGTCTAATCGGTACTGACTTCTTATCTACTTTTACACATGCTTTAGCAATCAGTACCTCTGGATAACTATGCATATTACTACCCACTACCTTCATATACTGACCCTCAGCTACGGGAATACTCTCCGAAATCGGGACACTCAATAAAACTTCTGTCTCAGGGGGTATATACAAATCCTCAGATAACCTAATCTCACACCCACCCTGAAATCCATCCAGTTCCTCAGAGTAATCAATTGTCATCCCATATTTCCGCAAGAAATCCCTCCCTAGGATACAGCTAAATTGTAGTCTAGGTAGAACATAGAACTTAGCTTGATAACTTATCTGGTCAATAGTTAGTTTAACTACAACCTCACATAAAACATCCATGGTCCCCCCTCCCGCAAAGGAACAAAATATATGGGAAGGAGAAACAGAGACCACATCACCCAATTGTTGTATTTGTTGATAATATTTGTAACTCATACAGCACTTATCGGCCCCAGTGTCGACAAGAGCAGGAGTACAGACTGATCCCACACAAATTCTAACACAACTGTCATTATTCAATATATGTGCTTCCTGGCACTCACCTTTCTGTTTCATAATGATGTTCTGGATCAGGATTCTTGTTGGTTCATCAATGGGTATGGTCGGTAATGTCTTGCGTTGCTTGCTTTTCTTCTTTTTACTAGCCCTTGTAGCACCTTCTATTCTACAAGGACTCTCTAGTTTTCCTTCTGCTGGTCTTGATCGAACGTCTGGTTCTTATGTTGGCCGCCATACATCCTTCCACGTCCACGACCACGACCACGACCGCCTCGTCCACCGCGGTTCATCGCACATCCTACCGAATAATGGCCGACGCCATTACACGTCCAACACCTCACTTCAGGAATAGGTGCAGGTACTGTTGCGACTGGAACCACATGTTGAGTAATTGCAGGATAGGCTTGATTAGCCTGCACTGCATTTACAGAGAGATTCCTCTGCATTTCCTGGAAACGGCTGTCTACCAATCTGGATACTACATCTTGCACAGATGACATTGCATTGTTATTTCCTATTGTTTGACATTGACTGGCACAATTTGTTGAATTACCATTACTCATTGTTATCTGTAGAGCTCTGATCTGTTCCTTCATTTGCTCTACTTCAATTGAACTAGATGATACTGCAGCGATTGGGGTAGCAGGTTTCTGATCCTGTACCATAGAAACCATAAGGTCTGCGAATTGTTTAAATTTTTCTACTGAAACACCTGGACTATTTCTTTTCACGATGTTTTCTGATTCTCGTGCCATTAAGATTGCTTCTTCGAAATTTCTGGGCTCTTTCCTGGCTAATTCTGTCATGTAGTCAGGAGTCAACGCGTCTAAGAAAGCATTAAATTTCTCTTCTGGCTTTAGTTTTAAAGAGCGGTATGCGGCACATGCTCTTGAAATGAATTCTGTAATTGGCTCATCTTGCCTCATTCTAGTGTATCTTAACTCAGCTCTTGCTTCGGTTGAGAGGTGACAGAAATACTTTATAAATGCCTTTTCTAATTCTGCCCAAACTTTGATTGAGTCTATGTTGTGGTCAGTGTACCATTCTTTTGCCTGACCTTCTAAATATAAGGGAAAGTTCAACACTCCACATTTATTAGCATCTTTAGGTTCAGAAATCTCAACATATCTAATATAGTCTTTAATCCAAACTGTAGGGTCTTGTTTCCCTGTAAAACTCTGCGGTCCTCTTTGCAACCGACCTTTGTGCATGTTAACTGCAGAAATTTCTAATTTCTCCTCATCATTGAATATATCTTTTAAAGCAGTCACAGCATCTAGTGATTTCTGTGCTTTTTCAAAACATTGTTCTAATTTGCCTTCTGGCACTCGTTCACAAAGTGTATTTAAAAGTTCTGTCATGGCATCCATCTTTGCAGCCTGGGTCATTGTGATTTATCACAGATATGTAATTAATACACACAAGTCAATCTTCACCAAGAAATAGTCAATAATCGTGCCAATCAATACAATGCAATAATGATTGTAGAAAGTTCTCACTACCTTGTAGATCTTATCTTGAGTCTTGACGATGTCCGGGTATCTCCAACAGAAATGTTAAAATAACATTCAGGGAATAAATAAAGTCCAAGAGTTGAAGTCCAGTTAAGTTTCTTGTATTCAATCACAGGTACATATACAGGTAAGATATGTAATACAGCAGTTCAGTCCTGGATCAGTAAATCACTAACTGATTTGTACAGTCCAATACACAGATATTTATACTCAAAATACATGCTGGTATCCAATGGTAGCTTGGGGTCTCCTAGGAGATTCTCTTTTCCCTGGGCTACCATTGGAGGAAACCAGGTAACCCTCAGTCACATGATCAGTCAGGGCAACCAATACCATAATCAGAACAAGCTTTTTCGCAGGGAGAAAGCTTAGCAAGCTAAAACATGTTAGCTAACCCCTGGTCGCTCACCAGTGCTAATCCTTAGCTTTTATACATGTAGCGAAAATGCTAACTTAGTTAATCAGTAAAGTTCTCATTTAATTTATATATTTATTGCTGAATAAAGTCATTTAAAAATATCCTTTTTACAAATACATTATAAAATACCTCAGGTTCAGACGAGAAAACTACGCTGTAATTCAGATGAGTGAGTGAGATGGTTGCTTTGCGCCGTCATCAACACATTTAATATGGTTATATCAAGGGCGGGAGAGCTGAGAGGGAGGCAGTTTATGATCATACCCAGGAAATAGAGATACAGAAGAAGGGAGAAAGAGACAGAGAAAAGGAGACAGAAAGGCACGTTATGCTCATATCCAAGAAATAGAGATAGAGGAGGAGGTAGAGAGAGACAGAGAAAAGACAGAAAGGCACTTTATGGTCTTACCCTGGACCACACGTTGTAATTCATATCGTGAATAACATTCTCTACAAATCAAATAATCGAGACAAACCTGTTCCAGCCTTTGCCACTCCGAGTAACATTGCTTGTGGCAGTCGCCGTCTATAGGACTTATCCCTAGTCATTTTGTTTGCTAGAAGATGCGCAAAGAACGCCCTTCTTCCTTTCTTTTCACTCACTTTTCTTGTGGTGTTGGTATTACTGGAGAAATTCGCCTTCCACGACAATATCCCTGGAGGCCGTATCACAACTCCATGCTGATACTTGGTGGGAAATAATAACAGAAACACAGCAGATCCACACACACAAACACATAGAGTCAGATACCACTTGGCCCCCGCCATCCTGAGACTCGCGCTGACCCAGTGTATGAGGGTTAAATGAAACGGATGAGTTGGTACCATGGTTGGGGGATTATTATTATTATAGTATACGGGTCAGAATTTCAGAAAATGTACAATTCAACTTCGCCAATCTTCTCAAATAACCCAAATTTCAGATGAAAATAAACTTCAAAATACAGTTCAATCTAGCCAAACAGATTGCTGGCGTCAATGCAATGCCATATATACTTGAATTTATCCAAGTATTGACCAAATTGCAGCCTATTTTAGCATAATTTATTATATTAGATGATTTTGTCATGTCTACTTTGCCAGACTCTGTTGAACGGATTAAAATACAGAATTGACCTTTAAGGACATTTTAAAGGTCATTTCATGTCATGTTTCACGGTTCATGATTAGGCCACTCAGTTGAGTTAAGTAGACTGTGGAAGTAGCTATTCTCGCACTATATAATTATATACATATTTTCGCGATTTCGAACATGTCACGAATTTAAAGTGGGCACAACTATTAATTTGTGTAATTTTTTACATTGGCAGAAGCATTGTTGGTGCGCGAATG
Source organism: Sthenelais limicola (assembly GCA_942159475.1). Classification (NCBI taxonomy): domain Eukaryota; kingdom Metazoa; phylum Annelida; class Polychaeta; order Phyllodocida; family Sigalionidae; genus Sthenelais; species Sthenelais limicola. The sequence goes on from OW804102.1 coordinate 38,977,642, forward strand.
TATGCCTGTGCGAAAAAGTTGATGCGCGTAAATTTAGCAGCGCAAAAATAAATATGTTTACAGTAACCATTAAATTTGACGTTAATATGTTCAGTAATATGCGCCATTAGATATAATCATTTAATTGCTTGTGGTAACTATAATCGTAAGAACATTCGCATTCCCATGCATTTCAATGATAGGTGTCCTGGATTTAGTTTTCAAGGATATAGTTATATTAATAGTTAAATAGAGGGAGATTGATAAGTTACTTCAGGTTCAGATGAGATAGGATAATTTAATATTGACGGACCTGACCATTAGGGATATAATATGAATAACTTGAGGCAACACTAATAATGTTAAACTATACAATGCACTGCATAGCACATCCACTTACAAGTATTGTATGCTGTGAGTACAGTTATAGTACCGCCTATTATAGCCAGACCTTGGTCAATAAACCACGCCCTACTTGTCACTTAGTAATCGCTCCCCCTAGCTGGCGAGGCCGCTGCGTGACAACCCCTGGTGGCGGGTATATTGACTACTCTGTAACCCTCACTTAATACTGTGTTATGACACAGTACAGTACTGAGGTATCCATGCGAACCATGGTCATTTATAAGTTTCATGACTTGGCACAGGACCAGATTTCTAGGTTTATATTTAAAGCCCGGTGTCCACTGACCTAATTCTCTTACTCAATGTGAATATATTATTGGTTCAGAGTCTTGCAGATCAGATAAGAATGGTATATCAGTGATTGGAGGCCCACTGCGCTAATGGCTTTCACAGCCCTGCAGTAGGTGTCCTAAGGGCATTTCGCAGTTTGGAGCGAGAGGCTTCCCCTCAGTTTGGAGGGACAGTTTGGAGGACCAAGTATGTTAAGTGAATTTTTAGAATGAACATATGGGTGAGATTTTCAGAAAAGGCGCAATCTATAGTTCTACGCATGTATCAAATTCTGCTAAATTAGAGTGAAAATTGATAAATACTAGGTATATCTGATTATATTCTGTATTGTATTCATTCAATACATCTGTCTGCTTATATTGAACTGTATTCTGAATCTGATTTTCCTCTTAAATTTGTGTTATTTGAGAGGATTGGTGAAGGCCAATTGTACATTTTCTGAAGATCTGACCCATATAGCAGACAAAATACCCTGTATTTAAATTAATGGTTGTTGCAGTAATTCATTTCCACTCATGAAATAAACGAGTACACATGTATACCAGACAATATCATATCAATTTGCAAAAATCACTTAAGAATTAGAAAGATATATCTTATCTTCAAAAACTGCTTTCCATTTAATTAAACATTATGAAATCGAATTGCCGAAACCAAATTTAAGTGAGAGAAAAACTGAAATTCAGTAGGCAGGCGTAAGGATACACAATGCGTATTCAGGGAAAGAACAAAAAAACAAAGTCACATGGGGAATATTTTAGCAGGTTTCAGCTTACACGTGGGTCAGATTTTCAGAAAATGTACAATTCAACTTCACCAATCTTCTCAAATAACCCAGATTTTAGACATGAATAAAGTTCAAACTACAGTTCAACCTAACCAACAGATTGCTAGAATCAATGCAATGCCGAATAGACTCGAATTCACCTAGTACTGACAAAATTGCAGTCTAATTTAGCAGATTTGATGAAAGTGTACATCTGCCAATTGTACATTTTCTGAAAATCTGACCCACATATCTTTTACTTCGCCCAAGTGTGATGTGTTCCAGGAAAATGAGCCACACGTCGCAAAATTCATATTTTTCAAAGTATTGTTTTCACAGGATATCTCTGTAGGAATGTTCTGACTCTTAGAGGGTTTTGCACTCATAGTCATATAAATCGATGTAACAAATTTCAGGACACTGTGTTAAATATATTCTTGCGTTTTGAAGGCCTTCGTATCGAGTATATTTCGTTACTTCCATCCAGAAACTTTTTTTTTTTAAAAATACAAATATCAAACTTAAAATATAGAATACTTATTAGGTGTCCTAGTGTTTACTATCAATGGAATCAGCTTGATCTCTTTTTAAATATGGAGATACCTCAAAATCCAATGTACTCTTTACTGCAATGCTCTGAACTTAAAAGGACATCGTCAACACCACAAGAACATGTGTCCTTGCATTTTTAAAATTATAAAAGTATCAACTATTTATTATTATATTTTTTAATTGATAAAGTGATGTGTCCAGAAAACTGCACAACATGAGACGTCTTCACTGGTGACCTTGATTAACTGGATAATTAGTGCTAAACACATTAATTGGGGATTTGCATAGCCGCCATTTTGAATCCTGATTCGCATGGCATTATGGGACTAATGGTACAGTGTAATATCTACAGAAAACATGCCATTTTCAGCATGGAGTATCTATCAATGCTCTTATGTCAATACCCATGTGTTATACATGTTTTCCTCACACAAGTCCCCATCTTTCCCATCATGCATTTGGTTTTAGTAGATCATTTACACAAGCTATGCTATTGGTGAAAACATTCTTGCAATTTTCGATAAAAATGTTGCCAACTATTTGTATGTCAGATTTCATTAGAATCTATCCCAGGATGCACTGCAGTAGACATGCGTAGTGAGACATGCAAATCCCCTATTACGAACTCAACCGATGCAATATGCTACCATTTCACTTGAGGATTCTGGAGTACACGGGGGTCAGTGGTAAGCTTCAAGAGCAGCCAAAGGCTATCGATATGCTTAGATACAACTATAGTAGTTATCATTTTTCAGCCTAATTCAAATTCCACTATAACCCAAGTTGCTAAGTTAGGCATTATTCGTTATTTTTCTAGGCGTTTCCAGACATCCCTCCAATTGAATTCTGATATCTTTTTATATCTGTATAGGCCTACGCGTTATGTAAATTTTAAACATTGCTCTAGAGTGAGTTACGCATAGTGCGTATTTCACTAGTGAGTTATGAGGGGTTGTCACGGCAACTGATCTGCCTTTTAATAAGATTACCGCTGAAAATCAAATTCATGACTCAATGTTTTTCTGTTTTCATGATGAAAGCATAATGATAAACCCATCGTTGGTATAGAATAATGCATTCGTTGCTATGGAACTCGGCCAATATTCAACCAACTCGTTAGTTATCCTGCATTTATAATATCAGAGCTTACAATTAATGTGGGGAGCAGCTTGGTATATCTGTCACTTATGTTCGTCCAAGTTTCATTACAGTTTGTGGTCATGGGACGGAGGTATTCTATGGCAGTCCCACTCTCCAACGTAGAAGAGAAGCACATTTACTTGAAATAGCATATAAAAAGACATTATCAGCTGAAAATATTGAAAAGAAAAAGCCTGAACTGAGTCTGTCTCTTTTCTCTGTCTCTCTCTTCCTATTTCTCTATCTCTTTGTCCTGGGTATGATAACAAACTGCCTCTCTCTCAGCTTTCCCGCCCTTGATATAACCTTCAATGTGTTGATAAGGGTGTAAAGCAACCAATCTCACTCACTCACCTGAGTCTAAAGGGATTTCCCTCAGCTCTGAGCCTAGACTGTGATTGGTGTTTTGTATGTTTGAATACATGGTGGAAAAAACCAAATGGGTAAATCTATATTCAAGATATAAAAGTCCAAATCGTTGTTTTCTTCATAATATCAAAAAGCTGATCAGAACATGAAGTAAAAAAACAGCCAGTGGAACCACAAACTGCTTAACAATATTTGGTTTACATTCTGGTCGGCATTCCCCAATCTAATGAAACTGAGGGAAAGTGTACCAGTCTCTTGTAACCGGAAGAAAGTTTATAAATATTCAAGAGCGTTATATGCTGCATCTGAGAAAAACCTAGATTTTATCTTAAAACCGCCAAAAGGGCCCCAGGTTCTGAGACCTTTCATCGAGGAAGGTGTTATGTTATGATGTGTGGATCCATAGTCACATATAAGCTGGATAATGTATTCACCCAATTGTCAATTCTCAATGGCCTCCATGTATTGACCGTATCCCTAGACACTCTCCCCTATCCGTCTTACACTACAATGCCAGTTGCACAAGTGTATCGCAGATGTTTCCATATACTACTCTGCACCCTCTCTCATTTGCATGCATATAAACAATTCAATACTGTTCTCCAGATTGCAAAATTCCATATGAGTTAAAGCCACTCTTTATTGGTGCAACATGGCTTGCATAGCAAGAATAGAGATTGTTGCATGAGACATGGCTGTTTGTCTCTCCTATGTCACAGAGTTCATAGGGGCTATAACACTGAAAGAAGTGAGTGAGGGCTTTACGCCCTTATCAACACATTTAATATGGTTATATCAAGGACGGGAGAGCTGAGAAGGACGCAGTTTATGATTATAGTTCCCATGGAGACAATCTTTTCGGCTATATTGAACTATTTTGGGAACCTAGGTTTTGCTTCAAACTTTGCCTATTTGAGAGAATTTGGGAAGGTGAAATGTACATTTTCTTAGGCCTGACTCACGTACAGATCTCTCTCCCATCATGCAATTCCCTTCCCTGCCTCTGCTTCTGCTTTATTAAATGACCCAGTTTCCTGGGAATGATCAGCGCCTGCGCCGAAAATCACGTGACATGCGCTGTAGCATTGATCTGCTCTTCTTCTGCGCATGTCTTAAGCAATTTCCGGTTGAAGGAACAGCAAAGAGAGGCACAAACTCTTGGGGTAGGGAGCGATCTGCCAAGCGGAGAGCATAATTATGGGAATGCATGCCCTCCGATTTTAAAATCAGATTTTTCACAGATGTCGGTGGGAAAAACGCAAGCTAGGATCTTTATAAATAAGTGGGAGCCTACAACAGATATTGAAGGTGGGGTCAGAGGGATGTTGGGCCCCCTGTTGATTTATTATGCCAAGATGTATACACAAAGTGCTTATTATTATTGATTGGATTTGATAATGCTTTATTAATCGATAACTGATTCGATGAAGGAAAATTTCTCAGTCTTATACCCTGCCCACACACAGGCGATTTTGCTCCCGATTGCCCCCCGATTTTGGTCTCCCGATGAATCCTAAGATTTAATTTCCAATCCTGGTTTATGTTATTTCAAAAACATAAGCCAGGATTTGAAATGAAGTTATAGGATTCATCGGAAGACCAAAATCGGGGGGCAATCGGGTGTCAAATCGGCTGTGCGTGGGCAGGGTTTAAGGAAGGTTTACAAACCCACTGGAATACATGTTACACTTTGTACTCAGGACAGTATCTAAATAAAACTATTATATCAACATATATATACATGATAGTAGGATCATTATCGAGTGCTTGGCAATCCCGTCCAATACGAAATTTAATTACTAGCACAGAGTTTCATTCTCTCTTTGTAGTCTTAAATAAAACAACAATAATTCTGATGAAATGTGTGACAGAGTTTCTTTACATCGGATAGACATAAGTTTGTTAGGAAAGCTGATTGTTTAAATGAAATTAGACAACATAATTCTTATCCTGACGGATATTCAGCCTTCAGCCCTCGTTTTATTTATGTTTTTAAAAAGTTTGTGATTGAAACTGCACTCAGCACTCAGCACTCACTTTTGTCAATATTTTTATAGATAATTAGTTGAATGTAATTTGGAAGGAGACATTCCATTTTAAGGTTGTATTGATAGGGAATTACCTTTATTATCGCCCGAACAAGTTTCTCGCTGCTGTCTTGTTTTTCCAGATAAATCATTCAAGGTCTTTTTCCAAATCTCCATTCAATGTGGAGAGCCTGTCAAGGTTCCTAATTTGTATTTTCGGGAGGAGCGTCGGATACAATTAAATGTTTAACTTGGTCAAGTGCCCGATACTGGAGTGTCCATCTTGCAGGGTTGTATTCTCTCGCCTTGTCAATATTTACTGATCACCCCCTGCTCTAACCACTCAAAGTGGCAGTTAACTCTCCCCTTGAATCGCAGGAGGTACGTGACCACTTTGTGAAATGGAAGATGTTATGGGTAGGACGACAAAGACATCCGATTGTGTTCTTTGTAATCTTTTCCCAGGGACTAAGGGTCCTGGGTGTGACCATAAAGTACCTTTCTCTCTCTTTTTCTCTGTCTCTGTCTCTCTGTCTCTCCCTTCTTCTCTATCTCTATTTCCTGGGTATACATGACCATAAAGTGTCTGTCTGTCTCTTTTTTCTGTCTCTCTCTCCCTTCATCTCTATCTCTTATTTATTGGGTATGATCATAAACTGCCTCCCTCTCAGCTCTCCCGCCCTTGCTATAACCATATTAAATGTGATGATAAGGGCGTAAAGCAAGCAATCTCACTCACTCAGCTCTCCCACCCTTGATATAACCATGTTAAATGTGTTGATAAGAGCGTAAAGCAAGCAATCTCACTCACTCACTCCCTCTCAGCTCTCCCGCCCTTGACATAACCATGTTAAATGTGTTGATATATAAGGGCATAAAGCAACCGATCTCACTCACTCACTCTCCCGCCCTTGACATAACCATGTTAAATGTGTTGATACATAGGGGCGTAAAGCAACCGATCTCACTCACTCACTTTCCCGCCCTTGACATAACCATGTTAAATGTGTTGATATATAGGTGCGTAAAACAACCGATCTCATTCACTCACTCACTCACTCAGCTCTCCCGCCCTTGACATAACCATGTTAAATGTGTTGATATATAGGGGCGTAAAGCAACCGATCTCACTCACTTACCCCGGGACTATAAAAGCTGCTTTCGTGGATATTACGACTATCTGTATAGGCCACCCATGATTCATTCAGCTTAAAAAGCACTGTTTAATATGTCATAGTCAATTTTGAAAGAGTTATAAGGAATATTCTAGCATATATAATTGAGTCCAAACATGTTCTAATATATATTTGAATTCTGAACATCAGTTCTGTTAATGAATGATGCCATTATTTTGGACAAACAAATTCCCATGATTGATCAGGAGTCAACGAGCCGGAATTGAAGTTATTTATCTGAGAAATCGGGTTACCATGTGGATAAAGTAATTGCGAAATGTTAAAACATTACAAAAGCAGAATGTGCTTGAATTTAACACTGTGCACGGATAAATTACTATCTCTCGTGAGAATGAATTGGTGAAATCATCTTTTATGCACGAGAAATGAACCTCCTTTCTTTGAAATAGTCCTTTAAAAGCTTAGAGCGAATATGGTGAGATTGATTGATTGAACACTGTTATTGCTATTAGGTAGCCTATTAAAGGGGAGCTCTAAACAGTCTTCTAATGTAGAGTAACAATACGTGATATTTTATTTAGGAAAATGAGTCAAAAGTCAAAAATGGATTTTGAGATATCATCATATTTGAAAAGATGCGATCAAGCCGATTGTAATGATAGTAAACATTAAGGACTTCTAGGTAGTATTTCTATATTTTATATTTGATATATAACTTATGTTTGACAAAAAGTTGGTAATATTTCTGTGTGGGTAATTACCATCAAAGTAGCTAAATATACTCCATAGGATGACCTTTGAAACGCAAGGATATATTTATTAAATTGTCTTGAAATTTAGAACATGTATTCCCACGATCTACGGGACTATTAATATTACTACCAGCATTATGCAGCCCAAAAATTAGAATATTCCTACAAAGAGATCTTGTGAATAAAACACTTTGATAAATCTCAGTTTTGAGACTTGTGACTCATTTTCCTAAAATACATCACGTTTTATCTCAGTCATAGACTGTCGATGATTCTCTACAGAGTTACGGTGAGAGTTTCCAATTACAATAAAAGATATTGGGTCAGATTTTTAAGAAAATGTACAATTGGCAGCTGTAGATATTTAGTAAATTTTGTCAAATTAGACTGAAATTTGGTCACTGCTAGGTAAATTCGAGTATATTAGGTATTGCATTGATTCTAGAAATCTGTTTGGTTAAGTTAAAGGACATTTTGAGAGTCATTTCTGTCTTAAATTTGCGTTTTTTGATAGGATTGGTGAAGACAAATTGTACATTTTCTGAAAATCTGACCCATCAATGTGCCTTAAGGTAACAATAGTCGTTCACTCGATCATATATGTTTTATGCTTATGATTTAAATACAGGTAGTATAAAAATGATACAGAAATAATACAAGATTCCCTGAGATTGTGCTATTGTCTTTAAAATAAAATAATCGTCTTGCCAGATATTAATTGAAATTGCTTGAGTTTTGAAGGTCTTAGAATCTAGGGTATGATGAGCCACCGTAGGTAGTCTATTCCACGTGGTAGGGATTCTGTTATAAATTGATTTTCTAAATTGTTCTGATTTTGGAGTAATTTGTTTTAGTATTTTTCTACCTTCTACAAAGTTTCTGGTGTTGATCAAACATAGGTCTATATTTTCAGGATTTTGAGCTCTACGGTTGCCCGCTGATATACTCAGATATTAAGGAGTATATACTGATGTACTAGTTAATGTTAATGTTAATGTTAATGCTAATGTTAAATGGAGTAAAGTCCTAAACACATCCTAAATGTCCTGTGGATGGCAAGTGTTTCTTTATTCAAGCTCTACAACTGATCACAGCTCTGGCCTCCCAGCTGTGCCACGTATTGTGTCTCTCACCGGTGGACATTCCTCCACGTACATGCATGCTACCTAATATACAATGATACTATATAGACATGCCCTGAGCATCTGTCTATCCACCGGGTGGTATAACATATGCCCTTCCATACAGATCTTATCCTACCAATAATACTTCTTATACTCTCCTTCCTCCACTGGTGAACTAAGAGTCGCGCAGGATCCATGAACTTAGCCCAATTTACTGGTGTATTAAGGTTGGGTCTCACCTGACATGTGTGTGCATTGCCTCGTACAATTACGTCACAAATGTAGATATTACCTCAGGTGTTATTGTCTTGTTAATTTCCCTCGTGTACACACATATAGGTGGTAACACCTGAGTATCAATCAATCAACTAATCAATCAATCACGCAGTTAAATGTAGTCTATCATGTATAGATCTTCATCTCACGGTCCTAGTGGTTGGATTAATACATATCAAGGTGAGTAGGAATATCGCTGTATATCATTAAGCCTGGTAGGTTAGTTGTGGGATGATAGTTGATAGGAAATAAACCCCTTCATGTTGGATTATGTTTATTATATCACTAGCTTTTGGGCTGAGTTGCCCTTCTTCCTGGAATAAAACATGTTTAGATATATTTTACCACTCATGCAAAGTGTTCAATTCCTGCTTTGATATATAAGCAAATCTCCGATTTAATATTTTACAATAAGCAATTAGGGGAGGACTGAATTAATCAACGGTAACCGATGAATACGACATAATTTATACCATTAATGCAATAAAGCAATTCATTCCATCCGCATGTCATGTAGCAATGCTTCATTTCACAGACTCATTATTCAAATAACTCAAAAGGAAGGAACTGATGGGAAGAAATCTTTTGATTTGGTTTGATTTCAATTTTAATTTTCCCAAGGCTTACATTGTAACAATGCTATTATCAGCTTTGATTTGCATTGGTTATTATTAGCCAATGGGGCTGCATGGTCTTCGATCACCGGGCCTACTAATCCTATATAAACTCATTCATCCATGTACTAACCCTCATTCTTTCACTCGCTGCGCTCGGGGCAATACGTTGGCATACACAGCGCACACACCTACGCCGCTTCGCCACTACACCCCACCACCCTCTACCTGGGATACCTGTCACACCACGCGGTCCCTCGACCCTTCAGTGTGACTAGGAGTCATACACACAAAAGCTATTGCCCGCAAAGGCCACCGGCAATTATTGTAAGTAGAAACCTTTACACAATCTTAGCCATGGCAGCTCGTGGGTCCACCCAGTCCGAGGGGGATGCAGCCGATATTGAACCTGTTGATGTAAAGAAGTTAACTAATAAGGAGCGACTAGCTAGGCTAGAAGACAATATAGAGACAATGGCTAAGGCAATGGCCGTTCTGGCAAAGCAGAATAACGATAAAAAGGAGGACTCTGTTAACAATTCCAAAACCTCCTCTCCTATTCGACCTTCAGGCACTGTGAAACAAAACTTATTCGAGAACTATGAAATTAGCGACATTGTAGATAAAGACACTTCTCGCCAAAATCATTTTGATAACATGTCCTTCCTTAAGACCCAGGGAAATGCAAACCGGGCAGACGCTTTGCTACGTGCCCTACACCCTTCACTAGGCAAGACCACCGGTAAAGAAACATACGACCCTTACCTTCATAAAATCTCCCGCTACCCTATGCCTCGCCATTTTCTCCCAAATGATCTCCAAAAAGGGGTTAAAAAACGTGATAGCCACGATGACTTGACACTTCCAGAGTTTTTAATTGGTTTCACCAGAATGATTCGTAAGGAAAAGATTACAAACCCCACAGTAGTAGCTATGATTGGTCATTTGGGACAATTGGGGGAGGACCTTACTCGATTTGACTGGGAGCATATGCGTACATGGTCTAACACAATCTTGCACGATATCGGGCAGGAGAACTATGATTGGCGGGATTCCTCAAGGATCTCATCTGAGAGGACCAGGGCAAACGTTATAGCTTCTATGAACTCTTCCCATATAGACAAATCGAACGTCTGTCCCCAATTTAACAAAGGGAGGTGCCACAACACAAAATCTCACGGAAGTACGCACATACATGCATGTGCTTACTGCTGGCTCGCATATGGGGTGGAACACGACCACCCCATCACCGCATGTAATAAAAGGAAGGGCCAGGGCAACAACGGAGGCTCTCAGCCTCAAAGACCCAGTCAAAATAACCAAAACGCTAAGAAGGGCCAAAACTACAAAAAGTCATCGGGTTCCAATGACAGATCATTTGCAAAAAACGAATAATCCCTTCCCCCCCAAACGTAAGTTTCACTATCGCAGACCACTGCCCCCCGCTCACAGCGGGGCAACCTAACATTCCAATCAGCGAAAGCTTCTCTCATACCACCCCCCCTCACGATAAACATATTGATGACATAATGAAAATCCAGGTAGATGAGATTGTGACCAGACGATCTCAACCCTGCCCGGTATTGGGGGAGGACGGGGTGTATGAGGGCATCGACCCAGTAGCGGTCACCGGTGAAAAAACAATTAGTATAGATGATCCTAGTATAACCCAGCAAAGGAGGCTATACTGGCCAAAACTTACGGGGGAGGGAAGGGACCTTGAAACTCTCAAAATCTATGACACAGTCCGGGCTACAGGTAGGGCTAATATGTTGGAGGCAAAGGTAAAGGTAACTTCCCTTCTAAAGCCAGAAAACTGGGAGGCCATAGCCACGGGCCACCCAGACGACAGAATAGTGCTAGATGGGATTACATACGGATTCCCCCTCCAATATACAGGCCCGGTCTTGGACCGACCAAACAAATCCGCCCATAGCTCCGGTAAACAATTCCCCGCAGCCATAGACAAATATCTTGAAACAGAAACAGTAAACAATGCAATGCTAGGCCCATTCGAAGACGGCCCATTCGAATGGTATAACGTCTCACCTATCATGACAAGACCAAAGTCAGACCCTAGTAAAAAACGCATAATCATAGATCTCTCATACCCGCCAGGAAACAATGTAAATGACTATGTCGCTAAAAACTCAATGTTTGGAAATATACACGACCACACTCTTCCCACTATCCCCGAGGCAGTGGATACCATTAGAGGCATGGGTTTCCAATGTACCCTGGCTACAATTGACATCCAGCGAGCATACAGGAATATTCCTACATGCCCGCTGGACTATCCGCTTCTTGCTATATCACACAGAGGCAAGATATACATTGATAAAGCAATGCCATTCGGCTCGCGTAACAGTTCGCTCTATATGCAGAAGATAGCAAACTTTGTAGTTCGGGCATTAAAACAAAAGGGCATACACGCGTATATGTTTCTTGATGATATGCTAATAATACACCAGTCAGAACAGGACCCCCACGCTCAATTTGCCCAGACACTCTCACTATTTCGCAATTTGGGTCTCCCAATAGCATATGAAAAGATACAAGCGCCCTCCCCAAGAGTAACATACCTGGGAATAAACATCGACTTGTCAAAAAGGGAACTCTCAATCCCTCACAAGAAGGTACAGGAATTTCTTGCTCTCATCAGGTGGGCTATTCGCCAAGAAACACTAACTCTAGTCCAAATTCAATCGATAGTGGGAAAAATAAATCACTTGGGAAAATGCGTTTCACCGGCACGTTTATTCATGTCTAGGATCCTTGAAACCCTTAGGCAAAATTACACCAACCACACCGTCCCGGTCACAAAACCACTTGTGGCCGACTTGAAGTGGTTCATTCGCTTTCTGGTGACTTATAATTGCAAATCAATCATACACACCAGCCCACCGGTCAAATCAATTGTGGCCGACTCCTGCCTCACAGGCGGGGGCGCCTCCGACATGACAAACTATTATGAATTGGTTTATCCACACAAGATTGCTGTGAGCTACCACATATCCATTCTCGAATGTTTAAATTGCTTAGTCGCTCTCAGAATGTTTGTGTCTGAGAAGGACAGGAATACTACAATTGAACTGTGCTGTGACAATTCCGCAACCATTCACACACTGAGGGCGGGGCGGGCACGCGACCCCGCACTGTGTGCAATAGCAAGGGCTGTGTGGTGGATACAGGCCAAATACAACTTGCATATTGTATACACTCACGTCCCTGGTGTTGAAATGATCTTAGCCGATGCTCTCTCTCGGGCACATACATCCCAAGAATACAGAGCCACAGCAGACGAACTTATAACTAAACATAAAATCAAAAAACTTACTCCTCCTGTCTATGTGACTAATTTCAAGCAATTTATTTAACAGATTCGGGACTCGACTCATATCTCAGGGCAGCTGAGAGCCGGATGAACCAAGCATATCGCCCGGGTACCATCAAGAACCACAGATACATCCTCAGACTCTACGTGGGCATGGCCACACAATTTCGTCAAAACTACCACAATCCATCGGTGCAACTGGTCACGGCCTTCATCGAGCAGGCAGCTCGTTCGGCCCGCACCGCGATGGGTGTAGCATCACTTGTCTCATCACTAAAGGCTATCTTACAAAGGCTTGATATTCCAACAGGGGCCTTTCAATCGCGCCAGGTCCAACTACTATTGAGATCTATATCTATAAACAAGAGGACCCCGGCAGTCCAGAGGCCTCCTATCACACCTCAGGACCTCAGGCGCATTCTACAGGCGCTTCATTTCAACCCATACTACTACCAATACGCGGTTGCTTTCCTACTGCTATTTACTACAAATATGCGCCAGTCAAATATAGCCCCAAGAACACAGAGACAACTTGACACCACAAGACAGGTGACTACAGACGACCTGACTATCAACAAGGAGTCTATAGTCATAAATATTAAATGGTCAAAAGCCCAACAGACTGTCGCCAACCAAGCCTCTTTGACCATTCCTCGGGCAGCCGACAAGCAGCTGTGTGTAGTCCACCATCTCACAAGGTTATACAAGATATCCCCGCCCTCCCCAAATGCCCTCCTCCTCCGCTTTAGAGACAAAACTCCAATGACGACGCAACACCTAGTCTCCATATGGAAAAAGGCGGTGGCTTCAGCTGGCATTGATCCCACCACCACGTTACACTCCCTAAGGAGGGGGGGCAGCCTTTACTTACAAGAAAAAGGCGTGGATATTCCAGACATTGCAAAGCACGGTGGCTGGAAAAGTGGAGCCATCTTTCGTTATGCGAGAAACCCCTCCACTATCTCTACACTCCAGGCACTAAAGTCCCTCTCATGAACTACAAGCCTTGCCTTTGGCTTAAAACTACACATCTGCTTCAAACATCAATTGCCATTGTCAATCACGCTGCCATGTTTATCGCTGATTACCTCTTAACTTAATCATCAATTTACAATTGTCTTATCACTTTTATCAAGGATCAATCAAACAAATATATTGATCTCTTATCTTCTTATTATACATCAAAGTTTATTTATCATCCATGTATTTACCAACTCATTCATCATATTTAATAAATATTATAAATAAACTTTTATTCTCCAACCCGGTGTCCGTCTTAGTCCATGTGATTTGCATTGGTTATTATTAGCCAATGGGGCTGCATGGTCTTCGATCACCGGGCCTACTAATCCTATATAAACTCATTCATCCATGTACTAACCCTCATTCTTTCACTCGCTCCCACCCACCACATTCCCTTTTTCTTAACTTTCAATTTATATATTTTCAGGTGTCCTCAACTCCATCGAGCGACACCTCCTCCAAGCAGCTTAAAACTACACATCTGCTTCAAACATCAATTGCCATTGTCAATCACGCTGCCATGTTTATCGCTGATTACCTCTTAACTTAATCATCAATTTACAATTGTCTTATCACTTTTATCAAGGATCAATCAAACAAATATATTGATCTCTTATCTTCTTATTATACATCAAAGTTTATTTATCATCCATGTATTTACCAACTCATTCATCATATTTAATAAATATTATAAATAAACTTTTATTCTCCAACCCGGTGTCCGTCTTAGTCCATGACGTTAACATTTCGGTTACGATTCCTAAAATTTGTTCACATTTACAAATGTTCATCAGTAACTAACATATAATAAAACAAATAATAGAACCATTCAGGCGGGTTTCCTATCTAATATAAATATATAATTTAAGGGTTAGATCGTTCGAAATTGAACAATCGGCAGCTACATTTACATTTAGTAAATTCAGCTAAATTAGGCTGGAAAATGATAAATAATTGGTATATCTGAGTATATCTACTATTGCCTTGATTAAAAATGTCAGATTGGTCATGGTAAACGGAATTCTTAACTTGATTTTTGTCTTAAATTTTGGTTATTTGAGAGGATTGTGGAAGGCGAATTGGACATTTTTCTGGTGATCTGACCCATGAATATATAATATAAATGTAGTGTTCCCCACTACTGACCAGTTCTATTTATAGCAATCAAATAAAACAACAAAGCAGTTTGCGCTGTTCTTATGTTTTATTCAGATTTTAAGGTCAGATTTTCAGAAGATTTTGAACTGGCAACACTTGAAAATATCAATGGTGGACACAGTGTATTTACATTCGAACTTTATCAAATGTCTTGGCCGTAAAGGAAATGAAAAAAATGTAGGGGCCTACAATTGACCTTCGCCAATCCTCTCGAATAACCCCAATTTAAGAAGAAATTAACTTCAAAATACAGTTTAACATAACCAGACAGATTTATTAAATGAATACAATACAGAATATGCTCAGATGTACCTAGTATTTATCAGTTTTCACTCTAATTTAGCAGAATTTGATACATGTGTAGAACTGCAGATTGTGCATTTTCTGACAATCTGACCCATATGTTCATTCTATGAATTTTTTATTTTTTTTTATTTTTGCAACAACCTTTATTTCTTTCACATGTTAGACAGAGAATCGACGGAAGTTACATCTAGGATAAACCCTCTGTTTCACATCTTTTAAGTTTCCTTTGGTGGTATCTTGAATTCACTTAACTTATACTTGGTTCTCCAAACTGTCCCTCCTCTCTCCCTCTGTATTGAATGAATACAATACAGAATATACTCAGATATACCTACTGTTTATCATTTGTCACTCTAATTGTTCATTCAGTGGAGACTTTAGCCATAAATGTGTACATGTAAAAGTGGGAAAAGACCTCCCGCGAGCCGGATTTGAACCAGCGACCTAAGGATCTCAGCCATGGTGCACCTCTACAGTCCTCCGCTCTACCAACTGAGCTATCGCGGGGATGCAGTCTAAGACCGCCTATTGTCCACCATATGTTTACATTGTTTATATATGAATACCAGGGACCTGTTGTATACGATAAGGAATCGAATAGTTTGTCATTCCTTTACCTGTAGGAAGGGAACAAAAGCCTGCCTTAATTCCTACGTTCCATTGCCAGCTGATAGGAAGAGTCCATACACACAATGTATTTTATTTCTGACATCAATTTTATTTCCCTTACACATGGTACACCTTATGACATTTGGAAGAAAACAATACTTTTACACACGTATTTCGTCGCTAATACATCAGAACGCAATAAGGAATAATGATGTTGAGCTGCTAGAAGGACATACAATAGAACCTTCTGTGACAATGTAGTTATACGAGGCAGAGGTTCATGAGTTTTTCTTTGATGTTTTTGTTGGAAATTAAGTATTATTAGTAGTATTATTTCCTTATAATCGGCCTAAAACCTATCGCATATTACTTTATACTACTTGCTGACTGATTTAATTCTGTTTGGGTGATTTACTACCGAGCATCTTATTTTTAAATCCGCAGACACATGTCGAGGTTACCATTAGCCTATGGATAAAGGCCTTTACTCAAAGCAAAATGCAGTTAATTATACTTTTACTGAAGGTATTCCTACACAGCCAAGTATTGGTTTAGGAATAATCCTCACACTAAAGGTCCATTCACATTACCCCGACCTGCCGACCGATACTTCCCGGCTGTAATACTTTAACACCGTGTTTTTTTTACCGTGCGGCGGCCGTACACCAATCGGCCGTTGTAATGTGAATGGGCCTTCAATGTTCCCTCCAACGGCCGCCTGTTCTTTATAAATTGTGAATTCAGTTTAATGAATCGCAATCTATTCGCCATAAGCCATACCTTCGGACATCAACTTAAACAGACCGAACACACTTTTCAAGCTTGAAAAGTGTGTACGGTCTATTCAGGTCTTCACCTGACGTTTGCTACCCTCACCAAGGCTGCAGAATGAAATGGTTTATCCAATGAACAATACATTGAATAAAGTAAGTCTGAACGTTTTAAGGTATGAAACATGCCCCTCAAAAAGGGCCTGCACATTAAGCCATTACCCCTATTGTTGCTATACTTTAATACAATCAGAGGGAGAGAGAGACGAAGCGAGAGATAGAGAGAGGGAGAGGAAGAGAGAGAGAGGGAGAGAGAGTTAAGAGCAATCTATTGTTAAAGCTCGTATTAATGTCGTTTGTTGATGTTCCATATTATTTGAAGTAGGATTAACATGTACCACACATGACCTTTTTAACTGACACATAAAAGGGAGCCACATGTACAGCGTCTTCCTTATCCATGGGAGATACACTTCAGATGATATGGCAATCCATATATGCAGGGTTATCAATAACCCTAATTATTGAGATCTTAGGCAAAGGGAACACAGGAGACATGTCGCCTTAGATCTATAGAACCAACACACGATCTGAAAAAAAGGCATAAAGCTGTTATATACCGTTGCATTACGAGGTTGCCCTTGCGATTCATTGCGACTAGCATGCCCCCGGGACCAATGTAGATGGCATCAAATGTGTTACCAAAGCTGTGTGCTTACGATCGTGTGTATTCGCATAAAGTGGAACCTCTCTTTTAAGACCACCCTCGGGTCCATTCACATTAACACGACCAACCGGCCGATCCGTGCCGACTGTAATATTTTAACATTGTGTATTTTGCCGTGCGGCAGCCGTACACCAATCGGCCGTTGTAATGTGAATGGGCCCTTACTTGCTTGCAAGTGATCACACAAATATCAAGATGATTGTATAGTCGTGCGATTGAATTACCATTCAATTAGGGGTGTAATTAAAAAACTAGCATGAGAAATATGAATTACAAATATGGGAGTGATGTTGGCAAAATATGAACAAGAATTGTTATTATACAAATTATACTCATAAAATGTATACTCCTCCTCATATCAGGAATAGTAAAAGAAGGCAAGAAGATAATCAATTCGGCTGTAATGCCGTTTGTAAATTGAATTTTCATTACAATTCGATTATTTCCGATTGTTTTGGTTTTGTAGTCATATGTGTGTGCCATGGTAAGAAGATATACTAGTGGGACATCTTGATATTGATAATACACTCACAATACTTCATCTGTTTTCACAATGCTTCATTGAGGTATGTTTATGTAATTCTTTTCTTATTCTGAATGGCTGAGAGTGCAGGGAAAATTCGGATATGGGTCAGATTTTCAGAAAATGTACAATTCAACTTCGCTAATCTCAAATAATCCAAATTTCAGACGAAAATAAAGTTCAAAATACAGTTTAACCTAGCCAAACAGATAGCCAGAATCAATGCAATGCCGAATATACTCGAATTTACCTAGTATTGACCAAATTGCAGCCTAATTTTGCAGAATTTACTAAATGTGTACAGCTGCCAATTGTACATTTTCTGAAAATCTGACCCATATATATGTGTGTTGCTCATAGCGCACGGGAGTCGTAAAAACAGGAATCGCACATTAAGCGATACATTTTCAATAAACAGAGAAATACATCCTGATACATCATCTTGGGGAGAACATTTTTATTTCGTCTCACGGAGGTTGAAGCTCATAGACTGACAGTATTTTCGTATTTATAATTCTTATCTGGATGCATTTCCTAAAAGCATAAACATATTATTGCATACCTAATGGATCAGGGTATCTGAGTTTATTTGGCATTGCATTGTCATGGTGCATTATCTTATGGTGTATTTTGAGTCGCATTTTTTGTATTCAATTGTTTTTGTAATCAAAACAATGTGTATAGTTGCTGTTTGGATATCCCATAATTATGAGATGCGGTACAGGCAAATGAGTCACAAGTCGCAAAAACATGATAATTTTCAAATGTTTTCCACAGGAATCCTTCGTCATAATGTTTCCATTTTGGGGGTGTTTAGCGATGCTAGTACCGTCAGTACATTTACCAAATTTTTATTTTGAATGAATTCATATGAATCGGAGGTTATCCTAAGAAGTATATTTAACTTCTTTACTAGTGGTTGACCATCTGGAAATATTCCTTTTTTGTATGCATGAACAAATATCGAAGTACCTATTGTATATCCTAATGTTTGGTGTGTCTCAGCGTTTCAAATAACATGATATCTCAAAATAATTTTTTTTCGCGACTTATTACTAGGCTTCTCAATTTGTGGGGCTCTGTTTTTATGTGTATGCCTGTGTCCTAGAGATATATTATGGAAAGCAGGACCCATACATATCAATTTTTCGGCCGTAAAAAAAATTCGCCCATACTTTACTATAGCGAAAAAAATATTTCGGCTAATATTTTCGGGCAGAAAAAATTCGGCCGACAAAAGTAACCGAAATTAAATTGTTATTTTCGGCCGAAAAAAAATAATTTTCGGCCGTTTTCTATTTAATTTCGGCCGCAAAAAATTATTTTTCGGCCGCAAAAAATTATTTTTCGCCCGTTTTTTTTTTTCGTTTTTTTTCGGCGGCCGATGATAAATGTTTTCGGCGGCGTTCATTTTCCACCAGAAATATATTTATTTGATATATTCAGTTTTGAAAAAGAGGGGAGAAACAGAGCAGACAGTCTATGGCTAGAAAGAGAGAGGAGAGAGAGGGAAGGGTACATAATTTCATTTAATACCTCAATAAGTTTATATTTCACTGCCCTAAATTGGCCGCAATAATGTCTAAAATTATGTCCGAATACATATGCTCATTACTCAAAAACCATTTAAGCCTTTTACACAATTTAAATTGTATTAAATACCCCAACATATTTATTCGACTTTCTTAATTTCATAAGATTATTGTGCAATTATTTGTACCTCTATTTCCAATCGTTGGTTAAGTAGCTATAACATATACTCTATAGGATGAGGTATTCGCTGAGCTATGTTTAGCTATTTTTCCTAGGTTTTTCGCCCATGTATATACCTACACATGTATGTATATGTATGGATTATATGTATGTGTTGGATGCAGCAAAAGGGACGATTTATTAGCATTACATTAATAGAGAAATATATTGGTCAAATATTTAGTGTCTGAATGTAGTATTTGATCTTGACATGCATGTTAATACAAAACCAGTTCCAGTTTGTTATTGTTAATTTAATTTAACCAAAAACAATTCTTCTGATACTTTCTTAATTCCAATTACCTACTATTAATCCTGCTGGATCAGATGCTCTTGTAAGAATTATGTACCAAATCTGTACCAAATCATGTATTAAATATATATCTCTATGCTTCTCATCCTATGGAGTACATTTAACTAGAAATAATTTCGGCGGCCGAAAAAATAATTTCGGCGACAGAAAAAATAATTTTTCGGCCGCAAAAAATAATTTTTCGGCCGCAAAAATTAATCTTTCGGCCGCCGAAATTATTTTTTCGGGGTTTCGGCCGAATTTTGATATGTATGGGTCCCGCTTTCCATAATATATAGATCAGTAGTTGTCCGTTTCGGTTTGATATACGTGACAAGGCCAGCCTACTAGTTCTCTATCACATGCCTGCTTTGCTGAGGTATCACTAACTGTAGCAGCAAATAACATATATATATATATATATATATATATATATATATATGGGGCAGATTTTCAGAAAATGTACAGTTTGTCTTCCAGCAATCCTTTTAAATAACACAAATTTAAGACAATATTAAATGATGTTCAAAATGTAGTTCAACATAACCAAACAGATTTTCTGAACCAGGACAATACTAAATATATTCAGATATATACCTAGTTTTGACCATTTTTCAGTCTAATTTATCAATTTACTAAATATGTAGATCTGCCAATTGTACATTTTCTGAAAATCTGACCCGTATATAGGATTGCTTCCATTTTTTTTTTTTTTTTTTTTTTTTATTTAGAATTTTTATACAGCTAATCTTCCGTGAGATGACAAATGAACATAAATGGGCATGCACAGAGTACAAATAATATTATGAACAATGGATGTCAACGAAAACTTGAGGATAATGGGCTCACGGGTGATAATTCAACAGAAATACCATGGTCTTCCTCCCACTGCTGTGTCTAGCTAGACTATATACCTTATGTAAAAATACTACTCGAGATCAAGTAAGGTTAAACACATAATCACATAAATCAAATAAATATTGAACAACTGTTGCTTCATCCATTGTGAATATAGGCCTAACTGTGCCCTTGATGTCAATAGTAAAATCACAATTATATTATGGACGCCTGGATTGAGCTTGGATTGTTAAAAAATACTGATACAGTTTAGGCTCAGAGCCCATAGAGTTCCTCCAAACTGAGGGAAAGTCTCTTCCTCCGGACCAAAAAATCCCATTTGATTTCCATCGGGCAGTAATGGTTGGTCTTCTCCAGGGCCGGGAAGGACATTAGCACTTCACTGCCATATAATCCTATCTGATCAAATAGGCTGTGACTCTCGTTATCATTCCTCCAGCTCGCCTTGACACGATTATAAACCTCCATCTTACGATTTGGTACACGTAGTGAATATGACCCTTAATAATCGTACCACAGGGTTCTCCGGACTGAATGGGGTTTAAGGCAACTCCTATATTGCCACTGTCCTTGATACGCTGCGTAAGCTGTTCATGTTTTACTTAATGCTGGAATAAAACATGGTATTGACAGCGCAGATCAAGCTGTCTCATGTTACCGTTGATGGGAGCTGAGTTTGTAATACGCCTCTAAAATTTAGGATCAAAAACCGATACAAAGGGAACCCAATATCTCCTGGAAGTAAAATAAAATAATGAATCGGATGATCTTTATTGAAGTTAATATATCTGATACATATCAAATTATATTATATCAAATTACATATATTCCTCCCAATACAAGGACGGATTAGAAGACCTGCAGCAAATACAACTGGACAAAATGCTCCAGATTGTACGTCAAATGACTTTTAAGCCTGGGTTCCACTGCCTTGCTACTTCTCCTGCTACTGCTTCCACTTCTTGTTAAAGAAACAGGAGCCGTAACGGGGAAGTGACGGGAATGGGTGCTATTGGTTCCCGCTACATATATCCACTTCATTTCCTGCATCTTTTGAAGCATTTTAAGCCAGGGTTCCACTGCCCCGCTACTTCTCCCGCTTCTCCTCCCACCTCTTGATCAAAGAAGCAGGAGCAGTAGCGGGGGAATAACGGGGATGGGTGTTCCCACTTCATAGCCATGTTACTTCCCGCTTCTTTTGGAGTGTTTGCGAAGCTTAGAGTCCTCCTGCTTCTATCAAACATGTTTGATATTTAACGACCGCTACTTTGTAGCTGAAGTAACAGGAAGTAGCGGGAGCTGAAGCCGGGCACTGGCACCACCCTACGTTGCTCCTCACATTATTAATGCGTTGATTTCCATGTGAAAATAAAATGTTGTCTGCTCAAAATTTTGACAAGCGGTAGAAGTAGCAGTGGAAGAAACATGGCAATAGCGCCTATTCCGGTTACTTTTCAGTTACTTGCTCCCACTTCTTTAGAATCGGGAGCAATAGACAGTCAAAGTAGCAGGAGGAGTACATATTCCTCTACATTACTACTCACATTAGTGGATGCATTCATTTCCAGGTAAAAATAAAATGTTGTCTGCTAACGTTTCAGAGTAGCAGTGAAAGTAATGGTAGAACCGGTGGTAGAACTAACATGGCAATAGCAACCATTCTGGTTACTTTCTGTATCTTTTTTTTTTTTTTTTGAAAGGGTTTATTATGAGTTTACATATAAGTGACTTGGCAGTAGATCCCTCGTTGCTTGGAGGAGGATCTTTGACATAAATTATTCGTGCACATATAAAACTTTATTACTCACAATAGGCATAATATCTCAGCTCAAGGTCAAGCCTCTTGCTGGTATACCGATAAAGTGCCTTTTACTGGTCTAATAATCGATGGACATAGAGCAATTGTGCATACAAGTAGGATCAAATAAGTGATAAAAAACATCTAAAATAATAAATGCTACAGAATGATTTGATAAATGAAAAGGATGAGATAGGGTGAGAGAAATGGAAGGCAAGGTTTGTCAAATATTGTTTATCCGTAACTATGATAGACGGATAGACTCGAGTAATATAATATATGTGTGCTGTTATACACTGTAGATTGGAATAAGGGATTCTTGTTTCGTTAGTTTTTTAAATGCTTCATATGTTTGAATATTTCTAACATCAGCTGCGGTATTGTTCCATAAAGAGGCTGTTCTGAATTGTATGCTGTTTTTGTAAGAGGTCAATTTTGGTTTTTCAATTTTTAATACTGGAGCATTCCATTGTCTCGTTCTGCCTCCTCTCTGATCAATATGTACTTCTGTTCTACTCCTTCTATAAGCGAATTGTAATAGATGTGCTTTCCTTCGGTCACAAAGTAATGGTACATTAATGATTCTGTGTATTAACATGGTAGGGCTTCTCATATGTACTTTCAGTGCTATCTTTATACATTTATTCTGAATGGTTTGTAATCTGTTCAGATGTTTTACAATACTGGTGTCGTACAATAGGTCACCATAATCCAGAATTGGCAAAATATATACCTTGTAAACTCTTTGCAGGACAAGTGATGGTAAAAACCTTGCAATTCTCCTCAGAAGATATAACTTATGAGAAGTATTCTTTATTGTGTATAGTGCTTGATCTTTGAATGTTAAGTTCTTATCTAATATGATTCCTAGGTATTTATAATTTAGAACACTTTGGATTTCTTGTTCATCTAAGGCTATGTTTATCTCTGCATTGTTGCCAAAGAATAACATTGATTTAGTTTTGCCTACATTAAGAGATAGTTTGTTTTTTGTGCACCAGGACTGGAAGTTTGTACAATCTTGTTGTAGTTTTTCATTGATGGTTTCAATTTCCTTACCCGACACATAAATGACAGTGTCATCTGCGAATAGTTTGACCTTACAGTGCTTGAGACAGGAAGTTACATCATTAACATATATAAGAAAGAGCAAAGGACCCAATATGGATCCTTGCGGGACTCCACAGGTTATATCATGCGGTGATGAAACTACATCATTACAAATACTAATCTGTTTTCTGTCAGTTAGGTAGTTTTTCAATAAAGACAGTAGGGAGCCGTTTACACCATAAATATTTAACTTATCTCCTATAATCTTGTGGTTAACCGTATCAAAAGCTTTCTTTAAGTCAAAGAAAACTGATGCAGTTGAACAGCCACCATTTCTTCCAATTCTTATATCGTCCGTTAGATCGGACACAGTATCCATGGTGGATCTGTTGGTTCTGTAACCATTTTGGTTTGGTGACAATAAATCATTTTCCTCAAAATAATTTATTAATCTATTGTGGATAATTTTTTCAAGGAGTTTAGCTTGAATTGGTAATTGGGTAATGGGTCTATAGTTTGTAATCTGAGAGGGGTCTCCTCCTTTAAAGAGAGGTGTGACACTGCCTATTTTCCAGTTTGCTGGGATCTCACTACTTGTGAATATGCAATTAAAGATGTGAGCTAGCAACTCAGGCAGCACCAGGAGTGCTTCCTTAATCACTGCTGTTTTTAGATCTTTTATGTTGCTGCTTTTGTTACAATCAATAAGTTTAACAAATTTCAGAACCTCTTCAGTGGTCGTGGAAATTACTTCAATGGAGCAATTTGGCTTGTCGCCATAGAACTGCCAATTATCATGCAATGTGGATGCCAATTTTTCTCCAATGGTAGAGAAGAAACAATTAAAATAGTCAGCGGTCATTTCTTTTTTAATTGGACGGGTAGTGGTGCTGTCAACTATGTTTATTTCATTCCCATTATTTTTCGATTTTTTTGGTAACAGTTCTTGAACTTGTTGCCAGAATATTTTGTTGTCACTAAAATTTCGTATTGTCATGTCTGTATAATAGGTTTTCTTTGCTTTTCTACAAAGTTTTGTTGTCCTATTCCTAAGGTTTCTGGCATAAATTAGGTCCTCTCTTAGCTTTGATTTCTTTGCTTTTTTTATTGCCGTATCTTTTTGGTCGATTAGTTTCAGTAGGTCTGGAGTCATCCACTTTTCTTTGGGTACACTAATCCTTCTAGTTAATATTGGACATTGTTTATCTAGTTCATTTGTGATACCAGATAGCAAATGATTCCATGCAACACTAGGGTTTGCTTCCCCAGTTACGAGTGCCCAGTCCTTATTTAGAAGGTCGTTAGTAAAAGTATCTTTATTATAATTTTTATATGACCTGTATGTAATGACACGTTTTTTTGCCACTGGTATTTTTAGTTTTTTAATTACACAGTAAATCATCAGGTGATCAGCTATCCATAGGTCAGCTACTCCTGATTCAGTGCTAAGGTTGCAGCGACTGAAAATTAGATCGATACAAGTCTCTTGCACTATGTTTCTGTCTGCTCTTATGTCATATCTAGTTGTCTCTTTAATAAGTTGCTCTAGACCAAATGAGTGACATGTTGTTGTTAGATCGTTGTTATGTGCGTCGTCTGTATCTAGCATGTTCATGTTAAAGTCACCTAATAACTGAATGTTTTCACTGTTTTTGATTGATTGATCTCCTATGATATTATTTAAGGTCTCAATAAATATCGATTTATCTCCCTGGGGGGGTCTGTAGATTACCCCCACATGAAGATCCTTTTGATTTGCAAGTATAATTTTTAGCACCAGAATCTCAATGTTTTCATTTGAGACTGAGAGAGTTTTATTAACCATGTATGTAAGACCATTTTTCACATAGCAACAGACACCACCACCCCCTTTCTTTTTCCCAGTAGTCGCATCCATAACATTTCTATCATTTCTGACAATATTATTGTAACCTGGGAGTTCAAAATCAATGTCTCTGTCTTTTTCGTGTAAAAAAGTTTCGGAGCAAGTCAGAATCTCCGGTTTAAGCTTGCTGAAAGTGTTTTTAAAATTACACCAGTTTGCCTTTATGCTTCTTACGTTACAGTGTACCACGCTGAATCCTCTGGCTATAATCTTTTTGATTTCACTAGACATAGTGATTCATGGTATCTACAATTATCATTAAATTGACGGGCCGTCCCGTTCTACATAACAGCATTTTGTAGCCAATAGGCCCTGCCAGGTTTGATGAAACAGAATAATGATGATGAAGATGCGGGTGAAAGAATATCAAGCTTCGAGCTATCACTGACAATGAAGATGTATAAGTAGGAGTAAAAGGGAATGTCTTTTATGTTTGACACTTCCACAACAATATGTGATAAGGAGATAAGTTTGATCGAAGTTAAACTTCTGCTTCTGAAGAAACGGCAGCAAAAGACTGTAAAAGTAGTGGGAGGAGAAGCGGTAGAAGAAGCATGGCAGTGGAGTGGAACCCAGCCTTAAAGGTGACTTCCTTTTACTTCAGCTACAAAGTAGCGGCTGTTAAATATCTAACATGTTTGATAGTAGCGGGAGCACTCTACGCTTACTGCTCCCACTTCTTTAATCAAGAAGCGGGAGGAGTAGTGGGAGAAGTAGCGGGGCAGTCAAAACCAGGCTTAAGATGGGTTGGAAAGAATTCAACAAACGGAAGAAAATGTTTAGTTCTTAACCGATGCTAGCTGAGAGTGCCGCTTTAATATGTCCATCACTAAAGCATCTTCCGTGCGTATGTAGTAAGGCTCTACTGGAGGAATCAACACAAAAATACACATAGCATAAGAGCCCTACTCCTGTAGGAAAAAGAAATAGGTGGGGAAAATGTTGGCGGGGAAAATGTCGGCGGGGAGGTAATTTGGCGGGGAGAATGACGGGCGGGGAAAGTGTATGGCGGGGAAATGGAGGCGGGGAGATTGCGGCGGGGAGATTGGCGGCGGGGAGAATGTTGGCGGGGAATACACCGGACACCATCAACACTATTATGCTCATTGTCCGTATAGCATATTACTTCCTCACAGGTTCCTTACCAGCTGCTTAGCAGGGACAAGTAGCAATGTAAATATTAAGTAAGAAATGGTTGAAAGATTAATTGACGACCACCAAACATAGTAATTCCTCTGTAAACTGTTTAAGGTTTAGGAAGCTTATATTAATCTCTAACTGGGTTCATATTGATCAGATACCTCTGGATCATCAGCATGAATTTAATTCGTCTAATAGATATGACAATAAACAATTGTTAATACAAACCTGCTGACATCCATAAAGTAATATTTCTTTGTCTCGAGGAAATGTTTTCCTGGCCACAGTATTTCCAAAGAATGGGTAGTTGTAGTCCTGATTTGAGAGCACAGGATGATTAGTGAGCAATTTATAGCAAGCCGGTTTTTGTGAAAGCTTTAATGATATTATTGCCTGGGCGAAAGTAATCATTGAAATAGGACTCGTCGTGTTTTAGCGACGTGTCGGGATTACTGTGGTTGTTCCTCGAAAAGGATCATAACTAAGATCTTCAGGACAAATTTGGTAGCAATGCCATTAGTAATATCAGATTATGTAACACACATCCATGCTTTATTATGGGGACGTGCAATATAGGGGGTGCAATAAACATACTCTTATGATAGTATCATATGGGTATCATATGGGTCACATTTTCAGAAAATGTCTAGTTCAACTTAACCAATCCTATCAAATAACCCAAATTTCAGACGAAAATAAAGTTCAAAATACAGTTCAACCTAACCAATTAAACAGATTGCTAGAATCAATGCAATGCCGAATATACTCGAATTGACCTAGTATTGGCCAAATTGCTGCCTAATTCAGCAGTATTTACAAAATGTGTACAGCTGCTAATTGTACATCTTCTGAAAATCTGATCAATATATAAGCTCGAATCGAATTAGTTCTTCTATTAAATGTCAGATAAATCACACGCAGGCAACCGCAATATAAACCTAAGTTTATTTCACAACATTATCGTTTGGGTACTATAATAAATCGTGACTTAACCCAATTACTTCAGAATCTCGAATGAATATTCAATTACAAGCGCGATCTCGTTTCATTCTTCCTCTATGGTCTTCTCTTGTTGAGAATAGGGGCCTGCATATCAGATATCTTGAACCCTGGTTCGCATGAAAGTATAGGACTCATGGTAAACTGTAAAATATATGAAAACACATGACATGTTTAGCAAGGGACATTTGTCACTACTCTAATATCGCTATCCATGTATTTTGCATGTTTCCATGACACAAGTCCCCATCTTTCCCATCATGAATTCACTTTATTCGCATATATCATTTATAGAAGCTGTGATATTGGCGAAAACAATCTTGCAATTTTCGAACAAAATGGGTTTAAATATTTGTATGCCAACCCTGAACTGAAGCTATCCCAGGATGCTCTGTAACAGACATGCGCAGGGGCACATACAAATCCCCTATTAGCGACGTAGGTGATCTAAGGGCCAGAGCTAAACCTTAAGTACCCATGTAAGACATTATACATTACAATATATGGGTCAGATTTTCAGAAAATGTACAATTCAACTTCACCAATCTTCTCAAATAACCCACATTTTAGACATAAATAAAGTTCAAACTACAGTTCAACCTAACCAAACAAATTGCTAGAATCAATGCAATGCCGAATAGACTCGAATTCACCTAGTACTGACAAAATTGCAGTCTAATTTAGCAGATTTGATGAAAGTGTACATCTGCTAAATGTACATTTTCTGAAAATCTGACCCATATAGCTAATTACCACCGAGTGACCTCAACTAATCCCATCCTATCCAGACGTGTTGTGACAGTTCCTTACAATCGGACATCTTGGTAATTAATATAAGCATCACTGCGCTATTCCCGCTAGGTTAAGTTATATAAATAAACCACACCTCAATGGTATCATTAGGAACTGGCTGTATGAAACATTTATAAAGGGTGAAGTCGGTGGAAAATGTACAATTCACCTTCACCGATCCTCTCAAATAACCCCCATTTAGGACATATAGTTGGGGTTTAATACATTTGAACGATTATTAAAATCAATGTTATACCTAACTAAATGAGGCTTATTAGTCTGTATCTGGCAGTGGTAGTGGATCTGATTAGTTTGTATAAGAGATGTATGTCTGGTCGAATAGGCTGTATGCAGTAGAATGCATCTCATATGATGATGTAGCGGAAAGTGAACTGTTTATATATGGTAGTTCTTGATTACTATAATTATATAATTTTGATTAAGTGACACACAACAACTTCTCTGAAGGGTATATATATGCGTTTTTCGATTTATATATTTGAATATTGTATTGGCCTTAAATTAGATAAAAAAAAATCAAAAAGATACTCAGATATACAGGTATGGTATTTATCAATCTGGGCCTAATTAGTAGAACATACCAAATGTGTATAAAGCGGCCGATTGTACATTTTCAGACTACCTGACCCTTATGGGTAAGATTTTCAGAAAATGTACAATTTAACTTCGCCAATCTTCTCCAAGAACCCAAATTTCAGACGAAAATAAACTTCAATATACAGTTCAACCTAACAAAACAGATTGCCAGAATCAATGCAATGCTAAATATACTCGAATTCATCTAACATTGGCCAAATTGCAACCTAATTTAGCAGAATTTACTAAATGTGTAGAGCCGCTAATTGTACATTTTCAGACCGCCTGACCCTTATATTGATTATACATCTTAGCATATATAGTCTGTATACGCCAGCCCAGCCAATGGCTATTTTTTCCCTTCAGTATATGTCCCCATTGCTAGTCCACAAGGAAAGGTCAGTGCAAGAATGACCTTTGCCTTTATTATAGTTTATAACTGCCCCCACCCTCCATCCTACCTCTGGACCTGGCATTGCTGTAAACGCTGCTCCCATCATAATGTCCCCAAGTTCCCCTATATATATTGATTAAAACACAATTAAACATTGCAATTCTCAAGGTGAGATGATTTCTGATACTTTTCCATCTGTCTCTATAATTATAATTTGGAGTTTCAAAATATAGCATTTGAATTGGCAGTATTTGTACGAACTAATTTGACGCAGCTGGAGTTGACTGAGGAATCTTAGGCAACCACTCGATCATGTTAATGACATGGACACTGTTTTATGGGTCAAATTTTCAGAAAATGTACAATTCGTCATCACCAATTTTCTCCAATAACCCACATTTCAGACAGAAATAAGGTGCAAAATACAGTTCAACCTAACCAAACAGATTGCTAGAATCAATGCAATGCAGAATATACTCGAATTTACCTAGTATTGACCAAATTGCAGCCTAATTTAGCAGAACTTACTAAATGTGTACAGCTGCCAATTGTACATTTTCTGAAAATCTGACCCATATATGCCTCTCTTTCTGTAATGTATTATTATAGTTTGTTCTTTTTTAAACGATAAGACAATCTAGACATTTTCAGGAGCATTTGGGAATAGTTATGTATCATGAAACTATATACCTGAATGAAATGATTAAATCTAAATATTTCAGGGATCAAAATACATCGCCACCTTATCTAATGTACATCTCTTGATTGCTTGCTGAGGGACATGGGGGGGGGGGGTGGGGCGATTGGCTTGTTGGGGGAACGGTGGGGATCAGCTGACCAAGCAAAAACTACCCTATCATCAGAAGAAATGATATACGTACACAAGTTAAAGGGTGGGATCAAGAAGATTATTTAAATATGAGTAATGTAATGATTGAAGTAGTTTTGTACTTTGGCAAGATGAGACATATCACAAACTGGGAATTTGTTTTCAAATAAAATTCATTTTAAAAAAGGGAATATGTATGCCACTTCATGCAACCAAAATATAAGTGCAGTTCTCCAGGAATAACATTCCAAGAAATATCAACATGTGATTTTTTTAAAATTTTGATGTTGATATATGTTGTTATAACCATATTACATTTATTAAGCTGTCTCTAAAATTATTGGGCGCCCTAAAGATCAATGCACCCATAATACCTATACCTATTTACCTATAAAGTAAATACATAATTTTAAAGCTTAAAACTTGTAAAGAATAAGATGATTTGCAGATTCACTCTAGGTCAAAACCTTCAGATCAGATAAGAATGGTATGTCAGCCTACTTCGCTAATCGGTTTCCTGGCCTAGAACTCGGCGTTTTAATGGAAATATAATGACATTGTGCGGTCTTAATGGAATTATAATGGCACTTTGCGGTTTGAGGCGAGAGGCTTTGCCTTCGTTTGAAGGGACTCTCTTAACTTTGGGCCTATACTGGATTATACAGGAGAGTGAGGTCGAGATTTGCCCCCGACCCCGACCCCCTTTCCACCCACCCCAACCCTGCCTGTATTTTAATTTCTGGACGTTTCATTAGTGTAATGCCTGACCCGATCATACCACTGTCCCTAATTCCCCCTATGTACAGTAAAGGGCAATGGAATGGAATGACTTGATATTGTTAATATCGATATTTCCTCTCATACATCGGTAGCACAATTAGCATAAAACGCTTCAAGAAAGATGGAATTTAGCAAGCGATCTAATGATTTCTAGAGTGAGAGTTCATAGCTTTGTGTTTGACGAGTTATCACAAAGTTCAAAGTCTCTCTATACCTTTCTCTTCTAAATGATATTTTTCGTTGTCATCCTGGTACATTTTTACATGAATGATATTTTCAGTAACCCAAATGCAGAAATGAACAGCAAGATTGACATTAGAGCAATGCGGTACAATGGTTGAGATTTTGGAGATGTGTTGACAGAGATCCGCTTGTATAATCAAATGTTTCGTTTTCGTATTATATATGTTTTTACTTGTATCGTGGAGTATTTTTGTACACTATACTACGCGCAAATATAATGTAATTTTAGTTTTTAAATAAGAAGGCCTTCTGTCTGCATAATAAACCAGATTCATCTTCTCCATTACTCCTGTGAGTACTATTATGCACTTCATATAATTATCACAACAAGAATATCCGAGTCAAGAATATCCGAGAGTCACTTAGTGCACGGTCTCTCATGTCGATATCGATATCGATATCTTATTTTTACTTTAACAATTCTTATTTTCTTTTAAAAACTTCAATCAGTTATCATTTATTTTCAATCAATTATCATTCGTCTTATACCCATTGTATGTGTATACCATTGGCATTGCGTGTATTTGAAGAGTATAGATAACATTTTATACGCCAAGAAGGCAGGATATCTTGAATAAAACATAAAAAATCAAAATTCAATTCAATTCAAGAATTCTTTATTGCAGTAGATCTTTTTACAATAAGGTGGTCCACCATTCTAAATAAACAAATATTTAGATAGGTCTTCCATTGAGTGCCTAATATAAAATGAAATTAAGGGATGGGGTTTTTAGTTGATACCCAATGCTTGAAGAATAGGAGACCCCCACATTAAAGGTTGGAACCTCCTGACCAATTGGGTGAATTACAGAGGTACTGCCGATTTTCTTCATGCACAGATCATGAAGCAACAATAGGTTTTTTGCCCTAATAATACATACCAAACTATTGCTAAACAACATT
Source organism: Sthenelais limicola (assembly GCA_942159475.1). Taxonomy (NCBI): domain Eukaryota; kingdom Metazoa; phylum Annelida; class Polychaeta; order Phyllodocida; family Sigalionidae; genus Sthenelais; species Sthenelais limicola. The sequence goes on from OW804102.1 coordinate 39,009,835, forward strand.
GCCAACAGATCTGCCGATTCAGATGTTATATTAAACCATTCATTTAACTATAATTGGAAGAAAACACAGAGGAGCTGAACTCACCTTCCGCCATCTTGTATCCATGTAATTCGAATTACGGAGATAGGCCTAAGCACAATGATAACAACAAAGTACATATTGAGTGGGTAATTAAATCAGCATTCTAGCGACAAACTGAATCTCACGAAATTCGGTCACATTATGACTAATATAACTGCATTCATCAATATTGTGTTACACTTACATGTACACGAATTTGAACTCAAGTCAGCCGAGCAAAACGGGCACCGGTGAGGGATAAGCGAGGCCAGCACAAGACACAAGCTTAATACGACAGAGGGGTGTTGCACGACGCATGCTCGTTGCATATTGATGGCTGTTCGTAGCCTTTTTGTTGCTCCTTGAAATTCGTAGATAATACTGCTCGTTCTTTGCCTTAAAAACGTGAACCTGTTGCACAACCAATTCATAGGTGCTCGTTCGTTGGGACATAGACAAACTAAGGAAGACGCTCAAGGTTTTTCCAACATTTATTGTGAAACAGAGGGTTGATTGTGGCCATTCCTTCTCGTTCATAGCCTCGAAAGAGGACGGAATCCAGTTCGTTTGTTTACTTGTGCAACACACCTTTGACCTATTGGTTAACACTGACACTAAGGATTATTTCCAGGATTATGTCCATCTTTAAAAACATTGAAATGTCAAATGTGATACAGGATACAAACCATGTGTATTGTACTGACAATATTGCACGATCTGTTGTGACGTGACCTCTCGGCCAACTTCTGGGTAACTTTCATAGATCATAGTTTCACATCGCGGTCGGTCATAAGACAGAATTCATAATTATGTAGAAAGTTTAAATAGTGATAATTGAGGAATCACTCTTTAGCTCTTTATCTTAGCTGGCTTTTACTCCCATGGAAGGGCTTCCACTAGTGGGCCTAGAAATGTGCAATTGGCAGCTCTGGAAAATTCTGGAAAATGAAGCTACAAAATATCTGAATACATTTGGTATTGCATTGATTCAAGTTAAGTTGTGTTCTGTTATGTTGAAATGTATCTTGGAACTCGATTTAGATACTTCTTCTGACCAAAGCTTCCTTCTTTTATTTTCCAATAATGTTACAACCTCTATACATGTACAGGATTCTAGTTGAACAGGTAGGACTAATTATATGTAATTACAAAGGCACACTCTCGATGCTAATGTTAGTGTTCCAAAATTGCAAATGCCCAGAATAGAACTGTTCATAATTAGTATTCACTAAAAGATGCCTGAAGCCTTCAGATACAGACACACATTAAGGCCCTAGTCCACTAAGCCAATTCTCATGTGATTCTCACATGCGGCGCAAAATCGCATGAGAATCGGTTTAGTGGACTGGGCTTTTAGTGATGCAAAATATTAGAAGTATTCATCTGAAATCTCGGAACTCTCGGAACTCTCTCTATATACAGGTGGTCTGCCTATATATATACAAGACTAGTGATCCTGGACTATTATTACATACCTGTTGTAGTCTTTAGTATAAAACCCTATGGAAGCGGAATTGCGGGACATAAATTGTTTTTTTAATGTAACGTGTGCTGCCTGACTGGGCAGTGATTTGATTGGTTATAAGGCAGTGTGCAATGACGCCATTGTGAGCCGATGTTGACAGTGTGACCGGTGATGTTATTGTTGTTCATCGTGAGTTAAGTACGTGTTATCATATATATACAAGCGGGTAGGAAAATCAAAATTCAAAAAAGTATGTAATAAATCGAGATCCCAACTCATCCAGGTAATCTGGTGTATATGTCCCTCGTTGTCCATGCGGATAACTCAGGACATATGAGCCAGATTACCCGGACTCATTAAGATCGCTCTATTTATGGTCTTTGATTGTTATATTTTCTTGATATCTTGCTCAATAAAAAGCAATAATATTGCAATAATCTCATTCCCATCTCCTGTTTGCCATCCAATTATTCCCAACTCACAACAATAATTTACATATTGAGACAATACTTTAAATATGTTGACATGAAAAGATGAACATTTATTTGTTAGTGGGGACAGAGCGTCTTTAATAAAAGTAAAATGAACAATGAAATATTTAAACGCTGAGAGCTGCTTCAGTGTTAAAAGATTCGCAAATGCTGCAGAGTACAGTCATAAAGACAAAAGAAAGTGATGGATGGCTAACGCCGCGTTGACAGCCAGGGTCATATTCACAGGGCGATAGCAGGTAGCTATACAACCTCCTAAGAGCTCCCAGTACAACAATAAACGGTGGTGTTTGCATAAGTAATGTGAAATATAAGCGGCACAAACACCAGCGCCACCCTGTGGATCATATGGATATTGTTGGGGTCGAAGAGTCACACAAGTTTCCACACAAAATTGATATCTGTTTTGCATCATCTTATATTTCGATCATTTTAACTTAATTTTTATCATGATTGGTTTTCTGTTGAGCTTCGTGTTGAAACCTACAAGCGCCTTACGAGAACAAGATTTGTCGTCCCATCCAGTGCATGCTGACTGAGTTACTTAATGCTGGCCTTGACTCTATGGTTATATATATGCATGTAAAAGAACCATTGCAAATAATCAATGGGTAGTCTAATCTAATATAATCTAATGGTACTGTGTAAAATCTATAGAAAATATCCCATATTCAGCAAGGAGTATTTATCAGTTCTCTAATGTCAATTGATATTCATGTGTTATACATGGTTCCATAACACAAACCTCCATCTTTCCCATCATGCGTTTGATTTTCATACATCTTTTATAAAAGATATTGGTGAAAACATTCTTGCAATTTTCGATCAAAATAATTATTGCCAAATATTTGTCAGATCTCATCAGAATCCATCCATCCCAGGATGCACTGTAACTGACATGCATAGTGGCACATGCACATCCCCTATTGGCAAAGAAACTTGAGTCCTCGACGGACGTCAGGCAGAAAACCAAATAATCCCAAACCGTTCCCAGGGCACTAATTAACAACCCCTGACGTATTCTAATATGTCCAGTCCCCGTGAGCCTTGTACATCCTTCTAACATAGAATGTACAAGTTAAAAGTTATATAATATAAAAAAAACTCATTGCAAACTTAGAATAAACTAGTGCAGTTTAATAAGTATTCCACAGTCCCAGAGGGTTAATCTTTGCATAATCTGAACGTGAGTATAACACATTATCAATAGTTGATATGAAATATTTAGTAGCTTATAGAATACCTCCCATCCAAGTGGCTGTGAGGAGCTATAGACACTATATGAGCCATGGCGTCGGAAAAGGTACCATCGGCAATCTAAAATTTGAGTAAATTCTGCAAAATTTGACTGACAAATGATAAATACTAAGTATATCTGAGTATATTTGGTATTGAGTTGATTCAATACATCTGTTTGGTCATGTAGAGCTGTATTTTGAACTAGATTTTTGTCTTAAAGTTGCATTTTCAGCTATTAGGGAGATTTAGCAACCACAATGCAACAACACAACACAAACGCATCCACTAACTTTTAGTACATTATTACCGTTGTGGGGATATCGCAAGAGGCCTGGGGGGCGTTTCATAAGTTAACGCAGCACGCGTTCGTTATGGTAGCGATAAATTTAGCGTGCGTTCGTTATAGTAAAGCAATGTTAATTGACCTCAGTTTTGGCCCTTAACGCGCGCTATGTTTGGTAACGACTGTCGTTAGATCCTATAACGCGTGCTGTGTTAACTTATGAAACGCCCCACTGCAATGCAGATTCCCTTGGCCTAGCGCCTCTTGAGATATACCCAGTAGTAATGTACAAATATTTAGATTTAGTGGATGTGTTAGTGCGTTGTGGTTGCTAAAACTTCCTATTATGACAAATATAATGTTAGGAAATTTACTCGTATCCAGACCTAAAGGACTGAATTTAATCAACATTCTGTGGCTGTTAAGTTAAATTGGCCTAGCGAATAGCGCACCAGTGAGCGATAATAAGTGAAGTTTTTGCATGGAAGGATTTAGGTTCTTCAAATACAAGTGAGGAGGTTGTAAAGGCCCTTTAGCAAAAACATCAGGACAAACTCCTCCGAAGTTTTGGTCAAATGTTTTTTAGATGATTTGGAAAATTAAACAACATTTAGTTTTTGACCAACTTTAACTGAGAGTGCAGTTTTAAATTTGGTTTACATTGGAGGTTTGGTGAAAGTGAATGGTACATTTTCTGGGGATCTGACCCATATGGGTGAAATCGCCAGAAAATGTACAATTCGCCTTCACCAATCCTCTCAAATAATACAAATTTAAGACAAAAGTGAGGTTTAAAATTCAGTTCAACACGACCAAACTAATAGTTTGAATCAAGGCAATATCAAATATACTCAGATGTACCTAGTAGCAGAATTTACTAAATGTGTAGATCTGACTATTGTACATTTTCTGGTGACCTGACCCATATATATAGCCATTGAATGTTGGAAGGGAAATTGAAGGGTTGTAATCCATTCTTTGCATCTAATTTCCCTGGAGATTGTCTAGAGTGAATTCAGGGGCCCGTTGCATAAGAAATCGTCACTTAATATTTGTCTTCCTCAGCTATACCTTTCTATGCTAACAGCTGGTTAGGATATTTTAGAGAAGGCATTTGCTATAAAGACAATTCTAATCTGTATCCCTAAAGTAGGAATACCTTAGGGCAAATAGCTTAGCAAGGAACATTTTAAGTAAGGGTTTTTATGCAACAGGCCCTAAAAAGGAGGGGGGTGTTGAGGTGTTTTCGTTGGCGTTGGTCCTTTGTGTCAGCCAGTAGACCCTAGCCTTTGTAGACAGCACTACCTTGTGATTAATATTGATTAGTTTGGTAGCATATATATATATAATACTCCTATGCTCCAGGCTCCTATGTCAATAGGTTTATTGAGCCTCTTCCATTTGCTACGTATAGTTTGATCAACTCAAGTAGTTTCTAACTAACACAAGAACAAATCTATACATTTATAAACAATTTGAATGAATATAACAATTTCAAGTATGTCAGAAATGTTTAATGGACAATTTGATAGATGAACACAAAGTTAACTATGTCAAAGACCAGGCACACACATTCCCAGTCATGTGATAGGGAGGGAGGGAGGGAAAGGGTGGGAGGGGGAAGGAGAGTATGAAAGAAGCAGAGGGACAGGGTGGGAGAAAGCGGATAGGGTGAGGGACAAGAGGATAGAGTGAAAAGAGGGGAAGAGAGAATAGGTCCCCGCAGGTAATAGGAGAAGACAGGTAGGGACAGGGGAGAAGCAGGGGGAGAAAAGGAGGAGAGGCAGTGAGAGAGGAGGGGAGAGACAGTGAGAGGAAGTGGGTGACCGTCCGGAGGACAGGTACTTAGCTAGTATGATATAATGCGCTAGATAGCCTACCCAAACATTCCTAAAAAGAGGATTAATGAATATAAATCATTGAAACTTATGAATTATTCTGTGACAACATTACAAAGGAGAAATTTCAACATGAAATAAATAATATGAAATTAAAGTTTAAAAGGAAAGGTGGCCCCCGCTCCCACCTGCACCAGATCCAGTGTGAACTTCTCGGCTGAAGCTTGGAGGAAAATAAAAGACCAGAAGCCTCCTCTCAGGTGCTTGTTAATCCTGACCAGCAATCCGATAGGCTGTAACTGCCACCAGCAAATCCAACAACACATCAGCTCAAAATCAACCTGTCTCATATTTCCCTTCCTGATTTGAGGCTCCTTTTGTGTGTCTCTACTCATTTCTTTAGTGTTTATCAACTTGAATGCAAAGTTGTAACATGTCCCGAAACAGGTAAATTGTAAATGCCGGCATTAGAAAATTGAAAATGACTAGAAGGAGATGTGGAGGAGTGTTGATGAAAATAAGTAGCGTGGGTCTGTTTCATAATATAGCTTTCCTTAATGTTGTCCTTGATAAGCAATTGTTCCAAGCCCAATTGTTACTAGCCCAATTGTTCCTAGCTCAATTGTACCTTGCTCAATTGCTCCTAGCTCAATTGTTCCTAGCTCAATTGCTCCTAGCTCAATTGTTCCTAGCTCAATTGTTCCTAGCTCAATTGTTCCTTGCCCAATTGTTCCTTGCCCAATTGTTCCTAGCTCAATTGTTCCAAGCCCAATTGTTCCTTGCCCAATTGTTCCTAGCTCAATTGTTCCAAGCTCAATTGTTCCTAGCTCAATTGTTCCTTGCCCAATTGTTCCTAGCTCAATTGTTCCTAGCTCAATTGTTCCTAGCTCAATTGTTCCTAGCTCAATTCTTCCTAGCTCAATTCTTCCTTGCCCAATTCTTCCTTGCCCAATTCTTCCTAGCTCAATTGTTCCAAGCCCAATTGTTCCTATCCCAATTGTTCCTGACCCAATTCTTCCTACCACATTTTATCCAAGCTCAATTATTCCTATAGCTAAGCAGAGCTCTGGTAAGGTAATTTAAGGGAGGAATTTGCTATAACCCAAATGCTATTATTCATTCTGACGGTAGGAAATGTTACCTAGCCAAGAGGATCGTAAGCCACAAACTATACTATTTTTTTTTTAGAAAAGGAAGGCTTTAGCATTAAACAATCACATTTATAGAACAAACATCGTTTATTTCAGCTTGAAACATTGTATGACTCAATTATACCTTACTCATCATATAAATACGTACTATGTATTACTTGCACACGAAATTCTATAGCACTAACGGTTTTTGTGTAGAACAGGTAGAATCCTTGTAACCATGCAATAGAAGAATCAAGAAATGCATGGCCGCAAAGACTAATTCTTTTGTATAAACTACCAACATTTGACAGATAAAAACATTCTCTTATTTCATCTCATCTTATGAACCAGGCCCCAGCAGGTAGTATGATAATACTAGTCCATTATAGATGGAGAACAGAGTAAAGAATGAATGTAATCTAGTAAGCATGGCTCTGATTGCTGGACCCGTTCTGTACCCAGTGCAAATTGAAATCGGAAGTGACACCGATGTGTCCTAGGCTTGGGTTACATTAGCTTGATACAATAGGGCAGTTGTCATAATATAAGTTTATTGATTACCTCACATTCTCTCCCCCCTAAAGCCTTGTGTACACTAAACCAAGTTTGGTGTGTGAGGGTATTCGATTGACACATGCACAAGTGGGTTGGTAATAGGGGAGTTGCATGTCTCCCTGTGCATGTCTGTCACAGTGCATGCTGGGACGGATTCTGTTCAAATTTGACAAAAATATTTGGCAACATTGTTATAAATTATTGCAAAAATGTTTTCACCAATATTATAGCTTGTATGAATGATAGATGATAACCAAATGCATGATGGGAAAGATGGGGACTTGTGTTATGGAAACATACTATATCACATGGATATTGACATTAGAGCATTGATAATATTCCATACTTAACATGTTTCCTTTAGATTTTATATCGTATCATTACTCCCATAATTCCATGCGAATCAAGATTCAAAATGGCGGCTATGCAACTCCCCTATTGGGAATGACTGGACTGATGGACAGTCAGCTACCTGAAGCAGGGGCGGGGGTGGGGGCGGGTGGGGGCGGAGGGGGAGGGGGTGGTGGGGCAGGGAGTGAGGACATGACTCTTTGCAAGCAGGAAAAAGCCAGACAAGGCAAAGGGAAAGAGACAGGATGAGAGAGAGGAGTGAGCACACATGTAATACAAGTAAAATTACATGTCCACTGGCCAGACTGTAACCATTAAGCGAGTCTGCCTGTGTCAGATTGAATAGGGATCCCCATCAAAAAGTGACCCCTCTGAATCTTATTATACCAAAGGTACTAATGATATTATGGGAGGAGGGGGTCAATTTTCGACAATAGACATACAACTATATACGTACAATATATGTATAACTTAAACCTGGCCGTCAATTGAAACAATAAATAATATAAATCTCTGCCGTCCCGTAAAGTTCTGTCATTTATACCATTAAAAAACTGATGTAGGCACCTGATATTTGTGAATCAATTCGAAGAAATCTGGATACATAATATCTGAAGGTTTTATGTAAATATATGAATTACTTTAGCTGTAGAATTTACTTTACACCTTCCATTAGAGGTCATTGATGTGCGAATTTATATCTGTGCGAACATGTGGTTACCTGTGTAGAAATATCACCTTCCTTTTTGATATAGTAACAGGTTTAGCTCCATATCTACCAACAAATTAATGCTCAATATTGGGTAAACCTATGTTTTGATACCCCTGCATAAATGACTGGGTCACTTGTTGATAAGGTGGGTCACTTTTCCATGGCCGTAAAACGACCCTCGTGTCGAATTTCGATGTAGAAAATCGATCCCTGGGTCACTTTTGTACGGAGCCATTTTCCCATATATGACACCAGCCTTCTTAAGACTGCAAAAATGGCTTAATGAACACCGCGTCTTTATTTTTGTTTTAAACATTTGGTTTTATTTCAACTACCTGCCATCGTGACGCATACAATACTAAATGTTCTTTGCTTCAACGTTTGTTTCCGTTCTTGCCGACTTCACACCTGATCGGCCCACTAGAAAGATATCATTTTGCAATAATGACCTCTGTCACGAACACCGCGTCTTAACTCCATGCGAATCAAGTTTCATCATCACAACATCAAAGCCCCTATAGATCTATACTGTATTAATTGGTATAACAACATCTGAACAAGTTTGACTTTCTGGATAAGCAAGCTATGGCACGCCTTGCAGTGAACATTCTCAGTCAGTTGCTAGTATATGTTCATCCCCTGTACACATGACAAACTCTTTTATAAATGCCGTTACAGTCTAGGCTCAGAGTTTAGACAGTCCCTCCAAAGGCAGGGAAAGCCCCTCGCTCCAAACCGCAAAATGCCATTAGAATCCAGGGTCAGGGAAGCGCAATAGCCGTCCAATCACTGACATACCTTTCTTATTTGACCTGAGAAGCTCTGAAACTAGAACAAAAAAAAACGAAAACTCCATGACAACTTACTGTATGATGTGAACACAGATGATATGTGGGTCGGATTTTCAAAAAATGTACAATTGGCAGCTGTACACATTAAGTAAAATCTGCTAAGTTAGACTGCAATTTGGTCAATACTAAATAAATTCGAGTATATTCGGCATCGCATTGAATCTAGCAATCTGTTTGGTTAGGTTGAACTGTTATTTGAACTTTGTGTTAATGCAGCACGTCTGAAATTTGGGTTATTTGAGAGAATTGGTGATGTTGAATTGTACATTTGCTGAAAATCTGACCCATGTATGACAACATTCATTCCAGGCTGAATGTGGGATATTTTCCTCTGACTAGATTTCAGGGCCCCTGTGGAACAGAGGGAACAAGCCATGTCACTGTGTCACGTCTGAACAGACATAAAGCTACTCATATGTGTGTATGTATTACTAAGGCTTCCACAAACAGTTCTATATGGCCACCCCACCTCCATGCTCACACATCATGTTGGCCAGGGATTCAGCCATTGTACAATGAGCAGCTCTAATAATATTAGAGCTGCTGCTAAATTGCGATGTGTTTCAGAAAAATGAGTTACAATTCCTGAACAAATAAGAATTTAAAAAGATTTTTGTACAAGAACCCTTCCTCAGCATGTTTTCATATTGGGGGTGTTTAGCGCTGAATACATGTCTTAAATCTCAAAACTATATGTAGAGGACTCTGCAGGCTGCAACTAATACTATGAATGATGACAGTGAAGAAGGGATGGCCTTGACCACCATTAAAGGTAGTTTATTACACCATAAACAATTACATAATCAAGTAAGAAAAAAAAATTTCAAAGTACGTGCAGTCAATATGGGTGCTGGAGCGAGAGTGAGGGAAGGAATATTATTGTTGTGGGCGTGGAAGGGACGGAGATTATGATGTAGCCCCGTTGCTTGGCGTGCGTCGTGGGGGCGTGACCAAGGGGGGCGTTGCCTAGCGCCGTCTCTAATATACCCGGTGATCCTTCACCTACACATATGTAGAGGACTCTGCAGGCTGCAACTAATACTATGAATGATGACAGTGAAGAAGGGATGGCCTTGACCACCATTAAAGGTAGTTTATTACACCAAAGAAGGCCAACCCGGAGTCACAGAAGTGAAAGATGCTCTGAAATGAAGGTGTCCACTTTAAGTTTCATTTCCATAGATGGGGTGATATAAGAATTGACACAGTTAGAACGCCAATTACCCCTTGATTTGATGTCAGACATCGACGCACCAATGGATGCCATAAATGTTGCCCCTCCTCGACGTAGAGATTGAGGAGAAAACACACCCGACATCTTGGCATTACATACACACTCTTGTAGGAAACTCTTAATTTCGTCATAAGTGGGGTTTGAACTGGTTCCTGTAGCGAAGAGAAGAGAGTTCGATGATACAGCTGAAGACAACACATATTTCTTCAGCCAGAAGACCGCACACAAGGTATGGTCTTTAAGTTTTACAATAGGGATGTCAAAGGGGGTTGAAGAAGTCTTGGACGAATTTACTGTCACAACTAGGCCCCACGGTGTCAACCGTATGTCTCGCCGATGAAGTACATGGGGGGATGGGACGATGTGACCTACTCTCAGTAATGATCTTTGTTTTTGTTTTTAAAGTTTTTATTCAGCCAGAGGCATTATGCTGTTACACACTGTTCTCAGTAATAGCTGGTGGAAAAATTAGATTTACATCAAGATATATGAAAACACAAATAATCATGATTTAAATATTAGATAAAAAAATAGAAAAATACGACAATATCCAATTTAACTGATAGTATCAGGCCATATAGAACTGTTTGTGGAAGCCTTAGTAATACATACACACATATGAGTAGCTTTATGTCTGTTCAGACGTGACACAGTGACATGGCTTGTTCCCTCTGTTCCACAGGGGCCCTGAAATCAGGTCAGATCTAAACATGAAGAGTAGCATAGTCCATAGAATGCACTGACGAGTTGAAGTAAAATCCACTTGCTGAGACATCCGCAACAAGTGAGTAGGCAAGATGGGATCCGATGGAGTCGGAGAAGCTCCTGGTAAGCGGCTAATACCGCGAAGTACACCTTTTATCGATGGGTGAGATAATGCAGGACAGTCAATAAGGCGTAACCTTGCACCGAAGACTACGCCACACAGATAGGTGGTAACCGACGAACACTTCATGAAGGTTGAGAGAAAGGCGGCGTACATGCACAAGGCCTCCACTGATATCGGCGTGCTCGGAATACTGTTCTTGTGTAAGAAATCACTAAACGTCTTCCACTGACGTTGACGCTGACTCAGAGTGGAAGGGGAGACCGACTTGGCCTGCAGCATGGCGACCCTCTCCATCCATTTGTCCATGCCTATCAGAATGAGATGAAACATATGACGAGAAACAGCATAATCCAGCTTCAGTTAAAGTAGAAAAGTCACACGACTCCCCCATATAAGGGAGACGAGATAAATAGTCAGCTACAACATTGTTCTTTGTGTTAATATAATAGGGGGAAAGTTCAATGCCATATATAAAAGTTGTCCAAAAGAGTTCATACAACCACTGCATACATGTCTTGTTGCAGCTTATACCATTGGTTAGCATTGCTACAACTTGAGTGTTGTCAATAAAACACTTCACACGACAACCTTTCAGCTTATCCTTCCACCTTCTCACTCCCAGAAGAATGGGGTATAGCTCCTGGACATTGATATTGTCATGCTTTAAGTTCTCCATAGGCCCAGAAGCTAAATGATGGCAACTTGTGTCCTCCCAAGGTATGGTGTAGTGATGGAAGGGTCCTGCTATCCAATCACCACCCAGAAAAATTCCAAAACCTCGACTAGAAGCGTCAGAGATCATGGGCAGTTCATATTCTGGTTTTACAAGAAGACACACACCGTTGAATACCTTGCAGAAGGCATTCCACCACTTTATGTCCTCTCTGAATGCATCCGATATTGGAGAACGGTTTAACCTTTTAGCTAGGATCACTTTGTACAAATCGAATAGGCGCCTGCAAAAGGTACGCCCACCCTTGAAGACTGAGGCACAATGGGCGAGGTACCCACACAGACGTTCTAAGTCCTTCTTTGAGATGTATTTGGCGTCTTGTACTTCATTAAGAATGACCCGAAGCTTGTCTAACTTCCCTCGTGGAAGGCTTAAGGTCATATGTGAAGAATCAATCTCGAAGCCCAAGTAGGTGCAGGTATTGCTAGGAGTGGTCACCTTAGGCCACGCCACATAAAATCCAAGGTAGCGGAGGACAGCAATAAGGGAATCACGGGCCTGGGTACAGGAGGGAAGGTCAGGGGTACATAGGAAGAAATCATCTAAATAATTTACCACACGTACATTGAACAGATTAAGCATACACTCAGCAATCATAGTAGAAATGCGATCAAAAATGCATGGACCTATTCTAAGGCCAAAACACAGTCTGTTATCTGTTAAGTATTGTTCTTTCCCGTCAATCATCCACCTGAATCCGCACAATGTCCTATGGTCAGGGTTTATGGCAACTGCTCTGTATGCCGATTTAATATCAACGATGCTCATATAAGAGCCTAAACTAACCATGTCAGTCGCCATATCAATATTATTATAAGAAAAATTACGAACCAATGAGTCGCAATGAAAGTTCACCGAGTCACCATCCGGGCGTGAACAGTCGGTTATTGGCCTTATCCCGCCGTCAGGCTTGAAGACGGCTCCCAGGGAATGAACACATTTAGGTTTTGTATCAACAATAGAAATACAACCTTCAAGAAGCTCGTTTTTTACGATTTTATCCATTTTAATACGAGCACTGTCTTCCAGAATGGAAGCATAATTCTTGCAGTCGTATGCCTGTACTGGCTTATCGACCACGTCAACACCATCAACGACACCGTCAAATACATCTACATATCGTTCAAAAATAGAACATCCCTGATGGAATAAAATAGCCGCAAAGCGACAAGGTTTAAGTTGAACAGGCAATTCATCTAGTTTATGTACACATTCGCAGTTACCAAGAAAACAACCACTAAATACATTAACAGAACGACCGTTCTTAGATACAGGAGTAGAGAAAAGGGCCATATCAGGCAAAATATCAACTTCACCACGACGAAAGTTCATAACAGCATCGCAAATATCTCTGTACTTACATTTGCCATCACAACTCATAGCAAAGTCATCTTTAGGGGGAGAATCGGGAGGAAATTTACCTGTCGAATCATTCGACTCGATCAAAACACTGTCGTCGGTGTCCATGTTGCCATCATTTACAACCTTCCTTGAGGGAGAGTCAACTAACTTAGCAACCAATTTTCCCGGTAACCTATAGATGTCAGCACCATCCCGATTCCCCATATCATCCTATTTGGCCACTTTTCCCGATACACATGACTTGGCGCCGTGATCGGAAGATGAGCACGTTGAGCAACGATGAGGGTATTCACATTGACTCTTAGAACAACCCCCAGCGTTAAACTTGAAGCAAATCCTGTTGCCACTACTAGAAGATGCCTTGGGCTTGGTTGAAGATCCAGCTTTAGTAGATACAGCCTTTCTGGAGTTTTCATACGAGTAGTACCGAAGTACCTCCTCCTGCTTCACATCACTAAAAGCCGCGAGACCCTTCTTGTTTGCCCTCACTCGTACCGCTTGATCATACAACATCGATGCTCTCAAGGTATACATTTGGGAAGCATTTTTCTCCGTCATAGTAATCGCATGGGACAACACTCCCGACAACTCCTCAAATGGTCTACAGTCTACCAACATCTTTTCCAACATATGGAGGGATAGCAATAACAAATTATCAAAAGTCTCAATGCTCTCACCCTTGTCCAGGTGTTGATCCCTATCAAAGGGACCTGACCGCTTCCTTGAGGAACTGCGCCGACGACGGCTGGATGTAGAAACGTTGTAAATGGAGCTCTCTCTGCTTGGAGATCTATCCTCCTGAACATGGTTGCGATGAGAAGACCTCGATTCTCGGAACTTCACCTCAGAATCCGACGATGAAGCCTCAGACGGATCAGGACTGACTGTCTTCTCATTAGATCGCTTCTCTAGGCCCTCCACGGCGGACAAGATCTTCCCGACCATACCTTCGAGGCCGGTAACCCGTTCGGTGAGTGCCGTAGTTTTTTCTCCTTCAACCGCCTTAACTTCTGCAATAAGTTTCCTGTTACATAAATCGCCTGTTGGCGCATCATGGGCGTAACCACAAGGAGCACACTGCTTCGGCTTCATGTTGAAATAATTCCAGACAAACGACTCAAAACCCGAAAATATAAAAAATTTTCAAAGTACGTGCAGTCAATATGGGTGCTGGAGCGAGAGTGAGGGAAGGAATATTATTGTTGTGGGCGTGGAAGGGACGGAGATTATGATGTAGCCCCGTTGCTTGGCGTGCGTCGTGGGGGCGTGACCAAGGGGGGCGTTGCCTAGCGCCGTCTCTAATATACCCGGTGATCCTTCACCTACACATATTGAATATATCTATGCATGTCTGGACGTTATCTTCCTTGTTGAAGGCGAATAGTATTTTCTTATCACAACCTTAACCCTATGAGATATACCTACCCGGTTCAACACTAACTTAGCTTCCCGTCCCCCAACCTGATGAAGGGAAGTTTAAGTCATTTTTAAAACTTTTTATTTGCAGTATCATATTTTAAACAAGTTACAAACGTGCACTACCGACCCAACATCAGGCCGTTCTATACGTTGCCTTTATAATATCGTACTACATTTTAATTTAGATTAAGTTTGATGGTGTGACATCGCACAGGGATATATATTTTAAATGCATGTGCTGTTATTTTACATAATATCTTCCCCCACTATATCCATAGTCTATAATTAAGTAGATATTTCATGAGCATGTTATTCCCGTATTTCTTCCAATTAACACATGTAGAACTAGAATAATTGAGGAACTAAAAACCAATACATTATAAGTAAGGACGTTTATCACTCTATAACCTTCTTCAGTATAATCTAGTCAATTAAAAATTGTATTTCTATCCTTCAATCAACAGGTCTTATACAATACTTGGTTGCCTTCCGACACACGAGGCATGGAAACATCCGATTAATGTTAGAGTTGCATGTTGTGTAAATCTTGATATCGGTAATAAAAATTCCAATTGAACTCATGGAAATGTCTCTGAAGTAGCTGGAATAAAAATGTTTCAATACAATATTGATGTTGGCTTTCAATTATCACTTCCGCTGCTACCACCAGTACAAACGTATTGGATTGTTTTACTATAGTTTTGAGATGTGTTACAGAAAAATCAGTCATACTCAAAGTTGATGTTTTTCGAAGTGATTATCCACATGATCTCTTAATAGAAAGCTAGCTACTTTACTGGTAATTGTACATCCAGAAATACTGCACATGTTTTGTTGTTTTTTTTCAAAATAGAAATATGAAACCTAAAATATAGAAACATGTATCAGCTAATGTTTACCATCATTAGAATCTGCTTAACCTCATATTTCCAAATACGACGATATTTCAAAACCACAAATTTGTTTGCGACTTGGACTCATTTCCTGTGAAACATCACATTTCTTTCATTACTTTCCTCACCGTCTGGATGTATAATTTGAGCAAAACATTGGAGAACTTTGCAATGCAGATTGTACCACCAGGCTTCATACAAATACACATTTACATTTTGGTGTTCATCAAATGCCATCGATACTGTCGTCTCCCTATTATCACCCACTGCTGACCATATTTCTGTGCAGATTGAGCTTCATATTCTGTGGGAAACATAGAACAGCAGTTGAATATCTATCTATCTAACTCCTGCCTATTGAACAGCGCTAGTTTAGGTACATGGGTCAGATTTTCAGAAAATGTACAATTCGCCTTCACCAATCCTCTCAAATAACTCGAATTTCAGACAAAAATAAAGTTCAAAAGACAGTTCAACCTAACCAACCAGATTGCTAAAATCAATGCAATGCCTAATATACTCGAATTTACCTAGTATTGACCAAATTGCAGCCTAATTTAGCAGAATTTACTGAATGTGTACAGCTGTCAACTGTACATTTTCTGAAAATCTAACCCACATAATTATCGGTTAATAACATTACATGGTTTTCACGATGTTACTATCAGTTATTCCTGCGAATCCAATATAGGTTACATCTATATGGTATTTACTATTGTCCTTTCTCAAATTACAGTGCGATGTTTTCGACAAATACATTATTTTTCAACACATAAAAAGTGAGCCTAGTCATATATATAGAACTACTAAAGAAGACATGTTTAACATAAGCAAACACAGATGATAACCTTATATTATAGTTTCTATTATTCCTAACGATGATATATATATGTGCTTAAATGCCAGTTGAGTTTTTAATATTTGTCTTTCTTCCCCAAGGTCTGACAGGTTTCCTATTCTGAATTGTGAAAATCTCTACCGGCAGATCTAATCTAGTATATCCTATCATAAAGAATACATATTAAGACCATTAAGACGATACATTGTATCGTTATTTTCGACATTGATCATTAGAAGAATGTTTTACTCTCAAAGGCGAATGTAATTTTATGTCTTGTTTTTGATCCAGAGGGATGGTAAAGCAATCGTGGCTGCTAACAGGAGAGAGGTAGCGATTGATTTACCAATTAACATTTTTCATGGACCGAGAATGTCAATCCTTTGGGAAAAGTCTCCTATTGAGATTTACCAGTCTATATGATGTCTAAAGGCGTACATTTGCAATCGTTTCGCATAAAATAACTGTAGATTAAAATAAATATAATGTTTTCAATTAACTGTATTCAAAACTATTCCTATATTTACATCGAAATATAAGTTGATATTTGATTTGAATGAAGCGTTTAGGGCTTGTCTCATGAGTAGATTAGAATATTCTCTTTTACTATGGTGGACGTGCTCTATACTCTGTCTCGACCCTAGATGACAAGAGGCTCCTAAATATGATCCGTTTTAGGAAAATGAGTCATAAGTCGCAAAATATGGATTTTGAGGTACCATCGTATTTGAAAAGAGGAGATCAAGCTGATTCCAATGATAGCAATAATTGGGACACCTAAGAAGTATTTCTATACTCTAAGTTTGATACTTTTATTTTTGAAAAAAAGAAAAGTTTGCAATGTTTCTGGATGGGTAATTACCAGTAAAGTAACTACATATACTCCATACGAATGCCTTCAAAACGCATAGATATATTTCATACAATGTCCCGAAATTTGTTACATGGATTCATATAACGATGAGTGTTACACCCACTAAAAATCAGAACATTTCAATAAAGACATCTTGTGAAAACAACACTTTGAAAAATATCAATTTGGCGACTTGTGACTCCTTTCCTGAAACATATCACAAATATGAGAACGTTGAAGGGGGGGGGGGGGGCGGTGTTGCATTGTATCACAAATGTGATATGTTCCAGGAAAATGAGTCACAAGTCGCAAATTAGATATTTTTCAAAACGTTTTATTCACAAGATGTCTTGGGTGGAATGTTTTCATCTTTCTGGTGCTTAACACTTTTTGTAGCATAAACACATACACTAAATTTCAAGACAGTGCAAAGATATCCATCCATTTCTAAGGTCATCCTATAGAGTATATTTAGGTACTTTACAAGTAATTGTCCATCCAATATTATTACAGTTTTTGTTTTCAAAAATAAAAATATCAAACTTAACGTATAGAAATAGTTATAAGGTGTCCCAATATTTACTTTCATTGGAATCGGCTTGATTTCATCTTTTCAAATATGTGATGTGTTTTAGGAAAATAAGTCATAAGTCGCTAAAAATAGATTTTGAGATACCATTAGATTTGAAAAGATGAGATCAAGCTGATTCCATGATAGTAAACAGTATAATAATGTTATAAGTATTTCTAGATTTTCAGTTTGATATTTTGATTTTTGAAAAAAAAAAGTTTCCAATATTTCTGGGGGTCAATAAACAGTAAAGTACCTAAATGTAGTCCATATGACGACCTTTAAAACTAAAGGATATATTATATAGATTGTCCTAAAATTTGATACACCGATTGATATAAGTCTAAGTGATACACTCTCTAAAACTCAGATCATTCCATTAATGTGATCTTGTGAAAAAAACACTTTGAAAAATATAAATCTTTCGACTGATGACTCATTTTCCGGAAACATCACATATGTTAATATCGCAAAATCTATATTTTGCAACTTGGGAATCATTTTCCTGAAACACATCACAAATGATCTCAACTGCAATACAGGGCTCAATGTATCACCCAACGCCAGGCCCGGATAACTGTGACTGCTCTTAAAGAGACCTGAGGGGGTGTTGCACAATGAATTTCAAAGAACAAACCAGACCGCATCTTCATTGGTGCCTATACACGCTGGTAGGACTACTCATGATGAACGCTCTATTGCACACTGTGCTCCTAAACTCTCGTCTTTCTATGTCTAGTCATTCTTTGAAATCTGTGCACGAACAGAACAGACTTAGAATAACCCTGGAGCTTGTCCCAAGTTCCCATTGCACAAGAGGATCTTTTTGTCCGAAATATGTCCCATGAACGAGAACCTATAAATAGGTTGTGAGACAGGTTCTTGTTTTTAGGCCAATGGACGAGCGTGACTCTACACGAATTCCAATGAGCAATAGTGAGTCAGGGCTCTATAATAGGCCTATGAGAGAATATATATAAGGGTCAGATTTTCACAAAATGTACAATTGGCAGCTCTACACATTTCGGAAATTCTGCTAAATTAGGCTGAAATGAAGAATAGCGGGTATATCTGAGTATATTTGGTATCGCATTGATTTAAAGTATCAGTTCTGTTATGTTAAACTGCATTTTGAAGCTCATTTTTGTCTTAAATGTGGGTTATTTGAGAGGATTGGTGAAGGCGAATTGTACATTTTATGAAAATTCGACCCATAAGCTAGTAAGTATGGAGTATGGCTAGACATGCATTGTGCCACAGTTATCCCGGCAATTAAGCATCACTTCTCGCAGTAGGTATCGGGGCTGCGGCAAGGGGTGTATGTGTATCTATATTCATTCTGTAAATAATAAAGTTTATTACAATATTATATTTGTTGATTTGATAAAAGACATGATAAACAATGAGTGATATTACTAAAAAGTAGAGTACAATACATATATAATTTATTTGTAATACAAAAAATAAAGTGTACAATTTTGATATACAACTTTTGTATAAGAGCTATAAGATTTTAGTTTTATATAAATCGATAGACACCTTGTTGACTGTTGCTTGGCGGATAGCTCTATGGAGGTGGTGTCTCTCAGTGGGTCTATTGGTTGAGGACTGTTACTGGAGTTTAGTCCCCGTTGGTCGGTCTGGCGGGTATCGCTAGAAAGGCATTGGCCGCTGGGCTCTCTAAGCCAGAAGACGCACTCATGGAGTGGCCTCTGGTGATTAGCCAATCAGAGGCGCCCAACCAACAGGGACTAAAGCCATTAGAGCCTGAGTTTATGGTCCTCACGGGTCTCTAAGCCTGCCGGAAACAAGCCTCGGCTTCGCCTCGTCTTGTTCCCGGCAGGCTTAGAGACGTGTTCGGACCATAAACTAAGGCTCTAACCACCTAATAGGTATAGACTTTAAATTAGAAAGAGGGATGTGGTGGATGAGAAGGCTCTAGGGCCTTTCATCGCGGACGTTTCCATATACATGTACTATTAACTAAATAAAAAAATTACCATAAGTCTTACCTTTAACGCAATTATTTTCTTTCTGGCAGGTGAAGCTGCGAATATAGTTGATCCAATAAAACCTACTTATAACGCTGTAGGTGGTCAAGGTAAGTTAATATAAATTTGAATTGTTTAGAAAAAGTTTAGAAAAGATTAAAAGCTGGACATATGTAACACAATCACACGAGCTCGCCAGGATTCGAACCTGGAATCTCCTGATCCGTAGTCAGGCGCCTTATCCGTTGGGCCACGAGCCCGCTTGTACATTGTGAGTATGTTTAGCTTGCCACACAATAACAGATTAATAGTTAGTGGATGCGTTAGTTTTGTGATGGTGCGTTGTGGCTGCTAAATATCGATGCACCACTGTTTCATTGTATTGTTTTGAGGGCAGGTAAGGTTCTTTAAAGGTGAATAAAATAGAGAATTATCTCCTCAGAAAGTTACAGTGTTTATATTCGATAACAGCTCAAAGTAGAAAGACAAATGTAAAATATAGGTGGGATAACATGTAAGGATGATGACTACTAGATAGTGTGGACAAGTTTATACAATCCGGTTAATCTCTTGCCAAGATTTAGTCAACAATAAAATAAAAGGTATGTGGACAAAAACTGGAAAATCCGTTAGCAGAGCATATTATGGGATGAACCCTCATGCTAACAACCAAGCTTATCAAGGTGGCCTGTTTAATATGAAATATAAAAAAACATATGTCATGTGTTATCATTTCTGAACATGTACTAAGTAGTTCATTAACCAAGTCATATCACTATGTTTTATTTCAGGCATACGGATTTTTTTTAATAGGGGATTTTCATGTGCCACTGCGCATGTCTCTTACGGTACATGCTGGGATAGCTTCAGTTAAGGATTTTTAGCTACATTTTTATAGAAAATTGCAAGAATATTCTCACCAATAAGATAGCTTATATAGATGATATATTACTACCAAATGCATGATGGGAAAAATGCAGTCTCGAGTTATGGAAACATACATAACACTTGAATACTGACATTTGTGCGCCAATTGATATACCATTCTGAACATGGCATGTTTTCTATAGATTTTACACTCCCATAATTCCATACAAATCAAGATTGAAGATAGTGGCCATGCAAATCCCCTATAGCATTGGCTGTTCGTAGAAAAAGACGCTTCATAAAAACCATACTGTGGATGTAAATGCGTGAAGTGTTAGTAAACGGGTTAATGGCCGCTTCATCAATAAGAAACGTGACATTTCAAAAAGAAACGTTCCATTTCTTATCTTCATGTATTAAATGAGACATTTTGTCATTTCATTTCCAATACATGATCACTAATAGGTCAGTTTTTAGTCCGCCTCACTACTCCATGCCTGTTGCATAATGAGTCCTTTCCAGTGGCTTGTTGCATAAAAGAAAACCTTACTTAAAGTGTTTCTTGCTAGGTGTTTTTTCTTTGCTTAGGTAGGAAATCTCGACTCTAGAAATAACAATGAAATAGAAATGCCATCCTTAAAAGGTAATTACCAGGAACAAATTAAGGAATGATTTGTTATGCAACGGCACACGTCACCGCAACATATACCGTATATGGGTCAGATTTTCAGAAAATGTACAATTCACCTTCGCCAATCTCCTCAAATAACCAAGATTTCTGTTGAAAATAAAGTTCAAAATACACTTCAACCTAGCCAAACAGATTGCTAGAATCAATGCAATGCCTAATATAGTCGAATTTATCTAGTATTGACCAAATTGCACCCTAATTTGGCAGAATTTACTAAATGTGTACAGCTGCCAATTGTACATTTTCTGAAAATCTGACCCATATATATATATATTTCTCTCATAGGCCTATTATAGAGCCCTGACTCACTATATCTGGCACTCTACTGAAGCTCCGTATCCACGCAGTCGATTGTCTCACGGGAAACAGTTGGGCGACAGATGGAAAAATGCCCTTTCTATTGGGGATTTGTATGCATACAAATCCCCAATAGAAAGGGCATGTCTCACTGCACATGTCTACTGCAGTGCATGCTGGGATGGACTCTGTTGAAATCTGACATACAAATATATGGCAAGATTTTTATCGAAAATTGCAAGAATGTTTTCGCCAATACCATAGCTTGTAAAAATGATCTATGAAAACCAAATGCATGATGGGAAAGATGGGAACTTATGTCATGGAACCATGTATAACACACGGATATTGATATTAGACCATTGATAAATAGTCCATGCTGAACATAACATGTTTTCTGTAGGTTTTTTACAGTAACATTAGTCCCATAATTCCATGCGAATCAATATTCAAGATGTCGGCTATGCAAACCCCCCTATTGGAGTGACGGGATGACGGCTGACTCACTCAGCCACCTCCATCTTCCATGCATCTTCACTGGGCTGACTGCCCCCTCTTTCTTCTCTGACTGTCCCCCGTCGAGATTTTCAGTGAACACCGATCAATACTTTGATGGCACTTCTACTGTCATACCACAGAGCAACTTCTGTCCTTTCGCACGAATCTTGTTCCCCTATGGACAACCCAATGTAGCCCTATGCACTGATATATTCACTTTGACACGCTTGCACTGGGGCCTATGGAAAGTGCCCATTGAAACCTGTTATTCTGCACCTCTTTTTTTCTTCAGTTTTTTTTTCTTTCAGCGCAGGTTTCATTTTTTTATGCTCTATGCAATCGCTTGAGAGTTATTTTCCCTGCACCATAAATACAAGGCTAATTGAGAGCTGCACAAACATTACTCACCGACGAATTATACTTTCTTATATTTCAATTTTATTTTTGCAAAGCAAAACAGTTTGTTCCTGTGCATTTTTCTTATGGATTTTCCATGGAAATTAAACTCTGTTTTGTAGGTAAAAATCAAACAGCCAAGAAACAATTTTAAAGTCTGACGAAGAAAAAAAGTATTTTGAATACCACAAAAATATCTTCTAATGGGTTTTAATGGAAAGGATGACTTATGGCATAAGCGTAGCTTAAGTTGGCTGTATGTAAAAAGAATGGAGATTGATATCTACGGAAACGGATCTGTTCCACGGAATACCTTCTCCCCACTCTGTCATATGCTTAGAAAAACAGGTGACAGTTGTGGATAATGAGAGAGAGGGAGGGGGATAGAGAGCGAGAGAGTGAGGCTAGTGGGGTCAGGAAAAAGTGAGCTATACAATTATACAGCCTACGTCATTATGCAGCGTGACGGGTTCATGCTTGAATCATGAATCATGCATGGATAAAGCATGAAAACACAACATGATGGAACATGATGTGAAAATAGTGTTTATGCTGAATCGGCCACCATCTACTACTCCACACTTGTGCTTTCTCTTTGATCACTTCTACTTCCACCTGCTTATGCCCCGTCTACACAGGGAGGAATTGGGTTGCGAATTGGGCCTTGCGGCAATTTGTGCAAGTTTACACCACTTTGCATACAATATTTTAACTAAATCGCACCTGTGTAGGGACACATGCAACTGCTCGCATAATCCTATGATTATCGCTTAACCAAAATTGCCCCAAACACATGCGAATTCAGGAGCGATTTCAGATTTGCAGGCAGAACAATTCCAAATCGCATAGGACAAATCCAAGTTCATACGATTCCAAATGGAATCGCATATACTCTGGCACGAATTTGCATGTGTGTAGGGCTAGACACAATCATTCACAGATCTCTGCTGCCACGACTATTCGCAGATGGTCATGCGAATTTCGGATTTATCTGAAATTCGCAAGTGATTGCAGGTATGTTTGAAGAGATGTATCCTCACGAATTATGGATGAATTAGAATGATTTTTTCACAGTATATGCCCAGACATATTGTCTCAAGTATATTAAGATTTTGTGATTATAAATTGAATTTTTCTGCATATTTTTTCAATTGTTGCAAGCAATCCTCAGAAAATATCTCCAGTCTTCTCTCCTTCCATTTTTTTATAATTTGAAGTGATCCAAATCGCACATTTGCTCCGAATTGAGACCTGCAATTTCACATGAGTTTGCAGCTGAAATCGCACCTGTGTAGGGACTAAACACTTAAATCGCAGAGCATTATTTCTGAAATCGAACAAGCTCCCCGCCGCTTCGCACAAGATTTCTACGATTTCACATGCGAACGATTGCAAGTGCCAGATTCGCACCAGTTTTTTAATTCGCCCCTGTGTAGGCGGGGCATTACCAATCCAGTCTTAAGGGCCTAGTCCACTAAGCCGATTCTCATGCAATTCTCACAGAATTTAGTGCAATAGAGTCCTCTGTGGTGCAAAATCGCATGAGAATCGGCTTGGTGGACTAGGCCCTTTATGGTCATTGTCCACTTTAATGTCCACAAAAGCTGATTCTCATGCGATAGTGGCGACTTGGCGTATAGTGGACATGGACTTTGTACTCTCCTGTGATATCAACCTCCATTTTTCTCACCACACATTTGGATGTAGACGAAGAATACGTTGCATTCTAATTTGCTATATCCCCCACCTCCTGGGGTTAGAGGCAGAACTAATAGATAGGCTTGGTACAAGAGATTAGTAATCAGAACACAACAGGTTATAAAGATGCAAGAATCCCCAGCTCCAGACTTCAAATTGGCACGTAATAAGCCCAATACGCGATAGGAGTACTACCAGAGGCACTGGCATTTGGGTCAGATCGTCTGAAATTGTACAATACGTCTTTACAAATCCTCTCAAATAACTTGAATTTAGACAGAAATGAAGTTCAAAATACGATTCAAAATAACTGAACAGATTGTTGGAACCAATGCATTAGCAAATATACTCAGATACATCATTTGCCAGCCAGATTTAACAGAATGTTATAGAGCTGTAAGCTGCCATTTATAATTAACTGGGGGGGGGGGGCACTGTTTTATAATACTTCCTTTAGATTGCCCTTGCTTATCACATTTTACTTGATGAAGAGAAATACCGACTGTAGGATTAAGAAATATAGCAAATTCCTTTTTCTAAAAGTCCTTTTTCGGCTCAAAGCTAATTAAGCAATATGTTAAGGAAGGATTCCCTATCAAACAGACCCAGACGATGGGCTTATATCCCCTCTAAATGTTTGCACATAGGGCATTCAACATGTCAGCGATAGAAGACAGTTAAAAGAAACGTAAGCGATTGAAAATCTGTTTGTTGATGAAAGAGATCATGGCACATGAGATGATAGAATTTGAAAGAATTTTGACTCCTATTTTAAATTTAAACTTTTAGCTTTTGCCACTATAATGCCTAGGTATACATCATTCTAGTGCAATGCTTTCAAATTTTCAAATCTTTAAATACTTTGAATATGGATTTCTATGTATCAAAACAATAATTTCAATAAACTTCATGAGAAGCGTTACCGTAGCACTTCCAATGGTAACAATTGCCACCTGTCGGATTGAAACCGTCAGAGTTGAAAATGATACAGAATGAGTGACCTACAAGGTCTACACTTC
The DNA here is from genome assembly GCA_942159475.1 of Sthenelais limicola. Taxonomy (NCBI): domain Eukaryota; kingdom Metazoa; phylum Annelida; class Polychaeta; order Phyllodocida; family Sigalionidae; genus Sthenelais; species Sthenelais limicola. Next base: position 39,035,002 of record OW804102.1, read on the forward strand.
TCCACCTCCCTATCCGTATAGAAATGATACTTTCCATATCTATATTCATATTCAGCACTGGCGGCTTTAATGGCTCAATTTGTCATTGTTCTGTCAGACAGACTGACATAATATGTAGATTATCATGTCAAAGTGTACGCGAGAAACTCACCAATGTATGGACTAGAGCGGTTATACTGAAAGGCTTCCCACAAAACTTGACAACTGAAGACAGCGAGAAAGAAATAAGTTATTTTTTTAGAGAGGAATTAGGAGACGGCAACAGAATAGAGATATGGGGGAGGAAGAGAGGGCAGGGTGAGAGAGGTGCGGGGTGGATTATGTAGTATATGGAAGCCCATGGCTGCAATCTCGCATCTCACCTCTCACGAATGTCCCTGTTTACGGTTTTTAAAGATATTTTTATAATTATTAGATTTTTTTTGGTAATATGCTTTAGGCCTAACCAAACGCAATAATGTTATTGACCGTATTACAAAAAAATCTAGATGTATCCACAAGGGTTATACTTTTATTTCCATATAATCATATTATATAAATCCTTTATGCTATGACACCTGCATATGTTTAATAAGTTAGTGCCTTTTGCCATAAGCAATCAGGCAATGCTGAGAATATCAACGCTTGTCGCTGAAATGTATTTTTGTTGTCCTGAATAAACATATTTAAAAATCAGATCAAATCAAGTCCCGCCTCTCGCCTCTTACCTCTCACTTTTTAAGTCTCGCCTCTCACCTCTCGCCTCTCGCCTCTCGCCTCTAATACCCCACCGTAATTTCCATATGCTTACTGGAGATTCCACCTTTAACAGTTTCATTTTTCCTTATTGGACATAATAAATACAATGTACACGTGAGAATTTCTCCCAATATCAATGTTGGCAGTAATGGGGGTCTATTCATTGATAAATGCATGAATTAATATAATTTAAAAAAAAAGAAAAAAAAGTTTTTTACCTTGACTTTACTTGTTATAATGTCGATTTTCATGGGAGTGCACAAACGTTAACCTGGGGGGGGGCACTTTTTTTATTGTTACCATGGGAACCATGAGTGCACAAAACAGTACCTGGGGCAAATTTCAAGACCACCAAGACATCCTGAAGAAGGGCACATGTCGCCCGAAACGTCGATGCCATCTGGAATAAACCTACTCAAAACAAACTTTCAGTGTCCCTAATGTGTTAGGAGTTGACTTCACATCAAATTGAAATTAATATTAGTATGAACCTGTTTCTGCAAGCGTTATAATAACTATGTGATGTGTGTAATTGGGTGAGAAAGGTGAGAGAGCTAGAGAGATTGTGAGACGTGAAAAATTGACAGAATGCAACTTTCAACAATAGCTTCCAAAAGTTGTTTTCTCTGGGAATCTATGATTAATTAAAATTAATTTTCTCCCCCACTCTCTGTAATCAAGGCACAGACTGGAAGACCTTGAATTAATAAGAATAAAACATATTTCAGAACTGAATTGAATTTAACTCCACTTGCAACAAGTGCCACCCGTTCCTTGTATTCAAATGAGATCGACCTTTGACCAGTGCAATGAATAACATGATGGTATTTTCTTTCCTGATCCAAAAATTGTAATTTCGGTTCGCTCAGCTTGAAAGCGACAGGGAATAAGAGCTTAAAACATTATCCGCAACCTGATAATCGGCGAGGCTTTTTGGATTTGGAATTTTAATTCTCAAGGGCTCATTAGGATGGTATAACAGAAAAATCTGCGGGAAAAACAGATTTCATTGCCACATGAACAGATCCAATATCATCCTCCAGGTGATCTGAGAGCTGGAATTTCGGATTTTATCTTCAAAGCCTCTCACAACTTTCTGCCAAAACTTCAAATATTACAATATTGCAAGAATTTGTACAGAGCTACATCATGTAGGAAAGGGACTTTATGAATGGCAACACATGAAAAGAATCATTGCCCCCGTCGCATAAAAAAACACGAGTAGCTTTTTCAGTGTTAATATTGATCTGATAGATTGTTAAATTGTGGCCAATACAAAATATCTAAAAAACAAATAAAAGATGGGTGTACAAAAAGGGTGATTCAGTCCCAAAGTAACCAGGGTTGCTAAATTGACAGGGCTTCATACAGGTCCGTGTTTATATTTTGGAGACCTACAGTGGCTTCTTTTATTATCGCTCATCGTCATTTTGTATTAGTATTTACTTAAACGCCGACATTTATTCAAATTCAGTATAATTCATATATGTAATTTAAACGCAGTATTCATGCGTCGCCTCTTTTTGAATAGCTCATATCTACTAAGTTAATAAGATCATCTACTGTAAACGTATCTATTTTCGCGCAGATACATTTTCGCGCACTAAGTACTTTGACACCTTTTCGCGCGGATTTAAATTCGCGCAGCAAGGAAGTCTAACACTTTGTTTATGCAATAATAATAATACCTTTCGCGCAGGATTTATTTTCGCGCACAAGGGTGGGTGCGCGAAAATAGCGAAAATAAATACTGTGCGAACATTATTACCTTTACAGTATTTGGTCTTAACAACCCTTACCATTCCATATTAGAAAATAGTAATTATTATTCCAAGGTACTCTTTTTAAACACATACTACCATACAGACATTACTATTCAGCCTACTCAATACATTGATATGCAAATGAACAAAATGGCACTATTGATGGTGTCAGAGCACTCCCAATAGAAACCCTCACCAACCCCCGGTCCCCCTAAAAATAGTTAGACAACACTAGTAGTCTAGGGGCATGCACTGGAAGACCGGATTCGAAATATTAAGTGTACTGTTTCGTTCTGTTTTGTATGTGTACTCTCTAAGCAAAAGAATTCATTATTATAAATAATATCTTTACATTAAGCTTTTAACCTCAAGACTTAAAACAATATAAATGAACTCGATTTCTCTCTTTTTACTATAACCTTTCGCCTTAGAGTACGTAAAGGCAAATCTAATAATATATGATTAGAATCCTCCATGCAAACTTCACTCATACTTCTATGTTTAATTTGTACTGGAATAGAATAGGCTGTCATAGTATTCACTCTCATCACGTGTCACTATAGCTTCCAACTCACCAGTTTCGGCTTTGTAACTTAGTTTAATTAAATCTCTTTACCACAAGAATGCTAGTATATTAAAACATTATATGTATATGTGCTAATAAAAACTGTTATAGGAAAACCACCCTTTTTTAAACAAGTTTAAAATGGTTTTCAGGGCACAAGAAATACACACTTTGTCAGAGTGTTCCATTTGAATTGTTTACCTGAATACAAATGTGTTAAAGAAGTGTTGACGTAGACTGAAATAGATCGAATCACGGGATAACTGACATTCGTTCCGTCTTATAATTCAATTGAATGTAATAATAAGACGACTCATTGGGTCTCCTATTGTCAGTGATCAACATAATTAGAAAAACTTATTTTAAATTGAAAACTTAGAAATTAAAACTCATTGTTTTCTCTTGGCCGATTCAACTTGGTAATTTGGTAAGATGTTGTTGCTGTAATAGCTGAGACTGCAACTTTTAATAATGACCACTCACTCAGGCACTGACTCACTAACTCACTATATATATCAGATATATGTTAGTTTCGCCTAAACCTTTCTGAGAGATGTACAATGTACAATCCATTTGGTTTTTTATTACATACGTGTGTGATTACAGAGGTGCCATTCGGGGGTGCCATTAAAAATCTCGTATCACATACGTATGTGATTCGGAAGGTACTACTTTCCCGGGTCACATGCGCGGGTCATGCGCAAGGTAAAATGTCTTTGAAATCGTCTTCTCTTGTTGATTACGTATGAAATAAATATCTAATAGCCCTCTGTTTGGTGTCAAATCGGTCGAGACGGAGGGTCAAATCGCACGACACCCCAAAGGGGTGGAGTGCGATTTGACCCGACGTTGAGATTGATTTGACACCAAACAGAGGGCTATTAGATATATATATCACGTTCGATTTCTACTGCATAAAACAATGCTGAACTGCTAGCTGATTGTGAAGTATATTTAATATTATCAGGAACCCATGAAACATAAAGTTTGAAGAGCAAGATCGACCTTCAACAAAAAAGCTTCTCAAAATCGGTTCTTTGATAAAAAAAAAAGCATAATCATATTTTAACACCCCCAAAGACGAAATGAGTTAGAACCTGTTGCCAGTGCAAACTAGACGACATAATGTAAATTCTGGATAACAGAAAATAATTACATTACTTGTATGTAATGTAGCGATAACAAGTGAATCATCAATGAATTCATCTCAGATTTTGAATGTCATTGTGTGTCCATATTATATATTGGATGACTGTATTCAGTGTTAATATAATTACTAGCAAAGCACTCGTCCTCAGGATGGTTACCCTCTCTTCCCACACTTCCCCCTCTCCATCTTTTCCCTCCCCCTCTTCTCTGTCTCTCATACCTGTTTCTCTGTCCCAACCTCCAATTCCTGCCCACTCCCTGCCCGCTTCCTCATGCTCCCAATCCCACCTTCTCTCCCTCCTCTCTCTCCCTTCCTCTACATCCTCTCCCTCCCCTCTTTTCCCTCCCTCTCTCCTTTCCCTCCCCCTCTTCTTTCCCACCCCTCCCCTCTTTTATTTCCCCACCCTCTCCCGTTTCTTCACTCTCCCCCTCTTACACCCTCTCCCTCCCCTCCCCCTCTTTGATACCCCCACCCTTTCTCTTCCTTCTTCTTAACTCTCCCACTCCTCTGCATGTAGTCGGATCCCTCCGGAAGTGACATACTGGCTTGTGGGAAATGAGGTAGTATCTCTTCTAGTTCCCAAAAGGGGCTTTCCCAGGCTATACATAGAGTGTGGAGATCCCAATTTAAAAAAGGCGTCAAAATCACATTTTCACCCCCCACCCCCCCTCCCCCGCCCGATATCTTCACAAACCACATAATATATCCTCTGGACAGGGTCAATGGACCTGTACAGAGCAGACAGGGTCGATGGACCTGTACAGAGCAGAAAAAACAGCTGGGGACATAACAGATTCCAAGAACAAGAACAAGAACAAGAACCCTTCTAGAGATTCTTGATGATACACTCTACAAACATCCTCCACTTTCCGAGAAAAAATAAAAATATTCGAATTCTCATAGTTTAACATTTTATAGTATTGATTTCTGTTCTATCAGTTCCTGCTTAGTTAACCGTTGATAATTGTCATAATACAAAATAGTGGATTAATTGGCAGTTTTAAACAGTAATTCCTAAGTCATTTAGATGTAGCCTCCTAAAGACGCTTCCCACAAATCGTACTTCTATGGGATCACAACCTCTCAGACCAGATAAGAATAGTATATCAGTGATTGGAAGCCTACTGCGCTAATAACTGTTCTAGCCCCGAGTATGTACACATCCCTAATGCGACTATAAATTATACTATAAGGGCTATTTTGCAGTTTTGAGCTAGATACTTTCCCTCAGGTTGGAGGGACTCTCTCAGCTCTGAGCCTAGACTGGCCAGCTCTTTGTAACCCTATCTCACTCATTAGTGATTCTCCGAGCAGCTCGCGCTCCAGCCTCCACTCTCTCTATCTTTACATCTCTACTTTTTTACCTTTTTTCTCCTGGTTATTTTGGTGATGAATGGAAACAGGTTGTGTCTGGTGGTAGCCACATGATTGTGGCAGAAGAAGAAGAAATATGTTCCTCGGGTTCGCAAGGTCTGCACTAGAGGACGGCCTAACCAGAATATATTATGTTCACAAATGAATATAAGCAATGTAATATAGCATAACAGGAGTGCGGTTTTGTATGAAACTACACCCATATACACTGATATACAACTGGCATATACAGAAATAATCAACTGCGCCATAAGGAAACCACAGTAAATTAGGAAACCAATAATATCGATAGGGATGCCCCAACTACTAACACATGTATAGTTTAAGATTATGAACTGGTACATATGTAAGCATGTCAATAGTCAACAGACTATATAATAATAATGTATGCTATAAAAGATGTAGAATGAGAATATGTTATACTCGTAGTTAAACACAATTTATTAAACACAATTCTAAAGTCTATCTGATATAACTCAACTGCCCAGTGTACCAGCATATTAATACTTATATATTTATACTGTATATTAATGTTGATTATCAGAACGTAGAATTTATACCTATTTCATTGATAATATAATATCTCTTATTTTCAATTATTGTTGTGTAGAAAGTATAATATGGAAAGTCATGTATAGGATACAAACGAAAATAGATGGAAACATCTAGATGTACCTATCGGAATGTAAGAATAAAAACGTTACAACAACAACAACTAGTATGTATACCTCCATAGCAAACTACACGGGTCAATTTGTCTAAGAATGTACACTTTTTTTCTTTCTAAATGATGTAATAGTTATGGAACTTTCATAGACAAATCCATTCATTTTCTCACCAGAAAGAAGACAATGTTTGTATCAATTGATTAACATTTTTATTTGATATAACCTTACAAATAGTGCCAGAGGCGACTCCTATGCAAAATAGGGTTTCAGTCTTTTTTACATATAATTATATAATTATATGGGTACGATTTTCAGAAAATGTACAATTCAACTTCACCAATCTTCTCAAATAACCCAAATTTCAGACAAAAATAAAGTACAAAATACAGTTCAACCTAACCAAACAGATTGCTAGTATCACTGCAATGCCGAATATACTCGAATTGAACTAGTATTGACAAAATTGCAGCCTAATCTTCCAGAACTCACTAAATGTGTACAGCTGCCAATTGTACATTTTCTTAAAATCTGACCCATATAGTAGTGTCATCAATACAACTGTCAATATGATACATGGTTACCTTACTCACCAATGTATACAATTAAAATCATAAGTATTATTTAGTAGTTCTTACACATAATACCTTAGTTATTAACATATGTTTTATCTTTATATCATACTATACTATATTGGTTAACAACGAGTATTCACATCAGTATTTCCATGTCGCAATGATAAGTCCAATCAATTCCTCTTCCTCTGTAACAGGTAATTTTCCTCTTCAGATACCGTAAGTAAATTTACCTGGTTAATATTCTGTGCGCACGCTGACTTTACCCAACAACAGATGAAAGTAAAAAAAGATTGTAACGTCAATACGTACTGAAGCTTCTGAATCAACGCTAGTGTTTTTTTCCTGATATAAGGAACTGATTACAGATTAGGTTTGTAAGCTAGAAAGTGGATTCATTGATTGATACGAAGAAAAGTTTGAAAAGATTAAAATCATATTCAGCCATATCCATCTAGACCTGTACCTTATTTCCATTATTTGTAAAAGTATTTATATCGTTTGTGTAGCGAACAGTAAAAGTTTTCTGTTAGTTTTCTATTAGTTTTTAGATAAGTTCTGACAATTAAGAATTCTTTTAATTGCTATAAATTCATAAAAAATTTAAATTTAGTCATAGAGACATTTACAATGTGTCCTTTCAAAGAACATTTCATACTCTAACAAACATTTAATTCATGTTTAGCTCTATCTCTAACAGAAACTTGACCATGCTTCACAAAAAAGAGGCCTATTTCATTTTGTCGCAAAAGCGCAAAATGACCTCATTTTTCAAAAGGTGATTATACAAAAAGTACTGTATGCAGAATTGAGTGGTTGGTATCAATCAATAGATACTTATGTGCCCTATACATGGTTTCATTTAATCTAAGATGTAAATGCACTATCCTCAGAGTTATTGGCAAAAAACCTAAAAAAGTCAGAAAAAATGGCGGCCATCTTGGATTTTCTCGACAAATATAGGTCAGCACAAGTGGCATCCACCATGAATTTAATCAATAATGGTCAGGCTACCAATCCAGGGTGGATGCCACCCTCTCACATTCCGTACCTTCTAAAGTGATTTCTAAGCCCTTTTTGAAATTCTGCCTCCAGTCTATATAAAGGGGGGTGCGATAAAAGTATTTACATCGTTTGTGTAGCGAACAGTAAAAGTTTTCTGTTAGTTTTCTATTAGTTTTTAGATAAGTTCTGACAATTAAGAACCAAAAATAAAGTTTTACATTTCCATATTCTTCTATGCTAGGGACATATAATAGATAGTGAATGGAACTCGGTAGTAGCCTACTAATTTAATTCACTCCGCAATTTCGTCAAATAAATATTCAATTACTAGCACCTCGTTCCGCTCTCTCTATTCTATGAGAGCTAATTAATAGTGGGGTGCAATAACAACACCATTTAATGTTGAATTCTCGGCTACTACGAAAATAAAACCTGACAGAATTTACTCATGGGACTGAAGTTATTGATCAATACTCTGCGGATGTTAAATGTTTATGTATTAGTTTGAAGTCAAATCGGGTGAGAGAAACTGGCCGTTATTGAGTGATAATAAGTGAAGCCACCACAAGAAAGGATCTCAGCAGCGCCCTGAAATATAAATTTAGACATTTATGGAGCCATGTAGCAAAAACAATCGGACACAACCGTCCAAAACCTTGGTCAAATGACTGTTAGATGTTCTGGAAAAAAACGGGACCAAATTTAAAAATATTTATTTTCGACCGATGTTAACTGCAGCCTTAAAATAGATTTTATTCCCATCTCAGATTGTATTCTTAGTAAAAGTCAATCAAATCATCTCGTTTCATTTGAGTCTGTTGAAAGTTACCTAAAATATTTTGCTATATTACCTGGCATAGTTCAAGAGTCCTACAGCTCAGTGTGAAAACAGTGAAAGTCTCTTGATTAGTGAATCCCGACAGATTGGACGGTTGCTGGTGGGGGAAAGATATACTGGGATAACCATACGTCATTGGTAAAGGGTTATGGGTCAGATCATCAGAAAATGTACAATTGGCAACTCTACACATTTAGTAAATTCTGCTAAATCAGACTGAAAAGGGATGAATACTAGACATATCTGGGTATATCTGGTATTGTGTTGATTATGAATATCATTTTGAGTATGGAAAACTGTGTTTTTAACATCGCTTTTATCTTAAATTTGGATTATATGAGAAAATTGGTGAAGGTGAATTGCCCATTTTCTGACGATCTGACCCTTATACTAATTATAATGGTTCTTCCCTCTTAATGACTCTTCTGAATTAAGCTCAGGTGCATGGCATCTAATTCATCTACACTTTTACATAACAGAACCTGGGACCTCTACAATCTGCAGCTCGACCCATTTAGTTAGTTAGTTCTACTAAATTAGACTCAAACATTATAAACACTACCTATGAATATATTTTGTATTGTTATGTTTGAAAAAGTCTGTCTGTTATGGTAAATGTCATTTTGAACCACTATTAATTTTGGTGTTAATTGTGGGTTCTTTGAGAGGATTAGTGGACGTGAACTGTACATTGACAATAGCGTGTGAACCCCTAGATATGGGCATGATTGTCAGAAAATGTACAATAATTTTTTTTTCTCCTTCGCCAATTCTCTCAAATAACCCAATTTTCAGGCAAAAATAAGGATAAAAATACAGTTCAACATAACCAAACAGATGCTTTGAATCAACCCAATACCAAATATACTCAGATATACCAAGCATTTATAATTGTTTTGTCTAACTCAGTAGAATTTACCAAATGTGTGGAGCTGACGATTGTACATTTTCTGACGATCTGACCCATATGTCAGTGGGATTATATTACACAATTCCTGACTCGCCTATAGTAGCCGATCCATCAACCCTATACCTTGCTACTGTGTACACGTGAATAGTCACTTGAATGGGTTGTATATTATATGAGTCGGATTTTCAGAAAATGTACAATTGGCAGCACTACGCATTAAAGAAATTAGGCTAAATTAGGCTGAATAATGAAGAATACCGGGTATATCTGAGTATATTTGGTATCGCGTTGATTTAAAGTACAAGTTCTGTCATGTTAAACTGCATTTTGAAGCTCATTTTGGTTTTAAATGTGGGCTATTTGAGAGGATTGATGAAGATGAATTGTACATTTTCTGAAAATCTGACCCATGTACAGCTTTATAGAGACCAGCCCACATACGAATAATCCTGTTGAAATATACAATCCATTGTCACCTGGATTAGTTCCCACTTTACCTCATGAATAATATATAGATATGTACAATGAACGAACAATGCAGGGCACCTATGTGAATTATGAATAATACACCTCAAATAACACAAAACTAAATATGCAAATGAAGAATTATTTAATTTAATTTAACTTGCTGAAATAATTGTATCCATCTATCCAGTCATCTATCTCTCCAGCCATCTATCTATCCATCGATATATGTTTCTATCCATCCATCCAACCATCTATTTATCTTCATAATATCTTTGCATTGCCGATAATAGTCACATACTTTGCCGCTGGGACCCTGCGACAGTCAATACTTCTGACTCAGCAATTCATCAGCCTAACACCCTGTACTTTATATATAGCAAGCATCTGGAGAAATTCAAGGAACCTCCCCTGAGAGATGTTTGCTTTGAAATTTGTTGAGAAACCCTGAGGAAAGAAACCAAACTTGAGCTAGCGGACCGAGGACTCTCGGGTAATTTAGAATGCCTTCAAGGTTTGTGGTTCGATTTGAGAAGCTCTCTGAGGAGCAATCACTTCTTCTCTTATTAGACCGACATTTTATTGACTTTTTGTTCCACCTTGAAACTTTCTTGGCTCTTTGTTTGTCTAAAGGATCAAGTCATTTAGTTTCTTTTCAATAGAAGCATGTACGTAGAGGGATTGTCCCGGATCCTTTCACGAGAAGTTCTCCAGAGAACCATGAGGATTTACAACATTTAAGGCCCTCGTCCACTAAGCCGATTCTCATGCGATTTTGCGCCGAAGATTTCTAAATTCTGTAAGAATAGGCTTAGTGATTTGAAATGAATTAATATTCAAAATGACGGATATGCAAATGGGTGAAGGCGAATTATACATTTTCTGGCAACTTCAGACATAATCATATGCAGTTGATACACACAATCGGTTCAGTGATTTTGAACCACAAATTTGTCTTTAATTAGGTTTATTTGAGAGAATTGGTAAAGGCATATTGTACATTTACTGGTGACCTCCACCATATACCTAAGTGGTGTGATTATATCATGGAGCTGGCAAGGGCATCTCATACAGGAGAAGATATGCCCTCTTAAGGCCTTCATGCCGAGTTGGAAGTTGATGTTTAAGGGAGTATGCCCTGTTAGCTATCTATTTTACTTAGCCACGCCGAGTCCACAAAAGTCTAATCGAGAGGCAAATTTGTTACAGTTATTGCTTGGTAAGCACTTTCTGACTTTGCTTTAAAAGATGGTCCAGGCTGACAAATTGAAATGGCCGAATAACGGTCAGAAAGGGAGAGCTTGTGGGAGGTGTGGGAGGGGGGGGCAAAATCTATAATACTACTTTGCTGGGTTTTGATGCCATATGTAATGTGTTACATAGATATGAGTCTAAAAGTCCATTCCCATTACCACGACCAGCCGGTTGATACTTGCCGGCTGTAATACTTTGCCGTAATATTTTGCCGTGTGGCAGCCATACACAAATCGGCCGCTGTAGTGTGAACTGGCCTTTAATTAGCAAACACTATATTTGTCAAAAAAAGATTTCCCAAAAGATCGCTGATTTTTGCTATATATACCTACTTTGTATGTATGTGTATGTATGTATCAATTTTATTTCCAATATTTCAATCACAATTACATCCTTCCTTAGGAAAAAGGGAGAAGCATTCAACAATCTATCACTTCTTTATAAATACATCCTTCTGGGAAAGACAGCGTTTCCCAGCTCTTCCAGGCATCCCCGATGATGCGTTTCTTAGTATTCATTGTTTGATAAGTGCGATAGTATGCATATAACATTAACTCATACAATTACAATTACAGTTTACAATTTACTAAATTATTGACTAGTACATACAGTATGACTGATACTTGAAGTGAGACAATTTAAGTGTTATGGCGAAACATTACAAGCCCCATACGATCAGAGAGGGGGGACAGACCTCTACAGATGAGTAAAGGGGTTTGTAAAACAACAAATTTCGAGAACATTCGGGAAAAAGAAACCCCTCTTTCTACCTTTTCTTTTCTACCTCTTTTCGTACAAATCGCTCTACCCTTATATTATATAGATAATAATGTTTGATTTGGGAAGAAATGATGAGTCTTGAAGAAGTTTCACTTAGGAATCCTTGCCACACTACAGATAGGATGTTTATGTTTAGGTAGCACACTAGTCATGTGCATGCACAATTTTTACAAGATACTTGTATCCAGAACTGATACCACGGGGAACCTTGGCAATGCTACAATGTCAACCAAATCTATTTTGTTTAATTCTTTTGTTTTCGACACCTAATTAATTAATGGTATGGAACGTGAGGTTTGAATAATGAAAGTACAAAGTATGAATATCCGATTCATCAATAATATAAATTTGTATAACTGTTTAGGGACTAGGTAATGTATTATAATTAACAAATAAAAAGTAGAAAATAGGTAGTATCAGAGGATACTGATGAAAATATGCAATCAAGGAGATGTACCTGTATGAAAAGAAGAAATAAAAACCAATCAAATCAAATCAAGTAAGAAAAACCAATTGGATTTGTGTGCACCTCTTCTTTATCGCAGCTGTCAAATGGACTATACTATACCTGATATCCCCTAGCCTGGGCTGTTCTCTCCCTCTTCCAGAATGGTGGAGATAAACGATATGTCAACCTAATAGCAATGTACAGTGCACTGTACAGTTATATTAGGTTCACCTATCGTCACGGGGGAGTAACCGTCCATGTTATCAAGGTGTCCACAGTCAAGAGCTATCTGCATGGAGACGCTCTGCTTCAGGTGTGTCTGATATAATGATACAACATCAGTTACACACAGGTCACATATGTCATGACTTACACGAAAAATGAGTCAAAGGTTGGGAAAATATGGATTTGGGGATAGCATCAGATTGAAAATGATGAGATCAGGCAGATTCTAATGATGATGAACATCAAGACAGCTACTACGAATTTTCGGTTTGATACCTTTTTTTTAAAAAAAAAAGAGTTTGCAGCAGTGTGAGTGGACAATTACTAGCAAAGTAGCCAATTATACTGTATAGGATGACCTTAGAAATGCATTGAGATATTTAATACACATTCTTGAGATTAATACATGTAATAATACGACATATAGCACTAGACATTCCAAACATGAGATTACTCCTCCAGCTGGCGAGATCTTGTGAATATATCACTTTCAGAAATATCAATTTTGCAATTTGTGACTCATTCTCCTGTAACACATTCCTCTCACATATCTACATACGATGAATAAGGGGAACAATAATGATAATGATATAAAAAGATGTATTTGTAATATAATTTAAAGTTTAATCTTTCTGGTTCTTAAATCTAACTGATTGCAAGAGTGCACTGTTACCCTCATTATCCGTTATTTCCGTATACGTGAAACTGTAACATTGATGTGTAAGGCACTTAATAAAATTCTGACATAAATCTTGACATCTGCCGACAGAGACATATCCTTCTTCTTCTTGGCAGGCGCCTTTGGCGGAGGATTGTCAGCCATTGGCTCGTGAGTAGGATTTGGACCTTCGGGCGTGTTGGCCTTCGCCTTCCTAGTCGGAGCCTTCCTGGTAGGAGTAGTGACTGGCTTCTTTCTACTCTTGTTACGAGGCATATTGTACACCTATTTAAACCTTGTCCCGGGAGTGAGTTACCTTCTGCCACCCACGGAATCCGGAACAAAATTTGTCCCTGTTGACGATGGGAATATGGAGGCGTGAGAGGACGTCTGTATGAACGTGACAGTTTGTGTGACGTGTTGGTGTGACGTGACGTTGAGTAAAAATCGTTCTCCCGCCATAATGACTGTGAATTATTCAAGAGAACAATTCCCTAATAATTGCTACCATATCTAAAGAAAGTGTAACCAATTTTAACCCCTTCTTCCTACCAAGTAAGGAACGTTGGGATAAGACTCTGCTGTTCCTTCCGCACCAACCACCACCTCCTCCTCCTCCTTCTTCTACTCCTTATTCGCCAATAAAAAGTCGTTTTCAGAAATCAAAGTCTAAGGGGCGGTTTGACGTGTACGATGGGATCTACAGATGGCGACCACCATAAAGAGAATTAGTGCTGTAGATTGGTGACGTGGGTGGGCTGTAAATCTATAGTTAGAATATGTTATTCATGATGAATCCTAATCGACAATCTCTCCTCCCTCCTCCGCACCTACCATCGTTATACCCAGCTTTGAGTTTTGAAGCTATATCCTATTAAGCGAATATCGATCAAAACTTCTGATTTTCTACTTGCTGTTCCGTTATTTTCTTAATTGTCTAAAGTCATTTGGCCAATGTCTTGGAATATTTTTCACACTTGTTTTTACTGCAGGTTCTCACGTATACCAACTTTTATACATCGGTGATCATCAAAACCCCCCTGGTTTCACTTATTATCGCTCGTTTTTTCTCCCGCCGTTTCGAATTTTAATTCTTGTACAAAGCTGCGGCATAGTTATAGCTTGATTCCTATATATTAAGCAATGTGTACATTCTCTTTGATGGGAATAGCTGTAGATGTAGAAGATGTAGAATAGGTGTATATTTAATCACACACACAGTCTAAAGATGGATATCGATCAATATTAATGCTCCAAATGCTCGCTATTTTGTGCGAATAATACTCAAATACCAATATACTTAGGTATGCCTAGTATTTATTGGTGAAATATTATTGGTAAGATATTGGTGAAAACATTCTTGCAATTTTCGATAAAAATGTTGCCAAATATTAGTATGTCAGATTTCATCAGTATCTATCCCAGAATGCATAGTGACAGACATGCGCAGTGAGACATGCAACTCCCCTATAGGAGACTTGCATGTGCCACTGCGCATGTCTGGTACTGTGCATCCTGGGAAAGATTCTGTTAAAATCTTGATAAAAAAATGCAAGTATCTTTTCACCAATATCACAACTTGTATAAATGATCTATGAAAACCAAATGCATTATTGGAAAGATGGCGACTTGCGTTATTAAAACATGCGTAACACGTTGATATCATCATGAGAGCGTTGATGAATATCCCATGCTGAAGATGGCATGTTTTCTATAGATTTTAGCCTGTATCATTAGTCCCATTATTGCATACGAACCAAGATTAAAAATGGCGGCAATACAAATCCCCTATTGTACATTTTCTGACAGCCTGACCCATGTGTACACTATATGGGTCAGATTTTCAGAAAATGTACAATTGGCAGCGGTACACATTTACTAAATTCTGCTAAATCAGGCTGCAATTTAATCAATACTAGGTAAATTCGAGTATTTTCGGCATTGCATTGATTCTGGCGATCTGTTTCGTTGGATTGAACACCATTTTGGAGTTTATTTTCGTCTAAAATTTGGTTTATTTGAGAAGATTGACGAAGTTAAATTGTACATTTTGTGAAAATCTGACCCATATATGACTGTCCATTCTTGCAATTCTATACAGACCTGTTGTTGGAAGGTGTAACACGATGTGTCACTCACTCAATGATAGAAATTAATTTGCAAAGCCACACGTTACTCTCTCCCTTTTTCTCTATCTCTATTACCTGGGTAAGATCATAAACTGCCTCCCTCTCAGCTCTCCCGCCCTTGATATAACCATATTAAATGTGTTGTTAAGGGTGTAAAGCAACCAATCTCACTCACTCACTCTCTCAGCTCTCCCGCCCTTGATATAACCATATTAAATGTGTTGAGAAGGGCGTAAAGCAACCAATCTCACTCACTCACTCACTCACTCACGTTACACATGGCACTTTGTCATTAGACACGGCAATACTAAAGGGATGTTGCACAATGCCTTTTCCTTCCATACTGGGTGCTGATTATTGCACGTTGAAATTCACAGAGAACCCCGCTCGGTTGTTGGCCTACCTGTATGTATATATACGTGTAGAAACCTATTTGTAAGTTCTAGTTCATGGGGAGTTTCGGCCATAAATCCTGTTGCACAATGGAATCTTAGGAGAGGCTCCAGGCTTATTGTAAGTCTGTATTGTTCAAAGAGAGATGTTAAAGAACAAGTACACATACAAATAGGAGAGTTTAGGAGCAAGCATTGGGAGGAGGAAACATTGGGTAACTAAATTTTAATCATGCTCGTTCGTAGGCCCCAAGGAAGATGTGATTCTGTTCATAGATGTTCGTTTTGTTGAGATGCACAACATACGTCTGATCGCTGAGATGGTGGAACGACAAGCCATATGATACAGAGGTTGGAGACCCCTCTGGGGCCTGTTGTACAAGCTAAGCAAAGGGTCTTTGTTGTGCCTCTGAAACAGTTCCTTCCTACGTTGAATTCCCAGCTGTTAGGAACTGCCTATACACACAATAAAAGGAAGGGAAACCAGGGTAGGAATTCCCCGCCATTCCTTTCGTCAGCCTCTACAACAGTCTCCTATAATATAGACCTGATTTATCCAGCAGGAATCACTACAGTTGGTATGTGTCACCCAGCATTCTTCTGGGCCTACACAGGGCTTCTGTCTGAGTTTGGAATAGGATATGCACTATTGAGTCCTCGCCGACCTTGAGTTGGTGTGACAAGCGTATTTGGAGAAGGGCGCTGTGGTATTACAAGACTTGTCTGAGGGTGGGCTGCATTTTATATCAAACCTCAGAACACAAGTGTCAGCTTGCTCGGAATTATTACATAATTATTACAATTATTTTCTTTTGTTAAATGTAATTAATGATATGTGTACATTAATCATTTATATGATAATGTCAGATATTAGGGAAAGGTTCTGGTCTTTCTTGATATCTACCTACTATCATTGAGGCGTGTAGAGTCA
This sequence comes from Sthenelais limicola, assembly GCA_942159475.1. Lineage (NCBI taxonomy): Eukaryota > Metazoa > Annelida > Polychaeta > Phyllodocida > Sigalionidae > Sthenelais > Sthenelais limicola. The sequence goes on from OW804102.1 coordinate 39,051,867, forward strand.
TTCTCAGTCAAAACTTTCTTGCATTTCTTCCCAACTGGAGGTACATGATCCTCCTCACACTTGAACAATATTTAGGTTGATCAGTCATCCCGAAATTTAACGATACCTTTGGAAGCAAACAAATTTCCCGCACGTCCAAGCGTGACGATGCTGGAATTGAAAGTGAGTTGACAGAACGTTTATGTTTACAGCGACACAGCCACGGTTGTGATTGGATAATAAATACAAAGGACACGTCATAATAGCTGAATGACGGCATTTGATTGGAGGAATAATATGGGCGTGGCCTAAGAGGAGAAACACCGCCCTTGGTCCCAAATATGGGCATCGACCCGTCGATTATATTGTTTCTATTTTCTATATTAAAGCTATAAAGATTAAATCGAAAAATATTAACTCAGCTTGTTTGGAGTAATAAAAACATGTACCAAATGCAATAATCTTTGTTATGTTTGCTGAAGAATTGTTCTGGTTGCGATTCTTGCCATTCTGCACCTTTTGGGTCGAGGTGTATGCAGCAAGTAGCCATGTCGCCTGTAGTTGAAGGTATAGACCAAGCAGCTGCATAAATATGTCCTGTCCCTGGAGGACTCTTATGTGAAGTCTAGCAAGCTGCTTCAATCTATTGGGATATATTGGTGTCGAAGTTTTATCTCTTCGTCCAAGATTTAATGATTATTTGTTGTAAAGAACTGTTTGAAGTCGTATGGCTAAAAGAGATTTCACCCCGATATAGATGTACAGGCAAGATTTGGTCATGAATGGAGGAAAATAACAAACAAAGGTTAGCAAAACAAAGTTATCTAAATAAAGATTCTTTTAGTCTGAATCATTGGAATGAATAACTACATTACTCTGTTAAATCTAGAGGAAAGAATGCTAAACCAATCATCTTTCTTCACTTTTAAATGTTATCTTTATTCAGTATTCAACATTACATCATTTTCAGATATTATTCTCAGTCAATCCTCATACAAAAATATAATCTAAATAAGGCATATATGCATTATATAATTGCACAAAAACTCCACGTTGGTTTTATATTCATAACCTATAAGTATTGTGCAAAGTGATCACTGTAAAGTTGACCGTACATATATGCACTATAATTAAAAGGACAAATTGGACACCTCCTGTATAGGATTACACATTGTCATGGAAACTGTATTGTATGAATAAACAAATTGTTATCCTTTTACACAGATCGTAATGTATACATGTATCATTCCACACCAAGTGATTCAGGTTTTCCCTTTTACATTCCACTAGTGTAAACTCTTGCCAAGTAGCAACACTCATACATTTATCATCGCCCATCAATAGTTATCCTCGCAAATAACTGAACAAAGAATTGAGTCCTTTGTTCCATTCTATTATAACTATTCTTCCCCAAACCATATAGCTCAGGTTTTGATCATGTTTTGGAGGAGAGACCTATATGGTCTACAGTAAAGACTAATATAGTATTGTTCAATATATGGATAGCAGCCCGAGGGAGGATGAAAAATGAATCTTATCATGAAAATTCCACCAGTTCGCTTGCAAGTATGAGTGCTTTGAGAAGGCACTGAATAGGTTGCTCATGGGAAGTGGTGAAAGGGAGTTATATTTCATTTGTATTTTAATCAGACGTCAAGGCCATGCACAATTTGTCACAGGTATGATGATAGTCAGATTATTGCAGAAATCGGGGTAGATATATTACATTATGTATTATATGGGTCTGAGCGTCAAAAAGGTACAATTTGTGTTCAATAATCCTTAACAATTATTTGGATTTAATTTGTATTTATCCAGGTAGCCTACTATAAAAGGTGTGAACTTTGTCATCCCTAATTTATTGAGGATCAGATTAGATATCTGATTTTCACCTAGACCCTGGCAGTTCCTATTACTTACACAAAGAGTTGGAAGGAGATGGAATAAGATGGTAGTTAACATTAACCCCAATTTAAGACACAAATGAGGTTCAAAGTTCAGTTCAATATATCCAAATACAAAATGTATCCCCAGTAATTGTCAATCCTTGCTAAGCCTAATTTAGCAGATTTTACTAACATTATGTGCAGATCTGCCAATTGTACCGCTTCAGATGACCTGACTCACATTCATTAGTGCCTGTTTGTTGGGCTGGCCAAGACAGTTATACACATACAGACCAGTGGTACTAGTGTTGGACTTCTGCTTCCGGCCAACCACTTACATCAGCAAAATAAAAAACAATATTTACTGTTGAAAACGGCAAGATCATGGCTTTCCACTGGTTCATTTTGCTTCAAAATCATTTATAAATTGTTGTTAATGAGAGTAACAGCACAACAAAAGGGGACTAAAGCCATTAGATTCTTCGATTATGGTCCTTTGTTTTGTCTAAGCCTCCCGGAAACAAACTTTGGCTTCGCCTTGACTTGGTTCTCGGGAGCCTTAGATGAAACTCAAAACCATAACCTCAGGATCTAACCGCCTAATAGATGCCACAATTCTAGATGTATAACATTGACAATAGGTCCCAAAGTGCTAGAGTGTAATGTACAATAGGTCCCAAAGTGCTAGAGTGTAATATGTACAATAGATGCCAAAGTTCTAGGTGTATTAAGACAACTATACAAAGGGACACAATGGGTAGCTGTACCGTTGCTTGGCTTTGGTATCCAACCAAGTGTGTGTAACACATGCAGGTAGATACAGTTCCTGGGAAGTCCTGCAGATTTTATGGTATTTATTTCGCTGTTACTTTTTAAAAATGTTCTCGAATATGACAGATTTATTGATACAATTAAATTTACGTTTGTCTTGGTTGACGTCATGACGTCATGACGCATTTGCATATTTCTAAGCACATTTTTTCTGGCCCATGGGGTTAAGGCTACATTTTAGAATGCAAAACTATTCAATTGACATATCATGTATTATTTTATCATGAAAACTCTTAGAATTAGAATTAATCATATAAAATAAGTTTAAGCAACTTTAAGTTGCACTTAGAAAGTCAAAACTAATGTTGGGACAGGATACCACCAGCAAATTGACTGTAGTATCTATACTCCGGAACTAATAGTCCAATTGACAAATTTGACTTGCGTGTCAAGGGTCTTTCTCAGTATGGATGGAGTTTTGTGGCTGGGTCTGTGCGCTTATTTCACCTATGGAACAGAGTTTCCATAGACTTTGTGTAGACTTGTTATATGCCAGTGAGCGGGAAGAAACAATTCTCATCCCTCCCTAGGGAAGAAACAGATGACCCAGTTTATCCTTATGCGTTTTCATTGGTTAATGTGAAAGTAGGCCATCTTTACAATAGTTACACGTCATGCCATGACGCTATGTCCTCTGCTAACCATTAAAACTGTGGCTAACCATTGAAACTGCGGCGGCCGAAACTGCGGCAGCCCCATTCCCGGTGTAGGAATCCCTTCCACCTCCAACTCAGTGAAGAACAATGGGAAATACATAACTGCAGTTAGTTCCATCTATATACTGTATGTCTGTATGTCCTGATGTGAAATCAGTCGGAATAGCACCACGGGCGGGGAACACAGGCCAAATCGATCAAATGGCCACCTGACGACTACGTTTGAAAGTCCACTGGACTATAGAACAAAGCTAGTTATAGAAGGAATCTAGTGGAATAACCTGATAAAGTAGAACGTAACATGTGTTGACAAACTAGGCAGATAGTGCATGACGTGGAACACAACGTGCAACTGCAAGAAGTTACACCTTGGGTGCTGCACATTGTGATGACACGAAGTATCCCCAAAATAAGTGATTTATGAACTCCATTAGGGAGCACAAATTATGCGCTTTAAAATCACTGTCTTATATCACATCCATAAAAGCAAGTATTGTTAATTCCATGGTTTTGACAGTTCATGCATATCGTATGTTATTTTACCTCGTATTAAGTCAAACATTATGAGTTTTCTTCTTCATTAAATCATTTGGGTGCTTAGCTTTGTTTACTATCAATAACCGTTCCCTGGTACGTGTATATATGGGTCAGATCTAAAGAAAATGGACAATTCGCCTTTGCCAATCTTCTCAAGTAACCCACATTTGAGACAAAATAATTTAAAATGCAGTTTAACCTAACAGGACTGATACTTTAAATCAATGTGATACCAAATATGCTGAGTTATACTCGGTATTTATCATTTTTCAGCCTAGTTTAGCAGAATATCCTAAATGAGTAGAGCTGCCAATTCTACATTTTCTGAAAGTCTGACCCATATATAATCTCAAGGGCAACATCAACTACATACAACTCACCCAAAGACTTATGAGTCCTAGATGGGCTGTAAAAAATGATTTCGTTTGTCATCGTATTCATCTTGTCTGATAGAAGAGTATGCTGGACTATACAAAGGAATCCTTCATTGGTGACTGTCTCCGGGGTGCTTTGCAACGAATCCCAATATCTTAATCGCTTCTAACGATAGGAATGATGGAAGGGGATCATATCTTTAAAAGAGTTGAAGAATGTTTCATCGGTTCTCATCGCTTCGTACGATAAACTTTAATTAAATATGTATTTCAAACATATCCCACAACGAATAGGGTTCAGTGTTATATTTTAAAATCGAACACGCGTTTTTTAATGTATTTGGTTGCCCAGATGTGACAACATTACATTCATGAACTTTACGATACTTCAACATTAATTTATGCTTATTCTTTACCCACCTTTTGTCAGAAAAAAACTGCTGTAGCAAATGCTATAGCTTCTTATAATCGATCTTTAGTTGTTAAAAACAAAATGACAAACAAGAAAATAGAGGTGATTCAAGAAAGGTTGAAAACAGTGTAAATAGTTATTATATTTCTTTAACATGGAGTACACGATGATTTAGTTTAGTAAGTTATTAGTAAATAATTCCAACTTCCCGATTAAAGATCGATTCTAGATGTGATAAGAACAAATTAAGCATCATATATTAGATGTCTTAAAGTAATGAAAATATAACATCAAATCAAGGCGCTCTTGGAAGATCTATGTTCGCACAGAAAGTGACATGACCATTTTCTATGTAACTATATTGAAAGTTGGAAATAAAAATACTTATATTAAATACGAAATCAACCTTCGGCTAGCACAAGGAGGGAAGGAGCAACGCACCCCTGGGATTTCCTCATTCACAAGGACGTAAGATGGAAGTAAATCAGAGAGAGTGAGTGAGATTGGTTGCTTTACGCCCTCATCAACTCATTTAATATGTTTATATCAAGGGCGGGAGAGCTGAGAGGGAGTGAGTGAGTGAGATTTGTTGCTTTACGCCCTCATCAACACATTTAATATGGTTATATCAAGGGTGGGAGAGCTGAGAGGGAGTGAGTGAGTGAGATTGGTTGCTTTACGCCCTCATCAACACATTCAATACGGTTATATCAAGGGCGGGAGAGCTGAGAGTGAGTGAGTGAGTGAGTGAGATTGGTTGCTTTACGCCCTTATCAACATATTTAATATGGTTATATCAAGGGCGGGAGAGCTGAGAGGGAGGCAGTTTATGGTCATACCCAGGAAATAGACATAGAGAAGAAGGGAGAGAGACAGAGAAAAGAGACAGAAAGGCACTTTATGGTTGTACCAAGGAATTAGAGATAGAGAAGAAGGGAGAGAGACAGAGAAAAAGAGACAGAAAGGCACTTAATCGGAGAGAGAATTTAACATTATATAACGTGAATTTCTACTATATAATATATTAGTACAAGGTTTGTTGTTCCCAGCATCTTTCAGACAGGATTCCTGTCTATATGTAAATAGCCCTGCTGCGGTGGCAATATCTTCATCATTGCGGCTTGTGTTATTCCAACCTGAGGCAGTGCTATATCTATAGGTCCTATCTTGGTACATCAGCTTTCAGCATATTCCCATCATATGATCATTCCCCTGCAGTCTACAGGGTGCTTTACAAGCTACCCACAGAGTATCATGTCGATATCTAAATGTTATGGCACATGTTTGGAAGAGCTGTCTGGGACAGAGAACAATAACCGATTTCCATGTAGAAAGCTTTTATCACTGTCTGTATAACAAAATGGAAATAAAGTTTCTTATATACATATATATGGTCACAAAAGGTCTCACTTTTTTTAAGATATAATTTGTGATTATTGCCATCAGGACGCGGTGGAAGTCTGACTTTGGGTTACCTGCACGGGCTAAAAAGAACAAATCTACTTATTAAAGATAAGCTGCATTTACTTAAGTTTTTCTGCCTTATTCCCCAACCCATCTAAAAGACATTTCAACAATGTATAAATGTATAATCCTATAAGTCATAATATGAGTGAATTTGTTAGATTCAGTTTGTTGTAATAACTGAAAATGCAGCTTTAGGAATATGTGTCTATACATACCGTCAGAATAAACATTTAAATTGATATTGATATGGAAAGCTTGTTATTGCATAAAACCGTTGCCAATAGGGGATTTGCATAGCCGCCATTTTGAATCTTGATTCGCATGGAATTATGGGACTAGTGGTACAGTCTAAAATCTATAGAAAACATGCCATGTTCAGCATGGAATATTTATCAATGCACTAATGTCAATATCCATGTGTTATACATGTGTCCATGACATAAGTCCCCATCTTTCCCATCATGCATTTGGTTTTCATAGATCGTTTATACAAGCTAATATATTGGTGAAAACATTCTTGCAATTATCGATAAAAATGTTGCCAAATAGTTGTATGTCAGATTTCATCAGTAGGCCTATCTATCCTAGAATGCACTGTGACAGACATTCAATTCAATTCAAGAATTCTTTTATTGCAAGAGATGTTTTTTTTACAGTGAGGTTATCCAACATTCTAGATAGACAATAGTCTAGGTAGGTCTTCCGCTGGGTGCCTAATTCTTGTTTGAGCTTTACTTTGGTTACATGGTTTCTAAAGTTTTCTAAGACTAGTACCTAATTACATGATAAGTGAGATGGATGATGAGATGGCAATGGGAGTGACTAGTATATGACAAGAGGAAGGGTTAACAATAGGTATACATATTGTATGCGGTGGACATGCGCAGTGAGACATGCAACTCCCCAACTAAAGGGGATCTCTCCGGCATTTTGGGCTGTTTCCAACCCCTTTAGTCATCACTTATATATATATATAAGAATTTTTATTCATATAAATCAACAATTACATCATGAAAAGGGCTTGGTCCTCTAGACGCGTACGCGAGTAGCTCTTCCAGCTAGTCCTTTTGAACATAGGATTTCAAGATCGACTTAGGGTCCCGTGGGACAAAATTAGTGTATACAATCATTGACAATTCCCAGATTTGTACCATTAGGTACTTACATTTACCTGATGTAGAGTAACAATATCATCTTACTCATAGACTGTCGATGATACTCTACTGATGTGCAATAGATTGTTTTTACAATTAACAGTAAGAAATCTGTAACATGGCACAGTACAATTGACAGGAATGGTTCACTCAGAGATATATAATTATACAGTCTGATTTATTGAATATATGTATAGAGAGAATGGAATAATTGTTCTTACTGGCTTCATCGGACATGGTGTGATTATTGAAAATAGATAAAATATTCATCGTTCCAGATATATACGTTATTATTTTAGCTTGGTTTTTGAAGATCTTAGAGTCTAGGGTTAAATAATCTCAAACTTAATATCAACAAATATCTCAGGTGATCAATGTAAGTCAGATCCCCAGTTAGAGAGTGCGATGGGGACTGGAATATATAATATATTGGAGAAGCCGTTCATCATAAAAACAATCAAAAACCAATTACTAGACGAAGTTAACCATCATTTGTAAGCAGTTTCAAGACGGATCTAAAAGCGATTAAGTGCAACTCTGCATTCCCGAATGAGTGACACAGCATGAGTGAGCGATGGGTGATTTATCAAAGCAGTACCCAATAAATTGTCCCTGTAATGGGTCAGATTTTCAGAAAATGTAGAATTCATATTCACTATTCCTCTCAAATAACCCAATTTTCCGACGAAAATAAAGTTCAAAATTCAGTTCAACATAACCAAACCGATTGCTTGAACCAGGGCAATACAAAATATACTCAGATTAACCTAGTGTTGATCATTTTTCAGTCTAATTTAGCAGAATTTACTAAATGTAGATCTGCCGATTGTACATTTTCTGAATATCTGACCCCTACGCTGCCGGTAGTCTTTGTTTGGACAGTGATTTATTTGTTTCCAGCAGATAATGAATCTTCTACATCAAACGGAGACAAACCAAGTGTTTGTTAGAGCTCTTAAGCGAACTAATTTGGTCGCTGACATCAAAGCCAATACTTTGTTGATGGACGCCAAGGAATTAAAACATTTCCCCACTCTCCAATCATAATGAAAATGAAAGCCACTTTCTGGGATATTAGCTTTAACGGTTGCAGGAGCCGTAAACTGGCAAATTGGGCACGTCTGGCCATGTTGTCAGGGAGGGGGATAATTTGAAATGATAAATGTGATTTGTTACAAAATTGATATTTGTCAATTTGTCAAATCTTCTTGGTTGGAATGTTTTAATTTGTTGGATGTGTCGTACTCTTAGTCGCATCATTATATATGCATCAAATGCCAGGAGTGTGAGTTTAATATGTATAAATACCTGAATTAAAAAAGATCAAGAATCTTTGCGCTTCTAAGATTATCCTAAAGTAGTATGTTTAATTAGTTTACTTGTGATTGTCCATCCAGAACATCAGTAACTATAATTTGAAACATATATACAGATATAGAAGTAGTTTAGGTATAGATGCGCTAAAGGTTGATATTTTTGGAATCTACCTGATCCCATCTTATAAAATATGATGATATCGACAAATAATTCATTGGGTGACTTAAAGGTAAAAACCAGCGTTCAATGAAAAAAGAAAGAAATATGGATTTTTTCTTAAACTTTGACCTGAGAAAGAACATGGTAGAGGGAAGACCTGGAACTCACTATGAACAACTCATAAATAAAGAATGCTTTGAATTGAATTGAATAAAAACCATATATATATATGTCACTGGATTAGGTTCATTTCGGGGTCTACCGAAATTTTCTACCATAGGCACTCGAATCATATATTTTCCTTTAACACTGTATGCATAGCTGACATATTGCATTACCCCTGCAGAAATAATAAGAACAATGGGGAGTCATTGGATTCAGAAAAAGTTATTCAGCTGAACCTGTATGATGATAGGTTAAAACACAGGTACATGTGTCAATAATTATAATTAAAATTATTAGCTGTTATAATCTCGATGCATAATTTCCATAATAATAAGATCAATAATAGGTTTTCTTGACAACTGAAACGTATCACGAATGTGAAATTTTGCAAATAAAAGTTTTAAAAACATTTAAAAAATGTGTCATCTTCAAAGCTGACTGATATTTTTTCGAGCATGTTTACACCCTGTGTTTTTATTTGTGAGGATAAACAGTATGTCAGCTATGTTTGGAGAAATTTACTAGAAACAAATTGCATTCTTCTGTCTAAAATGTTGTAAAAACTGAGAACATATGCTTTTTCCCCTTTGACATCCATAGTAAATTGTAGTATACTTCAGTCGTGTCTAAAAATGTTTTGCTTTTTGTAAGCACCCAACCATATTCTTTCTCAAGACGAAATTTGAAAAAAGGAATCTTATTCCTATTCTTTCATGCATTCCTTCATTGAATTCCCACCTGTAGCAGTGCTGGTGACGCTGGTTTTAAAGTGGCTAAGATAGCTAAAATGAGTAGTCATGGAATCGTGTGAAACTTTGTCAGTGTAATCATATATGATAGGTATAGCAATATCTGAAGTATTGAGTATCAGCATTGCGTTTTCATTCAATGATTAGTGAATATGTGTAATGAATGGGTCAGAACCTAAACCCACGACAAATCCATGAGGAAATGGCTTTGGAGACCAGGAGGTACTGCCAGATTTAGCCCTGGTGGCAGTAATGGAACTAGTGCCCTTTGTACTGACCAGCGCCGACCTAGGGGTTACATAATTCCAGATGTCATCCCAACTGACAGTTTGAATATTGGTTGGAGTGCAAAAACGATTTTGCTCTCTATTTTACCAAATATCTGATATAATATGAATGCTAGAGTTTTGATATCGACAGGAGTTATTTAGGAGGGTGAGGTGTACCAAATACTAGAAAAAGAAGTAGAAATTCCGTTACTCGATAATCTAGCCCTCAACAGTGAGAAGTGTCACTTTAACAGTTAGTCTTATTTGTCGGTGCCATGTGTATACGAAATCCGTCTGGGATGATTTCTATGCTGTATAAACCACTTGTATACAACATTTAGTATACATTTTTATTTGCATAAATGGTAAATACAAAAAGGAAGGCCCAGTTTTGAAACCTAGATTCCAAGTCTTCAAGTGGGCTCCTAGTGGTTGGTTATTGCCCAAACCGATTCACAAACAAATACTACGATATAAATCTCAGGGCTACTTAATTTGATATTCAAGGGCTATTTTCTACCTGTCTATGTTCAGCTGTTTCTTTATGGGTTGGCTTAGTTGAATAATATTTATTAACTACCTAACAGTGAGTAGTACTAACTAGAATAGGTAATAGTTAAGGTACAATAACAAAGTGTAATCAAACAATGGTTGGTAGTTGGTATGGTCGACCAATAAGTAGTACACTGCTATGCCTATGACATTGGACGATTGGTCAGAAGTCGGTGGATTTCAGCGGCTGAATCATGCTGTCCCCACGCACATTGATGGCGTGAAAAGTGGCGTCGTTCGGAGGAGGAAAAAGCACAAACAGGCTAAGAAAGTCTCAGCCAAACGTCTTTTGTAGATGGACGGATACATCAGGTCCCTGTGTAGGTCTGCAGTGAGGAAGGATACGATGGCAGAGTTCGGGCATGGCCGGGCAACAACTAATAGTTGCAGCCCTCATGCCATTGCCACAGTGTCTTCCCGGGCTGACGAGCACATGGGTCAGATTTTCAGAAAATGTACAATTCAACTCCACCAATCTTCTCAAGTAACCAAAATTTCAGACGAAAATAAAGCTTACAGTTCAACCCAGCCAAACCGATTGCTACAATAAATGCAATGCTGAATATACTCGCTTTTACCTAGTATTGACCAAATTGCAGCCTAATTTAGCAGAATTTACTAAGTGGGTAGAATTGCCAATTGTACATTTTCTGAAAATCTGACCCACACGGTCCTGTCTCCGCCAGTCACAAAGAAGAAGAGGTGCGGTCCTCTTGAGTCTTCAGCTTTGCCCTTGTCCTGTGACTGTCACAATTTGGATGTTTGATCGTCCTCTCAACTTCTCCCAGACAGTCGGAGATTTGTTCTCCCTGTCCGCCTCCCTATTACCATCGTTATATTATATTTGGTAATGAAGGGGACACTATATGGGTCAGATCTTTAGAAAATGTACAAATCACCTTCACCAATCCCCTCAAATAAACCACATTTAAGTCTAAAATTAGCTGTAAAACATAGTTTAACATAACAAAACAGATACTTTAAATCAGCACGATATCAAATATAACCAGATATACCCGGTACTCATCATTTTTCAGTCTAATTTAGCGAAAGTCCCTAAATGTGTAGAGCTGCCAACTGGATGCGAGTCTCTCCGCTAGTCACTGCCTTGAACAGTCCTTTGACTATAACCACCTGAAGCATGTGGCAGAGACTAAACAGATTAATAACCTCCATTTTGGGCCTTCTGGTGCACTATTTGTCCATAATCTCTCATATTCTCTTGTGATTATACACAAAACACTGCACCACCAGCCCATAAAAGATGTGATCTGTTTTAGGAAAATGAGTCATAAGTCGCAAAAAATGGATTTTCAGATATCACCATAATTGAAAAGAGGAGATCAAACCGATTCCAATGATAGTAAACACTAGGATATGTAACATGATATTTATATTTATATTTTTGAAAATCAAAGTTTTCCATTTTTCTGGATGGGTAATTATCAGTAAAGTAACTAAATATACTCCATACGAGGGCCTTCAAAACGCAAGAATATATTTAATACAATGTCCCGAATTTTTTTACATGGATTTATATGACTATAAATGCTATACCTCTAAAAATCAGAACATTTCAACTAAGGGATCTTGTGAAAAAACACTTTGAAAAATATAATTTTTGCGACTTGTGACTCATTTCCCTGGAACACATAAAAAATGTTAATTATCAATCCTTCAATAATATATGGCTTCATCACGCAACAATTGCCTGAAATCGTAGATCCATCCCCTCTCCTTTTACTTCACCAGTACCCAGAATAGCCAGTTATTTCAGGCCTCACAACTCTGATTCCCCACTAATGTAAAAATAGAAGCTCTCCCATTCACTATCCCTGTCTACTCTCCTCTGTAATCATCAATTGACTCTGCAATCGATATTTTGTCTGATGTTGAAATATTGCTAATCGTCCAAGTTTCCAAGGCAAAATAGAGTTGATTTTGATCGTTCATTATGACCCCAGATGGGATTAACTGATGTGTTAAACTTTTGATTAATAAATCATTAAACACTTTTGATTCATACGGTACTACTGAAGTTAGAGTTTAAAAGACAAAATTGTTAAATGATTGATCTGATCTACGTCTGTTATACTGGATAATTTGAGGTATTTTTTATCAGAATAACGGTTTAATTCAATTCATAAATTCAACTGGAGACTTCATCTTATGCCTTTTGTAACATTTAGATTAAAACCATGAATTTCAGAAATGTATCGATGAATGTGAAAATAGTGACTAGAATCATGAATTGAATATATATTAAAGCTGTAGTATCAGCCATTATGACAAAATAAAAGTTGCAAAATAAAGTTGTCATTGTTTAGGTATGGGCCCGATGTTATTAATATTTATAAAAATATAGGTTTTAATAGTTTTTGTACAGATGATAACGTCTCCTCGTTTGATGTTGTTCTATGCCATTCCTGCTCTCATTATCCATAATCAAAAATTATGTCTATGATATAATACTATTTGTTGTTGTTGATGGTATAGTATTATTTAACATCTAAGTATAAAATCAATATTCTATATTTTACATCTAAATTCCACTCCTAATAACCCCCAATGACACTCTGATATAAGAAACTAGCTTCTTAGTAGGCTAATGCTCGTCTTGTTGTCATCTACTAATTCATTATTGTCAGCTGTTATCAGCAAACTAAAGTAATTACAAGAAGCAAGGAATAAGGAAATATGACGTTCTTATGCGTTTAGCTAGAAATAGGATATTGAGTTTGCCGAAAGAAAATGAGCACAGGTGACTAATATATAGCGAAACTCCACTAGAGGAAAAACGGCGGCGACAGATTTTGTTGGTAATTAGTATCTGCTTGAGTTGTATTAATCTAGGTAATCTATGGAAATACTTAGGAGCTTTATATGTGTGGAGGAGTTTGCAAGAAAATAGAAATACTTAATATATACAGCCCGTGAAACAGTATTTAAATAGAAAGTAAAGGATAATGTTAGTGATTGCAAACTGTTAAATAATTATCATTATTTATTTATACAAATACTGAGTATCTAGAGGTAGGGGAATGAGCGGGTTCTTGTGCAGCACCATGATTTCACAGTGGGGATGTGTGTAATGTTTAATTTAAGTGCATTATCGCTCCATAGCTCATAAACTAATAAAGATATATATGCTTCAATATCAAATTTCATGGACAAATGTGACGCGGATTCTGGATTTATTCCACACTAACCACTTATGGAACCGAGTTTGGAGCGGGCAGGAAATGTAGAACGAGTCGGAGGCGGAGTGATACAACACAAAGCCGAAGGCTAAGTGTTGTATCACTCCGCGGAAAACGTGTTCGGTGCCGGCATAGAACAAGTACAGTAAGTTTATTAGTATATGTGCCCTCTTCTTCCTTTAGACGTGACATCATAAAACAAGTCCCATCGATATAGCACTAGTTCTACATCAGTTCACAGATATGGAACTCCTGGTTATAGAATGCGTATATACTAATTGGTCGGAAATGTACAAGTCCTTTACTACTTTACAAGTAAAGAACGGCTGCCAGGCCCTCGGTAATGAACATGTGTATATATATTAGGGGACACTGACAAATTAACGACAATATGATTACTTTACTGCTAAGTTATGTTGTTTCAAAACTGTTCATGCCACTTTGAGCAGCAACTAATAGTAACTACTAATCAGAAACGGTATTGGGGCTTTCTTATATCAGAGCCATCAAGCTCAGGTGTGTGTTCGACCAATCATAGCAGACTACAATAAAACAGATCATTAATTGCTGGTTAATTGCCCATACGTATGAATATCAAATATGAAAAAATACCTATATGAGACCTAATTTCCATCGATTTCATTTAACAACGTTAGGAAATGACAACACAAATCATAAACATAACGGTACTTGAGGAGTTAATGTTTCCCACCCAAAACATTCTAAAGTGGTTTAAAGACATGTTTCCCATGGCCATTGTTTAATGAGATGAGGCCATAGCCTTGCAGCATCTGGTCATTTAATAATAACAATAATTATTTTCAAGGGCTTCTCCAACAGTGTCATTTAACCCTTAGAGGTAAAAGGCAGAGTCATCAGCACTGCTGCAGCAGGCGGGAATTCAAGGAGCTAATGCATGAAAAAAAAGGAGTAACACTATTTCTTTTCAAACTTTGTCTTGAGAAAGAACATGGTTGGGTGAATACAAACAGAAAAAAACAACAGGTTATTATCATCTTATTTTTATTTTAGGGACGGCTGAAGTTTATTGCCATTCACTATGGATGTCATTGCGGGAAAAGTATATTCAACTGAGTAACTTTTTATAGTTCAATGACCCCCTGTTTCTTTTCATTGAGAGTGTAATATAATATGTTAGCCATATAAGTAGATCTTATAGGAAATCGCATGATTCAATCATCTGAAATTCTGACAAAATTGGGGGAAAAACCTTTTTCTCATTGACTCTTATAGTGAATGATATTAAATTCCAATGGTCCCTGAAATAAGAACTAATTCTATCACATATGGTTTTTTGTTTGTGGTTCCCCCAACCACGTTCATTCTAAATCCAAAGTTTATAAAGGATTTCATGATTCCCTCTTTTTTGATTGGACGCTGGCATTTACCTTTAAGCCTGGATTCCTCTGGATTAATCGTGCTCATGGTTCACTATTGATTCCCTTCTACATAGTGTGCTTTTCATTGTTATTACATATGTATGTGATTTCAGGGGTGCTATTCAGGGGTGCTATTCAGTGGTGCTATTTGAGTATAGCACAGATGTGCTATTTGAGCCGAATATCCATAAGATTGATGAAAAGTAAGGTAAAATACCATTAAAATTAAGTTCTCTTGTTGATTTAGTATGTAATAAATACCTAATATCACTCAGTTTGGTTTGTAATCGATCTCAAATCGCACTCTACCCCTGTGGGGTGTCATGCAATTTGACCCAACGTCTTGATCAATTTCAAACCTCTATCCTGCCATTAGGTATAAGCATTTCATGTGCTCATATCAAACACATCAGATTTTAGCGCTTCACTTGAGAGGGGCTAGAAGTGTGTTATTAAAGTGATTCCATAGGATCACTTTGGCGTCATTGTTTTGTCAATTCTTATGCATGCTTGCAAAAGTACAGAGCAATCCATTAGTATACATAAAGAGTGGCCCAGTGGAGTAGCAGCTTTACTTGGCCACATAAGCCATTTTGCCAGCGGCATCCACTTTTCAGAGGAGTCTTAATCCTTATTTATGTGCTTATGATTAATGATAAGAATTTATAACTGACCATTGGGGATGATCGTTCTTTCCTTTGTAGTTATTAAAGGATTAATGATCTACATTAAGGGGCTGTTGGTGCACTGTTTAGTGTACAATCTTGAGGCAAAGTCGAGGGATTATACCAAGTTAATAGACTCTAGTACAGCGCAACACTACAGCCACAGTTGGACTGTTCTGGAGCAACCTCGAAACTAGCATTGATTAATGCTAGTTACCCAACTTGCATTTCGGCAAAATGGCTGCCAAACGTATGTGAGCACATATCTAAAAATCGATTAGCCAATTGGAAAAATCAGGGCCCTGTGACGTCACGCTACTGGGACCAAGTGCTCCAGTATGGACTCTCTGTGGAGCGAGGGTCCAGGCTCAGGGACTAGGTGAAGGTGATAGATTATGCAAACAGTGCACCAACAGCCCCGAAATGGTGGTTATTAATCTTTTTAGTATCTACCTTAGTTTGTCATTGCCCCTAGGCCGTGGAAGGCAGTGCCTAAAGGGTAAGAGGTTGATTCTCACACGTAGGGCTTCTGGGTCAAGGTTGTAATAACCTCACCAGAGGGGGCGGGGCAACTGCTGTGTCCATTTCCCCTACTGTCCACTCCAGTGGTCAGCCTTGTGGTGAATGTGATAAGCTTTCCTGCACCCAGTTACCTCCTTATTGGAACTTTAACCCCCCGCACCAAGAGATGTATGGACGGTAGTAAATACCAAGCCATCAAATCCACACTCCATCCATTTGCCATACATCCATAGCAGAATGTAGAGTCTCTGTGGAACAGGGAGATGCCAGAGGAGAACTGTGATGGATGCGCTATCTCATCAGCTGATTGTTTTACCCTCGCCAGCTACCATTAACCAAGGTGTTGTGTCTAATATATGCTATTCCAATTCCAACTATGAACCTCTACTGAAGACCTTTATCCTCCACTAGCCACCTACTCCTCCCGCTACTCCTCCCGCTACTCCTCCCGCTACTCCTCCCGCTACTCCTCCCACTACTTCGACAGTCTATTGCTCCCACTTCTTTACAAGCAGGAGCAAGCAACTGAAAGTAACCGGAATAAGTGCTACTGGGATGTTACTTCCACCGCTACTTCTACCGCTTTTCAGAAATGTTAGCAGACAACATTTTATTTTCACATGGAAATGAAACCATCACGTAACGTGAGGGGTAACGTCGAGTGATGACATTGCCCTGCTTCAGCTCCCGCTACCTCTCGCTATAAGTAGTGACTGTTTCAAAGTGGGAGCACTCTACGCTTCGAAAATGCTCCAAAAGAAGCGGGAAGTAACTTGGCTTTGTAGCGGGGCCAAATAGCACCCATCCCAGTTACTCTCCCGCTTCTGCTCTCGCTTCTTAACACAAGAAGTCAGAGCAGAGGCGGGAGAAGAAGCCGGCCAGTTGAACCCAGCTTTTACTGTATTTTAACGAGTTATAAATGAATCATAACGATTTTTTCACAGAACATGCACAGACATGTTGTCTCAAGCATGTTAAGATTTTGTGATTATAAATTGATTTTTTCTACATTTTTTTTCAAATCATCGCAAGTACACCTAAAAAAACATTTTCGGTCTTCTCTCCCACCATTTTCTTATAATTTGAAGTGATCCAAATCCCACATCTGCTGTGAATCCAGACCTGCGATTTCACATGAGTTTGCAACTGAAATTGCACTTGTGTAGGGATTAAAACATCAAATCATAGAGTATTATCTCTGAAATCGCATAAGATCCCCGCCGATTCGCACAGAATTTCTACAATTTCACATGCAAATGATCGCAAGTGCCAGATTCGCAGCAGTTTTTGAATTCATCCCTGTGTAGACGGGGCATTAGACATGAAAGTGTAGTGCTTAACAACATTACAATGCGTATATTCCTACCAGCTGGGAATATTACACACAACAATTTGTTTTGTTAGCTTATACAACAGACCCCTGGGGCCTGTTGTATTCTTGTGGTATATTCTTGTGGTATAGAGGAGGGGAAGAGAATGGAGTGTGGAGGGGTATATCCCCAGTGGCAGGTCATTGGGGTGTATGTTGCAGGAGGTTATAAATATTGCTGTCAAAATAAGGGCCTTGTAATCAGGAGAATGGAAAGCAACCAGAACAATCTTCTTTAAAGCAGGCTTTCATGTGTGATGTTTGTCCATTAGAGTCAGTTCTGTGGTAACTATTGGTTAATTCCCAGAGGAAAAAAGTAAATATTATACAAATTTAGAACATATTAATACAATATGTCTGTTATTAACTACGTGCTATTACATTTACATACGAAGACAAAAAGGAAAGACAACAGGGAATCTGTATGTACCACTGCGTATGTCTATTACAGTTGAAATCTGACACAAAATTATTTAGCAACATTTTTATCGAGAAAAGCAATTTATGTTCTTTTCACAAATACCATAGTAATATGGTATTCTCTCACTGTATCATATTTGTACAAATGACCTATAAAACCCCAAAGCATGATGGGAAAGATGAAGTCTTGTTTCATGGAACCATAAAACACATGGTTATTTACATGAGATCACTGTAAAATATTCCATGCCCAACATAGCATGTATTCTACAGCTTTTACACTGACATACTGACACACTGAGAACTCCAATAATATCATGCGAATCAAGATTTAAAATGGCGGACATGCAACTGCCATATTGCCGCCACAGCTCCCACAACCTGTTTACATTAGTGGATTTGACCCAATGTCAGTGAGAAGAAGGTTTATTGCCTGACCTGCCAGGAAAACATGATAAATGTATTGGAGCTTATTGTGGTTATATTGCCAGTAAAGCTTTCATGCAAACTTTACTACGTTGATCCCCAAAATCCACGTGACTGTTATGGTGATGAGGTGGGGGATGATGTACAATTGGTGTCCTGGTACGGAAATCATAGCTAAAAGAAGATCACTGAGTGATGAAATGTTTTGCACCCTTGGGGCATTGTTTTATTCAACCTTATAAACATTGTTTTATTCACCCCTATAAACATTGTTGTATTCAACCCTATAAACATTGTTTTATTCACCCCTATAAACATTGTTTTATTCAACCCTATAAACATTGTTTTATTCACCCCTATAAACATTGTTTTATACACCCCTATAAACATTGTTTTATTCACCCCTATAAACATTGTTTTATTCACCCCTATAAACATTGTTTTATTCACCCCTATAAACATTGTTTTATTCACCCCTATGAACATTGTTTTATTCACCCCTATAAACATTGTTTTATTCACCCCTATAAACATTGTTTTATTCAACCCTATAAACATTGTTTTATTCAACCCTATAAACATTGTTTTATTCAACCCTATAAACATTGTTTTATTTACCCCTATGAACATTGTTTTATTCAACCCTATAAATACCGTCGAAAACTAGTCATGATTATTGTTGTTGTTTAAAACCCAGGGGCCTGTTGTATTTATAAGCTAAGGAAAGGATTTATTTGTTGAAATGTCTTCACCTGTAGGAAGGGGAAAACATCCTTCCTACGAGAAATATCGAGCTGGAAGGACTAAGTTATTCACAACATATTGTAATTAGAAATAGAGGATATGCATTGTTATTCCTATACACCGCAATAAGGTTAACAAATCTAGGAATTCCCATACACAATTGTACCTTCCTTACCTTAAACGACAAGCCCTTCTCACAACACAGAACAGTGAGTCGTGAGAGCACATAGAATTTCTAAAAATGCACACCACCGCTCCCCAAAGTTGTATGACAGGT
Organism: Sthenelais limicola; assembly: GCA_942159475.1. Classification (NCBI taxonomy): domain Eukaryota; kingdom Metazoa; phylum Annelida; class Polychaeta; order Phyllodocida; family Sigalionidae; genus Sthenelais; species Sthenelais limicola. The sequence goes on from OW804102.1 coordinate 39,071,397, forward strand.
AATCTTATAGTGTTTAGCGTAATAAGGACTTGCATGCCATACTCCTCTTTTCTTTTATTGCGCATCCTGGGAGGATCGATTAATTCATCGACCCACCTTTGTTCTCAACCTGTGCCCTCATAATTCTGAATTGAGCATCACATGATTAAATGCATCAAAGGTACGTTCAATACACCCTGTCAATTGCACCTGTAAAAACTGACAACTATTTTGATCACCTTGCCTTAGATTCCCCATATCGGAGAAGCTGCCGCAAAAAGTACTAATCACCTTCTCCAATCCTCTCGAATATCCCTAATTTAAAACAAAAACGGGGTAAGCATAACTAAACAGTTATCTTAAATCATCGCAATAACAAAAATATACGAATCTATAAGATTATTTCAGCCTAAGTTAGCAGAATTAACTAAATCAGTAGACTAGACAATTGTACTTCTTCTGACGATCTGACCCACATAATTATTGGCTTTTGGTCGATGTCCGACCCAGACCCCTCTTGCCCCCCCCCCCCCCCACACACACATATCTTCTCCTTCTCCACCCACACATCCATAAACCTAACGCCTAAAGCTATGTCCCTAACTAACCACAAGTGATGTCGTGACAAGGCATTATCAAGCAGAGTCAGTAGCCACTTCTGGCTATGACCTTACGGAGTCACGAAGTGAGGCAGTAATTTAGTTTCGTATTTATGCCAGAGACTGCATGCATGACATTTCCCTATGTTTGATCTTGGTCAAAGTAATGGATCCCACGATTTTCGACAGGCAGAGGCTAAAGTGGGACAGGGTCAGGAGCACTTGGATATTATTGTGTTTGCGAGACAGTCCTGGACTTTCTTTGATACAGTTTTTCTGAGGTAAAGCCACTTCCATGCCTTGGCCGGTTGTTGGTAAAGTTGTTTTCCTTTGTTCCCCTTTTATACATGTATATATTTATATAATGATGGGATGGGATACGCCCACTCATCGCCGGTCATCGCTGGCTATTGCCGAAAGCATAGCGATGGCAAGTTGATGCGAAGACGATATAAATTTCACATAAATCTTATCGACTAGCTCATCGACAACACATCACCTACGATTTGTTCTACAGTGGCCGGACTGCTTAAGAGTTGAGAGGTGGAGGAGGGTAAGAGGTAGAATGAGAAAAACTATCATACTGGGAAGGGTAGGAAAGTCCCCGTTGCTCTGGGCCTTTAGGCAGGAGCCCACCAGAAGGCATGCTTATTACGGCTAATATGCGGTTTGATAGTTTCTCTCATATATAATTATTATTACAAAAAAAATATTGCCCAATCTTTCAACACTCCTCTGACCAGTTCCATTTGTTATTATATTCGCATTGAAAAAGCACTGAAAATAGGGGAATTTGAGGTTAGGTCCAGAAGTCTAGACAGAGGAGTATCACCCAATTCCATGTACAACTTCTTAATGTAATATTATCATTAAGTGCAAATGTAAATGAAGTTTCTAGTATATATATATATATAAAGCAAAAGGACCGGACAAGGAATACGCGTCAGTGGAGTCTAGCCTTATAAGGCAGCAGTGGTAGCAAGGATTTCTGGCTTTTGGCCGTGGGTGTAAAATTGGTACCAAATGTACTCATTTTGCCATCAATAAAACGAAAACTCTGCTGGTATAGATCCATGTCCTATGTAATGCCGAATTGATCAACAAGAAGGTGAGCGATAATAAGTGAAATGACCCAATTGATGACTCAGAGATAAATACGGGGCTTGCGTAATAGCAATGAGACACAATCCTTGTAGCCTTTGGACTAATGACTTTCTGATGATCACATATGTGATCAGTTTTAGGAAAATATGTCATAAGTCGGATACGGATTTTGAGATATCACCGTACTTGAAAAGAGGAGATTAAGCCGATTCCAATGATAGTAAACACTATAGGACACCTAATAAGTATTTCTATGTTTTAAGTTTGATATTTTTATTTTCGAAAAGTTTGCAATGTTTCTTGATGGGTAAATTACTAGTAAAGTAACTAAATATACTCCATACAAAGGCCTTCAAAACTCAAGGATATGTGCATTACAATGTCCTGAAATTAGTTATAAATATGGATTTATATGACTATAAGTGCTAAACCCTCTAAAGATCAGAACATTTCAATAAAGAAATCTTGTGGAAAAAACACTTCGAGAAATATCATTTTTACGACTTGTGACTCATTTTCCTGGAACACATCACATATTAAAGTATGGAAGAAAAAGAAGTAAACTATTATTGTTCGTTGATGTTAACGGAAAGTTTCATAATCTTGCATTATGTTTAAAGGTTGATTAGAAACTTACAAATCTTGTCACTCAATATAATACTAAATATGTGTGTTAATGTTTAATTAAGTAATCAATTAATTATTTACACATATATGTGATGATTTAGCAGGGATTTAGAGTGGTATACCACTCTAAATCCCTGCTAAATCATCACGCAGCTGAGCTCAGACTCTCAAACCATCAATTCATTTTAAACAGTTTAAAAGAAACTTGTAATGTAAGGTCAATTTAATGAACCTAGTGGTTCTGAAAGTGCTTTTATTTATTCTCTTCTCTACTTGAAGGTCTTTTCTGACCACTTGCCAGCTATCATGAACTACAGTGGGCGGGCCCACTTCATACCTCCTCCACTAAATCTACTCGATACTGTCACTTCCAGGACAAGATTGCCAGATCAACTACAGCTGAGTGTGCATGAACCTTGAAGTCATTTGATCGCATCTTCGATCATGAAATTGCCAATTTCTGATTGCAGCATCACACCATGACGTGACATGAGAGCCCTCTAGTGCACATATATTGATTTGCTATACATTCACGTGAACGGGAAATTGGCAAGTCGATTTCCTGTCGAAATGTCTAACAATGGTTCGATTTTCGGGCTTTAAATTTTCATATGTTATTCTGGTAGTTATTATAAAGGGTGTGTCACACCTAACAGTCGGTCCTGGGTATGACTATAAAGTGCCTTTCTGTCTAATTTTCTGTCTCTCTCTCCCTTCTTCTCTATCTCTATTTCCTGGGTATGATCATAAACCGCTTTCCTCTCAGCTCTCCCGCCCTTGATATAACTATATTAAATGTGTTGATGAGGGCGTAAAGCAACCAATCTCACTCACTCACACCTAACAGTTTTACATCATATGATCTGGACAGCTTTTAAAGCTGTTTCTCTCAGTTAAGATCGGTCAAGAACCTAGATGCGCTCCTTTTCTGCCGTTAATTTCCAACTTGTCTAAAACGGAAATTTAGGGGTTTTTTGTCCGGTTCGCTTCAGGTTTTCATAGGATAAGATATTTATATTAAGTGATCTCTGATGAAATAAGTAACTCCTGTTAGATGGTGCTGGGTAAGACGATAAGGTGCCTTTCTGTCTCTTCTCTCTGTCACTCTCTCCCTTCTTCTCTATCTCTTATTTCCTGGGTAAGAACATAAACTGCCTCCCTATGGTAGCAATTAGTGTAGCACATATGTGACATAGCATATTACATTATCATTCGGAAATACGCGGAAATTGCTTTCCTGTGATGAATTCACTTATTATCGCTCAACGGCGCCTGTTTTCTCACGGCCTAAACAACTTCCAATTCTTGCCTAAACCTATAATAGCATCAGAATGTTCGTAATTTCAGACCTATAAGCTGATTATTTTGGTAAACTTTTGTTGTTGTAAAAGCTGTGAGTGCAGATTCGACAGTTTAAGAAAATAGTGATATAACTGTATTTTGAATCTGATATATCTTTCCTTGGTTTATTTGAGAGGTTTGGTAAAGGCAAATTGTAGATCTTCTCGCGACTTCAATAATACTATCATATCTCTGATGAAATGTACATTTTTTCATTTAGATTAATCGTGCATTTAATGGTATAAATCTAATATCAATTTTAACAACTGTGCTGCGCTCAGAAATGGTATCAATAATAACCCATACAAAACCCTATTCACAAAGAGGTTTGGTTATGCCAACTTTTAAGAAGTATTTATTCGCCCCATGAGGCCACTGTCTGTTGAGTGGAGCCAGGGTGGGTACCTGGTATGAATACTCGGGTATCACCAGCACTTACATCTACCTACACCACATCGGAAATTGTGCCAAAATATTTGGATAATGTTTAGAAATGTGAATGAATATCGATATCAGCTCCAATATATGGGGCATAAGTGAAGCGGACAGAGAAGTGTGAACAGATTGCAGGCTGGCCAAATTCACCAATCCATTCCCAAAAAGTCAAAATATGACAATTTTTTTACTTTCAAATTGAGATGGAATTGAGAAGAATTCCCCCTCCCCGTCTCTGTAACCCTACTAGAACTGCAGAATGAAAAAGCACATTTCGCCTCATCATGATGTACAATTATTTCTGCCATGATAGGTGTGTGTATCCACAAAAACGTAGCCAGATTAGACCATGGCATATGCATGCCTGGATTGCACTAGCGTCACTAGCGGTCTGATGACGACGTTCAGTCAGCCAATCAGCAGCGCTCTTACAAAGAGCTTTTGGAAACGAAATATAAACAGTGTCAGGTCCATGCAGCCACAGTCATGCGAGACAAGGTAAAAGGGGATAAAATACTAGGCTAAAATCAATCATGGCATAAAATAGAACTAAACTTGGGCTGCATATGCGGCAACACATTCACAAAACGCTTGTGGTTTTTGGTGAGTGTCTTTCACGAGTGCCTTCGGCACTTGTGACAGACACTCACCAAAAGCCACTTTCGTTTTTTGAATACATTGCCACATATGCAGCTCAAGTTTAGTTCTATCTTAGTCAACGAGCCATCCTTGCTATACATGGATCTATACCTACCCCAAGTGTCTGTAGAACACATGATTATAGATACCAACAGCAAATTATCATAGGTCAATAAGTAGCGAGGTGTTGAGAATTATTGCTTCATGGTGGGAGTCCTGGTTTTAGTGGTCATGAGGAATAATTCCCAAAATAAGATTTTGTGAATATTTTATTTTATTCACTAGCTTTTGAGCGGATGGTATGCTCCTAGTCATGCCATGGTAAATAATATCATAATGGCTGTTTATTATATGCGCATTCCATATGAGAGGTGCTATAAGTGGGGTCCTATGAAACTATTCATATAGTATGCATACTATTATGAACAACTTCGTCACCATGTCCACTACTTTTTTCAGATTTACACATGATATATTTGTGATTACACATGATTACAAGTTTTATGCCCATATAATAAATATAGAATGGAACTCGCCTGAAATAATCAAAGAAACTTATTGGACTTGCTTATGCGGACGAATCCCATGCAATAAATTTTCGATTATTGCCGGCTCATTCCATTCTCTCTATTTATATCACAGGGGCACCTTGTAGACCACTTGTAAAAGTGAGACGGTTAGGATTCCTGATTAAATAATGAATTGTTAAAGACGTTTTTTTTTATTAAAAGGAGCGCAGTGTGAACAATCCTCAGTGGAGTTGAGCTAATGTTACAATACAACTGGCTAAAGTTATGACAGATGTTATAGCCGGCGTGGCGTGATGCATGGGGTGGCGGGGTGAGGAAGCTAGATTAATGATGCTGGAGCAGAAAGGGAAATTAAAGGGGGATGCTCGGCCTTGAGTTAGGAGACAGTGGGAAGGGGTGGCCTGATCAGCAGACCATAGGTCATACCAGCGAGCAGCTCACCACCAGATCTATATATGGCTCAGATTTGCAGAAAATGTACAATTGGCAGCTCTACACATTTAGTAAATTTTGCAAAATTTTGCAAAATTTGGCCAATACTAGATAAATTCGAGTATATTCGGGATTGCATTGATTCTAGCAATCTGTTTGGTTAGGTTAAACTGTATTTTGAACTTTATTTCCTCAGAAATTTGGGTCATTTGAGAAGTTGAATTGTACATTTTCTGAAAATCTGACCCAGATATGAGGGGGGGGGGGGGGGAGGGGCAGCGAGGGGATGGGGGTGCTTGAATTATTATTACATTGATTTTTATTTCCATTATGGATATTGATAATCAGGTTTAAAATGTTCTTATAAATACATGCAACAAATTATCAATATTCGAAACAATTGTAGATTCAGAATACACATTCCTATAACAACTTTAAATTGTATGAGGCATTAATGAAGGGAGCAACCCCCTTTGTTCCACCCTTTGTCCTTGAGGGTAATCTTTAAAGCCATGAATACAGCAATCAAGTGTAAATTTAGATGGTGACGAGCATGGGAACAATGCCATTCTGCTAAGCTGTCGAGGCGTTGCTACCTTTTGAGTATGTCTAACTTATACCTGTCTATAAGCCTCTATGTAATTAGGCCTTAAAGGTACTTATTGGCAGCAATTGATCTTCAGCAAAACAGGGAGCCATCAGCTCAATTAAGGGCCACTTTAATGTGACATGTGCCGAGGGTCTTCTTTTCATGTAAAGTACCGTTTATGCAAAGTCAGGGAACCTTCCTAGGGCCCTGTTGCATAACAAATCCTTGTTCAATGTGTTCCTTCCTTATAGGGGTTCAACACTAGTTTGCTAGATACAGACAATGCTAAGTTTCAGTTCTACTGTTCTGACTACACAGTCGCGAATTGACATTCAAATAGGACCTTGCAAGGAGTTGTGCAAGTTCGCAAGCAATTCGCGGACAAATTGAAAATAAATTTTAGGAACAGCTGCGACAACCTGCAGAAGCCTATGACTAATTGCAGAAACCAAAGTTGCCCCACAGACTTGCAAACTCATGCACGAGTTCATGATGTGACAGATCGCAGTTGAAAGATCCAGGTCGCAGGAGGTCATGCGCAGATCGGAAGTATCCGAAATTTGCAGGTGACAGCAGGTATGTTTGAATAAATGTACCTTCCCTAATTATCAATGTCTTTTTACATGAGATGCCTGGACATATTTTTTTCTATAGTTTGGCGCCCGATTCCTTAACAGGGAAGGGGGAGGGGGAAGGGGGGGGAACCATATATTTTGGTCATTTAAGTATCATTCAACGTCGGCTACCCGATCTCTTAATTGTATGTGGCAAAAGAAATACCGAGGATTGAAGCTAAAACAGGAGGAACTTTCCCCAAAATTGGTTCAAGGGAGGCGAGCCTAGCTGTTTTTTTTATGAGGGTGTTAACTGATTAACAGGAACTCATGGCATTCCTTCTTCCACACTTCGACTTCAAAGAGAAATCACCGTTGTTTAATTATCCTGTCATAAACTATAGCAAAGTATTTTCGGTCTTCCCTCCCTGCATTACTTTTATAATTTGAAGTGATCCAAATCGCACATCCTCTGCAAATCAAGAGCTGCGATTTAACACAAGTTTCCAGCGGAAAGTGTGTAAGGAGTAAAAGTCAAATCGCAGATCATTTTTTCTGAGATCGCAGTTTAAGTAAGGATGTATTATGCAACAGGTCCCTAGACCCCCATCACTGCCTTATCAATCAATAGCTAGGATGCGGCAGATCTCCTCTAATCGTTTGCCAATGTTTTAAGTTAAATATTAGAAAGCCCAGTTCAAGCCTGTTGAACTTCAGATTAGGGGAACAATTGATGCTGTCATTACTTTAAAAAGCGACCTTTCAACCTTTCATGAGGTTTTTCATGAGACAGCTCATTGTCCCTTATGAGGAAATCGGCTACGTGGTTTGGTGCTTTACAAATTCTGAACCGGTAGATGGGTTTTGTGTAACACTCATATCCCTGGATTCTACTTGTGATGATGCAGCAGTCACATGTGGGTCAGATTTTCAGAAAATGTACAATTCACCTTCACCAATCCTCTCAAATAACCCACATTTAAGACAGAAATGAGCTTCAAAATGCAGCTTAACATAACAGAACTAATATTTTAAATCAATGCGATACCAAATATACTCAGATATACCCCAAATTTATTATTTTGTTGGCAGAATTTAGCAGACATTTCTAAGTATTTAGAGCTGCCAATTGTACATTTTCTGAAAATATGACCCATGTATTGAGTGTGCAATCACAGGCATGTCAGACTCCGCATTCAACCCCAACTGCAGCTCGATTAGAAATGTGACTTCCTCCCCTACCAAATTCATTCCACCTGGGTTGTTGAAGACTGGCTTGATCTATTATTGTCTAAAATGCACATTAAGTGTCTATTGTTGATATCAATAGTCAATGTGAGTAGGGTATAATACCTATTCTCATGCCTCTTCATGACAATAGAGGGTAAGATTATATTACTGGACATAGGGGTTGACCAGCTGTAAGCCCAATAAGGAGAGCTATAAGTGAACCAAATGTTATACTTTGAATATTTTCATGGACTAGGCTCAGGCAAGGTCAGACCATTTGTAATAGGGTATACTCACTTGATCGTAGTTGGGCACACTATATGATAGGTAAAGACTACTACGAACCAGTGGTTATATGGTACAGTTAAACACTTGCACTAAATATTACACTCGCATGGCAGACAAAGCAGTCATGGGAAATATATATATTTATATATTTGACTACCTTGCGCTGCGGCATATTGTGATTGAGACTACTGTCCATGTCTTTGATAATCTGGAGCCTGTTGCATAAGAAATCCTTACTTAAAATGTTTCTTGTAATAACACATTGTTATTTGCTAGGAACTCCCTACTGTTGGAAGGAAAATTAGCAGTGTTTCTATGCCGGATTCCTTACACGGCGCCTCACTCATATCTGATCAAAACTTTCTGTCACCAATTTGTCATCATAGGTTTTTATCTTAATTACATGTATAGCCCCCCAAAAAAACATGCTGTATATTGATATGGTCCTTATTTAAAAAAAGGGTGTACCAGTGATTATTCTAAAGGTAAATAAGGATTCTCGTTAGATGTTCATTACAGATATATAGTTTCTTAATCATATATGGTTTGCTTCTAATTGATGTTGTAATTTACGTGTATATCAATGTTTTTGTAAAGATTTTGTATGAGCTGAAAATATCAAGCATGTTTGAGCGCTTATAATAAAGAATAAACAAACAAACAACATCTGCTCAGCAAGGAGATGTTACATAAGGAAGGAACGGAACCCTGTACATTATTTGCAAGTTTTTTGTGAGCTGTTAAGCTGTGTTCCACTGCCCGGCTACTTCTCCCGCTTCTGCTCCCGCTTCTTTAATCAAGAAGCGGGAGCAGAAACAGGAGAGTAACGTGGATGGGTGCTAATGGGCCCCGCTACAAAGCCATGTTACTTCCCACTTCTTTTGGAGCATTTTCGAAATGTAGAGGGCTCCTGCTTCTATCAAATATGTTTGATTTGAAGCCTTGGCTACTTTGTTGTGTGAGGTAGCGGGAAGTAGCGAGAGCTGAAGCGGGGCACTGGCATCACTCTACGTTACCCCTCATGTTACTTGATGCGTTACGGCAGTTTGAATTTGAAAATAAAATGTTGTCTGCTAACATTTTTGACAAGCGGTAAAAGTAGCAATGAAAGTAACATCCCAGTAGCACCCATTCCGGTTACTTTCAGTTGCTTGCTCCCACTTCTAAAGAAGCTGGAGCAATAGACTGTCAAAGTAGCAGGAGGAGTACCAGGAGTAGTAGCCGGCCCATGGAACCCAGCCTTTACATGTAACGGATATTACTTACACAAGGATTCTAACCATATGGTAAATAAAAGTAGCTATTTGTTCAAGTTACCCCGAAAATTGCATTTTATTGCTTCTTTCTATGGCTTTTCTCTGGCATCCTTGATCCTGATGGTATCCATATGAAGGAGGTAATGGATATGTACCCAGCCAGGATAGGTTTCCCGTCCTAGATCAATAGTGCCTCGTGGGTTGCCTCCACTGCCTCTCCTGTTTCATGGCTTTTGCATTTATCATTAGGGCATAGTGCCCCAATATTGAGACGTGGGCTCTCTGGTGGAGTAATGTTGTCCAACCCACTCACACAAGGGGGTTTATTCTGTGTTATGCTGGATTGGTGTTGGGCAGTGTATAGTTCACACAAGGGCCAGTTGCATAAATCAAATATCCCTGGCTCAGCTAGCTCTCCTTAAAGGTTCCTTACCAGCTGCTTAGCAACAAAAGTAGCCAAGGGAGGAAACCATACAAATAGAATATCCATGGGCTCTCTGGCTTTGGGAGTACTATTGTTCAACATACTCAAAGAAGGGGGTTTATTTTGTGTTATTCTCTAAACAACCTTGATTGATAGGATCGGTTTGGGGGAGTGTGCAGTGTGCAAAGCGGTCTGTGCCATGATAAACCCTTACTTTAAAAAACACGAGAAGTTATTTTCCCCTGTTGAGGGAGAAAACTCCTACATTAGGAATAAAATGGAAATACCTTCCGTAAAAGTACCTTACTAGGTGCAATGAAATCATAGGATTCACCAGAAAACCTAAATGGTGGACAATCGGACGCAAATTGGCTGTGTGTGGGCAGGGTTTAAAGCATCATTGCGATCACAATCGTAGGCAACGTCATGGCAGCACAGGTTCTCAGTCCTATAACTGTCCAATCAGCATCAACGTGAGGAATGCCACCAAATATAAATAATAGGGCCAGATCATCAGAAACTGTACCTTTCGCCCTTACCAATCCTCTCAAATACCCAAAACGAAAGACATACTTTGGTTTAAAATAGAGTTCAACATAACGGAACATAACGGCAATGCAGCAGAATGTACATATATTCTGATGCCGTTACTCATTGGACTTTTCCCGTCCGTGCCTTCATGTGGGCGTGGGTAGAATCCATTTCAAGAGGTCTACAATAGGGAGATTGCATGTGCCACTGTGCATGTCTGTTAATACTGGACACATTGGTCTGGATTCAGATTAAATCTAACGTGTAAATATTGAGCTAGGTTCAGTTCCAAATGCATCTCAACATGGTTGGTGTTGGTCACAGCTTTTTTATCATGTCTCTATGAGTTTGAAACCCTCCATCAGCCTATTTGCTTTGAATTCTTCTAATCAACATAGTTGGACATCTAACGATTTAATGTTATATTCAATTTGGGTATATGTTTGAAAAAAGTTCGGAATATTTCTGGGTCGGCCAATTACTAATAAAGTAGCTGAATACACTCCATAGGTTGACTGTAGAAACGCAAGGACATATATATGCACTAGCTTTGGTCCTTTTGAGACTGGGATAGAAATATACCCACCCCACAAAATAGGATATTGGATATGGCTATTCAATCTGAATAACAAAGAAAGATACATGCATGTTAAATTTCGTATTAAGTTCCACTAAGACATGTAACTAGCACTTTCAATTAGGTTGCGAAATTTAATTAATACATCTTTCTTCACATATTTCCGATTAGATGTATACCCCTCTTACCACTAGGATAGTAGCATAGGTGAAGAAGACATTATACATTGAGAAATAAGTTTGCCTTCCTCCTATCAACATGCCCCCATCCGTTTCTATTCCCCCTTTTCTGCATTCGCCTTCCTTTTTACATTTAATTTAAAACACAGAAGTCCGTTCTCATTAGACTAGAAGATGAGTCTGTTCATAAGGCTTAATATAAATATCTGTATTTGAGTCTACTGCTAAATACTCATGTGGTAAAAGGAAAAGAAAATAATTATTTTGTTTCATCAACCTATTTACTGTATACCTGGGCCATCGGCGATATACGATATTGCTTTTTTTGATTAATAAACAGCCGCCAGAAATGAATGAGGATCTAAATGAGAAATCGCTGTGAGAGCCAGGACATTGGAAAGTGTAGGATTTGCCTTCAACAATCCTCTTAAAAGAAATTCAGTCAAGAATTCAGTCAAGAATTTCCAAACACAGCTCAACATAACTAAATTGAGATTGTCTGAACCAACCCAATGCCAACAATATTAAAATTCCCCTAGCAGCTATATCTTTGTACAGCCTCATCCAGCTATGTCAGCAGAATTGACCAAATGTATAGACATGAAGTTTGTGACCAATGAGATCGAACAGTGCAATGGCTCGTGAAGGTACAATAGGGGATTCGCAGTGCAGTTTTTTAAATGAGTGCGTGCACAATGTGCTTGAGTTCTGCATTAGCTTTGTGCAGTGTTAGGGGTACATAACTACCTATAATATACTAGTATACATATATGTCCTGGAACACTGTAGTAACACTCCTACAACACAATGTGCTTGAGTCCTGCACAAACTTTGTGCAGTGAGGGGGATTGTGTATGATAGCACATGAGCTTCAGGATGGTGGACACAGATGGAACTAACCAGATGTATGCAGTTATGTAGATCGGAGATACATACTTAAGGTTAGTTCCAGATTTATTTAAACCTCTTTCAAATGATTTTAAATATGCTAGAAGGGTTTAATTACGGTAACCTGATGCAAGAGAAACACGGCAAGGGAGCGGCATCGTTCCAGTGGCGCTTGAGTTTATGACGGCCGTCATAACGTTAACGACGTCCTCTGCAGTTTCAATGCATAGCAGACAACGTAGCGTCATGGAATGACGTGTTACCAAGACAAAGTTGGCCTACTTTGCCATTAACCAATGGAAACGCATAATGATAAACTGGGTCATTTGTTTCTCCCCTAGGGATGAATGAGACATATTTCTTCCCGCTCACTTGCATATAGCGAGTCTATACAAAGTCTATGGACACTCCATTCCAGAGGGGAAATACATGCAATTCCCCTATTGTAATAACTCAGCCATTAGCCTCACAATGCACATTTCATACCTGCAGTAAATGATCCTGTATACTGTACGAATATCAGGATATTTAGATTCTGTAGAAAGGTCTAACCAGTATACGAGGACGATCCATCCTTAAAACTGCAATATCTCATCGTGCTATATTATAACCAGAATTTATAACTGAAGGAATAACACTTGCAAACCCCATAACAGTGATTCATTACCAGTATTCACCTGCAGTGTCACTTCCCTGTCGCATATTGGTCATAATCTCAAGTTGAAGACTTACATAAAACACAGAAACACCTCCTTAAAATGCCCACAAAAACTTCCATTATTCCCAAATGACACAATAGATTATGCAAACCAGAGCCAGTGGACATTAACCATAATCTACCCATCTATCCCTATCCATCTCTGAAATAGAACATTGACAAATCCTTCTATAGAATGTGCTCATAAAACACCTACAGAAATCCCCATATCAACTACATGACCCCGGGGGATTTGCATAATATGTCCTTTATATAGTGGGCGAGTCTATAGTATATAGCTATAAACAGGTCCCTGTGGATTAGCGGTGTTAAATGATGAAACAGTAAACGTGGAGTGGAGAGCTGCTAACATTCCCTATTATTCCAGGCTAACGTCTCCTATTGTTTATTCTGGCTATTGTTTACCTCGGGGAGTGAATATAATAGGCGTGTATGGTGCAGGCGGTTGTAAAGCAGATATTGATGAATTGTTTGCAGTATATGTGCATGGGGACATTATGATATGTGCTATCTGATCTTTTAATCGATTAAAATTGTTTTCTCATGTATTTGCACAAGTAAACTGAGAGTGGATTAAGCCAGTTAAGGCAGGGTTCCAGTGGTGCAATGTGGTGACAGGACTATTTCCCGCCGAGGACCTTTCCTCTAGGACTTCCCTTAGAAAGTTTACCTTGGACCTTTCTCCTGGAGCTCCCCCCTAGACCTTTCCCCCTGGACCTTTCCTCTAGGGCTTCCTTTAGAAAGTTTCCCTTGGACCTTTCTCCTGGAGCTCCCCCCTAGACCTTTCCCCCTGGACCTTTCCTCTAGGGCTTCCTTTAGAAAGTTTCCCTTGGACCTTTCTCTTGGAGCTCCCCCCTAGACCTTTCCCCCTGGACCTTTCCTCTAGGACTTCCCTTAGAAAGTTTCCCTTGGACCTTTCTCCTGGAGCTCCCCCCTAGACCTTTCCCCCTGGACCTTTCCCCTAGGGCTCTCCCCTAGACCCTTTCCCTCTGTACCATTCAAATAATTATTTATAAATAATTATTTATAATTACATGAACTATGTTAGCATGTGTCTACCCACAGGGTACTGAGTGAAGATTACCTAGACACTCTGTCATTGGGCCCTCCTAAAGTTAAGGAAGTAGCTAAGGAAGGAAAATATCATGTAAGGATCTGCTATTAAGTTAAGTTGTGATTCCACTGGTTCACTCATTAGGTGCGCTCTTGTTTTTGTCTAGAATGCATTAGAGAACAACAACAAGTGAGTCCAGAGCAGACCAACGGAATTGCTTGCTGCGCTTTATATATTCCACCTCTTTTAAGTAGCGGATCAATAACCTGCTGTGTGTGAACCAATGGCATTGCTATCAATTTTGTAATTAAAAAAGCAAGCCAGTAGAACCATTCTGCATTCTTATTGGGCTAAACATAAAAGCTTTACCTTCAGATGAATAGGAATAAAAAAAATGGTAGGAAATTATCGTGTCAGACTTAGCTTATAATTCAGAACTAGTTTCACTTCATATTTAAATATAATTTATGATTTTGGTGCTTTTTACAGTGTACATTAGAATGTGATAGTAAACGTGTGGCAATGTGCTAGTTAATGTGCTGACAGCACACCTGAGAATAATTAACCTGAGAAACTGACAGTCCATACCTGACTTTTCATTGGCCTTTGAGGTGTTATATAGATTAAATGCGTTATGACATCTAAACAAGTTGGAATACTTCATATAGGCCTACTGTGTACTACCTACCTGTGTACTACTTGCCTGTAGCAAACACAGGAACCTTAAAAATATATTGCCCCATTCTCCTCAATCACCATGAGGAGAATAGGGGGATTAAAGTAAACATATGTGATGCATCAATGGTTATGACCAGTGTTTATGCATCTTCTCTACAATCTCCTATGGTCAAGTGGTTAGCATCTCAGATTGTGAAACTGGACATTGTGAATTTGAATCCCAGATCAGGCAGCCTTTTTAATTTTGTTTGATTTTTCAAATCATTTTATTTTTTAATTTCGCTAATATTTTCACATCTGGGGCTCGGTTTTTTTTTAAACTCACACATGTAGTTATTGATGCAATTCCCTGTTGATCCCTTGTCAAAGATTAGAGAGGCTAAGATCGAATTAAGGGAGAAAAGTGAGTTGGATGGGGTTTGGGGATTCATAGGTTCTCTGTTATAGAGGCATGGGTCGCGGTCGTAAGCTCTTGTTTGATTTGGGCGAAAATGCTTTTCGCATGGGGCCACAATTCGTCTAGATTTAAAATAAAATGACATTTTAGATATATTTGTGCACCAATTTATTCCAAGATTGCATATAAGAATTGATTGAATTTTGTGTGACAGAATTGAGAAGAAAAATGTGAAATCCTCTTCAATGTGGATTATTTGTTTTCAGACCTTTTGCCTAAAAATGTGGCGAGACTGGAATGCAACATTGAATTCCAATTAAATAGGTTGGATAGTCTTGTGTGGTCATGTTATGACAGATGGATACAAGCCAAGCATATCAAAGCTATATGTAGACAAGAAAATGAATAAATCCCTTATATTCCTCACTTAAAACCAAATAAGGTATATATAAGGGTAGGACTGGATGGCAAGCAGGCACCTTGTGACGGGTACATAATGTTACATTGTGATGCTGATCGTCATACTGGCCTGACATTTGAAATTGATATTGTTTCTGTGCATTTAAAGCTGGCTTCTCAGTTATTACTACAAAGTAAGTCTTGCCAAATGTACTATTCATAGCTTTAAACTGAATTCATCAATATTCTGCGAATTTAATGTCATTATACAAGAATTTGAAGTTGAATAGGTCGAGAGAAAACCGCCGCCAGTGAGCGATAATAAAATAAGCCTCCAAAAGAAAGGATTTTGTAGGCTCTCCTAAATATAAATAAGGACTGTTGTATGAAGTCGTGTAGCAAAAACAATCGGCGGGATAGAATTATCCAAAATTGACTTATATGTCATGACTTTCAAATGACTTTCATATGGGCAGGAAAGTAATATTAATTAAGGATGCCTTATGCAACAGGCACCATTTTGCAAACAAGGCCAGAGTTACATAATCATAATTAGAGAACAGCTAATGAATCTCTCTATATATATACTTAAATATATATAGGAAAAAAGGATTAGGGAAGTGTTGCATAATGATAATAATAGAGCTAATGAATCTAAAGTCGGACCCATGAATATTGGAAATAAAGGAATAGGGGTTTGTTGTGTAATAAATATAGTACAGCTAATGAATCTAAAATCAATCCCCTGAAGGTTGGAAATAAAGGACTAGGGGTTCGTTGCATAATACTTATAATAGAGCACAGCTAATGAAGCCAAATTGGGGCCTTTGATTATAGGAAATAAATGATTTCAGCTCCCACTGTGAAAATTACTGGCCTGACTCCTGAAGTGTTGTGAATTGCTCTCCTCTTCTCATTCAGAGGCATGAGGTGGAAGAGATAGGACACCGGAAACTCTTTATCGTCCTGACTTGCTGCCAGTAATTCTCATAAAATTGGATGTTTGGTATTCAAAAACCGTCTCGAACTTGGATCGACTGATTGAATATTCAATTGGCCGCTACCAGAAACATTTTTAAATCCACTGTTAAATTGTAAAAACCAGCGGTCACTGAATTCATCATGTGGGTCAGATTTTCAGAGTTATTTGAGAGGATTGGTGAAGATAAATTGTACATTTTCTGAAAATCTTACCCATGTATGTGGCTGCAAACCTTAACAGCTGTTTTTCTCTCTGGTTTGGGTTGACAGAAAGTTGCCTAGAAGTTAATGGGATTTCAGCGTATTTTGTTGACGATTATCTTAGGAAATATTATGCAATATTCCAATCACTTTCCCCATTAAATTGCATTTCATTTATTTCCCATCAGACGTATTCTTTATGTGCCCCAGGGAATACATACACAATAACAATTTCCATACTTACTGGGTTGCAAGTGATCATTATTGAGCAAATCTATCGACTTGCTAAATTTAAAGATTAATTGCCGGTTAGTTTCCTTGAGGAAAAGTTTTATACTGATCTGATCTGAGAGGCCTAGACTGAGGTGAAGTGGGTGGACTGTGCACATGACAGTCTACTAGCAGGCTAGAAATGGATGCATCTAATCCTTTTAGTCCATTTTGTAAGATCTTATAATGTGAGTGAGTGAGATCAAGGTTGCTTATCAACACATCTAAAATGGTTATATCAAAGGCGGGAGGGCTGAGAGTGAGGCAGGTTATGATCATACCCAGGAAATAGAGATAGAGAAGAAGGGAGAGAGAGAGAGACAGAGAATCAGAGACAGAAAGGCACTTTATGGTCATACCCAGGACCGAAGTCTTATAATGTCCTAGTATTAAATGATCTATGAGCAACTCGGAGAACACAAGTGAATGACTGGTCAAGATCTATCCAACTGTTTATTCATGTATATCGTACAAACTCTCACTAGGATTAAAGGGGGCATATCCCCGTTACATAATATCCCGGACAAGCTTGGATAAGTAGACTTGCACAGTACTGATACTTAGCAACTTTATAGCCCTACTAAAGAGATGCTAATAATTAATAACTATATAAATATAATGAGGTTATGCAATGTTACGTAATGTGTCATAACACTTTCATTCGTCTTACCAAATTTTAGAGGATTTCACAAGGTTGATTTTGCTGCATAAATGTACACATCTATTATAGGCCTACTGTTACAACTAGTGTAACACAAAAGGTAACGAAATAATGAAGTTTAAAGATGTATTTATTCCTGGTACAGGTGTACAGAGTGATGGTATCACCTTGGTGTTTATCAGGCAGGTAACTTACTAGACACTACCCCAGGTAGTCTCTTATATCCGGGTTAATGAACAATGGTTCATTAGGCCCAGCTCTGATTGGCCAGGTGGGCGTCAGCCAATGGGTGATGCCAAGGTGGTCAGTCTCAATGTGCCATGGAGGAAGGAGGTACAGGTATAATGAATAATAACTTTTGGGATGTATACTTATTATAGCATTACTACCCTGAGCTTTGGTGGTTTGTTGTGGTCTGTGTGGTCATGGACACACAAGGGCTTGCCCGAGAGGGTCCATGACCACACAGACCACAACAAACCACCAAACCTTGGGTAATAGTGCTTTTAGACTCGATTTGATCAGATCAACTTATTGATACTAAAATAGAGGGTTTACCAACATGTTTGTTTTTAAAGTTTTTATTCAGCCAGAGGCATTATGCTGTTACACACTGTTCTCAGTAATAGCTGGTGGAAAAATTAGATTTTACATCAAGATATATGAAAATACAAATAATCATGATTTAAATATTAGATAAAAAAAAATAGAAAAATACGACAATATCCAAATTAACTGATAGTATTAGGTCAGATCGTACAGACATTTTTAGGTAAAAAATAAAAGTAGATAATAAATAAATAATACGATACAAGATATAAAAAAACCATCACCCGGGTATAACATCGATTTACTACAGACAAAAGAGCAACAGCAATAGCCAAAAGGGGACTCGATATACCAAGGAAATCAGGCAAACAATTCTGAAAGAATTCAGATCAAAAATACAAGACAAACGACAACTAAGTATGGCTAGATCAAATTATCTGGATCTGGAATTTTCCAGATATGCAAGGTAGTGTTATATGATTTAATACAGATTTTCTTTATCTCCCTCTTAAAATTTAAAATATCATCTAGAGTTTTTACAAAAATCGGTAGAGAGTTCCAATAAGATTCAGATCTTCCAAAAAGGCTCTTCCGGATTTTTTCTTTTCTCCAGGGTATAACGGGGAGTCTAATATCTCTCATATTGTATCTATGTTGGGGTAAATTATAATCAAAATTATTACAAGAGTAAAAAATTGTCAGAAATCTCTGTAAACGTCTAAAACAAAGAGGAAGAATGGTATACCTCTGATGTAATTCTATGTTAGAGACTCTAACAATATTCCTCCTATTCTTCACCCCATAACACAAACGAAGACATTGATTTTGCTGAATCTGTAACCTTGCAATGTCCTTTTCACTAGCTAGATCAATCAAAATGGACCCAAATTCAATAATTGGTAAAATATAGGTTTTATAAATCAAAATAGAAATATCCTCCGTGATGAAATGTCTTATCCTGGCTAATCTCTTATATAGAATCTGGACTCGCGAACATGCATTACCGATATGTGGAAGAATATTTAAGCTGCTGTCTAACAGAAAGCCCAAATATCTAAAGGTTCCTACAATATCAATTTGTAATCCATCGTTATATATTAAATATTCTCTTCTATTTCTCCTCTTATTACCAGAAAAAATTTGTAGTTTTGTTTTTGTGTGATTAATCGAAAGTCCATTCTTGTTGGTCCACTCTCTAAACTTATTTACATCACTTTGGATATCTATTATATCATTATCACCCTCAACAGTATGCAATAAGACACAGTCGTCAGCATATAATATTATTTTACCAGTAAAATTAACAGAAGATACATCATTTATATAAATAATAAACAGGAGTGGCCCCAGTATTGATCCTTGAGCGACACCGGCTAATAATCCAAGCCTATCCGAAACACAATCATTTATACATGTAATCTGTTCCCTATTTATAGAGTAAGAACGAAGCAAAGAGCATATGTTCAAACCAAAACCAATCTTTTTTAATTTATACATTAAAATATCAATATTAATAGAATTAAATGCCTTGGATAGGTCGAAATAAGTAGCTGATGTATCAACACCCCTGTCCTTATTCATTAAGATAAATTTTACAAAATCATACAATGCTGTATCAACACTCTTACCTTCCCTGAACCCATGTTGTGCGTCAGAGAGAATATTCAAAGTGGACAGATGACTATTTAATTTTTCAGATAATATTTTCTCAAAGATCTTACTTGTTATTGGTGCTATAGATATAGGTCGGATGTCATTGATAATGTACCATTATTTATTCCAATCAAATATGCCTTGCGAAACAGGTATTGAGTGCTCATACTTTGAATCAGAAGCTTACCTCAGGTACTTCTGTGCATACAAACGTGGCCTATAGGCAAGAAAAAACCTCCTCAAATCTGATCAAATCACGTCTAAGACACAATAAGGTATAACATATTGGTGATCTGACAAAAGCATTGGCTGCGGTACTTTTGGTTGATATGTTTCATGTTTCATTCAACCAATTTGACTTCAAATTTTTGTATAAACATGTTACAGCAGTATGATAATTATCCGTTATCAATATCCATAGCCACATTGTTGTAAAGTTTTTATTTCAAATCTTGTTGGTATATTTGGATATCTGTGTCGTATTACGTTTGTAGCCCACTCATGTTCCAGACCTTACAAAGCAACATTGTTAAGGTCCATTCACATTACCACGACCAGCCGGCCGATTCTTACCGGCTGTAATACTTTAACATTATGTGTTTTGCCGTGCGGCGGCCGTACACCAATCGGCCGTTGTAATGTAAAGGGGCCTTTAGCGTTCCTTTTATCTAAAGGTTTTCTATGGGACTCTAGGCGCATGCGTCGTGCTCTCTTGTATATCCTGGATCACCATTGATTGATTGGTGATCATTTTACTCCTCAGTCTCTCCCGTGTCTCAACTTTCTACGTTGACAATAAAGGTACCACCCCAGACCCACTGCATCACCAACCCCCTTATTAATTAAAAAACTAGAATATGATATTTTGCAATCCCTCGTCGATCATCTGGTATTATATATTATCGTTCTAATCACATTGTGCCATTCCGCCCACCACCATACAATAGGGGGGTGTGAATAGGTTAACCTCCTCCGCACAAGAGGTGAAATTCTGGTTCTGTTGATAATCTGAGTCTATTTATTATATGCAGCACATCAATAGGAGATTTGCATATTTCACTGCGCATGTCTGTTACAGTGCATGCTGGTGATTATTCAGTTTAAATTTAGCATACATATATTCAGCAGCATTTTCATCGAAAGATGCAAGGACATTTTCAAATTTTATCAATATCATAGCTTGTGTATATTATATTTACGAAAGTATTATGTTAGCATATTGACGAAACTATCTGTAACAAACAGCATATATATAAGTATTTTCAGGCAAGATCAGTTTAATGTGGCTATGGATACGGGAATATCAGAGTATATTTGGTATCACATTGATTAAAAGTATCAGTTCTGTTATGTTAAACTGCATTTTGAAGCTCCTTTTTGTCTGAAATTTGGGTTTATTTGAGAGGATTGGTTGAGGGCAATTGTACATTTTCTGAAAGTCTGACCCAAATGTGCCTGGATACAGCGTCGCGCTTGTGCGCCCTGGCCACCCCACTCGGGAATCAAATGTGTACTCATTTTTGTTCCATCTTTTGAAAAGTTGCCCCTTTTCGCGAATTTTCAAGGCATTTTAACCCCCCTTTTTCTGGCAAAACGCGGAAAATCCTATGCCATAAAAAGGATCATTTTGTATGATCTTTTCAAGCATTTTGCTGACTTTAGTTTCAAAATTACCCCCTTAATCAGCATTTCGCGGAAATCAGTTACAAATTGGTACCCTTATTTCTGATTTCGCGATCCGCGTTTGTGAGTGAAAAATGGTCATTTTCTCCGCGAAAATTGGAACAAAAATCCGTACACATTTGACCCCTGAGTATGTGGGGGGGGGGGACGGGGGGGGGGGGACTGGGTTGTCATATCGCCCCAGTCTATGCCCTCCACTATGTACAAATGATGCGTCACAGACTCAAAAACCATCTTGACATTGACTTTTAGACTTTCACAATTACTGCTGCCAGTCGGGCTGCCGGTAATTATCTGTAATCTTACAATTAACTTATTAAATTAACTTGGTTTTCTCTCAGTTGCTAATTACAGGCATGTGAATAAAAGACTTACTTACGGAACTTCAATTTGAACAGCCAAATTCGTGCCTTCCCACCAGTTAAATCCACAAAATTAATGCTGAATGCCACTGCAAAAAGCAACACCAAAGTCGATGGGAATTGTGACACAACATATTATATGGGTCAGACTTTCAGAACATGTACAATTCAACTTCGCCAATCTTCCCAAATAACCCGGCCAAATTTCAGACGAAAATAAAGTTCAAAATACAGTTCAATCTAACCAAACAGATTGCTAGAATCAATACAATGCCGAATATACTCGAATTTTCCTAGTATTGACCAAATTGTAACCTAATTTAGCAGAATTTACTAAATGTGTACAGCTTCCAATTGTACATTTTCTGAAAATCTGACCCATATATATATATATATATATATATATAATAGGGGATGTCCATGACCGCAAATTTTTTAAATTTTGATTAGCATGGAATTATGATGTGGGTAGATGGAGAACAGACTATTATACAAAATTTGCATATTTAGATTAACTTGTCAAGGTCGAAAATCAAAAAATCGGGTGCAATTACAATAGAGTTTTGCAGATAAGAGGATAATCAAAATGATCACCAATGATGATAATATTTTCCAATAACACTTCAACACTTCCCGATCCTTTGCAATATTCTGTAATACTTGGCATTAACAATCTGGTAACACTATCCAGAAATATATAAGTGAGTGAGATTTGTTGCTTTACGCCCTTATCAACACTTTTAATATGGTTATATCAAGGGCGGGAGAGCTGAGAGGGAGGCAGTTTATGATCATACCCAGGTAATAGAGATAGAGAAGAAGGGAGAAAGAGACAGAGAAAAGAGACAGAAAGACACTTTAAGGTCATACCCAGGACCAGCCAGAAATACATTTCTAAATAAAGTGTTAACATGCTATGACTTGATTAACATTTAATTTCCATCGGGAAAACACCTCAGTGTATTAGGAAAATTGCATGCATAAGAAAGGAGTGGAACAATTACTTAAGGTGACGTTTCATAATAACTTGAAGTAGCTCATGCTCCCACATGCGATCTTTCTTTCGTGTCCACGAAGCATTTGAAATCAAATTTTACTGTCTCTCTGTAAACACGCAGCTTGTTATATCTTTTTTTAACTCAATGGTGGACATGTTGGTAATCTTAAGCGCTTCATATTGGTTTAGGGCGTCAGAATGTGGACAATCAGTGGTTTTAGAGATTCTGTTTATTTTTAGATTTGAAGAATTTTGCTATACATCAAAACTGAAAATGATACAAGCAAGGTATTTTATATATACGTCAAGATGATGCTAGATTAAAACCTTTTCTGGAATATGATCTGTATTTTGAACCTGATTTTGGTTTCATTTGTATTATTCGAGAAGATTGGTGAAGACAAATTGTACATTTTCTGCCATCCAGACCCAAGGATGGGATAACGAAGGGAAGGATATAGAGAGGAAAGTGATGGGATTGAGAAAAGAGGGAAAGGGCGGAATAAAGAAAAGTGAGCACAGAGCTAAGGACTGGGATAGAAAAGAGAGAGAAGGAATGGGATATAGACACCAACTATCCCCCTTCCTACATATATAATAACCCAGCCACCCACCCAACCGTCACCACCAGTCACCCTACTGGTAATATCTTCCTGGGCTCATTGCAATTTTGATTAGCGATTGTATTTAAGTTTCTCAATAATGATCAAATTAAACAGGAACCCTCTGCCGGCTCGCCCACTGTGATTAGATTGTTCTGATAACGATAATAAGGCAAGCCAGGCGGAAGCAAGGTGGAAGTAAATTTATCAGCAGGAAGTGATGGCTGATATCAAGTGACTAGGAGGTATTCCTGCCTTCACTAATAGAAGAGCTCTATTAGGCGGGGAATACTATAGTGTCTCCTCCCCCCCCCCCCCACTGGGGCAGTGCAAGGACATTTGTCTTCATGTCTTCATGAGAGATGGGTCCGTATAGGTCAGATTGCTAAAGGAATCTAGTATAGAGAAGAGAGGGAAGGGATTGGTTAGGTGAGTGAGTGAGATTGGTTGCTTTACGCCCTTATCAACACATTTGATATGGTTATATCATGGGCGGAAGAGTTGAGAGGGAGTGGGTGAGTGAGATCGGTTGCTTTACGCCCTTATCAACACATTTAAGATAGTTATGTCAAGGGCGGGAGAGCTGAGAGGGAGGCAGCTGATGATCATACCCAGGAAATAGAGATAGAGAAGAAGGGGGACAGAGAGACAGAGAAAGGAAAAAGAAAGGCACTTAATGGTCATACCCAGGACCACGGGGATCGGTTAGGGATGGGATAGGGAAGGGATGGTTTAGAAAAGAGAAGGAAGTGATTGGTTAAGGAAGGGAATGGATAGAAGGGATGCGTTAGATAAGAGAGGAAGACATGGAATGGAGAAGGGATGTGTTAGATAACAGAGGGAAAGAGTGGATGGAGAAGGGATGCGTTAGATAAGAGAGGGAAAGAGTGGATGGAGAAGGGATGCGTTAGATAACAGAGGGAAAGAGTGGATGGAGAAGGGATGTGTTAGATAACAGAGGGAAAGAGCGGATGGAGAAGGGATGCGTTAGATAACAGAGGGAAAGAGCGGATGGAGAATGGATGTGTTAGATAACAGAGGGAAAGAGCGGATGGAGAATGGATGTGTTAGATAACAGAGGGAAAGAGTGGATGGAGAAGGGATGTGTTAGATAACAGAGGGAAAGAGCGGATGGAGAATGGATGCGTTAGATAACATAGGGAAAGAGTGGATGGAGAAGGGATGTGTTAGATAACAGAGGGAAAGAGCGGATGGAGAAGGGATGCGTTAGATAACAGAGGGAAAGAGTGGATGGAGGATACGTTAGATAACAGAGGGAAAGAGCGGATGGAGAATGGATGTGTTAGATAACAGAGGGAAAGAGCGGATGGAGAATGGATGTGTTAGATAACAGAGGGAAAGAGCGGATGGAGAATGGATGTGTTAGATAACAGAGGGAAAGAGTGGATGGAGAAGGGATGCGTTAGATAACAGAGGGAAAGAGTGAATGGAGAAGGGATGCGTTAGATAACAGAGGGAAAGAGTGGATAGAGAAGGGATGCGTTAGATAACAGAGGGAAAGAGTGGATGGAGAAGGGATGCGTTAGATAACAGAGGGAAAGAGTGGATGGAGAAGGGATGCGTTAGATAAGAGAGGGAAAGAGTGGATGGAGAAGGGATGCGTTAGATAACAGAGGGAAAGAGTGGATGGAGAAGGGATGCGTTAGATAACAGAGGGAAAGAGTGGATGGAGAAGGGATGCGTTAGATAACAGAGGGAAAGAGTGGATGGAGAAGGGATGCGTTAGATAACAGAGGGAAAGAGTGGATGGAGAAGGGATGCGTTAGATAACAGAGGGAAAGAGTGGATGGAGAAGGGATGCGTTAGATAACAGAGGGAAAGAGTGGATGGAGAAGGGATGCGTTAGATAACAGAGGGAAAGAGTGGATGGAGAAGGGATGCGTTAGATAACAGAGGGAAAGAGTGGATGGAGAAGGGATGCGTTAGATAACAGAGGGAAAGAGTGGATGGAGAAGGGATGCGTTAGATAACAGAGGGAAAGAGTGGATGGAGAAGGGATGCGTTAGATAACAGAGGGAAAGAGTCGATGGATTAGGGAAAAGAGGAAAGTGATGGGACAGAGAAGCACATGAGAATATCCTGTCTCCTGAAATTGTCCTGAAATTATCCTGTCTCCTGAAATTGTGTTTTGAACATGGGAAATGTGCCTTTTGACAGTTTTGGGTTAGGAAAACCCGTTTTCCTGCTTTTATAAGCTTTTTTTGTCAGAAAATCAAAAAAAAATAAGATATGATGGGGAAAAAATCAGGAATGGTCAACAATTGTTTAGGTAGGGTAAGGTTTTTCTAGGTAGGGGGGGGGGGGGTAAATCGGAAATACCTATTTTTTTTTTGGCCTAAAGACATTTTCTTGCTTTCAATGTAGTTGTATTCAGTCACGATGTTGGTACAATAGTAGAGCAAGGCAAGAGTCCCTCTCTATTCACATTCACATGAGGTTTTATAGCATAACCAATATTAATCTTCAACAAGCTAACTTACTGGCCGAACATTCTCAAGCTTTCTCTAGGCCATTCTCTGGCTTTCTCTGTCGCCCAGGGCGTCGCCACTTACATTACTTGTTATAGCACATATCAAGCTAAACTGGCATTTACTATAGCATGTGTTAACGAACCTTATAAAGCTTGCTTAATCATGATGAAAGCGATTTTTTTAAATTAAACACAAACGTTTCAAATTATATTCTTAGATGGTTTTATCATATATAACAATTAATAGTACATGATCGGTGCCCATGGCCTGTGTTGCAGTGCATAACTTTACTTGGAGTACAATAAGGAAGTCTTCAATGTATAATTTCTCCTTAATGAAGTGCGCATGTCGCCCCGAACGTCCGTCTTCTAATGAACAAACACCAATCTCCACTCTCAGCTCATATGTTCTGGTTCAATCCTTTCATCCAAGTTGAGGATTCTTGAATTAAATTGAAGATTGATATTTGTGATGTGTCCCGGAAAATAAGTCTTAAGTCGAAAGAAATGGATTTTGAGATATCATCCTTTTTTAACAGAGGAGATAAAGTCGAGTATTTCTATACCTTATGTTTGATTATTTTATTTTTGAAGATTTTTGAAGATTTTTGAAGATTGTCTAAATATAGTCCATAGGATGACATGAGGAACGCAAGGATAGAAATTAATACACTTGTTTTGAAATTTGGTACATGTGGGTCAGATTTTCAGAAAATGTACAATTGGCAGCTGTACAAATTTGGAGGATTCTGCTAAATTAGGCTGAAAAATGATGAATACCGGGTATATCTGACTATGATTGGTATGGCATTGATTTAAAGTATCAGATCTTTTATGTTAAACTGCATTTTGAAGCTCATTTTTGTCGCAAATGTGGGCTATTTGAGAGGATTGATGAAGGTGAATTGTACATTCTGAAAATCTGACCCATGTATTCATTCAACATAAAGTGCTAGACACTTTGTGACTACCGCTTCTTTTCTGAAAGAAGCTGCCCATCGGCAGGATCTCTACCCACAATGATGTCACGCCCGCTATCACGGTTTTACGCAATACTACAAGAATCAACATTTATAGCTGTCTCTGCCCACCACATACATGCTTATTGAGCTTATTCTCTCTTCTCACTCCTACCGTATCTTAGTAAGCAACGTTCTGAGCTACTGATTACTGGAGCAATATTGTCTAGAAAAGAATATATAATCCCATTTACCTCCAGTGAGGCATGTGATAAGATTCGAATCGACGGCCATTGCCGCGAAATATATCAACAAGCGCCGAAAATGGTGTCTCCCAATACCGCCGCAAGCGCCTCTGCATGTGTTTACATGAACCTGCACGCAGGCATGAATATCCCATACACACAACGCCAGTGGCGGTGTGTGTATGGGACACTATGTAGGATGGGGCTGGCTGGAGGGGCGTGCGTCGGCAAATGTTTTTCTTTATTCATATAACCTAACAATGACCATAGCAAACCTTACACAAATCGTAATATCTCCTCGCGGTTATACTCTGGATTCTTCAAAAAGGAAAGCAATCCTACAAAATGATCAATAAAACACTTTGAAAACTATAAATTGTGCGACATATGACTCATTCTTCTGTAACACATCACAAATAGTTTACTTTAAAAGGCTCTGTGTTCAGTGTTCTTGTGAAACTGCACTGAAAATAAATATCTATCCCTCGGGATGAAAGGTGAGAACTATATAAATATATACCTACACACCTTCCTACCCTGCAATATGATCAATGGACAGAAACATCAGTAATATGGTTACCTATTGTCATCACCAAGCCACGACTATATTTATAAACTTTCTCTCTCTCTCTGTTCAAAGTCTTTAAGAATATCTCTACTTTTGCAGGCTATATATGGAAGTAGTGAGAACGTGGACTGGCTAGGATAAGAGCTGAAAGCCTGCACCCGCCGATGGACGGTTAGATCAAGGGAATCAACACTTCTGTCAGTCATCTTACCTATATGGCTGCAGCTCCTTTGGTCGGCTACATCTGAAGCAGCTAGTGACAGAGGGAAAGTTGTCAGTCGGTCATCAGCCGTGTCTGATATACAAGCGCGCAAGTGTTGATCAATAGAACACACAGGTATGGACACACATTTAGATTCTCTTTCTGTTCTGGGCAGATTTGATTCCTTTGGCCATATGGTGGCCCAGCACATGTGTTCTCTTTGTTTAAAGCTGTACGCTCGGATAACATCGGCCAGGAACGAAAGTTTTTATTTTTTGTTCCGTTTTCCCCACTAAACCATCTGAGAGTCATTTGACCAAGATTTAGGAGGATTTCGGCCAGTTGTTTTTTCTACGGGGCTTCATAAATGTCCAGCTTTATATTTTCCGGCCCTGCTGATATCCTTTCCTGCGGTGGTTTCACATATTATGGCTCACTGGCAGCCTTTTTCTCTCTCAGCCGATTTAATTTCTAATTATTAGCATAATATTGAAATAACTTCACTAGATACTACACATAATCAAAATAAGGGTAAAATATACTAATGCTAGTATTTATTCGTACAGTAAACATTTTTTTTTATATTATTTTATTTATCCAGGTATTACAGAAGGGTTTGGCCTTTGCCATCCCTGTTCAAACGAGGATCATATATATATATGTGTATAATTATGTGGGTCAGACTTTCGGAAAATGTACAACTAGCCTTCACTAATCCCCTCAAATAACCCACATTTAAGACGAAAATTAGGTTTAAAATACAGTTCAACATAACCAGACAGGTGTACATAATGAATACAATACCAAATATACTCAGATATACTCAGTATTTATCATTTTTCACTCTAATTTAGCAATATTTGAGAGATGTGTTTTCACCTCGCACCTGGCTTATTGCCATTACACGGTTTATGGAATTATGGGAGTGAGTGAGTGTGATTGGTTGCTTTACGCCCTTATCAACACATTTATAAGATGGTTATATCAAGGGCGGGAGGGCTGAGAGTGAGTGAGTGAGTGAGTGAGTGGGATTGGTTGTTTTAGGCCATTATCAACACATTTATAAGATGGTTATATCAAGGGCGGGAGGCTGAGAGTGAGTGAGTGAGTGAGTGAGTGGGATTGGTTGCTTTAGGCCATTATCAACACATTTATAAGATGGTTATGTCAAGGGTGGGAGGGCTGAGAGTGAGTGAGTGAGTGGGATTGGTTGCTTTACGCCCTTATCAACACATTTATAAAATGGTTATATCAAGGGCGGGAGAGCTGAGAGGGAGTGAGTGAGTGAGATTGGTTGCTTTACGCCCTTATCAACATATTTATAAAATGGTTATATCAAGGGCGGGAGAGCTGAGAAGGTGTGAGTGAGTGGGATTGGTTGCTAGTGAGAGTGGTTGCTTTACACCCTTGTCAACACATTTAATATGGTTATATCAAGGGCGGGAGAGCTGAGAGGGAGTGGGTGAGTGGGATTGGTTGCTTTATCAACACATTTATAAAATGGTTATATCAAGGGCAGGAGAGCTGAGAGTGAGTGAGTGAGTGAGATTGGTTGCTTTAGGCCCTTATCAACACATTTATAACATGATTATATCAAAGGCGGGAGAGCTGAGAGGGAGTGAGTAAGTGAGATTGGTTGCTTTAGGCCCTTTTCAACACATTTATAACATGGTTATATCAAAGGCGGGAGGGCTGAGAGTGAGTGAGTGAGTGGGATTGGTTGCTTTAGGCCCGTATCAACACATTTATAACATGGTTATATCAAGGGCGGGAGAGCTGAGAGGGAGTGAGTTAGTGAGAGTGGTTGCTTTACACCCTTGTCAACACATTTAATATGGTTATATCAAGGGCGGGAGAGCTGAGAGGGAGTGGGTGAGTGGGATTGGTTGCTTTAGGCCCTTATCAACACATTTATAACATGGTTATATCAAGGGCGGGAGAGCTGAGAGGGAAATTATGGGAATATAAATATGATAAATATAATATGATATTGGATGGAATGAGATGAGATGGTGTTTATACGGTATACATGATTATGTATGATACGGTTGCTTTTCTAGTTTGCCGTTGTCATTACTGTCATAAATATTGAATAAATCAGTTTTTCAGTTTAGTTGTATTGTTCTATTCATTGTTGCTGTAAATACTGTATATCAATCCTAATTAAGGAAAAATGTTCAAGCAAGAATTCTAATGCAAGAGACCACTGGGGGTATTGTTGTTCAATGTGTTACAACTAATAAGCACTGATACATTGTCAAAAGCTGAATAAAAGTGGATTAGAAAAGAAAAATACATATTCAGATTAGAGTACAGGCAGGGAGATCTACATATCACTACACAAGAATATAATATGTGAAGCCAGACCTATTAATACATAACCCTGGTGAAGCTAAACTTTAAAAACTCATGCAGAGTTCCAATAATTCCCTTCTTAACAACTTTCTCAATAATTAAGAATTGGAAAAGGTCGATTGAAACTATCTCGGTGCCCCCACATAAACATATGGGTCAGGAATTCAACAGATGTATGTTGATCTGATATAATTAGCCCCTGCAAAAATTATGTTCAAATTCCATTTCAACATAACCAAACTGATTCTATCAATCAAAGTAATAAAATGCCAAATATACTCAAATATCCCTAATGTTTAACATGCCTATTTGCCTAATTCACTGAGTTTCTAGTGCTGCTGATTAGCAGTCTAAGCTCAGAGTTGAGAGAGTCCCTACAATCTGAGGAACAGCATTTCACCCAAACCGCAATGCCATTTTAATCCCATGCAGACGCCTAATCCAGGGTCAGGAAAGGCATTAGCATAGTAAGCGTCCAATCATTGACATATCATTCTTCACTGATCTGAGAGGCTGTATGTAAGCTGTGACTTGAGAGGCTGTAAGACTGCACATTCTTATCTGATCTGAGAGGCTGTGAGCCTAGACTGATGGCACCTTTTCAGACGCCCTGGGACATTCTAGGATCAATGTACAAAGCAGCTTAAGGCACAAGTCTAACACAGACTGTATGTTCAGACCTTGCATTAAACGCCATTTCCCCACTTTGTCATTCTGCACGAGTGCGAAAGTTATTTGAACTGACGATTGCTTCTGTAAGGGCCTTTTCACATTGGGACATAGATGTTCTTTGTAAAGCTTTTATGTATATCTAGTGGCACTTGGCAACGAATATAGTGATCTGTTGTCTGTTTCTCTCATCAGACATTACGAGGTGTTATGCTTGCCAAGCCATTTAAAGCATTTGGAAATGTTCGGAAAAGCAGAAACGGAAGCCTTTGCCTTAGTAATTTATTTTTTTACAAATCATATTCAGGTGAGAGTAGATCTTTACGGTGGTTATCATCGACATGGGGATAACTACTTCCTTAATCGCATGACAGCGACTTTGGGTGCGTATTTTAAAAGAGGATCAGGTGGATTTCAACTGTGTTCACCTTTAGCACACTGTTATACCACCAGGTGGACAGACAGATGCTCAGGGCATGTCTATATAGTATCATTGTATATTAGGTAGCATGTGCGTAGAGGAATGTTCACCAGTGAGAGACACAATACATGGCACAGCTGGGAGGCCGGAGCTGTGATCAGTTGTAGAGCTTGAATAAAGAAACACTTGCCATCCACAGAACTGTCAGGAAAAACGTGTTTTGGACAAAAATAGTTAGTTTTTCTGGACGGAAAATTAGTAATAAGGTAACTAAATGAATTATAATGCCTAAGCATAACCTCAGAAGCGCAAAGACGTATTAAATATACTGAGAGCCCCAAATCCAAAATGGCCTTATCAACCATTTTGCCTTATCAACATACTAAAAGTCCCAGAATATCTAGTTTAGGGATCATGCCCCAAATCACAAAAAAAAACGGCTGCCACTAAAGATTTGGAACACCATAACTCTGGGTATAATCAACATATAACCATATATTCAAGTGTGAAAATATTTTTTCTATGTTTTAGGCATGAGGAATCCATTGCAATATACATGAATTAAGTCAATCTAATCAATATTTAGCAAATTAGTATGTGACCATATTTATTGACCCATTTAATACGCTTGTATTGCAGTATTTATTTCTCCTTTCTCATGTTTCGTTCAGCTTGTGACCTTTATCAGGGGTTGAATTAATTTAATACCAAATTCCGTGAGTTTTCATATGTTCCTTGGGTGTAGGTGTACTGAGCATTCTATTGGTTATCTGAAGGGTGTAGGATGAAGCAGCGCAATTAATTTCAGTCCTAGGCGAATGCCATTCTAAGGACTTTTTTTATTTTTATTTTTTAAATTCTTGATGGCAATAAACAATATCGCACAACATATCAATGTAATTGAAGGATGACTTGCATCACTACCCCATGTCATACCTTGACGATGGTCTTCCCCTGGTTCTGGAATATCAGGTGACAAGCCCTAATACAAAAGATAACCACTAAAGTTCAGGACAATTAAAAGTTAATAATTACAGTGGGAGTAATGACGCCGTCACCACCTCACTAAAACAACATGGCCGCTGGCTAATTCTACAGTGACATAGTAAAGAAACCCAACCCCAAAGTACGATCTAATGCGACCTTATCCCAGAACTCATTAAATGGCAATTATAGAGAACTAGGTCTCGCAATCTGTAACAACGGACCAAGTTAAAGTTACATTACCTGCTAACTGACATAAACAAGAAATTTGTGTTTCCCCTGATTAAGCCGGAACGTATTCCGAGTAGAAATAGCGGTTTTGTATTACTTCCCGGGGGCATGGATACCTCGCGATGTGTGTGCGAGTGCTTCTGAAATTGAGGTGGCAAGATGCGGAGTTGTGTTTTCATATGTATACTCCGAGCTCAGACGTTTTTGAATAGAGCAGACAAAGGTGAAACCTATTTAGGGGTCTCCCGTCTGGTTTTGTCCTTAAATTGCCCTTTTAACGAACAATCCTACCAGAGGATAGAGGTCTATGAGACTTATGACTTATGGATATGTGATAGTGAACTCACTATCGCTTGTCCTCTATCACATGCCATAAGTCTCTTCCCTCCTCACCACAACCTTCTAAGTCCATAATAAGGTCCCTATATAAGGGAAACCTTAAACAAATTAAGTTGTGTGGTCCATACATTACAAACTAAACTGTAATTGCCATAGTAAATTAGTTGTACTCCCTTTATTGTATGAAATAAAAATACAATTTTATTTGGTTTAAATTGTAATAAACAAGCAAAGGAGTGAAGGATGCATCGCCATTGTTCACAAGATCCCCTTGATGGAATGTTTTCATTCTTAGGGTGTATATTGGCCGTACATTTAACTTGAGGTCATACCAAATGCCTGGACAGTCCATCACATATATCCTTGTGCTTCTAAAATGATCCTATGGAGTATATTTAGCTACTTTACTAGTAAGTGTCGACCCAGAATATTGCACAAACTTTTATTCCAAAACAGAACATATCAGACTGACAATATAG
The DNA here is from genome assembly GCA_942159475.1 of Sthenelais limicola. NCBI lineage: Eukaryota > Metazoa > Annelida > Polychaeta > Phyllodocida > Sigalionidae > Sthenelais > Sthenelais limicola. The sequence goes on from OW804102.1 coordinate 39,104,747, forward strand.
AAACCCTATTTAGCTGTCCTAAGGTTTACCATCATTAGTATCAAATAATCTCATCGTCTCAAATAGGATAATATCTCAAAGTTTGTTTACAACTAGTGATTTATTGTTCTGTGACACATCACATATGCTAGGCATGGGTAAAAAATGCTGCTGATTGGAATGCATATGCTGGAGCACATGATATTATTTCCATGGAACATCGTGAAATACATCCTGCATTAACTATTATGAAAGTTAGAAACAGATACAGTGTCAGATAAAACTGACACTCTCTTTGTTAGAGTTTCACTATAGTTCTACTTATAAATGCTAACAGTCTAAACAGAGCAGCAACCTAGAGCTCATAATACATCGATATCTGAATAAAAGACCAATACACTACAACACCACTTTGTTATACCACCAGGTGGATAGACAGATGCTCAGGGCATGTCTATATAGTATCATTGTATATTAGCCAGCATGCATGTGCGTAGAGGAATGTCCACCGGTGAGAGACACAATACATGGCACAGCTGGGAGGCCAGAGCTGTGATCAGTTGTAGAGCTTGAATAAAGAAACACTTGCCATCCACAGGACATTTAGGAAAGACGTGTTTTGGACTTTACTCGATTTAACATTAACATTAACTATTATTTAAGCATATACTATCTAGCCATTAGAGTATATCGACTTCCTATCGCCGTATTTTTCTGCATCTCATTGGGTTCTTTTATATATTCCAGACTGGAATTCTAATTAAAAATGGAATGAAGAGAAATTTAATTAGGAGAAAATGACAATCTCATTCAGGAGGAAAGTGAGCTTGTATAATTATCTCACGACCAGTTGTTCACTTGCTACTTACTGATCCTATTTGATTTGAATGTCCTGATTTAAGTTTGGATATACAGAATTAATTTTGGATATGGAAAGGATATAATATGGATATAATTTAAGATATAATTTGCAAATAAATGTTTCATGGCTTCATATTAAAAAGCTGAACCTTTTTTTCACATTTCCTTAACCATACAAAGAGCAACCAGAGTCTTGTTTATAAGACTATATAGAATGTTGCTGTAAATTTTGCTTACTATATATCAAACATATCCTGTGTTTCGAATTGCAACCTATGGAGTATATTTAGCTATGTTACTGGTAATTGTCCCCGAAGAAAGATTGTAAATTTTTCAAACATAACATTTAGAAATACTCTTTGTTAATATTATTAGAATCCACTTAATCTAATCGTTCTCAAAATCCTTTTTTTTTCTCGACTTATCAATCATATTTCTATGACACATCACATATGAAATAGTATTCTTCATTAATAAACGGCAATCAGAAAGCTCCCTGAATTGACTGAAAAGCTGAGGAAGGAGGAGAAAGAACCTTGAGAAAACAGTGTTAAGTGCAGCATTCTCCCTGTGTAAACATCAATTACAAACCGAGCCAAACATTTTGGCGGGAGGAAATGTGAGAGCAGACGACAATTAGAATGATTAAAGCGAGGCAGCGCGCCAGTTTAAGCAGGCCACAGACTAATTACGGGATAAATGCTACTTTACAGTCGTCAGGTTTGGCAGTTTCGGAATTTTCCTTCTCCTGAGGTGAGATAATTTAGATATCATTATCAAATATTGTGATGGTCGTAGAGGGGACTCCAAAAAAAGGGGCTAGAGGGATGTGGGTTCCTCTTCCTGAAATGTTACTACTGTAGTAGTCAGTGCGATTAGAGGTTCTCTGACAAATCGCAAAAGAATTGAGCACTAATGGGCCTGATGTAGTATGAATAGATGCACCAAATTCCACAACAGCCTAACAAAGATATCCGTGCATTTTAAGCTCATCCTATGGAGTATATTTAGCTACTTTACAAGTAATTGTCCATCCAGAAATATTACAAGATTTGTGTTCAAACATGTGTTTTTTCATAATATTATAACTCATGTTTCTGTGACATCACATCTTGACACTAGTGTCAAAACCGAACTTCTGAAGAGAGTGACGTCGAGAGTCCACACAACACTGGAGGACAACTCAGTCGCACATTATCGCTAACACACCATGAAATCATCAAACTTTGAGCAGAACAGGCGAGGTTACATTTGAGATATTCCATGGCAATTGACAACAACAAATTTTATGTCAAAAATCCTCTTTGTGTAGCGCATTTATGAAAAATAGTGACTGGAACTGGTCCAATAATTATTCAATTACTAACACCTCGTTCCATTTCACTCTACGCCTAGTAATAACTCAGTTTATTTGTCAATTTCAAAATAAGAACAAATACATTCTACACTTCTGGCAAGGTATCCAGGTCTTCAAGTGAATATCTTAAATACAAAACATGACATATATATATATAATACATGACATAAGATACTATATATAAGATACTATTGACATTATTTAGATGACTCTGTTTCAAATAATACGATAGTATTAATATCGAACAAGATATCCTTCACCCACATACCTCCCGGCCTCCTCCCTACATCCAACAGTATCCACTATAGGAATCAGGTGATGGATGGAGCCTGATAAGAAGCCTATTACTTGACTATTCTACAACCATCCCTCTTATTTAGAAATGTTAGCGTTGGAAAATGCAGAGTTCATAAATAAATAATGGGGCGGCCATTGGCAGAGGAGATGTGGCATGCTGAGAGGGAAGGCAGCACAAAAAGGAAGAGAAACAAGACATTTTGTGCTCCCTTTCTCATGTTTATGGACTTGATTGCCTGGCATTTCCTCTTCAACAAGCCAGCACTAATAGCGTATTTGGGAGGATCATTGCTCAATGTAGAAATAACAAATGCAAATAAAGATTCTCCAATAAGGGATTTTCCTGCATGCATATCTGCTTCAGTAATGCTGTGATGGATTCACTTCTTATCTGAAATTCAAATATTTAGCAGGAATTGTATCTGTAATAAGCAGATTAAGTTGTCATTATAGCAAATGGCATGGTTGAGGGTTCAGACTGATTGAGGCACATAAGAAAACCGACTCACCACTTCGGGGTTTGTCGGGTTTTCTGATCGGTGCTGAGATCTGTTTAAACCACAGGCGAGTGCCAATTGCTGGGAGTTATACTGCGCCAACCAGATGCCATCATTAAGCCATGATTAACCATGGTTAGTACCTCAAACTGATCACTTTTGCAGTTTGGATCATCTGAATTGCACCCTCAAACTGTACTTTCAAACAGATAATAGGTATAATAAATACTGTAACTTGTATAATTCACCTGTGTAATCAGAACGCCTTTAGATTGTTTTTATATTTAAAATTAAAGGATCGTCGCAAAAACAGGCTTCACAAATAAGCTGGGAGTTTCCCGGCTACGAAACTAAACGTTCAAAACCAGACCAAGAGTTGTCAGGCGTTTTGCCTTGCGAGATCTGCTGTCAATCTTATGATTCTATAAGTTGACAGGAGATATTTAGATTTTAGGATTCGATTCTGTATTTTTTTACCTTTTTAATGGAATAAATGATAATCCTGGAAACTTTGTTTTGCTGATCGGAGGGCTTCCCCGGCCTGCCGCTATATATGACGTCATTGTGCCCATGGTCACATGATTGCATTTGATTGGCATAGAGCGACACTGGCTCTTCTCTGGTTGCTCTTCCATCTACTTTTTGGTTTGGCAGCCATTTTGAAATCCCCTCGCTTCGAATATGCGGTTTGTGATAACTTTTTAATTATTCATGAAACGAAATAGTTTCCAATTTGAAAGTTGCTCCACATAACTCAAGCTAGTTTCTGGGATCAGTTAGAAAGTTCCAGCCTAGTAAAATAGTATGAAAACAGGTCGATCATAGGGTGATTCAGGTATATATACCGTTTTATCCTCTGGTCAGGGTACCAGTCACGTGTCTCAATAAACATAGCGGAGCTATTCCTAGCTAGCAGTAGGGTACAGCTCGTCCAGACAAAGCCAATACTTCTGAAAACAGGAAAAACTAACATGGGGTGTTCTCCATCGGTGTCTTGATCAGGTCTTGTTTATACTTTGGGAAAAAAAACTGAAAACAAATCAGGGAGATTGATCAATTGAACTGGCATTCCAAAGGGAGCATTATGGACGGTAGAACAGCGGAAACATTTGCCTCGAACCGGCATATCAAAGGTAAGAGCAAGAACAAATGTTCATGTTCTCTCTTCGAAAACTGAGCAGCAACTGTCTGTTCCTGCGTTTGAACTTGGCGGGCTTGGGTGACCACCGGTCACATGGACAGTCACTTCTATTTATTATTACATACGTGTGCGATTTCACGGGTGCTATTCGGGGGTGCTATTCGAAATGTCAAATAGCACCCGCGTGCGATTCGAACCGACCTACTTTCGGGGGTCACGTGACTAGATTGACCTAGAATCATATCGTCTGCTTCGACCCGGTTTAAAATGTATTTTGACAATTATATGCGAGATCTTGTGTTGCCCAAGGTTGGAAAGAATATAATTTGTCAAAATAAAGCAGCATTTAATCGGAAATTTGAACCAAGGTAAAATGTCATTAAAATAGTCTTCTCTTGTTGGTTACGTATGAAATAAATATCAAATAGCCCTCTGTCGATGTCAAATCGATCTTGACGTCGGGTCAAATCGCACTCCACCCCTTTGGGGTGTCGTGCAATTTGACCAGACGTCTCAATCGATTTGACATCGACAGAGGGCTATTTAATATAATAATCGCATAGCTGAAGCTATACGACTCCATATGACTGAATTCATCAATATTCTGCTGCTGTGGTGTGTTTAGACAAAACTGTAAAGGGGAATCTGCCAATCGAAAACGGCAGCTGGTGAGCAATAATAACTGATGTCATCACAGGAAAGAATTCCAAAAATAACCTATAGATCCCCTGATCAAACAGATAGAGATGTTTGTACTTTTAAATTACATCATTATTAAATTAAATCATTATCTATAATTAATAATTCATAGACTCTGATGTTCGATCTAGGCCTAGATTTTCATAATATCCACACTACATGCATATCAGTTCTTTAATCTGACTACAATATAATTGTTCTTAGATTTTGCTGTATGGTAAAAACAAAGCAAATCAAACCCCAACTAGTTTGAATTGACGTATGTCAATGAATTGACGCCATCAATACCTACACAGGGTAGATACTGACGGCGAAGCTCCCGTAGAACTCCTGACAAGCTCCTGTCAAAGCCTTGACATTGCGTTTACGGCATCAGCGATATCCACTACAGGTGAATAGGTCCTGTAAAGTAGCTTCCGTTAACAAAATATACAACTGTTGCCACTTGTCAAACTTTTACTTCCAGTTATGAAACTTTTCTTTACAACTTCCAAAACATTAAAATGTAAAATTTCACAAGGAAAGGGAAAAACCCCACAGTATGTCATCCAAAGTACATCAAATTAATTGTCTCCGAGATTTGATGCCTTTTTTTACAACTTGATTTGATTTGATGTACCTTTATTCAATCTTCAACTGCCATAAGAAGTCGATAAGTAAACCCGCCTTCTCCAGCAGAAGTGAGATTTGCAAATATTTTCTTTCTTTCTTACAGTTAAGTAAGTAGATGACAATATCATTATCGTCAATGACTGGAAGTGATTCTCCAACTAATTAATAGTGCACTATTAATTAGTTCAGTGCTAATTTCTCATTAAAACAATCTGTTAGTTTTCTCGGATACCACTTATACGGATACAACTAACATTTTCGTCTGACCATTTTTGAATATTTTGTTATAATAATCATATATTTTTAATTTCTTTGGATCCATGAACTGGTTAGCCTCTGTTTGTAGCTTATTCTATGGTTCTTTTCAAAATGGATTTACGAATTTGTTCTGTTTTGTTTCTACCTTCAGCAAAATTTGCTGAACATTGACGCAGAGCCGTTGAGATTATATAGTGAATAAATGATAGTGAGGCAGTCTTGGGAAATTAAAAGTTTATTTAATTTGATTTTATATAATAATAAATAGATAAATAGGTAAAAGGTATAAAATTGGTGAATAGATTTATATAAAATTGAAGGTTTTATGAATAAAGATATGATGGAGGATAAAATTGATAATTTTATGGGATAATTAGCATGGTGGAGAGATGTAAGGATGAGAAAAAGGTGTGGGTGGGTGGGTTTAAAATTGTAGGCACGTGTGTGCGGTTGAAAGTTTGGAAGTGAAGTGTGTGAAGGTGGGGAGAGAGAGAGGTGGTGCGTGACAGGGTCACGTGGGTTGTTAGTAGGTGGGGGTGTTGACTCGCTTCAATGACCGCGCATTGCCAAAAGCTATGCGCTCACCATTGACGCAGAGCCGTTGAGATTATATAGTGAATAAATGATAGTGAGGCAGTCTTGGGAAATTAAAAGTTTATTTAATTTGATTTTATATAATAATAAATAGATAAATAGGTAAAAGGTATAAAATTGGTGAATAGATTTATATAAAATTGAAGGTTTTATGAATAAAGATATGATGGAGGATAAAATTGATAATTTTATGGGATAATTAGCCAAAACTGCCAATTTTTGGGTTTGTTGGGTAATGGGGTTTGGTATGATGGGGAGTGTATAGGTAGATGGATGTATTTTTAGAGAGTGGTAAAATAAGCCCTTATTGGGTAAATAAGATAGGTTTTGCTATGTAAATGCATAGTCTGTGTTTTAGCCGTAAGCGGGCAGTCTTTATATCCGTGAGCGGACTGTCTTTGTGTGAGCCGAATGGCTTTTAAGGGAAAGATTGATATGTGGATATAGGGTGGGATTTGGAGGGATTTTATAAACTCGTAAGCGAGCAGTCTTTTAATGTCTTTAGGGCCGTTTGGGTTTGGAGATAGCACTTTGGATTGCCTTGTTGACTCCAGATGTTCCTGAGTCGATGTATGTGCGGAAGGCGTCCGATCGCCACCCGCCGTAGGCTTTAATTTGTAGCTCAGAGCATCCATTTTTGAATGCATTAGTTGCTGCGGCCTTACGCAGGCTGTGAAGTGAGAACTTCGTGTAGTCAGCTCCTATGTGTATGAGGATTTGCTTCCATCTGTTTGCTACATAAGATGCTGGTATGGGCTTCCTGGTGTTTGGGAACATGAATGCTGGGTCACTAGAATGTGTCGTGGGGGTGTCCTTTATCACCCGCGACATGGCTTTTACTATACACATATCCTCGTCATGTGAGGACTTTAAATTAACCAGCTTACTCTGGTATGCAGATTGCATGTTTTTGGCGCTCTTGATTGATATGGAGACAGCTTTCTTTGATATTTTTACATCCTTCCTAGTTAGGTGTATGAGGGGGTCGAATTTTGAGACGGCCGGGGCAAGAACTTCCGACTGGCGTAGTGCCGCGGAGTAGATGGTGAGTATTGCTGCCTTGACAGCGTTGGATAGAGGGTTGCTAGGTATCGAGAGTATGGCATTCCTCAGCATTCTCTGGGGCACTGCCAACTTTGCACGTGGTTTAAACGACTTGTCTCTGTCCACCGCTTGGAGGGCCCACTTGACTCTTTGGTGGTCCAGAGCCTTGGTGGAGCAGTCATGTTGTTTGTAGGCTGTTCTTAAATGCGAGATGTGGTTTTTAATAGTGCGCGCTGATGATATGGTGAGTAGTAGATTCTCGATATACGCACAGATGACTATGTGGGATGCTTTGAATGGGTGGACGCCGATGTCATTGGCGAACTTGGCGAATCTTCTCAGCGCGCTCTGTTGGTTGCGCTTAGTGCCCTCCGGCCAGGCTTTGCTCTGTCTGCCCACTGCTCTTGTTAGTAGAAGCTGTATTCGTGTTCCTGGAAGATTTATGAAGGGATAAGGCTTTGAGTGCAAATGTACATGGTTCAACAAATTTCATACAGCGAGATTCAACAATGTTTTTGGCTTCATTTGCGTATCTAGAGTTTAGGTGAGCTCGGCTGAGGCAATCGGCGAGGGTGTTCCGTTCCCCTGGTATATGTTTGTAGGTGAGTTTTATATCGTATAGTGCTTGCATCATCCAAGCGATGCGAGCAGCCTCAAGGATGACCGGATTTCGTCCGCGCCCGGTTTGAAGCACTGCCACGCTAGCCATGTTATCGCACATGACTTCTATGTGCGATCCCCTGTCTCGCTCGCCCACCAGGGTGTGTAGTGCCACCGGAATATTTATGGCCTCCAACTCTGATATATTCTGGACGCCACGATCTACTGGGGTGACCTGACACGCGTATGCTGTGTTTTCATTGGCGCCTCCTATTCCAGACAGGCACGCGTCGACGACTATGACCTTGCTTGGCTCAGGGTTCGGTATCAGTGATCGCCCATTCCATTTTTGGCAGAAGTCTTGGAACCAGATTAAGTCTTTGTGCATTTCGCTGTTGATATTAATGTACTTAGCGTTCATACCCCTGAGGGCATCCAGTAACCTTCCAATAAATAAGCGCCCGGGCCCCACGCACTTAGCCACATGGATGAGACGTCCTATCAGTGACTGTAGCTCGCGTTTTGACATTGAGCGCCTTTTGATATAGCGGTCGACGTGTTCTCTCGTTTCGGCTACTTTATCGTGTGGGATACTCAAACTCATATTAACGGCGTCTATATTGATACCCAACCATCTAACCACCTGTGCTGGTGGCTGCCTCTTATCGACGGCCTCAGGGAGGCCGAGCTCCTCGAATAGTTGTATGGCTCTGTTATATTGTTTCGTGGCTGTCGCTTCGTTAGGGGAGAGTATGATAAGATCGTCTAAGTACATCTTGGCTTTGATTCCTTCACGTGCCAGAATGCCCACAATGGCATCGGCTATACGTTGCATATGACACGAGGATGTGCGTGCCCCAAAGGGCATCGTGACATCGAGATAGAAGTGATCCCCCCATTTTAAACAAAGAAGTGGCCAGTCCAATGGATCGGATTTAAAGTTTTTATATGCCCTGGAGATGTCGATTGTGGACATATACGCAGTACTTCCCATATTAACCAACTCCTGGACTAGTCCATCCACCGTGGGGAGGGAGTGGGCCCTCTCTTCCCCCCAAACGCTATTCTTTAACAAGTATGCATTCACAGAGGCTTCTTGTGGGTAGCTAAGGTCTACAATGATGCGCCTGTCGTCGCTGTCCCGCTTCTCGCGGGACATTATGGGGGAGCAGTGATACCAGTTGTCGAAGGGGGCGTCATGAAGGGGCCCTACCAGCCCGCCAAGTCTGATTTCCTTTTCTATAAATTTATCAATTTTTGGTTTGAATTGGTCGGCACTGCTATGATTCTTTCCCGTATCGTTGTGGGTGGCAGGCCCCAAGTACCCCATGGGAAAACCGTATCTAACAAAGTCCCTCAGCTGCTGGTGGTCGGGGGTGTCAGACAAGTACTTATCCCAGGCTTCAAGCTTAAGGTTAGTAGGGAGCGAGATTTTGGCATCGAGTGAGTTAGGGAGGCCAGTACGCCGAACTGCTTCATAAATGGTACAATGCGATGGGTGTGAGGCAGCCATGGTGCACCCGGGCCACCGTAGTCGCCTATCGGCGGCGAACGTTCTCGGGCCGAGGTCTAAGTCTATTTTCTCTGCTTTCCCCTCACAGATTCTTCTAATATCAGAGAATACAATGGCTTGACCTACTATGTTTTCATTGGCCTGGCTCTGGGCAGAGAAGCTGGTTCTGGGTTCGGTAGGAGCCGCTATGTCGTGTTGGGCTATGGCTGTATGATGCACTAGGGTGCCACGGCGGCCATCTTGCTTGTTTATCTCGTGTGGCGAGACTTCGTACGAGACCTGTGCGCGTCGTCTGCTGAGATCTTGGTGGCCTAGTTTGGCGCTTGAATGAGAACTGAGAACATATGCATGAGAAGTTTTGTCGATATTTGCAATGAATGGGGGCGCCTGTGGGTTTAGAGGAACAGGGGCCCCGCTTAATCGTTTTTTGAATGTGCATTGATACCTGAAGTGTGGCTTTGCCTACCGCCACCACTCCGTGGGCCTGAGGCTGCAGCACCCTGACCGTTGTGAGTGTATGCGCGCTGTCCCGTGACGTCACCGCTCGGGTTGGCGTGCGCTACCCTCCTGTTGCACTCACTCATAGAATGTTTGCACGACCGCCCCACAGAATCACAGTAGGCACAAATATGCATGGCTAATGCTGACCCTTCGTTATGGTTATATGAATGGCGACATCCTGATCTAGAGTTATAGGCTCTACACACTATTTCTAGCTGACCACTATTTCCCCTGCTGTTGTAGCTTGGCTTGTGTGACCCACTGCCCGAGTTATGCTGAGAGCCCGTATTAAACACACTAGCGGGCGCGGCGAGACATAGTCTCACTCTCTCCTCTTGTATGCCCACACGATCTCTCCATGTTAGAGTACCATTTTCAATTTCATCCCATATGAACTGTGTCCATCGTCGGACGGCTGGCCATGGACGTTTAAGCGCGTCCCTGGTCACTTTTCTGAGGTGGGTAAGCATATGGGGGTAGTCCCGTTTTTTATAGGCCCTGGGGTCCTCTAGTAAGCATAGGAAAGCATCTACATACTCCATTCCCGACATGTTCCCTCTTATATCAAGCTTTTGCTTAATGGTGGATATCCCTTCACGTGACACATACATGTATGGCTTGGACTGAATATTATGAGCATGAATGTCAGAAATGTATTGCTTCTTACCCTGCAGGCCGGACGCCTTTTTCTCCCTCTCCACCTCCCTCTCGAGGTATCTGTCGGCGTCTAGCTGCCTCTTGAAGACGGGGGGAGGGGAGACATGTCGACGGCGCCCGGACCTGCGGGCTCGCTTTGGCGGCGTAGATTCTGCACTGTCATCGCTCTCCTCGGGGTCGGACTCGGACTCCTCTGATGAGTCCTCTGGTTCCTCGTCACGGGGCTTGCGTCTGTCCCGCTTGGCTACGGCTCGTGCCACCTGCACCATTTGCTGGGCCATCTTATCCACGGTCGACTTCATCGCCTTCACGTCGAGGTCGAGCTCATATACCGTCTTTCTCTTCACCTTAGTTTTGGCCTTTGTCCCCTTTGCGCCCTTTGCGCCCTTAGGGGGAGTAGGGGGAGCCTCATCTTCCGAGACTGAGGTCTCTTCCATATCACTTCCTATGTCCTCAATGACCGGAGCACCGTCGGCCTCTGCACCCGCCGGTGGTCCTTCGGGCTGGACCTGCTCGGCAGCCGGGGCTGGTTCCTGAGGAGCAGGATTACGTCTGCCTCTCCTTCTATTTGCCATCTTTGCTCTGAACTTTATCACAAGTTTGGTATCCGACTGTCTTAGCTTTCTTCGTGTGTTGGAAGACCTATGCAAGCTTGCGCCGGTGCTGCGGGCACCGTGCATTGGGGTTCACTTGCCAAGGTAAAATTGTAGGCACGTGTGTGCGGTTGAAAGTTTGGAAGTGAAGTGTGTGAAGGTGGGGAGAGAGAGAGGTGGTGCGTGACAGGGTCACGTGGGTTGTTAGTAGGTGGGGGTGTTGACTCGCTTCAATGACCGCGCATTGCCAAAAGCTATGCGCTCACTTGATCGATTTTATTTTTACAAAAGCTTCCCCTCAACTGCTGCTATTCCCATAATCATTGGGAATTCAGAATAAAGATTGCGTCCATGTAAAGCAATATCGATTGATATTTTTTGGCATAGGCCATGGACACATTTTATACCATGGTCACAATTACATTAGCATACGGCGGCAAGGCTGCCAGCAATTGAGCAACCAAGGGCCTGTTGTACAAGCTAAGGAGATGATGTGGTGTGTGGGAATTCCTTCACCTGTAGGGGAAAATGCCTTCCTACTAGCTGTACATACAACCCATTCAAGTGGTTCGGCTACCTTCCTACTTGAGGTACCCAGCTGGCAGCCTATACATAGAATGGTAGGAATTTGTATTCATACCCACCAAAGGAAGGAAGTGTAGGAATTTCTACACAATTTTCCTTTCCTTAGCTTCTGCAACAATCCCCAAATCACCAAGCTAGATATGATCCGCTTCTTTAATTATTCTAAATGTCTCTAGCTTGGATTTCTGGTGTCAAGTTACCCATATATAATGGTTCCCATTTAGAGATTGGTATATTGCCATAAAATGGATCAAAAATGGGTTTTTGAATTTAAGAAAAAAAATGTCATAATTCATCAAGTAATGTGATACTGAATGGGTTGTGACACCTTTCAGAACTGCTTCAGCCTGTGGAGCATGGGATATTCTGTTTCCAGCAGGGACACCATATTGTTGTACAGTCTTGCCACCTGCAGTCAGTTATTTCGTATTAGTCCTAAGGTACTGCCTTTGATGACATTAAAATGGCATGATGCATAAGGGTCAGATTTTCCGAAAATATACAATTGGCAGCTCTACACATTTAGGAGATTCTGCTAAATAGAGCTGGAAAATGATGACTACCGGGTATGTCTGTGTATATTTGGTACGGCATTGATTTAAAGTATCAGTTCTGTCCTGTTAAATTGCATTTTAAAGCTCATTTTTGTCTTAAATTAGGGTTATTTGAGAGGATTTGTGAAGGCGCATTGTACATTTTCTGAACATCTGACCCATATATGCTACTTGTGATATATTGACACCATCCGTTCAATGTGGCAAATCAATAGGGCATGTTATTAAATTATTTCTACCTGCTCTGTGCCAGAGAGAGGAACAAAGTAAATATATGTGTCTCTCTTCCATGCCACAGAGAGGAAGAAGAATTAAAAACGATAACTCTATTACAGTACTTCGATGTTGTAACCAAAATTATGGCATCTCCATGGTTGCTTTTCATTAAATAAAGACACAGAAGTAAATGTCCTCAAAATAATGAATAATACTTTCACATCTTATTTCATTTGGACGTTTTGCTTTCACCGAACTATATACTTTTTCCGAACAGAAATATTGAGGCTCCCTTTTTCACGCATTAATTGCTTGAACTTCCGCCTGAAGCAGTGCATATGATGCTGGCATATCCCTTTAATTAAGATATCTACATTTCCAGTTCTGTTCTACACGTTTAATCATTAATCAATCTTAAATCTCATGAGTAATATGCGTTAAAGGTTAGTTCTAACCAGACTAAGTCCCTTCATTAAAAGTAAATATAGTCGAAGCATGAGAATCGTGCAGACAGGTCCTTTAAAATTCACCAAGGTTAGATGGTATAGTCTGTTTAGCAAACTGTAATGTTATCTCAGTATGCAATAGTGTTATACTATTAAACAAAAAAAGGACAATAGATATCCACCTTAGGAATAACAGCAAAAACTATATTTTTACTGTTTGTTCCCTTCTTTTCATACTCATCTGAATGTAATTTTATCAGGATTTGTGTGCATTAACCCTGAGAGTTTTTCTACAGGCCTTCATAAATGGCCAGATTTACATTTCCTAGTGGCCGATTTGACTTCCAATCAATATATAACAGCTGGAAAATATTGATAATTTCACTCCTACAGGTCAAGTAATGTGCCTATTTAGTAAGTCCTTTGGTAATAGCTGATAATGCAGCTTTCATTACAGTCATCATTCATGATATCGCCTTAGTTCTGTAGATAACTGTAAAACATAATATAATTATTCATTCCACAAGTTACAGAAATGCTATACAGCTATCTAGAGTTGCCATTGCCCCTCCCTCCATGACTCATGTATTCTGAGGTGCCTAGCAAAGATAGAGCCCCGCCCCCTCCGGGAGCGAGGGAGATGTCCTTCCAGAATTTATTCCAGGTCTCCCAGGAAATGTAGCATTGCAAAAAGTTAAAAATTAAAATATCTCCATTATTAGTTTAATTAAAAGTTAAATTAATTAAAAGTTAAATTTCCTAAGTATATATAACATGTAATAAGTATGTGAGTTTTTTTAAAAACAACTCAAATATTGACTGATACTGTATATAGAACATTTTGTCTTACCATTATGAACATTCAGTACTGAATGCAAATTATACAAATGTCCTTTCAAATCTGAAATGACGAAGTGCACCTGCTCTTCATATTAAAGGCGTTTGGCCATGCAAACCATGAATTGACTTTGATTTATTTATAGAAATATTCATGCTACATAATCATCACTTTTCTGCCCTAATAAATTGAAAGGGAGAACGTACACTGGACGAAACACTTTCAAGAATCTATTCGCTTATGTTGAACTGGCCTATCCTAAACTACAATTTTGTCTTAAATTGTTGTTATAAGCGGGGCTTGGTGAAGACACACTGTACATGTATTTTCTGATACTTTGGTTGCCCCCAATTTGACAAACACTATGATGTGTTCCCTACAAATCACCTCCCCTTTGGAGGCTTCATTGTGCAAGATTGGCAATATTTATTGTCATTTAGAGTGGAAGACCCTGAACCATTTTCATTTTTGAGGAGCAAGACTTGGTATTTATTCATACTCATATTTGATGTTAATATTTCAAGGACAATATTAATATTTGTGATCGATTCCTTGATCGTAATTGCAAAATTCACTCCTTTTTCCGTGAAATTGGGAACAAATATGAAACGAGTTTGGTGTTGAATCCCCGCCCCCTCCCGGCCAATTCAGCAATAGAGTGGTTGGTCAACTATCACGTCGTTGCTACCATTTGAGTTACGGTGATCTTAAATTTCGTCAAGGTGATTGGTATTTAGCTGGTAAAATGTTGTCAAGATGTGAACACCTTTAGAATCAGGGTGTCGGGAGAATAAACAATTCACCTTCACCAATCCATTCAAATACCCCAAATTTAAAAGATGTTATATGCCGAGGCTCAGACCAATATTAAGGGCGTAGCAACTAAGCCTTTGGGCAAATATACATGAGCAGGCGTTAAGCCTTATAGCAATAAAAACCTCAGTTTAGAACCACTCTTGAGACTGTGTGAAGTGTACAACCCTGCCCACACACAGCCGATTTGCCCACCGATTGCCCCCCGATTCAGGTCTCCCGATGAATTCTAGGGTTTAATTTCCTATCCATGTTTATGTTATTTCAAAAACATAAACCTGGATTTGAAATGAAATCATAGGATTCATCGGGAGTCCCACATCGGGGGGCAATCGGGGGGCAAATCGGCTGTGTGTGGGCAGGGTTTTAGACTTGATCTTGCTAATATCTGACAGAGAGGAGAGGCTATGCCATATACAACCTCTAACATAGGCTACTAATGTGGGCCCTAAATACACATATTAAAGTTGCATTCTCAGCTATCACGAATCCACTCATATTATGACTTATACGACTGGATTTATCAATATTGTGCTGCGTTGATGTCGATATATGAGAATTTGGAGTCTAATCACCGATAGAAAACTTCGGTCAGTGAGCTATAATAAGTGGAGTCATCTGAAAGGATTTGGGTAGGTCTTCCAAATACAAATGAGGACATTTTAGAAGCCTTTGAGCAAAAACAACCCGATTAAATCCTCCAAACTCTTGGTCCAATGACTTTTAGATGGATTGGAAAAGAATGGAACAGAATGTCGAATTTGTGTAGTTCTGATCGATGTTAGCTGAGAGTATACAGTTTTAATCATATTAGTGGAGAACCAGTACAACATCAGTCCAAACGTTTAATCAACAAACTGCAACATACACTCAGATAACTGATATGGGTCTGGCGTCAGAATATGTACAATTGCCCCACCCACTCACACTATAGATTTACTCTAAAAAGACCAAATTTAAGACAAGTTTCACATTCAAAATACAGTTCAACATAACCAAATCAAATTATTGAATCAATGCAATACCAACTATAATCAGATATATCTAGTATTTATCATTTGTTCAGCCTAATTTATCAGAATGGATTTAATGTGTGGGACTACCGATTGGACATCCTCCTCCCCCCCCCCCCCCCCCCCCACACACACACACCCATTGGTCCATCTTTCCACCCATGCCTGAACCCACCAATGGCAGGTGTTATACCCTGCCCACACACAGCCGATTTGCCCCCCGATTGTCCCCCGATTTGGGTCTCCAGATGAGTCCTATGATTTCATTTTAAATCCTAGTTTATGTTTTTGAAATAACATAAACAAAGGTTTGAAATGAAATCTTAGGATTCATCAGGAGACCCAAATCGTGGGGCAATCGGGGGGCAAATCGGCTGTGTGTGTGCAGGGTCTTAGGCAGGCAGAAGCTGTTAGCCCTGTTTTTTCATTAAGATGACCTTCATGTGACCCCATTGTAGCGGTAATCATGTGACAGGAAGCTGTTGCCTGATCTTGATTTCATTATTCATGTCTTCATGTTTTACATAAGGATTTGGCGTATATCATTGTTGCTCGCAAACACTAAATAGACAAGAAATATAGCATTATTGTGAAGTTCAAAACCACCTGGCATTTTACTCATTATAGGATTGCAACAGGCTAATGTTAGCCTACATTGTCCATTGATATGTTTCCTAAGAAAAATGAAAGATTTCTATATAATCAATTAAATTCGGATTCGAATTAATAATCTGTGTAACTCCCTCTCATCATAACACCTCTAAGAGACCTTTTATACCCTGCCCACACACAGCCGATTTGGCTCCCGATTGCCCCCCGATTTGGGTCTCCCGATGAATCCTATGGTTTCATTTCAAATCCAGGTTTATGTTTCTGAAATAAACCTAACCTGGATTGGAAATGAAATCCTAGGATTCATCGCGAGATCCAAATCGGGGATCAATCGGGGAGGGGAATCGGCTGTGTGTGGGAAAGGTTTTACTCTTCTCACATAAACCTTTGTATCATATTAAAAGGCCTTGTAGTTGTACATTTACAATGGTGCTAAGACGTATATCGTATATTACAATGGGTTCATAGTGCAAGTGGTCTACAGTGTCGCACTGTCCATATTCCATCCAAATACTTTCAACAAAATGCTTCTGTGGATTTCCTGGCTTGGTGGATTATTCCCAGGCCATGAAAACTGGACGGAATCCCCACATAGACACACAGGGATGCAGAGTGAGTAAGGCATTAGGGTTTACAAGGAAATATTAGACACGAGACAATTGAAGTTCGGTAAGACTTTTCCCAGCTGGAAGTCCCTATACTGGGAACTGGGAATATATGTTAGGGGACTGTTGTATAAGCTAAGAAAAGGACTTTTTGTTGGAATTCCTTCACCTGTTGGAACGAACAAAATTCCTTCCTAAGTGAGATTCCTAGCTGGTAGGAGCATTCCATACACACAATGGTTTTGTTCCTACCCACTCAAGGAAGGGGGAAACGGGTAGGAACTCCCTTCCTTACCTTATACAACCGGATCATGTTCACATTCTTCTTCCCCAACTTAGTTAAAACTGGGCATTTGCTCCTAGGGGCCTATGTTGCGTTTTACGTCTGAATAGAATCATTTTCTTCAGGAACTCATTTGCTTTTGCCGAGAACAAACTGGCATGTGTTGTGCCATGAAATATCATGCATTTTCATATACTACTTCCTCTGCCAATGTGTTAAAGTATGCATCTATACGCGCATGGCTGGTGATATTCCATACTCATGCGCAGAAGGTTCTTCTACTATACGACTAGGTGGAGCTACTTTTCACATACTTCAAAACACCTTTTTATTGTCAGCAACTAACTTCAGGAATAAAGTAAAGTAACTATGATAAAAACTTGTTCTGGTTGTCCTTTCCCTTCTCCTCAACGCTAACCGCGGATAATAACACGTGTATTTTGAGTGGATAGCTCGAAAATAACCCAGCTTAGACCATTGTTCAATATATATAATGACTACAGGTGGACTAGTGCATGTGAAGTATCGCTCTGCCTGACCTTGGCTTGGTGCGACCACTAGTATGCATTATGAGTTCTGGCACCTGTTGTACATCTAATACTTGACCTTAAAATATGGGTCAGCTTTTCAGAAAATGGAGAATTGGCAGATCTAAGCACTTAGTAAGTTCTGCTAAATTAGGCTGAAAAATGGTCAATACTAGGTAAATCTGAGAATATTTTGTATTGCCTTGGTTCAAGCAATCGGTTTGGTTATGTTGAACTGAATTTTGAGCTTTATTTTCGACAAAAAAAGTGGGTTATTTGAGAGGATTGGTGAAGATGAATTGTACATTTTCTGAAAATCTTTTTTATTTTTTATTTTTATTTTGTAATACTGTGTTACAATTCATTATAAGGTTGAATTTTTCTATACCGACTTCATCAAGTGTTTTCATAAATGCTAAACAGACCCAGTTTAGCCATGGAATATGCATGTGTCTGCCACAGGTGAGGGACAGACTTTCAACATTGAGGTGTAACGGTGATTCTAATTTGCTGTGTGGTGCAGTGATGACGTGTTAAAGTGACTAGACTCAGGCATCATTATAGAGACAAAGGTCATATCCCAATATACATATATATATCTGTAATGAACTGCAGATTCATGGGTACGAGTCTCGAATATCGTGACAGGAAGCAACAAACAAGGGTAAATTCGTTTGACCGGGTTTTATTGACCCCAAAACACAGTTACAAGTGTAAAGTGCAAGAGCTTAATTTGAACAACAGAAGTAGCTCGTTCCTCAGTGCAGCCCGAGTCTGTTGTGGTAAGGGACTGTGAGATCCCACGACGTTTGGAGGTGTATATTTTTCCTACTGCCCGTAGAAGGCTGTCTTCAGCGACATCGTCACATCGGTAGGGCGTCAGGAATGGCCAGAGACCTCTGTTTGTGCCTGGCTCTGGTAGAGATGTTGCCTGTTGCCGCTAGGGTGGATAGTGTGGCAGCCTCACCATGCTGTTGGTGGGTGGACCCACTACATATCCAATTATTACTACTGCTTTTGTGAATTAAAAGATACACCCTTTTTTATATAATGTTCATATCAAATGGTGACTCTCTTATGAATAAACTTTTTACAAGGAATACAACATGCTGCAAGATTTAACATTAGGGAAAATGATCAAATAGGGATACAATATACCATAGCATAATCCGACATTTCACATTGATCACCATTTTTAATGAAAATTGCAAGAACAAATATCCATAGCTTGTATGAATGATCTGTGCAACCCAAATGAATGATGATGATTGTGACAGATGCGACAGATGTGACAGATGCGACCGATTTTTCTGATGGAGATTTGTGATATGGAAAATATAAAACACATGGAGATTGACATCAGAGCAAGAATGAATATTCCATGCTGAACATGCAATGTTTTGCATAGCTTTTACACAGACATACAACTGGTATGACGAATTGCGTAACATTGCATAACCTCATTATATAGTCAGGGTTCTTATGTCCATGAAGTTGCCCCTGTAGGGTATTGATGGAGAAAGTGAAAACTATACATTTTCGGAAACGTCAGGACCCATAGATTATGAAAACCAATGTTGCCCAAAACGTGTCGGCCATCTTGGCCGCCATATTGGACAATCCAAGATGGCCGCCATTCCAAACCTATTTATGCCCATAACTATCTTATTACTGGTCATAGAAACTTGATTTTGGTGTCTACACCAAGGTTTTCAAGGTCAAGGAATACAATGAAGATATCTATTTGAGCCTGGCATGTGTCGGCCATCTTGAAATCCAAGATGGCCACCATTCCAAACATTCTTTTGCTCATAACTTCTTAATTTTTTATAATAGAAACTTGATTTTGGTGTCTACACATAGGTTTTCAGGGGCAAGGAATACAATGAAGATGGTTAATTGGGTCTGGCATGTGTCGGCCATCTTGAAATGCAAGATGGCGGCCATTTGGGAAATGACTGTTATTGTAATAAATCTCAAATCTTCTTACTTTTTTATAATAGAAACTTGATTTTGGAGTGAGTGAGTAATGGTTGCTTAATGCCATGACTTGATTTTGGTGTCTACACATAAGTTTTCAGGGGCAAGGAATACAATGAATATGGTTGATTGGGTCTGGCATGTGTCGGCCATCTTGAAATCCAAGATGGCCACCATTCCAAACATTCTTTTGCTCATAACTTCTTAATTTGTTATCATAGAAACTTGATTTTGGTGTCCATACATAGGTTTTCAAGGTCAAGGAATACAATGAAGTTTTCACTTTCTCCATCAATACCGTACAGAATTACACAAGGAACCGGACTAATATGTATTATTTACTAATTACCATCTCCTTATTAGGGCTATAAAATCGCTAATTACCAGTACTGTGCAAGTAACACGAATCCCATAATTCCATGCGAATCAAGGTTCAAGATGGTGGCCATGCACATCCCTTATTACCCTGGTTTAACTCTTGGCCTTTGCATATTGTTTGCCATATTGGTGTTGATTGCAATTCAATTAGTGCTCATACTCAGCGCATAATATGCCTAATTACTTCATAATGGTTTCCCATGATTCGATTGTCTTCCTCACTGCCATTGCCATCGATCTGTGTTGATGCCCATCTTTTACAAAGGTGGTATGTGAGCGTGTTTCAGAAGTTGTCGAAGCTGTATTTTCAACTGTTATGGCAGAGTGTTCTTACCGAGTTTACTTATATTATGACATACAGGACTAAGTTAAGTTATCAATATTCTGCTGCTGACATATATTTATACAAGAGTTGGAATAGGGGATTTGCATGTGCCACTGCGCATGTCGTTACAGTGCATCCTGGGATAGATTCTGATGAAATCTGACTTACAAATCTTTAGCAACATTCTTATCAAAAACTGCAAGAATGTTTTCACCAATATCTTAGCTTCTATAAATAATCTATGAAAACCAAATGCATGATGGGAATGATGAAGTCTTGTGTTATGGAAACATGCATAACATTATGGATATTGACATTGGAGCATTGTACATATCCCTTTCTATACATGATATGTTTTCCATATATTTTACATTTTGCCAACAGGCGCCATTGGGGGATAATAATAGAAGCCACCACAGAAAAGCAGCTTGGAGCGTCTCCGAAATATAAACGAGAACTTTTATGAAGACCTGTAGTAAAAAGAACAGGTGGAAAAATGAGGAGGGTAAAAATCCAACTGAACGTAGCTGAAACTATTTTTTGAATCAACACTATACCAAATATACTCAGATATACGTAGCGTTTATAATGTTTCAGCCCAACTTCAATGGCAGAATTTAATAAATATATATATATGTATAGAGCTGCCGATTGTACATGTTTTAGGTCCTCCCAAGAGTAGCCTATGTTTGACTTGACTCTCCCAGTTATGTCGCAAGTATAAGTTTTGTAATGATATTTGGAACTGATCCAGGTCGTTCTCGCCTGACTCATTAGTACCCACTGTAAGTAATAATTATGCATTCCATGTCTGAATTAGCCTTGAATATATTCACTTTAATTATATTATTTCATTCTGGCTCCAACTTAGGTGCTGGTAATTCGCTATTGCATGAGAGTAATAATGTTGCTGCGCTTGTCCAATCTGGGACTTTAGTGAGTAGTTCCTGAAACTGAACCCTGGGGTGTGTTGCATAAAGATTCTCCATATCTTAACACTCATCATATGTCATCACTTCATATAATAAAATTGCATTAAATATACATTTCAAAGATTTTACCACCACCACCAGCATACGACCCAGAAGTAGATAGGTGCAGTGCTATATTTGCTAAGATCCACCGACATTTTTACTTTTAAAACCCTCATTTGTATTTGGAGGACCCACCCACGAATCCCTTTAGATGATGACTTCACATATTATCGCTCACCAGTGGCGGTTTTCGTTCGACCTATTCCACTTCTAATTTATGTATAAACATATACCAGCAGCAGTATATTGATAAATCCAGTTGTGTAAGTCCTAATATGAGGGTCAGGTTATCAGAAAATGTACAATTCAACATCACCAATCTTCTCAAATAACCCACATTTCAGGCGAAAATAAAGTTAAAAAAACAGTTCAACCTAACCAAACAGATTGCTAGAATCAATTCAAATTGCAGCCAAATTACTAAAAAGACTTTACTAAATGTGTAGAGCTGCCAATTGTACATTTTCTGAAAATTTGACCTAGAGTGACGTTGGTAATATTTGGTTTGTCATAATAGCTGAGAATGCAGCTTTAGAACACGAATACAAGCTGTGGTTAGCAAAACGAGAGCAGGAGCAATGCTACCCGACTTGTTGACTATGTGTGGAATGGGTTCAGGCAATGTGTTGATCAATGTGTTCTGCCCAATAGTCAGTCATCAACATTGGACTCTATGTGGGTCAGGTCATCAGAAAATTTACAATCAGCAGCTCTAAATTTACCAAATTGTGTTAAATTAGGCCAAAAACGATAAATATCCGGTATATCTGAGTGTATTTGGTGTCCGGTTGACTTTTCAGATATGTTTGGTTATGTTGAACTGTATATTGAGCCTCATATTTGTCTTAAATTTGTGTTATTTGAGAGGCTTGGTGAAGGTGAATTGTACCTTTTCTGACGATATATGGTCAAATTTCCGCACAAAGACATGTTTAAAAGCCTAACCATTGCAGGTTCATAAATGGACTACGAGGTTTTCATACTTTATGATGCTGCCGTATTAAAGCTACATTATCAGTATTAATATCGGTCAAAAACTAGAGATTTTCACGTTTTGTTCGGATTTTTCCAACCCACCTGAAACTCATTTGACCAAAATTGTTTTGGGCGAAATGGCTGAGAACTCAGACACCTATTCTTTTTGTAAAACAGATCCTTGGTAAGAAAAGTGTTCTATATAAAAAGTCTAGCTTCGACTCTGGAAACATCGACTCCATCTGAGAGAGCTATTTATGCACTTGAACCCTTCAAACTAATCCAGAGAAATAAGTTAAGGCATGCTAGAAAGTTATCACGAAGAAGACTAAAAACCTGAAATGACTATAAATACCACACGCCAGTCAGGATTCCCTGACGGTAAAAGTATCAAACGATTAAGCGCTAGTAACTTCACTTCATGGGTCAGATTTTCATAAATGTACAATTGGCAGCTCTACACATTTAGTAAAGTCTGCAAAATTAGGCTGTATATTGGTCAATACTAGGTAAATTCAAGTATATTCGGCATTGCATTGATTTTAACAATGTGTTTGGTGAGGTTGAACTGTATTTTGAACTTTATTTTCGTCTGAAATTTGGGTTAGTTTAGAAGATCGGCAAAGTTGAAATTTGTTCTAGAAGGTAAATAGAAATTTTTTGATGGTTGATGTATCCTAATTTTATTTCACATATCATGGTGAGCCTTGAGCCTTGTATATCCTTGTATATCGATCCCCGTGAGCCTTGTATATCCTTATCACTTATGGCTGTATAAATATGTTAAATTAAAATAAAAAAAAAAAAAAAAATGGCATTCTGTCGTCAACAAATTTACAAAACTTTCGGTTTCGCAACCAGAATTATCCCATTTCATTACACTTATTCTTTCCTTGATTCTATTATTATTTGTTAGTGTTAGTGCGTTAATAACTTAAGAGCAAGTCAATCAAAGTCATTAACTGCACTCTAACAAATGTAATTGCCCATTGTCATAACATCAGACATTCTTTTTAAAAAAAATAGTTTTATTTAAAAAGCGGACCAGACATAATATTGGTTTAAATCCAAATAAAGCATTTACAGCAAATAAAACATAAAACTAGTATTTCAAATTAAATTGGACTATTTGGGTGGAATTAAACTATTTCAGTCAATTCGAGAATATAATCCATATATCATATTTTGTGAAAACGTCGTGTTAACAAGATGAGCTGAGAATGATAATCATCATTAATCCTTATTAATATTCCCGGTTAAACAACTTCCAAATCCAATTTCGAATCCAATGTTGAAAGCAATATTTCTGATGATGAGAGCTTCAAGAAACATTGGAATAGGTTTTAGGAATCAGGAATTTTGGTCCCTAAAAAATACAGAAACTCTACACTGGATCAACAGAGGATTGAGCGTTCCTGCACAGACTGATACTCTGGCATAATCCACATCTAATAATATTTTTTTTTAATATTTTTATTGGCCACTTACATTAACAAATTTTAATCTCATAGTCACAATCAATTACGCAGAGCAGTCCACGCAGCTATATTTCATGCGTTTCCCGTGCAAACGGAATTATAAATACAATAAGGAAAGTATATGATTAACAAAAACGAAATCTCATGATTATCTCTTGTGCTTTAACTACACTATTACAGCCCTACAAATGGGATATATATATATACGAATGTCAAAATACATCTACCAAGTATCAATACATGTGAATCGCTTGAGTCATTATGCAATACTATACTCTAAACATACCCGTTCAGTCGGGTCGGGACACTGGTGATAATCTGAGATACAGGTACTTATATGCCTGATCTTATAACGTATAGACAAACCATAGAAACAGAATAGATGGTTTCTCGATTTCATATTTATTAGGGCCCATCTCACTTTACATGATAAGATCATGTCTTTAAGGCTTACACTTACGACTGAGAGGGCTTTATCATCCAAGGGTTGTTGCATAAACTCATGCATTTGAGAAAGGTAAGAGGTCTCTTAGACTAGGGGCCATCCACAAATGACGTCATGCCCTAGGGGGGGAGGGGGGGTTGAGTTTCTATTACAAGGCATGACAATGGGGGGAGGGGGGGGGGGTCAACTCATGTATGACATCATGTTTTTATATTTTTTCAATCAAAAGACTACCGTGATGGGGAAACTAGTGCTCTAAGAAAAATTCATTTGTAATACATCTTAGAATAGAAGATTACTGGACGCATGCTTCTATGGCCTTGATATCCAGAAAAGTATACCGCTCAAGGGATTATTATTTTAATAGTTTGGTTATATTTCTCAAGATCTGTACACCTATTATTGTTTTTATATTTAGCTGGATAAAGGATCGTCACAAAAACGGCAGTATAGCCTCCCTCCCACCATGCCACTTGCCGAAGCCTTGAAGGCAGGGCTTCGGCCGTTTTCGTCTGCAGACATTTTGCTTTGAGATGTCTGCTCAGGTCGTATGGGTTCAACCAACCCAACGACCAGCAGACATTAAGATTTTAGCAGAAGAATATATATTTTGTTACCTTTTTAATGGAATAAATGATAATCCTGGATTTTCTACCTGCAAAAAAATCCTATAAGCTTTGTTTTCTGATCGGAGGGCTTCCCCAGTCTGCCGCTATATATGACGTCATAGTGTTCATGGTCATGTGACCGCATGTCTTGATCTGATTGGCTTAGACTCGCAGTGGCTTTTTCCCATCTACTTTTTGTTATGGCGGCCATTGTTGACAGCCCTCGATTCGAATACGCGGTTAGCGATAACTTTTTAATTATTCAGTAAATATCACATGTTCCCATTTGAACCTTGAACCTTGCATTGAATATATTATACGTTTCCCCTTTCGGGCGGTCCACCGGCCATGTGACTTGAGTATCATAGCAAAGCTATTCCTGCTAGGAATAGCGGTAGGTGGTGCTCGTCTAGAAATATATCCAGATCATTTCGTTTTTCTTGAATATCAAACTTCAACAATGGCACTATGTGAAAACAACCCTAATGGATATTGCGTTTTTTTCTATAATAATTTAAATAATCGGGATTTGTGTAAAATATAACAAGAATTTAGTTCAAGCTATATCAGGTGTTCTCAAACCCATTTCAAATTTTGTCTACTTATCCTGGGTTGCTTGTTATCATGATTAGTCAATGCGAGATGACCACAGTGAAGGCATGACATGGTTTCATTTTGAAATAGTAGGTCATAATGACGCACTGACACAGGACGTCACAAAAATGTATGCAAACCTCCGCAGCAGGAAACTTGCATGTATCAGTTTGTTTTATGTGTTTAAACCTATATCCACTTCTTTAAAATAATTTCAATATGCTGATTTTTGATAAGAAATGCACCCCATAGCCTTTGGGCAGATTGAATACACATTATATATACATCCAGGGAGAGAGAGTAGTTACGGTATATAGCTTTGTTTATATCATGATGTTCACTCTGACAATGCGTCAATGACGGCCGTTACGGAATGTGTACTTGCGTAACAGCCACACTGTACCCGGTAAAGGTGGTCTGGCAGACCAATATAATTTTCAACAGGAAGATTTGGAAAATACCAAAGAAATAAGTGTTCATATGATCAAATCCGGAAAGCCATGGGTAAAGGAGGTTCTATTGTACTGAATTTCTGTAATTTTGACCAAACTCTCATAAATGTGTTTTGCAATCGGCAAGTGCCACTTTAAATAAAGTGTATAATATATATCATGAAGAGAAGTGGTCATGGAACTGACCCCTGTGAGACTACACTGACTTTATCTTGTTTAAAGCCTTTGATGTGCTATGTTCCATTACTACATACTACAATATAGCCTCCATAACTTAGCCCCCTAGTCTGAGTAAACCATTGTATGATCGTATGCCACACAACTAATGATAAGAGGAAGTTACAAAGCCTCTCAAAGAGTGATTTACCATACAATCGTATATTACAATGCACCCATAGTGGTTTGCCTACAAATATATAGTGCAATGCTCCCTCAGCGAATCGTATGTCTCTGTTCGTATATTCTCTGTTTTATCTCGTTCTATACTATAAAAAAACATTATATGAATATTTAACCTTTGATTGTCCTACCCATTTAGATGTAGGACATTTATAGCTGTTTCAACTTATAAATACACGGGTGAGATATGAAGGTGACGGTCAGTGATGTCGGAACCAGGGGGGCCACAGGGGCCATGGCCCCCCCCCACCAATGAAAGTGGGGGGGGCCAGAGTATGGTTTGGCCCCCCCACCATTTTACCTTCATGTACAATTTTGAATGCTGAAAAAGAATTCTTCCAGATAGAGAAAACCCTCTCTCAGTAATGTAAAATGCTAAAGGTAATTGCACTAAATAAGGCCCATGACGTGGACACTTATAGAAATATAATATTCTACCTGTTTATTCGGAATGTTATAATTTGGTATACTTATAATTTTAGAGCCAAACTTTAAATCAAATTTGTTTTTCAGAAAATTGAAATCACTGATGTAACCATGGCAACCAACTAAGCATAACTATTCATCATTATTTGGTAATGTCATCACTGACCATATTTTGGGCTATATTAGCCATTTAACCAGTATTCAAATTGCATTTACATTAGTTTAATTTGTTTTTATTTCTCCCTAAAGCCAATTATTTGAGAATTCAATATCTACAAGAAACGTCGTTGAACAACAAAATACGTATTTTTCTAACTATTGTACTTGTAAATTAATGACTTGGCCTTAAATGGAATAAAAAAAACAAAAAAACAATACGTCATGTCATCAATCAAATTTGGACATCAGCCTTAGATAATAGTTTGGGTGGTTTATCATACTGATTGCACACAAGATGTTTGCTCATCCCCGATGTCCCACAAAACTATGCCAAAATTGGTAATTTTTTACCATTTTGACCCTCGACTCATACAGTTTTTATTCCTTACTAGCAAAGTACCCGTCCTCCGGACGGTCCCCCTCTCTCCCCACACTTCCCCCTCCCCCTCTCCCTCTTTTCACTCCACCTCTTCTCTGTCTCTCATACCTGTTTTTCTCTCCCAACCCCATCTCTGATACTCCCTTCTCCCTCCCCTCTTCCTCATGCTCCCCCTCCTCGCTTTCTCTCCCTGCCCTCTGTCCCTTCCCATACATGCTCTCCCTTCCCCTACTCTTTTTCCTGCCCCTCTTCTTCCCCCCCTCCCCTCCCCCTCTTCTATTTCCCCACCCTCTCCCTTTGCCTCACTCTCCCCCTCCTACACCGTCTTCCTCCCCTCCCACTCTCCAATACCCCCACCCTCTCCCACCCCTCTTCTTTATTCCCCCTTGAATTGTATATTTGTAATTAAAATGGTTTTTTTTCAGCACAAAACATTATGCAACGAATACACTATATCTCAGTCATTGCCGACTACTGTAACTCCAGTATATTATGTAGAAAAGATGGAAAAACCATAAATTGATCATTTTAGTTAATATGCACATTACATATTGATGGAGTAGCTTGTGGCTAATGACGTAGTATCTCACAGGGGCTTTCCCAGGCTATAAATAGAGTGTGGATATCCCGATTTTAAAAAGGCTTCAAAATCACATTTCCACCCCAAATACCTTCACAAACCACATACGACGACATCCAGAGAGGGGGGACAGACCTCTACAGATGAGTGAAGTGGTTTGTAATACAACAACTTCCAAGAACATTCGGGACAAAGACACCCTTCTATTTCTTATATGGATTTCTACCTCCTTTCCTAGAAATCGCTCTAGCTGTATATTATATGGATGACAATATTGGAATCACACATATCATATATCAACAGATCTATGCAAAAATTTGTTTACCACAACTTGCTTAGATAAAATTAGTTTTCATCAATTTTTCATAAAATAGGTGAGATTTAATTGCAACAAGGTCCTTATTTTTTAACAATTTCAAAATTTGTCCGAAAGAGTTGCCATGGCGACTTGACTATCAATCATAATTTCAAACTGTTCCCCAAATTGTAAGCTTTGATAATATATATACTTTTTCCGAACTTGTATGAAAAAATAAAAAGCTATCAGGGTTCAATTAGAGGGATGTCTCGAAACATAATGTTTATGGGCCTTATTTTGCGGCTTGGGCTATAGTAAACTTCTGTACCTATAGACAAGTTGTGGCCCATGCGAAAACCAATTTCGACGAAAATAAACACAAGCATAGCAGTGTAGGCCCAAGTTGAGAAAGTCCCTTCCAGCGAAGGGAAAGCCTCTCGCCTCAAACCACTAAGTGCCGTCTTAAATCCATTAAAACTGCAAAATATCATTATATTCCCATTAAAACGCCAAGTTCTAGGCAGGGATACTGATTAGCAAAGTAGGCTGACATACCATTCTTATCTGATCTGAGGGTTGTTGCACAACAAAATTCAATGAACGAACAGGATAACCTCCTCATAGGGGTCTAAGAATGAGCAGGAATAGCCACAATTAGCCCACTGTTGCATATTGCCTGGTCCTAACTATACTTGTAGATCTGCACATGTGTGGGTGCTCCACTAAATATAGAAGGTGTGGATCCAGTCAAAGAATTGGGTATTCTATAGACTGATGTCATACATAGGGGATATTCCAACCTAGCTGACCTGTTTGGTTGTTTGTTCTGAATTAGGATGAATGCACCCTTCTATATGTATAGGCAGTTAATAAAGGACACTTAACCCATTCAGGGCGGGAGAATGCCTCAAGGCATTCATTGCAAGTTGGCCTAGGGGGCGGGAGAATGCCTCAAGGCATTCTTTGCAAGTTGGCCTAGGGGGCGGGTGAATGCCTCAAGGCATTCAATTTTTATATAAATTGAAGGGGGCATAACTTAATAAAAAATGAATGGATTTTGCTGAAATTTAAAATATATATTTACAAACACATTAGAAATATTTTTATTGGTATGTTGTCATGGAGACAATAATGGTGACGTCATAACTAACATACATAAATGCTGGAAAGTGAATTTGGACCAAGGTTGCTGCCATATTGAACCCAATTGGGACCCATTATTTTAATTATTGAAGACCAATTTCTAGAAATTATGGGAAAATATGATCAATTACTGTTTACATCTGTTAAATGGTGTACATATGACATATATTATCAAAAGAAAATATTCTTAAAATGGTTTTAAACCCTAATCCTCATGTTAGACACCCGTCCTGAAGCCCAAAAGGGGGGGAAAGGGCCCTGTCAGCTAGGCAAAATATGTGGAAAACTGCCCCCGCCTTGAATGGGTTAAGAGGGGTCTGATTGACAGGCCACCCACATATATAGACTATGGCAGATCAACAAATTTACCATGAGCAAGTCTTATAGCCACAAATACCCAAAACATAAAAAAATGATTAATTAATGTGTGAAACCTTTGATATATCATTAATTTTTTTACTCATTAAGAAGTGGTATATATCAATGAATAAATTTCAGGGACCTTCAAATTAGGTACAAATAGACTTAGGATAACCCTGAAGGTCTGAAACTTTTCCAGGATCAAATAATCAAATAATGAATGGGATTATTTATCCCAACAAACAAGCATCTATGATTTGGTTGTGTAACAGGTTCTCGTTTGTTGCACAAAGAACGAGCGGGGATTTCTACAAATTTCAAAGAGCAACAAAAAGGCTAAAAACAGCCACAAATTTGCAACAAACAGGCATTGTGCAACAGCCTTCTGAGAGTTTAGACCTAGAGTGTTAGGACTGCCAGCCATGCCTCTGGACAGTCTGGTCTAGATACCCTAATAGCCCAGAACTTCATTTAACTCACTTTACTTGCTTAATCTGATCTTAGCATCTCTAATTCTTTCCGCAATGAAGGAATGACATCAATAACTAAATGTTTGAGTTTAAAAGAAAAGTGAGCCCAAGATATGAAGATATTAGTGAAATTAAAGTATGAAATAACTTGAAAATGAAGTGGACAACCAATAAGTAAATTTCATCACTAAAACAGCCATACAGGGTAATAGACATATAAATTTGAAATAAAAAACTCAGCTGTCAAACATGCCACTTGGGATAACACACAATCTTAGACCTTGTGTCATAGGAAAACTATTCCCAAATCAACTTCTAGTTGTATCCATATGGATATACAATTTCACTTTGTGGGACAAAGTTGGCCCCCCCATGTTTAAATTGCTTCCTACATCCCTGGGTGTTCTCCCTAATGTTAACCTAAGTAATTTCTTACATATATCTGATTATACATGTGTTGGATAAACTCGTACACAGAGACGGAATGAGCGAGAGAGGAGAGAGAGGGAGGAGAGAGAGAGGGAAGCGAGAGGGAGGAGAGCGAGAGGGAGGAGAGAAAGAAAGCAAGAGAGGAGAGAGAGAGTTTAACCTGTTACCAGCAGGCTGGACAGAAATATCTGATTGGTCATGTCAGGCCATGTGACAGGGTTCCTGATCGATGATTGGCCGGCGTGAGTGATCCGGCCTTTTGATCCCTCTGGTGGAATTTTAAGCAGTCATCAAATGATCTCCATATGTTAGGACGGTGACTCTAAAGTCAGCATCGGTTAGATCGGAAATGGATGGAGCTTTCATGGAAATATTTTAAGATATCAAATGAATATGCTGGGAACTTTCAATAGGGGATATGCATGTGCGCCATCTTAATCTCGTTTTCCATGCAAGTATGAGAGGGGTAAGTCAGTGTAAAAGCTATGGAAAACATGTTATGTTCAGCATGGAATATTTAACAGTCATCTTAAAGGTGGTCTCCACTGGCTGCGAAGCTCTGTGGTTAAAGTTCTGTGGCAAGCCGTGCGATGATACTGTGTTGGTGAGGAGTGGCGAGGTCCTGCCTACATCGTTAACTGACCATGTAGGCAAGGACCATTTCATTCCTCACCACCTACAGAACCATTACAAACCATCGCAAGGCAGTGGCAGAACCAGATCCAGAATTCCACTTGTATTAACATCAGCAATAAAGATTTTTTTAATTGAATTGAATTCCCTGTTGAAAAGATACCAAGGGACTGACCTTTGGCCCTTTGACCCTCAGCTAAACTCCTGGTCCCTGTTGCATTATAACCTAAGGAAGGTAATTTTCCCTTGGTAATTCCTCCACCTGTAGGCAGGGTAAAGCTTCCTTCCTATGTGCGAAATTCCCAGCTGGTAGGAATAGCCTACACTCAATGGTGGGTAGGAATTTTAAATGTCATATTGTGCGGTCACCGTCTATAAGTATAGGCCCCTCAGGCTGGAAGTTCTAAGAATGGAGACCTAGCACGTTGTGTCCACTAATAATAAATGTGATCCGTTTTAGGAAAATGAGTCATAAGTCGCAAAATATGGATTTTGAGATATCAACATATTTGAATAGATGAGATCAAGACGATTCTAATGATAGTAAACAGTCTAATAATCTAATAAGTATTTCTAGATTTTAAGATTTTGATATTTTCGTTTTTGAAAAAAAAAGTTTCCAATATTTTTGGGGTCAATAAACAGTAAAGTAACTAAATGTAGTCCATATGAGGACCTTTAAAACGAAAGGATATATTACATGGAGTGTCCTGAAATTGGAGACATAGATTGATGTAACCATGATGTAACCATGAGTCAGCATCGGTTAGATCGGAAATGGATGGAGCTTTCATGGAAATATTTTAAGATATCAAATGAATATGCTGGGAACTTTCAATAGGGGATATGCATGTGCGCCATCTTAATCTCGTTTTCCATGCAAGTATGAGAGGGGTAAGTCAGTGTAAAAGCTATGGAAAACATGTTATGTTCAGCATGGAATATTTAACAGTCATCTTAAAGGTGGTCTCCACTGGCTGCGAAGCTCTGTGGTTAAAGTTCTGTGGCAAGCCGTGCGATGATACTGTGTTGGTGAGGAGTGGCGAGGTCCTGCCTACATCGTTAACTGACCATGTAGGCAAGGACCATTTCATTCCTCACCACCTACAGAACCATTACAAACCATCGCAAGGCAGTGGCAGAACCAGATCCAGAATTCCACTTGTATTAACATCAGCAATAAAGATTTTTTTAATTGAATTGAATTCCCTGTTGAAAAGATACCAAGGGACTGACCTTTGGCCCTTTGACCCTCAGCTAAACTCCTGGTCCCTGTTGCATTATAACCTAAGGAAGGTAATTTTCCCTTGGTAATTCCTCCACCTGTAGGCAGGGTAAAGCTTCCTTCCTATGTGCGAAATTCCCAGCTGGTAGGAATAGCCTACACTCAATGGTGGGTAGGAATTTTAAATGTCATATTGTGCGGTCACCGTCTATAAGTATAGGCCCCTCAGGCTGGAAGTTCTAAGAATGGAGACCTAGCACGTTGTGTCCACTAATAATAAATGTGATCCGTTTTAGGAAAATGAGTCATAAGTCGCAAAATATGGATTTTGAGATATCAACATATTTGAATAGATGAGATCAAGACGATTCTAATGATAGTAAACAGTCTAATAATCTAATAAGTATTTCTAGATTTTAAGATTTTGATATTTTCGTTTTTGAAAAAAAAAAGTTTCCAATATTTTTGGGGTCAATAAACAGTAAAGTAACTAAATGTAGTCCATATGAGGACCTTTAAAACGAAAGGATATATTACATGGAGTGTCCTGAAATTGGAGACATAGATTGATGTAACCATGAGTTATCAACCCTTAAAAAATTATAATTATTATTATTCTTTCGGAGAGATTTATGGAGAACAGAGATGACACAAGCTTGGAGTGCTGCACAAACGTCGGGATGCTTTTATTTGCCCCTAAACATAGCAAGAAAGAAAAAATTTTTCATGCATTCACTACAATGGCTAGCTAGCAAATGCGCCGATCTGACGCGACAGCCTCAAAAGGCGGGAGCTGTCGCCCAGCAACCAGATAGACAAACAAGTAAGGTGGCCCAAAGGTAGTGGGGCAGACAATATAATTATATACATATTTCAACAAATATCACACATAATTATTATTATTCTTTCGGAGAGATTTATGGAGAACAGAGATGACACAAGCTTGGAGTGCTGCACAAACGTCGGGATGCTTTTATTTGCCCAGACCCAGATAAAGGGATAATAATTAAATTATAAATAAGGCATCAAGACGAGAAAGTTAGTTCGATAGGGCAGATAAAAATCTGTGATCAATGCCTATGCGATACTCAATAGGCGTTGACA
This sequence comes from Sthenelais limicola, assembly GCA_942159475.1. Lineage (NCBI taxonomy): Eukaryota > Metazoa > Annelida > Polychaeta > Phyllodocida > Sigalionidae > Sthenelais > Sthenelais limicola. Next base: position 39,138,316 of record OW804102.1, read on the forward strand.
AATATCTCCATATGGCATCGCTTTTCCAGTCTCCGAAAAGTTGGATGTCGGGGACAGTGATGCCGTTCATATACATACACACCACAGCACCACGTCGAAGACTGTGTAACCCAATATTCTTGATAATACCAGCCTGAACACACCATTTCTTCAAGGTATTCAAGGCAAATGTATAAGGAACAGGAGTTCCATGAGCATGAGAAATCAGAGGATCCTCAGGATTGGCAGGGCATCGTTTGAAGAACAGTTTCAACTGGGAGGCCAGGCACAGATCAGAATTGCAGAAGGTAATAGGGCACTCCAAGGCTTTCAGACCATACTGATTTGTTTTGGACGATGGTACAGTCACCTTCACACCCCAATCCATGAATGTCACATCTTTACGTTTCAACAAATGCATATTTATATCACCTGAGAAAACATGACACTTTCTAAGAAGTGTTCTAAAGCAGAGCAAAATACCTAGCCAACAGGCAATGTTCTTATCACAGGCCAGATCAACTTTCTGGAATATCTTCCTTAAGTCATCGGGCAGCAAACCTTCTTTAGGATTCGTTTTAGTACCCAAAATTCGTTTCAGGCCTCGCATAAGTAATGTCAGTCCAAAATCCTCTCTTAAATTCACTCCATGAATTTTGCTTAGATGGTTGATCGCAGAAAACAGATTGTCCAAGGAAGAATAACACAACCTTGCAGAAGAATGAACCAAAAATAAGGAGAGATTGTCTGATGTCACTGGAATAGGCGATAATTCACATATTCGGCAAAACTCGTAATATTGGTTCCATTGGGAATTTCTTGTGCGTCGGGACGACTCTGCCAAGGCTTGTTGTTTAATTTCAATAGCACGATGCCTAAGCCGCTCTGCAGAAATAAGAAGGACAGATTCGAATATTATATTTCACGCAGATCCAAAAAATGTCTTGAAGTATTTCAACTTCCAATCGATACCTTGGTTTGCATTGAGAAATAATACGGCTAACTTTGACAGATAACCCTACAAAATCAACATTAGAATCTGTAAGCAGAAAGGCCAGGTCTTGAATACATTTCCGAACAACACACAATTGTAATATTTCATCTTCATTGTTATCCAGAGTATTGGGTAGAATTAATTCAGAATCGTCAACCTCACTAGTGGGATCTTGCCCCTGCCAAACATAGCAACCAGTAATAGATTCTTCATCACATTCAGCCACAAAAACACCAGATGAAAAACAAAAATCAATACATTTGTCTGACTTAATGTCGGAAAAGTCGAAGGTACCATTAAAAATGTCTGCACATGAAATCCACCAATGCAAATCTGCAAGTATACACTTAGTGACTCTTCTTCTTCGGAATTTAGATCTGATCATAAGGTTCAACTCAGCAAGAATTGCCTTGCTATGCACACGACCACCCTTGATTACTCTAGAAGCATGACATAATACACCAGCAAGGCGACGAAGCTGCTTAACAGTGGTCCATTTACGATTAGAAAAGAAATTCAATTCCTGTACTAATCTCAACACCTTGTTCTCTGGAAGCCTAAGTTGGCAGTTAGCTGAGTCTATATCGATACCTAAATAAGTACAAACTTGCGAAGGACTTGTGAGTTTCTGCCAACATATGTAGAAACCTAGGTCTCGTAGGAGAACAATAAGAGCCTGTTGACTCTTGATACAATCTTCATAGGTAGGGGACCATATCAGAAAATCATCTAAATAAGAGACCACATGATGACCCCTATCACTTAGTATTCTACACACAGAGTCAGTGATTCGAGTGAAGCAGAATGGAGCCGTTCTCGAACCAAAACACATAAAGTTATCACACAAGAATTCAGTATCATTATCAAATGACCAGGCTAACCCAAATAAACAACGTTGTGTTGGATGAATGGCAACTGAGCGATAAGCTGCTTTAATGTCCACAGAGCACATAAATGAGCCCCTGTCAATATTCTGTACAATCTCATCGATTTTGACATACTGGAAATGAGAGAAAACTTCCTTCGTATAGTTATTAACAGATTCTTTTTCAGGCCTTTTGCAGTCTGTTATCATCCGTATATCACCAGAAGCCTTGTTCAGTACACCCACCGCATGAATACAACTAGGACGATCAGTCACGATCGACATCTTGCCTTAAGACAATTCAGAAAGTAATGATTTCTCCAATTTTGCCTTGTTCTCCGCTGGATGGAAACAAGAATTATAGTTCTTGCAGTAGTACGGAGGAATATCAATGTCGGGGTCGACCAGCTTAAACCCATTCACCACCCCGTCAAGTAAATAATGGCCATCGGGGTCCACATAGTTCTCGGAGAAGAGAGCACGAGCCCAGTTATTAGGCTTAAATTGTCTCCTCACGCCTTCGAGAAAGCCCCAGTCTTTTATAGAAGTTGCATAATCAAACAACAAACGCAGATCTTTACTTTGTATGATGTTACTAACCGTCTCCATTTTGGGGTTTGGTAAATAATCCACATCACTTGCTTGAAAATTCAACGAAACTTGACAAGGTCCGCCATCTTGTCATTTTTGGCCGGAACCGGAAGCAGTAGGTGGGTTCTTGGCTGGAGTCGATGTCGTAACATGAGATTTTTCCCAGTCGAGTTGAATTTTGCAGGTCTTTGCCATGTGATCTTCACCACATAATCCACAATAATGAGCATAATAGCAATTTTCACAATTTTTGCCGTCATTCCATCGCCAGCATACTCCCTTCGGCCAGGCATCGATGTCGAAACGGGGAGACTTGACACTCTTGTCGTCAGTAGACTTCCGGTAATGGCGGGCATTGTAGCCGAACCGAGAAAACTTATCTTTCCTCGAAAGCAATTCACGTACGACAGTAGTGTTGTCCGCACTAAGATGTTTAGACTCGGACATCGTGTCAACTCCATTCCAACGAGGAACCCAGCCTTCCAAGACCCGTGTAGTCGTCTCTCGTTCATATGAAACCAGGGCTTCGTCGACGAAGGATTTACGGTGGGCCTTGTAGGAAATAAACTGGAGATGGCTGACATAACCACGCACAATATCACAGTTGGCACCTGAATCCATAAGCGAACCAAGAACGCCTACACCCCCGTAAATGAGGTCTCTATAAGACATTTGATTCCAAAGCTTTTTGTCATCTACATAAGTTTCTGGGCGAAACCTACCCATATCAGGCAAACGACAAGATCTTGACGGTGGAGAAATCTGTGACTGCTGATTCTGAGAACGACTGTCAGTAGTGTCACTCCATAACTGACCGAACCCACTCCCTTGACTGCCCGACGGAGGAGTATTCGTATCATCAACAGATAAACGACGAAGTTTCTCCTCTGCTTCACGGATCTTCGTGGCCAAGGCAGATTTGGACTTTTTCTCGTCATCTAGGATACCAATGGCTTTCTCAATAGCAGACAAGTACTCTGGTGAACCTTTCGAAGGTAAGTCAGACATTTCTTCACCCAATATGGCAGCCAATCTTGAAGCCTCCATACTCGAAGCAGGTCCTATGCGATTTCTTGGTGTAAATCTTTTTTTGATATCCTGTTGAGCCCAACAGTCCGGCTCTTTATGCACGTTGAAACAATACGAACAATTGATCAACGACATCAAGTCGATCTGGATTGATCAACAGAAAAAAATTTTCATGCATTCACTACAATGGCTAGCTAGCAAATGCGCCGATCTGACGCGACAGCCTCAAAAGGCGGGAGCTGTCGCCCAGCAACCAGATAGACAAACAAGTAAGGTGGCCCAAAGGTAGTGGGGCAGACAATATAATTATATACATATTTCAACAAATATCACACATAATATTCCAATAATGTGATCTTGTAAAAAAAACACTTTAAAAAATATCAATTTTGCGACATATGACACATTTTCCTGAAACACATCATAATTGTACATTCAACCATTGTCTATACGAGCTTCCATGTTAAATCTTGTACCCAATAAAGGCCACTCGACTTCCATAGCTGAAACGATCAACACCTCTCTACTTTGACACCTTTATTCAGCAAAAAGCGTCATTTTGGACATAGTAATATTTCTCTGCAGTAGAATCAAAGTTAACAAGTAGATTTGATTCATCTCAACCGAAAGGATTGACAGAATTAATATTCCAACCCATCAGAGGAGGGGGGAAAAGTGTGGTCTTGAATTCTCAGAGACAATTCCTTTCTTAGATTATACAACAGGCCCACTGCAGTTTTGTAATTAACTCTGCGTTTATTGCTGTGCATGAGACAAACAGAGATGAGTTATTGCAAATATTTAAAAGATCTAAAAATCAGAAGGTGGACGAGGGACCACATCAACATTAGTTTCATTAATTAATGGAGGATTCTCGGTGAAAGACCCATAATTTGTGTACTATTCTTCAAAGTTCTATTTGATAATAACGGTGAATGACTAATATGCGAGTGGTGAAGACTCCATCAAACGGGCCTGGGTTACTTTAATTTGTACATCAATACTCAATATATTACCACCGCCATGAAGTTAATAACTGTGAGGTCTTCCAGGAAAATGAGTCACAAGTCGAAAAATTGATATTTTTCAAAGTTTTTTTTCCCAAGATCTTATTATCGAAATGTTCTCAACTCGCACTCAATGTGTGTGTCAATGTTGATGGCTATTTTACCACACTTTGATTACTGCGACTTTGTCTATGACTCTGGACCTCAATACCTTCTACAAAAACTACAAGTACTACAGAATTCGGCATTACGTATTATCTTTGATAAAAATAAACTAGACAATGTTAAAAATGAACACAATCTCTTAAACATTCTGCCTCTCAGCGACAGAAGGGAAAGACATATCATTGAAATAGCTCACCATTTAGCAAAAAACCAGGATAACATAGACAACAGAAAACTTGGGACCAGGAGTCATGCAAAGGGTCGCAGAAATTTAAAAACCATTACCCCCAGAACAACAAAAATTCAAAATTCTGTTATATACAAATGTCAGATTGGGTGGAACAACCTTGAAACTGAGTCACACAAAATTGAAGACAGGTTCGCCTTTATTAAACATGTTAACCATACCTTTGATTCAAAATGACAGCCTCATATTTTTCTGTATTTTGTTTTTTGTTTTTGTTTTTTCTGTATTTTCATCAAGTTTTTCTCTGTTTACACCGATGTCCAGTAATTATGGATGTCCCATGATTATGCCACTTATTACTAGCACTAGTACATGCAGCATTTGTAATTATACTTCTTTGTGAGATGTACACATTGAAATTGAATGATTGATTGATTCTTGATTGAGTAATTAATCAGTTGCTTGTTTTCGGATCACCGTTTTTAATACTCATAGTGTCTAATATAAACGTAGCTTAGTCAAATGTAACCAAGAAAAAAGGTAATCAAGAAAGGCATGTTCGGGAAGACCTCCTCTTGAGAAGAACGTAACCTCTTTGTCAAACATCTTATGGCAAATAAAGAATTATCTTATCTTATCTTATCTTATCTTATTTAGCACTTGATAATCATATAAACCCATGTTACAAATTTCAGGAAATTGTCTTATGTATCATTGCATTTTAAAGTAGTCAGGCAGCTTAGCAAATGGATGTGGACGTTCCGGACAAAAGCACCAAATTTGGTCCACATACTGTTCATTGCCTTAACTTTCAATTTAGAGTGGGAGCCCTTTCCAAAAAATACATTAAGGCCGCCATTTTGGATTTTTAAGGTCGCCATCATGTAAAATCCTATATCTACCAATATCTCAGCTTCCAAACAACTTAGGATCATGATCTTGGTCTCTAAACATATATTTCCAGGGTCAATGAATACAACTATACCATTTAGAAAAAGATCAAATTATATTATGGCCGCCATCTTGGATTTTTAAGATCGCCATCATGTAAAAACCTATATATACCAATATCTCAGCTTCTAAGTAACTTAAGATCATGATCTTGGTCTCTAAACATATGTTTTCATGGTCAAGGAATGCAACTTTACCATTTAGAAAAGGATCAGAGTATAGCTACTAACACAACAACTATATACAAGACATTATATACATTAGGCACTGTTACACATGTTGTATATGCTTGCCCCCTTCCTCACAATGGCAGTGGCATATTTTAGTGTGGTTTCAACTGGCCTTTGAGAATTTCACTCTTGCATCTATATTGGACTAGCTCACTGCAGGCCTTACAGATCTATGATCTAAAAGAAGGGAATTGAAGTGAGATATTGAAGGAAGTAATGCATGGTACAAGACCATATTTCCAGAGAATCCTGCCAAACGTAAGCTCACTGGAAGTCAAAAATCTCTAACTAGTTCACTGCATGCCTTACATGTTGCTAGTTACATGGCCCAGACAGGAACCTATGTGTTAATCCATTCCCAACCTAAGTTCTAGTCTTGGTGCACACTATTCATTCTGCTCCATGTGCAACTCTGAGAATGCTGCAAAAGTGGAGCCTTGGGTGCAGAGACTGTCTCTAATGTCTTTTCCTTCTTGAATAGGTCCTCCTGGTTTCACCAATATGTAAAAGAATGTTCATGGTCACTGACCCTATCATATTGGATAAGTGTTGTAGTTAGTGGAAATGTTAAGCACCAACCACTACACCTATATGTAAGGATGGAGTGTTGTGTGTTTAAAAGCATGTGTTACTTCCTGATAGCAAAGATGTGCCTCCCATGCTGACTTCTTGCCTCTTCCAATGAATATCGATTTGGTATCACATCCCATGACACTGTAAAATACAGGAAGGGGCAGGGATGTTTCTCTATCCAAGTCTTTGTAGATAACATTTGATGATATGATGATATGTAAAGTTCTTGCCTGTAACCAAGGCAACCCAAATGTTCACAATATCCTCATGAGTGGTTGGTGCCATGGATCAATTATCTGCTTATAGGTTCCTCAAAGAAGGGTTATGTCACCTTATGTGATGATGATTTCTTTGCCTTAGGGGCAATCTTGTTTAAAAGAATGCAGACAGTTCCCCTTTGATGGTTGGGTCATTTATAAGGTAGGCCCAGTTTACAAGTTGTTTTATGTATCTGGGACAAAGGCCTGAATAATTATATTACCTTATATCATTCCGCTTCACAGAGCCTAGGTTAATTATATAAACATCAAAATTAAAGGTAACCGCCGGTAGAGATGGAATTAAATTTTCATACAGGCATGTAGACCTTTTTGTCGTTTTCATACTGTATCTTATTAAGCTGGACAAATAAAAGATTATCTTATCTTATCTTATTGGGATTTTAGTGGGGAGCAAGTGCACTACAACAGCTTTATCAAGAAGCCTCACATCAATGGAACCTGGAGGATCATTCTGTTTAAACATGGTCAGAATGTTTAGCTGACCATAATTCTTTCTCAGGTGCATGTTTCCACCATCATATATACAGATGGCTCTTAAGGATGAAGAATGTAGGCATACCCCATATCTTGTGTTGCATCACAATGTGCATGAAAAAAAACCAGTTCTACATCATTCTTGAGTACCTTTTAGAGATTGTTCTTGCTTTTTTTCTTGGCTCGATGAGCAATGGAAGAGATAGATTGCAAGTTGTATTTAATCAGCTCATGAATGAAGCATGCATTATCATATCTGTATCCCTTCTCTTTAGTATTTGATATCCTGATCATTTCCTATAATAGGTATTCTGTTATTTCCATCTCTCTGATGATCTGTGCCAGATACACTGGTCGCATGTAGCAAGGGCAAAAGTAGTCACCTGATGTGTATACCTTATTCACATGAGGTGGTAAGCCTTCTGAAATGGGTCAGCAATTTGTTGCATTTTATTTTCCTTTATGTGTAGGTTTATGGGTCCATCCAAGTTCCATTGAGTTTTTCTTGCTTTTACCATCTCTAAGTGCAGCTCATCCAAAATTGCTATGAAGTTTTCTTCTCCATGGGTAACAGTCCAGTTCCACATGTAAACTTGTCAACAGCATAGAGTGGTAGATTAGTTAATTACTGGGATCTGTGCAGGATTGAGAATTCTCTAGCGCAATACAGCATGCATTCATTCCATGCATCCATGCTTTATGATAATTGGTGAGGCTGCTTTCTTGTGAAAATGGGGCAAGAGTTGTGTATGGGTTGTGTGCAGATCATCTAATGCATCTTGCAAGGAGGCATGAATTGCTGACCAGGCAAAAGTGTCACTGTTTTTAATTCAATCTCTTTCTAACAGTTGACTAGCATACTACAAGCAGGTCTCTCTTAATATGTAAGGCCTGCAGTGAGCTAGTCCAATGTAGATGCAAGAGTGAAAGAGGATGGGTTGCAAGGTGTGCATACTCAAAGGCCAGTTGAAACCACACTAAAATATGTCACTGCCATTGTGAGGAAGGGGGCAAGCATATACAACAGTCATGTGTAATAGTGCCTGATGGATATAATGTCTTGTATATAGTTTTTGTGTTAGTAATTATACTCTGATCTTTTTCTAAATGGTATAGTTGCATTCCTTGACCATGAAAACATATGTTTAGAGACCAAGATCATGATCCTAAGTTACTTAGGAGTTGAGATATTGGTATATATAGGTTTTTACATGATGGCGATCTTAAAAATCCAAGATGGCGGCCATAATATAATTTGATCTTTTTCTAAATGGTATAGTTGTATTCATTGACCCTGGAAATATATGTTTAGAGACCAAGATCATGATCCTAAGGGTACCCAGACGCTTCGTCCCAAAACCGCGTCAGCCCAGACACTTGAGCCTCGTCGGCCCAAAGCTTAGGCCGCCTCGGCCCAAGGTGTAGACCGCGTCGGCCCAAGGAGTAAACCGCGTCGGCCCAATGGATCTGACCGCGAAATAGGACACCCTTGACGTTCAAGAAGTGGGTGTTCTAATGCCGTCAAAGTCAAAAACCCTTTTTCTGGTCCTTATTCCTTCCTTTTTTTCTAGACTTAGGCTATAATTCAAATGAATAAATTCTCCTCTGAGTGATATACATTATTGATTGATACTTAGCCTGGGTGCCTATCTCCGCGAAGCGGAGTTATTCCTGTCTGATGACAGGAATAACAGGGTAGATATTCTAACTAATTGATAGGCCTACTATGAAATATTTCAAACAGTAAAACATTAGAATAAAGAGGCTGACACATTCGTTTGGCAAATAGGGTTTTCCCATGTCAGGGGGACAGCAACCTGTCCCGTTTTGTGATCACCTAACTTTAATGGGTTTGTTCATAATGAAATTAGTTAGCTAGATCCCTTGCAAATGGACCAAATTAAAGAATATGCGCTATATTTCATAACTACATCCACCTATTATATCTGCCATTAGTGTAGGAAGGTGGGGAGCAATGACGGACCCCCCTATTCAAGGATTTTGATGGCATTGTTCTCTTTTTTCTAACCCTTTTTTTTACATTAATTGAAAGCTATTTGGGCCTTGGGCCGAGCCGGTCTTGGGGGTGGGCCGACGCGGTTTTAGAGGTGGGCCGACGTGGTTTGGGAGGTGGGCCGACGCGGCGCACAGGTGGGCCGACGGGGCTTGGGCCGACGCGGTGTTGAGCCGACGTGTCTATGAATCATCCTAAGCTGTTTGGAAGCTGAGATATTGGTAGATATAGGATTTTACATGATGGCGACCTTAAAAATCCAAAATGGCGGCCTTAATGTATTTTTTGGAAAGGGCTCCCACTCTAAATTGAAAGTTAAGGCAATGAACAGCATGTGGACCAAATTTGGTGCTTTTGTCCGGAACGTCCACATCCATCTCAAATCTGGCATTAAGCTGCCTGACTAAAGGCCTTCGTATGGAGTATATTTAGTTAGCACACTTTTAGGCCATTTTCATGAATTATTACCATTATTTATTTTTTATAAATTCACACTGTCGTGAAAATTGCTGTGAATGTTATAACTGAAATGTTATAACAGTCATGGATAGCCATGACTGTTATAACTCAAAGCTTATAACATTCACAGGAAGCTGAAACGATGCGTTGAACCTATTGATTATACAGCTTGGACGACACTATATTAAGGGGTGATGGCTATGCTGGTTAATTATCTGTTGTCTGATTATACGAGCTAATGTGCTTGCTGATGAATTATAACAAGCTGGGCGCTTACTGCCTTGCTTGCTGGTGTGTTATTAAAGGCTGGAGGCTTTCCTTGTTGTTCGATTCTTATCACTTGGCGTGACCACAACCCCACTCTGACCACATGTGCTGAGAGGCCTGGGGTGGCGAGGGCCAGGGCGAGGGGCAATCAATTGGTCGGTAATAAAAAGTAATTAGAAAATGAGTCATAAGTGGCAAAAAAAAGATTCTGAGATTCCTTTATATTTGAAAAGATGAGATCAAGCCGATTCCAGTAATAGTAAACAGTCTCATAATCCAATAAGTATTTCTAGATTTTAAGTTTGATATTATCATTTTGAAAAAAAAACAAAAAAACTTTGCAATATTTCTGAGGGGTGGTAACCAGTAAAGTAACTAAATATAGTCCATATAAGGACCTTTAAAACGAAAGGATAAATTACATAGAATCTCCTGAAATTTGTTACACTGATCAATATCTACATAAGTGATGAACTCTTCAAAAATCAGAACATTCCAATAAAGTGATCTTGTAAAATAAACACTTTGAAAAATATTAATTCTGCGATTTATGACTCATTTTCCTGGAACACATCACATAAGGGGTGTAGGGAGGACCGGGCTCGTCGGGGCGGACCAGGCCAGGGACTTGCCGACTCGCACTCAATGTGTGTGTATGAGTGTTTGGGATGTTGGTGGGGTGGGGGGGGGGGGGGGGGCGACATGGGCCTCTTGGAAACAGGAGATGCTCACTCTGATTAGGATGATAGTCCTGGCCCCTTATCATATCAATATAAATCCTCCCGACCCTTCCCCTCCTGCGGTCTTGTTTGACTTACCCCCTTTGATAATTAATATAACATTGTCATTTCGAAATCAGGAATGTACAATTCATGTCTGTGTCATATTGACACAAAAGAAACATTATTTTCGACCCCACTCTGACCACATGTGCTGAGAGGCCTGGGGTGGCGCAAGCCAGGGCAAGGGGCAATCAGTATGTCGGTAATACAAATTAATTAGACATTTAGCGGCTAATAAAAAATCTTCAAACTGGACTAATAGTAACCATTATTTATACATTTATATAGATTAGAGGTGACAGACAGCTTGTCCAGTACTTCTTTCAATTTTTAAAAATCTATGATAGACCAAAATAACTTACCATCCTAAATACTCTACTAAAGAAGAGACAAATATGGGTGTTTGAATCATTGCTGTGTGGTGTATATTAGCTGTAATAATTAATATTATATATATAGATCTGCTATGAATGCACATTAATAATGTCTAACTACCACTCTCTCTCCCCCTCACCGTCCTCATCAACCCCAAGATAGCAAAGGTCTAATAGTCAACCTACATGCTTTAATTCTCTCCCCGCTCTGCCTCCCTCTCTTTTTCTCTCTCCCCTCCCCCCTTCCTATTATAATTATTATTTTTTTCATATTTAGAACCCATGTTTCTTACTGACCTGAAATATATATTATATATTACTGATTTCGAAATGACTAATTATCGAAGGAGGGAAGTCAACCCAGAACAGAGGAGGGGAAGGGGTGGGAGGATTTCCATTGATATGATATCGCCCTAATCAGATTTCGAGGTGGCTCATGTTACCCCCACTCCCACACCAGCCCCAGCTCCGGACCCCGACCCCAAATAGCCCCTCGCCCCGACCTCCAACTCCAAAGACTCATACTCACACCCCATCTGCAGGTCTCCACCCCCCTCACCCACCAACCCACCCTCGCCCTCCTATGCACATCTACAGAGGGAAAGTCAGTGAGGATGTAATTAATAGATACGGATGAGATAAGGCCATTAAGTGTTTGGAGAGACATCAACCCTGGTGGCATTTTAATATTCTCAGAGTAACAGGTTAATAATTGGTATTGATTAACTACCTTAAGAGATGAGATGGTGTCTGTGGTGTTGGTGGTGGTGGTCTGTAACCACAGGTGGTCTTAGTGATATGGTGGGGAGCGGTAAAGGCTAATATATGGCTAGACCTGAGAATCTAATCTTTTTCCTCAGTTAAGCATCATTTTATATTTCTGACTAAGGAGAGAGAGAGGACTGACAGACCCTTGCTGTAAACGATGAGTAGGCTACACATTGATAATATGGTATATGCTTCAGATAGAAGGGTTGTATATGATCAAATAAAAAAATGAGAAGAAAAATAAAATTGAGTTGGGTAGAACTCAAACAGCTGGTGACACTTATACTGCCATAAATGTTGGAACAAGGCAGAAAGGGCTTAATTAATTATCTAATTGGATGAGTGACGTGTGCTAAATTAGTTAACACATGTGGACTGGCGCGTTAGTCAAGTTGTATCAGCTCAATAACACTTCCTCGGCCCTGCGGGCCTGCGGAGTGTTATTGGCTATACAACATGCCTAACGCTGGTCCTCATGTGTTAACCAATGCTTAATATACTGGTAATTACTCATCCAGAAACATTTTTTTTTTTCAAAAATAAAAATTTCTAACTTAAAATATAGAAATACTTATTAGGTGTCTTACTCTTTACTATCATTAGAATTGGCTTGATGTCCTCTTTTCAAATAATATTATGATAATATCCCAAAATCCATATTTTGCAACGTATGACTCATTTTCCTAAAACGGACCACAATTTATATTAGTCCCTCTCCTGAGGTTGTTCACGATTAGTGTGTTTAGCCATCTGATAAGGTATCACATTGATAGAATTATAACGATATTAAATATATTATTATCAACTCTTTTTAAATCTATGTATAATAGCGGAACTCCACTAGAGGAAAAAGGGCGGCGACAAATTTTCTTGTTGCCCACTAACAACTGTTCATTTCATGTTTGCAATGAAAACGCAAATGGGGAGTGTCAGATGTGTTGCCACATTCTCTGGGAACTGTTGTTTCTGTACGGATATTTGTTGCAACAAATTAGTGGGCAACAACAAAATTTGTCGGCGCCGTTTTTCTCTCTAGTGGAGTCGTAACATAACACTTATATATGTGATGAATAATTCGTCTGATATCACTGAGAATAGCAGAAGTTGATGTAATAACTTTCTTCAGAACAAAATACTTTCAATCAACCAGAAAATGTCTCACAATATGATAAAGTGCTGATACATGTTTGAATACATTCTTGTCATTATTTAGTGAGGGAAGTCAACTAACAATGTTAGCGTTAAATGTCTTGGCCTTTAATTCACTAAAAAAACAATGTATCATTCGTTTAAATTCTAGTCTATGCTCTTATGTACTCTCGTGTGAAGTTCACGTTAACATTTGCAAACAGACCGTTTTTGAAGCATTTAATGAGCAGAATTCAAAAATCAATGTTTGCAATTTTTGAAATTATTTGATCATACCAAAATTCAAGATAGCATTAAGGTGGCTGCTTAGACTATAAATTTACATAACTTTGGTTCTAATTAACATAAATGAATGATTTTGCTGTCCATTTCTATGTTTTTATGCCATGGAATCCAATGAAATAAAAGTAAAATTCAAGGCACATGTTGCCTTTCCGCGGCTAGAGGGCGCTATATGTCATTTTTGAGTTCTGCTCATTGATTGCTTAAAAAAATATTTGGAAAGTTTAACATTAATTCTGCATGTCAGCATGTGAGAAAAAAAATAGACAGTCCGTATATAATATACTAGGGGATGAGTTAAAATAAAGGAAGGATATAGAATTTAGAAACACAGATTACAGATAGAAATACAAACGATGAGTTGTTTCCCTTACTTTGATAATGTATCAACCATTTGATACAATGTAGAACATGAGCTACAACTACTGTTAGCCACTTGAAATGGAAATCTAGTTTAAATATGTGTAATGTTCACTACGATTATAGTCAGGGAGAACAATGCAAAACACTATTTAAAATAGTTGACGATTAGAAGAGATGAGCGTTGAAACGTATTCGACCTTTGCAAAAATGGCTGCTCCAGGGCAGGCAAGCATGGCTGAACCAGACACGACTAGTCTCCTTTCCTGAAAAGACTTGAAGTTGCATTCTCAGCTATTTGCAACAAAACAAATCGGACCAAATAGGGGATTTGCATAGCCGCCATTTTGAATCCTGATTCTCCTGGAATTATGGGACTAATGGTACAGTATAAAATCTATAGAAAACATGTTATGTTCAGCATGGGATATTTATCAATGCTCTAATGTCAATATCCATGCGTTATACATGTTTCCATAACACAGTCCCCATCTTTCCCATCATGCATTTGGTTAATATAGATCATTTATGCAAGTTCTGATATTGTTGAAAACATTCTTGAAATTATCAATCTAAAAATGTTGCCAAACATTGGTATGTCAGATTTCATCAGAATCCATCCCAGGATGCACTGTGACAGGCATGTGCAGTGGCACAAGCAAGTCCACTATTCGCTCATATTAAGACGACTGGATCAATCGATTAGCATGCATTCAAAGAAAACTCAGACAGCGTCGGTTGAGCTTGGGTATTCTGCTAAACGTGATTAATTTGAGTTGATCGTCCCCCGCCCTACATGTATTTATCACAACTATTCTTTCAAATATATGAAATAGGTAAATGTTGGATAAACTGGACCCTGAGAGATTACACATCGTATAGCCATCCAAATTCATTTCTTGAAGCAGTTCGGTGATGACCTCGAAAGTATAGAATTTAAGAATAGTCTATATTGCTAAGTATACAGTTTCTGGCAATCTAGCAACCATTGTTATCACTGTCATAAGTGAGCAACCAATTTTAAAATTGAAAAATAACTACTAATCAACAAACAAAGAACCAAGGGTGCTATTGAAACGTGTACATTTATTTATCATATCTTTCGATTTATCATACCTCGCGCCCCTAACCATTAACTTTTAGTTTATCAAAGAAGGCTCTAGTATTATATTAATCACACCATCCTTAGCTACAAAACATTCTAGTCATAGTACAGCAACAGACATGTACATCCATATTTACTGATACTGATGTATTAATGTTAAACCTACCTGTAGCTAATATTTACGTAGAGGCGTAATTAAAACTAAAATTAGACAGATTATTAGAAAATGATGTTTTACGTAGAAGGGGACTCCTGGAAGAGCTATGATTTTTTATAAAAGGGGCTACCCATTTCCAGAAATAGTAAGTAACTACTGTTTTGGATGTACAATGTGAACTGAAAATAAATGACATACATAAATACAACAAATTTCGAGACAAATAAGAAACAAGAAAAACAAAAAAAAGAAGAAAAACAACGAAGAAGAGGCACAGCCATGGCTTCCATGCACTGACCCCACGCCCTGCCTACCAGTATTATTATGCTGGTCAGACCATTTAGTGGGGAAGCCATAGCTAGCTTTATATCAAGTTGATAAGGTTATTTAGCCCCACTACCACCCTGGTCTTATGGCTGTACACAACATTAACACGGCTACAGATGGCTGGGGTGCGGTTGGCCATGTATGATCACTATTCTATGGCAACGTATGCATTACAGAAAAATAAATCACAACTCGCAACAAATGATATGTTTCAAATGTTTTCCCAACGGCACCCTTGCTCAAAATGTTTTCATTTTTGGAGTGTTTAGCGTTGTTAGTAGCATGAATACGTGTCTTAAATCCCAAGACTGTGAACTGAATATATGTGATCCGTTTTAGGAAAATGAATCACAAGTCGCAAAAAATGGATTTTGAGATATTATCATATTTGAAAAGATGAGACCAAGGGGATTGCAATGAATGTAAACATTAAGGACATCTAATGAGTACTTTTATCTTTTTAGTTATATATTTCTATTTTTGAAAGAAAGTTTGCAATATTTCTGGGTGGATGATTACTAGTATTGTAGCTAAATATACTCCATGGGATGATGTAAGAAACGCTCTGATATAATCAGTAAACAGTCTTGAAATTTGGTAAATGTATTCATACAACCACAAGGATTAGACATTACCAAAATAAAAACATTCCTACAAAGAGATCTTGAGGATAAAACACTTTAAAAATATCAATTTTGCGACTTGTGACTCATTTTCCCGTAACAGATCACATATATCATGACTTGTGCATATAATTTGAGGTTATACTAATGAGTATTATTTAACTAATTTTCTATGGGTTGACCATTAAGAATTACTGCGAACATTTGTTGTCATGCATGAAGAAATATACAACTACTTATTGGATTTCATAATGTTTGTTTTGTTTTAATTTTTATTGAAAGCTCTCATACATAAAATAATTATTTAATTGGGCAAATTAACCTCAATAAATCCAACCCCCACAAGTTCTGGGAGATGATAAAGCCACTTATTTCAAAAGACAAAAGTAAAAATAAGGAAAGGGAAGTAACACTAAAAAATGGTGAAGGGTCAAGGTTAAAGGGGAAAGAAGCGGCCGAGGAGTTCAACAAATTTTTTGTAAATGTAGGACCCGAACTGGCCGGGAAAATTCCTAACTATGATTCCTCTATAGCCAATAGTGATATTAATAAGTACAAAGAGGGAGGGGACAGGGACTTACCCGAGAACAAAGATAAAGATAAAGATAAAGAAGATTTCCAGTTTAATCCAATAACCGAATTCTCAGTTGAATACTCCCTCCAGAAAGTTGGAAACTATAAGGCTTCAGGCATTGACCTGATGCCAACTAGGATTTTGAAACCGTGTATGCAAGTATTAAGCAAGCAGTTTGCCTATTTATATAACCTATCCATTCAAACCTCAATAATACCAGACGACTTTAAGAGCGCTATTGTAACCCCTATTTTTAAAGAGGGTGATAAGGAGAACCCAAGTAACTATAGACCTATTTCCTGTATCATTTTACCCGCAAAGATACTAGAAAGTTGTATCCAGAGACAACTTTCAGCTTATTTAGAATCCAATAATTTACTGTGTGACATGCAATATGGGTTTAGGCAGGGAAAGTCTATTAATGACGCCTTAGATAATCTTTTCAAATTCACTTATGATAATATTAATAATAAAAAGAGTACAGATTTAATTTTTCTCGACTTCAAAAAAGCTTTCGACACCGTTAATCACAAATTACTTTTAGACAAATTACAAAATTTCGGAATTAAAAATCAGTCAATTAAATGGTTCACAAATTACCTTGAGGGAAGAACGCAGAAGGTTGTCATCGATGGTAAGCTTTCCATGTCAGGGGAGGTCACCTGTGGGGTACCACAGGGGACCTCCTTAGGCCCATTACTTTTCATTGCTTATATTAATGATTTACATAGGGTGATTGATAAGTGTCGAATCCAACACTTCGCGGACGACACTGTACTATATTGCACGAGAAACAAAAAATCTCCTAGAAATTGTGACCTTCAGGAGGACTTAAATCATGTTGTCAAATGGTGCGAAAGCAACAAAATCTCTCTTAACATTAAAAAATGTAAACACCTTTGTATTAGTCTAAAAGCAGACCACAAAATGGATACTTGTTACAATATTGGTCAGACTGGTTTAGAAAATGTGAAGTCATACAAATTCCTGGGGGTGGACATAGACCGGCAGCTTGATTTTATATTTTTCCTCGATAGGAAAATAAACCTTGTGAGGGCAAAAGTGAAATCTATGTCGAAACTCTATGGTATATGTGACAAAGACACCCTCCTGTTAATATATAAGGTAACCATTCTTCCCCACCTAGATTATGGTGATATATTCTACCAGACAGCCCCCCAAAGATACACTGACCGTTTACAATCCCTACAAAATGCGGCACTAAAAATAGCCCTGAAGCCCCCAAAATTTACGAGCACAAGGGAAATACACCGCACTGTTAACATACCCACTTTAGATACAAGGAGACAAAGTCATACTCTCGAGATGGCATTCAGGAGATCATTGATCACTGATAACCTTGACAATAGAAACATAACTCTTCTGGGGTTAACAAAGGGGAAACAACTCAAAGTGCCCCACCCCAAGAATGAACGTTTTAAAAAATCCTATGTATACCGCATGTCGAAACTATGGAATGACCTTCCAGCTAAACCTTGAGAAATCCTGAGTTGTGATGATTGAAACTGTTGTTGGAGACCAGGGGTGCTTATAATAGTAGGAAGGGGGGGGGGGATACTAAACGGGATTGTAAGACCTGTGAACAAGACCAATTTATTGGTGGGAGTGGGAGGGGAATGTTTCTTAAAACATTGAGGGACACAACTAATTTTAAGAATTGAGGGATGGTAAACCATTCCCTCCTTTTATTGTTGCTTTGTGAAAATCAGCCAGTACAGGTTGAGATGAACGAATATCTCCCACCCCTGCCAGTATAGGTACTGGGGTCATTTGTTGAAAATTTCCTGAGAAAACGAATACAGAAGATTCTGATGTACATATACCAATTAACAAAACAAATGTTGAAAAGTGCTGAATACTCTAAACCTCTAGAATATATTTGTATAAGAAACACCGGAAAAAGAAAAATGCGCACCAAATTATGCAACTTTAGGCGAATTAGACTGTATATTAAGGTTAAAAATGTGCTAAATGCAGGCACAAACCATAGTAAACATTGTAAAACGATTAGAAACAAGTTGGACTTCTGATATCACCTTATCACTACATTGATTATATGTATAGCTAGCAAATTGTAACTGATTAATGTCAACTCATTCTTGATTACTGAAATCTCATTTTACACTTTACCCCAAATTGTTTCAAGGGGCACATCGGAAGATCTCCATTGGAGAAAGATCTCTGTCCTTTTCATTGTATTTTCTTGATTTATATCCAATAAGAAATTGTACACTGTGTAAATGTCTCTTGAATAAAAGTTTCATAATAATAATAATGTATGATATTTTCAGCCTATGTCTATGTTTACAAAAACGTTACCTTGATATACACGTGAATTACAACATCAATTAGAAGGAGATCATACAAAATTAAGAGTCTATATATGTCCGTAACGAACATCTACCTTTAGAATAATCACATACATATGGTTACATAAGTTACATTAATTACATGAGGATAATGTAAATATACAGCATGTTTTTTTAGTTTACATGTAATAAGATAAGAACATGATGACAAATTGGTGACGGAAATCTTTTATCAGTTATGGGTGAGGCGCCGAGCGCATAATCGGAGAGACCAAACTCTCAGATATTTCTGATTGCTCTCATATCAAAAGTCCATTAATGTTTACCATGATCGACTTGATCTCATCTTGTTAAATGCGATGATTATATTATGTTAAGATCCATCTTTTGTGGCGTATGACTGGGTTTTCTGTGACACATCACTATATTGGGTTTTTTTATTTTGTCTGTTTAACATAACCTCCATATTGCAATTGAATATCTGATGTGTCACAGAAAATGAGTCATAAGTGGCAAGAAATAGAATTCCGAGATACCATACCAAAAGATTCCAACAGTGTTAACCGTTAACACATCTAATAATTACTTTTATAGATTTGTATATTTGAAATAAGAACTACTGATACAGTGGATGGACAATTCCTCGTAGATAAATACATTCACTAAGCATATACTCAGAAAGGCACATATCAAATATACACTCTTGGAATTGTGTACATACTGATATTACTAACACCCTAAACACCATTCTGACGAAGAGTTCTTGTAGAAAAACCATTTGAGAAATATAATTGTAGCAACTTAAGACTATTTTTCTGTAAGAGACCACGTATTCTACATTCACCTGTGTAAGATTAACTCCATATTGAATAACTACTACATATATTTGATATGTAGTTGTAGTCATCAGTTTAGCATTAATGTAAATTATCATTATTAATATCCTTTACCGAGGAAGTAGTGGGTGAGTTATGAATAGGGCTGTGCAGTTTCCTCGAAGTGGTGCTCTACAAATGAACAACAATGAGTAATTTTCAATAAGGTTAAAATGGATCTTTAAAGAGTTCTGGTCAAAGTCAGAAAGGATCACACAAAATATATAACCGTCGCTGAAATATGGGTCATAAATCGGGGGAAAAAATGAGATACCTTCATGCTCATATTTCTATATATTATGTTTGATTTTATTTGCTCTTGAGAATGAAGTTTGCAATACTTCTAGGTGATCAATTAATAGTAAAGTAACTAAAGATACTCCATAGGATGACCTTAGAAAAGTTTAATACACTTCTTGAAATGCTGTACATGACTGTGTTTATACGACTCAAAGCGCTAGATACCCCCAAAGTGAGAACACTCAAACAAAAAGATCTGGTAAATAAACCACTTTGAGAAGTATCAAGTTTGCGACTTATGACTCATTTTTATGTAACACATCACATAAATGGTCCCATTCATGCTGAAGCCACCTGTAGAAATATGGCGGAAGCCATATTGGTAAGCGACTAGAAGCCTGGTATGGCTATGAACTATGACCGATAGCACAATCTAGATAATTCCTGCATTAGATAAGCGGATATATATTCATTACCTGTCTAGGCGGCAATGGGGCTGGGAGCCTGTTTATGAACATTACCCAATGTTACAGGAGATCTCATGATCAAAGCGTTGTTATTCTACTGCTAAGCCATGAGTCCACGTACAAGTTAGGATTCATTTTCTTCAGTTTCCTTCGGTTTTCTTCAGTTACTGTCCTGCTTGGGAAATCAGAATATATATTGTATACATGTATGTATAAAAATTTCCGCAATGTGTCCATGTGTATATGATCCATTTTTGGAAAATAAGTCATAAGTCGCAAAATATGGATTTTCAGATATCATCATATTTGTAAAGAGGAGATCAAGCTGATTCCAATGATAGTAAACAGTGGGACACCTAATGAGTGTTTCTATATTTCAAGTTTGAAATTTTTATTTTTTAAAAAAAAGTTTGCAATGTTTCTGGATGGGAAATTACCAGTAAATTAACTAAATATATTCGCTGCTCTTCTATCAAAAGTATAGTTTTTCCAGATAGTCTAACAGATGTAGGGAGAACACAGACACGGGATGTACAACATTCCTGAGGCTACAATACAGCTGATCCGATCCCTTGGATCAATCTTCCTCAGTGTTCATTGCACAAGCAGCCTTATATATAGCAGCATACTCATAAATCATGCTATACATAGACAGGTGGTCCACTTAGGTGTCTCACAGTTCAAGGTCATTACATAACATGCCAAATAAAGTGATTTATAACGACCAATTATCAAAGCAGTGGGTGAGTGAGTAAATGAGTGGAAGTCTGTGAGGGTGATATTAGCTCTGTGTACAATACATTAAAGGATTAATGACCGAAATTGAAGGCCTGCTGGGCCTTGTTTCTTAAACAGGGACATAGGAATTCAGTAGAAAAACATCCCATTTGGATTTGGATTACTTATGTACTCTCTATCCCCGTCAGCCCATGCCGCCTCCCTTCCTGCTATTACAGTTATTACGTAATAAGACAAACACACACTGCCAGTCCATATGCACCCTCTACTCGGTCATGGTTGGTTGGGCTGCGAATGCTGCGAAGATGGGCATGTGAATGTGTGAATGTCCCCCATTATGAAACATTTGACCACCATTTGCAGATGTTCCAAATAAATCTTTCTATCTTACCTTGATTATGAAACAACACCTTGATGCACCATCACAGATTAGACCATACTACAATAGCAGAAATAAGAGACACAGTGAACAAAAGTACCTAACGCTGATGTCACTGTGCTGGCATAGTGCCGGATTGGATTAGCTTGCTCATGTAACATGACGCATCCAACACAGGACAGAAAAACTAAGGTAGAACTAGATCCGAGGAGTGGTAAGTCTCTGTCCAATAGACCAATTAGACGGAGGGGTGGGGGCAGGGGTTGTGTAACACTACCAACCCCCAACCCATCCCCTCTCCGCCACATCTAGCTTTTAGCTCGGAAATAAGAAGCCAAACAGAACAAGTAGAAATAGATTTGGGATGACAGAGCGGTCTAAGCTGGTCCTGATACTGGACTGGTCCTGGTAAACAATATCTTTAGTTCAGGCGCTGATATGGGTTTCACTATAGCTCCAGGGCTTTGTTGCACAATGAATATCCACGAACGTGCAGCCTAGGAATTAAATCGTGGTTGATTTTTGCATAAGAACGACCAGGATTAGAGACGATCAGGCTCTGTTGCACAAGCACCCCTCCTAACTCTACACTCTCGTGTACGTTCTCAAGTTGCACACTTGTGCTCATACTTATACATACAATACGGTAATGATGAACAGGGCACCTGTATACACCAGGGGAATCACTTGTTATGACATCACTATCAGTGGTCTTTTCCAACACTCAGTCCGAATTAGTCAGTTTAAAACGGTGCTCGCCCACTCACTTACTCTCTATTGCTGGTGGGTATACAATTAAAGTATGATGTAATTGTTAATTACCTAGTTGTTCCTGTCTGTTCGTTCTTTGGGGTCCTTGTGAGTAGCTGTTGCACAACAATATTCGTGGGTTCACGTTCGTACATAATCGTGAGAACATTATGTGATTAATTTCTCGAGATTTTGTGTCTGAGGCATTTGCTTGAAAATAAACCCCGAGGCCCGGAGGGCCGAGGGGTTTATTTTCAAGCAAAAGCCGAAGACACAAAATCGAGAGAATTAATCACTTTAATAGCCGATTTTTGGATTCAATACTACTGTTTAAACACATATTAACCAATATTAGGCTTCAAAAAAGGTTGTAGATGTACTTACAGCATGAAGAACTCCAATAATTTAACTCCTTAACTCCAATACATAGGTTACTATTTTACATCTGACATGGAAAGGACCGAGTCAAATGCAGCCTTTATAACATCCAAATCAGGATGTTTTACACATTTTAACCCATTACATTCTAATATTTAGATTATTTTACCTATTTCTAACCAATATCACATATGTACACGTAATCATAACTTCAGAATGTCGTTTACGTCAGCCGCACTCTCCGTTCCAGAAACAAACGAAGCTTCCACTTTTTGCAGGCAACCAAGCATCATACTTCCGGTTTACGAATGCCGTGTCCGTGTGTCTAGGGACTTAAAAAAGAAATAAATAAAAGATTTGAATCGGTAGAAATGTTTTAAATGTTGTTTTAAGCCGATAGCGAAGTTTTCCTCAATGGAAATCAAGTAATAAATGAATGGCGAGTTCAGAAACCATGTGTTTACGCGCCCGCAAGTTTGCACGCTTTAGTCGGGATCTTGATGGTAACGCGACGGCTGGCAGAACGAACAGCCAGGTACAACAGCCAATCAGAGGTGGGTATTTACTTATGTTACTTTTCAGACCGGCCGGCGTGTTTTCGCAAGGATCCGCCGCTTGCTATCCAAAGCATCGGAGACTTCCGGTTATCGAATGCCGTGTTGCGTGTGTCTAGGGACTTAAAAAAAGAAATAAATACAATATTTGAATCGGTAGAAATGTTTTAAATGTTGTTTGAGCCTGATAGCGAAGATTTAATGTACGGGAATCAAGTATTCAATGAATGGCGATTTCAGAGCCCATACGTGCGACCGGAAGAGATGTGGAGATTTTTCGGCATAGCCACTCATGTGCATATTCACTTGGCGTTGCATTGTGTACGGTAGTCTATATAGCGCACGGAGGATTTCATTCGAAAGTGACCCGCACGTCAACAAACTGAGGCTTGCACGATGTCCGGCACGATGTCTACTGTGGCGGAATTGACAAATGGATTATTCCCTATTTCGTTGCTTACCACCATTCAGCAAGCAGATCATGCTAAGTACAAGGATATTTGGAACATTATCGGTGATTTTGGAGATATTGTGTAGAGTTTTACATAGCCTGGGCTTGACCCCACGAGGGGAGGCAGCCATTGTATCATGAAATATCGCTCGCACGATGTCTATCGTCGTCACGTTATGGCGAACCCTATGCCCTAAAAACTTTAAAATGGCTAATATTTCCATCGGAAACAGTGGAGGAATGACTTTAATGTGACCAGGACTTCATACACGTTCCAAACTGAACGCGGAATCGACGAAAAACAACCAAAAAACTCTAGTTAAGACCCGACCTTGAACCCTGAACCTGGAACTGTCATGGCCGCTTGTGGCGAACATGACGATGATTTGCAGGAATTGACAAATCGATTATTCCCTATTTCGTTGTTCACCACCATTCAGCAAGCGGAATATCCTTCTACAATGATATTTGGAACATTATCGGTGATTTTGGAGCTATTGGGAGTGATATTTAGGCGACAAACAACTAGTTGATGAGGTAAGTGACTGATTGAGCGGAAACGCCGACTGGGGTTTATTTTAACTACATCCGCAAAATAAATCTACATCCGCAAAATAAACCCCTGAATCCGAACAATAATTTACTTCATCCGTTTTCCGGTTTGACCACTTCCTGTCCAAACAGTAATTTATAAGTATCCAGAACCCCAGCAGAATCCAAAGATCTGCTATTAAAGACAAATAACTGTGTAAAAGTGGTGTTGCACAAGCCAAAGTTAGGACGACCCTTAGGGTCGCCCTAAGTCTGTTCTTAACGATTATGGGCACATATATAAATAATGTATTCATTAATTTCCATACATCAATGAATAAAAACAATATAATAAGTGTTTGTAAGGTGATTTTTTTTTAAAAAACATTTAGGTGTTCGTTGGAAATAGGCCTGCTCGTTCGTTCTTGTTCTTTCCCAATGATCAAGCCCTTGGTTATGTTGTAGGTGAAGGAGTGTGTGAGTAAGTGCGTGAGAGTGTGTGAATGAAGGCTTTCATTGTTATGTTTGTACATGTGTGCAAGCTAGGAAAATGCAGATACATCTACCCAAGACCAATTGTAACTACTTGAGTATTATTATTAGAAAGGACAGAACAAAATATACCATGATAGTGAGGTCATAAGACGGAATTCCCCTGGATTATACTGGTCACACATTAGTACCGTATTGTGTATAAAGGTATAATCAAGAGTATGAGACTAAAGAACGTGTAGGAGTATGAAAGAGTAGGATTAGCCCTTGTGCAACAGAGCCTGCTCTTTTCTACTCTTAACCATTCTTAACCAAAGATCAACCACAATTTCAGTCCTTGGCTGCACGTTCGTGGACAGAACATGGTCTATTTCAATCTTTTAACCCTTCAATGTCTCTGCTGGGTCATTCATTGCCCATTATTATTCTAATAATAGAGCTTGAACTGGCAATCCGAACAAACAAAACAATTAAAAACACTATGGTATCTTTACCTTCTCATGGATTTTCACGAACGTGTACCCCACAAACTAGTTGTGCAACGGATAATCGTAGGTTGACCAAAGAACGAGCGCGATTAGGTAAGATTAAGGAACGTGCAGGGCCTTTACAATCTGTACGAACGAACAGCAAAGATTGGGATACGAGCAGCATTGTGCAACACAGCCCTGGGGTAGTATACAAGCATGCATTTATTGTTGTATTATATTTTACCTGGATATTTAGTTCAACTCCAATAGCTGGTCTTCCACTAACTCCTAGGGTAGTACACCACTGTCTATTGTAGTATTATATTTTACCAGGATGTATAGTTCAGCTCAGATAACTCCCACTAACTCCTGGGGCCTGTTTCAGAAACCCTTACTTAAAACGTACCTTGCAAAAGCCTTTTCCTTGATTATAGGTATAGGGAATTCCTACTGTAGGCATTTGACTAAATGTAGTTACATTGATTTTGTCTATATCAGCAGTGGATACAGCTTTAAGCAGTGAGAACTTCTTATGAAACTTCCCCTAATAGAACAGAAACTAATTACTTGAGTGTGAAATACATAGTGTCCTGAGAGTAATCATTTCTGCTTTACCTCCTGAACACCAGCTTCTCATTGCCCACTTGAGACTAGAATTAAGTAGACCCCAGGCCTTTGAAGAGTTATAGCCACCGTTCTGCTGCAGCATGACATATGAGCAGTAATGGGTCTATTTCACCAGGAATAGACATGTTAAAGCTGTATTACCTAGTCTAGGCTCAGAGCTGAGAGAGCCCCTCCAAACTGAGGGAACGCCTCTCCCTCACTCTGAAAATGTCATCGTTATAATCCCATTAGGACGCCTACTCCAGGGCTGGGAAAGCCATTAGTGCAGCAGGCATTCAATCACTGACATAATATTACCTGAATTGAAGTGAACAACAGTAGTTAATGAAATGGAATAGTTGATTTCAGCACAAGCAGGTATATATCAAGAGACATGTGTTACTCACCAGTTCAATTGAAAGCCAAGCAACACATGATGGATAATGTTGTGTAACTGCATGGAAACCCCCTTATAACATATCATACACATATGTATTCCAGATTTATGATCACCTGCAGTTCAAATTCCCAGTTACCAATCATTACATCATATTCCCACCACATCTTTGTATGTAGGGAACGGAATTGGTAGCAATATAAAGTCTCTGCTATCCGTGCATCCTCAGTATACATTTTTCTTCTAGTAGTTCTACTGTGTAGGATATGAATGTATAGTGCTAACTAAAAGGGGCTTAAAGAAAGCAATCCCTTCAATCAAATGGTTGTAGAATTTATATACCATATATGAATATAAGAGATTATTCCTTTCTCATGGCTTAGAACATATTCTAGTGCCAATTTCCTCAACTGGATATGAGCAACAAGACAATCTTAATTGATCTTGTTACTCATGTATGGTTCATTGAGGCTGGTATTACTAAATGACCACGCATCAGTTTTTAGAGAAATCTAGATATCAGATGTGCAGAGCACTCCTCTTTGTTCAAGAAATAATGTGGTATGATACATTTTTTCTGTCCATGATGCAAAGACTAATTTTCGCCAAAAATAAACACTGGCTTTTACGAACATACAAACACTGTGCCCAGCCATTGATTGTAGTTAGATACCTTATTTTAAAGTCAAAGTATGCTATAGGGTCAATTGCAAGACCTGCAGTTTGCAGAAATTGTATTCCTAGTTTCAATGTACATGTACTATGAAATGAAACCTACATAATATATCTCATTTTAGGTTTACTTTAATACCACATTCTCCTCATGGTGATTAAGGAGAATGGGGAAAATAAGTTATTTATGAAACCCCCTGTGTTTGCCACAGACCATTTAATAATTTAAATTGATCATAAAAGTATATTGATCTGTTTCTATAATATGCCAATACAGAACTATCTAGCTCTGCATGCTTTCAGGATTCAAACTTGTGGAAGTTCACAATTCCCACCTGTATCTATCCCGTACCCTCCTGCTCTGGACTACTACAAATTATTTAATGAAACTGCTAGAGTGCCCGCAACAGTCAGATGTGTTCCTTCAAAAGAATAAACTTGGAATGACTAACACCAGTTGTGGCAATTTCCATGGTGACTGTGCAAACAGCTCAGGTGCTAATGATAAATTAAGGACAACATGTGGGGTGCCTTATGTAGGGGGCAAATTGATATTTCTTGATGTATCAGAGTAATACATTTATACTACTCCTTTTATATACACTGTTCAAAAGGCTTGTACAACAGTTTGGATTACAGAAAATCATTTGTTAGTGTCCTTGGTCATAAATGCTTTCATACAAAATGAGCTTGATTTTTTCCCTTCACAGGATGCTTTTGCTGGTCGTTTTTGACCATTTCTTCTCTATATAAGCAGACTAACATTCTAAATATTGATTATATGGACTTTATTCTTATTTCATAGCATTCCCCATGCCTGGAAACATTAAGAAAATGTATTCACACTAGAATATATGTTGATTTTACACCGAGTTATGGCGTTTCCAAGTTTTAAAAGCGGCCATTTTGTTTTTTTGCCATTTTGGGCATGTTCCCCTTCCTAGATTTTTCTAGACTTTTGGTATGTTAATAAGGGGCACTCATACTACCCAAAACCGTTGAGAAACCTTTTATTGCAATTTTTCCTAGGTTCAGCCCTTTTTTGAGCTAGATTGCCTGGACTATATGGGGAGTTGGCAAGGTCCCTCCAAACTGGAGGAAGCCTTTATCTATAAAATCGCAAAATGCCACCAAAGTTCCATGGTCTACTCCAGGAAAGCCACTAGCGCAGTAGGCGTCCAATCACTGGACGAAAGACTGTGAACCTAGACTCTACATGCAAAGTCCATTATGGGATTCTCTTGAACGTTTGTTGTATTATCTAAGCTATAGGAAACAGTACCAGAGGACTGTAATATTAAAATCGAAGAAAATAGCTGATTTTATTTTTGCATACATGTTTAATACATATGAAATATGCAAGGGTCTCAAGACATTACATTAGCTATTTCACCAAGAAAAGACCGGTTATAAGTCCACCACAAATAGGGAGCATAAGTAGTCTATGGCAGTGATCTTTTGAGTCGCCTTACTGCAGCAGTTAGATGACGTGTTGTGGACATGTTGATATACTATTGTGTATACTATATCATAACAATGTTGCACAAAACTCCCATATGTGATCCGTTTTAGAAAAATAAGTCATAAGTCGCAAAATATGGATTTTGTGATATCACCATATTTGAAAAGAGATCAAGCTGATTCCAATGAAAGCAAATAGCAAATACTAGGACACCTTATAAGTTTACAATGTTTCTGGATGGGAAATTACCAGTAAAGTAACTGAATGAACTCCATACGAAGGCCTTCAAAACGGCAGAAATTTCAGAGAACATGAATGACAACAAATCGGGGATCGCCTTTTATAAGATCATATTCATGATTGGTGAATCCAGTGTGAAAAAAACACTTTGAAAAATATCAATTTTGCGACTTGTGACTCATTTTCCTGAAACACACCACATATAGCGCTGTGGAATAATCAATGTTCTTTCATCATTCATATGGTTTTATGAAAATTTCAGAGAACATGAATGACAACAAATCGGGGATCGCCTTTTATAAGATCATATTCATGATTGGTGAATCCACCAGTTTGGTTATTGGCTATCAAAAAAAAGATATTATTCTCTCGTGATACCCTTTCATATTTTGGGCGATATAAGAAAAATAGTGTGTTTGCAAGGCTAGGATGTTCCCGCCTAGTCTTTATCATCAGAACGATACTACATAGAACTTTTAGATGTTGTCATCTTTCCTGCTGCAGATTTTCTCGAACGTTATGAACCGTTTATCAATACAGAATTAATCATGTCAGTTTCTAAAGGGTTTTCATGAAACTGCTTATTTATGGATGTTACATTGTTAAGCAGCCCTTCCTGGGTCCATGCTTACTTAAAATGTTTCTCGCATCGCCCATGTGAACTATATTATATCTGACACATTACCTTTCTAACTTGTTTAAAATACATTTTATTCAGTACAAATACATTTACTATTGTTTGTAATTCTTAACAGCTGATGATCCTTTAATGTTAAAAGCAAAGTGTTTGTATTCATTTCTTTTCTAAGACTAGGATGTAAAAAATATTGTGGATTACTTCAGACTCCAGGTCTTGATTCCCGAGGCCTCTGCCACTCCCATTGCCAAGATTGTGCCGAGCCCTTAATTCTCAAAACACTAATGAAAATAGGGGTGAAGGTCTGTTAGTAAAGCTGTCATATTATAAACAGTAATTCTTACACCATTTTTTCATTATCTTCCAGGTCGTACACCGAGGTGTGCCAGCTTTGCACTTCATCTCCTAAAACCGACATCAATCTGCATTCACTCTTCCATTAAGCGCCGCCATCTTGTCCCCTGTGTGCTCCATTATCGCCCAAGACACTGGGTGCTTCTCCCGACGGCCTGAAGGGGGCAGCCTGAAAAGGGAGCGGAAGTGGATGTTCGCGGGGAATGTAAGCCGCTGGATGAAAGTTTAAATCCTGGATTGACCAAGAGTTTAGCCGGGCCTTGATTGTCTGTTAGTCGTCAGATGCTTTCTGCTAGAGTCTGCTGGGATTCTGACAGTCCTGAAGTATTCTAAATATTTCAATTAAAGTCTTAAGCTTAAGCTCCGGAAAAACCCTATTCATCCTATATCCAAATCGATTTAGGCTTGAGTGAAGGAGAAAAGGGACGCATACGAGGAGGAGGAAGTGGAAAAGGAAGACCAGGGGGGCGGGAGCCATCGCAAACCTTGAACGCTGGCTTTGTAGTCACGAAAACACCGTAATTGAATATCTATATGCCATTGTCAGATAAACGGACGGAACAAGCTGAAATGTATTTCAATCACACCATTTCTCGTTATTGAATACTGTGTCCTGTTCTAATAATTGTGATTTGGGAGATGCAAATTTCGGAGAGCCCCGATTCAAAGTAGCACTGACCAATGATTGGATGAAATAAATGTATAATGAGAAGAGTCAAAACAGCTCGACAAACACCTAAAATTGATAGTGCTTCATGATAGAGATGACACTGGATTCTTCATTGCTCTGCTCTGAAACGGTTGGAATATAGTGACTTAAGTATTCATTGAAAGGGAAACTACGGCCCCTTTAGTAGGAAAGTGTTTTTATGATCTGTGAGGCGGTATATTAGGGACTATTGAAGGTAAGCTGGTGGACACATCCAGGTTGTGAACATATCCCTGACAACTGGTAGTTCATAATAACATACTTTACAGCACATTGATGGGATGGTAATGTATGAGGGAAACAACGTGTCCATTCGGGAGTTTGGGTGCAGAGGTGAAACACTGTGAACTGCATTATACCATACCACCACCACCACCACCACCAGCAGCATAAGAACCACCATCCATTCTAAGAGATGAGTTGTGAGACAAGGACAATTTCCCCGTTTGGAAATTTGGTTGCTGATCTAAACACCTTTATGTCCTGCACCACTCTTGGTAGCACCACAATCTGTGCAACAGCACCACCGCCACCACCTGAAGGTCCATCTAGCATACATGGATCAGATTTTAAGAAAATATACAATTGGCAGCTGTACACATTTAGTCAATTCTGCTAAATAAGGCGGCAATTTGGTCAATGCTAAGTAAATTCTAGAATATTTGGCATTGCACTGATTCTACCAATCTGTTTGGTTAGGTTGAACTGTGTTTTGAACGTTATTTTCATCTGAAATTTGGGTTATTTGAGAAGATTGGCAAAGTTGAATTGTACATTTTCTGACAATCTGACCCACATGTAGAGAGGGAGAGAGAGCGGGTCCCCACGGTGCACTAATCCTCTGTCCCACCTCTCCCTGGGGAGCAGATATCCGTCACCTCCAATCACTCAGTCAATCTGCTCGGGAGCTACTGGTGAGCACCTCCGTCTGCTTCACCTTAATCTCTGCCAGTTTGTGTGTACCCAGAACCAACCCATTCAACCCTACTCTAGCCGAACCACTGGCAGCAGTATAAAAGGCTCTCCCCATCCTATCCACCCTTCCTGGGCTGTGAAGCTTTCCATTAAATTGTATAAATATAAGACAACCATTGAAGATATTAGCATAGTCAAGGCATAAAGCGTTGTTATACCCGAATCCTTAACTTTTCTTATTTTTTAGGCTATATATTTATTTATAATTTCGAAATTATTCATGCATTGAGAATATTAAAATGAAAGGGTAATAGTTGTGGTAGTAGTGCCTTGCACAGAAACGATTAATCTAAACGTTCATCTATCTGATATAGTAGCTAGTGCCATGGTCATTCCACACCCTCATGTTCTTAATTATCACAGATTTCTCGGAGGTTTCATATCAATAATA
The DNA here is from genome assembly GCA_942159475.1 of Sthenelais limicola. NCBI lineage: Eukaryota > Metazoa > Annelida > Polychaeta > Phyllodocida > Sigalionidae > Sthenelais > Sthenelais limicola. Next base: position 39,169,981 of record OW804102.1, read on the forward strand.
TTCTAAATCGTGAAGATATTACAAAAATACTTCATTTCCAATAACCAAGCCAACCACATAACCTTCAAAACCATTTTGTCACGGTTTAGATATGATTTATATTTGTAAGGACGTGAATGCAAATCACTTGAATTAATCAAAATTGATGCATCTGGATTGATTGTCATTAAATGTGTCGGGATCAGTTTAGAGTTGATTTGATATATCCATACATAGATGCCAAGAATTATTCGTAAGACATTCACGTTGCTCTAACTTTGCTACAACACCCTCTAACTCTCTCCTTAGAATTAATTCCTTCCTGGGGCCGCCATTGCTCAACTAAGCCACAGCCGTCAGGTGTGGGAAGCCTGTCTTCTAAAAGGATTCTTTATAAATCAGGAAGGCAAGTCAACATTGCGTTTCTTCTATCAGAGACTCCTCTACCTCTCCCTTGGATTAATCCCCTCTACAGCCTCTATCAACTTCTATCAACTTGGATGGAAGTATAGTGTGTATGGTTAGAACGAGAGATTAGTTCGGATTCACCCCGCTCCTAAACCTGAGCGTGTATGTGCAGGAGGTTACTGTCCTCACACCCAGACTTAAGAAGTTGGTGGACATTTTGTCTGCATTCTACCAATCTTGGTAACGGAAAATATGTTTTCATTTAATTCTCTGAGGACAAGCCCACATTTATCAAATGGACAACCCTAATAGCTTCCGACTAGAAAGCTAGGAGGAAAAACTTATATGACTTCAGGACAATCGTCTTAATCTATTTCTTATTTCATTTGAGAGTAAAATGAGAGGACAAGTTTCTGGAAAAAGGGATGATATTTAAGAGGAAAATATTAATGGGATCATTAGCCTACTTTGCTTCCTAAATCCTAGATGGTTATTTGAACCAGAAACTGAGATAACTATACGCATCGTGCCAATCATGATGGACAATTTGGGTAAGCTCTTTTCCCTCAAACCCATTCTAACCTACATCGCTGTGTTTTGAATTCTCTGGAAATACAAAAGGAAATTACAAAAGAGAATTGGTTCATTCTCCTCAGTTGGATGTAAACAGAACATATAATACTAGTGAGTGTGTCTATACATGTACGTATAATAGCCAAAGATGCCAGTGCAATGTGATTTCACTGTCTGTTAATACCGAAGGAAATATTTATCCTAGTCCCTTTGCCCTACAAACATCTCAGTGTCGAGACATTCCTTGTTGATGTGAGCCAAGAGGAGAAAATCTTGAGTGAAACTTTAATCTGACAAAGTCCTTGTTCACGGAGTCTTTTAATTCTCGCCTACTTTGTCTCCTTCTTCTTCTCCTGGCTGCTTGAGAACAATTGTAAGATGGAGGCCAGGAAAGGACTGGAAATGGAAATGGAGACATTAGTTTATCCAATCATCATGCAAATTACAGACCATTGACCGCAGTGATTGCACCTGATTACCTTAAACTCTAAAAGAGCGAGGAACGCAAAGCCATTGCAAGCAGGAGATAAGGGAAGAGGAGAAGGAAGAGGAGAAGGAAGATGGGGGAAGAAACAGGAGTAGGAGGAGCAGGAGGAGGAGAGGGGGCACTGCTGTTAGAAGGCAACGGAACAATGCACGGCAAACAACTCGATATTGGGGCATTCAACCAAAGACAATTTGACATTATAATGGGAGTCTGGGTGCCAGGGATTTTTTGTATAGCAGGTATCATTGGTAATGTCATTGCCTTAGCGGTCTTGTGCCGCGATCGCAGCCATTGTCCCACATTTTACTCACTCCGGGCCCTGGCGACGAGCGACATTATACTCCTTGTAGCAGCCCTGGTCCAACAAGTCATTCCCATGTACTGTATGCGCATGCGTCCCGAGTCACGTGACGCCTTCTGCCGGAACCAAGGCTACATCCGAGTCTATGCTTGGCCAGTGGTCTGCATCGCCCAAATGAACTCTGTCTGGCTTGTCGTTTTCATATCAACAGAACGCTGGGTGGCCATATGCCACCCTCTGAAAGCGGTACGAATGAGGGACATTGACAAAATCAGGAATGTCATCCTGTGTATTCTGGCGTTTGCCATTATTTTTAACATCCCCAAGTTCTTCGAGTATCAGCCTGTGGCCAGTTTAATACCAGGGACGAATCTCACTACAATATCGGTCGGTATGACTCCCTTGCGAGAAGACCAGGTGTATCGCTATCTGTATAACACTGCCCTATATTGCCTGCTTATGTTTGCATTCCCTTTCATAACCCTTACTGTACTTAACGGTAAGATTGTCCTAGCGATGAGGAAGGCCAAGAAACAGTGGGCCCAGCTTAACAGGAGTCAGCAACGGGAAGTGAAAGCCACCATATTGCCACTTTGTATTGTTCTCATGTTTTTTATCTGCGGAACCCAGGGTCTTATAGCGTTCATTCTCGACGCCATCTTTGTTCACTATTACGTCTGGTTACAGGTGTATACGGCCGTCGTTAACGTACTTGTCATATTCAACTCTGCAGTCAATTTTATACTCATGTATCTCTTCGGTAGGAAGTTCAGAACCATGCTTAAAGATATGCTAGTTTGTAAATACAATAATAACACTTCACCACTGCAGAAAAATGCCATTGAAAGATTTGTATAAAATGGTGTGAAAGTATTGGTGGATGTTTTTTTAATTACCCATATTATTTATAGGGGTTGAGATCAATGAATTGTTTTGCCGAATTGACATTTTTAAAAGGAGTCAACTGGTAGTAATGTGTAACTATTGAAGACGTATTGACCAATGGTGTCTGGATGTTTCGACCTGTACAAAGTAAAGGACATGTAATTATGATGTAGTGAAAAGTATATCAGGAAACATTTATAAATAAATTTGGTCCTCATAGTGACCACTTCAGTGAAACGGCTGCTGCAGGATCATCTTTATAAACATTAATTAGAAAGACAAGAAAATTAAAAAATGTGAGTACACTCTAGGTCCAAACCCTCAGATCAGATAAGAATTGTATGTCAGCCTACTTCGCTAATCGGTTTCTTGTCTAGAACTCAGCGTTTTAATTGGAATATAATGATATTTTGCGGTCTTAATGGAATTATAATGACTCTTTGCGGTTTGAGGCGAGAGGCTTTCCCTTCGTTTGAAGGGATTCTCTCAAGTTTGGGCCTAGACTGAGTAGTAGAAACTGGTGAACTGTCAAAGGAACGTCATGAGGTATCCATGTAGAATCACAGCTACTGTTGCCAGGCAAATGGACCACCACAATCACGTTCACAATCTCTTTTATGCTGAAAATTAAAAAAAGTCCTCAAAACCTATTTCACTCATGAATCACGAAAATGTCTTAATCGAAACTTTCATATAAGTAAAGCAACATTTTTCTACACGAAATGAAAGCTATTTAAACGTTAATCTATTTCTCTTAATCTGGATTCCAATTAGGGCCAAAATTTAATGATCAGGAACATTGAACAGACTTACACTTTTGAGTATTCTCCCCAAGTGATTCTCAGATGGAAGAAATGAAACAAAATCATGTTTTTATTGTATTCTGGACGAATCCATTAATAACGTCTGTGAAATGTGATTGTATAAAATAAGTGACGTAGAGAATATTAACCCGGCAGTTGAAGCATCATGGATCTGGCGTCCGAAAATGTACAATAGGGGAGTTGCATGTCTCACTGCGCATGTCTACTGCAGTGCATGCTGGGATGGATTCTGATGGAATCTGACATATAAATATTTAGCAACATTTTTATCGAAAATTGCAAGAATGTTTTCACCAATATCATGGCTTTTATCAATGATCTATGAAAACCAAATGCATGATGGGAAAGATGGATACTTGTGTCATGGAAACATGTATAACACATACATGTATATTGATATAAGAACACTGATAATTATTACATGCTGAACATGGCATGTTTTCTGTAGATTGTTCACTGTACCATTAGTCCCATAATTCAATGCACATCAAGATTCAAAATGGCGGCTATGCAACTCCCCTATTCTCTTTCACCAATCGATAAATAGATTCATTGAAGCTGATACATAATTGTGATGTGTCTCAGCAAAATGAGTCACAAGTCGCAGAAAATGCATTTTGAGATATCATTATACTAAAAAAGAGATAAAGTAGATTCCAATGATGGTAAACATTAGGAGAACTAATGAGTATACTTCTATATTTTGTATGCATGCATTAAATAAACGGTTGGAGATATTACTTGGTGGGCAGTCACTAGTGAAGTAGTTGCATATACTCCTTAGGATAACCTTTGATATGCATAAATATATTCAATACACAGACATGAAACTTGGTACATGTATTCATGTTACTAACAGCACTAAACACTCCAAAAATGAAAATATTCTGAGGAAGAGATCTTGTGGTAAAACATCTAAAGAATATAATATTTTGCGACTTATGACTCATTTTCACAAGACATCACATAAGTGATGAGATGTTCCCTACATATATATATATATAATGTACCCACACCATGGACCATTGTATGGAACATGAATATGGGAAATAATGACTACTATGTAATCCGTATGTTGAGTATTGTTAATAGAATGCAAATAAAATACCGGAAAACTATTCATTTGTTTTTAATTCTTGAACACAGGTTGGTGCTAAAGTTTCAATGTCATCCAATAGACCGGGGTTGGGTTATTTCTTTTCACAAAACAAAACAAAACTATTAAGATATACCATCTCGAGATTTATCTTGGCAGTGTTTTAGATTTAGATTTTTTTTGGACAAAATTGTATTCAGGTTTTAACAATTAATGTCAATAATTAATGTTAACTGAGAGTGCAGCTTCATTATTACACCCTTGTGCTGTAGTTGCCTATACCTTCAGCATTGTATGCCACACTTGGTCAAGGTGGTGCATAACATGTAAATTATGCCACCCTTGGCGCATACAACATACAAAAATAGCGGAAAACTGAAATTAGTTCTTCTATTTTTATTTATTTTTATTTTTATTTATTAATGGGGTGTAATAAATATGGAACAAAGCTTGGGTGAAGTTTGTACACTTGTTAGTGACCTCAGGAGCGCGGAAGATCTTGGGCTAACGCCCTCTAACTTCCTACGCTCCCTTGGTCACTAACAACTGTAAAGACTTCCCCCTTGCTATGTTCCATCTATATACACCCTCTCTTCTTCCCTTTGAGCCCCTCCCCATCCGAACCCTACCCTTCTACCCTCTCCTCCTACACACCATCTTCCCTTTTCTTCTACCCTCCCGCCCTCCACACCGTCTCCCGCTCCCTTCTCCCCTTTCACCCTCCTTATACTCTGCCTCTTCCATTATAACCTCTCCCCTTCCTACACTCTCCCCTTCGATTCTAACCTCTCCCCCTCCTCACCCTCTCCCATTCCCTTCTACCCTCTCTCTCTCTCTCTCCCCCCCCCCCTTCCTTTCTACCCTCTGTCCCTCATTTTCCCTTAATCCCTCTCTCCCTTCCTCACCCTCCCCCCCCCACCCTGCATCCCTCTCCCCCTCCTCACCTGGCCCACTTCTCCAATATCTAATAAGATCATTTAACATATTTCATCTTGGACGCTTTTCATATATTAATGACCTCATTAACATAGCTTAACATTATTACTTTGAACTTTCATAATAGTCACGTCTGTTCTGAAGTCTGTCAAACAGACTTTCCCCCTAAAATATTCCCATCAGCAAAACAGTTTAATAAGCTCTAATGCTTTGACATTTCCATTTTCCATTGACTTGTAGATTAGTTTTTCAAGAACTTATCAAACTGTCTTGTCTGGCGCCAATCTAGCCAATTAGTCACTAAAACCTTTATTCTCTTGCAAGCAGTAGGCAGAGCTTAACCGCTCTGAGGGATTAGACCCTTCACTGCACATCCTTAAAGCTTGATTTAGCTTGAGACCAATGCATTAAGCATTAGTACCAAATCATAGGCAACATTCTAGTAGTGCATTTAAAGGGATAAATGCCAGTTCAAAGATAAAAGAAGGAATCATAAGAACAATACAATGAATATAATTTAAGTATTAAAGGTAAATTAAAGCTTGATTTAGCTTGAAACCAATGGTATTAAACATTAGTTCCAAATCATAGGCAGCATTCTAGTAGTGCATTTAAAGGGATTACTGCCAGTTCAAAGATAAAAGAATGAATCATAAGAACAATACATTATTAAATACATTTTAATTGATAAAGGTTAGGTGGCAGAAGACACCCAACCTGTATAGGATCCAGAATTCTGGGGATGCAATTGGTCACAGTGTTGGAAAATGTCCAATTGCACTGATCCTCTCAAATAATCCAGATTTAACACAACAATAAGATTTAACCAAACCGAATCTTTGAATTACGCAATACAAAATCTACTCAAATGTATCTATTTTATAAACTAATTACGAACAAATAATAAACACAGATGCGACTGTGACCACAGCTGATAGATGACCGCCTCCTTTATTAAACATCAAAATCAAAAAGTATGTCCTTTCATAATTTGTTTATTTTTCATGGTAGCGAGTGGGGAGTGAATGAGTCAGTACACAAATGTAATGAAGTAGTTGACCAACAATGAGCCAGGTGGCCACAGGGAGCTAACATTGTATGACCATGCATATTATCCGAAGCAAATACATTTTCAGAAAAATGCACAATTCAACTTCGCCAATCTTCTCGAAGAACCCAAATTTCAGACGAAAATAAAGTTCAAAATACAGTTCAACCTTACCAAACAGATTGCTAGAATCAATGCAATGCCGAATATTCTCGAATTTACCAAGTGTTGACCAAATTGCAGCCTAATTTAGCAGAATTTACTCAATGTGTAGGGCCTACAGTTGCCAATTGTACATTTTCTGAAAATCTGACCCACACATACATGTACTGGTACTGGTACAATACACATCAATTTTCCTCCAAAGATCGACCAAATTTTGGAAGCAGAAATGGTGACTTATTGATGAAGATCATGTGGATACATTATTATTGCAGGTAAATCGACAACCTATTTTAATATAGGTCAATAGACATTATCAACCAGTTCCGGTGTGAGGTCAGTAAATTATTTGTAAACGAATAGGTCATAATTACCGTTGTATGTTTGCTATATCTATGTAGGTCGGAATCTCCATCAGACCTTGTAATCCACATACATGTTGCTCTGTCACTAGGCTTAGTCGTTGCCGAGAGATTTAATCATACAGTAGTGAACAAAATGGCTGAAAACTCCCCACGAGAACAGACCAAAGGTATGTATGGTTTCATCTTAGACAGAAGCCTTAAGTGCAGAGATAGGATGAATCTTTATTTGTCATAATACTTTGTGAACTTCTCAAATTAAAGTGCTTCCAGTTCGTTCCCTACATCCAGTTCTGTTTGTAAACAGTAAAGTAGGGTATCAACCACACGTAAAGTGGTCCCGTGAGTTTTTCCCTTGAATTATAAATACCACATGTTAACGGGCGTTTTCAGACTTTACATAGGGTGTTTATGGGACCAATTACATAATGTATCCACTGTATGTAAGATTGGAGATTAATTGCCATGTTATGCAATATCTGAAGCACCGAAGTATGTTCCCCCAACCTCCCCATAATTTGTCTGCATTATGCTGATATTCCCTGCTATATGTATGCCAAAGATACTTGATAACATTCTGAAATTAATAAAAAAAAAAAAGCAGAACGAACCAAACTAGTTAGTATTGACGGTTGTATTGTATGTCAATGAAGTTGATGCCGTCAATATCCCCACAAGGTGGATATTGATGGGAGTGCTACCATAAAACTCCCGCAGCTTCTGTTGAAGCCTTGACACAGAGTTTACGGTTCACGTGAAGTGCATCCTTTTGACAGGACCCCTTGACGGGAGGCACTTATTAGGCGACTAGATCCTGAGGTTATGGTTGTGAGTTTTGTCTAAGGCTCCCAGGAACCAAGCCGAGGTGAAGCTGAGGCTTGTTTCTGGGAGGCTTAGGCAAAACAAAGGACCATTTCCTCTACCTTGTATGACCATTTCCAACGTTGATTCACGGCAGATGGAGGCCCAGATGAAGGGGTATACAGACCACATGTAGTCCAACCTCCCACAGAGAAGCAAGTTGACCAGATGGCTTCTAAACTCAACATGCATTTCTCACCTGGTGAACTGCAGGAGGTCACAGGTAAGAAGGATGTACACATCAGATATATAATGATGACCTAAAGAAAAGGCAAAATTTAAAGGCTCTCTGTCACTCTCTCTGTCTTTCTTCCTCTGTCTTTTCTTATGTCACGAGCAGTATTGTTTCCGTATTAATTAACAAAGCTATTATGTAACATTATGCAATCGCATAACGGTAAATATTGATATATATTCTATATGAATTATGAATATCATAAAGAACCATAAGTCACTAAGCTTCACGCTAGGGGGAGCCACTACCATTGAGTACATAGGTCCCCACCATGACTCTAGGATAATGAATATTCATGAGAAACATCATTGGATAGCCAGAGGGACCCCCATGGCTTAATATGTAAGGTTACGCCTCATTGGATAACCAGGTATAATGACAATGATTAGGCAATACCTGCGCATGCGTGAGCATGTGCATTACATGTATTTCTATGTATAAATACTGATAATTTAGCCATTAAAGTTATGTCTAAACAGGACTATAAATTGCTGCTCTTTTATTATATTTATCATATGGGCATAAAACTTGATGTGTAAAATCTGAAAAAAGTAGCTGACTTGGTAACAAAGTAGTTTTCATAGTACACATACTATATGAATATTTTTATAGCCCCCCACTTATTGCACCTCTCATATGGAATGCGCATATAATAAAATATTTGATAGATTTAACATCTGATAGTGTCACAACTACATCCAATTTACGCTCAACATCAAATTGGCCATATCAGCACTTAGTGTATTCCATAGCCTTATTCCATCTACTGTACAACAAGTTGATAGTCGCTCAAAGGCATTGCAATTTGGCTAAATTTCTTTGGCTTCCCGACAAGAGGCCTGAGGCTGGTGTTTTCAGTAGGTTTCCTGTGACCAATGTACTGTATACTGTATGAAATAGTGCACATATTGGTCAAAGCATCAAAAATGCTATATGGGTCAGATTTTCAGAAAATTTTAATGCACAATCTACAGTTTTGCATATCTCCCAAACTCTTCTAGATTAGAGTGAAAAATGATAAATACTGAGTGTATCTGAGTTCTGTATTGTATTCATTCAATAAATCTGTTTGGTTCTTTGAACTGTATTTTCGTCTTAAATTTGGGTTATTTGAGAGGATTGGTGAAAGTCAACTGTACATTTTCTGAAATTTTGACCCATATGTACAATTGGCAGCTTTACACATTTAGTAAATTGTGATGTGTCACAGAAAAATGACAGAAAATGGATTTTGAGGTACCATCATATTTGAAAAGATGAGATTAAGTGGACTCCAATGATAATAATAATTAATTATATATATTTGTTTATGAATGAAAAATGTTAGTTATATTCCTTGATGGTCAATGACTAGTAAGTTAATTAAATATACGTCTTAGGATAACCTGAGATATTCATAGATATTTTCAATTCACAGTCTTGGGATTCTACAGTGAATTGTACAGGATTCTAAGTGAATTGTACACTTTATGACACCTTGAGCCATTATATTTCTTTTTAATTGATATTTCTGCAGGATTTAAAAAGTGCACAGTCTCTCCAGATAGATTCACTAACTATTACATATGATCATGTCGAGTAGTAATTCATGCTAGGGATAATCACATACAGTAGTGTGGCCCTGCATCTAGTTACTTAAAAAGAAATTATAACAATTGACAAGAAATAAGATATAAAGCATGGTGAAAGGCACAAAAAATCTATGTTCAAAATCGATACAATAGTAAGTTGTGTAAGAATAGTAAACTTCTGTCCTTTTCAGCAAGTCTGGGCGGCATGGTGGGCATGTATGATGCACTGCATAGAATGGTGGCGCCCCTGCCACCGGTCAAGTACCCCAGAACACCTGGCTATAGGCCCTCCACTGTAGAGGAGAACAAGCATGGGGCATGGTGAGTAGGAGGACAAGCATGGGGCATGGTGAGTAGGAGGACAAGCATGGGGCATGGTGAGTAGGAGGACAAGCATGGGGCATGGTGAGTAGGAGGACAAGCATGGGGCATGGTGAGTAGGAGGACAAGCATGGGGCATGGTGAGTAGGAGGACAAGCATGGGGCATGGTGAGTAGGAGAACAAGCATGGGGCATGGTGAGTAGGAGAACAAGCATGGGGCATGGTGAGTAGGAGAACAAGCATGGGGCATGGTGAGTAGGAGATAGTGTTGTACAGGACCTCCTCCTGCAGGCCCCAGATTGAGAATGATTGTTGTCTAGTCCTCCAGTGTCCAGATTGTCCACATTGAGGGGAGAAGGTCACATGTCTCCTGCAGACCAATGGTTTCCCAGTTACACCACATTATAGCATCATGAGTGATTTTATAATGTATTCTCATCATTATATTAACCTCAATTTGTTTCCAGTTTTTGTTTCGTAGTTCATTTTTCAAACAATCTATTCATAAAATCATAGTTTTTAAGTCATTTGACCATACTTTTGGAGGATTTTGTCCAGTTACCAGCGATATATGGCTTAAAGACTTAAATAAGCATTATCATTATGTACTTGATTTTTATTTTTGTTCAATTCAGCTCCATGAGAATATTATCGGTCTTAATAAAAAAATGATTTTCAAATAGAATCCCTAATGGTGTGGTACCGTGCATAGGGAAAAAAACATTTGTTCATTTATCGGATGAACGGTTATAAAACGTTATAAATAATCCCTTATGCCAAGTCTACCTTTTACATTTTTAAAAGTTGAGTTTCTTACAGGGCCTTCATGGAATTATTCTGCATTTGTTTTTGTATTTCGGAGACCCAACAAAATCCTTCACTGTGGTGGCTTCACTTATTATTGCTCACCAGCGGACGTTGTTTCTCCGCCAATTTAAACTCACATTTTTGTGTGAAGATATAACAGCAACACAATCTGGTTAAATTCAGTCCTTTACCTCAAAGTAAGTGTAAATTTGGTAAGCAAACGCCCTATTGATTGACATGGAAATACAGAGCTGAACATTTCAATGTTGACAACACATAAGCATGTTTTATCATAGAGGTGAACATGTTGGCCTAAACAGCCCTACCAATGAATAGGTGGGTCAGATTTTCAGAAAATGTACAATTCAACTTCACCAATCATTTCAAATAACCCAAAGTTTAGACGAAAATAAAGATCAAAATACAAATCAACCTAACCAAACAGATTGCTAGAATCAACGCAATGCCAAATATACACGAATTTACCAGGTATTGACCAAATTGCAGCCTAATTTAGCAGAATTTACTAAATGTGTATATATATCTGCTGATTGTACATTTCTGAAAATCTGACCAAGGTACATGAAGACAGAGATTCATGGAGCACCAGAGGGGAAACTATCAGGCAAGAGGGTGGCCCTGAAGGACAATATCAGTGTAGCCGGTGTAGCTATGATGAATGGTAGCAGGTTGCTGGAGGGTCATGTGTCCCAGTATGATGCCACTGTGGTGACCAGGATTCTGGATGCAGGTAGGTTTAAGAGCCGAAGGTTGTTGCACTGATTTGTTTTTTTTAAAACCGTTTGTTGGTTGAATTGGGTACATCCTTTGGAATTAAACAATGTTTTCATTGGAATCCCGGTTGTAGCGTTTGATTCAGTTTTCTGCTATGATTCAGTTTGTGTAGAGAATAGTAAATCATGATAACCTTTCAAATATATCTAATATTAATAATTATTCTTTATCTGCTAAAATATTCATAATTATTCAAAATTATCATATTAGTATTTGTTATCCAGTATGTATCCATAGGGTGAAGACGTTGTCAGAAAATGTGCAATTAGCTATCACCAATCCACTCAAATAACCCAGGTTTAAGACAGAAATATAGTTTAAATTACAGTTCAAATAGATTGTCAAAATCATCCCCTTACAACATATACTCCGATATACAAAGTATTTATCATTTTTCGCCCGACTTTAGCAGAACGTACTAAATGTGTATGATGACCTGCCCCTCATGAATGTGCTTCTTGCCCCATGATATAGGGGGCGTGGTTGCAGGTAAAGCCACATGTGAGAACTTCTGTTTCTCGGGTATGAGTGTGACCAGTGACCAGGATGCCGTCCTCAACCCACATGACACCACTAGATCTGCCGGCGGCTCAAGCTCTGGCAGTGCCGTCTTAGTAGGTTCATTTTGTTAAGCCTGTTTTACACCAAACCGACATTTTAAAATAGATTGACAGTAGATTTCATTTCCTTAGCATTTTTTTTACATCATTCAGGGAAAAGTTTTACCATCTGTTTTATTCCAGAATTGGAACTATAGATAATCATTGGAACTATAGATAAATCAATTATCTTTTTTTGTGTGTAGGGGGAGTAGGTCCTGTCCTGGTTTTTTCCCCACACTTGATCTCAGATATGTTTTCTTTATTGTCAACATTCTCATTATTTTTATATGACTTATAAACATATCCTAGGATACGAGCTTCCCTCCTATCATATGTAAGAGGGGTATGCCCAGTTCTTCATGAACATACTTTCTAGCAATATTCTCCCTCTCTTCCTCCCTCTGTCTGTCTGTTTGCCTCTCATGTCTTTCTCCTCCTCTTTGACCGACGTTAATGCTGTACTCTAAGTTAAGGATGATCGCGGGTATTTCTCAGTTACCAAAAACGGCGGAGATTTTACGACATTGACCATGTTCATATTTATTTATTTTTTTATCATTTCTTAGGTTAGTGATGTTCAGTTATTAAAAAGAAACACTTCTGAAGATTGAACAGATCAGTATATGTTTTTTTCTTGTTTGTTATTCTTTTACAACACCGTAAGCCACCTTGTTTACATTGAGATTCTAAGCTATTCTACTGATATGTCAAGTTCGGGGGCCTGCAGCTCCTAAAGTAATCTGGGAACCACCAATTTTCTTGTTATTTTCAGAAAATATATTCCTTAAACTATAATATACTAAAGAATCAGCCAACTGTATTTACAATTTATGGTTTAAAATGGATGAAACGTTTCAAAAACACTCTTTTCTCCATAGAGAATTAATTAAATAACCTTTTATTTTCAAACGGAAATAGCAAAAAATCTAATTTGGGAACCCCCTTAAAAAAATTATATTTGAAATCAGCATGATTTGGAGTACAAACTGTGAAAAATCAGGCTGATCTATTTACTTTGGGAAATACCCGCGATCATCCTTAATATCTTTAAATACAAAGTATTTTCCGCATTTTCTTCCATTCTTTTCCAACCCATCTAAAAGTGATTTGACTGAAATTTGGGAGACTTTTTTTTTTATTATTTTTGCTACAGTGATTCTAAAGCATCGCTTTTTGTATTAGGGAGACCCGCCCGAACCTCTTCCTATGATGACTTCACCTTTTATCGCTCATTGGCGGCTCTTTTCGCTGGTTTAAATCTACTTATTATTGTCTAAATATGTAACAGCTACAGACTATTGATGAATTCAGTCCTATAATTTATAATATGAGTGAATTTGGTAAAAGTGTGTTTGTCTTAATAAGTGAGGATGCAGCTTTTAACTGAGAGTGCAGATTTCAATCAAGACTTCGGGTCCTGGGTATGACCATTAAGTGCCTTTCTGTCTCTTGTCTCTGTGTCTCTCTCCCTTCTTCTCTATCTCTATTTCCTGGGTAAGATCATAAACTGCCTGCCTCTTAGCTCTCCCGCCCTTGATATAACCATCTTAAATATGTTGATAAGGGCATAAAGCAACCAATCTCACTCAATCAAGACTTGTAAAACACATCTCCTCGCAGGTAGCCACTGGAGAAGTTGACCTCTCGGTAGGAGGAGACCAGGGAGGCTCTATCCGCATCCCTGCCGCCTCGTGTGGAATAGTGGGACTAAAACCTACCTATGGACTCGTGCCCTATACTGGTGCTGCCTCTACCAACAGGTGTATAGACTACTTGGGACCCATGGCCAGGACCGTCACTGACTGTGCACTGCTCTTAGAGGTAGTGATTTAACGCATTCATCGTCAATAAGTCTATACTTGTATTACATCTATGATTTAAAGGACTGGATTCATCAATATTCTGCTTCACCCATATATTAAGAATCCAGTGAGAAAAAAACTATATCACAACTTTTGTATGTTAGGCAAATTTCGCCCTCTTCTCTACCCGACTAATATGTTGAATGAAGCATTAAGTCTAATCATATGGATTTTTACATAACATGTTTTCCATCGATTTTACACTGAGATCCAACTCTGATAATTCCATGCAATTCAAGATTCAAAATGGCGGACATGCAGGTCCCCTATTGTATATTGATAGGATGCACTAAAATCAAATTTGAGCACACAGCTGTGTGTTTATTCTGAATCACTACAATAAAGTTTATAATTTAATTATTCCACAGTAATTGTTTCTATGCAGGTGTTGGCAGGACGGGATGGCATGGATGATAGACAGCCTGAGTTCTTTCCACAAGTACCAGAGTACAGTCAGGAGGTAAGGTGATCTGTTACAGGAAAATGAGTCACACGTCGCAAAGTTGATATTTTTCCGTGATTTATTCACAAGATCTCGTTGTAGGAACGGTCTCATGTTTGGGGTATCTTGTGCTTTAAGAATGCATGTACCAACCGAGTATTAAAGCGATGATAGAACGCAACCTTGAAAAATATGTAGGTGATTCCTATGATCTAATATAAAGGGTCTAAGGTATAGATGAGATGGAAATATAGAAAAAAGCTTGATGAATAATAACATCTATTTGTAAGACTGTATAATTTGGAATTTTCTTTAATGTGAATGTGAACGATATAGCACATGCAATGATGATAATTTTTCTGTAGAATCGTATTTACTTGGTCATGGCAACGCACGAAATATAACTGCATCTTGTCAGTCATGCGTCTTTCTTTATACAAATAATAATTGTTAAACTGTTTCAGCAAATAAAATATTTAAAAAAAGTATATATCCACGCAGTTTTAAGGTCATCCTCGACGCTAATTCTCCCCTAGGTGTCCACACAAACTATTGCAAACTTTTTTTTTAATCAAAAGTACAAAAATAAAACTGAAAATTTAGAAATGCTTATTAGCTGTCCTAATGTTTGATTCTTTGTTGCTACTTGTGACTCGTATTCCTGAGACACATCGGAATTATTGTACCTGAAAATGCAGCTATAATGTTGTTAATATTACTTATAACAAAGCCATACATACGCGCTCTGCTTATAATAAAAATTCATTTCAGCAAGCCCCAGGCAACATGCAAGTATACACAGTTTTATGGCTCAATGATGGGCACAATGGTTTATGTACCAACACACAGAGCATACAATTTCATGTAAATTCTCCTAGTTTAGACTAAATTCTTCTAAATTTGGGTTATTTCAGAAGATTGTTGCCCTCAGACGAATTGTACATTTTTCAACCCCCTAAGCGATGTTAATATTCTCATTCTTATACAAGTTATTCTCAGAATGTCTTTCTTCCTTCTGCAGCTCAAGAGCGACCTGACTGGCGTCAAGATAGGTCTATTACAGGAGGGCTTCGAGACATGCGACACAGAAGTGAGCGATATTATAAGAAAAGCGGGAGAAAGACTGAGAGAGAAAGGAGCTGATGTTGTTGATATCAGTATACCCATTCACAAACATGGTAGGAAAACCTAAAACTTGATTGTTGATTTAGAAGGAAATAGATAACATGTCACTTTCAAATATAATCCATTTTTCTCAATGTATAATTCATTTTCCTGTAACATTTCATTTAAAGTGACCTGTTTGTCTGATTTGGTACAATGGTTCAATGCCCTATTCAAACACATAAAACTACAAAGTAACAACATGTATTTAGAAAGCAGTACAGCCAGTGGAAGATGTATGCCCACTCGAAGTCTTTCTAGAACTTCCTCATCATCTTTCTTACACAGGCCCAGTCATTTATTCTCCTTTGCTGCTGGAGGGGGGATACAACACGATGTTGCAACACGGAGGTAGGGTAATCAGTATTAATCATCCTCATCTAAATTGATTGATTAATGGGTTTGATGATCAATTGATGACAGATTTGCTTTCATTGCATATTTTAAAAATAATCGTGGATGATCGAGTATAATGATAAGTGGAAAGACAATATTATCATATATGTAACCTATTTCTCTTTGATATTTCATGTTTTTATTTTATCTTATTCAATATTGTTGATATTCTTAGAATATACAACTTGTATAAGGCCAAAAAAAAAATAGGTGTGTTTCCGATTTATCTGGCTGAAAACTGGGTTGGGGGGGGGGGTAACTTTTTTTTTTTTGTTATTTTTTTTTGTTTGGTAACCTCCTCCTAGGAACTGAAAAAAATGTCTTTTTCATAACAATAGTTGTTTTGAACATGGGAAATGTGCCTTTTGACAGTTCCAGGTTAGGAAAACCCGTTATCCTGCATTTATAAGCTTTTTTTGTCAAAAAATCCAAAAAAAGTAAGACATGATGGGGAAAAAATCAGGTATGGTAAAATTTTTTTTAGGTAGGGTAAGGTTTTTCTAGGTAGGGGGGGGGGGGTAAATCGGAAACACACCTATTTTTTTTTTGCCTAATGATTGTTGATACACATTGGGTAATACATGCACATCAGAACTGTTTACGTAGAGTAGGTAAAATTAAGCAGTCCGGCCACTGTCGACAAAACCGTTGGCAATGCGTTGGCGATGAGGTAGTTGATAAGATTTTTATAACAAATTCATTGCATCGTCTTTTCATCAACTTGTCATCGCTATGCCTTCGGCAATAGCCAGCGATGACCGTAAATGAGTGGGTGATGTAAAAATTGCATTGGTAAGGGTAGTGGCGATGAGAAGTTGATGAGATTCCACATATAAAAGCATAAAAATTAGTTTTATAGTTGCCAAGGATTTTTTCCTTGTCGATGCCAAGACGATGCCACCACCAATAACCCTCCTCATCGACATGCATCACCAGCAATTC
This sequence comes from Sthenelais limicola, assembly GCA_942159475.1. NCBI lineage: Eukaryota > Metazoa > Annelida > Polychaeta > Phyllodocida > Sigalionidae > Sthenelais > Sthenelais limicola. Next base: position 39,187,041 of record OW804102.1, read on the forward strand.
CTTCATCTTTGCATCAACTTTGCATCGACACCATTTTGTTGACAGTGGCCAGACCGCTTTAGATATCATGCAATCAGGAGAAGAAAATAAGAAAGGCCTAAGTCTGAGTTACAAGTCTGAGTATGTGACCTCTTTGTCAAAACTACACTCAGATGGCAAATACAGAACTCTCTTATCTTTCCTTTTTTCTTGTGCAAGAAGCCAAATCATTCAATTGTTTTAATCAAATAAAGCACCAATATTATAGTTACAGGCATTCTCTTATGTGTTTTGTCTTTTTAGCCGCATGAGTAAAAGTTCTAGATACATTTAACTAAAACTACAGTAGATATTATGATCTTCCAGATACAAATTAAACAATACAAACCAGGAATGTTGTGACCTTTGTGTATATAAGAAAAGTGCTTTTCTCAGTAGCACCTAATGAGCTACATCAACATAACTGCATAAACATGAATATAAAGTTCTACTTTGTGTTTTTCTTTTACATGTACACGAATAGATGGAGTGACTAGAGTGCACGTAGTAGTCTTCTCCTACCTAGTCTTCTAACTATTTTCTTTCTATCCGATCGACGTCTGAAGAACTTTCTTAGCCTGGTCTAAGAATTATCTTATCTTACATTTATGACAGAGCCTGAATGAATGTGATTAATCCTATTTTGCTCAGGTTGTGGATTTGGCTCTAGAGGCTTCCATGACACAGCCCTGATGGATCACCAGACCAAGGCAGTGAAACATTCCGCCAACGACCTGCCTAAAGGAGTCAAACTCGTCTATCTGCTTGGGGAATACATCAAGGTGAAATATTGGACATAGGGGCCCGTTGTATAAGAAGTCCTTGCTTCAGATTCTCCTTCCTTAGCTACCCATCCTTGCCAAGCAGCTGGTAAAGCTGCGATTCCACAGAGCTGATCTTCATGCATCCTAATGCATCTTTGTTCTTTTGCAAGATCGCTTAAGGAGCAAAACACACCAATGCTCAATCCAATGGATTAACTTTGCTATACACTCTTAAAATTCGATGTTTGTACATCTCTTGGAGACCTCATGACGTTACGCTAACATGTGACTTGTTTGATTTAAAAACTGAAAATATAGAAATACTTTGTAGCTGTTCTAGTGTAGATCATTGGAATCAGCTTGATCTCATCGTTTCAAATATATGACGATACCTCAGAATCTTGTGACCTATTTTCCTGTAACAATTCACATATTTCCAACAAAAGTTGCTAAAACGTTGATATTAACCACATAATCATGGAATAAAGACAGGTCCACCTTTGGGTCATGTAATTGGTGGATGATACACATTATCTTTTTTCAAAATAGACTAACATCTGGAAGATCCAATTCATTTTGGTTTGGTTACCATAATTATCGGCATTCTTCTAGATCACCTTGTACAAAAAGAGGACAGTTTCTCCTTTTGTCATTACACTCCTTTTTCTTGAGAGGCTTGTGGACCAGGTCATCAAGAGATTTTCGATCTAATAAAAATAACCCTAATTTGAGGATCAAAATATACATAAACACACCTGAAGGGATATATAAATATAATATCAAAAATATATAAATCAAGGCAATACCAAATATATTCATCTATAAGATCAGCATTCATCATGTTTTAGCTTAATTTACTTAATGTGCAATAATACTATTTACAAAGTACATAATCTGACACGCTGTCTGTGCATCACCAGGAGACCACCAACCACAAGTACTACTCACACAGCTCTAACCTGGTCATGGGTCTCACCGCAGCCTATGATGAGGCGCTCACCCAGGTCGATGTGCTGCTCATGCCCACACTGCCTTTCACTGCCAGCAAACTGCCTTCCCAAAAGTGGAGCTACTTAGGTGAGGTATCAAGGGTTTCTTGTTATAACTTGGTTCATGACTTGAATATATATTTAGAATATTGTAGAGCTATTATAGAAGGAGAGTGGTCTTGGGTATGACCATAAAGTGCCTTTCAGGCTCCTTTCTCTGTCTCTCTCTCCCTTCTTCTCTATCTCTATTTCCTGGGTATGATCATAAACTGCCTCCCTCTCAGCTCTTCCGCCTTTGATATAACCATATTAAATGTGTTGATAAGGGCGTAAAGCAACCGATCTCACTCACTCACTGTAGAAGGAGAAATAAATAGAGACCGGAGGCTTTGAATCTCGAGATCCGACTGACTTATTTTATTTTACAAATGATACACGAGTTGTAGAGTGGTCGTGGTTACTGGTGATAGGCTGATACATTTCTATATGAACTCTGATATTACCTGATCCTCTTGCTAGACTTGCATAGTACTGCAATTAGTTAATTTGATAAGTAATAATTAGTGTTAATGATGATTTGGAATATTAATAATAATGTGGTTAATCAATATGATGCAATCATTGTCTAATATTGCGTAATATGATATAACCTTCTCCATTCGGAGCCCCAGTGGGTCTATTTTATTACTGAAGTCTTACATTATAAGGATACCAATGAATGCATACTTTCTGTTTTTGTACCCATGTTACCCATTGGTCCTGGGTATGACCATTAAGTAGCATTTTTGCCCCTACTGTAACAGTTGGTGGATAATCCCTTGATTTCGCCTGAGGATTATGTTAGTGCACCAGCAGCCCCTCGATGTTGGTCATTTAAAATTTGGTGTTATATAATGAACATAAATTTGGTTGTTAATGTTATCACACATCCATGTCTCTACATGTGCATGTTAATTTACCTCAACGCTGGCCTCCTCGACTATGAGCAGGTGTGGACTGCCCATTGGTCAGTCTGCACCTGTCAATCAAGGTGTGGGTAATTAGCATGCATAATGATCAGGGCTGATTTCTTCCTCCTTGGTTAGGAAACACTATATAGTTCAGATTTTCAGAAAATGTACAATTGGTAGCTGTACACATTTAGTAGGTTCTGCTAAATTAGGCTGCAATTTGGTCAATACTAAGTAAATTCAAGTATATTTGGCATTGCATTGATTCTAGCAATCTGTTTGGTTAGGTTGAACTGTATTTTGAACTTTACCTTCGTCTGAAATGTGGGTTATTTGAGAAGATTGGTGAAGCTGAATTGTACATTTTCTGAAAATCAGACCCATATAGGCAGTTACCTGCTGTATACAAACTATGTTATACTATCGGAATATAACAGGAATAACTACCACATCACAACATATTTCAACGAAAAATAAAGATCCAATGCTGGGGGTAAAATGTATCTTCTTACCCCACTTCCCATGCCAAAATCCCGAAAATGTCCCCGGCTACAAGGGTGCACTCACTCACCTCAACAGAAGAAAACACACCGTCATACAAACAGTTCAATACCTTCTCAAGCACAACAAAATGCAACTTGATTCCCAGGCAAACACAAACAAACTAAGTGCATGATGTACCATCACAGTGCCAGAACCATTCCACTCAAACAACCCCAACCCACTGACCAAGCCATGTATTTAAATTTATATTCTAGTTCTGACCAGATAGTCTTAGGTTTGACTTTGTTCTGTAGAATTAGGTCTAAAAATAGTTATGCTATTTTGAATTATCCCCTGTGAGCCCATATCTCAATGTTAATGTCTTCAATGGATTTTATAACTTTTCGAAAATAAAATAAATATGATTTTATAACTGCATTGTACATTGTGCATGTTTGTTAATAAATTGACTGACATTTTTACATAAGATTTGCTGTATAAAAATACTAAATAATAAAAAGAAAAAATAATTTGTTTTAATTTCACTTGTGCTTCTAGATGTGACCCGGGACACCATTGGTATGGTGAACAACACGTGCCAGTTTAATGCCACTGGTCACCCTGCCCTCACTGTTAATGGCGGCCAGCTGGAGGGCCTGCCTGTGGGCATGATGCTGGTGGGCAATAAGTGGAAGGAGCAGATCATCCTCAATACAGCTCTTGCACATGAGCAACTCATGGCTTAATGGGTCAGATTTTCAGAAAATGTACAATTCGCCTTCACAAATCCTCTCAAATAGCCCACATTTAATACAGAAATGACCTTCAAAATGCAGTTTTACATAACAGAATTGATACTTTAAATCAATTTGATACCAAATATATTCAGATATTTAATATATACAATATTCCGAGCTTATTTTTCAAGAATAAAAATATCAAAATATAGAAATAGTTAATAGATGTCCTATTGTTTACTATCATTGGAATCAGCTCGATCTCATCTTTTCAAATATAGTAATATCTCAAAATCCTTTTTCTGCGACTTGTGAGTCATTTTCCTGAAACATATCACATATACACGCTAATAATTGTGTAAGGGCAGCGTCTTCAGATAATACAGAAAATTAGACACTAACGTCTTCCAAAAGAAAATGAGTCACAAGTAGCAAAAGTGATATTTCTGTCATTCATTCACAAGATCTCTATGTTGGAATGGTTTTATCTTTGGAGTGTCTAATGCTTGAGGTTGCATAAATACATGTACGCAACGTCATGATAGTGTATTAAATACATCCCCGCATTTCAAAGCTCATCCTATGAGTAGAAAAATAGAACTTACTAGTTATCATCCACCCAAAAATATTCCTTTTTTTTTTATAAATAAAGATATCCAACTTAAAATACAGAAATACATATTAGGTGTCCTAATGTTTACTATGATTAGAATCACCTTGATCTCTTTCTAATATAGTGATATCTCAAAATCCACATTTTTCAAAAACACATCACATTTCTTCTTATTCAGGATAAAGGCTACCATTATTCTCTATGGTTTTCCTGATTTTGAATCAGTCTCAGAAATTGTACACCAGTCAAAAACTATTTCTGTAGCATAACGGCTGGGGCACTTACTTTACATGGGTAAGGTCAGGAGTTTTTAGAAGATGTAAAAAAAGACACCAAAATAACGTATTAAAAATGATGTTAAGAAAAACATTTTGTTTTATGTATTATGGTAAGACGTTTGACTTTACAGTGTATAAAGAATGTGCGCGCATGAGTTGGCAGAAAGCAATGATAATGAGGTTCAGTAAGTCTAACACATATGTAAACATAAATTTATTAATTAATGTAACCGTATCTCTGATATACAAACATAGGTGTAAAGAAAGAAAGAGCTGTTTCATGTCACAATTCATATGTTATACATGAAAATACAACCTAAACCACAACAAAGATACAGATATGGTTACGTTATTGAGGACTGTGTGGAGAACAACATGTGGTTAGATATGAATAAATACGAGTAAATAGCCTAAGGCTTCCTCAGACTTAACATCAAAAAAGGTATCTAGCAGTTATACACTTCTGGATGTTACAGTCCAGGCAAGGAGCCTACTGAGAAATATTGTACATGGGAGATGTAGGCCTCCTTTTCCTATCTCATTTATTGAGTACAAATAAATATCTAGAATTGAATGATTAGTGAATTTTGGGAAGGTGACCCATCACCGATTATATTGACCGAGACCTTGGAGACTCGATGCGGTAACCACGCCCCCCGCATCTATTGACGTTACGTCATAATCATAATATTCCATCCACTCCTCCATTTCCTCACTCTACGCCCTACGGCTGACCCGCGTTGTGTGACGGCGAAGACAAACAAATAGGATGCGGTAGAGAATCGGGTAGGTGGTGGCGACTGTCGGATTACTTTTGAACCATCTCTTGTTTTAGAGGCGGAAACCTGTGATATTTTGTCGAACTCTCCTTCTAGTGAGGTTGGTAACGGTGGCAAGATGGAGGCCACAGTCGTCGAGTTTGACAATTCCGTATGTTCGACAGTTGCTTATTCTCCTGATTCTCTCCCGGTAAATGCTTTTCAACATTCTTGCCATGACAATTGTGTTTATACATCTATTTGTGATCGTATTGCAAAATTTTATCTTGATGGTAGTTGTGATAATGACGAGGGCATTATTTTTGTCTCTCCTACTTCTGCTAAGGGCCGTTCGGTCAAAGTTTATGATAAATGTTTTCATGGTAGTTGTAGTTGTATTCATATGTTGGGCGGATTACCCGTTCAATTGAAACCGTGCAGAGTTGCGGCTTCTTTATTTTACCAAGGTTGTGATATATTTACAAAATATCTTGATGTTTTCTATTATACAATTGATGGTATCGATGTGGTGGACACGCCAGTAGAGGCGTACGACCTACCAAATTACTCTTCTATTTTAGAAGATTCTGCACGTCTCAAAATGGATAAAATTGTGGCTAACGAAATACTTGAAGGTTATGTTTCAATTGTTGATGATAAACCTAAATGCATTCACGCCCTAGGGGCAGTATTTAAACCTGACGGTAGTGTCAGGCCTATAACCGACTGTTCTCGGCCAGATGAATCATCCGTTAACTTTCACTGCTCATCTCTTATACGTTCTTTTTCGTATAAAAATATTGACGATGCTACAAGTTTGGTGGAACAAGGAGATTATATGTGTGTGGTTGATATCAAAGCGGCGTACAGAGCTGTAGCCGTTAATCCAGACCATCGTACATTATGTGGTTTTCGCTGGACTATTGATGGACAAGAGAAATATTTAACAGACAATCGCTTGTGCTTTGGATTACGTATTGGTCCATGTGTATTTGATAATATTTCTAACTTCATAGCTGATTCTATGTATAAATTGTACGATGTGCGTGTGGTTAACTATTTAGACGACTTTTTCCTGGCGTCTGATTCCCTCCACAAATGTTCCCTTGCCCGCAATACCCTTATATCCTTCCTTCGGTCCCTTGGCTTTTATGTAGCCTGGCATAAGGTTACCACGCCAGCTACATCATGCATCTATCTCGGATTTGAAGTGGATTCAGTGGCTATGACAGTCCGCCTACCCCAGAACAAAATTGACAAACTTCGGCTTCTTCTGGACAATGTGAAACTATCTAAGTATATTTCTAAGAAAGAATTAGAAAGACTTTGTGGCTATTTAGCCCACTGTGCATCGGTATTTAAAGGTGGGCGTACATTTTGTCGTCGTATGTTTGACCTTTATAAAGTGATGTCATGTAAAAAACTGCACAGATCAACCATTTCAGACGCCTTCAGGAGAGACCTAGACTGGTGGCACGCTTTTTGTAAGGTATTTAATGGCATGGGTCTATTGTCTAGGCGTGAGTACCATCTACCGATGGTTTCGGATTCTTCTAGTCGAGGCTTTGGCATCTTCATGGGGTCAGACTGGATAGCAGGAGGTTGGGGCGTTCATTCTGTCCCTTGGGATGACTCAACATGTAATCACATTGCCAAAAGCCCTTCAGAAAATGTTAAATGGGACAATATCAATGTGCAGGAACTTTTCCCCATTTTATTGGGCGTGAAAAGGTGGAAGCATTTATTCAAGAATTGTAGTGTGCATTGCTTCATCGACAACACCCAAGTTGTCGCCATGCTTACATCTGGCGTCAGCATCAACCGTACATGCATGCAATGGCTATATGAACTATATTGGGTTATGTTTATCTATGGAATCGAGTTAATACCTCACTACATTAATACAAAAAATAATGTTGTCGCTGACTTCCTATCTCGTCTACCTTACCAAAGTAAGCCCGTCGACTATTCAATCCTAGATGATGCTGGACTGTGTTGTTTTAATGATGAATATAATTGTAGGAATGGACAAATGGATGACCAGGGTCAGACAGCTCCAGTCAGCATCGGTTGCACCATCCACTCTGCGTCAGAGGGAACGCCAGTGGAAAGTATTTAAATCGTTTCTTCACGCCAATGGGTTATCATCATCAACTATTCGTCTTGACGCCTTGTGTATGTACACCGCATACCTCTCTGGATTCATGAAAGCCTCATCGGTCTCAACTTATTTATCTGGCGTCACCTTCGGTGCCCGTTTGAGACTTATTGACTGCCCGGCGTTATCCCATCCTGTGATTAAATCAGTTCTCAGAGGTGTCAGTAAACTTCCAGGGGCAAGTCCCACGCCTGCTGATCCTCTGCTACCGTGTCATCTTAGGAAAATGTTTGCCTTTGTGAACACTTCATCAAAAGCTCAAATTAAACTGTGGGCCATGATCTTGTTCCTGTTTAGATCATTATTACGTGTTGGCCATGTTATTTCGTCGCCTCATAGCTTGTCAAGGCAGGATATTACATGTGCTCCATGGGGCGTGATTATCAACGTAAAATCATCAAAAACTACGTCTACGCCCTTCAAATTACCTCTTGTGAAGCTGGGTAATCGTCCCTTGTGTGCTGTACATTGGCTTTCAAAGTTTTGGGCATCATCACCTTTACCTAACTCTGCCTTGCTATTTGCCACTGCAAGCGTACCCACTCCTGCTTATGAGGAAATCAAATCATTTCTATGTGACTTAGTGCGTAAAGCTGGCCTGGTGGGCGTGTATTCTACCCAATCACTTAGACGGGGTGGAGCGACTTATATGTCGTCGATTGGTGTTAATCTATCAGATATTAAAGCGAGAGGACATTGGTTATCATCGAGCGTGGATTCCTACATTACTCCAGACTTGGACTTAAAACTTAAAGTGGACTCATTCACTGCGGAAATGCTGTCATCATAATCTCTCCGGTTTGGCCTGGTTTGGTATAATAAACCCCATATTTTATGTGGTTTCAGGCCATACCTGTGTTTCTCCATTCATTCTCTATTTAGAATATTCAACAAGTCGAGGGACACATATGGGAAGGTGACCCATCACCGATTATATTGACCGAGACCTTGGAGACTCGATGCGGTAACCACGCCCCCCGCATCTATTGACGTTACGTCATAATCATAATATTCCATCCACTCCTCCAATTCCTCACTCTACGCCCTACGCCTGACCCGCACGCACGTCAGAAATTTTTTCTTTATATTTGTATATGTTTATGGTATAATAAACCCCATATTTTATGTGGTTTCAGGCCATACCTGTGTTTCTCCATTCATTCTCTATTTAGAATATTCAACAAGTCGAGGGACACATATGTTGCAGATATTTAAATGACAGTACAACAACTGTCAGCTACATTAAGGACACAGTGTAAGCCTGATCTTTTGGGTAGAGATAACATCTGTATGTCCCATACACAACTTGGCTGTGTATCTGTCAGCAACATCGTAAAACATAGCACAAGGGGGTAGAGTAACAGTGACTGGGGCTACTGAAGTTTCATTATATTTGCAGGGCCTTTGCAAGGATGCTAAATAACAGACACAACTTTCATTTCAAGTTCTGTTTATATGTGTGTAAAATACAAAAGATAATCTCATCCTCTTTGAAATATTAAGCCGTTCCCAGAAGTTATATATCAATCTCAGAATAATAAGTCCCATCATTCCATCATTTATTCAAATTAGGTGTTTTGCCTGTCTAGTCCCTCATAGAGAGCCTCACATAGCATGTGCATGCCTGTGGTTTAGGACCTTCGCCTGGAGTGACTGGAGCAGACGACGCTCTGGTCATATATTGCATATTATCATCTTAACTGCCCCCCATTTTGAGGTACTGAAAAATGGAACAGACTCATACTGGATGCAGGTTAAGACTCTGAGAGTCATCGGACCAGTGTAGGCAGACCAGTGTCTCTATAGGGCTGTCATGGAGAGAGTCACCACCTGGTGGAACTGGCCTGTAACATATGTTTTGTGCTCGTGACAGGCAGTAGCGGTAGGTGGCACCACTGCTCCTGGTGTTACTGGATATTCTATAGAGGCACAGGGTCCACAACGGGGGTCACAGTGCGGGCCAAAATGGGGGCCTCAACAGGGGTCACAGCAAGGGCCAAAAGGGGGCCTCAGTGGGGCCAAGTGTTTTATCTACAAGTGTTTTATTTACAACATAAATTTGTGGAAATGTTTTAATTGTTGGAGTTGCTTAGGGATACTAGTAGCATGCTTATATATACCAAATTTCAAGACAGTGTATTAAATATATTCATGCATTTCTAAGGTCATCTTATAGAGAGTATTTTAATTACTTTACTAGTAAATGTCCACCTAGAAATATTACCAACGTTTTTCTCAAAGCTTAAAATAACAAACATATGAAATAGAAATACATATTAGCTGTCCCAATCTTTTCCATCATTGGAACCCACTTGCTCTCATCTTTTCAAATAAGATGATCTCTCAAAATCAATGTTCTCAACATGTCACATTTGTGACATCATTGAAGTAGGTCAGGGAACCCATATATAGCAAGGATCTATTAGGCTGATAGCATACAATTAAAGAGGTGAAATTCATTTTTATATCTTGCAATATGCTGATATATTCCTGTTAAAATCCAAAATGGACCCTTGTCATATGATAAGTGTAAAAATCTTGTATGAAGCATAACAAGTGATCAGGATGAGGATTTTAACACAGTGCTGGTTATTGCTTTATAAAGTATATATATAGATAAATTGTTGTGGTTGTAACAGTTGGATTGGAAATTATGTTTGTAAGAGTTACAGTGAATTTGCTTTACCAAGTTCTGTTTTGAGATTTATACAAACATTTAACGAAGAAGGCAAGCCCATGAGGAAACAATAAACCTGACTTGGCCCCATCTAACTGTGCTGTGAGGGACTGTGTCAGTGCCATATGGGTCATTTTTTCTGAACGTGTACAATTGGCAAATTCCTGACTTGTGTCAGTTCTCCCATCCATAGCAGCCATAATCTCGCATTTACATTAATGCAATATATCTCAAATTAACAAGAAGAAAATAAGCTTTCCAGAAATATATACCTTTATATGATTACAATGAAGACATCGTATTCTTTTTTAGGGTCGAAATGAAAAATACATGCATTTTAGAGGTTCTCCTCTTGATTTAAGAAGTTTGAATTTTATATTCAAACATGTGTTTGATCATTTATCTCATTTTATTTTGTCTTTCCAAGTAGAGTTTTGGTCTACAACTCTATGGAAGGGATAGTATGACCTAGGTACCAAGGGTTAATTATTGGGGGCCAAGAGAAATTTTAACCATTTTTAAACAAACGCCCATCATCATTAATATCTGCAATTATTGAACAAATCAGCATAGTATTTCCAATACTACAATTTACTTGAATGTATTAAGCATCTTTTTTGTGAACAAAATAAAAAAACTAAAAACCTCTACTCCCATTTGTTAAGAAATAACAATACATCCACAAAACCATCCTCAGTTTATACTAATTATGCTGATGGACGTTTGCTGGACTTACTATGACAAGAAATGTGTTATCCAAGCAACACAAATGTTTCAAACTCACTGTAATGGTGGTATTTCTAAATGATATGCCAAAGTCAACATTGAAAAAGCAAAATCCTGATTTCAAAGGGATTTTGGATGATTTTATAGCAAGATTATTAACAAGGCAAACGTCCATCAGGAAAATAATGCCCACCATTGAAATTCTCTGCTGAGCCAGCTCTGCTCAGTATGATTACCTGTGTACAAGAGTCATCTTTAGCTGGAAACATACAATGGTAAGTACCAGACTTTTCTAGCATAAATCTTACTTTGTTTTGTCAAGAATAGCATGAAAAACTGAAAATTCCATTCTAACTGTATGAGGGATAATGATTAATGTACTGTAGTGTCAACTAAAATGGTCAGAAAGTTTCAAAACATTGTATATTTTGTGTCAATTGTCTTTAGAAATCAATGGCTAAAATAATTTTAGTCAATGCACAGAGCCAGATTGCTTTACTCATCTGATCAGAACTGCACATGTTAGGTTAAATCAGGCAAAACGCCCATCATGGTTATGATTGCAGTATAGATTTGTCTCTTAAGGTGCTAATAGTCAATGTAAATATGATTTTGTTGTGTTTGTAATGTTGTATGACTTGTATTGGTATGCAAGAAATACTTTCTTGTGGTTGAGCAATGGCTAAATCCTAATCTGGCTGATACACAATGAGGTAATCATTTTGCTATGACAAACGCCCATCATCAAAATGAAAAATAACTCAGTATATTTGGCATATTGTCTGTGTTAATAACATGGAAACATGCCCCTGTATGTTTGTTATTGCATCCAATCATTTAAACATGTTCTTTATATTCTACATTCTCATATTCAGTGGATTTTGTAATGTACAGTGTTTGCATTGTTTTTCATGATGGGCGTTTGTGAATATAGCAAATTATATAGAGTGGGTCTAGCAACAGCCCTGCTCATTTTTCAATGCCCTTCTTTCAATATTTTCTTTTATAAACTACTGTTTAATCATATATAAATGGTTAAGGGTGGAACTATTACTATACTTTAGTACAAGGGGCACCATTTCCATGATGGGCGTTTGCCATTGCAATCTTCACCCTCAAAAACTTATGAAGGATTCTTTCAACAACCACCAAATTTAAATGACAAATGCAGGAAATTATACTATATAAGAAATGACATTAGAATTTTCCCTTTAAAAATTAGGTTGTGATATATTTACAAAATATCTTGATGTTTTCTATTATACAATTGATGGTATCGATGTGGTGGACACGCCAGTAGAGGCGTACGACCTACCAAATTACTCTTCTATTTTAGAAGATTCTGCACGTCTCAAAATGGATAAAATTGTGGCTAACGAAATACTTGAAGGTTATGTTTCAATTGTTGATGATAAACCTAAATGCATTCACGCCCTAGGGGCAGTATTTAAACCTGACGGTAGTGTCAGGCCTATAACCGACTGTTCTCGGCCAGATGAATCATCCGTTAACTTTCACTGCTCATCTCTTATACGTTCTTTTTCGTATAAAAATATTGACGATGCTACAAGTTTGGTGGAACAAGGAGATTATATGTGTGTGGTTGATATCAAAGCGGCGTACAGAGCTGTAGCCGTTAATCCAGACCATCGTACATTATGTGGTTTTCGCTGGACTATTGATGGACAAGAGAAATATTTAACAGACAATCGCTTGTGCTTTGGATTACGTATTGGTCCATGTGTATTTGATAATATTTCTAACTTCATAGCTGATTCTATGTATAAATTGTACGATGTGCGTGTGGTTAACTATTTAGACGACTTTTTCCTGGCGTCTGATTCCCTCCACAAATGTTCCCTTGCCCGCAATACCCTTATATCCTTCCTTCGGTCCCTTGGCTTTTATGTAGCCTGGCATAAGGTTACCACGCCAGCTACATCATGCATCTATCTCGGATTTGAAGTGGATTCAGTGGCTATGACAGTCCGCCTACCCCAGAACAAAATTGACAAACTTCGGCTTCTTCTGGACAATGTGAAACTATCTAAGTATATTTCTAAGAAAGAATTAGAAAGACTTTGTGGCTATTTAGCCCACTGTGCATCGGTATTTAAAGGTGGGCGTACATTTTGTCGTCGTATGTTTGACCTTTATAAAGTGATGTCATGTAAAAAACTGCACAGATCAACCATTTCAGACGCCTTCAGGAGAGACCTAGACTGGTGGCACGCTTTTTGTAAGGTATTTAATGGCATGGGTCTATTGTCTAGGCGTGAGTACCATCTACCGATGGTTTCGGATTCTTCTAGTCGAGGCTTTGGCATCTTCATGGGGTCAGACTGGATAGCAGGAGGTTGGGGCGTTCATTCTGTCCCTTGGGATGACTCAACATGTAATCACATTGCCAAAAGCCCTTCAGAAAATGTTAAATGGGACAATATCAATGTGCAGGAACTTTTCCCCATTTTATTGGGCGTGAAAAGGTGGAAGCATTTATTCAAGAATTGTAGTGTGCATTGCTTCATCGACAACACCCAAGTTGTCGCCATGCTTACATCTGGCGTCAGCATCAACCGTACATGCATGCAATGGCTATATGAACTATATTGGGTTATGTTTATCTATGGAATCGAGTTAATACCTCACTACATTAATACAAAAAATAATGTTGTCGCTGACTTCCTATCTCGTCTACCTTACCAAAGTAAGCCCGTCGACTATTCAATCCTAGATGATGCTGGACTGTGTTGTTTTAATGATGAATATAATTGTAGGAATGGACAAATGGATGACCAGGGTCAGACAGCTCCAGTCAGCATCGGTTGCACCATCCACTCTGCGTCAGAGGGAACGCCAGTGGAAAGTATTTAAATCGTTTCTTCACGCCAATGGGTTATCATCATCAACTATTCGTCTTGACGCCTTGTGTATGTACACCGCATACCTCTCTGGATTCATGAAAGCCTCATCGGTCTCAACTTATTTATCTGGCGTCACCTTCGGTGCCCGTTTGAGACTTATTGACTGCCCGGCGTTATCCCATCCTGTGATTAAATCAGTTCTCAGAGGTGTCAGTAAACTTCCAGGGGCAAGTCCCACGCCTGCTGATCCTCTGCTACCGTGTCATCTTAGGAAAATGTTTGCCTTTGTGAACACTTCATCAAAAGCTCAAATTAAACTGTGGGCCATGATCTTGTTCCTGTTTAGATCATTATTACGTGTTGGCCATGTTATTTCGTCGCCTCATAGCTTGTCAAGGCAGGATATTACATGTGCTCCATGGGGCGTGATTATCAACGTAAAATCATCAAAAACTACGTCTACGCCCTTCAAATTACCTCTTGTGAAGCTGGGTAATCGTCCCTTGTGTGCTGTACATTGGCTTTCAAAGTTTTGGGCATCATCACCTTTACCTAACTCTGCCTTGCTATTTGCCACTGCAAGCGTACCCACTCCTGCTTATGAGGAAATCAAATCATTTCTATGTGACTTAGTGCGTAAAGCTGGCCTGGTGGGCGTGTATTCTACCCAATCACTTAGACGGGGTGGAGCGACTTATATGTCGTCGATTGGTGTTAATCTATCAGATATTAAAGCGAGAGGACATTGGTTATCATCGAGCGTGGATTCCTACATTACTCCAGACTTGGACTTAAAACTTAAAGTGGACTCATTCACTGCGGAAATGCTGTCATCATAATCTCTCCGGTTTGGCCTGGTTTGGTATAATAAACCCCATATTTTATGTGGTTTCAGGCCATACCTGTGTTTCTCCATTCATTCTCTATTTAGAATATTCAACAAGTCGAGGGACACATATGGGAAGGTGACCCATCACCGATTATATTGACCGAGACCTTGGAGACTCGATGCGGTAACCACGCCCCCCGCATCTATTGACGTTACGTCATAATCATAATATTCCATCCACTCCTCCAATTCCTCACTCTACGCCCTACGCCTGACCCGCACGCACGTCAGAAATTTTTTCTTTATATTTGTATATGTTTATGGTATAATAAACCCCATATTTTATGTGGTTTCAGGCCATACCTGTGTTTCTCCATTCATTCTCTATTTAGAATATTCAACAAGTCGAGGGACACATATGTTGCAGATATTTAAATGACAGTACAACAACTGTCAGCTACATTAAGGACACAGTGTAAGCCTGATCTTTTGGGTAGAGATAACATCTGTATGTCCCATACACAACTTGGCTGTGTATCTGTCAGCAACATCGTAAAACATAGCACAAGGGGGTAGAGTAACAGTGACTGGGGCTACTGAAGTTTCATTATATTTGCAGGGCCTTTGCAAGGATGCTAAATAACAGACACAACTTTCATTTCAAGTTCTGTTTATATGTGTGTAAAATACAAAAGATAATCTCATCCTCTTTGAAATATTAAGCCGTTCCCAGAAGTTATATATCAATCTCAGAATAATAAGTCCCATCATTCCATCATTTATTCAAATTAGGTGTTTTGCCTGTCTAGTCCCTCATAGAGAGCCTCACATAGCATGTGCATGCCTGTGGTTTAGGACCTTCGCCTGGAGTGACTGGAGCAGACGACGCTCTGGTCATATATTGCATATTATCATCTTAACTGCCCCCCATTTTGAGGTACTGAAAAATGGAACAGACTCATACTGGATGCAGGTTAAGACTCTGAGAGTCATCGGACCAGTGTAGGCAGACCAGTGTCTCTATAGGGCTGTCATGGAGAGAGTCACCACCTGGTGGAACTGGCCTGTAACATATGTTTTGTGCTCGTGACAGGCAGTAGCGGTAGGTGGCACCACTGCTCCTGGTGTTACTGGATATTCTATAGAGGCACAGGGTCCACAACGGGGGTCACAGTGCGGGCCAAAATGGGGGCCTCAACAGGGGTCACAGCAAGGGCCAAAAGGGGGCCTCAGTGGGGCCAAGTGTTTTATCTACAAGTGTTTTATTTACAACATAAATTTGTGGAAATGTTTTAATTGTTGGAGTTGCTTAGGGATACTAGTAGCATGCTTATATATACCAAATTTCAAGACAGTGTATTAAATATATTCATGCATTTCTAAGGTCATCTTATAGAGAGTATTTTAATTACTTTACTAGTAAATGTCCACCTAGAAATATTACCAACGTTTTTCTCAAAGCTTAAAATAACAAACATATGAAATAGAAATACATATTAGCTGTCCCAATCTTTTCCATCATTGGAACCCACTTGCTCTCATCTTTTCAAATAAGATGATCTCTCAAAATCAATGTTCTCAACATGTCACATTTGTGACATCATTGAAGTAGGTCAGGGAACCCATATATAGCAAGGATCTATTAGGCTGATAGCATACAATTAAAGAGGTGAAATTCATTTTTATATCTTGCAATATGCTGATATATTCCTGTTAAAATCCAAAATGGACCCTTGTCATATGATAAGTGTAAAAATCTTGTATGAAGCATAACAAGTGATCAGGATGAGGATTTTAACACAGTGCTGGTTATTGCTTTATAAAGTATATATATAGATAAATTGTTGTGGTTGTAACAGTTGGATTGGAAATTATGTTTGTAAGAGTTACAGTGAATTTGCTTTACCAAGTTCTGTTTTGAGATTTATACAAACATTTAACGAAGAAGGCAAGCCCATGAGGAAACAATAAACCTGACTTGGCCCCATCTAACTGTGCTGTGAGGGACTGTGTCAGTGCCATATGGGTCATTTTTTCTGAACGTGTACAATTGGCAAATTCCTGACTTGTGTCAGTTCTCCCATCCATAGCAGCCATAATCTCGCATTTACATTAATGCAATATATCTCAAATTAACAAGAAGAAAATAAGCTTTCCAGAAATATATACCTTTATATGATTACAATGAAGACATCGTATTCTTTTTTAGGGTCGAAATGAAAAATACATGCATTTTAGAGGTTCTCCTCTTGATTTAAGAAGTTTGAATTTTATATTCAAACATGTGTTTGATCATTTATCTCATTTTATTTTGTCTTTCCAAGTAGAGTTTTGGTCTACAACTCTATGGAAGGGATAGTATGACCTAGGTACCAAGGGTTAATTATTGGGGGCCAAGAGAAATTTTAACCATTTTTAAACAAACGCCCATCATCATTAATATCTGCAATTATTGAACAAATCAGCATAGTATTTCCAATACTACAATTTACTTGAATGTATTAAGCATCTTTTTTGTGAACAAAATAAAAAAACTAAAAACCTCTACTCCCATTTGTTAAGAAATAACAATACATCCACAAAACCATCCTCAGTTTATACTAATTATGCTGATGGACGTTTGCTGGACTTACTATGACAAGAAATGTGTTATCCAAGCAACACAAATGTTTCAAACTCACTGTAATGGTGGTATTTCTAAATGATATGCCAAAGTCAACATTGAAAAAGCAAAATCCTGATTTCAAAGGGATTTTGGATGATTTTATAGCAAGATTATTAACAAGGCAAACGTCCATCAGGAAAATAATGCCCACCATTGAAATTCTCTGCTGAGCCAGCTCTGCTCAGTATGATTACCTGTGTACAAGAGTCATCTTTAGCTGGAAACATACAATGGTAAGTACCAGACTTTTCTAGCATAAATCTTACTTTGTTTTGTCAAGAATAGCATGAAAAACTGAAAATTCCATTCTAACTGTATGAGGGATAATGATTAATGTACTGTAGTGTCAACTAAAATGGTCAGAAAGTTTCAAAACATTGTATATTTTGTGTCAATTGTCTTTAGAAATCAATGGCTAAAATAATTTTAGTCAATGCACAGAGCCAGATTGCTTTACTCATCTGATCAGAACTGCACATGTTAGGTTAAATCAGGCAAAACGCCCATCATGGTTATGATTGCAGTATAGATTTGTCTCTTAAGGTGCTAATAGTCAATGTAAATATGATTTTGTTGTGTTTGTAATGTTGTATGACTTGTATTGGTATGCAAGAAATACTTTCTTGTGGTTGAGCAATGGCTAAATCCTAATCTGGCTGATACACAATGAGGTAATCATTTTGCTATGACAAACGCCCATCATCAAAATGAAAAATAACTCAGTATATTTGGCATATTGTCTGTGTTAATAACATGGAAACATGCCCCTGTATGTTTGTTATTGCATCCAATCATTTAAACATGTTCTTTATATTCTACATTCTCATATTCAGTGGATTTTGTAATGTACAGTGTTTGCATTGTTTTTCATGATGGGCGTTTGTGAATATAGCAAATTATATAGAGTGGGTCTAGCAACAGCCCTGCTCATTTTTCAATGCCCTTCTTTCAATATTTTCTTTTATAAACTACTGTTTAATCATATATAAATGGTTAAGGGTGGAACTATTACTATACTTTAGTACAAGGGGCACCATTTCCATGATGGGCGTTTGCCATTGCAATCTTCACCCTCAAAAACTTATGAAGGATTCTTTCAACAACCACCAAATTTAAATGACAAATGCAGGAAATTATACTATATAAGAAATGACATTAGAATTTTCCCTTTAAAAATTTTTTTTTTTTTCATATTCATGGGGCCTCACTATATATTACATTTTACTCTCATTTTCAGATCAACATGATTGGAAAATCACCACCAACAGAGCATAAAAGGGCAGCTGTGTCCCCCAGGGACTACTGGAGAGGAAAGGTAGCCTCCTGCCAGACTTGGAAGGCCCCCAACAATGAATGGAAGAGAAAAATGTTTAAAATAATAGATTTAATCAATACGAAAGTTATTCCACCTACAATATCCACAATACATGTATCAGCTGCTGATGAGTTATAAACATTACAGGAGTGTAGGAGAACATGTTGAGCTTGTTTCCTTAAAGAATTATCCATGTATGGCTATCATTATGGTCATTTAGAAGATGTTTGATAACTCTCTACATGCACAAACGCCCATCATTGAAAACCTAACGCCCATCATGATAACTCTTTTGTAAGGCCAGCTTGAAGGTTATATACTCTTTCTTTGATGATTTGAATACTTCCTTTGTAATGACAGGTGACACTACTTCTCTGTTGAGATTTTTGGATTGGAAAGTCCGTTTTTTATACCTTGAAGTCATGTGTAGCCATTGTTAATACTCAATAAAATAAAGTATACTTTTTTCGTATATTATTTAATTGAAATACACTTGTCTGGTTTTATTCTCAGTGGTTGATAAATATATAGCAATATTGAACCATTTCAAGTTCATTCAGAACGAAATAGGAATGATTATGGGCTTTTACTTCATTATGTATAATAGGCTTTTGCCACAAACGCCCATCAGTGAAATACAGCATCTTTGGGATGGAGTATTTTTAACACAACTATGTTGAAGGTCCTATAACTTGGGGAAGTATTAGATAATGTACTTGTTATTACCCAGGTGCATTATTAAGGTTCAAGCCCTGGTTCAAGTATTTGAAACCAATGTATGGGAAAAAAATGGATGATGGGTATGTTGAGGAAATAGGGCTGATGCACTCAGCTCAATTTTGTCATGAAGTTATACTTCTTGGTTATAACAATTTTTACAGCAGATTCATTGCCATGTTGTCTTATTGTGGTGTACTTCTAGGCTTCATGTACAGATAGAATTAACTATAAGGTGTGTGTTTCATCTTAAATGAGTTATGATGACGGGCGTTTGCCAATTTCTAAACCCCAAATTTTGACTTATCATAAAAACTGAACCAGTGGGAGGAAATGTGTATAATGGGTATTGACAGACACCTCAAAACCTGGGCTCATGAGATATGTAGGTTTCAAATTGATCTGGAAAACCTTTTGAAATTCCAAACTTCTGGCTGAATTGTACACGTTTAGAAAAAATGACCCATATGTGTCAGGCTCTGTAGCTTGGATAAGGAAGCAATAAACCTGACTTGACCCCATCTAACTGTGCTGAGAGGGAGCTGTATCAGTGCCATATATATGTCAGGCTCTGTAGCTTGGATAAGGAAACAATGAACCTGACTTGGCCCCATCTAACTGTGCTGAGAGGGAGCTGTGTCAGTGCCATATATATCAGGCTCTGTAACTTGGATACAAGGTAGACTGATGATGGTCCACAGAGGCTTCACAATTACCTTCTGACACTAACTCTATTATAGAGAGAGGGTACAAGGATTTAGGACAACTATAGCTCACCACATTGTTGTTTTCTGTATGCCTTCTCCACTACTAAATGTGGAAAATATATCTCATTCTATTACCCTCTTCTAGAAGTGAAACAGGAATACATGCATGTTAATAAGTCAGTGAGTTATATATATGAACTTATTTTACTTCCTACAGTTGTTACATTTCATGGTGTATAATTCTGTTAAAGGTATTGACTTATGTATGTTTTTTTATTTGGATTATCAAATTGTGGCAACACCTTGTCTCTGGGCATAATAGCAGTTAGAACACTTTTAGGCCATTTTCATGCAATATTACCATTATTTATTTTTTTATAAATTCACTGATATTATATGTTGTCATACTGTCATGAAAATCTCTGTGAATGTTATGACCTTTGAGTAATAACAATCATGGATAGCCATGGATGTTATAGGATTTCAGTTATAACATTCAGAGTAACCTGAAACAATGCATTGAAACGATTAATTTGGACGAAAATATAAGAAAGGGTGGTTGCTATGGTGGTTAATTATGCAAGCTGATGTGCTCGCTGATTAATTATAAAACAGCTGTTGGCTTGCTAGGTTGCTTGCTGGTGTATTATTAATGGCTGGAGGCCTTCTTGGTTCTTTGATTTATATCGCTTGGGGTGACCACAACCCCACTCTGACCACATGTGGTGAGAGGCCTGGGGTGGGGAGGGCCAGGGCGAGGGGCAATCAATTTGTTGGTAATAAAAAGTAATTAGACGATTAGAGGGTAATAAATCAACCATGTTCAAGCTTGATTAATAGTAAGTATTATTCATACAAAGTATGCCCTTCGAGAATTATGTATTCCATGTTGCAAGCTTTATTTTGGTATATGAAACATATTAACATTAGAGACATTGGAAACAATAATTTTCATTTCCCAAGTTGCCAATTTGCTAAGATGAATACTTAAGTTTGCAGCAAGTTAGCAGGAAACAAAGCCAAGTCACCAAGTAGCAAAATCTTTGCAGTAATTGGCAGTCAGAATATTTTCCGGAAAATAAATAAACAACTAAACAACTAAATAAAATAATGTCCCAAATCAATCACCATGATTTTATACCTTGGAATTGCTGAAATCTCATTCAAGGTGTACAGTATGGAGGTAACAGTACGGTGCAAAACTGAAAGTAGGCGGTGCCTGTTTGAAGCGGACACTTTGCTGAACTGGGAAAAAATATAAAATCAAATCTTTGAGGCTGCAAATGACCCATACTTAAGAGAACATAGCGCAGACTTCACAGGGAGCAGTAGTACAACTCATTCACACTGTCGCCTATGGGCGGGTGGCAAGATGTATCAAAACAGAGCCTTGAGTAATCCCAGCTGTTTTTCAATTCATATAGGCAATGCTACTGGAGACGGCGTTCTTTCTCATCAGTTTCCTAATCTTTTTCCTCTCTCAAGCATCAGTTCATATTTTCAAGGAGCTACATACATACATACACACGGGTTGGGCACTGTGAGGGAATGAGATTAATTTATTGCCCCCATATGGTTTTAATGCAACTGGGGTGCGAGGATAGCCACTTCTTTGAAGTAAATAAAAAAGAATCTTAAATATGAGAACTAGAGACAGGAGATGTGTACTGGGGCGCTGAGATAAAATAATGTTTAAATATGAAAGTATTTTCAAGGAGGTAAAAAGGAGATATAAAGAGCGGTCAACGATGCTAGTTGATGCACAAAGCGCAGACCGCGGAGAAAGCAGTCTAAGTTAATATTTGAGGCGCACTTCTAAAAAAAAGGTTACTTGGACAATACAATAACGACAACAGGAAATTAAATGAGTTTGGTAGAAATAAAAGACCTTTCTAGTTTAGGAGAGTATTTAAACAAAAATTAAAATTGAGTTAGGTAAATCTCAAACAGCTGGTGGGTCATAAAAAGCCATAAATGTCGGGACAAGGTAAAGGAGGGAGCTTAAATGATTGGCTGATTGGTGGAGTGATTGTGGCGTGTGCTAAATTAGTTAACATAATGGGGACTGGCTCGTTAGCCAAGTTGTATCAGGTGATAACACAGTGTTATCCCTGATACAACATGGCTAACGATTGTCCCCATGTGTTAACCAATACTTAATAACCTGCTTAAAGAACTGTCAATATTAAAATGGAGCATGAGTAGCACATTTAACACAGTACAGATGTAGGAGTAATAGTTTCACAAAGGGCAAATAATTGTATTGTAGTCACACAAAGAGCTTACTCATACTCATACCCATATCATATGATGACACAGTCAATTATTAATCTTCCCTTGGTAACCATGTTGGGTCTCATTTTCTCTTTGTTCAATAGCCAATAATATAATATAATAGGACAATTAAGGTATGAGTGATAACTTATGAGTTAAACAATAAATATTGGATTGTAGTCATACAGAGAGCCACAGTAGAGCTACAAGTGCAGTAGTTTTATAGAAGATAAATAAATCTACTGGAGTCACACAAAAGGCCACAGTACAGAGATATAGTGGTGGGGATGTTTCTGCACCTTGCTGTAAGCTACTACATGTTGGTGGTGATACAAGGCCTGTCATCACACTCCTGCCTTCTGGCAGCCTACCGGGAGAACCTGACCCTGGATGAATGGCGATGTAACGCCACGTTTAATGAGGAGGCATGTGTGGTGAATGACCGGCAGTCTCTCATCCACAAGTTTGGCCCTCAAATTGGTAATGTGAGTACTAAGCACTATATCAGAATTATATTGTAAAGTTTCCAATAAAACCATTCTGCAAAAGTTATTTAAAGCTGGTTGTTTATCATAAGGAATATCATTTTTACATTTTTTACTAGGACTAGATCACTGCAATGGTGGTCTTCTTCTAGTACCTTGGGGGAGGAGGTGAGACTGTAGATCTGCCTAGGTTCAAACCCACAGCATGTTACTCATGAATATGTTGGAAATGGTTTTATATTCATTACTTATTCATTAAGTGACTAAATTTAAGGCAATGAGTTTTATTGGTTAAACTGGAAACATAGGGGCTGAGACCGGTCCTCTCAGAAATGTAGAATAGATAATTATGCCTGAGGTTAGGCTCTCGCCTCGTAAATTATATCCCTATAACAAAAAATCCTAAAAACTAATAGAGATAGAATAGAATAGCACAATCTATTATACATCAAGGGTTATACAGATTTCTCAAAAACAGGTTGACAGGCTTCTGGGAACCAATAAGGATTTACTCCAAGATTTTCCCGCCATTCCCTTAAAATATAAAATATAGTTATAAAAATATAAGATAATGAAATGAAAGAACCAGAAAGATAGCCATATACAGGACTATTGCCCTTACCTAGTTTTTATGTAAGCACTAAACAGGAGGGAAGAGCACATCTTACCACATTACCTGATGAGGCCAAACAGCCAAAACCGCTTTAAAACCAGGAAGAAAGAATAAATTAATCATATATTCCTCTACTAGACAGCCCCCCACATCCCACATACCACCCCCACCTTCTCTATCCACTGCACCAAACCTTCCCTGCTCCTTCTCCTCCCCCAATCTCAATACCAACAACTCTAGTGTCCATACCAATCACTATGACCAAAATAGTTTCACAGCCTGACAAGTGAGAAAAGGATTTTTACATACGGTGGGAAAATGAGAGTATTCAAAATGCAATTCCAAGCCTGAAAGCCATTCAAGCATTTGTATAGGAAGGTGAACAATGCTCCATCTATCTACATTAAAATGTATTAATCGTTATCAATGACAATATGATCTTAATGTGATAATACCACACTTGTAGGCAATCCCAGAGGTTCACAGGGATGCAGTGTGTGGGGCTGGTGAGGAGTCCATGCAGTGCCTGTATACTACAGGACCTACTGCAGCCAATGAGGCCGGTGAGTCCAGTTTTAGTACTAAAGAACTAATTACTGAAGCTGCTTAAAGGTGGGTTCTCTACTTATTAGGCATGAAAAGTCAAAATCCCATAAGTAAGCCATCAGAACACATTAATTGCACCCACATCTACTGTCAGTGAATGATAAGTCATTGATCCCAGTGAGTTCCAGATGCTTTTCCCTATCACTCATCACTCAGTACCCATATTACCATTCATATCTTAAATGAGTCGCTTTTAAGATGCTTATTTTGGTCACTGTTGTGGCACAGAGACAGATTCAGAGGTAATGTGAGGTAGATTCAGAATGCTTGAGACTGAGGCAAAGGAACAGAGAGGTTAATCCTAGGATATGCAATGACATAATGGGAAGTCTGTTACCTGTAACAGTCACCAATACTTGTTATCTATGCACTTAACCTCCTCGCTATGATTCTTGATTATATATGACTATAGATAAGGAGGAGGAGGAGAAGGCAGGAAGAAGAGGGAGAGAAGGGAGACGAGGAGGGGAAGGTAGGAAGAGGAGGGAGAGAAGGGAGAGAAGGAGGAGGAGGAAGAGGGAAGAGAAGGAGGAGGATACTAGTGGTAGTTCCTCCACTATTGATTTTTTTATTGAGATCACCTATTTTCTGGTCTTTGTCTAAATGATAAAACTCACAGAAGAAAGGTTTTCTTAGGAAGATTTTAAATAGAAGGGAAAATCAGATGAGAAAAAGTAGTTGCTGTTACAACTAACATAATCCCTGCTGAGGCGCTAGCACTGCTCATTAAGTAATTAAAACTTTGCATAATATTAGATTGGTATATTATCAATATTGTAACCTGAAATTTCAAAGGTTGGTTTTTGGGGTGACTTTCAAGTGATGGATGATGGTGGATTTACATTAAAAAGATGGTTGAGCAAAAAGGTAGAGACAGAGAGGGAGAGAAGGAATTTGAGAGAAAAAGATGGGAAGAGGGCACTATTAGAGTGATTATGAAGGGATGAATAGGAATATAGAGGTTTAAACTGTGAGAAAGGAAGGAGGAGGAGGAGGAGGGAGTACAATGGGGGTAGAGGAGGATTATGTTATGATCATACTTGTGATGCAGCTTAAACTCTGTTTCTATGACAACACATTCTCTCTAGTGATGCAGCATTGAACCTATTTGATTAATGTTTACTGGTTGTCCAGTTACTTTGCGTTGTTATGGAAAGTCAGATGTAAACAGGTTGGTGTAAAAGAAGTGGGTGTAAGTTTAATTTGAAATCCTTATTAAACCCTTATTTTCTAGGAATTTGACATAAAATATAGTGGAACAGGCTCCCAATATGCCAAAGCATGTCCACCACAAAGGTCATGGCAATCCCTCCAGCAAATTCAGATGTGATGTGGAGAGTTACATTTTTTTCTTACAGAATTAATATTATAGATGATAGTGTAAAAAATAATAATGAAAGTTCATGCCTCCCTGTTAAATGTTTTGGTGTGTGTATAGGTGTTGTTGATAATTCTGTTTAAAAAGTTTAAAAGCTATAAAACTTTCAACAGAAAATGATCAATCAACAGCCAGAAATATTGGCATGACCTTAGAATTACTCATTGTTAGATCTTGGCAGCATACTATGCTCTCAAATACAATACTGATACTGGCACATAACTAAGCAATAAATATTCAGTGTTGGGATAAGAATTTCTTATACAACAGGTGGCTGTGCCAGCTCAGCTCATCCACAGGATGGCAGACGTATTTGGGCTGTTTATATTTTAATATTCTTATTCAGCATACAACATTATGGAACATTTAAACTTTTCTCAGGAAGGTGAAGGAAAAAGCTAGGTATACTTCAAATTCACACTTTAGCTTTCCCTTCTGAGTTGTAGAGCAATTAATGGCCAATAATGTGGTCAATACATTTCCTTATTGACCTCAAAACTATAGCAACAACTTAGCGAGTGCTATGCCACTCCTGAGCCAAGCACACAGTTTGACCAGTGACTCTAACACATAATTAAATTATGCATATGCACTTGGGTCTGGCTGACTGTATGCATGGGGTTACTGAACCATGACTCCATCCCATCACAAATAAAGGCTGGCTTTATAGCTCATTTAGAGCAATCATTTATTCATCAAAACAGAATACAGGTTGATGAACCGGTTAACAGGTTTCTGGGAGTGTCCCAGCTCTTTTAGCCGTTCCCTTGGATAGGAGAACTATTTCTTGGGAGATATCTAATACATAATAATAATTAGAATGTAGAAGAATTTACAAACACCAGCGGGACATTAAAATCTGCGATAGAGAGCAACCTGTAGCTTATCATTTTCTAGACCAATCGGGCCACATCCGCCTTTTGCCTGCAAAAGCGAAGCTTCTTCTAAAAAATCACACCAGGCCCTCCATACCTCCCAAAGAACGGAACTAGGACAAGGGCACAAAGAAAACACTTTAGTTCAAAATTTCTCCCGGTTTCGTCCACAACCGCCTACAGATTCTTTTTAGTTAGGCCTACCTATACCGAACAAGCCAGTCAGATTTACTCCACAGGTCGTCGTAAAAAACGCCGAAAATTACGACCAACGATCTATTAAATGATTCGAAGCGCTCACCATTACGTCCATCGGTAAGCTTGCATAAAGATTTCCATAGGTGCTTGTCTCCTCTGCACCTGCGCGATTCGGCGCTCACTTCCGCCAAGTCAAACTGTCACGCTCGTCAATGGCATCAAAACAAACGTAAAGAATCTAGGATTATCATATTAAAAAAGGTAACAACATATATAATCTAATTATCTGCGTCATCGTATGGCTCTGCCATCGATCAGCGGCAGACATCGCCTGGGAAAACACTTGACAACCCTTCTTTCTGAGCAGCAACACAACGTTTAGTCACCGCGGCCGGGACCGCAGGTCCGGGGTGGTGATGGCGGCGGTCGGTGGGCACATATCAATGCTGTCAGTCAACAATTTATAAGGTTAACTCTAAGCAACTAATTTATCAGAGGAAACAAATGTTCTCAACGATTCTGGCGGCTATACTTCTCTGGATCACAATCTACAGCCACATGATTTAGTGGTAACTTTATTAGATTCTTCTGCCCATCACATGAACACGCGCCTGGATACATTGCTTGTCAACAATCCAACCGGGAGGCTTGAACTTTCACCTGTAACTTAGCAAAGGAGTCCCCACGTCTGAATGACGTCACACGTTCCAAATACATAATCTCACGCCAACTGTGTTGTAGCACTGGGATTTGCTCCTCCAGGTTTACAAACACAAAAGCATGGCTACTAAGATGGTATACAGATGGTAGCCCCTCTTTACCTGCGTAACTGCCTTAAGACCTACACTCGCCGTTGGTCCCTCCTCAGACACCTACGTGAATTCCACATTGACCTACCCAATCTACCTAGTCATGACTCACCCCCGATATTCTATCTACGTTCTCAAATAGTTAGAACCGAATATGGATCAAAAACCACTAAACCCTCCAACCTTTCACATGACATTTCTTATTGCAGACTCGATGGGCAGCCAATCTCTCAGGCCCCAGTCGCTGCAGGTCCCGTCAATCAAACCTCTAATGGATCTGACCATCACCCCCCCCCCCCCCCCCCCCCCCCACCTGGCCTTCGCAAGAGAATCTCAATCTTGAAGACTTGTATAAGGGAAGCACCCCCCTCTCCTACTCGCCATTTCCACCGCTCACCACACACGCACAACAAGAGACCCCGCCATCACGACCCCTCTCCTCGCCCCTCGCTCAAAAGAAGAAGCTCTTACCCCTCGAAAAAACACCACAAAAGCACCCATAAACCCTGTTCCTGCAAGTCACCCTCACCCCCCTCAGAAGTCTGCAAGCCTATGATTCCCGCCAAGGAAAACCCTAAACTGGATAATCAGAAGACAACCCCTTCACCCCAGGTCAACAACAACCACCCCCAGATCAATAACAATGATCCCCTCTCTCTTGATCTAGAGAAGCTACACATTAGCCCCCAACCCCAAACTCTGTCCCCAATTGAACTGCAACCTGCACCCAGTCCAATTAGCCCTCTAACCATGGTCCAAACCCAATACCCTAGCGATGATCACCATGACGACCAAGCACCTAACAACGAAGACAATCTTCCCACTCATCCCCCTAGCCGCCCCACCACCCCTGAAAAATCCATGTCACTAGGTCCTAACTTAGTGATTAGTGTCCCCAGTAACCAATCACTATCAACCCTTTCCACCCACTTACCACTTCCACCATCACCAGGAAGGACCAGAATCAACTGATGTACCATCTGCTTCAAATTGTTAGCATCATCAACAAAGCCAACTCTGAGAAGATTGCCAAAATACTACACCGTGAAGGTCACATAGATATATATGATGAATAACCGACCTCGATTTTTACCAATTTATTGTAACACTTACACAATAAACGGACTTAAAACTATAGATCCGCCTTCTTTACTGTATTCTATACATAAACAAAATTTTTAACTTCCCTTCATCAATTCAACAATTACGCTATAAATATCCCCTGCCGCCCCCTGTGAAAAAAGATCCACGCCCCTTGCTCATTCTCATTGGCTAAGCACATAATGCGCCACAACACATTTTGTGTCTCTCATCAATCGATATACTCCTTGCTGCTTCCAAGATTATGTAAACCTCCTGAAGAAGCCCAACCATACCGAGCGAAATATTGAGACTTTTAGAATAAACTCCAATTAAATCTGAAGTCAAGACTTGGGTGATTAATTTCATTACTGATAATAATAATTATAATAACAGTAATAGGGCACTTCGCCACAAATGTCAAAAACTTTATACACAATGAATAAGTTGATAAATTCTGCACTTTTCATAAATTCCAGCACAGGAACTCAGATGATAATACAATAATGAGATTTGCATGTCTCACTGCACTTGTCTATTAGAGTACTGACAATAACATGTTTTCTATAGCTTTTACACTGACATACAACTGCCATAATTCCAAAAAAATCAGGATCCAAAATGCAAGTCCACTATTGAACTGTTATGTCATAACCTTATCATCTCATTATATTAACCCATTCAACCCAACACTATAAATTCTATGTGTCTATATATATGGACTTTTTTTCTTTTTGTTTGATGAAAGGGTGGATGCCACAGTCCAGCTGAACCACACTCTAACCTTGTCAATAGGGGATTTGCATGTCTGTCATCTTGAATCTTTATTTGCAACTCTCTAACATCATCAATTTTTGTTCACTGCAGTGATAACATGGGCGGAGTGGGCCGGCACATTTCCTGATCGTACACAGGAAGCGCAGGTAACTGACGGGGTTCAGACAATGTCCTGTCCCTACATCTGGCAGTGGGGTAAGTTATCTATATATTTCTTCTAGGGACCATTTCTTCATTATACCATCTTTCAATATGAGGCCTGATAAAGTATTAATCCCTGATGTTTTGGGGCTGAAGTTCATCTATTGCAAATGCAATCCAAGGGCATGCTGGGGGATATAGGGCTAGCAACAAACCTAGAATAAGGGAAGATTGAGACGCATGGTAGGATGGTATACAAACGGGTTGCGAACATCTGAAAATTGATTCAGGTATTCCTGTTTCTTCCTGCCTTGGTGCTACTTTCTTGGTTACATGTCACTATGACTAGAGGAGGGAGCCAATACACTGTAGCGAGTAATAACATGGTAGACGTGTTATTATACCTGTTATTAACATGTCAACTTTTGTGCCACGGCTATCCAGGTCTTACTACACAACTTTTTTTTCTTGTCGCGTTAATTTTCAAGCTACCACATTGGGGTGTGACATAACAGGTGCCAGTAGGACGGCGGGCGGTGGACCATAACAAAGCCAAAGCTAGCACGGGGGTGGGGGGAGGGGGTGTTCATTTCTATCATTGCAAGCCTGTATTGGCCCATGAAATACTGCTTAATATTTTATTTATTCATTCATTGACTTCAGGGAGGGTGAAGTAATTATTCTCTTAGAAAATCATCATTTTGGTGCATCATTTCTTTGTTGAGGTGTTTCTTCTTCATGTCAGCTTCTGTAACAAGAAAATAAGTCAGTCAGCCATTTCAATGGCAGTATATTTACAAATGAGATGAGGTATAGTTTTAGCCGTTCAACTAAGGATACATAGCTATAAATATACTTACATCTCACAAACCTTGGCTTCCTCATAACCATTTCTCTCTCTTGTTCTATGAAATGAAACTAAAATGGAATTGAACAAGAATTATTGATGATTAATAATGGAGAAGATGCCCCAGACCTGTCCACAACAAGTAGACAATATAAAAAGTTACAGAATGGGGACATTAATTTCCTTGCATCAGTTATCCACTCCATTCTGTCTAGTATTTGCCTTAAACCTTTTCTATGAGTTTATCCTCAGACGTTGACATGTATTATGTTGCTAAATAAACTGTTGTAATGTCGTAAAATTGCAAAAAAAACCTGCCTTGAATACAATGAAGTATAGCCTCCCGTGTCTGTAAACTGAACAAAAGAACCGTCTCGCATGAACTGCTGCGGCCGATTGAGCCTCCCGCGAAAGCTTGTATGTGGGTGTGACCTATATAGCCTACCTGTTGCGACCAAGCCTACCTGCCGCCCCCATGTTGCCTAATCCCCACCCCATATAATTCCATATAGAATACAGGTCTTTTGGGACCCAGGTCTATTGGGATTGGTCTTATGGGACCCTATGTGGGAACGTTCCCCAGGCGTGAACGCTACTGTTGGCGACGATGGGGGAGGAGGAGTAAGGGGAAGCTAGTTGACACCTTTGTCACCTCCATTTGCGCTAAATGAAGAATAATATTTATGAATATGAAATATGGTCATATGATAGACATTGGTTTGATAGCATTTGATTTACCTTCTAAGGTAAATTGTCATGACGAGGCCGTCATTACAAACTGTACGATGGAATAAAAGATACATTCAGTCAATAGTTAACTAGCATATAGCTAATAGATCCCAAATTGTGTTGTGTTAGTACTTCCTACTATAAGTGCGCTCTATACATCCAGGAGAATATACACCATTGGCTTTACCCATACACAAATATCAACCTAAAGGCTATACGATCAAGCTTGTTAGGTCCGAGCTTGCTGCAGTGTGAGCGGCAAGGAGGTGTTAGCGCGAGAATTTTTGAGTAACAAGCATAAGAAGTCAGACTTTATTTCGGAAATATTTTGGTGAATAGGACAGTTAAATTTATAGACATGTTGGAATATATAAAAACAATTCTGCATATATGATATCAGAATGAGTCCTTACAGGTGAACAGCAGTGTGTTCTGTTTTTTCCCCCATAAATTCATATAAATTCCACTTTCTAGAATATCTTAAAACAACGAAATGGACAATGTAGGAGACATTAAAAGCTAACTTATTGAACACAGTGATTTTTGAGTTAGGCCTTGATTGATTTATGAAAAAACATCGAAGAAATAATCATATATTTAAGAAATTGCAAACCATGTACATGTATTGGTCTAAAACTGGGATACCTACTAGTATACCTAGAACTACTTCCAATTACTTTTGGTGTGTGCTGCCCTATGGTTAATCCTATAGTTAATCACTCTCCCTGCCCCCAGCCTAGGTGGTGGCTGACTGAACCCTCTTGTGTTACTGGTGTATATAATATGTATGCATTGACCCAGATACTATTACCTGGTATCAAAACAATAGCCCCGGTCATCATGCTTGGTCGCACACAGGTATAGGCTATTTCTACAGGCACGTATTTTGACGCAGCTTGGACACAGATTTCTCGCACCATGAATGTTTACCACGACAAGCACACAGAACGCGACAAATCGCCAACATACCCGGGACAATCCTAGTCTATGTACGCAGAGTTTTAACAGTGCAGTTAGTAAGTGTTGCCTGGTAGTGCCCATAGGAGCACCAAGTATATATGATAGGATAGTGAGGGAGGATATGGCCTCCGGTCTGGCATGGAGCATTTCCTTCCAAAACAAATCAATTCTAAAAATGAATTATTCTGTCTGTTGCAGAGAGCCCCAGAAGCTGCAGTGATGCACCAACATCTGGCGTGTACACCTTCAACCTGGGAGGCACTGTGATGAACCTCACCTGCTTGGTGGATAGTACTGGTGGTTGGACTGTAAGTATTATCTAGACGTTCGGCACCCTTCACTTCTTCCCTGGAAGAAGTCAGAAATGACTCTATTGACCATCAGACAAACTAGGGTCCATCGAAATTATTGTCTTTGCCCCACACATATTTATCCACTTGTTTGCCATATTTTTCCCAGTGAGAATGTGTATCAATGCATGGAATACTCCTTTTAACCTCTTGGCTACAACCTAGTGTACTCGGATTTATGATTCTGTTATCAACACTTACACAATCCGTAATTGTTTTCACGGCTCCATTGAAGCCAGGGATGTGGATCGCAGCCATCACACTCGCCTTGCTCCCATCACGCTTCCCTCCATTGACGCTAGGAGAAACTGACTGCATGCACAATGAGAAACTAATGCTAGAGGCAACACTGCTGCAGCATGGAAAACAGTGTGAAGCCCGTCGTTAGTTAGTACACTCACCCAATAGTGCTACCAGCGCAGTTGGTCATGGCTCAGCAGAGACATGACCAACGCTTGTTGACAAGAACCAACAGCTCGGGGACAGGGGCGGGGGTGGTGGGAGTTATAGGTTGCCAACCAATTTTCTTCATTTACTTTCACTGAAAACATACCGTTCTAACCAAACCATAGAAAACAGTGTATATCTTGAAGCGGATACTTTCTAGACCTGACCCCAACGATGGACCCCAGAAACATTGATAAGAACAAATTCATATTTTTCGTTTTGAAGGAACAATGTTTCAGATCTATGGAACTGAACAATTAATAAGATTTGAATATAACATTTAAATATGTTCTTTGAAATAAAATTAGTTAGACTAAGGTGGTCAGCATTCTGAGAAATACTAGTATAAACTTTTAAAACTATTAAATATTTCATATTGGCTACAGTTTACTGTTAGAAGGGCTTACACTGGTCTACCTGGAATCTCTACTGCTTACCTTTGTCTTATGCCAATAATGAATTCAATCAGTCAAATTCTATTTTACAACAGGTCATTCAGAGTCGAGTGGATGGCAGCGTGGATTTCTACAAATACTGGTCTGATTATAAATACTTCTTTGGTGACCTGGAGGGTAACTTCTGGCTGGGGAATGAGAACATTCACTTCTTGACTTCAACCCTAGGACAATCCAGGCTTCGCGTTGACATGCAGCATCTTTCAGGGAAAGATACAGTATACTACAGCACATTTGTTGTGACTGGGGAGTCTCAGCAGTATACTTTAACAGTCACTGGGTATGAGAGCACAACAGAGATAGGTAAATGCCTTGATGAATCGTAACTTTTCACATATTAAATTATCCATAAGTCAGCTTGATTATGTTATGGAAAGGAAAAAAATAGAATAGAATAGAACAATCTTTTATTCATCAAGGGTTTACAAATTTTTGACAAACAGGTCGACAGGCCTCTGGGAACTGTTAAGGACTTACTCCCAGATCATTGATTGAAATTGGTTGGTACTTCTTCGTTATAATTTTGAGTCAGTTATATAGATTTCAGAATTCATTTTAATGTTTTCTGGGCTTATAATTGTGTTAATCAATTTCCACAGAGAACCACTCTAGGGTTATTCTTATTCAGGTGTAATTCCTGTCGTAAGAGGGCACCTTTTGTATTTCTACATAAGGTATTTATTGTTTCTGAGCTGTTTAGCTTCAATTAACTATTCTTTATCTCCTGTTTTTTTGGCTTTTCAAAATTAGGTGTCTCTCTCGTTCATGGGAGGAGCCTGGGGTCATCCATTTTTGCTTTCTATGTACTTTATGGAAGACCTGGATGGGGCACATTCTGTCAAGAAAGTGTGATATTGTTTCTAACATCAATTCCCAACACAAATTTGGATCGGTTGAGTCAAAGAAGACACTCCAGTCCTGGTTCGCTAGAATTTGATTTAGAATTTAATTTGGTCAAGGTTTGTGGTGTTTCTAGCCTTGAACGTATTAGTTTTACATTTGTTTCTGATTTTTTTCAATGTTAAAAATGTTGGGTAGTGGCCTAAAATGTTATTTTCACTGATCCCTGATGACATAACTATTTTGGAATTGGTATAAATGCGGTCGAAAAGTGAGTTTGAGGTTAGGGTACTCCTCGTTGGTACCTGGATATATTAAGTTAGATTGTATTTCTCGAATATTGCCTGGAATTCATGAATCTTGTTATGTGCTGTTTTTGATTCTCAAGTGTATATTTAAGTCACCAGTCACTAGACTCTTATGAGTGTTCTTCAGATTCGAAAATAAATTATCTACTTGTTATTTGTTGGAGGCAGGTACTAGTCTGGTTCCCAGGTGGTCTATACATATTGACGATTATAATATGATTATGTGTTATCTTTTTTTACTATTATGACCTGCGTTTTTAATTCACTGCCCATTATTGATAAGTTTTTATAAGTATCAGGGTCGGCTTCATGGTCTTTGTGGACATAAGTACATAAGCCTCCTCCCCTTTTCTCACTCGATCTATCTGATCTCAGTGGTTCATAGCCATCTTTTTAATAAGTATTCACATGCATTTCCGGTCAGAGCCAGGTCTCTGGGAGGCAAAATACATTTACATTATTCTTCGATTGTTCTATACTATATTCTAGATTTTGGAAATTTTTTGATAAGCCTCTTATATTCCATCCAGCCCTTGGTGGATGCTAGTGGTGTGAAAGATTTCATGATGTGGGTTGTTATTCTATGGGGTTGGGAAAAGGAAAAGAATATTCAAGTTTTGATTAAGCAATTATTTAGAAAAAAGCATATTTAGCCATTTATTTAGAAAAAAGGGGCAATACAACATGTGTTTGGCAATTTATGGTACAAGAACCTCCTATTTTTCTATAGGAATTTCAAAATTAAAAAGAGCTTCGTTTTTCCGTTATAGCCCGAGTCGCGCACCCAGAGGTGCAGTGTGCGTTGAGACCATCACTCAGTGCATCATCTCTGCATTCCTCTTACTTCGCGCGTTCACCGCTCTTGTAATGCTCTGCCGCTATGTGCGGCTCTGCAGCATGACCAGGAAGATGTATAAGGTAACACTGCACTCAGGGCATGGGACTGACCACTGCGGTGGTATTGTATCCTGGGGAATACGCTGACTGCAGTTACCAAGATGTATACTTAAATGAAAGGCTCTTTCACAATTTAGTGTACCGTATACATGATTTATTTGGTAATGCTTCCACTAAGAATAAACCAATATTTCGTGCCAGTATCATAATTAACATGTAATGATATCTAAACTCTTGGTCACTTTTAAGACGATTAAAACTTAATCACCATTCTAGTTCTATCATTACCCTTAATCTCATAAATTACAAGTTCAATTATAGACAAATTGGTTGGGCGTTAAATAAATTGATGACTCAATGTTTTATACCATCACTTAGAATAATAGGATCTAAATAATTCCTTTTTTATATGAAGGCTCTACACGTGTACATTAGGAATATGTAATTATATAATCTGCCCCTATTACTTCTTGGTTGATTCTATGGCCATCTTGCTGGACTCACACACAAACAACTATATACGGACAAGTGTAGCTTCTAGATGGAGGAGGAAGCCGGTGGCAGAGGGAAGTTATATTTCCGGGACAAGGAGGGTGACAATGACTAAGAGTGAGGGTGAAGCAGGCCATGGTGGTGTGTGTATGGATGGATGGGTGGGGGTTAGCTGTTTGCAGGCTTTCAGTATACTCACACTGCACTAGTTGTAGTCGAAGTGGCAGAGAGAGACGGACGTTTTAAATTGACTGGGATGAACCAGTCAAGGTAGGTTACCTCTTATTAATTTCTCTAACTCTTTAAATCGATATTTAACAGTATGCTTCGGTTATATCATGTCAAAGTCTAGTCTCTGATTTATCTCTCTAAATAGCACCATGCAGTTAAATTGATCTTAGAGTAACTTGTTACTCTAAGCATTGATACGGTAATATTTGAGTTATAGACAACCAGCCGGCATTTATATCTTGGTATACTTTTCTCTGCTAGATGTTTGTACCAGATTTTATGTAATCACTAATTTCCCTTTTAATTCACAGGATCTACATCAATGTAGCAGTGCGCTGATGTTCCAAAGAGTTGGAGCCATAAATTTCCAATGATTTTAGGGGTGGGTATTTTAACAGAGCTGCCAAGTTTGATCGTCCTATAAGATTGGATGAAGTATAAGTCAGGACAAAGACACCCTTTCCTTCCTCCCCTATCCCTTATAGCCATCCACCCACCCCAATCCCCCTCCCACCACACTCATTCTTGTCCTCTCCCATGGGACCTGGCAAAGGCGACAGTACTCCCTAAGACCCTGATAAACAAACAACGGTATGGACGGAAATAGAGTCAACAACCAGACACTCCAATTATCATTGGAAACAAAGGATTCTTGGTTCTGGCGGGAACCATTGGTATAGTATGTTAAGTCAGTGCTTATATCCATGATGTTCATGTTAATCAATGTGCTATCATGACATTTACCTCCATCACACTTATAAATAAAATGATTTTCATTCGCATATTGTTAGAATTCAATACATGTTGTTACTTAATATTTTCCAATTTCTATTCTTCTAGAGGAGATGCAGGAAGTACACTAGGCTAGGTCACACTGAAGGGGCATCCATGCGGGAGTTTGAACTAAATACTTGGGGGCATGTCAGTCTAAGCCAGGCATTCACAGCTGTAGGCTACTGCAACAAGAAAATGATGAACCAAAATGATGAACTGATGATTTTCTGAATAAATAATTAGTGATAAATAATAACCCTTAAATAATATGCATAAATAAAAATTAATATTGGGGATTCCCTGCCCCCTCCCCCGCGATCCCCCCCCCCCACCCCCACCCCCACCCCGCATGATTTTAGAGCAGTCCAACAGCAGCATATGTGTGACGTCCGTATAGTGTTTTACTGCGATCACCGCATTCACATGTTGCCGCGGTGACCGCGGTGATGTGATCGCGTCACGACGAGTAACGCTTGCCGCTCTTTGCTGCCCGTGATCACTGCAGTAAAATTACCGCGTTGCCGACTGCGGTTTAAACAGCAGCGGGGTGTGTCGGGAGGCTTTTTCAGACATTACATTTTTTCATCTACCACTGTTCTCTTCATAAATAAGAGGTATAAGAAAAGACAACTAACCTTGAAGAATCATGTATTAGTTCTACCGGGATTTAAATTGCTATTTTCTAAACCAGGTTGAAAATAGGTGCAACGTAAAAAAAAACGCTATAGGGCTCTTCTCCGAAAAGTCTTGCTTTTCAGTGATGGAAATGAGGAAGAATGAAATTTAGGTTAAAGATTAAAGGTTTCTGGATAATATTTCCTAAAAGCTCAGATTCTCCAATGTATATCTCAAAAATGTTATATCAGATTATGTAATGCTAATTCAATGTGGTCCAGCACAGCTTGAAAACCTCCCAACAGAAAGGGAGAAAACCAGCTGATGAAATCAATAGATTAATCAAAGTTTAACAAACAAAGAATTGCATGTCAATGTCTAACGCCATCATTACATCACATCATTTGTAACTCAATTTTTTTGGGTATAAAGTTAAACAATGACTGATTTGAGAAAGATGATGAGAGATTTTAAATGATCATAGATGCTGTGCATCCATACACAGAATAAAAAAAATCACTATTTGTCTACAACCTTACACAAGAATCACTGTATTCACGTCACGAGAAAAAACATATACAGTTTAGTTCAGTCAACCAATTAACTCGACAATAAACAGGTCAATCAATGGCTAGATAAATCCAGCTGTGTTGAACTTAGCCCAGTAGAGTTTAACTACTGCTGCCTTAAATTGGTGTTTCCCCTCGAGCAGTCTATCTTAATTTAAACTGTTCCACAGAGTGGGTTATCGGCCAAGTGTTGTACGACTTAGAGAAGTCCTTTTCCACTTCTTTACAGAGATCTTATGCAAAGCCCCACCCCTTAAATTGTACCTTGCTCTATTGTCTGTCACCTTTTCATCATACCCATGTGACAGGGTCAGTATTCTTACTTCCCTTCTCAGGGCAAATGGGAGCAGGCCATATTTTTTATGTGATTCGAACATGCTTAGATTCCTGAATTTGTTCAACTTATTGATTACTCTCAGGGCAAGGTTCAGGGCTATGTTCCCATCCATCAAGTGACCCAGACACATTATTTTCCTAAGATATTTTCCCGCTATACCACACACTATGTAAACATGGCTACAGAAATTCATCTGCTCATCAATAGTAATACCAAGATACTTGAAAGTAGCTACATGATCTAGGGTGGATCCCCTCATTTTTATTTCAATGTCCTGGGTGAATTTTGCTTTGTTGGAAAGTGAAATGTGTACTTTTGTTTTCTTAATGTTAGCCATAAGGCTATTTTTTTTTGTCCAGTCATCCAATATTGTTGTTAAGTCGTTTTCAAGTAGCTTGGCATATCTAAACATATATGAAGAGGTAGACACATTACACAGTCATCTGCATATAAAAATATGTCACTGTTAAAGTTCTGATCAGATAAATCGTTAATAGACAAACTGAACATGATCGGACCCAATATGGTTCCCTGGGGTATGCCGGTCATCAGTATCATTGGGTCAGAGATTAAAAAGAGTATGTTGTATACGACCCTTACAAAAGGATTTGACCAGCTCAAGTAGTGTGCCCCTGACACCATACATGGACAATTTCAACAGGAGCAGATCGATGTTAATACTGTTAAATGCCTTGGATATGTCCAAGTATGCGAC
Organism: Sthenelais limicola; assembly: GCA_942159475.1. Lineage (NCBI taxonomy): Eukaryota > Metazoa > Annelida > Polychaeta > Phyllodocida > Sigalionidae > Sthenelais > Sthenelais limicola. Next base: position 39,226,091 of record OW804102.1, read on the forward strand.
TATAGTGTTAATGGAGTTATCTTTATGATTATTTGTTTTGTTCAGGTTATGAGAAGTAATAATAGTCAAGATTCATTTAGGATACAAACGTAAAACGATGGCAACATTGAGCTGTACCTCTCAATATAATAAAAAACGTTACAACAACAACAGCCTTAATAAGAACCTTGCAATATTACTATGTAGAAGTCTGGTGTATCAGGCCGCTCTGACACCATTGTGTGGCATTACAGCCGGGACGAAAACATCCTCACCAGACATTGAGGGGCTGCTGGTGCACTGTTTGGTGTATAATCCTGAGGTTAATGGCTGACATTGAGGGGCTGCTGGTGCACTGTTTGGTGTATAATCATGGGGTTAATGACTGACATTGAGGCATTGCTGGTGCACTGTTTGGTGTATAATCCTGAGGTTAATGGCTGACATTGAGGGACTACTGGTGCACTGTTTGGTGTATAATCCTGAGGTTAATGGCTGACATTGAGGGGCTGCTGGTGCACTGTTTGGTGTATAATCCTGAGGTTAATGACTGACATTGAGGGACAACAGCAGGCCTGATATGAAGGTTATTAATCCCTTTAATTTCTGCCTTAGGCTGTTATAGCCCCAAGACTAAATATCTATTATTTTCATTTCAGGTGACAGCATGAGCATTCACAATGGCATGAAATTCTCTACAAGGGACCAGGACAATGATATGAACAATGATGGATCTTGTGCTACGGCCGCCAGGGGTGCATGGTGGTACATTGCATGCTATGATACTAACCTGAATGGCATCTATGGGCAGAATGATAATAAGGGCATTATATGGGAGACGTGGGAAGAATACATCTCCTTGAAGACTGTGAAGATGATGGTTAAGAAACCTTAGTTACAAATAGTACAGTGTGATATTCTATTTTAAAGCTCTCTTCATTTATTACCAAAAATTGGCAGACATGTATATGACCCTCGGAAACATCGTGGAGGGGAAGCAATAACAAAGAAGTCTAGATTATACGTGATGTGTTTCAGAAAAATGAGTCATAAGTCGCAGAAAATGGATTTTGAGATATTATCATATTTAAAAAGAGGAGATCAAGCCGATTCGAATGATAGTAAACAGTCTAACAATCTAATAAGTATTTCCAGATTTTAAGTTTGAAAAAAAAGTTTGCAATATTTCTTGGGGGCATTAACCAGTGAAATATTTAAATATACTCAATATGTGGACCTTTAAACAGAAAGGATATATTAAATAGATTGTCCTGAAGTTTGATACATTGGTCGATGTAACTATAGGTGATAAACTCTCCAAAAATCAGAACATTCCAATAAGTAATCTTGTAAAATAAACACTTTGCAAAATATCAATTTTGCGACATATGACTCATTCTCCTGGAACACATCACATATTTGCTCTATACTTCTCAGTGTTGTTCTATGCTATAGGCTATATGTACAAATTGGTGCGCACTTTGCCCATGCATTTTAAGTATTATATTGTTCTAGTTGACTACATTATAATTTATTATTACTTCCTCTATACTACCTTTTATATCAACTCCACACCCTTTGGGCTGTGTGATCCTTTTTGTAACAATGTCTGCTGCTATTTCCATTAAACAGAGTAAAACAATCTGGACTTGGTTCTGGTTGTTATTGCTTCTTCTCCACAACGATTCTGAGCGCCATTACAGATATGTGGTGTATTAACGGAAATAATAATAATAATCGATTTTTTGTATTTCCACAGCCTATCATAAGTACAAATTGTGTCATACAGTGAAAGGTCAAAGTAAAGAACATACATTGGAGCTAAAGTTGCTAAAGTCACAAGTCGCTAAACCATCATATTTTTTAAATGTTTTTCCACAAGAAAGCTTGCTCAGAATGCTTTCATTTTGGGGCTGTTTTGGGGCTGCATATGGGAGGTATAATATATAAAATTACTTCACTATAGTATATGTAAATACTTTACTATAGTGGATAAACTGCAAGAAATATTTTGTAGGCATACAAAAATATGGAAGTAACTAATCGATCATTGGAATCAATCATTGGAATCAATCATTGGAATCAATCATTGGAATCAATCATTGGAATCAATCATTGGAATCAATCATTGGAATCAATCATTGGAATCAATCATTGGAATCAATCATTGGAATCAATCATTGGAATCAATCATTGGAATCAATCATTGGAATCAATCATTGGAATCAATCATTGGAATCAATCATTGGAATCAATCATTGGAATCAATCATTGGAATCAATCATTGGAATCAATCATTGGAATCAATCATTGGAATCAACTTGTGATTGCGACTTGTGATTCATTTTCCCTTAACACAACATATATTCCTGAATCAATAGAGTTATAGAGAAACCTTATTGTCAGACCTATTACTAAATCTTCATTTGTTTCACCTGATCAATAGGAAGTTTGTGCATCAAATTTGATTACAACTTAATACCATGATATTACTTATTACCAATTATCCTGCATTAAATATTGTACCCTATGGTTGGCTTCCTCAGGGAAAGTGAACAATGTTCTGAGTAATCAAGGATAAAGAATGTGATACGGTGTGGCACAAGACTTTGAAGGTGAATCACAAGTGTAACAATTGTGAAATGTTATGGTGAATATGTGAGTAATTAAAGGCTCATTAATTGTAAGAAGAATACAGTGGAATCTCACATAAAGACCACCTCTCCATTGGGACCACCTTTTTTTTTTGTTTTTAAAAGATTTTATTCAACGTTCCTGCCGTCGGGGCGTGTACAAAACTAAGTTGTTTCTTCGCTGTAATCCTTGTATTTTTTTATTTTTTTGGTATTTTCAAGTTTTCTTTCTACTCACTCTACAGTCTACAACAATATCCCTGCTTTTTCAGAGGATAGCACATAATAACAGTGGACAGATTTGAAGGACTTCCAACATGTAAAGACAACAATTTTGTTACGAACATTCGGATCACGAATACAATTTTCAGGATGCTAAATCTTACAAACTTCCTTCATGAAAGCTTTCACCTTAGAAACCCATTTCGAACAACTCTTATCAAAGGCAGCATTGAACACAAGGGCCCGATAGTGCCTTTTAATCTCGTTTAAAAAGGCTCTGAACTCTATGACATTATTATAAAACAGTTTCTGACGATGAATCGTGTTCTTAGCCATGAGTATAATTCAATTCAAGAAGACATTATGCTTTTGATTGCCAATGAGACCAAGAAGAATACTCTGAGTGTGTAAGTCACCTGCCACTGTCGGCTCTAAAGTTTCGTTCTCCATGAATTTTAACATCAATTGATCCCAGAATATACAGGTGTTCGCACAAGATACAAAGAAATGTTTTAAGTCGTCTTTTTCATCACAATATCTACACTTGTCTTCCTGTACAATCTTAATTCGCTTCAGATATTCATTACAGCCATTGGGACCACCTTGCTATTAAGACCAGTTTCTCTCAGTCCCAAGTGTGGTCTGAATAGAGAGATTCCACTGTAGTTAGTTTCCCAAATACTTCAGTAATAATAAAGGTCTGAAAAATATGAATGTGTTGTTTATTCATTATTCAAATAACAATTCTGACATGAAAAAACAAATAAACAAATAAAGAAATGAATTGAAATTGTACTTCAATTTGAATTATTCTGTATTTTATTCAGCTTTACATGATGTAGATATACATTGTCAGACAAAGCTTATTCTACCATTTAATTACATCGAAATAATCTTTGTGTTAAGGAATAATACATAAAAATCAGATACAGCCAAATTTCATCAATACTTTAGAGATAGAGTATTTGAATACCAATGTTCATGTACTATACAGCTCAAGGTCATCTGAAAAAGCTAACATTTGTGCTGTGTTTCAGGAAAATGAGTCATAAGTCGCAAAATTGATATTTTTTAAAGTGTTTCTTTCACAAGATCACATAATTGGAATGTTCTGATATTTGGAGAGTATATCACATATAGCCGTATCAATCGATGTATCAAATTTCAGTACAATCTATGTAATATATCCTTTAGTTTTAAAGGTCCTCATATAGACTAGATTTAGTTACTTTACTGTTTATTGACCCCCAGAAATATTGGAAACTTTTTTTTCAAAACTAAACTTAAAATCTAGAAATACTTGTTTGATTATTAGACTGTTTACTATCATTGGAATCAGCTTGATCTCATCTTTTCAAATATAATGATATCTCAAAATCTAACTTTTGCGACTTATGACTCATTTTCCTGAAACACATCACATTTGTGTAACCCCCATTTTAATGAAAATTCATAAAGTATAAATGAGAAGCAAACTTGGGCGACAACATATTTTATTTGTAGTGAACCACAGATTTGTGGGCACGAGTTTACGAAATTTGGGAAAGAATCACGAATACGAGGAAATTTGTTTGAACCATGTTTTATTACCCAAAGGTATACAGTTACAAAGGTATTGTCTCTGAACACGGGTGCTTAATTTGAACAACAGAAGTATCGAGTCTGTAGTGTTGAGCAAAGCCTGGATCCCCTTGTGCAGGTAGTAGTATCCTCCACCTACTGCCCGTTGGAGGGTGTCTGCAGTGCTGTCGGCACGATGACATATATCAGCCTCTGATGAAAGCGGCCGGAACTGATGGTCGTCTCCAGCTCCAGTAGAAGTGCCCCGCTGTTGTAGGCCATTCCAGATGTTATCCTGAAAGGCAATGCCGTTCCTTCGAAGTTGTGGTATAGGCTTTAAGCGCTATGATGTGTGTCCAGGCTTGTCTCATATGCTGTCTCACATCCATTTCTGGACTGCATTCCATAACTTAACCTTCTGTGCAGCCCCATGGGTGTTCCGGACCGTGTTTCATGCCCGCAGAGCCTACCGGCAAAAGCTGCACAATTTGAACCCAGTCTCTCCTGGTTTCACTAGTCTTTCCCAGTTGTCAGCTAGCCTATTCCTAGTCGTCAGTCAGCCTTTCCCAACAGTCAGCCGTAGCAAGTTTGGTTGTTGTAATACATGTGCAGGTTCGGTTGTTGTAATGATGTGCATGCTTCTCGTTGCCTCGTCTGCTTCATCAGCAGTCTACCTCTTGCATTATTAAACAACCTGTTGAATGTATACAAAACCTTCAACAGAGGTCATATGGTCAGAGCCACCTACCTCGTCCTAAGGAAAGCTTTTGATATGGTTAACCACCAGCGGCTAATACATAAATTAAAGATATTTGGTATAAATGATAAAGATCTAGAATGGTTTAAAAATTACTCAACTGACAGGAAACAGCAAGTATTTGTAAATACTAAAATGTCCAATGTCAGAAAGATCACATGCGGAGTCCCTCAAGGATAAACACTGGGCCCTGTCCTATTTAGTATATATATATATAAACGATCTTCCCCTCAGCATAACGCAATCAAATTTACACATTTTTGCAGATGACACTTTAATTTCCAAAACAGGCCCAAATAGTACTGAAGTCACTAAGTGTTTACAAACAGACCTTGACACAGTTAGCCACTGGTGCCACATGAACAGAATCTTGTTGAACTTAACCAAATCAAAGACACAAACCTTATTAACAAGCCAATACTTGGGTCGAGGTGGGAATGCCATGTTATATAAGTTACCTTGCAATGTCATAGCCTTGGATGGTGAGGCTCTCAAAGAAGTCTTCACATTTAAATACCTAGGAATGAATATAGACTGCCAACTCAAATTTAAGCAAATATTTGCAAAACTAATTAGCTTGCTAAGTTATAAAAATTTGGCAACTAGCAAAACTAAGAGACAAGATACTCAAAGAAACACTTCTACTTATCTGTAAAGTTATGGTTCTCCCCATATATCCAGATATCTTCCATGACTCTCACCATGTTACTATCGAGGGCTAATGTGAATGACCTCCATGTATCAAAAAACCTACCTACCACTTAAACATCGGCGCTGATTGCATCTCCTAGAAGCGGGCCACCGTCTGGGGAAAAAACCCAGGAATATAGACCTGCGAGAAATAAACACCCAAAATTTTGCACAAGGTATGAAAGTCTTAAGACAAATTATACCCAAAACAGCAAATTAGGAAATCGGTAATAAACAGAACTACATATTCCTGGAACAAATTGCCGACTGTGGCCCACAGACTCTAAACATTTCAAAAACTATGCCAGGTCAACATTTATCTAGATAGACAAAAACTTTATTGAATAAGTCATAGCATCAGCTTCGAACATTTTGAAAGACTAAAATGGCTTATCCACTTACACGACAATCGACGACCGACAAAGGTGACCGACAATCTGTTCCCTACCATCGTCGGTCACCTTCGTAGATTCCCGTCGGTTCCCTGTATTTACTTGCACGACTAAAATTGCTCATTTGGTCACCGATTGTCGGTCACCTAGGGGTGACCGATTGTCGGTCCCTGGTATCCACTTGTACGATAATCGTGTACCAGACGGCGATTATTATATAGAAGACTTGTACAATATGATAAAACAAAATAAAACACACGCTTGCAGTATATGGAATTCGTTGTATCAAGTAAGGTGAATTATTTAACCTCAAATATCATTGCTAACGACACCTTTTTATAACTAAAAGAATAATTGATATCCATAATATGTGCTCTCAGTTGTCTCAGTTTATTTATGTAATAATAATGTCTCTATTATTGTCTATATCAAATAAGTTTCCGACGTGTGAGTGCTACCAGGGATAGCTCTGCTCAAACAGACTAAATATGTTACCTATACCATACCGAATATATACAGAATATAGGTTTTCATAATTAATAATTGACTATTTCGACTTCACAAGTCTTCCAATCATATAGCATTTTACACCACATTGTAGCATACTTATTTAACTGTTTATTAACTGTTTCTTTAATTGAATAAATGGAGGAAGGAGCTACAGTGAAAGTATAGGCATATGGCCATTAATAATTATGACACAATGAGTCTTAACAATATATTAAGCCACTAGTTGGCTGTGACGGCTGCTCTTATGTCTGAAAACGCTAAAAACGATGAGTTTCTGAAAAGGTAATATGGGAGGGGGGTACTGGTAGGTCTGAGAACAATTTTGATTTTCTCCACGAGTTTTTAAAACGCCTCCAAGGGAGGGTTAAATCTTTATATTCTGTTGTCATACTCATAATTCCATGATCAAATGCTTTAAATATGATTATATAATGTTATGCATAAATTAGTTGCGTTGATAACAGAGAGAAATAGAATAATTACAATAATTCATGGATGCGGATGTTTATCTGTGGCCATGAAAACCACCCTTTTTTTTAAACCTTTGTGCCTTGGCTATGTCATACCAAGTGCACCGTCCGATGGATCAGAGAGGAGTGACTGATCTCAGGTGTACTCTAGCTGCAGGTAAGCTAGTCGTCACCTAGGAGATACCCGCCACCAACAATCAGGTGTCACACCACCGATTTATATTTATATTGTGAATTAATATTGCACAACATGACGTAAATGATTATTAAATATGAATTTATTATATGAAAACTTTATGAATATTTTATAACGGAGACGTGTATGGTTGAAGTTCAAGAACCACACCTGGTATAGAAATGTGATAAAAGAATGTTTATATTTTGATCATAATATATCTAATTTTCGTGGCGAAGGTAACTATCAATACATGGTGCAATATGTAATTCCGTGCATATAATAAAGGTGCTAAAGAATTAGCCTCACCCCACCGCTAAGCCTCTGGCCAGTCTGGGTAAAACATTATACACAATATGGCTACTATACCTCGTTCAAATTATTCTTAAATATCAGATAGGTCATTATACACAAAGAACATATATGGAAATATATTAAAAACCTATATTTGGTATATTTAATTAAAGAAATATTAAGTTAAATAAGTATGTTACAATGTGGTGTAACATACTGTACGATTGGGAGACTTCTGAAGTCGAAATAATCACCTAAAAGTACCAATAAATAATCATAAATCAATAGAAATGATAGAAAATAAATGTACAAATCAACGCCAGACTATTTACCAAACTCAGGGGCCAGCAAACCACGCACAAATAAAAATATCCACTATAAATGGCAATAATTCTATATAAATCAATTTAAACGATAAAAATAGATGTACAAATATACTCTAAACTTCACAGAAATGAAAAGGAATGAACAGGAGGTTCATCCACATCATGAGCACCAATAATATGGCCATTTAAACAGAAGAAATAAATAATCTTGGGGTCACGAAAAAAATGTAGTTTCCCGACAATCGTGACCCCTCCCGACGATTACTAGAATTTTAGTAATCGTCGGGAGGGGTCACCGATTGTCGGGAGCAGGTGACCGATTGTCGGTGACCAGGTGACCGATTGTCGGTGACCCGGTATCCACTTGCACGATTGTCGGTGACATGAGGTGACCGATTGTCGGTCACCCCAAAGTGACCGACAAACGTGTAAGTGGATAAGGGCCTTAACAAATTTTTGTTCACACCCACTGGCCATATTGTATTGCTCATTCATTTGTTGTTTATATAACTAAACTTAGAATTATTTAATGATGCCAAAACACTACACACACATGCTTACTGTAATATACAAAGGATACCTTGGAAACCTCCCTCATGTTGGAAATCGTCATCTCATGTGCAATCTTTGATTGAAATAAAATGTTTCTTAAATCTTAAATCTTAAAATATAAAGAATAATTAATGTAAATTTTGCATTGTATTTCTTTTCTATTACATATTACGTATGATAATACCATCTCATAACATCTTATTCCAAGTCCAAGCAAATATTTGTTTGCTTGAGGATAAAGATATTTTTGCAGGGATTAGACAGTTTATGTTGCATAGGTCTTTGGTGATGGAAAAGAAATCTCCAGTGTAACTCTGGAGAACTAGGGTCCTGGTTGTTATGTGTTTTTTCTGAAGAAAGATAGCTCTCTTCATAGTAATTATGATTAAGTAGGAATGTTGATAATTTGGGATAAACAGAATAGCTCAATCACTAAGTCAATTTGTATTTGACGCCTTGGAATGGATGTTTTATCTCAATTTACATATTTTAGGAATATTGGACAATGTCAGAAGTGATTAGATACTATGTGCCAGGCTACTAATGTGCTATATCTACTACTTGCACTGAATTAAATTTATTTGACTGGAATGAAAGGTTAGGGTTAGGGTTAGGGTTATAGTAAGTATTGGTTTCAATCCATGTACTCTATTCCACCTCACAGAATGCTGGAAAAACCAGTGCACAATGGTGACATAGCTTTGTTAGTAGCCTAGCCCCTAGTTGCTATAGCTGCTGATTATAATTTAGAATGACAGGTGGCAGCACTGGCCCTCCCGATTTCAGACCAGCCTCATAGGTTTGACAAAACCAGTGAGCAAACAACAGTCATCGGCAGCAGGCATACTAAAAAAGTCTCAAGCAGAAACAGACTTTTTTTCTTTTTACTTAAGAAAGTAGTAAGATATTCCATGCCTGCCCGAAACATCAACTGTAACCAGTGTGGCCAAAGGCATCCTTGACCACCATATCTACTTGATGTATGTTCTTGGTTTACGGTATTAGTAGTGAATATATGTTGAAATAAAGTCATACAAATACAAAATGCCTTTTGAAATTCATGAATTCTTTAGAGGTATTCAATTTATTTAATTTGAGCCCTAGAAATTAAAAAACATGAAGACAAGATGTTCGCAATAAATAAAAACACATATTAACACACCATTTAACAATCAACTCATATCAATTATTGATATATTACAGAGTTTTGGTTTTGTGTACTCAAGATCTCTGGAATATATAATATGGAGACATCTAATCTTCATGCCGACCAATCCGTATTATTTTTCAGAAATTATTTTAACTGAGGCCAGGTTTTTTATTCTATCCCAGAGACGAGGTCACTGAATAATGGGGGATTTTCTAAAGTTCTCACTATTTGGTAAGTCTAAAACAAGATTGACCCCCATCAGCCAACCTTGTATGTTTTGCGATGTGTTTGTTTTTTCATCTAATAATGTTACATGAAAGACCCAAGATATATATTTGGTCTAGTATTGTAAAGCGCAATATTCACTAGGGGTAGGTTATCAAGAATCAGTGTGGTGACCGTTCCCAACACTTGAGCAAGTCCTGACTGATTCATGTATAATCCACTAGGGGTGTACAGGCACAGTGTTACTGATTTGTATCCACCTAGTCTAAATAAAGGGAAGCCTACTGCCTTTTAGCTGATTGATGTGATAATAATTGCACATAGTTTAAAAGAATGTCTGTTTTATTCCAGGGTTGAGGTGGAGAGGCCAAAAACATGGAGCCTGACCATCAAGAATGTTTTTTCAGTTGGAAGTCTGGCTGTCAAGCAAAGAAATATGCTTCAATTACTGTCACTGTGGTCAGAATAAAAAACATAATCATTGCAGCAAGATTTACTGTGATCCTACACATTTCAAGCTTCACGAAGCACTTGGCAAAAATTGTGATCTAACTTTAAAGTGCAACAAATCTTGTGTTTCTACTTACACATCAGGTAGACAAATTGAACGTTACAAACGTCAAAGTGATGGAGACACCGATTCAACAATTCCTCAGAAGGTCACAAGACGCTCCTTGTCCAATGATGGTGAGACTTTCAATTTAAAGCAGCACTGTATTTTCTGTGGTGACAAGTGTGATACTGAACTGGACTAAAAGAATCCCTCCAGATGGAAAGGTGCATATGTATTTCAAGAAATTTACCAAAAAAAATCCCTATTGGAAATCTGTAAAAAGAGAAATGATGTTGCAGCAAGGGTTGGATGTTGACTAGAGGGGGTTCTGAGTGATCTGCATGCAGCAGATGCATGTTACCTGAAGACCTTCCCTTCATGTCTCTTGTTGGGATGATTACAAGTGACAAGTTCTAGAATGTGGAATGCTGTGGAACTGTTTACAGCTTATGTAGAGTTTGGTGGAGACAAAATTTCCCGCAAGACACTTGTGACGAAACTTAAGGAGAGATTTGGAAACGATCTTCTAGTGCTTTCATCACCTGGCATAGCACATATAATTGCATTTTGGAGCATGGCTTCCAAGATACTCCCCCTTGTTAATGATGAAGAGGATGAGACAGAACTGATCACGACAAAATCCAGCAAACTGATCGCAAATGAACTGAAAACCATTCGAATAGACAAGGACCATTATGATATCAGTATCAATAATGAAAGAATCAATTAGTGATTTTCTATTGCTGTTGTTAGCAAAGTTGTCACCTAAACTCAATAATACTCTGCCTGCATTGCTCATAGGTTCAATTGTTACAAGTGTGGTCAAGTGTCATCCCACTAGTTTGGCAGTTGATCTTGCAGTTAAAATGGGTGAATCTAAACAACTCATCAATAATATGTATGCATATGGGGTAACATGTTCATATACAGAATTCCGACGTTTCAAGAGGTCTGCTGCCCAAGCACCTGTTGCAGATATCAAAATGTCTGGCATATCAAATGCTGAGAATGGTTTAGTCCAGGTCATTGTAGACAATTTCGATGCAGAAATATCTTCACAAAATGGAAAGCAGTCCACTCATTCCTTGGCTGTCCTTCTAACACAACCAAACCCTGTTGAAGAAGACACTTCAGTGAGTCATGTTGACAAGATAAAACATATCAGTAAGGAGGACATGTCTCAGGAGATTCCATATGATGTTCATATCCACCGGTACCATGGGCCCAAGCAACCAGGTATGCCAGCAGAGGGAGCTGTTAAATTAGCCTTGCCTCTCAATTTGCTATGTCATCAAGCCATTGCAAAACAGAGGGCATCTGAAATGGACTTCTCATTTCTGCAGGATGTTGTGACAAAGGAGGACACTCCAGAGTTTCATGGATACATCACCAAACTGAGCAGAGAGCAAGGGCATAAGAAAAGGAAAAGACAAAGGCAGTGTACCAACCACTTATTGACATGAAGCCTTCAGACCCTGACACTATGATGACAGCCATGGTTAGAGCACAGGAGCTGATTTTTGGTACTGGACAGAAGTTCACTCTTCTCACCTGTGACCAACAATTATATCGGGTTGTGGTACATGTGCTATGGGCACATCCAGAGATGTTTACAGATATGCACTTGCGCCTAGGAGGCATGCATGCACTAATGAGCTTTGTGGGGTCTATAGGTTCCCTAATGGCGGAAAGTGGACTGTCAGATCTCCTGACAGAGGTCTTTGGAGGTGTCCCAAAGATGTTAAGTGGAAAGAAGCTCCCACAGAATGTATGTGCACTGTGAATGCTTGCTCAGGAGGTTGTCTGGAGTGTTATACATAGTGATCAGTTTGAGAGTGTTTATGATCTGATGAAGATTTTGGAAGAAAGAGCAAAGGAAAGTAAGACAGTGAAACTCTGGGTTGATGTTCTAGTTAAACCAGTAATTTTGATAATGGAGTACATCAGAGCAGAACATGAGGGTGGCTGGCTCCTTCATCTTGCCACATTGAGGGAGATGCTTCCGTACTACTTTGCTGGTGGTCATGTCAATTATGCTCGATATGTTCTCTACTATCTCCGCTCAATGGAGAAACTCCCTGCCTATGTTCTGAAGCACTTGATGAATGGTGAGCATGTGACTCACCATATTTGTGGTATATGGAACAGGATTTGGAGTGATCAATTCATAGAGTCAACAATCATGGGGTATGGACACAGTGGCGGGGGCATAATAGGAATTACCCTCAAAGAAGAGACTCTTAAGGTTTGGGCACTAAGTCGCCATTTGTGCTGCAAGATTGAAGCAGGTCTTGGTGAGATGGAGAGTGACAACACTGCATGTTGTAGTCAAACCTATCATAAAGAAGAAAGCAAGGCAAGTATTGCAGTAGATGCCCAGGATAGAGCAGGAATCCGTAAAAAATTAGATGGCTGCATAGATCCATTAGATCCAAAGGACCATCCCAAAGATGCAGTTGTGAACATTAGCAGTGGCAGGATTGGTACATCCAGTGTGAATGTGCATGATGCAGTAAGCATTGGAGAAGGAATGTTGGCCGACTTTGAGAAAAGATGGCCAGATAGTTTCTACAACACCATACCGAAGAAGGTGACAACCATGACAGCAACCACCAAATCAATACAAGTTGGTGAGTCCAAACCATGTGATATCACGGCAATATATTCAAGGGCAATGGCATTGTTGTCAAGCAATCGTGACATCAACATAAGGGACATCATTTCTCATGAGCTTGCTCCAGTACCTACTGCAATGTTTACAGAAAAAGGGATGTGCCTTGCAAAAGGCAAGTCCACCCTTAAGAGGTCCCTGCAACAGGAGGTGTCCAGCAGAAATTCTGGATGTGCTAATGTGACAGTCATTGATGGTTCAGCTCTTCTGTGGACAATTCATTGGCCAACCGATGGTACTGTAGGCGATTATGTCAAAAATGTGAAAACATGTGTCCCTACATATCTGAGGGAGAGTGATATTTACCTGATATTTGACCGATATTATGACTTCAGCATCAAGTCTGTCACAAGGGATGGGAGAGAAACTGGTGTCAGTCGCACCCATCACTTGCACTTAACCACAAAGTTACCTGCTCAAAAGGTGGTCTTGTCTTCAGTCGAGAACAAAAAGCAACTTATTAGAATCATCTGTGATGAGCTAGCTAAAGACAGGCTGTTTCACACTCACAGTACTACAGCTGGTAATCACTGGAGAGGATCCCTGTCCCATTGAACTATGGAATGAGGACATTGGCAGTAGGTATGATCTGGAGACATCCCACAAAGAAGCTGACATCATTATTGTACAGCAGGCCATGAAATGTGTGAGTGAAGCTAGCCGACTCTCAGTTGTTTCAGATGACACAGACGTGTTTGTGCATTACTATGAGAAGGAACAACTCCAAATACCACTAACCATGGAATCACCCATTAAAGGTAGAACAATCATAGACATTAAGCTGACAGTGGAAACATGTGGTGATATTGTGAAGGGTCTCCTCCCTGCCCATGCGTTATCAGGATGTGACACAGTGGCATGTTACTTTGGGGTTGGAAAGGGATCAGTTATTAGAACATTGAAGGCTGGATATGACGTGTCTGCCATTGGCAATATTGATGCACATTTTACTGATGTCATGGAACAGGCCACTAGATTTATATCTGCCTGTTATGGAATGAAGACCACCAGGGACATGTCAGAGACCAGGCTACAAGTATGGGGAAAGAAGAACGGCAAGGGATATACATCAGCCCCGAAACTCTGTACTCTACCACCGACAACAGAGGCATTCACTGAGAACATAAGGAGAGCCCATTACCAGTCAATCCTGTGGCTAAATGTGGCAGCAGATCCACCAGCACTAGATCCTGAGGACTATGGATGGAAGAAAGATGTCACAAACAAATTGCTCTCACCTACCACCATTCTGGATGGTGTCAAACTCGCCCCTGATTGTATACTGGAGATGGTCAGGTGTGGCTGCAAAGGTCATATCCCATGTAATTCAAGGAGGTGTAGTTGCAGAGTAAATGGTCTACAATATTTTGTGCATGTTATACAGGAGGGTGCTCAAGTTCTGAGCCTTGATTTAGCATTTGAAATATTTGGTCATAATCTACATCTTTCTTAGGCTGTTGCTCATTGATTTATACAAATATGGTTAGAAATTGTGGGGATTATCAATCGGTTTTTGCACATTCTAATTGTTATTGCATTGTCTTCTACCTGTTAAACTTGCATTTGACTTCATACAGTTTTCTTTAGGTTGGTAACCATCTAATGTCAAGAATTATATTAAATTTTGCTGTTTAAGCTTGGTTGCATGTTGCTATGTTTGTGTTTTGGGGGTTTTCGGGGGGTTTTTTCCCAAGGAAAGTGTTAAAAATCATAAAAATCTGTCAAGATGTTCTCTAAGTTTCCTTCTTCATGAATAAACATTGCCATGTACAGAATTATAAGTGTTTGGTATGAGTTTATATTTATAAATCCTCCAAATTCTGTAATTTGGGTTTTTTTTTTTACAAAACCTGGGATAAAAGGGTTAATATCTAAAATTGCTCAAGTATTGGGAATGGTCACCCCCCTGATTCTTGATTACCTATCCCTAGGCTACATGAAGCAGCGAAGAAAAAAACTTTATCCGACAATTCCAGGTTAGGTCCAAAAATGGCCTTTGGCTTCTGGACTAAAGATAAAAACTTTACAATCAACCCGACACATATATATAGTTAATATATGCACAGTCTTCAAGATGGCAGATATGCGAGATATAATGGGTTTGGGTTGCGTTGCAAACCACTTTATAATTACAAAAAATTGTTACTTCAGAAATACACCTGTTTTGAATTATCTATCAAATTTTGATTTAAATTTGTTGTGGTGAACATTCTGCAATTATCAATGGATATGGCAACATACTTACATCAAGAGTAAAGGCATATATTGGTTACAGTGTTTGAATCTGTCTAAAAGAAATGAATTGAAGAAATAATATCTTTAATTTATACCCAAATACTTAAGCCATGGTTGAACAATCTTTGACTACTCCAACTACGAAAAATAATGTGTTCAAAGACTGCTAACCAGTTAGGCCAAAGAAAAAACAAATATAAATATGAAAAGATATCCATGCAATCAGTAAATTATTGAAATATTGAAAGTCTGATAATTTAACCAAATGCAGTTCATTTTAAATA
The DNA here is from genome assembly GCA_942159475.1 of Sthenelais limicola. Classification (NCBI taxonomy): domain Eukaryota; kingdom Metazoa; phylum Annelida; class Polychaeta; order Phyllodocida; family Sigalionidae; genus Sthenelais; species Sthenelais limicola. The sequence goes on from OW804102.1 coordinate 39,241,769, forward strand.
CAAGAATTCAACCAATGTCAAAGTATCTGTTATGTATCTGTTGATATACTACTGGGTAGATAGTATATGCCTAAATAATAGTTAATGCCAATGTTAAATGATTCGAAGTATGTTTAACACATCTTTCAAGACTGATTGGTTGACTGACTGCCTTCTGAATGAATGACTGCTTGAATGGCCAGTTTCTCCTTTTATTCAAGCTCATCACAACAGCTGCAACACGTAGTGTCTTTCTCACCGGTGGACATTCCTCTACGTACATGCATGTGTAAGTGTCTGGGGAGTGGGGACACTTAATGATAATTACTCTAAGATAATTAAATAGTTGTTGGGAGATTCGTGAGGTTCAATAACTGGCTAAGTCCAAATGGGAGTGTTGTGTAGTTATCTTAGATGAGCTAGTCAAGTTATAAGAATAACTCAAGTAGAGAGGGATCTTGGAGATGTGCTGAATAGCTGGTCTTTTATTCAATGTTGTTGAGTAACAAGTGGTAGGTTTACAATAAGTCCTTGGTGGTTACAATATATCCTTAGTAGAGCAGAGGTTCCCCAGGGTATCAGTTTGTATAGGTTCCAGTCAGTCCTCCTTAGTAGATAGTGGTGGTACAGCTTCCAGGTCCAGGTAGTAGATGGTACTGACTGACTGGAAGGAGCTAGGACCCTTTTATACCATGGATTCCTGACTGGATTCACATAAATTCGTTCAGAAAACGTTTGCCTGGATAGCAGAATAAATGCTGACATATTACAGGATTGTGAGAGTACATGGTGAAATAATTCCTTTTATATCCTAATTACACCCTTAGGTGCAATTCCTGGGAACCCTGCTGTGTTTCTCTGTGAGCAATAGCTCCTACATGTTTCACAATATAAATCATTGCTTCAGCTTAGAAAATCGCATCAGCATAAATCATTGCACCAGACTACTCAAATACAATTTACACATCCAAATGATACATTTCACAGTAATACATAAATTCATTAACAAATGCATGTTTTTAACATTAGGGTAGTAACACATTAATAACTCTGTAATTAATCACACATTAAAAATCGATTAGGGTAATGAGATATGTTAAATCCATAATGGACATTAACACATGCTACCTAATATACAATGATAACTATGTAGACATGCCCTCAGGGTCTGTCTGTCCACCTGGTGGTATAACAATACAATTACTTGAAATTTGTTGCATGGACCTATAGGACTATAAGTGCTAAACCCTCTAAAAATCAGAACATTTCAATAAAGTGATATTGTGAACAAATCACCTTGAAAAATATCAAATTTGCGACTTATGACCCATTTTTCTGAAAAAGTTAAAAAACCAACCCTACGATGAGACGACCTATAACGTTCATCATAGGATTGAGCTAACAAGGTTTCCTTTGTTAAGCTGACTCATTTCCTTTGTTAGATCTCAAAATTACTATTGGTTTGTTATTATTTTAACCCCAAATGAAATTATTTCCAGCTGACAATCCCCAAGAAATTTCTCAGATTTTCCCAACCCAATCTTTTTTAATTTGAAGCAGGAGTATGTGCGTTGGAAGTGGGTGGATGAGAGTGGAGTGACTGAGACCATCTATCAGACATATCCAGCAGACTATGAGTATGACAGGAACAAGTACTCCATCCATGCACCCCGTGTGGACACGGTAGAGCTCACCATACACAACATCACACTCGGGGATGAAGGCCACCTCATCTGTGAACCCATCATTCACGCTGACAAGGGTAAAGCAGCCCAGGTAATCATCATCAAAACATAGATTTGTGTTTGGTATTGTTTGGAAATTTCGTACCAACAATCAAAACAGTGGATGAATTGTGATAATTGTTATCCTATTTGCGTCTGAAGCTATGACTTCTTAGTGATTTATGTCGACCATTTATGTTTAGTTGGTATGTTTTACATATTTTATATTGTATCGTACAAGAATATTGAACTGGATTATGTAGAAGTCGATCTCTTTAATGTCAAGGGAACGGCCGGAAGATCTGGGTATAAATTCTAAATGGTACCTAGAGGCCTGTCAATCTGTTCGTCAAAACTTTGTAAACCCTTGATGAATAAAAGATTGTTCTATTCTATTCTATTCTATTCTATATAAAGTTCTATCAATCATTAAAATGATTGTCAGTCATAAGATCATCGAAATATGATATGTATAGTTACAAGGAACATAAAATGAACATATTTACATATCGCTAAATTGATAAAGGGTTTTTGCTGTTTAAATCATATATGATTATAGCTTCCAAATAAAGAACAAAAGTATTTCCTTTTAATTCCTTTACAGTGATGTTAGAAGCAGGGGGGGGCACAGGGGCCATGCCTCCCCCCCCCCCCCCACCAATGAAAGTGGGGGCCAAAGTATACTTTGCCCCCCCCTACTATTTCCCTTATAAACATTTTTAAAATGCGGAAAAATGCTGTTCTATGCAATGCAATGAAGGATTACATGGATCACCTTGATCTCATGAAAGTGGCATCTTCATTTATGAATTTAAATGAACAACAATAAAATACTTTGGGACCTTGATCATGAAAGTCTGAACATTTTAAGAATTTGTTGAGTCATTTCTATAGTACTTCACATTTCAAAGACATGATTGACCTCGTGTTATATGAAGGTTTGTCTATCTCTGATATGGAATAGTTGTAGAATTATTGTAGGAAAATAAGAAGAATAAAGAGTAAGTCTAAAGGCTGTGATCCTAAGATATAGAATAATGTTTATTGTAGAGTAGGTTGACAGGTAAGTGATTGGTCCATGGGACTATTGCTGATTGGAGGAATATATAATTTGGTGAGAGTGCTACGTGAGCCTTCACATGCTACCGTAATTACTGCAATAAATTCCTGCGTAATGGTACCTTATGGGTCATAAAGTGGTTTCCCATTGTTACATGATTATTGCATAACACAATGTAACACTTGATATGATTTTTCACTAAGGCACTTTACCTTCAAAAGTGTTCATATGAATGTTAGCAAATGTGGGGAATCCTTTAATACGTATTTGCTAATTCTGACAATATCAACACCCTAAAAACCTGTTGTTTATATTAGTGATTGATAAACAACAGAGACCTTCGCAATCACGCAGAGGTAAGAGTCAGTCTTTATATTGTATAGACTTTCCATTTTCGTTCGTGGGATAGAGTTGCCCCCCCCCCCCCCCCGCCCATGTTCAAATTGCTTCCTACATCACTGAACTTTATATACATTAAATGAAATCGTTTCATCTAGGTATTAGTTTCACCGAAGTCATTTAAGAAATTATGATCATAGTGCATAATTTAAGTGCCTCAGTCACTTGAAATTTGGCATTTATTTGGCTTGTCAGATTTTCGATCATTTCCCAAATCAAAACAAGGAATAACTGAGTGGCAACCTCAACATATACAATGGCTGCAATTGTAAACTGATACAGGAAGAGCATTTCTGGACAAAAACATTTGATTCTGTCCACGACCATACTATACATTTACGGAACATTAATTACGTAGGTTACTTTAGCGATATACAATAAATGGCCTGCATTAATATAATAGGACGTTGAACAAACTAAGCAAATTTTTACCAAGGCGAACTGGCCTAATGGCGACCGCTGCAGCAAGTGACCCGGCGCAGGTGCACTGGTGCAGACACTGGTGCGGTCCCACTAGGTGGCAGTACTGCAACGAATATAATTATACACACATTCCCCTACAGGGTAATATGAACATATATAATATATTGAAATCAGACTGCAGAGCATCATCTGGAGTCCCCTTCAATGTATGTATATGAATGGCCTGAATAAAGACATGAACGTGTAAAAAGAAATGCAAACAACATCAACAATGAAAAATGTGAGATCTTGAATTTCAAGTAAAGTATAATAACATCAAACAGAACCATGCCCGCACTCACATAGGTGGAGATAATTTAAAGACAGTTTCACAATACCTGTACTTGGGATTCGTAGTAGCAGGGAGGTATACAGATATAGTAGAAACGTTACATAAAATGTACATTAATTATTTGTAATGGTTGATCGAAGGAAAAAGACACCTTCATTCCACATGACATAATCTGAACCAGTAATATGTTTTGTGTGACCTAAAATGTGTTAAGTAACGCAGCCAAGGAAAAACATAATGTACACGTATTGTTTTCAATTCAACGACGGAAAAAACAAATATAACCATAGGAATATCTTTATAATAGAAATGGGAAATAATTGTAATCAATTTCGATCACATAACTTTGACTCAATACATGATAAACTTAGTTTTCAATGAGGGAAAGGCCACACTGCGAAGGAATAACAAGGACACTGACTTGAAAACCAAGTCAATAATAAGGAGAACACTCTTACTTGAAAATCAATTAAGTTAATTACAATGAACGAACTATATGAAAAATGTTAATACATTAAATAGGTAATACGGATTGTACGGAAGATCTGCTGCAGTTCCAGTTCAGTAAATGATTGATATATGAATTCAATGTAAGCTGTTACTGAATAAAAGTTGTTATATATATAATGTTTGTCCCCAAATAACAGGTGGGATACAAAGCCATACAGTCACCTTCCCCCTACACAACAGACCTTAAACCAATATTACATTCGTTGTGACCTAAACTGTGTTAAGTACTGCGGCCGAAAAAAAAACAAATTAATAACACGTATTATTTTCAGTGATTGATCAAAGGACAACACAAATATAACCATAGGAATACCATAATTAATAGTTTCCATCGCTCACAAGAGGTGGCGGGGCAGTAGATGATCCTGGGTCAATGTCTAAGCTATCCAGACTGCCGCACCCTATAGTGTGTAAGCTATGGAAACTAACAAGTATACATGCAAGCAGCGAGCGTGCTCTTACCAGTTATGCGATGGTTGTTATTATATATATACATATGTAACCATGTCACTGATATATCAATAATGCATGCAAAGAGATTTTTTGTATATTAATAATATCTTGTGACAATTAGTAGTTATCTTTATTTCCACGTGATAACAGTTACATGAGTCATCACTGTTTAGTTTCCTATGTGGTAGGCTCATAATGTTAAGATAACAGCAGCATAAAGTTTGTATGACATTTTTAGAATTTCCGATTGTTATTCGGGTATTGGTGGGTTTACATACCAGCTTTCATTTCAAACGGGACAAAACACCTTCGTGATAGGATATACGTACAATAGAAAAGAAACAAAGAACATGTATGAGAGACTATATATTATGTGGAACTGACTAAATACTAGGCGCCAAGCTACTAATTTGGTACTAATCTACTGCCTGTACTGACTTAGGACAACAAATTTAAGATTAGGGTTAGGGGTTATGGTAAGCATTGGCATGAATCCATGTACCCTATCCCACCTCACAGGGCACTTGACAAAACCAAGCAGAAAGGTACCTTCCCGCGGGAGTTATAGTGCCTGGTATTCCCGCTAGGAGTCACATCATATTTATGATGACACTGTCACAAATGTCTATATTAGTAATTCTGAGAGGGAGGTAACTTTGAAAGTATGTAACTTCACTATTTTTTGGAGTATCAACAAAATTCTTTCATTTTTATAATGCTCATTTCCCCTTTTGTACATCCCTGTAATTTAAAAAAAAAAAATTTTAATATTTATTTTTTGTACATGTGATGTGTCACAGCAAAAATGAGTCACTCCCCCAACCTATTTAAGATCATCTACTGAAAACTGACATAACTTTACAAAAAAGCCCATATCTCGGCAACTTCTAGGAATTTTCAACTATTTTTTCGGTTATTGACTCAGGAGACATGCAGATTTAGAATCTATAATAAACCCAAATTCGAAAATTTGGCCCTGGAGTCCCCTTTCTGCTTGGCTGGTCACATATATGTAATGACCCTCAGTGAACGCAGGGGAGGAGAAATAAACACAATAAGACGAATCTATATTGTAGTTACTCTAATTTATTAAGCGATGACGATCTGAACATAGTACAATAGTGTAAGGTATATGAAAAGGTGTTGTGAATAAATAACATGAAGTTTAAAGAAGTAGGTAAAGATAAAATACAGTAGACTAGCTTACATTGCCACCTTGTGGCCACTCTGTGTATTTTGCAAAGTAGAAATAATGTGCGCAAAGCGCGAGGAATATATGCGCAGCATGCGCGCTCTATATAACCTATATTAAATCAATCGTAAGCAGCATAACAAAAGTGGAAATAAAGCATGGCACTACATATATATGCTTCGATGTCAGTGTGGTAATTATACTTTATAACAGGGGGCAGCACTAGGGATAGTAAGATATTAAATTGCTAATATATATGAAATATATGCGTAATAAGCCATATGAAATTTGGGGTCTAGGGTATAAGGCATCATATGAATGGGTTATGGGGAAGCTTGAGGACTCACCCTTAGCATCGGCCTGTTGTGGAGCATTTTGTCAATCGATTGGATCTAATCTGTGTTGTTTCATCAGATTGAATCTCTTGGCATGCAGGCGTGAGGCATGGCTGAGATCGGAGATAGCAGATAGGATCATGTGTCATGTGTTATACTGTATTGGACATACTCTGTGGCATGCTGATTCAATAGGGGAATTTGCATAGCCAGTGATTGTGAACCTGTGGCTTAAGGCAATAACAAGGTAACTGACAACCTTCTAAGTCCATATTCGTTGTCCCATAATTAATGAGCCTGTATGTGCACACGGCCTGTAACATATGTCTGGGCATTGCTTTGTTTCCTTTGTTTAATATACTGAATAAACCTGAGACAGGGAGCTTTAACCTGGGTGCAAAAGGGGTTCCCAACCCAAAAGTTCATTAATAATTAATTAGAGAGAGAGAGTCTGGTACATATAGAGAGAGACGAGAGAGAAGAACAGAAGGAATGAGTGGAACAGCAACTACCCAGACCCATCTCTACAGCCAGTCACACTTTGCTGTTATATATAATATCCAACAGACTCTACTCATGGGGTAACCTAGGATTTTGCATTCGGGCTATACAGGCTCTTGTACTACTGTCATTCAACTGGATTTATTTGTGAGACTTTTCTTATATTGTTGCTATTGTTCCTTGATCGATCTCCATATTATTTGACATTGATATTTACCTTTGCCACGATTATTAGTTAAATCATTAATCCGAATAGATCACATACTAGTCTGTTTGTGCAAGAGCTATCCCCATACTCTCACACGTTGAACTGATTTAATATAGACAAACCTCAAGAAATTATTATTACATTTTAACTAAGATATTAACCAGTTGGTTTTGCTAAGTCAAGTAAATTTTATCTACAGCTGCCATCTGTGTTACACATTAACACTAATTTGTATGTGCTGATATGTATTTATCACAATACTCAAACTTTGCTTCACAGCCTTTCTTTTAGAAAGGTTCTTATTTCAGGCCATTTTTTCAACTTTATATGTGGAGGATTATATTCCACAGAATAGGGCCCTGAAAATGGGGGAAGCTTGACAATTTGTCGGAGTTGGTAGTAATGCACATCAAATTGGGACCAACTGCTTGCCTAGTATGGCGAGGCATAATCTGCAACAATTCAGGCTCACCTGATCTGTTTGTCATAAGACCTAGGATTGAAATCTTGCCCATAATATTAAAATCTTTAATATCTAAAGATTTGTTATCTCGATAGTTGACACATCTTTGTTTACAAGAATTAAGCGAGCAGCCCAATTTATAAAGCTTTGAACCTTCTTGATTATACTGGCATTGACCATATTATACATGAAAAGGCCATAGTCGGCTAGTGGTAATATATGCGATATAACATTTAGTTACTTCACAAGTAATTGCCCGCCCAGAAATATTGCAAATATATCAAACATAGATACACTTTTTAGATGTCTCTATCACATGTCGCATAAGTGGAACTGTCTCGATCTAATATTTTCAAATATCTTCTGCGACTTGTGACGCATTTCCCTGTAACACATCACAGGGAATGTCATAGCTTATACTTGTTGATAGAAATACTTAAATTCGATATGGTCTTTTGTGATAGGATGTCCATATCTACGCCTATGGGAGTAACGCATGTCCATTCCCGGAAGTGGTAGGAGTGCATGCCTTACCCAGTGCCTTACCCTGCCCACACACAGCCGATTTGCCTCCCGATTGCCCCCGGATTTTGGTCTTCTGATGAATCCTAGGATTTCATTATGTTATTTCAAAAACATAAACCAGGATTTGAAATGAGATCATAGGAGTCATCAGGAGACCCAAATCGGGAGGCAATCGGGAGGCAAATCGGCTGTGTGTTTATCCACCATATCTTCTCAGCATCAGACGCATTATATCAGGCGTTGAGTCTGCTTACAACCTAAAACCAACAGAGACAAAAAACTAAATAATATTGGGTCGGTTATAAATGTGGTGTTTGTCATGATACATCACTTTACATCAAGAGTATTCACTGACGTCATGGCGCTTGCCGCGGCTCGGCATAATGTGTGTCAAGGCCTTGGAAACGTTAAGCCGGGCCCACACATTCAAGAACTCGCAATTCGTATGAATTGGGAGCTTACGAAAAGTCCAAAATATGGCCTATTAATTTCCGTAAGAACCCACGAATTGTCATATGAATTGGAGGTTTCCTCCTAAGAAAGCCCCACACATTATTGAACTCAAGTATGTTTCTTAAGTTGTCAAGATGGAATAATGAGTATAATTGCCATTATCCAACATTCAAAACGGGAAAGCCTGTCGTTCTAGTGAATACTAGGTATAGGTGGGCTGTGTAATATTTAGTTACACAAAGATTATATTGTAGTATTTATCATGAAAAAGCAGTGCGATTATTTAATTTCTACAAACCATTGTGGTGAACAAGAATCCAATCGTTGCCCCCAATGGCTTAGACCATCTACATGCTCCTGACGTCACACCTGAGACTAGATCCAAAATAAAAATTTAATTTAATTATAATTCAGCATTGTTAATGCTCGTCACATGTGTGTCATGAGATATGCCTATAAACTCATGAATAAACATCATATTGTCAATATATTGAATGGGTTGGTGGTGAAAGGGTAGTTGAACAAGGAACTCCCGCGGACTATTGTATTCACCTGTGGGAAGGAAATTGATTCCTACCTAAGGTAAAATGTGCCACTCGTATGAATAGCCAATACACACAATGGTGGGTACTTGTTTTTGGAGACAGATTACACTAACTCTAAACGAATTGGCCATTTTTTTGTATTCATTTGGGGCATAAACATGTACTGTTACATCAAAATTGAAAAAAACGCCATATCCACCAATGCATGTGTTTTAGACGTTGCCACATTTAAAAATAAAGCGATTCATATTCATCAAACTTGTAGAACCCTAAATTTCCTCAAACCAATATTAACGCAAATTACTAATAACTTCGTATCAACCACTTCTAGTGTTTCAAAACGCCCCTCCATCTGTCCTACCGTCAAATGCCTTATGAGAACATATAATTTACTATGAAAAATTCATTCGCGTGAAATATGTACGTCAATCATTGATTTGGATCTCTTCTGACACCATCTCTTATCTGCTAAATTCGCGTGAAATATCGGCCAAATGGCGTGAAATGTCAAAATGAAATTGTTCCTTTCCTACATTGCACCGAAGCGATAAGTTGAATCTCTCTGACGATTAAATCACTGCTTTTCAGACCAAGCATCACAGCTACCCCATTAATCAAAGTCAAAGGCTGCTCTACATCTGTTGCAGCAGTGTTACACTTATGAACAACAGAGAGGGACTTCTGTAATATTAGTACAATAAATTATTGGCCTGTTGCGCTAGAAACTTGGCATACATGTACAGATTACTATTTCGTCGGAGCAACAGTACATTTTGCGTCACATGAAAGTGAGAACCAGAAGAGGCCCAGACATGTAAATTATATGAAGTTAGTTGGCTTATATCCAGCCTAGCACATTTCTAACAGAGGGTCGTCTTGATTTGAACCCTACAGGAGGTTACAAACACATACAGAAACATACAGAATCAATTATTAAATTGAATTAAACATCCTTTGATTTAGATTAGAATCTAAATCAAATCATTAATTGCTAATTTAATATGTAATGATAAACGAATGGTTTATTAAGTAGCAAAAATAAATACATCAACCTCTGACCTGATTGTGTGGTTCCCCCATCGTATGCTACAACAAATTTGAAGTCACATTCTTGTGGTTTCTTCTTACAGGTAACTCCAACTTTGTAGTTGAAGAGGCACTGATCCCTCACCTCACTCACTTCCTTTATCATGTCACATCCACAGCCATTACCCGTTGTGCTGAATTTGGCACGAGTTGCGTTTTCCACCTTAAAATTCATTTGCCTGTCTCCATCAGTGTTTACCAGGGCTGAAGGATCTGATTATTCAAGCAAGGAACAACTCTTACTTTTTTGTTATGATATTATTATTGTACCTAATTTATTCTACCTATGAAATGGTCAAGATCTGGTGTAGCTGGATGTGCAGGTGGTGGAGGAGTGAAATGTGTAGGTAGAGGAGGAGGTAGGGAAGGAGGAGGCACAGAACTGACACTATATAGTGTCACTTCTGTCACTCCTCCTACACTCATTCACTCCTTCCCTCCTCCTTCACCTCCTATATGTAATAGTAAGAGCGTAGCGTGTGTAGTGAATATGCCAAGAGAACAACCCACAGTAGTTTTAACTGCAGAAGTTTAAGAAGTTCCTGGGATAATACAAATGTGAAACTTGGCTAGACAAAGTGGAAAACTTGGTCATAGTGGATACAATCTGAGTAGGTTAGACAGAGAAGAAACCATAGATCTAGAGGTGGGTGTGAGGGTGTGTGGGCGGAGAAGAGGAAGGGGCCATGCCTCATAGCGGAACTCCACTATAGGTAAAAAAACGGCGCCGACAGGCAAAATTTGTCGCCGACATGACTAAAAATTCGGAAAATTCAACATGACTAAAAATTCTAGTGGAAGAGGGGGCAAAATAGGTTGTCGGCAACATATTTATTTGTTGCCAACAATTGCAAAATATCTAATTTGATTAGATATTTCATCGCAAAAAATTCGTCGCAGCGGTTTTTTGCCGTTTTTCCCATAGTGGAGTCCCTGCATTACTCCTGAGAAAGGAATGTAGGAAGAGACCAGAAAAGATGCAGGGACCTTAATGCCCGGGTTCTCCACCAGTGATATAATAATGGGTTTCCCCAGTATTAATGCTACTAATAAATATAATAGTCTTAAGACTATACTACAGTTTAAATTTTGAATAGTTTCGGTGATAGAGAATGAGAAACAGACTCGGTGACTGGTATATAAGAACTAAGTGAGGAGCGGAGCTCTCTCACAGCTTTATTCTTGATCTCAGTGCTGCTTGTGTGGATGTAGCCACGCCCCCAGGCCTCCCGAGACTTCCCAGAAACCCACTACTGTAACATAATGAATCTGTCAAATGTCTTTGCACAGATATAAAAAGGGGAAACCATGGCAAGTTTACCTTGGTGAATTTGTACCAGCCACCCAATGGTAGACTGACATGCATTTTTGAACATCTGTGACAAGTCATGAAAATTCTAAGAAAAGATTTGTCTGTGTGGGGCCATAAAAAACATCCCGATATTCAGACAAATCTGAAGGTTTCATGAAAACGGTTGGTCACGATGGTACTGTAGAAGGGGCCTATGGAAATCATGAGAAATACTGACAGAGGCATAGATTTATATAGTTTATATGAATATGAACAAAATCTCTAGTAAAATGATATATACATGTATAGATAATAAATTTAAAATAAACATATCCATTTCTTTTGTTATAATACTATTATTGTACCAACCTTTTAATTTTTATAAATACCTTCAAAGTGAGACTCAAGCTGTAAGAGATACTCACTAATGATGGGGTAGTCCTGCTTGTCATCATTAAAGGTGGCCGTGCTGTCCATCACCTCACATTTGATGTATCCATCTTTGTGGCAGTAGGGTATGAATAAATCCACGGATACCCAGGAATTATTGTGTTGAGGATTTGTCACCTATATTAGAGATAATACTGATGTAAAATAGAAGATGAAGCACTATATTATAAGGAGCATCAACTAGCAAATGCACAGAGAAAAGAGCATATTTATGATAAGACAATTCAAAAGCAAACGCCTATTCACAATGTGAAAGCAAGGGACAATAGACTTAGTTCCACAAAATCCGAAAGAAAGGGAGACAATACAGTTTATGGGGAAACAATTGCATTTGCATTTGTATTTGCAATAGCAATTTCAGCAATATATTTTCTACATTTTGCTCCATTCTTTTCCAACCCACCTAAAGGTTATTTGTCCAAATTGTGGAAGATTTTGCCTCATAAATTTCCACATTAATATTTCGGAGACCCCCAGTATCCTTTCCTGATGTGGCATATATTGATGCTCACAGGCGTTCGTTTTCTCTCAGCTGATTTGACTTAATTAGTATACAAACATGAGCAGCAGAACAGAAGTCTTATAAGCCATAATAATGAATAAATTTGGTACGAGTTTCTGTCGCAATACCTGACACTAAACTCAGATTGGCAAGCACCGATCCTTCCATAGATTGCACACCTGTCCAAGGTGATATATAATTCATTTCACCTTTGAATATTGTCAATATAATAATAATACCAATGAATTCTTTATTTTATTTGAATAATAACGCCACAACCTCAAACTTCAGTATTTGCTGTTTTATTCAGGCATTTGTTGGTACATTGGCTACACGACGTTTCAACCTGGTATTGTGGTCTTCTTCAGGTGATGTCCGTTAAGGTGATGTCTTTATTTTGGCAAGGTACAAAACAAAACAGATAGTACCCCGGGTGAAGAAATTATGCATTTGGACATCCCCTGGGCGCTGCGATCTTGGCCAAATAATCCAAATCCTCATAAATGAATTGCTTTGAAACATTTTATTAGTTATATTATGATATGTATTACTTTATTTGTCAACGTTTTACATTCATAAAAGGTATGACAAATGGGTCGACAGACTTCCAGCAACACAATAAAGACTCACTAACAGCACTTGACGGTCGGCACCCCCGCCTCTTCCTTGGAAGAAGTCAGAATGACTCTATTTACAATTTCGAAGGGTGCACAGACTACTAGTGTCCAACGAATTTCCTCTTACTCCATGTGGTTACTTCTCTGCCTGCATTCAATAATTTCCCCGCTGAGAATGTCTATTGATGCATGGAATACTTAGTTTAGGTTGTTGCCTACAGCCTAGCATACTTAGATTGTCGATTCAGGTACTCACAATTCCACAATTGGTTTTCGTTTCAACCTCCACACTCAACCAACACAGCAACATCCACGCCATTATCGCGTTGACCATTTCGATCCCTTGTTCCGTTCCGTACGAGCCGGAAGTCACGTTCACTCTAATCAACGTAACCGGCAAATGGGATTCGAAATGGATAGCGCTGTTTATTGACTGAATAAACAGCGCCGAGGCCCGGGTGGGAGGTGGGGTGAAGCGACGGGTGGGTGGAGGGTAATTTGTCGGAAATTTAAAATAAAAACAATCTAAAAGCGTTGAAATATAACCCATTTACTTCCTACAAATAAATACCTTGTGCGGATACTTTCTGGATTTATCACCAGCGCTGGCAAACTGAAAGTCTCTTACTTACCCGACCCTCAAAGTCGGACGTAATATTTCCTATGTTCGTTTTATAATCAAACGTAAACATGTTCTTGTTGGTGCCATTACTGAAGGACACCATTGTTGTGTTGCTTGGGTAGCTACATCCCACTCTCATCTGGGTATTTGGTCGCATGAACCTGGCTTCACTTGGACCTTCATCCTCCATGGTGTACAGGTGTATCCGCACAGCTGTGGGTGGCAAAGGTAACACTGACATGTATAGTATGATGTGTCACAGGAAAATGAGTCACAAGTGGCATGAAATTCGATTTCGAGATACTGCCATATTTGAAAAGATTAGATCAAGGGGATTCCAATGGTTGTATGCATTTTAGTCATGTAATTTAGAGTACTTTTATATGTTTGTATGAATGGAAAAGAAAGTGAGCTATATAGCTTGATGGGCAATAACTAGTAAATTTAGACCTCAGGACTGGTATGCATGAATACATTCAATATACAGCTTTGAAATTTAGTACATGTAATAAACTCCAGAAATGAAAAATATTCTCAACGAGCTCTTGTGAAAACAACACTTTGGAAAATATCATTTTTTTCTAAATTTTCTGGGAAACATTTCCAGAATAATTATTTTGTAACTGGTTTTTTTTCAGGAGTATCTGTATCACAGCATTCTCGTTTCTAAAAGAAAGCAAGTATTGGAATTAACACATTTATATAACACATTTAACACCAATCACATCAATATGAAGGAGAAACCCCCGCCCTTCCCTCCTTCTTCCTAGCCACTTCCCCTCCCTTCCCAATCGCCTCCTTCCCCCTTCCCCATAATCTTCCCACCCCACATAAAGAGGGAAAAAGAAAACCCACACACTGTATTAGGCCTGGACAAACTCCCCATTCCCCTTTCCAGTCCCCGTTTTCACCTCCATCTTCCTCTCCCCTGTCCCCCTCCCGCTAGTTCTAAAGGAACTTATCAATATCAATATTTGTACGTTGGATATTGGCAAGGACTTGCTGTGTCAAGTGTTGATGAAGAACTGATTCTAAGTATTATCATAAACTAGATGCCTACCCCCCTACTAAAACGGGTATACATGTAGGGGCTCACCTACATCAACATCGTTGCTGCACAACACCACCACACATCAGCATGAGGCACTTCTGCTAGTTCCAACAGGCAGCGCCAAGATATCACCGTCGACACAACCATTGAAGACACCGGCCGTTGGCCAGTAGGTGGATCATACCATCCTCCTTACCTTACCTCCTCCCTCCACCAGTCTGTGGTTCACTACACATAGTTGTTCTCACCATGAAGTTTCTATTCAATTCCTCCATCCCTTCTCCTATTCTTTTTCACTCCTAACTTTATGATTCTCCTCCCCACTGGCCACTCTACCATTTTTCTTGTCAGTGGCTCTCCCCTACCTACCTTTCCCTTTTAGTCTTTTCCCCAGACACCCCTTGCCCCTTACCCCTTACCCCAACCTTCCCCATTCCCCTTACTCTCCACCCCCACCCCACACCCTCCCTTGAATAAATGGAAAAGAAAACCCACACCCTGTACGAAGCCTTGAGAAACTGCCTATCCCCTTCGCACACTCTCATGACCCCATTCCCTCCTGCTTCCTCCCCCCTTCTCCCGTACCTCCTGCTTCCTTCCTCTTCCACTCTCACTTTCCTTCCACCTCTCTTCCCCCTCCCTTCCCCATCCTTCTCCCCAAGTGAGAAGCAGAGCAACTACACTGATAGTGAGAGTACAGAAACACACACTGGTGCAGGTTACATGCAGGATTGTTGGGTCAGCATATATGTCTGGTGCGTGAAAGCATGGAATGTTTGTTGTTTGTTGTTATACATAGACAATACAGAAGCAATCACAAATACAAAGCTGCAGTGCATAAGATCAGGGAAGTATATACAGAGGGAGTAGAAACAAGGATTATGCATGTCCACCAAATACCACTACTACTAGCGCCAACTATATAGGTGTGTCTGTAGTATGCTGTTGCTTAAAATGGCAATCGAAGGTCTAACGAATGTCTGCAAAGGAGTTTTAACATGGTTATCAAATGATTTAATCTCACTAGTACAAGGCTTACTACTTCTGCTCCCTATTGTATAGTTATTTCTTTGAGATTGAATTGTTGTGTTAAGATCTAGAGCTGTAAGATGATCTGAGCTAGCCTTGATACGTTTGTTTTGACTTCATTGGCCGCCATGACAGTTTGCTTCTTACTGGTCTTGGGCCGCATGAGAGATACACAAGGTGGCTGCCATGTTGGTTTGGCCACCTGCGCTAGTATGGGTGCCGCCATTTTGTAGTAGGCAGGGCACAATTTTAAGGCGTCAAATGGAAATATTACGAGGGCTAGTAGATTTTGCTGCA
The DNA here is from genome assembly GCA_942159475.1 of Sthenelais limicola. Lineage (NCBI taxonomy): Eukaryota > Metazoa > Annelida > Polychaeta > Phyllodocida > Sigalionidae > Sthenelais > Sthenelais limicola. The sequence goes on from OW804102.1 coordinate 39,257,815, forward strand.
ATACATCTTTGATTCAACTCACCATTTTCTGGATGTGTAGGGGAGTCCGCTAGTTTTTTTGATTGGTGATTTGGCCTTGTTTCTTTCCTTGAAGCAGGCTTGTGATATCCTCTGTCGCCACTGAGTAGTCTGGCTTGTTCAGTACATTTGTTTTGACACTCTTTCACTGGGTGGGCTTTTCCCTAGCTCTCATGGCGTAGTAACCGCAACTGCAGATATGAAGCTGTTTCACATTGCCTTGTGTGTGTGAGGAGGAGTGGTTGCAAGATTCAAAGTTATAGTTGTGACCTGGCGCTTTGCTGATTTTCCAGTTGATGTGCTGTTTGCTGAGGCTGATGGGGTTTCCAGGCAAATTTAGTATGATACTTGTTGAAGACGTCTGTGTCTCTCCACTTAATTTGACCATCCAGTATAAGGTACATCTAGGCACGCCCTTGTCCAGGGATGTGCTGTTGTCCAGCCCCTTATTGCCGCATCCTCATTGAGGTTTGACAGATGATGGACATATACAAGGTTAGATCTCGCTTTTGTTTTCTAATTATCCTGGCCATGTCCGGAGGGAGAGATGTCTCTGCGGCATCGAAATGATCAAGCCTACCTCTCTTACACACTCCTATGTCTAATACCAAGGACGTTTGGGAGAGGGGGTTCCCCTAAAAACCCATTATGATGCTATGACAGGTTTATCTGACCCGTATCTTCGGTCCCCTCCATGGTCAGAATTACATACCCCCCACCCAAGTCACATTTCATATATTCCCTTTCATGAGGAAGTAAAAAATATTGTTTTGGTCTAGAGTGTGGCATGGAAAAGTCATGACGATAACCTTCATGGCCACAACCCCCATAAATTGTAAGGTGAGACACTGACTCTGAGCGTCTGTCTCCCTCAGCTTAAGGGACTTCCTTGGTATTGGCCGTCGTAGTGTATCAGACAATTAACACGATAATTTTTATCTAGTTCAATGGCGGCTGATGTCTGTAAGCCAAGAAAGAGTTACAACGTCCTTGTATAAGTAACCTGATCTGCGTTGTTTGATTTGGTCTATCCGACCCTAGGAATCTGAACTGAATTCGCTTAGTCCAGCCATTATAAGATCTAACTGTTTGACTTGGTAAGTTACAGAAGAATGGCTGCCAGATGGCGAGTGTCATTAGTTCCTGGTAGGGTAAACTGGTGGCACCTCTGTTCAATGAGCAGGAATTTTCTGTCACGATTCGATGCACAATTTGTGCATCATAACCAATGTAACTAATACAACATGCCTGAATAAAGATGTGTACACACAATAGTCCTACACGATTCAAAGAATATGTTTTTACACATGATTGCTGGGAGACAAAACCAAATACAAACTTCAGACAAAATATCTACACCCATTTATAATAAGAAAATATATTGTGTACAGTAGGCCTGCACATAGGTAAGTCGCTCATACCTACCACACCACTCCTGACAAAGTTAAGGCAGCATCCTATTCTTTTTCCATTGATAATGAAAAAATAAAAAGCAAATAGATTTCATGACATTTCTTTAAAAAAGGTTTTTAACAGTGTTAAAGCTACATATCATAATACCGGTAATAATAGGTGAAAATTATCCTAAGTTGGTAGGCCTAGGTATAAACTATAGTCAAACCCTTTTTGTAATTAAATATTCCTTTGATTAGTTAATTTCTTTGATATCTGTTCTTCTGATCATTTTTTTCTGTGATCTGTTTTTCTGATGCACGGGCACAGCCAAAGGCTTTTGTTTTCTCATTACTGCCCCCACATAATATGCAGCAAATGCATTGACAAAGAGAACTAAAGGCCTAAATCCACTGTCACCAGAAAATAATGAACGACTATACAAAATTCGTCCAAGTGTTTAATATCTTTTTAATTTGGCCACATGTGTTAATGATGCGGCTACTTTACACATATTGAACGTTTCAAAGTGAGCGCAAACATGCAAGTCACCCCTTCAAATCGTTCAATAGCGATTTATCTTTGGTTACATGGTCCTGTCATCAAGCTTTCACAGCTGAAATAAAAATAGTTCAGGCGCACAAACACAGTATGCAGAATGTCAAACCTACTTGGGTGACCTCCCAACGGGCGACTTCAGGTTAATGACCCCTGTGTCACTCACGTTTTGAGCGACTGGAATGAAAATGTTTGATCTAATTGCTCAAGTTGTGTTGCCCATGCAAGTCGCCAATATAATTGTAAAGGCCTAAATCCACTGTCGCCCCAAACAATGAGCGATTTTACAAAATTCTAGCAATTGTTTAATATCATTTTAATTGAGTGACAGGCATTAATGTACGGCGACTTATAATATTAGGGTTCATGATGGGCGACAACATGCAAGTTGCCTGTCTAAATCGGAATCCACTAACAATTTATGTGGGGCTACATTGTGATCTCGCCAATCTTTCACAGCTGAAAAAACAATATTTCAGTCGCCCAAACAATTCCAACTACTTGGAGATTGAGCGACTTCACAGCTTTCCAGGCTTGTGATGTGGCTGAAACACATCAAGTTGCTGGAAGGTATTTCTCTGACTGGAATCCATACACAATATGCAGCATATTAATGAGGCAGCTTAATGCCAGGTTTGGGATGGATGTGGACGTTCTGGACAAAAGCACCAAATTTAGTCCACATGCTGTTCATTGCCTTAACTTTCAATTTAGAGTGGGAGCCCTCTCCAAAAAATACATCAAGGCCGCCATCTTGGATTTTTAAGGTCGCCATCATGTAAAATCCTATATCTACCAATATCTCAGCTTCCAAACAACTTAGGATCATGATCATGGTCTCTAAACATACATTTCCAGGGTTAATGAATACAACTACACCATTTAGAAAAAGATCAAATTATATTATAGCCGCCATCTTGGATTTTTAAGATTGCCATCATGTAAAAACCTATATTTACCAATATCTCAGCTTCTAAGTACCTTAGGATCATGATCTAGGTCTACTCTAAATTGAAAGTTAAGGCAATGAACAGCATGTGGACCAAATTTGGTGCTTTTGTCTGGAACGTCCACATCCATTTGCTAAGCTACCTGACTATATCAAACCCACTTGGGCGACCTCCCAACAGGCGACTTGGTGTTTATGAGCCCTGTGTCGCTCACTGTTTGAGCAACTGGAATGAAAATGTTTAATCTACTCGCTCATGTTGTGTCGCCTGTGCAAGTTGGTAAGGTAATTAGTGATGTCAACCAGACATTTTTATTTTGGGGATCCACACAGCAGCCAACATGGGCGACAAAACTTTCTACTCTCAATTTTAGAAAACTGGCGAATTGAGAGTAGAAAGTTTGTATTTATTAATACAGTGGTGTCCCATTTAATTAGGTCTTTAATCTTTATTAGTTTCCTTAGGTATCCATTAGCGATGGCAGATTGAATACTGACATGTGTTTTTTAAATTCAACTCTTCATCTATGGTTATCCCAAGGTATTTAAATTCTGTGACCCACTCAAGGTCTTTTCCACTCATTTGTAGCTCATTTTTTTCCAATAAATTTCGATTCATTTGATTTTAACGTCTGCCACTTACTAGTGGATCTGGGCATGCAGCAGAGATATAACAGTCTCCAGCTAACCCGGACAGGGTCCTTAAGTTCATAAATAAATCAAAGGGTGTGAAACAAGATATATTCAAAAGCCATGTTATGTATAGAGTTTTATGATTAGCGAAAAGACGAGAGCTGAGAATATTGGGGACGATGGAATTTATAAATTAGTGATGTAAGGTAGACATCATTGTCTCCATATAGTCATCTATATTTGTTGCTAATTACAACAAAAGCATGAGATAGTAGCGAAAACATTAAAAAACATTGCTCTGCGCTTGATGGGAGTCTGACAGGGGAATGCTCCCGCTCGCCCCGCCCCCCCCCCCCCCCCCCACCACTGTTATATATACTGAAGGTGCCCGCTATAATTAAATGTAAAAATATATACTTCTCCGCCTCAGTTTGTCCCTAAGAACGCATAGACCCGCCTCCCCCCTACAACGTCAGGTTCTAATCGCTCAACATCATTACTAACTAGGTGGAGGCCTATATTGAGCATGGTATGTCTCCCCACCCCACTCTCCGAACACACACACTATGTAACATGTTTTGATACGAAAATCAAAGAGAGGAGATTGAGAAAACAATACCTACATCCTTGGTCAGATGCTAGGGTGATCCGGAGGCAGATACAAGCTTTCACCAATGCCAATGTCCAGTAATTCCGTGTGGTAAACATGGCGAAATGAGTAAAAGAGGAAGTATATATTCATCCCTTGGCCTATCTGGCTTATGGTCTAGACAGTACGCACTATGTATATATATATATAGGGCGGCGCGTTCGGGACCTAGGAGTTAATTTAGTTATGTACAACATAATATCGATTACTTTAACCCATTCAAGAAGATATGTTGCTGGCTTTTATGGTAGCCTGCTTAGCTGCCGAGGGGATGGAATTCAGGAACAAACAAAAATGATTCTTTTGAAATTAACAATATCAGAAACAAAATACAACTATTATGAGACATCAGTACCAACGATAACAGTGAGTTCATGAATAACCTTGGATTTGATTTGAAATTGTGTAATAACATAATATCACCATATATATTACGCTGATCAGGGATCGGCGCGCGGGCTAGGTTATCTCGCCTCCTTGCTCCAGGGGTGTCCAAGCTCTGGGTTATCAAGGGGAGGGGTAAGGCCGGGGAGGAGATGGACATGAATTAGGGGAGGGTGGGGGAGGGGGAGGGAACACAATCATAAGTAAGTATCCAGGTCGTTATGGATAATTGATTAGCCCTGATCAACATCATAACCATAAGCAATAAAACTCGATTTTCAAAACAAAGGTTGTTTATGTGAAATAGAAGAAAACTTAGAGACTAGGGGCTACTAAAGTAGGAAAAACCTTCCGCTTTATTCTCCCTATTTTACGGTAGTGATATATTCATACACTTGTGATATTTTGGGAACACAACTTTGAAAAGGGGTCCTGGCCCACTGCATGGATCCCGCTCTTGGGGCCCGCCCATGTTTTTATGTTGTTATACGGTAGCCTGGTGTATTTCAAGCTAGACATCTCGTTTATTAGGTTTATAGAATGATCTAGCATGATATGGGTCCTGCTTATTTCTTATATATGTGTGCAGACGAGCCTCCCATAGCCCGCTGAGGGGCCAGCAGTACACTAGTTCATGGCGAGCTACTCAATCTGGGACAGAGGTTAATGTGGAATGTGGTACAGCAAAATGAGTCATAATTAAGTCGCAGAAAATGATATTTGTGAAGTTTCTCTCTTCAGGAATCGAGTATTAGGACATAATAAAATAAATAAAATAAAATAATATTATATCATAGCCAGTTCACTGATACATCCTGTGATAAATAAATCATAGAAACTAAGGATAATCAAATATCATGATATAGGAATGGAGACAACACCCTGTACAATACGATATATTCCAAATTGAACTAGGTTGAAGGCAAAACAAAACGGTAGGAAGATTTACTGTTGTATAGGGGTCAGTAACTAATCAAAAAATGTGACACGGGCAACCAGTGATAAACTTGCGCAAGTCTCTGATTTTGCTTGTTTTAAAAACGAAATCTGGTAAAAATAAAATCTATAATGTTATTGTCACTACCATGTTAAGGGCCTAGTCGACTAACCCGATTCTCATGCGATTCTAGCATAATTTAGTGGATAAGATTCCTCTGCGGCATGAGAATCGGCCTAGTGGACAAGTTTCCCTACTGTGGAATATACTTGTCAGTGAACGGGAGAGCATTAGACCTTTGCTCGGGCTCTACAAACAACCTTGTGCCAGGGACGAGGGCTAGTCTAAACCAGTAATAACCTAATGCAAGATGGAAAATTAAGCCAAAAACGCAATGTTTACAACAAAAGATGTATTATTGTACACTGATGGGTGGGAGTGGGGTTGGGGGTTGGGCAACAAACTGCCTGAGTATGACATTGTATTATACTGCCTTGGGACGTCTATGGGAGTACAGACCGTTCTCACGCTAAAATCCTCGTTGTCTATTGCTATAACAGACCACAAGTACACGACTTATGTAATTAACCCGACCTAATACGAATGTACTGCACCAAAGAGCTGTTACAATCCGATATTGGTCATAGTGGTAACTTGTTAAAAAGGTGTTGATATGTTTGGGGGGGGGACTTTGCTTTACCATTAATATTGACATATAACGAAGTCAAGGTTTGGCCATGAACCCAGCGAAGCAAGGGTTTATGTTCACCCAATACATATCATTAATACATACAAGCAAAAACACATGTAAGAATACATACACAGCACAAAAGGGTAAGGTTAAACATTTTCAAATAGCATGCACATCTACGCAGCTCAGGTGCAGGCTGAATAATGGTCCAACTGTCCAGGTGGAATGAGTGACGTAATAGTTGCGGGCCACTGATTGGTCCATAGGATGCAGGTGCATTACGTCATAATTAGTTGCCGCGTCAGCCCCAAATATAACCATTGATGGGTGGATTCCCCGTATTCACGGATATAGTAGTAGAACTATAGTTGTAGAGGCCTTAGTTGTAGAAGATTTACCATGTAACAGGAACTGTCCTTTTTTACATCCTGTAAACGTATACTGAATAAAAACTAAGTTATATGAAATTGATGCTCTCAATACGAATAGGACCAACAAGAGTATATTCTATGAAACATTTTTATTGAAGCACACGCAAACATTGCATTAGTGTTGTTGACATATCATGAAATTCCTCCATAAAGGGCGGATGCGGAGTGACTGGGCAGTATAGTATTATGACAATAGTAGAGTTGTGCTAGCCAGTGCATTCATTCAAATTCAAATACTACTCATAATTCATCCGAACTCAAATTACATCCCAGAGGAGAACGAATGTACAATCATCCTATTCGTCCATGACATGTCACGTGAAGCCAATTTAAATTTAATTTAAAAGCTTTAAGGCCCATTCCCATTACCACGATCAGTCGGCCGATCCTTGCCGGCTGTAATACTTTAATATGCATTTTGCCCGTATGGCAGCCGTATACACCAATCGGCCGTTGTAATGTCATTTAGAAAAATGTAAGCATCATAAGATCTCTTTCTTTACCTTTTTGCAAATTATACAAACGAAGTACAAATTCAAGGCGTTTATTCGGCTGTTTATATGTTCGAGGAAATAATGTATATGTGCCTTTATATATAACACACATTTATACCCCCACACTGCCATCTATGAACGATGGTGGACATCAAAACATGACTAAGCATACACATAATATTGTGATGTGTTTCAGGAAAATGAGTCATAAGTCGCAAAATTGATATTTTTCAAAGTGTTTTTTTCACAAGATCACATTATTGGAATCTTTTGATTTTTGGAGAGTGTGTTACTTATAGTTATCTCAATTGATGTATCAAATTCCAAGACAATCTATGTAATACATTCTTTCGTTTGAAAGGATCTCATATGGACTACATTTAGTTACTTTGCTGTTTAATGACCCCCAGAAATATTTAGAACTTTTTTTTTCAAAAACGAAAATATCAAACTTAGAATCTAGAAATACCTATTATTTTATTAGACTGTTTACTATCATTGGAATCGGCTTGATCTCATCTTTTCAAATATAATGGTATCTCAAAATCTTTTTTTTGCGACTCATTTTCCTGGAACACATCATATATGATGTATGTACACATCTATTAAGGTTAGATCGTCAGAAAATGTACAATTTACCTTCATCAATCCTATCAAATTACCCAAATTAAAGCAAAAATGCGGATCAAAGTACAGTTCAACATGACAGAACACTTTTCAAATCAACGCAATATTGAAAATCATACTCAAATATAACTAGTACACTCTCCCGCGCACCGTACCCGTGCGATACGGAGCGGCGAGTTTTTTCGTCTTCAGTGTGACGATTTTTGTCTACCGAGCACCGCGAACGCTACTGGTGAACTGTGGTGACGAAATTGCGTGAACTTCTGAGACGAAAAACGGTCATTTGAATCATGGAGACGAAATTTGATATGCTCCGTATTCACTTTGCGTTTTTCGTATTGAGTTTTGGATGATTTTCCCATAGCCATAGCCTCCATTACCGAAGGCAAAGTTTCATGGTGATATGGTCAACTTTAGATGACCACAACTTTTTAAAATGCCTTTTAACGATTACTTTTTATAAATTAGAACTATAGTATATGATCCATATTATATGTGTAGGAAATTTGGGGGATTTTTTTGCATGAAAATCTTTGAGGCTGACAATGACATTTATTTAATTTATATAATGAGTATTTAGACGTGAATAAGTTTTTCTTTTTTTCCGGTTTTCACTGGCGCACAGCCCTCTCATTTCTTAAGCAACAGCCAAAATACCAACCTTACATTCAAAACCAATATCCTTTAATTCGGAGTCTCTTCCAACAGGTCACATTATTCGAAATTATCCTCTCATCTCTACCAGGCACAGAACAATTTCAAACCAACTAATAATCTTGTCCGCCCTGGACTCATTTTAAAGCTAATAAATGGACCTACTACAGTAATAATTTTCATCTCTCTACCATTATTTCCCGACGCACAAATAGCCAATCTCTGGCCGCCGCATTGCAACCATATACCTTAGCATGAAGCATGATAAAGGAGTGAGAAATGAAGAAAGTATAGACATTAACGGTAGGAGAGCTCTCTTGTAACTGAGCGGACAACATTCATGCCAAGCTATTTATATTAGACAGGGGTGGGCGGTTCATACATAGAACTGAGGCGCCCTCTGTTTGGACTGAACTATTGTGAATAATACATTGGAGATATTATGGGAGTTGCATTAATTCAATAAAGTAAATACTTCAAACCCTAGATCAAGCAGTTATGTGTGAGAAGTTTTCTTTAGGTTATCTTTAGTCTCTTCCGATATGAGTTTTTTTTCTAATAATTAATTATGTGTAATTTATTAACGTTACCAACTCTCTCATCAGTTTCTATATTACATTACTATATCAATAGTGGAAATGGAAGGATTTGTGAGCCTATTTGGCTTCTGTGAATACCCTACCATTGGCTTCTGTGAATACACTATCATAATATAGCAGCAATGTCACACATTTACGTTTTAACACTTGTTAACGCCCCTTTTCGCTCACCCATACTCATGGGGTGTGGCATCATTTTCACACGTTTGAAAGCTGAGGTGAAACTATTCTGTGTTCATAAATCGCCACAATTGTTACAAGTGTAAGTGTCTAGGGGTAGTTGATTAGACATTAACAATCCATTAGGGTAATGAGTTATGTTAAATCCAGAATGGACATTAACACAAGGTGAATCTGTTGAGCGAATGTCTTCATCAATTTCGGTGGTGTAGTGGTGAAATAACCTGCTTGTGAATCCTAAGGTTGCTAGATCGAACCCAAGCATGGGTAAGTTTTTTTTCTCTGTTTTCTCTACACTAGTGGCCGTCATACACTAATGGTCACGCCAGCTTGTCTGGCACTGGCCGGCCGGCCGGCCTAATCCTAATCCTTTAGCTTTCCCAGGTTATTATTTACCTCGCAGGTACGAAAAACGCCGTGCGAATCCGCTGAGACGAAAAATTTCGTATCAAAAGTGGGGACAAGAATTTCGTATCCAATTTCGTATCGTGCGGGTACGGTGCGCGGGACAGTGTATGTATCCTTTTACTGTCTAATTTGGCAGAATTTACTAAATGTGTGGAGCTGCTGATTGTACATCTTCTGGTTACCTGACCCATTATAAACTATTCAGGCTACAATACATCCACGTTACAGACTTGTGTAAGTCTTTAAGTTTAACATAGGAAATATTTCTACTGCCTCGACGGTGGAATCAAAGATTTAAGTATTAATGAGAGTCACACACGGTTGACTCCGCTTCTCCAGTCTGGCTTATCATAAAACCCCATGTCTATTACAACGGTCACGTCAAGCACTCTTGGAATGTAACAAAATTAATAACCTGTTACTTTATACCATGATAGCTGTGCGTATCCACAAAAACATGGCCAGATTAGCCCATGGCATATGCATGCAGAGATTTCACTAGCGGAATCTGCTTTTTTGAATGCAGCCAATTTACTCCCGCTATTTTGATTGGATACGTAAATCTAGCTGTGCCAACCAATGACGCTCATTTTATGACGCTCATTTCATGACGCAACGTTGTAGGTGCGTGTTTTTGCCGAGTCAGGGGGTTGCGAGACATGAAATGAAGGTAAATAATGATTAAATAACTCTTAAATATATATCATGGCATAAAAATAGAACTAAACTTGAGATGCATATGCAACAACGCTCGTGGCTTTTAGTGAATGTCTTTCACGCGTGCCTTCGGCACTGGTGAAAGACATTCACCAAAAGCCACAAGCATTTTGTGAATACGTTGTTGCATTTGCTGCTCGCATTAAGTTCTATCTTAGTATAATATTGTACTCATGTTTTAGCTAGCTACCTGATAACTCTGTTGATTATCACCTCCTTAGTTCTCTATGTACTCTTCTTGTCCTAAATAGAAACTTAGTAATAAGATGTTTTGGAAATATCAGAATATTTTTATTATTTCTACATCACCTCATGAAAGTAAATGGTTTGATCCTACCTTTAACCTCCCTCTGGTCTAGGAACATATTGGAAATCTTTCTTTGTTCATAAGTATGTCTCTTGTGTACCTCTTAGTTACAAATAAATAGTATGTTGAATTAGAATGCATCTAAACACTACAATGATAAATTAATTATAGTCATATCGACATGGACCTTTCCACATATTCATCTTGCTTTACATTGCATCTGCATTCTACAAAATTATTTTGTATATCTTTTAAATCGGGATTTGAGGAGTTGAGATTAGTTGTGAGATTAGTTGTCTCTATACAGGTCACGTTCATCAAGCACTTGACTGATCCAATGCTAATTATTCTGATGATGGGCCCATTTCACTATAATATGGGTGTGTCTTAAACGCCTTACCACCATTGTACATCTATGACTACGAGGGCTTTATCATACGAGGTTTGGTGCATTGAAAGTCATGTCATTTTAGAAAGGTAAAAGGGCTGACGAAGGTCTCTCAGACGAGTCTGTGAAAATAATTATATATCGTGCAAGATATGCTATGAGGGATCAGAGGCCTCCAAGTGTGGCTTATCATATAATCGTATATGGTGCAATATATCTGTTGCATATATTTGATGTGTTCCACAGGAATAAGTCACAAGTCGCAAAAGATTTGAGATATCATCTTATTTGAAAAGATACGATCAAGCCGATTATAATGATAGATAATAAACACTAGAATATCCAATAAGTATTTCTTTATTTGAAGTTTGATATTTTGATTTTTGACAAAAAAGTTTCAAATATTCTGAATATATATATATATACTCTATAGGATGACCTTAGAAATGTATGGATATATTTAATACAGTGCCCTGACTTGGGACAAATATTTATACGAATCAGAGCATTAGATTACAAAAAGAATATCAGTTTTGCGCCTTGTGACTTATTTACCTGAAACACATCACATATTATAGAATGGTAATTCAGCAGTATAACATTCAGGCCATACATCTCACATAATAACTAAATATAAAGGAATTTACCATTCTTCTTTTATCTCGAGCACTCGGGGTTGCAATGGCTAAGATGTATTTTTATTGCAATACAATTCTTATTTTTTACTAGAGGTGAAGCAACAGAACGAGTAGAAATACAAATTTTATTTCACCCAAAATTATAATTTGTTGGAATTATGCATTTACAATACATAAATTGAAGGTTTTGGGGGTCGTAGGAATCATTTTAATGAGTGAAGAGCCAAGAAAAACAAATTTTAATTTGTAGGTTCATGGGGCAGCGCCGCTCTAAGAGTGCAACCGACACTGGCAAATATTTTTAAAAGGAGACAGGAACTCTTCTGTGATGTACAATTAGTCAATGTTTGGGACGATATTGGGCTATAACTGCCCGGTGAAGCATGCACTATAGAGCTATAATGCCCTATAACTGCCCTGGGAGGACATTTCCCTCGTCAATATGTCTTTACTTCGGTTTGAAATCGTCCCAAACTAGACTAAACAGGTTAAAGACCTCCATTTCGGACAGAAATCGGGCCCTGTTTTTTTTAATATAACCTCGAAATGTGTTTGTATTGCAATAGGGGATTTGCATTTTTGTCTATGCATGTCTATTACAGTGCATGCTTTTATTCATTTTAAAATCTGACATACAAATGTTTAGCAACATTTTGTTTGGAAATTGCAGGGATCTTTTCACCAACATCATAGCGTGTGTGAATAATCTATAAAAAAAAATGCATAATAGGAAAGATGAAGACTTGTTTTTTTGGAAATATGTATAACACACGCTTCTATTTGCATGAGATTTGTGTTAATCATTCCCAGCTGAACACACCATGTTTTCTATAGCTTTTTACACTGACATGCAACTCCCATAATTCCATGCGAATCAAGATTCAAGATGGCGTACAGGCAAATCCCCTATTGATAACAGCTTATCGTGAATACATGGTCCAAATATTGCCTTCATGCAAATACTAACGAATGCCAAGAATTAGTTCCTGCCAACTTTTAAGACAGATTACAGAGATGCTACAAGTGGACTAGGTCTCGGCCCTTTGCTGCGCGGATCCATCCCTTCGTGGTGCTGCCCTAGGTTTGGCTGACTCATTCTGAAAGAAGAAAAATTGAGATGTTTAATCAGATATGTAATACAGGACAGGTGTCATTATGGAAAGTTGACCCCATCGAAATAGGATTTTTTTTTAATAAATTTTATTTGTTTGTCTTCGGTAAACCTAATATTCCCGTGATACACAACCAAAAATACAATTTACAGATTTACATTTGATCAACTTGAAAAGTATCAATTTGGCGACTTGTGATTCATTTTCCTCTAATAATCACATGTATACACTCTATTTGAGATCTACTTGGAGCAGATAACCGTAGGGTTACCATTGGATCGCTTTGATGTTTACTCTAAGTAGGTCTCAAACAGAGTGTAAGCAAATTGTTCCATGCAACGGTAATGACCCTGTGCCATCGAACATGTGACTACTACATACCGTGGTGGTGATTTCATCAGGCTTTACTGGTCTATAGATTACGTTCTGTTGCCTCTGTTGTTCCTGACCTTCTGCTGGCTTTTTCTTCGCTCCACCTGACTTCCGTTCTGAAAATAAAACGGAAATAACCTCAACATTCGAAATAATTAGAAATACAAAGGAGAATTTCCCCTTTACTAGAATGTTAGTAGATATAGAGAGTTCTGTTGGAAGAACTGTCGCTGACAGAGACAAGAGACCCATTTCCACTGAGATGCTAGTATAAGTATTATAAGTAGTACTATAGTTGTAGTACTCTAGCTTGTTCAAGTATGAAAAGTTCACATAAGGATTCATATACTGGACGTTCCCAATGGAATAACACAGGAATGTATGGCATATACCAGACGTCCTATTGTACATTCCTAAACAAACCAATCGATTGTTATGCCAATAACTAGTATACCACCACACCTGCACACTCAGGCACAGTCCTATTCCTCCAGGGTATGGTGCTGGACTGAGGAGAGAAAAGGTTAAACCTAGCATGTGTCGCCATCTGTGAGCTCCTAATGCAACCACATAAGCCAGGTATAGTGTCCAATGTGGGAACCATGTGATCTGTTGTGTTCCTTGGGTCTAATACAAGGACAGTTTTTCCCACTAACTGTTAATATTCCCATGTGGGACGTTTTATTTTCTCTTTATTTTCTTTTTATGTCTACAGTATTGTGGTGTTCTATATCCATGTAAAGGTCATATCAAGTTTTGCTTCAACCTATATAACGACCTTCAGAAACCATAATGATAAGTATGAGTTTTTCTCTATATTGTTCTGCCCATAGAACAACTTGTTTATCAATATAGATCATATTTTCAAATTAATATTCATATTACTGAATCAGACCTGTTTTACAAAATAGACATTGTACCGGTTATTTGTTGATGATGAGGCGTAATTAGTGGCATAGAATATGCCTAAGCCTAGCACGTAAATTTAGAGCCACGCCCCCTTTCTGATCGAAACTACCATTATAAACTTGACCACCCTCGATCATGTGAAAATGCCACTTCCCAACCTTTAATCGCCAGAAACAATGTCTCCAGGCCTCGGGAAAAGCCTTACCATGGGAATACCTCCAAAACAACAGGGTCTTGCTCATACCAAAACTGAGTAATAACCAATTTCCCAATCCCTATTTCCCACAGCTTTGATCAAGTTTTCAGGCATACGAACACATGGTGAGCGAACACGGCACCCTTGGTAACACTCAGGTTTTTACGGAAATATGATATGGACCAATCACATGAGGCGGTACATCGGCCAGCCTCAGGCCACAGTGCTCAGCCAATGGGAACGCAGCTTGCAATGGTTATTCGGCGTGCTATACATGTAGATGGCTCTTGGCTACATGGCTGCCATGGCGGGTGGGTTGGTATGGTGTAACTATGGCTTAGGCATTTTTTAAATAGCCTAAGGGTTCATTATCCACCCAATAATATAATATTCTAGTTAATTTACGAGTTCTATAAGGGCTTCAAGCCTCTCCTAGTGCGCCATGCTCTCATAACAGTCACTCAACCCATACTACTGACTACAGTCTACTACTGTCACACGCAATATGACTGTCACAATTACTACTAGATGTACTCACTGTTACAGACGCAGCAAACTACGACCACAATGATTATGATGACGACAACTGGCACAGCGACACCAATGGCAATGGTGGCTTCACCTGTAATGAGAAAGTACAGAGATGAATGGTAAAGATGCAATTTAAGCTAGTCACAGTCATAACTATTTTTGAATTCACTATCTATTCCATTCCTCTCAAGCATTTTTCCAAGTCACATTTTTTAAAGCCCTGCAGCAAAAACAACCGAGAGAAATCCACTAGAATTGTAATCAATTTTCGTTTAAAAGATGTTATTTATCCAGCATCTCAAGACATGATTAATAGTAAAACAGTCGAGAACAGGTAACACGAGAACATTTGTGGCCTTCTACCTGCTGCTGCATTCTACATTTTTTAACAGGTTAAAAAAATTAACTAGCAAACTAACTAACACATTCAATAGGATATATGATAATACACGTTAATAGCAAGGTGAGTATAATAAAATAATATAATATAATACCATATAAATGACATTTGGACAGGCTTCAAAATAATGTAACAAAGTAAAAATCCGTAAGTTGTTTATCAATGTTTACTGAGAGTGAAGCTGTTTGGTGCATAATCTCGAGACAAAGCCAAGGATTTAAGCATGACCATGTGTTAGAAGGCCCGAAATGGATGCTATTAATCCTTTTAGTCCGTCTTAAGATGTTTAAAACACTAGGTCTGTTCAAGGCAATGACTAAGCCTCAATAGATGCCTAGTTCCAGAAATGACCGCCTTAAAGATCGCCGACATTGGGGAATGATAACCTTTCTTTAATGCAACTGATATTTTGTTCCCCTCTGTTTAGCAGAAACATTTTTTAACAAGGATGGTGTATAGATTTTAATAAGAATTTGATGTAATAATTTTGTAATGATGCCTTAAATAATAAAAGACCCTAACACTGTTTTGCCAATAATAATCTATAATCCTATACCATAAACAGTTAAAGCTAAGTTGCCTAACTCATTCCTACAAAACCTTGTGGATTATTATAAATTTGTTCACAGAAATTATCAAACATATAAATCCCCAAATTTTCACAGTCACCTCTCAGTATTTGAACAAATACAAAACACATAGTTGCTGCTGCTCACGATTGACTTTCCAAATATTTCATTTCAATCTTCTGTGATTTACTGTGGTTATATTTATGTACCATTTCACTGGATATAAACCCATTTCAAATCATAAGGATAATTTCTTACTTCCAGATGGTCTTTCTCGACACTCTGTGTTTGGAAGTACACCACCCTCACCCTCTTCCTCCCTACTGGCCAAGGTGTGTGGTCTATCCTTAGACATTCTCTTCTTTTTAAATTGTCCACAACACTTGCTACAATTATCTGCCAATTATACACAATTAATAGGTGAGTTGCCATGGCAAAACAATAGTCTAAACACTGTTTCTCTTAAATGGACCTACACCTGCCGACTATTGGGCGATTTCAATGACACAATCTTCCAATTCTCAGTGTTATTTATCAATTATGGAAAGAAATGTTTAAGTTAATTCTGTTTGGAATGCAACTTTAACATTAAAGCTTGGAGTCCACCGGGCATACTAAGGACTGCCTGAATTGGATGCGGCTAATCGTGTCGGTCTGATGGCTGTGCGTGTCCACTGGTTGGACCCTAAAAGTGAGTCTGTGGCCTACTTAAGACTGGAAAAGCAGGTTAATGGATCCCTGGTTTTACCTGCCATCCCCTTCACCCACTTCTGATCATCTAAGGATATTTTTTAGTGTAATGACAGTGTATGTTTAGCCTAAAGTTAGCATAGATGTGTACACTATCAGTATGCTTGATTTGGAAAGCACAAGACGCAGGCCCTAGTTCTAACATTCTTTTCAAATATCCCATTGGCAATACCACACCTCCCTTGTCACCTGCTAAAAAAAGGTAGCGTTTGTTAGCTTACAAGCCTAACTATAACTGAAAGGAATCATGTGTGACTTTAGTAAGAACCCTCAGCACACCTGTTGATCTGCACCCTAAGTTAATGATTTATCACTTTGGTCCCTTTGCATACAAAATGCTCTAGACGACGAGGCGCCAGTGGCCATCCAAGAGATTGCCTAATTCTCCCCTTTGACAACAGGACGCGCCACCGTTTCTCGGAACGGCTAAATTGGACTAGGAAAGTTGGCTACTTCACCCGATTTCGTATGTTTTCGCAGTCAACGGGAAAAAAGAATTACGGATTTGTCATCCTTAACATGTTTGAGAATGAAATAGTCGGGGTTCATAGTGTCTATATTGTACTGGTAATGCACATAGGCTGATTTCCCAATGCATGTCTACCAGCTCCCAATGCATAAGCCTTCTTCCACCCACTCGGCCGTACTCGTGTAAACCTGCACTACAAGCGCTGGGTACTGCTGCACTATAGGAGCAGCAGTACCCAGCTTTTAACAGTAGGGTGTGTGTGTGTGGGGGGGGGGGGGGGGAGGGGGGGGTAGCGTTATATATACTATAAAGCCATTCCCATTCTCATTCCCATCAAATTGTGACGATAGTCCTACTTGCCACACACACATCTGGACTTGAAAGCCGATTCTCATGCGATTCTCACATAATTTAGTGGGAAAGAGTCCTCTGCGGCGCAAAATCGGATGTGAATCGACTTGGTGGACTAGGCCCTTTAAACCTGAGAATATAAGTCCTAGAGAGACTAGAATGTCTATTAAACCTGGTGTCTACTAAACCGATTGTCTCATGAAGGGCAGTCAGCTGACAGATAGAAAAGGTTCTCCACTCCTGAGAAGAGGCATGTGGTTCAGTGGATATGAGGCTTTACTTACTGCCGAGTTTAGTAGACTCTCCTGCCGCTGGTTCAGTTGGTACAACTAAAAAATGAAGAAGTAAAATTTAGCTATTATTTGTTGATTCACATCGTGTAAAAAGAGCTCAAAAGTAATGATGAGCCACCTATTATGTACTGCGATTGTTGTCTTAACAGGATGATCAAGTGTAAACGAACTTTGTCTACAATAAAATTGTTTGGTAAAAATTAAATAAATAAATGAAGAAGTAAACAGGTATATTATATTTTTTGAAAATCATAATGATGTAACCACAGTCTATTTTATCTTTTCTTTCTTTTAGTTATATTTATTTATTGTTCTCAGATGATGCTTATTTAAAAATATCGTAAACAAATAATGTAATAAACGTACTACTAATATTAAACAATTAGATAACATATATTTCATCTATATATATTATATAATTCGATGTTTCTACATAATCATTACTGATCACCCCAGCAATTTAATTACTTTGATATTATCATTACATTTTTTTTTGCTGTTAGGTCTATTCAATCTATTTTTTTCTATTCTGGATTCAAAGGGTGCAAATGCAAATTTAACATGAACCGAAGATAGGAAAATAAATTACAGAGTTGTAAAAATCCAATTTTATCACTGATATATATGGTGCCCTCACTACCAAATCTGTACAGTCTAGGTTCAGAGCATATCAGATCCCTTCAAACTCAGGGAACTAACCGCAAAATTCCATTAGAATCACATTAAGGTGCTAGTGGTGGGCCTACTCCAGGGCCGGAAAAGCCATTAACAAACTGATCTTATCTCATCTGACATGCTGTTGACCTAGACTGTATATTCCTGACCGACCTAAATCACACACTTTTACAGGCAGACACAAAAAATACCAATATTAAAATATTTTGTACTTACGAACAGTAAAGGTAATGATTTTCATAATATTGACTGGTTCACCCCTGGGGCTGTTAGTAGCAGAACACTTCCAAATATTCTCTCCTACCATCTGCTCAGTGATGGTGAGGTTACCTGAAGCTTCGCGGGCTCCAGGGGAACTTTGTGGTATCCATTTGACGGTGGGTTCAGGGTAACCCTCGGCAGTACATGTGATCACTTCTCCTACAAAGAAGCTGCTTCTATCGGCGGGTGTGATTTGTGGCATTCCATTGACAGCAACTGGTTCATTGATACAGTAAATCTTTGTTAATATTTATCATATGGGTCCGATTTTCAGAAAATGTACAATTTAACTTCGCCAATCTTCTCAACTAACCCAAATTTCAGACGAAAGTAAAGTTCAAAATAAAGTTTAACCTAGCCAAACAGATTGCTAGAATCAATGCAATGCTAAACCTTCATATAACATTACAATAAATGTACTTACAATAAATCTCTAAAGTTTTATTGTTTGTGACATCCACTCTGGGGTTCTGTGTGGACAGTGAGCAGGTGAAGTTCTCGCCATGGTTGTCCCGAGTCATTGTCTGGTTGAATACCTGCATAGTTACAAAACGATCTCAGTTAAACATTAAAGCAGCACTCTCAGTTAACATTGGTCAAGAATTGAACATTACTCTTTGTTCCATTCTTTTCAAACCTATCTAAAGGTAATATACTAATGCACTCCATTGATTGACCGTCCTTTTATAACTATTCTTTTAAATATAATCTACATTTCATCTCATTATATATATCATCATCAATTTGATAGTGTAGATTTTTCGTTATGTTTCAGTTCATAACATGTCACCCAGTAACAAAACTGTACCCGAAATTCAATAAATTCCGGGTGTGACGGGAGATAGGGAGTTACCCTCACAACATCGTATTTCTTGGCACATGCCAGCAATGCTTCCTGAATGAAAAGAATGTGAAAAAAGGTCACTTGACCCACAGTTTTGGAGGATTTGATTGTTTGATTTGATTGAAGATGTTTATTCTGTGAAAACATTACATCTATTTTGATGGTATTCTCAGTCATCACAGTAGACAACATTTATAAAAAAAAATATGATACAAAGTATGAGGTATAATATAGCAAGAACAGCATAGTATCGCATATGAGGGGGGCTATATTCTCCGAGTATGGCCGAAAACAACGAGGCCACAGGCCGAGTTGTTTTTCGGCCATACGAGGAGAATATAGGCCCCCGAAGACGCGATACTGTGCTATTCTTGCTTTTATTCCATGATTCTTAACTTAAAACAACTTTATTTGCATTAATTTCATCAAAGTGAGATGTCTGCATAGTCTTGAACGGTTGTGACGTCACTGTACAATACAGGTAGTTTATATTGTCCACCTTGTGAGCGGCAAGTATATCGATTATACAGTACACTCACGGCCAAATCATGGAATAAGGTATATTATGTACCTCAAAACAGACACAAGTTATAAGAAATGAGGAAATAGAAGATGTAAAAATTCATAGTAATCTCATGCCGATGTTGAACCCTAAATATGGTGCTAATATCTCAGGGAGTGTGCAATAAAGGGCCTAGTTCACCAAGCCGATTCTCATGCGATTTTGCACACAGAGGACTCTTTTGCACTAAGTTCTGTGAGAATCACATGAGAATCGGCTTAGTAGACCAGGCCCTTAAGATCCACAACGAGCAGTATAGAGTTATCTCAAAATTAACAGACTGAAGTAATCTGAAGGGTCAGGTAAAAGATCAACAATAACTATTGGTTTATGAGTAAAATGGTAGAATTGTATATGGGTCAGATCTTCAGAAAATGTAGACCTACAGTTACTTGAGAAAATTGGTGAAGACGAATGGTACATTTTCTGGCGATTTCACTCATCGGTCAGACCGCCAGAAAAATGTACAGTCCATGGCTCTACAGATTTAGTAAATTCTGTTAAATAAGGGAGGGCAATGATAGATACTACTGCACGCAGTTGGCATTGCGTTGACTTAACACGTCTTTTTGATTATTTGGAACTGTATGTAAATGGTCAGATCGTCAGATAATGTACAATTGGCAGCTCTACACATTGAGCAAATTTGCTAAATTAGGCTGCAATTTGGTCAATACTAGGTAAATTCGAGTATATTCAGCATTGCATTGATTCTAGTAATTTAGTTTGGTTAGGTTGAACTGTATTTTGAACTTTATTTTCGTCTGAAATGTGGGTTATTTGAGAAGATTGGCGAAGATGAATTGTACATTTTCTGAAAAACTGACCCATATGAACCTCATTTCAGTCTTGAGTTAGGGTTATTAATTTTGAGAGGATTGGTGAAGGCCAATACGTCACTTCCGAGATCGGGTGATATCTTGTATAAGAGGTAGAAAAAAACTATTTCCAACGCGGTGCTTTCGACACTAACACTTCCGCTTCTGTAGCTAAGAAGTATGCAACATGGCGCAAAGTACCTGCCTACTTTCGTTGGAGTTAATCAATTTCTACAAAGTTTGGAGTTTACATGCTCTGATTATGCTAGACAGGCTAAGGGAACTTTGGTTAATGTCCGATTAAAACGTTGACCACCATAAAAGCATGAACAAAAGGAGGCGAGTGGTGCATAGGCCAGCTGAAGTGTGTTTATCGTGGATGCACATCCTGGTTGAGCTATTTCTACCTCCTTTCGCTAGGGAGTGTTCACTCCTGATCTCGGAAGTGACTTATTGTACATGTTTTCTAGCGATCTCACCCATATATAAAATTAAATCAAATGCTGTTTATATGTAGCAACTGATGCACTTACATGGGTGACTCTGGTGGTGGTCTTGCCTAACTCTCCTGGTTCCACTGTCTGTTCACCTTGGTTGGTTACATCAACAGCACCAACCTTGACCCTGATGCTGGGAATCAATTCTGGTGGAGCACCTTTATCCGCAGCATAGTTGACCTCACATCCAAGCCGTGTCACGTCACCATTATTTATTTTTGTTGGTACAGTTTGAAGGACTGGTTGGTCTGAAAAGATATGAATATTCAGCAATTATAGTATTGTTCGATTAGCTCAGTGCACTCAATGTGCTGGCATCATGGTACCCCTACTCATCCCTTACCATTACCCTTTAGTCACTTCCATCCATGGCCCTTAAGCTACAACCACCTTAGCCCGAGACTAAAGAGATTAATATCCTCCATTTCAGGTCTGCTGGTGCACTGCAGCCCGTCAATGTCAGTCATTGATCCTTTAGTAATGCCCTCTACATTCAATACCTCAAAACCTTCCATCACAATACCTGCTAAAGGCTTCATTTTCATACCTTTTTCTTCATTCCTGGTCCTATTTAATATTAAAACATTATAATTTCTTCTTCATCACTTAATTTCTTTAAAAATTGTTATATGCCATAGAAGAGGACAAACCCATTTCCAGTGTAATTTATCTTATGTACTGTTTTCTGGAAATAAACAATATACATACATACATACATACATATGTTCAAAACATCACATTTATATATGGGTCAGATTTTCAGAAAATGTACAATTCAACTTCGCCGATCTTCTCAAATAACCCAAATTTCAGACGAAAATAAAGTTCAAAGTACAGTTCAACCTAACCAAACTGATTGCTAGAATCAATGCAATGCAGAATATACTCGAATTTACCTAGTAATGACCATATTGCAGCCTAATTTAGCCATATTTACTGAATGTGTACAGCTACCAATTGTACATTTCCTAAAAATCTGACCCATATAACAATAAATCATTTTACATACCAATGAAGACAAGATGTGCTTGGGCTTTTATTGTGTCATCAAGGATTCTGCTGCATGAGTAGGTCCCGGCATCATATTCATCCACATTCTTAACCACCAGATTAAATGTTTGGGGGTCCGGGTTTTCAATTGTGAACTTGTTTTTATCATATGCAAAATCTATCGGAAAACTCTGGTAAACTGTTTCTTCATTCCCTTCTGTAATTGTTCTCCTCCATCGGATTGCATCAGTCTGTAACATGAACATGTTCAGGTTTATGGGTCAGCGTATATGAAAATGTTCAATACAGCTTCACCAATCCTCTCAAATATACACAAATTTAAAGCTGCATTATCAGCTATTATGACAAAAGATATCAAATGTACTGATTGCATTGTTTGTATTAGTATTTTAAAGTAAGCTGGTTTCGGCCTGATGAAGGTGAATTTGAGAGTATTAGAGTACAACAACATCGTACAAGGTTACGGGAAAAAACAAATTACTGGTATAAAATGATAGAAGAGCTTGATGTCGAGACATAGGCAAAAGGGAAAAACCCACACTTTGTTAATAGTTGCTAGGCGGCTGCTATTTTGTTAAGAACAAAGCATAAACAAATTTATGCTACTGATCTATCAGTGTGAATGAAACGAGAGAAAATTACAGAAAAGAAATGGGACACTGCATACTTGTTGTTTAGAATTGTCTCGACGGCAGGATATTTTGAATAAAACCTTTTTATAAAAAAAAGCGGGTTTCGGTCTAACGGTCTTCATGAAGCCCTGTCTCAAAAACAACTGGACAAAGTCCTCTAAGAAATCAGTCAAATGACTTAAATGGGTTGGAAAAGAACTGAACAAAATGGAAAAAACTTAAGTTTACATGTCAGAGATGTTATTTGATAAATGAGTTAGTTAGGAATAATAATAACAAGAGTAATACTACCTTAGCATCAAAGACTATACTGCATCCAAACGTGGCATCCTTTCCTCTTGTAACCACTGCATTCTGGGGTTCAGTGATAAAATTTGCAAAGCTGCCACCTATAAATAACGTGAAGGTGTATTAGTAAATACATGGCAAGATGATAGTATTGAAAACTGACAAAAATGAACCTCCATTTCTATCATTCATATTTCGGCCTGTAAAACCATGTACAGAATATTAAAAACTATATACTCTAATGGTATCAGGTAACTACCTATAGCAACGAATCTATTGATCTGCATTATGTGTTAACTAGGGCTATTCTTTCTTTTTTTTTCTTCTTTTTTTTTACAACATCTTTTTTTAACTCTTCCTGCCTTCTTGGCTTTTACATCGCTAAACATTTATTTTATTGTTAAGTTGGCAAGGCTTTTGCGAGCCTTCTCGAGCAACACGGTTACCTACATCGTACAGAAAATACACCTGGACCACTACCAGACACCACGAATGACATCAAGACTCGTACACTAAACGTTATATATTTATTGTTAAAGCTCAGAATGGGGACTTCAAATTATAGATCCCTTCTTACTTATCTTAACATTTCACATATTATATATGTTTAAATAAAACAATTCAATTTACACTCCTGTATCTCTATCATTCAACGCGATTTCAACTACTCTAATCCCTACCTAACTCATTAACCAATCAAATCGCTCACCTATGATCTACACATTCTTACACATGTGTACACTTGCGTACACATCGATCAGCTATATAAACAGACTTCAAACATTCTACGGACAGCCCAGGGCTCTGTTGTATAAGCTAAGCAAGGAATTTTTTCTGTAGGAATTTTTCCCTCACTACATTCATTCCTACAGAAAATTTCCAGCTCGTAGGAATATTCCTTGCTGTAGAGGTGTGGGTCAGCAAAGTAGAAGGTAAATAGGATGCATAGGATTCACTAATTTCTTGGGGTTAAATATTAAAATAACACATCTCCTTCAATTTGAAGCGGTAAAGTGGGTAAAATATTAGATACTTTGATTCTTATACCTTCAAATCTGATGCAGATTATCCAGAATGGATTAGAATCTAGATCCACAGGCATGACCTAGAAACTGACCCATTTAGCTGTGGGAATTTCCTACATTGATACTTGTAGTTGTTCCCTATGTAGGAATTTCCCCCAGAAGTTTTCCTACCGAAGTAATTTCCCTCATTCTTTCCTCTGAGTTAAACATGAAAAGACTGGAAAACTAAGGAATACCTTTTAGGTGTTCCCTCAAGAATTCCTTAGGATTTATTGACTGCAAAAATATGATTTTACTAGTCATATATATCTGCTATCATTATAGTACAAAGTTTCTGCTGTTAGATGATTTTTCTGTTGATTATTAACATAATTTGAATAGAAAAAAGAAGCCTCCCAAGCTGGGATTCGAACCATGGACCTGAGAGGGGAGCCTTTCTGGGAAAAAACAAACAGCACTGGGTGGGGATTGAACCACCAACCTGAGAGTTTCATTAGTTACCAATCAAAATTTGTCCTTGACCTAGTTTGTCTCAATTGTTTGTGCCTCAAGAGTGTTGATTACTAGTGAGAACAAGGCATGTCCCCCCATTTACCATGTACCTTGAAGACTGTTGTTTGAAGTGGGCAGGGGATATTGAGTGGTTCAAGGAGGGAAATATTGTAGTAAATTCCTACATGATTACATCTGCTTGGTGGGAAGGAAAAGCCGTAGGAAAATTCCCAGAGAAACATATTGAAATTGTATAGGACTGAAGGAATTCCCTCAGTTTTCCTTGCTTAGCAGCTGGGAAGGAATGGTGCAGGGAAGGAATAGCCTATACTTTCAATGCTTTTTAGCGTAGGAATTTCCCAACGAAGTAAAGGAAAAAAACGTAGGAATTCCCACAAAAAAAATTATTCCTTAGCTTATACAACAGGGCCCTGACGAAGACCCCCACCAGTCGAAACGCGTTGGGTTCATTATAAAATAAAAATGCTTCAAAACAACAGTCTGAATCAGTAATTTGTGGAGAAACCCTGACCTTAACAAATTTCTTTTATTTTCAATTACCATATCAGCAGAAAATAACTTTTGTCACAAACTAGGGCTATTCTTTGTTGCACGTTCCTTATAAACTAAACATATCATTTTATGCACTTACAATAATTATGTGTATCTTGTTGGAATAACAATTATTAGTAGTAATACTACTGCAACACATTGTACCAAAACCACACAGAAGTTATTACAACTTCTCCTAAATAGGGCGCATAAGTAGTCCATGGCAGCAATTTTTTGAGTCGTGCTACTGTGGCAGTTCATGACGTCATGTGGACATGTCGCGCTAAGCTCCTATAGCCCCACCATCGCAGAGATAAATAATCTCTGTTTGTTCATCGATAATATAATTTTATGAGTTCTAACTTACATATATATTCATCTTTAGAGGCAAACGATTTCAACTTTAGCCTTCATAATTGTCAAACGGTTACTGGGACGATGTATATATAGTGATTATTCATTGCCCTAATGCTAACTTTATGGGGATTATTTACTTCCGGTCCTAACGTCTGTACAACTACTCCTCAAAAACCTGTGTTTATTTGCAGAAGGAATTATCAGTTTTAATTATCCTATTTCCTGAAATATTAATATTAACACTAATTCGGAAATATGTCATACATGTGTAGAATTCCACCGAGACTGGAACTATTGATTGTCTGGATATACATCCTATTCGATCTCCAGCTTGGGTAGACTGAGTATAATTGTTTGTATATGACCCATTCTCCCAAAATGGGATCACCCTCCCCCCCCCCACACACACACACACACTCGGAGAGGATGACTATTCTTCATGTGACAGCATATGAAAAATCATACCCTTATTAATTTGTGTCTTTCCATAGCCACCCTGATATTTTTAACTATTTCGCCAGATTATATGGAAGTAGGCCTATTGCTTTGAATGTCTGTTGGTAAATCTATCAAGAAGACATGTAAGGCTACTAGAAAATAATGAAACTTCTGTAGAAATCCCTATTATTCAGAAAATTTCAGGTGAAATTGAAAGAGTCTGATTTAAAGATATTACCGTGAAATATTTTAATGTTTGAATACAAATTACTAGAAAACTTGTAATATCGATGATGGAGAGAAAATCTGTTCAAATTTAACAAAATCTCTCTCAGTTGTAGCTAAATCAAAGGCATCACAACTCTACCTTTTGCTATTTTCATCCCAGAATAATATATAATTTGTCTTAAATATATCATATTTCATATTGGATTTCTTTAGGAATATTTTTTATTCAGTAGAATTGACAATATATTTTTCTGCAAACAATCAGGCATCTTTTACATGGTTCATTAGAATAAAGTATTCCTGTATTTTAAATATCCCTTAGGCACATGAGGTGTGGGTAGGTCACTTATAATTCTGACCTGTAGGAGGAAAGCTCTTATAAGGGAAACTATATGTCTGGTTATGGAAAGACAAATGCCTATATGGAAAGACATAATCATATTTTATGCTCCACTCAGTCGTAAAAGCTAATCAAGACTCAATTAATCATTATTCTTTTCCTATTAGCATAACTATTTTGATTCTTCACTAAGAACTACAAAAGTGATATCTTCTTTTTCTGAATGATAAAACTGGAACCAATAAGCTGATGGAAAGACAAAATAATGGAAAGATAAATTTTGCCTCATGCCTGAATTGACTTTTTACTACTTGCTTTTATCTTACATTGTCTTACCATTGACAATGACTTTCCACAGCCTGATTGTCTCTCCATTTCAACAGTTTTATTGCTCTAGTTCATTGAGTAGAGTTTGCAGGGTTTTAATTTTCTCAGGGTTGGTAGAGATGGTGAATCTAATACCATTATTACACTATGCCATGCCATTATTAAAAAATGCGGGATTTATTAGTTTGGCAATGTAAAGACAAATGGTTTTCACTGCACCAAGATTGAAAACCTGAACACATCTCATATAAAGGCTATTACATATTATCTCAATTTCTCTTTTGTTGTGAACAAAGGACAGTTCAATATCTGTGTATATAGTTGATTATGACAATCAATCCAATTACATTTTTTAAAGGGACTTCACCAATTTTGATCATCACCAAAAGTGATATATAAATTTTCATATATTCAACTAACTTCAGTAGTACCTTTTGTTCAACCTTTGATTTCAACTGTATTTACTCATATTAGGCATTGCAATGCTCGCTATATAATTGATCTTTGTAATTGTATTGGTTTAATTAGATTATCTGTAATGGATTTATCAAAAGATTAACAAAAAATCAAGGTATATCTCTAGAGATTATATTGTAAAAGGATGCAAAACTTTATATGGCAAGATAGAACTCGAGGAGATCTAGGCAATAGAAGTACTTCTGATAGTATATAACAATATAGTAAGCATTTCTTAAGCATTCAATTTTAAAGGGGGGAGGGGGGGTGATCCCAATCTGTGAAAATGGGTCATATATATATAAGAGGGTTCATTAACATATTAGTCAACTGTCAAGGACTTTGCACTTACCAATCCCTAACTGTAAACAACGCAGTCAAACCCCGGAAATCTGAATACCGGGTTATCTCGACCAAGTGTTAGATAGTCAATGTCTATGAGTAACCTATCCGGATATTAATGTTTATTCATAATATCATAAATCAATAGATTTCATGGAATAACTGTTGATGGGAAACTACAGGCAGGGAGCTCCACTAACAACCATAAAGTTTAAATTGAATGGATTGAGAAAAGAACTGTTGGTTATGGGACGCCAAGTGTCCTCTAACATAAAACTTTATTTGTAATCTTTGGTACACATAATAATTATTCATAAAATTTCCTTGTCAGAATTAACAATAGGTCAACATTTAAAATGATGTCCCTTGAACTTCATATTCTATCACCTATACATAATTTCATTTCACATTTTTTTAGTCAGCGAATTTTCAATTTCCAATCAAATTTTATTTCCATATCACTCGGTGACCCATACTCTACAGGTCCAGGTGTTGGATGGTTGGGACCGCCTTCTGAGTATTAATGGATACTGGTAGCAGGATAGCATTCAATATTTATTTTATGACATAAAATGATGCACATATCAATTTATTATAATTACTGTATCGTTGCTCTAGGCTTCTAGAACCACTTAATAGCCATCAAATCTTTTCTGGTCTCTAAAAATTATTATCATAACTATTAATAGAGCTATCTTTTCCTCTAGTCAAGGAACATATTGGAAGATAAGAAAAGACGCGTGGTTCCTATTTTTACATCTGCCTTAGGTACGAATAGAAAATACATAGGTTATAACAATATTTAGTATGTATGTATATTGTTTATTTCCAGTTCAATTACAGTTACATCAATATAGTCAATACAATATCTGGAAATGGGTACCACATTCTATGCTAATCATAGCTCTACCAGGAGGTCCCTTTTACATCTAATTACATTATTATATACATTTCTGTTATTCTATCTGGTAGATTCATAAGTTATCACTTGTTACATATTACAGTTTTTACAGTTTGGTGTGCAGACTGTTTGCTTGATGGGGAGACCATTTGCATTCTTACGAACACTCTTGGTGTCCCCCTCATACAGACACTGCATCAATGGGTGGCATGGTGTGATTTGCATTCTGACGAACACTGGTCACGTCAGCCTTTTAATGTTGATCAGTTTTGTCAACATAGTCTCTTATTGACTATCTTATTTGAGAGTTGGCAGACGGCCGAGTGATTTGCCCTTTGCATTCTGACGAACACTCCTGGCCTCAGTCGGTCGTCTGTCATTACACGAGCTGAGTCGATGGCATTCTAACGAATACATGGTCGAGTCAGCTCATGTCCGTTCGTTGGTACTGGTGTGGTAGAGAGATAGAGCAGTTGGGGGGCGGTTTTGGTGTATAAGTTTTAGGGTGAGGGTTTCTTGACTCTGTCCCACTGTGGTTGGCCCTGGTGCCGCTTGCTTTGGTTTTTAATTTTGGTTTTGGGGGCCATTTTGGTTTGCCTGGCCTGGGGAGTAAGAATAAAATTCTTCTTCCAGGTAGGATTTGAAATCGCTAATTGTTAGGGAAGTTTTTCTCCCTTTGGGGGGTAGCTTATTGTATAGGTAAGGTGCCTGTATATAGTATGATTTCTTGATCCTCTCTGTTTTTGTCATAGGGACTTTCAAAAGTTTGCCACTTGTCAGATTTCTTAGGTTTAATTTCCTATTATCTGTAAAGTTCACGTCACAGCTCATCGAGAAAGCAACCTGGAGTAGATGTGCTTCCCTTCTTTCATTTAAGAATGGGATTTTATTTGTGATATGGAGTTCTTTTACGCTCTCAGTTTTCTTTATGTTATTGGCTATTCTGATAAATGAATTTTGAATAGTTTGAAGTTTCTCCAGGTGCTTTCCTTGTGCTGGCAAGTAGAAAATATCGCAGAAGTCGATTACCGGTCTCACCATGGTGGTGTAGACCATCATTGTGTTTACCGGCGTTAGCGATTTTCTTATCTTTGAGGTGGCTTTGAGTCGTTTTGTTATTTGGTCTATCTTTGCTTGAACATGTGCATTGAATGTTAGTGCTTGGTCTATTGTCAGGCCTAAATAACAGTATTCTTTTTCATACTCTAGGGTAGCTGAATTTAAACTCAGTGTTTTTGGTGTGGCTTTCTGTTTTGTGTTACCAAGGATAATATCCATAACTTTGCTTTTCTTTACATTTACAGATATTTTATTCCTTCTGCACCATTCGCTGACCATGTTCAAGTCGCTCTGTAGGTCTTCTTTCAGTAAGTTCTTGTTTGCTTGTGAGTGATATATCACAGTGTCGTCAGCAAACAGTTGTATTTGTGATTTACTGACGACACTCTGCAGATCGTTCACGTACAAGAGGAACAGCAGCGGCCCCAGGACTGTACCTTGTGGGACGCCACATTTTACCCTCTCCCTATCAGAGGTTACCCCATTCACTCGAACTCTCTGATATCTGTCCGATAGGTAATGACCGATCCAATCTATAATGGTCCAAATAAATGGTCCAAATAAAGTCCAAATATACGAGCGACACAGGTTTGTTTTTTACCTTGTTCCTGTAGATGTACCCGAACAGTTTCTGGTGTGCTTGTTCCAGGGAATGACCTTCCCTGAAGCCATATTGGAATTCATACAAGAGTTTGTTTTCTTCTAAATGCGGGCAAACTATGCTCTGTACAACTCTCTCCAGTAGTTTAGCTGGGAGTTTTACCAGACTTATCGGTCTGTAGTTCGAAGGGTCTGAGCGAGGTCCCGCCTTGTATATAGGTACTATTGTTGCCTCTTTGAATTCCTTTGGTACTTTAGTTGTTCTGATCGATATGTTACAAAAATGTGTAAATTGGTGGGATAAAGTCAGAAGTATAGGTTTTAGGACTTTAGTTGGCATTAGAGCCATGCCTGAGGATTTGTTTGGCTTAGTTTTCCTAATGATCTTATATACTCTGTTCTGGGTTATCTCTGGGAACTGCAGTACCTGTATGTTGCGCTCAGGATTTGGAGGGGTTTCGTTAGGGACGAGTGAATGGGTCGGTGTTTGATCATGCACTGGCGGAGTTTGGGTTTGAGTTTGAATTTGGGTGGCAAGTGTTGGCCCTATGTTGGCAAAGAAGTTGTTAAATTCCTTTGGGGTATCTTCATTCTCTAAAAAGTTGCCTTCTGAATTTTTCAGTTTTATTTTCTCCTCTGTTTTGGTCTTATTTGGGGTTATTAATGGCTTGAGAATTTCCCAGAATTTGCCTGGGTTTCTCGAGTGCTCCGCCAGTCTCTCTGCAATATATTCGTTCTTAGCTCTTGATAATTTAGAGTTCATTTTATTTTGTGTTATCTTGGCTGTCTGCCAATCTACTTCTTTATTTGTTTTCCTCGCCTTCTTAAAGGCTCTATCTCTCTCCCTAGCCAATCGTCTTAGGTCGCCTGCATACCAAAGTGGCTTTACCCTTGCACCAGCAATTTGTTTAACAGGACACATTTGGTCTAGGGAATGTTCAATCTTATTTGACATTTCTGACCAGCATTGGTCTACATTTTCACTATGGTATAGTGGGGCCCAATTTTGGTCTTTTACGTTTCTACAAAGGGTACCTATATCTAGGTTTTTCCACGCTCTAGTTGTTATTGTGGTACGTTCATATTTGTTTCTTTGTTTCTTCTTAACTACAAAGATAGGGAGGTGATCGCTAGAATTATTGTTCACCACACCGGTTTCACTAATAAATTTCAAATTTGTATAGACTTGGTCTATTATCTTCGAGGATTTGCGTGTGATCCTGGTGGGCATTTTGATTTTGGGGCTTAACCCACTTGGTTTCAAAATTGGTGTTATTTTGCAACTGTTTTGATTTGTTTCATGGTTAAAGTCTCCCATGACGTAGATTTCTGTCCTCGTGCTAATTTTGTTTAGCACGTTTTTCAGTAGGTCTAGCGCCGTGGGTAGACTGCCATTCGGGGGGCGATATGAGTTTACAATTGTTAGATGTTTAGAGTTTGGTCTAGAACATGTTACTACCTGTATTTCTAGGTCTTTGTTCTGTATATTTAGGTGTGCTAGAGATTGTTCATCTACCTTGTAGTTGTCCCCTATGTAGAGTATGAGCCCCCCTCCCTTTCTTTTGGTAAGCCTGTCTGTCCTAAATTGCTGGTACAGGGGTATTTTGATCTGGCTGTCTAAGATATTGTTATTCAGCCAGGTCTCTTGTATCGCCAAGACATCTGCCTTGGTCTCTACAAGGAAATCTTCTACATGACATAGCTTTGGGAAAATACTCCTGATATTCCAGGAGATGAGTTTTACTCCTTTCTTCTCCCCGAGCTCTGCCGCGTCAATTTCTTCACTCCCAGACATCTGGGAGTGTGTCGTTCTCTATACAAGAATGGATATATATATATATATATATATATATGTATATACACATATGATATCCTACTACAATTTCTATAGTTTCTGATATGCTATATACAATAGTTGTTAGTTATCGGATTGAACCTTTGGTATGTATGAAACTTTTGAACGCTTTTACTTTCTACTCTATGTCTACTCTATGTACTCTATATAGTTTTTAAAGTGTCAATTGTCTTTCACCTTTTTAGGTATTGAGTCTCTTTCAGAGGTATTTCTTCT
Organism: Sthenelais limicola; assembly: GCA_942159475.1. Taxonomy (NCBI): domain Eukaryota; kingdom Metazoa; phylum Annelida; class Polychaeta; order Phyllodocida; family Sigalionidae; genus Sthenelais; species Sthenelais limicola. The sequence continues at coordinate 39,290,197 of OW804102.1, forward strand.
TGGGTTTTACCTAATATTTAGTTTTAATTTCTTATGAATAGAAAAGAGAAATAAATAAATAAATAGCTATAGATAAGAGAAACCTAGTAATGTTCGTGTTTTTGGTAGTCACTATTATAATTATACTACAGTGTTTTTTGCAGTTATTGGTGGTTAGCGTTGAAGGTCAGTTTATAGGGGATGTATCAGGGGATATGTCACTTATAGGTGGTTGGTAGTTCCCTCTGTGGGTCCCCTTCCTAGCCTGGTCCATGTATGTGCGGTGGTAGGGCTTGGTATGGTATGGGTAGGTGGTTGGTGGTTGGGGTTGCATTTTGACAAACACAGGTCCCCTACCTATCCTGCTCTTGCTATTCACCTTTTCTTGTGATTTGCCAAATATTCTATCTACCGTTTTCTTGGTACACTGATAGATATATTTGTTTGAGGCTTCATCCTCTATTTTCACTTTATTTTACTTTCATGGTTTCACTTTCTGGTGGTTCACGGGGTATCAATCAATTTTGCTGGTGGTTTAAATTGAACTAAATTAAATTACCAGAGTTGCATTTTTACAAACACAGGCCCTGGTTTTATCCCTTTCGATTTTCACTTGATGGCGTATGGTGATGGGATTATATTATGTGTAGTCTCTTTGGGTTGAGGTATTGGTATTACAGTTTGGGTTGGTTTAGTTGGTTTAGACGTTCAGTTGGCATTTGATATTTGGCGGGCTTAGTGGGGTGAGTCTTATAGTAAGTAGGCATTTAGATTTCAATTTTACCTGTCACCTCCCCAGTGAGACTTCAGGTGCATTCTAACGAACACTGTCCCTCTGTCTCACTGGTTCGGCGTGTTGGGTTTTACTGGATTGGTGCTATTGCTCTACGTATGCTTCTTTGTATGCGATCTACTGCGGCTGCTTGAAATTCAGGGGTATAGTGGCACCCATCAGGTCCGAGTTTTGAATAAGAGTGCATCACTTTAGGTTTTCCGGTGGTCTTGGATTTACGGGTGGATTTCCATCTGTGTATCATTTTGCCGATTCTTGGCGTCGGTAGGTCTTCTCTCGCGTTTAAGTAGCCAGCTATGTTGTTATATGATACTATTAAGTTGTTCAGCATTACTTGTACTGTGTAGGGGGTGCTCTTGTATGTGACGTCATCTCCCCAGCTTTCGGCTAGTTTTTGATTATAGGTATTGATGTCGATGCCTGGGATTGTTGCGAAACCTATTTTTGGAATTTCATTTGGTGAGATTACTGCATTGCGCAACCTATCTGCTGCGTGTGTGAGGGTGCTTGTCATCTCCTCCTCAAAAGTGGCTACCGAGTTGAACCTAGTGGTGATTTGCTTGCCGAGGTCGGTCTTATCTCGCTTAGTAATATTGCAAATTCCAGCTGTAAAGTAAACAACTTTCGGTCTCCGTAGCCTCACAATTGGCACAGCTACATGTGTTAAATCATCGATTCTACCCCCTCTTATCGCCACTGTCTTGGTGTTCAGATCTGGGTTTGTAGAGTGTAGGATTTCCTGTGTGGTCACCCCACGAGAGTCCGCCAGGATCAAAGCATCGAGCCTTTGCGCCATGGTTGTAGTCTTATATATGTGTATTTGTATTACTTGCTTAGCTCTTTCTTCAATTTTGTAAGAATCCGCCCGAATTTGTTTTCGCCGATACACGCCTCTGTTGTCAGTGAGTTTCGTTTGTTGTCAGTGAATGAGACCGGCGGAAGCCACAGACCGGCTCCCCATTTCTTCGATGCCGTAATCTCGTAGAAGCTTTCGTCCATTTTCGTCCATTTTCTCCCTAACTAGTAGCTCTAGTAGGGTTTCCTCGTTCTCATTCCATTTCTCTACTTTTTTCGTGTTTATCGACTTGCCCAGCCATTTTGCGACATTGGGTGCTTTGGCGTTTTCTATTTTTAGCGCCAGCGTATTAAATCCGGCCGCTTCCGCCTTCAGCGATTGGAAGGCGTGTTCCACTGATTTGTAGCTCTTGCCGTCATGTGCGAAAGTAGCCGGGAAGAAGTTGGAGCAATAGTGGGCCTCCCCTTGGAAGCCCAGCCCTTTCGGTCCGACTTGTATTTGTTGTGCGTCTGTTGGTGTACATCCTATTGGGAGGTGCACTAAGTCAGTTATGCCGAATGTCTCCTTACCAATAACAATGTGGTTCACCACATGTTTCGCTTCGGGATTTTTGTGGTGGACGAGTGTGAAGCAGTTTCTAAGCAAAAACCTATTTTTTCTGCCTCCGGCAAGTGGGTATTTGTTCAACCAGACATTGCCATACCTTTCCTGCTTTCTGACTGATTTCCAGCCTCGGATAACATCAATTTTCGTGGCCTTTTGGTGGAATTCAACTAGGACTTGCCGTGTGGTATTTACGTCCGCCTGGCCAACTCTATATATGGCTTTTACATCCTTGTCACTGATTGAGCAGTGTGAACTTTTCAGTATTTCCATTATTGTTATACTGAGATTGTCATCATTGTGCCTCTGGATTAACTCCTGGCTTGTGGTATGTGGAGGGACCTCCCCCTTTTCATTACACCAGGCTTCCCACACTCCTTCCAGGAACAAGTAAGTGTCTTTTATTTCTGGGTTTCTTTGCGAACTTGTATTTTTGTTGTAATTATTGCTGTTGTTGTTGTTATTGCTGCCATTCATGGACTGTTTGCTCTGTCGTGGGTTTGGTTTTCTGGAGGGGGCGTTTCCCCGGGTACTTCGTGGTTGTGTCTGTGGCACTTGTGGTTTGGAGTTTACTATACTAGACCATGTTTTGTCTAATTTCTTATTTTGTGGTCCCTGTTTTGCCAATTTATCATAATTCGCTGTGATCTCGTTCATTTTTATTTCTCTTTTTGTTTCTTCTAGGGCATAGTTCGTCATGTTTGTTCTGAAACTTGTCAGTTCTGATTTGAAATCTAGCTCTTTTTTAGATTGTTCTCTTAGCATATTGTCAACTTGGGTTTGTGTGTATTCTATCCTACTTATGAGTATGGCTGTTTGTAGGCCGTTCTGCTTGACATTTTCCTCGAGATTTTTTACCCTTGTTGTTTTCTCACTTATCGGTACTGCGTTATTTGCCCCTTTGCCATAGTAAGAACCTAATTCTACTAGTACAGATTCCTTTACATCTTGCACGATTGAGTTTATCAGGGTTTGCCATTCATTTTCCCTTGGTTGGTTATTTTGGGCGAGGTGTCTGATGTAGTGTTCTAGGTTAGTGGGCATATCTTATTTCCGGCCTTATAATTTAGGAACAAATTTTGAGTTTCTTTTAGTTTTTACATAGGTTTATTAATAGGTAATTAATGTTTAGATTTCATTCTCATTTAATTTTGATATATATATGGTACGGGAATAATTACATCTAGACCAATAGCTATTATCTGTCATAAATGAACATTATGTTATAACATTCTATATTCACAACTAGTATGATAATTCACAGAATGCAGTAAATATGTAAAAGTGATCCCAGTCACATCCATCGAACTAATATAGTTTATATGACAACAGGAGGCTATAATAGCCTTATTTTGTCTGTGTGTATGTATAAAAATAAATTAATTCATTCATTTAGAAATGAAACAAAATAGGTCAGAGTTTCTAAAAATGTACAAATCACCTTCACCAATCTTCTCAAATAACCAACATTTAAGACAATAATCAGGTTCAAAATACAGCTCAACATCACCTAACAGATTGTTTGAACCAAGGCAATTCTAAATGTAATCAGATACACCTAGTGTCAACGATTTTTCGGTCTAATTTAGCAGTAGTTACTAAATGTGTAGATCTGCCAATCCTACATTTTCTGAAAATCTGACCCATATATAAATCACTTCCCTGTACCCATAGGAAATCTAATTACCTACTTATAATGTTAGACTAAAAAACAAGTTGAAAAAGAAATAAAAATAAATTCCCAACGGATGGTTTGCTAAAGATAAATCCTGTATCTAAATTTGTGGCTGACTCACTGGGAGTTTTTCAGCAGGTATAAAGTACTTAACATAGAGTTGACAGATAAGGATGGGGACATTTGTGTCCACCTTATCAGTCTGACCTCTCCTGCTTCCATCCCATATCCTTATCTCAGTTGTACCTGGTGGTGGTGCTATACCTGAGTCTATATATGGATCAGGGCGCCAGAAAATGTACAATTCACTTTCACCAATCCTCTCAAATAACCCAAATTTCAGATAAAAATAAAGTTCAAAATACAGTTCAACCTAACCAAACATATTGCTAGAATCAATGCAATGCCGAATATACTCGAATTTACCTAGTATTGCACAAATTGCAGTCTAATTTAGCAGGATTTACTAAATGTGTATAACTGCCAATTGTACATTTTCTGAAAATCTGACTCATATATATGGGTCAGTTTTTACAAGTGTGCTGTTTTGCCCAAATATCTTATTTCCGGCCTTATAATGACTGATATGCATTGGATCTTAAAGATGACGGTTTTATTTGATTCCTATTAACATGGGCTTTCATTCCACCTTACTTTTGCTAGGCTCATTCCAATATTTAATGTCTTAAAACGCTGAAAACCGTTTTTTTTTGCATCATTTTCCTATAGAAATCACCAATGAAGTAAATTAAAAACTACTCGCACATACCTACAATCATCTTCTAATTTTTTCTTTCCATATTCCCAATGTATCTAGGTCTAAATTTCTTACAAAGTATTTTTTCAGCAAATAAACTTGGTGCCAATTTCTACAGTGGCCTTCAATAATTGCCAACCATCAGAATAACGCATGAAATCCCTTTTATTACATGAATGGTTCAAATATATATATTTTTGTCATATCTATCTAAAACTGTATATTGAAGATGGTATACATGTATTGATTACTGTATAACAAATTCAACCTGATATTTTCATAACTTTTGGGTGACTAAGAGGTTATTGTCTGCAACACCTATTTTCCAACCAGAAGGGATTTCATGCGTTATGGCTGAAAAATAATGCATATAGGATAAACAAATGAAAGAAAATAATTCATATCACCATTTTCTAGTCCCATTTCAATCTCCCTAATGGCACCACTACACAATTTGGTGATAATCTTGATTCAGGACAAATAACAGGTCAATAACCCTTAAAATATCCCTTAGTAACGCATGAAAGCCCTATGTATACAGGCAGTGACACATCAGCAGATATAGGAGAAAAGGTGGCCCAATATATTTATTTGGCTGCATTTCTGGTTTGAAAATGATTATAAATTAGTTGAGATTCTATTTAAAATGATTCAAAGCATATAACTTGTTCAACTGATGTATTATTGTATGTGTTTAAGCATAACGCATTAAGGCCCTTTAATTATCATGACATAGGGTGGCTCAAAAGATATGTCCATGGATCTCTCTTTGAGTTGAAATTAATAACATATTAGTTGCAATTACATTTGTAATTATTTAAAGCAAGGTGAAGCTCATTTTTATTTTATAAAACCTGTTCAACTAAATTATTGTATTTTTGGTTTACATGCTAACGCATGAAATCTCATCCATAACCATGAGATGGGGTGGCCCAAAATGTATATCTCAGGCTCTCCCTTTAGGATGAATGTAATCATACATTAATTATGATCTCATTTCGAATTATTCATAGCAACGTAATGGGTCAGGGCATCAGAAATGTACAAATCACTTTCACCACTCCTCTCAAATGACCCGAATTTAGGGCAAAACGGAGTTTCAAAATACAGAAAGTTGCAATACATAACCGAACACATTTTGTAATCAATGCAATTCATAATATCCTCAAACATAGGTATATATCTTTTGCAACCTTCTTCAGCAAAATGTATTTGAATAAAAAGATGTGCACAGTTGCAGATTGTGCATTTTGTGATCCCCTGAGCCACATTCATATATGGTCCAGGTGTTTCATCGACTGGGCAATGCAACCATAGTTAATGCAGGGAAGCATTAGAACAGTATTATCTATATAGTATATTGTACTGAATTCTGATTATATTGGGATATCATCCAACCAAATAAGTTGTATAGCAAAACACAAAGGATTCCAAAAGTATAATTCATGTTAATCATACATAAGGCAATTATTAACTCATGTCTATTTAGTATCAAAAAAATTTGACTTAATTTCTATTTAATATCAAAAGATTCAGTATTAAAAAAATCATTTCAGTGGCTTTTGATTTGTGTACCTTCACCTCTACTTCCTTAATAAGTTTTGTCTTCATTTCAGAGAAAGTGGTATTTAGTGGTCTCCTCCTCTATCACCAAACAACTATCATGTCCATCTATATGGGTCACATTTTGAGATAATGTACAATTGGCAGCTCTACATACTTAGTAATTTCTGCTAAATTCTGCTAAAAAATGATAGATTTGGGGTATATCTGAGTGTATTTGGTATCGCATTGATTTAAAGTATCAGTTCTGTTATGTTAAACTGCATTTTGAAGCTCATTTCTGTCTTAAATGTGGGTTATTTGAGAGGATTGGTGACAGCGAATTGTACATTTTCTGAAGATCTGACTCATATAGTCCTATATAGTCAGCTACTTATATTAACAGCGTGAAAAGAGGACCAACCTAGAGATGTTCATGTATCTGAATAAAAAGAAAGCAGCCTATCTCACACTATAGATAGGTTGTTTCATATCAAATGATATTACCCAGCAAATCTAATCAACAAACTGATGTTCTTCTAAATTGTGTGTTGTACCTGTAAGTTGATATTTCGAAAGAAATATCAAAAGGGAAATGCTAAAAATAAATAATTATCATTTATACTACAGCACAATCAGCCGTCCCGCCATTTCCATCTAGAATAAACTGATCTAGGCCGTATTGCTTGCCACAAGGTCAAGTTCGACACTATTCAAACTTCTGTCTGCATTACAGTCCCCTGTTATGACTTTTGTTATTATTTGGAGTACTGCATCCAAGATCACTATAACAAATAGAACTGCATTCCCAGCTATTACGACAAAACAAGTTTACCAAATGTATTCATACCTATATGGGTCAGATTTTCAAAAAAATGTACAATTCGCCTTTACCAATCCTCTCAAAAAACCCACATTTAAGACAAAAATGAGCTTCAAAATGCAGTTTAACATAACAGAACTGATACTTTAAATCAATGCGATACCAAATATATATACCCAGATATACCCGATATTCATCATTGTTCAGCCTAATTTAGCAGAGTTTCCTAAATGTGTAGAGCTGCCAATTGTACATTATCTGAGAATCTGACCCATATATGACTGAATTCATTAATATGCTGCAACTCTTATAAATATGTTTTTTCACGAATTTTAAGTCGATGGCCGGGGGGAAATGGCCGAGAGTGATGATAAGTGAAGCCACAACAGGAAGGAATGACAGCGGAGATATAGATGTGATCTATTATGAGGCCCTGTAGCACAAAGAAATGTACAAAACCCTCCAAGATATTTGTCAAATGACTTTTGGACCGGGAAAAAAGTCTTAGTTTTTGACAAATGTTAAGTGAGTGTTCAGCTTTCCAAGCATAGATATTGAGCAGAGATAAAGTGTTGGCTTTATAATCCAAAGCTTTTATTTAAAGTTTTCAGGTTTTTGAGCGATGTTATTGATGTGAGGATGTACTTAGGGCAATCTCTTGGTGGTGGAATTTAACTTTTGTCTGTCTAGGCTTACAGCCTCTAAGATTAGAAATGGTATGTCAGTGATTGAACGCCTACTGCGCTAATGGTGGTCCTGGCCCTAGAGTAGGCGTCCTTATGGGATTTCAATGGCATTTTGCTGTTTGGAGCAAGATGGTTTCCCTCATCCTGGGGGGACTCTCTCTACTCTGAGGCATTCGCTTTGGGTGATATAATCAAATGAATTGATTTAATGAAACATAAAAATGTAATAGAGAGTATGATATATATGCATGATGTAAGTAGTAAAATAGAGATAATGTAATTTCTGATTTCATGACATTTTCTTTATCAATTAATATTGCTGATCATCAGATGTACATCGACCTTTTTGCTAGGTCTTAAATTGATGATATTATTACCCTTGTAAAATATTTACACCTGAATAAAAACAACTTCACTCTAAGATCTAAGCGTTTATGATAAGTAGATATTTCATTAGGGAATTACGTTGGGGAATTCCAGCTTACACTTATTGAAGTGACGTATCTAATCTCAGCCCATGCATACATGCTTTGCCATTGATATCAGCCTTGTATCATTCCGTAGTAATTGATTGAATAGTTCATTGACTAATACAAAGGTTCTAAGTCATATTGCGTTCAGTCATAAGTTTGTATTGATAAGTGCTGAATGGATGTATTCAGTCCGAGTTATATGGGTCAGACTGTCAGAAAATGTACAATTCAACTTCAACAATCTTCTCAAATAACCCACATTTGAGACGAAAATAAAGTTCAAAACACAGCTCAACCTAACCAAACAGATTGCTAGAATCATCGCATCATGTCATCAAAACCCGGGAAAGTGTCCCTGTATCCATGTTTATAATCACCTATAATGTTTTACTTGGACGGATCAACTGGGAATTGCAACGTTTCATTAAATTATTATATATATGGTTCTTAAATTAGATATGTTATTATATGAACTGTAACATTTATAGAGATGACTGAGCTGTTTTAGCAACTTTTGTTAAATTTCTCACTTAGACATCTCGATGTAACTAATTGGCATCAGCTTAGGTGGAATATATAGTTATGTGAATGTGATATTGGAGAGGGGCAGAAATAATACATGTCCATACAGTGAGTTCGTGTACTGCGCTGCTTTAGAACGGATGGTGCTTAGCACTGCTAGTAGCATAGTATGTACACAATTTGAAGGCTGTATATTAAATGTATTTATGCATATCTGAGGTTATACTAAGGAAAATATTTAACAGTAACAGTTATTGGCCATCATATTTAAAAATGAACTTAGTATGCCTGATATATGTGCCTATATATATATGAATTCATTCCACACATTTAGTCTACACAAGTTAGGTTATGAACTCAAACATTACAAATGCTGAGATTGTATATCATCTATTCCATACACCCTTCTTCCCACCTTTATTCGCCCACCCTTTGTGTTCTCTGACATTGCATTACTAGAAAACCTAACTGACTACATGAAAAGAGCAGAAGCTTAGCGTCTTTGGTACGAAATATATATCTTAACAAATTGTAATGGTTCTTTAATAGAAGTACATAAATCTCAGTACTGTCATATGATTAATAATAATATAGTGGCACAGTATTTATACTGAGAAACAATTAAGGCATTTTAACCAGAGGGTTTGTACAGATCGTTGGCTACCTTCCAGATTTATAGTAATAATTATAATAAGAATATTGCTTGGCCAGTATCGTGGTTCAGAATAAAGAACTGTGCATTTTATCTGATATGACTTAATGAACGATGGCCTATGAGGAAACAAGCCCAGGCTGATAGTGTGATGATAGGGCAAAACAAATAATAGATATGTTTCCTATATATAGTTGCGGACGAGGTAGGGCGGGATGGGAACTTTTTAAAAATTTCCTTTTAGGAAACCACCTTCCAGGAACTGAAATGACAATAGTTATTTTAAACAAGAGAAATTAATGTACCTTTTTAAGGGTTTCTGGTTAGGAAGACTTGTTTTCTTGCTTTCATTACCTTTTTTGGTCAAATATATTATGATAAAAAATTAGGCATGGTCAACATTATTTTAGCTGGGGTAGTTTTTTTCTAGGTAGGGGTGGGGAATGTAAATCGAAAACACCTATTTTTGTTGTTGCCTAATGGTAGGGATAGCTTAACAAAGGCATTGACCCAAATATACATGACTGATAGAACCATCTTTTACCATGCTGGAGTACAATATACTAGACGAATTATAAGGGTGAATTCGCCAGAAGTTGTACAATTCCCCTCCACTAATCGTTTTAAATAACCCAAATTTAAGACAAAAATGAAGCTAAAAAATACAGTTCAACATCACGTAAGAGATTATCTGAACCGACGTGTTATCAAATATACCCAAACATAATATTTATCGTTTTTCTGAAGAATCTTCTAAATGTGCAGAGTTGTCGATTTTACATTCTCTAACGTCCTGACCCATAATCTCAAGAACTACCACATTTGCATAACCGACTTTGGAAAAGCCCAGAGTGCTTGGGAAGATGAAGTGGAAATATTCAGATATAAGAGGGCGATGATATGCCTAGAAACATTTTCCTCTGCTCACATTCATAGTATATAAATAAACATAATTATACTTTAAAAGAGGGATATTCATAAACTTCGGTGCACAATTTGACCAACCAGGAAGACCCACCATATCCGGATGGTATGGGTGAAGTCGCCAGAAAATGTACAATTGGCAACTGTAGACATTCATCTAATTCTGCAAAATCAGGCTGAAAACGATAAATATTAGGTATATTTGATTATTTTTGGTAATGAGTTGAATCATAATATCAGTATCGTTATGTTGAACTGCATTTTGAAGTTCATTTATATCTTAAATTTGGGTTAATTGAGAGGATTGGTGAAGGTGAATTGTACATTTTCTGACGATTTGACCCATATAGACCTTAATTTCCGTTATTCCTCCCTTCGCCACTCCTAGCCCTGACCATCCTACACAACAATTTAAACAAGAAATACGGAGGTTTACACACAAAAAACAAACTATAAAAAGTCTGACTTACATAGTAAAGCTGACAGGACGAGAAGCACCTTGGTGGTATGATCCATGGTTGGGGGTGAGTAAAATAATGATTTAAAGCTAATAGAATAAAGCCCAGTGGGAGGTGTGGAGCGGTGCGAGACAGTGCCGGTGTGTCGGATTGACCCGATTATTGCCGCTTATATTAGCGTCTGTTTGTTCGACACTTATTGCCTGGGTCAACTCTTATCTCTGAGTATGTATAGATAGCCGCCAGAGTGAGGTTACCAGTGTCGGCCTTGGTCATGATTCAGGTAAAATAGTAATGTTCCACTACCTGGTTTTCTTTAAGATAAGACGATTTATCTTTTGTTTTAAAAAAGGTGTGTGTATATTAATCTAATTTCGGCGTTAATTTCTAGGGGGTTTCAGGCAGTTAGATAGAGGTAGACGTTGAAATCATTACAAATGATGAAAAGTCTGATATATGTTTTATATACAATAAACAATGTATGGTATATTGATCTTTTATTACGTTAAAAGATTAGGATGTGTCACGAAATTGGACGATGTCATATGCAGTTATATTACTGAATGTCTTCTCCAAACCAGACCTCCTAAAATATTTATGTAACTGATAACACAAAATCCTCATGTGATTTCCTACGAATATTATATTACAAACATTAGACATTAAATCTGATATACTACAGGAAATGAGTCATAATTTACAAGATCCTGAGATAACACCGTATTTGAAGAGATGAAAACTATCGGATTCCATTGATCAATAGTAAATATTAGGATATTCAATACAAGTGCTATATTTGTATATGTTTGGGGTTCTGCTAACTCTAAGATGTGGAAAATTAACAACGAACAAGGAATGGCCATGAACCCCAGCGGAGCCAAGGTTTATGTTACCCTATACATATATTACAATATATAAGCAAAAACACATGTCGATGAATGCAGACATAGACAGACAAAATAGATAAAGTGAAATACAATCCTACAGAATTGTACGAAAAAAGTCAAATTAAAAATTCTCGTCGACCTCTGTGCGTGTCGGAGACTGGAGAAAAAGTGAGGAAGTTATCCAGGTGGAACAATGAGTGGAGGGAAGGGCGTGCGTTGATGAGCTTAGAGAACGCAGGTACGCATATGCGTCATAATAGTGATTGTTGCGTCACCCCAAATATATTCACCGAAGTGTTGATTCTGCATATATGTTTGAAAACAGTTAGCGATATTCCCTGATGGGCACCCACTATGGTATAAAGCAGTTAATATTTTTATGCATAATATCATTCGATCAAATGCAATGAATAACACCGTTGGTGTAATGGGGGACTTATGTAAACAATAGGCATAAAAAGCAAATGTATTTGATATGAACACATTATAGTGAATACCAAAATAAACTGTAAACTGGATTTTTAACAGATTTGTAGATTAAAGATCATAATACCAAAATTACAAATTTTCTTTCATTCATTTAGGGCCAATATAATATTAATAGTTACATCAAAACTGAAATATACGCTATATATATCCACCATGGATGTTTTCAGACGTTGCCTTCTTTTAAAAGGAAATAATAGCAATAACGGACAAAAATAAACAAAGATGTTTAAGAGTTCACAACTCAACATAAAATAGAATCTTTGAGGAAACTCAGAAATCATGGAACGACACTGATTTATAACTGCATTTGAGTGGATTGTAATAAGTGGTTGTTAAAATATGAGTCAAAACGTGTTCTGTTGTTAGACGTTGATCACAGATATTGATGTTGATCACAGACGTTGATCACAGATGTTGATGTTGATCACAGACGTTGATCACAGATGTTGATGTTGATCACAGACGTTGATCACAGATGTTGATGTTGATCACAGACGTTGATCACAGATGCCAATCACAATTGTTAATACCTCACCAATAACCACAATCTTTATCACAAGAATATCATTTTGATATGTGTCATATAACAAGATTTTCTAGAGATGTTCTTCTATTTAACCAACTATTTGTATAATATTTATCCTCTAATGGAATGGATGTAAGTAGCTTCCTTGTGTGATTAGAATGTCCTTGCCATTACAAAATATCCTGGCATTGAATGAAATGCTTTATTTTCGAATGGTTGTATCGGTGGTTTTCGGGTTCAGAATACAGTTTATACATAGTTCAAATTAAATTAAATCTTACCAAACAGAACCTTGTGTATTATAATTTAGTCATTTTAGATTAGATGAATGTTTTCCGATATCTTAGAAAGTATGACTGGTCAACGTATATTGGGATATATGGCATATATGCATCATTCTGCTAATTAGAGGACCACCACTAAGAGCAGGTGTAATGTTTCGAAATCTTGTAAGTTATAAGTCTGTTACTGTTGTCTTTGGAAATCGTTCTACAGAAATAATTAGCTATGTCTCCAAATGGAATGGTTCTCTACGGCCAATGCATTTCAGAACATCGTGATAAATCCTTGAGTAATGACATTGACCTCGTCCTGTGTAATAACAATTATAACATGGATATTTAATCACAGAACTTTGCTTTACTCTCAAGTCTGATCACCCCCTGCCTTACGTCAATAAATTAATAATGTATGTAAATATACATGTATGTACATACGTAAAAAAAACATTAATAAAGATAAGAAAGCACCAGGATATGTCTTGCCAAACACCTATTCACCGATATCATGGTTCAATCAAAACATTTTTTTTGACATGATTAGTAATTAATAGCACTAATGCACTAACAGAAGCAATAAGCCATTGTGCATTCTTATAAAGTTACTAGCAAAGTACAAAATTTGGACTTTTACAAAACTTCGCCTTCAACCTCAGTATCATTAAGTCAGTGTTTTGAATAGCTGGGTAGTGTTTATGAGAAATGTACCCTTCGCAAAGAATAATTGATATGTTAGCTAAAGCAATAACAATGCATTGTATAAGGAACAGATCGTATATGTAATCATGGACAGTGAAGGAATCGCGGCGTTTAGAACAGCCAAATAATTTAAGTTTATCACTATGTTACCGCTGAATTTATATTGATATCAAATATTATACTTAAAATCCTAATGTCGGACAAGTACCATCGTATATAATGATTTAGGGCAACGCATGAAATATAACAGCTCTGTTTGTTGTGCGTATTTGAATGAAGATGAAATAAAGAATTTGTAATGTATGTAATATGGCCAATAAACATATTTTTTAAAAAAAAAAGTATTTCCTTCTATTGGTTCACAACATATTCAGGCACACAGGAAACATTTCTACATTGCTCATCATTTGCTTATACACAACTATGGCTCCAATCAATAGGAGAGTTGCATAGACACCATTTTGAATCTTGATTTCGCATGGAATTATGGGACTTATGGTACAGTGTAAAATCTATAGAATCATGTCATGTTCAGCATGGTGTATAAATTTATCATGCAACGATCTAATATCAATATCCATGTGTTATACACATTTCCATTACACAAGTCTCTGTCTTTCCCATCATGCATTTGGTTTTCATAGATGATTTATACAAGCTCTGATATTGGTGAAAACACTCTTGCAATTTTCGATAAAATGATGCTAAATATTTGTATGTCAGATTTCATCAGAATCAATCCCAGAATGCACTGCAATAGACATGCGTAGTGTGACATGCAAACCCCCTATTGTCCATTATGTGAGTCAGGCGACTGTAGGCTGTGGGTTGTAGCAGCGGGTATAGGATATAGCACCTCTGGACGTATGAGTTATAGCAATGGTGGTGACCACTTAGAAAATTTACACACGTATAGTAGCACTTGGTATTGGGGCCTATGGAAGCAGTTGCTATCCAGTCCAAGCAGATGCTTTTAGCTCAATCTTCCTTTTGATCTAGACACTGGTCATGACTGGTTGTTCTGCCGTAACATTGCTACGCCTTCCTGAAATAAATAAGTGATAGATGTAACACATTTTATTCATGAACTTCCTCAGAGGGTCATACCGTATTTCACTGAAAAAACGCCTGGGCGTTTATTTTGTTCAAGTCATCCCTGGCTCCGGACCTTATTCAAGGCAAGCGCTCATACAGGGCAGGCCCTTATTGCAATATAAGATTAAATACATTTTCAATAATAATAATAGTGTCTTCGAGTCATCCTCTTCATATACACAGGGTTATATTGGCAAGAGCTCACTGGACCTTGTCATGTTGTGAATTATTTCATGTCTTTAGCGTTGAAATAATTACAATATATTCTGGTACTACTCAGTAATGTATACAGGCAATCATAATCATTATCACAATGATAATCATATAGACCCGGTGCTTTTCCAGGACCGGTGCTTATTTATTTCAGAAGTTTAAATGACTCGGCGGTTATTGACAGATGCTCTCAATCGGGACCTTGCGTTTTTTCAGTGAGATACGGTATAGAATATGTGACCCAGCTTCTACACAAATTAGATTACGTAACAGAATCTGAATGTTCACAGATAAGCTTCTGCCTTCTTTTTATTACTTCCCCTAATTGATCTTAACCTACTTGATCTTAATCTATGGATCCATTCCCATTTGCCTCTTTATAATTATTACCTATTGCTGCAGTCAATCTATGTATAAGGACTATATTAAGGCTTCATGAAATTGACAATTGATCCTCACCAATCTTTTAAAAATAAAAATAAATTAAGATAAATGAACGGTT
Source organism: Sthenelais limicola (assembly GCA_942159475.1). Taxonomy (NCBI): domain Eukaryota; kingdom Metazoa; phylum Annelida; class Polychaeta; order Phyllodocida; family Sigalionidae; genus Sthenelais; species Sthenelais limicola. The sequence goes on from OW804102.1 coordinate 39,305,569, forward strand.
CAACTGAACAGACTTATTTTGAAAAGATACTGGGTGTAATGTTCAGACTGCGGTGTCCAAAATTACTCATTTCAACACTTTTTCATCCAGTTCTATATACACAGTAGCCAAGCTAGCCCCTCATTACTAAATACCCTTTTGGACTGGGATATCACATTGGTGGACAACCCTAGACAAAGACCACCATGCAAGAGTACCTCATACAACAGCTGACCCGATTTCCCCAACCCACTAAACCCCCACTTATTTCTGGTAGCCTCAGAGTCTCATGGCATCACATTAAAGCTATGACACCACTCCCCTTAACTTAGCTTAAGCCCTATGTCCACTGAGCCATTTTACCAGTCTGCGACTTCTGGTCATACAACTTACAACTACAACTTACATTTCACACTATACAACTCGAATCGGGAGCACCCTGCTAAAAAATAGGCCTAAAAAGTGTTTTTATGGATATCGCCGATACAATACACGTTGTAACAGATAACCCAACGCGTTTTTTTTCTGTTTTCTGAGTTGTAAGTCTTATGACTCGCTGAGTCCAAGTTGTAAGCGTCACAACTGGCACTCACACTGTTACGATTCCGATTCTGATTCAACATTTGAATCTTGAGTTTTGTCATGAACAACAGCTCAAAAATGGACCTCACAACTAGAAAACTAGTTGTAAGGAGTTGTAAGGCTTACAACTCATCAGATGCGTACAGTGTGAGGGGGGCATAAGACTCTATCGCTGATTATTGGAAAATTCCAATCATCACCAACTGAGTCGGAATAACTCATGTATGAAATTCACTTCAATTGAATAAACATTTATTTGAATGGAGTCTTTCACAGTAAAGTATATTGCCAAGATGGCAGGAAACTTGAATAAAGTGAAGTTATTTGTTTTATATAGAAAAATACAATAAAGTATTCTTCTGCTATTTATTAGTTATATTTTGCAATCAAGCTAATGGTGGACTCATCCGAGCTGGTGGACATAGGGCTTTACACATAAGCTTAGGCTATTCTAGCAATTGTTTGTTTCACACTTACCTTATTGTTTGTTTCGTCTGTTTTAGATTTAGCTTTCCGTTTGGAACATTGTTTTCGGCGCTTTACTAGAAAAAGATGAATCGCTCTGATAAGCATAACTGGTTATTGATATTAGCCGATGCCCAAATATTCTGTTTGGACTTGGATTAAGAGACTTGGAGAAAACAAATTCAAAGAAAATTGCAACAGAACGGATGGAAATCAAATGAATAAAAAAATTATGTGAAACTTACAATACAAAACAATTAAAACCACACCAGCGATGATTACAACTCCAAGAAATCCGAAGCCAATCACAAAGCCTACAATTTTCCCGACAGATGCACCTTCAATGTAGGAAAAAAAAATTGGTTCAACGAATCATATTAACATAAAACCATAAATAAACACTTATTAAAATGGTAAAATCAAATTGAAGCAAGCTGTTTTCAGTAGAGTTGACTCCAATTATTATTCATAGTTAAGACCATACAGTTAATATGATAATAGTATTATGACATGTATAAGATATATCATATATCATAAAAGCAGTGGCGAGTGAGTGAGTGAGATTGGTTGCTTTACGCCCTTATCAACACATTTAATATGGTTATATCAAGGGCGGGTGAGCTGAGAGGGAGGCAGTTTATGACCATGCCCAGGAAATAGAGATAGAGAAGAAGGGAGAGAGAGACAGAGAAAAAGAGATAGAAAGGCACTTTATGGTGATACCCAGGACCATATATGCATGCAGTGGCGAGTGTCTGACCATGCATCTTGGATATCCTATCTCTATTTGGATATGCTTGCAAGGGTTTAGAGTCACATTATCTGTGTTAGTATAAAGGGATAAAGATTTGTATTAGGAAAAGGATCTGCCTAAGGAGTTGCATTAATATTTGAGGTGGTGATGAAATCAAACGCAGACAATCAAACAATTCTACAACAAACAAAGAATCAACAGTTCATTGCCAATTCACAAAAATATATATGAAGTTTGAGATGAGATCAAGTGATATCAAGCATTTCACAAAACATATAAACAAATTTTATGTAAAAGTTGTGAGAAGAATTTGTCGAATGTCATTAATAAATTAAAGATGGCGATGAAGTTATCTGGGAAATACTTCCACTCTTATGCTTTAACGTGGAATAATTCTTTTTTGGAAGCTCTAAAACAGTTAATCTGATCATAATTTTGTAATATGATTCTTGATTTTATCTGAAAGGAAACCTCTATAAATTGATCTTGGTAGCTCGTGATAAATGAAGCAAACTCACCTCCCCCAGATGTTGATTCCCCACGGTTATATTTTCGCTCCTTGGCTGAAATAAACCAAAGTTAACATCAAACAATTATTGTAAAACATTTAGATTATGAAGCCAATATTTTTTTTTTTTTAACAAATTTTATTCCATCTCTCAACCAATCCACACTGCCCAGTGCTATTTACACTTTGTGAATACAAAAGCCCTTCTTGTCCGCCTCAAGGAGACCTCATCACGATGAAAAACCTTTTTCAGTTAGCTTCAAATAATGGTAAAATGTATCAAAATAATTCAAGCTGCTATATAGAAGAAAATTGGAAAAAACTGACCCCATAACTTAAATGAGAACCTATCTTTGTCGCTTGGACAGGTTTTAAAGTGTTAACACAAATACACAAGGCAACCACAGCAAAACAAGCATAGGGCCTTGTCGAAAAGGCAGAATATTTGTTTGTACACCTTGCGCAATAGGAGTGTATATTCCTCCAAGAAACATTCTTGATAATTTATCTAAAACTTTAATTTCAACCCCATATACATATGCTGCTGGATAAAGCAAAAGATAACAGAACATACCCTTTGTAATATTCAATGAGTGGAAAAACTTCTCCCACACCAGAGCGTGGTAGGAGGAGGTAGATCGACCGGGGCGCTTGTATGAGTTTGCTTGCCAGCCAAGCCGAGTGGGGCCATATTCCGAATAGGCGCGCCCAGAGTTAGCTACCATTTATCGATGTACTTTTTCCACTCTCTATATCTTCGATAGTTTTGAAGATTACTGGTGCCAGCTTTTTGTAATGTGGCGAATTTTCTTTGTATTTCATTGTGCAATATGTCCACATGGTTTAGTCAGAAGAGTCGCACTCGGTACTGCACTGTACTGAACTCTGTTTCAATTGTATGTAACTCTTAGCTATTCTTTGTTGAGGTGGAGCTTTCCCCTTTTGACTACGCTTCGGTGCTGTACTGCACTGAAGTCTGTCTTATTGTACATAATTTACAACCTTACACTGTCAAATCGGAATTCGTAATTTAGGCATTCTCGGTAAGAAATGATATTATTATCATTATTGGCTCAACTACCTGTATATATTGAAATTTTCCATCAATGCAAATAAAGAATTCTTGAAATGAAATGAAATGAAATATGCTTAAAGTGAAAACATTACCATGGAACACACGCCTTAAAAGGCCCTTGTACACAACAAAATAAAGTTCACAAATTTGACAGCCATGTCTGAACTGTCTGTACCTGATATTTCTACAGACATGCTTGGGAAAGTTCGCAACATATTAGGGGTTTTGTGGTTGAAGACCCTCATTTTTAACCCACTTTCGCCCATAATTCGAGTACTCTGGGATATTATTAATTGGCTGACAAGGCATGTGTGTTGCAGGAGGACGTTGGATTAATAAAGGCAGCAGGCATGAAGAAACTGGGCAGCTGTCAAATCTATATTCTTGCTTGAATAAAGCGGTTTAGCATGGAACGTTGGCGTGGCACTTGTATCAGCGTTGTGATTGGTTGAAGAGTACTGACGTCATAAGGGATCCCGAAGTAGTGAGCATTGTATTATGACGTGATAAGGATTCCCCTAGCAAGGTGGGTGGGGTCAATATTATTAAACTATTTTCAAAGTACTCACCAACTTTAAATTTGAGATCTTTTTCCACACTGTGTTCCTCGTGCAAAATGATATTACTGGCGATGCATTTCCAGTGATTGTTTTGCTGCATGTTCTCAGTGATGGTCAAATTAGGGCTTGCAGTAAAGTTGTCTGGAGCAGCCAGATCTATCCATTTGTAAGTAGGAACAGGGTTGCCTCGGGCTGCACAAGTGATCACCTCCCCAACATGGTATGTGGCTTTTATGTCTCCTATCTTAAGATGAGATTGCTCTACAGGGTCTGCAGATGAGAAAGAATTGTGAGACATATCTATGAAGAAAACTAAACTAATTTTTGCTTTTCTATAAATAAAATTATAGCAAAATCCTGGCTACATTAATCATAATTGTTTAAAATGAAGAGACAAACAAAGAAAATCATCAGCAACATCAGTCCTAGTTTATTTTTTGAATGATTATTATATGCGCATTCTATTTGAGAGGTGCAATAAGTGGGGTGCAATGTAAAATATTGTTATTATATGTGTACAATCAAAATTTAAATGGGGTTTTCTGTTAGCTTTTAGATACTTTATGACGACTCAAAATCCAAAAACAAAGGTTAATATAACCAATCGATCCCTCGATGAATATATTCGTCATCGGGAGTTCTCAGAGACTATTGTGACGTCACATATGCGCGCATCTGCCAAGCCCACCTTCTTGGTGACCACTACGTTCCAGACACACTTTGGTCTCAACGGTCACACTGAGTGGTCACCTCATTATCACTGTGAAATTTTTTTTGTGATATGGGTAATAAGAAGAGATATTGTACAAAGTGCAAGGTTACACATAGTTCTCCAACTGGCTTGAAGTGTGCGAGAGTAGTTCCTGATATTTCTCCTGTATTTTCTGAAGAAACCAAAATTATGGAGGGAAGGTTGGACAAATTGGAGTCATTAGTGAAGTCATTGGTCTCAACAATTCAATCACAAGAGGTTGGGCCGACTGCAGCTAATTCTTTTGACAGTACTGATACCATAGGATTTCGAGGGAGATCACCTAGCCCTGCAGACTCAATTTATCGTGCACCTGGACATAGGAGGTCAGTGAGACGTCCGAGGACGAGGTCTAGATCGAGGTCTCTTCCATTTGACCCAACTAAGGACCTAGAGAAAGGTGAATCCATTGACAGTATCAGAAGAAGTCTTAGGAGTGGTTAATCATTGTATTACAATATCTGACAAAGCTGCGTCAAATGTTTATGCTTTGAAAGCCAGTGTTAACTATGATTTAGCCGTCAGAGCTCGTGCAAATAGGTCTGGTTTGTCAGCTTTTGCCAAGATCCGTCAAGAGGAGGTATTACGCCATTTCTCATTTGAGAATTCAAGAAAGGTTATCGCTACGGAATCGTCCAAGTCGCCTACAGAGAAGTGCTGTTTCAAGTTTAACAACCCGGGTGGCTGCCCCAAGTCGTCTTGTGATTACACACACAAGTGTTCCTCGTGTGGAGGGGACCACAGTGTCCGTTCATGTACAAATGCAGAGGCTACTGAATAGGATCAGGTTGGTCGGGAGACATTGATGCAACACAGTTTTAATGTTAAATCGGGTAGGGACGATGTAATTTTACCTTTGTACGATGTTTCTGTTGATATTTGTGAACGTTCCATTGGTAACCAAGTTGGCGACTATGGTTGTGTTGTTCAACCGGATATACGTCATGAAAGTTATCCGGTAGCTGGCTGTACAGAAACTGTCACGGCACCCATGTGTGACAAATATCAACTTGACGATGTTTCGACAGTCAAATTATTACCTGTTTCTCTCCCGACCACTCATCTAGATGCAAGCAACGTGGATAATGGTAGTTACTCTGATTTTTGCAGTATTTTATCAATTGTTGATGATCGTGAATGTAGTTTAACCAATGTATTTCACTGTTTTGCTTGTCCGCCGTCTGCGCACGGTTCTGTCAGTGATGTTTATATTAGTTGTTATGTCCGAGGTTTGTGTCGATGTGTACACGTCTTGGAAAATAATCCATTATATTTAGAACTGTGCAGATTTGCTTGTCGTTTATTCTGCTTGTGTGATATAGATATTGTATTTCATGGTGTAACCAGTGGTTTCGAAATGATCGATAGTGAGGTTAGTCCATACTTTTGTAAAAATGTTGACTCTATCTGTGATATGATAGTAGACTTACCCATGGGCTGTGTCATGGACATAGGAGTTATAACGTTGGCCCAGCCTATTGATAAAGTGATAAATCATTGTGATTTTATTGGTATTTACCTGAACATTGATGACTCTTCACCATTGCCATTGGACACTGAGTTCGCCTACAGGAGATCATTGGAGATCATCTATTCTGGACAGTTATTGTTGTGCCTCAAAGGACATGGATGTGTATGTATAGACTGTCGTGTAAGCATTGGAATGACCATGAATGGTTCTTCTTCTCTGTTTGGCTGTTTGGGAATAAAAAATCCAAGATCCCTTGGATTTATTTGGCCAATCAGTTTCAGTATCCATTCATTCACCACGACCGTCACCCAACGATATATAACCAATCGATCCCTCGATGAATATATTCGTCATCGGGAGTTCTCAGAGACTATAGTGACGTCACATATGCGCGCATCTGCCACGCCCACCTTCTTGGTGACCACTACGTTCCAGACACACTTTGGTCTCAACGGTCACACTGAGTGGTCACCTCATTATCACTGTGAAATTTTTTTCTTTACTCCTATATTTGTGTATTTACTCCTATTTCATGTTTTTCTGCATTATTCATGTCTGTTTATTTGGGAATAAAAAATCCAAGATCCCTTGGATTTATTTGGCCAATCAGTTTCAGTATCCATTCATTCACCACGACCGTCACCCAACGATATATATCAATTTTTTTTCTATGCTAGGGGCATATAATAAATGGAAGTTGGTACTAGTAATTGAATATTTATTGGACTCGATTGCTACAATTACTAGCACCGAGTTCCATTTTCTCTATATGAGTTATTTATTCACAGCTCTAAGCTTTAACCTACCAACAGTTTTAACATTATCTTGCTATATCAATATATATATAGATCTAAACTAATTAGGTATCAATTCTGAGTAAGAACGAATTACAGGTGAACACCAAACTAAATACTTACAAAGCACATTCACTTTGATGATGGAGGTTATCTCCTTTACATCTGGATTTGGGATGATGACCTTGCAAGTAATGTCCTGGCTGTTGTCTTCCATTCGAAAGGATATGTTCACAGACTGGAAATATCGGCCATGAATCAATGATATATTATAGATGCGGATAACTCATATTATGCATGTTAACCAACCTCCCTAGACAGTTTATGGTAGGGATAGGCTAGACCTCCTGCTTGAAACCTGACAAGTTCTTAGAGGAGTTGTGCAACAGGTGAAGTCTTCAGAAGATATACCTTCACAAATATTTACAATTAACCCAAACTTAAGACATAAATCAGATCCAAAATACTGTTCATCAAAACCAAATAGATTTTGCAATATAAAATATAATCAGATACACCTATCGTAACATTACGTAACAGTATGTAGTATGTTTCAGTCTTATCTTTCAGGATTCAAATAATATGTTGAGGTGCCAATTGTATATTTTCTGATAAAAGGACCCATTATACAATTATATGAAGGACGTAAAATAACACATAAACACCAACTGTAAGCAGTTAGAGATCTGAGAGATAAGTGTCAGGATAGATTCTCAAAACTGCAGTATATAGGCCTGCCTTACTTACCATTCTTTTCCTCAGTGGGAGTACTCGAAACCTTATGTAAATCATGATTGTCTGTTTTAGTAACAGTGTAAACAAATCATGTTTAAAGCAAAGGAGAAAAAAGGAATCAGGGCGTGGATAACAACTGCTGCTGCTTCGCTTATTTATTTTTATAATTTTTTTTTATAAATCTCAACGCTTCATTCCTTGTCTCCAACATAGAATTGCTTTCATAATAATATACCAGATATAGGCTATATGCGTAGTTATTGCATGATAGATATTATTAATATGGAATACAATGATAAGTTAGTTTGAGAGAGCATATCTGATGAAAAGGAGTGAAATGTGTGAATTATTGTTAGTGGGGACGCATTCACTCAAACCAACTTTGATTTTGAATTTCATTCTTATATAACAACATATTACAGCTTACCTTGGCAATCTGGCACATGTCCGCTGTGACAGTTCCTACATCTCCATCTTGTATCTCCCAGGTCCTACTATGAGTTGTGTCAGCAAAGTCTAGTGACATGGAGGACACAATACCTTGCCTCTCACTGCCACTAAAAAGTACCTTACATGATATCCTAGTGTCTTCTCCTGCTCTAACAACCTCTGGTATTATGTGGGGTTTGCCTGCAACAAACAGATTTAGTTTTATTAAACAAAAACCTTAGTAGGTAATGACATTATCAAAAGAAAAAGTTGTTCAGCAAAGAAACCATGATTTGCGGACCTACTTTAGCTTTTACAGGACAATTGATTAAAGAGTTGATGATGTAATGGTTAGAGGAAGACAAAAGGTCAACAATCAAGGAGACAATACTTACTGATCACCGTGAGTTCATGTGAGCTGCGAGGGGTTATATTGATTATACCAGAGCAGGTGTAGAGACCCCCATCTGCCAATGTCACGTCATTCACTATAAGCTGACTGAGTGAACTGTTTATTGGGATAACGCTGAACTTCTCCTTGTTATTAGGGAAATCTTCTGGGAGAGCCTGATATATAGTCTTCCTATCATTCCACTTCCATCGAATGTAGTCGGTCTAAGGGTAATGTAATCAAAGTAGTTACATTGAGACTTTAATATTCCCCTTGTTCAAGAGGATTGAAATGGGGATGGTAGGGGCAGAGACAACATAGAAGAGAATGAAATGGGGATGGCAGGGGCAGGGACAACATAGAAGAGACTTGAAATGGGGATGGCAGGAATGGGGACAGCATAGAAGAGAATTGGAACGGGTTTGGCAGGGGAAAGGACAACATAGAAAAGAATTGAAATGGGGATAGCAGGGGCAGGGACAACATAGAAAAGAATTGAAATGGGGATGGCAAGAGCGGGGACAACATAGAAGAGAATTGGAACCGGTTTGGCAGGGGTGTGCACAACATAGAAAAGAATTGAAATGGGGATGGCAGGGGCAGGGACAACCTAGAAAAGAATTGAAACGGAGATGGCAGGGGGACAACATAGAAGAGGATTGAAATGGAGATGACAGGGGAACAACATAGAAGAGGAGGAGTACCTAGGAAAAGATCCACAGAAGAACCTACAACCCGGGGACCAGCTGCATGGTTCATTTTGTCATGCGAAATTTCAATAAGAAAGATTGCAAGTGAGACTCTACTTTTGTTCTTTCATGTGGTTTAATTCATTAGCAACCTTATAGATCATCTTATAAATGAGATGATTTGATAAATATAATTTCATACACCACAATTCCTCTTAGAATTCAATTAAGATGACATTACATATTCACAATAATTTACAAATATAATACAGAATATTATGATAGAACCACACGGTTCTGCAGTTAATAACCTCCAACTATACGTACCTGGGTGTCAACAGAGCAGTTGAATATAACATTTGTCCCTTCTTCTACCAGGTGGCGTTTAGTCACAATTTGAGATGTAGGTGGAATGGTGGTAGCTTTGATGTAATAGAAAAAAGTACAATAAGATTATTTCTCACATTTTAGGTTTAGACCCTGCTTATAGACCTTGCTTGTATTGAGGGTATTGCATACTATTTTGTGACAATCTTAACATGCCTTTACAACTTTAACAAGTGCTAAATGTTGAGCGTGCCCAGGGCGGCGCTCTTCCCATAGATCTATGAGGCGGCTCCCTTGGACCCTGCGCAGAAATAGTGTTATCCATGGCATCAGCCAAAGTCATTGGAAAGACATTGGCATCATTAACCCAACCTACATCAGTTTGAGAACTTTGTGAACAAAGCAAGCAGTTTGTGTAAGGACCAGGAGCTATCCATGTCTGCAGAAGGACAGCAACAGCCAGTCACTCATGAATGGGATCGCGAATTTCGCAAAATCATTTGAGCTGACTCCTGGCATGAATGTTAATGATCCGTCGTTAACTGCGAAAGATCATACAGATAATCTGTGCAAAATAAGCCCACCTTGTATGCACCTTACGTATTAGTATGTATATTTATCAGGTCAGTCTCAAACAACAATAAACAAAATTGTAGAAGGAATGAGTAAGATAAATCTTAATTACTTATTATCACTAGAAACAGCATACAAATCCTATTGCATTCCATGTCCACTCACTATATATGTTTAACGACTGAAGTACTTTGACTTTCTTTATAGATAGGTCCAAAGATTGAGGTCACTGGATCTCACAAAGAGGGATAAAAGATAAGAAAGTGTCCTTTGAATAATAGGTCAATCAAAAGCAAGGACATGAAATCAGGAGCATTACATAAAATTACAAAACATAGAAATGGATTGCAAACGTTGAGTATCGGATACGGGTAAGAATTGTATTGTTAAATCCTTCCTTATTATGGGCATAGACTATATTTGGTGAATTGGTAATCCACCCGTGATTCTGGTACTATATATATATATGATTATAAAAAAAATACATAATAAAAACCACACCAGTAAATAGAGAATTAAATTCTCTATCAAATGATATACCCTTTATTATTGTAGCTCAAGAAATGGCCGCGATATGAACGTTTTAATTCAACAATATCAGTAGGCCTAAATACTGCATAATCACACAGTTGGCGCTGTTGTAGGCCTACTAACGGGGCTGTCAGTGGGGCTGTCAGTGGGGCTGTCAGCGGGGCAGCGGGGCTCTCTGAGACTTCTTTGATATTTTTTCAGTGATATCTGATGACATATGATACAACTTTATGCACTTATAATAAATGTAGAATGGAACTCGCGGCAATAATCAAAAATTTCTTGGACTTGATTTGTCCACATAAGCACTCTGCCTACGTCATTGTGCTTATGTGGATGAATCTTGTCTAATAATTTTTTTATTATTGCCGGCTCGTCCCATTCTCTCTCTATATATATACTCATTATATAATCAAAACTTTCATTAATCTTCATTGATTATAATTACTCATTATGATTTTAATCAAGTATTATATAACCAATCATTTCATTAATTAAGAAATTAATAAAACCAATCAGCCTCCCACTTATTATTCCGCGTTGTCCTTCAATGACTATTTCACCACAAAAATGTGTTAATTATTGTTTTAAAAACATAGCAAAGACTGTGTACCTCCATTATCACCTTACATTTCAGCGATCACATACCTTTTGAGTATCATCATCTCACGGTACATTTCATCACGATGTAACGTTTGATTATTTCATAAGGTCTCTGTCAGACCTGTGTATGGTCAGGTTGGGAACAAGGATCTCAACCTCTCAAGGAATTCAGGAATAAAAACTGGAATTCTAAAAGTATTTTCTCTATATTCTTATTCAACTCGGAGGAGCGTTAAAACATGAACATGACTCGGAGATTAGTTCTTTCCCCGACTACCCTTATCAACTATAGACGTATCATATTCACGCAGAAGGAATTCAAACGATCACGTTCATATTATAACTCCTACCATTAAAACGTTACTCCATCAACTCTCAGCTCCTTGCGGAAACTTGCAGCACCATAGACAGGGTCCCTGTAAATTTACGGACCCTGTTTATCTTATGAGGCTATAGGAGAGGCAAGCGTACGAGGGTACTAGTGGGTGTTGACTCGCCGGTCGCACCCAGAGGACCCGGGTTCGGGTAGCATCCATGCATCTGTGTGTATGCTCTCAGACCAGGGGTGCAGGCGCATGGCAGGTGCTACCAACCCCACTCACACCAGACACTCCTACCCGCGAGGGGCACTGAGAAATGAGCTTCATTGAAAATGAATATACCACATTGTGTATTCAGGATACTGTGATGACTGGGTTTGGTTTTTGAATTTGTATTTCTGATATTAAAAAAGATATGTGTGCATATGCGTGCATTGCATTCCACACCATAGCCCAGCGGGTTCTAGGTCATTCCCCCGCCAACAACCTCCCCGCCGACATTCTCCCCGCCGCAATCTCCCCGCCAAAAATCTCCCCGCCGACATTCTCCCCTCCATACATTCTCCCCGCCAAAAACCTCCCCGCCAACATTTTCCCCACCAATAAATGATAAAAATGTGAACAGGTTGAGTGGGAATCGACCTTAAAAATCATGATGTGAAACGCAGCAAAGTAACTTAAGTAAATGATTTTAATAATTTTGCCTCTAAATATTTAAACAGAATTTACATCTACCTTCATAAACCACCAATACAAGTATTCGAGTCATCCTAACAGGATAATGGGGGAGCAATGTGATATTTTTTTGTATAAATTCTAAATATAATAGATTATATGTCTATATATGGACAGAGGGTCAATGCCCTGTGACCCTAACCGCTGCCATTACCATTACCATTACTAATTCGTTTTGCGCTGTAACTTTTCTTCTAGTTGGAATATTTTCACAAACTAAAAAGCGTTATGACCCTTATGTTGATACCTGTGAGGTATACACTAAGTAAAACATTATGTGCATATATTTTTTATTTATTTCTAATTTAAATAGTCATTTATGTTGAAATATGTACCATTCTGCTGTGCCCATTTCAGCAGAATTACAGTCACAGTCTCTCCCAAGCTGCCCTGTCTGAAATAGTTATTAACTTTCCCAATTTCGTCTGTATTATCAGCAATATGTCTGGTTTATGTATGAAAAATAATAAATCAATATATCAGACACATAACATAAGATCCCTACTCTGTAGGAAAAAGAAATAGGTGGGGAAAATGTCGGCGGGGAGGCAATTTGGTGGGGAGAATGACGGGCGGGGAAAGTGTAAGGCGGGAAATGGAGGCGGGGAGATTGCGGCGGGGAGATTGTCGGCGGGGAGAATGTTGGCGGGGGAAACACCGGACACCGCCCAGCGTTGCCGGCGTACTGGTGGGTATATAACCCATCCATTGGCTATTGGCTCATAGTTAATTCTTCAGTATGGCACTGATCTCATAAACAGGAGATTTGGAGATAGAGGTTAGACGGTGAACAGATTAGCTATATTTTGTTTATCCTTCCTCCCCTTTCGTCCCCCTCCCTTTCACCCTCTCCGACTTACTGCCACACCCCCTTCCTCTTCTTCCACCTCCCCACTATACCTATTACATAAAGATTCATATATATGGTTTGGGATATATGGGGAATAAGGGCGTAAAGCAACCAATCTCACTCACTCACTCCTCCCCTCACTCCGCCCTCCCCCTTGATTTATTACCTTCAGTGATTTGGTTTCTCATTTTGTTGCCTAGTATTCTGCTAATTTTATAAATAATCCTCGAAGATTTTGCTATATAATTGGGGACACATAAGAATTATTCCTGTCAAAGTTGAGACTGACATAATACACCCAAATCATATATCAGATATCATATATCAGATATCATAAGCTAGGCTTGCTTTCAGGGAATAGACCTGCGAGCCTGCTTTTTGGCAAATCGTAATACAGTGACTGACGACTCCCTGGATCTCTTCTAATGGCCTGGCGTCAGATACTAACTTGTCAACAAGGTTTAAGTTTAGCAATAGCAATTGTTCAATCGATTCAATATTTTCACCTTTTTCTAAGTCTTTCTTCTGATCGAACGGACGGCATCTGGACCTTGAACGGGAGCGGTCACGCCCACGAGCTCTGGATCTGCCTGACACGCCCACATTGTAGATCGATTCGTCATCTTTATGAGGAAAGGAGATATCAGATGTAGACCCACCTACTGACGATTGACTTGTTGAAGCTAAAGGTTCAGGAGGAGATTTCGACTCCAGGGCTGACAGAATGCCCTTCATCATACCTTCTAGCGACCCCATCCTATCACTGAGGCTAGCCGCTTCATTCTCGGTCGTAACAATCTTGCATATCTTCCCAACAGGAGGTAAGTGCTCTACCTCACACTTAGTGCAATGTTTAACTTCAGACATCCTGAATCAACAACAGCTTCGAAGCAAGCAAAAAATTTGTATAACTTCCCGCACGTCCAGTCGTGGCAGTGCTTGAATGGAAAGTGAGTAGAGAACGATTTATGTTTACCGCGACACAGCGACGGTTGTGATTGGATAACAATACAATGGGCACGTCACAATATAGGTAAATGGCGGCCTGTGATTGGTGGAAATATGTGGGCGTGGCCTGGGAGAACAGTAACCGCCCTTGGTCCCAAATATGGGCATCGACCCGTCGATTATATTTATATTGTTTCCATTTACTGTCTAACCTCTATCTCCAATCCCCCCCCTCTCTCTCTCTCTGTCATTTCTTTATCTCCCTCTCCCTCTCCCCACCCCCTCTCTCTCTCTCTCGCAGGTCATTTTTTTTTAGAAAAAATAAAATTATATGATATAGACCTATGTGGGCTCAAGTGGCGAAGCCGCTTGTTATTTAAATATCGACAGTGTTAAGCCGGGAAGAGATCCGGAGGCGATATCACAGAAGTGCAATGCTGGCTCATCGACTCAACGGAAAGAACATAGCCACACATACACATACAGTTTAGACTCCCCGCCCCCCCCCCCCCACCCCTCACCCCACGTTACTAGAGGAAAACCCACGTACCATTGTGGTGATCTAATCCTGATAACAAATGTTCATCAACAAAAAAATAGACCTTTCCAGAATGAGCTAGGAGTGTACTAATAAACTCTGATGTTTAGGGCTTGCACTATCAAAGTAATAATGACCGACATAGAGGGGCTGTTGGTGCACTGTTTGGTGCATACTCAAATATACAAACAGTACACCAGGAGGCCTGAAATTGAGGTTATTAATCTGTTAAGTCTCTGCCTATGTTTGTTATAGCCACAACTGCTGTTCAAGACAGTGACAAAGTTAGTCTAACCCTGCACAGACTATTGGCCTCAGTATAGGTCTCGGTATAGGTGCAAGGTCTTGTCAGCAGGTGGCATTGAGATGCTACAACCATCAGTAGTACTGCCTCCTCCACCCAGGTGACAGCATAGTAGTTCAAGATGTTCATACCCTGGCATCTGAGGCTGGGACCAACATAACACGTGAGTGTGGAAGGCTCTCCTACCGCTGTAGACTATAATTATTAAACATAAAGAAAGCCTCAATAGTAAAATAATTTATTAAACAGGTGTACCAGTAATAGGGATATTAGTAAATAACTATAATACCTAATTATATCTTGCCTTTTGCTCTATAAGAACAGTTTCCACCTATCAAGGACACTAAGTTATACATAAATAAACATTATACATGAATATAAGGGTGAGTTCGCCTGAAAATGTACAATTCACTTTCCCAAACTTTCTGAAATAACCCAAATTTAAGACAAAAATAAAGTTCAAAATACAATTCAACATAACCGAGCAGATCGTTTGAATCGACGCAATACATAATGTACATGAGTACCTCTGTATTTGCTATTTATCAGTCTAATTCAGTAGAGTTTATCTAATGTATTCAGCTGCCGATTGTACATTTTCTGACGATCTGACCCATAAAATGCCAAAGATACGTCACACTCGACCAGGAGTGTAGTTATTTAGTATAGCAAAGATAGCTAATATGCAAGTATATAAACAACATTTATATTAGTAAATTAGGCTTAATTAGGCTGAAAATGACATCCTATGAATGTCCCGATATATTTGGTATTGCCTGGATTTTATAAATTTATCTGTTCCATCATTTTGGACTATATTCTAAGACATAGACACATGTGATGTGTTACAGGTAAATGTGTCACAAGTGGCAAAAATGTTTTTTGATGTCTTATTATGTTTGGAAAGATGAGATCAAGCGGATTCCAATGATGGTAAACATAAAGGACATCTAAGAAGTGTTTCCATATTCTATGTTTAATATGTTTAGTTTTGAAAAAAAAAATGTTTGCAATATTTCTGGATGGACAATGTAGTTGAAAAGCTAAATATACTCTATAGGATAACCTTAGAAATGCATGAATATCTTTAATACACTGCCTCGAAATTGGTACATGGATTCATGCGACCTCTAAGACTAGACACCCATAAATGAAATCATTCCAACAAAGACATCTTGTGAATAAATCACTTTGAAAAATATAACCTTTGCGACTTGTGACTCATTTTCCATCAAGTCGCATGTGTGTATTTGGGTGTCGCACAGTCGGAAAGCAGTGGTCAGTTTCGTGCAGGGGTCAGTTTCATGCAGTGGTCAGTTTCGTGCAGGCAGCTAGACCTAACGTATGATATATAGTATGACCCGCACCGGTGTATAATATGTGATTGTGTAGGGGGCGGGGAATAGATTGCTTTATGCCTTTTATATAAAGTGCTGCATAGCATAGTGTTGTGTAGTGCTGCATTCTGATGTGCTGCATTAACACTCTTATATGCTGCATAGTTATGCATGAAGTATAAAATTCTTACAGTGCTGCGCAGCACATTGCTGCACTCTAATGTGCTGCACTCTAATGTGCTGCAATCTAACGTGCTGCACTCTAACATGCCGCAGTACTTGCACCAAACTTTATGCACCATCCAAGTGGAATGCGCAAATAATAAAGAAGAATCCTGATCTTAACAGATAATCCAATAAAAAAGAGGTTTAGCTTTAACTGGCCTCTGTTTTGTATCCCTATTCTATATTCCCTTGAATTGTAAATTTACTGTTCCCGGGACCACACAATGCCAAATATATCCATTATTCCCAATGGTCGGCTTCACGTCCAGAATTTGGAGAATGTGAAAAAGAGTGTAAATAATGCCTATAGTAAAAAAAAATGCCTATAGTTCGATGTCCTAAACACATCATCTTGAATTATTTACTAAATTGGGCATGTACTTCACAATGGCTTCATCTCGTCAAGGCGTCGTTAGGACCGCCTGTCTGAGTCTCAATGAGCTAAATTAAAACATCGTTTCAATATAGATGGCGCCACAAGGCTTCTCATCCCCTGAAGCAATGCATATAATGCGGATAGGCCACACGAGGGAAATAAGCCGACCTTTCTACTGCCAGCCGGTGGACCTTAAGCTAGCTGTAATACTTGCTAGACCTTATTGAGGAGAAGGAGGTGGAGAGGAACAGGAAGGTGCAGTGCTGGGGTGAGACGAGGAGGAGAGGAGGGACAGACGTGACAGGGAAATGTTGAAGAAGAGGGGAGAAGGGGAGGAGAAGGGGAGAAGGGGGGATTAGGCAGAGGAGGGGAGGAGAAGGAAGAGGACGGGGAGAAGGAGGTCGAACGGGAGGAACAGGAGAAGGAAGGGGAAGAGGTAGGATATTTAGGGGAGAAGGAAGGCGATCTGGAATGGAAAGAGGTGGAGGGGCATTTAGAGAAGATGAAGATGAAGATGTTTGGTTCTTTTATTCATAAGCTCGGTATGACCATAAAGTGCCTTTCTGTCTCTGTTCTATATCTCTCTCCCTTCTTCTCTATCTCTTTATCCTGGGTATGACTATAAAGTGCCTTGTGTCTCTTCTCTCTGTCTCTCTCTCCCTTCTTCTCTATCTCTATTTCCTGGGCAAGTTCCTAAACTGCCTCCCTCCCAGCTCTCCCGCCCTTGATATGACCATATTAAATGTGTTGATAAGGACGTAAAGCAACCAATCTCACTCATAAGCTCATAAGCTCATGTATTCAGTACACTATTTTCAGCCTATATATATGTAGGAGCAGGATAAGGGAAATAAAAGAAGAGGCATGAGGTGGAAGAAGAGGTGGGAAAGAAGGAAAGGAGGTGCAGAAGCAGGAAGATGGGGTGGCAAGCAATTAAGGGATGTAGTAGGACTAGGTGGAATAAGAGGGAGGAGGCGGAGTAGAAAAGGAAGAGGACAGTCTACAAGGAAAGAAGGGATTTGCAAGTGCCACACATCTGTGTGCTAAAATATATTTTGTTCATATCTGACACACAATTATGTAGCCTCATTTGTATCAGATATAGCCAGTATATTGTGAGTAAAACTGTTCTTTTTATCAAAGATCTATGAATTCAAAACGCATGATGGGAAAGATGAAGACTTGTGTGTTCATATCGTGTATAGAAATGGCAATTTACTTCCTAATACATATAATTGCTAGTCCGACCATGGAATGTTTCCTGCGGTAGTCCTATTTCATCCACCATAAAATTCTCAGGATTCAATGCGAATCAAAATGCAATATGGCGGCTATACAAATCCTCTATTGGATGGCGAGCTGGGTAAAATGATGGTTGTGGCTTCCAACGCCAACCTTCCAATAAGGGTGTGGAGCGCGTCACTGCACACAGCAAAGGTCTACTTTGCTTGAAGGGATAACGTAAGTCTTAACCTGACAATGTTCGTGTATACGCCAATTTTTCAAATATCTTACGCTTGGTGTAACATTATAAGGAACGAAGTGAAAAATATTTAAGTTGTATCTATTCCTGGTATATGCTGATGGTATAACCTATAGTTGGTATACGGCACTACCTTAATGGCTTACACCAGTGCCCTTAAGTACAAAAGGGACCACTGTAGCTCATTAGCTATGCTATACTCCCTTACAACTTGATTGACAGGTGCCGACTGACCAATGGGCAGTCGGCAGTAACTCATTATGAATGGGATAAAAAGAGGTTCACGGATATACATCGAGGTACATAATTGTGAAATGATATCTAAAATTTAGTATAATAGCATAGATTAATAATAAGGAGGTATAACAGATCAACCATGCAAAATAGAGGTTTTCGTTTGTAGCCGAGTCTTTTTCGTATGATATGGGTGAAATCAGTTGAAAATGTAGAATTTGTCTTCACCAATCCTCCCGGATGAAACAACAGAATACCAATAATGCAGGGGCCTTTACAATGAAAGGTAAGCAATACACATTCGTTATTTGCACATAACCTTATTAACAATTTGTTTATGATATTATATATATTTGCATATAATGTGTTGTTATACTTCATTATGATTAATAAGGAATGAAAATCTCAGTCTTTTAAATAGATTTAGACTAAAAGTTAAATGAAAATGCGGCCGCGCCTTTCTGGGGACCGTCGAGAAGAACTGAAAGCTCGGGTTGCCTGCACGAAGCTCCCCACATATTGCTTGTTGGTTGTGCGACACCCAAACCGATTCATGTCGCTACTAAACTAAGTCTCAAAGCAACGTGCATTCGTCAGTTGCACACGATACTGATAACAGTTACTATAGGACATTATATCTAGTTGAATAATTTGTTATTACATTATTACACTTCATTATTAATGAAGTATAATAACAAATTATTCAGCTCTTAAAGAGTAATTTGGAAAACCTTACAGTATTTACAATATGCTGTAACGATATGTGAACGAGGTTTATAGTTCTCTCATCTGCAGTAGAAGATGGGAAAACGTCGGACAATCTCAAAAATATTATAATAAGTTAGTGAATTTACATGCGTTAATAGACAATTCACACTACCCTTTCAGTGTTTAGAGGATAAGAAAATCGGACGGATTAGATATGAATGTGAGAAACGTGGGACAACTCTTCATAATGGTGGGGTGGTTCTTATTAAATAAAGTTGAGAATATCATCCCAAGAGATGTAATGCTTTTGCTGAATAAACAGAACTTAAACTAAAGCAATAGATCAAATTGCAGTTCCATTTTCCTGGGGCAAGTAAGCGGGGCGAGGTACAGACTGTTTTGGCTGCCTGCATACAACTGTACCCATATTGCTTTTTGGTTGTACGACACTTCAACCAACTCATACATCGGTCTCAACGCGACATTTATAAACGTAGTTTGCAAAATGTCAAAGAAAACGTAATCTATTTTCACCCGATATTATCGCATCAAAAGTAAAAGAGGGGAAGAAAAATCCCCATCCCTCGCCTATGTTTCACTTTGTTTCTGGTTCCGCTTCCTTCCCTCATTTCTATTTCGAAAACTTGGTCAGACCTAATATAAAGCAGATACATTGATAGAATCGGGGAACTGCCCTTTGTTACGACAGTGGGGAAGCTGTGGTGGCGGTGGTGGTAGCTGTGGAAGAATTGGTGATAGCGTTGATATAGCAAAGGAAACAATTATAAAACTTGTTTGGATTGTGTTCAGAGTAAAGACATTTTGATTAAATTAAATGTATTGTCGTGAATATATTTAACTAAATATTTCCTGGTTCTTTAGTTGTAGCTGTGATGATGGCAGTAGTTATAGTGGTGCACATGGTGGTGGCTTTGGTGGTGGTGGCAGTGGTGGCAATAGTAGAGGGAGACTGCGAAGAGAGAGAGAGAGAGGGATAGGGATAGAGCAAGCGGTACCAACGTGTCATACTCAAGCTTGCCGCGCGCCGCGCCGCTGCACCATCGCTTGGCTCCTCCGAGGCGGGCTCAGTCAGCGTAAGGTGGTGGTGGGGAGGAGGAGGAGGAGGCAACAGGAGGAGGAGACATTCTAGAGGAACAGGTTGCCAGGGTTAAGGAGCATCTGAGGGAACACCTGGCCACAAACCACTTCTCACAGGATACCACCGCCAGCGGCCTCTCTAGCTCCCACTCTCTCTCTCACTCTCTCTGCACCACAGTGTAGACATACAGTATAGGCTGTCAATAAGGCTATGTAAAAACCTCCGCCTCACTCTCTCACACTTTTTGTACTCCAAGGAGACCATCATGCAAAGCTTTTCCGTCTCTGGTCAACCACTCTAGTATATAAAGAGAGGTAAGTGTGTATACATTCGTGGATATGAGACAAATGTCGATCAAGGGATGTTCTTGTTTGTCTAACGTTTGTTTGGAAGATATTGATTTGGAATCGTTACATATCAATGGAAGATTTGCAAAGTTTTGTTCAGTCAAGAGGGGCTTACCTCTGGTGACGCTAGACTTGCTGTGATGGTTTCTCTTAGTGAAGACTTCTCTCTGGAAGCTTGAAACATATGGATATTGTTTGAATGTATTCACTATGTTGTGTGTCCATGTGGAAGTCGTCAGAAAATGTACAATTCGTGTTCACCAATACTCTCAAATCATCCAAATTCAAGATAACATAACCAGAAAATCATTTGATACAACGCGATACAAAATATATTCAAATAGATCTAGTATTTATAAATTTCCAGACTATAATTTATACGTATTGCATTGTTCTGGTCTTTAGATACGTTCATTAGTATTTACATGCATACATGTATGAATAATCATAGTGACACTCACATATATATAATATATGACCAGTATTTGAATACATGTATTAACTCAACTGTAACTTATGAAATATTGCGCCAGCTGAGTTACTATTTTGTACATAAAGTGCCTTTCTGTCTCTGTATCTCTCTCCTTCTTCTCTATCTCTATTTCCTGGGTAAGATCATAAACTGCCTCCCTCTCAGCTCTCCCGTCCTTGCTATAACCTTTAATGTGTTGATGAGGATGTAAAGCAACCAATCTCACTCACTCACTCACCCACTCTTATCAAAGTAAATTTAGAAGTAAATCTTTTTTTTTATTCTAAAAGTTAAAAGAAAAAGGGATTCGAACTCGTGTGGTATGTGTCCAACGTGAATACACGGCTATCAAACAGCATGGGCGTGGAATAAGTGTGCTTGTTTCTCAGAAAAATGAGTCCATAAGTCGCGAAACTTGTGTGTTTTAAGCTACCACCATATTTGAACAAATGAGATAAGGCTAATTCCAATGATATCGAAATGTAAGATTTCTAATAAGTCTAATAAGTACTTATATATCAGTTATGCTTAAAAACAGTTATCTGTATATTTCTCAATGGACAATCAGTAGTTAAGTAGTTAAATATATTCCCTTTGGATGACCTTAGAAAATTATAAATATCTTCAACTAAAGACTGGAAATCTGGCATACATGTATGTATACGACTGAGAGCGCTAAATATAAAAAAATGAGAAGATTCCTAAAAAGGAGGTCTTGTGAATAAACAACCCATTTGAATAAATCATGTTTAGCCACGTAGACTCATTTCCCTGTGACACATCACAAATGTGCGTATGTGATTGAACAACGTCTGGTACCGCATAGAGAAGATAAAGTTGCGTGAAGAAGCCATTTGGTGGCTTCGTCCTACCTAGTCACTGCTATTCTGGTATAGTTCACCTGCTCTCGCTCAGCATCCATCTATATGGGTGAAGTCGTTAAAAAATGTACAATTGACCTTCACCAATCCTCGCAAATTAGATTGTCTCCTAATAACTGTTATGGAAAGATAAGACTCTACCTTAGACTCACAATGTATCAAAACTCATCAATTTACTCTCATTGAACTATCATTTAGATCTTATATTATGTGAAAAACTGTAATGTACATCTAGAAATGTATGATATAGAAAGATCTTTCCATATTGTAATGTAATGCTTGTGCAAATGAAATAAATCAAATCAAATATTGCTTATTGAAAAGAATAATGGGGTTTAAAATACAGTTCAACATTTTTTAATGATCTGAATGACAAATGTACTGGGTTACACCTGGTATTTAAGAATAAAGCTTCTTATAGCAGCACTTTCAGTTAACGTCGGTCAAAAACTGAACATCTACTTTTTGTTCCATTCTTTTCCAACCCATCTAAAAGTCATTTGACCAAGATTTTGGAGGAATTTGTACAGTTGTTTTTTTATTACAGGGCTTCTAAAACGTCCCCATTTGTGTTTGGAGGACCCAGCCAAATCCCATCCTATGATGACTTTACGTATTATCGCTCACCGGCGGCGGATTTTGCTCGGTTTATTTCATGTATAAACATATAAAAGCAGCAGAATATTGATGAATTGAGTCTTGTAAGTTACAATATATATGTAAACTTTGTAAGATTTGGTTTTTCGGAATAGTTGGGAAAGCAGCTTTAATTTAGCAGAATTTAGTAAATGTGTAGAGCTGCCTGTTGTACATTCATTGTCAGACGACCTGACTGACCTATTATACGTGATCACTCTTCGCTTACGTTAACAAGTTTACGTCGTTTCGTGTCAAACATAGCTAAACATCCTTAATGCCAGAGTCTGGTGGTGCAGGTGGAGGTGTGCTCGTGTGATCGTGGCACTAACGTCTCGTCCATTACTCCTTCCTCGCCCGCAGCCCGCCTAGACCAGTTGTATATTGGTGTCATGCACACCAACTGGGGAGATGGAGAGGCTGGAAAGTGCATACGTCAATCTCTAGCACTGTTTAAATGGGGGGAATGTTAACTGTTGAGCATTCGCATCAGTGGGAAGGAGAAGGGGGTATAGGTCGGGAAGAGAATGCAATGGGGGGAGGGGGAGGGGAGGAGGGGAGGGCCAAAGAGGAGGACGTTGGAGGATGGGCGAAAGGGAGAGAGGGGGATATTAAAGGCATAGAGGGTAGGGAGAGTGAGAGGAACTGGGAGAAAAGGAAGACGGAGAAGAAGATGGACAGGAAGACAGGGGCGAGGAAGCGGGAGGAAAAGGGGAAGAGATGAGAAGGATAATAAAACGGGAAGATAGGAAGAGGAACAGGGCCAGGGATAAGGCGAGGAAGAAGAAAAACAGGGGAAAGGGAGGAAGGGAAGAGGGGAGGAGGAGAGGAAGAGGGGGAGCAGACGAAGAGGAAGACAGGAGCAAGGGAGGGATAGGGAAGAAAGATCAGAAAAGGGAGAGGGAAAAGGAGGGGAAGAGGAACATATATAGTAGCAAGGGAGTAGAAGAGGTAGACAGGAAAAAAGGATGAAGAGGTAGATAGGGGCCAAAGAGAGGAAGAGAAAGACAGGGGATAGGAAGAGAGGACGAGGGAAAAGGAGAGAAGGAGAATGCAAATTATAGGAGAGCAAGAACAAAAGAGACACGTGCATACACAGATAGAAAGGGAGCAGACTAAAGAGACAGAAAAGATCCACAAACAGACAGAGAAAGCGACAGACACAACGATAGACTGAGACGTGAGAGGGACAGAGCGAGAGTCTAGTCACACAGAAAGAGTAATAGGAGGTATGAATACTAAGCATCCTACTTATGCCCTCCCCACCCTGCTCCCCTCCCCTCCTTTTACCGCTCACCTGGTAGACTACATAGAGCAGAGATTAGTGAACATGAATAATTGAGATGGAAGACGACGATAAAAACTAAATACTTTCCACTCCTCCCAGCACTTGACTGAGAGCCAAGGGAGAGACGCAACAGGTTGCCAGCCTTCCTTCCTTCCTCCACCGATATGGTGAACGAACATCTAGCGAGGAAAAAGTGCTACCTAGAGAATGGTCCGAGTACTAATGCCTCTCTCAAATGAACCCCTGGGGTCTGTTGCATAATAAATTCTTTCTTCAAATTGTCCTTGCTCAGCTATTTTTCTCTGCGTAGGTAGTAAATTCCTACTGTGAGAATACAAAATTAGCATTGTATGTATAGCAATGACCTTCCTTGAAGTTTCCTTATCAAGTGCCAGAGAAAATTTTAAGGAGCTAAGGAAGGGAAATATTAAGTGAGGGTTTATTATGCAACAGACCCCCTGGGGGTGGTTCTACTCAACGTGTAACTCCCTCCAAAAATAACTTGTTCTGTTACTATAGTTTATCGGTGTGTTTGTGTTTGGATGTCATAGTAGGTGATCCATTAGTGTTTGAAGTACAGGGACTTCTCGCTATTGAGCGAAGTTTTTCGTTATTGGGTAAAGTTGACCCTAAGGATGAGGTGTTTCTACTGAAGCTGCATTCTCAGCTATTATGACACACAAGATCTTACTCATATTATGACTTATAGGACTGAATTCATCAATATTCTGCTGCTGTTATCTGTTTATAGAAGAATTCGAAATAGGATCGGTCAAGGGAAAACGGCCGCTGGTGAGCGATAATAAGTGAAGCCACTGCCGGACATGATTTGGGCGGATCTGCGAAATAAATACTTGGAATTTTATGGGATTCTTTTTCAAAAACAAGCAGACCAAATCCTTTATGATGTTGATAGAATGACTTTTAGATGGGTTGGAAAAGAACGAAACAAAAGGAGAAAATCTTGAGTTCTAAACCGATGTTAACTGAGAGTGCTGCTTTAAGGGGGTCGTCATAAAGGATATAGACTGTATAGAGACAAGAAGCCGGTGAGGTGTCCTGATAGGGGAGGTATCATGAAAATAAATATTGTAGTAAAACGACCATCCAACTGTACTACTGGGTTCTCTCCGATGGAGAAATTAAGTGTCTTCTAAGAGTAATTTATCAAACCTTATTTATTGCTAATTAGACCAGGGATGTAACGGGGAAATTGAATTTGAATTCATCATGAACTATTCTCCATGAATGATCACATACACTGAGAAAAGACATGACACTGGGGAATGGGGTTAATGAGTATTGGTGTTGACTCATTAGTGTAGGTGATTAGGACACATTCTTTCTCTCAAACTTTAATGAATCGATGTGTGATTACATTCCTGAATCTCGTTAAGGTTGTAAACCATATTATGCACATGAGAATTCCATTGAGATGGGACGAATACACAGACAAAAAAATGAAGTGAATTAGTATATGTGTACAAGGGCAATGTTCTTGCAGACATGAGCAACCATGTGAACCTGAGAAAAGTATGATGTATTTCATATAACTTGTGTTGCCAATCATGTTTCATTGGGCTAGATCGTCAAAAAGTGTACAATTCGTATTCCCCAATGTTCTCAAATAACCAAATGTAAGACCAAGTAAATGAGGTTCAATGTAACTGGCCAGATCTCTCAAGGCATCAAATATACCAGATGTATTTGATTTATCTGTCAAATGAAGCATAATTCGCTATATATGTGGCCAGCTCTGTTGGCCATTGTTTCATATGAGGGTATTACACAAAACAGCTTTAAACAGTTACTAACTGTGGCCCCGGTCAGCACCTTTGTTAAGTTATACTGAATGCACTGTAGGAGAAGGTGTGCTTTGGATACAGTGGTACATGTACATGTGCACTGCATACTGCAACCAGTGGGCATACCTATACCAACAACACGCCAGTCCCACACCAGCATGGTTATTTTGTAAATGAAGCCATCTGATGGAAGCCATATTCCTCCTTCTCTGGCTGTCTCTGTAAACTAGGGAGGTTGTGGTGGAAGAGGTATCGTTCACCTAATGGCATTAGCAGGTATGTAGATTAGACGAAAGATGATGAGGTCCCAGACTCAATGATATAAGCAGGAAGGACCTGGACTAAAAGATATGTATCAGCAGGAAGATAGATTCGAGGAAGCAATATGAGGTCCTAGACCCAATGGTATACGCAGGAAGGTAGATGGTAGATTCAGAAATATATGCAGTGAGGATGGACGATAAAGTGGTAGACTCAGAAATATAAGCTGGGAGGTAGATTAATTAGAGGATGGACGATGAAGTGGTAGACTAAAAAATATAAGCAGGAAGGTAGATTAGAGGAAGCGATAGGTGGGCCTGGACTCAATTATAGTATAAGCAGGGAGGTAGTTTAGAGGAAGTGACTGGAGACGGAAGGTAGATTAGATATTAGATTAGGTATAATACCACTCATTTACTGCTATAATCAGGGAGGTAGATTAGAGAGGCCATTGACGGAATATTTTTTAGGCTGGTAAACATATCATCAGGACATAATTATATGTTCAATTATTATAAATAGGGACTTGGAGTAGGGTAGGTGTCATCGGACCGTTCAAATGTTCCATCTTGTAGACAAGGGGATGAATTTCAAGGAGTCGTATCAGGCAATTTATACTCAATGATGACATACCTACTGCTGTTATCTAATATATGATGTCAGCAGAATAGTTTCCTATGGAGACGTTGGAAAGTTAGCCTACTTAAACAGCTGGTTTGTACGAGATGTTATACCAATGGGCTTTTACTTTACTCGACGATTCCTATTTGCGGGAGAACTGTTGGACTGTTGGACTTTTCCATCAGCTTTTTAAAAAAAATAAAACAAATGTTTAGGAATAAATTGTTAATAAATTACCAATAATAAAATGTTGTGAATGGCACTATTACGTCGATTTCAGAAATAACATTATCTCCGTTCTTTGATTTGTACCTAAGATGCCTTGACTCTCGGAGGCATTGAAGGTATGCAATAATGAGACACATTGATCAATATATGCTCCACTGGGTATCAATAGTGCAGCTATAGACTGCTTCATATAACTTGATACAGCAACCTACCCTACATTTAAGGGTCATCTCCACCAAGGCAAACAAAGCGATTTTACCAACGACTATTAGTGTTTTCCTGTTCCTGGCCTGTTGTCTCGATTTACCACCAAAGCAGGTAAAAAATCATAGATGAGTGACACTAATTGGTGCTGAATAGACTGTAGATGAGCGCCACCAAGTTATATTGAATAGACTTAGATGAGTGACACCAAGTCATATTGAATAGACTGTAGATGAGCGACACCAAGTGATAATGAATAAACTGTAGATGAGTGACACCAATTGATACTGAATAAACTGTAGATGAATAACACATGCAAGTGGTACTGAATAAACTGTAGATGAGTGGCACCAATTGATACTGAATAAACTGTAGATGAATAACACCAATTGATACTGAATAGGCTGTAGATGAGTGACACCAAACTTGTGATACTGAATAGACTGTAGAGCGTGTTGTACAAGATCCAGGGCCCCATTATTTCCCGCCAGTGAGGGAGAAGCCAGAGGAGGAGGAGTTAATGGGTGCGTCACATCGCCCACCCTAATGGTTCCATCATAGCTAACATGCCTTCCATTATACCACCTCACATGCCTTCCATCTGTCTATATTAGACCCGGGGCCCGTTGCGTAACAAGTCTTTACTTAAGATTTTTCCTCCATTAACTCCTTTTCCTTGCTATTTTCCTTAGCACCTGGTAAGGTATTTCTATGGGAGGAATTTGCTATACCAACAATGCTGATTTAATTTCCTGCAGTATGAATTTCCTACATAAGCAAGATCAAATGTATAGCGTAGCAAGGAATATTTTAAGTAAGGATATTCCTAACGCAACAGGCCCCGGCCTGAGATGGCCCCCAGGCACTCTGCACATCATAGTCATTAATCACCTGTGCTATGATCACAGTATATAATCCTGGTGTAAGTGTAGAATTCATAACTGAGGTGCTTGTGATAATTAATATGGGCCTTTTTTAGGTTTTCGTTTACGCTGCTATTTTAATTTGGTATTCAACATCCTGCGGTGTGATTTTACAGTCGCCCCAGGTGGCAAATTGATACTTCTAGAGATGATTTAATTCGAATCGGAAGAAATGAGAACCAGATGTTAGCAACTGTATAAAGTGTAGCCGATACAATTAGATGTATGCTTCTAGTAAAAGATATTCGTTATTTAGCCGGTAAAATCTTCCCCTCTAGTCTCGTTGGTAAAATTGAGGAGCAAATTGGGAATATTTCTTCCACTGCTCAGTACTCTGTTTGCGGGACATGTAGGTATACATATTCATACAATTGTTAGATAGATTCCATAATATTCATAGTATAGACTAATTGTCTGTCACTTACAACTATGTAGTTTACATGCAAAGCTGTTTGCGTATGAGTCAGGTCGTCCGAAGATGCATAATATGAATATTTTCTGCTAAATTGGGCTTCAAATGTAATAAATAATACAGATATATCTGAATAGCTGCTATCGCGTTGATTTAAAAGATGTGTTCGTTTATGTTGGACTGTATTTTGACCCTCATGTTGTCTTAAATTTGAGTTATTTGTGAGAATTGTTGAAGGCGAATTGTACATGTGCACTGTATGAACTATTATGTTCATATTATATGGAATGCAATGTATTGGTGAGTCAAGTCGACACACAATGTACAATTTGCCTTCACCAATCTTCTCAAATAACCCAGACACACATTTCGTTCAAAATACAGTTCAACATAATCAAATGGGTGTTTTCGAATGAACGCAATACCAAATATAATATTGTGATGTCTGGGGGAAAATGAGTCAAAATTCATATTTTTCCAAGTGTTTTATTCACAAGACCGCTTTGTATTTTGGGGGCTATCTATCTCAGTGGTCGGTCGGGGATTTACACAAGCTTTTTGCCCTGGGGGTTCGGGGATTTCATCATATTTCCCCAATGCCCAGGACACTCCCCCATACCCCCAGGGGTTGGGGGGATTGCAATTGACAAGTGCATGTATTTTAAGACAGTGTATTGAATCTATCTTTTCGTTCCTAAGGTCATCCTATGGATGATATATTGAGCTACTTTACTACATAGTAATTGCTCACCCAGAAATGTTGTAAACTCAATTTTCAAACAAAAACATAAATCAAACATAAAATATAGAAATACCTTTTAAAATTTTAACTTTCCCAAATATTAACATTGTTAGCATCCACTTAATTTTATCTTGCAAATATGATGATCCCAAATCTATGTGATCTAAAAATCCATTCTTTTCCCCACACATATTCAAATATACCCAGTATTTATCATTTGTCAACAGAATTTACTAAAATGTGTACAGCTGCCAATTGTACGTTTTCTGACGATCTGACGCTAGTATTATTCATGTCTATTTGCCAATACATGAAGTGTACAGACATGTCCGTACATGTTAGTATCCCACCTTTATCTTAATAAGTACATACTCTCCAAGTGGTTTATGTTATATTTCAGATAGATCCCGCACTTCAATGCACTAACGGCTAGAGTGGCCATTGATCCGTAGCAGCCAATTTCAGCCTACAGACGTCAGTGGTTATACCATCAAGTAAACCAAAAGAGACTGGATAGTCAAACAAGCTTTGTGCTATGGTAAATATTGTTACCCAGCCATGCTAGGAAGGATATAGTAGTAAGGAGATGGAGGAAGACGAGGAGAGGAGGGTTACATTGTTAGTGAGTAGGGCTCTTATGCTGGAGAAGGGAACAACGCTACGTGCTAATGGTGTTCAAGTGGCTGAGGTAGAGATCAGAGGAGGAGGAGGTGACACAGGAGGAAGTACTGGAGGTGGGGGTACAGAGGAAGAAGGAGAAGGAGTACGATTTAGCAGCGGAAAAGGAGGACTACAAGAAGCAAGACAAATTAAAGAAGGAAGAGCTTATTTGGAAAGAGCGGGTGCAGGATCAATAATTAGGGGAGAAGAAAGAAAAGAAAATTCAACCAGCTTGTGCACCTGCTCAGGAAGAATAAGAGCAGAAGCAAGAGCAGGAGAAAGTAGAGGAGGAGAAGGCAGAGGAGAAGACAGCTCAAGGGAAGCTAGGCCCAACCTATACACTCCCTCCCTGCATGCTCTCCCAATGCCTGCAGGGAAGTTAGCAGGAGATGGGAGGGGGGACAGGAATGATATTATCTGTCCACCATCACTCACAGTCTGTCAGCCATTGTGTCTGCTGCGCTCCAGCCTGCAGCCACACCACCTAGTGAGTAGATGCAGCAACCAGAGGTCAGAAGGTCAGGTCACGGAGGTTCTATTGCCTAGTAAACCAACTGACTCACTAACCAGAACCAATGGTCAATCAATGATCAACTATATTATTTTACACTGCCACTCTTGTATGAAATACAAACCTATGGATACCAATAAAGATAGGATAGCAGGGCAAGGAAAAGGATCTGTGTCAGGAAATACCAAATTTATAAAAGACCAAAGGGATAGCATAGTAGGAGCAGGGTTGTCAAAGAATGACAAAGTTATAAACACTAAAAAGGCAAAAGGAGAAGGAGGAGGATTGCTCTGTGAACAAGCATTTCAAGAGAAGGATAACTCAGGATGTTTAAGGGCAGAAGGAGGAGGAGGTAGAAGGACCCTGGAAAAGGAAGTGTTGGTAGGCGGTAGACTCCTCTACTTCCTCCTGCGTGTCTACCATCTATTGAGACCCCTGGTATATCTGGCTCCACCATGGAGGAGGAGGAATAAGCTTTCATTTATAGATAGATACCACGCTAGAGGCAAGAGTAAGGGGAGTAGTAGACTAGACACATTAGTGAGAGAAGGAGGAGGAGGAGGGACATTGCTACTAGAAACATTGTCATCCCAACATAAGTCTAATATCTACCACTCGCTTATCAACCCATCATCTCAGATGGGCTTTCAAGCAACTACAAGCAACAGCAACGACGTTACCCTTCATTGTCACCCTCATCGCACCCCTACAGTAACACCTCCTACATCTACACCTCCTCGTCGTCATCATCGTCCCCTTCCTGTACCAAATCCTCCCTTGAACTCCCTGCTCTTGAACCCAAACAGGACTCTCGCACCTACGATAATAACAAAGTTCTTGTCGATGTTGTGGAGTTTTTCATTGATATTTTTCCTCCTCCCTGCGCTGTTTATAGACAGCTGTGATGCCCTAAGTCCCCCAGATAGCAGTAGCAGCGGTAGTAATAGTAGGGGTGACATCCAGATGATTAATGGCTTCGTCCTACTCGGGTTTGAACCACAGGTAGTGGAGTTAACCATAGGCCAGACCGTCTCCGTATCCATCAATGTGTCTGTGCTAGACCTTCCCCCTCCGTCTGCTGTGTTGACTTCGGGTTGGTGGGTTTGGCCTTGCTGTACTGACCCAAGGGTTGCCACCTTGTACCACCCTGAACCCGTAGAGGTCCCTCCCAACTCCAACCACACCTCCATCCTTCAAACCTCCCTTCTTGGCAAAGGCCTTGGACGCACTTCCATTCGTTTCATTATTGTCAACAACGAAACAACTGATGTTGAGGTGAGTAGAGGAGGGGGTGGTGGAAGTGGGGGTGTACAGAATCACTCCTCAGCTGCTGCATCGGCACTCCCTCATGCCCCTACACCCTCACACCTCCTGGGTAAAAGCCCTTTCAGCAGAGGGCCTCTATCGCCCTTTATACAGACGCTGACATCTGAGGGCAGTTCGTCACAGACTTGGTGGCTGCCCTATGATTATGAGGTACAGGTGTTGAATAAACCTGACCATGCCTGCTTCTATCTTAGTGCTATGGTCTTTGGTCTGGTTGTGATCAACCTGATAGGCATAGGAGGTCAGATTGATGGAGATATGATGATTTACTTACTGAAGAAACCATCTGCTGTCGGGATAGCGCTCCTGTGTCGCTTTGGCATCATCCCAGCTGTAAGTAAAACCCACTTATATATTTGTTTTATGTTTGTATTATTCAGATGTATTAACAGCTCTAGGTTGCTCCTCTTTTCAGGCTTTTAATATAAGAAGCTGACTCTATAGAACTATATAGATGAACTTTTAGCCAACTTGCATTTCAGAGGGCGCATGAACGGATTCTATTTAAATATGGGATTGTTTAAGGTCCTTACAGTGCCAAATCATGCATGATGATTGTTTGCTACTGCAATCGGACCTCAGATCCCATGAGCCCTTATGCAAAATGGCGGCGGCGCAAGTGGGCTATTGTTTGAAGATGGCAGAGATCCAATGCATGAGAGGTGAAGTGTTAAGTACAATGATAATATAGGTTACATATCTGATCGAAATGGGCCAAATACATGCGAGGATTTCGTTATAAAAACGGTTAAGAGTGTACACTAATATATATAAATTCTGATGTAAATTTCTTGGATCGTAATTATAGGCTCAAAATATAGATAAAAACATCAGAATCTGTACAATCGGAGTTCATATATCTACAAAACTATGGCAGAAATATCAAATGATTATTAAAAATTAATTTTAAGCTTAGATCTTCATCAGGACGTTTTAATAACATTGACGCAGATAACCTGAATCTCTTCTTTATTTTATATCGAAGTGTATATCAACATTATGATTATTACTAATTTAGTCTAAGCTCAGAGAGTTGAGAGATTCCCTTCTAACTAAGGGAATGCCTCTCACTCCAAACCACAAAATATCATTAAAATCCCATTAGAATGCATATTCCAGGGCCAGGAAAGCTATTATCGCAGACTGAGTCCAATCACTGACATACTATTCTTATCTGATCTGCAAGGCTCCTAAGCCTAGACTGAAATACTGGTTGTACATTTCTTGGTATCTTTACCTTTCAGATACATAATATATATACGGGTCAGGGCGTCAGAAAATATACGATTGGCAGCTCTACACATTAGTAATTTCTTTCAAATTAGGCTGACAAATTATAAATACCTGCTATCTGCTATTCTCCCGATTAAATAAATACGTTTTTTAAGAAAATACATTTTGAAAATATTATGAAATTACTGTCTTAAAATTGGACTATTTGAGAGGATTGGGGAAGGCAGTTGTATATGTTCTGACACCCTGACCCCCATATTTGACACAAGCCGTATTCAACCATCTATTTGCCATACACGAAGTGTCATTTTGATCAACAAAGACTTCAAAAATGACCCTAATTCAGAATTTAAAGAAAGAATCGGGGTAGGCAACACTATTTCTGTTTATGTGATACCTTATTTCCCGTCAAAGTTAGTATAAAGATATGAATGTGGAAGATGTACGAGACTTGTTTCTTTAATGATTTATCTGTCATGATATGGACACAGCGCCGGTTGCCGGATTGTATGCTATATCACACCCTAGCACTCGTATTTGTTCTATAAAGTGGGGTCTCCACTGGCTGCGGTAAGCTCTGCGGCAAGCCTTGCGATGGTTCTGTAGGTGGAGAGGGGCGGCAATGTCCTCCCTACATGGTTCACTGGCCACCTCGCCACTCCTCCCCACCTACAGAACCATCACAACAACGTCGCAAGGCTTACCGCAGAGCTTACCACAGCCAGTGGAGACCCCCCTTAACTTCATCAGATTACTAGTAATATCCAGGTCCTGTTGGAATTACTCACTGTGAATGAGTGTATATAGGGTTCTTTTTATTGAATACCTTTTCTATCAGCTCAGACTGACAATAGTGTCATTGACCATAGCTGTATCTGAAAATGACCTTGAAACTGAAATACAAGGTAAGAAATGGATTTCTCACACCTGAAAACATGGACAAAACATGGACAAAAAGGTATTATACATGAATCTAGTGCAATCAGGAGATGAGATATGACTATTTTCTTTCCTGATGGCAGCCATATTGGTTTTCATGAATACAGCCACCAGGGGGCTACCTCAGTTTGTATGCGGTGATTTTTGAAAACCTTAGACCTATATCTATCACTGTACCAAATTTCACAAACTTGTCACAAAGTGCGCGATTTTCTTGAATATCCTCCCAGCTACCACGTTTGGCTGGATAACAACTTTAAGACAAACCTTACATTAAGTTGTGACTGACCCCAGCCAACACCCTAAGGTATTCTATATGATACCAGATATTATTACATCGATGTGAAAGGTTAGCCTACAGCTTTCTTACAAGAAAATTGAACACACCGTTATAGGTTATGAGGTTATGATTCATATACTTACCACAGTATAATCGTTCAGCTCTCGGTTTGATTAATTTTGATAGATTCTGTTTTTAACCGATTTTATTTCCCACAGATTTCACAAATGAGGTACGCTTCATTTCGAGAGAAAAAGTCTCATGTAATACTAGATTAAATCCTACATTCAGATACAAAGAAATCTGACTCCTTTAACGACGAACATTTAGTTCTTACATTGAAATATTACCGTGGTAAGTCGAATGTTTATGATGTATACATATGTGACTATTGGAAAGGCCCACATAACTAGTATTGCTATATAACCAATAGAAGTGAATTTCTCTTTACTTGGCTACCCGAGCCAATTTAGCTGTAGGTATTTTATCTACGCTCAGGATTAGAATAACATCGTATGATGTAAGCTGAATAAAAATGTTTTCAATCTAAATCAAATCCTAAATCAAATCTTGCTTTCTTGAGTGATAGTGATTTCATAAGGAAGAGAACTCCACTGGTTGATCCCTTCATACGCTGTCTATTGCAGATGTGAATTGGAATTAGGATAACATTAAGCATAGCTAGTTCCCCAGTCTTCCCTTAGATTAGAGGCATGTTCAGGAGGTTTAGTCGTTATCCAGGATTGGAAGAATTAACCTGTTATGTCGAGTCGAGTCTCACACCCCATGAATAAGGGATTTACATGTCTCACTGCGCATGTCTATTACAGTGCATGCTGGGATGGATTCAGCTCAAATCTGACATAAATATTTAGCTAGTGTAAATGACCCAAATTATGATCCGAAAGATGGAGTTTCGTTTCATGGAAACATGTAGAACACATGACCATTATATAAAATCACTGTTAAATGTTCCATGCAGAATATGGAATGCTTTCTATAGCTTTTAAAATGCCATACAACTCCCATGATAATTCCATGCAAAACACGTTCAAGATGGCGAATATGGAAATGTCCTATTAGGTACCGATAGTTTTAATAATTGATAGGCGTATTACATACACACGTAGATCTACTGACTAGAATAGTTCAATACTGACTTACAAGTCCTAAGCTATCTCTCTATGAAACATTCTTGTCCTTGCTGTAATCCATTTCTATTCCATGGCTTCATATTGTCTGACAAGAGGATTAATACAGGAAGTCTCTTGTGTCGGCACTGAAGACTGAGATGCCTCTCAGGACAACTTTAATCTAATACTGAGCTAATGATCACATCTCTGTCGTGATTCACCACATATATATTGACTAGATCTTGCGTTATCCACTGTATTTTGTGATGTATAACCTCCCTGATGTCTCTGTTTGTTCATCTACAACCTAGAATAATGTATTAATACATAATGTTTGGCTGAAATAAAAACTTGAATAAAAATACATAATAAATGCGGGACCCAATTCGTGCGATATGAGGTGGGGGATGTGTCGCTGGTGACAAAACACTTCAGGAACATGTGCTTTTCTTTATTTATTATTTCATATCGCATGAGGTGACCTTTTCCTTTCGTTTTCATTTAAGGGAGCCATTTTGTATAAATTTTTGTAAAAAAAGGAGATGGAATGAGGTGAGATGGATTACAAAGCTGAGCAGGAAGAGAATGAGAAGAATGCTTAAACTAACAGTCTAATTAACATTTGTATTTATATAAGTATCATGAATTGTATTGATAAATAAAACGGTTAGAAGTGGCTCATTAGATGAAGGTGTTCTACGAATGAACTATAAAGACATTCCTCTCATCTTCTATTCTAAGATTAATTGGGATATTCTTCCACAAGTGGGCTTTTTAATATGTGAGGTGAGGTATCCCTATTAGAGAGGTGTCTACAAAAAGAGGTCTTACTATATGTGTCTCATATAAAGGAGAAAAAACATAGTTTAAGGCTAGGCGTGATTGAAAGAGATGGCCTTGACTCTACAGTACCGGTGGGTGAAGGCAATTTATAATTACCTTAATGCAATAAGCAGGTATATATGGTATGACTGCAGGCGATGCAGGATATATTCTGAGATCTAGAGGCCCATGTGTGTCAGGGCGTCGAACTGCAGTTTACAAACTTGATACAATTGCAAAAGTTATAGATGAAGCAGATTTACATTTACATTTGCAAACTGAGGACAACTTTAAAATGTATTGTGTGTGGGAATTCCTACACTTTTGCCCTTCCTTCGGTAGTTATTTTATTTAGTTTTTGGTTAAAAATATAATGGGACAGTTTAGTTTAGTTGATATTATTTTGATATTTATTTGACAACATTGAAAATCATGAGAATTTATAAAGTAAGGGATAAGGGGTTGAGTGATAGAAGGGGGACTATTTAAATGATAGGTAATAAAGGGTATCATTATATGCGCATTCCATTTGAGAGGTGCGATAAGTGGGGTGAAATAAAAATATTTGTATCGTATGTGTACGATAAAAATTCGATTTAGGTTTTCTTTTAGCTTTTATTACATACGTATGTGATTTCAGGGGTGCTATTCAGGGGTGCTATTTGAAAAGTCAAATAGCACCTATGTGCTATTTGCACCGAATATCCACAATATTGATGGAAAGTAAGGTAAAATACTATTAAAATCAAGTTCTTATTGATTTAGTATGTAATAAATACCTGCTAAGAAATAGCTTATCTCGACGTTGGGTCAAATCACACTCCACCCCTTGTGCAATTTGACCCAACGTCTCTATCGATTACAAATCTCCATCATGCCATTACATATAATTAGATACTTTATGGGGATACAAAACCCAAAATAATGGTTTATATATCAATATTCGTCTATGCTAAGGGCATAATGAATAGTGAATGATATATGCAACCTCTTCCAATAAGTATTCAATTACTAGCACCTCGTTGCATTCTCTCTATTAGTGGAGGATGGGCAATGGGGATGTGTAGTGCACAGTGGTTGAAGGGGATTGAGCGTAAAAGATGGGTTGTACGGGCAGAGGTAAGATTCCATGAGTACATAAGTTGATTATAGTTGTGAAAAGACTGCCTGCGACAATGCCTACACATCAGCCCAAAAGCCTCACAAAGCCAACAAAAGTCAATTAAATACAGAACAGTGAGCTATTTCAATGCTAAAGCAAACATACGTATGCTACAGCACCCCCATCCAACACAGAGAGATAAAAAAGGCAAAAGAGACACACACAAAAACGAATCAAGTGCTCACGTGCGCGGACCTAATCACCCATTTAATTAGGTTCTGCATTCAATAAAATAATAAAAACTTAAATTGGTGCAACATGATACTCGACCATTCCCCATTGTTATCGTTCCGACAGAGTAATTAAAGGCTTTTTAATTCCTCGCCAGGTTTTTATCACGCTTAAATCGAAATCCAATTGAATGATTCGCAAATGAATAGAGATTTCAGCTCCTGGATCATTATGGGTCGTGATTGATATTTCCAATCTTTGGTGAGCGGTGTAGATTGCAATGTGTGCTTCGGCTGACTGGTTATAACCGGTTACAGATGAGCAGCATATCGAGTCAGACCGTCGGAAAATGTACAATTGGAGGCTCTACATATTTCTAGTAAATTTTGGTAAATTTGATAGACGCTAGCTATATTTGGTTACATTTGACCAGTATTGTGTTGGTTACAAAACCTATTGGATAAGAATGAACTTTATTTTAACCTAGTATAGTTTCTGTCTTATAA
Source organism: Sthenelais limicola (assembly GCA_942159475.1). NCBI lineage: Eukaryota > Metazoa > Annelida > Polychaeta > Phyllodocida > Sigalionidae > Sthenelais > Sthenelais limicola. The sequence continues at coordinate 39,343,506 of OW804102.1, forward strand.
CAGTGTAGAAATCGAACACTACACACCATTATTCAGCTAAGATACACAAATATCCCTAGTTACCATAGAAACGGACCATTTCGACAATTGTTCTCTTCAGATTAAAACAGGGGTTTTTTCCATAAAATACCTCAAACTGTGAAGAGAGGGTGCGATGTAAAATTGTGTGATCGACCCCGGAGGAAGAAAGGATTTGTTGATAGGCTGAATAAAAACTTTTAAAAACAAAAAAATAAAATACCTCAAATTACCTTGTTATACGGTGGATAGTGTCCCTCCCGAATTCAAGCTCTAGCCACTGGTCTGTTAATACATAAATTAAACTCACACAGATCTAGCTTCATGTCTAAAAAAGATACAATAAACTGCAACACCTGGATTACTGTACTCTATAATTTAAACACATTTACAAAACATAATATTTTACAACCATGCCACTATCTATATATCATTACAGTAAGCGATTCATGTGTACCTTTTTATTTGTTAATATTAGTGCATTAGTATGTTTGTAACATAAGACTAAGCCAATTAAGTAGGGCATTTACTGGAAGACCTGTATTCTCACAGATGTAATTACCCATTGTCATAACATAAGACAATCAAGAATATTTGATTTGATTAAATTACTTATATCAAATATCTCCAATAATCCAATCCATAATATCCCAGTCGATTGCTTACACATTGTACCTGTTGCTATGCAGACCCTGGAGTTAAAGGCCTGACTCCACTGACGTTTTTTTACCCCCTGCCTCCAGTGTATTAATCTGAACATAATAACACGTGGAGCTGATCAGAGGAGAGTCTTGATAAGTTGTGCAACGTAGGATCTTTGTTACAATTAATATAGAGAGAGAATGGAACGAGCCGCCAATAATCGCCAATGTATTGGACGAGAAGCACAATGGTGTAGGCAAAGTGCTTCTGCAGAGGAATCAAGTCCAATAAATGTTCAATTATAAGCTGTGAGTTCCATTCTATAGTGATTACATGTGCATAGATTTAACTAAATATTATGTGAAAATCGCCATACTCTTGAGTAAGTAGCCAACTCTGTAATAAAACAATGTGCATACATGTGCATATAACATCGCTCGGGGCCGTCTAATTTTAGTTTGTGTAACGCCCACCACAGGGGCGCTGTCTACTCGTGTGTAACTTGTGACGTTATTTCTAGACAACTACATTTTTGTTGTATGTGTACAATAAAAGTATTTTATTGCACCTCTCAAGAGGAAAGCCCATATAATAAATGGCAATAACTATAAAACTGCATATTGGCCACTATAAGCTTATGGTCTGGTGGAGCCTTGCCTTACCCTATGATTATTCACAGCCTCCAATTTACCTCCATTAGACACTCTAATGGAGGTAACTTAGTGATATCACCAACAAACTCCTCCTTAATAATATTGTCACAGAGTCTGAGGTTTTTACTGGTACCGAGCTGAGTATGACGTAGTGGAGGTGGAGGGGTGTCTAGGCTGTAGGACTGGTTATAATGTGTTTTGGTTTAGGGTTATAAGTGACCCAGCTATCAGAAAATGAGGAATTGGGAGAGGTTAGTAATGGAGGTGGTAATATGTGGGTCAGAACACCGGAAACTGTACAATCGGCAGTTCTACAGATTCAGTAAATTCGGCTAAATTCGGCTGAACAAAATATAAGTTAGTATATTTAGATGGAATGCAACAAGTAGTTGTTCTGAAATAGTGTATCAGACAGACAAAAGGTGAAAATGTCTGTACCATCATGAGTGGCAAGCGACTCAAAGTGTGTCTGATGCACTATTTCAAAACAACCAAAAGTTTGTATTCCATATTTATATCACAACTACTATGTCTAAATGGTGAAATTATACCATGTTCCGTCATCCCTCCTACATAGTTTACATGGATCTACAAGATTAACAAACACCTTCATGCCTCCGTGAAGCATGTCACTTTGCAGAAAACACTATTCTTTGCAGAAAACTATTCTTGCAAACAAATTGCAATTTGTGGCTCTGCGTGTAACGGACATTGTAACAAGCTCAGTTGTCTAAATTCAGAAAATCTCTTCAGTTATGTTAAACCTCACTTTTGCTACAAATTTGGTTTATTTGAATGCAATAATGAAGGTAAAATTGTGTACATTTTCAGGCGACTTCACCCATATTAACAAGACTATAGTAGACCTGCACAAAGAGTTCTTTGATTGCCCTTGTGTTCAGTTTGTTTGGTGGAAGTGGTGGTCGCCGACTATAGATTATTGCTAAGAGTTTGAATAGAGAGGTTAAGATAGTATCTCTTTGTATCATGTTGGATCTACTTCAGTGCAGGATACAATGATGAATTATTAACACATTAGCATACAATAATGGATTATTATCACATTAGTGTACAATAATAGGTTATTGTGACATTAGCATACAATAATGAGTTATTATCACATTAGTTTGACTCCAATAATTTAATGAGAATTAAAGCCATTTGTACTAAAGGTGTTTAGAGGGTGAAGACGCCTGACAATGTACACTCGGAAGGTATGTAGTCAGTACATTATTCTAAGCTAATAAAATATAAGTTCTAAGGCTAATAAAAGGATAAATACAGCCTATATTTGAGTAGAAAAGTTGGTATTGTTGTAAAAATGTTGAAATAAAGTTTATACCATACCATACCACCAACGGTTCTGCTCTCTTATGTTGAACTGTACCTCACATGTTATCTTATATTATATGTTGTCTCATGTGAAGGATTGGTGGAGGTGAACTGTACATTTTCATACGACACCACCCTTGAAGACAAGGTCAGTTGTACTCGCAATGTATGGCTGGGTAAACCCAAACAGTCCAGTAAACCCAAACAGTCCATACATATTTAGATGACCTGACCCCTGCATATTAGGTTCCAAGGGTCAATCATTTACCCTATGGGTCCGGTCGTCAGAAAATGTACATTCTACACATTTAGTCAACTTTGCTGAAGTAGGGTAAGAAATGTTATATACCAAGTGTACATATATCACAGGATAATTTGGTATTGAGATGATTCAAAAGATGTGTTCCTTTATGTTGAACTGTATTTTGAACCTCATTCTTTGTTTTCTATTCGGGTTATTCAAGAATATTAGTGAAGACAAATAGTACATTTTCTGTCAACACATTGACGTACTTATACGCTCCTCAAAGTGAGAAGTTTCCCCCTTGAGTTCGAGGGAAGCGTATGGCAGAGAACCGTAGTGAACCGACGAGAGGGGCGAGGAAAAACTCCTTTGAAGTGAATATTTAACTCTCAGTCATATAAACCTTATTCCCTACTTATGTTAATACATTGACAATGATCCCTATTATTCTCTGTTTTCCAAAACACCTAATTTTACTAAATTAATTTATTGTTGTCATATGGGTAAATATTTGGTTATCATGATTTTAGTGTCAGTCTCTGCCCTCAGATTGTGGTTAATCTTTAATTGCTGTCTACACATTGCCAGATGTAGTGGGTGAAACCGCCTGAAAATGCACAATTTGCCTTCACCAATTTTCCCAAATAATCCAGATTTATGACAATAACGACGTTCAAAATAACCCCACATCAACATAATCAAAAAGACATGCTTGAATCAACGCAATACCAAATATCCCCTGATACAATACGTATAAGTTACTGCCTAATTGAGCAGAATATAAAATGTGTAGAGCTGCTGATTGTACACCTGTCGGCGACCTAACCCTAAGTACATACATGTGCTAGAATGAAGATGAAGACCCCCTTCTGTTCTACATGGAGGTTCCACTGTATCCGCCCATTTCTATGCAAAGGTTGATTAGTTATGAAAGGGTTATATATATATATGTGGTTATGAAAGGGTTATATCTGGATCTGTTTTATATTTAGAAGGTTTTCAGCGATGCCTTGAACTTTCAAAAGTAGGCCGATCTGAGGTTATAGAACACAGGTGGTGGCGAATGAAGACGATGAAGCATACTCTACACATTTCATTAAACACAGGATTGTGAAAAATTCCAAGTTTTAACTCGTTATACATATTCTTTCATTCAAAAAAGAATAGAAAATAAAAACAATTTTAAAATAGGCAAAAGAAACGCCAATCTGAAGATAAGGTTCTCGAGTTTTGGCAGGTTTCAATTCTCCTGTCATATTAAGGAAATTTTAGCCCCTTTGAAGAATTTTGTAAAAAGAAAAAAAGAGACAGATATTGGAGGATTTGGCATCTATACACAGGTGGTGAAAGGTAAAGACGTGACCCTTCGTCTGCCAAGTCTCTACGTACACCTCCCTTGTTTTACTTACTTACTGATAGTAAAACCTCTTCTTGTGGACACCTTGATAATCCGAACATATCTCCATCAGGGACAGTTTGGGCAAGGCCTTTTTACCGTTAACATGTGTGATGTGTCACAAAAGAATGAGCCTTAAGTCGCAACAAATGGGTTTTGTGATCATAATTTAGAAAGATGAGATCAAGCGGATTCCAATGATTGTAACCGTTTGGAAATCTGATAAGTAGGCCTACTTCTATATATTTTTATGTTTGAGGATTATGTTATCGATAGTTCTGGATGGACAATCACTTGTACATTGTCAAATAGTCTGCTTAGATTGACGTCAAAAGTGCATGGATATACTCAATCCAGTCTTTAACTTTCGCCTTTTGACTTTTGACTCATTTTCCCGAGACACATCACATTTGTTCATTGTGAAATTGCTTCCATCTGGACATCGCAACATTGTGGACGATTGCTTCTACCCCGATTGGGTTTAGTGATTGATCTATTTACATACCCACTCAGATAGTAAACATCTCGCTATCTGGATATCTCAAAATTATGGAACATAAGGGCATGTCCCTTCACAGTGTCTTCCAATTAAAGATACCCCACGTCAATCTGAATACCTCATGATTGCGAACACTTGTATCCATACCATTACCCAGAGTATTTAGAGTAGGGAGTTCACTAATTCATTTACAGTAAATCCTACTCTTGCCAATAAAACTCCAATATGGCGGCAATGCACAAATCCCCTATTGTGGAGCCAGTTCCATATAGGTGTTGTCCCCAATAGAGAGGTTCTGCTGTATATGGGTCAGATCATCAGAAAATGTACAATTGGCAAATCTACACATTTAGTTAATTCTGCTAAATTAGAGTAGACATATATATGAGTATATTTGGTATTTTATTACATACGTGTGCGATTTCACGGGTGCTATTCGGGGGTGCTATTCGAAATGTCAAATAGCATATGTGTGCTATTCAGACCGAACTACTTTCAGGGGTCACGTGACTAGATTGACCAATGAGAAGCCAGAATTAAAATCGTCTGCTTGACCCGCTTTTTTAGTGACAGCATCAATGCCGGCACGGCCGTACGTTCATTAGTTCAAGTGACCAGCAACAAACAGAAAGATGTGTATTTGCTGGTTCCAATATTAGCGGTGAAAGTTTTGTTTTCCATGTTGAGAAGTGTAATTTGAGAAATATGATATGTATTGCTTATTTATTGTCTAAATAAAGACGAAAGTTATGGTTTGTTGACAATTTTTGTGAACATATCATGACTTGGTAACCAGGGAGAGAAAAAGTAGTCCCCCATCTGAAGAATTTCAAGCGATATATCGTGATCCATAAGATATAAATACCAAATACACACCTTTAATGCCCAGTTCGAGTTATATTAATTCCGAAGAAATCAGACGTAGAAACATAATATTAAAGAAAAATCGAACGGTAGTGAAAAGTCTCAGCGCGCAATGATATAACTTACTTCCGCCATCATGGCTTCCGTTCAAGACCGATGTCCGCAAACTTGATGGAAACCAAGGTAAAATGTCATTAAAATCGTCTTTCTCTTGTTGATTACGTATGAAATAAATATTAAATAGCCCTCTGTCGATGTCAAATCGATCTTGACATTGGGCTATTCAATATAAGTGTTGATTATGAATATCTTTTTGGCTATGCTGAACCGTGTTTAAAACCTCATTTCTGTTTTGAATTAGGGATATCTGAGAAAATTAGTGAAGGCGAAATGTGCAATTTCTGAAGATCTGACCAATGTGTAGATGTCGTAAATGCCAAACAGGAGCAGTTTGGGTTATTAGTGGCTACGACTTGCTACCATCCAGAATCCCTTTGGAGCAATACTCGTTAGGTGCCTATCTACTGTGTTTTGTTTTTCCTTCCAATTTCTCCCTCGTTTCCTCTTCTATTGATTTGACCTTCTCAGATTTCACTGGGCCAAGGAATCCATCAAAACAAGGTAACACAATCAGTACCAACGTGTACACATAGATAGGCAGAGGTGCAGCTGCGTCATTGCCAATAAAATTTAAACATAGAGATTCCTGGGATTTTTAAAATACAGTATAGTCTTTGGTATTTCTAATGTCTATAATTTTGGTTCTTATCGCTAATTGATAAATCATAATATAGGCCTACAAGATAGTGCATGTATGTATCTATATAGAGATGAAATGAGAAGAGAGCAGATGAAATTATCAAAGGGCCTAGTCCACTACTACTAAGCCGATTCTCATGCGATTTTGCGCCGTAGAGGCACCTTTTGCGCTGCATTATGAGAATCGGCTTATTGTGGACTAGGCCCTTATGATGTGGATTACATGGATTATGTCAAATACCCGGAGGAGAGTGAGTGAGATTTGATGTGGGACCCAGGAGACGAAGGGGTAACAAGCAGGAGGGTGGTTTGTTGTCTTGTTCCTACCAGGACTAGTCCATATAAATATTTAGCAACATTTTCCTAATTTTCTTTTCACCAATATAACTTGTAACTTGTGTAAATAATTTATACAAAACAAATGCGTGTTGCGATAGCTAAAGCCTTGTTTTATGGAATCATGTAAAACTCAAGGCTATTTACATGAGATCCTTGTTAAATGTTCAAGCTGGACATATGAATCCCATATATTACAAAGGCAAATTGTACATTTTCTATATTTTCAGACCTGAGTCTGTAGTAGCCAGCACCTACTCTAAGATTACCTACATATCATATAGTACTTGTCACTTTGAGGGGCATGTGCATATTTTCACTCAGCTGAAGCTCGACACAAATAGTAACATGGTCTGGCACAAACATTGAACTAGCAGACTAGGCATAATGTCAGGACGAATTCAGTGTGTCCATCTTTCCATCCAGCTGCAGTAAATAGTACATAACATTGTTTAGCAGGGAAATAGAAATAGTGATACTGTCAGTGTGAGTTCTATGTGTAATTAACTACTGTTATATTGTAAGGTGGCCACCTATAGAAGTAGTAACAAGTAGAGTTAATTTATAAAGACCGATAGGCTTAACACTACCTATAAATCCTATAATGTCTTTGAGTTTTTTTGACATTTTTCTTTCATGCTTATTCAGACAGGTCTTTCATTAGCTGACAGGAAATCATAAAGACAAACGATGTTTGTAATGGCAGACATGTGTTTGCAGTTCAAACAGATAAACTGTTATTCACATGTTAGTCAAACTGGGGACTGTTGCATAATGTAAAGGAGAGAAATTGTTTGTGGAAATTCCTTCACCTGTAGGAAGGAATAAATCATTCCTTTCATGCCATTCCCAGCCGGTAGGAATAGCCTATAGACACACACAGGTAGGTAGGAATGGGTGTTCCTATGTACCAAAGCAAGGGGAAAACGTGTGGCAATTCCCAGACAGACTCTTCCTTTCCTTAGGCCGGACGCACACAATTCAAAATCATTCTTAAGAAACATACTTGCGTTCGGTAATGAGTGGGCTTTCTCAGGAAGAAACCTCCAATTCATATGACAAATCAATGGGTTCTTACGACAATTCATAGACAAGATTTTGGACTTTTCGTCAGTTTTTAGGTAATCTATCTTTGTGAATTTGAAATTGTAATGACATTCACCTCAGTATTCAGTTTTTTTATGATACTGACTGGGAAATTGATAAAAAAAAATCGGGTAGATTGATGCAGTGAACATTTTCTTCGACATAATATATTCTGTCGATATGTCATTGGAAAGTTCGCAGCCAAAAATTATTGCAATTGTAGATATATGCAATTTTCATCTTGAAATTTCAAAATGTCCCCAAAAGATCCTACAACATCAAGCACGTACTGCCGATGAAAGCTCTAAATACCATTGCAGGTTGAAGCCGCTTGCTAACCCAGCAAAAGCCCCTAGTCCCACTGATTCATGTTATACCATGTACAAATCATATTAGCAAGCCTGGGAGGAATAAGACCTGATGGTATCATATCATATATATGTGGCATACCGGCATTGGCATGGTCGCATCGATAAATATTCCACAGCGAACATATTATGATTTCTGACAATAGCAGTATGAATAGAAAAGCAAAACCTATCCAGAATATATCGACCTATAGATCGACTTCACGCGTGCCATCATATGAATAAATTGATTGCTGGATACGCATTATTATGTCTCACTGCGCATGTCTATAACAGTACATGCTGGGATGGATTCACTTCAAATCTGACATACAAATATGTAGCAACACTTTTGTCGAAAATTGCGAGGATATTTTCGCCAATATCTATAAATGATCTATAAAAAAACAAATGCATGATGGCATGCTGATATTGGTGAAAACAATCTTCGATATAATTTTGTATGTCAGATTTCAATATAATCCTTCCCATGATGCACTGTAACAGACATGCGCCGTGGCACATGTAAATCTCCTATTGTTTTCATGCGTTGCCATGACAAGTCTGAAGACCATTAGATAGATGTATGTGATGTGATAGTTGTAACTGTTATCACATTCTCATGTTATATGGTATCGCTTGGTGTAACATATTATATGGAAGGAAGTATGTAGAGATATAATTAATATGTATTCCTGATACAGGTGCAGTGAATATTGATGTTATACCTAGATGGTGTACCTATTGGCTTACACCAGTCACCCATGACGAACGGGCAGTCGGCAGTAATTATGAGGGTGACTGAGCTGTCGACATCTATATGGACCTAGATGCATAATTATGAAATAATATTAAAAGGTAGAATTATGCATAATATCATAGGGTAAACTTTTACAAGGCACAAGGAAGTATAACAATAGGACGGTGCACCATAACGGCTGACATGAAAAGTAGATGAGGGGAAAATACACAAAATGGCTTTGACATTTATAATTTTAGATGTATAGGCCGGGAAAGGGTCAAGTCATCCAAAAATGTACAATCAGCAGCTCTACACATTTAGTAAATTCTTTTAAATTAGACTGGAAAATGATAAACATTAGAAGTATCTGATTAGAGTGGAACCTCGAATATTAAGACCAGTTTTTCTCAGTCCCATATTGTTTTCCTATAGAGCTATGAGATTAGCCCCTCTAAGGCGAGCATCTCACTCTGCGTCCACAAATCATTCAGTCCCAAGGATGGTCGTATTAGCGGGGTCCTACTGTATATCAATTTTGGTATTACGTTGAATGAAGAATTCTATCCGCTGATGTTGAACTGTATTTCTTCCCTCAAATTAGTCTAAAATTTGGCTTATATGAGAAAATTGGTGAAGATGAGTTGTACATTCTCAGGTGACTTCACCCTATAAAAAAGACCAATTACCTAACTCGTTTGTTTCACTCGCTGAGAACATCACTGTATTTATTTAACACACGTGTATTTTATGACTGGCGATGTAGATTTATATATCTGCGATATGGATCAATGAGTACACTAAGTAGTAAAGCAGAATGTGCTTGAAATCATGGAACAACAACTCCAAAATAGAAACAAAAACATAATAGACCGCACAAAACATTCCTGACACGTTGGGTCAGGGCTTCAGAAGGGATACATTAGGTGTGAAAATATCCAAACCATGGAGGAAATTACTTGAACTGAGGTCCAACTTACAGTTGACCTTCAGAATAGTTCAACATGTATTCATTCACATTAAAGCACTTCTCAGACCCAATTTACTTTTTGCTGCTTGTGTTTCCGTGTATTCCCAATTGCCATCACCAATTCCCACTCACTCACTTTACTTGTATTCGGTTAAGTATACACACTACAGACGGTTGGTTGCCTCCACCCAAAATTGCGTCATCTTCCTCACAATATAGTCCTCAAAGATGTAACAAATATTATATTGATTGTAACTATCATTATTGTATAAAGAAATCTGTTCTAATATTATGTATTCTCACGCACTTGTAATGCGAATCACATTACAATTTCGTGGTAATGTGTATATCAGGGCAGAACTTGTTTAATATTTTCCCGAATAAAATATAGTTATAAAAGGTTTCATATAAGAACACATTCCCAGACCCATTGCACTTTTTGCTGGTTGTATTTAACTTCATTCTCCAACTTTTCACTACGTAATACAATGCCTGACTGTGCATACGATTGTGACCTGTGGAACATGTTACTTATGTCTGCCTGCCCCACCGCTGGAGTCTAGAAACATGTTAGTCCATTTGCCAGACATTCCAGTCCACTGCTCGCTCTTTCCGAACAATTTAACTCTTTTTTGACTATCACCTAACTCTCTTTTCTCTACCACTGTCTTTCTCCTTCTCAGGCTCTTGCACTTCCTCTGTCCTGCTCAACCTCTTTATCTTTACTTCTCAGCCTCTCTATTTCCTCCACTCTCACACTCTGTATTTCTCTCTCATTCTCTTTCTATCTCACTTGAAAGCCCCCTCTCTGTCTTTGCTGCCGTTTTTGTATATAAAAGCTAATTCAAGTATATTATTTTTCTCTATTCTGTGTACCCTTGTCTGTGTGTTCTTCTCTCTGTGTCTCTCTCCCCTTTCTCTTCCTCTCTATTCTCTGTCTATTTTCCTCTTCTCTGTTTGTCCTTATCTGCCCCACCTACATGTCTCTGTCTCTCTGTCCTCTCCCGCTGTCTCTCTGTCCTTCCATTTGTCTCCCTATCTCTCCTCTCCCTCTCCTTCTCTCTCTCCTTCTCTCTCCCAGTTTCTGCCTCTCCCTGTCTCTCTCTCTACTCCAGCATTCTACTTCTGCCCACTTGGATGCAATGCAAGCCCAGGAGGCATTACGAGCTTCCCAAAGCTTTCAAACGGGGCTTGTTTTTCATAAGCAGGGGGTATTCTCTTGATGCCAGAACGACGGTCCTGCACGCAATGTTTGCTTTCATCTGGGCTAGCATGGGAGCCACAATAGGGACCCATCTATGGCTGAGGCTCTCCCATTATATACAGCCGTGGACAGCAACTGACAATTGTTGTATTTATCATTAATAAGGGTTGAGGGTTTGGAAACTGTTTGATATTTAAATTTAGAAACACTTTATTCAATCTATTTGATTGCAGAAAAGGTGTGTCTCCAGCCAGTGTGAGGTTCCCAAGCCCTCTTGTTTTCCTTACATTGGTTTTTAGTAGTGGACAATGCCATCTCTTTCCTTGACTGAAGGTGGTTCACTACAATTTATACAGTTCATATTTATATTACGTTATTACATTATTATATCATGGATCAGTTTATTTCTCTCTGAATCTGTGCAATATTTGATTTAGTCATTTAAGTTTTCATCTGTCAGATTCAATGGTTTCTGACATACAATTCAAATGTCTTTGGATCAATAATTGATATTAATGATATATCATTGATTAGCAGTTCATACGTTTGTATTCATTGACATAATATACAAACTGATCAGACAAATGTATGATTCTATTAACAGAATTTCCCAATTTCCCATTTTTAAAACATACATTCAATTTTCAAACAATATCAAAATTAATCAAATAGTGCCAATATAATAATTATTGTTCTTAGGGGCCATACTGGAAGCCACAATAGGACCACATCAGAGAATTATCAGCTAACATCAGCAAAAAGAGAATTCCACTTTTTAAAAAGATTCTTTTCCGATCCATCTGAATGTCACTTGACCAAAGAGTAGAAGGTTCTTACTACTGGAAAGTGCCGGGGTTTACACCTATTATCCCTCAACCTCCCCCGTCTCTTATCCACTGAATCAACTCTTTTAGAAACATCAAATTGATTGATGACTACTTTGATGGATGTATTCTTTATCGTGCTCTTAAATATACAAAGAGAAGGACACAGCGTAGCTGCATATTGATATTTTTTAACCGATTTTATTCCGGCAATATACATGTGTTAGAATATTCCTTGTTGTTTTTAAGGGATCCTGTTGGGGAATAATGAGAGACACGAGTAATTGCTGTTCCAGGTTTATTAATGATAATCTCTGTTCACTAATGACACTGAGGGCACTCCAGGGTACTGTTGTACTCAACTCCAGCTTAGACTTCCACTCTCTCAACTCACATTTCCAAAACTTAGACCAGACTGGCCTGGACTGGACTGGACTGAACTCCACTGAACTGCTCCAATTCCTACCCATGCTAGGTTTTAATGCCCCAGGCTGATTAACATATTAATTAACCCCAAGCTTTAAACACAAAGGAGAGTAAGGTTTAGGTATGGTTGTGGCTGCCCTGGAACAGGTCCACTCCTCCCTGGTTACACATGCAGCTTCCCCCTCCTCCGGGGTTACCTCTCGTTTTATGCATATTCCCTTGTACTAGTATAATATGTTTGATTTTACTGGCTAGACAAGGTTGTGAAGAATTAGGAAAAGTAAGCTAAGGAACGAAAATATCAAGTGAAGATTTGTTATGCAATGGGCCCTTCACTTCTATCTCAACAGTGACTCGCTATATGAACTGTAACCTTTATTCTCTTAGACCTACTGGGAGATTCGGCAACCTTTGTAATCTTTGCAACCTTTGTAATATTTTGTTGCTTAAATTGTCTACATTCTAGTGAATCCATGAAAGCCTACCCATCGTGTCTGAATGTGTCTCCACATTGTTGCATGAGAAATCCTGACTTAAAATGCTAAGCTATGTTTCCTGGCTAAGGAAGGAAATTCCTACTTAGGAATAAAGCATTGCTTGGATTGCAAAATGCTTCCCTGAAAAGGAAAAGTAGCTAAGGAAGAAATTTCTTAAGTAGGGATTTGTTATGCAACGGGTTCTCTCTCGTTCCCCGAATATGGGTTAGATTGCAAGAATACGTAACATTACTCGCAAATTAGAACATTCATGTGTGTCAAGTGATATGAATATTAACAATCAAAAGCTCTGCCCATTTAATAGGTTTGCTGACAAATGATTAATACAATGTATAGTATATTTGTTTAAATATCTTTGTCTACAATTGGGGTTTTTGGAGAGGATCGGTGAGGGCAAATTGTACATTGTGGCGACTTCACCCATATGTCTCCTTGTTGTATTGATCTGGCTAAAGCCTAACTGGGGCAATGGAACGCTCCCTCGGGGACATATTGGAACACCCAGTGGAAATGAAATATTTAGAAAATAACGAAACAAATGGCATGGGACAGGGTCTCTTGTTATACACATGTCAACTATTGTCATGGTTTGATGGAAGGAATTGATACACACAATGCGAATCGTTTTCCTGAAGTACCAAAGCAAGGACGGTTTTGAGTAGGGATTTGTTATGAAACAGGGCCTTGGTCATTCTACTACTTGGTCTACATACTATATTACATCATATATAATATCGCCCATAGCAGTTCGTATCTAAATCGTTGTAAAACTTGTGTTATGTGTAGACTTATTTCACCATACTCTAACAAAAATTCTTCAAAGTTTGGGATGCACAAAAAGGTCACCAATACGGTGGGGTTACCAATAAAGGGTTTGGGTTTGAGATGATGGATGAAATGTAGGCCAGTGTAAGAGTTAATTTCTGTTCTGCGCAGATGTTACCCCACTTGTTCCTTTAGTGGGGTAACAGTAGTGATTCACACAAGGAGTACTATTTGGCTATGAGGGCTCTTAATAATTTAAGACATGGGACCTGTTGCATAAGAAGTCCTTACTTCAAATACTCCTTGCTAAGATATTTGCTAAGATATTTTCCTTGCTGAGGTAGGACATTCCTACTGTAGAAATAATAATAGCATTGCTTGCATAGCAAATGTCTGTCCTAAAGAAATTTCCATAGCTGCTTAACAAGGAAAAGTAGCTAAGGAAGCAAAGTATTAAGTGTGTGATATAATTGGTGAACGGAGCCGGATCATGATCGATCGACCGAAAGTATCGCCAGGTCGCCTAGGGTTACCGCGCGGTTTTTGAATTCGAAGTCCCGACAGAACATCGGCTGACAGCATAGGAGGCAACAGCTAGGCCAGAATCGAGAGAAAATTTTTTTCTTTCTTTGATTTCTACTTATGGTTGGTTGTCATGTCCGAACATTTGCAGTTAATTAATTGCAGCACTTGTTTATCGAAACATCCAAGGCCTAGTTGTACGTATCTGCAGACGATTAAACGCAGAAGGGAAGCTGCCTTCAACGCTGGTCGTCCTACTCTTAATATCATGGAGACTTCTCGAGTTGCTAAAATTTTAGCTATGAAAGAGGCGGACATGCCTGATCCTGCCTCTCCTGAATATCTTGAGCTGCTGGAGAAAGCTTTGGAGGTGGTTATGAAGCAAAAGAAGCATTCTGAGACCAAGGCGGAATTGTCAAGGAAGATTTCTGAGGCCGAACGTGAACTTTGTAGTATGTCCGTGTCGCCCGACCAGAGGCAACAATGGTTGCATGGTTTCAACGCCGGCTCTCCTCGGTCTAACAGCCGTGTGGGTCCTTCCATTGCTCGTCACCTGGATTTGGGTAAGCTTAGACCTGGTTACCATCTCGACCCACCTCGCAATTATGATGAACTTTCATTTAAAGATTTGATGTGTGCCTTGAGCTACTTGTGTGAGTCTGAATGTCCCATCGACGGCTATATTCAACACCTGCAATTTATTATGTACAAGGCCCATCGTCAGGCTTTCATTGATGAATTGAATGGATTTGTGATTACAGCCTTAAATTAGCAAAATAATACTTTTGTGTTTCAATGAATAGACTTTAGTCTTTGCACTCTTTATATATACTCAGGTCTATAGTGTTGCGTCTGATGGTTCATGAGTGCATGTATGTAAGAGCAAACTAATCCATATAACATTATGGTGTGAGAGCAACACGGAACAAAATCCATCAAATATTTCTATCATGTGTTTGGTTTCGAAAGATTTTCCAAATCAGAAATCGGTATGGCTCAGTATGATTTGCTCTGATTTGGAACGATCTACGACAAATCTCCAATGCTGCATTGAGTTTCTTTCAAACACAATTTTTTAAAATTTCCCCTGATCTTGAATCTTTCAAATGATCTTTAACTAGAGGGCTTGGAAACAATTGAAGGGAACATGGCTGTTGTAGAGGAGGAGCTGCCTCCTTCCATAGAGGTCCTACCTCACTCAATCCTGCAGCAGCAACTGGTGTTTTTCAATTATCGATCAGAAGAGCAGTCATTAAGGGCGGCCCCAGGCTTGATTAAATCGTGGATGCTGGCACTAATTGGTGGTGCAAACACTAGCACAGTCAGGGAATATAGGGGAATGGTTAAGCATCTCCTCCGACCCAAGGTGATGTAATATCTGCTTCAAGATACAATGGTCTGTTGTAAAAGTTATTAGGACATGGGGATTACTGAAATATGGGGATGTAATATATGTTTCAAGATATAACAGTCTGTTACAACAGTTACTGACACATAGGGAATATTGAACCAAGGATTTAATATATGTTTCAAGATACCATAGTCTGTTGTAATAGTTACTGAGACATGGATAATACTGAATTAAGGGCATGTAAGTTATGTTTCAAGATATAACAGTCTGTAACAACAGTTACTGACACATAGGGAATACTAAAACAAGGGATATAATATCTGTTCCAAGATACCCCAGTCTGTTGCAATAATTACTGAGACATGGGTAATACTGAACCAAGGGATTTAATACCTGTTTTTTAAGATACCACAGTCTGTTTTAATAGTTGCTGAGACATGGGTAATACTGAAATATAGGGATGTAATATATGTTTCAAAGTACCACAGTCTGTTTGAAGAGAAATATTACAGGGCATGTATTTATATACTATAGCAATAAGAGCCAAAGAAAGAAAAACATAATTTTCGTTATAGATTCAGTGTGGACTGCATCTTTAAAGGCAGAATTTCCACTGACCGGTGGATAATGATGGAGGCGATGTTGTTTACAAGGCAGCGAGCGCAGAGGCAGGATAATCTCTGGTAGAAGGGACATGTTTCAGCTATAATCCACGCTCCGATTTTCATCAAGTGCTCATCTAATACACGAGTCGCTCTGCTGACTTAATCATGGTGACCATTAGCTCAACTGTCTCTCTACCTTCCAGTGCTGGCTATATAATTATATAGACTCATATGGTAAGGAAGGATTTCTATATGGAATCATTAATATAAATGGACAGCCTTTTTCATAAATTGCATATTGGTATGTTCAAGGGTTAATGACCGACATTGTAGGCCTGCTGGGGCATTGTTTGGTGTATAATCCCGAGGCAAAGCTGGGGGAATATACACAAACAGGACACCAGCTGGCCCGAAACGCAGGTTATTAATCATTTTAGTCTCTGGCTAAGGTGGTTATAGCCTCTGGACTGTTCAAGGCAGTGACTAAATATTCAAAGAACAAATGAGGGCTACATCGAGTTTGGAACGATATTGATACTGTATTTCTCAAATAGTTAGGTTCAGTAATTCTTTTTTTTAGGTAGGTCAGAGATAAATAAATTGGTGGCTTATTTTAATACAGCGTTCTTAGCTAATTAGACAGTATGTAGGGCATGGCTGAATTGCACATACTACTTTTATATGATCTCATAACATTTATATATTATCATATTAAAAACGAATACTATGTTCTAACCCAACTCCAATACAATACATGAAGCCTACATCAAATATGGAACGGTAATACAACTTTTACTAACATATGCAGTAAGTTGGCAATATATGGGATTTGGCGATTCCTAAAAGTTAAAATGATTCATCTTTAGATCAGATAAAGCTATATAAAAGCCTATGGAGATATAACAGTGCAATGTTGAGAAATAGTTCTTTTACTAAGATGTCGTCGTGAAAAACTTGCTTCATTTGTTAATATGGCAGAGAAAAACATTCATATATGCAGTTCTGGTTATAAATACCTTCTCAGACGCAGTAATGGCAGATGGTAGTAGATTAGGCATGTAAATAGTGGTAGGATAGCTGGCTTATCTCTCCTCCAGTAGCTAGATAGCGGTCACAGGAGGCATGAAGAGCTACGCATATCCATATAATACCTTGCTACAACGTGACAATAAGGATGGAGATTGTGAGATGGTGGGAACTTTGCTCATTACTAACGTATAACTATACTAGAACAAATGAAAAGTTTGTATGGTTGTATCAGGTTATGAAATAAAGTGTAATGAATTATGATAATAATTAGATTTATACATTGTGTATAGCAGATGATTATTACAACCTCATGGGACTTGATATGGAAAAAAAAGATTTAGACGAATTAGAAGTTCATGTGAAATTATTCAATATCAAACGGATAACCAGCAGCATTCAGTTGTATTCCTTTAACTAGAGAAGTGTTGATCAGTAATGTGATAGCAAGATCTGTTTCGATGAGATGCATAAGAATTCCCTCATTTCAAATGTTCCTGACCAAGCATTTTGTCCTTGCTTTGGTAGGAAATTCCTACTGTATGAATAATAATAACAGTATTAGCATTGTTTGTATAGCAAATTCCTTCCCAAAGGTCCTTACCAGCTGCTAGCAAGGAAAAGTAGCTTAGTAAGGAAACCCTTAAGTAAAGACTTGTTATGCAACGGGCCCCGGTCCCTATGAATATCTCGATTGGAATGTATGCCGCCCAACTGTGTACTTTTATTTATACGAAAATGTTAATTTTAAATTTAAGTGAAGAATATTTCTCGAAAAATTCTACAAATATTTGTGAAATGCCATTACCGTTCTGAACCTCAGGTAAAGTAGAGAACCAGACTATTTCATTAACCATAAACTTTCAGGCATTTATTATGGACTTAGTGAGGAGGGAAGAGACTTATGGCATGTGATAGAGTACGAGCGATAGTGAGTTCTCTATTACATTTTCATAATTAAGGCTATTGCCTCCTCACCACAACCTTCCAAGTCCTTCAGGGGTTGACCACAGACTCTATCTGCTCGTAGGATTGTCTGTTACAAGGGCAATTGAGGGACAAAACCAGACCGGAGACCCCTAAATCACAATTGAACCGGGTGGTTAATACACCAAAGGGTCGGAATATGTACCACTATAAACCTGCACCTACATTTAGACAAATAACGTTGCTGAAAGTACAGCTTGCTGTAAGTACAGCGAAGAGCCATAAAATAACGATGGTTATTTCCATCAAAATATGTACAATCAAACATTTGCCTAACTTTCAAATCTTGAAAATCAAATCTTAGTTTTGAAGCACAAATATTATATTTTGAAGTACACACATTTTTGTTTTTTGAAGCACAGATATTAAAGTTTTTGAAGCACAGATATTAAAGCTTTTGAAGCACAGATATTAAAGCTTTTGAAACACAGATATTAAAGTTTTTGAAACACAGATATTTCAGCTTTTGAAGCACATGCAGATATATCATTATACACTTTCTTTTTACTCAGTACATGAATTATACAAAAAATACAATTGTTATTTGAGATTCAAAATATCACGTAACATAATGTTTAGCTAGTTGTAAAGAAACATGTCATTTTGTGCACCTACCATAGAGTGGTGGAAAACCTAAACACCTGCACAAATCGAACTAAATCAATTATTAATACGAATGTAATCTGCACTAATTCGGTCTAAATCTCGAAACACGACAATCATAGGAACAAAAAAATGTTTTCTCCCAAACTGAATAAAAAACCAGGAGGGCTGAATAATTTTGAAATATAAAAATCATGGGAACACCGACAATCTTAATGGATCAAACTTAGTGAACTCAAAACAGGTTTGAATAATTGAAAATCGCTTTTTTTTAAATGTGTACACATCAAATGTACATGATCCTGCCGCCTGACCCTGTCATAGCGACTTTAGCACTGCCCTCTGTTGTGCTGATAGTGCACTGAGGCATGAGGACCTGCACTAGTGTGATAACCTAGAGCGAGGGGGCGCTCCTAGCTAAGGGTAAAGTAAATATATTATATAATATGATAGCTACAGCAGCAGCAGGCCTGTCCCCCTTCTGATAGCAAACCATCAGCCTCCTGCTTTAATCCAATTAGTCTTGAATGACTAATCAAGTTATACTAGGAAAATCACAATTAATATCAGGTTGCTGGCGAAGGGGGCCGAAAAAGTAGGAGAAGATGTACCAGAGAGGAGGAGAGATAAGGGGGATGGGTGGGGTAGGTTGGAATTGGGACATGGAGGAGGAAGAATAAAGAGAAGGAGATCATACAAAAAGAGGACAAAGGCTTGAGGTGGGTTGGGGGGGGGGGCTTTAATGGGGATTTAGAGGAGGACCAGAAATATAATAAATAGGAGATCAAAGGAAAGACCAAGGCAGGAGGAAAGGTTCAATACCTTAATTACATGACTTGTAGCTCCACCTTTTACTCCATGGGTTTCTCCGGTGTGACACGAGTAGAGGCATCAGGTTTTATGGGACAGACTATAAACCTGCTGATACTTCCTCCCATAAGGTTTACTGTCCTGGGTGGTTTGAGTAAATAATGAATGGATAAAGGTATATAATACCAAACCATTTCTGAATACGACAGACAGCACCGTGAAACAGGATAAATCTTGGGGCTATAACGACCTTAGGCAAAGAGTAAAATGATAAATAACCTCAATTTGGGGGCTGCTCGTGCACTGTCTGTGCATAATCCACTGGACAGTGCACCAGCACCGGTCATTAATCCTTTAATATCACAGCTAGATATTCAGATGATGAGTATAAATGTACAAATGGCCTCCTCCATAATATAGGATGTTCCCAGCACCCTGGACCCCTGCTATGTTGATCTTTCAAAGCATTTCGTTGGCCTGATTTATCATAACCATAATCATTATTGTGATAATAAATATTAAATGATATATTTCTTATTGTTGCTACAAAAGCTTTCCCTTTAGAATTTTCGGGAAGTATCACTCTATTCTACTATAAGCAGTTATAACTACAATACAGTTGCAATTATGATACAGTATGAAATGTATAATATATGGTTTAACCATTATGGTTATTTAGCCTATACACCCATCTGTAATATTAGGTCTTTCAGGGCACTCACGATATTATTGGTGCTTTTCCATTACGCATCTAATTCTAATAGAATAGGCAATTGCACTTATCACATTTTATAAGTGTTGAATGAACTAAATCCTAAATAAACCTACTTTTAATCAATTTAAATGAGTATGATATTATGATCCAGAATCCCACCCTCCCAGGAACAACCCATATTTACTGACGAAGGCATCAGTACATTAACCTTGTAGGACCTTTATATGGACAGGGATCTACAAGAAGCTTAATTAGCACAAAAGCTGAAATAAAATGAAGATATTAATGAGTATAACTATTACATGTACCCGTTCAATAACTCATATGTGATTCGGTTGGGCACCTCGGCTGAGGCAATCACCATAACCAGATATGCATTATTTATTGCCCACAACCTTACAATATAAATAAAAGACTATTAGTCGCTCATACTAAGTTTGCTACTTTATGTTAGGGGCATGGCTCAATGCACATCTAATGGGGCATGACTCACACCTTATATTAAACTATTTTGATGTACGTTTCTTATTTACAAACTGTGTAGGGTATATCTATGTATGTCTGAATATATTTTTTTCGTTTCTATCCCTAGATCGTTTTATTACATTGTTGTTTTGTACTTTTTGATTTTACATTTGTAGAAATCAGTCTCATATTCGAAATTTAAAGCAATTTATTGATAGAGAGAAACTTGTTTATGTATATAGAGTTGACTCGAGTATCCACTAAGGGTGACACAAATTATTATAAATTGCTTTCAATACAATTTAGAATGAAAGCTTTTAAAACTGATTTCATTGCTAATTCTAATGCTAGATTTATTCTGGCAGTAATATATGGCATGACATTCCAGACTTATGATATCATCTCAATATCAATATCATAATAGAGTAGAATTTAGTATAGCCGTTATATATTCCGCAGTAGGCGGAAGACCATGGTTATTCCCCAGTGAATAACCTCCAATGAGCCCATATCTTGATGACTAAAACTGTATTGTATCTGACAATGTACCCTGTAATGTCTTATTTCAATACCTTTGTCATTTCATGATGATATGCTATAAAGATACTAAATAAAAGAAGAAATAAAAAAGAACATCATACACACAATAAATGGATTTATCAAACTGAATACCTTCCTTACCAGAAGAATATCCAAGATACAACTAACATCATATACAGGCATATTTATCTCAATTCGACACCAACTTTTTTGTAAATTTTATATTAAAGAGAAATAAGGGAATGAAAAAAGTAGAAGGATATAATAAATAGTAGAAAAAAGGGACAAACTGAAGATCCTAATTAGAGTTACTGCCCCATGTGATCATGCAGCTATATATATATATATATCCTCTAAACAAAAGCCAATTGTTTGGACTAGCTTCAGTCTGCCTTTGTCTGCAAAGACAAGGCCCAATTAATTATCTTCTAGGCCTATATATATAGTTTAATCGTTCTAGCGAAGGAAGCCCTTGCTTTATCCTTGAAGAGTCTATTCAGCTCCCTTCCCTCGTTTCAAAGCTTAGCTACAGATGAGATATAGCTCTATGCTAATAAATATTACCTTGCAAATAGCTGTATGTTATATTGCGCAAGATGCTATCTCATTCAAAACTGCACTCTCAGCAAAATCCTCCCACAAAAGAAATGTATATTCTTTCTTGCATAGCAATAGAAAGTTCTCAGTACCAATCAGCTCCTCTTTAGAACAACCTATCACCACAGGACAGGGATATCTCCATCGTTAAAAGCTTTCAAATGGAGACAAGAGGAAGTTAGTGAGAGTTACAGGAATTGATTATACATGAGAATATATCGATCACTATCCTATTTTAAAATGAACTCAAGAAATCAGTCTCACCAGATCCTCAATTTTACACCAATGATATGACATAAGTTTTGTCATTTACCGCCTCTCATCTTTCCATCATCTTCATGAAATACTTATATATATGATCTTTAAGGACAAAATCTATAAGTCAGTTTAACTACAGTAGAAACGTCCTACCAACGCAAGGAAACAAAGCTTAGCAAGGAATATCTTAAGTAAGGAGGTAACTTATGCACCCCAGGTGACCTGTTGGTCACTAATGTGAGAAATAAGAGAGTCCTTTCAGATTTAAATTCTCCGAATAAATTAGCCTGAATTTTTACCAGCCACCTGTTACATAACAAATCTATTACATAGGATTTTCCTTATTTAGCTATTTCTCTTGCTTAGGTAGGGAATAAGAACTGTAGAAATAAGAAATAACATTCTCTGTGTACATATATAAAACAAATGGAAAAATAGCTTAGCAAGGAAAGTCTTAGGGAAGGATTTGTTACAAACGAGGACCCGGTATAGTACAGACATGCCCATCGCTGGTTATCTACTCTGTCCAGTACCAATCTCATAGCGATGGGAATAGCATTATATCCTCCTTTGTGTGCTTCTTCCCCACCATCCTAATCTTTTCCCTTCGTTGGAAGGGGCAATAATGAAGACAGTCTGGTCTTTAGAATCAATCGGAGAACCATTAAAGCTATTCAGGAGTGACCCCCTTCTCTGGTAGGCCTACTAATGGTATGGCATCCACAGTTTTTGTATATTTCACCAGGCGTTTTTAAGGTCAGGTTCTGAATAATTGGTTTTCCACAAACTCCTATAGTGTGGTATAATACTGTTTATTGCTGAGATGAAACACATTAATGGGTGCTAAACCCTACTGTTTTTCGAATATTAGCAATGGATCTTTGATGTGCACAGCCTTGTATAAGCCAGTCAATAAGTACTGGGTAAGAGGGAGGAGACGTAGGCAGCCTCTTACACCACTGACCACTGTGCACTTATACCTGCAATGTTAAGGCCCATTCACATTACAACGGCCGATTGGTGTACGGCTGCCGCACGGCAAAATACTCAGTGTTAAAGTATTACAGCCGGCAAGGATCGGCCGGCTGGTCGTGTTAATGTGAATGGGCCTTTATGTCTATGTCGATTGTTTATTTCCAGTGCAAGTGCGCGCCTCGATTTCTTTCAATCACTCACTGCCGCCATGACACTTGAAAGTCCATGACTGAATATGTTATTTGGAACTTCTTTTACCACAAAAGAATAGCTATAATTATAAAGCTGGAAGCAGAAGATAAAACTTGCAGCTATGCCGCTCGGTCACCCAACACCCTCTTCATCTCTTCCCTTATTTCTTAATATCTGTATGGCTATGTGTCGGCAAGAGCCTGTCATGGATAATATCCTTCGATTTCGCCCCAGGGGCCTGTTGCATAAGATATAAATCCTTACTTAAAATCGCTTACTTATTTCCCTTAAGTAGAAAATTCCTTCTCTATGAATAGATATTAGCATTATCTGTATAGCAAACTCCTTCCCTTAAAGTTCAGTACCAGCTGTTTAGCAATGAAATATAACTAAGGAAGGAATAGGAATAGGAAATAGGAATTGTTATCCCTACCCACCGAAGGAATGGGAAAAGGGTATAGGAATTTCCACACTCAGTATTCATTTCCTTAGCTTATACAACAAGCCCCAAGGTATGGTCATATAATATCCTACACTGATGCAGACATGGCTTTAATCAAGACAGACATGTCCTTGTGGTGGAGCATCGTCTCTGAGGAGTAGCTTCCTTGTAACCAGATCTGCCTGTCTGGGCAAAGTTCACATTTAGTGTCTTTATTATTTAGACACAGTTCGCTTAATACTCCTCTAAATTGAAAGTTGTTTTTTTAAATAAAAAGTGATTATATATCACCAACCTTTAAGATACTATGAGGAAAGGTTGAGTGCCTCAATATAGTTTCTCTTTAGTATTTTATTAAAAAAATATCATATCCTGACATGTTTCGGTTAGTATGATTCTTAAGATACTTTTTAATTCTCATCAAACTTAATTCAGATTATGTTATTTTGGTCTAGGATCTTGGTTTTGCTCCTCCTTCGATGTGTTGAACTAAAACAAATTCATTATTTCTCTTTAGTTGGCAGAGGACTTCATATGGTCAGTTGCCTTAATATGGCAAATTAAGCTGGATAAAAATATCTATTTAAAGAAGATTATGTAAAATTTCTTTCTCATGAAGTTTATATTTTTTGTTTTTTTAAAGTTTAAACAAATTACTTACAAAAGCTGCATTTTATAATAACCTCATAAATATTTATGGTTGTTTTCATTCGTTACCATTTCAGGAGTTAAACTGCAACATAGCGCAATCTATAGAACAAATAGTTAGGATAATCTAACTTTACACCCACTTTAACGATATTACATTATTTAACCAGGAGTAAACCCTAATCATGACATTCTTCAAATCAGTCAATTCCTTCTCACATTAATTACCACAGTATGATTGATTTCTGAATATTTCTAACATTAACCCACCAAATCAATCTATACACAGACAGTTTTTTTTTTACATTTGTATTGACCCCAATTTAAACATACTAGTTAAAAATGGCTATTATATTGATATGTCGGGAGATGGTCATTTTCATCCCTTAAAACTCCAAAATTAAATTACAAGCTAGAGAAACCTCGAAATGTAACGTTGCACCGAGATAATTTTGAACCTAATTATAAGCATAGTCTATAGATTCTTTAACCAAGAGAAAGCCCAATTCAAGACACGCATCGTATAAATCCTTCTCATATTAATTAATTAATATTCTCTACTATTCTCATGCTTGCATTACTTTCACATGTGTCTAGACAATCCAAGACATCTTCCATTATAGCAGTGGAAGGCCATATCACATACATGACACTAAGTTAACGGTCTAAAACTCTTGGTACTCTGCTATGTAAACTTATACCAGTTCTCATTATTCTTACACAGTTCCTTATATCAAATTATGACCACCTGCCAAGTTCCTCATGAAGTTTGTAGTTAGCCTCATTGTGTAGCTCTATACATGTGGCTAAGGCCAACTCTTGGAGGAATTGGTGACAGACATTTTGGAAAACCCATTTGGGTGAAATGATCCGGAGGATGTGCCTGTAATTTGCCTTCACCAATTCTCTAAAATAATCCAAATTTAAGACAATAATGACGTTCAAAATACATCCAACATCAACGTAATGATAAAGACATTTTTTAATCAATGCCAAATATACTTGGATAAAGTATTTATAATGTTCAGCCTAATTTAGCGGAATTTACTATATATGTGTAGAGCTGCCAATTGTACTTGTGTACTTTGTAATACTTCTACTGTTCAATTAACATTGGGTGGATAATGAGGTGAAGACATCCAGATGATGCAGATGATGTTAGTTCTATTATATGTGCATTTCACCAGAGAGGTGCGATAAGTGGGGTGCAATAAAAATATGTGTTTAATTATTAGCACCTCGTTCACTATATGATTGATCACTATGTACTCATTTTCCGGAGACGTTTGGAGAAGAAAACAGATTGAAAAAGGCGAATTGTACATTTGCTGACGACCTGACCCATATCTCTATAGATAGCTTTGCCTGCTCTACATCTGGTTCCATAATTCCCATTTACTGGTGAGAAAGAGCAGGTTTTAAACATAAGACAGAGGGCCTTTAGCTATGGTAGGATACCGTAATGAGTGCTCTGCCCCCTCATTACTGCTCTCTATTACGTCATCTATCATACATGTGGCAATGGTGAATCTCAATCCAGAGAGAAGACCCAACCATGCATTGTACTATGTATCGGCTTTTTCTTTGTTTTAGATGTTTTTATTGCAGGAAAAGTACACACAGTGTCGTCGCATTGGCGATCTTCCCGCTGCCTGCCTATAACCATTATGAAAGGGATGATTATGCGGTGAAGGTGTTATATGGGTCAGATTTTCAGAAAATGTACAATTTGCCTTCACCAATCCTCTCAAATAACCCAAATTTCAGACAAAAATGAGCTTCAAAATGCAGTTTAACATAACAGAAATGATTCCTTAAATCAATGCGATACCAAATATACTCAGATATGCACTGTATTCTTATTTTGTCAGTCTAATTTAATAGACTTTTCTAAATGTGGAGAGCTGCCAATTGTACATTTTCTGAAAATCTGACCCATATATTGTTAGCATGGTTCATTCTGGTGATTGGGTTAGGCCGAGGGACGTGGAGTCGGTGTGAGCGGGTGAGCGTTTATTAAATCTAGTGATGCATTAGGTTGTTTAAGAAGTTCTTTAGTGCATCGTTTTTGCATGGTATACTATCATACAGAGGACTTCATATGGTCATTTTGAAAAAGAAGATGGTATGTGACGTGTTGGGAAAACCCAGAACATAGGAGGGATATGAGCTTGTTGGTTCATAAAGTTAGCCCGTTATCAGGGTTTTGAGATACAATCTTATTTAACAAGATGAGATTTAGCAGATTTGACAATATTAACTTATCTGGCTAATTTACTTGTGATGTCCATTCAGAAATATCGCTATAACTTTTTGGAAACATTAAAATGATAACAGTATGCATTCGGTTTTCTAAAGATTAATTAACATCGTTGAAATCCACTTTATGCCATCTCTTGCAACATGATGGTATCTCAAAATCCTTTTTTTTCTTCGACTTAAGTCTCGATTCTTAGTAACAAATTATAAATCAGCTTTAGTTTCTCATTACATTTTCACATTATCAGAAATTTCAGTGCAAAAAGGTGGTAACAACAGATCAGATCATTCCCCATAACGAGCTTTTTAGAGGTTTTGAAGGAAGGCTTTGAGGACTTTCCAAATTAATGAAACTCAATCAGCTCTTTCTTTCTTTATCGCACCAGGGGAAATGAAAAAAGCTCCTCCAAATGTCCTTTCTTCCCTTGTATCTTCTCCAGCCTCACAATGATGGAGGAGAGAAGAACCAGTAACACTAGTAAGGAGAACAGGGTTGCATTGGGGAATTTTAAACAGGACAAACTGCCCCGCCACTGCCCCCCCCCCCCCCCATCCTCTCTACCCCCCCCCCTAAAAAGAAGAATTTTTTTAAAAAAAAGTGAAAGGTATATTATTATTCCTTTAGAAACATTTTATTGCACACACTTCGGTAGGAAATGAAGTTTCCAGGCATGCCATCACAATTAGTACATGTATGCAGAAACCGTCCAATAAGAAGTAAATAATACGTAATTGATATCTAAAATTGACTCTTCAATTAAGTTTTCGTACAGGTGTGAAATGGTGCTGTGGATAGTGCTTAAGCCATATCTGTATACTTGTTCCATACAATATGACCATAAAAATGATAAAGTTTTTTCATTTCCTTAATAAACAAATTACACCAATAGGGAAAAGGATATATTCTATCTGCGCCCTCACAGTTCTTCCAAGAAACCCATACAGTTACTTTCAATCATACTCTTTTGTAATAATTAGTATCAAACTACAATGTCATCCCCTAAACTGTTTTGTTGATAATACATCGATACATCAATTCTGATTAAAATACATCGATACAACAATTCTAATTACACTTCTCCAACTATCATCCATTTTTCACTTTGGTTTTATTACAACATTCATCTTTTACAGCTTCTGTAGTAATTATAATAACAATAATGAGTAGAAAATGCCTTGACATCTCTCAGCATTTATCAGTCTTAACCTGAACCCCATATATCAAGTAACACTTTTCAATAACAATCATTACATATTTTGCTCTTTTGTTATTTTAGCCTAGATACAAAATATCAAAACCTTCTTAACTCTCACTCATACTCAACTGCGCATTTGACTGCACATTCAATTCAAGGAATTCTGTGAGTCGCTAGTTCCTCAGATGGTTGTTTCTGGATGGTATTTTCTGGATGGTATTTTCTGGATGGTATTTTCTGGTCGCTAGTTTCTGGATGGTATTTTCTAACTGTTAGTTTCTGGATGGTATTTTCTAGCTGCTAGTTTCTCTGTCACTATCCAAGAAAGGAACCCTTACAGTAGATGATATGTGTCTGAACAAATGTACAGCTGGTGCCTGACTGTAAGTAGATGAATGGGTGTGTGGGGGGGCGGGGGGGTAGGGGGCAGAGTTCCAGTCAACATACAAGGAGAGAAATATTTTTATTTTTTTTTAAATTATTTGCGAACAATGTTGGGTTAACCCAATAATTTCATGGTACACAAATGGAAAAAAATCATATATGTACACAATTTATATTTTAAACAAGCTATGTGGTAAACATTACGTGAAGGAATATGGGAGAGAAATCTTTGGTACAAGTGCCTCTTTAAGATGTTCAGTCAAAAGCAATGCACACGGATTGGAGCACACAGATATCTACAATAAGATGCTCAGCCTCAGAATACATTAAAAGACAGGAGTTCAAAGCCTGCTATGCGTTGTAGCGTGTTTTGTAGTGAGATGCAAATGACAGCGAATATACTGAATTTGGTTATAAGTAAGAAGGCGTTGTACACCAATTTTAACTGAGAGCACAATATAAATAACTTCAGTTCAACTAATAACAAACAATGAGTGAATTCAGTGAGAATGTTTTGTCGTATTATGCTGAAAATACAGCTTTAAATTTTAGCCTTTGCTAGTATTGAACAATATTTTGGGCTTTCCGACTCGTCACACTGCCGATGTTTTAACAGCAAATACCTTTAGACAGTATCGAAATGTGCATACCAGTATTAAAATCGAGCCTTTCTAAAGAAACACGACACAACGACACAAACATAATGTACTCAACACCAGCTCCCTGTGTCTCCATTGAACATGGATGCCTTTGATGAAGAAACAATATCACTCCTGACAATTTATGACAGCTTCTCACGGCTCAGTTTCCCTTTCTCGCCCAATAATCCAGTGAAGAATTGAACAAACAACTGCCCGGTTCCATCGAGCACAGTTAAGTACCTGTTAGAGACACTGTTTACACCCTGGCATATTTATAAATCATTGGTTGATTGTATAACGTGAAGAATGGCTTGTTTCTGCTCGGGTTTTACACAGGTACCGTAATTGTCATAATCAGCGCACAGCGAATTAAATTGAGATGTGATACAGAAAAATGAGTCCTAAATCGCAAAAGAAAGAACTTCAATAGGACATACTGGCAACACATACTAAAACAAGTGGTTGGTTCTATTGTATTGGATACACATTAGATCTGAGGCTGCTTTAACCCACATTAGATACGTATATTTGTTATCATTACAAGGGGAATAAGAATAAAGAAGCGACCAACCACAGTTAGCCAGATTATCGTTCACAAATATGGTTGGTACACAATGTCAATTTCGGCAAACACAGCAGAAAATTATCGATCTATTTACTCTTATCCTATTAAATTATTTACCAAAAGAAAAGTCTCTTTGACTTTTTTTTGATAACTTGTCATTTGAATTTAAAATATTCAAGCATCTTTACACAATCTTGGCGATGTGATGCAAGAAAGGATACACAAGAAAGACAAAATCGAAAGATCTCTTTGCAATAGTTAGCCGAACTGCATTGTTCTGCATTTTTCAATACAGGCAGAGGGTTGTACTTGATCTAAGCAAGTCACTATCGCTACTGCACAAACTATTTTCCATGGTACTTTGAGGCTGCTGTTTACCAATCGAAAATCCAAATATGCATCTATATTATTATATCATATGTAGCATACAGTGATGATACCAGTAGGCCTACTGAAATACAAGAAGTTATGGAATCATACTACATCCTCATTTAGATAGTAGCACCTGCCAATTCAACACCAGAATCCAAAACAGACATTGGAGATTAACTGAACGAACCATTTCTTATGCTGGTTGCTTACTCTTACTCAGTTGTCATTCTCTCATTTAATTGTCATAGAAATTCATAACAATTCAGCATTTCTTTTCTAATCAATGATGACTATTTTGCTAGTACTGTACTAACGGGCTATGAGTCCAACGACCTTTCTATGTTATAGACTGAAAGCTGAAAATTCAGGAGAAGATGTTTCAATAGTGTTATCTTTTCCATTATGGCACCTTTTCCCAAATATATGTTTTACTATTGATAATAATTAGTTTTTGTACATGTATTTCTGTTTTCCGCTAACTAAGAGCTTTTATATTTTTTATTTGACTTTGGACAAAAGGGCACATACAATATCTGGTCTATATTTGAGAGACATATTTGGGACATCCATTGGCATCGATAGGGGATGGACAATAATCTGAGAGAAGACAGACAGTAACATCTCAAGTGTTTACTGACAAACACTAGAACATATGGAGATTCTCTCACACGTTCCTCTTACCCTAACTCAGATAAGCAAACACTTCAAATGGACACTCAGTGAGAGGTGTACAGCTTACTCTAGTAGATATCAATTGTACACAGACGTAAAATAAATAGTTATATGTAGAGTTTACACATTTGTTCGATAAACACTCGAAGCATGCTCTTATTTCAACATTGTCTCTGGGGAAGCCCACCTGTAAATAGAAATAAAAGAGCATAAAAGAGCAATTCATCAGAAATAAAAGAGCAACTCATCAGAAATAAAAACCAGAAGAACGACTATGATGACGACTATGATGACGACTATGATGACGACTTGAGCGATTTTTATTTACTTTTAAAACTATTTAGAAGTAACCAGCCAGTTGTCCTAGTTAGTGGCATTAGTATAACATATTTGTTTAAAAACAAATATGTTGACTGAAAAATCTGGGAATGGGAAAGAAACCATTGATAAATGATTAATGACTGACATTAAGTCCATGGCTGGAATCAGGCCACTTTTGTTAATAACACCCTCAGCTTCACCTCAGGCATTATCAACAAACAGAGTCCTCTCCCTGTCCAAAATACAGGTCATTAATATGTTTAGTACATTTTGGGACGATTTCAAACATTTCTAACCAGTTGAGCAACGTCCATTGACGAGGAAAATATCCCTCAGAGCAGTTATAGTTCTCCCAGGGCATTATAGTTCTATAATGCATGGCTTCAGTGGGCGCTTATAGCCCAAAATCGTCCCAAACATTGACCAAAGCTCTTTCATACGGTAGAATATGGACAGAAGAGTATCATCCCATACACTCACAACCTGTTAAAATTCATCCCATGCAGGTTTTGACCATAAAGACCAAACGAGCTTACAAAACCTGCTTAGGAACATGACCCAGAGATAAGCATTTGCCTCATGAGCAAGTATATGAGCAATAAACACACCCATATCAACTCAGTATTCCTCTCGCTACAGTCAACACAAAGCTATGACGGATGCCTCCCGGGGTCACGACCGTTAATGGCGATGCAATTAAGCCCGAATAGGGACACACAATGTCTAAATGTGATTAAGTTTATAGCATGACAGCCCCTGTATGAGAATAATCAGAGCACTGCATGTAGACCATCTTATTGATCTCCTACCCGCTAGGGGGCCTGATGGCTTTTTAGTGCACTGGGAGTGGGGGCAATTTATGTCCGGTCTTGCCTCGTTCATCCTCATAGAGCGCAGTCGTCGAGAGCAACGACCCAGCTCCTGACATTTTAACGTCATAATTTGACGGTTAAAGACTTGCAAAGCAATGGCAATGTGATCATTATGTACATATTTATGGTCGACAAAAGAAGCTGTATCAAGCCTTGTGGATATATAAACACAGCACCTATGTTCTATAATGAGAGCTAGTGTTAGGATAAGGAGAGGATACTGAGCTAGAACTGCTATTGTATTGTGTATACATATGGGCACAAGGCATAGGAAACTTGAATGAAAGAGGTCTCTCCTCAGAGCAGGAACTTCAATTTGAAAAGAAATAATATCAGGCTGAATATGTATGATAGATGACGATGCTATGATAATGAAAACATGAATTGCTTTTTGTGCTTTGATCCAGCAACTTTGAACCTGTTTAATAAGGCCTGCACGTTTCTATCAATTTATTTTATAGCCAACAAAATACCAAAGAAAAATACATGCAAATCTTGTTCTATGTCACCAGCACTTTTCATAATCTGAGGAATTGTAACATATGTACCATTAAAATCTTATCATCATCACCTATATCATGACAATTAAATCTGATTCCAGTCGGTTATTTATGATGGATGGAATTTGAGAATGAATGTGTTTAATCAGGTTATAAATTCTTAACCTTTAAGATAGGGATGATATATAGAATGTAACAGAGCCTATTTTAATACTTCATGGCTTGAAAACTTTATATGTATTTTTTTTTGAATCATTTTTATTCAAGTTAACGCAGTGTAAGGTTGTTGTTATTTAAATCATGGCTCCCCAATTCACCCTAAGGTGGTATACCACTGGGCCCTGAGCCGGAAAGAAAAAAAAACTAGGATTTCTAAGTTATACATTATACAATTCAAAATTGTTTTTGGTCCCTTAACTTGGACAAACTAAGTGAAAAATTCCTCACATTATACGTATACAAACAAACAAACAAACAAACAAACAGACAAACAGACAAACAAACAAACAAACAAACAAACAAACAGACAATGGGGCCTACTACAGTAGGCTAAATTTGATGGGTTTTTTGAAGTCGTTAAAGTTTTCTAAAGATCGTATTTGGACATTTAGGTTATTCCATTCGGAGACAATATTATAGTACATAGATTTTTTAAACTTGGTTGATTTCGGTAAAGTAATATTAAATAGAGGAGCTTCTGCTCGTCTAGTGCCTGTGTTGCGACGGCAGGCTTCAGGTTTTTCGCTGATTTTGAAATAGCTAGTTTTTAGTATATTAAATTGAATTTGATTTGCAATCGTCATGGTGTTTGTTCTTCTGTGTAATTCAAGTATACTGGTCCGCGGCTCGCTTAATAGGATTAATCTAAGGAAATTATTGTGTGCCCTCTGGATTTTAGTAAGGAGTTTATCTGTGCAAGGGGATAGTGTTAGTAATTGTATATCAACGATAGGGAGTAGAGTAGATTTATATACTGTGCCAGCTGCTTTCTGGGTTAAGAATTTTCTAATGATCCGAAAGTATCTAAATTTATTGTACCGTATAGAGATAATTTGGTTTGCGGACGTCTGCATATTTAGGTCACTATCAATGGTGGTTCCTAGGTAGGAGAATTTAGGTGAAACTTTAATGGTTAGTTGTCCTCTATTAATTTCGTCTGGGGTATCCTTTATTAGGGGTTTATCAATATTCAAAGCTTTATTAACCATCGACCCTGGAAATAGGTTTTCTATTTTATATCCATTTAGCTACTGTCAATGTTGTTAAGGCAGCAGATATTACATTCTATACTTCCTACACCATGAACTACAACAGAAAAATCTGTACTAATGCCTCGCATTTTGAATGACCCTGATTGGAAGGTCAAAAACATGCATAAACATAAGCGTAGGACAGCCACACTGCATTTTGCTACACTACACTACAGTGTTTATTTCACTTTAATCTGGAGGAGGACCATACAAATGAGCATGATTTGCACTGGCAGGTCACATATCACTACAAAGTATAAACAGGTGTCTCCAAGAAACATAGCCACTCTGAGTGTGACGATAAGTAGGAGCAACCCAATGTTGAGTTTGAATTCCATATCTATATCACAACTACCATTTTTAATGGGTTTAAATGATGGAATTACCTTTGTGCAGTAGTCGTTTAACATTGTTTATATTATGCAAAAATGTTCCCTTTAACTTATCAAAGGACCATATATATGCAATCAGTCAGTATGTGGGTCAGATTTTCAGAAAATGTACAATTGGCAGCTGTACACATTTAGTAAATTCTGGAATATTAGGCTGAAATTTGGTCAATACTAGGTAAATCCGAGTATATTTGGCATTGCATTGATTCTAGCAATATGTTTGGTTAGGTTGTACTGTATTTTGAACTTTATTTTCGTCTGAAATTTGGGTTATTTGAGAAGATTGGCGAGGTTGAATTGTACATTTTCTGAAAATCTGACCCATATATCACTCGTACGTTACAGAATATGTACTTGTATAGTGTTTCACTTCAAACGTTTCTCTTTTTATCGTACCGTTAAGAACACTATACTCACATCACACAGCAAATGCTTCTCTTGTTAATAGATTGTTCGTTCCAGTTAATCCACCCCTCTTGTGTATTGAGCATGTGATCAATACAACCTGGCGCAGTTAGCAATTATAATCTTAATGATAAAGTGCATTACATGTAGCGCTGGATATTCAACCCCTCATAAAACATCTATCTTGACAAAGTGTTGAGAGCTGCAGCCTCAGTTAACAATGGTCAAAAACAAAATGTTTTCTAACTTTTGTTCCATTCTTCTCCAACCCACTCAGACTACATTAATTGTGGATTTACGACATTCAAGTCTCTGCACAAAGTTATTAAAGGCTTTTTGCTGGCTGCATGTATAGGGCTCTAACTTTTAAGATGGTTTACATAGATCTCAAGTGATGTTACCTGGGAATTGGTTTCCCCAAAATATTTTTTTTAAAGAAGTGATTTTGAAGCTATTTCAATGCTATTCCACTTGGAAGATTGCACTTGCTTCGACCCACTTTCGGCAGCTGGGTTTTACTGGGCTGATGCAATGTCACTGAGGGGGATGAAGGGGAAGGGAGGGGAGGAATTGAATAGAAACTACATGCTGAGAAGCATTGCCCGTTTTAGACGGGGGGCATCTAGTATAAAAATTATTTGACCCAAGATTTGTTTGGATTATGTCAGGTTGTGTATCATCATACCGGGCTTTATACTTCATCAAAGTCTACATTTGGATTTCAGGACCCACTGAAATCCTTTTCTGCAATGCCTTCACCGTTTTTATCACTCACTGGCAGCTGTTTTCTGTCGGCCGAGTCAACTTCAAATTCTAGTATCAACATATATGACAACAGCAAAATATTGATAAATTCAGTCCTAGTCATAACATGGGTAAATCTAGTGAGGTTTTGTCGTTGTAATAGCTGAGAATGCAGCTTTTAAAGAGCCACATTCATATACATGTACATGTATTCTCTCTGAAGCAGAATAATATCTCCTGGAAATAAGTAATCCTACAAATAAATAGAGTTACATTGCTTGGTTTTGATGACATGATCTAAATATTACATTAGTATCAAACCAAACTAAGGAAGCTTATAGAAACTTTGGACAGCATATCTTCATCAGCAAAGTGATCAAATGACGATATAGGTCATGCGACCACTCCAGCTAACACCACCTCCAGTGGTCTCGTGAACTACAGTCACTTGATCACTTTGCTGGGGAAGATAGCGGATACATGCTGTCAAAAGCTTCTGTAAGCTCTACACTGGTCTTGAGCTATTTGGTTTCATGTTGCACTCCCATCCAGCTAAAGCTGCACTCTCAGTTAACAACCGTCAAGAACTGAACCATTCTTTTTCAACCCATCTAAAAGTCATTTGATCAAAATTATTGAGCAATTTGTCCGATTGTGTTACAGGGCTTCTAAAACATCCTCCCTTGTATTTTGAGGACCCGCCAAAATTCCTTTCTACGATGACTTCACATCCGACCGTTTAGTATTGAAAAGATTAACATAGACTTTAAAGATAAAAATCTTTAAGGGACAAGGGACAAGCTTTCTACAACAAAATATCCAGTATAAGTAGTTTAAACTCTGTTGATACTGTTTGACGAAATCAAAATCAACTATGTTGGACAGATTGTATTCAGATATAATTCAGAAATAAACGGGCAAGGCAAAAGCTTTCCTCAAACCGTGAATTCCCCACCTTATAAAAATACATACTTCATTACAGCCTGCTTGTTTTTTAATGGCACATAATATCGTGACCCTGCATGCACCCATCACCGACTAACTACTGGCCCTATGACCTTCCTACCAGTGTATTGTCATCCAATCTAGTACTATACCCTGAGCATGCATACACATATATACGTGCTGTGAATATACCTGCCAAACGCTTACGTTTCTCCTAATTATGCTCCCCTTGTATCAACAGGGTGGTCTGACACAGTGTAAGACTGAAGCCACAAAGGGTCAAAATAACTTCTAGAGACATTTCTTTGTTAATTGTTGGTAAATGGTGATTTTAAGGCAAGTCACGTTTGCTGAATCCGAGAATGCCGGTTCCCACATTGAAATACTATTCCTTTCGACCACCAGTAGTCTTTTCTTTGTCAATTTCTAGACGTTTCATCTCATACCGAATCTGAGGTTTCTATATGAAACCATTCATATAGAGAAGATTATTAACTTTTATTTAACATTTAGATCAATTATCTTTAAAAATATGGGTTTCAGGAACAGTATGAAATCAGTTCAGTTTAGCACTTGTGCAATGTTTATCAACTTCCAACCCACACCTGATCATGAACAGGGAGTGCATGGGACAGTTGCATAAGAAATCCTTACCTAAAATGTACCTTGCTAAGCTATTTTACTGTGTTTATGTAGGAACTTCCCACTGTAAATCATGTAGGACCTTTCTACTGTGTTATGAAGGAACTTCCTAGCGTAGGTATAACAATCAGCATTGTACTGGATAACAAAACTCCTTCCCTAAAAGCTCCTTACCACCTGCTTAGGAAGAAAAAGTAGCTAAGGAAGGAAAACATTAAGTAGAATTTGTTTGGAAATGTTGAATACCTCTAAACTGCAAGCCACAAAATGCATTTCTTCTGATGTCGTTAAAATTGTTTTTGTACGTGAGTTTAGGATCTAGTCTAATGGATTGAAGAATGGAGAAAGTCTGAAGTAAAGTTTTGTGTTGATTCAGCAGTGAGTGAATTTGTGGCTCCTGTTGATGCAAACCCTGACTGCTTACACTCTGTATGATTGCCTCTATTAGAATGACCGTAATTGTGGATTTACTTTAGAATAAAAAGCACCACCGACTCCTTTACACTATAAGGGAGCGCTATGATTTACCTTAATTCAACCTATTGGGCGCCCTTTAAAGATTAAGATGGAATAAAACAAAAAGTACAATCAACATTTATTGGAGAATTAATTTACACTACATTACACTTCAACCACATGCAAACAAGAAATCAGATTCATTAAAATAATTTTATTTCCATATACAGATACAGGAAATGTGGCTTATCCTTCTGCAGTGCAGTTCTTCCTGGGATGCCAGAAATAAGGGAAATACAATAAACAGGAAAATATTAGTACAATCAGCAGTTCAATTTACTTATTACATGTAGGTTGCTGCTCTTGGAGCCCATGTTATTCTATACATTAGACGAATAACAATATTAACGGTGCAAAGATGCAATCCTAGATTACTATATTTTTTGAGTGCTATAGTTTTAGAGATATGAGGATTTCCAGACTTGTTTCTTTTAAAAACGTTGGGCATTCAATCCTTTTAATTTGCAGTAGTATTATAGAAGTCTCGTATACTGTAGTAGTAATAGTAATATCAAAGAGTCAGATGGTGAAAGAGAAGCCTACACTTCTATTGACTACTATACGGTAGGTGGAGGGCAAGAGGTACGCTGGTGGGAGAAACTCATTGAGTAGTTCCATTGTAAGGCAAAGTGCTCATGAGATGGTGGCAGAGAGGGGTCACTCACCTTCACACTCCCTGTCACGCACACAGTAACATACCTGGAGGCTTTAAGTCTAATAAGTCCCTTGTATCATAACTTGCATCGCACTATATGTATACGATCGTATCTTAAACCCAGCTTATAAGTCTAATAACTCCCTTGGATCATGTAGTTTGCATTGCAGTATATATGATCTTATCTTAAACCCTGCTTATAAGTATAATAATTAAACTCCTTTGTATCGTGTAGTTCAAATTGCACTATATACGATCATATCTTAGACCCAGTTTAGAAGTCTAATAACTCCCTGGTATCATGTAGTTTGCATTGCAGTATATATATATACGATCTTATCTTAAATCCAGCTCAGAAGTCTAACTAACTCCCATGTATCATAGATAAGATCTTAAATAGTTTGCTCCATTTTTTATGTTCCACGACAACCAATATTATTTTCAGAACCAGACTGTTCGCCTCGACCTTGTCCCTGTCCAAACAGACCCCCCAAATGAGCCAAACCTCGTGGAATTAATGCTTAATTGGACCGTATTGATGTGCATGCATACTGATCCTAATATACATCAAATTCACATTACTGGTAATATCTGGGCATTCCATAGGCTTCCATACACAGAGTAAACATGACCACACACTATGGGTAGTATTGCCCTCTTATCAGTGTCAGACACATGGTACCATCTCATGTGGGGCAGGGTACCAGGAGAGCACCTGTTGCCATGTGCTATCATGGCAACCACAGATAATGTCCACACTGACAATACAGAACCCATTTGTAACCATATCAATTAATCAGAATTATTTTGACAATGCCAAAGGAGCGTCTAAGTATGAACCAGAACATCTCACGAATGTATGAGTGTATGATTAATTCATGATCTCACCCAAATCCCTTTGAGATAAAGTTACCCGTTGGTCATATGTCATTGTATTGATGTTATTATATTCCTCGTGCCCTGAACTTTCATCTTTCTATCTCTAATATCAAAGAGGTTATGGATCAAAAACGTTATAAAAAAGCTAGTTCTAGATGGCATCAAAGTATGTTCAACTATTGCTATTCAGGGTCTTCCACTAACCTCTGGGGTAGTATACTACTATCTATTGTTGTTTGGTGCATTACCATACGGGGTGTTTAGCGCAGCTCCTATAGCTGGTCATTCATTAACCTCCGGAGTAGTATACTACCATATATAGAAACAATTATATATGGTAGTAGTGTATGGTGTATTGCCAGGCTGTTTAGTTCCGCTCTTACAGCTGGTCTACCACTACCTGCTGGGGTAATATACTGCCATATATAATTTTGTATGGAGATTCACCAGGCTGATTGATAACACTCATATGAATAGCTAATGGGATGATTCACCCATCGAGATTCACCTAACGCTCAGATCGTTCTTTTTCAATATTTTGAGGAAGAAACGATAAGATTTGGACGATTGAAGCGGGTGTTCACTGCATCCGGCTGCCCTCTTCTCTTATCGGTTCTCCATTAGTTTCTTCTTAGAAATTGATAAAATTGATCCAGACTTTAGAGTTACACCGATTGATGGAACACCCCTCGAGCATTGGAATACTTGTGATCATTAAACATCTATAGAAAGTATTTTTTATTATGTCATGTGTCACAGGAAAGTGAGTCTAACGTCGCCAAGACAGATATTTTTCATGTCGGTCTCTTTCAAAAGAAATCTAATGATTCTTTGTTGGAATGTTGTGGGTGTTGTTGAGTGTATAAAGCTTTTAGTTGTATAAAGACATGTCTCCAAGTTCAAGTTGTACTGAATGTATCTATAGATCTATGCGTGTAAATGGGCACCCTAAGGGCATATTTCTGATTGCTTTACTGGTGACTCAGAAACTACTGTACTAGTGATTCCCACCACGACTAACTGTTTTCGAACCTGTTTAACATAGAAGTATTTATCAGATGTCATAACGATTAACATCATTGGCATCCCCTTGATTTCATATCTTCAAATATGATGGTCTGTCAAAATTCTCTTCTTTTTATGTGACACATCACATATCAACAAATGGTTGATAATCATAATCCCAATGTTTGCTAATAAATAAGGTGTATGAATTGAAATTTTGCAAATTCGGGCGCCCTAACTGTATTGGTCGACCGAGGTAGGACCGACTTCTTGGGAAATATATTGAAAATTATATCCCCAGCGCTGAGCTAAATGCTAAAATGTGATACGACATTATCTTAACCACGTTACGTTAAGTGAAAGATGCAGCTTTCCTTTGAAAGTGAGAGATTTTAGGACATATTCATCTTTCAACTTGTGGTGAGTATCGGGCCTGACATCATTTGGGGAATAAAAAACGGGGACTCCAGATGACTTGCATAAATAAGCATTAGCAGGGCCGTCATTTCGGGAGTAAAATAAATAGATGACTTTGGGGATCAAATTCCCACAACAAGTTCTGGAATGTTCCTCTAGTTTGCCCAATGACTCAGCACAATTTCAGCTAACTTTGGTTTAGGGACGAAATAAATTGCAGGCTCGTTTTGCTTTGCTCTGTACTGGTCCTGCAATAGGGGAGTTGCATATGTCACTGTGTATGTCTGTTACATTGCATGCTGGGATAGGTTCAGTCCAGGTCTGACATACAAATATTAAGCATTATTTTTAACTAAAAGGAAGGCAAGAATGTTTTCAATAATATCACAGCTTTTGTAATGATCTATGATAAAAACAAATGCATGATGAGAAAGATGAACACTTGTGTTATGAAAATATGTATAACACATTAATATTGACATTGAAGCACCAATAAATAGTCCATGCATAACATGGAATGTTTTTTATGGATTTAACATTGTCAATACAACTCCCATAATTCCATGCAAATCAAGATTCAATATGGTGGACTTGCAAGTACACATGCCTGTACAGTGCAGGCTGGGTTGGATTCTCCTTGAATCTGACATACAAACATTCAAGAGTTTTTCAACGATGATGATGGTTCTATCAATGATTTATGAATTCCAACGCCATAAATGGAAATATGAAGACTTGCGCTATCATATATCATGTACATAACACGTGGGAATTTACATTCGATGACTTGGGTGTATTCCACGTTGAACATGGAATGCTTTCTTTAGTTTTTAACTGACATACAACTCCCATAATTTCTTTCGAATAGGGATTCAACACGGTGGCTATGCAAATCCCCTATTGAAAAGCGAAGGTCTCGTTTGTCCTCGTGTGGGCCTGATATCACCGACCAAAGTAATGCATCTTCACCACACCATTGATCTAACAACAGCTCACTGATATAAATACTAATAACTTACACACTATTGAGTATTGTACATCCTTTTATTTCCACTGCCATAGATATTTTGCGTATTCTTGAAAAGTTTTAATTTCGCAGGTATTAAATTTCACTGTTACATAATCACTTTACAATGTTGTAAGTATTGATTTGCTCCATATTTTTTCTCACGAAGAGAAGTTGAATTGCGCATATTTCGTAGGCTTTTTGATCAGTGAAAATGTGAAACAACCCGGCATCTAAGTTTCTCATGCCTGGCTTGTGGCTCCCTTTGATATGGTCTTTCCCAGCCTTTAAATCATAACCTGGGACCAAAATAAGATTTCACATGGATTACATTTCGCTGTTACATTGTTTTTGCGCATAGAAGTTGAATTTGAACTGGAGTCTTTAGCCAGTGAAAATGTAAAACTACCCAGTTACTTTTATTAATCAAAAAAGGGACTTGTCACTGGGCCTAAACTCCCGGGAAGGGAGTGTTTCAAACCCTACTGAACACGTTATTTACATATATAAAAACCCTTGTCCACTAAGCCGATTCTCATGTGATTCTCACAGAATGAATCGGCATATATAGTGGACTAGTACCTAATTATGGATAAGTAAGGGAAATGATCCACCGTTAGGTCAACACTTTAACAGTGGTCCCTATTTCATACATAAATGTTGATTTTTAATGCGACATCTAATATTGCAAATTTATGTGGACGACTTAATATTTTCCTTTTGGCGAAGGTGCAAATAGTACTTATAATACAATAAACCGTTGGGTATTCAGAATTAAGCAAGTACAAAAATGGGAAAAGGGAAGAAAAAGGGAATAATGTCTCTTATAGCCTGGCTTGTGGCAGCCTTTGATATGTTCTTTGCCAGGCTTCTAATCATAAGCTGCGACCATTGTGCAGGCTATATAGCATTCTTACATACGCTAGGCAGGGACTATTATTGCATGAACTGGGCTCGTAATTGCAAGATGTCCTGGGGCTAATTCTGGCCGATACCCAGCCGCCTTTGAGCCTGAGACGCAGCAAATAGCTGAACCAACATTCCCTCCCATCCACAACATGTAAAGCTCATCTTGATTGGCTAATGTCAACACTGGAGGGGATTTTGTTGCGCTGTTGCCTATTGGCTGCGCGGTCGACACAGCAGATGTGGGAGGTTTCTGGGCTAAATTCTCATTACTCCACGGTCTGACCCGCTTTGTCTTGTGTGTTCTACGTGTGCCTGCTACATCCCATCACAAACACATATCCTATAGTGGCCTTAAATATATTTTTTTTGTTTTCTATTTCCCCTGAATTCTTATCAGAACAGATCTTGAATGTTTTATTAAAAGTTGTTGAAAAATTGAATGTAACATCAAAGCCTGATAGAATGAGAAGCAAACTTGTGTGAATTAAGGCTGTTGCTTGTAGGATTTCGGATTTCGGTGCTTACATTACACCCTTATCAGGGTTTCTATTAGGAAGTTGGTTTCTATTCCTCCTTTACATTTCAAGATAAGATGTTATATAATTGTTAGTCAAGGGAGAGAGAGAAAAAAGTACTATACAACATTAAGTAACTCTGTCTACCTGATAAACCATGGTAAAACTAACAGAATATTGATGTCACAGAGAGAAGAAGAATCTGGATACTCTCAGATACCATTCTCTCCTACTGCTCAAGCAGAGATCTACGAAGCAAAGCAACCTATGTTAGAGCTCCTCTTTCAGCTTACAGCATTTACAGCTTCTCTTTAATTTGAATTAAATTCAAGTTAACCCCTTCTAACTTCTTCATAAAATATCTAAATACCTAAAAGATACACTACTGTCCATGCAAATCAACACACACACTCCTATACATATTATGGAAACCATGGAAACATAACTTCGATACAAAGATGAACAATTACATTTCAAGTCATCAAGAATCTGATGAATGATGATTCTACACTCTATTTGAGATCTACTTGGAGCAGCTCGCCATAGGGTTACCATTGGGTCGCTTTGATGTTTACTCTAAGTAGGTCTCAAACAGAGAGTATACCGCAAAATATGAGGCAGACATCGATATCTATGGAACTAATGAAGTTGTCGGAAACACTTCTTAAACATTTTAAAACGTAGGCGTTGATGATAGTATGTGATGTTTTACATTAATCAGACACATTGAGCTGAGAGGAAGGGTTGACAGTGGCATGCAACCTTGGAACAATCAAGTGATTAAGTTGTTTTCTTTTGAATGACATAAATATCCTTCCACACATGGCAGTTGGAGGAGAAAATGTGTTTCCTTCCTTGTCCGCGGTAATCGCCATAATAAGCTCAGAGTGTGCTAAACTTTTTATATACGATAAAAAGATACGATAAGATAGAATAAGATAATTATCTTATCCCCCAATATACAGGCAAATCGCGTAGGGTTGCTAGATAAAATGCTAAAATAAGATTGAGGCTAGTTTGATGCCTCCAATTACTACAGATAAGAGAATTCTTCATTTCCTTTCATGATGTTGGACTAACAGATTGTGGCTTCTCAAATCAAACATGTCATGCCCTTTTTCTTTTCTTATTCTCATTGCTACATGTTTCTGTTGGTTTGAGAAATATTACACACAATTACAAAGTTATAAGGATAACAAAACTGAGTTACAAAACTACAGAGATGTAGGTGAGAAAGATATGGTGTCATTAAGACAAGTCAACACTTTCTCTTCCAGCAACAGCCCCAAAACAAAGTCCAGGCTTTCACCCTAATAAGTGCGCATCTTTCCCTAAGTTCTGATGCATGTGACATGTTTGGCGCTGACTATTGGCAATATGTGAATGGTACGACATCACAAAAAAGAGAGATGTATGAGCAGGTCCTACGTGGAGGTTGTTAGTTCATTAAGTCTTTGCCTAAGGTGGTTATAGCGCCAGCGATTAAAGCCCAATAGTTAATCCTTTAACCATTTTAAATGCAGTGGAAAGTGTTGATATTTTACTCCTAAGACTAATAGTTAATGACGATTGTATAACGGGGCCGTGAGTTAGAAACTGCTTTTTAAAGCAGCACACTCAGACAAAATTAAAGATTTTCTACTTTTCGTTTTTCCCAACCCATCTAAAAGTCATTTGACCGAAATTTTGGAGGATTTTGTCTGGTCGTATTTGCTGCAGGCTTTCATAAAAGTCAACATTTATATTTGGAGGAACCACCGAAATCCATCCTTCCTTTATTATCGCTCTCCGGCGACTGTTTTCCCTTGATCAATTTGACTTCCATTGACTTTATAAAGATAAAACAGCGCCTCCATGCGTGCACCTTCTGGGAGACAATTGATAAATTCAGTCATGTAGTGATAACATGGGATGCGTTACAGTAAAATGAGTCGTAAGTGGATCTTGAGATAACGTCCTATTTGGTAAATACAAGATCATTCGGATTTCAATGATGGTAAACATTAGGACATTGAATAAATACTTCTGTATTGTGTTATGCATGGCAATAAAAGTTAGTGGTAGTTTGTAATTTTGTTTTTTTAGCAGTATTACATTTCACAGATTCGGCTTTTCGGCATTCTTCCGACTGCCTGCTCGTTAGTAAACTTATTGTATGACTACTCACTAGAGTAATGTAGTTAATTATACTCCTTAGGATTACCTTAGATATATTCAATACACATTTTTTAAAATTTGCTACAAGTATTCATGCTACTAACAGCGCAAATCAACACAAAAATGACAACATTTGAAAAATATCATTTTTTTTACTTATTAATCATTTTCACATCACACATAAGCAAACTTGATACATCTTTGTTATCATAATAGCTGAGAATGCAGCTTTTAAATAAATGCTGATGAACG
The DNA here is from genome assembly GCA_942159475.1 of Sthenelais limicola. Classification (NCBI taxonomy): domain Eukaryota; kingdom Metazoa; phylum Annelida; class Polychaeta; order Phyllodocida; family Sigalionidae; genus Sthenelais; species Sthenelais limicola. Next base: position 39,388,314 of record OW804102.1, read on the forward strand.
TATTGTTATTTTAAACTCTATAATAGCACAAGTATAGTGCTTATTCCTCCTCTCATTGCCTATATTGGTCACAATCAGCTGTGAGGGAGAGCTGACTTAGAGTAGACAGTAGTAGGGCAGCTATCACGCACCTCTCTATTTATATACTGCGGCGAAAACCTGAGAATCAATTGTGCTTACTTGACGACCCTTAATGGCGCATAGGAAAGGTCCCCGCCGCTTGTGCGCCTGACACTAAAGTGGCGGCAGACCTTTCGCACAGATGCTTCGGTCTGTACAAATATGTGCAATTGGCGGACAAACACCAATAGAACAAGGAGACGATCTCAGATACTGTTTATACAAGTGGGGACTGACTTTAAATCAAATCTAATATGAAGTGTTGCTGAGTCTAGGGACCTTTAGTTTAGTTTTTAAATATGTTTATTTAGAAATTAAAATGACATTATCTTCGGACGTTATTTTGCAGTCAATCTTGATACAGATAAATCAAAAAGTACATCAAAATCAATCCTTTCTATTATTAATTACAGCTCTTATGAATATGTGCAGATTTATAAATTAAGTAATATACATTCAACAGAGTGCATATGTTTGGATATATAGATTGTTCTATGTGGGTTGTGTTTGTAATATATACAGAGAGTCCTCGTCTGAAAAATATAGAGTCTATTCGAAGTGAAACTGAGTTTAACCTTTCGCAAACTTAGTACATCTATCTGTTCTCATTCTAGGAAAATCTCTGGATATACTATCAACTATCACTAGTAAATTACCTAAACGCAAAGATATATTAATATATGTCTAAGTCCTAGATTTTGGTATTGAAATTGCCAAATAATTGTTCTTTTGTATTATAATAAAAATAATAGTCATCTATTTCTCCTCATGAATATGGATTACATATAGGACAACCATATAATTATAATACACGAGTTAAAACTACATTATCTCCGGATGTTATCTTGCAGTCAATCTCGATACAGATAAATACAAAATTACATCAACATATATCGTTGCCTTTCTTTTATTAATTACGGCTCTTTTGTTTCATATAATCTACATACACAGAGTGTAGAAATGTGTCCATGCAGGAAGGTAAAAGTGACCTTTGTCACATCGATTGGACTCATATATTTTGACACCAAGACGATATTATCCCGCTTGCATATTATATAGGCTATGCAAATGCATGATCAATTATGTCAAGATTAGTCTTATTTCTTAAACTATCAGAATCTGTGTACATTGTATCGAAAAACTCTTGATAGTTCTACTGGCTGCGCTTCCAATCGTTCGAGCTGCAAGGATAATATATTTGGAATAAATTCTGGTGGTGTTGCTGCTCTGTTTTACCCACCAAAAATAACAACACTGAACAATAAAGGGGGATATTTTATGCTAATAGTGTGTGGTGAGAGATCAGCAAACCTGGAGAGTCCAGCAAGTTCACATAGAAAGGGGTCTTCCCAAACACCCAGAACCAAATCAGGGAGGGGTACAAAAAGACCAATGACAGAGGAAGGAAGGAAAGGAGGAAAGCTAGTGCTCAAAATGGTTACATGAACCTGAGAAAGGTTTTCCAGGTCTTACAGCATCCACCGTTATTAATTAATTAATTATTGATTAGAAATTAAGATTTTGTTCTCCAGCCCAAGATCATTCTTATCTATACTAATGAGTTATGGTTATTAACATTAGATTAAATTCTTTCGGGAGCTGATATAATATTCTTCTTTATACGTTTTCCTTATCTTTAGCCGCAGCAAAAAGGGAAGATGCCACCCTTCCTTTTTAATCCTTCGCTTGGTAAGGATTGATTAATCAGTAACCAGACAATGCTGAACGTGTACAATTACAAATATTAACTATTGCTACAGATGAATTGGAGAAGACTCAAATCTTGATAACTACAAAACCGCTCCATGGAGAACAAAACTACCAGCTTTCTCTTCAAGGCACATAACATTTCCAGTAGTTCCTGTAGGTGGCTTTAATCTGTTTACATTTACATGAAGGTGCCATATACTAGGTAACAAGTCAAAATGTGCAGATTTATAAATTAAGTAATATATACATTCAACAGAATGCATAGGTTTGTATATATAGATTGTTCTAGGTGGGTTGTGTTTGTAATATATACAGAGAGTCCGCGTCTGAAAAATAGAGAGTCTATTCGAAGTGAAACTGAGAAGCAGGGTCACTGAAAATGAACTCTGCCAATTTTCAAATTTAATCAATCAACATAATGTAATTAAACACCCACTGAACATTTCCAAAGGACAGTGCCAGGATACGGTTAGTGTTATTAGATTAGAAAGTCGCCTTGCTGTCTAGTAACTAACTCATACTGAATATTTGTACAGCATTCCCATCAGTCTACAATGTATACAGTCTACCCCACGGCCTCTCAAATCAGAGAAGAAGGGTATGTCAGTGATTGGACGCCTACTGCGCTAATGTCTTTCCTGACCCTGGAGAAGGCGTGCTAATGGAATTCTAATGACATTTTGCGGTTTGGAGCAAGAGGCTTTTCCTCAGTTTGGAGGGACTCTCTCAACTCTGAGCCTAGACTTTATATAGCACTGCACAAAGTTATGCTAAGAGGGATGTAGACTGTGCACAGTCACTGTATGCCATATTTACATTTATGAATACCATATTATATAATATTACTTCATTTATTACAAATTAATATTTCTATTATAATCTACTGCTATTTTTACTTCCTTTTACATGAGCTGATTCTGGGCATATCAGGATAATAAGGATGTGCCTGGCCCTGCATGAAGTTGGGCCGAGTGGAAAGTAAACTGTGCTATAGTTCTGTTTAGTTTAAGAAATATTCATTCAGCAAAAAGTATTACATCGATGTGGATGTTATTCTTAGCTAATCCTGATTTTAAAATTAGTAGAAAGATGGAAAACAATAATATTGTCGTACCAATAGTGACATTATACAGGTTGGCACTTTATTTAAAGACAGGTTTACATAATACTTGAGAAAAAATAGTAGTAATCATGCATCGCTTGACATTGACATTGATGTTCACGTATAAATTTACATCGCAGTGAGGTGCTTATCTTGCAATGTTATTCAATCAAGTGAGCTTCGCCCTTCTTGAGTAACTAGTATTACCCAACCTACATGGTTCTACATAATAACAATGAACATAATAAATGAAATAAAATAAAATACACCACCCAAACGCTCGTGCTCATAGATTATGCCCATCTTTAAGTTATATTCAGTCTAAATTGTTTACAATGGTCGGAGATTTCGATTTAGTGCCTTTGGAATAAAGCGATTCCGGTTCCTTTTGGCAAGTATTATAACTAATATATTGATCCATAAGATGGTTCTTACCTTTACGATACAATATATGGCATATGCCAGGGAAGAATTGTTTGAACGGTTTGTTACTCCCAAATCGCTTGTCTGTGGACAGCCTAGAGATAATTCGCCAGTGAAATCGCTTATGTCACCATAGCAGCTGCTATGGAAGAGTGTGGCTGCATGCAATATCTTAAATCAAATATGGAACCAACCTGAGCTTTTCACATTTGTAATTGATTTAGACATGCTAATGCTTTTAAAGCAATACATCCAACACACACCCTCGAATAATTCTTTTCTCAACCCCAGTGCCCTAGATAATGGTGCCCATATTTAAGTATGTCCCTCCGTATATAGAATGTCAAGCACTGTAGATACTTTAGTCCCGACCCTCCTTAAACTGGAGTTAAAGATTTCCCTTAATGGATGCACTTAATCCTGCCAGAGCTCAAGGCTGACTGCCAGGCTAGGGACCTCATCTCTATAGATGCTTTCTCCCAAGGTAGGGTAGGCTTGAATGTAACAAAAGCACTCAGAGATTTTTTTATCAACTGTTAACTTCCAGGACTTTACATTGGGACTGCATTTTCCTATGTACAGGCTGGGAACCAGTGGTATAATAGGTTAGCTGAATACTGCTGAGTCTTATTTTATATTTACTGCGCAGGCAACTACAACATGATATTACAGACCAGGGTTATTCTTTTGTATTTCCTTTTTTAAATTTATTTGTTTAATGAGGGAATGACTGCTCATGTTCTGGTGCTAGGCTGGTACAACCTATTATAATATAGTAAAAATGTAGTTAGAATATAGCTAGAATAAAGTTAAAATAGTATAAATGTATATTCATTTTAAGTCTTCTGGAATACCAATGGTAAATAAAGGCCAGACACAAATGAAGACAACTCCCTTAGAATACTGCATTTGTTGCTGCGTGTCTCGTGCAACATTCTAACTCCTTCAACCAACTCGTTAGTCACCTGTGTGTACCCTCAATATATACATAGAGGGAATTAGATGAGGTGCATTGGGCATTGGGATGAGATCGTTGCATGCTGGAAATGTAGCCCTTGGTATTCCTGGTGGTCTCTCTCCATAAAGTGGTAGAAATTGCCCTGGTTGTTCATCGATCGGATTGGTCAGTTTTCGAAGCTGCATTGGACTTGTCTGTATATATTGTCATATAGATAGAACCTGATGAGAATGTGGTACAAGGGACACTATTGCACTGTCCGAGATGTTTGGTTTTTTTGTGGCCCACGAGCCAATAGGCGAGCGGGTTATGAAAAAAACAAACATTGAGGACAGTGTAATAGTGTCCCGTGTACCACATTTGAATTTAGGTTCTATATTTACTCCCATGTTGCTATGCTTACCTTATATGGCTATGTTAACTGGGGACAGAAAGTCATACCACACGTGTGGAACTGGTGCAAATTACCACACTACTCCCGCCCATACAAATAGCATGTGGTACATACATCAACGTGGAGTAAAGTATTGTTCAGTACGCATTGAAACTTAAATATATATGGTCGTAACACTTTTATTTTATTTTTGCAAATCCGATTTTACTCACAATAGCCTGCCATCTTGGCTTCTACAATCCTTTTTCTATTTAATCCGAGATTCTTTTATTTGTTTGGGAATGTGTGTCGGGGGAAGAGGGAAGGGGCTTGGAATTTGGTCTCTTCGCTATTTTTTTTACCGGATACTACTGTGTAGTGTGATTATGTCAGCTTCTACTGCTTACCTTTGTTCTATATGCTGAAAGTACATCTCCCTGGTTCTTCCCTTCTCATGTATTGCATTATTATATTCTATCATACTTAGCTTGACTTTTATTTCTTTTATTCACGCTTGATGCACGGTCCCATTAATCATCATCTTTGACGGCACAGCAATCATATATATATGTATAAGGAATATTTACTGTTATATCTTTATCCTAAAGAATCACTACATATGGAATGTGTCACAGAAAAATAAGTCTTATGTCACACAAAGACAAGGCCATCCTTTTTTAAAAAGATGAGTTCAAGATAATTTTAATGATTTTAAGCTTTCGCAAATCTTATAAGTGCATCTATTTGTTCTCATTCTAGTAAAAAGTCTGTATGTACTATCACTAGTAAATTACCTAAACACAATGATATATTCAATGCCTAATCTTCAAATCTGGTATATACATGTATGTAAAACCACTTAACACCTCAAATATGAGAATATTCCTACAAACTAGGATTATAGGCGGTGCCACCATAGGACAAACCTAAACTGGAGTTAAAACAAGGGATGGGATTACATCAAGTAATGAATAGATAGTAAATAAGAACTAGTCACTGTTATATCTTGGAATATGGACTATGGAATACCAATTTACTTTTTTGTCTGTTTTTAAAAGGATTTCACAAGTCTTGAAGAATTGCATTAGTTTCATAGTTTAAGCTGAGATTTTGGTATTAAAACTGTAGAATGATTATTCTTATGGATTATAATAAAAAAGCATATTTATCTATTTCATGGTGATGGATTACAGGGGGTGCAAACAGGACAAGTCTATATAATACAGGAGTAAAAACAAGGGCTGGGATTACATTGATGGGGTAACAGCTAGCGTATAGAGCCCGCCAATCACTGTCTCACATTCTCTATCCGCCTGTCTCCAGTGCTAAAAGCTGCTCAGTGATGGATGAGCGCCTCATATTGCTGCCTCTTAAAGAGCGGCTCGCCAGCCGTGTCAACCAGCAATGTGCTTGTCTTGCTGCTTTTTGTATTATCTATTCCATGGCACTGGAACCTGGGGATCTTGATATTGAAATCGTGGAATAACAACGTTTACTTTTCCGTGTGTTTTTAGATATGATTTCATCAGAATATTTCTCATTCCCTTTTAACATCGGAATTTCATTTATTCCCGTACTTAAAGTTGAAGCTGAGAACTGGGGATTTTGATGTTGAAATTGTAGATTAACACAATTAACTTTTTCATATTTTTGAAAATATGAATTCATCGTAAATTCTCATAACTTACAAACCATGTCAACCAACACTCGTAGAACAAATTACCTTTTCATGTGATTTTTAAATGATTTCATCGGAACTTGTATTTATTTCCGTAATTTAAGCTAAGAACTGGGAGATTTTCATATTGAAATTGATGAATAACTGTTTTTTGTGTTATCTATTCTATGGCATTGGAATCAGGGGGTTTTGATATTGAAATCGTGGAATAATATTTACTTTTACGTGTGCTTTTTAAAATCATTTCATTGGAATTTAGTCCTGTAGTTTGAGCTCAAAACCAAGGGGGAAGTAAACTGTTATATGCATGAAGTGGAAGTATACTGTGATATGCATGAAGTTAGGCCAAGGTGGAAGTATACTGTGATATGCATGAAGTTAGGCCAAGGTGGAAGTAAACTGTCATATGCATGAAGTTAGACCAAGGTGGAAGTAAACTGTCATATGCATGAAGTTAGGCCAAAGTGGAAGTAAACTGTCATATGCATGAAGTTAGGCCAAGGTGGAAGTAAACTGTCATATGCATGAAGTTAGGCCAAGGTGAAAGTATACTGTCATATGCATGAAGTTAGGCCAAGGTGGAAGTATACTGTCATATGCATGAAGTTGGAGTGAGTGAGTGAGATTGGTTGCTTTACGCCCTTATCAACACTTTGAAGTGTTATATCAAGGGCGGGAGAGCTGAGAGGGAGGCAGTTTATGATCAAGAGATCAAGAGAGGAAGAGAGAGACAGAGAAAAGAGACAGAAAGGCCCTTTAAGGTCTTACCCAGGACCAGGCACTTTAAGGTCTTACCCAGGACCATGCATGAAGTTGGACCAAGGTGGAAGTATACTGTGATATGCATGAAGTTGGACCAAGGTGGAAGTAAATTGTGATACAGCCCCTTCAAGTTGATACTTGTATGTTATATCCATATGTGTATTACAGTGTAGTAATTGATATATTATCTTCTTGAATCAGGGTGTTCTGGTTTCTGTTGACAGATGTTTATAATAAACTGTATAATCCTGTATGATCTGTATTTTTGTTTGTGGGGCAACACAGTTTTCTTCCATACCTTCTCAGAGATGCAAAATACGTTTACAAAGACCTTCAAATATACCGCAAACAAGCAGTATCTAAACATCACCACTTTCAATTTACTACATCAAACATACAATGATAAACCAGGTCCTCCAATGATACCTGCAATATGCAGGTGGTTGCACTTTCTCTCGAATATACCTTGAATTGCATTATCGACTTGTTCTGAAAAAGGTAAGGCAAGTATTATGAATATGGTAGGATAAACCTAGCTGGTTGTTTGAAATTGACGCCGATAGTCAGAACTCCTTTATATATTATAGTGATCTGCCTGTGGTGGCAATTACGTGGTTTCACTTTTAATCACCATATTTCATTGTATGTCTTAGTCACTATGTTAGACTGATTTAACAATAGGCAGTAATCATCAACTTCTCATTATCATCATTATTCTTTATTGACTACGCTGTAATTAATATTTTTACTGTCTGGAAGTTCATCAGCATAGTAAATATGCCAAGCTAATCACAGGGCACAACGGAAAACACTTACATGTATGTACTTTGTGAGGATTTGACCTGAACTAAAAATCTGTTTAAGAAAATGGGAAATATGCTAAAATTAAACTATGTAGAACATGTATTCCCCAGTTTCCTTTCATGACATACCTTGATATTATTCAATATAAATACTACTATGTACACATTAAATAGTTATTGAGTCTGGAATTATTCGGGAAAACCCTCTGATTTTAAATTCAAAATTGCTACAAGTTTACGCTTTTTTACTTTGATGCGCAATTAACGTTATATTTCCTCATGCCTTATTTCAATGGTTGCTTCATATAAACGATCTTCTTACTACTTAGGATATAGTTAGTGATCCTCGTCAAAACACATTACTTGAGTTATTTCTCTTCACACTGCCTTTACTTCCCGGCACTTAAAACATAATAAGAGTGGATAAAAACGCACATTACGCCTGGAGAAACAAGTCAATCAAAAACATGAATCGACAGCTGGTGCATCTCATTGCGATGTGGTCGTTTCTACCACATGCCAAAAATCTGTCAAAATTGTGAGGAAAAAAAGACAAATAAGATTGGAGACAGCGGGTAGTGGAAAGTTATCGAGGGGGCGATGAAGGCATGTGGTCTCTCTTCTTTTTGTTGCCCACTTTTATTTATAATGTATTAAAAAAACACTTACAGAATCACATTAGAGAGTCTTAGAAAAGTTTGTTTATGGTTTAACATTTTGTCAATTTAGCATGTGTCGAACCATCAAAATTAGTATTATTTTAAGTACAATATTATTGTATGCTAGAGAGACATTTAAATATCTGTACTAAACGATTTACTTCTACACAATGATAACCTGTAAAAATGTTTCTAGCTTGCATCAATGTTATTGTATGTAGATGAAGCAATTCATCGGTATCCTCGTATGTACCTATACACCCATACACCCATACACCCATACACCCATACACCTAGAAAAGTCCTATATCTCAAAGTCTGAGGTTGCTCGGACATAGCTGAGTCATACACTTTCATTATCTTTACTAATTATTGATATATTAAATAACAACATACAGTATTGGAGCTAACATGCTGCTTAGAAATGGTATAGCTGGCTAAGCCCTCAAACAAAATCAAATCTAGCCAAATAGTTTATCAAACTTGTCATTGTAGCACATGAATACTGAGCCAATTGAAAAGCCCCACCAGGAATATCAGTCCAGTATAAATGAAATGTTTGTTTTAAAAATAAATTTAATTCAGATACAAAAACATTAGCACATTTAAATCACATGCAGTACACTCAACACAAGTTGAAATGTCGATCATTAATTATTCTTGATCGCCGTATATCAAACCTATATTCTTTAATCTGCATCGTGACTTTTGTGTTTGAAATAACGAAGCTTATCCAACTAATTCATTTAGATGTATTTGAAATAATGGGGACACATAATTGAGTCTGGTTTTTAAATAACCAATTCTGATAATAACACATAATGTGCGTTGTTTGCTCATTGACATTTATAAAACTAACTTTATTCTTTTCCAATTATCATTTCTATGAAGTAATACTACCCAAGAGAAATGAAAAAATACTTGATCCGCCTATGCTGGTATATGTCTGTCTACCGTTGAGTGAAGGGTCCTGGAGATATCTAGAGAGAGGTTTTTCTAGGGGAGGAACAAAAAGAGAAAAAGACCCAAAACAAAGGCCAGGGTGTGGTGAGACGTGTGCTTTGTTTCTAGGTAGGAGAGGTTCGGTATGCAGACAGTTGTATCAGGGTAGGGCTTCGCAATTTGACAGCACATTGCCAAGAAAAATATTTTCTAGAGAGCAAACAGAAAAAAAGAACCAAAACAAAAACCAGGATGAGGTAGGGGTGTGCTTTGTGTTGAGGCAGGAGAAAAGCAGTATGCCTATGCATATGTATCAGGATAGACCTTCTCAATTTGACAGTATATTGTTATTGTTACATCATGTTACAATCCTTCATATAACATTATGAAGAAGCATATTTGTGATTGTTATTACCAGGTTAGTCCTCTCCCATCAAAGCATATTATATTCTAGAAATCCTCCACCATCAAAGCCAAAAATCAGGAAATGAAATAGCAGCGAGAAAAAGAGAAAGCTCAGGACCGTATACCATGATACAAGATGTTGGATTAAGCTTGGTGGATTGTTTTCCACATGTTTATACGAAGCAAACATTTGAATATATTGAATGGAATAGAGCGTTTACTTGGGAATTAAGTCTGCCATTAACAAAGGCAAGATGATTGGTGTATTGTAATTAAAGGGGTTACATGGAGCAATACCTTTGTATCTTTATTTTAAACATTTGTATTGGCCACAACAAGTCAGTTACTAAAGAACGCATAACTTACGTGTATGGTTGTCTTATATAATCTCACCAGTACATAAAAGAAAGTCGATGGAGGATTGAAAACAAGCTAGTTGGACTTTGCGTTGTTATTTTCCTGTCGTAACATAGGGGTCTGCCTTTAAAGCTGTATTCTCAGCTATGACAATAAATGAAGCCTTACCATAGCCTCACCATATTATGATTTATAGGACTGATGTATTTAATATTCTGCTGCTGTGAGCAGAGGATGTATGTGTGGACATTGATGAAGCCCTGCAGCAAAAGCAATCAGGCAAAATACCAAAAATTATGTCAAATTACGTCTAGATATAGATGGGAAACAAACGGAACAAAGATACAAAATATTTTAATAAGCAACCAAAGAGGGAAGATGCCTTTTTGGTATAGACACTTTCATAACACATACGGTAATTTTCTTTAAAAAATGATCTAACATTTGTCCATATGATTGTGTTTTATAGATCATCTAAACATAACTGTTGCTCCAAGACAGTAGATACAATCTTCCCACAAGGCCAACAAACACCTCCTAAAATATCGTTTTCAATATGAAATATCGCGAGACCAAGAAAGATGGACGATATCTCAACTGGTGGCTGTGATATGTGGGTTTTAGCATGACAGATAGAGTGTTGAGAGGGAGAGGTGGTGGAGGCGGCGCCGGGGGTGGTATTGCAGCATGATATTAGATGTGGCCACTTAGCTCAGATTGCTCTCTTTACCAGCAATGAGCGGCTCACCGCCTTCACCTGCAGCCTGCAACTGCTCAGCACCACCCCCACCACCACCCCCACCACTCCACCACCACCACCTCCACCCCTATAGACCCATCTCTCCCACTTCTCTGACTTTAATATTTGTGCCTCTCCCAGATCCCATGGTATGGCAATGAAGCTAAAATTAAAGTATTTTATGTAATTTTCTGACGGTGACGAGTGAAATTGCCTTTAAGGGTTTAGTGTCTCATTTTACTTTGTTATTAGTAATGTGACCAAATTTGGTATTATTGATGGTATGTCCATTTCTCCCTCTTCCTTTCTCCCCCTCTCTCCCCTTCCCCCCTCTCTCTTTGTCTCCCTCTATATCTTCCCTCTCTTCTTTCTTCCCGCGTCCTCTCTTTCCCTCACATTGCCTCCCTCGCCCCCTCTCTTCTATATAAACCCTCATTACTTCTACTTATCCACCCCCACCCCCTCCTCGTCTATACCATACTCAATCCTTCTCATCTGCCATTGTCCTCTTGAATACCCTATATTCATTCTCCTCTCTCACATTAATCATACCCCGCCCTTCTTCTCCTAACTTCTCTCCTAGTATTCATACTTTCATGCGGTAAATCCAATAAGCCATATGGCTCAGTTTACCCCGCATAGAATATTATCATATACTATGAGTAATAGCGCCTGTCGTCTTGACTGTTTTTTTTTGGTTTTTGGTTTTGTTTTTAATTGAACAATTACAAGGCCAAGTCAGGCGCCTATTGTTTACATACTATGTATATAAGCAAAGGTGGTAACGTTCTCGGTTGTAGTTTTTGTGTTTGGTAGTTTTTCTAGTTGCTAGTTCTCCAGATGATAACCTTCAGGTGGTGGTTTTCCAGGCTACAGGTTTCTGACTGGTAGTCTCTGCCAGTCCACATTGTTCCACTTCCCGATCACCACATTGTTCTCTCTGCGCATTTCCTACCACCTTCTTATATCTATCCTTCTCCCTCCTTCCTTCCCTCCTACCTCCGTCCTTCCCTCCCTTCCTCTTCCCTCTCATTTTCCTCCCTCTTTACTACCTCCTGCTCAATTTCCCTCCCTCTCTCCCTCCCTTACGTCCCTCGTTCTACCTTCCTCTTTCCCTCTCGCCGTCCCTAACCCTTTCTCCCCCTCCTTCCTTTCCTCCCTTTAATATACATGTACTCCCTCTGCACTCCCTCTTTCCTCTGTACTCCCTCCCACCCTCTCTCCTTCTCTCCCTAAACCTTCTCTCTCTTCCTCCTCCCCTTCCATCTCCCTCCCTCCCTCTCACCTCCCACCTTCCTCCTCCACACCTCCCCCTCCCTCTCCACCCCCTCTATCTCATAGCTTCTCATATTTCCTCTCCCTCATCCAACCTCACACCTCAGTACTTTCCACAAGTCATCAGGCAATGTCAGTGTTTTCCCCACAATATCACTCCTGCTAATAGACATACCTCCTAATTACCAATACCGATATCCCATCGCCTCTTCTCTCTAAATGGATTTCCATGTTCCACCCGAGCTTATTTCCTATGCCAATTCTGTGCCTGTAATCACTGCGTGTAATATGACAGGCGTTTCATTGGCTGCCGTATTCACTCAATGTCAGTGCTTTCATTACATACAACAAGTATTAAAGCTTCATAAGCCGTACTGAGCCATCCCCCTCTACGGCAGAAATAGTAATTACCACATTCCCTCCAATAGACACCAAGGGTTTGAATATAGATGCATTGGGTCTTATTGCGATGACTTAAGAAACACATTGATATATTCAATACAGTCTTGAGATTTGAGATGTTGGAATCTGTTACTACATGATGTGCCTCTAAGTCATCTAGCAATGCAACTAATCACAGGTCTGTATTCAAATGGTTTTAGTTCTACGCCAGCCCGTGAAGGCTGAATGTGTGTTTGTACGCATGTGAACGTGCCTTTATTCCTGTATTATATGTTGCATAGAAAATCCTTACTTAAAGTTTTCCTTGCTCAACTATTTTTTCTTACTGTAGGAAAACAAATTAGCATTGTCTGTATAGATAATTCCTTCCCTAAATATTCAGCCCCTGGCCTGATGTAGGTTGGTTGATAGTTTTCCAGGTTGGACGTTTTCCTATTACCGGGAACCTCTGGGCGATTAGATCAGGAGGTTGTGTTGCTTCGGCTGGTCTATTGGCCCAGAAACAGGAACAGGAGGGATCTGCCCGAGCTCTTGTTCCTGGGCCAATTTCATTTGTTGGGATGTTACTGTCATTAACAACAAATTATAAATGATTTCGGAGCAAAATTAACCAGTGGAAGGCCATGAACTTGCAGTTTTGAGCAGTAAAATTAATATTGTTTTTTATGTTCGTTGATGTAAGCGTTCGGCCCGGAAGCGGATGTTCAACACTAGTAGGCATGGTCTGTAGGCCCACAACTAGCTACAACTGCCCCCGCCATTCTAACAAACGGCGACTATTAGATTCCAGTAGTTGTGTTAGATACAATACGGTATGCTCTCTCCAGCCATCCTAGTTCCCGCCTACTGAGAGAAAATGTTGAACATTAACTCTCCAATAGACACTTATTGATGCACTGGGTGACGTTCTAGGACGTGAAATAAAGAATTAAAGGTGTGGATAGTTTGACATGAGAAAGCAAAACCACTAGTGCAAGGAAACTGTTGGAGTAGCACTTTAACTGCTGAAAGTGAGGAAAATATGTGAATGGAAAGAGAGAAGAAAAGATGGGAGTGTGACAGAATGGCTGAAGGCCTTCTCCTGTCACTTCTAGTGTTCTTGCCATCATGTAGAGGGCGGTTCAACAGGAGCTATGGATGTACCTGGGCTTATTCAGAATAGCTTTCACTCCTGGGGCCTGTTGTATAAGCTAAGGAAAGGAAAATATCCAATATTTCATGAATCAAAATGATGCAGAATATACCATCCCTGGGGCCTGTGGTATAAGCTAAAGAAAGGAACGTTGGGTGTGAAAATGTCTACACTTTTCCTCCTTCCTAATAATACAAATGTTTCCCGGTATTAAGGGCCTAGTCAACTAAGCCGATTCTCATGCGATTCTCACAGAATGTAGTGCAAAACAGTCTTTTGCGGCACAAAATCACATGAGAATCGGCTTGGTGGACTAGGCCCTTTATGTGCATTATATAGGCTATTCCTACCAGCTGGGAAATGCACGTAAGAATGAGTTATGTTCTTTCCTTCAGGTCAAGGAATTTCACCAACACAATTCCTTACTTTAGCTTATACAACAGGCCTGAGGCCATTCACTCCACGTTTTAAGGTTCATTAGTATTCAGAACAAGACCCCGTTGCATAATGAATCCTTACTTGAGTTGTCTTAGTTACTTACCCTTGCTAAGCAGCTGCTAAGGAACTTTTAGGGAATGAATTTGCTGTACAGTTAATGCTAATTTCTTACTTCAGCAAGGGGAAAAAGCTGAACAAGGAACATTTTAAGTACGGATTTCTTATGCAAGAGGCCCGAGATGTTCACATGCTAAGATATATTTTTTTTTTTTTTGCACATTTCTTTATTCAGGAAGAAATAAGGCATATGCCTAAATAACGTTGTAACGACTAGGGTAAACCCTATCTCCCGCCGCCCCCTGATTGTGACAACTTGCGGGTTTCATTTCATTACTAGGTGTCATGTATCGAACTGTTGCAACATAAACTATTCAGTGCTACTATATGTAGAACAATGATGATTTAATGAGATGAGATGTATGTGATATTTAAGAAAAAGTTAGAAAAAGGTGGTAACGAAATATATAATCAATGGAGTACGTCAGAGCTGCCGCTGCACATTGTAGTTTCAAGCAGCACATTTCTTTTATTCAAGGATTCAGATGCGTGTTGAAAGAACTGAAGTTTCTTCTATTTTAAGTATTTTGAATCGACAAAATAATAATGAAATCAAACAATCAAGTATAAGAAATGGGGGTTTGGCGTGTGTAGGTAACAAAGATTCGGATCTATATTTTTACGATTAAGCCGTGTACCATATTTTACTATGAAATAATTTAGTCAGTTAGTGAGTTAGAAGTAGAATTGGCCAAAATAGAAATGTCGTATTTATTATTTCAAGGTATAGAGGAAAAACATTTCATAACAAGTCTTATTTATTCTCGAAATTAGTTAGAAACGCAGCTTAAAATGGAGTACTATATCGATCCACAATGTCTTCACAGGCCAAGAAAGATCTTCTTTCACTGTTCAATATAATCTCGTTCCAGTTCTCTGAATAATCCATTTGGCTGAAGCAAATCAGATGAGGCAAAAAATGGAGGTGTGACAAGGCATAAATTAATAATGTGAGCAAGTTCGCTTTCAAAAACCGAATGTTATGTGATGGAAAAGATAATGAAATGAAGATTTAAAAAGGGGCACTCGAGGAGGTCGTCTGGGCTTTGTTTGCAAAGAATGGGCGTTATAATATGAAACGCTTTCATCTTTTTATTCTATAAAAACGTCTTAGTACTGTGAAAGGTGGCCAGGGTATTGGTCGAAATATTACACTCTTCGTGAAATGATATCTTGACATTTTAAGTGCATGTAAAATGGTAGATTAATCATTGATATGAAAAGCAATTATTACATGGAGTGAATGACAGGGGGGACAAAAGGTCTTCCAAATTGAGGAAAGGGACCTTGATTTTGTTTAATGTTGTTGTTGATATTTGTCATACTGGGTATACCACCATTTTTTTCAATTGGCCCACTTTTATTATGGAATACAACAACCAATGTTTAGAAACATAGTGTGATAGCATTGTTAATATTTGGATCTTATTATGTCTGTTTGCATACATCAAATTATATCACGATATAATAACAGCAATATTCACTGCCAGTTGCCAATAATTGAAGTTGCTCATCGTACATTCAAAACTAATCAGATGATGATGGTTAACCATTTCACCAAGACACCATTGTTTTATCTAAAATATTGAGGCCTGTGAAATCTATCTTATTTTATTTACACCATTAATCCCATTTCATCCAGATTGCCCCTGTAGATCAGCAAAAAACAAAATCATAAAAATGTTCTAGAAAAAGCCATGAATTCATGAAAAACTCAGGAAATTCGGGGAAATATAAATTATTCTTCATTTTCTTTATTTGAATTTTCTATTGTACAATACTCCGGATACAGGAAAGAAAAAACCGAGAAAAATGTTTTGGGATGCCTTTAGCTGGGAATACAGCTGTAAGATGAATTTACCGATGTGCAGTGCATCACTTAGATCAGGAAAGTCAGTATGATGTAAAATCGTCTTCTGTGTTGAATTAGATTATAATAAAACATTGTTCATCGGGCAGTGGGTGGGAGAAAAAGCTCTTCTCCGTCCAGTGGTCGGTGTAAAAATAGCCAACTACATCACCAAACGAGCCGTAACGTCCCTCTTTATTTCATCATCTATATTCCCAATCCAGCCAAAAGTCACCAAGATATTGGTGAAATATTAAAGAATTATTGGGCCTGTACTTTGTGACGTAAAACCAAAACCGTGTTGTTCTCCTTATATATTAATTTGAGAAATTTTGCAGAGAAGGTCAACATCTTCTTGATGACTTCTATATGAGTTGGGAATGGATAGACAATAATTTATATTAGAAAATCTTGCCGTTTCACCTTTTGTCGGAAATAAACAGGCAATCCAGCTTTACGGAGGCATATCACTGAGATACTTTATGCATACAGTCAGAGTTTTCACTCAATTCTCAGAATTTTACCAACTTTCATCATATTTCTTTTCATCATATTAGCAAAATGTGTGTTTTTAAAATTGTATTCTTTTCAGGCTTCATCCCCTCTCTCCCAGCCCCAGCCTAATTCCAGTTTTGAGAAGTTAACTTATGTATGCGTCAGCTGGAATATGAGAGTAACATAGATAAGAGGACGATTAATTAGAAGGAAAGAAATGAGAGGAAACAGATGGCAAACAGTGGCTTGTTGCATTATTAAAAAGGAAGGAAAAAGCGCAATATATCACTCCTCACATGTATACATAAACCATACAAGCGTATACAATATACTTGTCCACATTCAATCTTGATGTACTGCCCCATTACAGTACCATCATATGTACGAGCAGGTGGATGGGCAAAACTTACATCAGAAGAAATATTATGTAGTGATCTTTCTTTTAGTTTCATTGAAACAGTTTGGTACATATATATTCCTTTTCTTATATGAAATCATTACTTTAGTTTTGTTTATATGAATAATTATGATATATATAGTATATATATAAGTATCTTTATATCCCTTTAGTATAAATCAATCATATCAATAAGGCTGGGAAAAGGTCAGCGTTGTCAACTCAATGTTGGCTTCCCAGGCTAGCGATGGCACATTTTACTACACTAATCTATTTTAATAATCTTATATTTCATATTCCATGATTAAAGCTTTATTTTTTCTACATTTCCTGGCATTATAAAGCTGTATTCCGAGCATGTTATTATGAAATAGTATCCAAAATAATCAGTGACTCCAATCATATGATGCATATCATGGAATGGTCTGCCAATGCCCACAAAAGAATGTATTATACCTTCTCATGTCCTCCATTGTTGTGTGATACATTTGATATCGCCAGTGTCTGGTGCTGGCGACCATAGCCAGGAGATATTATGAGCCCAGATGCCCAGACCGACCAGGCTGACCAGATGACCTTTTATCCACAACTTTCACCCTTGCCCATCCAGGACACCACTTTAATAATATCCATCATACTTGTGCCTAGTTATTTATATCTTTAATCTGCTTAATACAAAAAAGGGTATCACAGTATTAGGCAAGAGTTCCAATGATTGGTCCCCCCAAAAGTTTAACTCGATTATAAATCAAATCTATCTCAGATCCAATAAATAAATACATTTAATAGATCTTAAACTAAGATCTGATAACATTTTCTTCATAAATCCACCATCATCCTTCTTCCCTGACTATAGGAGTCTGGGGATTCATGACACACTATTGTATGTAGCAATTGTCGCGAGCGTGTTGTATTGGGGATATAGGCAGAGTGAGAGAGCCATGAGACAAGATGGACCCGACTATGTTTCATTTCCAATGCTAACAAATCCTGATTGCTTTTCATTAGGCAATGAGACATGGGTGCGCCTCACTCGTTTGCCTGAGAGGATTGGCACAGGGGGAATGGTTGATATCAACAGGAAATGTACAATTCACCTTCACTCTCAAATAAACCAATGTAAGACACAACTAAAGTTCAAAATACAGTCCAGTCGGTTGAGGCGTAAGGGTCAATTAATATTAAAAAATAATGAGCGGTGAGGTAAAATGTTCTTTCTTGGTGTGCTGTGATTGGCTGGAACAGGTCATGTGACCAAACACCGAGTAAACAAGCTCAAGTGGGTGTGGCCTCTCCCCTGGTATATTGCTGCAATGGGTTGTATTCATATGGGTTGATAACATTTGTATTTGATCTACATGTACAGATAATTATTGTCAGAAGAGACTCCTCTGTAAACAGGTTGTTCAGTCTCTTCCATTTGCTGCATGTCGTTTCATCAATACGATTAGAGGTGTAGGTGTTCTATATAACAGTAAGACTCGTTTTTATCTAAGACAAGAACCAAACTATACATGTACAATCATGTTAAATGAATATAACCATTCCAAGTATGTCAGTGATGCACAATACATATTTTGATGGATGAATACAACGTTTACTATGTCTAATTGAAAGGAATAGCCAACTGGGATACATGTCTGAGAATGACCAGCCAGACACATTCCCAATCATAACTGAACAAGTTTTTAATCACAGCAATACCATAACTATATTTACATGGAATGCAAGTGATTGTTCTGAAACAGAGTAACAACGGACGAAGAGAAAATGTGCATATCATCGTGAGTGGCAAAGCAATTGGCGATAATGCGTACATTTTCATTCAGAGTGTGTCCAGGACACTGTTTCAAAACAATCACAAGTTTGTATTCCATATTTATAACACAGCTACCATGTTTAAATGGTAGCTGGTCATTCTCCAGACATTGTTTACATAGAGCTAAAAAATAACAAATGCCTTTGCATCTCAAGCAAGTCACTCTGCAGAAATCACATGTGTTTTCTCTAAACAAAAGGCACTGTGCAGATCTACATGTTCTTGAGGTGGCAACAAGCTAAGATGTCATATAAATGTACTGAAATTTTATGAGATATGCTATATCTATAACTGTTCAGCCTAATTTAGCATAATTGACTAAATGTGTAGAGCTGCTGATTGTACATTTTCTGATGCTCTGACCCGAATATGCAGCGCCGCCTGCAGGGAAAGGGCAACACCAGGACAAATGGGCTGCACAGTACTCCACCAAGATGTCCGCCATTGATCATAGCGTCGATAATACAAGGATATATGCCTACAGTTGTCAGAGCTACTTCCTTTACCCATGTTGCACTGCACATTCTCTATCCGTCTGATTATCTTAAAGCTACATTCTCAGCATTATGATTTAAAGGACTGAATCTAGCAATATTCTGCTGCTGTTATGCAAGAATTTGAAAGTGAGTCCGCCGAGAGAAAATGGAAAAAGGATGGAACAAAAAAAAGAAATGTTAACTGCTTTAACTCAAGACAATAAGAAAGGACTTTGCCCATAGCTTGTTTTATTTTTCATTATACCTTTCTAGCGGGTAATATGGAATGACATAGGCAACAGCATTGGCGCTCATACCACATACAGCAGGTAATAAGGCCTGAGTATTACCTGCTACACTTGCCATTAATTTCCATCGAATTTTCACTATTTTTTCGCCATAAATATTAGGAAAAGTATAATAAATACAAAGTGTTTATGCCTCTCTTTAGTACCCCTACAACAACACAGGTAACACACAGGCTGGAGAATGCCCCATTATCGCAATCTAGTATTGAATAACAAGTTTTCATATTAAAATTCTTCCACCCCTACCAAATCACATCTACCCCGATAATGAATAAACGTGGCGTAGGCTAAAGTTTCATCAAATTATGCTTTGATGTTTGCAGATTATCATCTTGTTTAGACAAATATATCAAGCTATACCTTGTATTGTTAAGTTTATATACCAAATAATTAGTATAATAAAGCAAAGGGGTGGGGAAAATACCGAACTAAATACATCCTTATCATCCTTGCTTCTACTGTGATATGACCAATATCTTGACAGCTAATTATTGGAAATGCACATTCAATGGACAAGATGCCATGGCAACCAAATATCACCAAAAGGTCTTCCCTGGTCTCGAATTTCATTCTGTTAATTGGATTCATACTTGACTGGTTCTTGAAAAGAAACCTTGCAACACTTGAGTGGGTAATATTTTTGTTTTAATGTGATAAAATATTTTTTTAGTCTGAGAAATCGCCAACTGTTCGTTTTGGAAGTAAAAAGCAGAAAACGTGAACCACTCACGTCCAACGCTGTCTCAGAGGTCCTCTCCAGCCTACTTAATTTGCATGTTTTCCTGTAACTATATTTATTTTGTTTTCTTCTTTTTGTATTCCTGTGTGGGGAGAACTTATTTTGTCAGTGAGTGAGTGAGCGGGGTGCCAGTCAGTGATGTAGGGCAGTAGTGGTGAGACAGGGTTGGGGTAGTTAGTGACCATGGGTAGGAGCTTTAGGGGCAGTGGGAGTTTGTAGCACCCATGGGACCGTGGGCTGGAGTGACAGAGGTAGAGGCAATGCATCTTATTAGTCACTGCCTTGAATAGTCCTGGGGTTATAACAACCAGAGGCAGAGACTAAACAGATTAACAACCTTCATTTCGGGCCTGCTGGTGCACAGTGCATCAGCAGCACCTCAACATCGGTCATTAATCCTGTAAAGAGAGAATGTGGTTTGGAGTGGCATAGGTAGTGAAAACAGGACTAAAGGCTTAGTCACTCTCTTGAACAGTCTTGACCAACTTATGACCAGTTATGACCATCTTAGGCAGAGACTACAAGGGTTAATTAACTCCATTTCCAGCATGACGATGCACTGTTTGGCGCATAATCAAAAAGTAAAACAAAGCGGTTATACACAAACAGTTCCTCAATATTTGATATTATTAAATGCCTTAGTAGTATAGCCGTGTGAGTGACCATGGGCTGGAGTGACAGGGGTAGCGAGACAGGGCAGTAGTAGCCCTGTGAGTGACCATTGGGTGGAATGACCGAGGTAGTTAATTAACACTTTACCCCTAGTATAGACTGACTTGGGCAGTAAGACAAGGCAGCATTAACACAATGATTGAAAAAATTCACAATTCATTTGAACTTCACAAGAACGTAGCCCAAAGTGTGCTGAATAAATGTGATAAGCTTAAATGGAAGAATCTGCCTATTTCAGAAAAAGAACCCTTAAGGCGAGGCTAGTTTTTATGAAGGCCATCACATCTGATTTCCAGCTGTAATTGTAATTGTGTATTCGCGTGAAGGGAAGATAACGCAGGCTGTTGTCCTTCGGTTCTTTATGCAATGAGAGCCCCGTGTGCCCAACTAGGGAACTATCGTTATCTGACCGTATATCTGATGCCAAGGAGAGTATTTACAATGTATTGCCTATTGTTCAGAAAATGTTTGTAGAATATAATGTACATAGATGGGGGGATAGAGACCAATTTATGTACAATTTGAAATTAAAACTCTCCTAAAATAGATTCAGAATTCATTAGAATTAATGAAATTACGATATTGTTTTGAACTTCTACATATATTTATCAAAGAGATTTATGGTTGGATTAGACAAGAATAATATAATAAAATGCTTTGAACGAGATGTTCTGACTAAACCCGAACCAAATATTCCCTGAATTTGTAAAGTTTAAAGAAATTGAGTAGTGTAGTGGTACTTCATTGTGCTTCATAGTTTATACTATACTCATTCATAAACCCGCAATAAGGGATTTGCAAGTACTAAAAGAATAACCTCTGGTTCTAACAGTGTACAGAGAACTAATGGACGGGACGGTTCTTACAGTGTATACTTAGGGAACTTATCTGAGCACCTTTATTTTCTAATACATGTAAGTGTATAGGCAACTAATAGGAGAACCTCTGTGCCTTACAGTGTACATGCAACTAGTGGAATAACCTCTTTGTCTAACAGTGTAGAGGCAACTAATGGAAGCGTAAGGGCAGAATACCCGGGGGCATGTTGATGGAGCAGGCCAGCATGCGGAGTTTCTGCTTAATCTCTGGTGCATGCCTCCAGTTGCTTATTACTCAGGAGGGATAGCCCTGCCTTAAGACTGAATGCAGGAGGAAGACGTACTATAGCCCTGCCTTAAGACTGAATACTGGAAAAGGACGCACTGCCCTCCCTACCGCCTGCATATTCTCCTCCAGGCTTGCTAGACCTTACCTTCCACCTGTTCTTCCTCTTTTTTTTTTATTTTGATTCAATTTTTATTCAGAAGGCAGTAAGGTATACAACTTATATATACATTTAAATTCACTGCTACGTTATGGTTCGCCCAGGTAACCATAAGTTGGTCTCCCCCTGGGTACTGATCTGCTGTATACAGATACGAATAAAACCCATTATAATTATGATTAATTTGATCATTTTTATGATAATTAAATCATACTTTATGAGAGAGCTACCACCTTCATAAATCTTCAGCATTTTATATGCAACCGACGCCCTCTGAAGACTACCATAAGGACTATAATGTCATGTGATCCTGGGACTGAACTGAACGGTGGTCATTCTTGCCATTGGAACTGACCAGAGAGGTTGTTTTCTCCCAACCCACCACCCAGAAAACGAGAAATAGTTATAAAAAAAAGACTGATTACACTTGGAGAAACTGACCTAAAACCTCAAATCATGAATTCTTAATCCATGAAGGGCCCCTGATAATGATAATTCTTAACTGGCCTCTCTTGTTATTGTTATTAAATTCACGAGCAAATCAATTATAAAGTTACATGGTGTAATAACCCAGACGCTCATGGAATTGCATAAGATCTCAGAGTGAATTGTGTCGAGAAGAGATGTCTTCCATTCCATCTCCTATTGTTTTCCTTACACCAATACATTCGCCGTTACCTCTCCTTCCCCCTACTTTCTCCTCTTCTTGTTCTCCGCTCTATACTTAGCTGCCCGTATCGTTCTCTTCCACCCCCATCATCTCCTTCCCCCTGATCTTCTGCTAGCCTTCAAGGTGTACCAATCCCGATGTTTCGATGTACATTTTCCATCTATGTTTGGTATTTCGTTTATTATTATTATCTGTTTTTCTGTATCTGGCATCCATTGGACAACCTGAGCAATCAGCAATGGACAACCAATTTTCGAAATGACATAAATAATACTTTTAATTTAATTCAATGTGTCTCTTGGATCACAGGTTAATCCTGCTCTTTCTTCTCCTGCTCTTCCTTTTCCTCCAAACCGTCCACCATGTGATCCTTTTCTATTTCCACCTCGTCGTGCTCCCCTCCCCCTCTTGCATGCTCTTCCGTCTAGCTTCACCTTCCATCTTTAACTCTTAAATTTCCTCTCCTCTTTCTAACTCTTCCTCTTTCTAACTCTCTCCCACCACTTACTCCCACCACTTACTTCTCCACCCTACTCCTTTCTCCTCCACCTCCACCTCTTTCTTCTTCTTTCTCGTTCCTCACTTCTTCTACCTATTCCAACCTTTTAGCCTTGGAGCAATTTACTCAGTGTGGAAATTGTGGCGAAATGACAACCTGAAAGTTACAGAATTTAACTCTAAATCATACCCTATACTCTTTACTATTCTCTATCCCCGACCAACTCTTCCTCCTCCTTTACCTAATTACTTCTACCTTCTCCGTCTTGTCCTCCGCCTTGTCCTTCCCTCAAGGTATAGTTCTGTTTCCCATTAGTATAAGGATCTGCTTGCGTATCCATATTACCATATGTATGGACCAAGGCCTCAGAACATGCACATTCTGGGTTTTAACAACCGAGGATATTTGCTAGAAATTGTTTGATAAGCTGACACTAAAACTTTATTTTATATCAGAATATATTTTTAGCTATCACATAGTACAACATGTACTCCAATATCCCCAATATTTCACTTTTATCGCTACAATAACAAATGTGACAGTTTGAATATAGAAGAACAAATTTGTCTGCAAGCTGTATAGGGCTGTATATATATATTGTGCTCTCAAATGCGATCCCCCAATGGAATATGGATCGATTTGATATGTTCCAATTCACGTTCTAAAGGCTTTTTCTTTTGCCCACAATGGTCATGACCTCTGTGAGCAAGGGTGACGAGTAGGCCAGTGAGCAATAATCGCGCGCTCTCAAGAGAGCTTGGTAAAGAAACCTACTTCCGCTTTGCCCTACCGGCGGTATATCGCACTAGTCCCTCCATGAACACCCATTGGGAATTGTCTCAAATCCCAGAAGACAAAACACAGGACCGGTATGGCATCCCTCACTCAAATTTACTTTCATTTAAGGCAGGATTTATTTCTTGTGTAGACCTACATGTCTCTGGGAAATTGACGACCGCCTTTGGACGACACGCGTCCACAGAAAGCTGTCCAATACGTTGGGCCGGATTTACAGAAAATAGGAGCTTCAGGCCAAATAGGCTGCTCGGCCGGACGCAGCTATATTATCATGAGGCATACCTATTACAAGCCCGCAGGCAGATTTGTCAATCCTTAAAGTATTAATGAGGAAAAATGTCACAGACACCAATCTCATTATCACACATATCACGTTATTTGAAATGAGTGAATTAAGCCCACGAGAAGCAATTACAACTTATTGGTCCTGAATCCAAGACTGGGACTCCTTCATTGCCTTCGTAAATTCCTGTTGTTACGTGGAATGGTTCTGAGTTAAATGTCTTCTCGGTCAAAAATGATCAGGATCATTGGAGGCCTGGGGAGCCATTTTGGTCTTCGGAATGCGTGTGCATGCTTCCTTTCTAGAAAGATTTTTGGGTGGGTATAATTTTATATAGATTGTTAAGGAAAATGCTACTCAGATTTGTTAAAATGGAGCTTTTTATTCATAGCCCTAAATTTGGGTCTTCTCCAGGGGTGTATTGATTTTTAATATGAAACATGGGGCTTGGGGTTCAATAGCTTCAAAATGATACTATACTATATCAAAATATAACGAAATAGCCAAACTGAAGGAAAATACCAGTCTGGTAGTTATTTTAGCATCCCTGCCCATAAATACTGATATGATCGTTAAGATAAAAGTCTTGGACAAGACCAGTCTCCTGAAGTGATACATTCAGTAGAAATGTCTGGCCTGGGATACATTTCGCCCAGGCATCGATCATACATGGGACAGATCATCAGAATATGATCGTGCAGCAGACCAGTAAGTACCATATAAAGAATGAAACCGAGCTCCAAAACTCATCAATTTATATTGTAAGATGATCTTGACTATCAATCAAAGAGCCGGTTGCACTCTATATGAATGTTACGGTAACCCCCTATCTGCCTCATAGTGTAACCTGCATTGAATTAAATAGAATAATGTTCTCTGGTTTAGCTCATTTTATTGCCATGCGCTCCCTCAATTACACAACTAGGATGCTTTAAATAGTATAGAAAAACATAATACGTCGTACCATTTGAAGAATAAGCAGTACACAAAACAAGAAAATCTGCAGTTAACCCAAACAAATAGAATGTAACTAAAATTAAAGAAGGTACGATAATGATATTGTTCTTAGACTAATGGGTCAGGTCGTCAGAAAATGCAAAGTTAGCAGCAAAATTCTACTAAATTTTTCTTTGGGAAAGGAAATATAAAGATATTTATTTTTGTTAAACCTGTATTACAAGCTAACTTTCTATTCTATGGTCTATTCATACCCAACCATCAGAATGTCCCCGGAATTATTCTTCCGGTGATCCTCCGAAACCCCACTTTTTCAGTGTGACAATCTTTCATTTTTTTAAACTTGGGGAATCCTCAATGATAACATTGCCTAGATACTTCATAAAGGGCACTTAAAGTACCCAAATCTGTTGGAAAACCCTCTAGTTTGAACATTATTTCTACTGGACCAAGATAGGCATATACATTCACCCACAAGATAATACTCGCAGTAGCTGTTATTATTTCAAAACACACAAATCAGAAACTTAGAAATATTAGAGAATATTTGAACATGCTCCTGGTAATTTAATGCCTATAATGTTTGTTTGGAGGGTTTTTAGCCTTTTTTATTCAGGCTTTATCAAGATTTAATAAGTCTTTCATTTCAGGTCAATTGATATAGAAAATACACATATACATAACGCGAATATTTTCATGTGTCGCCTAACTTCCATAATTAATGCTACACCAGGAGACACTATACAGTATAAAAGATGTCATAGAAAGAGAAAAGATGGCATCCATAATTGTAGGGGAAAAGTTGGCTTCTTCTCTGCATCTAGATATAGTCCCTTGTGTCATTGAATAGTTGTAGAGATTATGAAAGCGAAATAAAGAGAGAATAAAAATTCTTTTGTCTGGAGCCATGTTCTCAGAACCGGCTTCTTGTCCACTTGCTATCGACTTAGACGCCGACGTCTGGGCGTGACAACACTTCCGGTCAGCTAATTTCTTCCCGCCATGGTCTCCATCATTTATACTTATATTGACACTACATATCAATACCAACCATCAAGAGGCTGACAAATTGCAGTGCTATTCCTCTTTTCTCTATGTCGCTACTTTATAACAGTGAAAGATACAGAACTATAAAAGGATTCTGGAAAAAGCCATAAATCCATGATAAACTCGAGTAATTCAAGGAAATACCAATTTCATTTCGCATGGACTATTTAACAGGGATCTCGTGTAAATAGCCATGTGTATTACATTTTTTTATAAAACGTACAAGACTTCATTTTCCTCATTATGCAACTGGTTTTCATAGAACATTTATACAAGCTATGGTGTTGGTGAAATGATCTTTCAATTTTTCTATAAAAATGTTGCTAAATATTTGTATGTCAGATTTGAACTAAATCCATCCTAGTATGCACTGTAAAAGGGTTCTCTACTGGCTGCGGTATGCTCTGCGGTAAACCTTGAGATGTTGTTGTGATGGTTATGTAGGTGGAGAGTGGTGAGGTAGCCAGTGAACCCTGTAGGGATAAAAGATGATAAATATAAGATATGTTTGAGTACATTTCGTCTATTACGTTCTCTCAAAAGATCTGTTTCCTTATGTCAAACTGTCTTCTGAACAAAGCTTGTGTCTACAATTTGAGCTACTTGAGAGGATTGATGAAGACGAATTGTACATTTTCCGCAGACTTCACCCCTCTTATGAATAATGTGGCATTATATGGAACACTTTACCAGCACATAGAGCCCCGAGTCTAATCACGAGAGAGAAGCAACATTATACCCACATCCATCCTAATGACCTGCCAGTATGAGTATGCAGTTCGCTGGTCCATGAAAGATGGTTTTCATTGTGCACTTGATCTTGTTCACTGATCAATCACCCTCAATATGACTTGACTAAGCTGTGCTGTGCTCAGCCCTGTTGTCGTAAGATATCCTAACTTAAAGCTGCAGTCTCTGCTAACATTGATAAAAGAAATAGAGATTGTCTGCTTCTTGTTCCATTCTTTCCCTACTAATCTAAATGAAAGCCTTTTGACCAGAATTGTAGAAGAGGATTTGACCCTGCTGTTTTTGTTGCAGGGTTTCGTGAATAACAGTCCACATAAATTTATATTTGGATCCTTGGCTGCATGCCTTTCTTTCACTTATTATCGCTCACTGGCGCTCGTTTTCTGTCGGCCAATTCGACTTCCAAATTGTGTCTTAACATGTGTCAGCAGCAACATTTTGATGACTTCAGTTCTTCGTCGTCCAGTTTTAAGTTAAAGTGTGTCCAAACAAACTCAGATTAACATAAATGTACCTTATTCAGCTATATTACTTAAACTTCTGCTTGACATAAATTCTTTTTCATTTTGAAAGTTAATTTTCAATTCTGTGTGATGCGTTTGGTTGTAAATATTTGAACGGCCTGACTCATTTGAGCTGCAGTCATGTTTTGGCCTGTAATCTTTCATTAATAAATCTCTTCACAATTTGAATATATTTCCATAATTTATGGATAAAGGAATCAATAAAGTGCGGGGTGTTCAGTACATGAATACTACCGACCACTTTATGAAATATATGCTCAGGAGGATCCTTAGTTACGGATTTGTTTATGAAACAGGGCAAACATGTTCTACACACTATAATATAACATTTACCAAAATGTATATTCTGGTACAACATTACATTCCTAGCTATCTTTGAGTTAGAAATTATTTGAAGGAATTTTAAATTAGTGTGTGCCAATCCATCCTCATTTTCAACATTTAAATCCTTCAATCTTTGTAAATACTACTGATGACTTTATAAATAATGTATACTGCCAGGAATATCTTTACGTAAGGACTTGTTATGCAACAGGGCCTAGTTGTTTGACATGTGCTTCCCGCTAGCAAACAAGAGAGGAAGCAAATCTAAAGCCGAGATTTAATGTCTAAATCAGGACAGCCTTTATCACTGGAACTAATTTGCCGTTCGCTAATTCTCCATCGGCTGAGATCATTACCAAGTGTAAAGAGAGACGAAGGCACCGGCGTTGTTCTACAAAGCACTGTGTCCATTAGCTAGGCCGACTAATTTTCCTGCCTGTTTGACTAGAATTTGTTTTAGATTAATTTAGAAATTCTTCAATGGCACTATCAACGCACAATGGGAAGTGCAATTCTGGTTTTCCCAAGGACCCGTTGCATAAGAAATCTTCCTTAAGAAGATCCTTCTTTAGCTACTTTGTGTTGCTAAGCAGCTGGTAGGAACTTTTAGGAAAAGCACCACAGCGACAGATATAAATATATAAGATCTGCACACTATAATATAACATTTACCAAATGTGTATTCTTGTACGACATTACACGCTTAGCTATCTTTGAGTTAGAAATTGTTTGAGAGAATCTTTAAATAGTGTGTGCCAATCCATCCTCATTTTTAACATTAAATTCCTCCGGTCCTTAGAACTTGGGAATCAATAATGAATAGAATAAGCTCTAGACATGAAATGTTCTGGTGCTTTTGCTAGGATTGCAGTTTCAGAATCCCAATGGAATGGACCGTAGCGACCCATTAGTATCTTGTTTACCTTGATGTTTTCTTATAATTAGTTTCGTGGGGAAGTTTTATTTAGTTTCAATTAACTGAAATGAAGCACTTTAGTACGTTAGATTTATTATTTGCAAAGTGAGGGATTCCTTTTGACCACAATCATTTATGAATACTTGTAAGGAGCTGCTTTTATGGTTTCATTATACTATTATATTATTCATGTAAATTAATAACGAGTGTAGTGGGTAATACACAGGCTTTATTACCCGTTGTCTGTATTTTTTTTGTGTTTTTAAACATCTTTATTCAGCAAAGGTGAAATTATGTAGTATGTACACTATTCTGGTATGAGCGCCAATGCTGCAGCCTATGGCATTCCATATTAACCTCTAGAAAGATGTTACAAACTAATTTAAACTAAAATAAACATAGGAGTTAGTGCTTTTCCACTGATAAACAATACTTACCCTCAGGCGTTAAATCAAGACCCAGTTGTTATTTAAGGTCCGGCGGTAATTCAAGGTAATACGGTTATATTATCAGATTTTCCCAATATCTCAGTTTTTCAGTTTTAGTTTTTATAGACTTGGTAGAAATGGAAAAATCAGCTGGAAATCAATTAACCTTATCAGAGCCAATGTTGTAGGATGTCAAACATGTATGTTTTCCTTGACACTTAATCTTGACATTTGAACTGTATGTGGTCACGATAAACATGTATCTCAAATATAATGACATTATCGAACCTTCGGTCTAAGAAAGAAAGTTCATACACTTTACTGTATGATGTGAAATAGTATTTTTCTGTTTTTGTACGGTATATGATGTCAAATTGAGATGGAATCTAGTCGAACTGGGAACAGCACCATATGTGATATTATGGGGGGATTTCTTTCTTTTTTTAAACCAGATTTATTTCGAAACCACTTCATATGAATACAAACATAAAAACAACAGCAACCAGTTTACATACATGAGTGAACCCGCCAAAAAATATACAATTCACCTTCACCAAGCATCTCAAAATAATCCAAATTTAAGAGGAAACTGATTCAAAATACAGTTCAACAAAACCGAACAGATATTTCCAATCAGCACAATACTATTTATCATTGTCAATAATATAATTTAGCAGAATTTAATCAATTTGTAGAGCTACCATTGTTGTACACTTTCTGATAATCTGACCTATAACCTATGAGGTTCCAGCTTCTATATGTTATCATGCAAATGTACTATTGATGTAAAAGAACTTTTTTTTTCTTTCTTTTTTAAACTTTCTTATTTCGTACATGGGGAGATCAAATAATATAAGATCTGAAAAAGCCCAAGAAAGGCGAAACGCGTCAGGGTCGCCAAATAAAAGACTTCAAAATCAATAACATGGTTTGTTTCAGTTGAGTTGCCTTCAATCATTCAACAATTAATATAATCATCATTATGATCAAATACATGAAACCTTGGGAAGGTGCTTGCAATTCTTTTAAATTACCCAAACCTAAGGCAAAAATAGGGTTAAAACTACAGTTCGCCAAAACCGAATATGTTAAGTCAGTGCAATACCAAATATACTTAAATGTGCATAGTATTTTTCATTTTTAGCCTAATTAAGCAGAATTTACTAAATATGTAGAGCTGCCGATGGTATACATAGTCTGATGTCCCAGCTCCTATGTTATCACGCAAATGTAGAAGACTTCCTTTTTTTGAAAATAAATTTATTGCAAGAGGAGGTGAGGACTTCTAGCATGATCAAATACCTGAAGCCTTGGGATGATGCTTACCTGTCGTCTACACCTGCGACCCACACAAGTGACTAATTTATCATACCTTTAGCTTTCTCTACTTGTGAGTAGTCAGGTAGATTGGTGAACAAATATAAGAGTATTGTTCAAATTGGTATTCAAGCATGAAATGTGGTCTGAGAACATTCCGGGAAAAACTGATTTCTAACAGAATAATGTGTAAATATATTCTCATATAAAGGTGTCCAATAATTAATGGGAAAATATGACAACTATTTGAATAAACGATATGAGCTTTGAATATTAAA
Organism: Sthenelais limicola; assembly: GCA_942159475.1. Taxonomy (NCBI): domain Eukaryota; kingdom Metazoa; phylum Annelida; class Polychaeta; order Phyllodocida; family Sigalionidae; genus Sthenelais; species Sthenelais limicola. Next base: position 39,419,519 of record OW804102.1, read on the forward strand.
GTTGAACGTCGGTTAACGTCGGTTTTCTACTTTTTGTTTCCGTCTTTTCCAACACATCTAAAACTCATTTGACCAAAGTTTCGGAAGATTTTATCCGGTTGTTTTGCTACAGGGCTTCTTAAAAGTCAGGGCTTCACAAAAATCCAATAAATGTTTTAAAGATACTTCATCGAAGCCTTGGTTCGCCAGCAATGATATTGTAAAGAATTGGAATCTTTAGATCCAAGATCCGACCTATTTAGCCCTGATCATGGTCGGGGCATGCACGCCACACATGGCCTGGCCAGGAGGGAGGGGGAGATGAGCCACTCAGGGCCCACCCCACCTCCCCCAGCCCGACCTAATTACTTATACACTGCTCTGGGTTTATCAAGAGGGGGGAAGGGCTGAGAGGGAGGGGGGGGCTGGCACGAGCCATGGGATCTATGAGTAAGGGGTGGGAGGGGGAAGGCTGAGGAGAGGGATCCGACTTGAATGCACTCCATTTATGGTCTCTGCCTGGGGAGCAGAGGTCGGCGTGTGGGCAAGGAAGATCCTCTCTCCCTCAACCAATTAGAGGGAAGGGGAAGAGCCAGTGGAATATTTCCTGGGTTTGATTATATGAATAATTCATGATTTTGGAGTATAAAATAAAGTGAATACTCGGACCTAGGTACTTACTCGCTGAGTCACCACCGCCTAGGCCGAATCCAGACGAACTACAACCTCGGACTTCTTGTCTCACTTCTTCATCTTACTGAACCTATGGGCTAAAAACCCTTAGTCTTCTTTACACTGGCGAACCACTTCTGGGACTTGTTGCTTAGTTGAGCAACAACCCAATCTTCTGACTGGAAGTGAGACATAGCCTAGGAGAGGCAGGATGAGCTGGAAGAGTAGGTGAGTGGAACTCTAAAACTCTGATTGAGCTTATAAATTATACTTATGGGATGTATGGAGGGTGGATCTGGGCCACTGTATAGGGTTGGGAGAATGATCACACTCAAACACTCATAATACAAGGAGAGTGGGTGAGCAATGTTCGGGGTAAAAACTTTGCTAGGTTCTGGGTTCTGTTGGTTATAACTCTGTACCTTGTGCCATCTAGTTTTCTTTTTTTTTTCTTTACTCTCACTCTCTCAACAAAGTGTAAAACATGGCGGACATCAATTGGGATCTCAATGCCGCGGACTTGGCCATGCTTGACGAGGGTCAAAGGAGGGCCAGGTTTGCAGCTATTAAAGAGGTCAGAAGGCGCATGGAACGCCATGGCGCCATGCTAGGAGTAAATGATGGGTCCAATAAGGACACTTTGAGAGAGTGGCTAGATGGGATAAGCAGGGCAAAGGCCTACTGTGTAGCGAATGATACGCTCACTCTAGAGCTTTTGGGAACTCTTGCCAGCGGGCCTCTAGCGAGGTGCGTGGCAGGATTCCTACAGGTACCGGCCAATAGGACATGGGATCTGGCGAGGGCTGAGATTTTCCGCCTCTTCATGAATGAAGAGGAGGAACAGCAGCTGCGAGCAAGGCTCACCGATCTCTATCAGCTCCCATATGAGGATGCAAAGCAATACGGACGCAAGTTCCAGCTAGCGTCTCAGAGGGCTTACAGCGTGGATAACCTGGACCACGAGATAGTCCAAGAGACGTTGGTCAGGAATTTTGTGTTGGGACTCAGGGATGAGCAAATACGTCATGACGTATTTGCTGCTCGCCCTGATACCCTGGCTGAGGCAATAAGACAAGCCTCAGCTGCGGCTCACACCTTCGCTCTGGCAGGGCAACCTACCAGAGGGGATAGGAAGGATGAACCAATGGAAATTGGGGCTATCCTCCCTAAGAAAATGGCCCCCTCTGGGCCAAATCCTACAGATGCTTCAGATTGGAAGCTGATAGCTGATTTGGAGTCTAAGGTGAATTACCTTACGAAATTAGTAGAGAGGATGGAGACGGGGAAACCATCCAACCCCACAGTGATCGTTCCCCAATCAGGTGCAGCACCCCAGTACCCCTTTCAGACACCCATGTTGCCTATGTATCCCCCATATTTCAACACGTCCTATCCCCCACCCCCGATCGCCAGTTCTCAGGTAGTAAATCACCCAGGGAAAGGGAAGGGGAAGGGAAATGATAATGCAGGACCGGAAAAAAATAAGCAGGGAGGAGGGAAGAGGTTTAGGGGTAAAAATGTCTGTTATGAGTGTGGGGAGGAGGGACACTTCGCAAGAGAATGTTCCCACCGCTATGCACATGTACAGGCTGCAGTGGTGGCGGCCATGCAGATGGCCTCTACCACTCAAAAGCCAGCCAAATATGTTAACCAGGGGGAATAGAAACGCCGGATGAGAGGTTCTGCCTCTCCATCTCAGTGGCGGGGATGGAGATGCGTGCCCTCATTGATACCGGCGCATCAAGGAGTCTAATGCGGGAGGATGTATGGAGAGCCTTTTGCAAAACCCATCATCGGCCTCTCGTATTGACAAAGGGGGAATCTCTTAAATCACTCTCTGGTCATGATCTCAAAACTGAAGGGCAGGCGATAGTTAACTTGGGGGGTAGCTCATTTCCAGTTTATATTGTAAGAAGACTTCACCATGAACTGCTTCTGGGGGATGATGCCTTATTTATATTAGATGCCCAAATTAGCTTCAGAAAAAGAAAGGTAATTTTGGAAGGAAAAAGTTACAGAAGGCAACAAGTGGGTAGTGCAGATCAAGAATTCGCCTCTATCCACACAGAGGCAGAAGCATGGGAAGAAAAATACCCCGCTGTTTTTGGCATAGGAAAGCAGGGAAAATTAGGTACCTTTAAAGATGTGAAAATGCACATAGATACTGGAAATGCGCGCCCAATTAATCAACGCCCCTATCGTTTGCCCCTGGCCAAGAGAAAACTTGTAGATAAAGAATTAGATGAAATGCTGGAGCTGGGAGTGATAGAACCCAGCAGCTCAGCATGGGGAAGCCCGATATTGTTGGTCCCAAAGAAAGATGGGAGCAATAGACCTTGTGTCGACTTCAGAAAACTAAACTCTGTAAGCAAAAAGGATGCTCATCCACTTCCAAATATTCAAGATATTTTTGACAGTTTAGCAGGATCAACTGTCTTTTCCACCATCGACCTAAAAAGCGGCTACTGGCAGGTAGAGATGGACCCGGATAGCATGGAAAAGACGGCGTTTGTGTGCCATAGGGGCCTATTTCAATTCCGTAGGATGCCTTTTGGACTCACTAACGCACCAGCCGTCTTCCAACGGGCCATGAACAAAATGTTTTCGGAATTTATTGGCAAATTTTGCATGACTTTCATAGATGATATTGTAATCTATTCCAAATCTGAAGAGGAGCATGATCACCATTTGGCTCTGGTGTTTGATAAATTAGAAGAATACGGAATTACAGTCAAAAAGAGTAAATGTATTTTCAAACAAGAGAAGGTAGATCTCCTCGGCTACCAAGTTTCAAAAGATGGAATTAATTCCCACCCAGATAAATGTAGTGCTATCAGGGATATGCTACCTCCAGAGGATGTGAGCGGAATTCGCTCCTTCCTAGGAATGACTGGGTATTACCGTCAATGTATCCCAGATTATGCTAAGGTAGCTCATCCTTTGGTCAAACTTACCAGAAAGTATGCCAGGTTCGAATGGTTGGAAGAGCAGCAAAGCTCATTTGAAACGCTGAAGGAATTACTAACTTCAGATAGAGTAATGGCGCACCCTCAGTTGGATAAGCCTTATCGTCTCTATAGCGATGCGTGTGATTACGCAATTGGGGCCATATTGGTCCAGTCTGATAGTGAAGGCATAGAGAGGCCAGTTCAGTATATCTCTAAACAACTCTCTGGGCCACAACTCAATTGGGCTACGATTGAAAAGGAAGCTTATGCAATCGTGTATGCCTTAAACAAGCTCAGACCTTATCTACAGGGTAGCGAATTCAAAATTTACACTGACCACAAGCCTTTAAAGTCTCTGTTTGTGGGAGAAGTTAAAAACACCAAAATTCAAAGATGGGCGGTATTAATAGCAGAGTTTGGGGCTCCCATTGAATATAGGAAAGGGGCAAACAATATCCGGGCAGACATGCTTTCTCGAATAAAAACAAACCCCAAGAAGGAAGGGCCGACTCTCAGTTCTCTTGAAGTCTGTGCCTTGGAGGAAATAGATGAAATTCCTTGGGAATTTGATAAACTCGAGAAAGACAAAATACGTTTAGAACAGAGGGAGTTGGAACAATTTCAACAGGGGATGGAGGATGAGGGGGATTACACCATAATTGATGGCATGCTTTTTACTCTCACCCCTCCCCCAGGCAAGCCAGCCTACCCCCGCCTGGTCCTGCCACCCTCAGCTAGGCATAGAGTAGTGAGGCGCGCCCACACTGAAGTAGGCCACCAGGGCATGAGGAAGACCCTAGATAGGATCCAAGAGGCTTATAAATGGCCCACCATGAGAAGAGATACCTATAATGTCTTGATCCGATGCGCTAGGTGTGCTGTAAACAGAGTGGGTAGGGCGCGTGTACCTCCTACTGCGATGCCAATAGCAAAATACCCTGGTCAGATACTGGGAATGGATCTCTGTGGTCCCTTCCCGGTCTCTGATAAAGGTAATAGATACATCTTGACTGTAATAGATCACGCAACTGGCTGGGTAGAAGTCAAACCCATACCCTCCAAAGCAGCTAAAAACATTGCTGATTATCTGGCTAATGAATATGTCCCTAGGTATGGCCCCCCAGAGGTGCTCATCACCGACCGGGGACTCGAATTTATGAACCAGCAAGTGGAAGGGTACCTTAAATCCATAGGCACTGAAGTAAGGCATTCTACAGCTTTTCATCCCCAGACAAATGGTAAAATTGAAAGATTTAACAAAACCTTTAAAAATATACTAAGAAAATTCATCAATGCAAGACCAGCAGAGTGGGAGAGCCATTTAGGTCCAACCCTCTGGGCACATAGAGTCTCCACTTCTTGTGTAACTGGTTTTACACCATATTTTTTAACTTTTGGCACCAATCCAAGATATCCCTTTTCTAAAATATTCCCCACTCCAGAGGGAACAGAAGATGCCGTACTCAGTGAGCGCCTACAGGCCTTAACAGATGCGTTCAGAGAAGCTGCTGAGCGCACTGAGGCCAGTAGAGTGGCTAATTATGAGAGATTAAGGGCCAGAGCAAATGCAAAGGATCTAAAAATAGGGGATCATGTGGTGGTGCTATCAGGCACCAGCGCTCCATTAGATCCCAAGTGGGATCATGGTTATGTAATAACGGGGATAAGGGGTACCACCCTAACTATGAGGGGACCCCAGGGTGAACGCAGGCGTATAAATAGGGATAGGGTAAAAATGGTATCTGGGGAAATAGAATGGGATATACTGAGAACTAGGCAACCGAGGGCGGGTCAAGGAAAGAGAAATAAGGCTCGGAGACAAGCCCAAAAAGCTCAACAAGTTCATGTTCCACCACCTCCCCCACCCCAGCCTAGGGCAGTGCCCGACACTGTTTATTTACCCATACCAAACATGCCTCCTCCAATTCAGATAGAACAGGAAGACCAAGCGAGAGCAGAGCAACCGGACGAGCACATGCATGTGGAGGACGAGGACCAAGTGCCACGCCCACCTCAACCACAACAAGTGCCACGCCCACCCCAGCAGCGACCGCCGAGGGAGAAGGTGCTAGTACTAGCTTCACCTAAGCCAGTTACATTGCGCCGACCCCTGCCACCAGCCGTTGCTGTGGAGACTGCTCCCCCGCGCACACCACCACCAGGTCCTGTTACAAGGTCAAGGGCAAAAAGAGGGAGGATAGAGACCCCAACCAAGTGCCCTAAACCCAAGGCTTTGACCACCACCTCTGAATGCACTGAAAAGAGGATCAAAGTGTTCCACCCTCTAGGCTCTACTAAGAGGGAAAGGCCTGACTCCTCACCAAACCCAGCCACGCCCACTTCACCCGTGCAGAGGCCGAGGAAGCTGCCCTGTATACCCCCACCATCGCCACCACCATCACCACCACCTACACCCCCACCCCCACCGTCACCCCCACCACAGCCCCAACCATGGGAGTTCGACCCAGGGGCACCACCAGTGACGGACTTCTCTCAACCTGCACCTTCCAGTCCCTCCTCATAATCACCCTGGCTATGATGGCTAATGGCGATTTGTTTGAGGAGGAAGGGGTGTTGGTGTATGAGGAAGGGGAGGTCAGAGCCCTGACCGCGACTTGGACAACAGTGATCGTTCTACACCCCCCCACGCCCCCTCCTGTCAGTGCTTGGGTCTCCGTCCTAAGGAGGCGAATTGGAGAACTCAGACAGGCGGAGGTTGTGGGAGACGGAGATGTCAGTGCCTGGGAGGAGCACATGGGTTTCCTCCAGGCAGAGATTCCAACACCAGTCCAACAAGACACCCGAAGGAAGAGAGGCCTATTCAATTTTGTGGGCTCGCTAAGCCGTGCCTTGTTTGGCACCGCTACTGTAGGACAGGTGAACGAATTAAGGTCTGCAGTACAAGAAGCTCAGGCTAGCGAGAGCGCATTGGCCCATTGTCAAGAAGAGATGGTGTCGGTGTTGAATCAGACAAGGCTCTACATGACAGAGAACCGCTTGGACATCGCGCAGCTCCAAGCTGCAGCAAGTAACATTTAAGATTTCTGGTTTCAGTAAAGATATTCACAGAATTCATATGAAAAGGGAAGTGGATATTCTATTGCAGCGAGTGAGTAGGGCGGTGGAAAATTACCACCGTCAAAACGAATTATTTTATCGCCAGCGCATTCAGCTGGAAAGGGGATTCTTAACAGACCAGATTTTACCACTGGCCTACTTATCAGAAATATTGTCTAAATTACAAGAAGGGAAACATTACACCCCACAAGATAACCGCTGGTATTATAGACACCTGAACGTTCGACTATTATTAGACGGCGAACAGGAGCTAATATACCAGACAGTAATTCCGGCAGTTTCAGGCACTCAATTTTTACACTATAGATTAAAGTATTTTCCGGTCCCATATGGTGCTGACCACCTGAGAAAGTTGGTAGGAGAAGAGGAGGTGGCCCTAGATAGCATATCCAGCGCGTCATTTCTTCCTCAGCATTGTATCGGGTTTGAACCCCAGATTTGCTCAGCTGCAATAGAGCATCTAACCCCGACCTGCGAAACAAATATTATTTTAGGTAAAAAGCCAGACCTTTGTAAGGCGCAGATTGTGAAAAGAAATAACTTAACAAACCAAGTGTTTAGAGAGGGAGAGTCCATTTCTTCTGTAATTCTGGCTATTTATGAACCTCTGGAAACAATCTTGAGGTGCCCTGGGCAAAAACCAGTGATACAAACGTATCATCGGCATGCCAGGGTGATTTTAGAAGGCGGTTGTCTCCTGGTCGGAAAGGATTGGCGTGTGAGTAGCATCCAACGCCATGAGTCCCATATAACCCTCCCCATCCCCAAGATTATGCCCCTCCCTGGGTTTAATCTGACTTATGGCAAATTATCCCTTTACCCCCATTTAGATCAGCAACTGACTTTCCTGCCAAGAGCTGAAATACCCTTACTAGCCCTGACAGATTTTCCTAAACCCGTTTTCCCCCTGATCTCCTCCACCCCTTGGTCTGAAAGTTCTATCTGGGGTATAGCCACTCTCATCCCCACTCTCCTAGGAGTCATGACCCTGGGAATAATCTACCTCCGCCGAAAGGGGCTCGCCCCAAGAGGCAAAGTCAGCCTTTTGTGTTGTCTGAGAAACCTTAAGCCCCGAGAGAATATCCCAATAGGACCCCCAACCCACCACCCGGTAGCCCTAGCCCTCCAAGACCTAGATCGAGAGGAGGGAGAGGCCACTCCAGGCGCTAGGACTGGCTCTCGTTCCCTCGAGCATATCCCTGCCCCCTCCCCCGCCTCACCATATTACGCTGCCAATTTCGGACTGACCAGGATGAAATAATTAGTCTACCAAAGTTTATTTGGTTTCTCTGGGGTAACAAACACTTTTTGAACTTGTCTGTAACTTACTCTTGTTTAATATTTACTATTAATGTTGGTTCTGTCCTCTTCTCGGGTGCGAGGGAGATCACAGAACACAGAGTAGTATACCTGGGTGAAATCCATTTTCTCTCTCGGGAGGAAATGGTGGAATCCGTGGACAAGGATCCAGCCCAAAAAGGTATTTTTATTTCAACTCTCATTGTGAGAAGTTGTTTTTACACAAACAGAATCGGTCGAGACAGAGGAGCCTGAGAGGAAGCACCATGGAATCGAAGCCCTCACCTTGTCTCCGACCATTTTGCTTTGAAGAGGTATTTTTCCAAGTAATAAGAGTTTATACGTGATGCTACAGTAAAGTCGACATGTGTTCTGTAGCGTTTGAGGTTAAAAATGGAAATATTGTAGTGTTGACTACCCAACCGCTCTCACTCTCCATGGCCAAAGGAGGAGAGAGAAAGAGACGGGCGTCCTGTCGGTCAGCGACGAGGTCCAGCGGGGGCCTCGGCTGACCGGCCGGGCAGAGGAGACGGCGGTGACGACCGTATTGGAGAACTTTGTGAGTACTAGCTCAGTACAAAGGAAGACATTTAACAGTGTTCAGAAGCACACTTAAAAACACAGAGACTTCTCTTACATACTATTCGACTAAAAGACTTTTTAGTGCAGGGTGATGGCCTCTGATATAAATGAACACTCCTTTTAATAGAGCCACTCCCTTTGGAAACTTTCTATCTTGACCCGTTAGGTCTACAGATATAATAATTTATAATACTTTTACTTTACCCTTTTTATGACTTTGTGTGTGTAAATTATGTAACCTTATTTCTATTTCTCTTGTTTGGTTGGACTGGGTTGATCAGTGGCTAAATATTTTGTTCGAAAGAAAGCTTTCAACAAAAATAAAATATGGGACGAATGTAAAGAATTGGAATCTTTAGATCCAAGATCCGACCTATTTAGCCCTGATCATGGTCGGGGCATGCACGCCACACATGGCCTGGCCAGGAGGGAGGGGGAGATGAGCCACTCAGGGCCCACCCCACCTCCCCCAGCCCGACCTAATTACTTATACACTGCTCTGGGTTTATCAAGAGGGGGGAAGGGCTGAGAGGGAGGGGGGGCTGGCACGAGCCATGGGATCTATGAGTAAGGGGTGGGAGGGGGAAGGCTGAGGAGAGGGATCCGACTTGAATGCACTCCATTTATGGTCTCTGCCTGGGGAGCAGAGGTCGGCGTGTGGGCAAGGAAGATCCTCTCTCCCTCAACCAATTAGAGGGAAGGGGAAGAGCCAGTGGAATATTTCCTGGGTTTGATTATATGAATAATTCATGATTTTGGAGTATAAAATAAAGTGAATACTCGGACCTAGGTACTTACTCGCTGAGTCACCACCGCCTAGGCCGAATCCAGACGAACTACAACCTCGGACTTCTTGTCTCACTTCTTCATCTTACTGAACCTATGGGCTAAAAACCCTTAGTCTTCTTTACAATATACTCAGATGTTAATGAGTATATACTAATGTACTAATTAATGTTAATTGTAATGTTAAATAAAGTAAGTCCAACACATATTTCCTTGACTGAATGGTCCACACACTGCCTTCTGAATGACTGCCGAATGACTGACTTTCTCAATGGCCAGTCTCTACTTTTATTCAATCTCATCACAACAGCTGTAACACGTATACAATGACAACTATGTGGACATGCCCTCCGGGTCTGTCTGTCCACCTGGTGGTATAACAAAATGTATATTTCTGGGACCAACCAAGCTTCTTTCTGGGTTGGATTCGCTTATTATCGCTCACCGGCGGCCGTTTTCTCTCGGCTCTTATGCTCCAGGGTCCAAAGCCAGCGTCTTTGACCTTTGACCGGTCAGCCACCCCGGATGAGTTTGGCATTTGTTTGGTTTATATAGTTAATCCCCTTAAGAATCTTCGGATCAATGTTGTGTCATTTTCATAGCAATACTTTTTTTTCGGGTTAGATGCACTTAAGTTGATTGCCTCGTCTCAAGATTTGATTGGTTTCGGTTATGTTTTGTAGTGCATTGGTGGCGAAGTATCATATATCATAATGTCTCCAATGCTGGATTACCTATTAGTTATGATTTCTAGGAACCCAAATTACTATCTCCACTATTGGCATAGTATTAAATACAAATTCACATTTTATACAAAATAGGTTACTTCCCATACTTTGGACGATTGAAACTTGAACAGTGATGCTATTTTCTATGTACCAATCTAGGCTGAGAGCCTCTCAGATCGGATAATGATATATGTCAGTGATTGAACGCCTATTGCAATAATGGCTTTCCTGGTCCTGGAGTAGACTCTAATGTCAATTTGCGGTTTGGAGCGAGAGGCTTTCCCTCAGTTTGGAGTGACTCACTCAACTCTGAGCTATAGACTGGTAATATGAAATCATTAACTCAAATAGGTTGATTCCTGGGGATTTAATGCATAGATCTAGGTAGGATAACTAAGATCGATGTTACCACTGAGACCATGGTCTGGTGATCTACTGGTTGCCCCAACCGGTGCCCCAGCACACTTTAATATCCGCGCGCTTATTAACACGGCCTTCACCAGGTTTTAGAAGGTCTGGGAATTAATAATAATTACTGGAGTTTCCCAATCTTCTTCTCCTCCCTTGTAAGTAGAAGGTGCGATTCGTTGTTGCACTGTGCACCGGGGTAGACGCAGGTGCAGCCGCGTGTGCAGGTTTGGTGTTAGTCCGACAACACAATTAACTAGCTACATTACTAGTGATTGACCATTAAGAATTATCGCTAACTTTTTATTCCTGCATACAAAATTATAGAAGTATTTATTAGATGTTCTAATGTTTACCATCATTAGAATCCGCTTGTTCTCGTCTTTTCAAATATGGTGATATCTCAAATGTCATTTTTTGCGATATATATGACTCATTTTGTTCTGTAACACATCACAATATAATACAGGCGTTGTTTGGAGTACTTTAGGAAGATGGTGTCTTTAAGGCGAGTAGACTATTGTAATTGGTTGTTCTACTGATGTGCTGAGAGTCTGTCAGATGGCAGCCCTGTGCAGGGGTCTTCGAGCTACATGGGCGCAGGTTAAGATATATATTTGCTCTTTTTGTTGTAATTTACCAGACTTTCCATCTCGTCTTCCGCCATGCAGTACCTTTCACCTTAGTTTGTTGTTATTTTATAAATGTTTTTATTGGCGTCATATTTAAACAGTTACAAGAGAGTTGTTAGTACAGGTTGCACTGGCAACAGGTTCTAGCTCATTATTTCTTGGGGGATGTTGAAATATAATTCCATTTTATTTCACTGGAGAACCGATTTTCATAAGTCTTTCGTTCGAATTCCGACCTTGCTCTATAGAAAATGAGGGTTATATGGGTTTCTGACAAAACTAAATATATACTGCACAATCAGCTTGCAGTTCAGCATTGTTTCATGCAGTAGCATTCGAAGACGCTATAAACCAAATGTATTGTACATTACATATCCGACAATTGAGTTTAGATGAAACTAATATATTGCTAATATTTGGGTTCCTCCTTTGTATGTGTGTGCATTTGTGTGTGGGGGGGGGGGGGCGTCGTGGGGAGGGGGGGGGGGTCTGAAACTCGTTAAGGCTGCAGAAAGATCAGGTTCCAAGGGTAGCACCTTCATCCTAGACTCCAAACCCCCATTTACCACACACATGATTGAGCAGACGTAGGGTGGGTGGGTTATTGTTTGTTTGAAAATTTTCTATTCAGGCTGTGATATTATTAGAATTAATACTTTTAAAACATACTTTACATAAATTTACATTTTTTCGATGACCGGAGTTTTCTCATCCGTCAATAATAATGATAATTATATAGTTTATACAACAGAGTTTACAATAATTTCACATTACCGAATTCCTTACGCAGGCCCCCATTTTTCCTATCAAACATTTAGTTTCCATGGATCATAAATACAAGCTGTGATATTGGTGAAACTAATATTCTTGCAATTTTCGATACAAATTATTGCCAAATATTTGTATGACAATAGGCCAGTGACCCATATAGGGCCGCTACCCCTTTCTACCTACAGAACCAGCACAACAACAAAACTAATTATACCCCAGCATGCACTGTAACAAACATGCGCAGTGCCACGTGCAAATCCCCTATTGACACGTGTATTAGCACCACCCAAGTATTTATCTTTACATTAGTTCGTCCTAAATTTAGATTATATGAAAGGATAGCTGTTCAAAGGCGAATTGTAATACTCTAGCGACTTCACCCATAAAACTTAATTGTTTCTCTGTTTTGTCACCAGGTGTCCCTGGGGGTGGTGGAGTTGCTCAAGCCTGGACAGGACACAAGTCTGGGTGCGCTCGTACTCCTGTGTTCTCCTGCAGAGGGAGCCAGCAATCTCTTCATTCTATTGGCTGAGGCTGACCTTACTCTCAGCGTCACTATTACCTGTGTCACCAACTTCGCCGCCATAGGTAAGCCTTAATAGAAATGTTTTTATTTATTTATTTATTCCTGACGAAGGCAATGAACAAGCCGAAAGATCCAGCTGAATAAGAAAAAAAATGAAATCGCCAAGAAAGAAGACTTTTGTGTCATTAGAACCCTTATTGCAACTTTTTTATTCCGTTTGATTGATATCAATGAAACTATAATGATATTATTATTGTATCGATTGTGAAGTGTTAAAATAAAATGCGTCAAAAATTGCAAAATTTATATTTTCAAGGAATGTTTTCATTTTGGGGGTATCCTGTGCTTTAGGTTGTACGAACACATCATACCAAATTGCAAGAGGACATATTAAATATATCCTTGGTCATCCTACGGAGTTCGCAAACATGACAAACTCGATAATGCTGACTCAGGGTGTTATAGATACTGAATAAAACGATATATAAATACAGCTTTAAGAAATTGTAATACCCTACTACAATAATATGCCCAAACTTTCGAGGAACTGCAGTACTTATTGTCATAAGACTCTATAGCATAAAATCCTATTTACCAGGTTGAAACGATTACTTCATCCTATAGACTGGTTGCCAGGCGTTAGGTTACAGCTGGTTATAATTTGTTATACAACAAGAGTGATATCGATTCACAGCCTTGCTTTGTGTCCATTCACCTTATTTGACTTAGACAGTATGACCCAAGGTGCACCCGGATCCTGACCCCAAAGTTGACTCGGTGAAGGCAAAAAGAAAAATAGGTGTGTTTCCGACACCCTCCCCCAACGCCACACATACATACACACTACCTAGAGAAATTTACCCCATCTAAAAAATGACCTTGTCTAATTTTCTTTGTGATTTCTTTTTTTTCTTTTTACAAAAAAGTATAATTAAAGCAGGAAAACAAGTCTTCCTAATATAACAAGAAAACCCTTAGAATGTATTTCTCTTGTTTGAAACAAATATTGTTACGAAGGAAACATTGTTTCAGTACCCGGAAGGTGGTTTTCTGAGAGAAAAAAATAAATTAAAAAAGTTATGTACCTAGTTTCCAGCTATATAGATCTATAGGAAACACACATATTTTTTTATTTAACTTTTATTTGTGTGTGTGTGTGGGGGGGGGGGGGTCTAATGTGTCTAGATTGCCCCAAGTGAAAGAGAGTTAGTGTTCTAAAGCGCTGGGTCGGCTCACTGACATGAACATGGTGTGGGTTCGAACCTGGGCGCGGCTACAATTTCACCTCTTCCCCAGAGGAAGACCACCATTGCGGTGATCTAGCCCTGGTAATAGACATAAAAGAAAATAGTCTAATAATAGGGTACTGCGCCAAACCCCTTTTCCGTTATACTACTAGCGTCGACTGGTGGCCAATGTATACAACTTGTAGCTGATGTGACACGCGGGTAGGGTTTTCCCCAGTGTTGCTACCAACGCTCCAGTCTCAGTGACTAATGTAAAAATGTACAATCGGCAGTTCTACACATTTCGCCAAATTTGCTAAATTAGGCTGGAAAATCATAAATACAAGGTATATTTGAGTATATTTGGCATTGCATTGATTTAATGAATCTGCTTGGTTATCCTCATGTAGTCTTCAATTTGGGTTATTCGAGAGGATCGGTGAAGAGTTTAATCTCTGACGACTTGACTGATAGAGGCCATGTTACAGTGACAGGTAAAGAATTGTTATAAGTAAACACATAAAATATAAAAGAAATGTTCATTCATTTTCCCTGGAACTCCAACAGCTCCTTTATTTCGAATTTCTCAATATAATATTCCTGGTCAATCAACTGAACAAAGAACATAGATTTCTTCATTCTCGACATAGATCAGATGTAGCAATAACAATATCAATTAATTCATAGCAGCTTCGTTGGATCTAGTTAATATGGATATTTTCTCATAAATATAGATTCAAATCAATCAATCAACAAGTTGTACCTAGTATAAACTTCCTCATATATGAACTAAGTGTGTGGAACTGAAATATGGTTAAATACTTATTATTTAATTAATAATAACAGATACTGAGATGATGGCTACTATAGTTTCCCTGCCATCCAACATGTTATTGAGTCAACTGTGTAATTCACTGGTTTGCTATTCCCTACAATCTAACTACCTCATTGGACATCTTACGGACCACAGGGAAACTATAGTAATTGCAATCATCGAGCAATCGGAAATTGGGTGGTCCTAGAGGAAATCCATATAAGATACAAGGTGGTATAACAACAGCACAATCCCCTACCAATAAGTACACTATTAATAACTTGAATGCTTTCCACGAGCTATAATGGAATTGCCAGTGCACAAGTAGTCTGTAAGGGGAGCATGTATGGGCCCATTACACTCTGGCATGTGACGTCATTGTGACCTATGTCCTACCTATGAGCAAAGTACCAGTAATGGACCCATGTAGGTGACCGTATAAGAACTAGAGCACAAGGCAATCAACTCAGGGTCAAGGTCAGGGGAGAAGGGGGAATTCCCATACATACATGGACATACCGTAAACCTTGTATTAAAAACCGTGGCTTGTATTTGTGATTCTATGATGAATACTCATGTGGTTGTAGGGCCACAAACCTAGTATCATAAAGGTTTAAATAAATGAAATGCATAGTATTCAATTGTTGATGTACCCTTTACTCTCTTTTGAACTGCAACTGTAACACAAACTGTGCTTTTGTTAGAGAAGTTACAATATTCATGCCACACTACAAATGGTGGAACCGACTGACATGACGTATACCCTTATACTATTTGTTATTATGACGAAGCTAGATATATAGTGTCACTAACGTTCTGCACATTTAGTTAAAACAATAAATATTCTTAATTCATGTAGGAACTGTCTTGTATCTAGTTACATCGACATCATAAAGTCACGGATCCTCCTATGAAAAGGGAAAGAAGCTAGCACGACAGAAAGGTCATGAATCAATTAGCCAGTATGACTGAAAATTTGGATTGCCCCACAATATTTTTAGGAGACTGTCTGATAGCCACCAACTGGAAATACTAAAGGAATGTTTATAAACCTATAGAAGGACAAGAGAAGTTGCTTACTCAATTAAAATCTGGTTAATTTTCAAAATTCAATGAATATATTAGTTTAACCCCATAACCGTGTATAAAGTTAATGCTCTTTGGAGCTGTCACGAAGAGATCATCTCTGATTTGCATAAATAAATAAATTAAATAGTTTGGTGGACCCTGATTGAGTCACTCTCTGTTGTATACGTCACAAACATCCAAAAACTACACATATCTAGAACATATATACTAGCACCTGTTTAGCTACCCTATGTTGTCAGCCAATTCTTTGGGAACTTTTCCAAGGGGGAGATCACTCACTATACAACAGTCTATAGTAACTTCAATCGATGCAATAGATGGGGACTCCAACCTAGAAAGCCTCCCATTCGTTGTGTTGAATGGAATAATCTTCTCGACTCCAACTGAAAACCATTCTTTATTTGAAAACCTTATTTTTTTAGAAGATAAACTGTCTGTACAATGATACGAATTTTGGTATTTCTTCCTCAGAATAGTAAGATGTGTTTTATTCTATTTTGTTTGCTAATAAATATGTATGGTACAAGACAATCTGTTCAGTGATACTGAAGTGTAATTCTGTCTTACATTTGGGTTAATCGAGAGGATTAGTGAAGGTGAATTGTACATTTCTGACGCCCTGACCCATATATACGTGCCTTTAGCAAGGAACAAAAATTAATCACGATTAAAAGTCAATGACGATTAATGATTGTATTATTAGTAAATGTTGACTAGATTAATTGGTTGTGAATATTCACATAACTCAGTGGTCATATATTACAACAAAACATCAATTTTGTGTAAACATTGTGAAGGATTACACAAAAATGCTTGAAAAGGTGCGTCTAGAGTTAAAGTCTCAAACGAACAATTTAAATGCCATCAAGCCTTTTCACACTGATACTTATTAGTCTGAAAGACTGATCTAACAAATCGATCATTCCTTGGTTGACCCTCTAAATGATTAGTCTAGAGTTTCAGTTAATCATTCTTATATAATCGCACCGTCAATAACATAATTATATGCTTGCGACATTAGGCCCGTTGCATAAGCTTCTTGGTAGGCTCACTTACGCAACCGGCCCGTTAAAACGCAGCAGCAACTTAATCATAACATACCGATATCAATACATACTGAGGTGCTGACTAATTTTCGGCAGCTCTCATTCTATAGGCTCACACCCTCTCAGATGTGATAATTAAGAATGGTATGTATATTTGGTATTGGGCTCATCTTTAAAACTCTGTTTGTTTATATTGAACTCTATATTGAGCATCACTTTTTTCTTCGCATTGACTTATTTGAGAGGATTGGTGAGGGTGAATTGTACATTTCCTGGTGGCCTCACCCATAGAACATATATATTATACAGTGTGAGACGTGGCTTTAGTAGCAAATCGACCCTTGTATTATACCGCTGTGTAATTTAGCGAAATTATTACTTAAAACGTTCCTAATTTGCCAGTCTAGGCTCAAAGTTGAGAGAGTCCCTTCAAACTGAGGAAAGGCTTCTCGCTCCAAACCGCAAAATGCCATTATCGGACCGCAAAAAACAATTATAATCCCATTTGGACGCCTTCCCTGGGCCAGAAGATCCATAAGCGCAGTAGGCGTCCAATCACTGACGTACCATTCTTATCTGATCTGAGAGGCTCTGAGCCTAGCCTGCTTACTAAGCTATTCCTACCGTGGGTATGTAAATTAGTATTGTGTTGTGTAGCAAGTTATTTCCCTATGTTCTTTACCAGCTGCTTAGCAAAGAAAAGTAGGTAAGAAAGACAAATATCGAGCCAGGAATCGTTATGCAACGGACTCCAGTCCTGCTTGTGAAGTGAGTAAACATGTTCACCTGCATGAGAGATGAGAATGTACAGTAGGTCCCCGCTATGAGGAGAGTCCTACTGTATGTTCCCTTCATGTGGATACGTGGGGACTATCCCTGTCAGGTTAGTTAGAGTTAGAGTTTTAAATATCAAATAAAATTGATTGGTTGAGAACATTAACAGAACTCTATCAAAATTGGCATGCACAGGGTCATAGGCAAGTTCCCTATTGAGGCATCGAGAATGTGTCTCATTGGGCTAGCATCAGGGCTTGAATTGCATAAACATATTACAGCATTGACTTCAAACCTTTGCATTCCCGAGGAATATTCATTTTGGTTGGAAATTTACACAAGAAATGCTTGGTTCGCATTCTCCAAATAATGCAATATACCTCCTGATTACTCTAGAACCTTAATCAAAATTGTTGTCTGCATGCAAACTATCTGAACTTTGAAGAGAGCTTTTGTGCACCGTAGCCCACTTTGTCCTGCTCAAAATGTTCCTTTTGATCAGATAAACTTTCTAATGATTATAAAATCTCAGATACTAAACAATTATCTATTAATTCGGGAGAGTAAATGTTTGCGCCATAATTGTTGCATATCATACGTGCTTACAGGGTGCTTGGGTGAGAATATCTCCTCCTCATTGCCAACATTGGTGCACCCACTTCCCAAAGCTGCCAGAACAAACCCAAAATAGACATCCTCTATGTGAAAAAAGGGTACGTTAACAGACATCCTTAATATGCTCTTGGTCAAGGCTTTGGATGTGAGAAAAGTAGTTCCATGGGCAAAGGGCGGGAAAGTGTTGTTCTCGTATTCAAACGTGTTGACAAAGCCCTTAAATCCAAGCCCTCTGTAAGGACTTGTACCGACGTAACACCTTCCCACCTGGTAGTCCCTGAACGGTGTGGTATCTCCAAATTGTGTCACCAGCCCAAGCATTTTAGGCACATCGATATACTCATCGTCAGCACTCCTCATGAGGAACTTCGCTTGAGGACAGTTCGTCTCCGCCCACTTGTACCCCATGAGGACCTTGTATGTTAAGTTGTAGTAATTATCCTGGAAAGCACCCATGAGAATATCTCCATATTTGTCATTCTCTTTAGCGATTATCGCTTCTTGATCGGGGCTCCACCCTGAACCGAAGCTGAATATTAGTTTGAATCTCCCCTTGGAGACCCTGGAGTAGGTTCCCCAGGTGTTTCTGATGGTCGTCCGAGCCTCCTCAGCCCCTGGGATGGTAGTGATGAAGGCTAGGATATCAACACTCTCACCTGTGCTGCATCTGACACTCTTGGGTTCCATCACAGTCTCATAGTCGTATACAAAACAATTATCACATAGCGCCGGTCGTTTTGTCTTCAGGAAATGCCTCTGTTTAAGAATGGGTAACATATTACGGTACGCTCCTAAGGGATGGGGTATATCTCCGAATTTCTCCATGAACAAAAGCTCATCGTACAAGTTGAGTACGACCGGGTCGTACAACGCCCCCGGTGCCTCTATCAACTCTCTGATCACGTGTCTGTGGTAGTATATCCATTGAGGATGAAGAGAAAAGAGTTTCTCGCTGATCTTCTCCAGTTTTAACACATCCTCGCGTCCGAAAGGAACTATCCTGGAATCGATGTCTGGTTTGGGAACGATGGCATAACTCCCGATGCCTTGGTGCTGCGGTAAGAGAGCAGGCCTGTAGACATCACTAACGAACGTATGGATCACTGGTAGTGAAACGGTTACATTCAACATACCTACATCGCCTATACCATGCATAATGTTATACTCTCCATGGTCTGAGAAAGAATAGGTTGTGAAGAGGAAGGCGATGATAATTAAAATAGCCAGAAAGAAGAGACGACGTGAGTTGCAGGACAGTGGCCACTGACCAGCCATTTTACTTCCTGATGTAATGCTAAGTGTATGTATTGGTTAGTGGTCAGCGAAAGCGCTATTGGTAGAGGCATAGTATTAGAGGCGGTTGGACAGGTCAGTGCAAGACCACTTCGGCCGTTCTCACCTGTAAGGTATTGATTGTTCCTTAGTTGATCACTTGGCCCGTGTCTGGGTAAGGGTATAGACTAGTGTACATGACCCAATTGTGTGGGTTGTGTTACCAAGACGCGTACATTCGGGCGCATTGCTCAATATTGCAATGTTGGACAAACTCTTTCAATGGGGATTTAGGTGGTGGTTCCTGTACATTTTAGAATGTGTTTATTTATTTGACTTGTAAGCCAATTATTAAATGAATATCAAATATATGCGCAATCCCATAAGCATTGTATGCTCGCCTGTAGTATATGAAGTTATCAAACGACTAGTGTATATTATTGAAATAGGTACAGAAATAAAACATTTATATCTATCTAAACATACATAAATACTCTGCATCACAAAGTTAGTACATACAATGGTATAGCATACAAGCTTTAGAAATGTTTTCTAGAATTTCCCTTAATCAAAGTTACAAAATCATTAGATATGCTATAAGTTTAGTTTCAGAATATTTTAGAATATTATGCTGAAGTTATAAATCTCTTTTTAGCTATGTGATTGACACGAAACCGATTGTTATAATGAAAGAGAAGTGCGTTGGTCTGACTTGACCCTTTTAGTCTGGTATTTTTTTAGAGGACCTTTCAAAAAGAAATCCATGTAAATCGAATTATATGGTATTATATATAGGCCTATAGGGTGCATGTAGAATTAAAATACCTTTAAAATCCCATTAGGACAGTAGTGGTGGGCCTACTCCAGGGCCGGGAAACCCATCGACATACCGATCTTATCTCATCTGATAGGCTCTAAGCCTTAACTGTGAAGTCGCCAGGTAATGTTCAATCGACGGCTATATATATATACCTTTAGTAAATTTGGTTTTGCTAATGGTATTTGAACCTCATTTTTATTATAAATTGGGGTTATTTGAGTGAATTGGTGAAAGCGGATTGTACATTTTTTGGTGAGTTATCAGCCTAATTTAGCAGAAGTTGCTAAATGTATAGAGCTGGCAATTGTACAGTTCTGGCGTATTCCCCCATGTCGTCTTTGAGTGACTAATGGTGTGTGCCTTAAACATAATCTGCATCTCACAAAGACTTATCCTGCGTGTATAGGGAAAGTCACACACAAACACACAATACGCTTACCTGACCAATGCAGGTGTACATAACAAACATACCTGGGGATTGGTCTATCATCGAATAATTAGGATTAGATCTATGGTAACATTGCCCTATAACCCCAACCAGATTGTTTTGATTATACCACCAAGCCAGCGCTCCATTATAAACATATACATGTATGATATATTATGATAAAAATATACTATCCAAACTAAAAAGCAGCTGCAGAAACATGAGTTGTTATACCAACTCTATCTTTTTGGTTCAAATTAGAGGAGGAGGAAGGAAAGGAGGAGGGGGAGGAGGAGGAGGGAGGGGCAGTACGAAAGTCTGATCCAAACAAAAGAACTTGAATCAAATTGTAGAAACATGTGTCGTTGATGAATTGTTAGCAAAAATCTCTCATGATAATTTTGTCTGGGTATGTTTGAACTCGCAATTTCTTCCAACTATTTTAATTGATTGAATTCTTAATTTGTGTTTCAATAATACAAACAGGTGTCTTATTTCTGTAAGAAGTTGAATTCAAATCGACAGAGAGAAAACGGTCACCGGCGAGTGATAATAAGTGATCGAATTCACCAAAGGAAAGGTGTGTGAGTGTAGCAGTCTAATCAGGGTGAGAAGAGCCAAAGCCAGAGCCAAAGCTCTAGTCTGATTTGGAACCCTTCGCAGAGAGCCCGCAACGGCCAAACTCTCTGCCAGACAAAGGTCTATAAATTTTGGTTCCTGGTGCTGAAGATGACTGTTAACTGAGAATGCATTTATAAAAAAAATAGTTTTGTATGAAAAGTTCTATTAAAATTTAAAGGATTAATAACCGACTATTGAGGGGCTGCTGGTGAATAGTTTGGTGTAAAATCTCGAGGCGAATTGGAGATTATTAATATTTGTCCTCTCTCCCTATATGGTTGTTAAAGCCCTGACCTGTTCAAGGCAAACACTGTTCACATATTTTATATCATCTGGCTTAAAAACTATATCCTTGTGTATTTCAGGAATGTTGCCATTGTGGACGATATTATTTGAGACGCGCATCTATGACGAACCAGGGAATGTGGAGATTCCTTTCACAGACGCATTCGTCATCTTCGGCTATCTCATCACCTCTCTCACTGTAGGCTTTATATTCCATCGGAAGTGCCCAGTCAAATACCACTACTTCTGGACGTACTTACCATCTTTTACCATTTTCACTATTCTATTCACCATCATCACAGAGATATACAACGCCAACTATGTCTTTCCCATTGTAACCACACAAACGTTTTTCACTGCGGTTCTTCTAGTCCTGGTGGGTTTCGGCTTTGGTGCTGTGATGGCTTTCTTGAGTCAACAGACGTCGTCGCGGATTATGGTCCTGGCGTTAGAGTCAGGAACTAGAACGACGTACTTTACAACGGCTCTCATAGTCATGTCGTTGTCGCAACCGGAAGCTGATATCGCCAAAGCGACGCCAGTTTTGGTGAGTCTCCTGTCGCTGGGACCTACATTCGTCCTTGTGTGTTTGTATCGCATGTATAGACGATATACTGGTCAGTCATATGCTGATCCGGACTATGCTCCCCCTTCCTCCTGTTCCGATGAGGATTTGGAGGAAGAACAGAATATATACAACGAGGAAGGCATGCTTGAAGATTGCTATATCAATGACGAATACAAGAACGAAATGAATAGAGCGGAGAAATGCCTCCCGATTATAGAAGTAGTGGACGTTAAGGAAACGTGTATATAATATGTGTCCTCTTCTATACCATAATTGCCATGATAAGCGCACACTTCCTAATAAGCACACACACCCCTAATAAGTGCACACACCTCTTCTTTTGTGACGTCACACCAGTCAAAACGTCGCCTAACGTCTCAAAAACGTTATCGTCACATGAGTCAAAACGTCAGCAAAGTGTGCACTTATTAGAGCGAAAAACTTGCGCCCAATGTTTGGGCTAAAAATAACAGGTTTAGCGATCTGTGCGTTGTCAAACTTGAGGGGTTATTACGGCTATTGCGGTATAACAGCACTCACAACAACTATATAATTATAACATCGGTTTATGTACTCACAATAAACTTTTTTTTAAAAGTTCGTACGATTTCCATGTATTTAAGTATGAGAGCAAGGCACACCTTAGGAGTATTGTGATGGTTATGAGTAAAGAAGAGGTATTACGACTGAATAAGTTATGGTCCATGACAATATTCATATAAGAAAATGTTGCAAGTCTCTCAGCACATCTTAACCTAATCGCCAACTGAAACAGACCACTTGAAATGTTCATTTAACCTAGACTGATGATATACGGAGTAGTCTATATATAGCTAGAACTTCAGAAAAAGGCCCATTGAAGGACCCCTAAATGCATTATTGTGGGAGGACTGTGTCATAAGTGGAAGAACATGGGGGATTTCTCGTCCTGACACCAAAATAAAATAAAATCAACCACTCATTATTGAGTTTTTATTTAACTGGATACACCTTGCCAAAGCTTCTGTTCGTGTTCTCATAAGGACACAACATGTGATGTATTATATATATTCAGTATTGTGATTGGTATTGATGATTTGGACATGTTTATATTGCCGTGTGTTCATTACGTAAGACATGTTTAATCTACCTAAGCATGAAGCATGATTATGTTTAATCATACTGCATCGAACCGGAGACGGATATAATAGAATTCAGGGGATGAGTTGTGATTCAGAATTTTCAGAATCAAGGTTAAAGGTGAGTTGGATTATGTCAAAGTACACCCCAGTCTAGGCTCAGAGTTGAGACAGTCCCTCCAAACTGAGGGAAAACCTCTCACTCCAAACCGCAAAATGCTATTAATACCCCATTAAGACGCGTACTCCGGTGCCAAATAGGCCATTAGTACAGTAGGCGTCCAATCACTGAAATACCATTGTTATCCGATCCGAGAGGCTGTGAGTCTGGACTGAAACGGTATAACAATTTTTGTTTGGTCAGATGCGTGTGGAAAAAATGTGAAAAATGCCAAATAATATTCAAGTGGAGAAGATAAAAGAAGAAGGAGATAAGAGACATTGAAGGTTGATATTGCACTATAGGAATTTTTACCGATTCCCCCTTCTTGAGAATTGAGTATATTTGAATGTATTAATTTCATATTGAAAATGAATGAATGTTTAGATCACAGAGAGGCGCAACATTACTCAAACATTAAATACTGGTTATAGCATATACAGTTATGCCCGTGAATATTAAAAAACACATTTACTCATGTCATATTTCTTAAAGCTGCATTCTCAGCTATTACGACAAAATCTTTTACTCAAATTTACTCATATTATGACTAACAGGACTGAATTTATCAATATTCTGCTACTGTTATATTTTTATACAAGAATTTAAAGTCGAATCGACCAAGAGAACATGGCCGGTGAGCGATAATAAGTGAAGTCATCACAGGAAAGCAGCTCGGCAGGTCCCTGATATATGAATGTGGGTTTTTATGAAGCCTTGTAGCAAAAGACAACCAGACAAAATCCTAAAAAAAAATGGCCAAATGACTTTTAGATGGGTTGGACAAAAAAGAAATAAAATGTAGAAAATCTTTAGTTTTTGACCGACTTTAACTGAGAGTGCAGCTTCAAGATTATATTAGCGTTGGGACGTCAGAAAATGGTATGTATCATTTCCAATTTCGTAGACATTATTATTTTCAAGTAACCGAGAGCGTAAATGAGGATTGTTTTGATGAATCACAAATATTAATCTAAAAATCTGAGGTCTGGTCCTAATATTATATTCGAGGCGCCTTTTGCATAAGAAATCCTTACTTGAAATATTCCTTCCTTGGCAATTTTTCATTACCTAGGTAGAAAATTTCTACTGTAGGGGGAAAATTACCACTGTCTGTATAGCAAATTCCTTTCCTAACAGTTCCTTACCAGATGCTTAGTAAGAAACAGTAGCCAAGGAAAGAGAATCTTAATCAAGGATCCCAGGTGTGGCTACTCGGACTGGCGACCAGCACCAACAATTTGTCATATAGGGGATGGGCCATACAGGAGCATTACAATGGTGTATTTAATATAACGCTGTAATAAACAGTTTCTAACCATTTGTTGCGTGTTCTTTCATTGACTAAAGTTTTTTGACAGATTCTGAATTTAATTAGGGCACTGATTTACCTGAAAATTACATAGTCTCACCTTTCTAGTGATACCAATTAAAATTGTTTTAACTTCAAGCGATCATGAGCGTAAGCAGCACATCCAAGGATTTTAGACTACATAAATCTTGTTCACGTTTGTAGTAGTATATGAAGAAATTTCAGTATAGTTGTACAATTTGAGTTTAAAACAGAACAATGGATCTTTATGGGTCCCTGCAGTAAGGAAACAGGGAAACCAGCATAACAGTTTCACTCTGTAGTACAGAAGCTAGCACAGAATGTTCAATTAATTTTTAAAAGAAATTGTAGAAAAAAGATAGAAATATGAAAAAATAAATTCTATTCTAATAAATACTTTTCTAATAAAGAAAAAACACGAAAACGCATCGAGCAAGAATAAAATGTATGGACGAGACCTAAACGAGAATAGATCTCGTGAGAGCTGACGCCTATGGACGCCACCTTCTTGGTTTCCTTCTTAAGTGGAGTTCAAAGTTTTTCATGAAACAACATTATGATTTCATACTTGGGATATGTTAAGAAGAAGTTGTGATTATAAAAAAATATCCGGACCTCTTCTCAGCGAGTCCTGTCATTACAGAAGTCAGGACTCGGTGAGAAGAGGTTGGATAGTTTTTAGTCATATCTCACCAATGGAAGAGAAAGTAGAACATTGAATTTGATATTGGCTACAAAGGCAGATGATAAGGAAACGGCAATGCAGTGTAGCCTATACACAGACAGTGCAATAACACAAGTCATATTTGATTGTTTAATCACGTTTCTTGGGGATAACATAATGTAAAGTACAAATAATTGTAAGATATCACATAGTATAATCTTTGTAAACAAAGTCATTATATAGAGCGCAGTATCTATCTGGTCCTGGTGCCTACACCTCTTATGTATAAATGCGATACAATCAAGTCTATCGTTGAGTAACTGATGAAGAACTTACTGCCACACCAAGGCACATTGTTTCTCTAAATATTGAAATTGAAAACAAAAAAGTGGAATTCTGTGAAGACCCAACGACAGTCTACGACTGAGTTGGTATTGTTACTTCACTAGCAACAAAATGTACCAAAGCAAAGGGGCCGGAACACCTCCCATCTGTTGGAGAATACCCCCCTCTCATACAAGGCTACTTGTTAGCAATAAACGTTTTCAATCAATCAATCAATCTATATAAGACTGAAATATATCACAGGAACTATGCAGGGTCAAACAAAGCAGTACATAAGGGCATCAGCAAATGTACAATTAGACTTCACCAATCAACTTAATTAAATAACCCAGATTTTAAGAGATGTTTTAACTAGGTTTATGATACAGTTCAAAATAACCAAACTGATTTGTTAATCAATGTATATATCAAATACTTGAATATACCTAGTGTTTAGTGTTCTGCCTAATTTAGCAGAATTTAATAAATGTGTAGATTTTCTGATGCCCTGACCCACTAGAAACCATACATCATGGTCGATAAAAATCTTCTAAAAATATATGAAAACTTTGAAATAAAAATAAATACTGAAGTAGAAGGATTAGTATAGGCCTATGCCTCTTCGATAAAAGCACATGTAAAAAGAGGTACATGTATATACACCTTGATCTAAATACAAAGAGACGATCCAAGATCCTCCAAGAATAGTTAGCTCCCACCTCAAAAGCAATATAAGATAAATATTCAATAATTGGTCCAAATAATATTATCAAAAGATACCTTTTATCAAATCAAGGATAAATGTAATTTATCTCAGATTTGGCCATGGTTTTTTAAGTGTGCACGAAACTAGAAGCTTTGCGCTTTAACGTTTAAGTTTTCCCTAACGCTTTCATGTTATTTTAGTATCATTTAATTTTAATTTGTTTTAATTGTATGAATAAGATGGACCGACTCATTGACATAACCCACGGTTAAAAAACGTGTCATGGTCAAAATTATATTTTCTCTCAGAGACTAATATACTACAAGCACCAGACGACCTAGCTCTTCCAAATATATCACATAATTATAGGATTGATATTCGATTTACCATAAGTAGATTTAATTGATAGGCTTAATTTTAAATTCCTCTTACAAGGAACTAAATATGCCGTAATACTGTTCTCCTGTGGCTGTGTTGTCTATGAATGCCAAATTGCATTCCATTAATAGGGGATTTGCATTGTCCACCATCTTGAATCTCTATTCGCATGGAATTATGCGAGTTGTATGTCAGTGTAAAAGCGATATAAAACATATTCAGGAATATTTAACAATGATTTCATGTAAATAGTCATGGGATTTACATGATTCCATAGAACAATTAACAAGACTTCACCTTCCCTATGATGCATTTGGATTTTATAGATCATTTACATTATGATATTGGCGGAAAGACCCTTAATTGCAATGTTCTTTAAAAATGTAGCTAAATAATCTTATGTCAGATTTGAACTGAATCCAGCCCAGCATGCACTGCAATAGACATGCGCAGATAGACATACAAATCTTCTATAGATTTTATGATTAGTTGAGCAAAACCGCAGACATTGAAAAGCTCTCATAAGAGGATATGAATTGACTTGTAGCAAGTACACCATTGAGCAACTCCATCAGTCCATTAAAAGTCCAGATTGTTGGGGAAGACCCATTTTAATTTATTCGTAGTAGATGGCATAGACATTTGCAATGGCGAAGAGTGATGTGTTCTCGTAAGTGGCAGTTGCGCTGTTATCACACCCCGTGTCCCACAGACAGCGGGACACAGACATCACCTGCTGACCCAACTTCTCACCAATGGTCACGTGACACACGAGACGATGTCTCGGCATATTGATCTGCCGCAGACGAGATTTGATGAGACTGCTGAGAGCACAGCAGATTGTGCCGCACTCGTTGGCGTTGTATTCCACGCCATCTAGTGTGGATTGTAGAATCTGGATCATTATACGCTGGGTAGCGCCTGGTTTGAACTTCTCGCCATCTTTGACCTCCATGACGTATGTATTTTCATAGGCCACTGTACGACCTTGGGGAATGACGTCTGAATGGCGCGGGAACGAGGTTATGGAGAGACGTCGCGTGATTTTCAGAGCGCGTAGACTCATGTTCATGCCGTAGAGCGACATGGCGCGCGCTCGTTGCTGCCCCTCCTCGTCAAGACAGTCGTCGGTGATCTGCGACGTTTCGGTGATGGTTCGACGTCGTGTTCGAGGGAAACTGTCCTTGCGAACTGGCTGGGAGGCCTTATTGTTGTCCATCTGCTGGCTTCTCCTTCTCACCTGCTGTCCTGTCTCTTTGTTCTCCTGGATTTCTACCTTTTGGGTGAAGAAGCAGTAAACCTCAATACAATATTTTGGGGTAGCCTAAAATTTTATGAAATGTATAAAATAAATTCTTTCAGAACGGGTCTTGAACACAACAGATGTAAGATTTACATTTTGTTAAGGGTGTGAACATAAGATAACTAGCCTAAATAAGGCTATATGCGATGTGTTACCGGAAATTGAGTCACAAGTCGCAATGAAAATGGATTTTGAGATATCATCATATTTGAAAAGTTGGGGTCAAGCCGATTCTAATGATGGTAAAAGTTGAGACGGCTAATAAGTGTTTCTATATCTTAAATTTGATATTGTTACTTTTGAAGAAGATTGCAATATCTCTTGGTGGACAATTACTTGTAAAGTAGCTAGATATTCTATAGGATGACCTTAAGATATATTTAATACGCTGTCCTGAAATTTGATACATGTATTCATACGACTTGGAGCATTATAAATATACTCAAAAGATGAGAACATTCCTATAAAGAGATCTTGTGAATAAATCACTTTGAAAAATATCATATTACTTGTGACTCATTTTCCTGTAACACATCACATATAATGCACAAGTCTAATTATCAACTAATGTAGCCTATTCATAATTTAGCTTAAATTGCTATAAGGTTGTATGTTGTAATAATAAAATCTATTGTTCCTTTTCATTTACATATTTATTGATGTATACCCCAACCATGTCAAGAATTGACTATAAAAATTAAGACAACAGCCATTCACCATTTACCTTGACCAATTTATCTATACGTACCTGGTTTCGACGCTTTTTGGGGTCAACATTTCTCCTTGGCATTTCATTCATCGGATCAATCTCCTTGCCCTGAACGTAAAAAAGCACATGAGCCAAAATAAACATATATACTTGTATGCAATTATTCATCTCACGTATTCAACGAAGTATGTAACCATTTCATCTTATCAGATTCCACCACATACTAGCTACTAGTGTTTAATTATTGAAATTTATCCTGATAACAGTAGGCCTACTGATTGAGCCAAGAACTGGGAAAATAGCGGCTAGAGCAAAATGCATGGCAAATGCCAAATGTCTTTTTTCTATCCTGGATAAATTGAATAAATAAATACCTTAGGTTCTTGTACGCATATATATGGGATGTTTCACAGAGAAATATTTTTCCCACAAGAACTCCTGGTAGGAATATTTTGATTTCTTGAGTGTTTAGTGCCCCTAGTCCTATCAGTACACGTACCCAATTTTACTAATCTTTGTTTAATGTGTTCCCTGTGCTTCTAAGATTATCATGAGGAAGTATATTCAACTAGTGATTGCCCAATCAAAAATATAAGTAACTGTTTTTTCAACGCCGCACAAAGATACAAAAGTAATTATTAGATGTGTTAGACATTGTTGGAATCAGCTTGACCCATCTCCTAATAAGGTGGTATCTCAAAATCCAATTTTTGGCGACTTAAGACTCTTTTTCCTGTGACACATCACATTCCAAATGTTAAATCTGGTCACACTAGAATACCTCTGATGTTTTAATATATAACTTTGTAAACAAAAACCTATGATTGTACATTACTTATTGCTGAACGTGTATAGTAAAAATGAGTCATGTGTTAACACAAAGAACAATTAGGAACGAAAACTCCTATAACCTATAAGGTACATTATATATAACAGCTGTAGATTATATATGACCTCCCTGTAATTCCCCAAATTGATTGCCCTAAATGACTCGATCAAGCGCATGAATTTGCATTCTGCATTGGATTTCTGATCTTCAGTATGGGGACACGACCTGTCGTATGTAACGTCTGGTATTATATAATAGTGAGTTTATAGGCAACATACGTGACCATAGAGTGTATACAAATGTGATGGTATTCTTAGCTCCAATAAACGTTGTATTTAGAATTTTGTATTGAGTTATGTTGATTACAAAGAATTGGACATTGTCCGTACGATACAACACGGCTGAAATGAGTTTTTAAAAAAAAGGAATTCTCTGTATACCAATAACCTGAAAAGGGAGCTTGGTTTGAAAGCACAGCATCCTCATCCAAATTATTTATCAGTTTTCAGATAGACACTCGCACAGAATTTAGAAATAGAGGGTAAAATAATGATGTGCGACTTGATATGTCGCTTACTTCATCCCGACCCTATATATAACCCACCCTCCCACATGCCTAAATAGAGTCATTGAGGCGCACATGATGTGCTTGTATTTGCATGAACCCTACTCTCAGTGTATCCAATTCGAATACATAGTAGTATTCTCTTTGTGTTTTGACTGTAGAGGAGAGATACTAAGTCGTGAGTGGGTGTGACCAGTTAGGTGAAGGAAAATTACTGGGTCAGCTCGTTAGAATAAGTACAATCGGCAGCACTACACATTTACTAAATTCTGGCTTAACGATGAAGAGAAATACCTGGAATATCTGAGTATGTTTAGTATTGCGTTGATTTAAAAGTAATCTGTTCTGTGATGTACTGTATTCTGAACCTATTTTTTGTATTAGAATTGGGTTATTTGAGAGGATTGTTGAAGGCAAATTGTACAATTTCTGACGAGACCATCCACCTATGGATGTGTGTCACTGAATTTCTCGAATTGTTAAATGTTGCCATTTGAAGTTATATTATAAAATATACTGTTCTTGTAATTAAAATCGCTCACTGTACATATTTTTTTTATGTATTTCTTGTTTGTACATATTTTTATTAGGAAATAACTTTATCAATTTTGAATCTGACCTATTTTTATCCATTAATTAAAAAGTTTTACTTGTACAGGTTTAGGGGTAATATTTTAGAATATAATTTCAAATGACAAGAACAGTAATATTCAATAGTTTGTCAAGATTGTACACTGATATATCTGTTGAAATCTGGAAGGTTACTTATACAATATTAACAGAAATTAAAGAGTTTAACCATTCCATAATTATGTCAATCAATACTGAAAATTTCGGAAAAGAGAAAACTTACATCATTGCCTTCCTCCTCGATGGCAGTAGTTTTACCTGTCTCTTGTGACATGGTGTCTCTGTCCGTCCGTTACATAGAGTAGTGTCTGTCTATACCTCCTTAATTCTAAGTCTATCAATAGTATCCCTGAATCTGTCTTCAAGTTCACTTGTATATTAGACAATCCTCAACCAACCATGAGGATGGATATATGTTGGTATATTCACAGGGATGCCACGATGGTCACATGCTATGTAATATGATGACCATGATAATGTACCCCTTCCAGAAATCGTTCGCTAGGATGTTAGGTTTAGGGTAAGTTCTGCTAAATTTGGCGCCAAACGTGCCACTGACGGATACATCCAAGGTTGTGTATACATGCGTGTCTCCCTTGGCGACGCGTCATATAGCCTATAGAGGAGGGGACTTTGACCGCTTCGGGCACATGCTTAAATAGATAGGCATGTGTGAGGAAAATTAAAACAGGTGTAAGTTGTTGTAAAATGCTTTATGATATTGCCATATCGTCTCTAGACATGCCTACCGCTCTATGGTGTGTGGTATGTGAGGTAATATTGCGATAGCGGGACACACCGACATAACAGTTTAGTTATCGATCGATCGTTGCATTTAATCATATTAATCCTGTTATAAAGGTGTTTGTGGATAACATTAATCATAATATTCCTCAAGACTAGCTCTACCAGGTATATCAATATTGTTTCCAGCTTGTCTTTTCGGTACATCATCATGGTGGCCATGGGCAAACGATTTTAGTTGATTTGGGTGATATTATTTAATAGATATTATTTATATAACACAAATGTTTCTGTATATCTAGACTATTGTATTCTATGAATGGTAGTTCCCCGACAAGTATCATGAGTTGAAACTGTGACTAGAAACTGGGGCTATTTATTTATTATTAAACTTGCTTATGGTGAAATGAAAACTTGTCAAATTTATGATTCGTATAAGTTGTGAAAATGCTAGGGAAAAAAGAGAAGAGCATGGTGAAGCGCGATGGCGGCATATAGGAAGATGTCTTGATTAATGCAGCTTAATCGATATAATTATATATACTGAACAATTAAAGAAGTATAATGGGCCTGAATGAAAATAGTTCCTTTACCCTCGACCAAAATGTTGGCACCACCTGTAAAATTATTTATAATTCTAAACTTAGTGTTTTCCACAATGATGACTAAAAGGATTGCTGTACTAGGTTGGTGGTTTAGTCACGTGACCCCCAAACCACCTATAAAAGTAGTCCCTTGCTTGTTTTACCTGGAACGAATTTGACTTCTGCCTAAACGTTTTACACCTGTTAGTGTATGCGGGCGAAGTCATTAGAAAATGTACAATTCACCTTCAGCTATCCTCTCAAATAACCCAAACTTAAGATAAAAGAAAGTATTCAAAATACAGTTCAACATAACCGAACAGATCTTCTATAGGTGCACCCAAAGTAAAACAAAATATAGTTGATAATATACTCTGTATACATACCTATAGTAGGTACACTCTGTCAGCCTAATTTGGCAGAATTTACTAAATGTGTTTGACCTGGCAATTGTACATTTTCCGATAAACTAACCCATGTACAGATTCTTCTCAGTTCACCTGATAGGCAATTAAGGAACTGTCATGTACAATAACTTTATTGTTTCTCAGAAGTCATAACATAAACACGTGAGAGATAAGACTTGTGACATACACAGACCCAATAGAGCTGATCCAACGCTCTGGGGACCGTTGCATATCATATATGAAATCCTTACTTAAACGCTTTCTTCCTTAGCTACCTTTTCCTTGCTAAGCAGCTTGTAAGGAACCTTTAGGGAAGGAATTAGTTATACAAACAATGCTTTATATTCCTACAGTAGATATTTCCTATAAGCGAGAAAAAGTAGCTGGGCAGGGACCATTTCAAGTGAGGATTTTTACGCAACAGGCCCCTGAATTCTCCTTTATATATATAATGTTTAGATTTCAGGAAGTTCACCAGATCCATATCTTCATTTATGATCAATATTATATTAAAGATGGAAGGCAGTAATCTACTCAATAAATAACACCTCGCACACAAATTCATTGTAGCATTTTTGTTTTATTTTTATTTTATTTTATCGATATTATATCTTGAAAACAATGACATTAGATGTTCCACTTTATAGTGGTACTATTGATGTATTTTACGTCGTATGATATATATACTTGGACTGACATATGAGATATATAGTGTTGAACACCAAAGGCAGGATTAGAGGCACGTTTCACTAATTTCACCAGTCTGTATTACATACAGCCACAGCTGGCAAAGGGCAACCTTTGCCACGGGCTGGTGTGGCAGCGGGTTGTAGACCAGGCAGGAGCAGTAAGGGGTATAACATGGGTAGGATCGCCCTGCTATGTACCTATGTGCTAATATACATAAAGAGGAAGGTGGAGAAGAGAATGAAGAGGAAGAAAAAGAAGACATACTAATAAAGATACGGGAAGAAGACGAAGAAGAAGAAGAAGAAGAAGAAGAGATGGGAGGAAGGAGGATGGGGAGAAGAAGATGCAATCCAATGAGAGGAATGGGAAAGATTTAAAAGAAGTCGAAGTATGTTGTATTGTTTTAATTTTGCAAATTTCAGGAATAAAGAGAAAGTAGAATAGAACCAGAACAAGAACAAGAACAAGACATAATAATACAAATATGGGTTAGGTCTGCAGAATATGTACGTTTTGTATTCAAACAACTGCACATTTGCGAACATCATATTTACTAAACTAAGCCTCCAATTGATTCATCTAAAATTGAACATATTCGCCAGTCTTTATACATGACTTGTAGAGCTGTCCTCAGTATAATTTTGACTTTGATTACTCAATGTATCATATGCTGGGCGCATTTGAAAATCCTGGGAATCTGGGAAATGTAAACCCAGTTGAAATAAAATCTTTTTGGAAAAGAATTTTTAAAAAAAGTATCTAGACATATCCAACTGACGAAAATATCTTTGATGTGTTGGCCAGGAATCAATACATTTAACTACAATTTGTGAAATATAAATTGTGCATGTTTTGAAAGTCTGGCCCATTTAACACCACACCCACGTATGATGCTGCTTACCTGGGCTTACCTGAGCTGGCGGAGATAGCAGGAGGAGATAAGCAAACATCACTCATATTGATCTGGGAGATAGCGGATAGAGTAAGTCTACTGGAGGGGTAACTAACTAGTGGAGTACGACTATATGTCAGCCCCATCGTCATGGTAACCAACAGCGGATCTTGTGTACAATCTTTCACACGACTTTAAATCCAGGATGGATGCGAGGAGAGAAATGTACATTTTAAGATGAAGAGAGATGCTCAACGACCAAGGGCACAGTGAGGGTAATTTGTTTATAGAGCAATTGCAGTGGCAACATGTGAAAAACTTTTTAACATAAATACTGGGGAATTATTCAATGTGGACATCTGTAAGGACCTATTGTTATATCATGTTACGCAAATCTCTCTATTGTTTACATGAAGACTGACCATATAACTTTTTATAAGATCCTCTCTAGGTTATAAGCACTCGGGGTGGCTATCTCATCCTACCCTTTGTTACGAGGAGGAAGAGAAGGAAGAGAAGCAGAACAGCAAATATAGGAGATGCAGGAGAGGAGGAGAAACGAGGAGTGGAACAAGAACAAAAGGATACTGGGAGGTCACCAAAATGAATAAAAGAAGGTAGAACTTCAGGAGGTAAGCTGTCATGCAGGGGTGGTTCTCCCGCTTTAGCCTTTGCCGAACCTAACAGAAAATCAAATAGGAGAGAAAAGAAGGAGAAGAAGAGAAAAAAAGAGGAGGGAGGAGGTGAGCAATTGGGGAGAAGGAGAGACGGAGAAGAAGAGCGAGAAGGGGAAGTGAAGGAGGAGTAGGAGGGAGGAAGAGGAGGGAGGAGGAGGAAAGGAAGCAAAGAGAAGAACAAGAACAAGGATAAGACGAAGAGAAAGGACAAGAAGAGGGACATAAGAAGGACACCAGAATGGTGATGCTAAAGAGGCCCACGTGCATAGATCTGCAGGACAGACAGGGCCGCTCCCCTCTACACGTGGCAGTATCCGGAGGTCACTTAGACTCTGTCCAGTGCCTCATCAAGTATGGTGCTGATGTGGACCTCCGGGCGGCCACAGGGCTGGACAGGGGCCGGAGTTCCCTCCACATGGCCTGCCTGGGTGGTTTCTCCACCATTGTTGACCTCCTGCTGACCAACGGCGCCATTGTGAACGCCACAGACGCTGAGGTCCAATCGCCACTCCATCTGGCAGCAAGAGAAGGGCGTCTGGACTGTATCGCCTATTTGTTAGGAGCGGGGGCACAGTGTGACCTCCAAGACAGGGGGAATAAAACTGCGCTTCACGTTGCTCTGGACGAACGCCACGGCCCGAGCAAAGAGCAGCAGAACGTTGCCAGGCAACTGGTTCCCTATACTAACCTTGACCTTAAGGACTGGAAGGGGCGAACACCTTTACACCTGGCATCGCGGTGGAACTGCGGCGAGTTACTCACTCTGATGCTGGCCATGGGAGCTGATGTAAATGCCAAGGATAAGAATGATCACTCAGCGCTGCACTACGCCTTTATGAACCAGGATAACATCGCTTTACATTCTGCTCAGGTTCTGCTCACTCATGGAGCAGATACGCAACTCGCTGAGAAGAGGCACTCGCCCTTGCATGTGCTCATTAATCATAAGAAAGCCACCGATCCCTATGTGCAGGACATGATGAAGGAATGGGCCAAGCTGAGGACACCCAATGACTTTGGCAACTCTTTGCTGCACCTGGCTGTCATCGGTGGCCATGCAGACATGGTTAGGTTCCTCCTGGCGTGCGGGGTGAGCGCCACCATGGAGGACAGCCATGGATGTCAACCACTCCACCTGGCGGTCATCGGTGGCAGGTGTGACATCATGAGAATGCTGATTACCAAGGGCGCTGAGGTCAATATGCAGGACGCTGATGGCATGGCTCCTCTGCACTATGCTGCTGCACTGCCAAAGCCCTCAGCCATTAAACTACTGCTCAGCCAAGGGGCATCTGTCAATGTGGAAGATATCCGCGGCTGTAGGCCTATACATAAAGCTGTAGGAGCCAGGGCTCTTCAGAACACTAGGTTATTTGTGGAAGCCGGCGCTGACCTTTGTGCTATGAACTCTGAAGGGCAGAAAGCCATACATATTGCCCATGCGATAGGGGACGAAAAGATCGCAGAGTACCTGCAATGCCAAGTAACCAATCTCGATGCTGTATCTCATAGCTCATTTAGAACATCGGACCAACACGTCCTGGCAGCTTTTAAGCAGAAGGAGAAGGTGGAATGCCTGAATGAGAATAAATCAGAAGCAAAAAGGCAATCCCTAAATTATGATGATGGGAATAAAGATATAGAGAAAACATCGCTGAGCTATTGCCAATCTGTATCTTGCCAAAACCCACCAACAACAAATGCAAATGCCAATCTTTTCCCTCGAGACAGCCTGCAGGTTGATTCTCATATAGGCCCGATCAACAACCAAGGATATACCATCGCTGATGAAAATGAATCTCTTGATAACACGCCACCAATTGCAAAGAGAAATACCATAGTGAACGCAAACGGAGCGACAAACTTGGTAGCTCAACAGAAACGCGTCACATTTGCCAGTCTCAATTGCCTCAAGGCGAGCGTTTCTATCGAAGAGATAAAGCCAGATACTGAGGACAAAACGGTTTCAGTTTCAAATGATGAGCTCGATGGGGTACCGAGTGGTGTCAATGAGAACAGCAGACTTCTGGAGATGGAGTGGGAGGCAGAACCAGAGAGCGAGGTTCATTTTTATCCTGTTGAGTCTGAGACAGATTGTAGTGAGCGTGGGAAGAAATCCCGCTCCTGCTCCCACTGTCAGAGCTGTACCATTTCATAAGGTTGATTGAATAAGGGTCAGATCGTCAGAAAATGTACAATCGGTCCAATACTAGAACTACATCGAGGAAAGGGCACTGTTATTAGATTGGCGACGTAACAATCGTGAATAGTTACAGTTCTTGGAGGGTTTTTTTTTTATGAATAATTACTGTTAATGATGCTGACAAATAAAGAGGAAAAGAAATATAGTAAAACATGTGCAGCAATATAATATCATAATATCACACAAGATAGATATATAGAGAGATCATTGTACAAAATACAGGGCAAAGTATTGTCGGACTTTTAAACGATTATTTTTCCGTGATGTGCGTCACTATATATCCCTGTAAACTTCTCTGCCTCTCTCATATAGACATGTGACAATGCAGCGGGAATATGTTAATACTATGAACATTGGTGTATATATTGTATTGTGTTGAGTTAAAACATCAGTTTGATTGTGTTGAACTGTATATTTTGAGTATAGTTTTTTTTAAACTTGAATTATTTCAGACGATTGATGAAGGCGAATTGTATCTTACGTCAGGCCTTCCAACACATATAAGGTGATGGCATTCAGTAGCAGGAAAAACACTATCAATAGGGGATTTGCATATATGCTACTGCTCGTGCCGCTGTTACAGTGCACGCTGGGGTAGATTCAGTAAAGGTCTAACATACAAATATCTAGCAACATTTTTATCGAAAATTGCAAGAATGTTTTCGCCAATATCACAGCTTGTACAAATGGGCTATAAAAAACAAATGCATGATGGGAAAGATGGAGGCTTATTTTATGGAAACATGTATGGGCCTAACTTATGGATTTTGACATTAGATCATGAAATATTCCGTGTGAAAATAACATGTTTTCTGTAGACTTAACACTGACCAATAAATATCCCATGCTCAAGATTCAAGATGGCGGACATGCAACTCCCCTATAGATAGTATATAACATCCAGAGATGAGATCAGTATGAAGTACGAGACACAGTTGTAATTTTAGTTTCACATTCGTGTAGATAGGTTTTCTAGACTGGGTGAGTTATCGGGATATATTACTATGTACTATGTATTATGAGTCATATTATGTGGACATTAAAATGTCCAATTTAATTGATTTTGAAGGCATTGTGATTTCAAAACACGAAATTACTTATATTAAAGGGAAAACGCTGTACTGAAGTGAATAACTATTATAGTAGTGTAAATGTGGACTGAAAACAAAGACAACCTTAATGGACAGAGCTTTGTGTGGGGGCTCTAATCGACTTCACCCTTATGTTCTAATGGGGTTTTTTTGGTTTTTTAAAAAAGTATTGACAGAACTGATGGAAAAAGCAATGAAAACATCGACCAGATGGATGCAGTGAAATGTTCTTCAGTCCCAATCATCCAAACTCTATCATCTTATTTTTTCTTAGATAATTATAAATCAGAGCATAAGGTAAAAACCGATTTGTGGAACACCTCCATAGCGGGCCACATTTTAATGACAGCACGCGCCTAATTGGATTATAGTACCCCACGCCGTCAGAGTATGTTATGAAGTTCTGTACTGAACTTTGTTATGGCCTTTGTATGGCCTCTGTTTGTAATAAAAAGAAATGTCTTGAGTTAAGGTTACACCAAAACTAGTATCCCAGCAGGTCTTTCGTGTACATGTATACACGTTATTCGGTATATAATAAAACTACATATGTATATAGAATGGTGATGTTGATGCCAACGTTTCGGATCTAGTGTCGATCCTTCATCAGGAAACTTATTGTTTTTTTCCACAGTTAAATTTTTATTCAATATAAAGCAATAGTTACAATCTCACAAATTCATGTGATTTTCGTTATGTCCTGCTGCGCTGGTCTTTTCTTAATTGCATTGTTAAATTTGCATAATTAAAATAAACATACAATAATATGCA
Organism: Sthenelais limicola; assembly: GCA_942159475.1. Lineage (NCBI taxonomy): Eukaryota > Metazoa > Annelida > Polychaeta > Phyllodocida > Sigalionidae > Sthenelais > Sthenelais limicola. The sequence continues at coordinate 39,458,263 of OW804102.1, forward strand.
AATGCTTAGTTCAAAAGTAACATATGTATTCAAGAATATTCCAGTTTCTTTCAATAATTTAGTGATGCTTAAAGAAAATGGATGCAAATTGTACATAGCTTGGTGCTCGGACCCATATATATGAATACCTGCCAAAAATGATGGTTGGGAAAACCCGTGGCTGTAGGTCCTGCTGATGTCATTCCACCATAACCATTCGTCATGGGTGCGACTGTCGTTATATCTGTTGACTTCTCACAGACATATATATGGGCCAGGTCCTCAGAAAATGTACAATCGGCAGCTCTACACATTTAGTAACGTCTGCTAAATTAGACTGAAACTGATATATAGATTCCAGGCAGATCTGAGTATTTTTGGTAAGGGGTTGGTTCTATTGATTCTATTTGGTTATGTTCAATTGTGTTTCTAACCTCATTTATGTCTTCAATTTGGGTAATTTGAGAGGATTGGTGAATGCGAGTTGTACATCTTCTGGTATATAACTTCACCCATGTTCTTTTTCATACGTATTACTGTACGCAAGTTGATACACAACTGATACTTTGAGGATGAGATAATATTTCAGAGGATTTGATGAAGACGAATTGTACCTTTTCTGAGAACCTGACCAATTATATATTTTGGCATCATTTAAAGTAAATTACCCAATTAACAAGAGAAGGCACATAGTCTGGTTTCCACGATCTTGATTAGGAATGATTTTAATGCTGTAATTGCAATGTGAGTTAGTCTTTTTATAATTGATACTGTGCATCATCCGGATAATTAGAGTGCCAATTAGTCAGTGCCTTCACATTCCGAGGGGAAATGATGTGTCGCAATGCTTGCTCTTCATAAATAGAGGAATCCTATAGCTTATTGTTGTTAGGAGCCACCCAGCAAGTATAATGCTAGGTTCCTACAAGTTACGAATTATTATCACATCCAACAAGCTTATATTGTCATAGAATGCGTTCACTGATCCATAAGTAGTATTTAGGAGGCATTAATTAGCCTTAGGAATTAATTAGGATATAGTTGATAACTCACAGACTTCTCACAGTTGATAACTTGATATGTATTTCAATTCAATTCAACATTATTATTCATGTGCACCTAAAAGTCTATTCATTTTTTGTATCACTTTTTATGAATCCCTGAGATTAAAGCTGAGTAATAAATCGAAAACAGCAGTTAAAATAATTTGAACAAGGACGACCGATAATGGTTATTCATGTATTCGTTTATTCTTGACATCGATTGCCACACAAATAAATACCACAAGATCAGGTATGCATACTCTACTTTAGATATACATGTATACTCGAGTAGGATGGAGGGGGGTATTATATTATAATGGATTATGTTTACACTCAGGAATGGAGGACTAGCAGAACACTCATATTATTATACAATTATCGAGGATGTTCAAGGTGAATATATATCGTGGAAATATCCTATCGCCCCACACAATCAAATCCAAATGCATTCTCATCTAAATAACCCACATACCCCTTTTCCCAAATCTGTCATTGTATTTTTGCTATGATTTTGAAATTGACCACTGATTTTGATTTGAGCAACAACGATGCTTTACAGTGATCAGGGTAGAAAAGTTTTGAAGCCAGAAGGTGGAGCAAAAATGTGTAAATTTGGCGTTTGTATAATAAATGTATTAGAATATTGTGCTCGGCATATTCGGGGAAACCCCTTTGATATATAATTTATCACGATCAGTTTGGGTGGAGAAAAGTGAGTAAAGAAGATTTTCCATCAACAATTAGGCAGGAATGCAGCTATAGAATGTTAAGAAGAGAGATATCACATGTCTAGAGACTAAAGGCTATCACAGTTAACGTGAAGCGATACATTGGACTGGATCATCACCCTCTAATCCCAGTAGATATGTATGTAGGTAACTGGGTCAGACAAACATGGATCGCACGAACGGAGCAAATACTGCAACAATGTGCCAGACTACATACAGTGCCGTCCACATAACTTGATATTACCAATCAAGGAGCAGAAAGTACAATAATTAAAGTCCAGTGTCCACTGAGCCGATTTTCTCACGGGGGAGAGTTAGCTGACTGGTGGAAAAACTGCCTGGTGATTGGATGAATCCACTCCGGACGGGAGGGACTTTGGCTGACGGCCGTCAGTAAGTGGATATGAAGCTTTATTTGGAGATACCTAATTATAAAGGGTTAGGTCGTCAGAAAATGTACAATTGGCAGCTCTACACATTTAGTCAATTTTGTTCAAATAAGCTAAAAATTATAAATACCAGGAAAATCCAAGTATATATTCTGAATGCCTTGATTCAAAAAGTATTTTCTGTTATGTTTAACTGTATTTTTTAAGCTCATTTTTGTCTTCTACAAATTGGTATTATTCGGGATAATCATTGAAGGCGAATTGTAGACTCTCTGGCAATTATGCCCATAGACCCATGGCCATGCAGTCCCATCGCTTACCTTTATTATACGTGCATTCCTCCTGAGAGGTGCTATAAGTGGGGTGCAATAAAAATATTCATATAGTACGCATACTGTATGAACTACTTCGTCACCAAGTGGGCTACTTTTTACGCCCATATGATAAATAGAGAGAATGGAACGAGCCGGCAAAAATCGAAAATTTATTGGACGAGAATCGTCAGCATAAGCAGAGTGCTTATGCGGGTGAATCATGTCCAATAAAGTTTCGATTATTGCCAGCTCATTCCATTCTCTCTATTCATATGAGAATACCTCACACCATTGCTTCTCAGTAATTTGGGCTTCCCCCTTGATATCAAGTTTATTGGAATGGACTGTATAATTTACCCAGGCACGCAGAGCTAGCATGATATCACTTACCGTCAAATAAATGTATCGAAATGGTTTACCATATGCATCGAATGTAACTTATTTTACATCTCGACAGCATAGTTCATCAAACATCAAGATATGACGCATAGATCTCCAAATCCAACGCACACACAACAGACAAATCGCATGTATTATGACTGACCAGATTGAGAATGCTATCTCTTGGTGAAGTGTTGACAGGGCAATTTCAGCATACACACATCTGCGTATAATAATATTAATCTCTCTTAGAAAAATAGAACTTGCATCTAATCACGCTTTAAGATCAGTTTTACCGGGACTATTCTTGTGTTTCTCTACGTCTCACAACTTGGATCAATCAGGATCTAAATGTATGCATTGACGAGGTTCAATCACTGAGCCCCACATACCTACACTAGCTTTAGAGGGAACATGGCAAGATGTGATATCACCGTGCCAAATGTTCATCAATGCTGATATCTTCCACAATATTAGAGGCTTCGCATATAACGAAGAAATCAGTCTAAAGAGTTTTATATCAAATGCACCTCACTCAATTATCACACACTGCATGCATAGCCGGTTATAAATAGTAAATGCCACACTTGCGTTGCAGACTACATCCACAGCTATAGCCACCAATGCAGGATTGCACTGAAAGGTCAAACAGGGCGTCAGAAAATGTACAATCGGCTGCTCTACACAATTAATTCTGGTAAATTAGGCTAAAGATGATACTATTTATGGGTAACAGATATGTTCGGTTATGTTGAACTGTATTTTAAACTACATTTTCGTCTTAAATTTGGGTTTTTATATAAGTGGGGATTGGTGAAGACGAATTGTACATTTTCTGTTGTCTTGACCCATGTGAGATTTTATGAAATTAAATGCACCTAAATATCTGGGCGACCATGTATCTCACTACAGAAACAAGGCGGAGTGGACATCACAGAGTATATGACAGCAAGCTTTCGTCTCCTCGGGGAGTTCTCCTAAAAGTTCAAACACACAATTGCACAATGCCGGTAGTTCATATTGATCATTTCTGAATATATGTTGAATATATAAATATTTAGTTTGTATGAATACATATATTATATCGTATACTTTAAGGTAAGTTTGTGAATGTTTTTGCACGCAAAATTCGCACATTGGTAAAGTGTCACACATTGTTAGATATAGAATCAAAAGATAAATATTATGGATAATATGAATAAAGAAGGAAATATAGGGTGTTCTAAAATGTAGTTTCTCGCAGTTCAATGATGTTTCAGAGTAATAAATAATCTGAAATAGACTTGGATAAAAAGCGCAATAAATAAGAACACTGAGGTACGTGAGTGCAATTGAACTAATATGTTGAACAACAAGTTTCCCTCTTTCAGGAGATCTGGAAAACGATCCAGGAAATGTTGTGTATTTTGAATGACTCGGTCAGGAATGAATGGCAATCAGAATGCTTTGACTAAATCCTCGAGCTTGATGTAGGATTTAATGACTTGTGGCAAAGGTAGGGCATCAACAGTTCTGTGCAGCGGCCAGAGCTTCTCAGATCTGATGTGTTGTCGAATGGCAAGCCTGCACAGTGCCCTCAGAGAAAGGGTATTTAAGAGACGGTACTCAATAAGCTGGGCAATATGCTCTGGATATTTGTGCAATTGCCGTGTGATGTGGGTACTCACTTTACATCCCCCTAATAAGAGCCAGGTAGAGAACGCCCAGTGTTTCTTCAGTAAACTAGCCTCCAGGAGACTCCCCGTAACCGGAAGTCGGTAATTGAGGTCACTTCCGCCTTGTATAAGCTGGTAGATGACGTCAAAGAGCGTCTCTATGTCCATGGGACATGTCTGAGAGGCGAGGTAGAGAGGGGTGTACTTGCTCGAGTCCTGGTCATCCAGGTCCAGTCCAACCCTTATAAGGGCCTCGACTGAGGATGGGAACTGTAAAGTGACCGCCAGGTGCAGGGCAGTGCCCACATACGTCCTTTCACCGGCATGGACATCATGGCCGTTGTTCACTAATACTTCGATGGTCTCCAGGTTTTTTATAGAAGCCGCTGCATGCAGGGGGTAATAACCGTTGCGATCCGCAAGCTGGGCATTCGCACCTACAGTCAACAAACTCTCAACTACGGTGGAAAAGCCCATGTCTGACGCATAGTGTAGAGCTGTTCTACCAAACGAATCCTGCACATCGAGTTTACAGTCTGCCCCTATGAGCAACTCAATGACATTGATATGACCTTCATTACTGGCTGTCATGAGTGGTGTAAGTCTGCGGTCTTCAACTCGTGCGGTTAAGTTGACATTGGCGCCAACGGTAATAAGACGAAGCACCACCTTACGATGCCCCATGTAAGACGCCTCCCACAGAGGAGTTGCTCCGTTGACTGCCTGTCTATTTGCATCTGCTCCATGCTGTAAGAGCAGGTCTACTATGTCAATGTAACCGTTACGCGCGGCTACATGCAGCGGGCTTAGTCCAGTGCGTCCATCTAAGTCACTGCCAGCTGCTATAAGGAAGGAGGCAATGTCCAGGCTACCCCTACGGCATGCCACGTGTAAAGGCGTTTCGTGCTTCCAGTATTGGTTCAGCTGAGACAACATGGACGTCCCTGTACGACGTTGGATCTTGATGTCTACGTCATCACCGTCGATGATACGTCGCACCTCCTGAAAGTCGTTCCGGTTCACTGCCTGGTGCAGCGGTGGGGTAGTCATTTTGCTTCCACACTGAAAATAGTTTAAATATTTTCGAAAAGTTAATCCATTAATTGTAACAATTCACATATATTTTATTGTGAGGATGTATAATTAACAAGTAAATATGATATTCCAGATTAACTGTTCATGTCTCAGCCTCGTGTCACCACGTCGGCCATGATGAATCAAGATGCCAAGATAAATAATACCTCAGTAATATAACTACTCAATAGTTTAAAAAATAGAGATTATAAATTAAAGTCGTTGCGATGTCGAGACTATGCTGACTATGCTGATTGGTAATTACAATTGCGGAGATGGATTAGAACGGCTTGGCTTACTACCTTGTTATAATAATAATAAATGTAGGAGATCTTTGTTTCATTTAGTGACAATTACTTTCTTCCCGGTGTCAGTAAGGTATTAAGAACAACTTCAGCATGCTCTACTAAAAGTATATGGGATGAGTAAAAAAAGTTTGAGATCGCGAACACATATGCAAACTGCACCAACCTAGGCGGACATCATACTTTTCTATATGGGTCAGGTCGCCAGAAAATGACAATCGGTAGCTCAACACATGTCGGATATGAATATATGTTTGTATAAAATATAGAGCTCTATATTCTGGTTGTATGGTATATAAACGTTGAGGTACTGTACCAACGATTAAATGTTCTAACGCAAAGAGATACACATACATTTAAATTGATAAACATTTGATTAATCAATCAACCTTTTCCTTCTGCGTCACTCTCATTCTACGCCCCTTTCTATCCCTAACCTCACATCACCTCTTGTCGCAGGGAGGACTAGTTAATGTGGCAGTGGTGTCATGTTAAACAATATCTACGCAACTCACATTTTAGAAATCCACACAACTCGAGACATGATTCACAATATGGCAGAATCGAAATATTACGCCTAAAGTAATCAGTACAAGCAATGGTATGATTGTTTACATTTCTTTGATGGCTCGAGAATTACCTCCAATATACATTATACACAATGTTATTGTATGTATTTAATAAGCTGTGAATAGTATACCCCCACTGTTCTGGGATAGCTACTCCGCCCATCTCCTTAGCACGTAAAGATTTCACAATAGCTATAATTAATTAGCTATAATTGCCAAGTCAGATCTTTTTCTCCTAAGTGCACGTAAACAACTTTGATATACGTCTATAGAACAGACACAAAAAGTTATATCAGATAATAAACTTCCGTAATTACATCATATCTTATAGCATGAAGATCGTACACGCGAATGATTCGTGGGTCCTGTGCTTGCCTAGATACGCGTGACCTTCTCTACGCGTGCGAGGTCGCGAAGACATGCAGACTGCACTCACCTAGGCGGACATCATACTTTTCTATATGGGTCAAGTCGCCCGGAAATCTACAATCGGTAGCGCTACATATTTAGTGCATTCTACAAAATTAGGCCGAAAAATTCTAAATAGTCGATAAATTGTGGTATGATTGGTGTTGTGTGTTGTGTATGGATACAAAAAGCTCTATTCGGTTGTTCAACTGTATTTAGAACGTAAATTTTGTTGTCTCTAAATACTTGGGAGGATTGCATGGTGAAGGCGAATTGTACATTTTCAAACTGCGGACCGCACGACAACTTGATAAACACGCTACCATCTGCACACCCTACCTGTACTTGGGTTCACTTCCCGCTGGTTCTCGGTCATGCATGATGTTAGTAAATACATCGCGTGGCCCAAAACCTTTAATGTTGGTGCGGAGCAATTATGCAGTTCCTAGCAATTAACAATGTACTGCGCTGGCAGGGGAAAGCGCGGCTTGTGTTATGGGGCATCATGTTGACTTCCCGCCAAAACTACTTGTTTACTCAGACTCCCAAGCAACATGGATATATGTATCTGGCACAATGAAATGGCGGAATAGTCCCCTAACTAGGAGATATATGTACATAAAGGAAGTATAATAGTTCAGTTGGTGTTGCCCTCGTGATTCTGATTCACTTACACATATATAGTGTACGCAGTTGTGAAAGAAAATAACCACGCAGAAGATTTTGGTTTGGTATAATTATTTTACGTGGCACTAATAATGTCACCAGAAGAAGGGCCAGACAGCCCGAAAACTAGCGAAAATAAAAATGAAAAATAAGAAACAACTCTTGTATTTATACTCTTTATGAAATGCCCAAGTACACCCCTGCCCAACCGATATACAGCTTTTTAGATTAAAAAAAAAAGAATTGGTAAAAACATGAGCTGTAAACTTGCCAGGCCAGGGCATGGGTTGCGAGGCAGAGCTCAATTAGCACAATGGTGAATTACCTGATATCACAAACCCAATTATATCTACCTCCATCTGCTGTTAAACAATGCACGCGATTCCACGCAGGTGCATGCGGGTTCAGGAGATGGTAATCAAGAAATATAGGTAGGCCTACACGAAACCTAGTTTACAGTTTTACATGATTTGATCCTAGATATAGGCCTAATATATTTCTACTGATTGTATTGGTTAATATCACTTAAATCAAGACAGTATGTGTGTGTGGGGGGGGAGGGGGGGATTTTTTTCTAATTATTTTATTCTATTATTACATGTATGTAGATATATGCCACATATAATGATAACCCTGACTAAATACAAGTTATTGTTCCTTTAAAAGTGGTATATAATTATTTTTAAATGAAATCTAAATGAAGTTCTTGTGTAATCTTTATATTTATAAATTATGTTTATAAATATCATTATTCAAGAAAGACACCATCTGGCTGAATTAGATATAATTTATAGTAGGCCTATTCAACCCTGTAAATAGATTTAGTATCATATGTGCATAATTTAGGGTGGAAATTATATAAAGTGACTCGTCGGAAACTGTTGGATAAATATTAACCAGCTGCTTTGGCGTTTAGCTCACTATATTGGAATGTAAACTCGGACAAAGAACGTCACCCGCGAGGACGGCAATTACGTTTGGCACGCGGTAAAACAGCGAAACTTTGCCATGGAGATAATTTTGCAATTGTAATTACAGGCCTATATAAAAATCTTAAATACCAAAATGGAGCTATTTCAGTTCGAGCTAGGGTCAGCTGACCATTATAGGCCTACGGTGAAAAGAAAAAGAATTTAAAAAAAAAATGGTCTGTTAATATCATTCGCGCCATATTAAATTCGCTAAAATGTTCCTAAATGTGACTATCCGAGTGTCCATAAGCCAACAAATGCCTGCCAGATGTAGAAAGTTTCCTTGGTCTGTAGCAGAGGGAGGACAAAGCCAATGCCTATAATCCATCCAGCGTAGGAAATGGATGTCTAGCTGGGGTGACAACATGATTCTGACATTGCTAAAACCATCTCATATCCTTAATTCACGTCGAGGCAAACAAAGAAACCAACAAATATCCCTAACCTCAACACTGAGCAGCACAGATAATAAAATGGAAATAAACTCACCTTGCGATAGAGTGAATGTGAAGGCGGTAAAGATAAGTGGCGGAAGATAAGCCGTATCTGTTTGTTGTGAAGCTGCTCGCTGCTTTGTATGACAGCTACGTCTCTGACCCACTCGCATCTGCTTCCAGGTCAGGAGAATGTAAACACGGTGGGGAGTTCCTACCACATCGCGCTCCTCCGCCGCTTCTACGATTGGTCGCCAAACTGCGTCTTGTGCTACAGTGAGTCATGGTTGTCAATAAAAGTATTGCGTATCTCCATCTATCGGGCACGGGTGCAGTATTTATTATTATGCCAGAGTGCGTTGGCCTGGAACGTAGCTCACTCGTCAAACAAAGCGTTATGATCTCCAGCGAAATTTTATTTGAAACAGAGTAGGTCCTATAGAAAGTAGCCAGGGGATTGTCAATAAAAGCTAATAAATTATAAATCCTTATGTTATCAGTGCATCAGTACGTTACTAAAATCATAGATCTATCCACCCCTGGGATATCTATAAACATTTTTTATACATAGACGGTTCAGTGACTTGAGATGTAAACACATCTGACACACTTCTTCTACTTCTTCTATGCACTGACAAAGAGTGCATTCATGGGAAACCGCGCCCTACCCAGTGAGAGCGATTCCATTGTGTGGATCACGACCCAGTGGCACCACCTGGTGCCTTTGCTAGGCTAACAGCAGCTGCTGTCGCCGCCGCCGACACGGTCAGTGAGCGTACAGCACGCAGTTAGCGCAGTGGAGGACCGACGGCTTCAAAATGACGGAAAAGCTCATGGATGATTTTCGCCAATTGCAAGAGAAAAAAGATGCGATTGAGAGCGAAATGAAAGAGCTAAATGAGGTCCTAGATTCGGTGAGTTATATCTGTTATGATAAAGGTTATTTAGAACAGTTGTCGCGGATGACATGATGGATGACTTAGCAATTCCTGTATTATCGCTCACAGTCCCACCGAGGCTGAGCTCAGCTTCTATTTATAGACAATAATGCTATTTATGTTTACTTCTTTGGCTTTGCTAAATTGAAAGAAGATTACCTTTATCATAAAGCATCTCTTTCCCAATATTGGAACACTTAAATACTCAGGGACCCTTATTGCCTTAGTATAATAATAAGCTTTAATAACTTCCAAAAAAGGCTCCAGTTTAGCAATAGATTATTATTAATAATAATATTGTGTTAAAGTCAACTATTGTGCTAGATCTATAATGATATTATAGATCTAGCACAATAGTTGACTTTATCACACAATACACATCTCAATTTTCCTGCTCCTCTAATATTAATACCGGTAGGCCTATTGCCAGTAGGCCTATTGGGTTTCATTACCATTGCCAGTAGGGTACATTAATCAACAAAGTCAAAGAGGACAATGAGTTTAGCTTTAGCCAGTTTAGGCTTTGCGTTTTGATTTAGGCCTAGCATTATTCAATTACGGTAATAATAAATTGACTTCGACACTTACACAATTTGCTTATACATATTCACTGCTTTCACAACCCTGGCCATGCAAAGTTATATATATGTTTTACCCGTATTGCATGATACGTCATTATTATAATTTATATAATACAATACATAACAGATCATGATATCGTATTATGATTATGAATCATACATCGCACTGGGTATACTATAAATATGAATATATGCCCTTTTCTGACTGACAGCAAGGTGTGGGTATGGCAGCCCCTCTAACAGACCAAGATGACTACCCGAGAGCTGATGTGGACATCTACAGTGTGAGGCACGCCAGGCACAGAATGAAATGTAAGCGTTTTATATTCTTGGCTTAGCAAAATTACTGTTGGCAATGAGAGACCAGCCTGCTTTACTTTCATATTGACTATCTTTGATACCTTATCTCAAGTCATGACAAACAGTGATATTGTTGAAAACATTCTTGTAATTTTCGATAAAAATGTTGCTAACTATTTGTATGTCAGATTTGAACTGAATCCGCCCGACCATGCACTGTTAATAAACATTTGCAGTGAGATATGCAAAATCCCCTATTGAGAGTGAAAATTCTTTTTCTCTTTTTTTTTTTTTTTTATTTTTTTTTTTTTTTAAATATCTGCAGGTTTGCAGACGGACCACCGCTCGTTAATGACCCAGGTTGAAGACTTGCTCCACACCATTCATGCAGAAGCGCGCAAGGGTAACCTGACTGTGACAGCTGAGATGCTGGATTTATCCAGTGCCCCAAAGAGACCTTTCGTCACCGTGGACAGAGTAGACAGTGGATCGCCCTCACATACTGCGGTAAGCCGCTAGCTCTTGTATTTTTATAACATTTTTATACAGCAAGAAATACTTATTTGTGAAAGATCAGTGCTCTCGGAATTAGTTCCATGACAACTTTTTACTATTATTATACTTTTGTCAAATTTTCAGGGTCTGGAAGTTGGAGATCAAGTCGTTAAGTTTGGTCACGTTAATATATCATCATTTGAGAATGTCCAGACTATTGGGAAAGTTGTGCATGAAAACAAAGGCGTAAGTATGGTGGCAGTACACTCCAGTACTATCATTATGTTTAGTACATCATATACCGCGTACATCATATTTTATTTCATTCGTTATATAGGTCTTTGTTGTAAGCAATAGGGGACTTGCATGTCCGTCATCTTAAATCCTGATTCGCATGGAACGTATGGTAGTGTAAAATCTATAAAACAAAAACCATGTCATGTTCAGCTTGGGATATTTTTCTGTGCTCTAATGTCAATATCCATGTGTTATACATGTTTTCATAACACAAGTCTCCCATCTTTCCCATGATGCATTTACTTTTCATAGATCGCTGAGATATTGGTGAAAACATTCTTGCAATTTCCGATAAAAAGGTTGTTAAATATTTGTATGGCAAACCTAAACTGAATATATCCCAGCAACACAATGTAACAGACATGCGCCACTTAATTAACCTTATTAAACGAACTTTTCACATGCAAATCCCCTATTGATTAAGCTCGGTTTGTGAATGATCCTAAGATGCTTATTTCTTGTATCTTTCTATAGATTTAACTCTGTGGATAGATACCAGCATGGTTTTGTTGTTGTTTTCTTCTTTTTTTAAAAAAAATCTAATAGAATTAACCTTATTAAACGAACTTTTCCTATTTCAGAAACCGCTGGAGGTTGAGGTTTTAAGAGATAACAAACCAGTGAAGCTCACGCTCACGCCACAAACATGGAGCGGCCGAGGCTTTTTAGGGTGAGTTTACCATCTTTTTTAAATCATTATATTAAGTAATTAAATGTCCTCAGATTTAAATCACTATGCCTATACTAAATTTGGGAATACCATCAAACTTGACAAGTAAACAAAGTACGATGCCTTGTTTGTTGTTTTAAATTTTACTAACGTTTCTTTCTCGGATAAGATCTCATCGGGGTTCAGTTACAAATTATAAAAGTATAAACTTCACCAAGATTATAAATTACACAGTAAATTCTTCGTATCACTGTTTCTTGACTCCTACGATACCGGCCTTCTATGTTCAGAGACCGTATTAATAAAGTTATATATATTTAATTGTCTTTTGTGCTATGATGACATCGCTCTCTTTTTATCATTTCAGATGCAATATTGTACCGATAAAAGCGACAAAACGATAGTCTGGTGTGATGGAGTCCATGTTAATTGTTTGATCATTCCACTATGGAAAACACTTAATGTCTGTGTGTACCCTGTATGTTTGGATAAAATTATGATTCAGCTAAATTGTCTCTTCCCGTACTTGGAAAATGTTCCTTCCCGTATCATTAAGTCTATTGTTTTTTAGATACAGTAATCTCAACTGATATATAAATGGAGAATATGGCGGAAGTAAAATAAAGTTTCAGAAGATACGATATGTTGTTGTTCTTTGCTGTTTTGTCCACAGTTTTACCAATACTCGATACTCACCTGTCCAAGGTATGACACATCGTCTCCCCCTCCTCAACCTCTCCTCCAGGGTGGTGCTAACCCTGGAGGAGCAGGGCCCCTGTGCATCCTCCGGGGAGTATATAAGTATACGGGTCCGATCGTCAGAAAATGTACAATCGGCATTTAGTGAATTCTGCTAAATTAGACAGAAAATACTTGATTTATTTGCGTATATTTGGTATAACGTAGATTAAGAAAATCTGTTCAGTTATGTTGAACTGTATTTTGAACCTGATTTCATCCTTGAATTTTGGTCATTTGAGCGGATTGAAGGTGAATTGTACATTTTCTGACGATCTGACCCATACCTCACTGGCAGCTAACGCAAACAAACCAAAATAATAAAAAGACGGTCAACTAGTTCAGCACCTGAATTTTATTTTTCTGGACGTGGTAACAATATATAAAGCGATACCGTAAGTGCTTTGCACTTCCCTGTGATGGCCATTTCCCGCTCATTCACTGGATGTATAATAAATGCTTAGATATTTGAGAGATCCGTGATAGAGGAACTATTATCTTCCAATTGTCATCCAAGCTACAGTTTAATTTTAATGCTTTGGTGCCATAGCTTTACAATAATCATTTTACATTATTATTCTTACTCTAATATCCTCTATTTACGTTTAGAATAAGAACAACGAAATTAAATAGTCATCTTAAACGAATTCTCTTATAAGCACATCAAATTGGGGGTTAGCGTCCGACTGCAGTTCCTAGTGTAGTTATCTCAAATTAATACATTGTAAAAGACAAGTTTCCTATTAGTATATCAGTGGTGTTAATCATTCGCCGAAAAAAAAATTAATTTATCTTATTTACTTTACTTACACTGATAAGCATATTACATACACTTCACGTACTTTGTATAAAGAAAAGGAGTACCCACAGAGAGGTCTCTGATAATAAAATTAGGTTTAATGACTGATTATACATAAATGTAAGACCACTTGCTCAGGTTGAATATACTGAGGAAGACAAAATAGTCGCCTTGCTAGCAAATGGATACATTGCACACATATGTTTGAACGACGGCAAATCACTAAATCAAGTTATTAAAGCATCATCAAATTCCACCTATTTATTATTGTGCATTTTCTTTTTTAAAGTTTCACTACAAATATAGTAAGAATGATTATAATAAGTCTCAAGAAAAAAGAGGGGTCTCCACAAAACGAAAACCCTGACAGCGTTATTGCAACACGTAGGGGAAGAAGACAATTTAAAGTTCCTAAGAATAGTTGAAAAATGCATCCAGAATGCAACATGTTAGCTATATAAAACAATTAAGTTATACTTAAGCCCGGCCATTTCTTGTTACTTCCGGGGGGAGGGGGGTTGGGGGGGGGTGAGCAATATGCACAAATTATAGCGGACGACTTAACATTCTAAAAGTCTGGTACTCCTGAATCGAATCGTTAACCTCGGCATCAGGAATGACTTTGGCAGATGTTCAGTTATCGATGCGGACGTGGGTCAGGGTGTCGTCACCATTGTGGCCGATTGGGGATTGACTTTTCAGATTTGTTTTCACTGCAACAGCACAAAATCTTAATTATAAGACTTTGCTCTGGTCTCCGCAGCTTAGTGACGCACTTACTTCAATAAACTATAGCCACAACTCTTCTCCCATACTCGGAAATGATCCGAATCTAGATCAGAAGTTAGATTATAGGAATGAGGTCCCACATATATATGACGTAGGTCTCTGGTAAGATTATTTATGTAAAACCCGTTTTGTTTTGCCGAAGGTTTTCTCAACATCTTCGGTCTTCTAATTCTATAAAAAAAAATCCGATTCGTCGGGGCAAAGAACCTAGACAAGGGCCCACAAAACTCCAATGGTAATTTTATATTATATAATTTTCCATTATTGATAATTAGTTCATTGTAGGCGTCACTCTAAGTTGTCTTGCCTCCTCTCTGCGATATGTTGATGTTGAAATTAGAAGGAAAATGCACCATTCAGTTCTCCAACGCCATTACTCGTGGACCTGGCAATAGAAAGAAGGACACATTATTTCAATTGCAAATCTTTATTAGTGCAGCGGTTCTGAGTTAATCATTTTAACATTTAAGGGGCTCCTGATGCATTAAATCGACATGACCCTTTTTTACCTTTTCTTATGATCAATAAATTGACCTGGCCGTTTCCTATGATCAATAACTGCTGTTCCTTATGATCAACGAGACTAGAGACAAATCGACAAATGCTGTTTTTGTATTATTTCATTGGTGACAAGAGGTGCCCCCCCCCCCCCCCCCCCCCCCCCACAGACAAGTGTCGCAATACGTTCTCCCAATTCCTCCCAAAACTGAAAAACATATGACGACACGGACCAACCTATTGACACCTTAAATTGAACACACTCTATCTCTTGCTGTAATAATATTTTCTTTACACACCACAAACCCCAACTAAAACACCTCCATCTAAATAAAACCCTGCCATTGTTCACTTCTCTGCTGACTTAACACTATCCTCTGCATTTTGTTATCATCCCTTTTCCTTATTAATGTGAACATAACAGCCCTAGGCGAAATATTTTGGATCCAACTAAATTGATTAGTGCCCCGTGGGCATATAGTAGGCTACATCTTTCAACACATTACGGTTGTATAAATTTGCTAAATAAACATCTTCTTTTTAAAAACCCTGATCACTACTGTACGTGGTGCATCGTCTTATTCCCCTGATACTGTAATACTTGGAAATAGATTCCATTTAATTATTTGCACTCCAACTTATTTGAAGGGAGGAGAACGAGATGGTAGACTGTAACTGTACTGTGATTGTACCTGAATAAAGATTTTTTTGAACTCGGAAAACAAACAATAGATTACCAGTCATCTTTGTTGCCCGGAGATGGCTTCTCGGAGCTGGATGTGCGCTTGTCGAGGACCTCATATTGGTTGGTGTGTTTGGAGTAGAAGACGATGAAGCTGAGGGCAAGTACCACGAACATACCAAATATACACGGCAACAACACCTGCAATCAATGTATGCAAACGTTTATCAATTTAATGTACCCTAAACTTAATTGAAAAACTTAATTTTCTTATTTCATTTCATCCCTACTGGGATAGAAGTAGGCCTATATTAGATGGACATTTTCATCCAGTTATAGCCTTTGATCCATGCATGTTCTCTTATGCAAATAAAATCATAAAACTTTCCACAACATCAATGACAATATCATGAACAGTACGAAATATATCTTTATCAAGGTTAGAGATATTGGATTATTATAGATATTTGTCTTAGGGTTAAGCAAAGAAAATTGTTCATGTGAGCATAGCACAGAACTAAACATTTTTCTGCAGCTTCAGCATTGAAGTCTCCCAGTTCATCATCACTATTGATCAGATAGATACAGAATAACAGATTTTATATTGGCAATCTTTTTGAAAAGCTACTTAGATATTGTGTTTCATAACATCTCACTTGATTGATGATCAGACACCCCTACTATACAGGCTTTGGTTTAACTAATAATAATTCTTTTTCGTTTATTTCGATCAATTTCGAAATAAGACCTGAAAAAGGTGTCACAATCAGCCGTCCTGTGCGTAAGCTTTCTAATCTCTATGAACCTTCTCAGTTTACATTAAAAAAAAAAATAGAGGGAAACAGTGGATATATTCTTTCATACAGTTCATATATACTTAAAACCCTGACCTCTCTATACCCCTAACTGCATTGCCTTATCGTGTGCCAGGTGGTGCATAGCGGGACATGAAATGACTGTTAGTGGCCTATAATTATATATACCCACATATATGGCGGGCTAAAATACTATTTATTATTTTATATTTTAGGGGAACAGGCTGGCTCAGTGGGACAAACATTGGAGCCTGATGCGAAATAATTCCTAATAACGAGGCGATTCCAATTATAACGAGCAGCAGTACGAGCAACAATACGATTAAGATTTTGAAGATTTTTAACCGGCTCAAACCCACAGCTGGTCAATAAAAAACTTTCCCTCCCACTTGATCCCTACAAGTCCAATCCTTATATATTTCTTTTAAAGCATCATTACCTAACACCAGCGTTATCAACATATATTATATATATGTATATCCTGAATTGCTATTGTCCTTTTATTTGATTATTGCTCCGAAAATATATTTTGAAAATTAAGATTTATATTTTGGGGACATTTATATAATATCTTCTCACCAAAAGTAATTTCATGTTTAACCTGCATATTCAATGATGGTATCTAAGGTAGAGAACAATTTATCTGCAGGTTGGAAACTTGTTGGAAAGTATCATTTTTTTTTTTAAAAAAAACTGTAAAACCCCAATATGCCCGATGTCATTGACGAAATTTTGATCGAAATGAGCCGAGAATTCTGCATGAATGGACAAATCTACCGCACATGTGTATGTATCTGCACATACCCAAACCACACAACATAATTTCTTCACCTCAAACTGGGCAGAGCTGTATTCATAGTAAGGCTCCGCACTGGTGGTCTTGGGAAGAACCTGCGTCGCTGCCTTTGTGACGTCATCAATCACTTTCCCTAAGGTCGTGGTTGTTGGGTTTTCTGTAGATGAAGACGATGACGTTGTCAGGTCGTCCCCTGCCGAAGATACCTGCCCTTGGTCTGTACTGAATATAAGAACACAGAGTGGGGGTTAAACCTAGCTGTATTCTCGAATATTGTATTGTCAATATTAGATTGATTAAATGATGGAACTGTTTTATCGCATTGATACTATACAATATTGTTGTACATCACGGAATTAAGTGATTCCTATCACCTTCCATAAATAAATGGAATTATGATACATTATGTTTAAAATTAATTTTCGTGGTTGCCATCACCAAGAATAGACATTTTTTGTCGGGGGTTTTCATAATTTTTTTTTAATTGTTCAGATGACTTTCAGATGGGATGAAGGAAAACGGACACATCTTCTTCGCTGAGAATACAGCTTTAAATATACAATTTCAATAATTTAGAAAGTAATTTAAGAGATAATATTAGATGAAATAATAATCAACCTAAGGAGGTCTGCACTAATTCTATATCGATTAATTGATGGTTCACACAATCAAAGAAGAGTAGATATAGATGATGTTTGGAGAACCAATACAGATAGCACAATGGTATTGACATAAGACTTGAGAATATAAGGTTGTTTACCTTGTAGTATTGGTTAAGAGGTACTCTGCTCCTGTGCTTATAATAGACTTGAGTGTGGTTATTCCTTCAGTCACAATGACGTGAGAATACCCTGTAGACTCCATATTCACCTTCAATTTGACAACAATGTTTAGTAAGTATTGGCCACAAATATTATCATTCACACTAGCTCGCAAATATGGATGTCTAAAGGTACACAGCGACTGAAGAAGATACATCATATGTACATATATCCATGCTCAGTTTGTAGCTGAATTTTAAATTATAAATTTAGATACATATCAAAACATTGATGTTACACTTACCTCTTATGTTTTTGACTCAATATAGGAGTTCTGTATTATTGCTGTAGAACCCAATGGGAAAGGGTGTAATGCAAACTGACTGCAAGCACTGATTTGTCGACTGGTGAACGCTGTTGAATCGCAGATTCCTCAGAATGAAAATGCGCCTTAAATGCTTTTAAAATCAAACCATGCTCACATTCGGAGTCAGATTGTTTCTCAGCTATTGACTGGAACTGCAAGAACGTCAGAAGCAGTACCGGAAGTGTTGTTTGGATCAATACGCACATGCGCAACTCGAGCTGCTCCCAGTCAATAATGGCGCGTAAATGTTTTGAAAAAAATAGCTAAAAGTTTTTAAATCATTCCTAAATTAGAGAAGATATGTTGAGTGATATGTGCAGGGTGTATTGGGAACAGATGGTACAAGAGGTCTGGTGTTGGTATTGGGCCTCACATGCAGAGCGTTCAGTTGGCTGGGAGTGCTTCCATTTGGGGCACAGTGAACGCTGGCTGCGTCGGATCAATCAATACTCCAGTGCACAGGCAGCACCATAAAGGCTTGACTCCACTAACGTGTTCTCCCTCTGCGCTCGTTTCGCTTGCTCTCTGCAGTGCATTCTCAATCCGAATACAATAACAAATGGAGCTGGTCAGAGGAGTCTTGATAGGTAGTGCTATATAGGTTCTTTATAATAATTGATAAATGACAATAAGTATACCGCATATCAGCCGCAATAAACATGCGGTCTGGTGGAGCCCTGCCTTACCCATCACTGCGTTCTGCCATATGTATTGACAAATTTTAAGCAACAGTCAGTTTTCATGGCACTAAGGGTATTGGGAATAGCATAGATAATTAAAGCACATGCACGAATAGGAACTTTTAATTTACCTTTTTTCTAGTTCTTGCTTGTTCATTAATGAATACAGCAGGTAACCTGAAGACAGTTATGTTTACTTGGTGATACATCCACAAGTAATATCGTTCGACTGTCCATGCATTAAAAAGGAACCTGTTATTTGAATAGTTTCTATTGATTACTATAAATATAAATATTTATGTTATATAAACATAACTCAATATAATACAGGGGTACCAGAGAATTTATGTTTACTGGGAAAAATTGTTTCTTTGTTGACTGGTTCACCATTATCTCCAAGCACTCTAGGTCCAAACCCTCAGATCAGATAAGAATGGTATGTCAGCCTACCTCGCTATTCGGTCTCCTGGCCTAGAACTCGGCGTTTTAATTGGACATTTTGCGGTCTTAATGTAATTATAATGACACTTTGCGGTTTGAGGCGAAAGTCTTTTCCTTCGTTTGAAGGGACTCCCCCATCTTTGGGCCTAGACTAAAAGGTGATTGCATGTGCACTTACCACACGAACACTTAACACACGACAAAATTAATAATTACATTAATGATGTATTCGCAAAATCACTTTCAAAATAAATGTTGATAGGTGCGAATCATTTTTCTCGTTTTTTTTCTACTTCCTAATTGATGTTATGCAACACCTGAAATCTTTGTAACATTAGGCGTCATCACATTTCAAAGGTCTATTAAAGGGATTCATGAGAACTATCGGAATAAAGAGAATAAATGGATTAATACCAAATGTATTCAAGTATGTATCACTTCCCAGCCGAATTTAGTGCTGGCTGAAAATGATAAATATTCATATCTTAATAAGGCTGGCTGAAAATAGTAAATATCTAAAATTTTATATTTGGTCTGGCGTTGATTCAAGAAATCTGTTCGGTTACATTGAACTGCAATTTTGAACCTCATTTTTGTCTAGAATTTTGGTTATTTGAAAGGATTGGGGAAGGCAAATTGTACATTTTTCTGACGATCTGCAGCAGGGTGAAATCAATGATAGAGACTCATTTATGATTAACATTGCAGTGTCCCTGACCTATTTTCTTTTTAAGAGGAGACGCTCATTCTTATTTAGCTCAATATCAAAAGAGAACTTCAAATGGACACGGAAGCCTGCTGAACTATATAATATGGGTTGTAACTATGCTATTCGCGTGTGGCGTTTCTGTGATTCCTTTCCAAACTAGAGCTTCCTTGTCTCTAAGGAGTTTTTTTATATCCAAGCTATAACCAACCTTTAGTGTTCGTCCAGTCATAAGGTGTTAGATTGGTGTAAACAGATTTGTTAGGTAGTGAGAGGGGAACTGACTGCATGGAGACTGCTCTGCTTCTATTATTGCCCAGAAACAATTATATCTTTAGGTAAGTATACATTTAACCCATAGAAACAAGCAAACCAAATAGGTTTTCAGGGTGGTTTTATGAATAGATTTTATGGAAGTAGTTTTAATAATATGGTTCTAGGACATTCCCCCGTCAACATTCCCCCGCCAAATGACCTCCCATCCGTCAATTTCCCCGCCTGCAATTTCCCTGCCAATTTCTGTGTTTTACATGATAATAGGCGATTAGTAATGCTGTCTGTCTGTCTCCTCATCTTTCATATATATTAGTAGAACATATATGATTATTACAATGTATTTGTTTGAATATATATGAGGAATTAGTTTATCAAACATGTAAGATTAAGTGACAGCAGATGAACAATTCTAGCATCTCAGTAAAGAAAATAAGCCTAAGCAAATAACGAAAATGGCACTTTGTCTGATGGTGTATTACAATTACCATGAAATGACAGTTAAATCTGTTTATTCAATGAGTTGACCATGAGCGTTAAGTGTCATAATCATTTTATATTATACTGCACGCTCATGGCCTGTGAAGTATTGGATGTAACCCATGTTGGGGTCGAACTTGGGCTATAACTGGTATAACTGCCTGCTGAAGCCATGTATTATAGAGCTATAATGCCCTGA
This sequence comes from Sthenelais limicola, assembly GCA_942159475.1. Classification (NCBI taxonomy): domain Eukaryota; kingdom Metazoa; phylum Annelida; class Polychaeta; order Phyllodocida; family Sigalionidae; genus Sthenelais; species Sthenelais limicola. The sequence goes on from OW804102.1 coordinate 39,479,484, forward strand.
GAGTCCTAAAACTGCCCTTGGATGACATTTTCCTCGTCAATACATGTTGTTCACTGGTATGAAGTATGTGTATGTATATTGTTTATTTCCGAAGACAGTACATGATAAACGTATAGATAATTTACATCGGAAATGGGTCGGTCCTCTTCTGTGGTAGCCACAGCTCTTCCAGAGGGTCCCTTAGACTAGACTTTTAAGTTACAATTAACAGTATACAGGGGTATAAAATGACTAATTACCTACACTACTGCAATGGGATGCACTAGCTATATCTTCATCAAGGTGTGACTCATGGTATTGAGTTTCCTTGTGTATAATTTTTTGTGGACATCGTCCATTTGTTAAATTTGGGTTAATTAAGGTTTGATGGATAACAATGAGTGAAAATGGGTTGTGTGCTTATACAGGTAGTGTCGTCCCAAAATAGACTAGACGGCCGGCATCGAATCGCCTATGTTTACATAGCGTAGCTATTACATAGAAAATTTCGAATGATGCCCGTAAATCGGGTCTCTCGTACAATACTAGGGCCCGTCAAGGGGATATGTGTTTTCCGATGTATTTTCCCTGTAAAACTACACTATTATCACTGTCTATCTACATAAACGATATCGCTCTACAACTTGGACAGAATGAAATGTTTCATACGGCCTTATTTAAAAAAGAACCAAAAAGGTGTTTACCAGTACCTTCTCATGGTGTATTCCGAATGGTACCGAATAACTACTTGTGTAGTTGATCAGGCTCATCAGAGCCTGAACAACCCTTGTCAACAAACAATCAACAGCTTTGTGTGAGAGGGTGGGTGGGGGGAGGGGAGATCCTGAGCACAATAATCTTACTATACTAACCAGCCAAACAGTTACACGGTACGCCACCTTGCCGATTTACTTCTGGATGAAATAATGACCTCCATTTCGGACAGGAATCGAGCCCTGGTAATACACGTGGCCTTGCCTCAGGCATTATCAACATTCCAGATAGGCATTAGGACCTTCCATGTTAAAAAAACAAACAAAAGAAATAGACAGATATATAAACATAGTATCTTTTAGATAATCCATCATGGATCGAGTGGATATGCGAAGTGTCGGTATATATGTTCCAAAGGGGAAAAAATTATAAAATGTTGTTTTGTCCCCAATCTGAAAGGATATGAACGTGAAATAGGAAAAATCAAAAATATCCAAAAAGACTTTTCTTTTTGGAATATCCAATACCTTTTTGTCAACTTTCTTTTCCTTTTTGCCAATGTCCTTTTCCTTTTCGGATTATCATTTTCCTTTTCGGAATATACTTTTCCTTTTTGGAATATCCTTTTCCTTTCCGAATATCCACTCCTTTTCCAAATATCCACTCCTTTTCACCCAAATGTACCATGATGTATTCCTACCCCAACATGACTGGGAGGGAGAAGGAGGGTGAGAGGGAGAGGGAGGGTGAGCGGGGGAGGGGGGGGTGAGCGGGAGGGGAGAGGGAGAGAGGGAGAAAGAGAAAGGAAGAGAAGATGTATTGGATGTGTTATGTAACACTGCTACACTACAAAGATAGCTGGTGGGCCCCCACTCAGGGGTAGTGGATAATGTTATGTAACACTGAGCCACTACTCATGTGGGTTAGATGTTCAGAAAATGTACAATTCATCTTCACCAATCCTCTCCAATAACCCAAATTTCAGACCAAAATAAAGTTCAAAATACAGTTCAACCTAACCAAACAGATTGCTAGAATCAATGCAATGCCAAATGTATAGGAATTTACATAATATTGACCAAATTGCAGCCTAATTTAGCAGAATATACTAAATGTGTACAGCTGCCAATTGTACATTTTCTGAAAATCTGACCCATGTCTGCTTTTGTATGGGTAGAAAAGGAGTGTACCAGGGAGGACATCGATTGGAAAAGAAGACCAAATCTTGACATAGGTATCAGAGGAGCCAGACATGGCTTTTCATGTAGGGGAAATAGGACATACCATAGGAGACATAGGAAAAAGGTGCAGTGACATACTTTTCTGTGGTGATTATCTAAGGGAAATAGTGGAAAAGGAGGCCAACATGGAGAAATCGCCACAGACATGGAACTTTTTGATCTGGAAATAGTCAAATCTGCCCGAACATAGGAAGTTAGCAGTTGGAAAAGAATTTGTAATATGAGAAATAGCTTGTACCACAGAGGAAAAGTCTGTACGGATTTCATCATTAGTACATATCTCTACTTTTGGACGCAACAAATGTCATATTTTTGCAAGAAATCATGGAATAAAAGTAAAAGAAAAAGAAAGTGTGAAGTACTCGGTGGATAATACACGCCTCATAAGCCCAGAAGCAACTCGATTGGCCTCATGGCCTCATATATGGCCTCTTTGCCTCTGGGCTTATAGGATCAACTCGGCATCTATTCCCTCTCCTATTACAAGAATCTATATTATTCAATATTCACTTTTTTGTTAACTGTTTCAATTCGATTAAAACAATTTGATAAGTACAAGTATTAAATTATCTGCCGATTATATCTACCAATTTACTATGTCATACATCTTCACTAACATAATAAATATCGTCAGTTAACAGAGCACCCATACAGTTTCAAGACGCCACTGTTTTCCAGTCAAATGTAAGTTCCAATAATTAAGCCTCTTTTCCAATAGCTCTTTCAGTAATCCAATATCCTTCGAGCATTTCTTAAATTTAGATCCCTTTTATTTCTTCTGCTGCTTCCAAGATTGTTCCACAACCTGTTTTTTTCGGGCCAAGGTATTTCATGGCACTGAATCAGGTTTTATTTTCATTTTCTCAAATCCTAATTAGACCAGGTTGCCGCCGTAGCCTCTAGTCATATGGACTCGATCAGACTCGATCTATCTTATTATTACAATCTTGGGCTTAGACTTTTCCTGGTTTCCTGGACGCTTAGAAGCGTACAATCGGCAGCTCTACACATTTACTAAATTGGCTAAATTATGTTGAGAAATGATAATATATCATACAAGACATATTTGACTATATTTGGTATTTAGTTTATTCAGAAATTTGTTTCAGTTATCTGGAACTGTATTTCCAGCCTCATTCTTGTAATTAAATTTGTGATATTTGAGAGGAACAGGATTGGTGAAGGCGTATTGTACACTTTCTGGTGACTTCACCCTAAAGTTCTAAACGATATTTTTCCAGTTGTTAGTTTGACAGACTACATGGTGACATTTTTACAAGCTGTCACCCCACCGTTATTTGTTAGTTATTTTGTTTTCAGTTATTGAATATTTGTCACCGAGTTGATCAATAACATTGGAAGATCTGGCACACGCCAGATGTGCAGCACCGTTTTGTTCAAATTATTGACAAATAAATGATATATTATTAATATTATTAAAGATATCAACAACCTTACACACATTGGTCTAAACTTTAAGCCCATTCGCGGTATTACATCTCTATCCAACTGTGTATCTATTTAAATTTATATGGCAGTATTTTTGATGTAGGGATAAATAAAAACTGACAATAATTATTAGACATGAGAAGATGACTTAAATACCATTTAGCCCTTTGATATTAATGATTGATTAAATGAGGTATACATGCATACGGTATAATGAATTGAAAAGTTGTAACATATTTGATTGAACTGACCTTATGTGGGGGATATTTCATGTTTGCGTTTCATAAAATTGTTTTCAAGATTATATTAACACTGGGGATCACAATTCCTTCACGGGAGGATTTGTTCATTTGGTGCCAGCTGAGGGAGCAATACGTTTGACAATTTTGTATTAAATGATTGGTTGCTTCAGTAAAGTATGGGTATTACGGGTGTGGATCAGATATATTACAACAGTATATTACAACAGCACGGCGTTCTTCCAATATAACAATACTCCAATATTGCAGCACTACCAATCAACATTCGTTACATGCATTAATTATAAAAATGAGACTGTGTTTTGTGATTGGTGGGATTTATCCTAATAACTCCAATTCATAAAACTTATTTCAAATCAAATTATAAAATCTATCGGGAAACCAGCCCTTCTTGGAGGCTCATGAAACAAACATGCCCATGTCCTTATTCCTCTCCCTTCCATGCATCCCAACCCACCTAACCCGAGTCTCCTCCTGCCATGGAAACACAAACACATTCTTTTTCCATCCCAGGTCCCTGAATCCATCCCATATCGACCCTGAATTCAATAGTACTTGGGGCAGATCCAGCCACTTTATACAAAGCACTCTAATGATCAATTACAGTGTAACTTTACCTTCCTGAAGAATCATTGTTACATTTTATTGATTAGTTCTAGTTATACATTGCACACACCTAATGTCAATATTTTGGTATTGGCATCCGACAGATAATTGTTTGTCTCTTCAGTATGTATTTGACAGTACTTTTTCTAAGAGAAAACAAATGACTGAATCAAAATGAATAGGTATTGAATATTCAAAACACATTAAGTAAATATTAGGCAAGTCAATATGTTCTCCAAATATTCTCAGTTCCATTACTTCCATTAAGAGCCAGAACTAATATAGAGACCTCACCCCACTCTCTTCCTCTCTCGCCTCATCTCTTCCTCTCTCTCTTTCTCTCCCTCTATCTCCCTCTCTCTCCCTCCCACTCCCTTTCTTTCTATCTCCCTCTCTCCCTCCCTCTCTTCCTCCCTCTCTTCCCCTCTTTTTCTCTCTCAATTGCTAATCAATTATAAATACATATCTATCATTATATCTTAATTATTCACAATAACCATTAACAAATAATTCATATCGGGGGCCATCTATTACACGCAGAATTACATGCCTGCTTTTAACATATTCCACCAAGACGTTGACTGATGGGTACAGCATTCGGCCATTAATCGCCTGACCTATAACTACAAATACCAGTATTAAATTAATATTGCATGTTGTAGGTTTTCAAACCAGTTTAAATACTTGATGACACCAAGTTGCTTTTGTAGTCGGTTCTTACAGCTTTTCTTCCGCAGTGCAATAAAAGGGGAGATTGAGATGACAAACTGGGAGATTATAGAAGGAGCAGAATACATTGCAATCTGGGAGGATTACCTGCAATATCCGCCGATATTGAACATCTGTTGATGTATGGTGCATACAAAATACATACTTAAACTATTCCTTGATTAGCTATTTTGCATTGTTTATGTAGGAAATTCATTCTGTATGAATATAATTTAGTATTATCTGTTTAGCAAATGCCTTAACTAAAGGTTCCTGAACAGCTACAAGTGAAAGTAGTTAAGGAAGGACTATATTAAGTAGGGATGTGTTATGCAACGGGTCCCAGACAGAACATCATAATATTTACTTTTGGATATGGAGTCTGACCAACCTATATGAAAGTATCACCGAAGCTTCAGTCAGCTCCGTGTAACACCTCCTTTAAAGGGTTGTTACACTCTGCCATCTGAAGTAACAAGTTCAGTAAATACATTATTACACACCTGGGTACATGTAACATAGCTGCTTATAAAATACCCTCAACATTTTAGCGTACTGAAACATTTAATTTTTAATACAAATGTATTCCCCAAACGTTGTGAAGTTAACGGAATTCTGGCTCATATCGCTTTCTCCACTTCACCGCAAGAGGCAGCGATTCATTGCGATAATATCACCCATTCATTGCGAAAATGTCAGCGATTCATTTTTTTGTTTTTGCAACCAACTTTATTTCTGATACCTGCCGTCTGGGCATTTACAATTCTAATTTTCATTGCTGGAATAGAACGAACCAGTATGAAAAATCATTTTTTTAGTTCAATAATGTGTTCCTCAATGTCTTCGGCCATACGTCGCCATATTACCTTTTCTTTTGGACATATTTTCCTCAGCGATTCATTGCGATAGATCCCGCGAGAGACAATCGATCGCTATAGCCCATGCATGCGAGTGAATATGGCTAGTTTTGGGGAAATGTGGCGGAGTCTGTGCGAATGTTCCACATGGCCTCCCATATAGGATCACATGGCAGAAACAGGTTGGACAAACTTTATGAGCATACAAAATGAAGAGCAGGAGGAGGGAGAGGAATAGGTAAGTGACACTTGCACACCCCTCCCCACCGCCTGGAATCAGCTTCTGCATTCAATCCATATTTGGTGTACTTCATATATGCAGCTTTTCCCATACGTAAGTTTTGATCTAGTTTTTCCCATTTGCTTAACTCGGTGAGTGTGTGCAATTTTTTCTGTTGCAAAGTGGGCATATCTCAATCAATCCTCTTCAATGTTGTTATTATTATTGACATTTTGTATTCATCAAATGGATATTGGCGAAGAGGGACACGCACTTCTGATATGTACGCAGGTCTTAGAGTGAATTATACAACACCATCCATTGAGTCAATGGCATTTTATAGGTACGACATTAAAATCTAAATACAGTCCATTTAGGCTCACAGCCTCTCAGATCAGTTAAGAATGGTATGTCAGTGATTGGACGCCTACTGCGCTGATGAATTCCTCGTCTGGAATAGTTGTGTTAATGGTATTATATATGTGATGTGTTCCAGGAACATGAGTCGCAAGTCGCAAAATTGATCGCTTCATGGTGTTTTATTCACAAGATCTCATGTGGGAACGTTCTCATTTTTAGAGTATCCGACATCTCAAGTCGTATGAATAGGCCTACATGTACCAAATTCCAAGACAGTGTATTAAATATATTCTTGCATTTCTAAGGTTATTATACAGAGTATATTTAGCTACTTTATTAATAGTTATCCTCCCAGAGATAGTGGTAGCCTCTTTTATTTTCAAAAATAAAAATAACAAACTTAGTATATAGAAATAGACGTGTGATTGGACGCCTACTCCGCTAATGACTTTCCTCGTCTGGAATAGGCGTATTATAATGCGATTATATACATAATGGTATTTTGTGGTTTAGAACGAGAGGCTTTCCCTCAGTTTGGAGTGACTCTCTCAATTCTGAGCCCAGACTAAATACGAATAATAAAAAGGCTTCAAATGTAATTATGTAATAGTCAGATTTGGGGCGTAGGACATGACTTGATTTTATCCAATCAAGCTGTCAGTTGATTTCTTATATATATGACAATACTTTCAGCCAAGTATAGGCAAAATCTAGCTAAATCTCGTCGCTTCTCTGTTTGACAAATCTACCAATATACAAGAATAATTATTATAAGGTGCATGCAAGACAAACCTATGGGGTTATACAATCCCCGTTCTGTTAAAAAAAATGTTTTATTTTAATTGCCAATCTTTATCCATTTAGAAAGCTTTATTAAAACAGTAATTTGTAATTTTATAAGGCAGCAATGATAAAACGATCAAAGAAGACCAGAGCAAGGCAAGGTTCCGTGAACCAAGTACTCCATGGAGAAAGGAGCAATAATTTTTCCCAGACCAGACAATGGAGAATATTCAGTTGTAATTACCCTAACTGGATCAACAACTATTTAAGATACATTGTCTAAACAATGATTCCAATGTGATATATTATGTTTCCCTCCTGTCATTTAAAAAGGCTAAAGGGGACGTTGATATATTATCAAGATGTTACCTAGAGAAATGTAGTCGCCAAACCTAAACCTACGGAACTGATAACAGATGTCGTTCATGGGATTGTATAAATGTATGCAAAGTCTTATATTAGTGGCATATAATTCGGTCCATTAACCTTGAAATAAACACAAGCTCAGCTTTAACGCTAATTATGGATACACATCATTCACAGTAGTCTAGTTTTCCGCATGATGGACTTTCCTGGTTGAAAGTTTCGCCAGTTTTTTTGATAGCCAGAAGGTGTATAGTATAGCCTTCCTGTCATTGGTCTAAATCTACTTCATTGACAACTTTGCCACAGGCCAATCATGGGATTAGAAAAGATGTTCCTGAATGGCTTTTTTGGAATCCTAATTTATTGTATAGAGATAAAAAATATAACAACCGTTCGACCATGCATATACTACATGTATACATGCACGTATACCATATTTGTTACTCTTAAGTTATGGTAATCTCGGAAGAACTGTTTATAAAACAGAGAGCAAGTCCACTTTCCAATGTAAACTGGGGAATATGTATCTATACTCTATACATACATAAATATATGCATGTATACACAGATACATACATACATGTGTATATTAGTATATGTATACACATACTGTACATGTATTTATATAGACATGTATGTACACGAATAGATGTATACACATACATTATATATAATAATACACCCATGCACTTAATAAAATGGATACATACACATACACATGTATGTATTAGACAGGTCTGTGTTTAAAATTGTACCAACTATACATACAGCGTAGGGGTGTATTGTTGTCAGGAAAAACCTAGATTTTTTGTATTTGGTAAAGCTCACTCTGGATCAAAGCAATCAAATCCGAATTAAAAACATAGCTCTGACTAGGAAAAGTAGAATAGACAACGATATTGTGACAGATCGTTAGACAAGGAATGGAATGCACTTATCTCTGTCTCTACAATATACTCATGTTATCTTCAGGTTGCCTGAAACAACAAGCTCAAAACCAATATTTACCAACGCTGTTTACCGCGCCCTTGTGATATTGACCGTATCCACGACCAACAGAGTAGCGTCTTTAACTCTTTCTTTTCTTTTAAATAAAATTTATCAAATAAAAAGTAAAGGAATTCAAGGGTGCGCCCCGAATGGGTACAAACTGAGTGTGTGATACACATGACTAATTACTCTAAAGCATGTACTAAAACCCACTCTCACCTTGAAATAAAATTTAGGTTCAGATGTCCATACAGTGCAAATTAAAAGGTGTTCTGTAGTACTCCCTCGTTCTGGGCAAAGTATAACACACGATTCTTTTTTCTTTTACCATATTTTTATTCAGGATTTGAAATAATTTTTTTTCAGTTTTCAAATATGTATTTCCATGGCTTAAATCGTTCGGATTCTTATATAATTCGTGGTAGTGGGTATTTAAATTATATAAGTGAATTCTAATGGTTTACATTCTTGAATACGTACCTTTATCCATGTATGACCGAAATATAAGGAGCAGTGTTCTCTATATAGAAACAGAAGAACGCCGCAAGCCCCGCCCTCAGCCCTAAGCCCCAAGTCCCAGCAAGAGTAATCCATAAGGCATAATGCAGGAACTCCACTATGGAAAAAACGGCAAAAAACGGCTGCAACAAATTTTTTGTTGCCAACAAAACGCCCGTCATTTAATGTCGGCAACAAAAATGCCAGTGGAGGAGGATCACATTTGTTGCCGATTTCTCTAGGAATTGTTGTATATGCCTTGAGATTTGTTGCAGGACCACTCTTCCACTTAGCTGGAATTTGTTGCCATCATGAAAATTGTGTTGGCGACGTATATGGAATTATTATGAATGCTACTCCACTAGTGCCATGAAAATGTTGCCGACATTTTCCCTCAGTCATAATTTATGATCCCCTATTTACAACATAATTAATAATTGTATTCATTGTAGAATGCATATTAGCAGATCATTAAATAAAACATTGAATCCAATGTAATCATTTAAGTCCTAAATCAATTAATTATAGGTAGGCGCCCTCTCTCTCTTTCCCTCTCCCCCTCTCTCTTTTCTCTCTCTCTCAGAATAGAGAGAGAGAGCTAGAGCCAAGCATAAGGAGAGATAGAGAGAGGGGGAGGTAGGGGCATAGGGACGAGAGGTCACAGATATAGAGGCGGGAGGAAGCAGAGAGAAAATAGAGACAGTGGGAAGGAGAGAGGGGTAGGAGAAGAGAGAGAGGTGTAGGAGGAGTAGTCAGAGGAGGGTGAGACAAAGAGTGAGCAAGATAGAAGGGAAGAAAGTGAAATGAAACAAACAAAGAACCCCATGGATTTTCGCTTGTCCCTCACTCAAGGCATAGGCATCATATCCTATGCCCCTCGTGCCTCTTTTCGAATGCATTTTCAGTGAAACCTTGTGTGAGAATTTACAATCCCTTAATTTTCCCTATGTTGGTACTCGTAAGTTTGGACGAGTGCACAAGCTGTAATAATAAAAAAAATGTAATACTTTGCCCACCCGTTTCTTTCATGAATATTGAGCTTAAGCACTTGCCAATGTGTTCTAGTCATTTTTATGGTTTTACTTCCAATATTTCTCTGTTAGCGGGAAGGGAAGCCTATGGGAAATTTGTGCATCACCGTACGTCACGTTTTTTATGAGCCTCTATCAACAATAAATATAAAGCAACTATATACAGCTAAATTATCATCAATAAGTGTTTTTCACATAGTTTTAGAATCAAAGGTTAAATTTGCATAAATATTTAGGGTTGATATCTAAAAGATCATCCAAATGCCATCCTGCTGATTGGGGAATTTAAATGCATCACCGTACGTCACACCTAAGGCTAAAGAATAACAGTATTGTTCTGGATATTCAGTAGAAATATAGGTTACGTTAAATCATAAGGATTAAATTGACAATTTTTTGTCATTTTCCTGACTGTATTCATACATATATAAGAATTAACATATCTTGAACATTGATATGTTCACCTGTTTACCCGCCCGCCCGTTTTACCCGCCCACCCGCCCGTTTTTACCCGCCCGCATCATTGAACTATATTCCTACATTCAACTGGCCGCCTATTCACCCACGTGCTAGTGTTGTGTTTCTGAAATGTAGGGCATAGGCTTGCATCCATGGCTGTGATTGGCCACAGGGCTAGGTCATCCAGGTCAAGGTCACTAATTTTGTTGCAGCGCTGAAAAATTTAGCTGCAACACTTTTTTACAGCTCCTCCACTGGACAGGTGTAGCGCCAACAAATGGAGCATGGCAACAAATATCTAATCAAGTTAGATATTTTGCAATTGTTGGCAACAAATAAATTTGTTGCAGACAACCTATTTTACCCCTCTTCCACTAGTAGATACTAGTGATTTCTGTGCGCCGACACCGGAAAAAAATGTTGCAAACAATTTTTAGGAAGGTCGGCGACACGTTTTGCCTGTTGGCGCCGTTTTTTTCTATAGTGGAGTTCCAGCATTAGGTTACATTATAAATATACTATCAGACACTAGTTAAGATAAATAAGGCCCACATAGTCACATTATTTTGCTTCATTTGTCAGCACCTGTGAATTTTATTTAATCTGTATTTCTATATGTTATGGCATCTGTGAAATTCTAATTCCAACCAAACTGAAAGCCACCTGGCTAAAATAGTCAAGGGTTCCCTAGCTGTTCTTCTTGAAGCAAAAACACCACCCTATTTTCTATTTCAACTTTCAACTACAAACCCTATTATTTCCCCCTCTTTCCTTCATCAACTTAGGGAATCCTATATAAAAAAAATAAGAAGAGGGGTGGTTTTCAAGTTTTCATGATTTTCAAAATTATGAATAATATTAGTACGATTATCTGTTCCACTCCAACTTTATTACACCTCCTTGACCCTATATCGCACACACATGGGCGAGGTAAAAATATTGGATAAAAATATAGAAATTTGAGTAGAACGTTAGCTGAAAATGATGATAGCTTTTAGTTGTGTCTCAAGGCAGAGTGTGCCATGTAGTTGACTTTACTCGCCAGTGAGAAATGCGAAATGACAGAGTTATAAAGCATTAAGGCTGAAGGGAAAGATAGCTTAAGTGATGCGTCCTGTGTCGATCCCGATATACATCTTAAGGCCATCCATGCGACTTATTCATCCAACGTCCCCTCCATTTGCATCTTGTTATTTGAGCACTGTCAAGATATAATGGGAGATATTAATTGAGTGATTGATTTACTTTTATTGTAATCTTATCAAACATGCAGATTTACAGCAGTGACTCCTTGCAGTGTGACGGGTTTTCAGTCAGTTCCTATTTTTTGGTACAATAACAAAGTTTCAATCGTATGGATTTATAACATTACCTATAACATGGTGATAATATGATGGGCTAAACAATATGTCTGATTTCGGAAGGTCTACCCTCCACCTATCCATACCAACATGACAGAAGAAGCTCTATACTATCAATACTAGAACCTTTTCTAATTTCTCGGACATGTTTATGCATGAGAGAGGGTGGGGTATATAATTGGTATCTTCTTAATTTAACATATTCTCCTCATCGGGGAAATCTACATGTGGTTCGGGATAGACTGGTGGATAAATTCTAGATTTTTACTTTGAAATTCGAAATTTTTCTGAATTTCGAAATAAATTGTGAATATTTTAGAAAAGAAACCTTATTATGATTTTTAATGTTTAATATTCGGTGTTGAACGACGATCACCAAAGAAAATTAAAAGCACAAATGGAACAACGAATTTGTCATACGAAGTGTGCATGTTTCAACTTAAGTTGTAGAATATAACCTTCTTTCAACATTAAAACATTTCGACATTAAAAGTTATTGAACAAATCATAGTTTAGTGACTAAAGTACATGACAATGTGTGCAATGGTCATATACATATGTGTCTAAGATATCAAATACAGTTGTTATGATATAGCATCGATGGGAAGCCCTTTCTAAGCAAGTGAAAACCGTGGCTTTAGTTTAAAGGGCTGCTGTGTGAAAGGCAAATTGTTAGGTGTGTGTGTCGGGGGGGGGATTCCCACACTTCTTCCCCTTCATCGGGTGATCAATAAAAGTTCCTACCGACCATAATAATAAATGTATGTGTATGTTTATGTATAATGTTTATTTCCCCAAATGTGTACAACTATGCAACAATGATAAAGTAATTTTACACCGAAAAAAGGATGCCTCTCTTCTATGAAAACCATAGCTCTTCCAGAGGGTCCCTATCAAATGAAATGAAGTCAAATAAAATAATTATAATAAGAGTTGAATAGAAGGTAGAGTAAACTAAGCTAAGCTAATATCGTAAAATGGGACAAGCCACATGTCACAAGGTGAGATTAGATACGAATACTCCCTTATGTGTTTTAGGATACATGAGTATCTTAATGAAAAGTATTGTTAGTTTGTTTTGTGGTCTTGAATCAGTGATTGATATTAATATAACTATAATTAGGTTGGGTAATATTATGTAATGTTACATAACATAGGCTGTTCATAGCAACTGGTAATTTGACGTAGGAAGGATTCTTTCCTTCCTACAAGTGAAGGAACTCACTCAGAAAGGTCCTTTCCTTAGCTTACACAACCGACCCGAAGACTTTCCTCCAAAGTTGATGTTACATTAATATGACAATGAAACCTGTTCCACCAACTAGAACTGTACATATATTATTATGCCAATACCTGCCATGGCCTATATAACATATGGCTAGACCAGACTTAAAAACAATCGATCATTTCTCAAAGGTGACGCCTAAAGCGAGAATGATCCAGAGTTGAGGGCCCCAGTCGGTAACTCTGGCCGTACTCTGTTGGAAGGAAATAAGTGAAAAAAAACAAAGATGTCTTACCAATAGGGGATTTGTATGTGCCACAGTGCATGTTAAGGTGGATTCTCATTTAATCTGACATACAAATATACACTTTTATCTAAAATACCCAGACTATTTTCAACCATGCCCTTTCTTCTATCAATTGTCTATGGGTTCCAAGTGCACTGCATGACATACAACTCCCATGATTCCCTGCGAATCAGGATCCTATATGGCGGCTATGCAAATCCTTTATTAAAGATGCACTCCCAGCTAATTTCTGTAAAAAAAATATAAAATTTTCTATTTTCTATTTTGCGATCTATTCACCAAATTAAACCAAAATTAGCTTATAAATTATTTATTTCAGTGTACATTGTTCAATATGAAAGAATTTACTTCCGTGAAATGGGAAATTAGCATCCATCTTGGGTTTGAACCGATATCAAACCGATATAAAATATGAATTCCTTGACCCCCAAAACCCATATAACCATAATACTTAACAGCATTGTATGAAGAAACCGATTAGAAAATAATTTGCCAAATGATCGACCATTTTGGTTTTGGAGCTCTCACAGATTTTCCTTCTAATTTTGCGAGGGACGCCCCCGCTAAATCTTTTATTCAACCTTCATAGAAGACAAATTCCACAGCATGAGAAGCGAACCTCTGCTATCAACGGTCATGGAAGGGCTCCAGATGACTCAACTATTGATGAAATTGAAAATCTAAAGCTATAGCACTGCCAGGATAAGTATATCATGAGGCTACCCAGCTAGGAAGTGAGCTCATGTAGATCTCGCTATGAGCTCAAAAACGTCTCACACATGTGATATCAGAACGTTGAGGTCTGGGTGAGCTTTTTGTGATCTTGCATATGTGATCTCACGTGAATGGTTTCAGTGTGATCTCAGTGTGAGTTCACAAGTTCTAGCTCACATTTAGCTAACAGCTGTGATATCTCAGTGAGCTCAGAAACTTCTCATAGATGTGAGATCAGAACTATGAGGTCTAGGTGAGATGTTTGTGATCTTGCATACGTGATCTCACATGAATGGTTTCAGTGTGATCTCAGTGTGAGCTCCCAAGTTCTAGCTCACATTTAGCTAACAGCTGTGATATCTCAGTGAGCTCAGAAACTTCTCATAGATGTGAGATCAGAACTATGAGGTCTGGGTGAGATGTTTGTGATCTTTCATATGTGATCTCACATGAATAGTTTATGCCTTTTGTTCTCACCAGGTGGCAATACCGTAGAACTTGGCTTTCACTAGGTGGTGTCACAGGTTACTGCATTACATTTACACTTTCTAATAGAACAAAAGTCTCACTAATCATACTTATATGAGGCATTTATACTTCATAGATATTACACATCATGAACTTGGGAATACTAAAAGCAATGAACTTAATAGTTTATTTAGATAATTTACCTGCTTTAATGCTGAGAAGAAAACACCCTCACAATACTACTAGGTAGTAGGCCTATACTAGGGTTCCTAGGCAAATACACTTTAAGCCAAATAGGATACCTATGTCAGCTACCAGACTGGACTGTATGAAGGGTAAGGTAAAGTGATGAGAATCTCAAGCAAAGGGACCATGCAGTCTCTCCTTGAATGCTCTTGGGTGAAATGCTTCTGTGGAGAAACATTCTACCCTAGCACTGAGCTGCTGTTTAGAAGCTGATTGAGGTCACATTAAGAGATCATTTTGATGCCACTGTGATAGCTCACAGTGTGCTCTTACTTATAACCTCACAGTGAATTCATAGTATGAGTACACTGTGAGCTCACACTGTGAGATCATTCTGAGCTAAATAAGAGGTTACAGATTGACCTTCCTATGAGCTCATAGTGTGAGCTCACAGTGTGCTCTTACTTATAACCTCACAGTGAATTCATAGTATGAGTACACTGTGAGCTCACACTGTGAGATCAGTCTGAGCTAAATAAGAGGTTACAGATTGACCTAACTATGAGTTCATAGTGTGAGCTCTCTGAGGGGAATTTTTTTAGCTCTCTGTGAGCTCTCTGTGATGTCAAATTCCTAGCTGGGTAAAGACATGTAGTTGTTTACCCCATATTGCCAGTGAAGTATAGCAAAACACTGAACATTCTAAAAAAAATAATTCAATTCGTGAAAAACAGAGGAAATACCAAGTATTCGTCGTTTTCTGTATGCAAATCTTTGGGAAATGATTGGGGAAAATAATTTTCGGTCGATCTTGCTGGAAGTGTAGCTTTAAATTAGGAACAGCAACAATAGAAGAGAAGGTATGGTGTAAGGTATTGTAGGATGTTGAGAGATTTTGTCAGATCCTTCCCACCAGACGATGATCATCCTTCTATCAGTAAGCACCAACTGCAGTCATGGTACATCAAACAATTACATTAAAACCTCACAATAAAATTAATGGTTATGGGTTGTATGTTTGCCACATATAATGAAACCACATTTCATGACCTTTATTATGGGAATCTCTCACATTCCAGGACTAAAACCTAATTTAAAGGCTTATGGTATCACTCTATAGAATCAAAGCTTGGGGGCTACACAGAACAAAATGGCACAAACAGATCCCAGCGAGATAAGTTTATATATATCTACCTGAATGATTTTTAACAGAAATCAATTTGATAAAAGTTCCTTGAAGAAGGGCAGCTTTGCCCTACACAACGGACTCCAATGAGCAAACCCCAATCCCACATATCCAGCGTCCGTTCTCTTTGCTTTGGGTTGCATTCCCTTTTGACTAATACCAGGTCACCTGATATAGTATTCTTGTTTATTATATATCAGGTATGCCTGCATCCAAGGCCAAAAGTTTCTCAGGTTATTCTGTATAGGCCTATATAATGAATATATTTAGATTATGTTAGCTGTAAACAATATCTTTATATTTGTTGACACCATAAAAGCCAGAAAGAATGAATGCATATTGTATGCATACTGTACATATATTATATGTACAGTATGCATGGCGGGAAAACATGAAACCGACCAGAACACAGTAGCTCCCAGCTAGAAATTCGATCGAGCCTTAAATCGGACAAATCAGCATAACCACGCCAGCAAATACATCAGCTGCTTCATTAATGGTTGCTGAACATTATTTCATCAACATTATTATAATATTCATCTTGATTCTTCTCTTACTCTTCGTTCGACGACTTTGGATTTCCACCGTTGAAAGTTCCAACATGGCGGACGTTGTGAATCCCGGCGATGGCACTGATGTCACTGATGCCGTTTCTTCAAAAACAAAAGATTTGAGCGTTATCAACGTCTCAGCTGAAAACAACACAGCAAATGAATCTGGACAAAACACAAAACCGATTTTACCTAATCCAAAAGAGGAAATCAGTGAGGATAATGTCGAGAATTCAAAAAATCGACGTGAGGTGGGTGATTTTGACATTAAATTGCGCGACGACAGCTCCATAATGATATACGACGACTCAGATTCTTCCTCCGTTGAGGGTGATAAAAATGATCTAGAAGTCCTCAGTGGAGGTGTAAATGTTGACATAAATTCAAACTCTACAATTCCAAATGAGAACTCCTCTCCAATTGTTAATCAGACAGTTGATGGAAATTTAAACTTACCCTCACAGAAAACCTCCGATGAAAGTAAGACTGAAGGTGTGCAAGGCGCCACCGGCGCCATAAATCCTGACGAAATCCCTATTGATAAAATCCCCGTTGTATCCAGGGTCACTGTAAATAATGATGAAGAATATGAGAGAGCCCTAATCAAAAGGATTACAACAAAGGTACTGGATTCTCTATCAATTGAAAACAATGTCGACATGGAGTGGAAAGAAAATAGGAGACTAAAGCGTGAGATTGACTCGCTAAAAATAACGACCGAAACGTTAGTCAGAAAGATAGATAACTCACTCGCATGGGCTAAGTTAAACTATGACAGAATGGTGCGCAGAATAAAGACCATTGAATTATCTTATGTAAAGGGAAATCCTCTCCAAATTATTAAAGAAGAGGCTGATGTTGATTTAATTAGCCCTCCAGTCGACGCGTACGTCGACCTGGCTGCCATTAATGCAGTTCACAAACTAGATCAGGACATTAATGAATCAATTCTTGATATTCGCAGATGTCTTGAGGACAATAAAAATCTTATCACAAATGTTGGAGCGGATCTCAACAGTGTTGGTGAGAGAGTTACATCATTGAATACTAACATTACTGAATTGGACCAGATCCGCAAAGCGTCCTTAGCAACGGGATCCTTGTCCAAGTCAGATAGTTCTAGCCACCTGCTCATTGAAGGCATCCCCGAGAGGTGGCAGCATGGGTCCTCATCTTATACGACCGTCTCTGACATCGTAAATCTCAGATCTGTAGAAGAAGATACGAAACAAATAATTATCGACCTACTGAATATGTCATCAAAAAATAAGATTGACGAAAAAATTGTTGCCTACAGGGTTGGCGTCCCTAAACGTAGTCTGACCAGAGCCGTTTATGTGGAACTCGATGCAGCAGAGACAAAGAAATCTGTCCTTAATTCTGCGGCCGATATACGCCGTAAGTCGGGAATGAACATCTGGTTCAACCGATACCAGCCGGATACAAAAGATCAGAATTATCAGATGCTGGCTAATTGTCATAAACTATTAAAACTGAACAACTTCAAAGCCGAATTAGTTCTAGGGCATATACTTGTCCCTAGTAAACAAAATAGATCCTTTTCCTCCAAAGATCTGAATTACCTACCACCTGGCTGTAGACCAGCTGACGTGTCCCAGATACCTACTGACGACGGCGGTGTGGGTTTTCATGGGAAACACAGTAGTTTCTCGAACTTTTTCCCCTCTTCCATCCTGTATAACAGAACACGGTATTCTTCGGCGGAACACGCCTACCAAAGTACAAAGGCACTACACTTTGGCCATTATCAACGAGCAAAGAACATCCGTGAAGCGCCAAGCGCATCTCAGGCTAAGGAACTAGGTGGCGCCATGGATCGTGTACTAACCTCGGGACAGATGCGAGAATGGGAGGGAATCGAATCACAAATTCTTAAAGAAATCGCTCTCGAGAAATTCACACAACATGAGTTCTTATTACAGCAATTAACTGACCCCAAAATTGCAAGATTCTATGAAGTTACCAACGACAGAAAATGGGGGATCGGCCGGAACCCACGAGGTGTTCTGATTACAAATGGCGGCCGAGTCCCCCTCAAAGTGCAATCCTTCGTTGGAGACAACAAATTTGGCGAGATTCTTAACGAAGTAAGGGAACAGTTGAAGTTCAAATAGTGCTAACGAACCAATCTTATAAATATCTAATCAGTATAAACTTTTCGAGACGATCTAATGAACAATGGCAATCCCACAGAGGGATCTACTGGTTTTGGGGGACTCAAGGGCGGCCGGCCTTGGCCCTATACTATTACGAAGGGAACCATTGGTCGATTCAAGTGTTCAAGTTTCTCCTGGCGCCGATACCCCTTCAATGATTGCCAAATCACTTCATCTGAGAATGGTTGAAAAACCTAAAAATATAGTAGTTGCCTCCGGTATTTGCAACATTACATCAAGGAATTCGTTCACAAGGGAGGTTGGTCTCCAATATAGCTGCCCTACCAGGGTAGCAGCCGAAGCTGAGGAAGCTATGGAAGCAGCACGGGCCCAAATTGAGCTCACCTCTCCACAAAATCTACCACCACCGAAGGTATTGTTCTGTACCACAGTGGGAGTGGACCTAGTACAATATAACACCTTCAATGCTGCGAAGTCTTGGAAATTGTACAACTTGCTTACCCCTTCAAAATTGGAAGCTATAGCCGAAGATCAGCCACTTCTTGATAGGATGATTATTTCATACAACAATCAAGTTAAAGAGAATAATTATCGTCACCATCTTCCAACACCATATATCGGACAACTAATTCACAGACACAAGTCGGGTAGAAAGCAGAAAACCACCTTACGCCCGCACTATTTGGCCGAATACTTTAAGTTATCCGAAGACGGGTGCCACCTCACTGACCAGCTCAGAGAGGAGGTGGCGAAACAAATCCTCAAGGCCTATCATAAAATATAAATCTATTATGTAATACTGCCCAAGTATCTTCTCAATTCATATACTGAGAGATTAAATTTTTCTATAACTGAATAATATTTGAAAACGAGCAAGGGCGGTAATCGAGTCAGCTGAGACAAGAGTTTTCTTGAGCCTGACTTCTGCTGACTCTATCACTGTCCAAAGCTCTTCATTGGTAACTGAAATTTTTCACTAAAATAACATTAACACTGGGCGTTATTGTACATGGAACAAAATTTTATAATGGTGAACCTGTTATCATAAATGTTCAACTTGCATAAAACAACCTATCTTATTGTACTCTACCAAACAGAATGGTTGTCATAAATACTGTGAGACGATGAATTTGTAAGCGGTGTGGAAGAAATACTCACTTATACTGGGTATTGTATTAACCCTTAACAGTTTAGATTAGTACTGACCTTAATCAGTATCCGAGTTTCAAAGGTTCTAGTTGATGCTTATAATTGAAGATGAAAAAACAAAATAATGTTGATTGTGTTGCTGCTAAAATCTCATTGTCTGATGCTCGATCTCATCTCTACTTTGAAAACATCACTTGTTGTCGGATGCTTGAACGTATCTGTCTTGATAAGGAATTACCTTCTATCATGAGCTTAAATACTTCAGTGTCATACCTTGTGAGGAAGAAAATCTGTTACCCTAGGCGCATACTTTCAATTTTGTTGCCTGAAATCATTACTAAAGACGCAAATAGTCTGGTGATTATTGTTAGAGTTTGTATTTTGAATACCATGGTTATTAGTGTTGTATTGTATGAAATTTATGGGATTAATGTGGGGTATCTATGGGGGGAAGGGTCATTGGTGAATAACAAAGGGACTCACAATGGAGTACGAAATAGTTGATTATGAAAACCTTAATGGACTTAGGATAATTTCATGGAATATCAGGAGCATTGTAGCCAAAATTGATCAGATACGTCTATTTCTAAAAAACACTGACACCCAAATCCTATCAATACAGGAAACCTGGTTAAGTAAAAGAACGTCTGACTCCGAGATAGAAATTCCTGATTATAAACTCATTAGACTTGACAGACAGTTGAAAAGAAGAGGGGGTGGCTTGATTACCTACGTCCATAAGTCCATTAAGGTTGCTGAAGGGGAGAATTTGGGAATCTCGATGTCAAATAAAGACATAGAGGTACAAGCGTTAAAACTTACAAAAAAGTTCATGAAAGACAAGGTTCTATTCAATGTTTATAAACCGCCTCAGGGGTGTATTAGTGAGGCACTCGCGCACCTTGACAATGCATTGAATACCATTGATTCAACATTGGATATAGTTTTATTAGGTGATTTTAATTATGATTCTGAGATTATTGAAGTAGGGAAAACCAAACACGCTGATCGATTTAACAATGTTTTAAACAAATATAACCTACACCAGACCATAAAAGTCCCATCCAGGATAAGTAAAAAATCTAAATCAAGCATTGACCATATCTACACTAATCTTAAAGACATAAAAA
Organism: Sthenelais limicola; assembly: GCA_942159475.1. Classification (NCBI taxonomy): domain Eukaryota; kingdom Metazoa; phylum Annelida; class Polychaeta; order Phyllodocida; family Sigalionidae; genus Sthenelais; species Sthenelais limicola. The sequence continues at coordinate 39,500,420 of OW804102.1, forward strand.
ATAGTGGTACAATTAATATTAACCTGAGTGACCACCTACCTGTTTTTATTCAAGTAAAAAAGGAGCGTAACAAACTCCCCCAAGTAACTTTTGAGGCTAGAAACACTAAAAATTTGGACATCAAAATATTAAAAGAAATACTTAGGGACCTTGATTGGACTAAATATTATTCTTGTAGGGATGTCGATGAAGCGTGGACTATGCTTTACAGCACCATTGTACATTATTTAGACAGGATGTGTCCTGTTAAAGAGTTTAAGAAAGTTAATAAGAGTCCTGAATGGTACAATAACAATATAGTGGTTATATCTAAGAACAGAGATAAAGCCTTCAGAAAAGCTAAGGTCTCTGGTAAAAATGATGATTGGATTTTAGCAAGAAAACTGAAGTGTCAAGTTAACGAGGAAATTAAAAAAGCCAAAAACAAATTTTTACAGAATCAGATAGAGCTAAATAGGGCGGACTCCCACAAATTCTGGGAAACCATAAAGCCCATTATTTCGGCTGAAAAATGTAAAAACCGTAATAATGAACTTTCAGTGTTATGTGATAATGGTGAATCTGTTACTGGCCTGAAAGCAGCTGAAGTTTTTAATGACTTTTTTGTACAAATTGGCCCTCGTTTAGCCAAAAAAATTGATGTTGATTCTTCACAAAAATTGGTGGACGATAAAGTGTTTTCAACCGATAAAAGGTTTAACTTTACAGAAGTTACTGATATTTCCGTAGAACTTGCACTGACCCGTATAGGGAATCATAAGGCATCTGGGTTAAAGTTGATGCCCACGAAAATCCTTAAACCCTGTATGATTGCGCTCAGCAAGCAATTCGCTTATCTATTTAATCTCTCAATTCAAACTTCCAAAGTTCCTGTTGCTTTTAAAACCGCTATAGTTACTCCTTTATTTAAGGAAGGAAAGAAGAACGACACTAGTAATTATAGGCCGATTTCCTGTATAAACCTTCCGGCCAAGGTACTCGAAAGTTGTATACAAAGACAAATAACTTCATACTTAGAAAAAGAATCTTTACTTTGTGAATCGCAATTTGGTTTTAGAGGGGGAAAATCAATCAACGACGCCCTAGATCATCTACTAAATTATACATATGACAATATTAATAATAATAAATTAACTGATATGATATTTTTAGATTTCAAAAAGGCTTTTGATACCGTGAATCATAATATCTTACTAAATAAATTAAAGACTTTTGGCATCGAAAATGAATCTCATAAATGGTTTCAGGATTATTTGAAAGATCGATCCCAGAGGGTGGTCGTTGATGGATTCCTTTCCACCCTACAAACGGTTAATTGTGGGGTACCTCAGGGGACGTCCCTAGGACCCTTATTGTTTATTCTTTATATTAATGATCTGCATACGGTAATTAAAAATAGCAATGTACAACACTTTGCTGACGATACCGTCATTTATAAATCCAGGGATAAGAACTCTGTTAGTTCTAAAGGAATACAAGAAGATCTTAATAGAGTCTCTGAATGGTGTGCAAGAAACAAAATCTCATTGAATATAGGAAAATGTAAATATATGACAATAAGTCCACGACCTGTAAAAAATGTTATTGAGAATTTCTCAATAGGTAATCAAAAGATTGACAAAGTTAAACACTATAAATTCCTTGGGGTAGAGATCGATGAACAACTCAATTTTAAAACTTTTCTTGAGAAGAAGATTAATGTTATTAGACAAAAAGTTAAATCGCTTTCCAAACTTTATGGTATTTGTGATGAAAGGACACTCTTAACAATATATAAAGTTACTATTTTACCCCATATTGACTACGGTGATTTATTCTACCAAGTAGCCCCCCAAAAATACTTAGATAAACTACAGTCATTGCAGAACTCAGCCCTTAAAATCTCTCTAAAACTCCCTAAATACACCAGTTCCAGGGAGATTCACAAAGAAGTGAACGTCCCTTCTCTGATCACAAGAAGAGACGCTCACTTACTCGAACTAGCCTTTAGAAAATCGCTGGTCCCTACAAATATTGATGACCGTAAGGTTAATCTAAGAGGACTCAGTAATGGAAAAAAATTGCGTGTCCCCACACCAAAAAATGAAAAATTTAGGAAATCATATGTCTTTAAACTACCAACTCTTTGGAATAATCTACCACAAAAACCTAGAGAAATTCCAAATCGAAAGAGTTTCAGGTATTATTTAAAAAATCTCTACCCACAGGAATACGATGTATATCTTAAAGAAGTCTCATTATCTGAGCCTTAACAATTTCATATTGTCTCTAATGATCTGAATGATGTAAAGATCATCTTTTCACTGATAATATGGGGGAGGGGGGTGGGGGGATAAATATAGGCATGTAAGTCTTATGATATTATGACCGAGACATCGGAAAATCGGACTAACCGATGGGGAAGGTATGGGATACATTGTATTTTCAATGAATATCATGTTTACTTTTGACTTTCTATGTTTTAAGACTAATCCAACCAGTATAGGACGGATATGAATGTACACATTCAGTAAACTCCCTCCAAGTATAAGGAAGGTGTTGATCTGGTTAATTTATTATGATATAAAACTTCCATCCAGTAAAGGGGGGAGATGATTCCTGTTAATTTATATTCTATCCCTAAAAATCTTAGGGTGGTGTCAAAAGATAGCGGAGATTGTACCAGTGTATACTAATACTCAGTGATATTATTAACATGTCTAGTAAATGTAAATCTGTATTATCTTAAAGATACAATGTCCTTCTCAACACTTATGTTTAGTGGTCAAAGGTAAAGTCGATTCTTTTCCACTCTGGAATGAATCTCCTCATCAGAATTCAAAAACATTGAACTGACATAGAAGAAACAACTACAACTCATTAGATAAACATTGACTCTGAAAAACACCGACGAAAGAATGAATAATCACAATCTCACACGGACACTCTATCGATATTGAACTATCTAATTGAATATTAATTTATTATAAAAGACAATCTCTATGCTAAAGTAAACTTCCGTCATGATATATGTTAGCTTAAGTTTTTGATCATTGTTAGTTTAAGTTCTCAAAGATTATCACAATTATTATTTTAAAAAGGGCCTCCAGGAAGATCACCTTGGTGAGGACCGCGTCCTTTTCTAATTATTATATCTCTTTGTATATGTAATATGTGAATAAAAGTTTTATATATATATATATTATATGTAGGTGGATACAACATATATATGAGATACGTCATTATTATTTATGTCAATTCTACTTTATAGCCACATGAACTCGAAATATAAATAGTTTACTGCATCATCCATTTGTCTTTTTTGAATGAATGAAATAATGGATGGTTGTGAGGGGAAAAAGAGAAAATCTATGATACACTAGAAATATAATACAAATACTAATATACATGAGTGAAAGGAGGGGTAGATCTAAATTGTGTGGATGTTGGAAAATGAGGGAAAATACCCCTGTTCTTTGTATGTCCATTCTCTCTCCCTCTATACCCTATACCTGCACCCTCGCATCTACCCCTACCTTTCCTCTTGCACCCTCTCATCTACCCCCTCCCTTTCCTCTTGCACCCTTTCCTCTTGTACCCTCTCATCTACCCCTACCTTTCCTCTTGCACCCTCTCATCTACCCCTCCCTTTCCTCTTGTACCCTCTAATCTACCCCTCCCTTTCCTCTTGAACCCTCTCAATCTCATCTACCCCTTCTCTTTCCTCTTGCACCCTCTCATCTACCCCTCCCTTTCCTCTTGTATCCTCTAATCTACCCCTCCCTTTCCTCTTGAACCCTCTCATCTACCCCTCCCTTTCCTCTTGCACCCTCTCATCCACACTTTTCAATTTCCTCTTTCATTTCTGTTATACAAGATCGATATAAGACTTGTTTTGACATAATAAACATTAACTACCGAATCGGTTCAAGCATGAGTATCCGTTGCGCAGCAACAAATGCAGTCTTCTAAGCATTTGTGACCAATTAGTTTTATCTCATGTGCACTGCACCATCACTTTGGCAATAGAAGGGATTTCCTTATCTTATCTTATAACTACAACAGCAATATTTAATACAGGTTAACTAATGAGGTGGTTGAAGGTCAAGGCCGAAGATCGAGGCCATTTTATGGTCTTTCCCCTGAAGTACCTCTGCCACTTCAGGTGATGGGATTGCGTATACCACTCGGTGGTATATGTATTCAATTTATATCCCACACTACATTGTTTTAAGAATGCGTAAATATGATGAGTACATACTGAAAATGTATTTATTTTCGCGCAGATGAATTTTTGTGCACTAAGTACTTTGACACCTGTTCGCGCGGATTTAAATTCACCCAGCAAGGAAGTCTCACACATTGTTTATGCAATATTATACCTGTTACACAGGATTAATTTTCACGCACAGAGGTGGGTGCGCTAAAATAGCAAAAATAAATACTGCGCAAACATTAATACCTTCACAGTAGTATATAAATAACCATAATTAATTGTGTCCTTGTAGTAAGTCTAGGCTCTCAAAGCCTCTCAGATCAGATAAGAATGGTATGTCAGTGATTGGACGCCTACTGCGCTAATTAGTTTCCTGGCCTGGTACTAATGGGATTATAATTGCACTTTCTAGTTTGAAGCGAGAGGCTTCCCTCAATTTGAAGGGACTCTCTCAACTTTGAGCCTAGGTATACCAGCAAGAGGCTTGACCTTGAGCTGAGATATTATGCCTATTGTGAGTAATAAAGTTTATATGTGTACGAATAATTTATGTCAAAGATCCTCCTCCAAGCAACGAGGGATCTACTTCAAAGTCAATTAAATGTAACTCATAATAAACCTTTCAAAAAAAAAAAAAAAAGAAAAAAAAGAAGACTGATTAGTAGTTTGATTATACTAATTCACCTCATGGTTAACGAGCAACCTGTCGCTGATTAAACAACTCAGTTGTAATTATGGACTAGCAAGCAAATACTTAAATAGACTAATTAAGGTAAAACATCTCTTCTCTACCGAAAGATGTCTCTTAATATATAAAACGTTTATTCTACCAATAATTGAACAATCATGTATTTTTGTTGGCACTTCCAATACAGTGGATTGAAAATCGAGTTACATCCGATTACCAAAATTACAAAATAAAGCCATGCAGATTATCTATGGCGTGCTATCATTGTAGAATTCTTCCATTAGCCATTAGACGAGAAACCAGAGCATTAAGAGCAAGAACTGGATCGTTTTCAGACCAGAATATAGGCTACAGACTAAGAGGGGGTAATAGAAGGAAGGTAAAGGTAGTTAAATAGAAAAAAAGCCGACTGAGCAGATGTGTTGCTGGTAGAGTGACCAGCATATGGAGTGGACTCCCAGAGAAAATCAGAACAGAAACTGATCTAACCATCTTTAAATCTTAAATCAAGAAAAGGTACCAAGACCGTTTTATTCAATCTGGAAGAGTGGAGATGTAACACTCAACCACCTTTTTGATGGGTGACAGCGCAGATAATGTATAATGCCTGATGACCTTGTTAGATATGAATAGATACTTTTTGTGAATGTAATTGAAGAGATTATTCACTTGCCTTGTGAGTCTATGTATATAGTGCTTTTCTGGACAATTGTCTAAGAACGATGGAAAATTTTCTATAATATCGATATGATGTATAATAGACCGACCTTGATATGACCTTAATATTGTCCCAATCCAATCCCTACTCATTATTACTACTCCAATTATATGGAAATGGAAATTAGTTGACACTTTAAATTAATCTAACCTGTCTACATCAAGGATAACACTAAGGCAATGCCTATATGTACATCAATTTCCTAGCTGGAACCATTATTTATTCCTTCCAATCTATGCATTTATCACATTGCTATTATGAGACTTTGGAAATGTCTAAATATCATATTATCATGTATTGTTGAAATACGTACATAGAAATTACCATCTGACTATAAAGAATGAAATATCAACTACATACAAAAAATGTTCAGATTACTGCCGAAAATACGGAGAAGTCCAGACAATGCACCTGTATAATAAAACATTCTTAAATCAAATCAAAATGTTTGATTTGTTTTATGTCTGAAAAAGGAGTTTGCAATTGCTAGTAAAGTAGCTAAATAAACTCCATAGGATGACCTTGGAACCACAAGGGTATATTTAATACGCTGTCTTAAAGTTTGATGCATGTACATTCATATGACTTAAAGCGTTAAAGGTACTCCACACATGAGAACAAAGCACTTTGAAAAATATCAATTTTGCGACTTATGACTCATTTGTATGTAACACATGACAAAGTGATCAAAACAGATGCTCAAACATGAAATCATACTGCAACGAAGCAGCAATTCAACATTATAACGAGACACTGTTAATTAAATAAGGAACCCCCATGCCCTCCATCACATCGTGCTTGTTTTAAGTCAGTATATAGATCTGTTTAAACTATGTACTTCACTTCGGAGAGAACAGGTATGCCAGTTGGCTTCACGAAATCTGCGATATAATTATGATAAATGGGATAGTGTGGGAATTACTGAAAAACAATCATGCTGTGAAGGGTGAAGTCACCAGGAAATGTACAATTCGCCCTCTCCAATCCTCTTAAATAATCCAAAGTGAAGACAAAAGTGATGTTCAAAATAGGGTTAAATATAACCAAACAGAGTTTTAAAGATTAGCCCAGTACCATATATACTCAGATGTACAATGATATTTTATATTTATATTTATAATTTGCCAGCTTTATTCAGCAGAATTTACTAATATAAAGGTATAGAGCTGCCGATTGAACATTTTCAGGCGACTTCACCCTGTACAGGTTGTCGCAATAACTCAGTTACTTCTATCTCGATTCTAGAGTTATATGAATGTTTTCCGCAATGGCTACAGCTTGCCGTGGGTACATATCACAAAATATAACCAAAAGGATCGCGTTGATATGGAAAGAATATGAATATTGAAGCCTGTATTCCACCAACCCGATTTATAATCGGATGGATGGTTGATTGGGTTGGATCGGATTTCATGCTTTACGTTATCAGGTGTTGAGCCGATTTCAATCCAATCCTATAATATAATGAATGGGACCAGAAAGGGTCATCGGATTGAGGCACGATTTCCAAAATCGGATTTAAATAGGTCGGATGAAATAACAGATTTGATGGAAAGCGGTCTTTCAATTGTGCCACTGCATGCACATGTCAGATACATGGAATGATGGGTGAGATCTATATATTACATGACACGATAACGGATGCATATATATATATGACACATAAATTTATAATTTATTATGAACATTTTGTTCCCAAGAGGCAGAATATATTTTCAAATGTCATAGTTCATACATAAATGCCTCAAACCTAAATTTATAAATGATTGATAAGATGTCACCTTTCATAATATAGGCTATACTTGTTATAATTAATGTACTCAAGTATTGGCAATCTTTCTTTTTCGAAATTCTCAACATTTCCCAAAATTTCCTGAAATGTTGTCATAACCTTGGTTTTCCGACCAGTGGATTGATATACTGCTCACCACATAACAGAACCAGATGCCAGTATAGTAAAAGACGATTAGAAGAGATTTGAAGATGAGATAAGAGACATTATCAGCAACTCTTAATACGCATATAGTAGGAAGGCTCTCTGGGAATGTTAATAATCATTAACGTGATCCAATTGATTTAGCTATCGGTCACGTAGGCTCATATGTTGCTGAAGTGTTTACATTACTTGTTGTGATATCAGACACACAGTCAAGTGATTCAGACCACTTCTGTTATCACAGTCACCAGACCATGACGAGCAGCTATTATGGTGTTGCATCTCCATAACATATGGATGGGGCTACATACATATTGAATGCCCTCCTATCCTCAAGAATAAACATAACTTAAAACAAAGGGTGAAGTCCCCAGAACATGTACATGTCTCCAATCCTCCCAAATAGGGTCAGATTTTCAGAAAAAGTACATTTGGCAGCTATACACATTTAGTCAATTAAGCTAAAATAGGCTGCAATTTGGCCAAAATAATTAAATTTGAGTATATATTCGGCATTGCATTGATTCTAGCAATCTGTGTGGTACGGTTGAATTGTATTTTGAAGTTTATTTACGTCTGAAATTTAGGTTTTTTGAAAAGATTGGTGGAGTTTAATTGTACATCTTCTGAAATTCTGACCCAATAACACAAATTTAATACAAAAATGAGATTCAAAATACTGTTCAACATAACCGAACAGGTTTTGTGAATCACCACAATACAAATATATACTCAGATTAGTGTTTAACATGTTCAGCCTAATTTAACAGAACTTCTTACGTTTTAAAAACAAAAAAAACAGAACTTCTTACTCAATGTGTAGAGCTACTGATTGTACCCTTCATTACGATCTGATCCATAGGTAAAAGGAAGGGAGATCTATTCGTATTAAAATTATTGAATTGAAAATTATTATTGAATTGGCCTTAAACTGAATTTTAAAAAATGAATTGAACGAAATGGTATCAACGAAATCGATACATGAGTCTGATGAGACCAATTATATATACAGCTGGTGATTACAAAAAATCGTTTTTATTAAACCATGATAGATGTTGATTAATCTTGACAAAATATTGATACCATACAAATATATTTAGACATTTTGAATTGTATGAGCAAATGTTTCGGGTATAATGAAAAAGTTAATCTTGATATAATACACAATTTCACCCATACACACTGGTTCTCCCAAGAATATCTCTTCATTTCATTTTCCCCAATATGCTCAAAATAGATTCAGATCAATCAATAACACGCATCGTATTATGTCTTTTCTTTCAAGAGAACACACTGGATTAATATCTTGCTACATCGCTGCATTAGACCCCCGTATCCCCTTAAACTTAAAAACTTAAACAAATAATTAATGTTCCATTTTTACCTATACTGGTAGACGTGCATATTACTCTTGTTTCAGTCACTACAATGAAACTTCATTATTTACACCAATGTATGTTGACCTTAAACTAGCATTCACCTCTTTTCTGAGTTACCAGTGATATTTCCTAAATTAATAAAAGGGCGTGTGTTGCCCAAACGGCGGAGCCCCAATAAAAGAAACCAAACTCAATGCTACATCTTCTGCGTTCTGGATTGATCTTACAACACCTGAATCTATTCCCTACAATATCTCATGGGGAAAAATGGCCAATAACTCTCTATTTTATCTATATACCGCTGCCTCATATCAAGATGAATAACTAATTACTTGATCCCCCTCCTTCCCTCCCTCCCACTCCCCTTTCCCCTCCCTCCCTCCCCCTTTCCCCCACATGCACGGTGATCCCAGTGGAACATGTATGTATACGTGCCTCAAGACACACTATATTCTATGTGGGAGGTCATCTATACTAGCGAATATTTGTCTTTCTGAAATGTGAGGAAGACCTAGGTCTGTATGCTAACCTATCAAGGGAAAACATAATTATATCCTCACCCCAACATGATATCCTCGAACCTACGCAAAGCAATATATTCCAGGCGTCTCTAAAAGAAAGGCTTTTAGTGGACTGATATATCCCAGTAAGCAGGCAAAAATAAAAGATTCAAACAGCACATATTATTACTGAAATAATGCATGAAATTAAGTCTATATAAATGCATGTATCATATAATTATGTTGGTTTGGCAGTTGGTTTAATGTTTGACGAAAAGGTTTATGGATGGACATTCACTAGTAAATTACCTAAATATATACCAAATAGTATGACCTTAGAAATGCATAAATGTTTTATTCAAAGCGAAGTCTTGAACATTGGTACATGTATTTATAGGACTAAAAATAGGACTTAACATTGTAAAAGTGAGATCGTTCCTATAAAGAGATGTTAAAAACCTTTGAAAAATATCACTTTCCCTACTTTAGACTCAATGTTCTGTGACACGTCACATGTATGACTCTATCTCTACCTTTACAGCAGGTAAACATCCAACCACTCCCTCGCCCAGGAAGCCGCTGGTGTGTGTTTCAGAGTAAAATTGATAAATGAGTGATAAGCCGGGCCGATAAAGAGCACAGCAAACAGTATTCGATAACGATAATAAAAGTTTGCCGAGCAAAGTTGTTAGATGCAGTGTAGAAGTTGACCTGTACCTGTAACTGCATACTTTGGGATTGCACTTATAAAGGGGATACCATTTAATGTGGAGGCTGAAATCTTAGAGTGTGGGACTTCTATTGTTTATACATAAGGTGAGTCCAATGTACCTTTTCTTTTTGCTGGACAATCATCTGCCTTATCTCAAAAGTTGTAAAGTTTTTCTTGGCGCGAAAAGTCGCGACGAGTCTATAGGAAACCCGCTATTCGGAATACTAGCATCCAGAAACTACTACACAATAAAATATCACACGGGAAAACTACCAACTAGGGAGAACTACCCCCTGGAATGAGGGCGGTAGATCTACCTCCTTGCTGGAATATAGCTACCAACTCATCCTGAAATTTAACAACCAACCGGTCATTTCTTTCCAAATAGTTTACTCGGGGAATTAATGCCAAGACAACCTTGAGCAAGTATATCATTAAGTTGGGTTTTGGGTTTCTTTATTCGCTGCACTTGTTGGGATTAACCCACTTACAATGGGCAGAATCAATAACACGGGTGGCCATGTTCTAGCTATGTTCTGTGCGGTAGTGTTCCCGGTTGCCCCGGTATTCCTTGCTCAGCTACGTTGCCTTGCTTGTGTTGTAGGACATTCCTACTGTATGAATAAGAATTAACATTGTCTCTATAGCAAATTTCTTGCCTAAATGTTCCGTGCCAGCTTCTTAGTAGGACATTTAGCTAAGGTAGGAACATATAAAGTAAGGATTCCTTATGCAATAGATGTCAGTCATCAGGCTGAATCTTTGAAATAGGCCAAGACTTCATGGAAGCAAAATGCATAGAAACGGTGCGTCATCAATTAATATACTACTTACCGAATACACTAATCTCACGATTCTATCAAAGATTCCCCCCTTAAATTTGGTAAAGTAAATTACATCACAAACTATTTATAAGGATGTGGAAACCAGGGCTCTGTTATATAAGCTAAGGAAAGGAATGTATTTGTGAGAATTCCTTCACCTGTAGGAAGGGAAAGGTCCTTGCTACTTGAGATTCCCAGCTGGTAGGAATATCGTATACATGCAATGCATCGTTATTGCTACCCAACGAAGTAAGGGAAAGACATGTAGGAATTCACACACACAGTTTTCCTTTCCTTAATTAGTTTATACAAGCGGCCCCAGGTGCTCCAATCCCCAAGAGCGTTGGTCAGCATTACATGATAAGTCATCATCACATGACGACAATGATGTCCTACAATCCATGTTATTAATGATGTATGATGTTATCATTGGTAGTCATAGCTAACTTAAATAATTAGCACCTGAGTGTCAACCTGCTCATATATCATTATATATATGAAGCTGAAAAAACAAGTAAATAAACGTGAAATAATTGATGTTATAGAAGAATTCTGGTAGTTTCTTCAAATATTCATTAGGGTCGGCAGCCGAGCGAGAAATTAATCAACGCAAATACAAACATTGAAACAGGTTTATGCTTTCGAGTTCAGAACCGAGAAGAAGGAAGAGGCCTGAATCGATTTTTACTCAAGGGAAGGTGATAAGGCCTTTGATTAATAGGGCGGGCGTTTCCCGTGTCAATCTTCATGTATACATCTTTTACTACACCTAATGTTCCATACATAGCATGATCTAATAAAGGGATTCCATGCATCTATATATAGGGGCAACTCCTATAGGGCCTATTGCATAAGGAATCCTTACTTAAAATGTTCTTACTAAGCTATTTTACTAGCTCCTTCAGCCAACGCTTTAGTAATATATCCTGTATTGGACGCACCTGGTATTGGAATCCTTATTGACTCGTTTATCCATTGCTATAGCTATATGGTTATTTGGATCATGTGGGATCCAATCTCATGAGTCATTATTATGTATCACGACAGATCTTTGAGAAGCAAATGATGTATGCATAACGTTACTTATATTATGATTATGACGCATAGAAAACTGTGTGTCATCATTTATACTCAGGGCGGTCAATGAGAAACTGCCATTTGCATAAACAAACAAATTCATATTTCAAAAGAGTTGTGGACATCTTCATGGTGGATCATATATATCAGACAAATTAGTTTCTTTTCAGCTTTATTGTCTCTCGTTATCACCTTATCCCACATTTTCCATAGGGTTTGAAGATCCCACAGTCTAGACTCAGAGTTGAGAGAATCCCTCTAAACTGAGGGAAAGCCTCTCGCTCTAACCACAAAATGCCATTATTGGTATCTTTTTGGCGGGATCTGAGGTGGCCTGATAAGCTATCATCCCAAATATCAAGGGCTTCATTGTTATTCAACCCCAACCCAGATAATGAATCATGACGCCTACTCAAGGGTCAGGAAAGCCATTAGCGCAGTAGGCACCCAATCACTGATATACCACTCTTATCTGATCTGAGATGCTCTGAGCCTATACTAGACCAGCGATATGAATGATTCGATAGTACTTAAATTCCACATTAGGAATCCATGGGATGCATGTCACGTCCTCGTTTGTTATTTCTAGTAGTTAGTGAAAGTCGGAGTATGGGGAATCAGACATTAGCGTTCAGGGAAGGAGGTTAAGGAGACATCACCTCCTCTAAATCAAATATCAATATGTGTTCACTTGTTTGATTACTGACTCGAGAAATCAAACGATTGGACTTTTGTTCCCAATCAAATACAAATAAGTTTGTAGGAATCTTTGACTTTTGGAAACATGCCAATTACACAAAATAGTTGAGGATATTAAAACGACAGAAAACTTTTAAAAAGTTGTTAAACATTATGTAAATAATAATCATAATTGCAGGGAAATTGTGTTCATGCACTGTAAGGTACAATTAGGATAAATTATGTCCAACTATATTCTTACATTAAAACAATTTACTCCAATTAATATAAATAATGTTCATAGCCACGTAATATCATGCACATACCTGTATGGGTCAGATCGCCTAAATATATCTAAAAGTAGAATATGCAATCGGCACTTCTACACATTTAATCAATTCTGCTACACTATAGGTATGACTGAGTATATTTAGTATTGCGTTGATTCAATTGTTGATTCAATACTTCTGTTTAGCTATGTTGAGCTGTATTTTCAACCTCATTTTAATCTTAAATTTAGCTTATTTGAGAAAATTGTAGGCGACGTGTACAACTTCTGGTGACTTTACCTGTATACGCCATATATATAGAAATACACATTAAACAACTCTATGATAGAGAATACATGACATCGAGCATAAATTACATAGTGCGAACGGGTAGCGGATAACTGCAGATGTTTTCTTAGGTCAGGTTATCAATATAGAGGAAGATACCTCTGTGTGTTGATGTACACGCGACTATAGGGCTGTTGGAATGGGTTTAATAGGCTATATAAGTAGGTCTATTTGCTCATTTACGTCCTTCTTTAGCCTTTTCGATATTTGTTTATCTATATTGGCTTGTATTTGTTAGTATGGCACACAATGGAACACCTGGTTTTTATACAAATATAAGTTATTTTATTTCTTTTTTTACATTCACATACAGTTCATGGAACACATGGAATAATATGGAAATAGGGCGATTCCATCACACTATAGCATGTCAATCTTCAGCTGATCTCAACCCATTCAAATGAACAAATCCCCTCTGCTTTCCTCATCTTCCAGAAATGGCGGGGTTCTTCGTTAAGTTCCAGACGCTAAAGTACCTGTTCTCCCACGAGGATGAGCCATGGGATTACTCGGAGGAACCACACACCTCGCGCCGCCAGCAGATCCTTGCTAAACACCCAGAGATCAAACAACTGATGGGCTACGACTCGTCCATCGCCTATATCGTCCTCGTCGAGGTTATTTTACAGGTAGGCAAACACCATTCGTTATCTCGAGGGCCTGCCATCTCCTGCATGACGCTGAGTGCTAGTTTTGTTTGTCTGTAGTTGCTGTCTTTGAGCCCGTGCATGCCTGGGAATATATTTTATCTGTAAAATGATATTTTCATCTGGGCTATAGCTCGATTTCTCCATATTATTTATTATACACGCATTGCTCTGAAAACAACGTATCTAGAGTGAGTTACGCATAGTGCGTATGTCACTAGTGAGTTATTTGGGGTAGGCCTAGTCATGACAACCAAACTGTTTTAACAAAGATTTATGACTCAATTATTTCCTATTTTCATGATTGAAAGCATACAATAATAAATCTCGTTGGTTCCAGTCACTTAGAATAGTGCACTCGTTGCTGTGCAACTTGTGCAATATTCACGCTCCTTCAACCAACGAGAGTCACTCTCGTTGCTTCAACCAACTCGTTATAGTTAACCTGTAGAGCTCTGTAGGCTATATGCATGGGGCGGGGTTGTGTGAGTGTGTGTGTGTGGGGGGGGGGGGGGGGGCTGGGGGGTGAAACTTGCGGCCGCGCCAGGGTTCGAGTCCACAATAATGTAAAAAAAAACTATCCTGGAGATACAACCACATTAGAAAGAGACTAAAATGATTAATAGCCCCTCTTTCGGACCTCCTCTTGTACTGTTTAGCGCACCAAACTGCATGTGCATCAGCCCCTCAATGTCGACCCGAATGTCGACCATTGATCCTTTAATAAAATATACCGGTATGCTCGTTTGAAGTTGTTATAGTCTCTTATAAGCTATACAATACAAGCCATGAAAAGTGTATTTATGGATGATTGAATGTTGTTTTTGCAGATATGCATGTGTGTGCTGGTGAAGGACATGTCCTGGGGATTGCTCTTCTTGGTGACCTACACAATCGGAGGAACTCTCAACCACTCGCTAGGTTCCGCCATCCACGAGATTGGACACAACCTAGCCTATGGACATGGCCGGCCCTTGTGGAACAGGGTCCTGGGCATGTTCTGCAACCTGCCCATGGGCATCCCCCTCTCTGTCACCTACAAAAAGTACCACTCCGATCACCACCGTTACCTTGGCAACAAGGATCTGGACGCTGACGTCCCAACCAAGATCGAGTGTTTCCTCTTCCGGTCACCAATTACCCGGATTATCTGGCTGATAATCCATCCAGCCATCCATGGTATCAGACCCTTTTGGAAAAAGCCAGACCCAGTCACTAAATTAGAGCTTATCAACTTCATCCTCCAGATTGCATTTGACTTTTGTATTCTGCAAAGCCTAGGAATAAAATCTTTATTTTATTGTGTTTTTGGAACAGTTTTTGGATTGGGATTGCACCCTCTGTCTGGACACTTTATCTCGGAGCATTATATGTTCACCAAGGGTCAAGCAACACATTCGTACTATGGGCCTCTTAACCCTGTCTTGTTTAACGTGGGCTACCACGTGGAGCATCACGACTTCCCTTACATCTCCTGGCGGAAGTTGCCGGAAGTGAAAAAAATAGCGCCAGAATTCTACGACGACCTTCCTTGCCACACTTCCTGGCTCAAGGTGCTCTGGGACTTTATCTTTGACAGTGACATGGGTCCACAAGGTCATGGGGTGGCCTATCTAAAGCAGGACATCGATGCAGTAAAATCTGCAAGGTCTGGCCAAGCAAAATGTCTCTCCAAGTCCAATGGCGCCAATGGGCATTTAACTAACGGCCACGCACACAGTGCTCGTCTCACAAAGAGGAATACGTGATCAGAATGAAGCAAATTTAGTCCCTGTTTATTTTATTTAATCAAAGCCACAGATAGCAAGTGACACATTTAACATTTTCGGATTTTATTCCCTGGATTCTCTATTATTGGATGACTATAGGCCTATATTGAAATCGTTCAATTCATTTGCCGGTTGCTGCTATGAATTAATAGTATAGGCCCCTATTATAGGCCTAGATCTATAGGAATAAGGTCCAGCACATACTGGGCAACCCATCCACCATTACAGGGTCTTCGCAGAGCCTGAAAAGCCTTGAATTTGGAAAAGTAAATTCAATGCCTTGAAAAAAAAGCCTGAAAAATTGGCATTGTGGCCTATACAGAGTGACTCGCTAAGTAGGCCTAAAGTTTAAAATGTTGATTGACAATGTTATAAAATCTGAATATAAAAGTTGTTAAATACACCATTAGCCTACATGTATTCTACAACAATAATTATACATGCAACCCCATGGACCCTTCATTGGGGTTCTGAAAAATCACTGACATGGGCCTGGAAAGGCCTTGAATTTCTTCTGACCAAAAGCGCGGAGACCCTATTATTTTTTTCGATTTGAAACAATTTGCATCAAATCAAAACTTTTCAATTTTAATTTTTTGATTAGGCTACTTAAATATCTGTATAGGACATGCCATTTTGGACCCATTTCATATTATAGAATTGCTGTCCATCTCCCCATCTTTTGATAATGAGCAATGAGCAATATGTAATCTATCATTCGCAAAACTTAACAAGTGAAGAATCTTTAAGACTAAATACATGAAGTTGCTTTCTCCATGATTATGGATATTGAGAAAAAACTGCGATGGGTAATATTACATATAAAAACCCTGTAAAATAAAGAATGGCGGTACGGTACCGGTAGTAGTGTATTGAGAAGAACAAATGAATACAAATGAAAAAGTGGAAATACCAATTATTCTGTATTGTCAATTTTAAAATCATCCTAACGTCACTGCTATGGATTTAATGATGAAAGATATCAGAAAAGAAATATTTAGTCGGTTCAATTGAGAATGCAGCTATGTTATAGGCTATGTCTGCTCGACAAAACTCCTAGTGCTTGACAGTCCATGAAGGCCAACATAACCTCGGAGGACCGCCAACTGAAGACATGTTGATGCCCTCTAATTTTCAGGGAGCTATAAATGCTACCACAATGGTCAGAATACGAATAGTTAATTGATAAATAATGACTAATTAACCATAATGTGTCAGGCCTGCTAGATATGTGAAATCAGGCTCGTTGCGAAATTTCCAAAATTTTGAGTAAAAGACATCCACAATTTTGAGGGAAAAAATCCAAAATTTTGAGAATTTTTTTTCCAAAACTCTGAATCAACGTCAATTCAATCATTGGGAATATTTGATGTGTGAAGAATATGCTCAAATATTAATGTTTGGTTCGTGACATTCAGCTGTTTAAAATGTTATTATCAGAGATTTGTTAATTCTAAGTGTCCACTATCTAACGACCTGACCCATATATGGAGTAGTTGTAAGAATCACCACCAGGTGAATCGCCACAAACCATGAGTTGAGGCCTGAGACTGTTGCCTATGTTGAACGTTTGTCAGATTCATAATAAATTAAAGATTGGCTGATTTAAAGACTCTGTGTTTATGTCTATTATATTATTCATGCTATTATGTGAATAACCTTGGATTGTGGGGTAAGACCTGAATTAGTCCAATTGGTTTGGCGCCAATTAGGGTTGTTTGGCATAGCAACCACTCCAGCGGTTGATGTTTTCTCTTTGTTTAATGATGTTTTTCCTTTCCTAAATACCATGACAAAAGCTATAAAAAAAAATACATGCTACTTACACGTTTCTTAATCTTTCGGTATTGTAAATAAATTAATAGGTAGTGGTGTTATTATTTATGCATTCTTAATATTAATGATAATAATAGGCTAGTATTCTGTGCAGGAAGAGATCACAAAATTATGGTATTTGGCTTAGACTTCTGTATCTAAATCTTCGAATTTTGTTTTTAAAACAATGTTTATCATATTAGGGCCACTATTGCCCCCCCCCCCCCCCCCCCCACACACACACACAGGAGAAATTAACTTAACCCTGACAGGCCTCCGCCTGATATGTGTCCATTGAGATAGGCTGGGGTGTTGCATAAGGAATCCTTACTTTAAAATGAATATCGCTATTTGTAGCATTGTATGTAGCCTATAGGGAATTCCTTCCCTAAAAGTTCTGAACAGCTGCTTAGCAAGAAAAGGTAGCTAAGGAAGGAACATCTTGAATAAGGATTTCTTATGCAACGGACCCCACGATTATATTTGATATCCCTCCCTGAAATTAAAAGTTGCTGAATGAAAAACACCGCCATCGGAAGAATTAAGAGATATTTATTTCCACTTTGGTTTTCATAATGCATGAGCAGTATTATTACCAAGATTCGCGCAGGAATTCATTCTCAGAACTACAATTTTGAATTGCTTAGAAAAGTATCATCACTCACAAAGCTAAAAATGTATATATCAGTAAATGAAATTAACATAAATGACACATCATCATCATACTGAACTGCTTAAGAGGACAAAACATCGTAACCCGTCATAGCATATGCGTACATATAATACAGAACATCAATTCAAAATTGATGAATAATAATTAACCAATTCAAATCATTCCAATCAGGATAGTCATACATGTACATGCCTAGAAATGAGTATAATACAGTTCACTGTAGCTGAAGAACTCAGGGTAGAAAATATAATATACTGGTTTGCCCCCCAATAGAGCTACGCTGGACATACATCCCTAAATCCTAAACATTACAGCTGTCATTCATTAATCAATGAATGATTTAAAGCCCCTAGTCCACCGAGCCGATTATCTCGATAGGGGCAGTTGGAGTAGAATTATAGGAGGACAGTCAGGCGAGTGGAGAGGCATCAAAGGTGAAGGTAGCTGGCTGTTGGCCATCAGCCCAGTGCCTCCCGTCAAGATTGGATGAGTCGGGCCGATTTTCCATCCGTCAGTCCCCTGTGAGAAAATCGGCTCAGTGGATATAAGATTTAAATTATCTCAAGGGCGGGATGAGGGTTTGAAGGAGTGCTTCAAGCCCTCGTCCCACCCTTTACAATGTTGGATACGGTGGAGAAATATCCACTGGGTGAAATCGCCTGAAAATGTACAATTCGCTCTCAGCCATCCTCTCAAATAATCCAAATCTAAGACAATAAAAATGTTCACAGTTCAGTTCAAGATAATCAAAAAGATTTCTTGAATCAATGCAATATCAAATATTACTCAGATAGACCTAGTATTTATCTCATTCATTTTCAGCCTAATTTACTAAATGTGTAGAGCTGCCGATTGTATTTCTTTTTTCAAGGGCAGTGTGAAGGGGAAGGAGGGATATAGTTTGGTACCACCACGGTTGTACATTTCTAGGCGACCTGACCCTAAACCGTAGAACACTGACCCGCTTACACATATTTACCTCATTCATATAGAAATCATTGCCACAAAGTGACTGCCCTTCTGCCCTTTCATTCCAACACAAACACATATTATATGCCCTTATGCATTAACTATGACTAAACATTTCACAAGCAGCAGGGAATGTAAGCAAATCCTTCCAATATAAATCCTCACTAATCATCTCTGCATTTTTATATTTACACATGGCAACGATGAAGAATACATTACGACAATAATTGCTTATAAAACAGTAGCTAAATGAGGAAGAACTGACAGCACATGATGGCATTACTTCTAAACATTAACTCACTAGGTTCTTTACAGGGAAATCCATGATTGTATCCACAGGTATCAAGTGATTGTGAATCTCGCAGTTAGAATATATAATATGCTCATTTTGTCTTACAAGATTCTCACTCGTGAGACACAAATATAAATGTCCATTATCACGAGTAGATATTTTATTAAAGCTTTAAGGGGTGTCATATAGACAAGTATAGGGTGTGACACAGTGGAAGTGACACAGATACGTGACAAGGATGATTGTCCACAGATAACACTACAAAATTCCGGGTGCCAGTTGAAACTTATTTTGTTTACATTGACGGATGAAACTAAATTTGTTCAAACTCACAGATAAACCCAATTTGGTTTACAGTGACATTCAAAACTAATATTGTTTAACACAGATGGAACATATTTTATTTGTAGAGACATAAAATTTTTATGTCTATAGTCACAGTAGAAACTGACTTCGTATAGTGACAAATGAACCTTATTTTTTACAGTGACAGATGAAATTTACTTATGTTCTATATCAGAGGAAAAGTAATTACTCTTGAGGTTTTACAGTAGCAGATGAAAGTACTTCTAGGGTGAACCAGGGAGGTGAATATAAAGAAATGGCTCACATTCGCTTTTAGCCCAGGTCTTGGCCTCGCTACTTTTATAATTAATGTTGGGTTAATCACAAAATATAGACAGTAATTGTGAAGTATTTTGAAATTTAAATTCTGGTTGGCTTTGCTTTGACATGGCTTATATATAGGCTACAACTGATCTTAATAATTAGATAAATTTGTACACACAATGGGAGATAGTGTATATTTGTCGCTTGAAAATCCATAACATACAATGAAGGGTGATTGTGAGATAGACGAACGCAAACACTCTCTCTTTACCAAGACCAAATCTCTATCTGTGAAAAAAGCCAAGATAAAGCATATGATTACCAATGCCACTTCAAATCATGTACACAGTTAGAGTCGGTGGCCTGATGTTAATATCAAATATTATAAACCCAAAATAAAGGCTAGATAGTGGACCATCCGCTTAAGTCTATATAAGAATAATTCTCTTACACTAGAACATGGGCAAAATATCCTGCTTTATATATTGTATAAATTACTAGTAATAATACATAGTTCCGTTTTTGTATTGAAATATAAGCTATTTGATACAGCAAATGAATGCTAAGTTGGAAGAATCTCAGTCTCAATAAAATCGCTCCGAAATATTACATACAAATATCAGTGTTTGAAGTGGCCGAGTGAGGTGTGAGTGTAAGTGTTGGGGATGGGATTGATCGGGATATTCAATTTAAGAATGGTCGAGAAAACGCACCATAAATTTATACAAACCAAACTTGTAATAAAAGCTAAGGCCAATACTTGTAACAGGAATGAAATAAAGCAGAAACACCAAAGATTAAACCCAAAGTATACATACTATTTATACATGTGGGCGATGTTTGCCACAGATTCGAGTAGAAAATGTATGACCAAGGACGTACTACATGGCCTCCAGAGACACAGTTTAAAATAAGACTTAACAGCACTCAGAACACTTCTTATGATTATCAGGCAAATACATGACATATAATGTATTTTAGAATTCGTGACTTAAACTTAAATCATTAGACTTTTCAAAAAGAAAAAAGATAAAGCCCAGATTTCACGATATAACACCTAAATGTACAAGAACATGAGGTTACATATTCCTCTTGAGTAAAACGGCTACACACGGAAAACCTATATAAACAGATGCTACAGTATATCTGTACACATGTATCATGCTAAAACCTAGGAGAAATTAACCCCTTCTTGGAACACTAAACATACGCTACTTCTGTACAAAACATCAGCCATAATAGAATAATTCCAGGAAGAACTAAAACATAATAATTAATGACTTTGGCACAAGGAAAAGGTAAAACGAAATATAACTTAGCAACATGCTGACAACAAAAACTAATCTCTACACTTTCAAATGGGTTCTCGCAACACTATAGGGGTTGAGGAGTTATAATCAAATACATAAGCAGATCGGAAGACAATCATCAAATTTGTGAACAAAAAATGTATACTTCTTAAACTTTTGACTGCATAGATTCCACGTGAACATCAACTGTTTACTTTGCACCATATGATACCTATTACCATGGATAAATTTAAAATTCAAGATCCGCCAAAAACCCATTTCAACAATCATTCAATAAAGGATTGCACCATATCCAGTGATTATTATTCAGCTTCGACATGGACGCCCTTTTAGGGTGTTCAATAGAATATGTTATATGCTCACGAAACGAAACAAATTTGTGGTTGCAATTAGATCTATATATGATAATTCCACCTCTTTGGGATTGACCATTAAAAAGGTCATAATTGTCTTTTAAAACAATATATGTACTATAAATAGCTTCTGTATCTCTTGGTATAATTTACACTTCTTCAGAACTGCACTGACACCTAGTGATGACTGGAGAATTCAGATCTAGAGGAAGATGTAGGAGTTGGGCACGCTCTGATGGTGGTGGTGATGGTGATGTTGCATGGAGGGCACCTTGGGAGGTTGCAATGGGTCGTGTATATTCTGCGGGTGATTCCACGTGGTCGGTCCAGCCGCTGTCAGTCCAGTGGGCGTGGTCTGCCACATGTCATGGGGGGCGGGGTGAGTGGGCGGGTGGTGGTGGGCGGTGACGTGAACGAGTGGATCCATGGAGGAAGGGGCGGGCATGAGGGAAGCCGAGGTGACAGTTTGAGGCGATTGCGACAGATGAGCTGGGGTGATTTGCACTCTAGCAGCCTGATGAGGAAGGACTCGTTGTTGAAGTTGTTGCTGTTGCTGTTGTGAAGTAACTTGTAGTTCTGGGGGTTGGATGGGCACTTGTTGAAGCTTTCTTCGAGGTGCAGCAGTGGCTGGATCGACCCGAGTCAGTTTCCAAGAAGAACTTGATTTGGTCGAGGCAGTGTGACCATGCCCTTTGGACAGATGCCTTTTTAACGTGGAAGCACTGGTATACTTTCTCCCACAGAGAGAACACTCCAAACGCTCCCCGTTGTGAATGCGTTCGTGCTCCTTCAAATGAGAGGCCATGAGGAAAGCTTTGAAGCAGTGTTCGCATTTGAAAGGTCTCTCTTGCGTGTGCGAGCGCTGGTGTTGGCGAAGATGCGACTCGGCTATGAAACCCTTGCCACATACTGTACATTTGAAAGGACGGTCTTCGCTGTGGATACGTTGGTGTTGGCGGAGGAAAGCCATGGTTGGAAAGCCTTTGCCACACGTGTCACAAGTGTGAGGTTTCTCAGTAGCGTGATGGTACTTAACGTGAAACCTCAGATACTCCTTACATTTGAACTTCTTACCACACTTTGTACACTCAAATGGCGTTTCTCCCGATTTGCCATACTTGTGAAGTCGCATGTGTTGTTTTAAATTCCCTTTTCTTTTCAACTTTTTGCCACAAATCGTGCAGATGAAAGAGCGTTCGTTAGAATGGCTCTGCATGTGGGAGCGTACCGAGCCTTTGTAAGTTTTCCCACAAACAAAACAAAGATGAGACTTTTCCTTCTCGCGAAGGTGTGTTTTTAGATGACGATGGAGGGCTTTCTCTCGCTCGAAGTCTTTGTCGCAGATGGGACAAAGATGGATGGCTCCCTCGTGTTCCTCTGCCAAATGTTTCCTCCTAGCACACTTAGTAGTGAACTCTTTCATGCACAGCGAACATTTCACATCTTTAGGATCGAGTTTATTTTTCAGATGTTTGTCAAGTGATGAACTCGTTTTAAATCCGATACCACAGTTATTACATTCCAGCTCCACCTTGCCCTTCTCTTGTTTGATCTTGCTGGCATCAATTTCTTCGTCGTCGTCGTCGTCTTCATTTTCCGACGCCTCATTGAGGTCGTCGACCTCGTCGTTGTCTTCGTCGTCCTCCTCGTCACACTCGTCCCCTCCATCATTTCCACTGATGAGTTCTGTAGGGGATGGGATACAGCGGACTTGGGCATGGGCTGGCAGAAAGCTGTCTGTAGTGGTCGGTTTGGTGGTGTATTGTTGCGGTTGTTGTTGTTGCTGTTGCTGAGGAGGAGGGGGTTGTTGTTGCTGAGGTGGAGCTGACTGCTGCTGTGGCTGCTGCTGTTGTTGTTGTTGCTGTTGGTTCAGTTGTTGCGGAGGATGTGGATGATGAGGAGTAAGAGTCTGATGTTGAGGTTGTGGTGGTTGTTGAGGTTGTTGCTGGTCGTGTTGTTGGCTAGGGAAGCCATCGCTATGATCCGACGGGTACCACCCTATATAATTCCAAGAATAGTTTAGAGGATTTTGCATACTAGATCCATCTCCACCTTGCATAGGGTAGTACTGGTTATTGAAACCGCCTGGCGGATCAGGTAGAAATTGGCTGTCAATTGTCGGGCCAAGAGCATACTTAGAACACACAGAGCATATATAAGGTCTCCGGGGGTCGTTAGGGATCCTACCCATTTTACCAAGTGACGAGAACACTTGCTTACACACAATGCAAGTTAGTCTTTCATCATTCCAGCTTTCATTGATGGGATTGGGCAACAACTCTTGCCTACCCATAATATCAGGTCGGCACAACATATCCTGCTTGCCAATTGATTCAGGTCGGACTAGGGGTTCCTGTTTGTTAAATCCTTGAAGTTGGTCATGAACTTTTAGACCATCAGATGGGAGACCAATGCTAGAGTTAAGGGTCGCTATATGGCCTTTCCTAAGATGTTTTCTGAGGCTGGATGCATGTGGATACTTTTTGTTACAGATGGTGCACTCAAAGGGCTTTTCACCTGTATGCACTCGACCGTGATCCTTGAGATGGGACGCCATTGTGAAGCTTTTGTCGCACACAGCGCACCTGAAAGGACGCTCCTGGGTGTGGGTTCGCTGGTGCTGTCTGAGATGAGAAGCGGCCAGGAAGGTCTTGTTACAAACCTGACACTTGAACCTCCTGTCACCACTGTGGGTGCGCTGATGCTGACGGAGGAAAGCTGCAAGGTGGAACGTTTTCCCACAGACGTTACAAGAGTGGCTCTTCTCCTGGGAATGAGTGAGCATCATGTGGATCCTCAGCGATGATTTGAGTTTAAAGCTCTTGCCACAAGTGTTACAGAGATGGTTCCTATCGGCTGAGTGGATCACAGCGTGGAGGCTCAGTTTTCCAGGGGTGGAAAAGCCCTTGCCACAGGTCGTACAGACATGCGGCCGTTCACCAGTATGGGTCATAGTGTGGATCTTTAGCGCAGACTGAGACTTACATATTCTCCCACATGTTTCGCATTTTTTACTAGTGTTGTTAGAGTGGGAGATTATATGCAAACTGAGGTTGCCTTTAGATATGAATGTTTTGCTACATATTGTACACGAATGAGGCTTTTCGCCAGTGTGCACTTTCATGTGAGTCTCTAGGGCTGGTCGAGTTTTGCAGTTCTTTCCACACACTGGACAGTCCTGTTGTCCGTGCGTTTTCTTATGACCATGAAACTTAAGGTTATGCGTCTGCAGTCTTGTTTTACTCTTGAAGGTTTTACCGCATGTGGTACATACCTGAGGTTTTTGTCCTTTCTTATGAGTCGCTCTGTGAGTCTTCAGAGCAGTTTTAGTTTTAAAGGTCTTGCCACACGTTTTACAGACGCTAGTTTTCCTAGGTAAGCTTTTCCGTCGTGACCTCCTCGGACGTAAACTGAAATCCTCATCTTTGCTGTTGTCAACTCCTGGTTCATACATGGGATCCTTCTCTTCGTCTGTCTCCTCCTTCAAGGTCTCAAGAGCTGCTAATACGAAGTTTCCTTCCCGTTTATAAAACTTCCCACACTCTGCGACACCTTCAGAACCATCCGTATCGGTACCTTTTAAAACATCCTCCTCATGTTCGTTTCCCAGTGAAGCATATAAATCAGTATTTACACCATCTTCTAAATGTACCGGAGGCGTTCTATGTCCAGCGTCTGAGTTCAGGAGACCCATACTGTCAGCATTGGCAGCTTTTAGTACATCGATACAAGGGATGGTCCTAGGGTCTGTCGGTTCAGTGTCAGACAGAGTTTTTGTAGGGATCTCTTGATTAAGGATATCCCCCGACTGTTGTTCTACTCCACACTGTTGTTGCTCAACGGTAACTCCATGAATAATTGCACCGCTCGAGACGGCCTCCAGATGCTGCATTCCATTATTCATGGAGCTGAGCTTGGGAGAAGACGATGAAGAAGAAGGAGACTGCGCGATCTCTGCATTGGGCTGA
This sequence comes from Sthenelais limicola, assembly GCA_942159475.1. Lineage (NCBI taxonomy): Eukaryota > Metazoa > Annelida > Polychaeta > Phyllodocida > Sigalionidae > Sthenelais > Sthenelais limicola. The sequence goes on from OW804102.1 coordinate 39,526,149, forward strand.
TTGACTGTGGGGTGGTGGTGGATGAGGAGTGGGGAGAAGACGCTGTCAAACTCCTTGGACAACTCCATCTTTTGCTGCTGTTTGAAGCGCAAGGGTATGGAGTCATGCCCAAGGAGTCAAGGGCCGTGATGCCTGAAAAATACAATAAATGGATATTAAATAACCAGTCACAACACCATACAAAAGCAGGAAGGTATACTATTATATGGGTTAGGTCACTTAGAAATGTACAATTGGCAGCTCTACACATTTAGTATATTCTGCTAAATTAGACTGAAAATGAGAAATACTAAATCTATCTGGGTATTGCGTTGAGTCAACATTTATTCTTTTATCATATATATTAATTTGTCATTGTACCACCTTCACCCCTGAAGAAGAGAGCAAAGCTCTCGAAACGTTGGGAATTAATAAAAGGAACATCTAAAATTTCAAATCGTCATTCTTCCACAGTCTACCAAACATTCACGTGGCCCCTCTACTTCACCAGTTAGTAGTGAAAACTCCCCATTCTATATATAATATATGTTGATTTTTTATAAAGGCTATGTTGAACGTCCATATTGTCTTAAATTTGGGTTAGTTAGAATTGTACATTTGCACAGGTCCAGTTGGTTGTTTGAGAGCTAATAATGACGGGTGTCAGAATTATTTTCTCGTTTTATGCCCTGTGCATAGGTGCTTGCATATTCATTGTATCGAGATATTAAGGAAATCTGCTAGAATATATAATATCAATATACACAGATATAATACCTCTGGATGGAAAGAGAGCATATTTTATACGAGTAAACCATGCAATCTGCATGCTACTCCGAAGTCACGACTCAAAACATTGATAGCAAAGGTGATCATGTATTTTGTCACAACATGATCACCCATGCAGCTTATTTCTCTGGACATCTGGGTTTTCTCCCCTGGATCCCATGGACATCTGGGTTTTCTCCCCTGGATCCCATCCTTATCAGTAATCGGCAGTGATAAAGTGACGAGATAAATAATATATTTTCTGTAGACTTATCATCAGACTCAAATTATCTCAATATTATGCACTGACATTTTTTTCTGCCAGTGTTATTGCCATAAAAAACGTTGACATAAAGTTATGATTTAGGAAACTAGATGGACTCAAAAGCGTAGTTTTTATCATATTCTACATTAGCAACGACCGTGGCATCACTACTGAGTCCTTTGCAATAATCCTAGCATAATTAAACGATGGACACAGTTTATAAATAGACATATAAACAATATTTATAACTATAAGTTGGTCCATGCCTAGATTCTGAAGTGTGTCTGTCACCTCAACCTATTATCGCTCATGCCAAAATGAAATTATCTTAAGTATTATCCGCTTGTTCCCCACTAGATACACTCGGCACTTTTGTGAATAGTAGGTAGTTGGTGGAATGTTATTGAAAAGGTACATACCGTTTCTATTGATGATTATTTCACAATGAAACAATGTTATCCAGATGTTTGCTGACCCACTTATGCTGAATAGGCTCGTAGCGCCATCTGACGACTCGTGAGTGAAACATGGAAACTGACTCCTTCTCAACACAGCAGCCTTATTCATTTGTTTATGCCTTTAAGGGGATATATCTTAGTTCCCACCTTTTAACGTAAATATAAGTAACAGTACTGAGTAAAAAGGTATGAATTAGTTCAATATTTGATGAAACAGGAGTAAAATATTGGATTTTTCAACACTATCGTCTGCTATTTTTTAGTGACGCATGCGCAATTCCCAACTTCCTGTTATGTTCAAAATGGCGTCTGGCTGCACTACTTCGAGTATAAACAAATCGTGGATTTACCTGCATCTTGGATAAAGTTGTGAGATGATCCTACTCACACACCACATTCATTCCTGGACATTATTAAGTTAAAGGTTTTCTTAGGTATGTTGAGTTTTCTTCACAATATTTGACAAAAAGTGCTTTTGACTGGAGGGTTTGTATCTACAAATCCCCTAAAAACTCTCGAAGTCACTGCGACGAATTGACCCTTCTGTCCTCACATTTACTCTTCTTCAAGTTCAACAATTTACTATTTCAATACAATTACAAGCGCTAAGCACCTCAAATATATTTTATTTAAGTTTTAAAGATGTAACATTATCATTTCACCCGGAATTAACTTTACCTCATTGAGAGAGTGTTCACTCACTTCACTTGGCAAACAAGCGTGAAAGTCCCTCCATGAGTGGTGCACCTGCCTGGGCTTGTTGATCAGATCAGAGCAGAGATTCTGTAGTAAGACTAAGAGTAGAGGTATACCACTCGTAATAGTAGACCTACTCTGGTCTGTGTGTGCTCGCGACTTCTTTAACTTAAACTTTACTCTTTGTTTTGTACTATAATATTGAATTTGATTGGTTGGTTTTTACTTAAATTAAAGTATTTTAATAATATTAAGCTTGACTGTCAAATTGTCACAGTGATATTGTAGTTTTGAGGCTACTTTTAAAGTTAATCAAATCTAAGAATCTCAGGAGTAAACAGAAACACAACCTAGCTCTTAGCTGGCTTTCAAGAAGTATTTTATTTTCCAAGTCCATCCAGGTGCTCCAGGTCTGGACACTTGAAAGAATTATAATTGATAATTAACCATAAGTAACTAGGGTTATACTGATTACCCAATTAATAAGAGAGTCCTAATTGATAATCAATTACGAGTAATTATTGCTACTAACGAATATCTTCTAATTAAAGGGTTACCGTATATGATAATTAATACAGGTGGAGGTGTCTACTCTCATCTCCTAACTAGCCTCCCACCCTTACAACATCTCGATCTACTCTAACTCTAACTAAGTCTAAGGTGATATCATAAAGATTACAGAGATAAACTCTGAGCTGGTTCATGCAATGAGCATCGTTGTCCAAGTTAAATAGGGCCTACTTTAAGTTAAATTTATTAACTTTAACTTAAAGTATATGTTAAGCATGGAATAATGATGAATGAGCCATGATTAATAATATCGAATTGTCACAACTCTAACTAAGGTGATACCATAAAGATCGTTCATACCATGAGCATCGTTGTTTATAAGTAGTAACTAAGAATTTATATTGCAGGCCTCCCCCTTAAATACTTGCCCTCCTATTTTCATAAAATGTTTTGTACACTGAATGTGGTACCGGGTATATTAATTATAATAAAAACATCTTACAATATGTATACGGTAACATAAGCCATATGTCATGGATATAATTATGTGCTTATTCGGGCGGGATCGACCAATATTTAGAAGATAATTACTAGACTCACTTGATTTTATACTACTCTTACTACTAGTAAGAATAAATAATTAATATATGGGAATGAAGCCATGACTCTTTGATCATAATTGCTCTCTGACTTTGGTGTTAAGTATAGCCTACGCGAGGCATATTTTGAAATAGTTAACACGTTTTTAAAAGCGCTTCAATACGTTAATGATAGACATAAATAAGTGGTTTAATTAATTCTTACTTCCAGCAAGTTATACGAATGTATAAAAATCTCCTGTTTCTATTAAGAAAATATTATATTCACCTAAAAATGTATCTTTCTTTCTCAGTTTTTAGGTATTTGATGCCAGAAAAAACGCCCTCATGATGATGCAAATAAATGGTCAAGTAATCCTCGAAGAGGATTACGACGAAAATTATGAAGCAACCGAAGATGGTAAGTAAATTCACACTAAAATGTACCTCTATCAACCCCCGCCCGTACTAATTAATCCAAAATTAATCCAATATTTTTCTTAAAATATTACCAATATACTAGCTTCACATATGTTTGTAAATTTACCGTGGAGTTAATACAAGTAGAATTCATTCTTATATGAATTTTTAACTTTTAGAAATCCAAGAATATGCTCAGGTCATCGGGATAGACCTGAGCCGAGAGCCCGAGCTCATGTGGATTGCCCGGGAAGGCATAAGTGCCCCGCTCCCTGAACACTGGAAACCATGGTAGGTTGATACTCTTTTTAACGAATTTTATTTTTCCGGAATGACAGAAATTACAGGTACAGTACACAAATGAGTTGCCTTTGCCATCTCAGTATGACCAATGACGATTATTATAGTGTATCACAGATTATTAACCTTCTTTTCCCAGTACAGAAATGACAAACGGACATATTTACATTCATCTATTATCTAATTAATAGAAAAGAGAAAAACTTGGTTGGAATATGAATCGACACCAAGCATGATGCTCTAAATATTATTAAAAGAAATGTCTTTTAAAGTTCATGAAAAATGATCAATGTCTACAAACATTTTCAATATTTTAACAAGAATTCAAATGAAATACAGTGGTTTATCGGAGATGACCGAATAAGCAGGGTGCAAGTAGGGTCAGTAATAACATGTGTTGACATATGGCTTTATATTAGCGATTTGATACCTGAAAGAGGTTATTCGTCGGGGCCTCCTGGAAATATAATGATTACTTATTCCCATCAGTAGGCTCTTTTATTCTAACTGCATTAATATCCCGGTCTACATATTTCTAATGTACAGTATTTTGATAATGCTTAATTGATTGATTGATAAATTATTTATTGCACCATTTAAGTTAACACAAATGGTTATACATATTTGAAATTAAAATATCAGGTCTTTTTGTAATGTTTATTTACATTACTAGAGTAAATGAAATTAATGCATTTCTTAAACTTTTTAATATAAAAAAAAATGAAAAAAAAGACATCTGAAATTAATGTATGCCCGGAAATATTTACGTTAGAGTAAATACAATTAATACATATAAAACATGTGTGTGTTGAGAATCATAACTGATCCTACTTGGTGTGTCTGAGGTCAAGAAGGTAATACAAGAGCAATCTGGATTCACTAAAGCTTAAATACCCATCTGACTAACAAGGGATTATTGTATTTTTGTTCTAGCCAAGACCCGAATGAAGACATTTACTACTTCAACTTTGCTACGGGTGACAGCATCTGGGACCACCCTTGTGATGAATTTTATAGAAATATGGTGGAAGAAGAACGTCGGAAATTATCAGCTGGTGGTAAGTTCAGATGCACTCCCATTTATAATTAAAAAGTTTGTTGGTACACTCGTGATAAACCAAAATGTCAAACAACATGTAATGTTATTTTAAAATGCACGGATTCCATAGATGTACAGTGATGGCTGTATTTTTTCAATACATGTAGTTGTATATTCCAAGGTTGAAAAATTGTGTGTAGATTTTGAGAATTTAGGATTGTACTTATTGTAGGTTCAAATATATGGTTTAAAGATCGAGGCTGACGCATGAAAACAGCTGGCAACAGCTATAGCCATTTTTTTTAAATTTGAAATACATGGCCTTTGACCTTAATGAAAACTTTAAAATGTTGGTGGGTTGTATCAGATTATGATTATCGACTTTTTTTTTATGAATAATTCGATTGAACTCTCCAGTTTTATGGAAACTAATGTTTACGACTAAATATCAGACTTTATTCGGCTATGGTATTTGAAATAACGATTACCAACCATCAGGTATTCAGTCAACAAAATCAGTAATGTAAAAATACATTTTATTGTATCAGATAATTCCTTGTATAAGGATGTGATCGACACCGATTTTCTACTTTTTCTAGGAGGATCGAAGAAGAAACCCGTAAAGAAAGACGTCAAAAAGAAAGAAAAACTTAATAAATCACAAACTAAGTTAGAAGTCAAGGTAAGTTTTTAAAAAATTCGATTGCCTAAAATTATGCAGTCAGTATATAATATAGAAGTCATCACTTCCAACTAATTGCGCATGAAAATGTTTTGCCCGTCTATTTTGTTAATAGTGTAAGGAACATCATTAATTATTATCAATTCCAAATCTACTCAGATTATGAAAAGTTATTTCATTCCAAAGGCATTGATTCCCCGCGAGTTCCAATGTTTTGTTTTGTTATAGAGCAGTTGTAATCGCACCATTCTAGGCCACATCTACGAGATGAGAATTATGAGAATTAATGTTATTGTAATAGCGCTACGAATAATTTCTTTATTCGATTTTTCGCTCACCTGCAATTTCTAAACATAAATACCTGTTTAAAATTGTCCCGGGCACCAGTTTTGGCCGACACTACTCAGCACACCACTACCACTGTATCCTAAATCTCATGTTACGGTGTGCCCCCCCCCCCCCCAAACACAAACAAAAAACTCCAAACAACCCTACCTTAATTCAAACACAACACCTGACAACAAGAGGGCCCCCTTTCAGTGTTGTAATACTCGTCGCTAAAGAGTCGCTAGGTATCGGAGGGAAAGGCAGCTTTGTTTCGTGTTCATACCATTATTTACTGTATCATTGTCCTAATGAATCGCGCCATGTTTCAGCATCTGGGTCCGCTAAAAGCCATGACCCCCTCACCCCAGAGTACTCTCAGAGCGAGTGGAGGAACTCTGGGCTACTCGCAGGTATACAACAAGAGACAGTAGTGTGCCTGTTGTAGGGTCTACCACTAATCCTCACTGTGACGCTGTCTATATCTATGTTGCCTTTATACTATTTGCTGTGAAAATATAAAAAGCTTCCATCTGTTACAAATAATGATTAATAATCCTCTTTGATTGATTAAAAAAAAACTTTTGATAAAAGGGTCGTCAAGTGGGGCCCAAGTGTTTGAATCCCTTATGAAGAACAGTTCCATTTTAAAGCAATTAACAAATCTGCTTCTGGTTTATATTGTTTTTGGTTTATCTCGCTTAAATTGATAGTAGTAACAATACTTTTTATGCCTTGATTACTCGGGTACCTTGTGCCAATTTTCGCCCCTATTTTTTTGTATCGACCATCAAATTTATAATCATATTCTGCGCAAAAAATATGGTGTGAAAACTTTCATTTGGGAATCTTAATTCGAAGCCAAAAACAAACCCGATTTTCTTCAGAGATTTGTTATCAATAAGAAATAAGTGACTTTCATGCTTGATCTAATCTGGGAACTTTTATTTTTCCCCTTTCCATCAGGGAAACTGATTGTAAATGATCTATTCGTGTCAAGTTTTCCGATCTTTTGTAAATTAACTGATAGTTGCTTGTACATATGAATAGTGTGATTAAGGAGGGATAAATATCATGGTATTTACCAAGTAATAATAGAATTTGCCAAGTAATAATAGATTGACATATCCACATCTAGACTTGGGTTGCTATGCTTTATTACTGTTCTATAACCATACTGATATTTTCACTTTTACTCCACTAAAATTTCGTGTAGTCAATTTACACGTAAATGTACATCATTTGATTCCCGATGAATATGGGGTGATTTGGTTTATTTGATATTGCATGAAAATTGTGACCATCCTTTACAACATTTTAGAGAAATTGGATCAAATCAAGTTTTATAAACGTCGGTTGCACATGATGTTGTAGTTGGTGTGACTCGTAGATAATATAAATTCCTAATCCCAATGCCGCGAGCTAGATACATAGCCTCCATCCTAAATAATGCATTGTGTTTGTGTTTGAAGCAACTTAACCCACTGAAGACTGATGGCAGCCCAGCGTCCAGCCTCAAAGGTTCCCTCAAGGCGTCCAACCTGGCTCCACTGCGGGGTTCTGCCGGGGAGCCGGTGGTACAGACCAGTACCGGGCCCAGGCTGTCCATGGAGGGAGCCATGAGGTCCTCTGCCGAGGCCTATCTCCGCGGCTCTACCGATGTAAGTGTAGTCTCACTCTGTCAAGCTATTCTGTGTTATTGGGAAACATAACTTTCAGTATTCGGGGAAAGGGAGGTTCCAAAAATGCTTCCTGATTTCTAATGATGTAGTTGGGTTTTTTGTTGGTTTTTTTTAAATCCTTTATTCAGGATACATTAAGATACAGTTTAGCACTCTTCGCCTATATAACTTCGTTGTGCCCTGAGTTACCAATATAAGGAGTGTGAATACATAGATTATATAATACTTTAATACATGCGTTTAGTTGATGAAAGAAAAAAAAAACAGTTTAGTCATTATAATATTGTCCAGCTCTTCTGTGGTATTTACACTATAACAGAGCATAACAGGGACTACCATTTAATACTCAGCAACTTAGCTCTCTCGTAGTGAGACAATAAAGACCGTGTGAAACTGACAAATTACCATAATTTTGGCTTTTTGGAAGACCCTGTAACCAGCAGCAGGATCTAGTGGAACCTCTTACTACGACTCTCATGCAATCTGTATTTAAGCACTTTACCTCCCAGATTAACATCAACTTAATCAATCATATGATGTGAAAGTCCAGATTTTGAGTCGGAGATACTCCTGAATGAGATTTGGGATTCATCGAAAATAGGTCGATTTTGTGGATTTTTCTCAGAAAATTCACGTCAATTTGAAAAATATAGTGCTAAGAAACCAATCATTTTTTCAAGCTTGCGGGAACATCAGACTTCCGAAATGTAAGTCAGCATCGTATTGGTATTTATATCTGTGGTGGAGCTTCATGCATATGGATTTATTTAGCATGTTCTTAGTCATTCACGGTGTTGTAGCCCCATTGCAGAACACATTGGCCATTTTATTTTCAGATCTCTTCGTTCCACCAAGAATTTCCCTTATTGAGTTTATAAAATAAAGTTTCACCCTAGCTCGCTCTTCATTTTTTCCCATTCATTTTAGACAATTATATATCGCCCGATCTTATTTTCTTGCTTGCATGTTCCCCCGTGGATTTTATTTTGTTTAGCTAGAATTTGAATTCTTGTGTTTGGAAATATTGTGGGATCATGGCGTAGTCTGTAGTGGAAGTCATTAATTCCCAAATAAAAATGCATGTTTTTGTAGAGTTTTTGATTTAGACAACTTTGGTTTAGAACTATTTGCCTGTACATAAAGTGCCAGTTATACACATGTAATGCATGGAAACATATATGACATGAAATATTATGTAAAACTTTAAATATCCATATAGTCAAAATATTTCCTGTAGTGTTTTTATTTCTGTACACGTCTATACGTCTATTACTGCTATGTTCGACAACTACCCGATATCAACTGACAGGCAGTACAGAGAATTTTATTCTCTTAAAACAGTGATGGCAGTTTCCTAGAATTCCAGGAATTTCGTTTATTCAGTCAATGGTTTGGGTTTGGCCTTCCATGTGTCCAACAAGTATAAATACACTGATCTCGTTGGGAACTTTTTGACGTATTAGATCAGATGTCTGCGAATATAATGAATAAATGAATTAAAGCACTCGTACCTCTTAGTCGTCTGGAATAAAACATAATGATGTGCTCTGGTTGTGGAATACTGTACACCATTCATGCTGTATTTCTACGCTTCCTAGCTCGTTCGTTCTCTATTTCATGCGCTGTTTGTGTGTCGAGCTTCAGTTCTATACGCACAATGATTTTAGGCCATTAGAATTGTCTTGATTTCACTGTAGTTCCTTGACATTCCTCTCTCAATAAACATTGTGTGGTATAGGGGCCAAATCTTTTGAGAATGTACATTCCCGGTTTCCCTTCTGAACATTATTTTTGGAAAATGTAATGATTGAAATATATTGTTTTCTTTCATGCATCTATTAAATATTGGTTTTTAAAAGACTGTCTTCGTGGAAAAGAAATGATTTGTCAATGAAAAAATGTATTAATATATCTTAATAGGGGAAACAATTATTGTACATTCTTCAAATTCTTGACCTATTTATATTGCTTCTGTTGATTACTGAATATAAATCACCGTGATTAATTTCTCAATTACTTGTATACTCACGTTCTTCTAGCAGTCCTACCTCATGGGTACCCACAGCTCACTCAAGTCGGGTACCCTGGACCTGGACCTCTCTACCACCGCTGTCAGTAACGTCGGCCATGAGGAGAATATACAGATTATGCCAGAAATGTCCGACGACGAGGTAAGTAATAAAGTTGCAGACACTTAATCAATTTGTGTTATATTTAAGCGACAGAGGGAAGAGGCACGCCTGCTGTGTGCCCATATAATTTGTGTTATGTGTCGGCATTTTATAAAAGACAGAATTCGTACAGGGCCAACAATCTTTATTGAACACGACTTTATATGACATGAAATTTTCATTACATCCAAAGAAGTTGAAAAAAAGAGATCTCGAATTTTACCTTAATTTTTCAAAGCTAGCCTTTGGTACCAAACTCACTGCACATGTTCTAAGAAGTCAAAATGTTGTGTTTTCCACAGGAGGAAAATCTCCACAACAAATTCAACCTTCATCTCGATGTTAACGACGTCGGAGAACTCGGATATGAAGAATCAGACCCGAGTGAGAAGGACAAGAAGGAGGAGAAATCTCCCTCTGACAGCGGGGACAGTGATGACTATGGCCAAGATGTGGTGGGTAGATTTCTTTCTTTTAAGACCTGCCCTGGATATTCCCCTCTACTTAGCAATATAATACGGCGTTCTTATTACCATTCCCCTTGTTTATTTGATTGATTAACCTTTGTATTGAACTTCTATAAGGGTACATCTTTTCACAATATCTCATTCGGAATAGTTTTAGTTAAGTTTATACGATATATAGTAATTGTACCCGGTTCTCCAAGTTGTAACGACATGTAATTTGTAAGTGTGCTATAAAATGTTCAAGTAAGTGTTTGGGTATATCCTGTTAATATTCAGGTTGTTAAAGTGTATTATTTATAGATCAACATATTCTAGAATTAATGCATTATTTACACAATCTGTAATCTAGCTCAAGTTCAATTTATAAACTTGTGTAATGGTCTGTATTTCAGGACTTCGGTATTGATAAAAATCTGTCTGAGAAGTTAATGGACATCAACATGCTATCACCAGCCGCATCGGGTGTAAGTAGTTATACCTTATTTGTACGGAGCCCCGAATTAATTCATTTATTAAGTCTAATAAAATTGTACCAATAAATAGTGCACACCTAAGAACTTACTGTATTGTAATTTTTGTATGTTGCTTTTGATGGTTCAAGTAAAACCTCAAAAACGCTTGTATAAGAAAGATCTCGAGAAGTATACTTGAAAATGGCATATGCCTATTCCAAAGAATTGTTCTCCAGAATATTATTCAATTGAATTTAACTCATTTTATAAAAACCTATTTGTACATGCAGGAGTTTGACCTGGCGGGCAGCCATTCCCTCAAGTCTACAGCCTCCCTGCAGGGCACAGAGCGGGCCGACCCCACGGGGCGCAGTCTGTCTGTCACCGACCCTAAGAAGGACGTCAACAAGCAGCGTCAGCAGCAGGACGAGCGCAAACAGCGCGCCGCCGTGGCTGCTGAGGCGGCAGAGAGGTTAGTCTACACTCATGTTTTGTTAAAGAAGGAAGCCTTTTATAGTATTTCCCCCTGAAACATTAGGGATAATCTGAATCATGCAGAGTTAGACATCACATCGATGAGAGCTACAGTTTGGAGAAAGCTTTTGCCTTGGACGTCTATTTCTGAATCTTATCCGAACACAATGTATCCAACATAATAGATTTTGATTTCATCAAACAGTATTAACCGGTTTTAAACTACTTCTACTATACTGGGTATTTTAATCTAGTAACTTGTCACTTTATATTTATTTTTATTTTATCTTTGAAATCTGCATTAACCTTTTCAATACTAGAATAACACAAGTAAAACGGTACATTTGCGTCAACTATTTCTGTTGATAACTAATATAAAGCTTTAGGTTAGTCCCAGAGATGTGTTATTGTTACTGACAACTACTTGTGACCCTACTACCACAGACGAGCCTCCAGGGTGGAGACCAATGGACTGCGCACCCATGAGGACGTGGAGCAGTCCCTGGAGAACCTGCGCCTGAAGATGGAGGCCGAGCTGGAGGACCGGAAGCTGGAGTTACTGGAGGAGAAGGAGGAACGCCTGGACGACATCCGGCGGGAAATAGATGAAGAGACCCTGGAGGAAGAGCGGAGACTGCGCAGAGAGAAGGACGCCACCATCAAGTGAGTGGATGATCAATAATTACTTATGTTTTCCTTCCTTAGCTAAGATAAGATAAGATATTACTTTATTTATCAAAAACTCACTAAGTACATGGTAAAACAGACAATGCAAATGAAACAGATTAAACGGGTAGACAAACATCTAGATCAGATCCAGTTCTCCCAGACGCTACCTTTCCTTGACAAGCAGCTGGTAAGGAAGGTTTAGGGAAGCACGTTGTCTATACATACACTGCTCTTATTTATACCGACGGTAGGAATTTCCTGACTCAGGAATGATAAATAGCTTTGCAAGAATATTTCAAGTATTTCTTATGCTGCAGGCCCCTGATATGACATAATTTCAATTCAATTCAATTCAAGAATTCTTTATTGCTGATGTTCGTACAATAAGGTGGTCCAACTATCTAAATAAACATGCGTCTACATAGGTCTTCCATTGGATGCCTGATTCCCGTTTTTGATATATTTTTAATATTAATTTAAAATCAAACACATATGAATGAAGTCCCTTGGCAATAAGCATAATATCTATTAGTGAAATACAGTACTGTTTATGCGTAAGGATTAATGATAAAAGTTGTCATTTTATGTATGTAATTGTTACAAACGAAATAAGCTATAGAATATACTGATTTGGAACAGTCCATATATTTTCTAACTAATAGACAATCTTGCTCTGTCCTTGGGCCATGCTCGTGTGCCTAGCATAAGAAATACTTGAAATATTCTTGTAGAGCTATTTATCATTCCTGAGGTAGGAAATTCCTACCGTCGGTATAAATACACACATGTGTTGAGCACAAAGAGTTTTAATTAAACTGGTGTTTGCAGGAATCTGCGCCTGCAGGTGAAGGAGGAGACGGAGGATGAGAAGCACATGCTGCTCAGTGGTAAAACCGACGCCCTGGACCAACTCCAGGGTGACATAGATTCTGACAGACTCATGCAGGAGAAACTACTCAGGTACTGCTTTCTGCTGTTTTTGGATTTTTATATAAAAAAAAAAAAAAAAAAAAAAAAAAAAAAAAAAAAAGGGCTATGGACGTTGGCTACCTGGTGAGCTTAAATTAAGATTTTTGAATACATATGATGTCATATGTGACTGAATTTCCTCCAGTATATGAAATCCTAATATAACCGTTGAAAAGACACTCCAGGCTCGCGGCCGAATTTTATTTTTGCATCCATGTTTCCAAGAGATGTAAGTATCTAATCATTGGGAGTATCTACCCAGTTGGCAGAAATCACCTCACATTTTTATATAAGAGTTGAAGTTAAAAGAAAATCTTGCAAGAACGACTGCCACAATCATTTATGACATTGTAATTTCATTTCCTTCCTCTTTCAGACAAGAAGCTGAAGAAGAATTAGAGAAGATTCGCGAGGATGTGCAATCACTTCGGAAAGATGAACACTCTAGATTGCAACAAGAACGAGACCGTGCGTTAAGGAAAATCCAAGATGAGGTATGGATTTCACCAGATTATTTTGACATAATCCCTAGAGTTTTCTTTACTGTACAACATGTATAAATAATAATATGCTTGTATTATGCAGGTTAGGGTGGGTCCATGATAGACTTTACTAGAGGTGTGTCGTGATTACACTTTTCTAGGGGTGTGTCCTGATTACACTTACCTAGGGGTGTGTCCTTACAACACTTTTCTAGGGGTGTGTCCTTATTACACTTGTAATAATAATCGTTTTATTTCCAGATTCATTTTACATCATTTCCAGAAAATGGACAAATTTACAAAATACAAATTTTACAAATTAATATATAAGTTGATTTCCCTCTGCGGATTTACATTCGCAGGTCTTCCACTTACCTAGGGGAGTGTCCACGGTAGACTTACCTAGGGGAGTGTCCACAGTAGACTTACCTAGGGGAGTGTCCACAGTAGACTTACCTAGGGGAGTGTCCACAGTAGACTTACCTAGGGGAGTGTCCACAGTAGACTTACCTAGGGGAGTGTCCACAGTAGACTTACCTAGGGGAGTGTCCACAGTAGACTTACCTAGGGGAGTGTCCACAGTAGACTTACCTAGGGGAGTGTCCACAGTAGACTTACCTAGGGGAGTGTCCACAGTAGACTTACCTAGGGGGAGTGTCCACAGTAGACTTACCTAGGGGAGTGTCCACAGTAGACTTACCTAGGGGAGTGTCCACAGTAGACTTACCTAGGGGAGTGTCCACAGTAGACTTACCTAGGGGGAGTGTCCACAGTAGACTTACCTAGGGGAGTGTCCACAGTAGACTTACCTAGGGGGAGTGTCCACAGTAGACTTACCTAGGGGAGTGTCCACAGTAGACTTACCTAGGGGAGTGTCCACAGTAGACTTACCTAGGGGAGTGTCCACAGTAGACTTACCTAGGGGGAGTGTCCACAGTAGACTTACCTAGGGGAGTGTCCACAGTAGACTTACCTAGGGGAGTGTCCTTGTTCCACTCTACCCCTGGATAAGGCAGTATATTGTTGTTATGTACAGGTGGCAGAGATTGCCGAGGAGGAGCGGGAGCGGCTGGAAGAAGAGAATAGGGAACACATGGATGAGTTGCGGGAGAAGCTGGCGACTGACTTACAGGATGAGGTGGAGCAGGTGGAGAAGAAGCACGCCTACCGCCGCGAGCAGCGTCGCCAGGAGCTGCTCGACCAGCATGAGATGGTGAGTCACTCATTACTATAGTTGGCTTCACCCTCAGATGACTACAGGTGCCTTCAAGAGACATTGGAAGGACTCACTTTATATTGTATTGATGGAAATACCCTGCCAACCTATCAGCCCTGAGTCCAAGGCAAGAGTAGCTCTTTTGCCAATGGTACATCACCTTTGCGGCCCGATTCACTGCTTCTAGTGATGCACTACACCCATGCTTCTGAGTCTACCATGCCTTGTCACCCCTTCCAGTGAATGTCTTATTGTGGAAATGACCCAGAAATGGGATTTCTTTTCATGATCCTTCTTGGAAATTCTTTTCCTACACTCCCCATTCTATTCAAATGTCCTCGACGTTGGGAGATTCTCGTGATATAATGTGTAATGGTTTAATCTTATGTGTAATGTTTTGTTTGCAGGCCATGAACAAATTGTCTAGTGACTTAAGGGCTGTTCAAGCAGAGGAGAAACAGCAGAAGGAGGCAGAACTAAAGTCAGTGCGGGACAGACAAAATGCAGTCTCTGACCTGGAGCATGGGGTAAGTTACTAATGGATTCCAAAATGGTGGATGGGGTGTTTGTTTGAGGGGGGGGGGGGCATTTATTATACCAAGGCCCATATATGTAATCCTATTTTCTTGCCGTATGGTGACTATATAACAGAAATATTTTGATTCCCTATCTGCAATCGTGGCCCAGTGCTAGCGTTAAGTCTGCTAAGAAAAACGCCGCAGAAAAAGTCTGCAGGTTATAAGAAAATAATTATTTACCAGTACTATCTAAAATGTCTGTATAAATTTTTTCCCCTGGGTCTGATATTAGCGCATTGTTTTAATGAATTTAACTTTTTGGCAGCTCGACGATGTGTTGAAGAACAGAAAGGATGAGTTGCGGAAAGATCAACAGCGGGAGTTGGACAAGTTAAAACAAGAGCATGAGAAGAGACTGAGGGACTTGCAGGACCAGTTCCAAGATAAGGTCAGTCCTTCTGCCAATTCATATTCTCCATTGTGAGTGCGGAGTTTGCTAAGCCCACATGCTGGACTATGCATATAACATAAGCCAAGGTCACGACCAAATTAACAGCAGAAAGAATTATTTAAGAAGCACTATCCAGAACTAATAAACTGCTTGTAATACTGAGAACAAAAGGCAACAGCCAAATGAGAGTTAAAAACAAAGTAAGGATTAAAGAGCAAAATGACGCTCCCCACTTTGTATAATGGTTTTCACTTTATTGTTATAACATGTAAAATTTTATTTCGTATTTACTATTACAACTGTTACTACGGTAGATGTAGAGAAGTTAGGGGTACCCGAAAGAAATGCTATATATATATATATCAGAGGCTACCCCCATTTTCCATCCGTATATGTTGGGGGAACTCCTTGTTTTTTTAAATCGACAAATAAAAAAGTAATCAATCAATATGTTGACACTGACAGGAGCACGAGGAGCGCCGAGACCTGCAGACTAAACTAGAAACAGAGCGTAACAAGATGCGGACACAGAACCAACAAGAGATGGGCGATATCAGAACTGAATTCACAGATAGAAAAGCCAAGTTAAAAGAAGAGTTCAGAGACCAGGTAATTAATATGTTACTCTCCACCTAAGCCAGTAAGTTATATTACCAATAATACTCTAGCTTTATTTTAGTCAAGAAATACCATCTTCCTTCAACAAATAATGTTTTCTATATATTTACGAAAATTGTTTCCAAAGGAGGACAAAATATCTGAGCAGAAGAATAGAAACCTGGAGGCTTTGCAAGAGCTCAAGACTGAGGTTTGACTTTACTACGGAGTCCTTTATTGTATGTAGAGATGCGGGTGAGGTCACCAAAAAATGTACAATTCTCTTTTTTCCAAATCTCGAATAAAAAGAATTAAAAGAATGTATGCCCCCAAAAATATAATTTGTAATTGATACCAAAACAATGTTATAATTAGAGTCCAATATGATAAAACAGATACTATATAGTTTATTTATGCCAAGCCAGATATATAAATAGGCCTCTCACTCTAGAATACCTTTAATCTGCGACCTCGTGAGAGAGTACTAGTAAATGATAGAACCAGTTTAGTCTAAAGCCCAATATTCACTACCACATCAAACCCCACGTTAAAAATTCCGAGAGGAAGAAGTGGCTCATGTTTACGGACGAACATTTTTATCTCGATAAAACATTATAATTAACTTGGTGACCTGACCTTTATGTACACGCACTCCAAATTGGATTATGCTTTGGAATGTCGATGTCTGCTAGAATCTACCCATGTCAGAATGTACCCATGTCAGAATGTCCCATGCCTTAGCACCCAACCAGCCTCAGTGAATGTATTCCTTCGCATGAATCACTAAGTCGGCAATATGTGTATGAACCACTGCTTTGGGATTTTAATTTAATACTTTTAGCTGCCCCCCTCCCCTACACCACCGCCTGCACCACACGTACACACACTTGAAATATCTATACAGTCAATGGAATGTCGCAGAGGAGTCCATGAATGCATGAAGCTACATGTAGTTTGATTCTGGAGAAACAAGTAAAACACCAACACGCAGTACTTTGTCTGCCTGTCACTGCCTTGCAATATTTACATTAATATTAGTAGAGTTTGTGGTTAAATATTTCACTCCTGTAAAGTCCCAAGTTCGTTGTTGAAAGATTTGTTCATCTTTTTCTATTGTTCTACCAGTAAATACCGCCTTACCTGATCACACTCCAACCACAAAATGAAACCCCAGTTTTTCCCTGCCTCTGCTCTGTGTCATTGATTGCGAACCATGCACTTTTATCATCCCCTTATTATCTTGCACGAACTGAATGAATAACTTTCTCAGAATATTTTTTCTCAGAAATTACCCTTAAAATTTCATCAAATGAATATTTACATCTTTACAACGTCGGGCGTTTATATCGGGGTGGGATGGGCGGAATCCCGACCCCCTCACTTATATACAAGTTATTTCCATTAGTTGCTATGTATGGGTTATCATCTAATGCTTGTTGTGGCCTACAGGAGGACCGGCTGGCCACCATGGAGGAGGAGATGCAGCACCGGCGCCGCCAACTGGAGAAGTCGAGCACTAAACTGGCTGAGGACGAGGAGGAGCTGGAGACGCGCAGGAGACGCTTCCTGGACGAACGCCAGCGTCTCGAGCAAGACCAGGATGTAGGTGGCTCTTATCTATTTACTGTATTAGTTTGTATCTGGGTTACAAAGAGAGTGGCCTTTAATATGTACACCTCCATGATTAGACTTAACCCATCACATCACATAGGGAATGTTATTGTATTAGTTTGTATCTGGGTCAGAAAGGGAGTGGCTTTAATATGTACACCTCCATGATTAGACTTAAGCCATCACTCCAGTGTTGCGTCATGATGTGCGACAAAAAAGTTTTATATCGCATGATGCGATGCGATGCGATGCGATAACTCTGATCCTCCCATGCGATATGAAGTCAATATACCGTAATCTTACCAAAGCATCACTTCATCTCCGTCCCAGTGCACGCCGACTGGGTTACCGAAGGCCGGCTGTCTATAGATATGCATGTAAAACAACCATTGCTAATATTAGAATAGAGTTGGGCGTAGCATCTGATTAGCATGTTTCCTCTCTTGCCCTGGTAGGACTAAATATATACGAAAGTATGGTGTAAAAACAGGGCGTAAAGCAACCGATCCAGCGCCCTCCCTACTCTACTATTGCCACATGGTGTGTGGCACATGACGCCATGCCACAACACAATTTGATAGCCCTAGAATTATCACGTCCCCTCTTGTGATATAAAATCAATATACCAAAATAGCCATATTATAGGATAAGTGGACACCCGTTCTAAATTGTCACTACCCTCTTTTGTATGATGCCCCATGAGTCAAAACGTCACCAATCGTCGTCGCCAAACAAAGGGAATGTTATGTTTTTGTTTATTTTTACTGGACCACATTTCTGTTATACGCAACTTTGCTTGCAGGAATCCTACTCTAAAAAGGTGTCCGGGTTGTCTTCACTTGAGCTTGAGAGAATGCAGGAGGAGAGGAAAGGTTTACAGAAAATAATTAAAGAAGAAAGAGCTCTCATGGAGAACCTGCAACGCCAACGGCCACAACTCGAAGCAGAAATTAGGAAACTGAAATCACAACGTGACATAGAACAAAGGAAATACAAGTAAGTAATCTTGAATGATGTTCTCTGTTGCCATTCATTCGTAGACTACGGTAACGCCTGTCAATTAAAGCTACATTCCCAGCCATTACGGAGAAACATGGTAATAGGTGAAGCCACCACAGGAAAGGATTTCGGCGGCTCCCCGAAATATGAATGTTGACTGGACATTTATAATTCGCCTTCACCAATCCTCTCAAATGATCCTCATTTAAGACATAAATTATAGTATGCTTAAAATACAGCTCAACATAACCAAATATATTTTTTGAATCAACGCAATACCAAATAGACCCAAACTACCTTGTATTTATAAATTTCCAGTCTAGTGTAGCCGAATGTACTTAATGTGTAGAGCTGTCGAGTGTACATGTCTATGTGCCTTGACCCTGCATATACTAATGTGTACTGTTGTATCCCTCTGCAGTGATGTACACACGAGACTGGGCAGTATGAAGGCCCAACACATGACCTCTGCAGCTGGAGCAGCAGAACCCAGCGATGAGAAGACGCTAACTGAGGACTCACATATGATGAAGATGGATGAACTACTGTCCAGCCCTGATAAGCTCACCTCACAGACTCCCACCAGTCTAGGAGATGGTGAGTACAGTAGAGTGCCCTTGGCACTGAGCGATCTGTGGTCGCATAGGGAGATGGTCGCTTAACCTTCTCTTATATTATCTCCTTTCTAGGACTGGGGACTTGGTCTTAAAGGGGAACCCTGGACTGCGTATAATAGCATTTCAGATGATGAAAAAAACTACAATTTGATGTTCTGTACATTGTAATATGTAATTCGATCGAATAAGTAATTGGGGAGTAATTTTGTCATGTTCTAGCTGGCTATTATCCGGTATGTTGGCAGTACAATATTCCCAGAATGCTATGGGAACATGACGTCAGCGGAGCACTAGCAAACTTCCGTCTCTTGTTGGCCTAAGGTATTTGGCCAAACTCTTGTTTTCATAGATGCCTATCTATGAGGCATATGGGTATTACACCTGAACTTCTGGCAAAGGGAAGACTTCATGAATCTCATTCTTTGCTCGAATTGGTAGCCTTCAACCCCTAAGAGAGGATTGGAATAAATTTCCTCTTTTCTCATTCTCATTACCACCTTGTTGACTAGCCATGTTGACTGGGCTGCACGGCCATGTGTACCGTACAGGCGCGGCAGAACCAGGGGGGCAAGGGAGGCACCTGCCCCCCCCCCCAAAATGTGTGAGAGGGGGTGTAAATAGATTATGAAATAGTTTGATTATAGTTGATGACATAAATGCACCTTCAAGTATCAAAATATAGAACACAATTATTATTGTTTTAATTCTACACTAGTACTTTACTCATATATAAACTCTCAAGACACTTTATCATTAATATGATCTTTCATTTCCTTGGCCTCATCATTATTCTTTTCTGTTTGACTACTTACATTTAATAACAAAACATTTTACATCAATCATCAATCAATCCGTTCATCATTCTGTCTGAAATTTATGCAAATACGCCTCATTACAATTCTCTTTACTGTTCATACTTAATCGCCTAGCCCTAATGAGGGCTTTACATAAAAAATAAGGGACTGAATTAAAAACTGCTGAGACGCAGCAACTAGACATTACTTTCATCAAACTTCAACCAGTAAAGATCTTTCAACTGTTTTCCAAAACCCCTTGGATCATCGCAATTCCGAATCAATTCAGGAAGGTTGTTCAAAATGCAAACACATCTATAGTAACTACTCTTTCTCATTCTTTCCAATTTCGGTAAGAATGTTTTAAATAAAATACCACCTCTCCCTCGTAGTTCTTTCACTCTCTTCCCCTGGTCAATGTACCTTTCTATCAAAAACATGATTTATCATTGTGCAATGTATACAGTGGTAAGACTAATGAAATCATAAGTAATAAGTTTAGACATCATTCATGTAAAACTAAGAGAATCAATTTTCCCGCCTCCCCTCCCCCCCCCCCCCCCCGCCTCCCAAAAAAGTTTGCCCCCCCCCCCCCTCCAATAATTGATCATTTCCGCTGCGCCTGCCATACTGTTTACTATTTACTGTCACACTCATTAGACCGTGACCACGCACTGACCACATACCGGTAATGAACAGGCCCAAATTATTGTCATAGATGGGGCAATATGGCAACACCCAGGACAGGGTTTGGAGAGAGCGGGAAAGAGATTACTTGATTGATTCTGGCAATATCATTGCCCAGAAACCAGTATTATAATGTGGGTTCGCAGTTATCAACCATAATTGAGCTGTATGACCAGCAAGTGTTCCAACCCAGAGTTTTACTTTAATAAAGGGTTGGTCGAATTACCGAGGTGGTCGTTACGCGGGATTCCACTGTATTGTAGTCCCATTAAGATATTAAAAACCATGTCGATGATGATAATAATGAGGAGGCCCTATTACTAAAATGATATCATATTAATGCCTTAGGATTTGGTATGAAAGAACAAATTTTTAAAAAATGGAAAATGGTGATGTATTTATAACGATAACGAATATATGTACCATTGCCCTTGTAGAGCTGTACACTGACCGACCAGGCCGTGCTAAGACTGAGGGTGAGCGAATGTTAAGGAAAATAAACCGACAGGTAGGTATCTCACTGTCTCAACCAATACTTAATGTATGAAAGATATGAGCCACTTGCTTTAACTAATTTGAGGTAGTTGTAAAATGGCGTATGTATGCATTGACGTATCAGCTGCTGAATTACCATACTAGGATGTATTTTTAGTCAGAAGCAACGCTTGAAAACAATCATGATGATTAATGCGTTTTTTTGTAACTGTTTAAATATTATATTGGCCTGAAATGAAATTTTAAAAAAGAAATGACACTTGATACACTGAGTGGATGGCACCATGCTAATGAGCTATTGTTATTTTACCCTTTTACAGAGGAGACAAATGGCATGGAATGAGACGTCGCTTAGTGATGAATCCATGTCAGAAGAAGTCTTGAAAATCAAGAATAGACTTGGATCATTTAATCGGTGAGTAGTACTTCTCTGTGTGGCGGCAATGTTGAGCTCCTCACCCAGACACTAGGGGAGACCAACTCTATATGCTTGTCCACTGACAGGACCCTACAAGTAGGTCCGTGGCCGTCTTAAGCCTGAAAAACGGCTTTAATCTCTTAGAAACACTGAGAGCAGAGTAGCGTTCATTTGATGTGGTTCAGGTAAAGAGTAGGTCGAGGATATCCACGACACCTTTAGGCCCAGAGCAAAACTAATGTGGGTGAATGTATCAGTATAGCAATGATAGTAACTATAAGCTAAATATGTAAAGTAACAAAAGAAATGAGTTGTAAATGGAGAATGGTGTTTTGAGTCATCAATATGAATAATGACAGTGATTTATGTTGTAGAGTCCGGGAGCACTTGACGCGGGAGAGCGACTCTATCGGCCTGGCCAAGGACTTCCTGAGGAAACAGAAGCACTCGATCCGACAGCGACAGGCCAACCTACAGGCGGCCCGACAGGAGTGGAGCCACGACATGCTCAAACAACAGCTCGGGGTTAGTCAGGCTTATGTAAAGAATAGACTTGGAACTGTTTGCTACATGTACTTTAACACCTGTAAAATAAAAGAAGGCTTAATACCCTCCCATCTGCTGGACAATCGCCCTTTTTTGTTGTTGTAACGTTGTTTTTTTATTAATGTTTGAGGTACAGCTCGATGTTGCAATCGTTTTTCGTTTGTATCCTAGTGACATCTTAACAAATATTCCATTTCATTACATGACTAAACAATATAAATTACTATCTATCTGTCTGTCTATAGTATAATTATTGTGCTTTCTGTAGCAACAATAAGAGAAAAATGTAAAAATTAACCTTATACAAATCTGTGCTAAACTCCATACTAACTATTTTTTAGACAATTTATATAATATCGCATAAGTGCCTTCTTATAGCAATCTGTGATAGAATAAACGTTTTCTAAATCTTAATATAAGTTCCTATGTGATGATTTATATAATGTGTTTCCCTGTGGCAGGACCTGAACACAGACAGCGCGTCACTGCTGGATAATGTACGACAGAGTCTGGAGCACGAGGCGCTAGAGATCGACAAACTCAAGACCAACATGACCACAGGCAACAGACTCATCAAGGAGAAGGAGAGCAAGCTACGCCAACTCAACCAGCTCGTCACTGATGATGTGGTAAGATTAGATTAAATGATGTTTTACACGGTCTCCGCGGGGCCTGGAAAACATTTACTAATTTGGAAAAATAAATTCAAGGCATTGAAAGGCTTGGAAAATAGCCATGTTAGGTGATACGCTCACAATATGAGCAGACCACTCAGGGATGCAATTCTTCAGTATTTGTACTGAAATCGCGATTATTTTTATTTTTTTTGAAAACTTCCAAATACTGTAAAAAGAAAAAATCCTCTAAATTCGACCGATTTATATACACCTGTTCATGTTCATATTTGGCACTGTAACATTAACCAGGAACTACAAATCTTCATATAACATTGCCCTCTTGTTTTAGTCTGATGAGGAGGAGACGGATAACGTGCTCAAACACATGCGTCCCGCCTCCTCTAACCTGCTCGACCTGTCGGACCTGGAGCTGAGTGACTCAGACGATAGCTCGGGCATCAGCAGCAACGACTTTAACCTGGAGGACGCTACCAACCACCACCACCACCGTCAGTCACTTACTCTAGTCTGGGCATATGATTCATAGTGTTCATTTGATTAGCATAACTTATTGCCATATGGGTACTCAACCCATTGCTAATAATCCAATCTTCCCCTCATATGGGGCCTTTCAATATTTAAGCAATTTTAGAAGCTTTAGGGAAAATACTTTGCTTCCATAGTCGAAGAACAGAAGAGGGTTATTATTTCGATGTATTAATTTCGAACATTTTCTCCTGAAAGTGACACGCTTCAGTCTATTCTATAACGTTTCTATTCTGTTTACGTTTTTATTCAATTTTACTGATCGAGGGGTATATTTATATTTGTGAGAATTTATGAGAAAACACGATACATTTTATTGCTGATTAAAATTTGTTTACTGCATGTTATTTTCAATTCATAAATCATGAATCTTTTGATCGTGTGAATTTACATAATGTTGATTATAAATTCGTGAGTAAGATGTAGTCTTTTGTCTCTTCAGGCCATCACAAGTCCAGGTTAGGTAGGGAGAAGTCCACGCCGACGCCAGACCAGCCAGAAATCCTCAACTCTCTACACAAGATAAACGAGGAGTTGGGACGCGCCCTGAGTATGTTTGGTGCCACCGCCTCCACGCCCGCCCCCTACACACCCTCACCCACCACCCAGACACACTCCTACCACCGTAAGTACACTCCCCAGGCCTTTCAATACAATTCTACATATCAGTTATTTGTACCTAAAACACATTGTACAAAAAGGAGACATAGATTTGAAAATTGACTTCCAAGTCTTCCAATAAGTTCCTGAACTACTAAATGAAATTAAAGTAAAGTAATAATTAAACGGACAAACCGGCGACGGCCGTAAGAGTGGTGTAGATATAAATATAATAATACATTCCTGCAATTTCTTAAGCATACTTGTTTGCTAGATGACTAGCACTAAACTAAGCATAGTATAGAGAAGTGTAGAGATGCGTATCTAACTTAACTTAACTTGAAGTTGAATTGGATGAAAGAAAACTTTCATTTTGTTTTGCAGCCCACTTCACAGGAGGCACCACTATTCCTGATATGAACAGCAACCCTTCCATGTCGCAACCAAACCACTATAGGTAAGACTTGAAGGAATATCCGTACATATGAACCAAGCGATTAGTAACTGTAAACAAGAGGACTTGAAGGCCTTCTATTAAACGAAGAAGTCTCTTTATTGTGACGAATAACAGTATTTCAATAAAAAAAAAATGTCTCTGCAACAGTCACTTAGAATGGGCTGTTCGTATCATCATCCTGCTTTTGCAATACTCCCAAGAGAATTTTTCACTTACAATTTTGATGTTGTATATTTGAAAGATACAAACATTACATTATATTCTGTAAGAACACTGATATAATACAGAGTGGCTTGATACGTTGTGCAACACTGTTCTCATCAAGGATATTGTGTGGGGTTGGGTGGGGGATAAGTTGCTTACACCATAATTTCGGTGGAGGGAGTGCTTTACGTCCAGTTTTGACACCATACTTTTGTATATATTTGGCCATATCAGGGCGAGAGAGGAAACATAGCGTGCTCTTTTCATTATTAAATGATTCTTTAACATTCGTGTAGCCATAGTATTAAAGTGATGAAGTATGAACCTGAATCATTAAACTTTGTGCTAATAATACACAAATTTATCCTCCGCAGTTCACAGCCCACTCACACAATGGACATGCCGCACTATGAGAGCGCAGAGCGGGCGCTAGAGCGTAAGTGGATCAAGTACTTCGGGGAGAGGCGGGCGCCCGTGTCCTCAGGTCTATTCGGGGGCTCTGTGGCCTACACCCCCGTCCCCGTCAGGTAAGGCTATTGGCTTGTATGTTTGGATGACCACTATGGCACATGTTTGCTACTGTGTAATTAGTAAAGGACTAAATAAAACTTTGTAATGCTTCTTTTAGAGTGTTTGATTGATAACATTTTTATTTGATCTAAATGTACAGATATCATCAGAAGAGACTCCTGTGTAAATAGGTTTTTCAGTCTCTTCCATTTGCTATATGTATATAGTTTCATCAATACAATTAGAGGTGTAGTTTCTAAATTAAAAAGTATCTGTAATCTAATCTTTATTTGCCAGCTAATCTGAGAACATTGTATCCGTATAAAATGTTGTTTTCTGAATTAAAAAATATCTTTATCCACTCAAACCAGATACAGTAAAATGATATATATATAATCCTACCGTCCTGAATAAATATTTGTAAAAAAACAACCATGTTTCCACCCACAGAGACCAGTTCCGAGCCACGGTGGCCGGAGAGTCGAGCAGCCTCATCAACACACCCACAGAGGCACTGCTGGCCGAGCACAGAGAGTGGTTACGTAAATTCCACCGTGACGTGGGATTAGTCAGCTCCAAGCCCAACCTGGCCGAGCTAACCCGGAGCAAGGCTGCTGAGGTGCCCTCATTGTATCCTTAAGTTACTAACATGTGTGTTAACATGTTTTACATGTGTTACTCTTATATGTTTTGCTTTGTAAAAAGTGAAGTGAAATTTTAATAATAATAACAATGATCATATACCAAGTGTAGATACCGTAGTCATCACAAACTTTAAATATTCACTATCTTAACTTTTCAACTCCACTCTTGAGATGGGTGAGGGTGGGGGTTAAACAACTGATTCCAGGCTTTGGCTTTTTATTTAGCTTTGCTTAATATTTGTTATCATCTTTTCCTATAGAAGTTCGAAGATATTTGTCCTCATAGTTTGTACTGAATGTATTTTCTGGGAAATTGTAAATATAATGTACATAAATCTACTGAAGTAGGGAATTCAAAATAATGTATTTCTCATGAGAAGACACTGTAAAACTAACAGTTCAGATAGCTTATTTCAAGAGGTCAATTTTGTGATTAACATCAGTTTTCTGTGTTTGAGTTGATCTCATTTGATTCTTTCAGAACTGTTTTAGATTCTGTTTCTAAATCATAATATGTAAGTAGTACCTCCTGTGTCGCTTAGACGTCTTCTTCATCATAGATTGTAAGGGCATTATGCAAACAAATTACAGATGGTTTTCTTTTTCTTTTATGATTACAGATATTTTGAGTTATGTGATTCCATCTCCTAGATTCTAAATAATACATTAAGACTTTTATTGATAGCTTAGACTCGCTGTAGATATTTAACAATCAGAAATAAGAGTAAGCCTAGATATGAATTTGTATATTGTTTAAGTTAGAAACACAGGTCATATATAATATATATAATATTCAATTATCAGATATCCAACTTGATATAAAATTAGTTATGCCAAAGAAATCTATATTTATTTGATATAAATTAGTTATATAAACCTTACTGTAGGTTAATTTAGAGATAGACAAATATTCATCCACTACAGGATTCATATTTCCAGTAGACCTTTTCAAGTGTAAGTAATTATTGAGGAGGTAGGTTACCATCTAGCATGCTGTAGTACATAAATACTCGTGTTTATGTTTCCTTGATGCTTTTGCAGTCGTAGCTCCTCCTCCCTTCGTGCTGGTGCTGACCTCCAGCGGCGACTGTACAAACGACTAGAACTGGACTCCAACAATCACATCTGGATAAAGCAATACACGCGGCCCTAACACTGACTCACTGTTTAGTACCTCCTTCACCCTGTGTTCTCTTGTTTGTGTACATCAGTATTAATGAATGCTGCCTTTTACACAGGCTACTGTATTATTCCACTCGTTGCTTATTGCATTGGGGCGGATCCACCATTTGCCAAATAGTGGAGTACACTCCATCATTCCCAGACCAAAAACATTGTAAATGGACATAAGATATAAATATATGGAAATAATAATGATGACAATAAAAAAGGTAAAATCAAAGTTAAATATATAGGAAATTATATCACCATCGAAAACCAAAATCGATAGTATTTTTACGAGTCTGATATATGTGATGAAATGTGTGTGTGGTTTATTTTAGAATTTTATCCGTAAGAAGGAGAGTGGACTCTTGAGTTCACCTGTGTTTACCATGTGTACATCTGCGTTACGCTGCCTTGAATATGGGTTTATGCATTCCAGTTCCAACATCCAGGAGTTGTAACAAGGCCCGTTCACTGCAGAGCATTGCTCAATATAACATGAATTGTTTTAGTAGGAAAATGAATCCTTTTGTGGGTTGAATTTTAATTTATTTCTGAAATTTCTGATTATTTGTGAGCAATTGCTCAATATAACATGAATGTTTTGAGTGAATATGGATCCTTTCTTGGGTTAAATTCTAATTCATTTCCGAAATTTAAGATTATTTGTGAACCAGCCAAATGATTTGAAGTAGTGAAGCAAAGATTAAACCCATAAAATAGAGAGAGAGATATATACGCCTCCTTGATAATTAAGAAGGCATTTGACAACTCCCTGGTGGGTCCCTTCTGTCTGGTATCAGAAGGATCGCTATGTCTTACACCTGCATGTACTGAAGCGGAGAATGTAAAATGTCTACCTGACGCTAAAGTGGCTGATGATGGCTCAAGAGTCAGGAAATTCCCAGTGGCAAGTCCAGGATTTCCCCAAGGCACCCCATGAGTCCCAGACCTTAAATAAATGTAAATTAAAAATGGATGATAACATAAGATAAGGAATTTGTTATTCTGGGATGTAAGTCTTCATTATTTGTGGACCTACTGAAATCAGTATTTTGGAAAACATCCAAAAAATATAAACTTCCCCCACCTAATATCACCATTTAACCAAATTCGTCAAAATTCTCATAAATATAAATCTAATAGATTCAATTGTTCTTAACTTCTGGAATACAATTCTTTAAGTGTTCCTGTTTGGCATCAAAAAGGGAATTTACATACCCTCTCTAAATCCACTACTGGGTATTCCTACTTCTCCCCAAGGTCTGAATTAAATGCCCTGGGAGAGCTATGAAAAGTAATCTCTCACATTCAGTCCCCTACAAAGTCTTGAAACTTTTCGAGTGTTGGTGAATCGGCACATATCGTCCCTCAAGACTTGTGTAACTGATGTGTTAGATGACAGCTTGCAGTCAGCCTCTCTCTCTCATGGACACTGGCGACTGAGTTCAAATGTCCACAATCAATAGTATTACAGCAGACTTTTACACTTTACTTTTTATCTGCATTTTTATTTAGAAATGTTTCAATTCTAGTATGTCGGAATATGCTTGGTATTATTGCATGGCATCTGATGATTAACATGTCATTTCATATTGATTTGTAATTTGAAGATTTTTTCACTTTTTATTTTGGGGAGGAGTTCGCACTGGGCAATTTTTTCCACTGGTGGGGATTCCCATTATGGTCTATTAGTCTCACTACACCGAACAAAGCCCACTTGTGATAACCAGTTGTGGGGCAGTCACTCTTCCCTCAGAGTTCAGAAGAATAGAGCAGGGATAGTAGTGTTATTATTTATACAGGGACATCAATTCAGTCCCAATGTTATTAGACTTACAACATAGTTTACAATTTGGATGTATTTGGTTACACTACCATCCATGCATGGGTCCAGTCACCAAGTAACTAACATGCATACAATCAGAAGTCATAAACTATTATTTAAGTTTGGCTAAAAGAAGCTTAGATACTAGGTATATATGAGTATATTGTGTATGCATGAATGCTAAGATTTTTTACTATTGTATTAAGCTCTGATTTGAAGATGATTTTCTCTTAATCTTTGGTCACTTTTAGTAGTTGGTAAAAGCCAATTTCCACTTATCATTAGTCCCATGTTAGTTCATTATTCATGTTCAATTGTATTGAGCTGTACTTTGAACATTGTTTATGTGTTAATATCAATTATTCTGGGAGTTGATTAAAAGCAGTTGTAACCTTTTTTCGACTATACCCATACTCACTCATGCTATAATAATATTAACCAATTATTAAACTTGGGAGGTGAGGTGTTGTGTAGTCATATGTAATAAAGTGGATGTCTTCCTCCTCCATGATAAAGTACAGTATTATAAAGAGGGCCTTCTCCATACCGTGATGCTATGGGTGACTTGTAGTGTCTGGGTACATGGCCAGGTATATTATTACACGTCGGTAAATCAATGCAAGCTGTAAATATGTACCCACTGTTCTGCTGCTATACTCCGTCCACAACCACTCGGGTCTTCAGCCAGTTCCCTCCACACCTGCAACTGTTCTATCCCTCCGAGTTAGCCATCCTATGGAATATCTTGTGATCAGGGATGCAAGTCATTAGTATTTGTACTGAAATCTCTCAAAAAAGTCAGATCTCCCAAAATTTTTAGAAAATTTTGATCGGTCAGATTTTGTCAAAACCTTCAAAAGTTCAAATTCTCGAATCTGAAATTTGAGACTCACAATGTGTGTCTTTCCAATCAGTTTCAAATATTCTGTACAGATAGTAAAAGCCCTAACCTAATCAGAATTCCCTAAAAAAAAAATCCCTAGAATTTTCAGTAATTTTGGAATGACCAGACTTGCATCCCTGTCTGGTCCAATAGTAGTGCAACGCAACTTTGCATCATTAACTCACGTATTTCGAAATAGTTTTTAATCTTAAAGCTCCTGAAATGTGATTGTTGAGAAAGATAATTGTCTTACTTGGTTACATTCTGAATCTGCAATTGTTATATTCTTCAGAAAGGGACTACAAAATACGACGGTATTTGTGTAAAAAAAACAATAGGGGAAATGCCTCCAGGCTTTTAAAAATGATTTAATGTTGTCCTCCTTTTAATGGATCTCCACCTAGAATTCCTGGTTTCTAAGCTCATACTTTTAACCTTCACGAGCTCAAACTTGTAGCACCACATTACATATAGCTATAAATATTTTATAAAGAATTTTGAGTTTTAATTACAGTAAAGTCCCGCCTAGGCGACCACTTACTTTTTAGACAGCGATTTTGGTTGTATCACTACATGGTCGCTTTACCGGGTATTTTATCTTATTGTATCTCCTTTTTTGGAACTTGTAACACAGTGAATGCACTCTTAATCATAGGATGTGCTACAGACTTAGCAAAACTGGTCTTAATTACGGGTTGGTCGCATTGACGAGATGGTCGTTATATGGGGCTGCTCTACTGTATGCTCTTGTGCGGGGCTTGTAAACTCCAAAACTATCATAATGATTTCATAATGACTCCTCTGTTCAAATATAAATATTTGTACACAAGTTTCAACCCTTCTGCATAGTGTCAAGCCCTGGACCATCTGATCTGTTCTAATGTATGGGTTCAGGACGGTTGTATAGGCAGTAACCCTGAGTTTAGAGTTTTAATGGAAGATGCATGTATATTCTGCAAGCCACACACATTGTTTTAGTCTAGTCTACGCATCCCATGTATATAGTATTATGTTTATTCCTCCTAAGTTGGCATATTTTAATGTACTCATCGGCATGTATAAAGATGTATCATATTTTGCATACCATGAAAATGTTTGCAAGGAATAAAAAAATCAAAATTATTCAATCCTTTTTGTATTTGACTTGTCTAAACCCCGCATACCCATGGGTCTTTTCATAACAGTTTGTTTATTCAGCTAGATATTTCAAATATTGTCACACTGCCTGGGAATTCCTACGTGAACGAGAATAATGACGTCGGGTTAAAAATAGATGATTTGCCACTTGTAAAGAATATTGTTTAATTTGTCAACTGCCAGAGCGAGAAAATATTTAGTGACAGTAAAAATCTATAAGCTGCCATTGGCAGGTTCTACAGGGTCTCCCGAGTGGCCTGGAAAAGGCTTGAATTTGGAAAAATAAATTCACGGCTTGTAAATGGGCATTCTGGTCGAAGGGCCTTGAAAGTCATACATGGGCTTTGAATCCTGTTGAAATCCATTGATTGGTCTTGAATCTTTTGAAGATGCTCAGTGTCTTACTATACACTTTCCCCTGACCCGCCCCACTCCCATCATACACATGAGTCAATCACAAAGTAAAAGTTGAACAACGGTGATTGATATCAAATCTGAATATAAAATTTGTTACGTACCAATTACTTGTTAAATACATGATACGTTATATGACATATACCTGTATGTAGTGAACTATCCCCACTTATGGTGAGTCTACAGTAAATTATGACTTCCTATCCATCCAAGGCGTGATAACGAGCTATTACTATACAACCCAGGTTCGGTCATGGCGTATTGACAAAGGAAAAGTAAAACCCGATCACAGCAATTCTATTTCAGAGTAGGTAGCCTACATACTTATGACAAGTTGACTTAATTTCATTTAAGTAATAATTGATTATTGAAAATATTGTAACTATATATTTGGGTATACTAAGTACGTTTTGAACCGCAAAGATATTCTTGGAAGAACTGTCATTTAACAGATCGTCCTTTTCACCAGAATTATGTTTTAAAAATAGAAACAAGAAAAGGTTTAACAGATTTGGATTACTCTTATTGGAGTTACTATGAAAGCATATGTGTATTGGGGTTGTTTCAATGGTTTTTGCGGTTAGGAGCAAGACCCTATAGACAAGGCAGATGAACAATTTTTTTTTAAATATTCCGTCCTAATGGGATTTTAATGACATTTGCGGTTTGGAGCGTTTCAATGGCAGAGACTGTCAGAAGAGTGTGTGAGAGGAGGGGGTAGAGGAGAGGATGGGGAGGAGGGAGGGAGAGAGAGACAGAGAGAGAGAGAACCAGACTGGGAGAGAGAACATGGGAGGAATAGGTGCTGAAACAACCAACAATATTAATTATTACGGCTAATATACATCACACAGCAATGATTCAAACACCCCCATATTTGTCTCTTCTTTAGTAGAATATTTAGGATGGCAAGTTATTTTGGTATTATTACCTTTTATTGGGTATGAGTATACATGAATTTGTGTTTCTGGAATCGCAGAGCATGTGCGATTTGAATAAATGTGTTTTCTCATTTAATTATGAATTTAGACATCAATATATTATGTACATGTATACACAGTAACCTCCTCCAAGAACCTCCTCCAGTACCCTCCTCTAGTAACTTCCTCCAGGTATCTCCTCCATTACCCTCCTCCAGTACCCTCCTCCAGTACCCACCTACAGTAACCTCCTCCAGTAACCTCCTCCAGTACCCTCCTCCAAGAACCTCCTCCAAGAACCTCCCCCAGTAATCTCCTCCAGTAACCTCCTCCAGTAACCTCCTCCAATACCCTCCTCCAGTAACCTCCAATACCCTCCTCCAGTACCCACCTACAGTAACCTCCTCCAGTACCTCCTCCAGTATCCTCCTCCAGTACCCACCTCCAGTCACCTCCTCCAGTAACCTCCTCCAGTACCTCCTCCAGTACCCTCCTCCAAGAACCTCCTCCTGTAATCTCCTCCAGTAACCTCCTCCTGTAACCTCCTCCAGTATCTTCTCCAGTACCCTCCTCCAGTACCCTCCTCCAGTACCTTCCTTCAGTATGCTCCTCCAGTAACCTCCTCCACTTATCTCCTCCAGTGCCTTCCTTCAGTAACCTCCTTCAGTACCCTCCTC
Source organism: Sthenelais limicola (assembly GCA_942159475.1). Taxonomy (NCBI): domain Eukaryota; kingdom Metazoa; phylum Annelida; class Polychaeta; order Phyllodocida; family Sigalionidae; genus Sthenelais; species Sthenelais limicola. The sequence continues at coordinate 39,559,084 of OW804102.1, forward strand.
CAGTACCCTCCTCCGGTAATGTCCTCCAGTGCCTTCCTGCAGTAACCTCCTTCAATACCCTCCTCCAGTACCCTCCTCTAAGAACCTCCCCCAGTAACCTCCTCCAGTACCCCCTCCAGTGACCTCCTCCAGTACCTCCTTCAGTAACCTTCACCAAGTACCTCCTACAGTAACCTCCCCCAGTACCCTTTTCCAGTACCTTCCTTCCGTACCCTCCTCCAGTACCCTCCTCCAGTGCCTTCCTTCAGTAACCTCCTTCAGTACCCTCCTCCAGTACCCTCCTCCAGTAATCTCCTCCAGTGCCTTCCTGCAGTACCCTCCTCCAGTACCCTCCTCTAAGAACCTCCCCCAGTAACCCCCAGTAACCTCCTCCAGTACCCCCACATTTAGTCCAATCTGCTAAAATGTGTCATGAATAATTTTGGAAAAGTGTGGTTACTCCAGGGCTGGGAATGTCATTAAAACATGCACTATCCACCATATGTTCCAGTGCTCACCAAAAATAATGATAAACTAATATATTGAGCCTCCATTCAATCCTATACAAACAAAAAATAGTGATGTGAGAATTAACATATAATTCAATGGGAGCTCCATTCAGCCCTATGCAAACTAAAAATTGTGCAGGGAGAATTAACATAGGATTGAATGAGAGTCCCATAGAAACCTATGCAAACAAAAAATTGTGCAGTAACAATTAACATAGGACTGAATGGGAGTTCCATTCAAACCTATGTTAACTATTTTTTGTGCATAATAAATCTGATGGTGGTATTATCTTTCTTTTTCACTATTGATGCTACTCCCGGGCCTGGAAAGCCATATTGCGCAGTAGATGTCCAATCACTGACATCACTCTCACCCTCCCCAACCAACATATCAGGGTTGGGAAAGCCATTAGCACAGTAGGTGTCCAATTGCTTCCTCCCCCTCCACCTTCTCATACCCTAGGATAAGCATGCTAGAGGACTCCACCTTGGACATTTCCTATTCACTAAAACTAGTGGAAAGTCCGGTTCTCTGAGCTACGTATACCAGGCATACAAGCGCCCTCTAGCAGATGTGATAGAAGCTGACGGTCAACAGGGGGCACTGATGACAGCCAACAGGTGTCACGCCTGGCCCACGTTTATCAGATAAGGCCCACACTTGATCAGATAAGAGTACTTCAAACGAGTGTGGGGATTACGTTTTAAATGTTCATTTATTGAAGTGAAATAAAATTCCTGGAAAGTCATACTTCTAAGAGCATTCCCTGGCACCGTTACATTAAATCTTGATCGAAAATTCAGCCCGAGGCATTAATACTTACTGCAATCTGAACTTTCTTCTCAACCTTGGGAACCCTGGATTTGTAACCTGATATATCATGGAAAAATTTCTCAGTAAAAGTATAAAAAGCATATGCACACATATGCTTTAATAAGTACATACTATTAAGTGAATTTCCACTTCCTACTCTCTCGGCACCTAAATTAAAATTATGTTGCAATATTTTGCATAACCATAATACGGCTGGGTACAGTATAGAAGGTCGACAAGACCAGAGAGGGTCGTAAAGATGGCTATATTGCAGTAGGCATTCCTGGGTCAGATTGCCAGAAAATGTACAATCTGCAACTCTGCACATTTAGTACATTCTGCTAAATTAGGCAGACAAATTATAAATAACCGGTATACCTAAGCATATTATGGTGTTGATTTAAAATATCTGTTTGGTTATGTTGAACTATATTTTGAACCCAATTTTTATCTTAAATTTGGGTTATTTGAGTGGATTGGTGGGGGCAAATTGTCCATTTTCTGACGATTTGGTGTACACTTAGAATGTTGCTGTGAAGTATGGACTCTATAAACAGTCCTACAACCTGGTATAGAGTGTGGTGGGGCGGGAGCTGCTGGAGCAGCAGGAGCAGGAGGCAGCAGCAGGAGCAGGAGCAGGGTGATGGAAGGAGGCAGTGTCTGGTAGTAGTGCCTGCAGCAGCACTGGCAGTCCGGCTCTTACAGCCCTACTATTACTGCCTCTCCTCCTGTACCAACTCCCGGTAAGTGCCCTGTATCATACTCTGTACTGTTATACCACTTATATTCGAGGACCCGTACAGGATAATTGATACCATACCATGGAAGATGTCAACCCAGTATCTCCTATAGTGATGCCTTGTAGTTGTATACACTGAAATACTCTACCCACAACTGTTATTGCTCCATCTTCTCTCCAGAGCCAATTCACTGGGAATGCTGTTATATTGTGTCCTGTTCCACAGGCTACACATAGGACACAATACATAGTAACTAGTCATATAGAGGGGCTCATATACAGACTGTAATGTCTCCTATACATACAATAGCTTGGCTTTATTGAGTGTACATACATACATGTACCCACATTCGTTATTGGCAAGAGTCATGTTTGTGTACAGACTGCACCTAACCCCACTTTTCATATACTACTACCATTGCTACACGCCATAGACGATGTATTACTGTCATTATCCTGTCCCTTTACCACCTTCTCTATATATATACTCGCCTATGTCATTTTGATAGATAGCTCAACCGTGTCATCAAACATTGTTCCATGGATTATATATATAAAGCACGATGACATAATTCAGCGATCGTTGCTGACAAACACTTTCTGTCAGTTTCTTGAATGTATTTGTGTGAATGGTGGATATAGTGTGTCAACCGTGGCATGTAAATGTCGGCTCGCTGTGTTTATACAGTATTAATAATTCACCAGCTTGAGCCAGAAGCCTGGTCAACAGGCAGTATTTGCTTTATGTAAGGCCATGCTGGTGCTGGTCCATGGGCTGGAGCATGACCATTATGGAGGGGTAATGTAAATGGGTCAGGACAGCAAAGTGTACATAATTGTCGTCTGCTAAACTGAGAACTAAGATGGCCTTAGTATAAGATAAGATAAAGATAAGAGAATTCTTTGTCATAAGCTTGTGGTTTTGACAAAAAGGTCACTAGTGTGATAACAGTTTCAATTATCACGTACATAGCACATGCGTATACATTATTTAATTAAATATATTTTCGGTTTAGAAAATGTAAGCCTGATATGCTAGTTAAAACTTTAGATATTAGCTATTTCTTCTTTTTTTCCTTTTTAAAGGTTTATTTAGGGTGTTTCTTATTTTATTATTGTTTTGATGGTTTGTTTTTGTTGTTGTTGATTTTTTCCAGCTATTACAGAAATTAGTTCCCCCCAGTGCTTGGGGAAGGATGCTACCATCTATTCCTGAGTGGAAACGGATGCAATGATATCCTATCCTATACCTCTAACAATAAAGACTAAGCATTGGCTTAGCTAATGGAAAAACGGGGCGAAGTTTTATATCTGAGAACGCTGCAGGAATTTGTCCTCACTTTGTTTACGGTGGCCTTTCACGGCTGGTATGGGGGAAGATCGATGCTATTGGCAGGACGAACTTGTGGTGGTCGTGCTATAGACATCCTAGTAACAGTGGCCATGCAGGAGACACAATGCTTTATATCGATCTGTGTGCACGCGTTATTCTTTGTTTATACTCACTCATATCACTTAGAAACAAGCCTCCGTTTTACACATTTATTGTGAGCGTGTGACTGTCCTGTCATCATGGAAATAGTTTTATATATTAACATCACTGTCAATAGGGGATTTGTATGTGGCACTGCATGTGCACGTCAGTCACGTGCATGCTAGGAAAGGTCCAATCCAGTCTGGGCTCATACTTGAGAGAGTCTCTCCAAACTGAGGGACAACCTCTCGCTCCAAACCGCAAAATGTTGCTAGAAGCTCCAGGGTCAGGAAAGCCATAAGCGCAGTAGGCGTCCAATCACTGACATACCATTTTTTATCTGATTTGAGTAGATCTAAGCCGTGACTGAACCCCCCTCTTTGAATGAATGAATGAAAGAATTCTTTGAGACTCAGCTCAAAATGGGTAACAGGTTTATGAAAAATGGTTTTCCTTGTGTTCCAGCATGTACCGTTTTCTAACTAAGGGGAAAGAGAAAATAATATGGGAGGAAGAGAACAGCTTAGAACTATTCTAGAGGCATAAGGTGTCCTACATTTTATAAAGCAGCAGTGATAAGTTGTGTCAACATGATCTTGATCACATATCAAGTTAGAACACTTATTATCTGTTAGGCATGATCCTGAGGAAATATCAGACCTTTTTTAATTAAAAAACCCGATAACATGATAACCATTCCATTGGATTTGAGTATGGATCGTTAACAATTTAATGCATGTTTATATTAATGTAAATTTGTTATCAAAACATGTCGGAACATAACATATACCGGCCAATACAAATTACTACAAAAACGGTGTCCTGGTCTATATATATATCCCAATTAAATAATTAGAAAATAGTGTAATGCATAAAGGTGTGCATATACGAGGTACAAGACGTTCCCTTTGCTTTTGTTTTTTATTGGCGTGGTAGGGGATACTGAGGCAGAGTTACTACGTAAATTATTTATAGGTTCGCAAGAAATTGCTTGGGTTGTTTAACATAATCAAAACAATTTAGGAATGTCCATGTAATAACAGTGAATAACTAGGTGTGATAAATATACGAGATGCTAGAACAAGTGTTGTTCTTTTATATTTCCCCTTATTCAAATGTATATCTGATATCACGTTTATAAACAATAATATTGGCGAGATCAGTCTTCATATCTTGATAAAAACTTTGTAGACCACAGAGTTGCAATAATTTAATTCCTCAATATGTGTGTGTGTGTAAATAACTATTCTGGCCATTTATAATCATCGGTTTGGGGAAATGTGTGAGTCAATCCTTGAAGCTGCACACAGATTTTCTACACATTCTTTTCCAACCCGTCTAAAAGTTATTTGACCAACATTTTGGAGAATTTTTTCTGATTGATTTTGCTACAGGGTTTCATAAAAGTCCACATTTATATTTCGGAGACCTGCCGAGTTGTTTTCCTGTGACGTCTTCACTTATTATCGCTCACCAGTGGCCATTTTCTCTCAACCGATTCGACTTGAAATTCGTGTAGGCTATAAACATAACAGCAGCATAATATTGATCAATTCAGTCCTACAAATCATAACAACAATCATAACATGATTAAATTTGGTCGGATTTATGTAATAGCTGAGAACGCATCTTAAAAACATATTGCACATAAAGCACTCTGCTCAAGAAATATAATATTGATGATAATGTTAATATTTTCCAGCCATATGACCAATAATTATGAGGAGCTTGCGGCTAACTACGAGTCTGTTCCTGTCTCTTCAAGTCTGTTCCTGTTTTCTCGTGGCCACAGCTAGTGGAGGTAAGAGAGCATTCATCTCCAGTTATTGCGTTCTATAATACAAGTATTTCAAATAAAGATATTATATAATATACGTTGCGTCAATTGGTCATATTTATAATAATATTGTAGAAAGATTTTACTGTTTGCTAATGATATGTGATGTGTTACAGAAAAAGTCGGAAAAAGTGCTCGTGGTCACATGTCTTTGCGTTTCTAAGGTCATCCTTAAGAAGTATAGACCTTGAAACTACAAAATGACTTTGAAAATGGATTCCTCATATGTTAAAACATACATAATTTGGTATTATACATTGATATATTGCCAACAGGAACTGAGAAATAACATAGTCTTGTAAACTGGTGTCAGCCATATTGGATTTTGACTTTGAAAATGACCTTGCAACAAAATAATAAGATCAGAAATGGATTCCTTGTGCCCTAAAACATAGACAAAGAGGTATTACACATGAATTTAGTGCTATTAGAAGCTGAGATATGACATTCTTGTTACCTGGTGGCTGCCATATTGGTTTTTGCACATACCAGCCACCAGGGGGCTACCCCAATTTGTATGCAGTGGTTTTGGAAACCTTATACCTATACCTAATACCACACCAAATTTCAAAAACTTGTCACCAAGTGCTCGATTTTCCTGAGTAACCTCCCAGCTATCCCCCATTCCCTCTCTCGTTCCCACTCTGCCTCCTGCTGCCACTCCTACTCCCCACTCTTTCTCATACTCCTCTCTCGCTCTCTGTCTGTCTCTCACTCTCCTCTCTCTCCCCCTCCCCCCTATTGCATTACACATGTTCCCTCAAATAGTCACCTTAATGTACCATCGTCCCGGCAAAAGACAAACCCACCTACAAACATTTATTTCAAATGCACCTTAAAACAGAAACAAGTAGTATATATAAAGTGCCTTGATTCACAGGGCCGGGAACATTATCTAAACATTGCGGTCTCCTGCCCTTGAGGTTCATTATCAAAAGGAAAATAAGACCAATCAATCCGTTGTCATCACACGGCCTTCGTTAAAGGACAAGCCAATCAACCCCTTTCAAAGAGCCATTTTAAAGGAATTAGCGTCCTTCTAACCTGCACTTTATATATACTACTACCTCATCTATACCTAACAGTCGAAAACATATAATACTAACGAATACTCCACCGATTGTCATGGCACATAATGAATCAACACTTCTAAGTCTAACAATGTGACCATCGCCTAACACACTCACCCACTCGTCAACCACACCTGCAGTTATCAGCTGCTGCATCATGTGCACATACCCATCTCATTATCCATCTAGCGTTAATTCAAAGTGTAGAATTTAGTATAGCCTTTCGTTCTCGTTAGCATTACCTTATAGTCCAGGGAGGTATGCGAAAGACGATGGTTATTCCCAAGTGAATAAGCTCCAGCGAGCCCATATCTTGATGACTACAACTGTATTTTATGGACATCGTACCCCCTACATGCCTTATTTTAATACTTTTGTCATTTCTAGATGATAAGATGTATAAATATACTAAATATAAAGTAATCGTTATTATGATTGTTGTTGTTGTTGCAGCGTGCCCGGACCAGTGGGTGCTCAGTGAAGGGCAGTGCTATGGATTGGTATCCGGCCCTGTGTCTAGTGTGTACACTGCCCGCCAGGCGTGTCTGACTCAGGGAGCTGATATTGTCAACCTGGGCTCTACTGGGGAGCATACCGTGGTCACCAACCTACTCACGTCTAAGGTAAGTTGTTCGCGAATTATGTGCATTCATATATAAATGTCTGATGTGTGCAATAGAAATATTCAGAATGGGCTTCATAATATAAGTTTTATTTCAATATTGTTATATTTGCAAAGAACCTTCAGGCTCTATATTGATCAATATTAAATGGAAAAATTCTCCAAACCATCATCGTAACAGTAAAGCATTAATGGCCTCACCCTTGGTACAAAAGATTTGCCTGCAGCCTTTCATCTAGATGTATGGTGCCTTTGTGCCCTGAGCTATCAGGACTGCCTTGACCAACCCAAGCACTTGCCTCAGAATTATATTGCAGTAAGGGTTCACGCACTAAATTAAATGAAATTACTAAAGAATGATGTTCAAGAAGCTCAGAAAAGTAGAAGTTATATTGCAGCTATTTTGGGGACTTTTTTACTTAGTTATTATTGTCACTACAGTTAGCTTTTCTCTTTTTGATTGTTGTTATTTTGTGTGCTTTATGTTATGATCCCATCCTCCGAAACCCAATTATTTTGAAAATCGCGTTATACTTTCCCCTTGTCCCCACCTAATCAGCTGAATAACACCATAGAAGTCACTACTTTTCCTATGGTAATTTCACAAAAACAGCAATAACTCTGTTAGAATTGGGTCCTAATACATAAAATTGGCAGGATATATTGCCTGGGTTGTCCCCAATTACATATCCAAAGGCTTTGGATTTTTTTCTGTGCTAAGACTAACATTGGGGTATAAGTTCCTCTATCACTATGCTACTGACCAAATTTAGCTGAATGGTTTCCAAGGTACCTGTAAATATTGGCAATTTGCCAAAAACGTCCCACGCTGGGATTACCTAATGATCCATATATTGGGCCCATTGCTGCTCCACTATATAGTTATCAGCTATTTGTAAAATATGGGCATTATATAAATTTACATGCAAATATATGCATATTTGATGCATAATACTCGGCCTTGCGCGGCATGTAGAGATACAAGTCTGTTTGTATTGTAGTTTACCAGTTGTATACAAGTGGACGATATGCCACTATACGATGTGTATATTTCTTTACCTTTGACCCCTCGGATAAGCAATTGCACAATATGTAAACACTGTCCGGCACAGTTGGCTTTACCACTACGGATTAGGCTACTCATATGTATCCAATTCAGGAAAAACCTACACCCTCTCACACCGCTCGGATTGTAATATTTTGTGAATAGCTAATAGGCTGGATTGATTTCATCTCATCTCATTATTCTCATTCCTTTGTCATAATTGATTGTTTGTAATAATATGTATAATTGTTGTACAATAGTCCGATGATTTACTTTCTTCACTCCACATACCTCCATGTATTTTCTAAACACGTCCATATTTTCAGGGCACAACGAAAATCATCTAAGGATGAGATTGCTGTAATTTTGTGAACTTCCTGAATAAAGAAATTTGTCCCCCAAAAAATATGCCAAAATTTGAGTACCCATATTCATTTTTTCGTTTCGATTTGGATCACGAAGACCAACCATAGCTAAAAAGCAGATAGAGTTTACCCTATTTATGTATTGCTGGATATAGAGTAATCTGTAAAAGGGTCAGATTTTCAGAAAATGCACAATTGGCAGCTGTACACATTCAGTAAATTCTACTAAATTACGCTGCAATTTGGCCAATACTAGATAAATTCGAGTATATTCGGCATTACATTGATTCCAGCAATCTGTTTGGTTACGTTGAACTGCATTTTGAACTTTATTTTCGTCTGAAATTTGAGTTATTTGAGAGGATTGGTGAAGGCGAATTGTACATTTTCTGAAAATCTAACCCAAATACGATATTTCTCCTCCCGCAGGCCCCGTCTGCAGGCAAGATCTACATAGGACTGAATGACATAGAAGTAGAAGGCACATTTGTCAACAGTGTAAATGATACAACAACCTTCTATAAATGGCCGACCTCTGGTGGTAAGCGGTTATTCTCTTATTTTTTTTTATCTAATAAGCAATTAACAGCTAAATTTTACTGCTTTATAAGAGGTACATCTATGTAAAAGCTTAGACTAATATGAATATAATAGTCAGATAAAAGGTTCTTATTATAATTATGCCCATGTTGAATGAGAGGTGCAAGAGAGGTGCAAGAGAGGTGCAAGAAGTGTGTAGCCTATATTAGGAGTAATCCTATATGGACGATTTGCAAGTAATCAGTTGCTCATGACCTAGTGGAGAAGCCCCATGCATTATCACAATTCTTTACATCCTCATCCTCATCCTCATTAAACTATTTAATTGTTCGTAGGACAGCCAAATAATCTAGATGATGGACAGGCCGGTGCCCACTGTGTCGTCCTGAACAGAGTAACCAGCACATGGCCTCAGGCTATCATGAAGGACGTAGACTGCTGCAAGGATAAGAACATCAATCAAGTCGTCTGCTCAAAACGTAAAATCAATTTTCTACTGACTTGTTCAGTTTCTGCTTTGAACAGATAATTTAGCCCCTATATCTATATCTATAGGTTAATTCCAGATATAGCCTCATAAAGAATTATATTACTATATATCTAACGTCTTTTTATGAACTCAACTGCTGCCACACTGCTGTCAAGCAACGCCATCTTGGATTACCGAAATTATTATATATCTATAAACATTTTACAAAACAAGTAAAGTAAAACCTCAAAATGCTATAATTTTTTTTATTCGTAGCTATTAAAGAGAGAAATGAGAGGAAGGAGTGTACGGCAGAATGTGTTCTACAGTGATAACAACTTATATTATAATTATATCGTGTTATCTTTACAGCTAAGAGCAGTTATGTACAAATTGCACCTGATGACGATCTGTTTGCTAAGGCATGTTTTAAAGGTGAGATCATCTACAAATATAAATTTATTACTAATATTATTATATGAGTGTGGGCAAAAATGATATTATTTGGAATCCCCAAAAGCAGCGAATTATTGAGATTAGACCGAGATATAAATTCTAAATATTAATCGTAAGTTACTGAACACTTTCATTCACATGTTCCACCTTTAAAGAATAAACCTTTACTAAACTATAACCTTTGATATAAATGTATTCTCAAAGTTTTGGGAATAAGAATGTTTATAATATGCTTGATTGCTTTTATGGCCTTTTACTCTAAGCAAGTTTCATATCAGTCAGAAATACCGTATTCTAATTTTATATTCTAATGCCAGTGAGCATTTCTGAAGATCTTGTCACCCATTCTGTCAGAAGAATAGTAAAGAGATATAATGTTGCATACTTCTACTGGTATCGTCCAGCCATTACTTTAGTATAAAAGCTATTATTAGAAGAACGTCGTCTTCTAGCTGTGATACCTCCTATACACAATATAAATATACACAATAAAACAATAGAATAGATTAGAAAAGAGAGAATTTGGATAAAAGCTCATGGATGTTGTTCAGATGCTTTCAATGTTTCCCTGCTTTAGCACTGTTTAAATGACTTTGGATTCTTTTTTAGAATATCATAATTTCTAAAATTCTGAATAGACAGGAGACCTCCCCAGCCCCTGTGAGATGAATATCCTCCAGTAATACTAATCATACTTGTCCGTGTACAGATGTGGACGACTGTGCGAGCCATGGGTGCAAGAACGGGGCAACATGTGAGGACAGACTCACATACTACCAGTGTGTGTGCAAGCCTGGCTATACGGGCGACAGGTGTGAGATAGGTGAGTAACTCAACCCATCTTTGGCAAGATTTCCGGCTATAATTGCCCGTCGAAGTCAGGCATTATATTTATAGAGCTTTAATCGGTCCTCTGACTATAACCAGCTTTGACCAAGACTAAACAGACTAATGACCTCCATTTCGCTGGTGAATAATCCCTCGGGAAGTGTTTTGTAAAGAAATATTCATTTGAATTCCTATTAAATGGCACTCGTAAAAGGCATTTTATGAAAATCTCATATAATATCATACAAGAAATACCAATTATACACTCCACTTGCATCAACATACATGTAGGCCTATCATATTATACATAGATGCAATGTGATGGATAAGTGGTAGTAGTATAGGGAAATGCATCATGAGTACTGGCTAATAGTAGCAATAGATTTGCAAAAACACAATGCCACCGCAAGTTTCTAAAGCCAAACAATGTAGGCGGACATGATCAATGTTAATTGTAATAAATGATGATGGCGAAGACCAAATATATAATTCGCCAATGAAATCGTTTCTAGCGGTAAACAGAAGCCGTTAAGCAGTGATTTCAGTGACATTTTGACGCTAGTGCCGAAATCGTTAATGTGTGGGTGTTGCTTTACTGTATAATTTGCTGTAAGACTGTAATTTGCTGTTGCTTTAGTTTTCATCAATAGAAGACTGCTCTTAACCATAGAAGACAATGTGTAAAACATATTTGCACTGCTTAAATAATACTAATAGAGCTTAACCACTCTGTCCACCAGTCATAGACTACTGTAGTCCTAACCCGTGTGAGAATGGAGCAGGGTGTAGAAACGAGGCTGGCTCATACATGTGCGACTGTCAGCAGTGGTATGGCGGCGTCAACTGTAGTCAAGGTAACTTGCACTTCCGCTTATTATCAATGTCAAAAACTGTTCGCGAACTCCGTGAACCTGTTGGCTAGCTGTCTCTATCAGGGCCTCACAGATTGTACAATAGGCAGTTTTAATTTAGTCAATTCTTCTAAACTAGGATAACATTGGTAAATACTCTCTGAGAATATTCTGTATTGAGTTGAGTAAAATATTAAATTTTGTTTGGCTATGTTGAACTGTATTTTATACCTCATTTTGGTCTTATATTCGGGTTATTTGAGTAAGAGAAGATTGGTGAAGGTGAATTGTACATTTTCTGATGGCCTTACCCAGGATTGGATTACTTCAAAGCAGTTTGGCATCAGGTTCATGATATTCACGAAGTTCACGAGGTTCGTGAAATAGTTTCACTTGGGACCAAAAGAAATGTCCCCAAACCACCATCGATTCGATCCCATGACTAACAAAACACCACTAATTTAACTATTCAAACGAAAGTACCCAAGGAAATACATGGCATTAATAAATATTTTTATGGTACATGATTAACTGATAGCATAATTCTGCAATGTTTATTTATCTCATAAATCTAGCTCAATCAAATCAAGATCGTTACTAGCAATAATGCACTGAGTTTGATCTCCATAATTTGTGACAATAACAAAAGTGGTGTTTGCAGAAACGAGCCTGTGTGTGAATGACCCGTGTAAGAACAACGCCACCTGCAGTGGAGATCTGACAACATACAACTGTAGCTGTGTTCCCGGCTTTGAGGGAAATCAGTGTGAAACCAGTAAGTATGAACACGAGTAATAGGGCTACATTGCAACTTTTCTTTCACCATCCTTTTCACCAAGTTTATATCGCGTTCATCAAAATTAATTAAAAAGTGATGATTTCTAATATATGATACTACGTTTTATTTGGACTTGAAGGGAAGTTTATACAAATCCTTTTTGACTGCCTGTAGTATCCCCAAATGGTATATATTGATAGCTAAAATATGCTTTTAATCAAAGGGGTCAGGACTTTGCAAAGCCATTCGGTGGTTGTAGGCTGGCTATAAGTTGGGTGGAATTTGCCACGCTAACCGTATGGATATCTATTGAGGAAAATAGTTTCAAATCTAAGAGCACAATATCAATTTCCTTTTATCAGCTCAACTGAATTATACTCAAATAAATTCCCCCAAAATAAACATCACTGTGTCTATATGTTCTATGAAGAGGGAGACGTTACATCGTATTATAATATTCTAAACACCTCGTCAACATTCCACACACAGTTCTATAAATTCTCTTTTGTCATCTTCACATGACCAAATTATTCAATACCTTTACACAAGACTCTCTTGCTCTCCTCACGCGTTTCAAAACTCCATCGTCGGGAACGAATCAATACCGTGCGTCAGGCTAAATATGGCAGAGTATTAATTTATCGATAGGTCTATTGTTTCAACCAGTGTTGACTGTTTTTACTGGCGGTATATAGGATCGCCTGGTGACTATTTATTGTTCTACTTGTGTGTGTTTGCAGATATTGACGAGTGTGTGCGACAGAATGTAAACTGTAGCGGCCATGGGCAGTGTGTAGACGGTGTCAACGAGGTGACGTGTGACTGCGATACTGGCTACACAGGCACCTACTGTAACCAAGGTAAATTAGCATATCTTAGGCCAAAAGAATAGGCGAGTTTCTAGTCCCCATCCCGTCCTCCTCCCTACCAAGAAAAACAAATTACTTTATTAAAGATGTTTGGACTCTTTGGATATTCTGGTCCAGAAATGTTAATAAAAGCAGGAACATAAGCCTTTTGTGGTTTGGTTGAGCTGGCTCTGTAGGTGTAGAGAGCTCCTCCCTACATAGTTCACTGGGCTATTGATTTGGTTAGATCCGGAATTTAAAAAAAGTAAAAATAGCCAGTGGGGAGCCTTAAGTTGCACCTCCAGTCTCACGTCCTATTTGTTGGGGTAGCCTACATAAACCTCATATTAAAAGGATGCTTATAAATAAGTACACTTTTACTTTAAAATAAGTACTCTTTTGCTTGTAAATAAGTAGGCCTACAATTTTCTTGTTTGAAACAATTATTGATATAAAATAAACATTATTTTGTTCTGTTATACCTCAAATTATCTTGGTTTTACAATACAATGAATGATCGATACCTATATCTAACCTGTTGCAGAGAGTAAACATACACTAATTTGAATATTGAATATAAATTAATGTAAATATTTCCTTGTTAGAAATCAGATGCATTGGCCTGCCCACCATACACAACGCCACTTCTACCAATGCCACAAGCGCCACCTATCAGAGCGGGGACGAGGTAATGTTTGTGTGTGATGGCGACCTCAAATTCATGGACATGACCTCCAGTAAGGCTTTGAGCTGCCAACGAGAAGGCTGGATGCCTCGCCACCTCGCCTGTGAACGTACGTATTGCCTACAAAATGGATATGCTTCCTAAATAGAAGACATGTTTAGGGAATATCAAAAGTATTTTTAATCAAATAACGTAACTTGTAATATTTATCCACCTCCCCTTTCGATATCTTTCTTTCTTAATACTGTCATTATATATAGTCCTACCGAATATAATATAATTATATATATATAACCTGAATAAAAATCAGTTCAAAAAAAATATATGCTTCCTGTTGTGCCATGCAATAGGCCCTATTTTCCTATACTACTTCTAATCTAGCTTGGTCGTTTACCTATGTACATATTTTATGCGCATTCACATGCATTTACTATACGTACTTAATTTGTTAGCTCTATAAATCTAATTATATAATATTGTCTTCATTATTCACGCGCATTTTGGCAAAGCCTACTTATTTTACTCCACTAGGTGGAGCTACTTTTTGCAATTTAGGCCTACCTTTATACTTGAACACACCTTTTTTCCTTGTCTACCTTATCTACCTCATCACTTATGTCTTGAGCAGCGCTAGCTGAGGTCATTTACATAATATCAAAAGAATCTCAACATTTTAGTATCCCTAGTTACACGTGTGAAATGTCGTCTGCTTTCTACAGCTCACTGCGCGTCCCTTCCCATCATCCCGCACACCACCGTCGCCAACGGTAACACACACGTGGGTAACGTCGTCAACTACACGTGTAACCTTGGTTACATCTTCCCTGACAACTCCACCTTCCTCAACATCACCTGCCACCACTCCCGACAATGGAGCATCCCACCCAGCCGCCTACCCCAGTGTGAAAGTAAGTATATGACTATACATGTATGCAATGGAGTCAGCGCAACCTATAGATTCTGTGTGTGTGGAGCCATTTTTGCATGGCAGATACAGATAGTAAAATCCATTAAAACTTTAAACTGTTTTTTTAAACTAAATTTTATTGAACCTAGTATCATAATGATACATGATATTTTCAGGTATTCAAGTGAAAAACTTTACTGTAACCCTTCGCTTAATCTATCATATCATGTATACATAACATTGCTTAGAAAATATGATATATTTTTCAGTATTTTCCACTAATATATTTAATTGGCACATGGTAACATACATATATCAAGTCCCATGAGGTTCAAGACTTGTTTGTGTGTTTTCGGATCATGTTAAAAACGTTATTGTTGAACACAGGTGTTTAACCCTATGATGTAAACTAACGTACAACGATTTTAAATGTATCATCGTCTCTATGAGCTAATCCCAAGGGATTACACAACCTCCAAGTTACACTTTGCTGAATTGTTCCACATATTTTCCCTTTTTCTTATTATCATTCTATCGAAGTAATGCCAGGAAGACTATATCCCACAGATGGGACTGTTCATTTTTAACCACTGGGGGCGGGGGAGAATTTTCAGGGGGGGGGGGGGGGCTTTTTTACACAGACTCTGAAGGGGAGCATTTTTTTGGCCAGACTCTAAAAGTGGGAGGTCATCCTTTTTTACACATACTCAGAACTACAATGATGTAGGGGGTCATGACATTTTTCGTTAATTCTACACTCCCCCTCCCTCCCAAGTGCTTAATTATAAACAGTCCCTAATTCTCCCCGAGGCTTTGTTATGAACTGAAGCTGGAATACAAATAACAATAATATCCACTGTATTTTTCCCGCAGTTGTGAAGTGTCCAGAGTTACCGGCACGTACACGTCAGGAGCGTGACACTAACAACAACACGTACGGCACTACGGTTACGTTCTGGTGTGACGTCGGTTACTCACTGCACGACCAGACGACAGCCAGGACCATCAAGTGTAAATACGACGGTCAATGGACGGCCAGACTGCCTGAATGTCAACGTAAGTTTCAGTTTCAGTGGAGCTCCATCCAACTGCTTTTATTAATAAAAAGGTTGTCCCTTTAGAATAAGGCCAAACGAAATTGGTGTGTTTCCTATTTATAGCTGAAAAGGTAGTAGGTAGTAGGAGTAACCTTTTTAGGTTTTTGTAGGTAGGGGGAGGGATCTCTAACACACCTAATATTTTGTTTGGCCTAAGGGCCTGTTAGAACTATAATGTTATTAGCTTTATGCACCATTGGAGTGATATATGGGTTTCACACTCTGCGAGAGACATGCACATGTCTTCCAGGTGTACCGCAACATACAGCTAAATGTATAATATATAATTAAAGTAGGAGTTTGAACATGACATCACATAAGACAATTAATACTCCTGTGCAGCAAAAAAGGGCAATTTAGGAGTTACTTAACAGAAACCTAATAATAACATTCTAACAGCTTTGTACTTCAGTATCTTTTTAAGAAGAAAGTTGATCACAATGGAATCCACCAAAGTAGAACACAAGAAGAAATAAATCAAGAAATATAATGAAATAATAAATGCTATATATAGCAAGACTCTGTATAGATAATACAGTTGTACGACTCAGTAATGTATTATTGTCTTCATTATTCACGCGCATTTTGGTAAACGTGCTTTGGTACTTATTTTATTCCACTAGGTGGAACTACTTTTTACAATTTACCCTTTATATACGGACTCAAAAGTATCATAATGCCATTTACTGTATTTACCATTTCTGTTCAACATCATGAATCTTGTGTTAAGACACGATTATAGGACGACCTGCCGTAGCCATATTTCCAGCCTTGTAAAGATAAATCGGAAATGAAAATTACTCTATATATTTGCAGCTGTAAAATGTCCGCCAGTAGCCGACCTGACGGGGGTGTCCAGTAACACTACTGTGCATACATACGACACATACGTGGAACACTCTTGCACCCCAACTACACGAATGCGTGATGGAGCCACATGGAAAGTGATACGATGTGAAGCTAACGCTGAATGGAGTGATAACATCACAGACTGCCAACGTGCGTATTCTCATTAAATCTAGTTTAGTTGTTATTACTCTAAGGATTCAAATAAGTATATTCTCTTAAATACCCTTCTAGGAAGATCTATAAGAAGGATCTAAGATATTTTGCCTTGGGTTACCAAATTTAAGTATAATTTGCCCCTTCAAAATGTTTTGAAATACTTCAAGTATATGAAGTCAAGTATATTTCAAGTACATGTATATAAAGTCATCTTTAAAATTAGATAGATTATAGCAAATTACAATAGAAACCATGCTTGATGGGCACTATATAGGTACGTGAGGATAGGACTGGAACCGCTTATAAAGTGTTGTCACAATCAACCTTACCGCTGTACTAACTTCGTGCAGTGCCGGCGTTACAGCCTTTTTCTGTTATGCGCGCGAATGAGTCACAACATTGTGGCGGCAGTCCTGACCTGCCATTGCCACTCGTAGTATATGGAAACGCTAACGACTCTGTAGAAACTGACAGTGCATATTAATCACTTGTAAATTTGCAAAATGTACTCCAAAGAAGCATAAAAATATATTCAATCTTGAAATTTGGTACACGTATATTTATACGACTAAAAGCGCTAAACAACCCCAGAATGAAAATGTTACAGCAAAGGGATCTTGTAAAAAAAAAACCTTTCTAAAACCATCAATTATGCTACTTGCGACTCACTTTCTGTGGTACATCACAAATGGTTTTGGTGAAGAATCCTATACGATTATTTTACATAATTATGGGAATTAATAGAGATTACAAATTAACGACTTAATATAGTTATAATCTTATACATAGTTATTGTGCTTGATATGATGGCATCAAGATGACATTTGTTCAACTTTGTGTTGCAGCCAACCGTTGTTACCCACTGCCCTTTGTTGCCAACGCAACCCCCAGCGCCCTGGATGCCCTTGAGGGCACCACAGTGACCTTGACCTGTATCAGAGGTCATCGGTTTGACGTCACCACGCTGTCTAGAGAGCAGAAGTCAATGACGTGCGGCAGTGGACGGTGGACACCTATACTGACCTACTGTGAACGTGAGTGTTTATGTCAGAATAGGACAGACTATTGTCCTTATTGCTAATGGTACAGTTGTTGCTAGAGTTGAACACAGCTCTGCTGGGATTGCCAGTAAAAACATCAACAGGCAACAGCAACCTATATTTACAATTCAAGAGTTTAGGCCTAGATAGAAACTTCCTATCTGGATAGGAAATGTTGAAACTTTGAACATCTATACTCTGTGTGAACTCTGTGTCTCAACATGGTTCCTATGAGAACTTCTTATTGAACAATTCCTGTTAGCAAATACTAGGCCTAATATATGTTAATTAATTAAAATATCTTTTTATTTTTCCATTTTCACTACATGTTGCCCCCAAATGTCAGTTGTTTTGAAACACATGCACTCAAGTCAAGCAGGCAATTAACGGCAACATTAATTAGGTCTTCACTCAGTGACTTTTAACTGAGGCCTATGTTGTACTTGCAGCCATAATGTGTGACGTGCTCACAGCGCCTCTACACGCCACACTGAGCACTACAGAGCGTCTGTTTAGTACCAGGGTAAACGTGACGTGTGACACCGGATATTACTACAACGCCGCCACAGGAGGGCGCAGCAGTACTGACGTGGTGGAGTGCATGGAGTATGGTGAATGGGATAAAACCATCACCAAGCCTTGCCAGCGTAAGTATACATACTAAACAGATTATTACACTCCTATTTCCCTATATTGATATTCACAAACTGTAAACGCCACAATAAGGCGTGTAAGTGTCATGGCAGCTTTGGTCGGGTAAGGCAGACACATGTACAAGTTCCGGGAACGGAAGTGTGTGGCATCCATAGGCTTAGCACTGCTTGGAAAAGTTTTCACTATTTTTTATCACCACAACAGATCAGGAAAAAAACCTGATGACTGGCTATCCATCTTTAAAGGGCTAAGATGTGGAGTGGATGGGATATGATAATCATATAGAAGTGAATAACTCCACTAAATTTGTCCAGTAAACTGATGCATTGAGACAGGGAGGTATATACAGAGGGAGTGGAAACGCCACACTCCCACAAGCAGCAGATGCGTGACAGGTATATGGTCTCGCCACTGTATGTCAGGTGATGCTGCAGTACTGTTGCCGGCAATAGTTCCACCTATAGCCCAAGCAGTTTGCCCTTTTCCAGCAACAGCATACTAGTGATACACTTATAAATAGTTGGTGCTAGTAGTAGCAGTGGCATTACTTTCAACCATATGGTGGACGTGCAAAACCCTCGTATCTACTCCTTCTGTAGGCTGAGGTATCATTCTCACAACTCCAGAGATTGTTGACTGCTACATATAATTGAGAATCTGAAACGCATATAAATAGTGAATGCAATGATAAGGGAATCCCATGCATATCATATTAGTTACCAGAATCTCCTTAATTAAATACATGGGGATTAAACTGCTATTATGTATCTTTGTTTCATAGCGGTGCCATGTCCACATGCTCCTGACATCTACAATGGCACCCGAGCCCAAGGAGCTACAGGCTACGTCTACAGCCAAAAGGTAAGACATTCATGTTGGTCTGTTTGGTAAACCTGGCCATGAGCTTAATTACCCTTGTGTAATAATACCATACAGGTAAAATATTTTACGCCAAATGTAAGAGAATGCCTCCTACACTATTGGTTCTAGCTCATGAGCACCATGTAACAAGTTCTGTGGAACACACTGTAGATCTATAGGGTAGATTGTTTGGTAGCACCATGGAACAAGTTCTGTGGAACACACTGTAGATCCATAAGGTAGATTGTTTGGTAGCACCATGTAACAAGTTCTGTGGAACACACTGTAGATCTATAGGGTAGATTGTTTGGTAGCACCATGGAACAAGTTCTGTGGAACACACTGTAGATCCATAAGGTAGATTGTTTGGTAGCACCATGTAACAAGTTCTGTGGAACACACTGTAGATCTATAGGGTAGATTGTTTGGTAGCACTATGTAACAATTAAGTTCTGTGGAACACACTGTAGATCTATGAGGTAGATTGTTTGGTAGCACCATGTAACAAGTTCTGTGGAACACACTGTAGATAAGTCTATTTTACACCCACAGGTGGAGTACAACTGTGACTCTGGCTTCAAGTTTGCTGATGGGCGTCTCGACAAGAAGATAACCTGTATGGCTGATGGCCAGTGGGATGACCAGGATGTCTCTTGCAGGAGTAAGTACTATACAGCAATACTAACTCTCCTTTTGTATTATATATAAATTATATAAAATAGCTCACAAACCTTTTCTATATTTTACCTTCTACTAGATCTCATGGAAATAGCCATATGTTTTACATGTTTTCATGAAACTATACTTCCTCTTTCACATCATGCATTTTGTTTTTATAGATCATTTACACAAGCTATGATATTGGTGGAAAGATCCTCCTTGCATTTTTCGATGACAATGTTGCTAAATCTTTGTATGTCAGATTTGAACTGAATCCATACCAGAATGCACTGTAAGAGATGGGCAGTGAAACATGCAACTCCTCTATTAATCAATAACTAACCAATAAGCCTGACTCTTGTTGCAGAGGACCGGTGTGACCCAGTACCTATGGCTAGTTTTGTGGTACCAGACACCACCAACGTGTCGTGGTACACCACCGTCCACTACAACTGCCAGCCAGGGTATGAATGGCTGCAGCCAGACAGTCTGGTCACCATCATCACCTGCCTCAACACTGGACAATGGAACACCACCAGCATATCTGCTTGCACCGGTCAGTCATAATCACTGCATTTACGTTATTATCATTATACTTTATATTTTGTTAGTACCAAAAGCCTGATGGCCTATTGATGAATACATATAATATGAATCTTTAGAGATCAAAGAGATCACATACCCCTATGCTCATGTTATGCTATATGATATACATCACCATTTTCCCACCAAGTCCCCCCACCAAAACCAAATTGAAACCTGTTCACAAGCACTGCACTGCCCCAATGTTCAGCCACAATGAGTCCAACACAAGGCCTGAGTAGTATAGACAAAGTGGGGTGAGGGGCAGGCAAGTGGGAAGCTGCAAAAACAGACATATGCTCCAAGAATTTTGTATAATTTGAAAATATGCTTAGCATTTTCAAATTATCAAAATGTTTGTCTGGGCCAAGAACACATTACTAAAGCTAAATTCTCAAGCTCTGCTTAGCAAGCAGCAATTTATACAGATCAACATAAATCAAACAGATATTGTTCAGTCAACACATTACAGCTATACTCAAATATCATTCCCAATGCCTAATTCAGCAGAATTGACCAAACGTATAGAGCCGACGATTGTACTTTTTCTGACGCCCTGCCCATGCATTATAATTTATATTAATCTTCTCCGACTTGCACATTTCAGCCAAGCAATGCCCCACCATGATGACAATGCCCTACGGCTCGCGTAACGTGACTGTAGAGCCGCAGTACTATGACGCGTACGTCGACTACACTTGTGACGTAGGCTACAAGTACCCGGATAATGAGACGACCAAAGTGCAGCGGTGTGATGAGGACGGGGCGTGGAACCCTCCCACCGCCATCTTCCCCAAGTGTGAAAGTGAGCACAACCTGCTAGTTACCCTAATTATTACGGAAGATGGGACAACTTTTATGGCAATTTTGATTAAATCTAATGGAAGCTGGAGCTGGTGTGAGGAACTTTGATATAATGGTCTATGTCATGGATAGGCCTAGGCCCTACTTCTTTTTGTTGAGGATTTAATATTTTCAGTGCATGGAGAAGTACAATTCCCTCAAGGAGGGTTTTTAATTGCTCCCAGCATGCATTAACTTATATATGGCAGCCTGATAACTAAAAACTGATAGTCATGCACTTATATACAGAATATATATATGTATTACTGCATTTATATCTATTTATACGGTACATCAATAGCCCAGATACAACATACATGCCGGTTCCTCAATACACTTAGATACATGCCAAGTATCTAATTGATCAAATTATATTTTAAAAAGAAAACGGCCCAATTTACTTTTGCCAGTCCGTTATAGCTTTTTAGTCACTGCCTTGAACAGTCCAGGGGCTATAACAACCATAGGCAGAGACTAAAAATAATAACCTCCATTTCAGGCCTTCTGGTATACTGTCTTTTCTCGGCTTTGCCTCGGGATTATACACCAAACAGTGTATCAGCAGCTCCTCAATGTCCGGCATTAGATCTATCCTTTAATATTGTGGCTGGAAAATGGCCCAATCGTCACCCCTATATGGGTCAAATTTTTTTAGAATGTACAATTGCGATTTTGTAAGGATTAGGAGGATGGAAAAAAAAGTAACAAGTATTAACCCATATTCCTACTGACTGTTATCATAGATGTCCCCACCACCTAAAAACACCAATTATAATCACCAACTTTAAATATGTC
Organism: Sthenelais limicola; assembly: GCA_942159475.1. Taxonomy (NCBI): domain Eukaryota; kingdom Metazoa; phylum Annelida; class Polychaeta; order Phyllodocida; family Sigalionidae; genus Sthenelais; species Sthenelais limicola. The sequence continues at coordinate 39,581,437 of OW804102.1, forward strand.
AGTTTTTATTGGGGTTGAAACAAGGGGATCTTTTTTAGGGTATGCCCGGTATCAAAGCAAGTAACAGCTCCTTATTTCCTCAATAACTCAGGACATAATGATTCAATTTCCAAATAAATTCTACTCCCTTATAAGGATTAAATGTTCATTTACAAGCATACCAATCCATTAGTTCGTATCATAACAGGTTCTTTTGTGAGACAAGAAATCAGTTGGATGACATTTCCCCAAAACAGGAGTATTTTGATCAGTAACATATGGTTCAAATATAAATTCAATAATGCTGTAGTTGTTGCTATAAACAGTGTCAAAACCTGTTTTCTTGGAACACATACATCTTTCCCATCAATATAGCAATTTATAACCAATTTACCATGTTCAGTATCTCTGAGAAAATTGGTAATAGAAGCCACCTTTGATACCGGGCATCCCTTTGCATATGATACCGGGCATACCCCCAGTAAAGTACCCATTATCTGATGTCTCACTGTGGCTACCAAAGTGGACAAAACCAATTGAAACCTAGCAAGTATATGAACAACATGTATGGTAATATATATACTGGCTCCTTGACTAAATATCACCTCACTGTGGCTGAGACCAACACCTTCTTGAGTATACCGGGCATCCCTCTACATATACAGGGCATCCCCCTAAAAAGTACATGTTATCTGACATCTCACTGTGGTTATTAAAATGGGCACAAGCTCATGAAACTCAGTAAATATATAAGAAATATGTGTGGTAATACATACAGGCTCTAACATCAATGATAACAAATCAATGTAATGGATCATAACAAATTTTAATACAAATATATAGGGGTTGAGAACATAAAAAAAAATAAAAGTTTCCACATCTCATTTTTAACGTTCCCACATGTTAGGGGTAGGAACAGGCCATGTTAGAGCAAAAAATACAGAAGATAAAGTCAAATGGGTAGACTTTATGACAAAAAATCTACTTTTCAGGGGATGCCAAGGGATGCCCGGTATCATGATTTTGATTAAAGTTTAATTAAATTGCATGGAAATGAGGCATAAAGCCACATACATATGTACAGTAAGGCATGATATGTTAGAAGGGTAGGTTTTATGGTGATTTGTAGCTTCAAAATGGACTTAGTCAAGGTTACTAGGATAGAAGGGGGGATGCCCGGTATCAGGGGATGCCCGGTATCAACCACTCTTTTAATATGCTTTAAAAAAGTTTCTGTTGTGATTATGAGCAAATTTTCACTTGTACCTTGGAAAAGGAATTGCAGGAAACATTGACATATAACAGGAGGACCCTACCTACACTAATAATGTTATTTTGCTATCATTTATCAACAGAAAATGATTTTTGTGGCATGCCCGGTATCAAGTTAAAATACATTTGTCTCAACGTCCCTGCCCACACAGTCTTAAAAGCTTGTTTAATTATGCATATGGCATTCCTGATCAATAAAAACTAACTTAACTAGAGCCCTATTGAGAAATAATTATTAAATGTGCATAGAAATCATGTTCAAAGATAATGGTACCGGGTATACCCTCTTGGATTCCTGGTAACTGTAGGACTATATTAATATATTCCTTTAACTTATGACAGGAAAATGTTTCACCAATAATTGTTGAAAACAACTGTTTAAGCATATAAATAATGATTAGACGTATAAATTTCACACAGATGGTTGATTCCTAAACATCTTAAAAATAATTCCACACCATACAAGTGCATGTATAATCCTCAGCCACTCTCGTTCTAGGTGACAATGTCCAAGGAAACCCAGGAATACCTACCCAATAACTATATGTGGTGGTTATCTTGGTTTCCAAAAGAAAAAACTGAGGCTTGGTCATAGGAAAACAGTTTAAATGTGTGTCCTAGCTGTTCCTTTCCTTCTATACCGGGCATCCCTCAATATACCGGGCATACCCCCCCATATCATTTGCATTCATATCTCCAAAATAAATGTATTTGGAAGGTTGTAATTTTGTGTGCATATTAGGATAAATACAGGGATGACATGTACAGGAACTTACTTCCCTAGTTGCAATGAAACTGGATCTATATTATAATAGGGTACAGGGCATACCCGGTATGAAATAGTATAAAATCTCTGGTCTGGTAAACAATGAAGAATGGCCCAGCTAATGTCTGTATCACTGGTCAAATTGTACCAAAATTGCATCACTAATATGATAAAGAGTATTTTAGATACTTTAAATCATATGTGGCAGATATATTTTCAGCCAGTATAGTACAATTTATGTTTGATACCGGGCATGCCCAAGTGACTCCTGAACATTGGACAATTGAGTATAGGGCTGACATACTGTGATGAAGGCTAAAACTTTACCAAGTTGTCATAGATATGTATAAGGAATGAAACCAGGTGAAATATAACACTTAGAACAGTTACTTTTTTCAGAATGGAGGTATGATGTGAAAAAGTAGTGAATTGTGAGGTGTTTTTATAAGAAAATCGACATTTAAGGGGATTTATTGCATCCAAACGTGCAGATATGTACACTAATGTGCACATTTTCGTAAAGCTTAGGATGTCTCCTTTCCGATGATACCACGATCATTAAGATTGATTCATTTATCTGCAATACCCATTCAGTATAATGTGCAAAGGATACAAATTTCGCAATTGTACATTCTAAAAAAATTTGACCCATATAGTACCATGGCATAGGCCCACACTGGAAGACCAGATTACCATCTGAAGTGTAACACCAGTTTTGTAACATGTAGATTTTGTAATAGGCCTAATTATTAAGAAATCATTATTATAACTAATTGCCCTATCTTGCAGTAATCCACTGTCCAGACCTGGTGGATGTAGAGAACGCCACGCGGCTGTCTAACCACACATACTATAACACCAGTGTGGTGTTTCGCTGTGGCGATGGATACCAGTTCCCCGATAAGACCCTGGAGAAGAGCATCACCTGTACAGAGAACGCCACGTGGACGCCCTACCCACCATCCTGTGAAGGTAGGACTGGTTTCTGCACTTCTCTGCTTATAGAGTGGCTTCCACTGGGCTCCATTTATTTCTTTAAATTATTACTTAAATGTTTCGTCATGTTTTTTTTCCTATGTTGAATGTCTCTCTACTGATTATCAATCAAATGGCCCCTAATCTTGATTTTGTCTGCTTTATGTTTTATTTCTTAACATTTTATTCTTAAATATTAGCTTCTCAGAGGTCATGCATATAGGACATCAGCAAGGAGTAAACATTGCATTGTTTGAAAGCAGAATTCTTAGGTATTATGAAAAAACAAGGGCCGGAGAGCGATGATTAATTACAAGACAGCATGAAATCGTTTTTTTTACTAACATGCCTGAGAAGGGTCTACCGACCCCATTCGGGTCGACCATATCAGCTGCCCTCATGTCATTTTTATCAGCTCTATCAGTTCAGTATATCATCACTCTATCAGTTTAGTAAAAAAGAACTAATATCAAGTGCAGTCCTCTACGTTTGTGGTGCATGATTAATCATCCCCAGGAGTAATCATATAGTTTCACTCTTCAAGACCTTTAAGAATTCCAAATTATTTTCAGTACAAAATATGAGTATTCATGAGAGATGGAGGTATAATATAATGTTGGAGGTATAATTTATATTCAGGGATGCCAGTCAGGGTGGGCGAACATCTTTGGGGAGGACCTAAGCCCATGTGAGGAGGAGGAGGGGGGGTTGAGGTTGGTGGTGGTGATCCCCATAAGCTCAGAGTAGAAGGGACAGAGAAGACACTTGGAGTTTTCTATAACACGCAGAAACACCCAAAAAAGATCCGTTCCATTTCCTTCATTCAGATTCCATTTCCATTACTTTTACTTTCAACCATTATCACTCTACGGCCGAGCGGAGAGCTGTAAACTGGCTTACGTCACACTGGCTTACACTGGCTTACGTCACAAAGCTACCGACCGAGCTGGGTTTGTCAACATTGCCACGTGCAAAGGCACACCGTCCCGTGCCTAAGAGTTCTTCCAGAATTCTGGCATTCCCATTCTTATCATGTCAACGTAACTGACATATCAACGTGTCTCCCCGAATAATAAGCCACCACAGCAAAATCTTTTTTGGTGGGCCACCGAAATATAAATGTGGTCATATGAGGCCTTGCAGCAAAAACATTAATAACAGGGTAATAAATCAACAGGGTCAAATTGTCCCAATTTTGGTTAAATGACATTCAGATGGGTAGATTATTAGTAGCCTATTGTCGGGTTACATGAATTAAAATATGTGCATCCTATAGGCCTATTGATAATTTACTCCCAACTTATAGGGTACACATAATTTAATTCATGTAACCCGATGATACTAATAATCTAGATAGTAAGTACAATTTAACACACTTGTTTCCACTTCTAAGTAGTTTACAATCACTCTTACCAACTGGCCTTCATCATCCTCACATTACATGTTGCCCCACTATATATATTCCAGTGGTCTTCTGCCCTCCACTGCCGACTGGATGGAGTCAGACTGAGTTCAACTCTACGGTGAATGAGTTTAACGCTATTGTGTCTTACTGGTGCAAGTCTAACTACAGCTTCGGCCTATATGGTGTGATTGGGGGGATATTGAAGCGCATGGAGGACGGTCAGGGCAAGAAGTTGTTTGAGGATGAAGACACCATCAAGGTCTCCCTCTGCACTGAGCAGAAGTACTGGGACCCTGCCATTGCAGACTGCCTAGGTGAGTTTGAGTTTATTTAGGGGAGTCAGTCGCTCTAGCATGTGCCTGCAAATGGACATATGGGTCTATATAGTTTCAGTACATGGGTCAGATTTTCAGAAAATGTACAATTGGCAGATCTACACATTTAGTAATTTCTGCTAAATTAGGCTGCAATTTGGTCAATACTAGGTAAATTTGGGTATATTTGGCATTGCATTGATTATAGCAATCTGTTTGGTTAGGTTGAACTGTATTTTGAACTTTATTTTTGTCATACATCTGGGTTATTTGAGAGGATCGGTGAAGGTGAATTGTACAATTTCTGACGATCTCACCCACATGCATATTGATGCAGACAAGCTCCATACTCACAGCCTGGGGAATTTGTGAAACCTTCTCTTGTTACATTTGTAAGGTACACTACAGTGTATGATATATTGTAAGGAATCAATTCTTTTTTCGGCTTTTATCAATATCTTTAAACTAGTTTAAACTAAATTAGTGCTCAGCTGAATTTGTGTGCAGGGGTCAATCCTCTCCCACTTCATTTAATTTTACTGGTGAATTCCCCTCAATTTTACACTATGTTCTTTATTGCAGAGACTGTGGGCATAGCTGATGACCTGAAGGGTGTGGCCTATGAGTCGCCAGAGGGAGCGACCATTGGTACAGCTGCCATAGCCATACTGACCGTTATGCTGACCACTCTGGTCCTGCTGGACCTCAGTAAGCTCTACACTGACCTCAAGATCATGGTCGGTAACATCAAACACTTTATGAGGCGCTCCAACCCCAAGGTGGCCACTAGTCAGGACGATCTCCACCAGGAGGCCACTCCTATCGACTGAACACAATCATCAGGATATTAGGGAGGTTCAGCAAGCCTAACCTATGCGTAAACGTAAACGTATTTCTGATATACAATCATACCTTAAAGGGGAGAAAGAATTCAGCAAAACATGGCGGGATAAACATAACGTTGAATATCAAGCAAAATGTTTCATCTCACAATTTATTTTTCATACAAAAAAATGCGATGTAGCCCTAATTTACAAAAATAGATACGTATACGGTTACGTAATTAAGATACGTTTGTTTGCGGAACCTCCCTATTAACTATCAACACCTCTAAATCCTCCACCAGGAGAACAGAAGACTACCACCTCCACAAAACAATACCAACCACAAAAACGACACAAAAACAACATAGACATGGCGATGGGCCCCAACTGAACAAAACAACTGCAACCAAAATAAATTATGTTCCACATAACCTGAATTTGAGGGACAATAAGAAAACGTTCGGGTTAAGCGCAAGTTCAGTTAAGGAAAACTAATACACTAAGTAGGAAACCTGCAGGGAAATTGCATAAATTTCAGTTTTAAAACCGAATCCAGGTAAACAGATTTCAGGTTCAGCGGAACAATGTGACAATAACAACAAAACACCACCATCACAAAAGCGAAACTAGATTTTACCATCGCAACAAACCATCCACATCAAAATATCTACACCACCACAAAAAAGCAACCACCTACAAATAACATGAAATACAAGCTACCACCAGATAACAAATACCAGAACAAAAACAACCAGAATTTGCAATTAGCCTCTACCTGTGATATCTGTACATACAATCTGTGATAACATGCCTATCACAATTATACTGCGCGATTAATAGGCCATTGCTGACATTCTAGTTTGATTTGAGTGTATTGGTAATAATTGTATATCATTATATAGCCTTGTCAATGTATGGAGTTCTTTCCGTCTGACAGATTATTGTATTCTCCGTTTTTTTTATCTTATATTTTAAGATTTGTTAGAACATATAATTATATATAACTAGAGCTTGATGAGAAAAATATGTTCTATTAGATTATACTTGTATCAGAATCTGCTGAAAATAACATTACATGATGTACTAGCTGCTTTTTAAAAATTAAAATATTCTAAATTAAAGAATTGGGTAATGATGGAACCTAATATTTGGATCTTAAATGTGTGGGGAAATATCATTCAAGGATGAACGTCGGGATCAAACAAAGCATATTCAAATGCAATAATGTCTTACAGAAGACAGTAGATTTGAACGTTTTAAGACGTGTTTAATAGACATAGAGAACTGGTTGCCAAGACCTCAGTGGCATCCGTAATGACCTTTTAAAAAGGCTAATTTAAGGGACTGCATGTCAGATGAACCATCTCAATCATTTAGGACTTAGTCCTATGAGAAGTATTTGTTCAGAAATGCTGGATTCCAGTCATTTGTTGGGAAACGTTCATCCCTGTGCATTCATGTATTCTAGCAACAAGAATTTTTTAAAAAATAGTTACAGGTACGAGGACGACCAGTTATTGCTTCTTAGCCTTTCTGACGAAGTTTAGCACAATGAAGGTTAATTTGTAATAGAATGCAAATATAACTCCATATTTTCTTAAAGTTAAAACAACTTAAATGATCACCTAGGGTTGGGACAGAATAAAACTAGAAATGGTCTATTATTGGAGTCGGGGCATTGCAGCGTCTCGGCGGGACTTATTAGTATTTTTTTTTGTATCCCATACAACAAGGTCAATGCTTTCCAGGCTATAATATTCTATATATCTCACCTGTAATTATGTAAAACCTTCCTATACGGGAGTACGAAAATATACTACTCTTCACGAACATCTAAAATTCAAGGCAACGCACAACCAACCACCTTTATCACCTCTATTTTTGGTTATGCGTCTTTTGTAACTTAATAAATAACGTACCATCGGCCAATTAAGAATATTTTAAAAAAGAAAAAAAGGCCGATTTAAAAAATTCCAATGCCCTTTCGATGGGGTTCAACCACCTGACAATTCAATGAGTTTATTTTTCCAAATTCCAAACTTTTTTTTAAGATTCCGCGGGGACCCTGTGAAGATTTTATTCACTGGGCATGTTATACCTTATTATGCACGCATTGCTCTGAAAATAACGTATTTAGAGTGAGTTACGCATAGTGCGTATTTCACTAGTGACTTATGTGGGGTTGTCATGGCAACCAATAAAAAAAGATAACCGCAGAAATTCAAATTTATGACTACTTTTTTCTATTTTCATGATTGAAAGTATATATAATAACCTGTTAATTCGTTAACCTGTATTTAAACATCTAAACTAAGAGTGTCTATGGACATATATTATATGAATAGCTATGAATATTCTATAATGCCATCGCCTGTACTTTTCTGCTGCGCAGGAATGAGTGATACAAATGTGTCTGTGTATAGTATGTGACACTCCCATTTTTTATATTGGTTACTCTTTCTCTCCCTATTTACTTACATTATATTCCTCCGGAATTTTGTGTAAAAATATCAGAACTGGATTTAAGACTTAAATAAAAAGCCAAAATACTTTAACCGTCTTTTCTCTAGTCGTGAGAATCTAGGACAGAGCACCAACATTGAATTTGTTTTCATGAAAGATTTTTCCAAGATAAAAGGAGAATACGTTAACGAATTGATTAATGGTTAGTAGACGTGTGTTGGATATTTGGTCGGCTGGGAGCCCTGCTAGATTTTATAAAAAGCCTTAAATCAGGCGTCAGAATGGTATAATTCGCCTTTACAAATAACCCTAAATTAAGAGAGGTTTGAATCAAAGCAATACTAAATATACTCAGACAGTTATACTGAGTATTTATCATTTTCTGCCTAGCAGAATTTACTAAATGTGTAGTGTACATTTTTCTGATTTTCTAATAAATAATGACTAATACAAGTTACAACTGGTAAGAATATGTAATGTTTAATAGCTACATGAACGTACAATACAAGCTTAACAAATGCGAATAGATTTCTAGAGCCCAATGTAGCACTTTTGATAGCAAAATCATCTATATAAAGTGAGAAAATACTCTAGGAGAGAACCTAGCTCAATTTATATAGCGAGTTTCTTTTTTCCTGAAATGAGAGTATCCAGACAGTTCAATTTGTATGTCAAAAATAATAGGGGAACATCTGGTTTACTGGGATCTTCAACAGCATGTGAAGATAACCATTGTTTCTGCACATTTGTTAAAGAAACTACTTTTCTTTTCCAATCAAAAACCTTACCTTTTGGCGATGTTATATTTAAGAATCGGATAGAATAAATCATTTCATCAACGAAAATATGCATCAAATCTACAGAGCCTTGATGATATTTTAACAAATTTAACTTTTAAGACCTCTTACATGCGGACATGTCAATACGTAGGGAATGAACTCCGAGTACTTGGCGCAATTTTAAGACCTTAAATCTTTTTTTAAAAAATCAAAAATAAAGACTTGAAAGAGTCGTCGGGGACTCTTAATATTTCATGTAAACGAAAACAATTGTTTATGTGGAAAGCCTATCAGAATTTCTTTTTCTCCTTCAGCTAGGTCTTGAGACTTTCAACGATCTCTTACATTAATATGTCCGAAATTATGACTTTGTAAAGCCTTAATTTACAAATAAAGACTTTTTAAAGAATCGGCAGACGGACGGTTCCTTTACTGGCAGTCATAAAATACAAACTTGTAAGACTTTTTATAAACGAATCAGCGGGCGTCCTAAACTTGCTCTTAGTGGCAGTCATCGAAGGTGAAGACCTTGACACAGTGCTCCAGGTAGCTGTCCACTACTAGCGCCCCTGTGCGGGTCAGGTGGATGTCGGACGGCCTATGGATGGAGTCCTCCAGTCGGATCATGCTCAGGTAGTTACCCAGCGGGTCGAACACCTACAAGACAACAACGTATCTACAGTGTCTTATGCACAGTGCGTATTTCACTAGTGAGGTATTGTTGTAGTCATGACAACCAATGCATATTTTTAAATCAAGTTTACCACCAAATTACACTTTATGATTAAAAAGAAATTTTCTATTGATATTATTAACAAGTGATAATCTTCTGACGAAAGATGGTTCTGGGATCGCAGTCGCAATTGCAATTATAGGTGCATAGTATTCTCAAATAATTTGGGTATAAATTATTAAAGTGTTCAATATTATTCAAAGTTGAATTATATAGGGCAAAGTATTCATTTAGTTGGTTCATTTGACTAAATTTACATAGGATAAGTAGGGTAAATTATTCAGGATAAGTAGGGTAAAGTATTCATTTGGTTGGTTCATTTGATTAAATTTACACAGGATAAGTAGGGTAAATTGTTGTTATTTTAAGACATTTGAAAATCAGTTATGGATTAACACCCAGGGATGAGCATTGCATTGGGGTTTCATTCGAAATGCCTAACTTATTACTCTTATTAATATGATGCGATCAATGAATGCATGATGATATTTATCATTATAGTAGAGTCCAATATAGGCCAACTCCTTTGGGGGTCCTAAAATGCCCGTCTCCGGCCTCCGGATTTGAACCCTTTAAAAGCTGGAGGGTTTTGAAATCAAACCCTAAAGTATTAATAATTTCGGAATTTATTGTTTCATTCCTGCCATACCGATCACTTTGTAAAGACCTTAAAATATGTCTTATTGGTCAAGCAACTAAACCACAAACAAACCTATATTTCGGTAGCCTACTTATGTGATTAAAATGTTCGAAATGTTGCACCTAATATACAAACTAAGCAGAGCCTGAGCTGCCCAATAACTTAGGCACATTTGAACTATATGGGACAAGTCCAATACTATACTAATACAACATCGAAACTATGGGTATATGTAATTAGATTTTCTTATGCAAATGAAGCATACATTTTTTTTATTAAAAAATATTCTACAGCCTTGGACCTTTTTATGCCGCAAGAAATTTCAATTTGGTTTAGCCACAGAAAACATGAAAAGAATATATCTCTAATAAAACCTGAGCCGATCATAGAATCAGAGCTATACATGTATATATATATGTACATGTCTAGACTTAAGTACAGACTTTTTAAGTTTCCTGTATAAAAATATACCACCAGCAGAATATTGATAAACTCACGTCCATGAGTCATAACGTGAGTTAATGTAGTACGATTGTTTTTGTCATAATAGCTGAGAATGCGGCTTTAAGACTTGAGAGATGGGTGCAGCGTAAAAAAAAACTTCTAGCAGAGCGTGGTTTCGATCCACGGACCTCTGGGTTATGGGCCCAGCACGCTTCCACTGCGCCACTCTGCTGTGGGTACAAGTGGCTTACCTCTGCACTTATGAACCATGCAGCCACCCATTGATAGGGGATGATGCAATGTCCATGCGGGTCAAATCGGGGTCAAATCACAAACTTTTAGGTACGTATGAGTTGGAGGGTCAAGAAATGTCGAATTAAGACACAAGAGCTGGGGAGAAAAAGGAATACATTAAAGTTCCGCTTATCCTGGACTGCGAAATTTTAGTTAAACTGTACTTTTTAAATTGCAATTTCCCTGCAGATTTCCTACTTGGTGTATTAGTTCCCTTTAGCTGAACCTTTTCTGATTTCCCCTTAAATTATATACATATATTGTATATTGGTGAGGACTAAGGTAAAACCAGCTGTGAGCACTACACGTATTTCTCCGCCTGCTTGCTGACTGATGGGCCATTAAAGGTCGGCCGTACGTGTGTATAGCTTTCTAGCGGCACTAAAGCCTGGGTTCCACTGCCCACTACTTCTCCCGCCACTACTCCCCGTTTCTTTGGTCCGCTACTTTAAAAGTAACGGGAAGTAGCCGTTACAAATCAAACATGTTTGAATTGAAGTGGCTACTTCCCGCAATTTGCTCCCGCTTCTAAAAGTAGAGGGACCAAAGAAAAGGGAGTAGTAGTGGGGCAGTGGAACCCAGGCTTAATGCACCTTCAAGATCAGTTATTAATATTCAAAAAGAGTAGGGTATCTTACCAGTTGGCGTACAGTTAGCTGAACACCAGCTACAGGAGCTGAACCGAACCACTTGGTAATACATGATACAATATTACATTAAGTAAGAACTTGTTTTTGAAAAAACTTAAATCGGAACAAACCAAGTCTTAGACCACAATCAAATGTATCAATGATCCCAATATGTTAGGTCGTGTGTACGTTTTGCTGGTCAGACCAAAAAGCTTTCTGGTTATTGATGTTAATAACTCGTGAATTACATGATATCCAATTTTATAATTTCAAGATACCTACCGTAGGAAAGTTGAATCAAAATTTAGATATTTTATGAGTAACACATATGGGTCAGATTTTCAGAAAATGTACAATTGGCAGCTCTACACATTTATGAAATTCTACTAAATACGGCTGAAAAATGATGAATATCGGGTGTATCTGAGTATATTTAGGATCACATTGATTGAAAGTATCAGCTCTGTTAATTTAAACTGCATTTTGAAGCTCATTTTTGTCTCAAATGTGGGTTATTTGAGAGGATTGGTGAAGGCGAATTGTACAATTTTTGAAAATCTGACCCTTATAATTGCGGGAGTAAATAATTAAGGCTAAGGCAAAAACATAAATTATAAAATACAGCTTATATAATACCTGTATGCGATCGTTCCTGGAATCTGCTACAATGATGTTGCCAGCCCCGTCACAACATACACCACTGGGTTCATTGAAGAGTCCGGGCTGGCGACCCTGCCCACCAAACTTGGTGATCACTCGCCCATCAGTCAGTGAACTAATCACCACTTCGTGCTCGCCTGCAAATCAAGTAACATTTTTTTATATCAATTAAATTCATCAAGAGCACTTAGATTTTTCCTCTTTTCAGGACGAAAATACATGTTCGTATTCTCATATTAAACAATGGGTGATAAGAGAAAGGTGCCATTTTTTATGCCTATTCTATGCACAACATAATAATTTTTTAAAAGCAAAGAATGAACAATTGAAACCTTTATTACCAATTGGTCACTGAGAATATCTGTAAGTTTGGGATCTAATGAAAATGGCTAATAGCTGAACAGAAGTACCAATATGCACCAGTGCTTAAACGTTCATCAAATCTAATATACTACTGTGTTGTTTAATCAAAACTAAAGTTAAAGGCATAGCAAATAAGCAAAGTGGCAGTTTGTAGCATAGTAACTGACCTAGGGATGCAAGTCTGGTCCTGGCAAAAGTACTGAGTTTTTGAGAATTCTTATCATTTAGGGCTTGCAAGTACACTACCTGTACAGAAGATTGTTCATTCCAGTGGAGCCCCAACAACTCCATTTATTGACAGTCACAATACATTCTTACAATCGATTCTCATACATGGCTTTTTCAACAACTCATGTAATGTCAGAATAAAACCGGTAGAATATGTCAAACTGCAAACGATAAAATGCACCATAAACTGACCAGACAATATCTTTCAGTTTCTTTCCAAATTCTACCCATTTTTTGTGTTAACCGATTTAAAGATTTTGAGAATTTTAATTTTTGAGAATAGTGAAATTCGGCCAATAAACGAGATATGAATAATAGGATAAACTTCCACGGCATACCTTTTCAGAAAGACCCCGTTTTTGAGCTTTTCACGCTAGATTGAAACAGGTGTAAAAGGTTCAAAATTGGCCAATCAGGTGTGATTTTTTCAACAATTTATTTGTTGACAAGGCTGACTTACCCAGGTTAACAGCTATGAGTTTGTCCTCGTGTACGTCTAAGAAGCGGAAGCGCGGTCTCAGTGAGTTGAAGAACGGCTCGTAGGGCAGCTGAGCCTTGAGGTCACCACTAGGGCTCAGCACAAAGACAGACCTATGGCGCCGGTCCATCGTCACCAGGTGCTGGTAGTCAGATGTCCACTTCAACCCTGGCAGCACCAACAGTACAGTTATAGAGCAACAATTCCAGCCACTTCAACCCTGGCAGCACAAACAGTACAGTTATAGAGCAACAATTCCAGCCACTTCAACCCTGGCAGCACCAACAGTACAGTTATAGAGCAACAATTCCAGCCACTTCAACCCTGGCAGCACCAACAGTACAGTTATAGAGCAACAATTCCAGCCACTTCAACCCTGGCAGCACCAACAGTACAGTTATAGAGCAACAATTCCAGCCACTTCAACCCTGACAGCACAAACAGTACAGTTATAGAGCAACAATTCCAGCCACTTCAACCCTGACAGCACAAACAGTACAGTTATAGAGCAACAATTCCAGCCACTTCAACCCTGACAGCACAAACAGTACAGTTATAGAGCAACAATTCCAGCCACTTCAACCCTGGCAGCACCAACAGTACAGTTATAGAGCAACAATTCCAGCCACTTCAACCCTGGCAGCACAAACAGTACAGTTATAGAGCAACAATTCCAGCCACTTCAACCCTGGCAGCACCAACAGTACAGTTATAGAGCAACAATTCCAGCCACTTCAGCCCTGGCAGCACCAACAGTACAGTTATAGAGCAACAATTCCAGCCACTTCAACCCTGGCAGCACCAACAGTACAGTTATAGAGCAACAATTCCAGCCACTTCAACCCTGGCAGCACAAACAGTACAGTTATAGAGCAACAATTCCAGCCACTTCAACCTTGACAGCACAAACAGTACAGTTATAGAACAACAATTCCAGCCACTTCAACCCTGGCAGCACCAACAGTACAGTTATAGAGCAACAATTCCAGCCACTTCAACCCTGGCAGCACAAACAGTACAGTTATAGAACAACAATTCCAGCCACTTCAGCCCTGGCAGCACCAACAGTACAGTTATAGAGCAACAATTCCAGCCACTTCAACCCTGGCAGCACAAACAGTACAGTTATAGAGCAACAATTCCAGCCAGTCACCACCATTAGGTATACATCGGTATTTTGTGTTTATGTTCACCCCCACCCCCACCCCCTACACATTTTGACTAATTTGTCGAATTTGTGTTTGTACTTTAAGAATTTTAAAACAATATTATGTTCACTAGTGTAATTAAAACAAACTACCATACAACTACATTCCTGGCTACTAATTATCTCTATTCATCACTTCTCCTCCTCCTACTCCTTTTTTTGTTTACAAACTTTATTGATAAACTATCACAGCAACAGGTAAGTAACTGTTGAAACAGTATGCAAGGTTTCTAGTTCTAGAGCATTGACAAGTAGTTTTATCCCTTAGATGGGTTGGGACAGGGTGATGCTCTGTCTAAGGACACATAAAATAATTGAATATCATTTGTAGCCTTACCATATGGTTGACTGAGAAATTCCCTTCCTATCGTCCACTGATATTCACCTTCGTCTGAGAAGACATGGATGGCTATGTCATCTTTAACAAAAATCTCGCCTGTGGTTGGATGTGCTGCAGGTGAGGAGGGACGCTTTAGTGTACCGCCAGTCTAGGACAAGACAAAAGTAACCAACAAGTGACAATCTTCTGACGTGTCAGAAAGATGATTCTGGGGTGTAGTCGCAATTATAACTAATTTTTGAATTGAATTGTACATTTTCTGACGATCTGACCCACACATAATTTTGAATCGTCACATTCTTCGAGCGAACCCGTTTCCGGTCGCTGACACAATGATATCCGTATAATCTGCGTAAATCAGTCATGTCGACTTCAAATACTATCCCAAACATTAGTTTATGAACATATTAACGTGTGGCGATATTCCTTTCGGTGGAAATATCACGATTTCACCACCTCGTCGGAAGCCATGCTTCTGCCGCCATGTTATTTTCTGGTCATGTACACAAGGGGCCTTGTGAGGCTTAGCGCGCGGATCGCTTATAGCAACGATAATAAGAAAAACAATACATGACACGGAAGTCATAATGATTAACCATCGACTGAATATAAATGCTTGAATGTTTAATCTAACCTTGTTTTCAACCTCATATGCCAGGATTAGTGTGTAAAATCATTCAAAGTGTTCAGAAAGCAGTTTTATTTTCTTGGCTGGTAGGTAACGTATAGGCCTAGTCTAGTGTGGCCATGTTTTCGCTAAGCGTGGAGACGTTCTCGAGGCAAACACAACTGACAAAGGCTTGGAAATCAAACGAAACGAAGCATATCGAATGAAATATGACCAACCTCTTTATTTGTATAATCAAACCAGTATATTTTCCACATCTTTCACGCTTCGAGCGGGCCCTAGCCGGATCGCTATGCCTATGGCCGGCAACGGCAACGGAAGATAAAAAAAAACATCACCACTGAGAATCCCTTAAAAACGCTTAAAATCGCATTATCGAAAGGAAATAAATATTTAAAACTCTAAGTAAAACATGTATAGAAGCTATCCGATCAATGATTATTTTCAAAAGTCTTCGAAACGTTCATAATTCAGAGTTTATTTCAATGATCTGGCCTGATGAGGGATATACGGTAGAAATCGATTCGCGCATGCGCGTCAAAATCCATGTGGACTATGTGTGATTAGGACGTGCACGTGAACGTGCGCGCCTTTGGATTGGTTTATACATGGGTTCAAGTGTGGGGTCAAAGTATTCTATGACCTACTAGACCGGTATTGGGGTCAACGTCTTGTCGGAGCGGTGTACCACTTCCGGCCCGACCAGCAGTTCGTGGACACGGGAAAAATCAAGTCCACGGGCCTTGGCTCGGACTCATAGTAATTCTGGGGTGGGGTTGGGCCACCCCAGAAATAATTAAGGTGTTGGACTTGAAACGACTATTTGGACCTATTTCCAGTGGAGTTATTTTAAATTTACACTAAAATGCAATTTTCATTGGAAATTATTGTGCCAATGATTTATTTAATGACTGTATTGCATTTGTAGGCTACCAAAACATACATTTAGACACCTAGAATGTATCCCTAGCCCCATTAGAAGCAGAGATAAGCCTGTTTACAGATTTGCTGGATCGGTTGCAGCCAAATTAAATTATTTTACCCCATAATGCAATTTTCATTGGAAATTGTTTGGTCGATGATTTTTTTAATGACTGTATTACATTTGTAGGCTAATGAGACATGCATTTAGACACCTAGAACATATTCCTAGCCCCATTAGAAACAGAGATATGCCAGTTTACAGATTTGACATGCTCGGCAGCAGCCATCTTGAATATCTCAAATTGCTCAACGTCAGGAACTTCACATCACACAGGAATGTGATATAGGGACCCCATAGATGATAAATCAAGTGAGAAAAAAACTTTATCCGGGATAGGCTCTCCCACTGCCGCACAACACATTCTGTAGTGTGAAAGGGCTATAAGGTCTATCAACCGAGACTTACTTGTAAGTTATAAACGGTAAAACAGTGTCAGATCAAAATTCCAGTTCCAACTTCTTGTCACCGTTTACTTTTACAACATACCGGTATCATGCCACATATTATAGGTATTAAAGCTCCACTCTCAGTTAACATTGATCAAAAACTAAATATTTTCTTTTTGTTCCATTCTTTTATAATCCATATATAAGAGTCATTTGACCAACGTTTTGGAGGATTTTGTCTTTGTTTTTGCTATAGCCTAATAGGGCTTCTAAAGCGCCCTCATTTGTATCTGGAGGACCCTCCGTAATCCTTTCCAATGACTACTTCACTTATTACAGCTCATCAGTGGCCGTTTTCTCTCAGCGGATTTACCTTCAAATTCTTGTATAAACATATAACGGCAGTATGATATTGATGACTCCAGTCTTATAAGTCTTAATAATTTGAGTAAATTTGGTAAGAGTTCTTTGATCGTAATAGCTGAGAATGCAGCTTTAACATTGAGAATGATATGCAATGCAACTTTATATTTTTACACCTGGCATCAGATGATATAATATCATCTCTTTTAGTTACACTGCATTAATATGGTTATGAAGAAATACTCACCAGAGTTTTGAGAAACAGTCCAGATGCAGTGAACACTTTGACCATATTATTACCGGTGTCACAGGCAATGATTTCTCCATTGGGTTTTGTAGTCAAGCCTATGGGGAAGCTGAAGTTAGTGCATCCATGGCCCCGCCTACCAAACTTGGTGAGTAGCGATGCCTGAATTTCTAGATGGATAAAAATGTTACTAAATTAACCAAAGGTGAACTTAATTGTGAATATAATAAGCGTCACATTTTGGTACGTTAATTTAAAAGATAACATATTAAAGAAATTTTCTTAGTTATCTTTTTCATATAATCAGGAAATTAGTATTATAATATATAATTATGCATCAACCTACAGTAGCATTTACACTCCACAGCAAATGGTACTAAACCGAGAAGTAATTATTACAAAAATGTATATGCATTGACTTACCTCCACCTGCGTATCTATTCAAGTGAGAGTTGAGATCAAATGTGGGGGTTAAGTTGGGAACACAATCACCTCTGTCACTTGATTCATGTGACGGTGATTTGACAGTTTCTGACCTGCATTTATTGTCTGCATTGAATGTGTGATAGTTTTTATTCTCCTCTACCAAGACCTGATCATTTTTTGGGTCCACCTCATTCTCCTTCATTGTGATCTCCTTGTCCCCTAGGATCAGCTTTTCCTTTACTGGGGAATCCATTTCTGGACTCACTATAATATAATTCTCCTTCACTGGGGACACCTTCTCCCTCTTCACATGCCACTCATTTCCACTTGCTGGTGATAACCTTGCCGCCAACAAGGACACCTCATCCTTCAGCTGTGATGTCTTCCCATTCTCCTTCAGTGGGGACTCTTTCTCCTTCTTTATGTGCCAATCATTTCCACTTGTTGGTGATAGTCTTGCGCCTAAAGAGGACACCTCATCCTTCAGTAGTGATGTCTTCTCACTCTCCTTCACTGGGGTCTCCTTTCCAGGCCACACATATCCAGGTGATATCCTTGCAGCCAGTGAGAAGACCTCATCTTTTAGTAGTGATGTCTTCTGACTCTCCTTCACTGGGGTCTTCATGTGCCACTCATTTCCACTTGTGGGTGATATCCTTGCCGCCAACAAGGACACCTCATCCTTCCGCTGTGATGTCTTCCCATTCTCCTTCAGTGGAGACTCCTTCTCCTTTTTTATGTGCCAATCATTTCCACTTGTTGGTGATAGCCTTGCGCCTAAAGAGGACACCTCATCCTTCAGTAGTGATGTCTTCTTGCTCTCCTTCAGTGGGGACTCCTTTTCCTTGTGCCACTCATTTCCACTTGTTGGAGATATCCTGGCTGCCAATAAGGATACCTCATCCTTAAGCTGTGGTGACAGTAGCTCCTGTCTCACTTTACACCCCCTTTCCTCTGTCTTCCACAGCTCTTTTTTCACTGTCGACCCTGTCTCCTTGGCAACCTTATCTTCCTCTTTATTTGGGGATTTCTCTATGGTCTCCTGTGTCACTTTCCCCACCATATCCTCCACTGACTCCTGGTCTTTCACTGGAGACACTTCTTTCTCCTGCCACCTGAAAGTAAAGTTAGACGACTGTGGAGCAATTGAATCTACTGAACTAAGAGTAACCCCCTGCCTGATCCAAGATTTAGGAGCAGAACCACCACTACGGGTCCTTCCTCTGCCCATGCCCTTAGACCGAGGGGATGGTGTGAGCTTGGACTTGGCACAACTGCTTCCTTTCTCCTGCGTGTTCATACTGAAGTTTACACACCCAGACATGAACTGGAACCCCTCCGCAGTAGAGCAAGACTGAACTTTGATATGTTCCTGTGTGGTCTTAACCTCATCATTGACAGTAACAGCCCGAGGGACTTCAGGCTCAATTACAATAGGAGAGAGATTAACTGCATCAGACAATCGCCGTCGTTTGCATTGTTCCTCTGAGATGGGTTTCACTTTCTGCCTTTCCCCTTTGCTATCCTCCTTTCGAATTTGTACCTCACCACCTGCCTTCTTCAATACAAATTTTCCATGACAATTGTTTTCCTTCCATAAGGATGGTAACTCCATCGTCAGAGACTCACCCTTTGGCCGCTGTGACTCTGACAGCCCATTTGTGAGAAGTTCTGTGGGCATCTCCGACTGCACTTTAAATGGTTCAGTTTTCTGCATCTCCTCGAGTGGAATTGTTACGGCTACATTCCGGAGACTTGATGGTTTTAACACTTCTTCCTGATCACCTGGCTTCATGGCTTTCACATCAGGAACTGGGTCGTCTGATTTTTTCTCTATGTCTAACACTAGTTCTTCACCCTCTGGTTTCTTCAACACTGCTTTCACATAAGGAACTGAGTTGTTCTTTTCTTTTTCCTCTAGTAAGATAGGGGAGCGCAGGACATCGGAAATGGCATTTGTGGTACCCTTTGAACTGCCTTTCACCAAACTGGATTTAATGTCACCTTTGTTCAACGCAGCAACCATTATGAGAGGAGAACCTTGTACAGAAACACCATAGAGTTCTACGTTTACAGTGACTGGCCCTTCTTTGTTAATGACAAACACCAAATTTTTTTTTGTGAGGCTGCCTGATTCTGCCAAAGTATGATTCCTCTCATTCTCTTCAGAGTCCAAAACTTTGATGGATAAGTGTTTCATAACATCCTCCCATGTATCAGACCCTTTGTGGTTTATGTCCACCAAAAGGGGTTGACCCACATTCACAATACTACTTGTACTTCCAATCGAAATGTTTTCAGGTTTGGTATGAAAATATTCTACATGACCAAGTATCAGATCATTGTCATGTTGGACGAATCCAGCGTGGCTGTACAAGGCGATGTTACTTTTCTGCTGCTCCTGCCATCTTAGATGCAGGGAGGCCATCTTCTCTTCCAACAATGCAGCATCACCTTTCCAGGAAGGTTTGCTGAAGTCGTCTTTGAGCTGCCTAATTAGTGAGATCTCCTCATCCAGATGGGCATCGCGGGTGTTGATGAAGGCGTTGATTTCATTGTCAGACCTCTCAGCAGCCTGTTCTACAGAGGCTAGGGCAGAATCGTAGGCTATCTTCAGCTGGAGCCTACACTTGTGGGCCTTGAAGTGGTTGAGAGCGCGATAGAACAACAACTTCTGCTCATACTGCTCCACTGCTGCTAGACCAGCATCTGTCCAATCTGAGATCTTCAGATTGACAGGGGCCCATTCCTCACCCACCATGCCTGCAAGAATGATAATAAATTAAATTGATGATTATGTGTCAGTTTTATTTCAATTGAGATTTAATTTATACTGGGTTAACCATTTCCTGGGTGAGGTTTGACTGGTATGTTCTTCTTTCTTTGAGGTGTAATTTATGGGCGGGTAAATTTATAAGTGGGCGAGTAAATCTGATTAATGTTTACCAGGTCATTTTGCGTAGCATTACAGAATTTTGACGGATACATGGGTTCAGTGAATATGCATCACATACCAGTATTATGCCTACACAGGTTTCTAGCTTCACATTGCTTTTTAGTTTGGCACTTATACCCACAACCGCCATTTTTGACAATTGGCAATCGACATGCTCACCTTATATTTGTTTCTACATTCTTAGCATGTTCATACAGGGACTTTATGAAAATGCATGGCGCAAACTGGTCGAAATTTGTCACCCTACAGATAGTGTGCAAAATTATTTATCCCACTCTAAGGGCTTTTGGGTTGAAACTTTGAATGGATTATGCTGGGATAGCCCTTGGGTTATCCTCGTTTAAAAGTGCACCAGGTCAGACGCTTGACCTCAGCGCAGTCTGTATTCACTGTTCCTCCAGCGCTTGGACAGAGCAGACGCGCCTAAGCTAAGCAGCAGCATGAGTGCCGAAGATATCCCGGACCCTTTCGATCTAGCCCAGTGGGGGCATGTCTTTGGGCTTAAAAGAGCAGCTCTCAAAGTTCTCAAAGATGCTGAATATGGCGAGCGAGAAGTCCTTGCTGCCATGACTGGAGCGGATGTAGCGGCATTAGACATTTTACCAGGGCAAGTACGAATGTTGAAGCTAGCCCTTGCCATCTTGGGCAATGACCATTTTGTAGCTGAGAGAGATGACCTGCTTAGAGAGGCCAAGGCACGAGCCGATGAAGCGGCCAAGGAGGCCGAGCGAAAAGAGAAAGAGGCAGAAGAACAGGCGCAAAGAGATCAAGAAAAGAAAGAGGCGGACCGTCTAGCCAAGATCCAGCAAGACGAACGTAAGAGAGAGCAAGCTGAAATACTTGCCTCCGCCAAGCGCTTAGACGAGATGATGGGCGGCAAGATGGACGGGTTGGGACCCGAGATAGAAGGAATTCTCGGCGGAGGAAAAGGCTACACTCCCCCGACTCAATCAGTAGCCATGGATACCTATGATCCCCGTCTACGCCTCACACTTAAAGCTAACTGTAAGAAGGTGCTGCACATACAGCAGTTCCTTCCGGAGGCAGTAAAGCAACGCATGAATCGCAAGAAGAGGGACATCATGAGATGGAATGACAATGGTGAGGGAACTGTGGTACTCAAGGCAGAGGAAACCCCTAAGTTGATTATCGCTCAGAGTGAATGGGGTGCAGCGAATATGCGCCTCATGTTTGCCTTGTTACAAGCCGGAGATCTGAAGCGCACTGAGATCGAGGATTATATGAGCTTCACTCTCATGATACATGAATACACTGGAATGTATGAATGGCAGAGCGTCCTAGATTTTGATGTGCGTTATAGGGAGGTGCAAGGGCAGTATGGATTACGCTGGGGGTCGCCTTGCCGCCACCTTGAGGACACCATTCTGATTCGCCGCTTAATGACCCCTGCAGGAGGTAACAATAGCAATCCTAAAGGTAACACCAACGGTGGCAAGAAAGGTGGAGCAAAAGCCAAAGAATATGACAGTGAGGAACTTTGCAAATTGTTTGTACAGGGACACTGCCCATACGGGGAGAAGTGTCGGTACAAGCATGTGAAGAGCGATTAGCAATCAAAGTATTTACGAGAGGGTGGTGCCCTTGACCCCAACGGCTGGGATAAGCATCTAAGTCATGATGACCCAGACCGCCAGTACATCATGGAGGGAGTGATTGGGGGGTTCAGGGTGACTAACCTTTGCACCAAGGGGGCTGGTGCTTACCATCGAAACCATCAGTCTGCCACCAAGCCAGAGGTCAGAGATAGTGTGGAGGAAGTAATTAATAAAGAGATCGCCAATGGTCGGTACGAGGTCACACAGGAGCGTCCTATCATCATTTCAGGGCTGGCTGCCATTTTTTTTTTTTTTTAATACTTTATTTATCCAGGTGATAACAATCAGGGTTAGGCATGTGCCTGCCCTTTCAAATTTGGGGATCGATCATGTTGATCGATTTCCACCCCGGCCCTGGCATTTTAGCATGCACAGGGTCATATTCAGAGTTTTAAGCTTACAATCCGGGATTACCTAAAAGATATTTTTTTTAAAAAATTTAAACAATAATACTAGAAGAAGTAAAAAATGTATTAATAATAATAATAATAAGAAGAAAAAAAAAAGAAAAGAAAAAGGAAAAATAATTAGTAGGTGTGGAATGATATGAGATGAGATGGGAGCAGAGTAAGTATGAGAGAAAAGATGATATAAATATGTTCATGTGTACCAAGTGTCGAAAGTACCTATTTGGTACCTAAGTTGTTATCCTTGATAATAAATCAAAAAATTGAAAAAATTGTAGAGAGAAAAATCTCTAACTCTGTAAGTCATACTTGAAAGGTTTCTTTGATCAGTTTTTTGAACAACAGAGGGTCTTGTTGCTGTCTGATGTGAGGTGGCAGATTGTTCCATATACCTGCACCATGATATAAGAAGGCTTTTTTATATAGATCATATCTCGGTATGTTTTGATTGAGGACTATACCATCATATCTTCGTGTCCTTCCAATAGGTTTTTGCTCAAAAATTCTATCATTATTGTTTGTAAATATATCTTTGTGGATTAGTTTCAGCAGTTCAAATTCCATTTTTTGTTCAAAATACATGCTTGTAGTCATTCTATGAAGCTCAAGAGTTGGGTATAACCTGGGTAGACCCATGGCTATTTTTAGAGCCCTATTTTGTATTGTTTGTATTTTATCTCTGGAGTTTTTGTTCAGCGATAGGTAGCAAAAACTAATATAATCAAAATAGCACAATACCATAGATTTTGTAAGTAACAGTGCACAATTTTTTGTCAGAGATGATCTAATAAGTTGTATCGTTCTTAGTCTGGCAGATGCCTGTCCAATCAGATCTTTAAAACTGGTGTCAAAGTGTAAATCATTCTGTAAGGTTATTCCTAAATACTTAAATTTGGTCACCCAATCGATGTTATTATTATTATCCAGTTGAAGTGGTATTTCATTATTGTGCACTTTCAGTTGTGCCCTGTTACCTATGAACATACTCTTTGTCTTGCTAATATTGATGCTTAGTTTGTTAAAACTACTCCACTGTATGATTCTATTACAGTCTTTTGTTGTGTTTTCTAATAATTTGTTGTAGTTCTTTTCTACATTCAGCAACACAATATCGTCGGCATATAGCCTGATCTCTCCTTCTAGAGGAAGATTATTTACATCATTAATATACAGTATAAACAGGGAAGGACCCAAGATTGAGCCTTGAGGCACTCCTGTGGATATCTGAGCTATTTGGGATTTGTTCTCCATTATTCGGACTCCATTCCAAAGGGCAACGGAGGGGTGCGCCTGATACATGATGCCTCCAGACCCCATGGCATGGCCCTTAATGACTATGCCGTTAATTACCCATTCAAATATAGTACCGTCCAAGACGCCGGCGATGAGATACATCAAAACGATTGGCTGGCAAAGATAGACTTGGAAAGCGCATACCGAAGCGTCAAGCTGCACCCAGAGGATTACAAATTGGCAGGCTTGACGTGGACCTTCAAGGACGGCATTACCAGACATCTGATAGACAAGAGATTAATGTTTGGGGGCAGGCTGGCCGCCTCAATTTTCAACACCCTGTCCCAGGCTGTGTGTCGCATCATGAGGAGGAAGGGACACCTCCATGTTTGGTCCTACCTCGATGATTATTTAGTGCGTGAACCCACCAAGGAAAAATGTATGCAAACGTTGAACACTTTAATGAAACTTCTTAGGGAACTAGGGTTCGCTATCTCCTACCCCAAGGTAGTAGGGCCGCAACAAAGGCTCACATTTCTAGGAATCGAAATTGACACTATAGCGCATGTTTACAGATTACCAGCTGATAAGACCAAAGAACTGGAAGAGTTGGTGGGGGTGGTGAAGGAGAAGGCCTCCCTGACTAAACAAGCACTCCAGTCCTTAGCTGGGAAAATGAATTGGGCCTCCCGTGTGATCTATGGAGCCAGAACTTTTACACGTCGACTAATAGACAGGATCAGGTTGCTTAAAGGCCCGGCCCACAGGACTAGGGTTACCCCAGGGATGAAAGCTGACCTCCAGTGGTGGTTAGATTATTTGCAGGTATTCAATGGCTGCATTCCCATACTGGAGAAGCGCTGCTACACCCCGGTAACCATAGACGCTTGCAGAAGTGGGGCGGGAGGGTTTTATCTAGGGCAGTGGTATCACCTCAACTGGGGCCACTGCCCCGATGTGTCCGAGCTACACATTAATCATCTCGAGGTTCTAGCTTTAGAGCCTGCTGCACGCCTCTGGGGAGAGGCATGGAGAAATAGACACGTAGTATGCTATACTGACAACCAGTGCGCTGCCGCAGTAATCAACAAAGCTTCCAGCCGGGAGCCTAGGGTCATGAGCTCACTTAGAAGTGTTTTCTGGTTGTCAGCCTACTACAATTTCAAGCTAAGAGCCATCTATTACGAAGGGGCAAGGAACATCTTAGCGGATCGTGCTTCCAGATTAAGTGAAATAGGCGGGTGGGAGAAGTTGGAAAGGGCGATCGCCACCACTTGCCAAGGATAGCATGAACGCACAGGAGCTGGACGAGCGTGTGGCCTATTTTCAGGGTCAAGCATTCTCAGAGAATACCTTGAAGGCTTATCGTTCTCAGAGGAAGTCTTTCCTCTCATTCTGTGCTAGGCTAGGAGAGTCCCCATTACCCGCATCTAGCTCTCTTATCTGCCGTTATGCAGCCTTCTTAGCGAGTAAGTTAAAATTTAATTCCATAAAACAATACTTTGCGGTAGTCACCTTAATGCATAAGGAGTGGGGCCTGCCGAGCCCATGTGCTACCAGCTTTCCCTTTCGTCAAACTCTGAAAGGCATCAGGAGAGTATTAGGAGACCGAGTAAACAGGAAGGAGCCTATGACACCCGATCATCTCTGGATATTAGTGAGGATGCTCGATCTCTGCTCCCCCCGAGATGCCATGGTATTTGCTGCCACCCTCCTCATGTTCTACGGTCTCTTGAGGAGGTCTAACGTCCTCCCTCCTCTGGGTGGTTTTGATAAGCTCAAGCATCTCCGGAGAAAGGACATCTCCTTCAACCAGTGTGGCATGCAGGTAACCATCAGGTGGTCGAAAACTGACCAATTCAGGACTAAAGTTAGGATTCTACCATATCCAAGGTTAAAAGGCCACCCCCTATGCCCGGCGGGAGCTGTGTATAATGCCCTGGAGAAGACCGGCGCCCAGGACCCGGAGGGTCCGGCCTTCCCTGGGCTGTCCCCGGCCGCTTTCTCCTCCATCATGCTTGGAGCCTTAAAACGAGGCGGGGTGGAGGTGGAGGGCTTGGGCAGCCATAGCTGTCGTCGCGGCGGGGCCAGTTTCTTATGGTCAAAAGTTGGCATGGATGAGGCCAAAATTCGATCCCTGGGGGATTGGTCTAGTAATGCTTATGTTCTGTACACTATCTCCACGAGTGAAGCCCTGGGTCAAACCATTTCCAGCATGGCGGAGGAATTAATATCTATCCCCGAGCCAATTTGATCTACTCCACTACCCCCGTTGGGTTCTTGGGTTTTTGCTCGGAGACAGACATATCTTAATAATAGACTCAAAGACTCAAAAGACTCAAACACTCACAAGGTTTATTCTCTTCAAGCAAGCGCTTGTAATTATTGCATAATATTGCTGTTATGTAACATTACTCATTCTTTATAATTCTTAATGTCTGCCTTATTATGTAACCTTATACCTTTATTCCATTTCATGTTTTCATGTAAGCCATGACACATGGCGCGCGCAGACTTGTAGTCCGTCAGAAATAAACTGACTTTCTTCCACTTTCGTGTTTCTTTTAAGCTGGGATAGCCCTTGGGTTATCCTCGTTTAAAAGTGCACCAGGTCAGACGCTTGACCTCAGCGCAGTCTGTATTCACTGTTCCTCCAGCGCTTGGACCTCCACCCTCCCCTCCTACCAGATCAGCATGGGTCAAGGAACAGTGTCCCTTGGTAGGGGTTTTTGCTCGGAGACAGACATATCTTAATAATAGACTCAAAGACTCAAAAGACTCAAACACTCACAAGGTTTATTCTCTTCAAGCAAGCGCTTGTAATTATTGCATAATATTGCTGTTATGTAACATTACTCATTCTTTATAATTCTTAATGTCTGCCTTATTATGTAACCTTATACCTTTATTCCATTTCATGTTTTCATGTAAGCCATGACACATGGCGCGCGCAGACTTGTAGTCCGTCAGAAATAAACTGACTTTCTTCCACTTTCGTGTTTCTTTTAATCAGGTCGAATTGACTGGTCGGACAGTAAGCCTAACTGTTTGAATGGATTATTGTACTGAAACGATGGTGAAGTTTGGGTTGAGTATTGAGCTCCAATAATCAACTCTAAAGCCCTTTAATTCCTGGAGAAATTTGAGTTGTCTATTGAGATGAGTTATGTAATGTATCTTCGGGAAAGCTAATCATTATTAGGAGCAGCTAATCATTATTAGGAGCACCTAATGCCCTGTAGGCTATATCAGACCCCCCCCCCTCCCCCCCCCCCCCTCCACCCCCGGCTCACCCCCTGCAGTAGCCTACTATCTACTAGGAGACTATTTTATTGCACTCTCATCGAATTGCACCTCTCCATTACGGCAGGGTAAATGAGATATATGTGGAGTAATAAAAACAGGTGGACGCAGAGAGGGCAATCATCCATCACCGTTGGGCGTAGGCGACCTTGTCTCTCCATCTCTCACGCACCCGGACACAGTTTGAGTTTGTTATCCTTTTTGCCTAAACCCGGGCCTAAACCATTGAATAAGTAAGTCCACCCTCTGTCAGCCTCAACTTCCATGCGAGTTGTCCGTCAACCGTTCCGTTGTGACAAAGAGGTGGGGTTCCAGGGTGAGGGCAATACTAATAACTAGCCCAAAGGCAAAGAACGCAGATATTCACAATCCGAAACGCGAGAACAGACGGCCATGCCATGGCCCATGCATGCCTCAGTTTGGGCGGAGTTGGGGTTTTACCGAAAATTCAAACTGAAAACGGAGAACACGCAGTCTATGACATGTTACGGAAATCATATAATCATCTTTGATTCATACTTACTTGAACTGCTGTCTGTGTAGATATCACTAACAGTCGTCGTCGAATATATTTAATAGCTCTTCGGCTCTGAAATTTATAGATTCGTGCTCGTGCTCCTACTGAGTTTCACGTTGTCGCTGAGTAGGGGGCGCTGTTGCTGTTCGGATACACTTCTCGAGGTAAGTGTAAGTAGACAGTGAAATAATTAACATAAAACATTTGGAAAACGTGTTACTTCATTATAGTTCGCATTTTATCTAATGTGTTAATAGCTCTATGACTCTCATAATGGAAGTAAATGGGTGTTGGAAATCGTTTACGAGGCAATGTCAGGTCTTTCCCGCCCCGCCTCAGCCGACTATAGGCCTTAAAACGTCTATAGGGCCTATAATATGGCCTAGCTAACCCGGTTATGATTCATGACAATGAGTTGAATACAGAGGTATCAAATAATATAAAGTTTATCTAAGTTGCGAATTCATAAAAAAAAAATGTTTCAAAATAAAACACTGATACCGGTCATATTTCGTGTTTCTTGCTTCAGGGAACTAGTGTAAAGAATTGCATTCTTTTGGGTTGATTGCTGACGCAGTAGGACTTATCTAAATTAAGTAATTTAGCTGGAGATAGCAATAGCTGACACGGATTTCTTACAATTACATGTTACACAAATTACATGGAGTGGGGTCAGTCTGAGGGTGGGTGGGGCTTTGGCCACAGCCTCCACACACCCTGTGACCTGTCACACAGGAAATTGCATGGATGCATCATTCACTCAACCTGCACCTACATACAATGACCTGTTGATATTTGTTCTAGTATTTGCTAGTATAGATATAAAGCGTTTAATAATCTAAAAATTAACATTTTATAGCCATTATTGTTTACCCTAAAGTACCTCCGGTGGTTCAGGGGGAGGGGTTGCATAATGCACGAGTTAATTTATGTTCATGTCCTGGGAAGCAAGTGGGATAATGTCCAAACATTTTCGAGGAAAAACACGAGTTAATTCGTATAATTGACGGTGTATAGGCCTACTACCCGCACACAATATTTTAAAACTGAATTAAAGATAAGATGGTGACAACAAAATATCAGATTTTGCTTTTGAGGAAGTTAATTTTGGAGGATGTTAATAGAATGTGGCTTATCAGATCTTCAGAAATCACTTCGTCAGATGAGATCACCGTCGTATCATCTGTTGACCATGATATCACCTCCCCCCGAGGCAGGGCGAGATGAAGGCGAGGAAGGCTGTTGGGAGGGTGTGATATCGGTGTGCACCCCGAACTATAAAGACTACTAAGACAAAATACAAATAATGCAAACCAAAGAAAGACAACAACGTTTTTTAAGTACATACAATTTATTCATCATCAAAAGAGAGGGTGACATCAACTAATTCATTGAAGCAATCAAATCGGACAAGAGGATACATCTTTTTATCTTTTTTAAATGTATAAATTTCGCAACAACAAAAATCCAGTCCTTGAAAATAAGCCAGAATCACAATATTGAACATTGTCTTCGCGTTGTCATTTTGAGGCCTATAAATATGCGATACTACTATAGGAAACGATCGAGTATATTTGATTGTTTTCTTAATAACACACCTACTTTTTATCAAAGCAAATATAAGAAGACCAAAACCTGTGTAAATAGTAAAGAAAAATAAAATGGTATATTCTGATATGTCTCAATTTCCCTGACAGGTGAAGCCTAGGGCAAATCATACATGTATGTAAACTCAAACGAGGAACGACAAAAGTATGTTGATATGCATGATCACATGACACATGTCACATGATAGATAATGCTTAATACATGTATTAAGTTTTTGTGAAATAAACAAATTAATATGATAATCCTGGCTAAGTCCGAACACAAACGAAATATGATCTATTCATTGTTTGTGTATATTATATAATTATACTTATATTTTGATCCGGCAATTAAAGTTTATTTGTGATTGATTATCGATCTATTAGACAGATCCACGCATTCCAATAACCCATAGGGAGTACCAGTAAGTCTCAAGTTGAATGCAAATGCAAAGAGGCAAATTCCATTCATTATCCCATTAATACATTAACATAAATTTCACATAGTCCACTATTAGGACAGTTGGAAATATTTCCTTTCTGGTTTCTAAATATGAGGTACAAATTCCAACTCAATTTATTGGCTGCGCATTTTTGCTTCCATTTTCCCCATTAAGTACACACAGTTCACGATGAAGTACAATAGATAAGTTTTCTGTTCTCTAAATAAGGTGCAGTTTTATCTAAATCAATAATTGTATCCCAATAGCATCTCTGGAATGTTTACCTCCGAGTGAGTGTGAGCGAACACTCCCGATTCCCCAATCTGATTAATTAATATACTACCTGGGAGGTATACTACTATAAGTACCACGGCACTAACTCGATATAATACGGTACCAGATTACTTGAACTCAATGAATGGGAGACTAGCAGTACAATGTCATCATTTGTTAACGATTTGTCATCATTTGTTCTGGTATAGCGCAGTATATTGTCATTCATAAGGCGCTTTGAGCGTAAACTAGAGGGACGAGGGACATGGTCCGCCTTTTAAAGGAACCTTTCTAATTTGACCATCCACAACTATGGATGTATCACGGGTATATGGATCAGGATACCATGATGGGTGCAATCGGACTTGTAAACACCTAAGTCCTATGTTATCGTCTAAATTTTACTCTTTTTTTCTTAAAAAAAAAAAGGAAAGAAATATTTATTATACATTGTATAATATAAATGGTGAGACCTATGTATAATACAGTAAGATAAATGCAATGTGAACCTTATTTTGGTTAATCAATTTTGCCATTTTTTGAGGTTCGTAAAATCCGATTGTAGCCATCCTGGCGACTTGCTCCATGTACACGAGGAGGTTGCATAACATAAGGCTTGTATCGGTTAATAATGGATACAGAGATAAGATTGTCAGGACTCAATGAGGCTTGGATGAATTAAGACACTTGCGGTTCAGGGCAGGGTTATATGAGCGCTAATTATGCAGCGTATGATAGCAAGTATTATATTACAGAGAAAACACTAACCTAAATCACAATCCCTATAGTATCAACTTAACTCGGAGGCGGATCCGGTCATTTCTAAATAGTAGAATTAAGGGCAGGTTGACCTTACCGATGTATTTAAGCGATATCACTTATTTCATCTTTCAGGAGGGTAATGCAAAATGTCATAGACTTTAAGATTACATATGTATCTTAATGATTATGATTGATATGAATACATTTTTGGAGGATATTATGGACAAGAATAACTCCAGGATCCGCCAGTTTCAGAGATTATACAAATGATTCCTACGGACTACATTCCTTACACTATGTACAGTATAGACACTCCGGCTGTTACAAAAATCGCACCAATATTTGACTAGTTTTTGCTCTCTTCTCCGATAAACCTTCAATTATATCATTATATTATGTTATGCAATAATTACAGTTTGAGTTAGGGTGTTGAACTGTTAACGAACACAAAATGTTAGATTGGACATCGAGAGTTAAGTTTCCTCTTCAGAAGAGAGCGAAGTTATGTTACATCAATATTTTCAAAGCTCACTTGATGTATTGTAGACACTGGCAGTAGAAATACGTATTATTATGTTGAAATACTTTGAACTCGACAAAGCATTAACTTAAACTATCTTTTTTATAATATGGGGGAAACGCTGTAGCCTACATGTAACCACAATTATTACATACCGTACTGAACATTTTATCAGAATTTCACCCAAAATTATGAAGATTACCTAGATTTCTACTACACATATTCTATGAAGACTTTTATCAAAACACGCTAATTATGAGTATTTAAACCTGTTCAGACCAAGGCTTTTGGAGTATGCATGTATTGAAAATATGTAGCGAGGCTGACCTTGTAGCATTAAGTGAATAGCCTGATACCTTCCCCTTGTCTCCCTGCTTGTACTTATAAAAAAGGCACTAAGTTTCACTGGACAGCGAGAGGGCGGAGTGTATAAGTCAGTGAGGCAAGTCATAATTTCCATAAAAAAAAATGGCAAGATAATATAGAGCGAGTGTGTATAGTCACTGTAACGTCGTGCAAACAGCAATAATAAAGGTACCCCCAGTTTTCCCTGGTTAAATATATTTCATATTTTACATTCTTCGGTGATGACAAGAATAGTGTTGAGGTCGGTTATGTACATACATTCATCCTCTATTTAATATACAATCATTCAGACACAAACAGAACATGAATATCAGATCTTGGGTCATTATTTGAGACTCTTGTATAACAAGATTTCGATGGCGGATCGTGACGGCTCAGATGTTAACAAAAAGCTGAATGTTAATGGTTTGATGGCAGCTGACTTGACTATATCAGGACGTGTTGATCCTAGTAGAATGGATCGATGATCCAAGTAGTCGTTGATCCAAGGACAGTGGATCATCAATCCATACGTTGAACTGTTGGACGGACAGGAGCTCCACTGAGAGTGTTTAACATTCTCATCACAGCATGTCCTTGATTTCACTAAACATTTTACAGTAAATTCACCAGGGAGGTGCACGTAAAGGGAACAGAAACAACTTTGATTCTTGGCCTCGCGATTATATAATTATTTGGTTAGCAGATCGAGGGATATTCACTACAACTAGAATTAACACACATGTATACGGATTTATCTCGACATGCCTTTTGTAAGATAACTCAGTGAAACATTTTTGAATTTACAGAATGAAAAATTCTGTTAATCATGAGACTATGACCTATGAGCACCATGGGTTTTTGTTTAATATGTAGTATATGTAGCGAGGCCAATTACCTTATAACATTGGGAGTATAGCTTGATACCACTCCCTCTACTCTACCTCCCTGGTTTCACTCTCTCATTGATGCATGAACTGGTTTAATCCTTGCCAGTAAACTTCTTCTCCTAGTTCTCCCTCTCCCAGATATTTCACAACAAAAGTTTCTGGGGGTGAATGATTGAGACAATGTTCCATGTTGTGTAACTCACACACTGCGCACCAGGTGGCGACATCATACATTGGTGGAGAGGCGACTGTGGGGCGGGCCGCCAGGGTGCGACACTGACGTGTAGCTCTGTCGGGAGGGCGCGCGGTGAGGTACAGGATCCACCACCAGGTGGGGCGGCGGTAGTGCGGGGCCGTAAGGGCCGACGTCATACCTGCGGGTAGGGAGGAACGAGTTGTTATAATCACTTTAGACACTTTAAAAATGGCTATCAAATGTTTGAATGATATTGAAATCTTATTACTAATGTTAAACATGGAATCGTGAATATCCATTAAAAAATATATAAATTTATTCTTGGATTATTTTATTCATTGCAATATTTGGCATGTATCCACTAAAGAGACCAGTTTTGCAAAAGATGCGGGGTTATATTCACCCTGATGAAAAAGGGTACACCATACTCGCAAATGTATAATGTGGACATATGGTTAAATCTATCAGCGATCAATTAAAGTGAATGTGAGAAGTTCATAATGTCTGTATCAGATAAGGACCCAAATGCAATATGGCTGATATAAAAATATTGACAATTATAGACAATACATACTGAGGTTCATAAGGACGGGTTGGGATAATGGCTGGTCCTGGGTATGTGCCATAGTCCCTCCGGTAGTCTCTATCGTAACCATAGTTACCGTATCCATCCGGGTAGTCTTGGTCATAGGGGTTGGCACTCCGCCTCCCATCCTGCAATAGAAAGTGGCAGGTAAGAGCTTTATTCATAGAATTAGACTGATACAGGCAGTGAAATGTAAGAATTAGGGTCAAAATACAGTTATTACAGTTCAAGATAACCGAAGACATTTTTGAGTGTACACAATACCAAAAATACTAGAGTATTTGTCCCTTTTCAGCCTAATTAAGCACAATTTAGGCCTACGAAATGTGTAGAGCTGCGAATAGGGGATTTGCATGTACCACAGTGCATGTCTGTTACAGTGTATGCTGGGATCGATCATCATTGAATCTGACGTACAAATATTTATCAGTTCTTTTATCCAAATAGCCAGAATATTTTATTTTCAACAATGCTATTTCTTCTATCAATGATCTATGAATTCCAAATGCATGATGGGAAAGATAAGACACTCATCCTATAATATCATATCATGTATGAAACATGGCAATTTCCATTGTAAGACTCCATGTTCGAATACACATCATATATATTCGACGATGAACATGGAATGTTTTCTCTAGGTTTTACACTAACATATACAACTCCCATAACTCCATGAAAATCAGGATTCAAGATGGCGGCTATGCAAACCCCCCTATTGTACATGTTCTGACGTCCTGCCCCAAGTACTCACCCTGGGTGCAGTGGGGTAGTTGAGCTCATCGTAGTCGGCTGAATGCCTGAAGTACTTCTGGTCAGTGTTCCACGTGTCCACGTAGGGAGTCTTGAAAGGTGCGGCCATGAGGGGGTCCGGTGATACAGGAGGCTTAGTCACACTGTCATCAGATCCCTGGGATGAATCACCCTCGTCTGGTACAAGACAGAAAACATTGACATTGTAAGATCTAACAAATCATAACCACTGAGAACATGTTACACATAGAAACTCTATAGTTTATATTTACACTTTTAGACCGTTACTATCAGACTTGTCGATCTTACAGGATGTAGCAGGTGAAGCATCATGTGGGCAGATCCAATGCTGTTCTTCCTCGTGTGGTGAAACAGACACAATTACTCCTCATATAGTAATGCTAACAAGCCGCATACTTAGTAACTCAAGACATGTGAACTCAGCTTGTTATACCTCGATCAGGGATCCTCATGCACGAACATTATATATGTTACTATACACGTATAGTCCATACTTTCTTATATTCAAAATTTAACTTATATTAGTTACTTTTGTTGCTTCAGATTTCTTTTCATCGCAGTTAAATACCCAGTTAAATGAATATGTGGAGGGTAGAATTAATAGAATTCTAATTAAAATGAGGGGGCAGATGCAAGTCAGATCATGCCAACATTTTCGAGAATAGAAAAGGGTGAATTCCTATTATGTGGGGTCTATATAACATATACAGAACATTTTAATCTAATTTAAAAGCAAACATTTTGAAAAAAAATATCATATTTTTGGAATATCTTTTCTTCTTCACAATTTTGGTAACATTTGATTGATTATAAATGGAATTGAGGGAGGTGCGACAATTTGGGGAAGTTAACAAATATTGGCTTTAGTACAAACTTCAGACTTGCATCTCTGACCCTGAAAGTTGTTCAATAAATGCTGAAACATTACCTTTGGAGCTCTTCTGGCGGCGGTAGTACACATAGGCAATGACAGCCACCACGATGATTAGGATAACGCCCACCAGGGTGGCAGCCAGAATGTAGGCGATGGGGATGACAGCTAGAAACATACAAGGCACAATCTGTAGTAGAACATCCATATCACAAGATTAGCCCATCAATCTAATATTTAGGATTTGGTGTTCTTAGAAGGGTTTAATGAGTGCATATAAAGTATCAGTTGTTTCCCTTTATGACAATAATGAGGGGACTGTGCCAGTGTATACAAGTAGGGAGGGAGAGAGGATTCATTTATCAGCCGCAGGTGAACAAAAATGTGTACTTT
Organism: Sthenelais limicola; assembly: GCA_942159475.1. NCBI lineage: Eukaryota > Metazoa > Annelida > Polychaeta > Phyllodocida > Sigalionidae > Sthenelais > Sthenelais limicola. The sequence continues at coordinate 39,616,936 of OW804102.1, forward strand.
GCCGGTTCTAACCAGAAAACCATTAAAAGTTAAAATTCTCTTCTTTATTTAAATGTTACAAGATAAACATAATTTTCAGTTCCTGAAAGAAAAAGAATTACCTCCCTCTATCTAGTTTGCAACTGATATCATATCCGAACCGGAGACACCTATTTCATTTGCCTAGGTTTAATAGTTACATAGCTTTTGGTGGGAACATGTATAATATTATCAATTTTAATTGGACATTATTTTAACAAAGTTGAAAGGTATGATGAATGAAAACATTCCTTACCATACATCCAATCATAACAAATAACGTAAGAAAAACAGGATTTAATCAATATAAATGTTTATTGAATATTCAATAAAGGTTTGAGGAAGCAGTAGATACCTTGTCTGGAGAAAGTGATGAGGAGTCGAGCCGAGCCGTAGCCGTTATCCACAGTACAATTGTACATGCCATAGTCTGAGTCTTGCACGCTGTTTATAGAGAGAACACTCCTCACTCCCCCAGGGAACATCTCCTCTCTCTCCTCATACCTGAATATAAATACAACATTAGAACATTCAGTATAAGGGTGAAATCGTCAGAAAATGTACAATTCACCTTCACCAATCCTATCAAGTAACGTAAATTTAAGACAAAAATGACTTTCATATTGCAGTTTAACATAGTCATACAGATTGATTGAACCAAGGCAATATCAAATATATTGAGATATACCAAGTATTGGCCAATTTTTAGTTTTATCTAGCAGAATTTACCAAATCTGTCGAGCTGCCAATTATGCATTTTCTAAAGATCTGACCCATAATGTGATAAATTCGTTACAAATGCTCAGTATACTAAGGGTATTAGCCTATACATTTGAATAATTGTACATATTGGTATTGTGTTGATTTAAAAGATCTGTTCGGATATGTTGAACCGTATTTTGAACTTCATACTTTTCTCTTACACTTAGGTCATTTGAGAGGATTGGCTAGTATATGTAGTGAAGGCGAATTGTACAATCGTCAATATTCTGTTTGAGAAGGAAACTCCTGACAGACACTTTTTTGTTAATCAGAAATGCAATTTGAACACCATTTGTGTTATTTCTTTGTTATTTAGGATAATTTCTACATTATGTGGCAATCCCATCAATTATTCATTGAGTATTGGAAATATATTAAGAGTTATTTCGATTAATATTACACAATATGACAAACCTACTCGTCGAGTTGAGACGAGTTAAAATTTATATTAGAATAGATACGATTTACCCTTATGACATTTGGATTATGACACAACGCTGGTTTGGGTTATTATCTATCCAGGTTCTCAATATTACTATATTATATAGCCTAAATATTTAGTTTCTTCAAAATACGAACTGTGATTAACGTTTGTAAAATGTATATCTCTAATTTAGTAATTAACAGCGCATTTAGTGGAATTGTTGCAAAATGACATACGTTGCTGAAAAAAAATCTTTAAATACAAAATACAATAGTTCTATTGTATTTTGTATTTAAAGATTTTTAAACAGATGAAAAGCTGAGAGCAACCATAATACCGAAAAGATAGTTATTCTTATCCTTTGAGCGATTGTAGACCTATTTTTTTTTAGGAGGGACGTCTACGTTAGAAGGAAACTCACCTTTCTAGCCGGGAGAGATCCAGGGGTACATCGTTCCTGGACCATACAATTTTACCCTTAGGCACAAGGCGTACGCTGCACTCTACCTCACCCAGTGATCCAAACTTGGCCGCTTGGGACGCTGGAGACAACATGACGGGTGGACCTGGAACGACGGGCAAATATTTCTTATCATAGCTAGATTAGTCTGGTACTACTAATATGTCAGGCCGATGGGCTATAATTTAGCAAATCATACCAGTCCAGTGTTCAGATCTATTCAAACTTCCTAGCAAAGGAAAGCGTAGCCCACAGTAACGACCAATCAAGATAGCATTTCCAGGTCAGAGGAAATCCCCGGGGGAGGGGGGGTACTTGAGTTCATAGTGTATACAGGTATGTGCCGCGGTAAAGGCCCCGCCTTTTTCAGCCCCAGCAGCTCCCAAAGGCCCCTACTTTTTGCCTGAATCAGCTCCTGAAGGTCCCCTCTTTTCAGGCACCAGGCTCCCGAAGGTCAGCTCCTGAAGACCACATTTTTCAGGCTGTCAGCTCCCGAAGCTCAGCTTCCAAAGATGCCCCCATTAATAAGCATTCACATGTTTCTCTGACTTAATGCAGAAATCACATGTCCAACAATAGGATAAAGCAGCATCCTGTATTTTCCTTATGACTGCCATCACACGATTTACAGCAGACACACTGCTGAAAAGAGTTAATCCCCTCTGATCTGGGTAGCCCATTTGATATATAGATTTAAAACAAACATGAGAAATGCAATTAATACCAGCACTGACAAAACATGTGGAAGTCCCATAAGGGAAAATTCGGAGGTATGCCAGCCATTCTTTTCTCTGCAACCAACCACACAGGATTGGGCATGGTGAATTACCAGTGGTGGACGAATTACCAAGAAAGTAAATTTAAAAAGTAAATTCATGTTTTTTACATGACAGCTTCCTTTTCCAATTAAATAGATATTCAGTTTGCTTTCAAAAAGCTGGAATATTATGTGATAATGACCCTAGAATGCACCATTTCACTCCTAGTTTTAAAAAAATACAGGGGTAGGGGGGGGGGCATGCCCCCCTTCCCCCTAGCGGATATTACTGATAATCAGCTCCCGAAGGTCCCCTATTTTCATGTTAACCAGCTCCCGAAGGTCCCCAATTTTTACCTGCCGTGGCACACCCCCGTCGACTTTCAACTCAAGTACCCCCCCCCCCCCCCCCCCCCGGGAGGAAATCAAAGATACTGTATAGAATATTAATGAAAAGCTGAGTTCTAATCGAGGACCAAGAATCAAACGCTACATAGAATATATCAATAAGTCTACCTTTCTTGAGAATATGGACATCTGCCGTAATTTCAGTAAAGTCTAACAGTTGGACTGAGCAAGTGTAGATGCCAAGCTGTGCAGGCGACACCCGGCGAATAACGAGTGTTTTATCCGAGCTGAGGATCTTGTGCGCTGGATCGTCCTTGCGTGACCACAAGACGGCAGCATGAGGGTTGCTGTCCACCTCACAGGTCAGTGTGGCGTCGTCTCCAAGGTCTACTGCAGGGTGACTGGGCGAGTTCTTGAACCTGGGCGAGTCTGGTGATTATGGTAAGACAATAGGAGGACAATCAGTATCTTATCACTTCAGTGCACACACATATCCATGACCCTACAGTACTGTACATGTAGGCCTATACTGTGAGATTATCATTGAATGAAAAAAGATCCATTAAAATTTCTTTAAAAAATACCGTAACATTTCTAGTACAAGTACCCTGCGCAACTTTTGGGTTCTGAATTTCGACCATATTTGTCAATTAATTGATTTGGAAAAAAATCTTAAGAGCGCACCTCAATGATTTTTCTTTGTGCCGTCAGAACCCAAAAGAAGCCTATAGATTCAAAGATTTGCGCATCTACTTTTTCAAGAACTCGCTTTTGATCTAAGTGATTGAGGGGTAAAAGTGATCAATTAGGGCCTAGATTTTGATACATTTCTTTAATTGCATATGGCCAAAGTAAATTTTAAACAGTTACCAGAACTATAAATAAAAGTGTAGGCCTATGTATACCTCTGCAGTTACCAATAAATGATGAGCAGGCCTATAGGCCTATGGGTAGATACGTTTGATTACGTAATTGTGTATCAGTAAGCCTATTGCGTTGATTCAAAAGATCTGTTTGGTTAGGTTGAACCGTATTTTTAACTTCCATTTTTTCTCTTACATTTAGATCATTTGAGATGATTAGGGTAGGATATAGTGAAGGCAAATTGTCAAATTAGTTTCTGACATTACATCGCCGATTCATTAGTAGATATAAAACAAAAGAATATCCTTACAGTGGACACTGAGGAGATGACTATTCTGTGTACTGCCCACTTTGTTGGTAGCCTCACACATGATCTTCTTGGAGTGGTGCTCCCTGCCCACATTGTACAACGTATATCGCTCACTGGCGGCACCAGGTATAGGGCTCCCCTCCATGAACCATCTGTAGATAGCAATATTAGTTATGATGAATCAAATAAACTTACCACCATGCATATCAGTTATGTTGAATAGTTGTATACCGGTAAATAGTAACCAACCCAAACCATGTGACACTATAAGGCAGATGGATTCTATAAGGCAGATGCATGAGTTAGAAATGGATTTTCCAGGCCAAGGAAAACAGGATTAACTAATCTGGTTATAATTATATTCATGTAATTGTAAATTAAAATGTTCCTACTTAGATTATTAAAAGCCTATATTATAATCTATCAGTTAGCTGACTTGTGCCTCTCATCTCCTTGGAATATATATCTCACTTCACTTGGTGCTGGTTCACAGCACACTCAGACCCCGTCTTCCTAGATTACTCAAGTCTTAATTTGAAATCAGTCTAGGCTCAGGACCAATAGAAGTCCCTCCAAACTGAGGGAAATCCAAAGGATGCCTCTCACTCATGACTACAAACTCTTATTAGGACGATAATTCTTGGCTTTCTCTGCAGGGCCAGGAAAGCCATGAATAGCGCAGTAGGCGTCCAACCACTCTTATCTGATCTGAGAGCCTAGACTGATGTGATATTCCTACTTCCTCGAGACACTCATCTGCTAACCAGTATTTATATCACATTTTCCCTGCAAAACCTTTCCTTTTTTTACACAAGTGAGGACAGGACATATGTGATGTGTTTCAGGAAAATGAGTCATAAGTTATTTATTCATAAGATATCTTTGTTGGAATATTCTAATATCTATGCATTTCTAAGATCATCTTATGGAGTATATTTAGGTACTTTATTAGTAGTTATCCACACAACCCAAAAATATTGATAACTTATTTTTTCAAAAATAAAGATATCAAACTTAAAATATAGAAACACTACTTTGATGTCCGATTGTTTACTACCATTAGAATGGGCTTGATCTCATCTTTTCAAATATGATATTATCTTGCGACTTTTGTGACTCATTCCCCTGTAACATATCACATCACATATACAGAAGAGACTGCTGACGTCATCCAGGTAGTACTTACTTCCACTCGAGGTTGTTTGGGTTGGCTGTGGCGGAGCAGGTGAAGACCACAGTGCTAGACTCCCTCACCTCCCTCATAGGTTCCACCATGATGGACACTATAGGTGCATCTGCAGAACACAGCAATGGTACAACAGTTTAGTCCACATAACTTGATAGAAGCGTGGAAGGGGACAATGAAGAGGTAAAACATTTATTCCTCATTACAATGTAGAGGATTGACAGATCTATACATTTTATACAGGAATAACAAAAATGTTTGCCACGCCCACTCGTTCAGAGTGGGTTTTGTTGAGTTATAATACACATATTACAAAAGATATAATATTGTGAGAGTAAATGATTTTGTAGTTGATTAAGTGATGAATGAAAGGATGGTACCTGGCTATGTAATTTACACAATGTTTTAACATAAGGAGTGAGAAGGATTACACTGCTAAAGCAAGAATTAAAGATGAAAATAAGACTTGTCACTCATAATTAAGGCGTCTACTTACAGAGGACGTCTAGTTCTACACGTTCCACCAGATCATAGCTGACCATCGCAGAGTTTTTTGCATGACACTCGTAGTGTGTCTTCTCGCCCCTACGCGCCGTTATATTCAGTGAGGCTGGAAACACAAACACCAAGTGATCTCTTATAACTCTAATACAAGTAGGGAATGAATGGAGAAAACATTTTCTCAAAATAAAGAACCTTACTATAACTTTAGCTCTACTTGTGGTAGAGAGATGATTCAAACACCAAGATTTATCTTGAGTAGAATTACTTCTGATGATGAGTTACTTTAGTATATCAGATGTCACTACAAATACTGAAGACTACCATTCCTGAATTCTCAATTCACCAGACACAAATAATAAAGCAATCATTACCTGTAGAGTTCTCCATCTTCCCCTCTTTCTCAACGTAGGAGAAGATGTCTCCAGTAGCAAGGGTGCCCTCCTTGTACCATGTGATGTTGGCTGCGGGCCGGCCGTTAGGGGCAGTACAGGTCAGGTTGGTGGGCACATCAGCCACTACCTCCACACGTTTCCTACCCGTGTTGGGCATAGCCTTGCCTCCAGCCACAACTGGCTGCTGACAGGGATCTGAAACAATTAATTAATCAATTAAAAATTCGATTAATTTATTTATTTTCTTTCAAGTGATCCCTTTTTATTGGTGGGTCATCCAAGATACCTCTGCAGGGTCGCCGCAGGGCCTGCAAAAGCCCCCTTGAGGAATCTCCGGAATTAGCTCTAAAGAATCTCCAGGATCTCCCGTGATCTCCGTAGTTCCTCCGGCCGCCGATAGGGTCTACATATCCAGGACTGCTGCTATTCTCCGCTTATATTAGTTAATTATTTTATAACTAATTATTGGTTTATGCTACATATTCTGGGGTTCGACCATCTTACTTATCGTATATTACTCTAATTTATGATGAAGGTTATACTTATTTACTCATTATATTTGTTTGTATATTCCTGATTCATATTACAAACACTTTGAAGTATCTGTTCAAGTTTATATGATGACCTTTCCATTGAATCGTTTGTACAAAGTATTATCTCTATATTCTATTCTTCCCGGAGAAGCATTTCAAAACAGATTATTTATTGTCCACCCTACGAAGAATAGTTCTTTCCCCCACTACCTTTGCTAAAGATATTCATATATTATTCTCGCGGAAGTAATCTATACAATCACGAATATATCATTATCAAATATCGACTAGCATTACGCCTGGAAGAGATCCAGAGGCGAATACACAGTCGTGCAACAATGGCACATCACTTAGTGGAAACAACATAATAGGCAAGAATCACAACATACAGATACCGAGTATTTATGATGTTCAGCCTTATTTACCAGAATTCACCGATTTTCTTATAGCTGCAGATTGTACATTTTCTGCCACTCTGCCCCATTTACTACTGCTGGATGGTGACAGATCTAAACGTTTAATCAATTAATTGATCTATTTGTTTATTTATAAAGCGTTCCAGTTTATCCCTTTCCGTGTGACACATGCAGAACTGTTGACAGAAGGTGGGTATGCATGTACAGTGGATAGAGCAAGCTGGTGGCAAGGATCTAAACCATTTAATTCAGTTATTTACTTTATCTAAGGCTGTTGGTGATCACATGAAAAACTCATTTGTAACTGGACTTTCATTTTTCAGTATCATCTACTTTAGAAAAAAAAAGATAGTATTGCATGTGATGCGGGTATATATGAGCAAAGTCGAGCAATCAATCAATCAATTTTTAATTTCAATTTCCACAAATTAAAATGCAAAAGTAAACCGAATTATTGGGAATTTAATGTTCTATTTTGGATAATATACAAAGTGATAGCTATCCATAACAGCCTTATGGAATAGGGGAATAAGCCCTCAAATCAAACCAAGCAGATTTCAAGGTATGTACTCCTTCTTTGTGTAGCCCAACAATACTAGCTGGGGAATTGTCATCCCAGTATAAATCAAAATATTTAAACAAAACAAATTATGGCTAGTATAAGGGCGTATGATCTGTGAGTGAGATATAACAGCTAGGGCTCTGCAGTTCGTTTATATATATGGCCTTGTCTTAATTAATTGATTAGTTAATTAATATATGTTTTAGATAGCTTACTAACAGAGACCATGTTCCATTGGTGAATTTTGGAACCTCTGCTTCATCGATAACTTTTATTATGCTATGTTTGTGAATTGCAATTGTACATGTTTCGACGAACGGACCCATACATATACAGGCCAACCGTCATCTCTGATTACTATCAATATTTGTAAGCAAGCGAAAATGTTATTAAGTAGGGACAGAGACCAAGGAAAGCTGTCCACTCCCGTCCTATGTCTTCCTGGTCAGTTTTCCTTTATATAAGATAACCATTACCCTTATAGAAAGGAAAACACTTAGGCCTTATCATTCAATGCCTAGACATGGTAGACGAGTGAGTGGGTCCACAACCCTAGGTCACATTTCCTTTCTAAAATAACGCAAAGCCTTCCGCTCTGATATTGACGGAGAATTTTGAGGAATTTAAACCAAATATGGCCACACACACAAAAATAAAATAAAGATAAATTAGTTATATAGAATATAAAATTATATAGAAGTTACATTCGCCAATATTTTCGACAGGATATTTGTGAAAATAAAACTGATAAGATCTTTCCTATATGATATCGCTGAATCGCTCCAAGTGTCAATTTTATATTTGCGATCTCTTAAACATAAAAGCATTGGCAACAATTATGGCAGAAGAGTGAGAGCGCCATTCAACCCAGCTCAAGTTTCTTGTTTATCTTAATTTCGCGGCTACATTCATTTCGCGAATAAATTATTTCTAAAATTTCATTCCGCGGTTATTTTACGCGGTTTCATTACCATTGTTCCTCACATTACATAATGATGCACTGACATTAATTTTCGCGAATGTAGCAAAATTTCGCTGCCCCTTTTCGCGAAAATGTCAATCTAAACAGTATACTGAGCGAGTAAAGAGGCGGAGGGAGCTGCTTGTTACACTGAAGGTACAGGGAGCTAGCGGCAGCAGGATATTTCACAGACAATGTGAGATACCGTTACACAATCACTCAACATCTCACCACGGCTGCACGGCCCTCCTGCTAGCCCTGGTGGAATGCTAGCTAAATGTTTACACGAGCTATCGTAAGGGCTCTGATAAACGCCTTGCAACACTTGCAGGCCAATCACAAAGTGGCAATCTCCAGGCAAATAGGTTTAATCAAGGAATGATAACCGTGATTAGAACTACTCAATGGCACTACTGGTACAGCAACACCTCTATTTGTGGACACCTCTCTTATCCGGACACCTCACCATTACAGTTAGGGTCAGTCCATCTCTGAATTAACACAGGACACTTTCGGATCATTCTGGGGCAGTGGAAGTATGATAATAAGGAAATTAATCACGAGCGACCGGAGCCCCTATATATATTGAATACAACGTAACAGCCCACTTTCCTAAAAAAAATGGTTTGACACTAATGACGGATTTGGACACATATCAGACTCAATGGGAATCATTTAAAACTAAATTTATGTGCATTAAACATATTAGACAAATGTATATCAGGACACTAACACGTCCTACCTAATCGTATTAGACAACTTGGTAGTCCTCGGGTATCCCTCAACATCCGACAACAGTACATTCAGTTCTAGCACCCCTCAACAATCTGGACACCCCACGGATACAGATAGATTCCAGTGAAACCTCTTATATCCAAACACCTCGTTATTGCAGACATTCAGGTCTATAGTCATAAGAGTGCTTTATAAGAGAGGTTTTACTGTAAAACGTGTCTAGTAAGTGCAGTGTGTATAAATCAAAGTTAGATTCCCAGCTATTCTAGAAACAGTTGTTCCCATTTTCTCATTTATCCTAACTGTACCTTCTTTTTTTAATTTGATACTCTATCAGGTTGTGATTAGTTTAGCTTTGCATCTTATCTTCCTTTTCCTTTTGTAGTTTTAGTACAACCATCTATTACTGAGAGAAAACATGCCAACAGGTGCTGTACCCTAAATAAATGTACATTTTGAGGGTGTTCTGTTAGGGACAAGTGTGCTCCTGCTTCAATTAGCTTTTTGGTAAAAGAAAACCAAACGAAAATGGGCAATCAAGGTCAATTGTATTGGGTGGGGCAAGATTTTGTAGGTAGGTAGGTAGGAATGGGGAGGGGGCGTTGGAAACAAACCTATATAATTTTATTACTGGCTAGGGTACTGGCTTAGAGAAGAAGCGCTTTTTGGCAAGTCCACGTACGGCAGGGTGGTTTTAACCAACTGCACTCATGTATTCATGGATCTGAAGCCAACACTTTATATCATTTCATTCCCCTGTCCCAAATGTTCTGTGCAATGGAATAATGACATTATGGAAGAATGTTATTGTTTATTTTGGAGGAATCCTCAATGATTTTTATCCTAGTTTATATTACATACTCTTTCCAGCACAGGGGTTTAATTTGAAGCTTTATGGTGGTGAATGACTCGCACACTACACACATATATATCTAGGTCTAGGATTCACATTCATCACATTAACACTTAGCTTTAAACCAATGTAAACAATAGCTCACGTACAATCAAATATGATGAGATACTAATGACAGGGGTGGGCCCCCCTGCATGGTGAGTTTCTATATGGAAGGGCGAGGCCTTCAGACATTGCACGAAAAATATTTTTACTTGGACTCTGTTACCAATGTCTCTTATTATCATCCAGTACCACAGCTACCTTTAAATAGTTATTCACAGTATATAAACTTTCTGGGACACTCCACATTTGCGCATTTCTTCTAAGCTCAACACACACAGTATCCTCTCGTGATATTGTGTCAAGATCCTGTAGTTCCCAGATTTGTTTGTGAGTATAGACATAGATTATCTATGGCATATACTATATGCCTACTCTCTCAGCATCATATGCTTCCAGTCTTGCCTGTTATTAGATATTTTCTTCTGTTTTTTTTATCCAGTTAGAACTATTCGTCAATGAAAATGAGCTTCAGTTCCAAAGCAAAAGCCACTTCTTCCTCTTGGGAGTTTTGGCGTGAGGGTTGACGTGGCAGTGGATATCAGACTATAGAGTGCATGCATTTGTCGCAAGTCATACATATCCCTTTCTCTCACATAGCATTTATTGTGTTTATGATTGAGGGCCCGGGAGAGGTGCTCTGAACCTGACACCATTCCCCACTGCTCCTGATATTATGGTTCTCAGATACTTCCCAGGAGCAAAGAGCCTATAACTTACACCTCTCCTGACCTTAGTCCACCCAGTAGCCCAGGGTCTCAGGGACCCAGGTTTTGCCAACAGAGCACTCTCAGGGGAAGAAGGGAATATAATACAAAAAGGGAAGGGTCAGTTCCTCTGAGCCAAAAGTTACAAACAGTATCTAGAGAAAGGTTAAACTGGTTCCCTTTATTTTCCCCTAGGGGAATAGCTTTCTGAGAAATTTAGGGAATTAACAAACCTTAGATATTCAGTGTCATAAGATAAGAATTTAATTTTTAGAATTTTGAGAGACTTACCCGTTAGGTAGTAAGTTGATTTAAAATGATGATATCTACGAGGCAACTCGAGAGTTGGCGAGAAGGTATTTAAAGAAATTTGTGACATTAGTGGATCTATTCTAATGAGAATTCATTTCTACAGAAACGGAAACTATGATCATCGACACAGCAGAATTATGGAATATAATGTGTTTTTAATAAAAAATCACAATATTGTGGAAGTATGTTTTTTTCAATATTAAATACTCTAAATGCACGAAGTGACAAATCAAATATTGCAAGAATACAGGAAAAGGTTTGTGGTTAATTGTCGGGTTAATTGTACTGTTAATGCAGCTTAATAACACAGCTTTTAAAACGTCCGAGCATACATGGCATATATAAAAGTGGTGCAGGATCCAGGAAGGTATGGTACAGATAGAGACATATGGGATATCAAACAGAATACACACAGAGTAGCCAGCATAAAGTGGAGACAAATGTGGAGGAAGAGATATAGACAAAGACAACACAGAACACCTAGCGGAGTGGGCGGCTACTAAGAGCCCTTAATGTATCACCATGGTTACCACTAGCCGCCGCAGCGTGTCACTGTATTCTGGGTAAGTATCATGTGACCCTCTGTGTCAAGTGGCAGATGGAGAGGTCCACTGTCTACAGTATAGTCCACATAACTTGATGCTGCTCACCTTTACAGTTAAGTAGTGAGATCTCAAATCACATGTACAGTATAGCCCACATAACTTGATGCTAATAACACGTATAAGTAAGTTGATGAGTGTGGAGTTGATGTGTGTAGAGTGACATTTGAGAATTTGTAGATTTATTCAAATACAATATTTGGTTATAAATGGTGGAATTTGGAGAGAGATGTGACGATTTTTGGAAGTATTAAAAATACTGATTTTGGCACAAATACAGATAGGCCTATGGGCGATATTCATTAGATTTATTATATTATACGCTTTATTACATACGTATGTGATTACAGAGAGCCTGATTCGGGGGTGCGATTAGAAATCTCGTATCACATACGTATGTGATTACAACCGAACTATTTTCGAGCATCACATGACTTGATCTGACCAATGAGAAGCCAGAATTAAAATTGTCTGCTTGACCTGCTTTTTCAATGCCGGCACGGCCGTACGTTCGCTAGTTCAAGTGACCAGCAACAAACAGCAAGATGTGTATTTGCCAGAGCTAACATCAGCGGCGAAAGTTTTATTCTCCATGTTGAGAAGTAATTTGAGAAATATGATATGTATTGCTTATTTATTGTCTAAATAAAGACGAAAGTTGTGGTTTGTTGACAATTTTTGTGAACGTATCATGAATTGGTAACCAGGGAGAGAAAAAGTAATCCCCACTTCGAAGAATAAGAATCTAAATATGGCGAGACCTATGGAAATAAAATAACTAAATAGCTTCAAAATCCAGAAAATATACGATTATTTAAAGAATTATTCAGTCGTAGATGGTCAGATTTAAATGAATCGGTGGAAAGAAACGCCTAGAGTAAGTGAACAATCTGCGTAGTAATATCAAGTATTTCCGGTTAAATTGACTTCAAAGATCGCCGTCATGGCCAAAGATCGATGGAAATCAGGGTAAAATGCTATTAAAATTGTGTTAATCTTGTTGATCGACGTCGGGTCAAAGCGCACTCCACCCCTTCGGGGTGTCGTGCACTTTGACCCTCCGTCTCGATCGATTTGACATCGACATCGGGCTATTCGGTATATGTATAGTACTCCAGTTTGCTTTCGGTCTTTCATTTTCTCTCTTTTAATTTCTCTACTTTCTTTCTTGCTCTCTCATTCTTTTTTACATTGCACAATCACTTGCATGCAAGGTAACAATTGACATAATGTAACAATAATGACTGATATTGATACAATATAGTGTTAATACGGTACTTACATTTGTTAATATTATACGGTACTTACATTTGTTAATACGGTACTTACAATATAGTGTTAATACGGTACTTACATTTGACATAGACTTTGGCAGGTTTACTCCGGAGTCCAGGTGAGGAGGCTGTGGCTATCACCTGGCACTCATACACTGCATCATCCTCTATCTGTACATTAGAGATCATCAGGTTCCGCTGGCCTGTAATAATGCATACCAGATACTATAGATCTATACTGTATACACTTTCATATATAACAACATATAACAATTTAGCCAATGTCTGGTTCATTGTCCGGGCATATATTATAGGACTTTTGAGTGACATTGAGGAAAGGAAAAGGGCCCTGGCTGTTGGTAATGCCCAAGTTGAAACAGAGGGTGTTGTCAACAACAGGGCCCAATGCTTGTCCTATATCCATTGTTGGGAAGTGCCCATGGCATTGTAGTCCTGGCTTCAGCCGAGTTCAGGGGGAAACTATATCCCCAAAATAATCCCAAAGATATAGACTAAAGTGGATATAGATTAAATCAATTATTTGGTAATGCCTTTTTTTCCGTAACTGAATTAAATTGCCAATAAGAATATTAAAGACAATATCTATTAATCAATGAACGACACCTTACCCATATTCTCATTGCCAATGATGGAGTAGCGCTTGTAGGAGTCAATGTCCCCAAGACCAAAGCCATCTCGCGTCCACTGTACAGTACTGATGAGGTTGGCCACTGTACACTCCAGTATGACAGTCTGCCCTGATATTATCTCAACGTCCTCAGGCTCCTCCTCAAACCTCTGTAGTCCAGTACCTGCAGCAGAAACTTTATAAGTCAACTTAAAGTACACCATAACAGGGAATCTATAACTATAACAGTTTGCTTTTTTTGAAAACGTATCGCAGCAGCGAAATTTTCTGTGTCAATAAACACGTTAAAAAAACAACTATATATATCTGTCTAAACCCTACAGGTGATATATCAGGTTTATTACAAATGATATAAATGTTAACACTTGAAACTATACCATCCAACACTGCAGGACTTTAGTGCAAAGGCCACATCCCTCAAACCTACTGCATGAAAAAATGCTCAATCGCAGGCTGATAGCGTCACACTCAACCTTATGAGACCAGGTCCCTTTATATACGGTAAAACATGAAGAGCAGTCATATATGGATGTGCCGTGGAATATTCAAGTGGTCGGTACACAAAACCCTTATGTCTGGGTATATATAGTTATATCGAGTATTAACGATTAAATGATTTGTGAAATGGTGGTGATTACAGAAAGAACGCTTGAAATAAAGTTTGCTTTTTATATTTTGCATTGCTCCTGTCCACTCCTGTCCTGTCTTAATTAAAAGTGTGACATTATTGTTTATATGTTCGTTATGTGTTTTTTCTGGCTTTAATGTAAGCAAAATAGTATTGTTATCATCGGTGTTTATAATTGATTAAAAGGTAGTGGAAACAGACATGGGATCATATTTCCCATATTCTTCCACATTATGTAATAAATTTCATTGCATTACATTTAAGTGTTCAGGAGAAAGGGGCAACATCAATAAAAGTAAAGTTTCTAGCGAGATGGATGATTTCAGGATAATAATATAATTAAATTCAGCTTTAGGGCCAAACATATGACGTCTCTTCTGATAATAAGGCAGGCGTTGGCATGGCAACAACTTGAGGACTGTCACCATCCTTGTCACCTTGTCACATTACTGATAACGCAGACGGTGTGTGTGTCTATACATGTGTGTGTGTGTATATAGAGGGGGGGAGGGGTAACAGACAGATACCGTAGGGGGAGAGCCAGGTACAGTCTATTCCATCTATGTTGGTGCCGCTAATCGATTTGTATCAGTTTTAGAGAGCAATGGCAGTGGCGTAGCTAATGTAGCCTCAAGGACGGGGAGATGGGGCACACATTTCTTGCAACAATCCTCCAAACCCCTGGGCGGAACCTTGGCCAAATGATCATTAGATTGGTTAGGAAAGAATGGAACAAAAGGGGGCCAACTTTTTGTTTGGAATCGATGTTTTTAACTGAAAATACAGCTTTAAGTGGGGCGGGGGATCAGTTGTTTTACGCCCTGTTTTGACACCATACTTTTCATATAGTTGGTCCTATCAGGCCGATAGAGGAAACATGCTAACAGGGCACAATACCCTGCTGTTTTCGAATATTAGCAATGGTTCTTTTACATGCGTATAGCTTTAAGGGGGAGGCAAGGACATCGTGCTCTTTAGAACCAGAGTAGTCAATAGCAATCTGTGGTGTAGATGAGGTAGATCTATGAATGCTGCTCAAGTTTAATGCCTCCCTTCTCCTTCTAAGGTTCTTGCCTTCAGTGCGTTCATGTCTTCAGTGCGTTCATGCCTTCAGTAACATCAAAACACCATAGGCGCCTTGGAACAACTCACCACTTAGCAGTAGCAAAGATTCTCCATACTTAAGTAAGTATGGAGAATCTTTGGTAGTAGTTAGGTGTTATTACACCCCTGTGCTGTTGCTTCCTATACCTTCAGCATTGTATGTCACACTTGGTCAAAGTGGTGCATAACATGTGAGTTTTGTCACCCTGGGGACATACAACAAGTAGGTCCGCCCAAAACGTAAATTACTTCTTTTATTTTTAATTATTTATATTTTTTATTTATTAATGGGGTGTAATAAATATGGAACCGAACAAAGCTCGGGTGAAGTCTGTACACTTGTTAGTGACCTCGGGAGCACAGAAGATCTCGGGCTAACGCCCTCTAACTTCCCGCGCTCCCTCGGTCAATAACAAGTGTACAGACTTCCCCCTTGCTAGGTTCCATCTATTTATGCCACACTAAGTCATATCTTTTTTTTATTCTGAGGTCATATGGAATGAACTACTCTCCGGAGCTACTATAGCCTCATCTAGTAATATGAAATGGAATTTATTACACCCCTGTGCTGTTGCTTCCTATACCTTCAGCATTGTATGTCACACTTGGTCAAAGTGGTGCATAACATGTGAGTTATGTCACCCTGGGGACATACAACAAGTAGGTCCGCCCAAAACATAAATTACTTCTTTTATTTTTAATTATTTATATTTTTTATTTATTAATGGGGTGTAATAAATATGGAACAAAGCTCGGGTGAAGTCTGTACACTTGTTAGTGACCTCGGGAGCATAGAAGATCTCGGGCTAACGCCCTCTAACTTCCTGTGCTCCCTCGGTCAATAACAAGTGTACAGACTTCCCCCTTGCTAGGTTCCATCTATGTAGTCTCATTATACAGGCGGGGTGGGAGAAATTGGGAGACTTGTATATACTCTGCACCCCCATCATTGCCCCACCAGACATAGAGTAATAGAAACAGATGAGAAGCTCCTTATGACCCTGTACCCCCCCCCCCCACGCACCCCACCCCCCATCCCGCCCTATTACTCTAAGCTTCAATACACATGAAACCCCTTCATAAGTAGTATGGAATAGACACTGGTAAAAATACAGGGGGCAGTAGGGAGGGGTAAAATATGAAAGGTAGGCAGGCATACATGCAAAAATAATAACGAATGTTTTTTGGGGAAAAAAATGAAATTCTGACCATACAATTTCTCCCAAATGTACTCCCACTGATTTCAAGACAAATATTTCGATGACCAAAAATGAATCAGCTCAAATTTAAGTCAATTTTTCAAAACCAAAATTTGGAGAATCAGTTTTTGTTGGTAAAAATTTAGACGAAATATGGTTGTAAATGTTTGAATTTAGGGGAGAATTAATACTTTTTGGAAGTTTTCAAAAATACTGATTTTGATATACGAGACTTGCATCCCTACTGCACCTAGACCTAACACTACCACATACAGGGTTGGGGTGAGGCAGTTGTGGGGGGAGGGGGGGGGGTACGGCCGGGAGAGACGAGGGATACAGCAACCCCCACCCCCACCACACATACCTACACACATGTGTCTCTCCGTGGAGTCAGGTTTACAATAGAGCGTGGGAATCTCTACCCTCGGGTTGTCATGGCAACAGGAAACACTGGCAAGCGTGGAAGGTGACATGCGTGTCATCTTCTGCGCCCGCGGGGGTCACATGTTCAATTACACGGCGTTCTGGGT
Source organism: Sthenelais limicola (assembly GCA_942159475.1). NCBI lineage: Eukaryota > Metazoa > Annelida > Polychaeta > Phyllodocida > Sigalionidae > Sthenelais > Sthenelais limicola. Next base: position 39,634,128 of record OW804102.1, read on the forward strand.
GTAGAAATGATACCGTATTTCCGAGAACAAAACTAGCCCCGCTTCTACTTCAATTAACCTCCGTCCTGATGTTATGTAACATTGCGTAATAGTATTTCAGCTAATCATAATATCATTAATTAGCATCAGTTAAATATCCATATCATGTTTCAAAACTTATGGTATTTTAATTATACTAATAATGAGATAGCAGTAACCGACGGATTGAACATGATTGCAGAATTTAGAACAGCCACTGAACCAGCACTACAAAGTAAATTGAATCGTTGTGAACTGATTTCTTAAAACCGTATTGAACCGTACGGTTCTGTTCATACTACTACAAATGCACATTGTTGCGCTTCTGTTCACACTACACCCAGTAAATGTTTGAATTTTGAGAGATTGGTCTGCTTATCAGTAAGCTGAATTAAAACTATGATTTTTTCCCGAGGCAACTGCCAATTCGCTTCGGTTCTGAAACACTTTGGCAGAATGAGAAATAACTTTCCAAAAAGCGAAGTGTATATCAAATCGACTTCTAGAATTAAGGTAGCCTTGCTTCTCTTTAGAAGCGCTTTGAGCTGTGGCCAGGAAACTCCTCCCACACAGCTGCATATGCGAGGAAATACGGTAAAGGCAAAAGCAATGAAGTCAAAGATACGTACCTAACGTTGTAAGCGCAACGAGAACCACACATAATACGACCAAAGGATGGTAATCCATTTTTGGTACAAGTTCTGAAGATGAAAAGAAAAAAAGTTTAAATTAGACAATTATTTTCACAGGAGGTTGCAATGATATGTGAAAGGAGTCCCTAGTAACGATACTGGGAGGTCCAGGGGTGGAGGATTGTTTAAAGGATATCAGCGCCAATAATGATAATAGCAAATAGAGAACTAGGAAGAATGGTATTCTTAATTAAAAATGGTATCGGAGGTCTTTAGTATAAGAAAGATTGAGGCCCAAAATAAAAGGAAAATACATGATGTTTGGTTTCTGCAGTTATGAAGAATGTTTCTTGTGTGTGTGTGTGGGGGGGGGGGGGAGAGAAACATTATAAAAGTAGGGTAGGGTTGTTCCAGGCAGGATGAAATGGAAAGACTATTTTTTGCATATAATATGATATTTGCTGAATGCATGAAATTAATGTTGGCAGTCAGGGGCGGATCCAGGGTTTTCAAACGGTGGGGGCGCCATGACAGCCACCCCTCCCTCTCCCTTCATACGGAAGAGTCATTGAGACAATCATTTACAAATACCTCCCCCCCCCCCCCCCCCTCCCTTCCCCCTGACAATGAATCGCCACTATAGTTTTTGCGTACATATATGTTTGGCTGCTTAGAGTAAAATCTATTTTACCCGAAGGTGGTTGTCACTATTCTTTTACCATTCCAGCTAAAACACATGCAAGGAAATTATTTGTCAACATGAAACACGATACTTTCGCAGTCAGAAACATCTTGAGAGAATGAATGATGCACCAAAGGGGGTTTGGGTGAAATTTTTATTTGTGTTTTCAAAGAGGTTGGAGGCATTGGCAATGTGGCTTCCCTCTCCACTCGTGAGATCATTGGACGTCTATACAAATAAACTCAGGGAGCGAGGCTTTTTATGGTAGACACATCACATCTTGTTAACATTGATGTAACCACAAAGTGGTTAAGCTGATAGCCAGAAGGTGGTACCGTATACAGTAGCCTGATATTACCGCCGAATGTCAGACGAAGCCTAGACCGTGAGAATGCATACAGTCTAGGCTCAGAGTCCACTGAGTCCCTTCAAACTGAGGGGAAATTACTCGATCTGGACCACAAACTCCCATTAGATGGCCTACTCCAGGGCCGGGAAGGCCAATAGTGCACCACTGACATTCCGATTTTATCTGATCGGATAAGCCCTGAGCCTAGGCTCATTTTAATTTTAAGTAATTAAATTACAGTCTAGGCTCAGAGTTGTGAGTCCCTCCAAACTGAGGGAAAGCCTCTTGCTCCAAATCACATGATGCCATTAAAATCCGGTCAGGAAAGCCATTAAAGCAGTAGGCGTCCAATCACTGACATACCATTCTCATCTGATCTGAGAGGCTGTGAGTCTAGATTGTTTAATGAAAAGTATCAAATTATAGCGATTCTTCAATATACTTAACTGTTATATAATATTACAATTTCAGGTAACCGTATATCCAAGTCGATTTGATCTCAACTATTTTCCTGTATTTTCTTTCGACTTCCTCATTGAAGACCCGATACTTTCACAAGTGGCCTACCATAACAACATCTATAGGAGTCACTCAGTCACCTTAGCAGGGTTTTCAATATCCAGGTTGATCTCGACCCAACACTTACCCAGTCACATAGAATAGCCTACAGCTGTGCTGATGCAAAGCATGTGTAGCTACATGTTGTGTAATAACTGTAGAATCACATCAAACTTGTTACATGCCACCCTGACATGTGGCCTAGAGAGCCCCACAAACAAACACCCTCCTCCCACGGGGGATACGGTTCCTTTCATCATAGTGTCTGAGGGATCGGGCTAGGGCTCTTGTGTAAATGGACGCCGCCTGGTTAATTAGTAAAGTTAATCACTGCCAACACATGGGGTCTACTATTGCTCCCACTAGCTGGACATATAGGTATAGCCTACCAGCATCAGGAAGAGATCGATTATTGGGGTGATAGGTGGGGGATATCATCCGGGTAGGTTCAAGAAGGCACCTTAGATAGAGTGTTGATTCAGTAATAGCACCAACCTATATGCTTCCCAGACCATGAACAAAGATTGAGAATATGATTGTAACATTATTTTAATCATTCATCAAAATCCACAATAAAATTATTTCGAGGTAGTGGGTATTACTCTGTCTCAATGATTGAACCCACCAATTTTTAAGGTTTTTATTTAGTTCATGAATGTCCTTAAAATAAGATTGTTTAATCTCCACCCCCCTCCCTCAGTGTAGGGTGGTTGGGGTTGGGGGTTGGGGTGAGGGCAAAAACAAAGGAGTTCTTACACAAGTTTTAGCAAGGACAAAACAAAAACAAAAGTTTTAGCCACCCTCCCCAAGCAAGCTAGATCCACTACACATAAATCTCTACCAGGAACACTGAAGCCACCATTCCAGAAATGCACCCAAGATGTAACATTCTGCCCAACACAAAGCCGCCACATACATCATTACCATCCCCACCCTCTGTAAGAGAGGCATCCCCCACATTACAAATGCCTACATCTTAGTAGAATGTCTATTGAAGCAATTCCAGTCATTGCGATGCACGCATGGTTGGTTAGAACAATAAATTGTCTCTTATTACTTATGTTAAGCATGCCCTTGATATAACTCCAGAGGAATACCGATGTCCAGGTCAGATTATTCAGGTTATTTACGATGATTCAATCCATGCCGATGGTTCTATCAGGGATGTGTAAAACAACTGGAGTATAGACAATGACTATGTCAATGTGCAAGATTGGCCTCAAAAGTTCAACTCTTTTGTTCTGGTTCACAAGCATTGACAGCAATTGTATGAATTTCATTTTGTTCAATTTTGATTTTGTGGGATTATGTCCTGTGGGATTTTGTCTACGGATTATGTCCTGTGGGGATTTTGACCGGATACATTTTCTTAACCAGGGTTATACAGCTGTTTTCCCACTGGTGCCTGGGTCGGGGGCGGAGGTGCAGCCGCCAGCTATACTGCATTTTAGCAGGGATTACATTGATTTATAATTATAAACCAAAGATATATATGGTTCAACTGAAGCAGAACAGTTGGATCTGCCCTATTATATAGGTATACTGTCCCTCTCTACTACTTACATTCCACTAGCCCAGTAGTTAACCGAGTGAGTAGTTGTATTAAAGGTTATTTCCCTTTCACACTGTTACAGTCTATGTTGTGACCTTCATCGGGAGAATGATTCCACTGAGATGTTTTCATATAGATACCTTTTAATTTAGCTTGCGAAAAACTGGCGATGACGCAATCATAATAATAATCTCACAGTAATAGTGTAGAAATTGAGAAGGGAAGCGATTTATTTTATTCTATAATTCCATTGACTTGACTTGAGAAGAAATGATGTGAATTAATCGTGAAAGTCTTGGTTTACATAATAAAGCCCCCCCCCCCCCCTCCCCTCCTCCCCCAAAACAACAACAAAATCACAAAAATCATGCATATCTATATAATCATATTGTAAAGGTGTGAGGTTCGGTCGTGGTTAGAGATCAAGAAGCAATTCTATTCTGGGTTTGGTGCAAAGATAGCCTTTTAATCAATCTTAGAACGTAATTGTGTTGACTGTGTAAAGTATCCGGCACAGAGTGGTAGCAAGGAGTCAACTCTAATTTTCAGGTGATATATAATTCCTAGCTATCTGAGTATAGATTGGGTTGGTTATAAATCATGTAAATGGTTCAATAGTCGTGAATTTGAAATCAATTCGAAATAAAATAGGTTTCTATATATATATATTTTTAAATCTCTGCAGCAATTGTGCGTCTGTGGGTTATGTTGGTATAATCTGCCCATGTTCTCACCTGAGCACAGACGCTGGCACATAATCTACAGTGAGTGGCGGCACACCTGCACTGTATTCATCCCTGCGTCCATTCAATTGATTCATTTCCTGCAAGCGAGCTGTACCACTCAACAAGCAATCAGCAAGTAATATTGGATGATTGCTAGAACTCGGAAAGAGTCGCACTAGTACCGCTTCAGTCTGTGCAATCGCGGCGGTTAGCGTTAATAGGTAGGCACAACAATAATTGACTTTATAAAACCGGAGAGGGGACGATTGACGAATGGATGAATTCAAAATCAGGCAAGAAATTAAAAGTAACTATAACACGTACCATGTCTCAGCCCTAGATGATACCGTGGGGAAGGTTTAATATATAAAGTTACATGTGAATCATTCTATTACACATGATTTGATCGTTAATATATTATTTGTCGTAAAATATACTTGTCAAATATTACAGACTAGGCCCAAAGTTGAGAGAGTCCCTTCAAACGGAGGGAAAGCCTCGATCTCGCCTCAAACCGCAAAGTGCCATTATAATTCCATTAAGACCGCAAAATGACTCTCTCTATAGCAAGAAAATAATTTTATGACCTAGAGATTTAAAGAAATTATCAAACTAGCAAGCGTAGAAGTATAATTTCTGAAATCGACAGCTAGGAATATCTGAGGTTATATATCATATGATATTGCGTTGGTTCAAGAAAATCTTCAATCATGTTAAACTGTATTTTGGACCTCATGTTTGTCTTAAATCTGGGTTATTTGAGAGAATAGGCGAAGGCGAATTTTACACCTTCAGGCGATTTCAACCCTATACGTCACACAAACACCACAGTGACACTGCCTGTACACTAGTTTATACCATTCACAGTCAACCTATAAGTAGCCAATGTCTGAGACTATCGAAACCTCAGCCTCCCTCATCGTAAACTTTAACCAACCTGTTGCTTTAACCATCCACACACATATATCTACATCCCATATCGACACAGTAGTTCACCTACCAGCATTGGTATACCACTTGACCACAGCTACACATAAACTGTATCCCGATAAGCGAGGTGCGCAGTTAGTCCAAGTAGCGAAGGAAGGAATAAATGCAGCACGCAGTAAATTAGTGAGTGTGAGAACGCAGAGATTCTTTCAACAAAGCAATCGTATGACGAGAAGGCCAATCAGCCAGAGTGAGGTGATCCAAAGCGAGGGATCACTCAAGGGTTGGGCTACTATAACTACACACGCCCACTCCTGCCGCTTTACTTCTTCCCAGCCCTATCACATTGTTCTATTTATAGTATTAGAGCACCGCCCCCGCCCCCTTGTCTTACTACAACCCCCGCCCACCCAAGCAACAGGTTTCTGCTGACCAAATACAGATCCGCGGGGTGGATCCCTGATTTCCCTGCAGGGATACGCCAAACTTGCGTCTCAAGAGTCAAAATAATTATGCATTTTTTAATTAGATAATAATGTTGGCCTTGTCGGCATATATATTCGAAATGTGGATCAGGAATATTTCCTGTTTTTCACACCATGGCTGGTTTACTGTGCTAAAAATAGATAACTAATTTCAAGTGATTAGATGTATTGGATTCAATAAACATTTATTTGACCAAAATTAACCAATGTCATACCAATGTTCATACCAGCACCAATTAAGTTACATAAAATAGTATGTGTAGAACCCGATACACAAGGCCACAAAGATAAGAGGGAATAGTTATACATCATTCTATAGTCGGTAAATATAAATACTTCTAGAACCAAAACAAAGGGAAATGGAAAGTCCTAATCTCAAGACATTGTGCATGAGGCTTTGTGGATGTGTTTATAACCGGAATAACCGAATTTATGGAGGATTTGTTTTAGGTTTGAGGAAAGTTGGCACGATACAAAAGTACTTGGCCATGCTTTGTTATCATAGAGTATCGGGGACTACTTTACCGTGATTTGCTACATTGTCTGGGTAATAGCTTAGAATAGATTATACTATTCTAATTTGGTGCAATTCAGTCAAAGATTCTTATGAAGAGATAGCGAGTGGAGAGGGAGGGAGGGAGGGAGAGGAGGGAGAGGAGAGAGAAAGAAAGAGAGGGAGAGAGAGAGAAAGAGGGAAAAGAGAGGTGGGAGAGGGAGAGGGGGGGGGGGCGTAGAGAAAGAGAAGCAGACATATACAGGCAGGCAGGCAGAGAGAGAAAGACAGATAGGAGATAAAAGACAAACAGAGCAAACATAGAGTAAATGAAGTTCCTACTTAAGTTAATATTAAATTATCTTGACATTTTATCATAAACATGTCAAAGCACGTCATAATCATGTTACGATGATAAAAATCTAGGCCCATGTCAATAATAACAACAGTAACATGAAAAACAAACTAGGAGTTACGGTTATATAATGGACAAGTCACCCCATGACAAATAGTGTTAGAAAGTGAAGTGCTCTTTTCAGCTTCATAACGCCGTGTAGTAAACAATTATGACAGAAGTTTTGACCAACTGTGTGTATACGTAAACATGGCGAAGTTAGAATTCCACACGCACATTTACCCTATGAAACATAACATGCGGTATTCTAGTGGACTAGAGTTTTCGTGGTTCCATGGCGATTTTCAGCATTCTTCGTGCAAGGTATTACAAAAAATACACTGAGTGAAATGTCAGAGAAACTTGCTCCAAACCGCAAAATATCATCAAAATCTCAGTAGGATACCTATACATTATAACGTAGTAGGTGTCCAATCACTGATATTAGTGATATACTATTCCTATCAGTTTTTAGACGCTATATTCATATCTAAGCGAATATTTACACGTGTCACCTGTATTTTTGCATAATAAAACAATGCGACAAAAACATACAAAATAAAAGTGAATATCAATTAAAACATCATTAAATAGCGGACACAATCTACATATTTACAAGTGATAATTGACAAAGAACCAAAAGTATAAACGATGAAATTGTAAATTGTAAAATATAACTTTTGCCATCATCGAATAATACCATATTGTCGTGCAATAAACAGAGAAACAGATGCATTTCCCTATGCAGTATATTGAACTGTAAGGTGAGCGGTTCCATGGAAATGCCTGGGTTTGATGTATTCGGTTTCACCAGTCCATGTAGCTGTTGGTAACGCAAAGCCACTGCAAACCCATGGGATTCCACCCTTGGGCTCCTCCTACCCATTATTCAGCTCCAATCATGAAGGGTAACATCCACTGCCACCACATATAGGGATGCATAAACTTTTCCCCAAAAACTGTGAGGAATTAGCAAAACCAATTTTCCCTCTTAGATTGAGCAACACCAAAAACTATTAATGATATTTTTCTATCCCTTTTCGAACATTTTTTTATTCAGGTGAAACATTTTGTAAAATAAAATATTTTCAGTCCTAGCTGAGCAAAAAATTCTGTTATTACATTACAGAAAAAAATATATTTCGTTATATCAGGGCCAGAGTGAAAAGACGCCATAATGGGATGGGATAGATATAAATACCCTACTCTTTTCGATCTTTATCAATTTGAGGGAAATAAAACCCTACTTTTTACCAAGCTTTCTGCGTCCACAAAGACATATCATAATCTCATGTTAGCCTAGTAATTCTATACAAGGAAATCCTGGAATTCCAGGAAAATGGATACCTCAGATAAGGGGACGTAGATAAATGATGCATAAAGGGGATAATGACGACCAACCCAGCAAACCCTGGATGAGCTAAGCATTGAGTCATGCAGCAACTGACAGGAGGCAATGGACACCAATATTTCCTGCATGACCTTGACCCCCTACACCTCCAGGTATCTCCTTGGTGACCGTTATCAGTTCCATCCAGGTGATATCAGCTCTGGGAGCATATGACTCCTTTTTCTCAATGTGCATGGCACCCATGTATGAAACTACTTCAATGATTCACAACTGAAGCTATATGATACGATCGTTGCTTAAAAGATACACACGTTTAATGACACATGTATATGTATCATATTTAAATATACATGTATTGCACATGTTTTAAACATCATTACTACACCCTGTTCAGCCTCTGAAGAACCTAAACCCAATGCTAGCCTATACCGGTACTATTTGAAGTCTAGGTTCTACAGAGGCTGGACAGAGTGTAGGATAACCTCGGTTTTTGTGGGATTTTGTCCCTTTTTGATTTTGTGTGATTATGTCCTGTGTGATTAATAAATATTGTATAGTATAGAGTCAGATCTATTGCCATAACTCAGATATAAACCCAATCATGTGCTTGTGCCAGAGTTATTGTATTTTGACTTTTTATGCACATAATCATCATTTTTTTAAATATATTTTAGAAAATTGTTTACACAAAATAGTCATAGACTAGCACTAATTCCCTCAGCCTATCTCAGTGGGGGCAATATTGACTATTATGGTGGACCTTTTATGATTCCTTTTTAAAAAAATCAAAGACATGCACGAGTCTAATAGTAGCATTATTTCAGGCATGGCAGGCAGGGTTCTGAGGTGTTTCGGCCAAACAACATGTATAGTTTTATTGCTGAAAACAGAGTAGGGAGGGGGTGATAACGCTTTTCTCTTTTTTTAGGAGCTGACAAAATGTTTATTTTTTAAAGTTTTTGTACTGGGTAATACCAGTTTACTATTGTCATCATGTGAGGGTTTTCAACTGCCCCAGTTGGGTGTAGAAACACAGCTATTTTTATTAGCCTTATAATAGATACATTCTCGCCAGTATGAGAGTATATGACTGTACAGTAATAGCCACACATGAATGATGGACGTGCGTGGGCAGTACGTGGTGTTTAGCCCCCACATACCTGTATGTACATACCCCCCACACCCCCACCTGTGGTTACTACCCCAGTTGACTCTGACCCCCATCCCCCAACACACACCTGTGATTACCCCATTCTCACCTGCCCCTCTCATTACCCACCTGCCCCCACCCATCCCATAGGTCACGTGGGCCAGGTGATGATGCTCGCCTGCCCCGCATGAGGGCGATGACCACCACCACCAGCATGGCGAGAGATGATTGGTCAATGGGGCTAGGCCGGATCCTGGGCTGATTAGTGGTGGTGGTGGTGGTTTGTGGAAGGGCAGGGGGATAACTGGCTCCCAGAGGGAAAACTATACATATAATATTTTTTTAAAAAACAAGTTTGTAAAATATTTCTTTCATCTGTGTTTGTACACAGATTTTAATAGGAAACATACTATATAGTGATATAGAGTTTGCATATATCATATGTTTTGCATCCCCATTTTCCCACCTAATGGAATTAGTTAACATTATATTCTAATTTCTTGTATACGTCACTGTTTATCGTACTATTGGTGCTGTCTTTAATAACAATTAAACCAAATAAATCATAAAAGACAGACGTATACATAATTTCCCTTCCTTTTTCATGGCAGAATGAATCAGGAAGGCATACAGTATACCTCCCTGGATGAATGAAATTATGTAATTCATCAGCAAATCGCATTTCATCAAGTAACGGATTTATATTATTTTTGTAACGATAGAGTCTCCCAGGATATCATTTTTTAAAAAGTGGGGGTACACATCGTCAGTTTGGGGGGAGAGGCAATATGGTTGAGTACAATAAAAAGGTCAAGGATCCATAAACTGAGAAACGAATCGATTGGGTACTGGGTGTAGGTGTAGGTGTGTGTTTAGGGGGGGGGGGGGGGGTCTTAACCACACATCCCAACCATCACTGTAACTCTAGACAAGATAACAGATGATGGGGGTATATATCATTAACTAAATTGTCGTCTAAAAATAGAAAATGCGGAATAAAATAGAGTTATTTACCATCTAAATTGTCCATAAATACAGTGTATTAACAGGACTGACTAGCTTGTTAACTGAAGATTAAGTGAGATTTCAGGACATAATCAACCTTCCTATATATGCAGGGCTTCCGCGGGTTGAGTCAGAAAAGATCAATACTAAGAATGTTAAATATGATAATGTATGCGGCCAATGGGAGAATTAGCGTCGGGGATCAAAATATAGAGATCTTAGGATAGAAGTTAACTTTTATAGTACATTTACTAATCAATATGTTTCCAGCAGGATTGGGATCATGTGCAGTGAGTTTTGAATTCTTTTTGAGAATTACATAAATGTTCAAACCTAGTTGAGTTCATGAGTTTTAAAGTCTGAAATACAAATCTGACCATTTTCAAGGCCAGAGCTGGAATTAATTTTTTTTCTTCAAATCCATGGTTTTTCCATCAAGGCTATGCATTCGGGTACCCTGATATATGAAGAGTATATTCTGAGATCAACTCTGCAATATTGACCGTAACTACCCCATATATCACAGACTGGACACTTGGAGGTTTCTAACAGCTGGTACTGGACAAAGGGGGCCAGTTATAGGGGTAAGGGGAATAAGGGGTGATTTTAAAAACCATAGAGGGTAAAGGTCTGTCCCATGCCTCAACAAATCATATGCTTAATTGGTGCTGGAAGGTCGGAATTCCCACCACATTCCTCACTGGCCAAAGTGAGTCCATGGGAATTTATCCGGTCTTGACCCAGACAGAAGTATCCCAAGTGGAAGAGATGGGATCTAGTACACAATCCGGCATCCAGGAAACCAGTCACTTTCCCTAGGCTCCACAGAGTCGCTCCAAACTCAGGGAAAACCTCTTGCTCCTGACCACCACAAAAGCCCATTAGGCGGCCTAGTACTCCATGACCGGGAAAGCCATTAGTGCATCACTGACATACCGATTGTATCTGATCTGATGGGCTCTGAGCCTAGACTGAGTCCATCTTACAATATTAACTTATTGTTACGACTATAATTAATCCTTAATTAATACATAATTATTAAGTTCAATTCTTACATAATGTTACATACAATTGTCATGCATTGCAATATAATGTATTAATGTTCTCACAATAACATGAGTGAAAAGTTATTTAAATGCTTAGTTAAGTTGATGTGAAAACAAGGAGAATGTTCACTAACAGTGAATCCCAACAGGTGTTTACTTATAGTCACTTTCATTCAATCATTGGCATCCTTTCCTGAATGCCACAGCATTTATGTGTATTCCCGTGTTGGGTAGGACAATTAATGACCCCAAACAATGCATTATTTGTAACTCAGTCCTGCTTGACCCACAAGTACCAAAATCTGAATGTAAAAGGACCAAATATTTAGAGACATGTCATGAACAGAAATCCCTTTGAAAAAACACAATGGTTTACAGCTTAGTAACACTTTAGTTCCCTTTATACTCATATGACAAAAGCGAGTGCAAGTTAGACTTTGGAACTAGTCAACCCTCTCTCTCTCTCTCTCTCTCTGCCCTCACGTAAGTGCCCCAAACTTCCTCATAAATTACATTATCGGCGTTGACGAGGGAGAAAGAGAGAAATGTGTTGACTCACGCTTTGAGTTTGACTCAGAAAAGTGATATCCTCCGGTGGTCGCTTTGTCATGACCTACATATGTGTGAGCGACTCGTCATGACTTCTGAGGTGGTGGAGGTGGTGGTGGCGTGGTGGAGTGGTGCCCTCCCGTCTACAGCCCACTCCATACAACTTGGTATGGGGCAAGACAAAAACTATTGCCGCAGATTAGTTGCATCTGGTTTGTATCGAAAAGTCCAGATGTCAATAACTTTTTTCTATATGGGCCAGGTCTTCAAAATATGCACAATTGTAATTATATTAGGTATTTTTTTATTTCCATATTGCGGAATACAATTTGTAGTGGTAATAGGTGAGCTCTCTCATATCTAATGACAGCTCTTCCAGGAGTAACTTTGAATTCCTAAATACATTATTTTCTGGTTCACAAACATAAGTAAATAGCAAAAGTTATAGATAGAGCAGGGATACAAAACATTTTCTTCTTCTGTATTTGAACACTTTGTATACTATTCAAAATACAGTATTTTATTCCCAATAAAGATTTTCATTTGTAGATTAGGCAGCGCATGGAACTATCTCCCATTGACTAATTTTTTGAAGGTGAATAAAATGATTTCAAACGATCAGAAGGATCACAAATTTAACCTCTCCGACTCCCATACTCGCTCACAGTCAGGAGACGAATCTTTGGTCTCACAGCGAGCAACTCACTCTAGGCTCAGAGTCCACAGAGTCCCTTCAAACCGAGGGAAAGCCTCTCGCTCCTGACCATAAAATCCCATTTAGTACTCCAGGGGTGGGAAAGTCATTAGTACATCACTGACTTACCAATCTCATCTGGTCTGATAAGCTCTGCATGGGCTTAGAGCCTACACTGAACTCGCTCTACTCACAGATCATCAAGTCATACGGAACAAACTGTACTAGCTGAATGTGTCAGGATTTACGCTGGGCTCAAGTGCTGCAGTAACCTGCCACCTGCCCCTCCATACATGTTTACATATTCCGGCAATTTCACTTGGCAGGAAAAATGCTGTGCGAGACCCGCAGGGCCTGTCTGCCAGGAACTGTGGCCATCCGAAGTGACAGGACCCGACGCCCGAGTGGTGCATAATGTGATCTGTCTGATCTGAGAGAAGGAACGCTTTTGAAAGATAGTAGTAAAATAAGTGTTTGAAAACAAAGAAAAATGTGATATATTAAGTAGGCATGTGTAGAGAAGGAAGGCTTTGATAGTAAAATAGTGTCTAAAAACACAGTAAAAAGTGATATTAAGTAGGCATGTACAGACAATGGAATAGGTCTGTTCAGCTGTGTCCCATTAATAGCATTATATCTGGATGCTATAGGTCAAACAGAGAATTGCATCAATCAAGAGATAAAAAAAAAATTCGATCCATCAGTGTCAGTGTCTTTTTTATTCTAGGCCATTACCGACGGGAAACTTTTCTTGGGACCATACTCAGTGTTTCTACAATAGCAAACGTGTCATATGTGGGTGTCATTGGTAAAATAGGGAATTGCATCTTCAAAAAAAACATCGATGTTTTGTTTTACCGAGGCCATACTATTGGGTCCAACTCAGGATGCATTTAATCCGTCGGGATCTTATAGGGGTTGCTATGACCAGGCTTCCTTCCATTTACACTTCATAGATTTAACTATGACACAAATCCAAATACCATGGAGAAATGTTCTTTCATAGGACAGAAACTCATCTGAATACAGTATATATCATATGAATCAGATTTAATTATTTAATTTTCTTTTCGCCTATAATTGTCATTACTTGGCTGACTTATGTGATTCTACCTCGACTCATATTAACCTTTAGAATCTGGATCAAGGGAGTGAAGGTTCATGGCGACCACAACCTCCCAAAGCAGGACAGATTCTACTAATCTATGACTGAGAAAACGAAAGGAGTAAAGCTCTGTACTGGAGGATGGGCGACCATGGCGACCTGCATTGATAATCCAGGATTGAAAGTAACACCTGGTGATGCTAAATTAGCAATTTTGGTCTATATAAAATTTTTACCATATCATATAAAATCAAAACTGTAAGAAACTTTGGAGAAAAATTATGTATTTTTGCCAGCAATTGTTTCGGTATTTTATGAAATCTGCTTTCTCCCAAATGTACATGAATGTAATCCAAGTGCTGGCGATGCTGCCACTCAACCCTTCCTGGTCCATTACATCCTCCCTAGGCAGGCCATATACTCCGCAACCAGTTTCTACATACTAGGCTAGTAGGGAGTAACTCATTGTGGAATAGAGGGCCTGCCTAGGGAGGATGGCACCAGTAAAGCACGACAACATCATACCAGGGTGCCTGACGTCATCAGAGAACGCTCGGTATCTTAGCAACAATTAGTGAGCCCCTTATAATGCAATAAGCTCATATATCCTGATATCTTTTTATCAAGAAGCAACTTAGAGCAGGTCCCAGGGGTCTGCCTGTCATGTCTCTCTAAGTCTCTTACAAACCTCACCAGTTCACCCAGTACTAAGACAAAACATGAACCTTGCCCTCTACTCCTCTTCTTATTCCTCTTGAACAATTCTCACAAACGTCACTATGATTGTTTCCTCTGAATAACATTAAAACAACAGTAGAGCGTTTGCTGGAGGGGAGACAGGGGGTGCTGGTGCTGCCATATCTGTCACTCACCCCTGTCATATCACCCCCAGGGCAGGAGGGGTCTGTTGCATAACAACTCCGTACTTAAAATATTCCTTGCTAACAGCTGAGCTATTTTTCCTTTCTTGTGTAGGAGAGTCCTACCATTAGCATCGGCAGCTTCCCTAGAGATTCCCTATCAGCTGCTTAGCAAGGAAAAGTGAATAACGGTGGAAAATATTAAGTAAGGATTTATTATGCAACGGGTCCCATCTGTATAGTAAGAAAGGACTAGACCTAATTAGTGCAGGCCGAGAGGGATTTCACACAACAATTATTATCTAGGCCTACATGAGGAAATAGAAAAAAAATCATTTAGACTATAAACGAATATACACCATTATTAGGAAAAGTTAATCTTTCTGATAAAATAATATTGCGAGCGAAATAATGATTAATTAGTGTCGGATAAGATATAGCTGGGGAGGGGCGGACGCGGGGCGGGGCCTTAGCTTTACACCCAACGGCGTTGGTTATCTCCTAATGAGTAAAATGAATCTTCGCGTTTATTCTAGGTATCTCAGGGGGGAAGAGGGCAACGGGTGTATAAATGTGTAGGGACAGGTTTACTAGCTGATTATTAACAAGATATGTATAGAGGATACAACTAAATCGATATGTATTATAACCGGTTACAGTTAAACAGGACATGATATAGATATGTAGAACGTAAAGTATTAAATGACTATGTGCTGTTTTGCATCAAGCATACCAAGAACAATACAGGTCAATTCATACTCAGAGTAGAAGATATTACTCTAAGATTCATATATTAACACCTTATATTAATGTCAATAATCAAAAAGCACTTCCTTATCATTTTAGAGGTTTCATGTCATCACATCAGCTCTGTGATTGACCTCCGGCTACTTTGCGGATAAATATGTACTATGCATTTTTTTGCCTTTTTGGTATTCATTAGAAACCTATATAATATGCTGATGTATCGATCTGTATGTACACAAACAGTATGATAGAGACAGGCGACCTTCAGATGAATCATTGCCTGAAAGTCAATAAATAGTTTGTACATCGGTAGTGTACTAGGAGAATATGATCTTGTAAGTCTTTATTTGGTTTATTTAGCTAGCTATTGAACAACATGATCGAGTTGTCTCAACATTAACACCCTGTGAGGGAGGAAACTCTAGTTATAGGAATCTGTTCCAAGATGATCCAGGCTTCTTACTGTAAATATTGCCTGATCGAATCAAAGTGCTTAACAATCAATCAAACAATAAATTGTGACAAATAAAATGTTTCGGAATTCCATTTAAATTTACATTTTATTACATCTAGAATAGACTATAGCATCAAGGACTGTTACTTCGATCTTGTCAAGAGCACCAGGCCAAAAGTATGAGGGGGGGAACATGAGAATTCCCAGATATATCGATTGATAAGTGATTTAATTAAGATAATTTTAATTAATATATAAAATTGAAATTAGGGTGTGACGAAGTATTCAACAAGTATGGAATACAGGAATGGTCCAATGGATTCTATTTCTACATTTAAAAAATGATATCACAATAAAAGGATGGATTTAAAAGCTATAGGAGTAGGATGACATATTGTTAGCAATATTTTGAATTTCTTTTAGGAGTTCTAAGCCCTGGAAGGCCTGATTATTCCAGTCAGAACTGAAGAATCCTACCCTCTTGTCTTCAATGGCAATAAAGAATTCAAACAAACTAAAACAAAATTCTTGAAGAAGTGGGCAGTACAACTACAAGGCCTTCAGGCTCCTGGTCACCTCACTCACAGACACACAGAGGACAAAACGAGCAGGGGTGGACAAGCAGGAGGCAGACGAAGAGCAGGGAGAGCCAAGATTGGGGTGAGCCCTCAAGTGAAGGAGTGGCTCACCGCATGAACGAGTCACTCACTCACCCGCTCACTCACTCACATTGGTCAGGTTCATGTGGCCCCCATCTATAGGTGACCTATGTTCTGACAAATCTAGGCCACTCCACATGCTATCACTTCTTGGCGAGGTACCCCAACAACTGCCCTCTCACCCCTGCACCTCCTCCTCCCCCTCCTACTGCTCCTCCCTCTGCCTTGCTACACTAAGACAAAGACAAACCCATCGATGGTTACTTACCCTATTTCTTTACATCAACAATTCCCCGGATTCCACGAAGGCTCAGTACTCCTTTAGCCTGCCTGTGTGACTGGTGTTCCTGGCTAGGGGAAATGTGCACTCAATGCAACATGAATTAGAGAGTAACAAGTAACTGGCAACAAACTTAGCTTGTGCGACCTCTCTCCAGCTAACACTATGGCCGTTATTTACTCAACTCAAACCCAGAGTGACTCGATCCACTCCAATCATCCTCCTCCTCCTCTCTATTTAAATCTGTCGGTCCATTACAGGTAGGTGTAAGGTAAGGGGTATTAAACATAAAGCATCCGTGTGGAGGTGTGTAATCCTGTTATAGCATATGTAAGCTATAATGTATGGGGTTGATTGGTATGATCCCAAGGCGATCAGATGGAAGAAAGTAAATAGAACCAGCTCTCGGTTGTCAGCCCTCCAGCTCAATCTCTCGCCCTCTCTCTCTCTGCCAGCGTTCGTTCCCTCTGTAGCGAGTCTTACTCCTCCAGTACCTCCTCCAGTAACTCCTGCTGCAGCAGCACCTCCTCCTGCGGGCTGGGTTGGTGTGTATGTGCTGGTGGTGGTGGCTATAGTATGTGGCCAGGGGGCAGGTCTGGAGAACGTCCCACCTCACTGCGCAGCCTATAGACCTCTAGCATCTGTTAGGACATAAAGTAAGGTCCGTTTCCCATTAATATTGTAGCTGACAGCTGGGATTTAATTGTAACTTTCTTTTTTTTGTTAGGAAACCGACTGTCCAGGGTAACTTTTTACTTTTTTTGTCTGAGTGTGTTAACCACTGTCTAACTAAGAACTGATAAAATATCTTTATCGTAACAATTGTTGTTTTAAACAGGAGAAATGCACCTTTTAAGGTCTTTCTGGTTAGGAATCCTGATTTCTGGTTAGTATCCTGCTTTAATCAGCTTTTTTGTCAAAATATCAAAAGCAAAATTAGACAAGTTTCAAAAGCAACATTTGAAAATTCTAAGGAAAATCCTCGCATATTGTGAATAATAATTATATAATATAGCAGATAGTGATTTGGACACAGTAGTGAAATAAACTGACATGTAGCAAATGAAATTTCTAAGTGATATCCAGTGATTTTTAAGTTCATAACTTTTCATAGACCGTATACTGCTTTTTGCATGCATTCTAGGATCATTTTTAGCGGCTTGAGCGACAGGAAACATCCTGGAATTTACTTTTCAGGTGTATGCCTTCGATATGTAAAATATGTTGAAAATTAGACGAATTCCAAATCAATCGCGATATGTCTGGGTTGTGCGCTTGCCGTCTATAGTATATGAGGGGAGTGGGGTTGAGTAAGTACTGACCTCTGGTGACAGACTTCTCACCCCTATCTACCCTGCACCCCAACACCTACCTCATCCTATCTCACCCTCCCTCCATGCGGGCGCCTCCTCCCTCCCCCCTCCCCGCAATCCCTCCCGCCCACCCTAACGTGATTACAAGTGCGCGTCGCGTTCTTATCGAGGAGTCCCCCAAGAAGCAGACGAGATTGAGACGGTCGGGATATGTACATTCGGGAGCTTCACACATTTAGTAAATTATGCTAATTTTCTCTCGCCAACTCTCGGGTTGGCAGAGAGTACATGAGAACTGACGGCAACGTACCACGTGATCCTCAGTCGACGCTTCGCTCCCGCGTGATACACAACGTCTAAGAGAATTGTAAGTAATTTTACACGTTGAACATCAATTTCATTGAAATTTTTTGCATGTATCCTAATAGTATCGTTGGTGGTACTATAAGGATCAGGTAGAACTAAAGAAAATCCTTTTTCCAAAGTTCTAACCTAATTAAGAGTGGTGATTGTTAGCTGGGTAGGACCCCGATCACTTGTTGCATAGGTCTAAGGCCACGTGGGGTTTGTACCACGAAACCTTAAAACCTGTCGATAAACACTCTATTAATTGTCTTTTTCTCTGTCTTTCCTGTCATAGGAGATCGAGAAGGACGTCCTCTTGTCCTGAGCTGCTCAGACAAACCAACATGGCACAATCCTCGGATTTAACCAGTGCGACACCATTTTCGGACATGCTTCATGATGTCCAAAAAGAGCCTGCGCCATCTTCAGCTTATCGCCCACTGGGGATAAGTCATTGTTTTAGTCAGGATTACGGTTCTACTCTAGGGTTTTCACAAACCCAGGAAACTAACAATTCTGCGCAAAACACACTAATGGGAGGACAAAATTGGAGCAATAGTACACCTCACGGTCACTATAATAGCAGTGCACCTCACGGTCACTACAATGGCGGCCATCCTTCTCCTTCAGGAAGCCATGGTCCTCCAGGCAATGTAGGTCACCCCTACCATGGTGGTCAGTACCCCGGGTACTACCCCCCGCCTCCACCTCCACCTCACTATGGACACCATCCATACTACCCTAGCTGGTCTTGGCCGTACCCCCACCCAGCCCCTCCGCCACATCAGGCTGCGGGTCAAGCGGCGGCGACGGCCCCAGCTCCTCCTGCCCCTCCAGGGCTAAACCCAGTGAACCCAGTTCACAACGCTGATACAGCTTCCTCATGGGGAGGAGGCTCGATCACAGGTCAGGAAGGAGAAGAGGAAGAAGAGGAGGAGGAAGTTTTCCAAGGAAAACTGGCAGAATCTCTTCAGGCGCAATTAGAAAAGCATAAAGCTGAGACAGCGCCAGGGCTGAAAATCCCAAAACAATTGGCAGAAGTGATGGAATTAAAACTGACCAAGCGTTTCAAGGTACAGGATATGGAAGACGCTCTAAAGAAGCATCCCACACCTGAGAACCTTCCAAGATCAAGCGCCCCAAAGTTGGAGTCGGATATTGAGAAAATGGAAAGTCTAAAAGACTGCGGGATAAAGCCAATGGAAATAGGCTTATTTGCCCTACACAAGGGTATAGCAGCGACCATAAACGCTCTATTACCAGTGATGACAGCAGTTCTCAGATCAAATGATCAAGAAATAGAAAACGTCAGTGAGAACATGAACGATGCGATGGACTATCTAGGCATCATTCATCAAGGCATGTTAAGAAAACGAAGAGACAATGTAAAGCCAAAATTAGAAAAGACGTGCGCTGCAACCATGCAGGATATGGAGGTGGACTCCACAGAGTATCTTTTCGGAGGAAAACTAGACGAAATTGTCAAACGCACTGAAGCTGCAGCTAAACTGCAGAAACGACTTGCCCCCCCGCCTCAGAAAAGGCCAAATGAGAATAGGAATTCTCAGCAGCCCAAAAAACCACGAGGAGGTGGTTTCCACGGAAGTGGCAGAGGAGGCGGCCGAGGCCAAGGAAGGGGAAGAGGCCAAGGCAAACCTTATACCCCGTCGGTAGGAGGAGGAAACTCCGACGACAAAAAGCCAAATTCTGAGAAGACGGATTTTCAGAAGAAGGGCTCTCAGGGGAAGAAGTAGAAATCCAGGTGAGCCCTAAAATAAAATCAAATTTATTAAATGTTGACTTCATAGCAGGTAATATTGCAAATCACCTTTTCGAATGGAGACAATTGACAAGTGACTCTTGGGTATTAAAAATGGTTAGTGGGATAACCATCAATTTTGAAACAGATACGGAACAGAGATGGGTTCCCCATCCTTACCGTCTTTCTGAAATTGAGCACTTGGCAATGGTTGACATTGTGAATGGGTTTATAAGCAAAGGGATTGTAGAGGAAACCAGGTTCGAACCAAACCAGTTTGTGTCAAACGTTTTCCTTCGTCCTAAACCAAATGGGACTTTCAGAGTTATTCTCGATCTAACTATACTGAACAAACACATCAAATATGCACATTTCAAAATGTCACATTTGAATACAGCCCTCGAAATGATGAGGAAAGGTTGCTTTATGGGTTCTATCGACCTTAAAGACGCTTATTACTCAGTTCCAGTGAACAGAGAATTCAGGAAATTCTTAAAATTCACCTGGGAAGGTAAAGTTTACCAATTTGTTGGGATGCCTATGGGTCTTACTTGCGCCCCTATGATTTTTACAAAAATCATGGTTCCGGTTTTCTCATTCTTGAGACAACAGGGACATGAATGCTTTTCTTATCTAGATGACTCATTTGCACTAGCAGACTCCTACGAAGATTGTAGGAATACACTAGAAGCAATGTCCAAACTGCTGACCAGTCTGGGGTTTACGGTCAACGATAAGAAATCGGTGAAGATTCCCACAAAAAAGCTAGTCTTTTTAGGGTTTCTCCTGGATTCAGATCAAATGACTATCCAACCCACACCAGAAAAGGTAGCAAAATTCGCCCGAGCTTCCTCAGATGTGCTAGCGAAAGATCGCCCGACCATCAGAGAAGTGGCAGGCATAGTGGGTTTAATGATCGCATACGCTCCAGCATTTCAATATGGGCAAGCCCATATTAAATGTTTAGAAACTGACAAGAATAAAGCATTGTCTTGGTCAGGAGGAGATTTTGATGCGAAGATGAAAATCTCATTTAAAGGGAAAGAAGACATTTGGTATTGGCAAAGTCATTTCCCTTCGGCCAAAAAGAACATTGAAATGGCCGAGCCCTCCATAGAACTCGAGACAGACGCATCTCTGCTTGGGTGGGGGGCCTACAGATATCCTAAAACTGCAGGTGGTAGATGGATGGAACACGAAGGTTCCGATCACATAAATGTTCTGGAAATGAAGGCTATCCACCACGGGTTACGAAGTTTGGTTTCCGAAACAAACGTTCATGTTAAAATTCTAACGGACAATACCACAGCATTGGCCTATGTTAAGAATATGGGCGGGGTCAGATCAGACAAATGCAACGAACTAGCATATGATATTTGGAATTGGTGTGAATCCAGGTCCATCTGGATTTCTATTGCCCATATTGCCGGAGTAGACAATATCAGAGCTGATACTGCCTCTCGAAAGTTCTCAGATGACATTGAATGGGAACTCAACCCAAAACTTTTCAAAATAATTTGTGAAAGATGGGGTCACCCAGATATTGATCTATTTGCCTCTAGAGTCAATACAAAATGCGAAACTTTTGTGTCTTGGCACCCCGAACCAGAAGCCTGGAAGGTGGATGCTTTTGCGCAAAATTGGAACTTTGACAATAATTTCATTTATTGTTTTCCTCCTTTTAGCCTCACGGGGAGAGTCCTAAAAAGGCTGTTACACGCAAAAACATCGGCGGTAATAGTCATGCCATCCTGGGACTCACAACCGTGGACGACACTGGCAAGGAAGAACGCCAGGGATCGACTTCGGTTCAGAAAGGGAAGGAACAACTTAATTCCCCACGGCCAGCCAACCAACGTAGAAAGTTTTTCAAAAATCCCCCTGGAGGCCTTCCTTTTGTGAGGGACGTCATGAGAAAGCAAGGGTATGACGATAAGACCATCAGCCTCATTATGGACGCTTGGCGTCCATCAACGAAAAGACTTTATTCTACATATATCAGGAAGTGGGCAGTTTTTTGCCTCACTTCAAACGTTAGATTGCTCAACCCTTCTCTACCAGAAGTGTGCAAATTTCTCCGCACCCTTGCAGACAAGGGATGCGGTCACGGAGTAATTAATTCAGCGAGATCTGCTTTAGGAACAATATTACCAAATTTCGATGCAAAGAAAGTAGGCCAGACCCATGTGGTAGGCCTCATTGTTAAAGCGGTGTATGAGCGGAATCCACCCAAACCTCGCTATAATTCGTTCTGGGACGTAAATAAGGTGTTCAGCCTTATTAACGACTGGGGACCAAACGATAGAATCTCCATGAAGATTTTATCACTAAAAGTCTCTATGCTTTTATTATTAGTTACCTCGCAAAGAGGTCAAACAATTATTAACCTACAAATAGAAGGTATGGATATTAAACCGGACTACGTTTCCTTCAAAATGAAGAAACTACTGAAGCATAATAGGGTAGGGGACCCCTTGGACACTGTAGTCTTAAGGGAATACCCAAGAAAACCCAGACTTTGCATAGTACGAGCCTTAAAAGCGTACCTAGTCAGAACGGGCCCCAACAGAGGAACAAGTAAACAACTTCTTCTCAGCTATATTAGACCTTGGGGTCCAATTTCAAGAGACACTCTAGCCCGTTGGACTTTAGAGGTGCTCAGAATGTCAGACATAGACATCAATAAATACAAGTCTCATTCCACCAGAGGAGCTTCCGCCTCGGCGGCCTCTAATTGTGGCGTACATCTCAATTTAATTATGAAAAACGCCAGCTGGAGATGCGTAGAGTCGTTCGCACGACACTACCACAAGGAGATAGAGGGAAAAGAAACTCACAGGGTCGCTGAGGCATTGCTGGACGCAGCCTCCGACTAGAGGGAGTTCATAACGTAAGTCTTATTACAATTCCCTTATTACTAGGTATGTGTATTCACTTGGAGCGCTGAGCAATATCGGTGACTCTGAAGTTCTCATGTACTCTCTGCCAACCCGAGAGTTGGCGAGAGAAAATTTTAGAATTTTGAGAGGCTTACCCTTTAGGCAGTAAGGTGAATTAAAATTATGATTTTCTCGAGGCAACTCGTGGGTTGCAGGGAATACATGCCCTCCCAAACCCAGCCCTGTAAAGAGAAAAATCACCATTGCCTTAGGTTACTCTAAAAATTTTCTATGCTCTCAAAATTCTTGTTTGGCTCAACGATCTTTTTCAGCTACTCGAAGCCTGAGGATCACGTGGTACGTTGCCGTCAGTTCTCATGTATTCCCTGCAACCCACGAGTTGCCTCGAGAAAATCATAATTTTAATTCACCTTACTGCCTAAAGGGTAAGCCTCTCAAAATTCTAAAAATTACGGTGTAAAAAATGATGATTTAAATAAATACGAGGTACGTCTGAGTATATTTGGTGTTGCGTTGATTCAAAAGGTCTGTTTGGTTAAGATAAACTGTATTTTGAATATTGAAGTTCTGTCTTCTATTAAATCAACGAGACTAGAAGACAGAACTTCAAAATACAGTAAAAATAACCCACATTTGGGGTTATTTGTGAGGATTGCTGAATTATTTCTTTTGGTATACATACTGAATTCAGGCGACTTCGCCCATATCATGAGCGTTGTTATATTGTGACTTCGGAGTAAAAGACTGAACTTGCCATATCTTTATGAGTCATATCTGAGCTCATACAAACATATAGGTATGCATGCACACACAATAAAACCTTGGAATAAAAGATAGGGCAAAAAAAGACATCTACCCACTCGTGAAATACAAATATTTACAAACATGCAGACAGAAACTGTGAAAGCTGTAGGGGAGGGAGGGATTATCTCCGCGGTAATTTAAGTGTAAACTGGTCACATGGAGCAACATGGTCTGCCATGCATGCATTTTTGTTGCAAATTGTATTACGTAATTTCTCCGATATTAGTTAGTGGTGTATGCGTTAGCTGCCGAGAGTGGGCTATTCCAGTGCGTCTATATGGATAAGATAATATAGATAATATGTCAATGATTGGACGCCTACTGCGCTAATGGCTTTCGCGATCATGGAGTACCCGTCCTAATGGGATTCTAATGAAATTTTGCGGTTTGGAGCCAGAAGCTTCCGTTTGGAGGAACTATTTCAACTCAGAATCTGGACTGCATCTGGTGTTTTAAATAATATTATTTGTTCACGAATAGGGTGGTCTCCCCCATGATTGCCTTTATGGTGTTGATGACATCTTGACCGCAGTAGCCCGACCCAGGGCCCATCTTCCACCTCCTGGTACCGTATATTCTAGGATAGAAGGCGCGGATTGAATAGAAGTCAGTGCTGGGGTGAGGGATTAAGATACGATCTCTCAGAATAAAATTGACTCGAGATAAATTGAATCCCGTTTAGCCCTGGGACTAACTATTTTAAGTTAATATTTTCCATTCCCAAATCCCGAATCCCACGAACAAAATGTTCCCCAAATCCCGTTTAAATCGATAAATTCCCTTTTGATTTAATTTTTAATCTATTGAGACAAAGCTAGCTCTACATGAATATATTTGAAATCTAAAACAGGAGACTCGCATCAATATTATTTTTTATAATCCCCTGGTGAATCAGGGCATGAGTTGTTATAAACTGGAATCAGATGCTATGTTATAGCAACCGTAAATAGGAAGGTTTCTATTCGAGGTAGTACGGTATCCCTTGGGTCTGGCCCTACAGACATGACGCATGCAGACCCGCCGCCTGGTGGTTCATATTGTTAGGTGCGATAGACAGAGGCGACTTCGGCTTTTAGTGGGGGAGGAAATTGGTGAATATCATAAGAATCGTGCACTTCACGACACCTTTATTAAATTTTGCATGTTG
Source organism: Sthenelais limicola (assembly GCA_942159475.1). Taxonomy (NCBI): domain Eukaryota; kingdom Metazoa; phylum Annelida; class Polychaeta; order Phyllodocida; family Sigalionidae; genus Sthenelais; species Sthenelais limicola. The sequence continues at coordinate 39,659,114 of OW804102.1, forward strand.
ATAGTATAGACCATGAGGTATTCAAAAACCACCGGCTACACGCTGGCAACCCCCCCTGGTGGCCGGTAGCTGCAAAATTCAAAATGGCCGACCAAAATATCAAATATACCATCTCTCCGCTTCTACTAACTGTATCGTCAAGTATAATACCAATTTATAGATGTTTTTGACTATGAGGAATCCATTTCCGAAGGTTATTTTTAGATTCAAGGTCATTTTCAAGGTCAAAATCCAATATGGCTGCCGCTGTGGAACAAGAATCTCATATCTCCACTACAACCAGCACCATACACTTGTATAATACCATATTTCTATGTTATATGTTGTCAGCAATCTATTTTAGAAATCATTGATCTGTTTGTAGGTCACTTTTAAGGTCAAATTCAAGGTCAAAATGCAATATGGCTGCTATTAAAAAAAATAGGACCCTATCTCAGCACTTACAATCACTATATTTATGTATGATACCAGTTTGATTTAAGGTGTGTGATTTAAATTTTGCATGTTGATATTATAGACCATGAGGTATTCAAAAACCACTGGCTACATGTTGACAACCACCCTGGTGGCCGGTAGCTGCAAAATCCAAAATGGCCGACCAAAATAGCATATGTACCATGTCTCCACTTCTATTGACTGTATTGTCAAGTATAATACTACTTTATAGATGTTTTTAAGTATGAGGAATTCATTTCTACAAGTTATATTAACTTTCAAGATCATTTTCAAGGTCAAACCTCAATATAACCACCACTGATAAACCAAAATGTCATATTTCAGCTCCACTTTACACCACCTAGACCAGCTTGTCTATGTTTTAGGTTGCAAGGAATCCATTTTGCTAACTCATTATTCTGTTCCAACTGTATTTCCAAGGTCACAATCCAATATGGCCACTACAGGGTACAACAAATGTCATATCTCAGGTCCTGTTTGCATTGCATCTATATGGTGTTGTACATAATGAAGTCTATGTTTCTTTTTTGCACTTCTTTCGATCTCAGCCCTAATATAAGGATCAATATACAGATATGAAACATGAGGTTGGGGTGATTAAGTCACTAACTTATAAATAGCCAGCACAACCACCACCTGTCATTCTTTAGTACTCCAGAGTTGAGGAAAGAGAACTTGTATTTCTATCTCTGACTGAAGACTATCATAGGTGCTACACAAACCTGTATTGCATACTGCCCTTGTTTTGCCTTCATACTCGAGTTCATGCCATGGGCCTTGACCAAAGCCAAAAGCATAGTATTAAGTTGCTTAAAGAGAACAGTGGTCCAAAAAGCCTTTATGGCCAGGTTGAAGATAAAACTGTAATTGAACTCTTAAAGGCAGAAGTTCTTGAGGGTCTTGGGGTGATTGGGAAATTTGAATATGCAAGCATCCATACAACTACCTCTCACTCCATTGAACACCTGAAAAGCTTTGTATGTGAGCAGCAAAAATTCCTTAATCACCTCAAACTTCTGCTTGACCTTGTAGATCAGGAGCTAATCATCAATCCTTATGAACAGACATGCACTCAGTTGATGACTTTGGAACTGCCTTCTGGCAACTGCCTTCAAGAGTTGCCAACTATTGGAAAAGCCATGTATTTAAAATGTGTAAAGGAGCGGATTGAGGAGTGTACCACACCACTCTGATCTCATCCCCAAGGCAAATCTCTATATCTTCCTCTGATGACCTGCAGTGAACTTAAATAAAGGCACAGTCAAACTGGCACAATCAAAAGCTTCTGCAGCATTTGTGACACAAATGTTACACATGGCTGTTGTAATACATATCATTAAACCACAGTGAGCCAATGTCTTTGATGAATATGCTGGTTTACATCTCCTGCCTTTCATGGAAAATCAGATCAATACATGTGCCACAAGAATAGATGCCATCTGGGATTGCTATCCTCAGGATTATCTAAAATATCAATCACATGTGAAACGTCTTGGTGAGACAGTTGCTCAAAGAACAAGTGTTTCAGAAAAGGTCCCCATCTCCCAACAGAAAAGATTGGCAGGCTTTCCTGAAAGTTAGTGAGAATAAAGATCAACTCCAGTTTCTATCTAATAAGCTTGTGATGGCAACTTTCAGATCCAATTATCAGCTCTTGACAATAAAGGGAGTGCTGTCTAACAAGCTATTAGAATTGTCTGACATCACTCCATGTGAGCATGAGGAGGTAGACACACAGATGATGATGCACATGTGCCATGCTTCCATTGGTGGCCATACAAAAGCTTTCCTCTGCACTGTTGATTCTGATGTCATTGTACTGTCTGTTCACCTCTTTACAACAGTTCAAAGCCTGGGGCTTATTGAGTTGTGGGTTGGCTTTGGAAGCTGAAAGGCATAAACTCATATACCAGTTCATGAACTTTCTATGCAGCTTGGCCCCGATAATTGTAAATCCTTCCATTTTTCCATGCCTTTACAGGTTGTGACATAACATCTAGCATGTTAGGCATTGGGAAGAAATCTGGATAGAATGCTGGATGAACTTGGATGAACTTTCCTGAAGTAACTGGGACAATGGTTGGCTTAATTAAAAATCTGCAAGAGCTGACAGAGGATTCCCTCCATATGCAGCGCATGGAGCAACTTACAGTGCTCATGTACAGTCAGAACTGTTGCTGGGTAACAGTAAATGCTGCACGAAGATTTCTGTTCACTCACTGTCTTAGCTTCCGAGAGAGCATCCCCCTAGAGCAGCCTTGTACCAGCATGTTAAAAGAACAATATTGGTGTCCGCTTTCATTTGGCATCCAGCCTTGGAGAAGCAATTATGTCTGCCAGATCCTGCAAAGTATGCTTGGGAATGGAATGGATGCCTCAAGACATGGGTCCCATATTGGACTGACTTGGGAGGTGCTAGTGCAACCTGTTCACTAATGCTTCACTGCACTTGCATGAAAGCATGTAAACAGAGGTGTGAATGTTTCAAAGATGGATTGAGGTGCACACCATCGTGCAAATGTCAGGGTGGTTGCTGTAAGAATTTTGCAGAATTTAAACTTTTTTATCCTTAATATTGAACTAAAAAAAATAAAGAGTAATAGCTTTTGACCTTAGAAATGACCTTGAAATGCAAAAAGGGCCCGAGAATTGGATTACTTACACCTTAAATAATAGACAAACCAGTATCATACATAGATATAGTGATTGTAGGTGCTGAGATAGGGTCCTATTGTTTTGAATGGCTGCCATATTGCATTTTGACCTTGAATTTGACCTTAAAGGTGACCTTCCAACAGATCAATGATTTCAAAAATAGATTGCTGACAACATAAAACATAGAAATATGGTATTATACAAGTGTATGGTGCTGGCAGTAGTGGAGATATAAGATTTTTGTTCCACAGCAGCAGCCATATTGGATTTTGACCTTGAAAATGACCTTGAATCTAAAAATGACCTTTGGAAATGGTTTCCTCATAGTCAAAAACATCTATAAATTGGTATTATACTTGCAATACAGTCAGTAGAAGCAGATATACGGTACATTTGATATTTTGGTCGGCCATTTTGAACTTTGCAGCTACCGGCCACCAGGGGGGTTGCCAGCATGAAGCCAGTGGTTTTTGAATACCTCATGGTCTATAATATCAACATGCAAAATTTAAATCACACACCTTAAATCAAACTGGTGTCATACATAGATATAGTAATTGTAAGTGCTGAGATAGGGTCCTATTGTTTTTAATAGCGCCCATATTGCATTTTGACCTTGAATTTGACCTTAAAGGTGACCTTCAAACAGATCAATGATTTCTAAAATAGATTGCTGACAACATATAACATAGAAATATGGTATTATACAAGTGTATGGTGCTGGTTGTAGTGGAGATATGAGATTCTTGTTCCACAGCGGCAGCCATATTGGATTTTGACCTTGAAAATGACCTTGAATCTAAAAATAACCTTCGGAAATGGATTCCTCATAGTCAAAAACATCTATAAATTGGTATTATACTTGACGATACAGTTAGTAGAAGCGGAGAGATGGTACATTTGATATTTTGGTCGGCCATTTTGAATTTTGCAGCTACCGGCCACCAGGGGGGGTTGCCAGCGTGTAGCCGGTGGTTTTTGAATACCTCATGGTCTATACTATCAACATGCAAAATTTAAAAAAGGTGTCGTGAAGTGCACGATTCTTTGAAATTGCTCCCCCGCTATTTGGGTCAGACCGGCATAAACCAGATAATCGGCAAATCTACACATTTAGCAAATTCTGATCAATTAACTTACCTGAAAAATGATGATTAATACTGGGTATGTCTGAGTATATTTAATATTGCATTTAGTTTGGATTTTGGATTTTAGCTGTTTTTTTATTCAGGTAGGTACCATTAAATCACATAATAACATCATTTTCAGTCAACCCTAATCGATGAAGACAATTCGAATTTAATTGCAATCATAATAGAAACATGGCATGGTGATTATTCCGTATATGGGTCAAATTTTAAGAAAATGTACAATTGGCAGCTGTACACATGTAGTAAATTCTGCTAAATTAGGCTGCAATTAATTTGGTCAATACCTGGTAAATTCGAGTATATTCGGCATTGCATTGATTCTAGCAATCTGTTTGGTTAGGTTGAACTGAATTCAGAACTTTATTTTCGTCTGAAATTTGGGTTATTTGAGAAGATTGGCGAAGTTGAATTGTACATTTTCTGAAAATTCGACCCATATATATATCTTCTGTTCTTCCTTCCAACATGATGAGGAGTAGCATGAACGGGTGTAATCTCGATGTTAACCGTTCGGATGAATTTGTTGATAGATTGAATAAAGGTTGTAAAACAATAAAATAATAGAAACATGTGCATGGAAGTTGACACAAAGACGCCCCCTAGCTGCATGAACCAGCATCAATTTTAGTGATCCATATTCGGTTTGGATAGTGCACGATTTCCTCCTTATCCCCCATCCCACCACCAACTAGTTAAAATAGATTATAGGGGGTATTTGTGAAGGTGAATTGTACATTTACAGGTAACTGAATTCACCCATTCCCACCCCCTGCACAACCCCTCTCGTGGTACTATTAACTGCGCCTCTGTTCAATGACAAAGACACTCTTTACCAGTAAACACATTATGTAATGCTGTCATTCTCACTCTTCTCCTTGCCCCTGGTGTTGTTATAGGTCTGCCCAAACCTGTCAATTACTTTCACCCCCAAGAGTAACCACATCAGAGGGAACCATTTCTCCTGAGATACTATTAATTAAGATCAAATAACATAAAAGCGGCTTTCCTCATGCCGCCGCATTCTGAAAGTTGAAGATGACCAATTTAATAAATAGGGAGGCTGTATAATTACGTAATCACAGCCCAAAACGGACGAGGATCAGGTCGCCTTGTCGATTAGGTTGATTTGTATTTTCTATCTCGTTATTGTCTTAACGTTGGGCTATGTGAAAGGATTGGAGAAGGCAAATTGTACATTTAAAGGTGATTTCACCCTTGAACAAATCGATGAAAAATAAATAATTATTCAGGTTAGTTTGGAGTGGGTTCTGATACCGATGAGATAACATTCGTACATACATTTGATTAGATGGTGAATAAAACAAATTATATTTGAATTAATGTACTTAAAAGTATATGTTATAGTCAGTAATTTGATTAGCATGTAAACGTTGGTTGAAAAGGGATACATTTAAGACATAATTGCTAAGTTTAAGAAATGAATGAAACCAAAAAGAATTGAAAACGAAGCATCGTTTATTTCATTTATAAAATATACAAAATACAAGAGCTGACTCACTTGAAAACCTTACAGTGAAAGATGACATTCTTCCTACCATCCCAATGACCGCTAGCGGTAAAAGAATCTTGGGTGAGTAATAGATTATTGGTCATTCTTTCTCAGGAACTAGATTATGTTAGGAAGAATACATTATCCGATCTCACGTTAGTTTTCCAAACTCAACTGGAGACTCCTTCACCAACTCCAAATCCTATCTGCTACAAGACTACAGTTCATCCCACATAACTTGATAAAGAGAGGACAAAGTACCTATGCGCTGTTTCAAACTCTAGAGGATACCAGGTCCCTTTAAGAGAATTTGGAGATGGTGATATTTGTATTCTATTACAAATGATTTAATCGTTATTAGTTGGCATAATATATAAATTGAATATCTGTACTGATTGGACCAATGCTCTTCATGTTCAACCCCTCTTACAGAACTTTAAAGGGACCGCTCTTAAAGGGACCAGGTCTGGTCTAAGGTTGAGACAGGGCACAGGTGAGGAACTGATTCTCATACTGTAGTTATTTAAAAGACCAAGACAAGAAACAGTATACCTATCCATTATTTTTATATTATCCACAGCAACTGGTTATGTGGGATAAATTGCAAACTTGAAGGTACATAGAAATTGCTGCTGTAGCCCAATTTGAATCGTAAATCGTCAAGGTAGGTGTTCATAACAGGTTGTTTTGCTAAGGTTTTAAGTTAAGACCATCACCTCCAATCTTAAGAGAGATAAATATGTTATCCCTAGTCATTTTGACATTATATTACATGTCTTATATTAGATTCTGTCATGATGGTCTGGTCTCAACTTACAACCATCACAAATTTGCAGTTTAATCAATACATATCTAACAAACTTCATAAAAATAACTGGTACAATTCCCATGCTGAATGTGCGTTGTGAAGCTAAACTACTTTCAACTGCAGTTTTGTTCCTACCTTTTAGTATTACCCCTTATAAACCCTATATAAGAAGAGAGGAAAATTATTTACCAATTGCAATAAGTGAGTATTATATTAAGGCCTTGGATAAAGACAGCAAGTAGCGTGGCAGCATAGATCAAACTGAAAGACGCGTGGCAGTATACTTCCTGAGTACAGCCCACTTTATATGTATCTATAATGTTTGGGCTTTCTTCATAGACGATGTCTAATACTAACAATCATATATAATATGCTAACACTGATTTGCTATCAACACTTGCATGTGAGGATTTCAAGGCCCTAATATGATTCAACATTTTCATTCATTAGATTCGATTACAACATTTTCACAATAATTTGTTTTATTCATTCATGGTGGTGGAATCCACCTAGTCATATTCGATGTTATACACATCATGGATTTCACATTCGGATGGATTCATAGTTGAAAAAGAATATCAAAGAATATTAGCTTTTTCATACGTTTTTTCACTCAAAATCGAGGTAAAGTAGTGATATTGACTGGACAGGATCCTTATGATGAAGACTCTTATAAATTTGAATCCCTATATAAATTAAGTTGGTACAAAATGTATAAAATTAAACACAACATCTTTAATGGTGGTCATATGATAGAAAAATATAATTTCTAGATTGTGGGACGGTCTAACTAGAAGCCAGAATTATAAACAAACAGTTGTTTGGTATAATCTTAAGTGAACACTTTAAAGATGGATCCCCAGGAAATGAGAAAAGTCAATTATTTGCTCATACAGGTAATATTTAAAAAATATCTTCATTGTTTCATAGGATTTATGGTGTCTGTTATGGGCAGAGGGCTTGTGCTGTTAAATGTTAATGGAACATTAGGAACACCAATGTATCTTCCAGCTAATCTTCTTTTGACAAGCTTCTTATCCCATTAACAGACTTCACATTTTGCAAAATTTATATACATGAGTTCATTCCCTATGGCGAGTCCTAAGATAATTAACCTTGATGTATTTATCTTCACCTTTCTGGGAGCCCATCTTTAAAGCCTCAGAGGCACATATATAGAATGGGTCACGTCGTCAAATATGTACAATTGCAGTTCACAAACATAATAAATCAGCAAAAGTTATGTATTAAACAAGGGTTCAAAACATTTTTTCACTAATGGAAAAAACATGGTCTCACTTTATTCGAAATACACTCTTATATTCCAAAATGATATAATATACTTAAATTTGTGAAACTTTTAAAATTGACTAAAAGGACAGATTGCACATATATCATGACGACTTCACCCATGTACAGTTTTCTCAAGTGTTCTGTGCTAATGTACAAACAACTGAGGCCAATGGCCATAAGGTATGACCGATGTTAAGAGTTAGCATTTGCATGCCCTCCATTGCTGTATTGCCAACACTAAGTATAACAGAGCTCTTTATGCAACAGGGCATGTACTTGTGTAGTCATAGGCGGCGGCTATAGAGAAGGCATAGGGCAGTTTCATACTGTTGAAGAGAGCAGTGCTGGAAGCACTTCTGAAGTAGGTAGGCTCATTGATGACAGACAGGTCAAATCTGTAGGCAATGGGTGAAGCGGCATTTCTGTTGCAGCTGAATCCTACTCGGTCACCTGGCATCAGCATAAAGCAGTCGCTCACTGGCACCTTCAGGTAGAATGATATATAGTTGTTATACATATGGATCAATAATCAATGAGAATTAATCAATATCAATAGTTTTACATCTGTGGATAATGATATGTTGTAATTTACAACATGGCATCAATAGAATATCAAAGGGTTTTGAGAGTTTTAACTCGATATACAACCCAATTATCTTTCATTGAGCTATTATATATATGAAAGGTGGCTTTTGAGAGGAAAGGCTGCTGCATGCTAAATGATGTATCACCAAAAAAGAGTCCACCATTTAATTATGGTCCTGGCTGTAGCGAAACTGGGTTGGTTTTTGTTGGCGTGTGTATTCAGATTGCTGTTACCTTAATGATTGCACTATTTCGGCACTCGTGGCAGTAATAGGGACTAATATAGTATCAGGTTTGTATAAATGGGTATGCCACTGGGTCCAGCCTAAGTGACTTATAAACAGTTGCAAACCAGATCTTGAATTTTTCAATTGCTCTTCACTTACTTCACTACTCAACAACCCATACGGTGGCTACCCAGTCATAAGATCCCCCAAAGCTAATTGTTCAATAAAGGCTGGCTTACAGTGGATGCAGTTTTTTACTGTCTACATGGAACATTGCCTAAGCATAACCCTTGGACCACTTGGAAATATCAAATGCTTTTGACATCTCAGTGCTGACCAAATTTATGTGAAGGTTTTGGGCACCTGTTAAAAACCGACAAGGGCTGAGCATTGTTTGTGTGGGTCAGGCATACTTCAGAATACATGATAGAGAGATATACTGACCACTTGAGCTCCTACCACACTGGGGGTAACTTCCATGGAGAAAACCCTGGTGAGTCGTCCATCTGCACCCTGTCTCCATATCTCCATGGTGACAGGTACAGTGGAGGTGAAGAAGGCAGTGAAGTGGGTGAGCACACCCTCTTCCTTGAACGTACGTCCCAGCACAAATGTACGTGCCCGGGTCATCAGAGAGCTCTCTCCTGGGATAGGGTTCCTCCCCTGGAGAGCTGCATCAAGTTAGAAATGGTAGAATATTATTGACTTGTAGGCTTCCACAAGTTTAAAAGTTATACAATTGATATCATGATTAATAATACTAATACTGAAGCATTTTTTCCCTCTGTTATCAAGGACTAAAAATAAAGAACTATAACTACTGCTCATTCCATTCCACCTGATCTGTGTATCCAGTAAATAGGGTGGCACACAAAGCATGGCCCACACAGAATTTGACCACACATGGAACATTACCTACACATGGACAACACAGAAATATCAAAAGCTTTTGTCATTTCTGTGCCGACCAAAACTCTATACAGACTATATTGGGCTCAAACATGGTTTAGTGTGGCACAATTGAACTACAGCTGTCATTCCAGCATTTATTCAGACTGGGCTTCTGATAGAAGAAATACAGTATGTCTCCAAGATGCTACTTACAAAGCTGTGCATAAGGGTAGCCACAGTAAGTGCAGGATTTACGGCAGTAGGTGTACATCCATTCTGCGTTGTTCATACAGTCTCCTTGATCACGCCAAAAGTCGCAGTCATCATCACTTCCGTCATCATTGATGCAGACTGGGGAGCAGAAGTTAAGTTGTAAACCATTAATATAAAGTATCTTCATTCATTTTCAGCTATTGTGACAAAACAATCTTACCATAAGTATTCATATTATGACGTATAAGACGTATGTTTTTCTGCTGTTGTTATAATTATGTTTATGCAAGAATTTGAAGTTGAAGCAGCCTAGAGAAATAAGGGACAGCCAATGATGATTAGTGAAGCCACCACAGGAAAGGAATTTGGCTGGTCTCCAAAATATAAATGTGGATTTTATGAAGCTCTGTAGCAAAAGCAACTAGGCAAAATCCTCCAAGTTTTGTGTCAAATGATGGGTTGGAAAGTAACTGGACAAAAAGTCGTCCAATGTTAACTGAGAGGTCAGCTTTATGAAATTGAGAACATATATCCATTAGGCTGTAAATCTGGTGCCTTGATGGTGCAAGTTTTATTCTCATATGGGACCTGTGGTGCTATGAAAATCAGGCCCAGTTTGATCTTTACAGGACCAATTTGTGCTGTTTACAGTGACACTTTTACTCTCCAATTTTCAGTGCCAATGGACACCCCTCTTAACCCTGGTGGACTATGACAGCACCTTGTAGAAATAAAAGGAAGTATAATGTAGAAATCTACTCACGTGGGGTCTCGGGTTTGGGTTTGCACCGGGAGCAGGAAGCCCAGCAGTCCTCGTACATGAAGTCTCTCTCAGTCTCACACTTGCCCTGGTGCCTCCAGTACTCACACTCTGCGTTGTTGGGGTGGTTGTTCGTACATTCTGCAAAAACAATGCCATTTTTTAAAAAAGAATCTTTATTATAGGACAGGTAGGGGGCACTACCAGACTATAGCAGGCCAGTGCAGCTCAGGAGTATTATTTAATAAAGTCAATTATAAACTTGCCTCCATTATCTTTAGTCCTCATTACTTTAATTCATATTCAGATAATCTTCTCACCTAGCTAACTACCTCATTCCAAAACTATTCTGATACCATCAGATTGGTGGAGAACCCTAAAAAGATCTTAGGAATACCTTTTTATTGGAATACTAGTAATTGCTGAAGATGAGTGCCTAAAACATATGGAGGCCAGTCCCACCCTACCAACTCAGCACATATTGCTAATACAGTAGATTCAAGTCTTTTACGCCAGGTCGCTCAAAGGCAGTTTTCCCCTGCTTCCTGATGGCAACCTTGAATAACAAATTTTGGCTATGGGAGCTATGTGCCTATTGTTATATCCATCTACTCTGAAGAGGCTTTTCTAATGTACCTGCAATCAGAATGTACCTGATGCGATTAGATTTAGAGAGGAATAAGATCCCTGATTTTTATTGTATGATGACCTTTGAAATGATTTACTGTTGCCCACCCATGGCTTAAATTTATTGTTATAAATAATAATAATTGCTGGCTGTAACTGAATGAATTTTTCCCACTTTGTATTGAATAACCAGCTCTATGCAAATACCCCACATTGGTATTATATTAGTTGCAAAAAATCTGTTCAGTTAAATGTTGAACTGTATTTTGAACCTCATTTTTGTCTCAAATTCGGGTTACATGAGAAGATTAGCGAAGGCAAATTATCTTCTGACAAATGTAACCTTTATTATATTATATAAATAGGTTCTGACCAGGTTCTGGGATGCAGCCAGTGCAGGCTCTGTAGCAGTTCCTGAACATCCAGAGTGGGTTCCTGGTGCACTCGCCATCATCCACATATACGTCACAGTTAGCGTCATCATAAGAGTTCTCACATACTGAAAAAAGCACCACTCTCTGCTCATTACATGTATAAACAAATGTCTAGTTCATTAGAAATAATGCAGCACTATTGTCAGCTGTATTGAAATACAAGTGTACTTTTATGAAATCTTTTGGCTCTTTCCTCTTTAGTAGCCTATGGTATACAATTGTTAGTTTTTACTTAATTGATATATTGGTTTCCCTTTGGGACAACTGGAACGTTAGGAGAAATTCATTATTCTCAATTCACTGAGACCTTGAGACAATATGAAATAAAATTGTTTAGAACAATAATGATAATAAAATCAAAGTATAATAGTTTAAACCAGAGTTTGTATATTCAATCGAGTGTCCACTGATTTAAGACTGTTAAGTAATAGACAATGCCACGTATACTCTATACCTGTAGTCTCAGTACAGTTGGTGCAGGCTCTGTAGCATTGGGCATACATGAAGCCCATGTTGGTTTCACAGAAGCCCTGGCTCACCCAGTCTTCACACTCTGCCTCAGGGTCATTATCCTCACTGTCAGGGTCTGAGCCAGCATACCTGTTGATGCACTGTATCCTCTGTAATGCAAAAATACATGTCACCATCATAGGTATCATGCACTTAGGGGGATTGGTTGTTTTACAGCCGGTTTTACACCATACTTCCCTATACATTTGGTGATATCAGAGCGAGAGAGGAGGCATGCTAACTGGATGCAATACCCTACTCTTAGCCATGATAGCTATATACATAGCCAGCCTTTGGTACCTCAGCATGCTCTGGGTGGGAAGTGAAATGATGCTCTGGCAAGGTTCTAGTGGGACTCTAATCCGGGACTCTTAGAACCTTTCAGTTTAGAGTTCAATATCTTAACCATTACACCACCCCAACCCCTTCAAACACTTTGCTACTTGACAAATAACGGGATAGACAGGATAAGGTCACAATAAATACCGTACTCAATTGAATTTGGATTTTAGTCATGCAAAATGGCTAGTATGGGCTGCATGACATTGTCTTACAGTTATCTTCATATTGCAGGTTGAAATAGATCTTCTCGCCCAAAACTCTACTCTGATAAAAACAAATCACTTTGATCTCCGATACTGCCCATCCATGCAATGAAGGGGTTTTAGTTCACTTTTGGAATGGTTCAAGGGGTTAAAATCACGTAATCCATGCTTGGGAGGTGGGTCCAAGTGAGAGAGAAAGTGAGTCCAATTAATTTGGGATCTATTTTAAAGACTTGTTTTTTTTTAAACAAAAACAGTTAAAGACTTGCACTAGTCTATAGAATGGCAGTCAGTGTGTAAGGGAATTTGGACAACGACAAATGGAATTTCGATTGATTGACAGAATTAAAAGCATATCTAAAAGTCAGTAGGAACCATTCCAAGCATGTAACAAAAGTATCTCGAGTTTCAGGTTCTACATACTCAAACCTTGAAATTCCTCATTGACTAATACTTCAGTGAGATCTGATGCATACAAGCATGTACTACTGCCAACACTTACTGCAGTCGATCTGGATCCAGTAGGACAGAGACAGGTGCCTGCACAGTTCCTCAGCATGTAACCAGGGTCCCTCCAGCACTGTCCAGCCTCCTCCAGCTCCGCACATGTCATGGTACCGTTAGTCTTCACAACGTCCATGCAGGCTGGGCAATAAATAGTGCATCATTACAAGTGAGAAGAACAAAAAGTGGAAGAACAAGGTTGAAAATTGGGTGTTGCATCACAGAGGTGAATTTTAACGATGAGCAACACCTTCACAATGTAATCCTATATATAGTGGTAACTTCAATGACTAGGGTGGAAAACAACATTTTTTATGGCCAAAAAAATAATTCGAATCTTTTCTAGAATTAAAAAGTTGCCTGCCTAACCCATACAGGCTCTATTCAAGGATCAATGCACTCAGTGCACCTAAGGTATAGTAGCTGGTACATTCCAGGAACAATGTATTAATACTCACTGGCAGGTTTGTCACAGCGTGTGCAGGACTTCCTACAGTTGGCCATCATCCAGGATGTGAAGTCCCCTGTCACACAGTCTCCTCGGTCTGCCCAGAAGTCACAGTTTGCGTTTGACTCTATGTTTGAACAGGCTGCAAAAAAGAATATTGAAGATAAGAAAAGATAGCAGTTAATGAGACCATCCTACTATGCGACTGAAAATCGCCTAAGCAGGTCTCTACTGAATAGCTATTCCTTTGTAAAAACTACTTCATTAAGAATCATAATGAGGGGTAGGCAACCAAGTAAAAAATAGGTCAGAAGCAGACTATTGGGCATGGGGTTTGATTATCACGGGGCCAGCAAAAGACTTGAACATCTTAATGCAACCATTCATTTCTATAATTAATCAATTAAAAACTTACACTTTGCAGGAGCCTCATCACAGGAAAAGCAGCTCATTCTGCAGTTATCGTACATCCAGGCGTGGTTGGTGTCACACTCGCCCTCTAGTGTCCACTGCTCACATTCGGAATCCACTCCATGTTCGTTAATGCAAGCTACAATTAGGAATTAATAGAATAGAATAAAAAATCCTTTATGTCGTCAATGTGGTAGGTTAGAAAAATGATGAGGTAAAATAATAAGATTAAGTTCATCCAAAAGTGACAAAAATGGTGGAAATCATCTGGTACTAGACCAGGTCTTTCTGATCAGGCTCAGCAGCATGAAGCAGGAATATTGATTGCTACTTGAGGTTAAAATCTTCTATTACCTTCACAGCAAAAGAGATTGTTAGACAAATGGATATATAAGGGCTAAGTTTTATAACCATAATTACAAAGTGGCAATATCTGGCAACAATATTAAGGTAAATAAATGTTTGAAATAAAGTTCCATGTAACAGCCAACATAATCAACGCTGAACCAACGTTAAAAAAGGTTGGTTTCACATTTTTCGTTACCAGTGTAGTATACACACTCCTGTGAGCTACTGGTTCCAAAGTCAGTAATTGTTGTGCTACACCCCAACCCCAATAAGCTACGTTGTCATCAGTATAGGTAAATATAAGTGTATCATTCTATTGATATCATGTAAAATACAGATCTACTAGCCATAAAATTATGAAAGAATATTATTATGTCTGTTGGTAGGTGGCTCACTCAAGTAGGCCACATCATTATTGGATCAACCTCTGAGTAATATGTCTAGAATCTGGAGTAAAGTATTTAGGATCTTGCTCCAAATGCTACTTAGACTACCTGTCACACTTGGGCGCAAGAATTAAGTGCTATTTTATCTGATGTACCAATGACATACCAGACAACTTACATCATCTCTCTTATTAGGAATAACAATCCTTGCATGAGTACATGAAACCCCTGTCAATAATTATTCGAAATGTAATGATATGATAAAAGAACACACTAACTAACTATTACAATTCATATTTGCCCTTGATAAAACAATGGTTTACAAACCGTGACAGATATAATTATATAGATTAATAGATAGATAGATAAATTAATGGATAGATTAATAAATAGATAAACTAATAGAATAGATGGATAGATTAGTAGACAGATAGGAGCAAACAGAATTTGATCTGAATAGATAATTTTCAAACTAATTATAATTTAATCTCATTAGGTCATATTTTTTAA
Source organism: Sthenelais limicola (assembly GCA_942159475.1). Lineage (NCBI taxonomy): Eukaryota > Metazoa > Annelida > Polychaeta > Phyllodocida > Sigalionidae > Sthenelais > Sthenelais limicola. The sequence continues at coordinate 39,674,386 of OW804102.1, forward strand.
CCAGTAATTTGCGGTACTCAGTACTGAAAATTACTGGTTAAAAAATATGACCAGCTGCCCAGAGTTAGTCAGCACTCCTTCACTATGTACTCATCAATGGCCTTCTGGAGTTTTGGTTACTTTTTACATCTTCAGCCAGTGTAAGAGTCAGAATCATATCGAGGGGAGGGGACTGAGGTGCCATTTATGGATGGTTTAAACCCAGTACCCCTTGGGGAGCTGCTCCTTTAAAGCAACAACCTTAATCTATACACATGTGGAATAATAGAGAATACATTACTTACAAGCACATGAGTAATTGACTCGGAGGTAGTTGAAGTTGTCTGCACATGGTTCCCCATAGACGCCAGTGCGAGCGATGAGTTCACACCTAGGCAGACCCCGGCAGGTGGCATTGACGATCTCTAATGTCCTATTGGAGGAGCAGATGGAGTCTTGGGGTAGGTAGGCTAGAGGGTGGGGACAAGTGGTCATGTCCTCGCGCCCGAAAAAGGCACCGTTGATCTCCAGGATCATGCCAGGTGGACAAGAGAGTGGAAGGCGACCAGACCCTTCACACACCAAGGCAGTGTACTGGGCCTCTGAAGAAATGAAAAACAAAAATAATTCATTAAAATCCAATTCCTATTCAAATACATATGGGTGTGGTCGCCAAACCCCCGAAGGAACTTTCCAGCTTCCATGCACAACCAAATATGTTCAGATAAGATCTAGTTTTTAAGCCAAATTTGATTATTATTTGGTCAAATTTAAGAAAGATTTAGAAAGTTGAGAAAGCCTGCTGATCGTACATAATTATCAAGGTGATCTGTACTGTACGTCTGTAACAAGAGCCTGGTAAGGTGTGTAGCTTTAGGATGCTAATCATAAATGTTGAAAGAGAGAGTCTGAGAGAAATATAAATGATATATAATGAGTAAACCAACAGCATAGATTGGCAGAGAAATCTCAGAATAAACAAAAAGGAGATATACAAGAACCATTAACGATGGTACAGATTCTGAGAGTAAAGAAGCCTCATGACATCAAGTAAAAAACCTTACTGCTAAGTGAAAGTTATGCTTATTCTTACATATATAAAACAAAATGCATGACAAATGACACACAACAGTAACAAGTAACAAAACAATTCCTTACAGTGTGCTATATGCTAACAACGCAATAGAAACAAAGTGAGTGAAGTGAATACTAATCTAAGTACAACACCTATAGAATGAGGAATGCATACATAAATCAGGTCAACAATCCATTCCATATAACTGCAGATGGGGCCAAGAACCAACTACTGTAAAAGAAGATACTTTTGCACAGCTACATTTTCACACATGGGCCTATCTAACACACATGCAGACATAAATTTGTAACTGAAATATACTAATTGCATGTATCAGGTAACATATACTCTTCACTCACAAATTAGATTGGTGCATTTAAGAGTATATGCCCACGAAAATTGTGAAAATATATATACTGATCAAATGAAAATACTTTTACAGTGTTGAGAAAAACTGCTGGTGTTCGGTATTTGTTACATCAAAGGCAAGAGACAAGAGGCCAAGGGCAACATATATACTAACAAACCATTTATCAACCCATTCACCACCTATGCCTCCTCCAGTCTGGACAGATCTGACTGACAGGAACAAGTTGTTACGTAATGGAATAGGTTACATATATAGCACTCCCCCACTACATCGCAAGAAGCAAGAGATTTAGTTGAGAGGACTAGTGATTCTTGATGTCACATTGGTCACCAGATCTTTTAAGAAGGTTGAGGAGCCCAAGTGATCAGTTGCAATAATATTAAAACAATTAGATATACACCTGCGATTGAATCACCAGTCACAACATCTTGCTAACTACAGTGGAGGAGCCCTTATATGAGAATCACAAACCATAGTAGATTTGCCTTGTGACACTAATACATTAGGGAGATTGTGAGATTGGTTCTAGACATGATATAATAAAGGCAATAAATTAATCAAGCTCATGATTGAAGAGTGACTATAGGTCTATTATGATCTCAAAAGGTTATTTACAAGACACCCAAGAAATGGGTCTATTATAATGTGGGAAGGAGGAGAAAGAGACATAAGAAATAAAAGGACTCTTAAAGGAATATTATACAAATGTTAAGTGTCAGGAAAATCAGGGTTATTCCACCAGGATATGCATGTATAACATCTCCATGAGCTGAAGAACTGCAACTCCAATAGTAATATACCTGTACTCTGTCTTGAACTTAGATGACATCAGGTCCCTTTAAGACTTGGAGAGGGTCATAATCATGCATTCTATTACGAAAGATGATTTAACTGTTAATACTTAGCACAATACATCATTTGGCAGTGTCTTAATGCACAGACCACTTAAATATCTCATTGTCTCAATGTGACTGCTCTTCATGTTCCATTCCTCTTAAAGGGACCTGGTCTCAATTAGTTTGATACAGACTATATACACCAACGAGTATGTAACAAACGTTAAAACCAAACTTCAGGTGAGGTGGGTTGTAGAGTGAGTTTAATCCTAAACAAATATGTGTGGGGAAGTGCAGGTGGTTTGGGAGGAAGCCGGTAGGGGAAGAAACCAATGTACCTGCTCTAGAGGTACCTTTCACACTTATATTAAGTCCACAATGAGATAATTGCCACCCGGATAAGGATTTTGGGGTCTAAAGCACTGCAAATTGGAAGTGGGACGTACTATAACAATCCGCCACATTATTTACATGATTCCAAATATCAATTATCAGATATTAGCTTTAGATAATATAAAAAATTAAGCCAAAATATATTTAACTTAAGTCATCAAATTATTATATGCCAATACTTTCTTATAGAAAGAATAGCTATATAAATAAACTGCAACATTTTATCAAAAGAAAAAGAGATTTAAGGGCCAACTGCAAAGGTATATCTGTGTAATGATTAGTGACAGACATTTCTGGTCTGCTTGTACATGAATTGGAAAGGTAGTTTCTATTTAATAATAATTTTCATAATGTAATTTCTATGTTGGGAAATTTTCGCCCATTATAAATCTCTTTAAAATAATTTAACTAATTTTGCAGATGCACCAATATAAGTGTGAATGGTTGACTAATGGGGGAGGTTCCTCTCTTCTCTTCCTTCAGCATTTACCTACTCACTCTCACATATATAATCCACAAGCATGTACTTGAAAGTGTGGTCTGTGCACGGTGGGGGCGCTCCAAACAGTCTATTTGAAGCCTCCACCAGACAGTCTTGTTTGTCATTACACATGTTCTCCACTACAGAGGTCGCCCCGTCCGCTTTACACTGCATCCGGTTGTCCTTGCTGGGGTCAACACAGGAGGCGCTGTTGTTCCGGCCATAGAAGGCCTCCAGGACCCGGATTTTTGCTCCAGGTGGGCAGGAAATGAACACCTGACGACCCTCACAAGCTAAGGCCTTGTTTGGGCGAGGGGTCGTCTGCGCTACAATCCGTGGGGGAGGACAGAATCAGAATTACACATAAGTTCACTTATCATAGCTATAGGTGACTGAGGTAGCTATAGGTAGGTGATGTTTGGACAGCAACTTGTACATCAACATTAATATGGGGTACATAGAATAGAAGACAAGAATATGCATGGTTATATGGCGCCAGATAATGTACAATTGGCAGCTCAACCCCCCCCCCCCCCCCCCTTTTTTTAAGCAAATTCTGCTAAATTAGGCTGAAAAATTATAAATATTGGGTATATCTGAATTTATTTGGTAATGTAGTGATTCAAATAATCTGCTCCTTTATATTGAACTGTATTTAGAACCTAATTTCCGTCCTAAATTTGAGTGATTTGGGAGAATTGGTGAAGGCGATCGTACATATTCTGACGCCCTGCCCACATTATTTCTATTTACGACTTATTCTGACTTGATTACTTCAGATCAGTTTCTGCCTTGAACGGTCCAATGGCTATAACCATGTTAGGCAGATACTAAAAGGATTAGTAACTTCTATTGAGGGCCTGCTGGCATCCATAACATGTGCGTTGGTTTTCTGGAGTGTGCTGAAAGTTGGCTCTTTATTTATCAGTAGTACATATAAGTGTTTGTGTATAATCCCTCAGATTCACCTCATAATCCCTCAGCTTCACATCAGGATTATACACCAAATAGTGCACCAGCAGCCCCTCAATGTCGGTCATTAATCCTTCTACTTGACAAAGACGTTCAGAAGTGTACAACACCTTAGAATATAGATGAGAATACAAGTGTATACTTAGAATATAGACTATGTCTTATCAAAACTTCCCATGTGCGGGGAAAATCCGAAATACATTATTTGTATGAGACATGAGTGTGAACCATTCAACTATGAAGTATTATATATATGTATACGGTTATTCATCCTTAAAATTGTGAATGTCATTAGAATAAATTCACTTGAAACAAATTAAAATAACAAAACACAAAAATCATGAACAATGGGCTGGAACAATGACTAAACCCACACAAATTGCCCTAATTTACTAAAATGGTAAGCATTTTACACTGAATTATGAATTTTATATATTACTTATATATAATACCTACACATGGGAAGTAAAACGAGTAGCTTATTTCTATGGTAAAAAGGTGGAGATTTGCAACATCTGTATTTTCATCACAGTTCAGGTGGACAGGAAATAGTCAGTACACTACCATATTAAGTTAATAATACATGATATAAATGTGATTCAGAGATTACAGGTATAGGATCGTAATGTTGATGCACAACACAAAGTGACCTTCTAACAGGTCAGAAATATGATAGAAACAGAAAGAGAAGTTTGTATGCGTATAGGCTTCAGTAAACAAAGGAAGTTTTAGACTAGAATATAAAATATATAGGGCCTTAAAGAACAGCCTTAGAATATGGAATGCATTGAGGTGCAAAGCTGTGAAACAATATCTATTATAGATCTATTGAGTGATAACCAAGAAGATAAACACTATATGATATATTTATTTCTGTTTAATTAAAGCCTCTTATGTAATGTGAAAAAGTACATGAAGAATAGCTAGAGTATGATATATGCTACATTATGTCAGGTCAGTGTTAATGTACAATAAGGCTTATCTAACACATAGAAATAGTAAACACAACAATTTAATGGTGGTCCAATATTTGCGGTTTGCGGTTTGAGGGATTTAAAGCTTTCTCCTTGCTCATTTATTTCTGAATCCATAGTGAACATGACAACATTCAAGCTGTTACACTTTTAGTTACCAACTAAACATCAATCTTTTAATAATGGTGGTTTAATATCAATAATTAATTTTGTATTACTCCAATGTGCGTGCTGTCTGTCTGTCAACGCCGGGCTGTCAACGTTACCCCAAGGAAGGTTGAGTTATACCTTACTGGATGTATATCTCTCTGCCTAGGGAGCATGGGTTGGCAAATATATGGCTGTCTGTAGCTTTATGCACATTAAAGACCCATTTATTGCTGATGTTAGAAAAGAGCAGGGTTAAGTACAGCACCCGTTAGCGCGTTTCGTACACGACCCCCTATACTAGAGTTCATAGAATACCAGCTATAAGAGCTGAACTAAACAGCCTGGTAATCGTACAACAATTGATAGATGGTAGTATACTACCCCAGGAGTTAGTGGAAGACCAGTTTTGGAGCTGAACTAAACAGCCTGGAAACACATATGACAACAATAATTACAAATGTTTTGTGGTTTTGGGGGTTACTTAATTGATGCAAATATCCCAAATATATCAGTATAATAGAGGGTTTGCATGTGCCACTGCGCATGTATGCTAGGGCATGCTGGGATCGATTCAGTTCAGGTCTGACATGCACATATTTAGCAACATTTTTATCTGAAAATATTTTCGCATAGCTTCTACAAAAGATCTATGAATAACAAATGCATGGTGAGAAAGATGGGGACTTGTGCTATGGAAACATGCATAACATGGATACTGAAATTAGAGCACCGATAAATATCCCATGCTGAACATGACATGATTTGTATAGATTTTAAACTGATATACAACTCCCTTAATTCCATGCAAGATGGCGGACATGCAAGTCCCCTATCAATGCAGAGAAATTATCCCAAATATATCGGTATAATTGCTATGTTTTCTGAACTCAGCAGACCCCTCGCAAGGGCCAATACTTATTGCATGTAATACTAAGGCCCTCCTGACCTCTTAGAGAATTTGAGGTACAATTAAACCCGATCTCTGCAGAAAGTCACATTGGTGCATGCACTGGGTTTGTTTGCACGTAATGGGTGGCCTATTGTGTTTGCCATAGTCTTGGCCTTGGTATCATCATAAAGCCTATGCTAATTCACTGGTATATAACCCAGATATACCCAGTGTACCATATATAGGGTACACGTGCATGTTCACATATCTTGTGCAAACATGCTAGGGGATAGCTGTATGAGGGGTATGCATATAAATACACATGTATAACATAAAATATATACACATGTACGATGTATATATATTATAAACATGCCCATTTCACTTGATATAGAATAAAGGGGGTGCGCAATAAGATATTTTATCGTACCTGGTCGATAATTTAAAAAGTCGAATTCGGTTTTCTTTTATCTTTTAGATACTTCATGGCGTTTTTAAGGGTTTAACGTCGATATTTTCCTTCGCTAAAGGCATGATAAATATATGGGTCAATAGATAACTCTTCAGAGAACATTTGGGGAACATATTTTCATTCATGTCACTTTGAAATTTTTCACCGTTTTTCAATTTACATGTAGTTCCGAACCCTTTATTCTGGTCTTTGTAATGTCTTTTCAACAAAACTATTATTCCAAACAATAAATTGACATGCTCCATGGAGACCTAAGAAACTATGCACAACAAATGCGTCAAAAACAAACTCTTTCATGTGTAAACCTTGCAATAGCGATTGTGTTTAAATTGGCAATGAACACAGGAAACATTGAGTGTTTGAAGACTTGTTAGCAAACCGAAATCCAGCAAGTGTCGAGACTAAAATTTGTGCCTTCTCCCATTAACCATGCCTCCTTGGATTCACGAAAACTTGAACACACTCGATTTAAAAAATGAGACGGTTCACACAGTTCTCGCCAAGGTAAAATCTAGATGGGTAGCTTGGCGGCACGGAGTGTCTATTTTACTTAGTGGTGGGAAATTGGCGAGAAAAATATATTTTAGTTGTTTGAGATTGGTATCCTGGCTCGGTGCCTACTACGTTTCTATTACGGAAGATGTGGTTTTCCGCTGTTAAAAGGGTAATTTATTCAACTGTTGGTCACAACGTGTGTCGTGATATGTAGAGAGGTCTACCTGTGCATGTCGGTGACACTGCAGTGGGGGTGGAGGAGGTAGTTGGAGGAGGAATTAAGTATACTACCATCTATTATTGTATGATATGTTTCCAGGCTGTTTAAGTAATTAGTTCAGCTCATAGATGGTAGTATGCTACCATATATTACTGTATGGCTGTACAGTTCAGCTCCTATTTGGCTGGTTTCCACTAATTCCTGGGTAGTATACTATCATCTATTGCTTTGCGATGTTCCAGCAAGCTGTTCAATTCTAATTTTACAGTCTTATATATATAGTATAGGTGGTTTCTATTTCTGGGGTAGTATACTACCATCTATTTCTGAGAGGAAACATGCTACACCCTAGACTTTTTTATATTAACTATGGAGCATGCTTCATAAAATTAAAATGTATCCTGAATATTTAACTATTTCAGTGGACACTATATATTACTCGTTTCATTTTAAAAAGAAAGTCTGCCATGTGTGTCACTTTCTAATATTGCTGTACATATTTGCAAGCAAACTATATGTTACCGACTTTCGATGTCAAGGCTATAACCTTGACCTACCGTAAAACCTGTATTAAACGCTGGGTCGATGATTGGCAATGCCGATCATTTGCTCCACCACTAGGCAACTTCATTCATTTAAAATAATAGGGGAGCGAATTTTATTAACGCGAATCTTTGAAGGCAGCATGTCAATGTAACAAACACATTTTCCCTAGAATTTGAAAAGTACATCTGTGGCTTCTATCGTCGAAAAATGTACAAATAACCCAAATCTAAGACATATATGAAGTTGAAATACTATTCAACGTAGGCCTAACCGAACAGACATTTTAGATCAACGCAATATATCATTTTTCTGCCTAATTTAACAAAATTGACTAAATGTGTAGACCTGTCGATTGTACATTTTCTAGCGATCTGACCCATGGACAATACCTCCCCGACCTTTCTATATATATAGGTTCCAGATAATACCAATTTGGGATTTGGAAAACATAAACACGAAGCAGGTCGTATTTCATGTTTATCTTGGCTGCATTGTACACACACTTCCTGCATGACCAGACCTATTTAGCCTATTCTAATCCTAGGGATGGGAACTACTATTATTGAGTATGAATCATCTTTTTGACAAAACGTGACAGTTTGACATGCCTGGTGGGATTGTTTGGACAGTACGAACAGAGACAACGATTTTAACCTTTGGCCTTGCAGCATTTTAACTCTTTGGTTTGGTCATAAATATTGTTGTAAAGGTTTTATTAATATTCCAAGGTAGATCTCAGGTCCAAGGCCTGCTTTTCATTCGTGACCTTTTCTTTGAAAATAAGTTGTTCTTTTAAGTCTGGATACAAATTGTGAAAGCCTGTCACAATTAATTAGGAACTTGCATTACAAGCACTTATATTTATCCATAGATTTAAATACATAGATTTTAAGAGAAAGAAGAAAGATGAGTATCAAAATCAAGTAGATTTGGAGGGAAAGATTGAGTGAATGGTCTGATACCACTGCCACTAATCTACCTCCCTGCTTTAGTCAGGCAGCTTAGCAAATGGATGTGGACGTTCCGGACAAAAGCACCAAATTTGGTCCACATGCTGTTCATTGCCTTAACTTTCAATTTAGAGTGGGAGCCCTTTCCAAAAAATACATTAAGGCCGCCATTTTGGATTTTTAAGGTCGCCATCATGTAAAATCCTATATCTACCAATATCTCAGCTTCCAAACAACTTAGGATCATGATCTTGGTCTCTAAACATATATTTCCAGGGTCAATGAATACAACTATACCATTTAGAAAAAGATCAAATTATATTATGGCCGCCATCTTGGATTTTTAAGATCGCCATCATGTAAAAACCTATATATACCAATATCTCAGCTTCTAAGTAACTTAAGATCATGATCTTGGTCTCTAAACATATGTTTTCATGGTCAAGGAATGCAACTTTACCATTTAGAAAAGGATCAGAGTATAGCTACTAACACAACAACTATATACAAGACATTATATACATTAGGCACTGTTACACATGTTGTATATGCTTGCCCCCTTCCTCACAATGGCAGTGGCATATTTTAGTGTGGTTTCAACTGGCCTTTGAGAATTTCACTCTTGCATCTATATTGGACTAGCTCACTGCAGGCCTTACAGATCTATGATCTAAAAGAAGGGAATTGAAGTGAGATATTGAAGAAAGTAATGCATGGTACAAGACCATATTTCCAGAGAATCCTGCCAAACGTAAGCTCACTGGAAGTCAAAAATCTCTAACTAGTTCACTGCATGCCTTACATGTTGCTAGTTACATGGCCCAGACAGGAACCTATGTGTTAATCCATTCCCAACCTAAGTTCTAGTCTTGGTGCACACTATTCATTCTGCTCCATGTGCAACTCTGAGAATGCTGCAAAAGTGGAGCCTTGGGTGCAGAGACTGTCTCTAATGTCTTTTCCTTCTTGAATAGGTCCTCCTGGTTTCACCAATATGTAAAAGAATGTTCATGGTCACTGACCCTATCATATTGGATAAGTGTTGTAGTTAGTGGAAATGTTAAGCACCAACCACTACACCTATATGTAAGGATGGAGTGTTGTGTGTTTAAAAGCATGTGTTACTTCCTGATAGCAAAGATGTGCCTCCCATGCTGACTTCTTGCCTCTTCCAATGAATATCGATTTGGTATCACATCCCATGACACTGTAAAATACAGGAAGGGGCAGGGATGTTTCTCTATCCAAGTCTTTGTAGATAACATTTGATGATATGATGATATGTAAAGTTCTTGCCTGTAACCAAGGCAACCCAAATGTTCACAATATTCTCATGAGTGGTTGGTGCCATGGATCAATTATCTGCTTATAGGTTCCTCAAAGAAGGGTTATGTCACCTTATGTGATGATGATTTCTTTGCCTTAGGGGCAATCTTGTTTAAAAGAATGCAGACAGTTCCCCTTTGATGGTTGGGTCATTTATAAGGTAGGCCCAGTTTACAAGTTGTTTTATGTATCTGGGACAAAGGCCTGAATAATTATATTACCTTATATCATTCCGCTTCACAGAGCCTAGGTTAATTATATAAACATCAAAATTAAAGGTAACCGCCGGTAGAGATGGAATTAAATTTTCATACAGGCATGTAGACCTTTTTGTCGTTTTCATACTGTATCTTATTAAGCTGGACAAATAAAAGATTATCTTATCTTATCTTATTGGGATTTTAGTGGGGAGCAAGTGCACTACAACAGCTTTATCAAGAAGCCTCACATCAATGGAACCTGGAGGATCATTCTGTTTAAACATGGTCAGAATGTTTAGCTGACCATAATTCTTTCTCAGGTGCATGTTTCCACCATCATATATACAGATGGCTCTTAAGGATGAAGAATGTAGGCATACCCCATATCTTGTGTTGCATCACAATGTGCATGAAAAAAAAACAGTTCTACATCATTCTTGAGTACCTTTTAGAGATTGTTCTTGCTTTTTTTCTTGGCTCGATGAGCAATGGAAGAGATAGATTGCAAGTTGTATTTAATCAGCTCATGAATGAAGCATGCATTATCATATCTGTATCCCTTCTCTTTAGTATTTGATATCCTGATCATTTCCTATAATAGGTATTCTGTTATTTCCATCTCTCTGATGATCTGTGCCAGATACACTGGTCGCATGTAGCAAGGGCAAAAGTAGTCACCTGATGTGTATACCTTATTCACATGAGGTGGTAAGCCTTCTGAAATGGGTCAGCAATTTGTTGCATTTTATTTTCCTTTATGTGTAGGTTTATGGGTCCATCCAAGTTCCATTGAGTTTTTCTTGCTTTTACCATCTCTAAGTGCAGCTCATCCAAAATTGCTATGAAGTTTTCTTCTCCATGGGTAACAGTCCAGTTCCACATGTAAACTTGTCAACAGCATAGAGTGGTGATTAGTTAATTACTGGGATCTGTGCAGGATTGAGAATTCTCTAGCGCAATGCAGCATGCATTCATTCCATGCATCCATGCTTTATGATAATTGGTGAAGCTGCTTTCTTGTGAAAAAGGGGCAAGAGTTGTGTATGGGTTGTGTGCAGATCATCTAATGCATCTTGCAAGGAGGCATGAATTGCTGACCAGGCAAAAGTGTCACTGTTTTTAATTCAATCTCTTTCTAACAGTTGACTAGCATACTACAAGCAGGTCTCTCTTAATATGTAAGGCCTGCAGTGAGCTAGTCCAATGTAGATGCAAGAGTGAAAGAGGATGGGTTGCAAGGTGTGCATACTCAAAGGCCAGTTGAAACCACACTAAAATATGTCACTGCCATTGTGAGGAAGGGGGCAAGCATATACAACAGTCATGTGTAATAGTGCCTGATGGATATAATGTCTTGTATATAGTTTTTGTGTTAGTAATTATACTCTGATCCTTTTCTAAATGGTATAGTTGCATTCCTTGACCATGAAAACATATGTTTAGAGACCAAGATCATGATCCTAAGTTACTTAGGAGTTGAGATATTGGTATATATAGGTTTTTACATGATGGCGATCTTAAAAATCCAAGATGGCGGCCATAATATAATTTGATCTTTTTCTAAATGGTATAGTTGTATTCATTGACCCTGGAAATATATGTTTAGAGACCAAGATCATGATCCTAAGCTGTTTGGAAGCTGAGATATTGGTAGATATAGGATTTTACATGATGGCGACCTTAAAAATCCAAAATGGCGGCCTTAATGTAAATGAAAGGGCTCCCACTCTAAATTGAAAGTTAAGGCAATGAACAGCATGTGGACCAAATTTGGTGCTTTTGTCCGGAACGTCCACATCCATCTCAAATCTGGCATTAAGCTGCCTGACTACTTATAATTATCAATTGAATGGCCTGACATCACTGCCTCTAATCTACCTCCCTGCTTATAGCATTGAGTGAATGGTCTCATACCACTGCGTCTAATATACCCCCTATTCCTTTTAAAAATATGGCAGTCGCAGTACAGGTATGTATAATGTATTTTCATTGTGTAATAGACCAATATTTACCATGCGGTTAAAAATATTTTGGTAGGACAAACTTGATACAATTGATGTAGGTGAATTACATACGTCTATATGATAGGATTATATTCCACTGAATAGAACTGGCAACAAGTAAAACCACAAAGGGGTATTCATGGGCATTTGTTCAGAGCATATTATTCACCTTACTGCTTCTTTAGAGCAAGGGAGACAGATGTGGCACCTGGAATTGTATAGAACATCCACCTATACTGGTTCTCTTGTACTTCAAATAATAGACACGCTGTAATATTAGTCAAGACTTGATGCGGACAATGCAGTCTAAGCTCAGACTCTATCAGATCCCTTCAAACTAAGGGAGACCGACCGCAAAATGCAATTAAAATTCCACTAGGACGGTAGTGGTGGACCAGGGTTGCGAAAGCCATTGACATATCGATCTTATCTTATCTGATAGGCTCTGAGCCTAGACTGAATGGGTGAATCGTTGGTAAAGGCTATTATGCATGGATGAAATGTCATTGATCAAGTAAACTGGAACTCTTTCTTGTGTTTTTATCCCAGTTCAGTGGGATGTTTTTAAAGAGGAGGCGATGCGAATCCAAATCCAAAATGAATATAATTTTCTGAGCATGATTCAGGACTTGGATCATAGAAAGATTGATATGTACCCGGACCACTTTATTTGGTACGGCATTTGGCTTTTTTAGCTTCTCAAAACAAGCACCTTGAGAAGGATCCAATGGGAGCATGTGATGTTGCTTGTCCTGTCACATCATGTATGATACATGGGAATTTACATTGGAAGACTGATGTATATACTACGAAATACCGACAGAAGTGATAGCAGATAATCTATAAAAACGCTAACTGTTTGCGGCGGTTATCTCTGCTAATTTTCCTATTTTTTCGTCAGAAAATAAACACGTCCAAAAAAAAAAAATATTCTACGATGAATAAGGAATGTTTTCTCTAGTTTTTACACTGACATACAACTCCTATAATTCCTTGCGAATCAAAATTCGACATGATGGCTATCCCCTATTAACATGAATCTAACGTATCGCTTATAATAAAATACATCTTCAAATAAAAACCACAGCAACGACAATAAAAACAATTGCTGTAGCTGTAGAAATTCTCCAGGGCGCTAAGTTAAAAGAGAGAATCATCCAAGCTAGGAGAAGACACTCAAGGACGTGAATCTCTGTTTTTGTCCTGGAGGAGGCCCAGCGAGACGCCACTCTGGAAACTGTATCGCTTACAAATAGAGCTGTGAGTGAGCCGCATGTTTTATGCACCGCCATGCAAGCGGATGGCACATGGAACTACTATAATATTAAGTAACGGCAAAGTCGCCTTAAAAAGTACAATTCGCTTTTCAGTATAGTTCTCTCAAAAAGGCCAAATTTAAACCAGCAATTGGGTTTAAAATATGGTTCAACATATAGATCTATTGAATAGAAGCAATTCTCAGAAACGCCAAGAATTTATCATTTTTTCAGTCTCATTCAGCAGAATTAATAAATGTCTATTCGTACACATGCAGTCTAGGCTCAGAGCCTCTCAGATCAGATAAGAATTGTATGCCAGTGATTGGACGCCTACTGCGCTAATAATGGCTTTCCCGGCCCTGGAGTAGACATCGTAATGGGATTCTAATGGTATTTTACGGTTGGGAGCGAGAGGCTTTAATTCCCTCAGTTTGGAGGGACTCTCTCACCTCTGAGCCTAGACTAATATTATGACAACCGGGCCCTATATATGGTGAACGGGTCACTGGCTACTATTATATAGCTAGAGTTAACAGAACGTGGCCAATAAAGCAAAAAGCCAACAGGACAAGAGAGCGAATCGTGCATGGCATAATTGTCCTGCAATACATAATCTGGTTTGATTGTAGGAGCCAACAAGGAACTTGTACCTTCGTCAAGTCCTAAAAGCGCTGACTCAATTCAGCGAATCTAACGACGTTTCCGCGCTCTCGCAAACTACTTTTGGACGTGATCCAAGTACATGCTCATAGAAACCTGCACTGCAAGTGCCTGCATCTTTAGACTAATTCGCTCGTTATTAATAAGAGACTTTTACCGGCGGAAAGAATTAACCAACATAAGTACACTTCACCCACTCGTCGTGGAGGTGGGTAGGCTTATAGTGATTCACACCAAGTCGTGACAAAACTAACTGTTGTGGCTATCACGCTATGATAAAGATGTATCATGTATACCGTACTATTATATCTACATCCATGGTTTTCCTCATGCAACCATATCTTTTCTGTATAAAAAGAAATCTATTTTATGGCCATAAGAAGAAGGGGTCAAATTGACATTGCTAACAAATCTTGACCCAGATCCTCGCTGCTGATGTTGTCTGGTGACAATTTGCTTGCTTTGCGTTGCCTAGCACCCGGCCCGAGATCATACTGAATGTCGTCTGCTTCTTCTGCTTGCCGACAGACTTTTTCTAGAAGGATCGCCACAGACGCGCCATCGAGGTGTCGCGACGCTGTCTGAGAGATTCATCTCCCTTCTTCCTCAGGACAAAGCAGATCCTCTAGTTTTACTGCAGGCATTTTGAACTGCCACGTTAATCTGATTTCAGGTAGGCATATACCGGATCCGGTGGAAATTCTGGCTGCATATATGCAGCCAGAATTGTATACATATATATGCATGTATGTATGTACATACACACATGTATGTTTTGTGAAAAAGTGAGGATGAACCACAACTAACTTGATTCTGTTTTTCAGTCTAGGCTCACACCTGAGAGAGTCCCTCCAATCTGAGGGAATTAAAGCATCTCGCTCCAAACCGCAAAATGCCAATATAATCCCATTAAGACGCCCACTCCAGGATCAGGAAAGCCATTAGCACAGTACGCGTCCACTCATTGACATACCATTCCTATCTGATCTGAGAGGCGTGACCCTAGACTGCTGTATTTTTAGCATCGTAATTGGTTGTTGACTTGCATTCGGGTAGTCGTACACCCTTCTTCAGGCTAATTTGCATTCATATCATCACAGGAATGTCAGTATTCAGCACCGTTGCTTAGTTCCAGTCTTTATTCGTTATAATTATATAAATAAAATCCATGTTGTATGGAAATATTGTGAAAATGGCTATAAAACCAATGATCCATGTTGTTCTCAAAGTTAAGAGCCAATGATTATGTTTTAAGAATGTCATAATGAAAATTAATCCAAGACATTTAGAACCCCGGCTTCATATTTATTATACATAGAAGCTAGAGTTTGATGAAACTAGGTAATCACACGTATATGCAAGACCCATCTGAACTAAAAAGCAGGCAAGGTCACAATATGGGTTACCAAGTTCTCTCAGCAACATCAAGTGTTGATAGTTGAGTACAACTGGAGCGTTCCAATCACAGGTGACATATCCTCAATTGTGGTAGCGCTTTCACACGTCCCAAATATATATTTTTTTAATTTCTGAAAACTTTACGGATCAGGTTGGTTATAACAAAAGATCTAACAAAGTACAATTTCTATTATATTGATTGAACCATATCAGGACACATTGTGGTGGTCTTCCACTGTGGCGTATATTTATGTATGTGCATAATATTTACGTATTTGATAAAGATATTATACATTTGTATATACACGAGTCGACCCGATACACAAATGTCAAAATCTCACAGAATTTTAAAATAAATTCAATATTTGGTATTGTGTGAGATCTGAGAATATATCACAGTATAACTAAATGGATAAGTTAATTCACAGCCATTATTTGTGGTTCTTAATTTACCAATTGTACATATTTTGATGTCTTGGCCTATATTCTCCATTATGTTGATTAATAAGACCGGGACCCCTAATTGTTGTTTCTTATAAGCGCCCGTCTACATATATTAGACTCCATTATTTATAAGGCACTTTATAATTTAATTTTGATGATATAAGTACCCACTGAATGCCAATCACTTTATAAATGCATTGTATCCAAATGACGTACCCGATAAATGTCTCAAATCGGGGAAGTAGATTATAGGTATCAGACCATTCTTCCAATATTATAAGGTTGGCCTCGCTACGAAGGTAACACTATATAGCGCCGATAAGACCTCTTATATATATACATATATATAAGAATTTTTATTCAGATAAATCAAGACCCAGTTACAGAGACCCTAACTGCATTTGTTAAAAAATCAGTTTATACTTTAAAAAAATCATTGATTACATATAAACATATAACCTCATATATATGTGTCGAATTTCTAATACAAATTAATATTTTTGCGAAAAACCAAAGATTAATTCCATTTAATTGTTAGGAGAACAAGGATGGAACCTGATGTACCAACACGTACAGTCCAATGTTGATGTATATTTTCTAAACCACTTATTGGCCAGCGCTTAAACACAATTAAAAATAGTCCATTTGAGGGACATCACTGAGATCGCGATTGAAAACATTTATAAATAGATAACCCCCAAATAGGTCAACCATTAAAAGAAACACTGAAATATGAAGTGTGTATTATACATAGTATCATTCAGAAAGATTAGTCACAGAGGCACAGAAGCCTTTGTGTACCATTGTTACGTAACTTGGATCTCAAACAAGAGGGAGCCAGGCTGGAACAATCCTTCAATAGCCAGTACCCCACACATGTATATGGACACAGAAGAGCGACCGGCCTTTCCTGGCTGTGTTTACTATTGCCCGCTCCACACATTACTACTAACTGTAACGAAGGTGCCAGAATATAGGTACATGGAAAAGAATTGCCAGGAGTAAAGATTGAGTGAAAAAGACAGTACCTGCTACTCCAGCTACGATGATGGTCAGGGCCAGGATGGTCAGTATAGAGTGACCCATGCTGATGGTCAAGCAGGATCACCTGGTCGTATAGATAGGAGAGGACACGCAGGAGAAGCTGCTGGAGGAGGTGTGTCAAAGTGTCAAAGCGCTCTCTCTCTCTCTCTTTCTCTCACACTTAGCTTATTGAGAAGTTTGTCTCTAGCGGCCACGTGAAGGAATTACCTGCCAATCTGGTCCTCCCACAGGTTGCATTCGTAACACCCTCTTCGCAAACAACCCCAATTTTAAATAAAATATCCCACAGTTTTACATCCAAATTAATCCTTCTTAGAGCGTCTAAATATCATTAAATCACTCGGTATCGCAGTTATGTTCTCCACTAGACCAACGGCGAAGATTGGTTGAAAAAAGAACATGCCATTTCCCTCTTAGCTCAAATTTGACCTTTGGAGTCAAGGAAGCGTAACCGGTTGCGTTTCCGAATGCGTCCGACAGGTTCGGAAAAGGAACACCTGAGATACCGGTCTGGGACCGGGGGAGCTATATTGGGCCGGTTGAGCCACGACCTCCCATTCCACCACACTTATACCTAGTCCCAATGTAGAAAAACCTCCCATTTACCTCTTAATTAAATCTAATCCAAAATAGATGTACTTAGGGGCCATCTTTCGGCTTCCATCCATGAAGTAATGGTCTCTTTTTGATGATATGCTTCAGTTTCCATTCATGACTGGTGGCGTTTATGAGTGGGTGACGTCTGTTAACGGACACAATATAAAGAGAACTTTCTGGATTAGATTAGAAGGACACGCATCTGACTATGCGCTCAGTGTTATGATGTTGGCCTCGTTGTATGCATAGAAAAGCATACAGCCATAATCGTGTCTGTCCAGACCCCGGATCCAGACCCATAAGCCTATATTTAGCTGCATTTTCATGGATTCTGCATAATGTTTCAAACCATTTTACTTTACTTGGAGCTTTAGAAGTCCCCGAGGGACTGAATAGTGCGAAACGTCGTACAAGCTTCTACGTCAATACATAAAAAAAACAAGGAAAATGTTTTACCTGATTTTCCCTTTGAATATTCAACAATCAACCACTTCATATGTATTGTGCACAAGTTGGTAGTTCTCCAACCATCCAATTCTATTTCATGTTAGAATATTATATGTACAGTTTATATACATTATATATGCATATATTTGTGCAATGATTCTTTTCATGCGTAAACTTTCCAATTAAAATGAATCTTTTTGAGCCAACAGCTAGCTGGAGTGTTGTGTGGCTAAAGCTAGAAAAAAATATAACTTTTAAATATATGGGTCGTACCATTAAGGTATGTAGAATCGGGGCTGTTGCATAATTTCCCCAAATTTAGAAATAGACTGAAATA
Organism: Sthenelais limicola; assembly: GCA_942159475.1. NCBI lineage: Eukaryota > Metazoa > Annelida > Polychaeta > Phyllodocida > Sigalionidae > Sthenelais > Sthenelais limicola. The sequence goes on from OW804102.1 coordinate 39,692,903, forward strand.
TCGAGAATGATTCGGGGTCAATAAACTGGAATTTTATGATTATAAGTACAATTTATTTTAAAATTAAAGCCGAGAAAATGGATGGATTTTAAACTTCCCTGGATTTACAATTTTTTACAAATATTAACATAAATATTTATCATTTTTAATTCTGATAATTATTTGTTTTTTTTCTACCCTTATTGTACATATCCAAGATTGTTTTGTAACCTCTAATTGTACACATTCGGAAGGCTCTGACCCCTATATGTATGTACATATATATCCCTGCATGGTTGAGAATGGGGGGGGGGGGAAGTTCTGGATACACAAGGGGTATGATCCCGGGTCAAGGGTAAACACCAGCCACATCAATAACCCTTTCGCGGGGGTTTATTTCTGCCTTCTCCCTAATTACTTAACACTTATGTTGTGCTCAGTATAGAGAGCTAGGCGGTGCATGAAAGGCACAGTTGAACAACCGTGGCGTAAAAAAATATACATACTTCTGCTGGGGCCTGTTGTATAAGCCGAGGAATAATATTTATGTGGAAATTCCTTCACCTGAGGCTGTAGAAAGGAAACAAATTCCCTCCTACATGAAATTCCCAGCCGGTAGGAAAAGCCTATACATACAATATGGTGGGTATAGGATTTTGTGTTCCTACCCACGCACCAAAGGAAGGGGGAAAAGTGTAGGAATTCCCCCACACAATTTTCCTTTTCTTACCAACAGGTCGCAGGTTTTCTTTGTGGAACCATAGCTAATTTCTGAGTTGAATTTACAGCTGATTCCCGTAAATGAAATTTGATTATTGTGGTCTACCTATTCCTAACCCAAATATGAAAATAATTCCTTCCTACATGTCATTCCCAGCTGGTAGGAATAGTCTATACATACAATGGTGGGTAGGAATCTTTGTTGTTATTGTATTAACATAATTAACTATGCCTGTTTCTTAGTGTAATTCCGGCGTTTGGCCGATATTATTTGACTTGTTTGTAATATTGTTCCATGTGAATATCTACAGGGAGTATAGACATGTGTGCAGAATAAAAACTTCGTTTTAAAAAAAGGAAGGGGAACAAATAAGTGTAGGAATTCCCACGCACAGTTTTCCTTTCCTTAGCTTATACAACAGGCCCCGGTGCACATAGGTGACGGTGTTCGCTTCTTTGTAATAGTTTCTGTACAGAAAATTTAAGGTAGGATGAGCACAGTGACTATACAGATTATATTACTTCTTTGTTTTATTGCTTCATTGCTTGTAATCATTGCGGTGTGACAGCATAAAGACCAAATAAGGAAATGATACTCAAGTTTGGACATAGAAAACATTAATATATATTGGGAAATTGCTGTGAGTAATGTATGAATAGACGAATTGTAAGTGGATATGTAATGTAAAAAGCGGCAGGTAAGATGATATGATTTAGTATTTAGTAAATTGGGTTATATGTGATTGATAGTTCATCTGTTTTTCATAGTTCATTTTTTTTCCACTGGCAACCACCTTCAAGGATTATTACTGAATGTTAAATGTTTATGACCGATAACATAGTTTCCATGAAATGCATTGAGGGAGCATTAATCAATGTACAACGAAATACATGTGAAAGGAGAAATTAAACCAGCTATAGTCTAATATTGGTCTCGTTGATTTTAATCGCAATTAATTGGAGATGACACACTTATAATACATCACCTGAAATATATTTAACGACACAGAATAACATGATAATATAGTTAAACTGGGATTAATCAAAGCTGACCGGATTTATATCATAATTATTATACTTTATTATATTATGTTATAATATAATTCTTATATATTGATAATGGAATATAATGACGATGATATTACGTATATAACATGAAATTTGTCAATAAAAATGTTTTAAACAAAAATAAAAATATATGCACATCTTTGAAATGTGATAAAGGAAAGTGCATATCTGCAAGTGCGTGCTATGTTGTGGGTTACACACACATGCTGAGATTGTAATTAAACTATTTCTATATAATCAACAGACGCAACAGAACATTATTTATAGCGAGTACAACTCTTGAGCATTGGCTTTATGGCCTGGTACCACCCCATCCATACCCCACGCACACACACAGCGGGTGAAATAGCCTAAAGTTGTAATTAAACAAATTAAAAAAACATTTGAAAAGAATAATAGAAAGGATTTCTTGAATCGTCACAATACCAAATAATTATACTCAAATATACCAAGTGTTTAGCCTAATTTAGCAGCATTTACTAGAATATGTAGAGCTGCCAATTGTACATTCCTGGGCGACCTTACCCATGAGAATGTACATGTGTGTGAGTGGAACTATGCATGTTGACGCACGTACACTAATCCATGAGAGGGTGATCCCATACACGTCCCTAACACCCCTGAGCCCCTGCACACAACCATTCACTTGTTTGTAAACTCAAGAAAAAGAAGGAGGTGACCTCCTGGGGTGATGTAAATTTACGTTGAGATGATAATAGACTGCATTATATAAAAGTGCCCTGTTAATAGTAAAGATAAATAATCCATGAATATATATATTCATGGATTATTTATCTTTACTATTAACATGTGTATTGGCGGTGTTATGTTACCAATCTCTTGCACAAGCTCCGTGATCTTGTAATTTCAAGAACTTTAAAAAATAGAGAGATTTTTCTTTTCATGAGTGTTGGTTGTTTGTGTGTGCGTGTGTGTTTGACAGAGAAAGAGTGAAAGAGATAGGCGGGGGAGAAAGAGAGGGAGAACGAGAGGGAGGGAGTGGGAGCGGGAGAAAGAGAGGAAGAGACAGATTGGACATAGAGGGGGTAGAGAGAGGGGAGAGCGAGGGAGAAAGACAGGGAGAGAGGGGGAGAAAGAGAGACAGGGAGAGAAAGAGGGAGAAATAAGGGAGAGAGGAGGAAAGAAAGGAGTGAGAGAGAAAGAGAGAGGGAGAGAGAGAGGGAGAGAGAGAGAGGGAGAGGGAGATAGAGAAAAAGACAAAGCCGGGAGTCTATTTGACACCGTTTTTCTTGTAGGTTTGATTATTGGAACAGAGCAGTTCATGGTATTCGAACTCAGTACCCTATGGAACCTCTGGATCTGGAGTCAGCCCTTTGGACAGCTGCTCCACCCCGACCCCCTTTTATGTACAATCTGCAGTTTCATACATTACTCTTTGTAAATTCTACTGAACAAATATATAGATCGACATTTATTATACACGCATTGCTTGGGGGAAAAAACGTATCTGGAGTGATTTACGCATAGTGCGTATTTCACTAGTGATTTACTTGGGGTTATCATGACAACCAATTTTTTTTTATTAAGATTACCGGTAGAATTCAAAATTCATGACTCGATTTTTTTCTATTTTCATGATTGAAAGCATGTATAATAAATCTGACTCGTTGGTTTCAGTCGCTTAGAATATTGATAATATAATATATGTTTGGTATAGCGTTGATTTTTACAAATCTATTCAGTTATGCTGAACTGTACTTTTCCCCCTCATTTCTATATTAAATTTGAGAGGATTGGTGAAGGCGAGTTGTAAATTTTCTGACGACTTCACCCACAAATGTTAATTACATGTTTTAATTAGGGGCCTTGCGTATCAAATTGCTCATATGTATACATGTCGAACCCGGCTTATAACATTTCCACCAGTACATGTACGAATTATCACAGATTATATACTGGTAAAAACATTAATTAATTTGATTAAATATAAATCGCATGCAACTCAGGCATATATCTTCTGTGTACTAGAGGGGAGTTTTACTAATCAAGGCATTTCGATTTACAACAGCATTCTTATTTCTTTCTTCATTGTATCTGACATCCATTGGAAGGCATGAATGATCCGAAAAGGATCAAGGATCAAGGATCAATTTCTAAAAAAAAATAAAAAAAATATTACATTCTATGCAATTAGTATCATGACATAGACAGAATAACTAGCTTGTTATGTTTATTCAGATATTATGTACAAACATTCACACAAAACATAAAATACTCAGTATCCCTGACTCAATTATATATTTGAAAGTCTAGCATGGCTGAGTAAGCGCACATACATGCGCGGGGTGCATACAATTAGCATAAATTTATCAGTTGTCTCATCTTGACATGGTACTATAAGATGGCCGTATCCTTTTGGAATTTGAACATCCGTACTTATGTTAATGTATTCTCCCTTCACATTTTCTCTACCAGCTTGATATTGTATATATAGGGAGAGAGAGAACTGGAGAGCTGGAGAGAGAGGGGTGTGTGTTGGTGTGTGTGTGAGTGTGAGTGTTATTGTTGTTGTTGTTGTGTGTGTGTGAGGGGGGGGGGGCTGGATTCACCCCATATTAACAGGTGGAGTTACAGGGATCTGAAGGGAAAATATTTCTAATCATTTTTAGAAACGCCGGATCACTATGCCTATGAGTAAACATGAACCTATGGTTCACTTCAATTGGATTAATCTTTGATTTTTGATGGATCTAGGTAGGGTACCTAATTTAGGTTTTGGGTAATAGATATATAGACCAAACATATAAAAATCAGTTCTTAAGTATTCAACAATTCTAAAAATATTTAAAAGTTGAATGAAATTATTAAAATTGGGTTCATAATTCATTGATTCATACAAACGTTTGTTCCAAGCTCGCTAGCCATTAAATATGACAATTTATTTTATTTGTGAACAGTCTAATTATACATGGCCACCTAAGTCAGTTACACTTTTAGTAAACACCTAAGATAAACACCTGTTGGTTAAGTTGGTTATTCGATCAACCTAAGTAGACGAGAAAGCCTAGTGTTGTTTGAAATACAATGAACAAAAAGGACAGGGAAAAACACATAAAACGTTTCCTAGCCCTCTAAAGAGAAGGTGAATTCTTGACTCGCGGTCGTACAATTACAGCAATTATACAATCATCAGGGCGATAATCAACATCAGTGTGGCGAGGATTCAGACACGGATGCGTGACAACTTGTAAGACTTCATCATTATTAAGCCATTCATGATGCACCTGCTATTGTCTAACATAAAGGCTCCTGTCTCCTACATTTTTGTAACTACTTGATCCTCCTGATGAAGTGTAAAATGAATCTTCATTCGCAAACAAAAATTATATTTTGAGATACCATCATATTTGAAAGGATGAGATAAAATGGATTCCAGCCATTTAGGAAATCTAAAATGTATTTTTATATCTTATGATTGGTTTCCTTAATGTTTGCAAAAAAAAAAGAAAAAAAAAAGGTTTGCAATATGTCTGGGTGGACAATTCCTGGTAAAGTAGCTAAATATACTCCATAGGATGACCTTAGAAACGCAAGGGTATATGTAACACACTGTCTTGAAATTTGGTACATATTATTCATACGACCTATAGGGCTGGATAACCCAAAAATGAGAACATTCCTACAAAGAAATCTTATGTATAAAAGACTTTAAAAAGTATCAACTTGCGACATGTGACTCATTTTTATGTAACACATCACAAATGACCTATGTAATGTTTTCACGGTAGCTGGTCCATAGTTGGTGCATATTTTGTTTAATGTACAGAAGTAATAGAAATTATTTCATGTCAGTACAAACGGGGAATGTATCACGAACAAGACTTCAAATTCGTGTATAACCATATCACCGCAGCAGAATATTGTTTTAACTTCAATCATATAAGTTGGCAAGGTTCTTTTTATCGTGATATCTAAGAATAATTTAAATAACATATCCTGTCCTTCCATTACGTATTATAATACGATTAAATGTACGATAACTAGGAACATTATGGATGACAAATCACAATAAATGTAGGAGCGGGCAAGAAGAACGTGTCTCACGTGGTGTCTATGATCTTATTACCTTGTTCAACGTTGGTGTCTAACATAACCATATTTAGTATGGTATGCGATAGTGGCGCCACCCCGTGAGTGTTTCTAACACTACCCAATGTTCCAGGTGTGCGTAAAAGGTAACGTAATGACAGACATTCCATTGGACCAGAAAAATAGTGGCGCTATTTCGGGGCTATTTCTCTGATTGGACATAACGAACCAAACCCAATCAGGAATATGGATAATGTTTTGATATTTAAGAACCTTCAGGAAGTTACGAAATATGTGCACAGGGTCGTTGATCCATCATTTAATTAAACCTCCCTTAAAAATCATGAAGCATCTTACCGGCCTGTATTACAGAAATTACAAAAATATGTCAATGTTCTGTCGTTTAGATTGTCGGTATAAAATACTAAAGCTTTTTAGTGCATGGACTAGATAATTCTTAGCTTTTAATTGCAAAAGTAAATTTTATGGTTATTCTGTATTGTCGATTAATATATTTTGTCTATGCATTTCTTCTACTTAAGCGGATAATAGCGTGGTAAAATGTGATGGAAAATAAAAAATAAAAAATGAAATTATATATCAGCATGCACACCAGGAGAGGTCTACAGGAGGCACACTGGTTTGGCGCGCCGCCGCTAGTGCGTGGTGGAGCTGGAGAAGCTGCACTCACCTCGGCAGCCATCATACATCTCTATGACCTACTTTTATCACGCGCGTGTAGTACATACGCTTACCTTGGTAGATGCTGTATACGGTTACCTTGATAGATACGCTGTTAGTCCCGAGCCTTATTATCTGTATTGCCTTTGTTTATTATGTCATTATTCTGTTATATGGTCCCGGGGCTCACCCCAAGATGATGATTATGTTCACTAGAATAAAACTGAACTATCCAGTCAATATGAAGATGTTCAATATGGTGTAGGAAAGACGACTCCGCGTTGTGTCACTTCGCATAATTTACCGCGTAGTTTCTTAAACTCTCTTATATTCCTTGTTTAATTCTTCCATGAAATTTTATTTCTATAGTGTAGTGAAAGTGTTACATTCTAGTGCATTATTATACATTTTTTACCTCTCTCCAGGGGGAATCACTATCAAGCCTATCTCTTGCCAGAGGAGTAACTTGTATTTTTGACTCAAATCTCTGTCAACTATTCCATATTAAGATGATACATCTCATCTACTATGTTTGATATTTCTTGTACCGTGTATTTTATATTCTACTCTGTTTTATTGTGTATTCCTTCTTATATACTCTACTTATATTACAAGATGTAAAACGTAACTATGCAAAAGTCTATCCCTATTTGTCAAGGAAACGGCCGGAAGAGCTAAGTGTAAGTCCTAAAAGGTACTTAGAGGCCTGTCAACCTATTCGTCATGTATGTCTCACCTTGATGAATAAAAAAATATATTCTATTCTATTCTATTCTATATAGATGTGCACGGGAATCCGTTCTTTAGTAGAATCATGTTAGGCTTGCGATGCTTCTGAGCTTTTCTGAATAACGCAATGCGCATCGCAACGCTTCTGAGAGTATGATGAGTCAAAGGAATTTAAAACAAGTCTCATGTCGCAAAAGAAATTATTTTGAAATACCATTATATCTCATAAGATAAGATCAATCGGATTCTAACGATGTTAAACTTGAACTGTTTCTAATAAGTGCTTCTATAATTTTATGTTGGGAAAAGGAGTTAGCGATATGTCTGGATGGGCAATCGCAACTAAATTAGGTAGACAAATCGCCTTAGGGTGACACACAGAGACATATTCAATACACAGTCGCGAGATGTGATACACGTGTTAAATATTCCTCAACATTGGGAATATTCTCACGTTGCTATGCATGCGTTAATTAATATCACTGGAACATGATTAATGAGCTTTACAAGGCTGAATGTAAACAAAAAACAAAATAATAGTACGGGAAGCTGATAAGGAGATTGTGGTCACTGGAATTCAATATTGGTCCTGACGATAATACATGTACACATGGCTGCTGTTTGATAGCATCAACTATTCTTATCTGATCTGGGAGGCTGTGAGCCTAGACTGTAAGGATTTTCTAAGTATTTTATTGGCCTCGGGGGGACGGGTATTGCATCATATTTCCCTAAATGCCCAGGACATCCCTCATTGACCCCGAGGGTGTGTGGGTGTGTGGGAACGGGCGGGGGAAATGAGGGATTGGGGCAACTGACAAGTGTATTAGAACTTCACTCCCATCTTTTGGAAATACAACACACATAGATCTATACAAGAGTATGTGTATGTTCTAAGTACACCCATCAATCTCATAGAGATCGTAGGATATCTTACAACAAATAATCGAACATTTACGAAAACGGTAAAAGTTACACATCGCAGATGGCCTCCCTCAGGTTTTAGGAAGCTGGGAATGAGAGTATGACATCGTGGGGGTGGATGAAGCGATATCGCAAGTGTCAGTGTGATGTCAGTTTGTCATATTCGGACGTAAAAAAATGTACGTCCTGCAAAGCAAAATTAGGGTGCGGTATCGTATAGTTGATATCGCAATAAAATGGTTAAATATAGAAATACATGCGGTATCGTATGCGACGTCGCATCAAATCATTATAGTCACATTTGATCCTCCATAGTTACATATTATTTGACAGACGAGGTTATTCCGGGAATGGAGCAACGATCATATATAAACAGAGCGCGGGACACAGAGTGAGACAGGGAGACTTGGCAGGCAAGGTAAAGCTATTAACGTCTGGCAGTGGCGGGCCAGCAGGAGGTTGTATGTGTAAGGTGTAGGTTGTGTGGCCGTCTACCCGTATTGTAATCTGATCCCTATTAATCAGGTACTTTTTATTACATGGCAGCCGCCACACACTGCCTGCTGAATACATCTAAGGCATTTGTCGTACTATTGTCCTGTTGTTCGCTTTGGTACCTCATTATGATAATTAAAGCTGCATATTCTCAGGTATTATAGACGAAAAAGTGTCTTGACGAAGTTACTGATTGTTACAGTTGTTATGTTTATACAAAATGTAGTTCACTACGAAAATTAAAGATGCATGTTCTCATGTCTCATGATAAACCCAAATGTTCCTTATCAAATTTACTGATTGTCTGACTTACAGGACTGAAGTTATAAATATTCTGCTGCTGTCATATGTTTATACAATAATTTGAAGTAGAATCGGCCGAAAGAAAACGCCACCCAAGACTGAGACTACTGTATGAAAGGGTTTGGGCGGGTCACCAAAATATAAAGAGGGTGTTTATTAAGCCCTGCAGCAAAAACAACAGGGTGAAATGTCCATGATTCAAAAAATAAGAATAAGAAAATCTGCATTCTATTACAAATGATATCAGAAATACTTTGCACACTATGGGATGTGTTTTTGGTGTCGGATGATATTGCGGCCAGTATTAACGGTTAAATTATGTGAAATAGAATGATTTATATAAATATGACCCTCTCCAAGTTCTTTTAAAGGGACTTGATCTAATGATCTATGATCCAAGGTTGAGACAAAGTTTAGTATTGACAGACTTTTTACACATGTTCTCTGATCTTCTTAACCCAGAGATAACAAACATTGAACACATCAAAATCAAACCAAAATATGGGTCCACATTCACAGTCACAGCATGAGGTATCCAGTCAAATAGAGGCAGCGAGGGAAGGATCAATCCACCGGCTAGGAGAAAGTGGAGAGCCAAGAACAGAAAGAACAGAGGCAGTGTAACTCAGTTAGCTATGTTTTCTCTCTCACCTTCATTATGATGGCCACGGGGCATCTGCAACTTGCTGCCAATATCAACTCAGGCTGAACCCAAAAGAAATTAGACAAGAATCCAAGAAAACAAACATGCTGGAAAGGAAATATCCCTACATACCAATCCGGCCAAATGCATATCCCTTCAGTGAACCGCGGATCGCCATGAGGGGAGCATCGGTCATGTCGGATTTTACCTCTCGGACTGTCTCCCGGAGTCTGGACTCTGGGTGAGTGGTTTACTGCTTCTCATGTATCTAATGCTCTATCCACATCTCTCACCTTATGTAGGTAAATACAATAAGTTGTTTCCCGACTACAAAGACTCTAAATATGATGTATTCATAGGCAAAGGTCATAGAACAATATAATTGTGATTGTCCAGAACCTCTTTCACTTCACTCTCGCACATAATATATTTCTCATTTTTTAAATGTAGGCCTATGTATACATGTATGTATGTATGTATGTATGTATGTATGTATGTATGTATGATATTCATGTATAAATGTATGCATACGTTCGATACATACAAGGGTGTACATAACAAATATGATATGCATATCCATTTACTTATACATATAATACATCTATACATACGTAAGTATATATTGACATACATGAATACACACACATCTTTATATATCTACGTGTATATTCACTTAGTTGTGTACCTCAGCATTTCTAAATTAATTATTTCAACAATTTTACCAAAAACATTTAAAAGAAATTGTCAGTAAATAATAAAGTTATCACACAGTTGGGAACACTCCCAACCGAACCCATTTGAAGTTGCTTTGCAATTGGTTTCAGATGACAAATCTTTAATCTTTAATGTTGAGAGCGAAACAAGATGAAAGTAAATTGTAAGTTCAATGTAAAAGATATTAATAGGAGTTTAGCACTCTATATATTACTGCGTTGAAGTACTGGAGCAACTAGATTAACCTGACTTAAGCCTTTAATCGCCAATAATCCAGTCTTGGATTTTCACCAGTTATAGAGGTGGTTGAAGTGTTTGCTCTTCGGTCGATGGGATGGTCTATGCTATATACAAACCCATTTAGAGGCTCCTGTCCGGTTCTGTATATTCCTATGGAATAAAAATTCAATATATAATATATACCAACCCATGTACAGTGTTAAACCTGACACAGAAAACAGAGTCTTAAGTCTCAAAATTGTTATTTTACAAAGTATTTAATTCACAATCACATGATCTCATAACAATTATGTTGAACACCTATAAATTATGATTCCGTAGACCAATATCGTTTTATTTCAGATTTCAATAGTATAAATTCCTTATATGAGTATAGGCATACGGTCATGCATGTGTTATATAATATATATTATGATATGCTGAGGGAAATAGTTGGCTGCAAATTAAATGTAATTCTGTGATTTGTAAGTTCCTGTGTCACAAGAGAATGCAAAGAAGTATTTTATACACAAGATTAGGAATGTTCATCTTTAGGGTATCTGACTCTTGAAGTCGTATGACTGCATGTACCAAATTTTGAGACAGTGTATTATGAATATATCCTTGCGTTTCTAAGGTCAACCTTTCCATCACACACATAGAATTTTCTTTTCATGTTATAACTGCTTTTAAAATAAAATGCTATAATAATAATGGATTCTTTATTTTTCTAAACTACATGGTACAAACTATAGGTAGTACACTTAAGATTAAAATCTGGTCTTCCCGTGCTTGCCAAGAAGCTACATTATCAGCACAGACCGAGAATAGTGTACTTTACATAATGCTTATGCTGAATAAAAAATCATTAAATACAAATACTGAGGGGGACTAGCCACATATGGGGTTGAGTAGGGTTGGGTAAGGGTTACATGTATAGGGTCATTGGAAAACTGACGGATATTGACAAATAGTTATCCAGTGCATTTCACTAAATCATGAAAGGATAAATACAAGAGTTGTAGAACCGATAAGAAAAGAAAAATCCACCCAAAAATTTGAATTAAAATACAGGTTTTAGATATTTTGTATTAATAATAATTTAACTTCTGACGACTTTATCAGGATCATCGGGGTTGGTACAGATTATCACATTAGCTCAGCGCATTAGGAGACATCCTGGGAAATCCATGGGAAATATCATATTAAATCCTCATAATCCAATATTTAATCACCAACTTATATATATGCCATATGGATCAGGTCGTCAGAGAATGTATACTTGGCAGCTCTACACATTTAGTCAATTCTGCTAAATTAGACTGATAAATGATAAATGTTATAGGTATGTCTGAGAATATTGGTATGGTTTTGATTAACAAATTCTTTTGGTTATGTTAAACTGAATTTTGAACCTCATTTTTGTCTTACATTTGGGTTATTTGAAAGGATTCGTGAAGATGAATTGGACACTTTCTTACGCCCTGACCCATCTTTCAAAGATTAAAGCATGGCATATAGTAGTGGAGGCATCTACATTGTTCTTGATCGTATATATGTTGGTGTCGATCGTCATAGTGCTTTAAATGTAGCCCTTATTTTAAAAAAGCCTAAAGTACAAAGAGGTGTGTATTATATCCTACACGTACTGCAGTAATGCCCAGAGTATTGTAGTAAACATTCCCAAATGTCGCTTTAACAGTCATATAATGTCATATGTATGTACTTCAGCACGTTTTCACCGAATGTGTATGTAGCTCTTTGCCGTTGATAAAATATAGTATATCCCTATGTGCTTAGATGGTAAATTATGGACGAACTGGAAATACATTTGTTTTGTGTTGCAGCTTTAATAGCGGGTTAATTTTTAAAAACTTTGTTGAGAATAATGTAGCAATGAATCATGTCTTTACATGATTTACATGATCATACCAAGCTTGAGATTATACCTCTTGTAGTAATGAATAATGATTACCGTATGAGTCAGGGTGTCAGAAGATGTAGTATTCGCCTTCACTAATTATATTAAATAACCCAAATTAATGAAATAAAATAACCCAGAAATGAGCTTCCCAATATAATTAAACATAATAAACAGATTTGTTTCAATGCAGTACCAAAATATACTCAAAACATTATTTGGGAATTGTTCTCTTGAATAATTCTCAGTCATTATGGCGGGAGAACGATTTTCACTCGACCTCACGTCACACCCATACGTCACACAACTGTCACGTTCATACAGACGTCCTCTCACGCCTCCATATTCCCATCGTCAACAGGGAAAAAATTTTGTTCCGGATTCCGTGGGTGGCAGAAGGTAACTCACTCCCGGTACAAGGTTTTAAATAGGCGTACAACATGCCTCGTCGAAAGGGTGCAAAGAAGCCAGTCACTACTCCTACCAGGAAGGCTTCGACTAGGAAGGCGAATGCCAACACGCCCGAAGGTCCAAATCCCACTCACGAGACAATGGCTGACATTCCTCCGCCAAAGGCGCCTGCTAAGAAGAAGAAGGATACGCTCCCTCCGCCGGCTGCGCCTGAGCTTCCCAGCAACCTCAGTTTCTTGGAAGGATATATCAACAAAGGGTTCTTTGACGGATACCTCAAGAAAATGTGCGACTCCGTCAGGGCTGAAGCTAGAACTGCGACTATCGCTGAGTTTGGTCGGGGCCAGCCGCAGGCAATGGGTAGCACCCAGAGCCTCCCCGGCAAGGCGTCAGTCAAAGTTCCTGCAGGCCACGAGTCCACGAAGGTTCCCGCCAAGAAGCGCCGCAAGTTGGGCGGACGTAAACATAGTCATTGCACGCCATCATCCCCGTCCGGGTCCTCGTCCTCCTCCTCGTCAGCCTCCTCGTCGACATCTTCATCCTCCTCTGCATCTTCTACCGATGAGGAGGTGAGATTTAGGTCGTCTAGAAAAAGAGGGAAGAAACGAAAGTTCAAGACGTCGGCCGAGGCTCGTCACCCATTCAGGGAGGAGGCGGCAGTCTCATCCTCGTCCTCCGAGGATGAGATGCCGACGCCTACACACCTAAAGAGGCTTTACAAGCATACAGATAGTGTAACCAAGGCATTATCAAGACAGCACGCCACTATGGGAAAGAAAAAAGGTAAGAAGAAAAATCTACTTACGCCCGAACTCATGCTTCCTCCTGACATGGCAGCCAGGGTGAAGGAGGAGAAGAGGGACCTTTCTTTCGCCGAATACGCCTGTGGCCTGGCGCTTATGTTGTGTGCATCTATCCCTGACGGATCCAAATCAAAGGCCATGGCACTTCACTTGTCCCAGCTAGCTCAAGATACCGCCTCACATGGCTGGGATGGCCCCAAGGTGTGGTCACAAACCGTTGTCGACTATATCCTTGACGGATCACTCAGCTGGTCTGACGCCAATGAGATACAGCAGCACCGCACACGCCTCAGCTGGTTGCCACGCAAGCCCACTGCAAAGAAATCAGGTGTACATATACCGTGTGTGAAATTTAATTCTGACGAGTGTTATAACCAGTTTTCCCACACCGAGGGTGCAGTGACCCTCGTTCATTGTTGCGGATACTGCTTTTTTGCAACGAAGAATAGAGAGTTGAGTCACACAGCTAGGGCGTGTAATAATCGTAAGAACAACACGCCAAAAGAGGGCCCCTACAATAACAACGACAGGTCCGGGTTTAAGAAGAACCAATGGGGGAAAAGTAGGTCAACCAACGAACACGTTGGCACCGATAATGCAGCCGATTCGAAGTCAAAAAACTCGGTTTGAAGGGGCAGGACGATACACTTAACCCTTGCCTCTCTACTGTTAGTGTTTCTCCGAAAGTATTTGAATCGGTTTCATGTTCTGTTCTACCTATATTCCCGGATATTTCTTCTACCAACCTTGCTCGTGCATCTCCACTTATCTTCCCTAGTTCTCAGGAAGTAAACAAACTGGCCGCGCATGCGCACAATTCGCATCCGCCTAGAATCCAAGATGGTGGTCATCGAACAGATTTCCCCACTTTGACAAATCAAGTTTATCATATATTCAACGATTCAGTCAATGCCAATTTTGATCGATATGAAGAATGGCCTGTAGCTATCTCTAGTGTCTCTAGCAATTTATCTGACATTTTTAATAAAGTTAAAAGAAGTGGTGTCCCAAACTGGAGGGGGGCCAGGATCCCTCTCCCTTCAAACTTGAACATAGAGGCGTGGACAAGCCTTGCTACAGGTCATCCTGACGATGACATGGTCCTCAGTGGCGTAGTGTTCGGGTTCCCTATGCAATACACCGGGGGACCCATGCGCGGAACTGAGACCCAAATAAATCATCCGTCAGGCACAGCTTACAAGGATAGTGTTAACTCCTACATTCAGGTAGAAGCAAGCCTGGGGGCCCTCGCTGGCCCATATCATACGCCACCTTTTGTACCATGGACAAAGGTCAGCCCCCTAATGACCAGACCTAAATCAGATGGTTCTCGTCGAATTATTGTCGATTTGTCTTATCCTGACGGGGGCGTGAATAGATATATTAGAAAGAACTCATATAATGGTGTCATAACTCATCACAACCTACCAACGATAACAATGGCTCTTGATATTATACAGGGAATTAATTCACCACAGTGCTCAATGGCCGTCATCGACCTCAAGAGGGCCTATAGACACTTCATGGTATGTCCACTTGACTGGCCACTCCAGGGCGTACAACATGAAGGTTTATTCTATTTCGACAAAGCTATGCCATTTGGAGCCAGGATATCTTCCCTTATTATGCAGAGAGCAGCCATGTTTATCGTCAGAGCCCTCCGTCAGAGAGGAGCCTCACCACTTATGTATTTGGATGACCTCCTCCTCATCGCCAAGGATGAGGATACTGTCCGTCAGCATTATGATCTTGCTGTCGATATTATTAATTCTCTCGGCCTGACGGTGGCTGACAAGAAACTACAGCCCCCCTCACAAAGAATCACCTGGTTGGGCGTGGATTTCGACACAAAACAGAATATCATCTCGATAACAAAGATTAAGCTTGACGAGATTTACAAGTGTTTGGCTGACGCCAAGCTGAAATCTTTCCTCTCAACGAAGCAGATGCAGCAGGTAGTCGGGCGTGTGGCCCACCTTGGCAAGGTCGTCCACCCGGCCAGATTATTCATGCACAGGCTTCTGGCTGCTTTACGAGCAGCTAAAGGAGGGAGGATTTATATCAACGATTCCGTCAGGCTCGACCTCTCCTGGTTCACCGATTTCCTTCCGGAATATAACGGTAGGACCATCATACCTAGAGCAGAGGTGGGTCGTCAGATCTGGGCTGACGCATGCATGGCCGGCTCAGGTGCCACTGACGGCGAGGACTGTTATGCTTACATCTTCACTGACGAGGATAAACAATCCAGGAGCATAAATCACCTCGAGGCCCTTAATTGTGTTGCTGCGGTCAGGAGATTCGTAAAGAAATCTGACGCAGGCAAGATAGTTGTTGTCCACTGCGATAATACGGCCACAATCGATACATTTAAAGGTGGGAGAGCCAGAGATCCTACACTGGCGGCGTGTGCTCGTGCATTATGGTACGCTGCAGCCCATGCCCAAATAACAATCAGATATATACACGTCCCAGGCGTGTATATGGACATCCCAGATGCCCTTTCACGTGCTGCCTTGTCAGAGAAGCATAAAGTTCAGGCCCATAACATTGTCGTCAAAAACCGTCTCACAAGTGTCGACATTAATCCTGAATATTTCTCTTTGTCTAATTTCTATTAGGTAATTCAATGGCGGCCAGGCTAGCCAGAGCAGCTCAACAGAGGCAACGTTCTGCTCTTCGTCCAGGTACGGTCAAGAATAGGGACTCCGCAGCCACACTATTCCTGGCGTTCTGTTCTCACCTTCATATCAACTACAAAAGACCGTCACCACGCCACATTTGCTGGTTTGCTGAATACCTGCGACTTAACGGATCTGCTCCTCCCACGATTGCTAACTCTCTCAGCCTCCTTCGCTCATTCTACAAAGCTTCCAACCTCGACGTCAAACCATTCAACGACACTAGAGTTGCCAACGCCATCAGAGGAATACAGCTCACTGTACGTCATATTCCTTCTCCCAAGCTGCCAGTGACGCCAGAAATCGTTGCGGCGTGCTTATCGGCCGCGGCCTCTCGTCCCTATCCAACTCATATATCTCTAGCCATAATCCTGATGTTCGAGGCGTTCTTGCGTCAGTCAAACCTGGCCCCTAGATCCGTCAGCCAGTTTGACTCATCAAGACATCTCACATTTGGTGACATAAGAGTCACTCATGATAGGCTTCTCATCGACGTCAAGTGGTCCAAGACCATGCAAGTTTCAGCAGCTCCCACAGTCATCTCACTCCTCAGACTCAGCAATCTATTCTGCCCAGTTCAGGCATTTCACGCCCACCGTTTAGCATCAAGAAGGATGAGGATGGAGGATCCCCTCTTTACCTTCTCAGATGGAAATACGATGACCACTACCTTCTTTGCTAGGCAGTGGCGTGACCTGCTCTCCATTGTGGGGGCTGACCCGTCAGCAAATTCATTACATTCCCTCCGTCGAGGTGGAGCCTATTTTGCTTTTCACACAAAAGGGGCCTCTCTCCAAGACGTCAAATCTCATGGAACCTGGCGTACTGACGCAGTCTCGTCTTATCTGACGCCCACGCCATCACAAACTACCTCCGTGCATAGAGCCTTTCTCCAACTATGACGCAGGTTTGGGACTTGTTCAGACGTGTACGACAAACCCAACAGACATTGACTATTCCTGAAAGTGATCGATATATTTTAGAAAATCAATGCTTTCCCCACTACGAAAATAAAACAACTTAATTAAAATCTGTGTTTCCGTCTTATAATGATTTGGGAATTGTTCTCTTGAATAATTCTCAGTCATTATGGCGGGAGAACGATTTTCACTCGACCTCACGTCACACCCATACGTCACACAACTGTCACGTTCATACAGACGTCCTCTCATGCCTCCATATTCCCATCGTCAACAGGGAAAAAATTTTGTTCCCGCCCACCTCCCTAAAAAACTATCATAGATGAAGGAACATTGTTCAGACGTGTACGACAAACCCAACAGACATTGACTATTCCTGAAAGTGATCGATATATTTTAGAAAATCAATGCTTTCCCCACTACGAAAATAAAACAACTTAATTAAAATCTGTGTTTCCGTCTTATAATGACTACTATATCATTTCACAGCTCACTTCACCAGAATTTGATAAATGTGTAGAGCTGTCGATTGTACATTTCCTGATGCCACAACCCTTCTCATTTCTCCGCTTTTGTCCCTTCCTATTGTTATTATCTTTAGTTATTAGGGCCTGCACATTGATAAGGTCCACAACAGAACAACACAGTGCGTACAACAATAAAACACTTCATCAATGTTGAATAAACATTACATAACCTAATGTCAAGTTTTCATTAAGTTGATACTATGTAAGTTATGTAACCGTTAATCAATATTTCTGTTTATGCAAGTTGGGAACAAGCTGTTTCTACAATAATTTATTCTCAGCTATACTTGGGAAGTTTATGAATAATTGAGATCGGCGAGTTTCGCACACACGAGTATTCAGTCAGAGTTGAGAAAGTCCCTCCAAACTGAGGGAAAGCCTCTCGCTCCAAACCGCAAAATAGACATTGTAATCCCATTAGGACGCCTACTCCAGGGTCAGGAAAGTCATAAGGCGCTGTAGGCGTCCAATCACTGACATACAATGATTCTGATCTGATCGGAGAGGCTCTAAGCCGAGACTGGACTTTCTTCGTGAATTCATGCGAGATAGAATTGAAACCGATGGGGAACATGGCAATTCCTAAAGCCATATTTTCCTTCCACAAATTTGTGCAAGAACAATGGTAGATTTCTCAAAGTTAAATGATAGATTTCTCAAAAGCTTAGAATTTCCTCGAACATAAAGAAATAAACTGCTACCCCAGTCCGGTATTAATTTTTTTGGGGGCCATTATTTGAGGTTGTTATGCACCAATGGTACATTTTTTACGCTTGACCCGGTTGTACAAGAGTTGAATGTGGAGTGGCAAAGATCACTGGTTTACAATATGGGTTAAAAGCTGGTGTTGCTGTGATACACGACCCATGGGCTCCTACCAACACTTGCATTACGTTACTAGTTAAACTTGCACTCCCAGTTAACGTCTGTCAATAACTAATAATTTTCTACTTTTTGTTCCGTTCTTTTCGAACCCACCTAAAAGTCATTATGACCACAAATTTGGAAGATTGACGTGTGACTGGAGGTGCATCCTAAACCACCTTCCCTCTTGCGACTTTTACTTTTTTAGAATTCAGGTTCTAACCAAATCAATAGCCCAGTGAACAATATAGGGAGGACATCGACACCCTCCTCCACCTAAAGAACCAGCAAAACAAACAAACAATTATCTGGTTGTTATTGCTAAGCAACTGGTTTAGGGGAGGAATTTGCTATACAGACAATGCTAATTTGATTCCTACAGTAGGAATTTCCTACCTAAGGAAGGGACAATAGCTTAGCAAGGAACATTTTAAATAAGGAGTTCTTATGCAACAGGCCCCAGGCATGTGCTGTGATAAGCCTTGCTCAGAAGCGCATCATATTTCTGTCTCCAATATTGATTCATTGATAAACACTTTGATTTGATATAAATGTGCAGCTTTTCTTCATTCTGAAAATAACAAATACGTGATGTGAATTTTAAATTAAAAACTCGAAAAAACTCACTGTTTTTCAACATTTTTATAAAAACAATTTTATTTTTCTCCCCATCGAAAATAAATGTCATTTTTCTGATTCTTTAGTATATGATTCTTGAAGTATGTGTGTTTATAAAACTGAAAAAAAATTAATGGGTCACCGTGCTAGTTTCTGAATTATGGGGCTTTGAAACAAACATACAGACATGAGACATACATATTTTTCCTACAGATGTGTAGAATATTACCAGCACTATATGTGTAGAAAATCTTTGGACATTAGGAGTATCCATTTTTATTTTATTCCCCAAACCGTGAAAGAAAAATGCAGCATTTCCCAATAGACTTGCATGCTAGGTGGATACAACTGAGAGTACCCACAGCTAACTCTGTTTCCCAAACATGTCTATTTCAGACAGCTATAAAAAGAATTTAACGCGATGACATATATTTTTTTCCTTTTTATATGTAGTATATAATCTGCACTATATGTGCAGAACATTTTGGGACAGTAGGAGTAGCCATTAATTGTTTGTTTTATTCTATAAAATGTGTAAAAGTTCGCCGTTTCTCCATTGACTTCTATACTAAATGAATAGTAAGTAAAATGTCCATAAATAATTATGGTATATGGAAAAGGGGGGCGTGGCAGTGATTAGTAGCGTTTGCCTTTAAATGAATACAACTTTTCAAGTATCAGTGATATACAATGGTCATCTTGATGGATGAATTCAAAGTTTACTATGTGACTAGCATAGTGAAATACACGTCCAAGGGTCCATAATTGATAAATAAAGAACTTATTCATTCATAAAATGCCTCAGGGGCAGGTTCATGCCCAACAATTGAACCTGGTGTAACAACGTTCCAAGAATAGCACACATATAACTTTCTAATTTAGTTATTATGTATACATACGTGTATGTAGAGTATTCTGTCATCCCCTGAGCAAATGGCCAGTGATTGAACTTAGGGTTCTCGTGATCCAAGACCAACAACAAGTATTGAACCGAACCTTTGTATACTTAAAAACCTCTACTTTGCTTAATAAAAGATTTGCTAATCTCCAATATGATTCTGGGAAGGCTAAAACATCCATGGGATATAACCACCATTGCGCAATCTTGAATATTACAATATTTCATTAATTTTTGAACGGTTGAACATATTATGCAACTATCAGAACCTTAATTTAGTTTTTAAATATGTTTAATTAATCCTATTCAGATGTTATTCTCAGTCAATCCTGATGCAAGAAGTTAATATAAATGAATCATTTCATTATATCATTGAGAAAGAACTCAACTCAAAAATATGTTTTCCTGTTCCCTATTGCCTACAAATATTGTATAATCCCCATCTCTCTGCAGCCAGATCATTAGTTAGTAAATTTCAAATGGCAATGATAATAGTATGGACTACAAGAAGGTCAAAGCTAAATTAGAATAAAATACATACAGGGTAACTAACGAGTTGGTTGAAGGTGCGTGAATATTGGATTCGTTGCTAGAGAAATACGCACTGTGCATAACTCTCTCTAGATACGTTGTTATCAGAGCAATGCGTATATAATAAAAACAAATAAACTATTCCCGAGAGAAATATACCACATTTCTAACCAGTATTACTCTTACTTGATATTTCAAAACGAATCATGAATATAAAAACGACCTTTCCTATAGTCGAACTACAACACTGCATATCAATACTCAGGGTCATACTCAAATATTCAAGTCGCAGTGTAAAAGGTGGGAACCTAAAATAACAGCCAGAAGTCCGGCTAAAAATAAGAATACACCTTTTATAGTTTAGTTCAGGGTCGTACACAGTGACCTTCAGATCTACAATAGCAAACGCTACGAAGTCAAAGCATTATGTCTCTATATAGAATCCTTATATAGTCTAACCGATATATTATTAAAATTTTAAGTAGTATATGAAACAAGGTGTCAGAAAAATGTACAATTCGCCTTCACCAATCCTCTCAAATCACTCAAAATGAGACCACAATAATCAAAATACAGTTCAAAATAAACAGATTTTCTGAATCAACCCAATGAAAATATACTTAGATATACCTATAGTATTCATCATTTTCAGCCTAATTTAGCAGAATTTACTAAATGTGTAGAGATGCCTGTTGTACATTTTCTCATGGCCTGACCCTTATATATGTGTGTACTTTCTAGCTGGAGTAGTTTAGGAGTGTGGCAATTACACCAGGGTCTGGGCGAGCCATTATATGCTAATGGTCTGTTGTAGTGGGACTACGTCAGACATAAGTGAGACTTGGGGAGGGAGGGTGTGTGTTTCTTGTAACAGCCAGACTAACCATCCATACTTCCATACCTCACATTGGTTCTCATCAGAAAACTGGTAAGTTATATTTCAACCTTCGAAAAGAATTATTGCTGCAAGTTTTTTTTATTTCTATTTAAATATTAATTGCGATTGTTACTGTTTGTCCCAATATTTGCATGATAATTATTAGAAGTAGAGAATTCGACTCTTAGGAAACCAGAATTGACCCTGGCAATTTTCGACAAGAGGATACGAAATAGTCAAATTGGCTAAAACAAACTGGGAATCCTTTTCTGAAAGTTCAATGGACATAATTAGAGACACACTTGTTACGAGTTTCATAAATTTGTTTTCACATGCAAGCCAGGGTTGACAATTAATGACAATCATAATGATAATAACGACAATATAGGATAATAATCATACGATTCATTGATTTTATGAGGGTCATTGCAACATTGATGAATAGAATTCAATCAAAATACTCTTTATTCATCACTGGTCTTGGGCTTTATAAAAAGGGTAGAGAACGTCTGAAGTGTTGCTGGTTACTGAAAGAGACTCAGGTTACAGAGTCTACATAGAAGAGATAAGGGAAGAGTGGTTATCATTTGTTAACGTATATATAAAGTCTAAATAGTATGTACTGTAAATAAATATCATTATCTATAGTTAAGGAATTGTTTAATTGTATATTTTTCTATATATTTGGATTGTAGGAATATAGTTTATCAAATATTGTAGGATACCTTTGCTATCTGTAGGCAAAGCATGGAATTATCCAGAAATGAATGAATGAATAAATACATTTTCAATTGAGACACTGCTCAAATGGTTAGATGATTCTGAAAAGGATTTTGCAGGTCTTCCATCACGCACCTTGAAATGCGTCTATGCAACATTTCACTAATTTTAAAGTTCAGACTTTTCTATTGCTTGAGTTAGATATTATTATCCAAATCAAATCAAGATCTTTGGGTACAAATTTCTTCGGATCAGCTTATACATTTTGCCTATAGATGTAACATATAATAATTTGTGAACATTTCGGAATATTGTCAGTATTATCAGTATATCTACCCGAATAAACATATTTGTACAAAACAAATTATTTGTCCCAATTATAGAGGACATTTAACCGGTCTATTTCTATTCATAAAAAGGGACAAGCGAGGGAGACCCTTTAAAAGTGTATTTGTTATTAAAGCTGTTGAAACAATAGAATAGGGGCTAGGTTATTGCCAATATCATATATTCGCAGCCTTTATGCTGTATACTTCGGGAGAAGAGCTCAAAACTTTCCTGAGATTCGGAAACCAAATTTCCACTTTTGTTTTCTTTTGTGTATTAATATTGGCCATTGCTTACAGATCCCACTCCCACATAATACACATATGCATGTATGTATGCACCGTTCTCCCTGTTCGCTGTTACAGTTCTAGAGATTTGGCTGCAGGGATAATCTGTGGTTGGGTAATGTTGCACAATACAATACAACTGGGGAAATTTACCATGTAATGATGTGGCCACAGAGAGATGAGGATTATATATATATACATTTCGTAGGGAATCGGGAAACATAGGGCACCGCCTTGGGATATTGTTTCATGTTATATATATTATATCTAGCATAAATCATACTTGATAATCTATGCATGTAGATAGTGTCTTTGTCAGCTCGACTGAGAATAGTCCTATTGTAAACATAGTAATATCTGTGCTGAATATAAGTTCAATAACAATAACAATAATGTGATATGACAATGAGATATCACATGTGTGATAATTGTAACAGTTATCACACTGTTGTGATAGCAGCTCAGCACAGCTGTAGTGCAAATATGTGTTTTCCTTTAATCAAATTATTTTAATTATATAAGACAGTTAACCTGTCAGTTACTTAGAATATGACACGAGTTGCGTTCTTCAACCAACCTATCATTACTTGATTTAGTGATTGCACTCACCCCAACTCTTCTTCTAGATATAAGATTGAAGATATTTTATTCAGAAAGTGCATTACATCATGTGATTTGCATGGTCTTCGGTTGAGGTTTTTCGCACGGCCCTGATACAAGTATAATCTAATATAATCTTAAACCCATACCTACCATTTCACCTCATATTCCCATCATGCCCAAGTGTATCATTATACTATATGTGAGTTTAATCTGCCACTCTGTTGACCTGAAAGAGGAAGGCAATTTTTACATTCTACGGTATTTTTTTTAAAAAAAATTTGTGAATGTTAGTGAATTGGGTACCATTCTGTCAATCATCCTGAGTAGCAAGTTCATGTGATACATTTTGAGGTGTTGGTTGAGGATTGGTGTGAGGAGTGTGGACACTTATCTGGGAGGATATCTGGATGCCCATCTCTGTGTGATGTAATTCACGCCAACACTACTAACTTTGCACTTATGCAAGGACTGCTTGATTGACAACCTTCTACCATCTCTGCAGTAAATCCCTGAAGGCCAGTGTGACATCCTATTGGTTGACATTTGTTGTATTCTATTGGCTATCTTGGTTTGATTGACAAGTTGCCACTTAAGGCCACTGTATAGGTTTTGAGAGGAACCCATTTAGAGAGGACCACCCATGACTGAATCTGAGTGATCTACACCTACTACACCCTTTGGGATTTCTGGCTTTCAAGTCTTGGAGACAGACAAGCTCGGAATTGCAAAGACTAAAAGACAATTGTGTATTATTAGATTACAATATGTTGTTTGATGTCTTATGTCTAATTCCCTTGCATTGTACTTTCATGTTTATCCAACTGCCTTTGTAAACAGGGAGCGTGCAACTTTCCTAGTTGTTAATAAACTGAATTTTACTTCCGCTCCTGTGTTCTTCTAATACAGACATTCGAGGCATTTCAGATTACAGTACGTCTGATATTCATAATCTAGCCATTGCGCACAAATAGTTGACCGTAGAATTTGTTTCCTTTGGAAACGCACAATATATACATTAACTTAAACTGATTATAAAGTTAAACAGAAAAATAGTTCATTAAATGATTGATTAACTTAATAAACTTATAACTTGTTCTAGCCTACATTATATTTAAAGAATAAACAAGCCTGTCACAATTCCGTGTTCATGGAATAGACCCTGGACGTGTGAGCTGTCCATTGGAGCGTGTGTGGGATAAGCTGAGAATCTTTACCTGTGCTGTAGGTAGATAAACCTGTAATTACACCATGCACCCAGCTGGTGTGGTAATAGTCACGGCTTAAACCCTACAATAACTACCACATTATCTCACTGTTACCCAACACCTTTGGTAGTGTTAGTAATACCCTCATTGATCTACCACCTCCAGGTGTAGCATTATTTTGGTTCATCTGGAGGATTTAGGGGGTCAATTTCAAATTTCAACAGAGCCCGAAACTCCATTGACTCAACACCCTAACTTAGGCCTACATCTCAAACTAATTCAACATATAGAACAGAATAGTCATGTGATATTTTTCAACAACAAACATGTTTAGGACATAGTAGATAGCACATCAAGCTGGACACAAGTTTTATATTGGCTTTGGTGTCTCTGGTATTAGGTGTATACTTATCTATAGGATATGGAAAATCTCAGCAATGCTGGCCTTGTTGGTGAGGACAGAAGCCAAACCGGTGCGACTGTCCACCTTCACCCCCCTCCCAGTGAGGGTCGGATTTGAAACTGGTGTGACATTGCCACCACCGCCCACCCTCCCACCAGCAGAGATCTTCCCAGTCTACGGTTACGTGGCCATAGCACAATCGGCAGCTAATCACATTTGCCAAATTCAGTTAGATTAAGCTGAAAAATGATGAACACTAGGTATATTTGGGTATAGTTGGTATTGCAATGATTTAAAGAATCTGTTCGTATTTTCATTTTGTTGAACAGTAATTCTAAATGTATTGTGTCTTAAATATGGGTTATTTTAGAGGATTGGAAAGGGCGAATTGTACATTTTCCGACGATCTGTACATAACGAAACAATAGTGTAGGAAATAAGGTATGAGAGTGATGTTATAGTAAAGGTTACAGGTCTATAAGACCAGAATAGTGTGGCGGATAACTAGGGGTAAAGCTCTGTGTATTCTCTTCGATATTGTGTTAATATTTAGCAATAGGGAGTGAAGTAGTCAGCAGCTGTGAGTTTTAGAGACACACCACTGCAGCAGTTGCTTACCAGAAGAACAAAACTCCCATAGGCGCAGCATTGCACACATAATGATTCACTGTTCTTTCATCCCTCCAAGAGATCATAAGAATTCTGACAAACAGATATCCATCTATGGCGCCCAAACACTTCAATCATTACCGCCAGAATAGCTGAACCTCTAATGGGGCGTTAGAGAGAGAGAGTGAACATATAAGCTTAAGCTATTACAACTTAACAAATCTTAACAAATTGACTAATATCATGCATTTATTGATACTCTGACCGCCACTGTTACATGTTTGTAAAAGAATTTGAAGTCGAGAAGCTGAGTCAAAAAGTCCGCCGGTGAGCGATGATAAGGGAATAGAAGCCACCACAGGAAAATATTTCAGCAGTTCTTCTAAATATAGATGTGAACCTTTATTAAGCCATGCAGCAGAAACAGCAGGGTGAAATTAATAGTCCTACATGTTGGTTCAAATGACTTTTAGATGTGTTGGAAAAGGACAGAACACAAAGCAAAAATTCGTTACCATATTCACACGATTATCAATAGTACATTGCAGTTGAGAAAAATATGTTTTTTTCAATTTTTCTTTATTCTTACTACTGTAGAATGGAATATTTCAATATTGATGTTTAATGTCTAAGCAGGCCACCCTTTATCCAGCAACCCCTACATCCTGTTCTTCTGCTCCCCTAGTCCTGTATCATGTGTATGATCACATCTACCATCAATAGGGGATTTGCTTGTCCACCATTTTGAATCTTGATTCGCATGGAATTATGGCAGTTGTATATCAGTATAAAATCTATAGAAAACATGTGATGTGCAGCAAGTATATCTAACAATGCTCTCATATAAATAGTTATTTCCTGGGTATGATCATAAACTGCTTCTCACTCAGCTCTCCCGCCCTTGATATGTATAAACATATTAAATGTATTGACAAGGGCGTAAAGCAACCAATCTCACTCACTCACTCACTCACCTAAATAGCATATGTTTCACATGTTTCCGTGAAAAAAGAATTCATCTTTCCCGTCGTGCATATTTGGTTTTATAGATCATTTACATAAGCGATGATATTGGTGAGAAGCTTCTGGAATTTTTTTGCAGTGACACATGCAAATCTCCTATTAAGCCTGCAACCGATCCCCAATTTTATATACTACTTACAGCTACAGCGCTCCCATGCATGCAGGATGTAGTAGTTGACATACGGCTGGTACTATGGTATTCTCTGAACTTAACTTTCCTGCGTTATTAAAAGATTAATGGCCTACATCAGGGCTGCTAGTGCACTGTTTGGTGCATAATCCTGTGGTGAAGCCTACAGATTATTCACCAAACAGTGCACCATGCAGCCCCAAATAATACCAAGAAAGTATCAGATTATTGAGGATTACACTATATGAGTGCAATAACGGAAAATTCAGAGTCGTTAATAATAATAATTGATGACAACCTATGCTGGGCTATAAATTGATGTTGTCAATAGCTCTGCAACTTAGTGGAGGTTATACACAGCCTCTATTATGTGTGCCAATTCAGAGTCATTCATTAATTAGAGGAAAAGACTATGTAACTGTAAACTGGATATTTGTTTCTTTTTTCTTTTCCTGTTCCACATTGAAACCTGCTTTCTGGCAGATGGTTTGGGTGGGTTTAGAATGGCACACACAAGGCAGCAGTTGTTGTGGGGAAACCCATGGCATATGAGGATATGGGAGGAAAATAAGTGAGAAAGATAGTGAAAGTGGATGGAAAATGTTCTGTGCTGTATAAACTTTCTTTAAGCTAAATGTAATGTCCTCTTGCCTTGCAGCCTGATGTACGGCAATGGCCAGTCCCACTGGAACAGGCCGATCTGGGGCTACAACAACCCCAACATGGCGCCCACACCCGCACCCCAGTCAGTGCTGCCACCTATACGCAGCTCCCTAGACGACTCACCCGAACTTCTGTGTGCAGAGGATGTGAACAGATTCCAGTTCTGGAAACAAAACAACCATGTAAGGTCTCATGTCCATTTGGTCGACTGACTCCATTGTCTGTGATTAGAGTAGAACATTGTTTACTGGTGCTATAATAGAACAATGGAACTGCACTTTTGGGTTATGCTTTGGACATTCCACCTTCCACCATTTTTATTTCTATTCTCATTTCTGTTCTTAATTTTATATTTTTGTCTATGATTTTGATTTTGAGTAGATTTTCATACATAGAGCCGAGTGACACAGCAATCATGAACAGTGGGTGGAAGACCATAGTTTTCCTGTAGGCCTATTGAATTATTGTCTGTGAGTCCATTATCTCCAATATGTACACAGCATAAATTGTTCTAACATTCTTTGTACACTGTGCCTGCCTGCCTATGTTTCAACTGTCATTTTACGAAGATTGGGCGTATAAAAATTCTGAATGATAAAAAGATGTGTAACCCGCACCAGTGCCAAACTAAAGGATTCTCTCTCCATCCACCACAGTGGCCGACCACATATAAAGGCATGTGGCCACAGGAGCCTGGAGCAGAGGCCAGCCCCAGAACCACCTTCCAGATGACCTTTGCCCCCAGGAAACCTACGAGTGTAAACATCCACCACAGAAACCGGCTGCGGTCATCCAAAGTGGATCATATATGTGAGTTTCTGGATTTGATGTGTGATGTGTTACAGGAAAATAGGCCACAAGTTGGAAAATTGATATTTTTGAAAGTGATTTATTGACAAGATCTTGTAGTAGGAATCTTCTCATGTTTGGCTTACCTAGTGTTTTAAGCCGTATGAATACATGTACCAAATCTAAAGACAGAGTATTAGATATATCCATGCATTTTTAAGGTAATCCTATGGAGTATATTTAGCTACATTACTCGTAATTAATTGTCCACCCAAACTATTGAAACTTTATTTTTTTTCAAAAATAGAAATATCAAACTTAAGATATGGAAATGCTTATAAGCTGTCCTGATGTTTACCACTATTAGAACCTGCTTGATCTCATCTTTTCCAATATGATAATATCTCAACTTCGGCTGATAATTTCTATCCTTACTTATCTTTTTGGGGGGCTATAACATTTGTTACACTTTTTTTATATTTACACCCATAGGTAATTCAATAGAATTCCATGTATAAGCAAAAAATTTGATCCTGAAATATAGGATTATATTATCCTGAATAAAATACTTAAGAAACAAAATAATCGGCAACATTATCCTCCCTATTCTCTCCTCAGTACCTGACGATCCAAAGGATTGGGATGTCCGGCTTCTGCCTTCAGTTGATAGAGAGAAGGTAAGTCAGTGTGGACCTTCTGCAGTTACATTTACACCAAATAAGCAGTCAACCATGTAGAGAGGAGCTTCCATCACTCTCCTTCTACAGAACCGGTTCAACAACAGTATGCAACGTCTACTGACCAACAGCCTCATAATTGTCCTTCTTTTTCCTCCTTACAATTTCGATTTAGAGAATGAGCTGCTAATTGATACAATTACCTGTACTGAATTATACTTAAAAAAGGGAAAAGAACATCTGAAATAAGCTGTTTCTATGGCTGTCTGATTTTATTACGCATATTCTCTATCCAGGCCACATCAAATTTGAACCTATAGGAGAGAGCGTATGTTTATAGCTCTTTGAACCTGGCGATACCAATGGCGCCACCTGGTAGACGAGTATGTTACCAGTAACTCCACCTGGTGAACATTTAGCGTATTATATTTCACGTTATGTTTTCTTCGTTTTCAGATGGTAGAACTCCCCAGTAAGCTGGGCGGACCCAAGAAACTCATGGACGCACCAACAGGACGTTAGTATTTCTGCTTTTTAAAATTAATGTTGTTATCATCTTTTTAAAGAAGAAAATAATCATTGATTTCTAAGATGCCCCATATCAGAACAGAATATAGCTTACTTGCAAGAACAAATAAATAATATCAATTCATTTTTAAATAATATCAATCAATTTTTTTTAGGTTGTCGAAATATTCTTTTATTTATGCTGAACACGACATGTTTTCTTTAGCTTTCACACTGACATACAACTCCCATAATTCCATGCGATTCGAGAGTCAAGCTGACGTACATGCAAATCCCCTATTAAGTGCTCTGAGCCACTAACTGACCTTTTCATTAGTACAAAATCACGTTTTATGTCTAATTTGCCTGCTATGCTTGCATGTGTAGCGGCGGGAGTGTTCTACACGGACCAGGAGGCTGAATTATCTAAAGATGATCCCAAGTACTGGAAAAGTCTCTCAGCCCTCGCCGGCAAGGAGTTCTCACGGAAGAAGGAAATTTTGCCACGGCCAACGCAAATGGCAGTTCACTGTGAGCATCCATACCTTATAATGCATCTCTGTCTGTCCCTCTCTATCTTCTCTGTCCTCTCCCTCGCTAGCTCTCTTCTCTATCTCTACCCTTCCTCTTTCTCCCTCAGTTTCTCCCTCTCCCCCTCTGTCTCTCCCTCTCTCTGACCCTCTCTTTCTCTTTCTCTGTCTCTCCTCTCTCCCTCCCTCTATTTCTCCCCCATCTCTCTCTATCACCATGCTATTATATCATCAGATAATCAGAGATAAAAGAAATCCAATTACCACCAGAACAAATTACCACCTTTAATACACCTCAAATTTGTATTATATCTAATCGACTTAAATACATCCAAAATCAGCATTATCTTTAACAGACTTTATTATTATTATGTACATTCAAAATGTGAATTACATCTCACAGATTTTAATGGAGGCGCCCCTGCATCGCCCCTGAGGAAGAACAGACGGACCATGCACCCCATGAAGCGATGTGACTCGAGTAGAGTAGACTTCAACCTATCCCTGTATGGCAAGGATAAAGAGGATAAAGATAATAATTATGTATAACACTAAGATCTACAGACTACTTGTATATAATAAAATACATATTATGCCAAATCGTGTATACATTGGGGGTGATGCATAGTCTTTAATACAACTTGATTTTATAATAATTGTAAAACGGTACAAATGATTACGAAGAATTTATAATTTGCTAATTGTAATGTCTTGCCCACAGATCACTTTACAAGTTTACAAAATCTTTCTCTTAGTATGCACCGCCCCTAAAGTGTACTTGGGAAGGAGGGGGGAAGATTATAGGGCTGATCGAAGGTCCAGGATTATTAAGAAAGAAGTGCAATGTTAACCGATCAACTTTTATAGTGAAAATAGTGCACGATTTGATTTTGACCTTCCCACTCATGGTTCAGAGATTGCTACATGCCTAACTGTAATCTACATATTTTGATAAGATCGAATAATTGAGAAAACACATATATCTCGAGTGGCTAATTTTTAGATTAACATATATGTTCTTTGTTAAAATATCACTATAGTTACAATCCGATAATGAGAACCTGTGCTTAAGGCCTACACTTGTATATAATATTTCTATAGGTTGTATGACTTGGACTATCTGAAGTCTTGTTTCTAAGAATAACTTTGTTGCAAAATAAAACATGGCGCTCAAAAATGATACTATGTCCTGCATTTGTTTCAAAACCATCCTGTGACTTTTCCCCAGTTACGTGCAAGATTCTGTGATTCCACTTAGATATGCCAAGGCTGTGACAAGTTTAGTCAACGATTAGGCTGTAACATGCCTGCAAATTTTCGGAGCTCAATTCTGTAGCTTATATCATAAGTTGACTAAACAAATTAGACTCCTCGTTCCTTATGACCCTCGGATGTTGTGATTACTATGTTATAAACCTCCACCTCTAGCATTGGGCACATACAGACAACATTGCCTGACAGTGACCCTGACATTCCACATTATACGCAGGCATAGTGATTGCAGTAAGTGAGTGAACAAACACAATTGTGTAGCCCAAGTGTAATATGGAACTTGGAGATTGCCTATGGATAATTTTGTATTTATTACATTTTTCACAATATTTATGGCGAAAAAATAGTGGAAAATCGATGGAAATTAATGGCAACACTGTGTTTACATCATGACTTCTGGTTACCATCTGATACACAGGCCATACCACAGGGTGTATGTTGTATGAGCGCCAATGCTGTAGCCTATGGCATTCCATATGACCCGATAGAAAGGTATAATAACTAATGCAACTTTGGGGGTTTGTCATCTTTTATTATCTATTTCCTTAATATTGGCTGATGAAATGTTAGGCCCATGGACTCAAAGAGTCACATGTAGATGTGCATATACCGCTCGGCAACCTTGAATAAAGTTATCACATTTATTCATGTCTTGTGTCTTATTCAAGCCAGAAGTCTCAACTCTAGATGATACCAGTTGCCTTTAAGAGGACTTGGAGAATTATATTTGCTTTCTATTACACATCATTCAACTGTTGCTATCTGGCATACCAGCTGTATATTGTGACAAGTTTAACAGTTAAACCAATTGTAATAGAATGCAAAATAGATATGACCCTCTTCAAGTTTTCTTAAAGGGACCTAGTTTCATCTAGGGTTGAAATAAAAAGGACATAAGATAACTTGCCAGTTGGTGACATAATTATATGAGTAAGAGGGTCAACAAGGGCTGATACTACTAAACTCAATAAGATCAATTTGACTCGTTGTATGGACCATGGATCAAGTTATAGCGAAGTTGCCTTAATTAAGCTGCAATTCCACTGGACTGTTTGCTTCTGTGGTCATAGTTCACTTCTACATAATGTGCTCTTCATTTGGTTTTAATCGACTCAAATCAAATACATCAGATGTTATTGCAAGGGCCCCCAAAGAAGCACAAACATCGAATAGTAAGAGTGGATAGAAAGTGCATTAAAGCTGCGATTCCACTGCACCATTCTTTAGTTCGCTCATGGTCTGCTCATTTTCCTCCAGAGCACCCAACAAGTGAGCATAGAGCAAAACCAGAGCGAGCTACTGGGAACGGTTATTGCTCTTTCTATACACTTTTAAAATTCAATGTATGTGCTTTTTAGGCACCTTCAGGATGCTGCACTAATATCTGATGTGCTTGATTTTAGTGCAATGACGGACCTCCATTACATGTCTTTTAGAAGTGCATCAATAGCACATTGTGAGTGAACCAATGGAGTTACTATTAGTTTCATAAGGAAACAAGCAAACCAGTAGATTTGCTCTGTGCTCGTAATGCACTAAAAATAATAGCGGATGAAGAGTGAATGAAAAGCGCATTATGTAGAAGCAAAACAATAATGGACTATAAGCACAGATACAAGCGATCCAGTGGAATCAAATCTTAAAGGATTCCATGGGACAAACCGGGCGTCGCTGCTTTTCCCAAGCTGCTTTTCCCACTTCTTATGAGCTCTTGCAAAAGAGCAGAGTGAACCTTTAGCATATATAAAGAGCAGTCCAATGGAACCGCAGCTTTAACGTGAAGTATGACAAGAATCTTTTTTAAAAAGTGGAACTTTCTCTTGCCTAATGTTTGACCAATTATCGTTGAATCTTCTGTGCTATAAATCAAATACTGAGAAGAATGGGGAAGAATTTTCCCAGGACAATATAGGGCTCCAGTGTTGCAGCTCCTCATCAATTAATATCTAAATATTGTTCTCTCAGAACTCCAATTGAGAATATCACTATCGACGTAAAAAGTTTAAGTCTGAATAAAAACGGTTCATATCAATGCATAGCCAGGTATAAGGAGGGAGTGTGGGACTAAAAATAAATCGCCTTGGGATTTAACAAGTAAACAAGCAAAGAGTTACCCACAGCGAGCTAAGTAACAATGGAGTATATGTATCTAATCTACAGTTGAAAGAAATTAGAAAGTCCTCAGAAGCGATTAAGGAGCCTTACTTTTTATCGAGTCCATAACATAGTTTATGCTGTTTTCAGTATCTGTGTTTAAAGTTTAGGCAAAATGATTTTTGCCACGATTATTTATACATTTCGGTCTTTAAGTATTCATTCGTAAATACTTAATAACTACTTAATTTTTCATGACTATTTCTTAAGAGTATCTTATGATTCATTTATGCGTTTTTAGAAACCTTTATTCCCGACTATTTTGTAGATACAAGCTAAAGCATGTTGACCAGGAATAGCGATGCTATAAATTGTTAGTTGAATATGACAGATTTTCTCTGAGGGTATTCTGTAAAACCTTACACACTCTTAATTGTGTGCTCCGGACTGCAACCTCTCATAATTAAACTGAATATTACATTTTACAAATCATAAAAAAGGTGTCTTGATACAACTATATTTCATAATATTTTAATAGAAGAAATTAAATCTCATCCAATTAAAATTCAAAAGAAATAATAATAATATTTCCTATTATCATCCCTTCGACCGTCATAATCCATTTATATGGTTTATTGGCAAAATATATCCGCAGGTGTGGCTCCAATTGATCGATACTACCTTAACAATCAGGAAAATAAACATTGATCGCTACCCTTTAAAATTGAGCTCAACTTTTATTTACTCGCCAGAAGATAAGGGAATCGATTTATATCAATCACTTCTATCTTGAGTATTAGATTGTAGGGGAGTGGGAGAGGGTCAATATTTAAATCTAGCCAACACTTCCTCGACCTATAGGCCTACAACAGAAC
Source organism: Sthenelais limicola (assembly GCA_942159475.1). NCBI lineage: Eukaryota > Metazoa > Annelida > Polychaeta > Phyllodocida > Sigalionidae > Sthenelais > Sthenelais limicola. The sequence goes on from OW804102.1 coordinate 39,727,193, forward strand.
TGTAACCAGCTGACAATATTGTGCACGACTACAGTACAGAGATAACACAGGGGAGCAAGGCATGGTCTACTTTCCTTTCTTCATACCAAAGATACTGTAGTATCTTGCTCGTACGCACACTGGAATCAGGATTTAACTCTTCTGCTTTCTGTTACATAGTTTAACGGTAAGTAAGCTAGGTCAATTCCTCCTTTACAAAAGTATCCGTAATTATAGGTAGAAATTGTTATAATTAATTTCTTTATTCGGTCAATCAAGTTGACAAATTGGTGGTGCACTTCTCAACAAAGGGTTCAGATCTTTCATATGATGTGTGTCAGAGATATGCGTCACAATAGCCGAGAACAGTCAAGGATTGGATCAAACATTGATAACCTCGCTGTAACAAGCCATTTACAGACAGTTTGTGCGAATACATATTTAATCTCTCTATACCGAGAGAAAGTTGAACTAAATGTAAGTGCCTAAACTGTCATAATGTTAGATACCTCAAACAGGATATTATGTAGATACACCAATTCAAAGGAGATTCCATTATAGTAGTTTGTACAAAGGATTAATTTCATATTGAGAAGAAGCATTTGGGACCAGAACGTCAAAAATGTACAATTCGCATTCCCAATTCTATCATATAAACCAAGAAATGAGGTTCAAAATACAGCTCAACATAACCCAACAGAATCTGATGTTTATTCAAGCCAATAAGAGAATACGAAACACCAAAGAAATAACATTGTTCATAAAAATACTTATTATTTTATTGGACCACAGAGGGGTGGGATATACGGGGGACAAAACCCCCAAGACCAAACAAATACCAGAAGTGGAATGTAGACCGCGAATAAAATCTAGAACATTTAAAATAATTAATAATAGTCGATAGACATCAAAACCATGAGTCAGCTGATTGTTGTGATCTTTAAGTTTTATTCAAACTTTATACAATGGTCGTGTGATTCCTACGTTTCGGATACTAGTTGATCCTTCGTCAGGGAATGATTTACAGTGAAACTAGCAGGGGGTATATGAATATAGTGTAAGTTGGGTTGCTTGGTTACCATGTCAATAAGTTTAAAGAAGGCCTCTGATTGGCTGATATTTTAAAAGCTGATTACTTGGTTGATACTAGGTCTAGAGATATAATTTATGGTTCATTTCGAAGGCATTTAAAGCGTGAATGTAAAATAATTCAAAATTTAATTTAAAATAATTCTTGAGCACAAAACACAAGCACAAAACAATCTCTTTATATATATATATGCTATATATTGTTATGTTACATTGCGTAATATTGCCCAACCTAATTATATTAATTAAAACCCATTAAATATAGTATTATTACCATATTTCCAAAATCATTAATTATGCTAATGCCATGTAATTGTATTGTTCTATGCATGTCTACCATTGAGGATCTGACTCTAGGTTACCCAGTGCTCTTATCACTACAGACCACGTCCACACTACGGATCGTTTGTATAAGGATGATATACTTTCTCCTCTCCGTGTTCCTCTCTACATTCCTTAAGCATTACTTTACAATACAAAATTTACCAAAAGCAAATTCAAAAGGATATTCAGATTTATTGCCAACACTCTGATCGGAATACAGCTCTGAATCCATGCTTTGAATGTTTTCACCATTATATACAGGTCTATCCACATTGCAAGATAGTTATTAGAAGTAGAAATTATGTATTCATCAAACGTTGTGCATACTCAGAGATTATTATCAAACAAAGATATCATAAGCTTCACCAGTACTGCATGAGTACCTCCTAGAAGACCTGCATTTTATGTCAGAAGATCGCTCCTTTTCCCTGTATATATTAAAATGTAAATATATATAATATTGAATTTTTATTCCATCAATCACACTGGTACAGAAAAGGGCGTGAGCCTCTACAAGTAGGCCTTCTAGCCTGTCCTATACTAAGCGGAGCAAAATATTATTATAATAACATATATAATAAATATATATACCTTCATGCAGGTCGCCATGAGGGGTCTTGTTCTGCTGCTATGTTTCTCCTATCTCTTCGTCTTGTGTTCGCTCACAGCGATAGGAAATCGTGGCTATGCCGCGGACTCAAGGTAGGTAGTCACCACAACTAGAAATCTACTGGTTTGGAAAGTAACAAGTAGGAATTCTATTCAGTCTATACTCATAGTTGAGAGAGTTCATCCAAACTGAGGAAAAACCTCTAGCTCTAAAGCACAAAATAATATTAAAATGCCAGTAGAATATCCCATTGGAACAGGAAAATTAACGCAGTAGGCGTCCAATCACTGGCATACCATTCTTATCTGACCTTTAAGGCTGTGAGCCTAGACTGAGCTAGAGTATTACCACATATATTAAAAAAATTTCGAGATTTTATATTTGAATATTTCTAATTATTGGCCAAAGTTTCTTTTAGTACCAAAAGCGCCATTTTATTTAATAGGTTGGTAGCTTAACCTTATGAGTTAAAAAAGATGTTTTTATAGAGGGAAATCGTTTTGGTCTTCTATCACAAAGAACATGTAAAATTAATTGAAGTCGTGATAACATCAAAACCAGACACTAGCAGTTTTTCATGAGGTTTGTAGTTTATTTGTTGTATGAATTCAAGTGGTTGATTCCTACGTTTCGATCAATTGGTGGATCTTTTTCAGGGAATGTAAAATGTAAAATTATGTAACATGTAAAATTATTTTATTCTTTGAGGAAGACGTTAGTTAATTGTATATCAATATATTAGTCAAATTCCACGTCTGAATATCTTGAATTAGACTGATAATAATGCGATATGAAGGTCAATGTTTGTTCATCTAACTTTAGAAGTACGTGACTAAGTTATGATTAATGTTAACGATCTTAGACTTTATATTGTCCTGTCAAACTATAGATGTCACTATCAAATGACTGAAAGTTGGAGTCTGAAAGTTGGAGACAGACGGAGGGCATGATATCCCTATTTATTGTACAAAATTTATGTGCCTGTACCAATTTCTAATAATAAAAATTCCTCCGGTTTAATAAATTATTCTATAAGAGGAAACCCTTAAAAAGGTATGGTGCATTTAGAACAGAGCATTATATGATCCCAACACGCCCCTGCCATCAAATAAAAGGTATTGGCCAGGCTTTAGGGTGTACATATATAATTATTACTTTAACATGATTACTTAAGCACTGTCAGTAATAAGATTGAACATTGGTTGAACCACAGAACTTGTAAAGATAATTTAAAGATATGAAACAAACTATAGGTGATCTATTGAACCTTTCCTATGTCATAGCTTTCATCACCTACAACTATATGTGATGCATCATAGAAAAATTAGTCTTACGTCGCAAAAAAATGGATTTTGAGATACAGATGAGATCAAGAAGATTCCGGTGATAACTGTTAGGGAATCTCATAAGTAGGCTACTTCTATTGATTTGTAAATGTTTGACAAAATAGTTTACTCAGTAGTTGTACATCAATAATCATACCGGAAGGCCTGAGACCTGTTGCATAAGAAATCTTTACTTAAAATGTTCCTTGCTAAGGTATTTTTCCTAATGTAGGAAGTTCCTACTGTAGGAATGAAGATTAGCATTATATTGTGTGTATAGCAAATTCCTTCCATGAAAGTTCTTTACTGGCTGCTTTGGAAGGAAAGGTAGCTAAGAAAGGAAACTATTAAGTAAGGATTTGTTATGCAATGGGCCCATGTTAAAATTAAATGAGGTTATCCTATTTCAACATAGCTTTCATGTAACATTTCTGTGTGAATATATGAGTGTTTACATGTGAAAGCATGATGAAAAAAACCATTCAACAATAATGGGCAATTTTCTACAGCCTTGTACATCTTACAATTAATTTGACACAACGCTTCAAATACAGTATACATGGTGGTCACCATATGTATAGAGAGAGATGAGATAATATCTCCACTCAATATAAATGTCTATCATAAGTAATTATTGATTTTAATAAGGTATTTCTCATTGATTTCAGCACACAAGACCCAGATCTCTTCAGTAAGTAATTATTCTGTTTGAAGACTTATCTTTATTCCAAACCTAAGCGACTTATTGAATCTGTTTCACAAACTCTTGTCTGCAAATCACATTACCATAATCGAGTTAAAAGTGATCACATTTCGTGTTTTTAAAATTAAAGATTTTCATGAGTTTAATTCTGTTTAAAGATTTTAAATATAATAAATGTCATGATTTAGCACAATCAACACTCTCTCTATAATAATAAACATATGCAGATGGTACCACAACAGTTGAACCAGAGGAGGAGGGTGGATGGGACACTACAGACACTATAATACTGGTGGTCGTGCTATGTGTTGTCTTCTTCGTGCTCTTGCCAATACTCTGCTGCGTCCTGAATATCCTGGGCTGCCTCAAGTGCTTCAAAGACTGTATTTGCTGCTGTTGTTAGGACTGACGCTCAGATGGACACAATATTAGCCCCCATGCCTCAGTAGAAGACGTCAGAAGAGGGATGTTGATGCACTTAGACCCCGGTTCTCCACCAGTGATACACCTAATTGTTTGCTTCTTGTATATTATTTCATCATTGAATATTGTCAATATATGCATCCCCATTGACTAAGCACTGACTGGACAAATCATTCCTGTGGCTGATATGGAATGAATATAGTCTGCTAATGATAATATATGAATATTTTTATTCAAGTAATTTATTGTAAAACTGTAAAGCAAAATAACCTTACATGACAGTACAGGATTAAGTGATTTTTGTCTTAATATTAGATATTTTGTTGGGGTGAATAAGAGAGATGTCTAACACTGTTGAGTTCTAAGATGTTACTGTTTTATTAATAGAATTCTTCCCTCAACTATAGTTTACACTAGGTCATCCCTATGACAAAGCCTGGTGGACGTTTTCACCATACAGAGCGACATATCATATCACTTGTAAATTATATCCTTCAATTCAAATCTAAAACTTAAAAGTTTTTATTCAACAGAGGTGTCTAACACAACATGTATTGTTTTAAGCTTGTGTATTAGACAAAGCATCTAATTATATATATAGGCCTATTACATGCATCAGGTATTGAATATTGGGGCCAAGTGATGCAGACATCCATGTTGACCTCAAACTGGTCATGTGACTAGGCTAGTAGACTGTAACCTTGAGGAAACAGTTGAAAAATAATGGTTAAAAAGTGAGATCCTGTGTATGTTTGCTCCTATTTCTTGCTGAGATAAAATAGAAATAGAGGAATATTTGTGGAATCGTTTATTAACATGCAACTGAATTGAGGTTGTCTTCCCTTTGCAGACAAGTATACCAGTCAAAAGCTCAGACAATAAAGGATTATTTTGTCTAATTATTTTTTTACATGGAATTTCCTTTCCTTGTTCTCAAAAATGACTGTACTTTACAATCTAACGCAATCATAGAATGTAAATGAAAGAGGGCCTGAAAAATAAATACCTGGCTAAGCAACAGTGGCAGTTAGGAAATGTTTTGTGTGACACAAAATAAACAAGGTCACTATATATCCATTCTTTTTTCATCCTTGTCAGAAATATCCATCATTTAATGGTATCTATGATAGAAATGTGTCTTCCAGATGTTTCTCCAAATGTGCTGCTATGTTTTAGACATCAACATCATTCACAGCAAGATTATTAGACAATGACTTAGGTCCTATGTTCACTAAGACTTAGTTGTGTGCCTCTCGTCAAGATTAGATGAATAGGGCTCTTTTGAATTGACCATTTGGCTTAAATGGGAGCAGCTGAAACTAATTATAAGACGGGCACCGAGGCCCATCTGAGTGTGGGCGGGGCTCTGACCACAGCTAGGGCCCAGTCTATGTGCGGGGCCGGGTGCAGGGCCGGGTGCCCGGCAAGCTGGGCATAGGTCACTTGGTTCATGGGCATGTCAGCCTGTAAGGTGAACTTGATTTTAGCCATTTAAGTGAACCCAATTTATTGAATTTCTTGGAGCTGACATGGTATCCAACAAGAGCTTAACTGATGTGCATATTGTTGTCTTTTATATCCTCTAATTTGATGGTTATATTAGATGTGTTTCTATTGATAAATGACATTTAATGTGGGGTCCTCCCTACATCCCTACATTTCCTATGACACAAAATGTAAACAAATGTTTCTGGCCCCAGTTCCTGTCCAAATTGACCGTGAGCCTTCATTCTGGCCTCCGTGGGTCAATGGGGATTTCTCAATTCGGACCAAGTCTATTGCTAGACCATTTTTCCCTCAGTCAGCAGGAAAAAGAAATCTTTAACCAAAATGTACAGTATATGTTATGTCAAATATTGTAATTAAATAAAGTGACTAAAGCCCCTGTGACGGAGTCTATAATTATTATTGTATAATCAAATGCCTTACAAAGTTTTCAACACAGACAATTTGTATCTTTATTGAAAAATAATGATTATAGAAAAATAACATAGGAAAAGCATTTTTCCATTTCAACAGTTCAATATTCATAACTAAGTACTATGGCAGATGACTAATATTACAAAGCTGAAGTTTTAGTTTTGTGTGAGGCTGCAATTTGAAATAGATTAGACTTAATATAGTGTGTCAGGTTGGAATTTCAGTTTTAGAGTCCAGAGCTTGTTATAGATAAGGTTGCTCTTGGTGTGACCTAATTATGTAGAAGTTATAAACTGCATGGGCTCTTATCAATTCTTTTGATAAAATCTTTCCTTAGAACTTATATCAGTTTTTGTAACAGGAGTCCTGGGGAAACTACTACCACTGAGAAAACAACCACCCTGTAACCTGCCGCCCAGTAAACTACCCCCTGGTAGCCTATAATCCCATCCTGTAAACTACCACTCAAGTTACCTACCACATGGTAACCTACATCCCTGAGTAACATACCAAACTGTGAACTACCATCCAGTAACCAACAACCCCAAGAGTCAGTTATCTTCCACCCAGTAATCTTCCTATTAAAGCTGCTTTGCCAAGTAATAATATTGAATGGTTCTGTTGAAATTATATTCAAATTAGTTCCCAAACTCACTATTATCAATCTCTTACTTAATGAAAAGTTCAATAAATGTCTTTATTATATATGCGTTGCCGTTGAAACAATGTATTGTGGAGTTGTATACATTGTGTGCGTATACAACTCCACACTCTGAGTTGTGTCATATACAACTCCACGCTCTGAGTGGCATCCTGAAGGCGCCTATATCAGCGTGGCCGCCAAAAGTAGGCCCAACTGAGGGGTATCACGCGATTGGAGTGATCAGTTGTCAACACAGACAGAATGGGAGTTAGAATGGTGAAATTAGATCAAAACGAAGGAAATAAACTAAAATACTTTATTTTTATTTAAGTGTATATTTTGTTAAAGCATTACTGTGGTTTTAAAACTATTTAAAGCTCCGAAAAACTTTGGAAATTGATTAAAAAATGTGATTTCTCTGCAGTGGCCAAATAACAACATGATCTGCAGATCGTCGTAACTTTCAACCCAGGTCCAGAGTATTACCGCGAGATTAATTTGGGTGTGGGGTCTTATGCTATGTACTTGTATTATATAAATATGGAACCTTTTTCTCATTTTCAATGCTGCCCACCACCCCACCCCCCGGCTCCCGCTTCCCTCCTACGCTTTTGTTTTGGTGTCTAATGGTACACATGCCTGTGTGAGGCATGTGTACCGCCAGCAGTAGTGGCGCCGTAGCGGCTTGTCTCGGAACTAAAATGCGGCAATGGCTGTCGATTCGAATCTTCCCAGTGCAATCTTCCGAGCTATACCTGACCCTACCGTTGTATATATACTGTATTGATGTATCGATTCCGGCCAAAATTGCAAGGAAAACCTCTTTAGATTGTCATCATTGTAGATAGAATATGCGGGGGAGCATGATCGTGTTGGCAAAGACGGCAGTAATTCTCGTTTCCCCATCTATTGCGCCCAACCGTGATAACGGGTATGACTGATTAGGGAGTAAAGAATAGCCGATAGCGGCTTTTTAAAAAAAAAAAAGCGGTGGTCGTGCAGTGTCGAGATGTAATATCTCATTCAAATGAATTAATAAACTAAAATCCTTTCATCTTTATCAATATCTACCCTTTATCAAACTGTTACCTTTTTTCCCTTAAATCTAAAGCTGTCAAAGAGTCTAAAATTGATTCGTAAAAGTGAGCTATTTTTCTCAACTGGGTTCCCCTTTCCATGATGCCCGCTACAACAGCATGATGCATAGTGAAAGGCCTACACACAAAAATACATGATTAAGTATCATGTAAGGTTGTAATTTGATATTTCTACAAAATATACATTGTTTAATCTTATGTAAAGCATATATAATAAATCAGATAACTAATGAGTTGGTTGAAAGATTGTGAATATTGCACTCATTGCTGCACAACTCGTGCAATATTCACAATCCGCAACCAACTTGTTAGTTATCCTGTATGTATTCCATGATTTTACGATCACAGACATACAAGAATAAGTGCGGCCGAATTCACCATAGTAATACAGATGCATTTTGTAGACACTAGGGGTAAACACTATCTAGAGGTGAGCCCGGTCTGTCAGCCTGTGACAGACTTAGTGTGCCTGTGCGAGGTGACTTGCCCATGGCATGCCATGCCATGCCATGACTTGCCCATCCCTAGCCTCCTAATTATACAAGTATTTCTATATTATAAGGGCTATGTATCTATCAAAAGCTGAATATTGCCCTATTTAATACTATTATCAGTAAATATTACTTTCTAGCAATTATTACTTTGAACTATACTTTCAATTTGCAAAGGGAAAATAAAATGTGTATAGCTATTACAATGATGTTTATATTACCACCTAACCCCAGATATGTTGTAAAGCAGTATAATCAACGCCCACCAGATGGAGTTAGGGGTAACAGAAATACCCACAGGTGGCACCACTGGTAACAATGTTGAGAGGACGCTAAATAAACCCAGAAACCCTAAGTTACAGCTTGTCTCAGTCATCATTATTCTGAGCATCAGTATTTATTGAAATTGTTTTGAAAATTTATTGATATTAAGTATTTTTTTTCCACTGGTGGAGAATTTGGGCATCCATGAAGAGTGAAAAAGAGGAAAATAGTGAGAACAAAATTTACAAATAAAGAATAACACATAGATGTATGTTTATTATGACTTTCATTTATTAAACCTGGTCTGATGGTAATATATCCAGAAAGCACAGCGTACAGAATGCTGGCCTCCACAGCTCTGCTCTAACAAGTATCACACAACATAACACACAAGTAAATAAAGTGCTTGCTCACTTTGGTCCTTATTTTACCTCCAGGATAGGTGTTCATAAGCAGAGGACCTTTCTCTTAAACCAGTCTGGCTTAGGACTGTCTTAACCTAATTTAGGTTAGCAGTGTCTTATAAGTCTCCAAGTGGAGAGGAGATTGTTTTATTTGATAAATAGTCTTGGCTGTCCCAGAACTTGCAATGACAGACCAAATGTAAAGCTTATCTCAAAACTTCCTAAATCATGATTAAACCAGAAGTTTAATGCATGCCTAAACTTGAGATAAGTTGCTGTCCTAAAATTGATCAAGACCGTCCTAGATTGAGACCACAATATGAAGAAAGGCGCTAACCTATGAACACAAACTTGTTCATTGTACTAGGCTAGACAAGAAACTGATATGGGGGTTATCAATAAGGTATTGCTATTTTACTCTGCACTTATTGTTATCTTTGAAATGGGATATTTTACCTATTATAATGAATATCAAAATAGGCTCATGAGAATTAAGCCAATGGTATTTTCTTATAACTGATCAGAAGTGGGTAGTACAAAAAATCAATAACTAAGTTGTAGGTTGATGGCCACAGTTCAAACTGCCAATGTATATATATCATGTATGTCCTGTTTGCATAGGAGGCATAATCGTGGAAATTTTCTTAAATTAGCTCAAATCCTGAAAAAATGTTCAAATGTAATTTACCAAGGGGAGAGTTTAAAGTGAACGTGTAACCGGACTCAACATGTGTTTATGAATGAATATCAATAAAAGTATGGTTAGAGGGAGCAGCATCAGGCATACCTCCCAATACTTTTAGGTTGGCCTCGGTTCACTTAGAGCAGTATAACCTCTATCTACAAGGCCCTAACAGGTGATCCTGTTTCAGTATAATTTTTTGTAGTTCTAATATTTTTGTGAGTACACAGATTAGCCTAACATAATTAAAAACAAAGCTTTCAGGTATAAAATGTCTGATAATTGCCAACATTTGTGACAAAATATTTTGAGCATCTGAGACCAAGGTTAAAAGCAGTTCAAATCAAAATCTCCCCATGTCTCTACCTCTGAATGTTAAACTATTAGGTTTAGTGGTAGTTTTTAAACTATTTGATATTTAAGAGCAAAAAGGACATACGTTGTAACATACACACTGTATAACACATATCTAGACCTTCTACAGAGGCCTATACCTCACAAACCAAATGTAGACCAGTAGATCTTTCAGATTGGATTATATAGAAAATGGAACATTATTATCCAATAATCACCAACCTTTGTAAAAACAAGATCTCTGCTTATAAGTCAAAATAAATAAGTTTAATCCTCATATACAATAATAAAATATCTAGATCCTACCTAGTTTATAATACAGTGATTATCTTTTTTATCATTACACGTGTATCTAACATGTCATAGCTTGTATTATAGATACAGATAGGATTCTTTCTCAAACTGAACACATAATATTATATCAATTATCTAAATGACATAAAACTGGTCATACACAATTAAACATAAATTATCCGAAAAAGAATTGAAGACGACACAACAGCAACGTCTCGTAGGAGTGTTTGAGATCAAATAACAGAAAAAACCTATACGGATAAATGGCTAGATAAAACGTCAATCATAATTGTGTTAAATGCTTGGCGATTCGGCAAGCCATGAGAATTATCCCATTGTGAGTGGTTAAGCAGCCTTTACAAAAAGACTAATTTCTTAAGCAATATCTGAAAAAGATTTCAGCAGGAAAAGGCACAAAGCAAGAAGTGAAGTGAAAATTCTTAAGACCTAATCGCTACATTTAAGCTCGTGTTCACTGAGCCGATTTTCTCACGGGGGAAAGTTATACTGACAGATGGAAAATGACCTGATGATTAGATTCCTCCGAACTTCACAGGAGGTATTTAGCTGACGGCTGTCAGGCAGCTACCTTTACATGTCTCCACTGGTGTGACTGGCATGTTTCTCATCTGCCCGAGGAGATAATCGGCTCAGTGGATAAAGGGCTTTAGAAGTATAGATCGATGTGTCTTCATTCAATGCCAGTTTTTCTCAACAACATAGTTGGGTTGAGTAAATCAGGGAGGTAGATGAGAGGGAGAGGTATCAGACCATTCACTCAATGTTACAATGTTGGCCTCACCACACATAAAATACGTAGCAATTTTTGCAAGATTTGCTTATGTTTAACTGGATTTTCTCGCATTTCTGTGAATTCAAACAATCACTAAATTGTACAATGTTCAGGAAAATACATCAAAATCAAAATTTGTGTAGTATTTGGGCAAATCTTTGTAATATAAAGCAAACCAAAAGCAATAAAGCAGCGAGCCAAAGGTAAAGTTCTGTTTCTCCTCTCTCAAAATTCACCTCCCTGAGTGAACATAATTACTTGGGGCTAACTCCTTAGCACAACAAGCAGTAAGCATCATCATCAGCTGTGATCGCCAACAAATTTACCAGTGATACAAATAATTTATTTAAGATATTCACATTAAGCTCTTCTAGCCAATATGATAATAGAATAATATAGTTGTTCACTATTACAGATTCGGAAGATGATATCACAAATTTGAAGTCGTTTAGCTCCAAAGAATACACAGTGCCTCTATGAGAGTCATGAGGCAGAAATGGGTCACACACATAGTACAGCAGGTCACCGATAGAGGGTTCTAGAGAGAACCACTTCCGGTAGGGCCAGACTGCACAAGGGGTGACGTCATCATCACTACACACCAAATCCAATATCACTTGCCACGGATGAATTATGAATGAACGCTAGTAAATCTACACAGGTTGAGATCGTGAAACGTCTACGGAACCTGCACGTAACGTTACGTGAATTATCTACAGTCGATTTTCTTACAAATCCTCAGTTTAAATAATCTTCCTGTCTACAGTGCATTTCATATAACGCGATGAGTGGGACGGCAATTAGTACCCATGCAGGTAGTTGTCCAGCACATGGGAATGAATGCAGGCTGTGTGGATGTTGGAATTACACAAGTGAGCAACTCCACCTGCTATATCCAGTAAACTGTTGCAGGGAACAGCTCTCACATGAAAAACCGGAGACTGGGCACAACACAGGCAGTATTCCCATCTATGCCGCCCGGTGTTCTATAGAATTATGCAGCCCATGAAATAATGCATCAAATCATTACACTATTAGGGTTATGGTTAGTGAGGCATAATTTCATATGCTGTGTTATTCTATGCTTTCTAGGATGAACTGATGCAGCTATGAAACTATGCAGCTTGTGCATACAATCATTGGTAATGACGTACTGCATAATTTCATGGGCTGCATAATTGTATAGGACAGGGGGTCCCTTGTCCAACATTGACTCCCCCTGCATCAAGTTATATGGACCACACTGTAGACAGATATAATATACACTTGTGCTTTTACTCGGTGGGCCGCCAACTGCACAGCCTATACTGCAGTACAGGCTTGTAAGACATAGCTTCACGTTCACACAGGTGACCTTAACCTGGAGATTACCAGTAACATGAAGGATGTAGTGTGGCTGTCTACATGATGAATCTATTAATATTATGTTTATAATCTGTATTAAGCTGTTACATGATAAGTAACTACAAGGTCCCCATACCAACCTCCCTCCCCTCACAAAAACCTCCATAGTATCTCATATTACAATATATAATATATTATATAATATAAAGAATGCCAGTATTATTCCACTGAGCAAAAGGAAAGATTTCTTATTGCTAGATTTGAGCTGGGTTTCACTTCAGGTCCATCCATCCATCCAAGAGCATGGGGGGTCAGATTTAGAGATTTTCCTGGAATACCATTTCGTCAACATAATTGGCCTGAATGTAACTTTAACAGAAGCACAGACAGGTGTGTCAACTTGTCACATACATTATGACCAAGAAGGACTAACTAGAAGCTGGGAGTGAAACGGACTGGAATGTGGCAGTCACAACTAGCTAGCATCCAGCGCTACAGATGTGAAAGATTTCACGAGGTTTTCCTCCTCCTAGCAAAATTTACCTAATTAAATTAAACCTACTCTCACACACCACCTCTTGGGGTTTAGAGCTGCACTCTCAGTTAACATTGGTCAAAAACTAAAGATTTTCTACTGTTTTATCCGTTCCTTTCCAACCAATCTAAAAGTTTGGAGCATTTTATCCGTTTTTTTATAGATCATATTGATATTACGAGCAAAATCCTTTCCTGTGGTGGCTTTACTTATTGCTCACTAGTGCTCATTAATTTTGATAAATTCAGTCCCATGGATCAAATAATAAGTGGATTTGATATGATTGTGTTTGTCGTATTAGCTGAGAATGCCGCTTTAAACAAATAAAGGATAAAATTACCAATATTACAAATGTGAAGGAACATAAATAGAGCTAATTACAGTTTCGTCCTCATAAATTACTTGCAAGCTCACAGGGAACTGTTGTTTGTTTCAACACCACCTTAGTAACCCTTTACAGAGACACCAACATTCAAACCATTTACATAAACAATAACTTATTTTTACACTCCACAGGTATGAAGCCCTTTAACCATAGATCCAGGACAACATACGAGATACTAATTCTATTTAGTAATTATTCTATAGGCAAATCATAAAAAGAAAGAATGGACCAGGGAGAGGAATATTTTTTAGTTATTTTCATAAAGGATTAGTAGGGAATATGCTCGATGGAGTGTAGTATAGGAAACCCAGATCTCTTAGAGCAGCATAACACCTGGCTGCGGAAACATGTCCTCCTCCTCTTCCTTCTTCTCCTTTTTCACCTTCTGCTCTCTTCCCCTTCTCTTCCTTCTTTGTAGGACCGGCCTACACAATTAGCCACTCATCCACGCATGCGCGGATGGCGAAAGCGAGGCACACCTCTTACACTGACAACACTTTCAGTCCCATCACCTTTATTTGCACCATTGCCCTTTTGATGCAAGCTCTTTAGCACAATCATCCCCTTTTGTATGATCATCACCCGACAAGGAAAACCCTTGATTAACCAACTGCTGTTTTTTAAAAAAAAGAATGGTGGGCTTCAATTTGAACACATTCTAGCAGTAGTACCATTACCCTACATGTGATATATTAACAGTGGAATAATACATGTCTTGTGTTACCTATATAATACGATACAGGAGGTGCATTTACATAGTATAGCCTACTATCAACATGATCCACATCAAATCACTGCCTTAAGTAATAATATTAAATTCTTCCCTATATAACTGCTTACTTAGTAGGCAGTATGTATGCTTTACAATACTACGTATAGAACAACGAGGAGTTTGCTTGCAGTGAAATCCTGGCAAGAAACCACCTCACCACTAAATCCTCTATTCATAGCAAAAAGTCCCTTCGTATCCCGTCACTGGTGAACCCCTTACAGACACAATAGGGGAGTTGCAGCGGTGCCAATTTGAATCTGCTGCACTCACAATGGATTGTGGGAGTTGTGACCCTCGTTCAGCCTAAACACCTTACGGTTTTAAGCACACTATTAAATACTATTATACCCATTATTGATATTTTACATCCAGCTAGAGTTCAGCTCCTATACCAGACCTTCCACTAACCTCCTAGGGTAGTATACTACCATATTTTGTGGAGAGGAAACATGCTCATGGCTGCTATATACCCTATTATTTTCGAATATCAGCCATGGATCTTAAACCTACAAAGTGCCACAAACACACTTCTGGCCTCTATTGAACTTGGCCAAAGTAGACAAAACCTTTTTTGAAAAAAGCTAATTCCACGGAACTTTCGGGTAATCTGGATACCGCTAAAATGACCTGTACACCATCCCACAATCCATCTTTTCAGACATGCGCAGTGGCTAATGCAACTCCCCTATTACAAATGAGGGGAGAGCCATCATGCATAGAGTAAATGCAGCACATGCACTACAGACGTTTTCACATGGTGACACAAGGATGTGACACTAATAAGAGCCCTGTTTAACATAGGTGTCAGAGGGTATGAACTATATGTGACACCAATACAAGCCTTGTTTGATATAGGTGTCAGAACATCATTTTTTAACTCCTCCCCACAGTATTACTGCCTTTTTGCTAAAGTTTAAGGGTAGGGGTGGGTGTAGACCTTAATAACTGTGACCCGACCAAACTTTGCGGCCAAGGGCAAAGGCTATTTTCAATAAGTATTATACTTAGAGTAAGTAACTACTGGATGATACAGTGTCGGCGCATGTATTAAATTGTGGCCTCCTAAACATTATATGGAGCATAATGGGTATAATATATATCGTAGTATCGTTATCAATTAGCGCCTATTTCCTGACAATATACTTTCACACATCAGTTAATCTTAAAACAAATTGGTAATAAAAGATACACACATCACACCGAAATTGAGTCAAACGAGTGGCTATGGTTCTCAGTGGGTATTTCTTTGTTTTTCAAATTGATATGTGGAAATGTGTCTTACCCCTAGCGGTGATTATTGGCGCTATTTTAGCAGACGACAATTTGACCTGCAAATCTCAGCTTTCTCGTTGTTTTGCCAATAGTTTAATATGAGTACTTGGATTGAAGCACAAGCTATTAAAAATGTGAATATTATCATCATCATTACCACCACCACCATCATTATCATTGGAAATCTGACAAATACTTCTTTGTAAATTTAATACCAGTCTGGGGTGAAATATGTGGACAGAGGCTGAGTGAATGTATGAACTAGCTGTAAACATAACATATCCCCTCATCATATAACTTAATATTGTCAGTTAAATGACACTATGCAAGACATAGCACAAAATGCCATACACATACCACCATGAAATCGTCTACATAACTGATTTTTTAAAAAGAGAAAAGGCAATGTCCAATTTGGTCTCAGTATGGAAGCGACCTGGCCTCCTGTACTGAGCTGTGTGCCACTGGAGGACAGCACTAATCACCTCTAGCAATGATCTACACAACTATTGGTGGAGCATATAACTACCCGGTAGCAGGTGGGTGGTGTGCAAGATGCTAAAGAAACTCTATCTCTCTTACTACCATTCAATGGTCCAGGCAATGCAGGCCTTATGGTTTGATCAAAGGTGGATTATTATTATTAAAGGTATGCAAGTGGGGGTCATGCCAGAAAAACTGAAATTTTCTGGGGTTTTAAAAAAGAGTTTTGATGAAATTTGGTTATAAATGGTGGAATTTGTGAAAGATTTGAAATTTTTTGGAAAAATTCCGATCTCAGTACAAATACTGAAGACTCGCACTTCTGTTATATGATGATATGATAGTCCATCTAAACTATCACATCACAAAGGCCTGCAATGCCTACCACTGCATGGTCCCCCACTTCTACTATTCAGCAGATTGTAAGTAACAATCCACACAATCACTCATCCCTATCAAGATGGACTATAACAACAAGATCAATCAATAGAGAGTCTCCTATTAAATGTTCTAAGCTGAAAAAATACTCTTTATCGTGATAAAACTCTACCGATGCTGGAAAAGGCTGGCAGCTGCACAACCCCCACAATCTGTGCTAACAAAATCTATTCTTTGCTGTAGGGTAGAAGTTATGATCAATAATTTGAGTTTGCCCACGTGGTATTGTCCAATAGGTCCACTGTAGGGTCGCAATGCTACAAATACACACAGGGAAACATCGATATACCTCAGTTCGTAACACATATTCTTAACAATTCCGTATTAGAAGACCCAATTCTTGGAGAATATTCGAGAAATAAACCCTCGATGAATGTCCAGATGAAATACAGGGGTTGTACGAGTCCTACACATGGGCGATAACACCAGTATCAACACAGACCGGAAGTTGGGTGACCGGAAGGCCTGACTGCTCATGTCCTCCTCCTCCTCCTACTTAACATGTATACGGCGCATGCGCGGCGATTCGTCCCTCCGTAAGCCAGCAGGGGGCGTCTTTAGTCAAGCGTGGGGCGGAGAGGCCGTCTCCATGATGAACCGGGAGCGCTTCTCTATACTGGACTGTAACCCCTCCAGCACGTTCTTCATCTGGGCACAGAGAGATAGGAACAGATGCATCAACAGGTTTATAATCAATACATAGTAATAGTGTAACTGTTAAAAGGATTTATCTCAATATATCGTATAGGAGAAGAGATATGTCAGTTAATATTGGTCAATCAAATGCAAATGTATAAGTAATGATGATAACTAACTTCAAATCAAATGATAACAATAAGAGAGAGGTAGGGAGAGACAGAGACAGAGAGGGGGTATAGAGAGAGAGAGAGAGAGAGAGAGAGAGAGAGAGAGAGAGAGAGAGAGAGAGAGAGAGGATCAGAGAGATATATATAGGGGTAGAGGTAAAGAGAAAGAGGGACACAGAGAGAGAGAGACAGACAGACAGACAGAGAGGAAGGTGTAGAGAGAGATAGGCAGACAGCGAGGGAGGTAGAGAGACAGAGAGGTAGAGGTAGAGAGAGGGAGAAACAGACAGATAGAGGTAGAGAGACAGCGAGGGAGGCAGAGAGACAGAGATAGAGGTAGACAACCAGAGCCAGAGAGTAGTACCTGTTCCATGAGGTGTACAGAAGAGGAGAGGATGTCCTTCCACCGCTCCAGCTCCAGCTCGTGTAGTTCCTGCTGCTGCTCCAGCAGCGCTAACCACTCCTCCTGTGTGCGTGTCTGCGTACTAAACACACAACATTCATCATTAGTCAAACCTCAACTTTTGGCACATTGAAGGGAGACTTCAGCATATTTTAAGGCTTCTGTATTATTATATTATTGTTTTATACATTTTATTTTCCAGGAAACAAACAAATATGGAACAGCCTTTGCCGAAGTGTCCATTGAGGACATTAGTCTGATCGACACACGGTCAAAAAACTGTGGCAAACCTGGGTTGCCTGTGTCAAAATCAGTTTTAAACTGAAATGATTATGAATGATAGAGATCAATGTTGCCGTCTGTAATCTCCTGCTTTACACTGCGAGGGGCACATATCTCTCTACACCAACCAAATTGTGTCATTTAGGTCATGTGATACAATCGAAGCCTGAACTGGTCAAGAAACTACTCTATACGCGACCTGTAGGCAGTAAACATCAAAGCCCTCTAGTGTTAACTCTATGGCACGCTGCTGTCTACAGGACGAGTTTAGAGTGTAGAGCTGCACCTTACAGACTGAACAAGTGTGTAACAAAGAAACAAATGTCACAAAGTGAAGCCTTACCCCAAGTCATGCAGAATACTTTGGCGGTCAAACCGAGGACTGGCCGCCCTCACCTCCAGGGACCAAAGTTTGTAGAAAAGAATGGCGTTAAATATAACCAAGAGAAGCAACCTGCGGGAAGATAGAGAAAGGGAAATATTGTTACCAGTCTGTCATCAGTTACACCACCATGGAAAGTCTAGGTATAATACAGGGATGATAGTAGAAAAGTGGGGAAGCTATAACATAGGGGGCTAAAAGTGAAGCTATAAGTAGAAATAGTGGGCTGAAAAGGAAGCCATATGAATGGAAAATACAATTCTGTCATTGTTTAATGCTTAGCAAAGATGATTGGAAGCTAATATCTTCACTTTTTCAGATCTGAGGTCATTTTCCTTCCAAATTGCAAATATTTTCATATTTTCTTTCACAAAATTTAGAATTTTGGAAGAAAAGAATTTCAGTGAAGATAGGAAGATGGCGAAATGAAAGAGACGGACAGGGAGGAAACAAATCCTTTTGTTCTCAGAAAAAATGCTGGAATTTGAAGAGAAATATCATCTCCAATACAGTAGATGATGAGAGAGATATGAAGATATAATATATTTGAATAGATACTATACAAAAGAAAAATAATAGAGAGGGGAGTTATCGCTGTATATCGATCTTGGTCGTTCGGTAAATGATGATTCTGGTGAAGGATGTAATAAAGTTGTTGTTTCTTATTGATTTTATTTGACACAAGCTTTCGGGCTAGTTTGTCCTTCTTCAGGTGAGATCAAGAAAAATAAATAAATGGGTAATTTGTAATTAATACTTACACAGAACAGACCACTCGTACCACTGTGTCTGCATTAAACTGTAACTGCCAGTCGTCACTAAGGCGACCTGAAGCAACATATGATATGAGTCAGTCGAGATAGATACAACACATGTTGAATAAACAGGTAGAGTTATGACTGATAGTACAACGATTCAAACTTGCCTCTCAGGAAGGTATAAGATTATTCTGTCTATGTATAACTTAGTTGCATATAGTTCTATTCTAATTTTGTTTTTCTTATATCATACCAGAATGTAACATTAGCAACCTTTTGTAAACTCTGCATCTGGTTTTCTGTAGTAATTTCAAATTGTGATATTAGAATATTTGTATAACCTTTCTCTAACTTTCATAATTTTGTCGACAACATGGACTGGGAAAAATGTACTACTCATAATGTCTTTCCTGAATAAAAAACTTATTAAAAACTTATATATTAGTAAACTTTAAATCGTCACCTTATCTCAAACTAGAATATTGTTTTAGATGTCTGATTTAATATCTATTTTTGTTATTTATGGTTGACACTGAGAATAGTGCATATTTTGGACAGCAATATCTTGCCCCAATAAAAACCTTTAAGCAAACAAATACTACTGGTACCTTTAGTAGGCGTGCCATGGGAGGGCTGGGTCTCGGAGGGCCGCTTGGCAACAGGGGAGCGGTCGGTACCGGCGTGAGGTCGTCGCCGGCGGAGGTACTTCTTCCTAGGAGGAGGAGCAGCGGAGGATTTACCACTAGACGCTGACAACAACTGACGCCTGTCTGTCTCTGCCCGCAGGTTTGTCGCTGCAAGAGGAGACCAATACACATTATAGCATGCTTCAACTATAGTATGGGCAGTATATCAGGGCACGAGGAAAATCGCTACATTTATAAGCGAAATTGTTTTGGTTGATATATTGTAAAAACCTCCTGAATAAACATATTGTCCAAAAAAAAGTATGGGCTTCCATTGTAATGATGTTACTAGTCGGGATAAATAAGTTTGATTTCCCCCCGGGCTTGTTGTACATAATAGGTAAACAATTGTACATAGATAAACAATTTTGCCAATAGATATATCTACAACAATACAGACTACATTGGAACCACTCTATTGAAACCATCCTTGGGACTGAACGATTTGTGGTCTCATAGCGAGGGGCTAATCTAATAAGTGGAAAGCAATTCGGCACTGTGAGAAACTGGTCTTAATAGAGGGGTGGTCTCTATAGAGAGGTGGTCTTTATGCCAGGTTCCACTGTATATGTAAGCTTGAAATAAATGGCATTATTATTACAGTAGAGTCCCGCTTAGGCGACCATCTTTGGAAACGAACTATTTTTGGATGCATAGCGGGATGGTCGCTTTACTGGGTATCTCCTCACTGGTCTTAATTACGAGATAATCGGTTCAGTGGACACGGGGCTTAAAGGGATTCATATTGGACTACATACCCAGGAGATTAAAGTTTTCGTTGAGTCCAGTGTGAGCGTTTTTCTCTATTAAGTCTGAAAGAGTAAACAATATGCGTTAATTGTCATTCTACAGGCATTAATTATAAACTCTACCTATCTGATATGAATTAATATGTTTCGGTCTCTACAATTTAAATATATTTTTCTTCTCTTCCCCTGTAGTCTAGGAACACACTTGAAGACCTCGAATTTGTGAAAGTATTGCTCCTTTTAGTACATCATTTCTTTTTGTATGGCATCCTTAGGTATACATACATGATATCTTGAATTGAAGTATGTAAAACAAAAAAAAGTGCAGATATCATTAACACTTACTTTTGACAATGCCCCAGACGGTTTTCCTGTAGCGGAGGTCGGAGGTGACGCGGAGACGGGAGCGTCGCGACGAGACGCGCGTGATGCAGTAGCGGTTCACGACGTAGAAATTGTCGCCGTAAGGAATGCCGCCATTGACAACCTCGCAGTCTATCACATAGATGTTGCCAGGCTTGCTCTCTCCATACAGCGTCTACAAGACAACAGGTTTAAATATAGTTCAACCCTATTGAACAGGTTCTATGAATCAACGCAATCCCAAATATACCAAAATATGCCCAGTGTTTTCGATTTGATTTGCTTTTAACTATTTTTATTCAGAACTGCATTACAATAACAGGATTATAGTGAATGCAATCTAATCAGGCTACACAGATACTTGTGATGTGTTACAGAAAAATGAGTCTAAAGTAGTAAAATTTATATTTTTCAAAGTGATTTATTCACAAGATCTCTTTCTAGGAATGATATAAAAAAAATTTATCTAGCGCTTTAAGTCGTATTAACACACGTACGGAATTTTAAGACAGTGTAATACATATATCCTTGTATATCTAAGGTCATTATATGGAGTATGTTTAACTACTTTACCAGTAATTTTCCACCAAGAAATATTGCAAACTTTTTTTCAAACATAAAATATAGAAATTAGATTTCCTAAATGTTAACATCCCATCATACGAATCTATCTAATCTCATCTATTCAAATATGATGTTATCTCGAAATCCATTTCTTTGCAACTCATTTTGTCAGTGACACGCCACATATATATTCAGTAAAAGATGATGAAGAGGGACTATATTTAGAGAGGAAAGTGAGATTCGATACCTGTTTTTCTGTAGATGGCGAGCACTTTGGTCCAATTGAGTAATTGAGTGACAGTGTGTAGGTTATCATTCGTGTTTTTCGCTGCTGGAAATCTGGTTCTACTGGCCAAGGTGACAGCACTAGATCTATGGAGGAAGAACGAACATATATTAAATCACATTTTATCTTTAATCCCATGCATCACAAGCAAATTAATGATTTGATTTAATTAGCAGGCAATGTTACGCATGAAACTATCTGATAACCGTCAGAGATGCGTATTTCAATTGATAAATGATGTTTAAACTAAATGAAGCCAGAATAAAAAAAACTTCAATATAATTTACATTAGCGCAATTCACTTTATATTGAAGTTGGATGATTTCTTTTTAGATTTTTTAGGGGGATGAGGTCGGGTGGAGGGGATGACGTTTGTTTATATCCGATATGAATGAGGAAGTTGAATACAGGACAAGATATTTTCTGACGTTTATTTAAATCGGGGGGGGGGGGGGGGGGCGTTATACTGATCGGGCCAAATGTAGAAATGATGTTGACTTTTAGAAGATATAACGGCTGTTGTTTATTTAACACGAGCTTTCGGCTTTATCTTAAGCTCCAGAAAACTTTGGCTTAAAAAAATATTTATAAAAAAATGAGGTCCAAGAACCTAAAGATTCCCGCAATTAGACATTTACGTTAACAAATACAAGACATAATACACCTGAAAGTACTTATGTGAGGAATTGCCACAGTTGATGTAAAATTGTGCGACTGAAGGCCCTAGTCCACTAAGCCGATTCTCATGCGATTCACACAAAATTTAGTGCAAAAGAGTCTTCTGCGGCGCAAAATCGCATGAGAATAGGGAGGCTTCGATGTACCGCGTTGCTAGAAAACGTTAGCTCAACGCGGGATAGAAATTTGGGGGATTCCCCTCCTCAGATAGCGGAGGTTTGCCACCGCGTCCACTAGCCAGAAAGACCCTTCGATGGAGGACAACTACAGGGGGACGCGGGAATACACTGCACTCTGTTCTGTTGAAAACAGACAGATAAAGTTTTGGGAGATATAAATTTACAAGTAAAACATCCTCCATACTATCTTAGCATGTATTGGAGACAATAATTTTGATTGGTCAAGATGTGTAGCCTATCAGGAGGAAGGTTTTTACTCTCTGATTCCTGTTACTTATAGATATGTAAAAGCGCCCTCCATGACCCAACACACACCATCACAACCCTCCTGCAAGAAAGCTTTCAAAACATAATTTTCCAATTAAGATATCAACTCTTTGTACTTTGTATACATGGAAAAATGGTTTATCTTTCTTATACAAGTTAATTCCGGGTAAATATAACATTCAGAATGAAGATATAGGCTTAGGTAAATGGGCAACGTAGGACACACTAAGTTAGCGTTGTTTATGTCCGTAAGAACTGACGTACAACGTAGACATGAGGAGATATGATGACTCATCGGGGGGTTCCCCTAAACCACAGGCCGCGTTATTGCTAGCGTTTCACTGAACGCGGTACATTGAAGCCTCCCTAGTCTGCTCGGTGGATTAGGCCCTTGATACGAAATTCCTTATTACTCATTCAACAAGGAATAGGGCCCTGACGACAATAGAGCAACAACCGTAATCTAGATCCAGATTTAGTTCCATCTTTACCTGTCACTAATAATTGTACACGTAAGCAACATAGACAGAAATATCATAATGATATCATAATGTACCAAATCGACTCCAAAAGGTTAACGTCTTACTTTATAACTGATATGTATTAGTTTAACACTTGAAAACAACATTCCAAAGTTTGAAGAAATTGTGTTGGTGGGATATGTTATTTTACATAGTGCTTTTTCCGGGGTGTCAGTGTTCGAAATAAGGAAAAACATAGGTTGCCCCAACCAATTAGGTTGCCCGCCAGAATTTCTGGCTGCTTTGAGAGATGCCATTAATTGCTGTAATTAATGGTTGCCCACCCTGGCAATTTCATCGTCACTACAGGTCGCGCCGCGATCTTTGGTTGCCAAATCGCCAAGGCAAGCGCTTATTTCGAACGCTGAGTGTGATGGTTCTAGCTTACCTCACTATCATACTTCAACCACTAATTCACAACAATAATATGTTGTTATTGTTTCAACCTTTAACGTTGGTCTATAAAAACTAAATATACTCGTACATATATATCTATTAGCCTGTGGGGTTGCTGTATGTATTTATTGGGTACAACATGCTATGTTAATATCTCAATTAATGCCTGTAACTCTGTGGTTACTTTTACCTGTTAATTGGAAACCTGTACAAGAAAGCAGGCCAAGTATCATTAATAACAACTAATAATGTAAGTATCATTTAGAAAAAATAAACTGTAATTTCATTTTCACATTTTATCCTCTGGTATAAAACGTTTCAGGAATGTGAATACAGCTCATTTCGTCTAACCTTATAATAGGGTCAAGCCATTATATTAACATCATTGACAACAACTGGAGAATGATAGTTGTGGTATGTACAGGAGTGAGCAACTCCACCTGTTATATACAGTAAACTGGTGTGGGGTATACTGTCACATGGGTGGGAGGGTGTGGGTTGGATTAGGTGTGATTTGTACAGGAGTGAACAACCCCACCTGTTATGGGCAGTAAACTGGTGTGGGGTATACTGTTATGGGCAGTAAACTGGTGTGGGATATACTGTTATGTGGAGTAAACTGGTGTGGGGTATACTGTTATGTGGAGTAAACTGGTGTGGGGTATACTGTTATGGGCAGTAAACTGGTGTGGGGTATACTGTTATGTACAGTAAACTGGTGTGGGATATACTGTTATGTGCAGTAAACTGGTGTGGGGTATACTGTTATGTACAGTAAACTGGTGTGGGGTATACTGTTATGGGCAGTAAACTGGTGTGGGGTATACTGTTATGGGCAGTAAACTGGTGTGGGGTATACTGTTATGGGCAGTAAACTGGTGTGGGGTATACTGTTATGTGCAGTAAACTGGTGTGGTGTATACTGTTATGTGCAGTAAACTGGTGTGGGGTATACTGTTATGGGCAGTAAACTGGTGTGGGGTATACTGTTATGGGCAGTAAACTGGTGTGGGGTATACTGTTATGGGCAGTAAACTGGTGTGGGGTATACTGTTATGTGCAGTAAACTGGTGTGGGGTATACTGTTATGTGCAGTAAACTGGTGTGGGGTATACTGTTATGGGCAGTAAACTGGTGTGGGGTATACTGTTATGGGCAGTAAACTGGTGTGGAGTATACTGTTATGGGCAGTAAACTGGTGTGGGGTATACTGTTATGGGCAGTAAACTGGTGTGGGGTATACTGTTATGGGCAGTAAACTGGTGTGGAGTATACTGTCACTTAGTCACTGCCTGGAAAGTATTGGGAGCAATAACCACCATAGACAATGATTAAAAGGATTAATAACCTTCATTTCAGGCCTGCTGGTGCACTGTTTGGTGTATGTGCACCAGCAGGCCCGAAATGCTGGTCACAAATCCTATCCTATTATATGCAGCAGTAAAATAATCTGGTGTATATTGTCACATCAAGGACAAAAGACAGGTGCACTATTTCTACCCTATTCATCCCACCAGGACCCACCCAGTATGACTACAACTGGTTCCTAACAGAGACACAAGGTGAAGACTTACCGTATGTCTTCCTGGCATTAACAAAGTCCTTGTAGAAGTCAGACTCAGTAAAGAGCAGCTCAAAGATCTGGTCACAGCTGAGGTCAAACACCTCGTTGAGGGTAACAAAGCCGGGGTGGTCGTGGTTCTCACATGGCATCTCTTCTACAAGCAGAACAAGCAGGGTTAGTTAGTCATGGGTAACTTTCACTGTTGTTTACATTACTATGGGTAACTTTCACTGTTGTTTACATTACCATGGGTAACTTTCACTGTTGTTTTCATTACCATGGGTAACTTTCACTGTTGTTAACATTACCAACTTTCACTGTTGTAAACATTACCATGGGTAACTTTCACTGTTGTTAACATTACCAACTTTCACTGTTGTAAACATTACCAACTTTCACTGTTGTAAACATTACCATGGGTAACTTTCACTGTTGTTAACATTACCAACTTTCACTGTTGTAAACATTACCAACTTTCACTGTTGTAAACATTACCATGGGTAACTTTCACTGTTTATGCAGCGGTTGTATATAAGGTCACCAAAAATACAGTCAAGGTGAAATCTACATTCTCCACTAAGTCAGATCAGAAAATAAAAACTTCTTTCATTGGCTTATTGTATTCTAACCTATCTGAGATTAACTTGGATAAAATGCTCTCAACTTTTGTTCAAGGATACCTTGTTCAATTATCTCCTTATATGATTTTATAGACTTAAGTTATGTTGTTGTGTATGAACATAATTAAATGTTGTTGTATTAACATAATTAACTGTGCCTTTTTCTTAGTGTAATTCCGGCGTTTGGCCGATATTATTTGACTAGTTTGCAATATTGTTAGGCTGTGCCATGTGAATACCTACAGTATGTAGACATGTGTACAGAATAAAAAATTGATTTAAAAAACCTTTGGCCACATGATGTGACAACCTTGACTGTGACCCTGCTCACCTTCCTCTTCCTCCTCTGTGGTGTCGGTGGGAACCTCCGGGCTGCCTGGAATGCTGGTAACGGGAACCTCCAGGGTGGACCGGCCTGGTTTGGTATCAAGCTCCTGTGGGTCGCCATTGGTACTGTTGGTCTGCACGGAGAGGTTGTCCGAGTTGGTGGAGGCCGTGGAGGGCGAGGACACTTTGGGGGGTATTGGGGAGGGGATGGGTAGCACATGGCCGTTCTCTCCTGTGTTCAGCACCACCTCGCTCTCCTCACTGGGGTCCTGTGGAACAACAAGTGCAGAAATAAATGTAGTAACCTGGGTATGATTGTTATTGTTTATCTATTACATAACTCTTACCTATCTAAAGAAAAACCCTACCCCACAAGACCATGGCAAATACATGAAGGGAAAGATGAGGTCTTGTTTTATGGGAATCCAGGGACCATGTCAATTACATGGCTATTTACATGAGATCACTGGTAGATATTCCATGCTGAACATAACATGTTTTCTATAGCTGACATACAATGACATACAATTCACATAATTCCATGTGAATCGAGATTCAAGATGGCGGATGTGCAAATCCCCTATTGGGTTTGTCACAGTCGATGTAGAATTTCTCAGTTGTTTAAGTACCAGGGATCAATTTAAATATTTTCTGTAATATTACTTCCGGTTTCACAAACCAAACATTCCTTATATGCTTTAATAATTGGGTCAACCTAGAGCTTAATCTGACTCTTGCTCTCACCACTGGAAAACTTACTTCCTCCTTACAGGTAATTGCATACTTTGATGTAATTGTATGATTTAATACCTTCTGGGTATATATTAAACTTTTTACCCTTGAATTCTATAATGATAATAATATGACATGATTTGAGTTCGAATAAATCTTTAAAAAGTTATAAGTTCAATACAAACATATATTTTAATAGTTTTATAGACTTATTCATTGTATTAATACATCTAGGAGTAGAATATATAGATCTACTCATGTGGGCAGAGCAGGGGAAGAGCCAGTTTATATTTCTCCAAATCAAAGCAAAAATGTTTAGCACACTGTGTGCTTATTATGGCATTTACGGTAGTGAAATGATGATGTAATATACCAAAGGAAATATGATGAGGATTATTCAGTTGATTTATATGAATATATGTATTTAATGCCCTACACAGCAGTGTGCATCAGAGCCATAGGTAATACATACTAATCCCTTCTCATCTCAAGCTGAGTAGGTGAGACAAGTGACGTCACATTGTCATAGCAACACTGATTTATTTCAGCTGGTAGCTATGACGTCGTCAGTTGGGGATCTACCAATGCAAAGAAATATAAACTTAATCTGTTAAAAAATGCTGTAGATTTATAAATTCAAAGAATATATTATTATCCTTATAGATTGAGCGTCTCCAAAATATACCTGTAACAAGTGTTGATATACCACTAAGGTACAAATCTAAGAATACCGAAATAAAAACATTTCTTCTATGAGTAAAAGTGGACCAAGAATAAAAATAAAGGTGGACCAAGAATCCACATTATGGATAGATGAACTGTTCTATGGGAGGTGAAGGGCATCTCACTGTCTCCGTCAACAGTAATTACTTAACATGCAGGTACAACCTATATGGCCACCTTTGGCACCAAACTAAGTCTGATGTTCTCAGGGAACATTGTTCTCCCAATAAACAGGCAAGAGACAATTGGTGCGATGACTTTCAGTGGGAGAAGGAGAAGGAAGAGATGAAGGACAGAAAGAGGAAGAAGAAGGAAGAGAAAGAGGAGGAGGAGGAGGAGGAGAAGAAGAAGAGGAAGAAGAAGATCTAAAAGAAGAAAGAAGAAGAAGACTACCTTAGAGTCGGAGGCCACCTTAGAGTCTGTGGCCACATCCTCCTCACTTTCCTCTATCTCCACTTTAGCCTTGGAGATCCTCCTCCGCTTGAGACGCGGGGTGAGGCGGTTGATAACATTCATCATATGACACGCCTCTCAGACAGTTCTATAACCAGTCCTCCTGTCTGCATTAGTCCTACTCATCATATGCATGCCTGTGTAACTCTAATATACATCCATCAGTCATCCATGTTGTCTATCTCTTATATCGTTTACTATAGGCAAAATGACCCAATTATTAAACCTAAATGTCACTTCATCAATCCAATGACGACGCCAAAGTATTTGTTCTAATCAGGATCTCCAAAAGAGTGTAGGCAATGTGTTAGTATTACATCCAAAGAGTGATTAGTGTATTTTCCCGATTTAAGCACATCTTCCTGATTTAGGCGGTCATGCCCATTTCACATGTACATTTCCCAAAGCATGAGGATTCGTGTGATGTCACTCAGCCAGCTGGTCCATACTCAAATCTCGCACCATCTTCTGCCCATTTCTGAGTGTATATCCAGATACCTTGCTCCACCAACCGTCCTTGTCACTACTGGGTTAGTGAGTGACTGTCATATATAGAGATATAATGAATAGTTGGAGGTGGGTAGGAGGACAGAGCAAGGTGGATTAGTAAGGTGTCACAGTCAGGGGTGAAGGTGTCACACCACTCACTATGAAGTGACAGCGGGATATCGGCTTAAAACAGTAGTTAGTCGCTGAGGTTTATATATATATGAAAGACAGCTGTCAACCTGTTTTATTTTGCTTCTCTATGTAGTTGGTTTTCTCATAAAAACTTCAGTTTATATTTTTTATAAGATATTTTACATTAGGAAGGCGTTGGTTATTAATTAACATCCAGAAATTCAGCAAAATGCCAAACATGAGGAAATCCTGGTTTCTTCAATGTCTATCATAAGCTCCATGTGTCTATACTACTTACCGAGGCCAACGTTATAACATTGAGTGAATGGTCTGATACCACTCCCTGCCTGAGATGAGATTTACTCTCTTGCCTCTATCCATACCTCGCTCAATCTCTCACTCAACCATGGTTGACTCCCAATGGCTTGGAGCTATCCTTTAAAAATGTTCTTCTCGAATCAAAGTATTTTGAAAGACCATTCTGACTAGGATATGAAGAGTAATAGATTTAGATAGAGAGGGTATAGGCAGTAGCTAGGTGGGAGGGACACAGCTACCAGCCACTGGTATATAGAAAGGTTAGAAACCAGTTTTAACCATGGCCTCACCACTGCATAACTTTTCTTTCGTTGAGAAATATTGCCAGTTTGTATCTCTCTCACGGCTGGATATCTGTATTGTGATATTTTTGTATGGAACATTGTATGAAAAAACTGTTACAAAATATTAATAATGTGAGAAATGAGTCGTTAAGCATGAGGTAGGCTCGTCAAACCAGGCTGCATCGGACCTATGTATTTGTATGGGCAGCGAGGCAAACATGAAAGCATTGATTGAATGGTCTGATGCCGCCCCTTCATCGGATCCACCTACCTCCCTGCTGATCACAGATCAACACACACCTGTAACGGTAAATCCACCTTAAGTAAATCCTTATTTCTAATTTCCGGTACCGTTCGGAGCGCTCCAAGACACCTGCAACGTCATGGTGCTACGTCAAGCCGATAGACGCTCTATGACGTCAGGTGGTGTGACGTCATGAGATCATGTGATGCACGGGCCAGCGTCCTGGCGTCTAACACAGACGCTAACGTACTGCTGGCATCACATGACAGGTAGTAGACTAGGCCCATTTTCAGAAAATCAAACTAGTTGAGGCGTTTTATAGTAGAAGCATTACAACACTTGTTTTCATACAATTAATATGTGCTAAATCCAAATCTGGCGGATGACAGAGTGAATTTTCAATATTTTCAAGATGGCGGCCATTTTAAAAAATGGCGGCTACTTTTAAGATATGTTATCTGTTTCTTCTTTATAACTTAAACAATATTTAAGCTAGACCCTTTAAATTTTGTGTAGTGGTGGAGGCCATATTTAGTTATTATCTAGTAAAAAATTGGTGACCTTTGTCAAGGTCAAGGTCATTTGTAATGAAGTCAAATGTCAGATATCATCATTTCTACTGTACAATCAAACAAACAGAGAAGAAAACCTGGCAAAGAGATCACTAATGATGCTATTGGTGATTCTTTTTCAAGGAAGTTGTCCAAATAATGTTAACCTGACATCTTACAACATTTCAGAATTCCAAGATGGCCACCAATATGGTTGCCTCAATAGTAACTTTGTTAATAATCATCAGATTTTGAAGTGCAGCATACCAAAATATAGGATTTCAAGGGTGAGGAATTCATTGAGCATGTCTAAAACCACTGTAGATAGTATTTTAAAAAGATATAGTGTTGCCATAGCAACCAACTTATTGATCAGTACACCACAATTTAATCATTATAAAGATGAATTATATTTGAAGAACTGATTTGTTTTCTAGAAAACACATCCTTATGACTTCCACTTCCATGGGTAACAAGGTACATGATATATATTGTGCATGAAACAACATTATAGATGGATAAAAGTAGTTAAAATGGTCGGAATCAATGCAAGATCTGTTTTCCTAAAAGGTGA
This sequence comes from Sthenelais limicola, assembly GCA_942159475.1. Classification (NCBI taxonomy): domain Eukaryota; kingdom Metazoa; phylum Annelida; class Polychaeta; order Phyllodocida; family Sigalionidae; genus Sthenelais; species Sthenelais limicola. The sequence goes on from OW804102.1 coordinate 39,758,148, forward strand.
CAAAGATCATACTCCCTCAGAAGTTTGTCAAATATGTGTCTGGGAACTGTCTGGTGATATCAATGTTCAATGGTTTGTGATTGGTGGGGAAGCTTACAGATTACAGCTGGTAAGGATACTGCATACTATTTAGAGAAAGAAAGTTAAAGATGGATTCTCAACTAGTATAACTAGTATTTAATCATTGGATACATGCAGATGCCCTGTTGTGTGACGGATGTACACAACCTCACCAAATTTACTCATATTATGATGGATAGGACTGAATTCATCAATATCCTGCTTCTGTTTTATGTTTACACAAGAACTTGAATCAACTGAGAAAATGGCCACTAGTCTGCACCAAACTCTAAATGGTCTCAGACCATTTATGTCAGGCCTTTTGTCGCTGTTTTACTAATGAATTTCAGACAAGCATCAACAGATTGTTGAGGAAACAAAATCCTAAATTTGCAATGTGGTATACAAACCTAAGAATCGTATCAATCCTTCTTTAACTCACATGATTATATGCCCAGAGAGATGGCCTGTGGAATTATTTCTTCTAGTTCCCAACAGGGGCTTTCCCAGGCTATATAAATAGAGTTTGGAGATCCCAATTTAAAAAAGGCTCAAAATCACATTTTCACCCCAAATACCTTCCCAAACCACATAATGTTCTCTGGACAGGGTCGATGGACATGTACAGAATACAAAAAACATCTGAGGACATAAAAGATTCCAAGTAGATGAATAACAAAAAACCCTTCTTGAGCTTTATATGGTCAATTCTATTTTTTTGGCGTTCATAAGTTTTTTGCATGATATTGTCAGGAATATTGACTTTAGACATGTTTTTTGAGATTCACTGAATCCGCTATGAAAAATCCTACAATCTGAACCCCCTGTTGAGGGTCTAAACTTAATATTAATAATTCCAGCTTTAATGAACCTCCTAAAATAGACCATTTTTACAACAAGTTAAAAAAAATCTTCATTTGTCATGTAGAAAGAATTCGAACATAATAAATGTATATATGTAGAGCAAATTTGTAATAATTCTGTAGACATATTACATGATGTTTTTAGGGATTCTATTTGAATATTTTATGTATCTTTTTTATAAGTATGTAATAGTCAACCCTAGGTATACCATGCGTATGCCTAGACATTGTGTCCTCAAACTTATTTAAGTCACAAAGGTTATTTAGGCGAATATGAATTCATATATGATAGATGAACTACTCTAGTTTTAAATGAAACCAGGAAAAAGTATCAATTTTCCCCGCTTTCTACTTATTAATGAAATAGTAAAGACACACACCCTATATAGTCAACTCTTCTGCATACCATGCATATGCTATGTATACATCCATATCTCAGCCAATTAACATATTTAACTTTAAACATGTATACATAAGTTGGACCCTTATTCAAGGTAATCTCCCATTTTTGTGCCAAACACACATTTAAAATAATTAGCAATATTATTAGAAACATGCCATGTGTATGCCTATACCGTGCATATGCCATTACAAGGTGATGGGAAAATATCATAGAATATCATTGGAAAATATCATAGAATTGGCTTCCCAAATACATAAAAAATAGAAATGAATGATAAGACATCCTTGCCACTTCAAGTTAAGACTCAGAACTTCTATAACTGATGTGGCTTATTTAAAAATTAAATACCTTAATCCAGTAGTCATTGTCATCTACATGCCCCAGGGCAGCACAATATGTGATAGAACAAAATCTTATAGAATAAGCTGAAGGACCAATTACATTTCATGACATTAACGACACTCATAAGTGTATATGTACTGACTTTCTATTTTATGTTTCATAGGATACATTACATAGCGCAGCATACTCATGGCACATCCTAACTAATGCTATCAATATTCAGTATTTGTAATTCTTAAAACCAAGTCGAATGCAATGTGTCAAAGTTGAATGCTACTTGAAAATGCCAAGTTAGACCCTTAATAGCTTTGCACATGTTTCTAACCAAACTACATATCACATGCATATATGGTATGATGGTGCATACCGTGCATATGCATAAAATGAAAGAGAGATTCCCATTGGAAATAAATATCTAGTTCTTGTATTTAACCAAAAATTGTATCAGATATAGGGGTCATACTAAATGCGTTATCCACAGAATAATATTCTATTATAATAGAAATCATCTGCTGTTTAGGTTGAATTAAACAGTAAAGCACTGGTGTTTCTCATTGATTATATGTACCGTGCATATGCCTTAGGCTAGGAGTTTATAAAGTAATGAACAACTCTGTAAATTTCTCCTCAACTTTTAATACATATGTTAGACACTCCCAACTATTAGAAAAGGCAGGCCAATAATAATTATTATTTGTCATTGATATTTCAAATTAAACAACACTATTAGATATATCCTCAAAATGGAATAATCTCCACAAAGAAACACCCGAATTCCAAATCCATCAAATTATCTAAAATAAATTTAATCAAATATCTTTGATTTTGAGACAAATGAACATAATATATTTTCACAATATTATGAAAAAAGAAACCAAAATATGGATAGACACATTTAGTAAAATTGCCAAGACTTTAAATAAATCATAGGGCATACGCACGGTATAGTTACTTAGGGCTCTTTTAGGCCCATTTCCTATAGGTCAGCTAATATCCAGAGATAACCTTACCAATTTATGCACAAAAACCCTTCGAAATATCTAGTTTTGTGGTATAACAACAATATATATTAATCAGTCCTATTTGAAAAATGACCATTTTTCGACCCCCTGGGTGCCAAAAAAATAGAATTGACCATATATATGATACAGCTATGATGCATTGATCAATATATTGGGTGCTGTGGCAACACTATCTTTTAAATATTCTATCCAAAGTTGTTTCAGACATGTTCAATGAATTCCACACCCCTGAAAACCTATATTTCAGTATGCTGCACTTCAAAATCCGATGATTATTAATGAAGCTACTAATTGGGCAGACATATTGGCAGCCATCTTGGAAATCTAAAAATGCTGAAATATGTCAGATTGACATTATTCAGACAACTTCCTTGAAAAAAATCACCCATAGCCTAGGAAGAGATCTCTTTGCAAGGTTCTCTCAAAGGTGCTCTCTATGGTGGTGGTGCTTTAGTAACTTTTACTGCAGAACATAGTGCTTCTGACCTTTTTGCGGCCATAATGGAGGCCATCTTGGATTTCTTTAATTGGTCACTAACACTAGATTGATATCATTTAGATAGATTCCTAGGCCAGAATCGGTCTAAACCTATTTCAGCAAGTTAAGCCCCTCTGTCTGCTTGATTATACAGCAAAAATAATGATATCTGACATTTGACCTCATTTCAAATGACCTTGACCTTGAGAAAGGTCACCAAAATTTATTTGGTTAATTCAACAATAATTTCTTCAACACTACACAAAATTTAAAGTATCTAGCTCAAATATTATTTAAGCTATTGTGAATAAACAGATAACACAGATTAAAATTAGTGGCCATTTTGAAAAATGGCCGCCATCTTGAAAATATTGAAGATATGCTCTGTCATCCGCCAGATTTGGAATTAGCACATATTAATTGTCTAAGAACAAGTGTTGTAATGCTTCTACTATAAAACGCCTCAACCACTTTAAATATCCATCTATTTCGATTTTGGGCCTAGTCTATAGGTGGATTCCAACATCTTAATTTCTAAATATTAGAGTGACAGTCGATTCACAGCCTCTCAGATATCATAAGAGTCGTCAGTGATTGGACGCCTACTACGCTAATGGCTTTCCCGGCCCTGGAGTAGGCGTCCCAATTGGATTGATATTGTGCGGTTTGGAGCGAGGTGCTTTCCCTCAGCTTGGAGGGACTCTCTCAACTCTGAGCCTAGACGGTCAATGGGTTGTTTCCATGTGAGCCTTTGCTGTTGGCGTGTTGGCCTGGTGTGAGTAGTATACTACCACAACAGTGATCCTAGGGCCAAGTAAACGGCAGATAGGGCGATAGATAGATAGATAGGGGGGTAGAAGGAGAGAAAGAATGAAAGAGATAAGAGGGAGAGAGAGAGGGAGAAAAGCCTAATCATTGATATACAAGAAAGCAAGAATATACAAGAAATCAGACAAGAATGAAAGCGAAACAAGACGAGACCAATACCAATTAGAATTACTGATAATAGACTAGGTAAGTGAAGGTACACCCATAGAACCATCAACCCATGAATCGTACCATGTGAGTCCAGGAGCATCACATGCATGCACCTATAACTCCCCCCATCCCCCTTCCCCTTTACCCCCTCCCCACACACTATTGCCTTCCTCTATCACCCCCCCCCCCCCCACCCCACTATTTACATGCCCCACTTATGAAATATTTGTTCTGTGTCACAACGCTCTATTTTTAGCACAAGTTTGACAGCGGGAAAACAAAAATTCGAAATATAGAAACACAAATAAAACTCATCACAGCTATCCTATAGACATTGGACTTGAAACTATGAATGGTTCCAGCGGAAACTGTGAGCGGGCTTAGATAAAGAAATGAGGTTTTCGGCTGGAATTAATGAGCTTGTTTAGCGGCCATTACACCTGCCAGACCTGGGATAACTGGTTCGGACTGAAAAAGCACAAATAGTGTGTATAAAGAAATAGGGGGCAGGGGTAAGGCGGGGTGGGGTGGGTGAAGTCTTTAGATAATAATAGGGTACCACTACACATACTGAAAAAAAAAAGGATTGAGTAATATTTGTTAAAAGGATGAAAAAGAACAAATTATCAACGAAACTGTTGTTTGGTGTGTATAGCTGGCAGAGAGAGAGATAGACATAGAGATAGGAGAGTAAAGGGAGAGAGAGAGTAGGGAATAGAGAGAGAGAGAGAGAGAGAGAGTGTAGAGAGAGAGAAGAGAGAGAGAGAGAGAGAAGAGAGAGAGAGAAGAGAGAGAGAGAGAGAGAGAGAGAGAGAGAATGAGAGAAAGAGAGAGAGATAGAGGTAGTCGTTACCTTTGTTTATATAATCGAATGAGAGAAAAAGGTGGTAGTATACTACCCCAGGATCGGGTGAGATAATGAAATAGAGTTCCCAGAGCAAGGTGCAGAGTTATATAGCCGCTTCAGGAGACATACTTGCCACTAAGTACTGGCTTCAGGTCTTCCGCTTCAAACTGAACTAGATTTTCATATCCACAAATATACATACACACAGGTGCATAGTAGATATTAAATATTAGTTTGGTGAAGTCGCCAGAACATGTACAATTCGCCTTAGCCAACCCCCTTATATAACCCAAATTGTTGGCAACAATGAGGTTTCAAAATCCTATCCAAGATAGCCACAAGGACCTTTCAATCAACGCAATAAAGTATGTATCAGGTAACTAGTATCAATAATTTGTTAGCCTAATTTAGCCGAAGTTACAACATATATAGATTATGGATTTTCTGACGATCTAATCCAGTGAGACTGGAGCAATTGAGAAATTCAGAACTTACAATTAGTTTCCCTAGGATGTCAGAAAGCTCTTTCCAGATATAATATTTGGAGGCAGACATGGGAGTTGGAGTTGGAGGAATGTGGTGTGCCCCTAGTGTAGTATTTACATACAGACGGTTGCATCACACCGCGGGTATGGCACCGGGGTATATAACCGACTCTGTCTCTCAGCTCTCCCACCCCACTCTAGTGGGTCCAGGTCGTCAGAAAATGTACATTTGTGATTTGCACAGAAAAATGAGTCAAGTTTTAAAAAAAAAGAGGATTTTGAGATACCATCATATCTGAAAAAGGGTGTGATCAAGTGGATTCCAACGATGTTAACATTTAGGAAATCGAAAAAAGTATTTATATTCTATGTTTAATTTTTATTGATGAACCAAAGGTTCTTTAGTACTGTGGGTCAAATTAAGAAACAGAAAAAAGAGAGTAATATTAGAGAACTCACCAATTATTTAAGAGGTTTTTAAGACAAAAAAAGCTAAAAGATTTTTTTCCAGCCCCCAAACAGATATAGAACATCACCACGTCTCATTATCATCTATCAAATTATGGAATTCTAATTTGTCTGAATTGTATATAATATCTTATATCCGAAACTTTGATATATGTATTGATTTTAGTTAATTGACCTAATTGCAGGACATGACGAAAAACACGTTGTAAGTGAGTGTGTAACTTGTTAAAACTTTAATGAAATGTAAAAAAACATTTCCCCCTAAAATGAACAATATTTCGATACAAAAAAAAAAAGGTTTCCCTTGGGGAGGCCTATATTAATTGATAGATTGGAATGAATGGGCTGTTTTATGAAATGAACTGAATCTAAGAATGATGTATGTAGCTCTCAACCTGAATAAAAACGAATTAAAAAAAAATAAAAAAAATGTAGCTTTAAAAAGGTGCTATAAACTCGTACCTTGAGAATGGAGGAGGAGGAGAGCGGGCGGTGAAGGTAGCGTCTCACATGGTGCATGAGGGTGAGTGAGAGACTGGGCAAGGGCACACACAGAAAGGGGGGCTTTTATAGAAACAACATTATATTCGCGGTGGTCTTATTTTCATTCATTTCAATAAATTTGCGCGAGATTAAGAAGTTTGCAAAAATGGTAATTTAAAAGTTGTTTCATTGTTTACACAAATTCAACACGAATTGATTTAAGGGCACCGTGAATGAGCTTAAATTGATCGGAAACGCACGAAAATTAATAATCACGAAAATATCCCACATGACAGCATTGTCTGTTGACTCATTCCTTCGCATCCCCCTCCCTCACCCATCATACCTAAATCCCCCTACCCATTTACAACATCGTACCCACAATATACACACCTAATAATTGCAAAAAACATCTTATGTCCATAACACTCACGCACACGCAAACTTAAACACACACAGAAATATATGCACACAGCCAATCATAATGGCCCGCACCTAACCCATCGTGGTATAGTTACCAGCTATTTATTTGAACAATATTTACTAAATAGTTGTAGATAAATAGTAACCCATTTATTTGAAAAGTATTTACTGCAGATGTTTTATATGACATTACCTTAGAGTTTAGAACATTAATTTTATAAGTGGAATAATGTTAAGGTATAGAGCCATGAGATATAATGCTAAGTTTGATCAAGGTAGTCGTAAATGGAAAAATAAGATATTGAAGTATGTATGCAGAAAGATAATCCACCATTGCTCAACGAGCTAAGTAAATGTAAGTGTTCATAGGTTCAATAAATTGGTGGAATTTTCAATTTATTTCAACTCAACATATTATTCATTCGTACCTAAAAGCGTTGTACAAACTGGAGACATACATCTGGAAAATGACTTTCAGTATGTTCCTAGACACTAAAATAGAATTAAAGTAAAGTGAATTAATCATGAAAAGACCAAACTATCTACAGTTCTTCCCTAACAACAAGACCCATACTCGTGTACAAGAACCTCATGTGATCTCAGTTCAAGTCAGTACAAACTTTTGCCATTAAATACCATCACATCTCACTCTAACTCTTCAAGTTTTCTTTCTCACAATACAAAGTTATGTATGTACAGGTTGTGGCATAACACTATAGTGACGCCCTGTACCAGGGGTTTAGGGCATCTACACTGGAATATAAGGCTGAGGTCGTCAGAAAAGGCACACTTCACCATCACCACTCATAACCCAAATTTAATACAAAAATGAGGTTTAAAATACAGTTCAACATAACCTAACATTTGTCTTGAATCAAGGCAATATCAGATATACTGAGTTATGCAGCTTGAAGGTGTATACTGTGTTATGCCTAGTGTTTATCAGTGTTTTTAGCCCAGTTTAGCAGAATTGACTAAATGTGCAGCGCTGGCGATTATACATTTTCAGACGACTTCACCCATATACGACCATGTATATCTAGGGCTGTGTGGTAGCGTAAACATAGGCTTAGGGTTTTAGGGCATCCAAGTAAACTATACTCTGTCTCGATCCTAGAGGATACCAGCTCCCTTTAAGAACTTGAAAGAGGGCAATGTTTGCATTTTATTGCACATAATTTAACCTTTAATACTTGCCACAATATATACCTGATGTTGGGTGATTTATTGTGCCAAAGGGAAGAAAATAGAATCAGGGATGCCAGCATATTGCCGAGGATGGTATGCACCTTCTTCATACTGATGAGAACATGCTTTAAGTGAGGTCTGAGAGTTATCATTTTGCCGTGATAGTTTTTGTTTCATATTTTTCAGAAAATTATTCATACGGTACCAATATCACGAATTTTGGTGATTGCTCTAAGATTTCTGTAGAACGAATACAAAATGTCCTGGGGATGCATCATTTTACCTCTTTTTCTAAATTTTCCAAACCAATCACTCAGTGATTACTATTCTCCATCTCAGTTCACCAAGTCGCCGTTAGGATCGCATTGCTTTTTATAGCGTTTTTCTTTAAAGTCTTGCGGTAATTACTGTAAAAGGGAAGTTCGAAAAAAAGTATAAACAAACGTAAAATGTCCATTATTACAAATAGGTTAAAATGCGGATAACGAGGCCCTAGCAGCTCGTATTCACTGTGTTTTCTATAATCTAATGAGTAATCCCCCACCCCCACCCCATCCCCCATAAACACCTGAATGAGTCCAGTAATTCTGCAGGTAATGACTAATTTCTGTCCGGTCTGTGGATGATGAACCAGTCCTGTCTTGGGACCCTATCTTATCTGTCTGGACACTCGCTTATCTGTCGTGTCTGGGTTTATGAATCTATAGATCTGTACTCGTGCTCGTGCAGGTAGTGTTTGCTGTGAACAGCTGGGTGGTGAATCACCACGTGTGTGTACCTACTGCTGGTGGTACCTGCCTGTGGACCTGTAGTGATGGGACCATCAGGTGACTGGTGAGTCACCCGGGGGGACGGGTGGGGGGACAGGTGAGAGCCTCCTCCTATACGTTATCTCAACCCCAGGTGACAACAGGGCTCTTTTAGAGAACTTGCATGGAGAGGGTCATTTTTGCATTCTACTGGGATCATTTTTTTTTTAATTTAAAAAAAAACCCAACTGAAATCAGTATTTTTTGAACTTCCAAAATGTGTCAAAGCGCTGCCAAATACCACCATTTGTATGGCCAAATTTCGTCACAAGTGTCACAAAAAATAGCTCACAATCTGACTGGCCAAATTTCGTCAGAATTCCCAAATTAAGCTCGGTTTTTTTGTGAAGAAAAAATGGATCAATTCCAAAAGTTGTACGCAAATTTTGAAATAAATGTTATCAAATGAAATCAAAGTAAGCCCCACTCCAGTCTCTTATTACAACAACAATCCCTTATTCCAATAATCAAATGCAGCCAGCGGGAATTCATTGTGAAAGTAGAACAAAAAATCGTCTACAAAAGTTTGATTGTTACTAGTCTCTACCATCTGCCTCTCTGTGATGGGTTATCAGTGATTAGACAGTTATCTTGAAGAGGTTAGGCGTTGTTTGATCTAATGTAGGGCAGATAAGAGACGCTTGTGAAAACAGATTAAATCATGAGAAAAGTTGAACAACACCTGAAAATACTATATATAGATATTAGTATACTAGATCCAGGCTATATAGACTAGTGCATCTTGCATGAGGCATCTACATAGGAAAATATAAACAATATATGCTATCATACCAAGTTCATATTCCTCCACACTTCCTAATTTGAATTCTCTTCTGAATTTCTTCTGTTCTAGCTAATACCATCTTTACCACGAGTAAGTAACTTTCCCTCACACATGCAAGTAAGTCGGGTACCTTTCAAATAAAGGCCTAAAAAGGATAAACAAAGTACATAAATGCATACATGTTTTCCCGCCATACAAGATAAGTACAGAACGGATGATTGATCAATGTAAAACACTCCCTTTGCCAATAGATTAGGATTCGTTTGACGCCACCGCCTCCCAAACTGTTACTCTTTGCCACTCAAATTGTAGAGTATAACTAATTTCAAACACTTAAACTGTAGACTAAGCCCATCTCATACTGTTATTGAGAGATTTCAAGAGGATAGAAGCTGATTAAATCTTTAGGGGAGTTATTAGGATTTGTTACCATTGCATACAACCCTAATGATCAGCCACTCAAGCCAAATTAAAATGGACCAAAACAAAGACAGAGAAACAAACCTAGCCATATCCATGCAGCACTGGAATGTAACTATATTATGTTATCATACCATGCCTGCCCTACATTAACCAGTTTACTACTCTTTCCTTATTTCTTCTAAGTAGACGTAGTCTTAGTCTCTTTACTGACGAAATTATCTTTTTATTGAAGTACTATATGTAGTACATGATAGTAGGATAGGGTTCAATATAGGATTAGTGACTGACATTAAGGACATTAATCTGTTTAGTTTTGGATTTCAACCTTCAATCACCTATAAACTATGAGAATTGATCGGGAAAACCCCTTCCCCAGTGAATTATAGCTCTCCCAAGTCACTGTTTAAGCACTGTAGCCGTATAATGCCTGGCTTCAGCGGGCAGCTATAGACAAAATCGTACCAAAGTCGTCCTAGAGTACTGTACAGACACTAGGTGTCAGTGTGAGGAGGAGGTTGCACTACAAGCCTACCTTGTTGATGGCCGCTACATCTACCAGTGAGGGGCAGCTACTGGTCAGCTTAGAACCCTGGAGGGACGCAGACACAGCCAGAGACTTGGGCCTGGTCTCCAGCCCAGTCTTACCCTCTGACAGGGTGCGCTTGCTGTCCCCCCTCAGGCTCCGCCCCACGTCATACTCAGAGCCGAGCGAGTGCCTCTTGTCTTCTTGTACCAGACCGCCTGCACTGGCTAAGACCTGCAGGGACCTGCGCTTCTTGTGGAAACTGCCTCCTCCATCGCTGTTAAAGCTGCCACTGGAGCGTGACCGGTGCACAGGCTTCTCCGGGGGAGTGTGGTCAGGCCCTATGTGGATGACCTTACCCATACTGAACCATGTGGGGCTTAGTCACTCTATAGTAGAGGGAACACTGGATGGGTTGTGAGCTGTTGTTGTTAGTTACTGGAGGTGATGGAACTTGTTCCTCTTAATGATGCTGGTGGTGGTATTCTTGTTGGAAGAGGTTAGTTCATTAGAGGTAGTTCAGATATTATATATATTAATTAGAGGTAGTTCAGATATTATTCCTCTTAATGTTGTTGTTGTTGTTCAGATATTATTCCTCTTAATGTTGTTGTTGGTGGTGGATCACAGGTAGCCCAGTCTCATACAATAACCACTTGCCATCTTCTTTTAATTCTTCCTATTAATGTTGTTATTATTGGTAGTGGTTGAGGGTTAGGAGCCAGCGATGGATAAGATGCTGTTGTTGTTTGTTGGTGATGATGGGGGTAGTATAGAGTTGGTGGTGGATTAGTGGTAGGTAGGTAGGTAGGTAGGTAGGTAGGTAGGTAGGTAGGTAGGTAGGTAGGTAGGTAGGTAGGTCAGGTATAGAGAATAATCCCTGCCGTCTTATTCTTCTCCTCCTGGCCTCACGTCCCATGTGTGTATGGTGTGACTCTGCAGGTAGTCCCAGCTGATATGTGCAGCACATTGGACCAGGACAAGGGTCATACTGTGGGCCGAGTACTGATAAGGCCACTTGTATCTTCTAGACATGTGGAAACTCTCTTATCTCTAAGCTGCAGTAGTGGGACAACCCACTCTCTAATTAATGAAATACCTCTAGTTGTGTATCGAGGGGAGATACAGAGTGAGCGAGACATCGGGTATTGTCCGATCATTATCCATTTTAGGGGAAAGGTAGCGTCCCTCAGAATAAACAACGGTGACAGTATTTGAGATACACAGTCTATTACACATAGGTTGGTGCAGTTTGAGTATAGTCATGTAAAATCTACCAGTCAATGATTGGGTTTTCTTCAGGACACAATATGAAGTTATAAGAGACTGGTAAAGATATATCAGACCAGTTTGTGGTTGTTTTATGCCACTAAGCAACAACCAAAAATCCTCACAAGGGAATTTGGTGTTGACTAAAGGAAATAGAGCCCTCGTACCTTACAGCCCTCAGCAGCTGTATTTGGCACAATACAGATGCTGTATTTGGCACATTATATCACACAACAGTCCTGGGCTTACAGACAGGAGTGCAGGATCTGTTCTTTATATTGTTCCCAATAAACTGAGTAGTGGCCCATGCTTACACCAAGTCAGCTGTGACAGACTGTGAGTTGATCAATAAGGTGCACAGGTCGATGCCTATTCCCTCTAAGGTAAACAGAGACGCCTGTCTATGAGATGGCGAGGTGAAACCCGCGTTTAGCCTGGCTGCTGCCCTTACTCAAACACTGCACATCCTGCATGTATAGATCTCATCAACACAATAGGCACGTATCCTCAGTTCTTTTAATCCATATTTCAATGTTCACATTTTTAACTGAAAATTGGGATTTGTTTTGTGTGAGTTTTCTGCCCTTAGCAACAATCAAGGGTGGGAGTGAGGAAGCCTGCTTGTGGGATTCGAACTTAGTACCCCATCCAAGCGTCTGGTTTTGAACCAAGGCTTTTTTTTTAACTTCCTGAGAAATTTTGAAATCTCGAATCCATGGTACCCTTTTAATCAGTTGCCTGAGTCATGTGAAAGGATGTATCTCATAGGTTCTTTCTGTTGTCATACGGACCAATCAGGAGCACTGTTACATCTCTAGTGTTCCAATGGCAGACCTCACATCACTCACAATACCGATGGCTATTGGCTACTTCACATGGACTAAATAGAGAATGGTGCAGGTCGCCAGTCATTGGAAATAAGAGGGAATGAGATTCGACAGGAATCAAGTTCCCTTATATATGACTGTGCTGAGTATCGTTCTATATATGTTCATTCTATATTCTATATGTGACGTTAAAGACATTTTAATTAGGTAATGATTGATTGTATAAAAATTATATATACATTAATTGAGTTGTGACGGATATTTCGAAGATGAAACATAGCACTTTAATTTATGAAACATCGAAATAAAAATCTGTTGAACAAACCTGTACCATTAACAAATACTTATTGCACCCCCCTAATCGTACACTTCAGCTAGTATAATAAGTATGGGGATATACTAATGTAGAGGCACATGTAGGTGTAATAGGCGACGTGAGATACGTACAATCATGCCTACACTCACTCTACAAGGTGTCCCATAGGTAAGATAAGGAAAAACCTGCGCTTATCAGGAGATAAGTAACTGATATGTCTATGACCAGGGGTCAGCCTGAAACAATCAGTCTGATCTACTGTACAGGACAAACTGTGCCTGAGGCTGGCTGATTTGTGCTTAATCAATAGTATGGACATGTATAATCAATACACTGAGCTCGAGGGAGGGGACCAATACATAGCAGCAGTATATCATACTCCACCGTGACAGCTTATACCAATTGTCTTATACTAGTTATTACCGCTCTCAGGGGCCTAGCAATTTGATAAATAGTTTGACTTCAACCTGACTTAAGTCTTCCATTACTTTAAAGATGCGATAATACTCAGATATGAAGAAGAAGGGAGAAAATAACCCTCCGTTTTGGTGTCATCAGAGTTGCTAGGCATTACTGTTTGTAGCAAATATTTCAAGTATAAAACAGAGAATATAACATGCTGCATAAAATCAGTGCCCCGTTGGCAAAGCAAAAGATTGACAAGGCTGATGGCTTGATAGACGGACAGAAGGCAGTATCAACTGGAGCTTTGATGGATAGATCGACCGGTAGAGAGATTGATAGGTGGATGGTGTGTTGTTACTATACACCCCAGTAACAACTAAATCATGGTAGGGAGGGTGAGCGATAATGTAGGACATTATTGAGGAAGTATAATGTAGGACATTATTGTGGTACTACATTCCATTGGATGAATAAATACAAAAATATAATTTGGGGTGAACGAATAAAGATAATTTTGGAGGAATGAATGAATGAAATGTTTGATTAGTGAATAAATAAATACAATTTTGGATGAATGAATGATTGAATATAATTTTGGATGGATAAATGATTGAATATAATTTTGGATGAATGAATGATTGAATATAATTTTAGATGAATGAATGATTGAATATAATTTTGGATGGATAAATAAATGGATAAATGAATGAATAGGTTTATATGTATTTGCCATGGTGTCATGTAGGGGTGTGCTACGTTCTGATACAAACACAACTTACCCCCTCCTCCTACCCCTACCCCCACCCCCACACTTGTAGAAACACCCTTACCTTCTCCTGACTCTCTGACATCTCGTCCTGGGTAAGAATCTTCTGGAACTTCTCAGCGTCGTCCTGTGTGGGTGCGATGTAGTCGTCGTCACTGGAGGTGAGACCGAGGTCGTCCCCGTAACTGTAATGTACCCACTGCCACAGCTCTTGTGGGCTCATAGGCTGTAACATAGAACATGGGGGACATGGCTTATCTCTCATTAACAACCTTTAGAACTACATGTACAAGTACATGTACTTAAACAGGGTTCTATTATGAACAATGACATGTATCTCTTTGGTCTATATATATATATGCGATTTCATTATCAATCATTATGTACTTTCTTTCTGGTGTGCCTGGATGAATTGTTTAAACAGAGAGCATTAAATATATTCCATAACTTTGTATATTAAAAAATTGGAAATAAAAAAACTACTACACTATTCTGAATATATAAATGTAAGTCGGATTATTCCTATAATACTGAACATTTTCGAGATCACAGAGTTGCTGGACTATTGAAAATAAAAAAGCGCCGCAAAAGCACTAAGATATACTGCGTGCTCTGAGCAAGCGCAGAAAAACTATCACAAACCCCAAACAAATGTATATTGATTATAAAGTAACTTTTTGTCGTGATAAGAAACCCTGAATTGACTGTCATGATTTTGAAAAATTCATCGGCGACGGTTTTAAAATGTTGTTTTTTATTATTTCATATAGCCAACGAGGGTAGAAGGGAAACCTTCCCTCTACTCTCGTTGATATAGCATATTCTGTATGTGGATTACTTTTTCTTTCATGTTATTTCTAAAAAAATATAGAGAATTTGTAGAGAATCATTGATTATTGAAAATATTGTACGCGATACATAATGTTTTGGCTGAATAAAAAATCTTTAAATACAAATACAAAGCTGACCTGGTCCATAAGGGCATTTTGCCAGACCCTAAAGAGCATAAGATAGGTCTTGTCCCGGGCTCCGAACGATGTGAAGAAGTACTTCTCGCCCTCTGCGCAGATCTGGATAGCGTTGGGAATGACGCGCGCAGTCTTCTCCTTGGTCATGGACGTGATGCTACTGCACCGGATCGTTAGCTATAAGATAAGAGGTTTTTTATTTGCCTTTAAAGGGGTACAAATACAGTAGTAATTGTGAGTTTTATGAGAAACACAAATTGGTCGACATACCATTATGAGACTGCCAAGAGTTCATTTCTTCCGGCAGTTACCATGAATTTAGAATAAAACTACAAGAGAGTGCTACGTAACATAACCTAATTACTACATAAATGAAAAAGTGACTTAGTTATATAATAAGTAATAAATCGTTCATACAGTCATACGGTACAGTATGATGTTTACATAATATAAAGTGACTTATGTAAAATGAGAAATAAATCATCCATACAGTACAGTATGGAGTTTACATTCGCTTCCTCTCAGTACACACAATTTTATAGAAACAGGCAAGGCACAAACACGTCAATTATTATATTTGTGTGTGTGTCAAACTTCGGATCTTTATTCAGGATTTTTAAATTATGGGCATGTTGAAAAGGTTTAAGTTTAAATGTTATAAAGAAGATAAAACTGCATCAGCTAATATATACTGTACGATACTTTGATAATATTTTCCTTGTACTACATGAGAATACCAGGATTTCCTGTAATTGTGTGCAACAAAAACTTTTATGAATCAAAAAAATTCAGGAGACACACACGAATCCTGGCAGTAACAAGTCAATTATTATATTTCTTTTAATCTTTTATTTATTCTGCTGTTATAAGGAGTTAGGCTTATTATGCCATTGCTCCTAATACTCCAGGGTGAGGTAGATATTGGGTCACTACCACTACCACTACCACTACCACTACCACTACCACTACCACTACCACTACTACTACTATCTGTAGATTATAAACTGATTTAAAGGCACACATTTCGATGACCAAAGAATATGAGAGGCATCAAATTGAAATTGATTGAAATGAAATTGTGAAATGAAATTGTGAAATTTTTTGGGTGAAATTTCCAAAAATACAGATTTCAGGTCGAATACTCAGGACTTGCATCTCTGGGTCATAGATGACAAAAATGAATTAACAAGACTAAGAGTACAGAGGGAGGGTTGTGTGTTGTCCCGTTCCAATAAGACTAGACTTGCACCTACCACAGTCTCCCATCTGAATATGTTGGCATAGAAGCAGATCCAGTTCTGTGTGATGTAGAGTCGGCCGTGCACCAAGATGTCCTTCTGTAGCGCGCACGAGTAATCTGCAACACACAAACACGTGTAGTTTGTATTTAAATACATTCTACTTATTGTGCGGGTAGAGTATAGTCCATTTGCTTATGTCAAAAAAATGGCTCCCGTGTGAAATTCATGTAAATTTTTGCAGACAAACATTTTTTTGAAGCATTTAATGAGCTGAATTCAAAAATCGATGTCTGCAATTTTTTTAATTATTTTATCATACCGAAATTCAAGATGGCGTCCAAGATGGCTACTTGGACAGTAAATGCACATAACTCTGGTTCTAATTAACATAAATGAATGATTTTGGTGTCCATTTCTATGTTTTCCATGTCAGGGAATCCAATGAAATAAAAATAAAGTTCAAGGCACATGATGCCTTTCCGCTAGGGGGCGCTATAAGTAATTTTTCACACATTTTCCTAAGAAATGGTAAGAAATACTTAAAATATCATTTAATTCTTATACACAAATAATTTATTCATTTTATTAAAGCAAAATATTCAATATCTTGTCAGTTATAACATTGGCAGTTCATTATTTATGACTTTTTCACTATTAGAATAATTGATAATTCCTGGGAATTCAGCCACAAATTTGGGTCCTTCCACATAGTAATTCAATCTTTAGTCCAGGCAATCTATACCAAAAAAGGGCTAAACCTGGAACAAATTGCAATAGGTTTCTCAATGGTTTTGGATAGTATGAGTGCCCCTTATCAACATACTAAAAGTCTAGAGAAATCTAGGTGGGAAACCATGCCCAAAATCTCAAAAAACAAAATGGCCGCCTCTAAAACTTTGAAATGCGATAACTCAGTGTAAAATCAACATATATTCAAGTGTGAATACCCCTTTTTAATGTTTCCAGGCATTGGGAATCCAATGAAACAATAGTAAAGTCCATATAAATAATATTTATCAAGTTAGTGTACTGCTACAGAGAAAACATGGGAAAATATGTCTAGCAAATGCATCCTGTGAAGTGAAAAAAAATCTCATTTTGTATGAGAGCACACTAGGAAATGAGTTTCTGTAATCAAAACTGTTAGACAAGCCTTTTGAATGGTGTATATAAAAAGAATAGTATAATGTATAACTCTGATACTTCAAGAAATATTTAATATCAATTTCTCTCTTGCATGAGGCACCTCACATGGTCACAATTGGTGTAGATTCCAAGTTTAATCTTTTGAAGGAAGTATACAATTTGTAGTAAGAGCGAGAGGGCACTGGGTAGATACATGGGGGAATTAGGGAACTTCTACAATTGATCCCCCTTCCAAGTTTAAATCTAGTGGACTAGTCTATGTAAACCTTGCCTTTAGCATACAGATATACTGTATCATTTTGATGCAAAATTGCTGTATGTTGTATGATCTTCTCTAATAGCATTAATTTATCTCTTTGGGGCACAAGATGGGAGGAGGAACAGCCTCAATACCAGTTAGTTCCCCCTTCTTACTGACATAGTTCTCAATACAAAACTAATGTGTGATGCTTTGAATATACTAGCCTCAATGAACTATATATGAGCAACAAGAGCAACAAGACCAATGAAGATTTCTGCCTAGTTGGGGAAATTATCCCTGGAAGTTGTTCTCAGCCGGGAGAAAGGAATGATCTCTAGTTCATATACTCTATATGATATATAAATTCTACAACCATTTGATTGAAGTGATTGGGTGGTCTAAGCCCCTTTTAACACTATACATTCAAATTATACACAATAGAACGACTGGAGGATCAACAGATAGCAGAGGTTTTTTTACCCTACCAACTATAATAATTGTTCTCTAAATGCAAAAATGTGGTGAGGATATGATGCAATGATTGGTAGCTGAAAGCTTTGAAAACTTTAGCTGCAAGTAATATCATGAATCTGGAATAAATGTGTGTATATGATAGGTTATAATATAAGAGGGTTTCCATGTAGTTACACAAGTAACTAACTATGCCCATGTCTGGTAATTTGAAATCAAGGGGAATGACCCAATAGCAGCATAACACGTCTCTTGTCTATACCTGCTTGTGCTGTGGTCAACTAATCCATATCAAACTTTCCTATTTCAGACTATAGAATCCCTGAATGCAGATATGCTTATATTGAAAATAGCAGTTGAATTTGGCATGTGGCACTATTCCCATTTGTGAAAACACAGACTTGATAATAACATCTTTCCACAGCTCAAAGAAGGCAAAAGAGCAAAGCATTTGGAGCATCAAATGTATGAGGAAAACTCTAGAATACCAGGAGTGCAGAACACTGCTCCTATCCATGCAATAGCAGAATGTGATATAACATTAAATACTTTTAGTCTACGAGATTCAACTGCTATTTGCAACATAAACATATCTGTATCTGCTTCTGCCTATGCTCCAAAGACAAGCTGATGTGTTCTCTGATAACAAAGTACCCCTACTTGATATGTAGAGAAAGGTGGAGAAGGCTATATTCTACCTCTGTAACTTACTGTAGTACAAAAAAGGCTCCCTGTCCTCATCATGCATGTCCATCCACAATTCCTACCATCTATATCAGCTGCTAATAAGTACCCCAGCCAAGGAATATGCTACCAAATTCAAACTTGAAAGGGAGATTGGAAATGGAAGTCTACTGACCTGCCCTTGACCAACTACTACAGATCATTTGCTACAGCTGTAGAGCTACTGCAAGTGTTCCTACCTGGTTATTATGGAATGCACTGCTGCATGTGGTCATGATGGTGAATGTGCAAAGAGTTCAGGCCCTATTTACCAGGCTTATGAAGTCAGAATGACATGTCAGATGCCATATACAGTGTATGGCTAATTGTTTTTTCCTGTGGAAGGTTCTTTATTTCTAGTGTCACAGCAATGCTTATGACAGCTTGTTTAGTGGAAAGATGTTATCAGATATCCTTGGTCATGAATGCTTTGTACAATCTCACTGTATGGGACTTTGATTTTTCACTTCACAGGATGCATTTGAAGGGCAGTTTTCTTGTCATTTCTTTCATGTATCAGTATACTAACTTGTTAAATATTGGTTATATGGATTTTTTCATTGTTTCATTGGATTCCCCATGCCTGAAAACATTAATAAAGTGTATTCACACTTGAATATATGCTGATTTTATACTGAGTTATTGCATTTCAAAGTTTTAGAGGCGGCCATTTTGCTTTTTGAGATTTTGGGCATGTTCCCCCACCCAGATTTTTCTAGACTTTTAGTATGTTAATAAGGGGCACTCATACTACCCAAAACCATTGAGAAACCTTCTGTTGCAATTTGTCCTAGGTCAAACCATATTGTTACTGGACTACTGTTGAAAATCATGTTTGTGACTGCATTCCTTGGAAATATAAGTTATTTATTATTGAAAAAAAATCATAGAAAATCATCTACCAATGTTATATTAACTACCAAGAGATTGAATGAAAGCATAAAATGACTAAAGATTTTGTGTATAAGAATTGAAAGATATTTGAAGTATTTTTTATTGTTTTTTAGGAAAATATGTGAAAAATGACCTATAACGCCCCCTAGCGGAAAGGCATTAAGTGCCATGGATTTTATTTTTATTTCATTGGATTCCCTGACATGGAAAAGATAGAAATGGACACCAAAATCATTCATTTATGTTAATTAGAACCAAAGTTATGGGCATTTATTGTCTGAGCAGCCATCTTGGACGCCATCTTGAATTTCGGTATGATAAAATAATTAAAAAAATTGCAGACATTGATTTTTGAATTCAGCTCATTGAATGCTTCAAAAAAATGTTTGTCTGCAAAAATTAACATGAATTTCACACGGGATGACATAACAGCATAGACTAGTAGTAATGTTACCCCATGACACAGTAGATAGTCTAGCCCTCGTCCCCAGGTCTACTTACTGTGCGGGTAGAGTAGTAATGTTACCCCACAACACAGTAGATAGTCTAGCCCTCGTCCCCAGGTCTACTTACTGTGCGGGTAGAGTAGTAATGTTACCCCACGACACAGTAGATAGTCTAGCCCTCGTCCCCAGGTCTACTTATTGTGTGGGTATAGTAATGTTACCCCACAAGGCAGTAGATAGTCTAGCCCTCGTCCCCAGGTCTACTTATTGTGCAGGTAGAGTAGTAATGTTACCCCACGACACAGTAGATAGTCCAGCCCTCGTCCCCAGGTCTACTTATTGTGCGGGTAGAGTAGTAATGTTACCCCACGACACAGTAGATAGTCTAGCCCTCGTCCCCAGGTCTACTTATTGTGCGGGTAGAGTAATAATGTTACCCCACAACACAGTAGATAGTCTAGCCCTCGTCCCCAGGTCTACTTACTGTGCGGGTAGAGTAGTAATGTTACCCCACGACACAGTATTATTGTGCGGGTAGAGTAGTAATGTTACCCCACGACACAGTAGATAGTCTAGCCCTCGTCCCCAGGTCTACTTACTGTGCGGGTAGAGTAGTAATGTTACCCCACAACACAGTAGATAGTCTAGCCCTCGTCCCCAGGTCTACTTACTGTGCGGGTAGAGTAGTAATGTTACTCCACGACACAGTAGATAGTCTAGCCCTCGTCCCCAGGTCTACTTATTGTGCGGGTAGAGTAGTAATGTTACCCCACAAGGCAGTAGATAGTCTAGCCCTCGTCCCCAGGTCTACTTATTGTGCGGGTAGAGTAGTAATGTTACCCCACGACACAGTAGATAGTCTAGCCCTCGTCCCCAGGTCTACTTATTGTGCGGGTAGAGTAGTAATGTTACCCCACGACACAGTAGATAGTCTAGCCCTCGTCCCCAGGTCTACTTACTGTGCGGGTAGAGTAGTAATGTTACCCCACGACACAGTAGATAGTCTAGCCCTCGTCCCCAGGTCTACTTACTGTGCGGGTAGAGTAGTAATGTTACTCCACGACACAGTAGATAGTCTAGCCCTCGTCCCCAGGCCTACTTATTGTGCGGGTAGAGTAGTAATGTTACCCCACGACACAGTAGTCTAGCCCTCGTCCCCAGGTCTACTTATTGTGCGGGTAGAGTAGTAATGTTACCCCACAAGGCAGTAGATAGTCTAGCCCTCGTCCCCAGGACAGTGTTGTTTGTAGGGCCATAGTGCAGGTCTAGTCATCCCCATTCATGGAGGCACTAGTAGGCTACTGCCTCTAATAGGGCAATTTTAATTTTTCAAAGATGTTTGGAGGCATTCTGCCAACCGTCTGAATTTCAATTGTGTTTCGCTTATGACTTGTGTTGAATAAGAGAGGTTTGGGGTGGAGTTTTTGCACTTTTTATTAGGACTTACTACTTACTTAATTTTTCAAAATGTTATCAAAATTTAGCAGTAGTTAGACACAGCAGTGGGGGGAGGGGGGGGGGGAACTGTAGCATGGGCATTTATACAATACTTGATATAATATTAAACTAAAAAAAACTAGCAGTGCACTCACCTTTTTTATATCATCATTTAGAATATTTATACAGCGTATCAACAAATACAATCATGTTTACAAATAAAAGAAAATGTTTAAAAATAGTCACGTAACAAGTAGAGTGTCAAGTTTGAATAGAGTTGTTAACATGATTTTTTGAATGTATATTATTTGATATAATATGAAAGTAAAGAAATAGCAGCACACTTACCGACCATAAGGCGCTCATCCTTAGGAATATCCTTGAAAATTCTTTTGAAATCTTCAGAGCGTGATTTGTAGGTGGGGCTTAGTACCTGGAAGTAAACAAAGAGACCTATATGCATTAACTGAGGAGAGAGAGAGACAGGCGGCAGTCTATGTCTGTCAGAGCCTGCCCAGTATAATACCTTCTCGTCTCTAATAGTTCTACTCCAGTCAGGAGACAATAGGGGGTTTGTCATAAGCGCCAAACAATTTCGCTGGATGGGTTTGGAAATTTGTAACTTTTTTCTGGAAGAAAAAATGATCGGAGTGAATTATACATTAATTAAAGATGCATTCCCAGCTAATTCCTTAAAAAATGAAATTTGCTATTTTGTGGACTTTTCATTCGAAACTTATACGACAGTCAACACGATGGAGTATAAAAGGATTTGAGGCTGTTTTTGGTGCAAAACCAAATCACCTTTAATTTTGGTGAACACCAGAATCAATATGGCTCTCTGTCATCTGTCGTTAACTGAGTAGTAAGGGAATCCTCGATCAAGTTGACAATATTACAATAGCACTGCCTAGATAGGTCTATCAAGAGGCTAACGAACTGCACAAATTTATCCTTTTTATCCCAAATTACCACCACTGTAGAACAGCAAAATACAAAAATAATAAACAATTTGATTTTAAAAAAGCCACGAATTCATGAAAAGCAGGAGAAATACCAATTTTCCATCACTTCCGGGATTCAAATCTTCCATTCTACAGTGTGAAGAATCAAGAGAAAGAAAGAATTAAGAAAAATTGCTCGATTTAGCTGAAAATGCAGATGTACACAGATATCAGTTCGTCAATAATAATTCATATAGCCGCAATCCATTCCAACTGACACATCATGTGGCACATATATACAAACCCCATACTACCTCTGACAATATTCTACACTACTACTTTGTCTAGAGAAAGAAAAATATATGTATCTGGCAAGATTTAACCATCATCATATAAGATCAACAAAATCAACAAAACTACGAAGCTAAGTATGACGCAGGTTAGGCAATTTGGCATAATAACAGTATTATTACATCATCATCATTCAAAATTAATGAACAAAAAACACCAAGACAGAACGAGCAGCCTGGTTAAGATGTCGGAAACAGCCAAGTAACAAAAATAGGCAGGTTTAGATGTTCCCAGAGGCCAAGAACCATATAGCCATGCAGATACTGGGGAATTCAGTCATCGTTCATTCTCAGCAGCCTCCTCAGTCATTATTCAAAGAAAGAAATGCTCAAGCCATCTATTCCTTCTGTAAATGAATCATATAAGCAGCAAATCACACCCTCCCAACACAGAGAGAGAGATATGGATATTATTCATTATACAGTAATAGATTATATAATATCATCTGTGTTCACATCGTTGGCTGCAATAGACACCCTGTACATATATATACCTAAAACCCTCAACCCTAGGTACCTCTATGTATACACTTCAATCTACTAGAAGCAATTATACCGATGCGGTGAATCTGTAATGGGACTCTGGGAAGGGAGGAAGACAGGAATACAGTATTCCCGATCTTGCCACAAAAGGCTAATGCCAATGTAGCAACCCTGATTAAATAAATGTGATTTTTTTTAAAGAAAAAAAAGGTGATACCAGGTCCCTCCCTTAGAGAGGGTCATAAAAATCATTCTACTACTAATAATTTAACTGTTAATACTCCAGACAATATGTCCCTGGTCTTGGATGATTCATTGTACCAAGTGGTAACGTTAAATCATTGGTAATATTTCAGGTGCCATTCGCTTATCTCCATGTAAAATCTACAACCAAAAAGTCTGAAAAGCTTAGGCCTTGAGGCAGCTGGTAGTTCAGCTACAAGTATCATACAATTAACCTCACTGATTCAAAGCTATGCTTTAAGTTTGGGTTTCTAAGAATAATTTGAGCTTATTCACCCACAAAATATAGAGCCAGTGATCTTCTCATATTCCAACCCAAATATGTAGACAATCCTTTCATTTTTTTGTTAACTGGCTCAAATATTGGTTTCACACAAATATATATTTTAAAACCTTTAATGGACCCTGTAATAGAATTTCGCATTAAGAGCCAGTGGCATATATACCACCATCATACATGTCACAGATTAGTAGGTTACACTACAGCACACTACACACTGTCAGTGGCACGAACCCATGCACCAAACCTTCATGCAAATCAAGAGACTATTATAAGAGTGTACGATTTAAATAACCCCTAACAATCAACACTATCCCCTTGATCCGAACACACCCATGATTTTATAGAACTTCGATCTATATTAAGTATTAATAAAGTTGAATTATTTATACTTTTTATATCTTTATAGTTTTCTAGAGTTTAACAGAGAACGAGCTATATTATTATTATTATTATTATTATTATTATTAATTACTTAAGACCCCACCCACTAGGTGTCCCCACAATGCCATAATATGGAGTTTGTGCAGCTACATAATATAGACACTCCTAGATGAGGTAAATTTCGCGGATTTCGCGAACAAATTTGCGAGGGGCCACCAGCAGAGCTGCTATTGACAAATCCTGAACGCGAAACTACTTTGACATTACCTCCATTTCTCCTCTTCTTCTACAATCCTCAAAAATGACCTTCCAGCATCACACATGCACCCCTAAGTATCCCAGGTTGAGAACGGATGATCACTGCATGGGTTGTTTCTCAGCAATAAGATTCGTATGGAGAATGTAAACCCCAGAAATATTAACAATTCCTTTGTAGAATTCGCTGTGCCTGAACCCAAGCGTTAATGGAGAATGGTGCTTTGGTGTCGAGGACAGGGAGACACTGTGTTGATCCCTTGTAAGTGTTTATTCATGATCTACTCCAGGGTTATCACCAGCACAAATGTAGGTCAAACATGTGAGACATGACCTACTTATGACAAGGCATGCAGCCCCCATGACCTCATTGCAGGCATCTCTTGCCCTACATATGATTATACACATCAATTATCATAGCTCTTTCAAAGTGGCCTCACTGAGGACACTAAATGACAGTCCGTTACATGTAACTTGGTAAAGGCATTTGGCCAAGACCCAGTTATGACAATCTAGGCTCAAAGTTAGAGTCCCTCCAAACTGAGGGAAATTAGCCTCTCGCTCCAAACCGCAAAATGTCAGTAGAATCCAACTAGGAAGCCTACTAGTACTCCAGGGCCTGGAAAGCCACTGTTAATTATTCTGAATGAGAAGCTGGTGTTGAACTTAACATTGTCAGTCAGAACAAAGGCAATTTCCTCACCCACCTGTCAACCATTAGCTCTGTGTGACCAGATATGATATACTATCAAGTTGTATGGAACGCACTGTAATTATCAGGCACCAAGGGCCCATCCCAAATCTCAAGCACTGCTTGTACCCAATATTCAACTGTCAGCTTTTTCAACACATACAATTACCTTGCTGCTGATCCTAGTCTCTGTGACAAAGTACATTTATATAATTAATTATATACTAAAATTCATCCTACCACTTTATAAATATAAGAGCTAAAGTAGTATGGCTATAAAAGTCTGAACAACATACCTCCTCCTCCAGATACCCTATATTTTAGGGTCCTAGCCTCTCCCTGCGTGCCCTGGATAAGAGGAGCCCTCCTGGACTAAGACTAAGGGCACACACACTACACTGATACCCAGTAAATGGAGTTACTCCAATAAATAGGTCTCTACTCTCTCCAATACAGAGCAGGTAAGTTATAGCAGTGAATAGTGTGTGATTTGTGTGTGTGATGTCCCATGCACTGATAATCAACTAAGTTGGAGTTACTCATCTCAAGTAAAGCCAACTTGTATTGCGCAGAGGTTCATGTGCTGGTACATGATGAGGAATGTGTGAAGGGGGCGTGGTGACAGCATACACACAAGCTTCTCATTCTCTTGGTAGCTAGGCTATAGCCCCCTCCCACCCAGTCATCGTGAGGGGGGAGTGGAGATCCATGTATGTATACATGTATTGTTATGATGGGACCTTTTAGCAGGGAGGGGTTAATTAATGTTAAGTAGGAGGATCAGAGGTGATTTATAGCCTTGTGAGCGGGGGGAGGGAGGGAGGGAGGGAGGGAGGGAAGGAGAGAATGAGTGTCATGCAGGGAAGCCCTGACAGGGATCGAGATACATGCATAGGTAGGTGGTATATATACGACAGATAAATAGATACACAGAGACAGACAAATAGATACACAGATATATGGCCAAGTAGAGAGATGGCTAGAGGGAGGAGAAAGAGGACGAGGGAGGAGAGGAGCGAGATTGGAGATAGAGCGAGAGAGATGGGGAGATGGATAAAGAGAGAGAAGAGAGAGGGAGAAAGCGATAAACAAAGGCAGAGAGTGAGGGAAAGAGGGAAGGTGAGAGAGAGAAACAGAGAACAGAGGGAGTGGGAGGGAAGGAGAGAGAGAGGGAGAGAGAGGGAGAGAGAGAGGGAGAGGGAGAGAGAGAGAAAGAGAGAGAGAGAGAGAGAGAGAGAGAAAGAGGGAGGGAGGGAGGGAGAGAGAGAGAGAGAGAGAGAGAGAGAGAGAGAGAGAGAGAGAGAGAGAGAGAGAGAGAGAGAGAGAGAGAGAGAGAGAGGAGACAAGGAGAGGAGACAAGGAGAGGAGACAAGGAGAGGAGGTATAATAATATGATAATATGTAACAAGTGGTTTCATGTACCAATGCTGATGCGTAGATTGGTAGATGCGAGGAGGGGGACGATCAGAAAAAATGAGTCAGTCCGTGCGTGAGTGAAAGCTTGCATGATGCGTGGGCCAGTGCCCACTATATGTGTCCCATTGACATTTGCCTGATAGGTCTCTGCACTGCTGGCATTTCTGGTAGACCGGACCCAACACACCATGGTCATGTACACTCATCCAGGAATAAACGCCAGCATTTGATGGGAAATTATCAGTACTTGTAATGAAAATATTATGTTGTACCAAAACTGAGTTTCAAGGGGGTGGAGTCGTCAGAAGATGTACAATTCACCTTCTCCAATTCTCCCAAATAATCCAAATTTAAGCTCAAAATAGTGTCAACCATTACCAAAAAGCTCTTTAGAAACAACCCAATAGCAAATATACATAACGTACCTACTATTTATCAATTTTCTAATTTAGAAAAGTTACTAAAGGTTTAGCGCTGCCAATTATACAATTCTAGTCGATCTGACCCATACACAGATGGTTTTCATAGCTGCTGTAAATGGTTGCAGCAAGGGACATATAAATCAGTAGTGTAAATAAAGATTATTTATATTTTTCATTTTTAACTTTAACAGCAAATATTGGAATAGATCCGCAAGTGTATTATAACGCAAGAAATACATGTAGCTCCAAGATTGCTTTAGTTTCTTGGACCCCATATGGGAAAAAATGCATGGGGCGAGTATAGCTGGATCATGGGTCCAGCAGTTCTATGTGTAGAGCCCCACTGAGGGCATATGGGGAAGAGATACAGTGGGGTAACTTAAGGTTAACCATTCTTAACCCTTTCTTACTGATCTATCACACAACACCGTGTTCCCACCGCCGTTCTATGTACAAACCACACCGGTGAACCAACAAGAAATGGTTAACAAATCTTAACTTCCTACTTTGAGTTTGTGTCAGTGGAACAGTTGCGTCTCAAACAGCACTGCAACAGTTCTTGCGACTTGGGACATATCTCTACTGTTTGAGATATTGTTGTTGCAGTGTTTCCACTGCATGAGTCGCAAGAGTTGTACGGAAACAAGCAATGTTGTCCCAGCCACCACAGCAACATTGCATCCCAATGGGAGTCCACACTTAAATAACACTTTTATCTGGGCCCAAAAACCTTTTCATGGATTTAACAACGAATAGTGGACCGACTCAGCCTAAGCTGGTTTAGGTTTTCTGTTTGTACCATTTAACGGTAGAAGAGTTGCATTTTCCTCTATAAAACATCAATAATCTCTACTAACAATAACTGGAGTAAACAGAGGCAATACATCCTACTTTTTCATGGTCCATATGAGCGTTTTCAGTCTAGGCTCAGAGTTGAGAGAGACCCTCCAAACTAAGGGAATTAAGCCTCTCCCTAAAAGCAACAAAATGTCATTATAATCCCAATAAAACGCCTACTCCAGGGTCTGGAAAGCCAATAGCACAGTAGGCGTCCAATCACTGATATACTAATATCTGATCCTGTTCTGAGCCTGGACTGTTTTTCTGTCAAGGTCCTTACTGTTCAGATATAATTTACGAGTTTGTTATACCTTATGGTTACATAATGATACGCCGAGTAATTCACACTTCACAATCTGTGACGTCACTCACCAGAAGCTGTGACGTCACATGGGGTGGAAGTAGTTGTGACGTCACAGGGGGGAGGAGTTACCTCAGGCAGCCTGCAATGGGCAGGTTAGCCATGTCAATTTATTAATGTACATTACAATTAACATTAGCCCACACTCAGTACCCACACCCACTCTCTTATTATTAGGTGAGCCAGTATAGGAATTCCAATACAAAGAAATAATAAATAAAAAAAATTATAAAAAAATTTCGTCAAGTAGGTAAAAATGAAGGTAAACATTATATAAGATGGATATGCTGCTCCAGCAACAGCCAGGCTCATTAAAACAAGTTGGGAGAAATTTTGGACGGAGCTGCAGTAGGATTGGAACCCAAGACTCCCTCGAGCCTCTGGTGCCATAGCCAGTGCTTAAGCCCCATATTCACCTAGGCGATTATCTCAACAGGAGTTAGAAAGAGCAAAACCAGGCAAAACCCAGTAACTGGCATTAACATTTGTTTTACTTAAAAAAAAAGTTTTGGCCATGTTGTCATACTGTATTGGAGGCAGTATACTGTGTAGTATAAGTGAGAAATGGGTGTGAGAAGACTTAGACACTAATTAGGAATGATAACTCTATAGTGTGGGTAGAGAGCACTCCACAGGGTAGTATTATAGGGGTGCACACTGGACACTACCTTATTGCGGCCAGGCCGTCGCCTCGAGCTCGAGGACTGAAAAATGCAGCACTCAAACAATGACAATGCTGAAACAACTTCAACATAAACGCTACTCTCAAACACAAAAAGTTCAAAAAAAGAAAAAAATATTGTTGCAAATAGGTACAACATGCGGTTTATATCTAGGCGACCGGATGAATGATGAAAACCTAAATATACACATATGCAGTAGAATACTCGTGCTTGCTAGATGTCTCTACCTAAAGGTGGGGGATGATGCCATGTGCGGTGTTGTGCACACATGGCATGTGCTTATATATGGGACAGCACATACAGAAAACTACCAACAGGAAAACTACCAATGCCATAACTACCACCCAGAAAACTACAGAATATGTACGATTCACCTTCATCAATCCTCTCAATTTCAGATATATAAGGGGTTTTAAAATAGTTAATATAATCGAAGTTTTTTTGAATCACAGCAATATCCCATGTACTGATTTATACGTCGTATTCATCAGATTTCTGTCCAGTTTAGCAGATTTTTACGCAATGTACAGAACTCTTGATTGTACATTTTTTAGTGACTTCACCTCTAAGCAGGTCAATCTCTACATAAATAACAAAAAGGAAAACCACTAACATAACAAATTTTATATTTATATTTCTTTAGCAATAATTCAAATCTACTAATCAACTATCTAAACGTAATGAGAGGTGGGAACATCCTGGATGGGCGGTAGTATTTGAAGGTTATATTCTGGGCAATAGTATTTTGGATGGTAGTTTCCTTGTTGGTAGTTTTCTCATTGAGAGTTTTTCTAGAACTCTTATATATAAACACATAGGGATGATCTCAAGTAACACAGACAATATATAACACAATGTCAAACTTGGTTACATATAGACCTCATAGGTGAGCTTACTGAAAACAATCTCCACGGCCCATTGAACTCTATGTTAAATTCTCAATTTCACCTGCTTTGAAAACATTCATAAACTGGATAAAAATTCTAGATTTTTCATAGAAATGTAGGGTATTGTCATGAAAATATGCACAGGGTTTCAATAATTTTGAAAACATAGTAGAATTTGAGAAATCCAGGATGGAACATTGAGATTTTAACCTTGGTCCCAATGGGTTGTCAAGCGCTGTATTCACCAAGTCACGTTCCAGTAGAACACAATGGGCTGAATTTAATTATTACAGCCTTTTTTCAAGAAGAATTTCTTCGGAAATGGTGAGAATACTTATGCGAGTAGATCTAATTTTTCTTATGCATGTATACACATTTAAAAAAATAACAAAATGTGCTTGTTGCTAGACCCAAATAGCTACCGGTTGCAACGTGAAACATGACCAGGAATCGCAAACCTGACCTGACAAATGTAGCAAGACAAACGTATGACATTGGTCAAACAGTCACTCCTTCTATATAGTTATACCTCCCTCTTTAACCGTAGAAACACATATTTAATTAACATGGCTGGCTGATGAACAAGAAGTTTAAAAGTAAGCCTTGCTATTTAAAGGCAGCAGATCCTGAACCAACATACATCCCCACCCACTAATATAACCCCAATATTACCTAACAACCTTATAAATAAAGCTGGAAGCTTATTACATGTAGAGAGAACAGAAACCAGTCCACCAAAGAGCACAGTTTAACAACAGTTTGATGATTGGGAAGAGAAGTCGAAGGTCATTCGAGTCAATGTACAGCCACAGTATACAGATTTGCGTACAAAATGATTTGTTTGAACCTTAACCTGGCAATACATGTTATATTGTACATCTCCTAGGCTGGATTTCTTCCTGAGAATGTGCCACTCCACTTCTTCACTGGCAAGACAGATTTAAAATCGGTATGGGCGATTTAGAAGTCGTCACAATGAATATATTTAACATGAAAGCTAAAAGTTAAATTGATGGTCGTCCCTGGAAATTTAATTAGCAGGGTTAAACTTGTATGGTTGGAGGTTGTCTCAAAATGCTACCAGCATGTTCATTATTGGTAGAATATGCTTATCAAGACAGGGTGGTACCAGTGACAAATATTCCCAGAAGGAAGCCCTAGGTGACATACCAGTAGACACAGACCAAGCGTTCATTTCGCGTTGCTGTTGGAGGCAACCATGAAGTAAAGGCCATATTAAGGAGGCAGGATACAAAATAATAAATAAATGAAAACAAAGCGTCCCTGCTGCCTTCAGTGAATCGGACTCGGCAGTAGTTATGACGTGAAGCACTAGGGGGCTCTGTAGACCTCCTCTATACACCAATCAGCTTCCCCCTATCTCCCCCGAGCTACATCCAGCAACACAGCAGTTGGGTTTGGTAGTGGTCATGTGTGCTGGGTGCACAGGGACATTCAGATGGGGTGTAAAGGGAAGGGAAGGGAAGGAAGGAGAGGGGAGAGAATGGAGGAGAGAGAAGGAAGGGGATGTGAAAGAAGAAAAGGCAAGGAACAAAGGAAATGGCAGGTAAGAAAAGGAAGGAAAGAGAGAAAGCAGGAAAGGGAAGGAAGGGGAGGGATAAAAAGGAAGGACAGGGAAGAGATGGCGGGGGAGGGGAGGAAAGAGAATGGCAGGGAAAGTAAGGTGATGGGGATAGAGGAAGGGAAGGCAAAAGTAGTGAAGGGAAGGGGAAGGACGGGAAGGCAAAGGTAGGGAGAAGAGGAAGGCTTTCCATATAGAGGAGTTATGCAGAAGCCCCAGGTAGCACATCACTGGAGCACTACTGCAGAGTCTCCTCTTGTACTTGTAAGGTTCACCTTGAGGTAAAACTGAAGGTTGCTGTAGGTGCGGTCCGACATTACGGGCGAGCATCCCGTCCCAGACTATATATCAGCAAACAGTAAATCTTCATTAGCTCAAACAATTTATTTCATATGATTTAACATTCTAGCAAGATCCTAAAATCCTAAAAAAGATAAAATAAGCACAGATTTAAATGAAAATAAATCATTTCATGATAATATATTTTCAGCATCCATTCATTACGACATGGAGGTGTACACATGTATGTAGGGGATGCAGTATCAGGTCAGGGAAGCTTGTGTGGAAGCACACCAAAGGTCAGTCAAATCTAATACATATTTCTTTCTTTTAATAGATACTAGATCTAATATAATTTATCGAAGGCTTTCTACTCGCTGTTTTGACATAAATATTATGGACCAGGTGTTTTGATAGGAAATAAATTAATTTTCCTAGGGATATGAATTAATCTAGGAAAATAATTTGAATATTAAGCATGCAAAATTAATTAGAATATGAAGTTGGTTGTGTGTGTGTGTGGGGGGGGGGGCTATATTTCAATTATTATCATCAACGTATTTCATCATTGATTAATCACAATAATACTTGGTAATAAGATATTGCCAGAACTGGTACATAGTATCACAGGGTCGAGAATTTACTTGTGAAAATGTGGCACACTTTCTGAGATAAGCCCAGACTAAGCTGATACTGCTCCCTATTCTACAGCTCCCTGAGTGATATAAGAAGGGGAAATGATACACTGAACAGTCACACAATCCCTCTCAACCCTAGATTTATCAACTCATTCCCAGTACACAATCTCCTTCTCAGAGCATCAGAAATAGGAAAATCTTTTTGGGATTTCAAATGGAAAGATTTACATGTATTACACTGTTGAAGGGAATTCTGACACGTTGGATATATAGTACAATATACGTCCGAAGACACACTTGTACATTATCCATCTTGGCTTGTTCCTTTGCTTTAGACATTGAACTATTTTGATCAATTTTTATGATAGAACTGGTCAAACACACAGGGCACTAATGCCCCATCCTATATGCAGGCTTCCAGTATCTCCCACGGGTAATAATGTATGGGGAGAGACATATAATGTATGTTCTTTTTTTCATAATATATATTCTTACTACATCACACAGAAAAAAAGGTTTGAGGCACATTCTGTTTGGGCTGATATCACTTCACGTCTCTGATATCACTTCATATATCAGGCTGACACATTTTGCTACAAAGCTGTGGTGGAGGAAACGATGTATTAGAGATCATAACCTGGTAAATCTGGTGGAAGAGAAATAATAAAATATATTGTAGATATGGACAGGGTGTGTCCGAGCTTACATTATACCAGTAGGAGCCTTTCTTCTTCTTGTCTGAACCCTTGGAGGTGGACTTGTTGATGGACGTGGAGCTGCAGCCTGACAGACTGCCCTCCGCCGTGAAGCGGATGCCCCCGTCACTAATGTGGCCATTGTTTCCTCCTCGCAGGTCCTGAAAAACACAAATTGATTTGATTTGATTTGAGGTGTTCATTAAGGGAGGAAATGAGATAGCGGGAGAGAGGGTGGGGGAGAGAGGGGGAGAGAGAGGGGGGGGGAGAGAGAGAGAGAGAGATAGAGAGAGAGAGAGGGAGGGAGAGAGAGGGAGAGAGAGAGGAGAGAGAGAGAGAGAGGGGAGAGAGAGAGAGAGGGGAGAGAGAGGAGAGAGAGAGAGGGCGAGAGAGAGGGGAGAGAGAGGGGAGAGAGAGAGAGAGAGGAGAGAGAGAGGGGAGAGAGAGAGGAGGAGAGAGAGGGGGGAGGGGAGAAAGAGGGGGCAGGTATAATAAAATGTGTCATTAACGATCAGAGGTGTGTTTTAATGACATACTAGTAATCAAAGCTACTTTTCTTAAAGCTATATTCTCTATTCTTTCTTTCTTTGATCCCTAGTG